>JAEOAD010000194.1:2612500-5322500 GCA_036365145.1 Orientallactaga sibirica
TCCAGCTATCTTGCACTGTGGTGGATGGCATCATGTTGGGAGTTCACATGAGAAGAAGAAATCACATGGGGAGACAAGACAGGAAGCCCAAGAGCGGTCGGACCCAGGCTTACTCTTCCAAAACAACTTGTCCTTATGAGAACAACTAACTCACTCTGCAAGGTCAGTATCCATCCTTTATGAGGGTCCTGCCACCGTCATGCCGTCACCTCCTAGCAGGTCCTACATCGTCAAGCTTTCATCCCTCTTCATCCTGCCGCATGGAGGTCGAGGCTTTCAGCATATCCATACCAGTGCACCTTCCTTATAATAACATGCGATTGCCCCATCCCAAAACTTAGGACACTAGATTTTAGTTTTTGATTTTTCAGATCGTTTCTCCTCAAATCAATGACCATGTTGTGGCTAGGAATTATGTTCCATCTAGCTCTTACTCCCAAAGTTCCGAACAAGGCATGCTAGTAAATACTCAAGGAATCGTTATCTAAAACAGTTGAATTATTGTTCTTTACCAACAGTTCTGACTTAGACTGAATATTCCTATAGAGGACACTTGGAAATGTCTGGAGATTTGTTTAAAATTTTTATTTTGTTTTATTTATTGGCAAAGAGAGTGAGAGAGGATGTGAATGAGAATGAATAGTCACACCACGGCCTCTAGCCTCTGCAAACATGCAGGCACTACTTTGTGCATCTGACTTTACATGGGTACTGGGGAATCAAACCCAGGTCATTAGGCTTTGCAGGCCAATGCCTTAACCTCTGAGCCATCTCTCCAGCTCCAAGACTTTTTTTTTTTTTTTTTTTTTTTTTTTTTTTTTTTTTTTTTTTTATAACTAGGGGATGCTATCTAATGAATAGAGGCTAGGGATATGTCTGAAAAAATCTATGATGTCCAGGCATCACATAACAAAGAATTTTGTATCCTTAAATCTCATGAGTGCCAAAGCAGAGAAGCTGTCTATTCTATGACATGTTAGACGTTTCACATAAGCCATCTCATTTATTTCACATGAGTTCTAGGAGATTTGGCATATTGCATCCTAGGTGTGATAAAACATAAAATGCAAAGCATTGCCTATGAAATATTATTGCTAAATATGTTTATCCTAAACCTACCTTAGCTAAATCTCACCTCCAGTTTCAAGAAAGGGGAAAGATAGAAGGAACTAAGTGAAACTAGGAGGAAACAAACAAGAAGACCATTCTCTGAGCTAACCACCCAATCTCTTCAAAACGCCATGGTCATGGAAGGTGTGGACATCCACCGGTCTAGACTGAAGAAACTTAAGATACAAAGAGCAACACAACAACTGGGAGAATTCAGACTGAGAGATGATTCAGTGGTTAAAGCCACTTGCTTGCAAAGCCTGATGGTCCCTCTTCAGTTATTCCAGAACTAGATGCACAAAGTGGCGCATGCATGTGGAGTTTGTTTGCAGTGGCAGGAGGCCCTGGCATGCCCATACTTATTCTCTCTTTCTATCTGCCCCTCTCTCTCTTTGTCTCTCTCAAGTAGATAAAAAAAATTAAATTGGGATAATTTAAATGATCAAAGACCCTTTAATTATCTACTAAGTGATAATGGTGTTAACATTATACTTCCTTATTAAGTCAAGGATGCATATTGTAATCTACTGGATAGCCCCTGCAAAGAATAGTGAAAAGGACAATAAATAAATAGGGGAGGGACATACATGTAACAAAAATATGTGGTTAATTCAAATGAGGAATAAATAGGAAAGAAAATAGTTTAGAGAACAAATAGAAATAGTAAATAAATAGTCAAGTTTTACGTGAAAATGTAAACATATCCTTACTTTATAAGTGAATGGACTAATCCTTCAGTTAAAAGACATAGATTGCCAGAGTGGATTTTAAAAGCATACAACACTTATGTACATTTATTAAAAAAAAATACTTAAAAAAACTATTAAAAAGTGGCCAGGCATGGTGACACACACCTTTAATCCTAGCACTTGGGAGGGAAAGGTGGGAGGATTGCTGTGAGTTCTAGGCTAGCCTGAGACTATAGAGTGAGTTCCAGGTCAGTGTGGGCTAGAGTGAGACCCTACCTTGAAAAACAATCAAACATAAAGGTAGGGAAAGTTGAAAATAAAAGGATAGGAAGTGACATCATGACAATACTAACCTAAAGAAGGTTGTTGTAACTCTATCACTGCTGTGTAAAGTAGTCTTTTAATAAGGAAACATTATAAATATATAGGGGAATATTTTATACTGATAAAGTCGTGAATGCAATAGCAAAATAGGGCTAACTTCTGTTTGTATGTGGATAAAATTGTAGCCTGAAAATACATAAGGCCAACATTGATCAAACTAAAAGGATAGACAAGTTAATTATTATCCTAGTTAAAATATATTTCTCAAGGCTGGAGAGATTGCTCAGTGGTTGAGGTGCTTCCCCACAAAGCCTAATGACCTGGGTTTGATTCCCCAGTACCCACACAGAGCCAGGTGCACAAAGTGGTGCATGCATCTGGAGTTCATTTGCAGTGGCTAGAGGCCCTGGCCCACTCATTCTCTCTTTTTCTCTGTCTCTCTCTCTCCTTGAAAATAAATAAAAATATTTAAAATATATTTCTTAATAATTGACAGACACAGCAGATATAATTATTAGTGACATATAGAATATTTTAGTAGTAGTTTTTACAAACCCGACCTGATTGATATATAGGGAACACCACAATCAGCAACTAAGAAATAAACATTCAAGTATACATGAAACTATTGCCATATGCTTGGCTCAAAAGCAAGTCTCATCTGGGTATACAACTCCTACTCAGCGGTTCAGCACTTGTGTGTGTGTATATGCAAAGCCCTCAATAATTCGATCCTAGGTGGTGTGGGGAGACAGTAGGAAAAGAAGTGGGGGGAGCAAGAAGAAGAAGGAAGAGGAAGAAGGAGGAGGAAAGGAGAGGCTAGATGAAGATGAAGAAGGGGAAGAGACAGAGAAGAAAGTCTCAGCTAATATCAAAGGGTTTAAATCATGTGGACCATGTTATCTGACAGCAGAAAAAAATCAATACATTAAGAATGAAGCAATAAGGGGCTGGAGAAGATGGCTTAGTGGTTAAAGCATTTGCCTGCAAAGCTGAAGGACCCCAGTTAGATTCTCCAGGACCCACGTAAACCAAATGCACAAGGAGGCCCATGAGTCTGGAGTTCATATGCAGTGGCTAGAGGCCCTGGCATGCCCATTCTCTCTCTCTTTCTCTCTATCTCTACCTCTTTCTCACTCTCTCAAATAAATAAATAAATAAAATATATTTTAAAAAAGAATTAAGCAATAAGTAGAACATTTCAAAATGTTTGTAAATTATGGAATGCACTTACAAATAACTTCTGAATCAAATAACACAGTCCAGTGGATATTGGGGCACATTTTCCATATGCTAATAAAAATACAATATATTAGGAGGTGTAGGTTGCTGCCAAAGCAATGTCCAGAAGAAAAGGTAGACCCTATGAGCTATGTTATTCAATTTATGGGATGAATAATACACAATATATATTTTAAAGAAGTAATCTTTACTAAAACATTCAGCTTTAAAAATTAAGGCAAGCTAGTCATGGTAGCTCACACTTGGTAATCCCAGAACTTGGGAGGCTGAGGCTGGAAGATTACCATGACTTCAAAACCAACCTGAGTTGTATAATAAGCTATAGGCCAGCTTGGACTACAGAGTGAGATCCAGGTCAGTGTGAGCTACACTGAGTCCTTGTCTCAAACAAACAAACAAACAAACTAGACTGAGTAGATGGATCAGCAGTTAAAAACACTTGCTTGCAAAGCCTGATAGCCTATATTCAACTCCTCAGCTCCACACAAAGCCTGATGCAAAGTGGCACAAGCATCTGTGATCCCAGTGTGCTTATGAGAATTGGAGATGGAGCCAAAATAATCCAAAACTCACAAACCAGCTAATCTGGAGTTCATTGGCAGTCTGTCAGTTCATTGTAGTGGTAAGAGATCCTGTCTCAAAGAAGGTGGAGTAGAGACACTTCAAAATTGTCCTCTGACCTCCACATGTGTGCTGTGACATACACCCCCCCAACACACATGAATAAATGAATTTAAAAAAAGGTAAAAACAGCCAACCAGCAGCAACCATGAAACAAAAATGTTAAGACACAAACAACAAAAGAGATCAGAAAAACATTTAGAGGAACAGTATATGAAGTAGAAATATATGCCAGGAAAACACTCAATAAGCCAAATTTTCATTCTTCAACTAATAATATTATAAACACTGGAAAAACAGATCAGCAATCAAGAAGGAATGAAGACCAAATCATTGAAGTGGAATGTAAGAAGGGGAACATAAGTATGGATACTCCAAACATTAAAATCACAATAAGAACAGATTTTTGAGAGGTTAAATTGGCCAGAAAACATAAATAAGAATGAATAGAAAAATCTTCTCCGTATCTATTCAAAAGTTAAGCTTCGCAAATTAAATATTCCATCTTTGAAAAGGCTCAGATGGCTTCACCAGTGAACTTCATCAGTGTTTTAGGGAATAAATGATACCAACTTAATACCCACTCATTCTATTAAAAAAGTAAACAGTGAGGCTACAGGGATGGTTCAGCAGTTAAGGCTTTGCCTGCAAAGCCTAATGACCCAGGTTTGATTCCTCAGTACCCACGTAAAGCCAGATGCACAAAGTGGTACATGCAACTGGAGTTTGTTTGCAATGGCTAGAGGCCCTGGCATGCCCATTCTTTATGTGTCTCTCTCCCCCTCATCTGCTTGAAAATAAATGAATAAATTTTTTTTAAAAAGTGAACATTGGTATTTGACTGGTGAGGCATTAATAGAAAACTCAAGTCAGAATATAAACCGACATAGTTTGTGAATATTTCATACCATTTTCCTGACAAAATAATGGTGCAGCAAATTCACTGATACATGAACGGGCTAATATATTACAACCAGATTTTGCTTGAGGGAGAGAAGGTTGGTTTAATATTTGATCGTCTCCTCTCCCACATAAAATAAGTACCAAATCACAGAGGTAGCAGAAGCAAGTGCAAGCAACAATGACTCTAAAACTAGAAAAATAATATCACACTGACTCTTTAATCAAATATCATTAACTCTCTAATCTAAGCAGGTGAGAAAAAGCAGTCAGTGGTAATAAAATTGAGAGGTGTCTCATTTATGTTCAAGGAAACACAGGCAAGATAACTCAACTTTATGGTACTGAGATGAGGAGATTGCGCACACATCAGTCTTCATTCATGAGAAACAATGGCTGTGATGGTTAGGCCTCATTGTCAATATGACTGCCTTTAGCAGCCCCTAGGAGGTTAGAAAGGCATGTTTCTGAAGAGGTCTAAAGGAGAGGGGAAGATGCCTCCTGAATGTAGATGGAACTTCCCATGGCTTCAGGCCTTTACAGAATAAAAAGAGGGACAGGGACAGCCAGCAGAATGCTAGCATTCGCTTTCTCTGCTTCTGTTTAGCCCACCACAACGTGGTGTTCTGCTCTGCCACACCCTCCCTACCATCATGGACCCTGACAAGTAATTCCGTATTTTGTTGATGCCCGGTATTTAGGCACAGCTGGCTCCTGACAGCTACAGAGGAATTGTGGATAAGCCATGGCTCATTCAGGTCCCCATGTTATCAGAGTTGAGAACGATGGAGTTCTTCTCAGCTGTGAATGGGTGTAACTTAGGTGTTACAACAGCAGACACTCTAATTCTCCAGTGCGGTGTATCTCAAGTTCCTGTCTTAAGACTAGCAAAGGACTGACAAACATAGACATAAAGAAGGGTAGGTTATGAAAGATTTATTTTAAGAGAGAGTAGAAATAAAGCAGAAAAAGTCCCAAGCTGAGAAGCTTGGGAAGGGTCTGAGCAGGTCAGTGTATGGCAACTTGGTTCAAGTTTTCTGATAATTCATCATCCAGTTGGGATTGCCAAGTACAAATGTATTTGGAGGACATTGATTGGTTGGTGGGCCAGGGAAAAGAGCACAGACTCAACAATGGGCGGGGAGAAACACCCACAAATAAATAAATAAATAACCAGAAAGTTGTTCCTGATCTCCATCTTCAGTCAGACTGGAGTTCCCTTCTGGTCTCGCCAGGGCAGGTGGACATCTGTGTTCTTTTGGGCCTGTGCCCCTAACTCGTGACCTGCAAAAGAAGACAACATATGTCCTTGTCTGATTTACTTAGAACTGTCCAAACTATCAAACACAAGTCCCTCCTCCAGGAAAAAGCCGAACACTGAGATGAGAATTCTTAAAATATTAGATCTGTAGAGATGGAGGAAGAGTTTCTAAAAAAAAATCCTGGAAGTCATCAGAGCTGTGAGATCTTAGAAAAAACAATGTAGTTTTTTTCATTATTTTGCACTTAAGTAAGAGTGAATCTAGAAGCTCGAAGATACAAAGCATCTTTTCCCTTCCTTTTGAAACTTCAGGGAAATTTATGTCAATTAAGAAAGAAGCAAACACTATTATGGCTGAAGCTCATGTGAAGTTGTTTTTATTAGAAAAATAAAGAATATGAAACATAATCACCTCCCTATAAACAATGAAAATATGTGAAAAACATACCAAAAACAAATCACGACTATAACACAACAGCTATTCAAAACTAGTCATAAGAATTGAGATCATATGAATTATTAAAGAACAACATAAATCAGGATTTTTAAAAACTCAAATTAGATTATTAGAGAAAAGTAGGACTTGAAAGAAAGGGTAAAGAATCCAACACATAATTTAGAAAGCAGTCAATAATAGAAGAAAAGAAATATTGCCAGTCCTGTGTGGTAGAAGAGCAGATCTGTAGGAATGGCATTGTCTAGTTCCAGGTCTTACTATGGAGCTAAAGAGATCAAGACAATATGGTATTGTTAAAATAATACCCACAAAGATGGAATGGAGTAGTGAAGAAATAAACCCACAGTAGTAAAATTAACTGATTTTTTTTTGGTGTTTTTTGTTTTTGTTTTTGTTTTGTTTTGTTTTTCAAGGTAAGGTCTCATTCTAGCACAGGCTGACCTGGAATTCACTATGTAGTCTCTGCCTCCTGAGTGCTGGGATTAAAGACATGTGCCACCATGCCCCACTTCAACTGATTTTGTCGTTGTTGTTGTTGTTATTTTGAGAAAGGGTTTTACTCTAGTCCAGGCTGACCTGGGATTCATTACACAGTCATAGGATGGCCTCGAACTCACGGTGATACTCTTACCTCTGCCTCCCGAGTGCTGGGATTAAAGGTGTGCGCCATCACGCCCAGCTTTCAACTGATTTTTAAAAAATTAATTTTATATTTATTTATTTGTATGTGTGTATATCTCTATGTGTGTGTGCATGCTGGGTTCTCTTGCCATTGCAAATGAATTCTCATCTGGCTTTATGTGGATGCTGTGGAATTAAACCTGGCCTGGCAGGCTTTGCAAACAAGTACCTAAACACTCAGTTATCTCACTAGCCTCCAAATGATTTTTTTAAATGAAGGTACAAAAACAATTTGGTAAAGAAAGAAGAGTCTTTCAACAAATGGTGCTGAGAGAATTATATGTCTATATGCAGAAAATGAAACAGGGCACAAACTTTACATCTTACACAAAGTTAAGTGACAATTTATGCTAAGCCTGTATGTGAGATGTAGAATTATAAAACTTCTAGAGGAAATAGACGATGGAATGTATATCACCTTGGGCTTAAGCATGATGAGCTCTTTAATACAACCTGAGAAATATGATTTATGAAGGGAAAATTTAATGAATTGAACTTTATTGAAATTTAAATCTTCTGTTCTTCAAAGGGGACAGTAAAGAGACTAAAAAGCTACAGTCTCAGTAAATATTTACAAAATACATATCTAATAAAAGATTTATATGCAAACTAGACAAAGAACTTTTAAAAAATATTTTTGTTATTTATTTATTTATTTGAGGGGGAGGGAGAGAATGGGTGTGCCAGGGCCTCCAACCACTACAAACAAACTCCAGATGCATGCACCACCTGTGCATCTGGCTTATGTGGGACCTGGGGAATTTAACCTGGGTCCTTTGGCTTTGCAGACAAGTGCTTTAACCACTAAGCCATTCCTCCAGCCCCCACAAAGCACTTTTAAATCTCAATAGTAAGACACCAATCAATCAATCTCTCTCTCTCTCTCTCTCTCTCTCCATCTTTCTATCTCCCTCCCTCTCTCTTTTTCTCCGTCCTTTTCCTTCCTGGTCCACTGAGATGTGAGCAAGCTGTTAAAGGTTGATGTTGCCCTAGCTGCCAGCCAGTCCCTCCTGGCACCATGCCTTCTCTATCATAATATATTGTACCTTCAAATCCTGAGCCAGAAGGAACCATTCTTTAGTTGTTTTGTCACAGAAATGAGAAAGCAATGCATTAAATTGATATGGAGAAGTGGAGTACTTGCTATTGCTACCAAAAACCTGATCATGACATTCTTAGGGCTTTGCTTCTGGTTTGTAGGAGGGATATGAAAGAGTTAGGATGGTGAGGTCATAGAATGCTGTAAGCAGAGTATTGTGGCTGTTCTGGTGGGAGTGTGGAAGACCAGAGAGCCAACAGAAATGTGTACAATAGAGGCTGGGCTCATGGTTTTGTAAAAGGTTGCTCGGGATCCAGGAAATTCCTTGAGTCCCAAACCCTAGGTTCATTTCTAATTTTAATCAAAAAATTGAATAAAAGAGACTGAGAAGGATAATTATTAAATTATTATATTTATTGAGGGAAGTACAGAGCCAAGGAAAGGTACCCACATGGCTAGAGATCCCACATAGAGGGCCTGGGGAAACCGTGGAAAGAATATAGAGAAAAGAAAGCCCAAGGAGCTCCTGCCATGTGGGGAGCTGAGGGAATAAAGAACCCATGTGAAGAGTAAGGGCTAAGGGGCTCTCCCTCTGCTCAACCTGGCTGGCCTGGGTCCCAGCCAAGGGGAAACTTGCCCAGAGCAGAATGTTCCCCAGTGGTCAGAGAGCCTGCCCTCCCCTTGCAAAGGTATTTATAACCTTGTAATGGTAGACCAGAGGGACAACTGGTTGGTTAGGGCTAGGGGCTGTCTCAGGAAGAGGCTAGCCCTTACAAGTTCCAGGGGCTGAACTTGACCAAGCACAATGTTTAAATCTTATGAAAGACCTCCCTCCCCGGAGGAGTTCTTGTTGTGTATGGAAAAACAGCTCTAGGGAACTAGGCAAGAGATAAGAAGTATGATCATCATTGATGTTTTAGCAGATGCAGACTTTCCTGCCTTTTTGCTTTCAGGGATCCAGTCACCCTTACTATATTCCCTCTCGTTTTCGAGAACAGAACAAGGACTGTCAGGAGCTGGATTATAGGCCATTTGTGTTACATTCTGGCAGAGCATCTGGTTGTGTTCTGCCAATGTCCTGAAATCTGGGTGAGGCAGAATTAAAAAGTAATGGTGTAATTTGTTCAACAAAGTAGATTGCAAAACAGCATACCATTCAGGCTGTGGAATAGTTACTGATCACTGCTTTTAGTCTGATTTGCAGTTAATGAGAGCAAAAAAAAAAAAAAAAAGTGAAAAATGTGTAGTTTGGTGAGGAATGGAGCATCAGAGAATTTAAGGCTGGGCACAGTGCAGCTGTGGACATACCAGGGGTGATGGTTAAGGGTATTAGCACAATTAAAGGGAAACCTCACCCTCTACTGGGACAGTAAGAAAGGTGGCCTGAGGGCAAGAGACTACCTAGTAAAAGCTCCAGGATGTAAAAATGCAAATTCATTTGTGGGGAGAGTGCCTCAATGGAGTGTCCCTGTAGAGTGCCTCAATGGAGTGTCCCTGTAGAGTGCCTCAATGGAGTGCCCCTGTAGAGGCCCCTGGCTTGGGAGCTTCTAGAGAGTGGATGATCCAGGTTCTGCTACCCTGGCACACAGAGGCAGCTGTGGTGAAAAGGGGCCAAGCTACATCTTGAGCTGGTAGAGGACCGTAGAACCCACATGGTGATAGTTTGACAGACATGAAAAATGCATGAATAAGGGCATCATGGGAGCTTGCATCAAGGTTCCAGAGAGCCAATGAGGCCAGGCAATATGCCAGGGACAGATTTCCTGCACGGAGACCATGAATGACCAGTGCATGATGCTATCAAGGTAAAGCACAAGGTGGAGAACTCTAAGATGTGGGAGATGCCAGGAACAGGAGGTGTCTGCTGAGGAAAACTGCAGGACAGGAAGCAGATGTCCAGCAAGACGTTATGTGTGCTATAGGTGGCAGAGCATGAGTGACCTGGACTTTGTCACCATGAGCCCTGAATGCTGGACATGAGGCTGCAAGGGTTGAGGCTCGCCACGTTGGAATGTGGTATTACTCTGGGGTGGTATTTACTCCTATCTCCCCATCATTCCCTTTGGGGAGTGAAAGGCTTGTTCTTTGCAATTGCATATTGGAAATATGTAACATTTGCTTTGAGTCTCAGAAAAACTTGGGACTTTTGAACAGCATTGGGACTGGGATAAATTTCCAGCATATTTTCTGATGCCAAAGCTTTTTTTTTTTTTTTTTTTTTTTTTTTTTTTTTTTTTTTTTGCCAGAATACAATTAAATAACTTTATTTAAGGAAGTGAAATGTGAACCATGGACTACATATGCAGCCAAACTCACACTCAAGTATAACACCTGCAGATTAGTGCATGTTCAAGAGGTCAGGCTTGTGGTTCCCATGAAACCCTCCCTTGGGAGTCTCCTCGAAAACAAGGTACATGCAGCCAAAGCAAAATGAAAGAGAGAGAGAGAGAGGAAAAGAGAAAGAAAAGAGAGAGAGAGAGAGAGAGAGAGAGGAACTTCTTGCTCAATAGCTAGGGAACAAACACAAAAGTTAAGAAATAAAGTGAAGACCAGAATCCCACAATTTTCCTCAGGAGTGTGACATCCCCAGTGCCCTAAAGGCCTCACACCAGGCCCCTCTCCTGAATGTTCCGCCATCTCCCAGGAATGCTAGTCTAGGGATCAAGAGTGAACATATGAGACTTTAGTGGACATTCCACACCCCAACTGGATCACTGGCTAAGTTGACAGTATTCTTGGACGCTAGAGGATAAAGATATCTAATATGCAAGAAATTTGGGTCCCTACTGATGCCGATAGCTCTGACCTGAATAAGATTTTTGTTCCAAAAATAGCAATGTCACCCATCATGTTAAGAGATAAAACGAGAAAAGTTACTTAATAGGTGCAGAAAAAGTATGTGACCATAGTTCAAAATTAGTCCACAATTTAAAAGCATTTATCATAATAAAAAAATTTAAAAACTAAAAACAAAACAACAACTACAACAAACTAAGAGAGTTAGAGAAAATCCATTTGACTTCTATTTCTGATCCTAGCCCTGATTTAAAAAAATACAAGAAGATGGGAGGGAAGAATGAGAGAAGAAAGGGAGAAAACCACACACCAAGGGGGGGAAACAGATACAAATATAGGAAAGAAGAGAAATACATGTCATATGCTTGAACATTAATGATATGTGAAATGCAAAAAAAAAAAAAAAATCTACAAATAAACTATGAGAATCTCCAAGTCAGTTCCTGAAATCACTGGACATGAAGTCAGCATAGCAAAAGCAATAAGCAATGAGGAGTTTTTAAGGACGTATTTGCACCAGCACCATAAGCATTTACTATCTAAGAACAGGTCTAATAAAAGCCATGTAAAATGTTAACATTGCAAATAGCAGACATTACTGAGAAGAATTAAAGATGGCTGCAGAATATGAGCGGTGCATTGTGTTCAAAGACTGACTGGAAACCACAGGATATGTGGCAATTCCCTCCAGGCCTAGAGATGGGTTCAGCACAGTCCTAATCCAATGCAGGCTACTGCGAAAACTGTCATCATAATCACCCTAAAATTTATATGAAATGCAATGATCAAGAAGAATTAAGATAGTGTTGAAGAAGCAGCTATGGAATGGTGTACGATTTGAGAAAAGGGCTTCTCTGTAAAGTACCTTGAAATATGTGGTGTGCTTGCCCAGTAAATTGTGTGGAAGAGATTGTATATTCATACCAGAAACTTACTATCTTGACCTCCCACCTCATAGCAATCACAGAATCAATTGCAAGTGGACTGTAGATTTAAAGGTGAAGAGTAAAATAATAATGGTTCTGGCAAATGACAGGATATGTTCATGGTCTTGGGATAATTGTCATTCTTCAGTAGGACAAAAAAGGCATTAAAATTAAAACCATAGATAATGTGCTTATATGAAAGTAAACAGGGCTGGAGAGATTGCTTAGTGGTTAAGGTGCATGCCTGCAAAGCCTAAGAACCCAGGCTTGATTCTCTAGGTCCCATGCAAGCCAGATGCACATGGTGGCACATGCATCTGGAGTTCATTTGCAGTGACTAGAGGCCCTGCTGCACTCATTCTCACTCTCTCTCTATCTCTCTTTCCCTCTCTCTTTCTCTAATAAATAAATAAATAAATAAATAAATAAATAAATAAATAAATAAAAATAAAAAGCTTTTAAGAAAGTAAACAGCTTTTGCTCATCAAAACATATTACTAAGTCGGTGAAATAAATGTCAGAGAGTGGGTGAAGATATTGCCAAATATGTAACTGATAAGTCATATACTAATAATGTATACAAATCAGTATGAAAGTGGTAGTTGACTAGTAGAGAAATGGCTAAAAATTTTGAATCGACACCTCACGTAATGATATTCAAATGGCCAATGGTGGTATGAAAGTTGCTTTGGACAAATTCAAGGAATTGTGGACTAAAACTACAATGTCACACACCCATCAAAATGGTTAAAACATAAATATCAGGTGTTAATGAGCAGATGAAATGATCACATCTGTCATTTAGTGCTATGGGAATAACTGATTACTACTTTGAACACTGGCAGTATCACCTAAAACATAAATACATACATGCCAGGATCCTGAAATCCCACTCCTGGGTATGTACCCTACAAAATGACATACATGGAGTCTGTTCATATTAGCATTATTTAGGATAGTTCCAAACTGGAAACCAACCAAATGCTTACCAACTTTGTCATAAATGAATTGATTGTGGTATATTCAACCAGTGGAATCAGCTAATAGAATGTGGAAAAAATACAGATTTTTTTTTTAAAAAACTACTACTCTATACATGTAATTACATGACACATCTCAGAAACAAGACTGACAAAAGCTATGTGTGAAATTTATATATTGTACCATATATATCAACTTCAGAAAGAAGCAGAAACAGATTCATGGTGCTAAAAATCAGGCAAGTGTTTAGCAAAGGAGGGTGGTAAGTGGAAGGGGGTACCGGGGGCTTCTAGGGTGTGTCATCACTGAATTAAAGTGGAGGGTTTGTGAATCTGTTGCTCATTGAAAATGCTTTAAGCTGTACAATTTTGATTGCTGATTAGTCTTCAAAAATCATTTAAGCCATGCATGGTGGCACATTCATTTAATCCCAGCATTGGGGAGGCAGAGGTGGGAGGATCGCCGTGATTGGAGGCCACCCTGAGAATACATAGTGAATTCCAGGTCAGCCTGAGCTAGAGTGAGACCCTATCTCGGACAACCATCAAAAAAAAAAAAAATCATTTAATGTATGGCTTGTAATTGAAGCCTAGTATTCTGAAAGGAGTACATGAAATAAAATTTGGGAGCACATGGAGAAATCCAAATGTAGGTTAATTATTAGACAAAGTTAGAGAATTATTATTGAGTTCCAGTGTGCTAATGGCACTCTAGATATGTTGGAAAACCTCCTTAATTGTTTGAGATGAATGTTGTAGTATTTAGGGATCAAGTGTCCTAATGTCTGTAATTTGCATTAAAATGGTTTAATAAGAATATAAAACAAAAAAATGAAACTCATTGACTCTTAGTGCTAGATATATAAAGCCTCAAAATGCACTTTTCTTTTTTTGCATATTTGAATATCTATATGATAAAAGATTTTCAATGATATGGCGTGTGTGTGTGTATAGTCTATGGACACGTGTGTATAGTTGAGCAGCATGCCCTGTGTGCACATGTGTACAGTAGGACATCTGATGTCTTCTCTCAGTCTCATGTCATTTCATTGAGAGTCTCTCACTGAACCAGAGCTCCTGTTTGATTGATTTTTTTATTCTTATTTATTTCAATTTTTATTTATTTATTTAAGAGAGATAGAGACAGAGAATGGGGGCACCAGGGCCTCCAGCCACTGCAAACAAACTCCAGATACATGTGCTACCTCGTGCATCTGGCTTATGTGGGTCCTGAGAAACTGAACCTGGGTCCTTTGGCTTTGCAGGCAAACGTCTTAACCACTAAGCCATCTCTCTAGCTCACTGTTTGCTTTCTTAAGGTCAGTCTGGCCGACCAGTGAGCCCTAGTGATGGTCCTATGTCCTTCACCTCTCAGGACGGGTTTACAGGTGTGAGTGGCTTTGCACTGCTTTTTACATGGGTGCTGGTGATTGAACTCAGCTCCTCCAACCTGTGTGGCAAGCACTCTTGCCTACTTAGCCATCTCCCAGCTCCTAGTGATGAAATTACCCATGCTCTTGTACAGAAGGGAAATGTTCTGGAGATCAGAAGTTTAAAGTAACTTGCCATGTGGGATTTGAATCCAGGACTAGGCTGGATCCATGTGCTAGAGAAAGAAAACAGCCTTTAAGACCTGGAAGGAGTTTGAGATACTGTATTATCCAATTTCCTTCTTTAACAGAAAAGGAAGCAGACTGGGGAGGAATTTGACTTGCATGAAATTTTAATGCAGCATGCAGGCTTTGAGAATGTGAGTTGCCTTGGGTTTGGTGTTTTTCCAAAAAGCAGAAAACTATGGTGTCCTTAATCCTAACCAGAGTTCATATTTATCCTTTAATTAGTTGTGATACAAATAGATTATAGATTCAAGTGCATCTGGATGGCAAAACTACCCCATTAAAAGACTGCTGGAGTTCTCTTCTCCCCAGTGACCAGAACCCTGCTTGTCCCACCAGCACTGATGTGTGTTATGATCCCCACACTGACCACTCAGAACTCAGACACTCAACAGCCCATGAATGTGGCCTTTTCATTTGACTTCATTTGTACCACGATCAAAGCCTGGCCATTGTTGTTCATTCAGAATTATGACAGACTTTTCTTTGTCAAATTTATCGCCTGTGGTGTCCACACTTAAGTGACTCCAAGTCAGTGAAAACCAGCCCACTTTGGAGTGGGTGTAGGCTCCCAATAACAGACATGACTGTTGACAGATACTTTTCAATCACTTTATTTCATTTTTCCTTGTTAAATTCCATTTTGTAACACATTTCTATTGGTGCTTTAAAAATAATAAGTCAGAAGAGAAGCCATAAAAGTAGGGAACTATAACCCCCATAATGCACGACCCACAATCCCCAACGAGGAGGGTCCCTTCGGAGGGGGAGGACAGGGAGGAGGCTAATGATGGTACCAACATATGCTGTTTACACGCAGAGTATGTACATAACAAATAAAGAAGAAGTAGGGAAATATAAACATAAATATTAATTTTAAGTATGGTAAGGGTTGGTAGGAGACTCTCCTCAGGTTTTTGAGATGAATGCTATAGTATTTAGGCATCAAATATTTTGATCTCTAAAAGTCATTTTAGAAGAATTTTTCTCTTAGTTTTTGAAGCAGGATCTCACTAGCCCAGGCTAGCCTGGAGCTCACTCTGTAGCCCAGATTGGCCTTAAACTCACTGTAACCCTCTTACCTCTGTCTCTGTAGCACTGGGATTAAAGGTGTGCAACACCACACCTGGCTTCAAAGTCACTTTAGAATGGTTCAGTAAAGAAAGTAAATACATAAAAATGAAATAATTGCTGAATCCAAGTTGTGAGTTTGTGTATATTGAAGTTCATAAAAGCTGTAAAGGAAGCTCAGACCATCGGAAAGCCGAGGCAGGATAAACTCATCCGTGTCAGGCCCATCCCAGTGAGTCCTGGAGGTTGTTGGAAGGTCAGCTTAAAAACCTTCAAAGTGTCACCCAGGAGCAGTCTCCCTGGAGAACAAAGCGGAAAGAAAAGCTTGACAGTGGTGAGAATTTAAGTAGAACATAAACGGCAGGGCCGTGCAAACATGGGCCCTGGGAGTCATGGCCCATACTCACTGCTGACCTTAGGCACATTAATGAATCCCGAGCTCAATGTCCTGTCTGTAAAATATCCATATATCTACATCACAGAGTTTCTGGGAGAACTCTATGGCATTCATGGAAAGCACTTAGGAGATACTTGGCCCACAGGAAATGTTTTACACCATTTTGTTAGAGTCTGAGACGGGGCTGAAAAAAAAAAAAAAGAGTGATTACATGTTCCTGGGAAAGCTTAAGACAGGCATCTCTATCTAAGGACATTTTAAAACCTTTTTCCAGCAATTTCCTCTTCTCAGCCCAGAGCCACAGGAGTATATCTACCCAGAAAAGGATGGGGTAGCAGGAGTTGCCTTCTTCCTATGTGTGAGATGGTTCAACTTCATTTATGGAGTAGCTGCTGTCCATGAGAACACACACACACAGAGAGAGAGAGAGAGAGAGAGAGAGAGAGAGAGAGAGAGAGAGAATGAGAAGCACCAGGGCTACAGATGAACTCTAGATGCAAGTGCCATTTTGTGCACCTAGCTTTACATGCGTATAGGGGAACGAACTCCCAATCAGTTTGGTTTAACAACTAGGTTTGGCAACAGGTGCCTTTAACTACTGTGCCCATCTCCCCAGAATCCTGGAATTGCCTTTTAAACAGTCTTGCATATAAAGTTACCACAGAACATATTCACAATTGTTGATAGTTCTTTCTCCCATAAACAAGACGTGCAGGGCCATTTGATGCTGAAAAGTATGGGTCGCCCCTGGAATCACACTACGTGAGATGCTCATGTGAGCACCACTGAGGCAGAAAGACTGGGGGAAATGCGTATTCATACCCATCCTCTCAGGCCACTCGTGGGCACAGGTTCTTTGGAGAAGAACAGCTTGAGCGCTTTCAGCACCTTAATTTTCTTACCTTCCCTGGGTCCTCTACTTCTTTATTTTTTGCTGAGCACCTTGCCTTACAAGTTCAATGTTCCCTTAAGCCCACTTTCTGAGGCACTTAGTAGATTACCCATGTGAAGTGCCCTGCGTGATTGACATACCTACCACTCAAAGCATTTTGCACCACCCCATCATCATCACTGGCCAAGAGTGATGAATGAGGACAAAAGAGAGAGAGAGAGAGAGGAATTTATTTGACTAAGTGGAGCAAATGACTACATTTTTGCTCATCGACTTTTTTCCATCTCGTAGGCCAAACACCTCATGCCAAATACATACCAAATTGGCATTTGTTTCCTTGTTCTCCCATCAAAAACTGCTGAAGCATGTAATTCTCATCTGAAAAAATGAACTCAATAATACTTTCTGTCGGATAGGAGTGAGGGTGTTGTCAGAAAGCGTGCATTTGCTGACGAGCTCTGAAAAGAGAAACAGACAAACAATATGCATTGTGGCTGCTCTTTCTGTCACTGCTCCTGCATGGAAGGCCACATGGCCTGCTGATCGTTGGTCCTCACTCTGCCCCTTAATATCTTCAGTATCAAAGTAACTTTAGTTTCATTGATCTTAATCTTTTACTTATATCCTATTCTATGCACAATTTAAAAAAATAGCAGAAGGATAAGTTTCCACCTTTTGGAGTGTAAACAAGGAGTAGTTCTCAGCGTGGGTGTATGTATATCAGCCAAAGTTTGAATTCCAAATACTCTCCCACTCAAGTGTGTGTGCACGTGTGTATGTATGCATGTGTGTGCCTGACTGTGTATGCATGCGTGGGTTCTCTTTAAGATGGGGATGTTTAGAATAAAAATGGTAATTGACCTTTAACAAGAGAGCTGAGAGAACTGCTCCTGTATATTATATGGCTGTGAGCTGGATTTTAAATGTTTGATTAAGTTATTAGAGTGTTTTGCTCTGGCATAATGTATTCTAAATTCACAACTGCTGGCCAAAGCAGTTAGTCAGTGGAGAAGAATAAATTGTTTTGAGAGGTGCTTCATACCCTGGATTTGATTCGCTTGGAAAGTGGGGCTTTAAATAAATCATATCATACAAACGAGAATTTCCATAATTAAGATTCTAACTAGGAAGTTTTCTAGAAACTTTCAGAGCAAGAAAATGAAGTAAGACATCCAGGATGCTTTAATAGTCTTTTCTTTTTTAAAATTTATGTTTTGAATGCTATACTTTCTTTTTAGGACCTCAGAAACCAAACAGTGCAAGACAAGCACACATGAAGCGTGTGTTGTCAAAGGCTCATCTCTGAGCTGTGAGGGCTGCCCAGAAGCAGAGATGTTAAACAGATGCATTGAAATAGCTTTTGCTTCAGAGGGTCTCCCTCTCTCTTCCCCTCCCCTTCCTTTCTTTCTCCCCCTGCAGCCCCCGCCTCCTCATGTACACACTATAACCTGAGCTCCAGCCCCATACTTAACAGTTTCTGCCTGTGGTTCCTCACTGTCATCCCAGCCTAGCACCTTTGTTTAATGTGTGTGCTCTGAACCAGGTATTATTAGGGAATCGGTCTTAGACAGCAAGGTCCCTCTCTAGGAGAGATCTTTCTGGATCCTGGCCCATGACTCCCTCCTCAATATCTTTCCAGCAATTTCCTCAAAACCCCACAGTTGCTCACCAGCACTGCCAAGCTCTTCTCCCAGAAGATCCTAAATAAATGAAACGTAATTAAATTTCTGTGATTGATCCTGGTACGTCTCTATTTATTTGATATATGTACGCACTAGAGAACTTTATACTGCAGTGTACAAATGTACCATTTATAATGGGCTATGTAGAACAGTTGCGGTCTCTGCTAGCTAGAGCACGCTATCAAGCCCTGTCTGGGGAACCGGAACACTTCCTCAGATGTGCTTCTAGGAGACCTAACAAGCCTGAGGTGGACTAACGCCTTGGCTTGAAGAGCACAGAGTGCTGCCCACTGTTATAGGTAAGATGCTGATTTTTGTTAGAGATTAGCCTGGTGATTAGGAACAGGCTGCAACTTTAGGTGACCTCCACTGGCCAGCTGGGAAGCCTGGGTCAAGCCCTGCCTCATCAGCTCAGAAGAAAGCACCCCACACCACTGCCCTCACTCTAGCTAGGCTCTGCTTGGTTATTCATTCTCCAGACCTTTCTTTCCCTTCCCACCCGCTCCTAACCAGAGTGACAAGAACAAGACTTTCCTTCCTTATGCAGCCATATCCCTAGCCTAGCGAGGAGCTCACTGGTGGCACATCTCTTACAGGTGGCCTAGATTTCTAAGCTGTGAACTAAGACTTGTCACATAATAGATGTGCTGAGAATTTCTTTCTGTATGTCCAACATTGAACATCCTCATCAGTAGCGGGTATTTTTTAAATTAAGGTATAATTTATGCCGAATATATATGAATTTTAAGTGCCATTTTTACCTTTTTGAGTATGCATTTAACTTTAACTTAATAAGTGTCTTTTAAATATTTATTTTTATTTATTTATGAGAGATATAGAAAGAGGCAAGTGTAGAAAAAGAAAAAAAATGGGCACTCCAGGGCCTCTAGCCTCTGCAAATGAACTCTAGATGCATGGACCACCTTGTGCATCTGGCTTTATGTAGGTACTGGGGAGTCAAACCCAGGTCCTTAGGCTTTTCAGACACGTACCTTAACCACTGAACAATCCCTCCATCCCCTCCATTCAATTTTTTTTTTTTTGGAGAGAGACAGAGAGAAAGGGAGAGGAAGAAAGATAGAGATGGGCTGCCAGCAGCACCTCAGCTGCTGCAAACGAAATCCAGATGCATGCACTCCCTTGTGGTCAAGTGCAGCATTGCGCCCTTTTGTCACTTTGCAACTGGCTAAACGTGGGACCTGGAGATTGAAACCACTGGAGATTGGAACCAGAGTTCTTAGGCTTAGGAGGCAGGTGCCTTAACCGCTAAGCCATGATTTGGAGCTAGGTGGAGTAAATATAGCCTGGTAAATATAATATATTTATATTATATAATATAATAAGCTAGACAGACTCCTATCACAGTCATTTTCTATCATCTAGTTTCTGTAGTGATATTTTAGGTGCCTTCATGCATGAATTTCCTTATTTAATCTTTATTATACCTCCATAGAGTGGATATTACTGCCCTCCCATTTGACAGTAAGAAAACTAAGGTCCTGAGTCTCAATGCTGTGAGCAGTGGAGGCGAGATTTGAAAGCAGCTTCATTTACTCCCATGGTAATGATCTTGTGATTAACCTCACCTTACTCATTTTTTTCTGAGGTAACTGATAATGGATGGGGTGTGATTGTGAAGTCAAAGGCTTGCTTGCTCTGTATACTTTGTAGATGGGCTCTAAGGGTTGTAGATGGGCTTTGAGGGCAGACCCAAAGATAAAAGACCCACCCCTAGGTTCTTCCCATCTTCAACAGCCTCCCTCCCCACTTTCCCTCCGTGGTACCCCTGCAGATGATCCAGAAGACAGTTTCTCAGGCATTCCTACAGAAACAGATCTTGGAGTCAACCCTTGGGGAAAGCAAAACAAAACAAAACAAATCAAAACAAAACAAAACAAAACCAAGAAACCAGACTCTTTGCTAGTTTTGTTTTCCTTGGTTGATTTATTTGACAAGGACCCATTTTGTACATCATTTTTGGGATTTTAAAATCCTTTTCATCTCCACAGGTCTCTCTTAGAAGCCCAAAGAGAAATAAAAGGCTATGTGTGATCCCTGATTATAATGCTTTCCAGCCCCTGAGCTCTGCCCTTGGCTCTATCTTCTGACCCTGAGATCACACAGGTTGAAGATCCGGCCCTGAGCAGGGCTAAGTACCAGCAATCAGTAGTCTGATCTGCACTAATCCCCAAAGCCATATCTCTATCATAGCCTTTGCTTGGTTTGGTAAACCCATAGAGCGAGGATACATGAATTATTCATTCTCTAACAGGACTTCTTTGGCGAGAT
This sequence comes from Orientallactaga sibirica, assembly GCA_036365145.1. Lineage (NCBI taxonomy): Eukaryota > Metazoa > Chordata > Mammalia > Rodentia > Dipodidae > Orientallactaga > Orientallactaga sibirica. The sequence continues at coordinate 2,633,474 of JAEOAD010000194.1, forward strand.
TAGGTGTTACAACCAGCCAACAAAAGGAACTGACCCACCTCTGTCAGGTTGTAGATTTAATGACTGTAGCACCCATTTACCTGGAAGGTAAGGATGTCCTATTCCAAAGCGTTCTTCACATTCCAAGCTGGTGTTCCTGGGATGGGTGTCCACTTGAACTAGTCACTCACAGAGGTGTCCTTCCTCTTGACACATAATATCTCAGATGCAATCAGAATGGGGACCAGGATCCCTGTGAACTCTCTCTGTCATCACATGTATTTCAGCCATGGGAAAGGGACATGCGGGGGCAAAAAAAGAAAAAAAAAAAAACAGGCAGAATTTAATAACCCATGCAGCTAAATTTATTAGGTCACCCTACCCCTTTGAACTACGTTGTGGAATTTTCCACGTACTGCTCAGTGTCTCCCATGAGAGGCAGGCCTTCCCATTGGGGCTATTTATCTCTCTGTGGCATGAATTCCCGGGCTTTGGGCTATCTTGGGAAAATCAGCTTTGATTAGGTGTCTGGGGCAGTTTGCCATGGCTCTTGGTGCTTCTTTCAGAATGACAGAGGTTGATGTGTTTATGTGTGTGCCAGTCTACCCACTCCACAGGAAAGGTCCTGGAGAGATTTCTTAGGCAAAATTTCTTCAATCTTTTTTTAATGGATATTTATTTATATTTATTTGAGAGGGAATGGGCATACCAGGGCCTCTAGCCATTGCAAATGAACTCCAGACATATGTGCCACCTTGTGCATCTGGCTTTGTGTGGGTACTGGGGAGTCGAAACCAGCTCCTTAGGCTTTGCAGGCAAGCGCCTTAACCACTGAGCCATCTATCCAGTCCTCTTCAACCATTTCTTTTTACCAGCTCCACCTTCCTGAATGCTTCCTTGTTTTGCTAAAAGTTGCAACATAACATTGTCAGTTTCTTTACAACCTTAGTACTAAGTTGCTTGCTCAGTAGCTTTCAAATCTCTTGGCCTAAATTAGAAAAATCCTTTGTTTAGATCTTGGGATATGTTTTTTCTTTCATCCCAATCCTAACAAGTAATTGTCACCAGAGATCAAATCAATAGTCAGCATAATTGATATTGAGCATTTACTGTGCACAAGACTGTTGCTACAATGATGAGAAAAAAAAAAAGATGCAATGGCCTCTTAACACCTGTATGGTTGTTTTCTGTCCAAGTATTCCGAAGTATGTCATGCATATAATTTTTAATTTAGGTTTCATGGATTTAAAAAAATATTTATTTAAGAGAAAGAGAGGCAGAGAGAGAGACAGAGACAGAGAGGGAGAGAAAGAGAGTTGCGCCAAGGCCTCCAGCCACTGCAAACAAACTCCAGATGCATGTGCCACTTTATGCATCTAGCTTATGTGGGTTCTGGGGAAGTAAATCTGGCTGTTTAGGCTGTGTAGGCAAGTGCCTTAACTCAGCCCTCATGAATTGTTATTGTGTGATGTGTTAAATAGCTCTTTTAAGCCACACCCTGATGGGCAATTTTGCTTAGGATGAGGATACAGCAAATATTTAAGTAAAAAAAAATATTAAAGGCAAGTTAATTTATAGATGTATATGTAATATGTACATTTATATACTTATTAAATAATTTAGACATTACTGAGAAATGATAGCAAGATGGCATGTAAATGCTTTAAAATCTGCTAACCACCATCCCAAGTGTGCTAAGGAGTACATCCCTCAGGTCCCCCAGGAAGCTTGTTGATTTATTATTCAGGGAGGTAAGCCAAGGCCCTTTGAGTATTTGACAATACCTGGTCATTAGCTTGCATGTCTCACTACACAGCCAAGCCCTAATGGGCTTTTAATGAAATTGCTTTGGCACACGCCCTTGTGTAGTTCTCATTGTCCACACAACAGTAGCATTAAGATGTAACACACCCCCTGCAACCTTGACGGTCTGGGTATGCAGAAAATATGTGGGAAGAAATAGCTTCCATTGAACTTCACACACACACACACACACACACACACACACACACACCGGTCTGAGCATTTTGCTCGTAGCAGAGTAAAATACAGAAGTGGCATATATGGAGCTATATGGCGAGAGCTATATGGCGAGATGTCAAAGAAAGGACCAAGCTGGAGTGACATCTGGGGATATGGGGCTGCTGATCTAATGTGCCACCCACCTTAGAGGAGTGTGTTAATGGCCACACAACCCCTGAAACAGACAGTGCTTCAATTCTCCCCTGCACCCTTCTGAGGTGCCCTGAACTCATTCCGATGTGTAATACTGTTGAGTGCAGTGAACGAGGAACATGGTCTTGGCATCTCTGTGGTGACTGATTTGTGGGCTCCTTGATTTTCATCTGATTTCCCTGGTCTTTATGTTGCAGTTCTGGCAGAGCTGAACAGTGATACATTGTGTCCACGATGCTGCCCGTTTTGTTGGCACTCACATAATGACAGCCTGTTGAATGGAGAGAAGTAGTGCATAAACAAAACAGCCTGAACTGTGGGGAAGCACTACTTTTCTGAACCATATTCACTCTGAATCGTGAGGTTTTCCTTCTGCTGGTCTAAGCTAGGTTGCTGAGCCTGACACATGGGACTTGCTTGTACAGTTTGAACTCTTACAAGAGCTTACATTTGATTGCACGAGAAAGCCCACGACTTGGGGATCTTGGCCCGAAGGAGAAAGTATGCTTTTTGAAGTTGTGGCTCCTTGACGTGACCTGGCTTTGGGATCTCGGGAGCCTCCCTCTCTCTCAGCTGACAGCTGCATCAGGGACAAAATGCATTATTCCAAGAAGCCAGACCAGTTTTTAGTACAAAACCAGGAGCTGGAAATAGGAGCTGAATGAGGCTTCAGGTGGCGGAAAGGGCGGATGTAGATGGGGAGCATGTGAGCACAGTAGAACTGGGACACAGCAACTGTGTTAGTCCTGAAGAACATTGTCACTTGTTGGTTGACACCCAAGCTGTACTTTAGGGGGAGAAGAGTGGATCTGATGAACTGGTTTGGAATGGTCATGTGACATAAATTTAGTATCTCTGTTGACTGCTATTGAAATGAAAAGAGAGAGTACTACATATTCCTGGTGCAAAGGGCGAGAAGCCAGCCAAAGGTATGAGCATATCACTGACTCACCTGGCTCCCTGTTCCTCTTCCCAAATCTCACATGGTCTGCTTTCTTTTTTAAAAATAAGTTTATCGGGGCTGGAGAGATGGCTTAGCGGTTAAGCACTTGCCTGTGAAGCCTAAGGACCCCGGTTCAAGGCTCGATTCTCCAGGACCCACGTAAGCCAGATGCACAAGGTGGCGCACGCATCTGGAGTTCGTTTGCAGTGGCTGGAGGCCCTGGCGTGCCTGTTCTCTCTCTCTCTCTACCTGCCTATTTCTGTACGTCTCACTCTCTCTCTCTCAAATAAATAAATAATAAAATATTTTTAAAAATAAGTTTATCAGCTGGGCATGGCGGTGCACTCTTTTCATCCCAGCACTCAGGAGGCAGAAGTAGAAGGATCACTGTGAGTTTGAGGCCAGCCTGAGACTATATAGTAAATTCCCAGGTCAGCCTGGGATAGGGCGAGATGGTACCTCGAAAAGCCAAAATAAATCAATAGATAAATTTATTGATTTATTGAGAACCGCCATACATATATACAATGTACCCTGATCATAATCCCCTCCCATCACCCTTCTTTGTCCCCTCATGCTTCCTCCACTAAACCCTTCTTTCCAACTTGTCCCTCTTCTACTTTGATGCCTTTTTTGTTGTTTGTTTGTTGTTTTGTTTTGATTTTTTTTGTTGTTGTTTTTGTTTGGTTGGTTGGTTCTGGCCATCCTCCATCATGCTTGACAACATGTGCATGAACCTAATATGATACAGGTCTTGTTCAGGTCGCAACAGCCACTGTGAGGTCACTTTGCATCTAGACAACAGCAGTCCAAAGCACTTCTCTCCATTTTCTAGTCCTTCTGCCACCTCTCCCCAATGTTCCCTGGGTCTCAGCAGGTGAGATAGAGGTGTCTCATCAAGTGCGGGACACTCAATTGTTGCTTCTGTTACTTTGAGGAGTTTTGAGTCTCTCTGTGGTCACCACCACCGCCATCTGAAGAGAGAAACTTCTCTACCCAAAACTGAGCTCTCCTGGGTTTCTAGAAATGATTCTTATACAAACTGGACTGGGTGGAAGAAGAAGGGAGGGATACCTCGTATATCGATCTGAGCCAGCTTCGTCTGTAGCTGTAGAAGATCACCATCTATTTCATATGGTTGAAGAAAGCCAAAGTCCTGTAGCCAAAAATCACATACCCCTAATGCTTGTCACAAATCCAGCATATTTTAAAACCATTTGAGAATTATTCTTTGAGTACTTAAAAAAAAAGAATCTCCAAATAGAGACTTTTCTTGCCTTTGTTTAGGGTCCATCTGTTCATTTGTAATGAAGAGGACTTGTTTGACATGAGGTGGATTTTAGCATCTCATCACTTCCTGGGGCAGGGGCATGGGTCTTCTGGACACACAGGACATTGTAGTTTCTAGAGCAGTGAGGGGTCCTCAAGGCAAGGCAGGGCTGAATGAGCAAGTCAGGAGCAGCATGGATAGAATGACACTGTGCCCAGAGAGGGAGCAGGGGACACTGCTGCAGAATTGGGGGCTGGGTCAGGGACCTCAGCTCATTTGTTTGGACACATGGTGACTAAGGGTGTAGATTTCAGTTGAAGGTGCAGCCTGGGGCTATAGAGATGGCTTAGTGGTTAAGGCGTTTGCCTGCAAAGCCAAAGGATCCTGGTTCGATTCTCCAGGACCCACGTAAGCCATATGCACAAGGAGGCGCATGCATCTGGAGTTTGTTTGCAGTGGCTGGAGGCCCTGGTGCACCCATTCTTTCCCTTGCACCCATTCTTTCCCTCTCTCTTTCTCTCTCTCTCTGCCTCTTTCTGTCTCAAATTAATTAATTAATTTAAAAATACTTTAATTAAAAAATTTCAAAAGATGCAGCCTGGAGCAGGGGCTTGTGGCGCCCATGGCTGTTTCTACATCTCTCTTAGCACACAGGGGTTTCTTAGGGCCCCAGAAGGAACTGTGAGCCATGTAGGATAAGCTATGCAATGAATACTCGGTTCTAATGGTACTCTTTTGTCTGTGGTAAACTGTGTCCATAATGTCATTCTTCGAATTTCCATGCTGCTGGGGCTGAGGTGAGAAGCCCTCCCTTGGGTGGGCTCAGGAGTCCCAGGGTAGAAACAACTCCCCACCCAAGGTATGTGTTCTGCACCGGTCACTAGAGCTTTGAGTCCTAGGCCAGCACCTTCCATTTTGTGAGCCTTGGTTTTCTCATCTATCAAATGAGATCGATATAGTCTTTAGGGTGGGAGGGAGGGTTAAATCAGTTAAAACTTGTAAAGTAGCTAATACTCGGGCGGGGCAGGAAACCCTGCAGAAGACGGGTGCTTTGGCGGCTAGTTCTCTGCTGCTGTCTTGCTGTGCTGCTAGCCAAGGCCACTCTCTCTGCTTAAAGGCAGGCCAGTACTCTGGGCTGCTCTGTTTCTGCTCCTGATCATAAACCTCTGCCGGGCAGGGCCACAGGCTAACACTTCCTGGCTGCTCCTGTCCTCAGGGAATGGACCCTAATGCGGGGACCCTGGTGTGTTCGCTGATCTAATCAGGAGAGTGATCAGGGCTTGTTCTGCACTTGACATTGGCTCTGATCCTAATCTTGTTGTCTTGAACTATTGGCATGGTCCATGAGGATGAGCCAGGTCTGGTTCAAGTGTTCCAAGGGCTGAAGGCTCCCAGGCACAGGGTGATATACCCTTGTACCTGGGTGATGTTGTTATTTTCTAGTTGCTGGGACAAAACACCTGACCAGAAGCAGTTTATGGGAGGAAAGGGTTGATTTCAGCTTTTAGTTTCGAGGGGAAGTGTAACTGTGGTGGGGACAGCATGGCACAGGCAGGAAGCTGGCTCCCATCTTGTCCCATATTGGGGTGGAAGGAGTCTAAGTACTGCGCTTGGAGCTGGGCTAATAAACCTCTAGGCCCATCCCCAGTGGTACACCTCCTCTAGCAAGGCTCCACCTCCCAAAGGCTCCACCCCTGGGGACCGAGTGTGAGGCTGTGGGGGCGCCTTGCAATTCAAACCACCACACTAGGGGAAGGCAATGGGGCCAGGGCTAGCCTCACCTCACCTCATCTTAATTGTATTTCATCCCTTCATGAACAGCTTACTGTCTAAAGGTTGGTAGACTGTCATTGTGCCTCCTGCCTTGAGCACTTACCTTGAGTTTCATAGCCATCACTAGCATGAACTCAACACTTACCAGAGCCATAGGCTCTGTCCTAACCCCTCGCATATGCATGAGCAAGCCTCAAAACTATCCAGTGAGTGAGCTAAGTTGTTTCCCCTTGGTTACATGAAGAATGGAGGTGTAGGGAGATTCAGTCACTACCTGAGGTCAGAGAACTAGGAAATGCACATGCAGGACCGAAGCGGTCTGTACGCGACACTCTATGCCCTCAAGCCTTTATACCTACACTGGGTCACTGACGAAGTGCAGAATCAGACAGCCTTGGCATATCTGGAGCTTGGTCCAAGGCTCCACACTCCTCCCAAGCTGCTAAGTGATGCTGATATTGGTGGTGCCCAGATGGTGTAGCGGGTGAGAAAGCCGTAAACCATGAAGCTGAATTGCTCTGGCGAGCTTGGTAATCTGCTTGCCTGTCTTGCTGGGTCTCAAGTGTGACCTCAAGCACAATTGCCTGACAGCCATCACTACCCTCCAATTCATGATGAAGATGGAGCCTCAAGGACTCCTCGGCAGGTGGGGAGATGAACCCTTCACAGCTCTGGGGCTCTGTATGAGGAGGTTGACCTGCATTTGGAAGTTTAAGCAGCACAGGCCCTCACTTCTGTGTAAGTTCATCCTCCTTGGTTGCATGCAAACCCTACGCAGCCCCCACTGTGTCTGTCCCCCTAGTCTTCATGGGTTCAGTTAGACTTCTAGTTTGGGGTCCAAGGGAAATGACCTTCCTTTGGCATACACACCTTTCTCTTCCAGTTCCCCATCTCTGATCACAGAATCATTCACCATTCCACCTCCTCCCAATTCTTCCAGGAGTCTTTGTTCCTTCTTTAGCCTCAGTCTTGCTTTTCCTGTCATGTTCCAAATTGATAACTTCTATTTTAATATCTCTGCCATCTCTGTCCCCTCCAAAAAAATAATTACCTAATAATTACCTAGAGAGAGGCACAGGCTCTGCCTACTTCTTAGTAAGGTTGGCTACTGTTTATTTGGTAGCTAATATGAGAATTATCTACTTCATTAAGCCTTTACCATTATCCAACAAAGGACTGTTATTTTGGCCATTGGCCAGAGGTTACACATTAAGATTAAGAGACTCCCTCAAGGTCACCCTGAGAGTAAGCTTTGGCTTGACCATCCGCAATCTGCCTCTCTCCTTCCTGTGTCCATCTTCTCTGTAGCTCGAGGCATTTCCATAAAGCAAATGCTTTGTCGCTTACTCATTCTACACCCCCTCCTAGCAGTCCCAGCACCATGCTTGGATATGGCAACAAGGTGACAGCAAGGTAGACGTGTGTCCCACCTTCTGGGATCTCCATTTCATTGACCATGCTCTTGCTATTTATTATCCACACACCCCATATGACCCAGATAAACCTGTTTTGCTCATGTATAAATATGGCTTCTTGAGGACTCACTCCTCAGGGTTTTTCCATGTGTCCAATGTAATCATGCATGTAGCCCACAGCACTGGCACAAGGCAGGAGCACAATAATCTTATTTGAAATTGCCCATAAGTGATGTCCAGCTCCATAGCCTGCCATTCAAGATCTTCATTCCAAAGACACTCTTGTGCCTCTCGGGATGAATTCCTGTTTTTCCTTGGGTGCTCTTTTGTGCTGCCATAGCAATGAAAGTGCTACCTCCTCTGGCTACTTTCTCTGGTCTTACACCCTATTGAGCTGCTGTCAGACTCCAACCTACTCTCAACCCCCAACATAGATACTCCTCTTCCACTCAGCTTTTGCCAGTCTCACCTTAAGAACAACTGTGTTTTAGGAGAGACTTGTCCTCCGGGTCCCCATGGAGAGCAGGCTCATGCTGCCTCACTATTCTAGTTTATACGTCTGCCACCATCACTCAAACATAACGTTCCCGATCCACTCATCTGTCGGATGTCTCATGAGTGTCTGCTGTGTGGTGGGCATGCGGGAGTGGTGATAGTGTGCATATTCACTGTCCTCACAAAGTGCAACACTGTTGTGCTTACCTTCCTGGCTTATAGACTCAAAGGAAGCTTCATGATGGCAGGGGAAAGCATGGCACAAGCAGAGGCTGGACATCACCTCTGCCACAGCAGGTGGAAAACAGCAGCAAGACAGTGAGCTGAGTTCTGGCAGCTCCAGGCTACAACACTTCTAAGCCCATCCTGGAAACACACCTTCTCCACCAAGGCTCCTCCTCTTAAGTGGCCACTAGGTAGAGACCAAGCATTCAAAACACATGAGTTTACATTGGACATCCGATTCAAACCACCACAAACACTGCCCAGCAGAATCAGATCTGTCCAATATGACAGGCACTAGTCTTATATGTGACTAATGGAGCTAGAGGGCTAGACTGTGAATTTCCTCTTAATTAAATAGCTACAGGTGGTGGGTAGACGGTGTGTGGGACAACGTAGCTGGTAGCAAACATCAAAGAATCACAAGGAATGAGCTGGAAATGACATTTGTAACAAGTACTATGCAGATAGGCATGGTCTCAAAACAGACATGCTGGGGACCATTTAGTCTGGTCTGCTGGGCATGCTGGTCAGAGAGTGCTTTCCTGAGGGAAGTGATGGAGCAGAGATCTGAGGCTGTCCAGAACAACACGGGAAGGCACGAGAGCAGGCAGTAAGCAAATAGCTCATGCAAATGGCCGGTGGTGGAAAGGAGTACAGTCTGTGAGAAGACCTCCAAGACAATTCTTGACCCAAGCGCCAACACCACTTCCTCTCGTTCTCTCTGTCCCTGTCTGTCGCAATCTCTGAAACTCTTTGCACCTTGCTGTGCACCAAATTAGCACTGAGTAACAGCTTGAGTTTTTGTGTGAGCCACCTTGCAGAAGCTCTTCACTTGGCCTTGCTGAAGGACCAGGAAACAGGAGCCTGGGTTCCATCTCATATCCACATGTTTCTACTACTAAGGATTCTTGCAGTGGGGTTTGTTTGTTTGTTTGTTTGTTTGTTTGTTTTTGTTTTTGGCTTGAGCATCTTCCTTTACCAGATGCCTGGGTGATCTTTTCCCCTTCTCAGGATTGTGAGCAATATTCTGAGTGCACTATGACAGGGCTGTGTCCTCCAGCCACGGTATCCCTTTGCTTATTCATTCAGCAGGGCTTAAAGCAGAGAACTAAGGAAACTGACGCCTCCTAACTTGAACATATCATGGGGGGGGGGGTCCCCAAGAACCCTAGGTTATAGCCAGCACCACTAGAGTTGCACTGTTTAGGGTAATGGTGTCCTGTTCTGCTGGGTCCCTACATATTCCAAACAGGAACTCTCCAAGCCATCTGACACTGGGTCCACCCATCTACCACAAAGCAGAGCCTGTAACTACCAAGTGCTTTCACTGAACTCTTGAGATCTGACCCGAGCTCCGACTCTTCTCTCCAGGAACTCTGCCCTGCTTACCCAGCCACATGTGTGCATTCCTCGGTGTGTTGTCTTTTAATAAGAAGAAACAAATAACTCCGTGTTAATACCCTGCTTGTGATCCCCACACCAGTTCCACACTCACACACTCGGCTCACAAAAGAACTTAAGCAAAACTTTGTTCCCCTAGGCTGGAGGAAGGGTAAAGTCTAAAATGTTTTAACCTACTCTAAGGTCTTGTCCAAACGAGTTGTCACTAAAAAAATGAAAGCCAGATGTTATTTTAGTGAGAAGTAACTATGTGACCAAACTGCAGATTGAACCTGGGGTCTCTGTGGATGGTTTCCAGGTGTATCAGTAGCCAGACTCCCAGGTAACTGTGGTCCGTGCTGTTGGTCTTGTCTTTTATCTGAGATATGACATGCACCATGGCTAATAAGCAGTAAACGCCGAGCCACACCTCCCACCATTGTGACACCCTGGTGCTGTAAGTCAGGTTCAGTTGCGTGGGCTGCAAGTTCAGGGTGGGAGGCACAGACCCATGTCAGAAAGGCGAGAGAACAGACCCAGACGGAGCTGCCTCCGGCTCCACAGGGAGGGATCTGCTTTTGTTGGGAGCCCTCCCACCCTCAGAGTAGCACGCTTCAGATAACCATCGAAGAATTACAGATGAAATCCGGCCTCGGAGCAAAGAGCGGCCCTTTGGGGTTTAACATTACAGCATGCTCTTCCCCAAGGCTGATTCAATGGCGAGCTTTGGGGCCAAAGGAAGTGTATTCGGTAATTGGCTGATTCTCGGTAGGAAGACCGCTGAGTCTGCTACTGCTTCCTTCACAGCATTTCTCATCTCTCCGATCTATCTCACACTTTTCAAGTCCTGGATATAATCCATTGTGCACCAGCCTTTGAAACGTGGCATGCTGGTATCAGAAGTTCCTTGGAGGGCAGGAAAAAAAAATGAGAGGAGAAAAAGTGATGGAATGGAGCTCAAAGGGTCAGTGGGGCTAAAGTAGAGATGAAGTGAATCTGATGGGCAGAAGCAGCAATGTCAGCCCTGCAAGCTGTGGGCAGCGCGCTACGAGGGTGAGGCAGACAGGCAGGATGATTGCAGCCGGATCCTACCTTAGGCTGATGGGGCATGGTGTCTGTGCTCAGGAGGCAATGGTGACAGTCAAGATCAGGGGACACAAGCCCAACCAATGGACTGATTCCTGGCAAGGCCTAGCCCACCTGTGAGGACAATCTTGATTAAGTTAAGTTACATGGCCAAGGGCAACATCACTAGAGCAAGGATATATATAATATATACATAAAAGACATATCACCAAAGCCTTGAGTGTACAGTTCTGTAATCAGGAAGGAAGGAAGTTTTGGAAACAATGAAGTCACTGATCACAATTTTCTTCTCTGTCACCTATTCCCATTCAGTGTGCCACCAAGCCCTGACTTGTCTTATAGTTCTTTGACCCACTCCTAGGCCTTGCCCCTTCTGACTCACATTCTAACTCATAGTATGATATCCTTCATGCCTGAGCCCCATCAGCTCCTCCTTCTCAGTTGCCCTGTCCCTGACCCCCAACACGACCCTAGAGCTTTCTTCCTCCCATTTGCCTTTATTCATATCAAATGTATTTAGGAAACTTCAGTGACCAGCCAGCCACTAAGCAACACAATTTCCCAAATGTCAATATTCTCTGGACCCTCTTCTTGGACACCCATACTGTTGTTAATTATTATTTTCTTTGACTGTAAGTCAGTTTCCTTTCATTTTCCTCTACACTTTCTTTCCTAAGGAAACCATGAGAAAGATTTTTGTAAGCACAAAAGAAATATGATTCAAATGAAAATGTATGTGTGTGTTTCTTGCCTTCTGAAATTTTGAGAGGTGTGACAACTGAATTCGGGGGTCCTTGGCTTCTCAGCTTCCTCCCCTTGTGTAGTCTCTCCTCTGATCTCTGGGGATAGCCATTTCTTGGGTCGTACTGGGCTCCTCACTGTGTGCATGCTCTTGGAAAATAATTTGCTCGTGACGTTGTCCCCACCACCATACGTCCTCAACATCTAATTAGCTCTAGTTTCTGGTTTGACTTACAATCATTATATCTCCTGATCGTCCAGCTTGTAATAACTTCACATATGTTGATATTACAATCCTGGGTCACAAATAATTCAAGCATCACATGATATCACAGAGCATCAGGCAACTTACAAGCATCCTTCATTCTCCACTTGCATATTAAAGCAAGCATCTGTTTCCATGTCTTGGACCAGGTAGTTCTCTGTCCTTTCTCCATTTTTCTCCTCTTTTAGTTCATCCCTCCTTTTCTTTTCCAGACGCTAAACAAGACACATCATGAAGGCTTCTCCCCAAGCTTTTGGATTTCCTTATTTATTAGCCCATATCACACGTACTCTTGACCGTCAGTGGATTTACCTTTCCCTCCCACTTGACTACAAGGTTCTTTAGGAAAAAGTTGTGTTAGATGTTTATGTCTTAGAATGTGACACTATGTCATTTACCTTCTCATGGATGGGACAAAATACCTGACAAAAATCAATTTATGGGAGGTGGAGAAGTCTACTGTGGCAGGCAAAGTGTGTCAGGAGCAGAGAGCTCTGGCCACATCTTCACATCAGCAGGAAGAAAGCAGAACACACAAAAGCACCAAGTGGAGCTGGACTTTAACATCCCAAGACCCACATCTAGCTGTATACCTCCTCCAGCAAGGTTCCACCTTCTGAAGGCCCCACAAATTTCTCAAACACCACCAACAGTGGCTGACTAAACATTCAAACATATGAGTCTAGGGTTACATTTTACATTCAAAACGCCACAGACAGAGGATAGGTACTTAGTAAACATTGAGTTTCTTAATACATAGTTGAGTGGACTTGAATTTTCTGTTTCAACAGAAGTGTGTGGGGGCTAGAAGTCAGCATTGGGCACCTTTCTCAGTTGCTCTCCACCTTATATTTTGAGCCAAGGTCTTTTACTGAACCTAAAGTGTAGTGATTTGGCTAGTCTAAGCATTAAGCCCTGGAGATCCTATGTCTCTGTCTCCCCAGCACTGGGATTACAGGTACATACAGTCATCCCTGGCTTTTCCTTGGGTGCTGGGATGTGAACTCAGTTCTTCGTGCTTGTCTAGCAAGCCCTTTACCTACTGTGTCATATATCCCTACCCCTAAACCATGGGTTCTTTGAAACTCTGGCTGTTTCTTTTCTTTCTTATTCCCCACATTATCTGTTAGGTAAAGAGTAGGCACTTGGCACATGTGCCCTAAGACGAGTTATACAGTGTCTTAGCCTATCTCTACTACTGTAACCGAATACCATGGACAGACTGACTTCCAAGCAACATAACATTTTTGCTCACCATTCTGAAGGCCAGGGAGTCCAAGATCAAGTCAGTAGCAGGATAGATGTCTGGTGAAGATTTGCTTTTTATTAGTAGATGGTGGCTTCCAGCTGTGTCCTTCAGGGGAGAGAGGCAGGAGGCTCCCTGTTGTCTCTTTTATAAGGGCATTCGTCTCTCATGGGAGTTCCACCCTCATGACTGATCACCTCTCAAAGACCCTCACCCTTCTAATGCCCTCACCTGTGGAGAATACAGTTTCTACATGTGAATTTGGTGAAAACACAAGCTTTCCAACCCCAGCAAATAGGAAACACAGGTATCAGCTAAGTTGGACAATAAAAAATGATGCCAATTCAAAAAGGTTAGTAATTCTAAGCCCTTAAAGGCCCACGCTGGATTTGAGTATCAAGTGCATCATGATTTGGAAGACTGGAGGCATATAAGTCTGCATTGAGAGTCATTTGCCTCTCTGTCCACGACTGAAAAGATGTGGCTCACATGGTCCCGAAAGTGCTGCCCTTTTTATGCCTGTTTACACCTAAAAATGTCAAATTATTTTTCCAGATAGAGCTGGCATGGTGAGGTGTATATACATGCTTCATGTGCAAGACTGTGTGTGTTTGTGTGTCGTGGGAGGGGGAGACTGGACCAGAGGCCAATACACCTGGAATCTATTTGTGAGGATCACTGGTTCAGTCCACAGCATGGGCCATTCATTTATTTCTCACTAAGTGAACATCTGGGATTCAGTTTGAGACGCCAACCAGTTTGGATATGATCTTGAAGCTGTGGTTGAGACGTAGAACTGTTTGCCTGAGGTGGGGGTGAGAGAAGTGAGCGGGACTCTTAAACTGTTCTGCAGGCTTTGGTTCAAATGCAATAGCCAATGGGTTGAGAAGCCCTTTGAGTGCTGGAAAAATCATTCAAAACAAAAAAACAGCGGAATCGGCTAAGGAAGCCTTGATCAGATCAAAGCAATAATGCAATCGGAAAAGTGCCCTCTTCCCCTTTGACCCTGTTCCCTTTCCATCCAATGCTTCTAATATTATCCAGGTATTTTCCTTTTCTAAGAAGAACATAATCTTGGATTTGGACCAGGACCAGGAAGAAATGCTATGAGAAAGTAAAACTCTAATTAGTTATAGATGAGATTTGGTCACAGATAATTACTCTGCAGTCTTGAGCTGGTGCCTTAGAGGGCTTACAGATCTTCTTCTGTTGCGAGATTCATAGATAGATATCTAAATGCCTGAATAAACACAGAGGAGCACACCATCATTAGTAGATCTGGCAGAGGGTGAGTGTTTAGAACAAAAACGCAAGAGAAATTTGTCATTCACAAGCTGGGAATGTTTGACTCTTTGGCTGTCAGGATCCCACCCCCTCCCTTCTCTTTGAACTTGCTCAGAACATAAAGAAAAGGCCAATGGGTTCAAATAAGATCATTTGAAACAGTACACTGCCAGAAAATTTGTGCTGAGTCGCACCTGCCCTCTCTGACATCCGTCAGCTACAGTATTTCTCTTTCAATTTGCATCTGTCAGTTTCCTACCTGTGTGGATTGATGAGGTTCGAGACCCCATTGAAGGGCCCAGAATAATCCAGAAAGGACATGAATACCAGCAGAGGACCATTCATGCAGCATCATGTTTAGAAGCAGCTTCATAGCATTGTTTGGGGGCCTTTAAGTAAAAAGGCACTCTTATACCTGCCTAAAGTGTGTTCTTTTTAATCTTAATTTTAGTAGGAATGACTTGACATTAACCACAGGCTGCTTATGGCATGCGTAATGTCTCAGTAACTCATGCCTTTACTGAGAAGTCCTAAGTTCCAAGGAATTCTGAGTCTGTTCCCTGATCCCAACATGGCTGTTCTGCTTTTATTCCCAGACAGCACAAAAAAGGTGAAAGTTAGACTTTTGGGAACCTTCTGCCTTTTCCTCTCAATGCACCTCAGTTTGTTGTTATGGAACCATATCTCAATGCTACACCCAGTATAGGACCCCTCACCGTGACTCCGCTGTCTCTGCTCAGGGGCTGCCCTGTCCTCTACCACACCCTGCTAGACAAAATGGTGTGGACCTCATGCTTTCAGCCCTCTGGATGCTGTTGTGAGCATGAGTCCAGCGTTTCGTCTGCCTTGTGATTGGGAACATCCAGTAACTTGGTTACAGTCGCCTTGAAGGTTCTTAACAAAACACTCTGGTTTTCATAGCCAGAAGAGAAATAGCCACCAATGTGGGGAGCTTGGAATTGCTTATACCACAGTTTACAGCACTTTCAGTTTTCACAATATTGTTATCCTCATTTGATCCTCATTCTGTGAAATGGGTGAAATAGGTATTAATTTCTTCATTATCCAATTGCCCCAGCCAACCAACCAACCAACCAACCAACCAACCAACCAACCAACCAGTAAGCACGTACTCACTGAGCACCTCCTAGGTCTGAGAACATCTCAAGCTTTGAGAGGCTGTGAATGCAAAAAACAATCCTTGGGCTGGAAAGATGGCTTAGTGGTTAAGGCGCATGCCTGTGAAGCCTAAGAACCCAGATTCGATTCTCCAGCTCCCATGTAGGCCAGATGCACATGGTGGCACATGCATCTGCAGTTCATTTGCAGAAGCTAGAGCCCTGGCATGCCCATTCTCTCTCTCTCTCTCTCTCTCTCTCTCTCTCTCTCTCTCTCTGTCTCTAATAAGTAAATAAAAAAGAAAATAAAATCTAAAAAAAATGAGAATCCTTGTTTTCATAGTGTTTATCATTTGAATGAATATTCTCATAGATGTCAGGATTCTCATTTTTTATAGATAAATACCAAGGCATAGGGTGGTTAAACAGTTCATTGCAGGCTGGACTTAGAGTCCAAGTAACTATTTTATCTAGCTGTCAGAATTAGTAAAATGGAAGAGATGATCTTAGGAATGATGTCATCCAACCCAGTGACTGCTGGAGGACAAAGCACAGCTGCAGGTGAGAGCCAGAATGATCTTCTACAGCTTCTCTAAGCCCCAGCCCGGTGCTCTGGCCAAGAGTCCATGGACCCTGCAGGGGCTGCAGTTCACAGACTCATCTTGTCACTGTGCCTTCTCAGCCTAAGAAGTTCCTCCTGCTCCTTGCACAGCCGTTTTCACTGCCATAACTGCTGTGGGGACGTTCTTCAAACCCTTTCCCCTTCTCTTCCTCCATCACAGTTTCCTGAAAAAAAAAAAAAAAAACCCTAAACCTTGGCCAAATCCAACCTGGGGCTGTTTGTACTCTCAGCTAGAGGACTTCGTATGGCTGGGGGTAGGGGGTAGACAATCACCTGTATGGACAAACCTCTTACTTGTTCACTAACTGCAAGCAGGCACTTGCTGCGGCCCCACCACCCTCCAGCCCTTCCTACACAACTATGTCTCACTTTCTCTTGGTCATCAAAACCACCTTCCCCTCCTCCATCTCGACACAGAATGTGGTTCTCTTTGTTTACTCCTCTTCCTTCAAATTATTCTCAGAATTTGGCCACTTAACACCTCTGCAGTTGTCCCACTAGGAACAGGGTAAAGAACAGCTGTTCCCTGGTGCAACACCCTAAGGCAGGACAAGTTGCTGGACAGTCGTATATCAGAAGCCATTCAGACAGGATTACTGAGCCTGGGGAGCTGCCGGCCTGGTTGACCCTAGGATGAGATGTGAGGTGCTGACGTCACTATGGGGTTCCAAGGGCTGTGGCCACATGGTCCAAATGCCTAGTATAGATCTGGCTGGCCCTTAGGCTGCATTTGACTGTGGGAAACGTGTGTGTGTGTGTGTGTGTGTGTGTGTGTGTGTGTGTGTGTGTGTATGCATACAAATGCCTTGGTATGTGCTTTCTCCTACCCTAGATGCATTTTCTTTGAGTCTGAGTTTTCAGGGTGCTACTAAAGCTCCAAGCACGGCCTTCTATGGATACTTCGGAAGCCCCTGCTCTTGTCTTTGGTCCTCTCTATGTAAAGCGGCCTGTTTACTTTAGCCTTAGAGGTTCCCCCACATTGTTCTAAGAAATAGTGACTTAGGCTGTGAAGGAGTATCAACACTGAAACCCAGGAACTCTTGACTCCCTAGACTCCTTCTCGGAGAGCCCATGGATTTCCACTGGAGCTGCCTAGATAGACCATGTGCCCCCTCTGCTGCCCTGTCTCCCCTCTCCTTTGCCAGTCAAGGTTTTCTGGATGCTGGAGTATTTGGGCATGTGGCAAAGGTGGGCTAAGGGTCAGAGACGAAGCAAGCTCTGGCTACTGATGTGCTCTGTGTTTTCCTAACAGCCATGTAATTGGAACAAAATTGGTCCAATGTGAGGTGCAGGGGAATTCAAAGAGTGTTGTTTGGGGAGCTTTGCACTTGTTTTCTTTGCAAGAGAAGGTCCTGAGCTAGTCAGTATAAAGTGAAATCCTGAGGAAGCCCCAGAGATCTCTAGAACTGCACACACAGGGCATGAACATGGGCATCTAGAACCCTGTGAGGGCATCCAAAGGCCAAGAACGCATGCAGGGCAGTCCTGAATAGAATGCCCATCAAGTCTTAGAGAAACAAGGATAACTTCTGAAAGATGGCCCAGCGTTTCCCCCACCAGGGACCAGTGATTTCCTGGGAGTCTTCCGAAACACATGAGTAGGGCAAGTAGACTGACATGAATAACTTAGTCCATGGAGGTATGAGGCCAGTTTCCTAGTCTGCTCTGACTCAATTTTTCCCACCCATAGCATAGGAAGTTGCTCCTTATTACTGCCCTTCCTACAGGGATTGACCAGCCTTCTGGTTGGACAAAAAAAACAAGGAGTTAAGAAAGAACTGTAGGGCTGGAGAAATGGCTTAGCGATTAAGGCATTTGGCTGCAGCCGAAGGACCCAGGTTTGATTCCTAGGACCCAAGTAAGCCACATGCACCAAGTGGCACATGCATCTGGAGTTCATTTGCAGAAGCTGGAGGCCCTGGAATGCCTATTCTCTCCCTCTTTCATAAATAAAAAAAAAATAAGTAAAAAAAAATATATATATGAAGAACTATAGAGGGGATCAAGCCCCTTTATTTCTAAACCTTGAGGCATTGGTGGGGTAAATCATAGAAAACTTCTCTCCGCCTTAAGTTCCTCACTGGAAATACAACCAAAGCAATGTCTCCTTTAAGAGGCGCTTTAAGGGTAAAGCGAGATGCATATAAAACATCTAACATATCACTTAGCACATAGTAGGTACCATACCTTAACAGAAAAAAAAGAGACCGCCAGCCAGGCGTGGTGGAGCACACCTTTAATCCCAGCAGTCGGGAGGCAGAGGTGGGAGAATCTCCATGAATTTGAGGCCACCCTGAGACTACATAGTGAATTCCGTGTCAGCCTGAGCTAGAGTGAGATCCTGCCCCAAAAAAACAAAAACAAAACAAACAACAACAACAAAAAGAGAGACAGGTGGGGATGTGCCAAAGACATCATTGCTACTGCTTTGACACTTAATGCATGCTGGTTATCAGGAGAGTTCTCATTAGTATACACATGTTATTGTAGATGTCCCAGCTTCCTTTGCAATGAAGTTTGGTTCACGTGACCTGTCACACCGAATAGGTTAAAGGCAGTTTTGTCAGTCAGCTCCTAACCCAGTCACAGGGTGATGAGCTGGTTTCCTCCCCCTCCTCCTTTCTCTCTACTAGCACACTGACCTTACAGGCCACAAGTTCTCTATGGCATCACAGAACAGGGAAGAGGCTCTTGACATGATCTCATGTACATGTTGGCAGTGTTTACCCACAGAGATTTTGGAGTGCATTTGTTACCGCCTTGTTGACCAATACAGTCATCTGTGAGAGCAGAATAAATCTGTATCCTGAGCTCCTGGGGCCTCTAGACATGATGGTAATGATAATAACTAGCTGCAAGCGCTACCATGTTTCGAGCCGGGAGAAGCACTGCAAAGCCATTTGCGGATGTTAAACTATTCGAGCCTCTCAGGTATCCTGTGAGGTACATGGTTTGCTGTTACATAACAACCATGTTCCTAAAATAATGTCTAAGTTATTTTTTTTAAAGTTCTTGTAAACAACTTCAATGAAGAAAGGACTGCTCGGGGCAAGAATTTTAGACTACACCAAAGTCAGTTCTCCAGAAATGTCAAAAAATAAAGGTTTTAAATTACTGTTAAGATACTTGGAAGTTGCAAACTAAAACTAACCAGTCTTCAAAACTGGCAGAAGCTAACCCAAATGATGTTGTCATGACTTGCTGAGCACTATGGAAGCCAATGCCTAGGCCATAGAAATATAGTTTGGGTTCTGTTTATGATTGCTGTTAAAGGAAGCACAGTGATATATCACTAAAGCTGTTTGCCATCCACCTCCATGAAAAGGTACCCCAAAGGCAAAAAAGAGTCATAGTCACTCGACTAAAATGGCCCCAGGAATTGAGTCTAATGGCCAATAGGCTTCCTTGCCATACCTATGAGGTTTGTTCCTGGTCATGAATGGTACAAACCACAGCTGTCACAGATCAGGTTACTTACTGAAGGGACCAGATGCAGATGGTTCATATAAGGAAACTTCATGTAACAACAAAGTCTTGAATTTGTTCTGCTTGATGGGTGAGGGAGTCAAGCCAGCATGAGGTCACCCATGCTACTGCAAGCCACTGATGGAAGTAGTCCCACATCAGGACACCTCAAAGTTCAAGGTTTTTGCTCCTGACTCAAAGTAATACCTGTATATCACGATGGATGGCAGTGCCAATGTGGAGCTGAGGTTCAAGGCCTTTGCAGTTGATTGTTCTTTTTTTTTTCTTTTGCCCTCTCCCTTGAGCTTGTCTTCTTCATCTTTGTAGCTTCCTGTCCTGGATCCTCCCCATCTCTCCACTGGGAGCCTCTGCTCTGAATAAGAGCAGCCTTGTTACACACAGTGTTTGCTGTGGTAACATTGTGGGCATTTCTGAAAGTACCAATCAACTGAGAACAAGCCTAGGCTGCCTAAACAGCTGCCCAGGGATGGGAATCGACTGAGTTCATTATTAAAACTAGCAGTCCTGGTGACCTTTGGGGGGATCAGCATGGGCCGATTTTCTCCCTCCCTCAGGCTCTAGACCAACAGCTGGACATTCCACACCTGCATGAAAAAATGAAGGAACTTGCTGGGCTGTGGGTGGCCCTAGAGGTCCCCACTGTGCCCTTTCCTTAGTTAGGGGAAGCAGTGAGCCTGCCTACCTCTCACCTTGTAGGTCTGAAACTTGGGGCTCTGAAAGCCTATACTCTACTCAATGTGCTCCCCATACCAAGCCCAGGGAGTCCTCTGCTTCCCGGATTATCCAGGTGGTCATTGCTGCCTTTTGGTTTATTCATCACATTCAACAATCCCTTCTAGAAGGTTCCTTGTGGGCTATGATGGCTGTCTGTGGGACACCAAAAAAGTGTGTTAGACATATTTCCCACTCTGAAGAACCTTCAGGACTTAATGGGAAGATGAGACTCATACATTAGATGGTGAATGAAGACAGCAGATAATGAGGGCTCAATGACATATCATTATCCATAGGTTTAACATCAGGCATCTGGCTTTAGAGCTCATCACCACCAGGTTGGTTGTTTGACTATGGACATGTGCCCCCTTCTTAGGCCACTGTTTCCTTATTTGGAGATGCTAAGAGTACTGGCCTCCAGATGTTTCTATGGGAATTCAGTGTGTGCAAAGTGCATCGTACCAAAGATGACTCACAGTTTTCACATTGCTGTGAGGTTTTAGTTGCTGGAACCTATCTGAGAGAGCTCAGTGGTGCAGGCATTCTGAATCAAAGCACACTCCTTTCTGCACTGTGATGCCCCTTCTTCCTTCTTTTCACAGACATTTTGTGGTTTCAACTGATCAGTTTCCCATCTGGATTCCAAGGGGCCACTTTTAGTTCTGTGTTCCTGAAAATCCTTCAGCCCTCACATGCATTCAGTCACACATCTCTGCTGATTAGCCCTCATGCCTGTCTCCTACTCTCCATGGCCACCGGGAGCCTTGGCCAAGCCCTCACTTAAAAGTCCTCTGAACTAGTCTCCTCGCTTCCCATCTCACCCTCTTCCAAACTTGGTTTACTGATCCTGGAGAGAACTTTCTAAAATTTAAAGTAGATGATCACTCTCTTGCTTCTTACTCTACAAAACAAGCCAAGCCGAAATCTTTTCTAATAATCCTCAGAAGGAGACCACTGCCTCCTTGTACACCTTTATTGCCTGTGTTCTTAGGTCACCTCCTCAAACAGCAATACCATCCTGCTTCCTAAAGGCTCCTTCCTCTCCTGGCTATCCGTGGGAATAACATACTTTGAATGCAGAATTCTTTCTTTGTTCTTGTCTTCTGAAAAGTTGCATCCATCCTTCAAATAGGAGCTCAAACCAACTTTATTCAGAAAGACTTCCTTTTAAAATAATTTTATTTATTTATTTGCAAGCAGAGAGAGATAGAGAGAAGAGAGACAAAGAGAATGGACACACAAGGGCTTCCAGCTGTTGCCAATGAGCTCCAGATGTATGCACCACTTGGTGCATCTGGCTTTATGTGGGTGCTGGGGAATCAAACTTGGATTGTCAGGCTTTGCAGGCAAGTGCCTTAACTATTAAGCCATCTCTTCAGCCCCAGAAAAACTTCCTTTAATCACACTAGCTAGCTGCCCCTCCTCGGTATTCTTATAACATGAGATTAGAGTGCAAATTTTTGTTTTCCCATCTATCTCCTCCAATAATATATGTGATGTCCTCAGAATAATGGATTGCATCTTATTCATTTTGTATGTTTACATTCTTAAAGGATTGGAAAGATGGGAGGGTGAATGGATAGAGGGAGGGGTGGATAAATAAGTAAATAGTGGTTAGATGGATGGATAAATGCGTGGTTAGATAGAGAGCTGAATGGATAATTGGATGTTAAATGGATGGTTGGATGGATGAATGGGAACAACAAACAATGTGGCAAAAATCTATAATTATATTTTATACATCCAGGTGTATCCAAGAAGGTCTTCAATGGTTCCACAAAGGCAAGGTCTATTTCTCAGGACTTCATAGTTGAAACAGACAACTATGACTTTGCAACGCAGCGACTGGTGGGTTTTTGACCTCGCTTCTCCTTAATCCAGTAGGAAAGCTAAGAGTCACTTTTGGTCGTAGGTGAGGAGAGGGAGAGGATACGTGGGCGAGCCTTGTTCTGTCATGACCTCCTGTTTGCTGGCCTTCCTGGTTCAGGCTTCATCCAGGTCCCATGCAGCTATATGCTCATTCCACAATTCACTTCCAGCTCGAACTGTAGCTATTATGTTCTGTATATGAATTGTAGCTATATGCTCATTCCACAATTCACTTCCAGCTCGAACTGTAGCTAGAGATTGCCACCTCCAGGCCCAGAGTCACAAAACAGAAGGAGGGAATAGAAGCACCAAAGCCAGCAGCCATGGCCTACAGCTCTCAGAACAGCACGTTTGTCTCCACTCTACACTCAAGAACCTTCTTAAGTGGTCTCCTTGCCTGGTGTTTCGCTCTCTTCCAAAGCACGTTTATGGAGAGAACTTTTTGAAGAAGACCTTTCAATCCACCTGGTTCACTAAGCAAATGGGAATAAATCTTGGAGTGACCTGGAAATATAGTATGAATTTCCTGATGTGGAGAACTGGCATGCAACCCACCCCAAGCTGCAGTGGAAAGGCCCTGGGGCTGCTAGGATCTGAGCCCAGCTTGGCTGCCCCAGATTCCCCAGTCAAGGCTCATGAAGCAGCCAGCAGAGCACAATTGGCTAAATTTGGTTGCATTTTTATTTCTGTCCAGCCACAAATACCGGCAAAGAAATGAAAACGATTCCTTCCCTTCCGGGAGCCTCAGGAGCCAAGCTGGCTTTATTTTTAGCATCAACTCTGGTTTAGGGCTTTTAGCACACTGAACACCCTACCCACTGAAAACAGCAGTGAGCCGGATTTTTGCCTAGACTGAAGTGTTGGGTATCTGAATGGCTCTCTTACCAGACTTTATACAGCTGTGACTATACAGGGTGGTTCCAGACAGACCCAAATACAGACTTAGTTCCTGCCTAAGGGGCTTCCAAGAGAATCCTTTACAGAGAGGGCAGCATACCAAGAGCCTTGTCTGGTTAGAGCAAAAGAGGTGGTATGTGGGTGAAAGAAAAGCATAGGATGGCTGGGGGTGGGGATGGGATATGGCTCAGCAATTAAAGGCACTCACTTACAAAGTCTGACTGCCCTGGTTTGATTCCTCAGTACCCTTGTAAAGTCAGATGCACAAAGAGGCACATGATCTGGAGTTTGTTTGCAGTGGCAGGAGGCCCTGGAATGCCCACAGTTAATCTCTCTGTCTGTTTCTCCCTCAAATAAATAATGATTAAGAAAAGAAGCAGAGGAAAACAATGATAGGAAGAGGGACAAGTAGCTGTCATTTCATGAAGGCTTGTTCAAAAGCAGGGACACATCTGACTGTGTCCAGATCCTGCCACAGCATGTCTAATGTGTGACCCACGGTTGTGCTGGGCCTCCCTGACTTTAATACCATTATGTAAGAAGCAAGGACTGACACTGCAGGTCTCAAGAAACTGTGAGGTCCTACCAGGCCCATGTGGAGCACAGCACTTGGCAGGCAGCCAGCACCAGTCATCCTTGTTTTCATTACAATGGCCATGTGCTGAATGCCATGCACAGGCAGTAGGATATTTCTTACTATAGCTCAGAGAGGCAGGGTCATTTTGCCCTTGAAAAATAGGGTCAAGGGCTAAGGAACATCTCCTCAGTGTTAGCATGACACAGCCAAGATCTGAACCCAGCACTAGCTAGCCCCAGTTACAATACCATATCTTCCCTAGGGCTATTGGCCCCTGCCTGTTCTGAAGGGACTTATCACTGACCACATAGGGATTTGGCTAAGCAAGGGACTTGCTTCTTCTCCCTTGGGTTCCCTACTTTCACAGGAAGAACCCACACAGAGAATACCCAGAGGCTGTCAAAATGGAAAATGGGAGTTCTTTAAGGGGTAGGAAAATGTTCTGGAGACTAGTTGATAACAAGGTACGTTCAAAACTACTAAACAATGCACTTAGAAACAGTGAAGATGGGACTGGGAAGATTGCTCACAGGTTAAGACTGCTTGTTGCTTAAGCATGAGGACCTGGGAATTGTTCTCCAGAACCCACTCACTCCCGGGTGTGGCCATGCACACCTATGACCCTAGTCTGTGGTAGGTGGAAAATGGAAAATCTCTGGGGAAGTGATAGCTGGAGGGGAGAGAGAGAGAGAGAGAGAGAGAGAGAGAGAGAGAGAGATCCTGTCTCAAGGAAGTATAGAGATAAATATTAGAAAAGGCCACTCGAAGTTCCCTGGCCTCCACATTCAGGCACATGCTGTACTTATGCCCCCCCTCTCTCTATATATATATAGAGAGAGAGGGAGAGAGAGATATCACATCTAACCACACATACTCTATACTTACACACATGCCTATATGCAGAAAAGGAAAAAAATGTGCAGATGGTGAACTTTTATATGATTTTGCCATGAGTTTTAAAATATTAGAAAGAAGCCAGGTATGGTGGCACACGCCTTTAATCCCAGCACTCAGGAGGCAGAGGTAGGAGGATCACTGTGAGTTCAAGGCCACCCTGAGACGACATAGTGAATTCCAGGTCAGCCTGGACTAGAGTGAGACCCTACCTCGAAAAACAAAACAAAACAAAACAAAACATTAGAAAGAAAAGTAGTGGTATTGAAGTCACAGTACGGTAGAGGTGAGCAAGGGACGAGAGCTTCTCCACTGGAGTCAGAGCGTGGTAGAGGTGAGCAAGGGACGAGAACTTCTCCACTGGAGTCAGAGCACAGTAGAGGTGAACTGCCGGTTCTTCTCCGCCGGCAGGTAGAGCGGAAGAGCGAGAGCCGGGCCAGCCGCTTCTCTCGAGGCTGAGCAGGAAGGCAGGTGTCGGCGGCTCAAACCTTTCCCCCAAACACCGGAGGAAAAAAACACATTGAGCCGGGAGCCATATCGAAGTAGGGACTCGACTTTTATTGTACTGAGAGGGTATACATATATTTTTTGAGAAAGAGGGTGGGAAAAAGGATGAGAGAAAGGTGTAAGGGCCAATATTATTTCATCACGTCAGCAGTAGCTGGGCGGAGGCAGTTTCGGTCGTTAAACTTTAGTCAGACTCATAAAGTTCCACTAGACCTCACAAGCGGGAGTAGGCCAAGGACAGGTCGCTAAACTCTAGCTAGGCTCAGAACCACTAGGCCTCACACCGGGGCCTCTTAGGGCCCAACATCGAACAAGGGACGAGAGCTTCTCCACTGGAGTCAGAGTGTGGTAGAGGTGAGCAAGGGACGAGAGCTTATCTTGTCCATCCCCCCCGCCAGCCTTTAGTACTCAGTTCCCTCTGATCAGAAGTCTCCTCACAGCATCCCTGATCACATCTGCCCCACATGACACAAACCCTGCAGGGCCGAGTCAGGGCTGAGTCGCACATTTTTTGAAAGGCACTTAGGAGATGACATCTTAAATGCTCCTGTCTCCAAGCTTGGCCCTTTCTGACCTTCTTCCAGTTCCTTGTCCCACTGAAGCCTTTGTCCGTGGGATCAAAGAGGAAATAGGGGCACGATCTCACTTGGGAGTCCTGTCTTTTTGGATAGCGTGTAAGGAGGAGTGGCAGGCTTGGGCTTCCCAGGGGGGATTTCCCCAGAAGCTGGAGAGACACTCACCTCTTCCCAATTTGTTTAGCTCAAAGCTGGGGATTGATAGCTGGTCTATGTAACTACCTTTCACCACGACTGTGAATAAATACACACAAGGGCAGAAGGGCATGGAGCTAGTGAGGAACAGGGCCCTGTCTGGCTGATTCCCTCAAGAAAGCAACTGTCACAGATGTCACAACAGGGCTTGGTGTCTTAGGAGCCCAGACGGGCTTCTTTTCTGTGAGCATTTAGCTTTGTTCATGCTCAGAAGAGACTTGTGGTGGTTTCTGGGTCAGTTACTTTTAAGTCACTGAGACCACAATACCTGACAACCGAAGGGGAGAGATATATTATTTTGGTTCCTGGCTTCAGAATTCATCAGTCCGTCTTGGCATGGAAGGCTGCTTCATGGTGTCAGGAATATGTGGCACAGGCTGTTCCCACAGTGGTGGACCAGGAAGCACAGAGAATGCTACAACCTTCAAAGACCCACCCCCAGGGACACTGTTCTACAGCTGGGTCCCACCTTCCAACGGTTCCACAGCATTCCGAAATAACATTGTCATCCGGGAAACCCACCCACATTTGAAATATGAGTCTGTGGGAGACATTACGAATTTTTAGACCATAATACCTTCTGTTGGCTATTGTATAGCCTTGACCCAGCCCTACTGGACTGAGTTTCATGTCAAACCATACCTCAGGTCCAGACTTTAGTCCCTAATTCAGGACCCACAGTTTTTCCATTAGACACAGTGGGGAGACTACAGAAGACCCACTATACTGATAAGGTCCATGAAAATATTTCATTTTCTTTTAAAAAGAAAAGAATATAACAGACTTTTAGGCTGAAATAAATGTTACATGATCCGTGTACATTTGTGTACATATAACACAATGATCACACATAAAAGCTTCTTATGGACAAAACAGCTCACACAGAGAGAAGGGCCAAGGACCCACGGGAGTCACAGTGCAGCCCCACCGTGCTCCCACAGCCAGCCCGATGGAGATTGCATTGGAGTCTCTCAACCCATGCAGACTGGCCTTGCCCTCTTCTCTGTTCCTATAGCAACTGCCATCTGCTCCCATCACCACCACTATTTGGGACTTGAAGTATTTTCTTTGACATTTAATTTATGCTTTGCAAAGCTCAAAAGTCTTGTCTGGGGTCCATGGGAAGGGATGCTATGATTAATTAGTGCTGTCTCTCCTAGACTTATGACAGAGGAGGGGAAACACAGAAATGTGATGTGTTGACTACACTTACAACTGACCTTGGCCTTCCACTACCAGCCTGACTGCAAGCTCTGCCCCGATGGCGTGTGCCTTACACATGTTGAAC
Organism: Orientallactaga sibirica; assembly: GCA_036365145.1. Classification (NCBI taxonomy): domain Eukaryota; kingdom Metazoa; phylum Chordata; class Mammalia; order Rodentia; family Dipodidae; genus Orientallactaga; species Orientallactaga sibirica. Next base: position 2,660,493 of record JAEOAD010000194.1, read on the forward strand.
ATCCCATATGGAAAGATCCGCAGGTCTCTTTAATGCCTGTTGATGGATTGATTGATGGAAGGGGAAGGCAGTGCCTGTGAATATATTTGATCCCGTTTAATGTCCCCTTGACGTCTTTTCGTTCTTCTTTTCCTATGCAGGCGCCTGAACAAGAATAAGCTCCAAGTCCTTCCAGAATTGCTTTTCCAGAGCACGCCAAAGCTCACCAGACTGTGAGTAGAGTTGTGGTCTCCTCCTTGTCTCTCACTTGGCTTTGGTCCCACAGTGATTGTGGTTATTTTGATGTGTGGCACTCAGGCCATATGGAGACTGGCATGGTGACTGTGAACAGGGCTTGGAAGCAGTGTGCTAACACACGCCGCTGGGCCTGACTCCTTGTTCCTTCTCTTAGAGATGGGTTAAGGAGGACGAGCAGTGTGTGGTGACGGATCCTTCCCCTGCAAGGCGGGAATAAACGCTACTTAACTTGGGTCTGAACTTACTAAATGGAAATTCTTTGAGAGGATTTTGGGGTGACTTTGTTCACAAGAGACTGCCTTGTGCTGTCTTAGCATCTATTTGGATTAAGCATTTTAACCTCCTTGCCTTGCTAGCTGGAACAGTTCCTGCCCCTTGCTCACTTACTATTATTGACAGTCCAGGAACTCTGGGTTTTGAGATCTGTGGTGTGATGGGAAACGGAAAAAACACTTTGATTTGGGTCCAGGGGACAAGAGGTCGGCAATACCCCTGCGTATTTATTCATGGTGAGAGTTCAAAAGCTTGGACTTAGACCTGCAGGCCACAGTAGAGACTAGGACTTACATATTGTGGATGTCCTCTATCAATGCTAATTATTGGCAGTGAATTTGAAATCCCACTGGCAGAGTGTGGATGATGGGGTGAACTGGGTTGCCTTTGGGCTTTCTGAATGGAGTGGCAGAGTATCTGACAGGTAGTGTGACTCATAACCTGGCCAAGAAGATGCTCACGCTACTGGGAAGTTACTGGGGTATGGCCTCCATTCTCCTTTTCCATAACTGTGTTTAATGCCTACTTATGCAGTCAAACAATGCATGCAGGCTCTGGAATAAACCAGAAAATATGAAACACATGGCAGCATGTGCACAAGAATAAGTTCTAAATTAGGAATACATACTTACGCATGTATATACACAGCAACACATAGAAATTGTGTACATCAGTGTGTTTTCAAAGGGCACTTTGTCACAACAAGAATGGACCAGGGTTGGCCCCAGGTTTCTGTGGCACAGTGTTCCTCCTTGTGTTCTGTGTGACACCTCCATACTTTGTCATGGTCTTTTCTTGCCATTTCTCTGGTGCTCTGATTCACCTGGCTGACTGCTAAAACTAGGAGAGAGTCTGCCCATCCCTTCTACTTCTGCGGTCTGCATCCACCTGAATGGGCTCATGGTAGGGGAAATGCAATGTGAAAGACCAAATTCCTCACACAGCCCAAAATGTGATATGAAATAAACATGTTACAAACCATCCTGGTTTCCTGGTAAAGTCACCCTTCAGTATCCATGAGAGGTTGACCCCCCCAAGACTCCCAAGGATACTAACAATCCTCAGATGCTCAAGTATCTTGTATCAATTAGGGTGGTATTTGCATATAACTGACTGTGCAATCCTCCCCCATACTTGATTCCTAGATGACTTATGATTCCTAGTATGGTGGAAATACTATGTAAACAGTTGCACTTTATGCTATAGGGGTAATGTTGCAAGAAGTCTGCCTGTGTTCAGCAGAGGCACAGTTGTTCTCTCTAATGGTTCCAGCCCATGGCTCCTCAAGTCCACGGAGGAGTCATGAGCACATCCACTTACCACAATGCTGTGCCTTTTCGTCGGCTGCCACTAAGCACCGTGGATGATAAGCTGCTCACCTGGAATCCCAGAGTCTGTTTCTCAGTGGGGGGGGGGGTCATGGGGCGTCTGGCTGCTAGAGGACTTTGGGGAGTGCAGTCTGAGGATGCGGTTGCTGCAGGTATCAGGTGTCTGCTTCCTGCTCACAAATGCCTCCCTACGGACATTAGGGGCTACCCATTTTGTGCAGTGTGCATCATTAGCTACGCAGAAGAGGAGTTCCAGGTGGTGCTGCGCTGCCTGTGAGATACTGGATGCTAAGCCTGGGTCTGGGCAACCCCTTAGAAAGCTGTAATTGTCACCTTCAACTGGGAGAGTCACTTTCCCCTCTCAGTCAGCGAGCTGTACCTCTTGTTCTCCATGACTTGCGGCACCCAGCAAGATAGTGGTGTGTGCATGTGCGTATGCATGTGTGTTTGAGTGCTAAAAACACTGGAAAAGAGGAAGGGCTAGGATAACTATTGTTACTGCAACAGTTCACATTTTCATAGCTTTAGTTTCAGGAGCGTGAAGAGATTAGAAGTTGCAGTGGGCATTGAGATTAATTATAGCAAGTTTATGTTTCAAGGCAGAGGGCTGCATCTGGGAAGGCAGGAACGATGTTCGACCGCATTGGCATCCATACTTTGTGAGTCTCTGCCCAGGCGCAGAAATGGGCACAAATGGTGCTCAGGCAGTGATGGCTGATTGAGTAGGTGAATATGTGAGTGACATAGGCCCAGGGTTATCAACAGTGCTGTCAGAGAGCCTTGACTCTTTCCCCCAACAGTCATTCATTTATTTACCCATTTATTCATTCATTCATTCCTTCAGTCAGTCAGGCAGGCAATAAGGTTTCCCTGGCTGCCTGTCACAGCCTGTCCTTTGTGCTGGGTACAGAGCTGTAGACAAGAAAGATGCTTAGCTCTCCATGGGTCCTATCCTGACACATTCTGAATGACTGCCAAAAAGCTGAGTTAAATATATATTTTTTTATTGAAGCAACTATATTAACTCAGGTTTGAGCTATAACCAGCCATTGCTTTTTCTCTTTGGGCTTGATCTTTGATTTTCCTTAATGGCCCCATTATGTCTTTGTCTCATTTTGTCAGCTACTTCAGGGCCTTTTTGGAAGTAAGCAGGGTACAAATTAGAAACCAATAAATGTGCAATCATGAGTGTATATACATATGCCACCGGCTCTGTTCTAAAAGAACACTGCATCTCGTAGATGCAGCCAGTCCACAGGGGAGGCAGGCTCAGTGTGGATTCTATGCAGCTGACTGCTCTGTAGTGTGCCATATGGGATAAGCAGTGCTTCTGGATGTTTCTGTTATTATTAGACACAGAACATTCAGTGTTTATCCAGAGTATACTGTAGTAATGACTTTTTCCCTCTCTTCTTTTTCTATTTATTTTTTATGAGAGAGAGAGAGAATTGGCGCACCTGGGCCTCTAGCCACTGCAATCAAACTCCAGGTGTGTGTGCCACCTAGTGCACATGGGTCACCTTGTGCACCTGACTTACGTGGATTCTGGGGAGTCAAATCTGGGTCCTTAGGCTTTACAGACAAGCACCTTAACTGCTTAGCCATCTCTCCAGCCCCTATTGACTTTTCTTGTTGCTGTGAACAAATACCTGAGAAGAAGCAGCCTAAGGGTTTATTTGGGCTTGCAGTTTAAGAAGATCTAGCCCAACATGGCAGGGAAGGCATGGTGGCCAGGGCATGGGACCGCTGCTCACATTGTGTCCATAGCCCCATTGAAGAGAGCAGATAGGTGTAGCACTGAGCTATAAAACCTCTAAGCCAATGACTTACTTCACCCAGTGGAGGCTCAACTTCCTAAAGGTTCTGCAACCTTCCAAAACAGCACCACTAACTGGGGATCAATGGTTCAAACACGTGAGCCTGTGGGGAACATTGCACATTCAAATCACAACAGATACCTTTTGAAAAGGCAGTGAGAAGAAGATGGCATTATTAAAGTAGTTAAGAATAGCAAAGGAAAGGGATATTTATTGACAACCTATGCTGTGATAAGAACATTTCTTTTTTTTTCTTTTTTTAAAAAAATTATTCATTCATTTATTTATTTGAAAGAAAAAGAGGGAGAGAGAAAGAGAAAAAAAGAGAGAGAGAGAGAATGGGTGCACCAGGGCCTCTAGCCACTGGAAACAAACTCCAGACGCATGAGCCCCTTGTGCATCTGGCTTACATGGATTCTGGGGAATCAAACCTGGGTCCTTTGGCTTTGCATGCAAACGCCTTAACCACTAAGACAGCTCTCCAGCCAGATAATAACATTTCTAACTAGCAAGTGTGAGATAAGACTAGAGTCACTTGAGCCCAAGGAGCAGCCATACTACTTTGTGTAACTGAGAAGTTCCATGGTGGTCGTAGCTTCAGGAACCACTGGATCGAGGGACTCAGAGGCATCATAAGGACTTCATATTGCTCCCTCCATCCCATGGAACAGTGGACATGATGGTGAGTCAAAGAAATGACTCACAACAATCCAATTTTACAACCTCCAGGAGAAAAGCTTGTTAGTGGTCTGGTAGAAGAGAACCGAGGGGAGACTGCTGAGCTGGCTCGCAAGCTCCCATCTAAGCAGATACCACTGCTAATGGGACCTTGCCCTCCAATGAATCAATCGCATGTGCCATGTGTTCATGCCACTTGTTTGAATAGGAAAGAATAATTCTGCTATCAGAAGATACAGGAAAGGGGACTGGAGAGATTGCTTAGTGGTTAAGCGCTTGCCTGTGAAGCCTAAGGACCCCAGTTCGAGTCTCGATTTTCAAGGACCCACATAAACCAGATGCACAAGGGGGCGCACACATCCAGAGTTCGTTTGCAGTGGCTGGATGCCCTGGTGCACTCGTTCTCTCTCTCTCTACCTGCCTATTTCTGCATCTCTCTTTCTCTCTCAAATAAATAAATAAATTTTTAACAAATTTTTTTTTTAAAAAAGAAGACACAGGAAGGGAAGCCAGTCAGAAAAAAACAACTGTAATCTACATGTTAACTGATGCTCTACACAGTCCTTCAGGCTTCAAGTCTGCCCTTCAGATCCTTGTATAACTAGTGAATACCGAGAGCCAGGTGCTGCTCTGAGCACTTGGCATCCATGAACTCATGTAGCTGACCTAACAACCCCGCAGGGTAGGTGCCATGATTCGCACTGTTCTGTGAACACGAATCCAAGGCTTGACGAGGTTGTAGAACTTGCTTGACATTGTAACACTGTTTAGTGGCAGAATCCGCATTTGAATGTGGGTCACCTGCCTCCAGAGAGTGTTGGTTTTGTTCCTCCACTATAAAGAGTACCCTTTCTAAGCCACAGTGACTGCTCCTGTTTTGTAGATGAGGAAAGTAAAGCTCAGAGCGTTCACATCACTTCTCTGTGAACTTCACAGATCTAAGAAGCAGCGCTCCCTTGGCACCAAGCCTGCCAACAATTCTTCATCTAACCTACTTCTAAAGCCTAGAAAGTATGTTTGTCAGCTATCCACCACTGCAGCAAAATATCTGATGTAATTAACTTATAAAGAAGAAAGGTCTCTTGAAGCTCAGTCTAGAAGGTTCTGATTGGACCCATCATGAGGGTCCTGTAGCAGAGCTTTGGAGTCTTACCCTCCCTCCCCCCCCCCCCGCCCGCAAGGACATGTCTCCAACGAATGACTACCCTCACTGGAACCCACCACCTCCCAGTAGCGCCACCTGGGGACCAAGTCTTATCACAGCCTTTGCAGCAGAGGGGCATTCCAGATCTTAACTAGAGCAGAAAGGTTGTCCAACTGAGCCCACTTGTAAAGCCAGAGACATTGGAACAAGGTCTTGGGGTACACCTCTGTCTCTGCCAAGTCCTTCTATTTTAGGCCACCCTGTGGGGCCCACCCAGAGAGAGAAGTTAGGCTATGAAGGACCAACAGTGGACCCAGCACATACCCAAGAGCTTCTCCTAGCCACAGCTGGCCTCCCAGAGGTCTAGTACCCTCTGATGCACTATGCACTCATGGTGCCTATGGCCTCTCTGTTCTCAAACACAGGGAGCATGGCCCCGTGTGTCCTGGGCTAGGAAGTTCCCTGAGGTTTAGGTTATATACTGCAGCCTGCAGCATGCCCAGTAAGGTCTCTGCCATGCCTCAGGCACTCAGTGAAAATCAGCTGTCCCCGTGCTCACAACAGGGTCAAGGACAGGGACCATGCTTCTGCTTTTCCTGCTATTTCTTGCAAGCTGAGGCTAGGAGGCCATGGAGTAAAAGGGCTAAGTAAGGGTCTGCCAGTTATGTGCCTTGAGACCTTGGACAGATTGGTACCCTCTCTCAATCTCGGACCATCATCAGAAAGATAGACAACCTCCCCTGGAGTGTTGAGAAGATAAACAGAAAGCGTTTGGCACTGAATGCAGCACACAGGAAGTACTCGTGAATGATGGCTGTAGTCACCTGTCACTAGCTGGCAGGTAGCCAGGGCTTTGGGGTCTATGGTCCAAACATTCCAACACCGGGGAAAGACTCCAGCATAGAAGAAGGCTGTACTTGGAGTGGGAAGACCCAACCACTCCTGTTGGCCCTGTTGCTCATAAGCTGTGTGGCCCTAGTAATGTTCCTTCTCCTCTCTGCTCTGTAGTTGTATAGAGAGGACAAGGATGTTATATAACCTGGAGTCTGGTGGTTCTCCTTATGACATGCACTTCTAGCTTTTTCTTTTACCTACCCATGGGAGAGGACGTGAAGGGTTTCTGGTTATTATATGCTAAGTGTTAAATTCTATGCAAAGTTCTGCTAAAGGAGCAAAAGGCAGGGGGAAAACAGTGATTAAAACATCTCCCCAGAATGGAGAGCTTTGGAAGGCATGCATTTGAGAGTTGACCTCAACCTTGCTCTGGGGGTGGACAGACTGCTGACTTCCTACTGGCTCAAATGTCCTGGGTCCAGGTCTGAAGCTCCATTCAGTTCTGGGTAGTGGGTAGCTGCATAAGCAGGTATGCTGCCAGTGGACGAACAGCCATGATTATTCTCCATTCAGCTCCGTGAGATATTTGACAGCTTTAAAAACATGCCTCTGGGGTTCAACCTGCTGTCACTGCCTGGGCCAGTGAATTTGCAAGAGACTGGAGAAGGCAATCCCAGGTGGCTAGACACTATGAGCATGGTCAGTCACCCAAGCTCCAAGCCACTGGCTGACTCTGTGGCAGCATCACTGTCTGAGAGAGAAAAGCCCTAAGATTTTGGTTTCCTGAACCTTGCTTCCCGTGAAGAAGCCTGCTCCACGCACTATGCACTCCTCTCTGCTTCTTTGCGCCTCTTCTGAGTTCCTTACCATGACCTGCTTCCATTGTTCTGCATGGTGTCTACCTGCTCCAGAGTCCCACACTAACTAATAAGATCCAGAACAAGGCCCCAGGGCTGCCCAGACCTGAGTTTGAATCCTACCTTCTGGAAACCTCAGAAGAGTGACCTCAGCTCTTTCCATCTGAGACATCAGTTCTGCAGGAAAGATAATCACCTTAGTGATGATCTTATCTGCCATGGCTGCCCTAACAAGTACCACAGGATAGGGGACTTAAACATCACAAATGTCTGGCCTCATAGTTCTGAATGCTGGAAGTCCAAGGTCAGGGTTCTGGCTAGATGGGTCTCACCTTGTTTTCTGCCTTCCACACGACTGCTTCTTGGGGCAGGCATACGCAGCTAACATCCCCTCACCTAGCATGGGTTCCTGTCCTTTCAAGACTCCAGTCATACTGGACAAAGGCTTCACCTAGTGGCCTCATTTTCACTTAAGACCTCGGGTTTATATGTAGTTCTGCTCATGTCCTGGACCTTCAGGTTGCGACATGAACTTTGGAGTTCAGGGATACACAATTTGTTCTTAATGCTTTTGTGGGCATTTTGTGTATTTAGTGAGTCAGATGTTCTGTGAAGAGCTTCATGTGTATTTCTTCCCTCTGTCTCAGCTTTAGGAAGTAGACACACTGGTATCCCCATTTTAGAAAGCAAGAAACAGAGTCATAGAGATTTGAACAGCTTGTGCAGTGTCATAGAGCCAGGAACTATTAGCATCAACCCAAACTTTCCTGACTCCAGGGCAACATTCCTAACCATGCTTTCTGTACTGTAGTCACAGGAGATTGGTAACTGAAGTGTCAAGTGCTAGGAAGGAGCCCAGGAGTGCTGGTTCCTGAATCTCTTTGAAGCCCTAAGGGAGCCCCACTTCGCTGAACTTGGAGCTTTGTACCTCAGCTGCACCTTCTGTGGCTCACACAGCCCTCACCAGCCACCTTGCTTTTCCAATTTCGCACTCAACTTTAAAACATAACTACATGCAATATGTGTCTCTATAAAACTCCACATTGACGTGAAACAGTGCTGTAAAAGTGAAAACCCAGTGGAGAAAACAAAAACCATGCTAGCCAATTTTCCAGCAGAGTTGTTATCTGAGGTGGGGAAATGACAATAGGATGATGGGAAACCAATCCATCAGGAAGGAGTGCAGCAGGGACCCGTGCCTGCCTGGAGCTGGGTCTGTGGAGACGTGGGCGGTCCTGGCATGCTACTTTGCCTCTCTGGCCTTCAGCTGTCACATCTAGAGCGGACAAATAGAGCAGGGTCTTTTGCATGGCTCACAGGATAGGAGACAGAGGGTGGTACGGCCAGCCTTGCCATCACAGGTATGGGCCACTTTCTGTAGAAACAAAGGAGACTCGAGGAGAATGTCCCCACAAACTGGATCTCCGCTCCCTCCCCTTGGATTCTATCTCTTAAGGCTTGAATACCACAGTGAGCAGGGCCTTTGTTTTGCTTTATGCATATCTCTGGTACAAAAAGGCACCCCACCAGAAGCAGTTTATGGAAGAAAAGGGTTGATTTGAGACTTAGAGTTTCAAGGGGGAAGTTTCCTCATGGGTGGGGAAATCATGACAGAGCAGATGCTGGGTGTCACCTCTTGTCACATCAGCTGGGAGGGAGCATCAAGAGAGAGCTAGTGCTGACAAGGGGAGCTGGGCTATGGCAGCCCAATGTCCCCCCCCCCCAGCATCACACCTCCTCCAGCAAGCATTTACCTCCCAAATTGCCACCAGCTGAGGAACAAGTGTTCAGAACACATGAAGCTTGGGGGACATCTCACTCAAACCACCATATTCCTCATCCACATGAGGATGGGTTTCACCTCAGCCTGCGTGTGAATAGACCATGCATGACCGTGGGTACCATGTCATTCCTGCTATTCTTGTTTGTGAGCCTGTTCTCGCCCCTCCTCTCTGTAGTACCTCAAGCCATAGTCAGGAGAGAAGACAAGGAAACTGTCCACACTGAGATATACCGGCAGAACACAGAAATCGTTGACTTCCCCATGGAGTTGGTTACAGGGCTAACATTTGAATTGTCTTATAGATGTCTACACCACACAGTTTTAGAACTAAGATTCTTCAACTTTCCTGGGTGTCTGAACTCCTGAAATGGTTCGATAGGTCTGGAGTGACACCTGTGAATCTGTATGTTTTTTTAATAAATGCTCAGTGGTGCTTGTGGCTTAGGGCCACATTCTACAGAGCAAGGACAGTTTCCTGTGGTTCTCAGACTTAACAAATAGAAAAGAACTGCCCCAATGCTGTTTCCTATTCTGTGTGTCCCTACATGGATCTGGGGACTTGACTTTGCCAACAGGGATTCTAGGTGATACTGTTATATGTCACCCGTGGGGTATACTTTTAAGGAAAACACACATCTATGGCAACCCCTATCATTTAATAGATTTTGGAGGAGTGAAGGAATCAGATATTCGCCAAATACCTACCTTGTGCTACACACGTTATGTTATGCTTCCTCCTGTCCGCCTAAGGATTCTGACATAGACATGTTGTTATTCCCATTGTGCAGATGTTAAAACTGAGGCACAAGGACTCTAACTCATAAGAATGAACTCAAGTCATTCCAACCCCAATTTTTATTTTCTTTCTCTTTCTTACCACATATTTCTCGTGTTGAGACACACCTTGAAGGGGCTGAAGGCTGCACGAGAGAATCATCACAGGTTGATGAAATGTTCATGATTCAGTATTCAGAGCTTGTAATTCAGTTACATGAGCACACGTGAGTGCACTCTTCTATCCGAGTCTACATGAGCGTACTCTTCTCTCTGAAGTCTTGGGCATGAAGACTTGAAACTCTGAAGGAGAGAAGTTTACAGTCCTCAATATGTACGAGTGAGTGGGTCTTTCTAGGTTCCCTACAATGCATCACTGGTAGAATTGGGTTTTATTATTTTTAATCTCTTTAGCCCTTTGGGCCAGTAGAAGAGTTGTCTAAAGTTATCAGGCAAGTCAACATTCTGCCAATTTGGAAATTGTTTTGAATCTTTTTTTTTTTTTCCTTAAAAAGGAAAGAAAACGAAGCTGTGACTTTACAATGCTTTGGAATTGCAGAATATGCTTGTAATTTTTACAATTCTGCGCAGACTTCTTGGCCACATCTGGTTGATATTACTGGCAGGGATATATGGGGGAATAAACCATAGTCTGGAATGTGAAACATCCCACAAAATGAGTTTCTTATAGGTTGCTGCATAAAACATTTTGAGTCTCTCTTGCTTTGGAAGGGTGGCTTAAGTGATTTCATGGATTTAGTATTTTCTTTGGTTCGAAGGTAAGGGTTTTTGCTAGTTTACTTGGTGGGGGTTCTAGCATGATTTTCTGAAGATGTACATGTCCACTTTCAAGTCATGTGATGGGCCTGGGTGAGAGAAGTCACATACAGGGAAGTCAGACCAACCTTTGGCAGCAACACTGGGCCAGAGGTAGTCTTCATAATGGTGAACCCCTGGGACAAACGGAGTTTCTGCAGGAAAAGAGAGACCGTAGGAAGAAGTTGTTACCTGCATAAGATCTGTGGAAAACCTCTTGGACTTTATCTGGTGATGACTGAACAGTAGCTAGCTAGAAAAGCTTGTGTCTTCATACAGACAGCCAAAAGCCTCAGAATCCAGTACATTTTCTTTGGTGTATAAACAGATAGTGAGTTAGGGAAAATGAAAAATAAAAGATACCAAGCTGATCCCTGAAACTCAGCCAATTCCTTGTTGGTAACATTTCTACCCAATTCTTAGGAACAACACAGCGTGACCAGGGACAACTAACACATTGCTGGACAACTACTGTGTATATGTGTCACTGCAGTGTGCTGCCTGGATGCTGAGTTTAGAACCGAGTATCAGAGCATGGAGGGTGTGAGGATGGGCTTCTTGCCACCTGGCTCCTGCTCATGCTTCCTTGGCTGGGACCCACCTTCAGAGTTGGAACCCTGACAGCTGAGCCTTCTGTGCACAATACCATGGCTGCTCTCAACACACTGCAGCATGTGGCGGGGTTGGCCAACCTAGATGGGGCTTTGTGGCCATCACTAAGGAGGCTCAGATAAAGGGTATAATGTTTACTAAGATGGAGAATATGGAGCCAACCTTTATATATTCCTCATTCTCCATAAGAAACACATGCTGATCCGGGGATTAAATATTAGGGAGCCACTACTTTGTAAGTAGAAAAGTAGCCTGTAGAAGTGGGCAGACCCCAAACACGTGTTCTTTAATTATCTGAACAATGCAAGTGTACCCACATCTAATAATCTTAGATTATTTGTTCTTGAACTGTGTTCAGCATCCACAGAAACATTTCCAGAGAGCCTAATCATCTCTCATTTTCAGCCAACATTTGAGAATCTCTCCTGATAACAAATAGAGTTTTAATTTGTTGTGCCAAATTCTAGCATAATTTCAAATCACACACATTACATGGACAGACATACTTCTATAACTTCATCCTTCTAGTTTTCCTAGGGAATCACACTTCTGGATTTGAACACTAATTTCCACTTGTAAGGTTTACAGTTCATTTACAAGTCCTGGAGATTGGGTCTGTAATGAAAGTGTTGACGCAATAGCAACAACAGCGAAACCATGATAACACAGTGCTGTCCAAATCAAATAGAAACGGAGGAGTTTAAGTAAATTTCATGTTCTTTGCCTGAATTTGGTGTGCTGGAGCTGAATTTTTAAAAAATATTTTGGTTTCTTTTGAGGGGGGGCCAGAGAGAGAGAGAGAATGGGCATGCCAGGGCCTCCAGTCACTGCATACGAACTCCAGATGCATGTGCCACCTTGTGCATCTGGCTTACATGGGTCCTGGGGAATCGAATCTGGGTCCTTTGGCTTTGCAGACAAGCGCCTTAACCCCTAAGCTATCTCTCCAGTCGTGAAGCTGAGCTTTTGGTTCATGGTTTAGAATAATGTTTGTTTCATGATGCCTCATTCTCCCCATCACTCCTTTTCTAATCTTCCTCATTCTGAGTACGGCAATGAAGCCTGTCTGGAAGCATGGCCTCCACTTGACTGCCATTTCCTGTGTAGCCAAGAGCTCTCTTCTCTTCCTGCTGTGGAACTCAGGACTTGGCTTCTCTTGGTATTTCTAGAGCTCTGGACCTGAATTTTTATTCAGTGAGCGGCTTTTGATTGAAACACACATGCCAACGTTTCTTCAAGTGGAGGGAACACCCTGGCTTTCAGATTATGGCAGTGGTAAGGGAGAAAACGGGGCTTCAAGAACGGCGAAGGGTAACCTGATCTCCCCCATCGCTCGCTCGGTTCTTGGGGCATTTTGACATGCTGTGTGATGTGGGCCAAGGTGCTCAGGAAAACCTAACGCTAATAAGCATTTTTTTTTTTTTTTTTTTGGTTTTGCGAGGTAGGGTCTCACTCTGGTCCAGGCTGACCTGGAATTAACTATGTAGTCTCAGGGTGACCTCGAACTCACGGCAATCCTCCTACCTCTGCCTCCTGAGTGCTGGGATTAAAGACATGCACCACCACGCCCGGCTGCTAATAAGCTTTTAAAGCTGAAGACCGGCACTATCCCTGTAGAAAGAGATGCATTTTATTCTTGTGGCAGCACTCATCAAGTTATCGTGTCTCTCCTTTTTAAAAAGTGCATGCACATATAGCTTTCTGCATTTGGACACATATACATGTCATACAGCACCATGCCCCCATGCCTGCAAAACATACCACACTATACACACACACTGTACTATACCATCACATACACATATCATACCATACCACATGTATACATACAGCATGCTAAACCATGCTCATCCATATTTCATAGCATATACATACAAAAATATGTCACCTGTGTGTACACATAACATACCACTCATGTACATGTAACATACCACAGTGCACACATACAGAGATCATGCCATAGACACACATACATAGAATATACCATCCTTCACACATACACATATTATACCATAACACATTCATATATATATATATATATACACACACACACACATATCATAGCATGCCAAACACATATAACATACCACAGCACAAACAGATGCATAAAACCTTTTCTTTATTGGATTCTTTATTGGATAACAGCAGGTGGATAAATGCAGTTTCTTTCCATGTTCTGAACCAAAACACAGAATCAATTTCACTTTCATGTGCAATACTATTGCCTTAGCTCTGGTCACTGAGCACGGCTATGCTGAGACACTAGGGTTTGGAAGGCAGCAGTGAGGTGGCAGAGCGGCTGTTTGTGACCTTGGCTCCTAACTGGTATTTGCTGTGCATTAGAGATGGCAACAGTGGGACTGTATTGGTGACAGTGAATTGTTACTCCCAATGTTTTCCAGTCTCTGGACAGAGCCTCTCTTTTCCCTGAAAGAGATGTGCATGGGTTAGGCTTTTACCCAAGACCTTTGGGGACTTCCATTCTATTTTAGAACTCAAGACAGAGCATTGTCAGTCACCAGATCCAAAGGGCTCGGGCACGGAACAAAATTATGTTAGGAAATAACCGTTAGGGCTCTCATTGCTAATGGTGTTCTCTGCAGACCCTCTTCCCTCACACAGGGCATTTCCTTTGTTTAAGTGGGAATGAAGGATGGAGATCATTAGGCCTAATGAGGATGGAAAGCAGCAGAGAGAAAGAGCCGCGCAGGGAGCACGTGACTCCTGTTTCTGTTTCTCCCAGTGCACAGTCACTGGCGTGAGGAACGAGGACGTCAGAGAGATTTTGTTTGTTTGTTTTGGTTTTTCAAGGTTGGGTCTCACCTAGCTCAGGCTGACCTTCACCACACAGCTACCTTCCATCTTGGCTCCCATCACCCCAGAACCACCCTCATCTTTTCTCCACGGATGGTTTCAAAGACTTCCTCACTAATCCACCTGCGTCTTCTCACATTTCTTTTTCATCTCACCCATCCAATGGCCACCATCACTGCTGTTTTTAAGACAAAGCAGACCTCCTGTTTAAGTTACCTTCTCGTTGTTTGGATAAAACACCTGACCCAAAGCAGCATGTGGAAGGGAAGGGTTTGTTTCGGCTCACAGTCTCAAGGGGAAGTTTCCTCATGGCAAGGCAGAGCAGAGGCTGAGTATCACATCTTGCCACGTCAGCAGGGAGGTGAGCAAGGGAGAGCTGGTCTATCACACCCTTATGCCTGCCCCCAGCAGCACACCTCCACTGACTAGGCTCCACCTCCCAAGTCACCACCAGCTAGTGACCAATTATTCAGAATACAAGAGAGTAGGGTAGACATCTCTATTCATACCATACCTACTCAACCTCATACCCAAGTCAAACATTTCAGGGACTTTACCTGATCCTGAGAAGAAACCCCAGGTCTGGGCCCCGTTCCTCTTCCGGATGCCGCCACCCCAGGCCTCTTTCCACACATGGAAGCCCCACGGGCCTGCTTCCTCTTGATGGAACAACCCCTTTTCCTCTCGCCTTTCTGTCCTCCCTTCCTGGAATATGCTGATGACCCATCCTTCTTGAAATTCATGCCCTGACTCCAACATCACTTCTTCAAAAATTCCTTTCTTGGTCATTTGGTGATGTGTGGTTGTCCCCGTCCTTACTGGAAATGTCTATAAAATGACCCTGTTTCATTTTCTTCATAACACATATTGCTACCTGAATTCTTTGGCTCATTTGTTTACTTGTTCATTTTCTGCTCTGTCACCCGTCAATAGAGCGTAATCTTCTTGGGAGAGGGTACTGTCTCCCTTGTTGACACTGCAGTCACCCACCTCTGTACCCAGCACACGGTAGGCATTGGATGAATATTCTGTAAATGAGCTAATGTGAGAAGAAAACATCCAGCCTCTTCAAAAGTGACCTTTTCCTCTCACCGTGCGGTCAAAGGTACCTTCAGTTACCAATGAGAGCTCTTTCCTCTTTGCTCCAAACCCCAAATGGCTCATTAGTAACCTGTGTGCACGTGTGTACCCACTGCATGCATGCACATACACACGGACATGCCCTTGCACACTTAGAAGAACTAGGACAAAATAACAGAGCAGGCAGGATTTCATACTCTGGCAGCATGTCTGCCCTGTAGAGAGAAACAGCCTCTACTGAAATCCTCTGGTACATGTGTGCCAGTGCCTGACACCGAGCCCTGGGAAGAAGAATGCTATTTTTTTGATGCTTGTTTCAAAGATCTGGGAATAATATTCTGAGATACAATGAAATGAAAAGATAAACTGTGTTGGCTTCGTCTCTAGGCCGCATTGATTTTTGACTTCTAATGGGCATCAAAAGAGATTGTCTCGTTATTGGGAACCTCAGTTCAGTGATGGCTTTACAAACAAAACAGATCTCTGGGGACTCAAACTAAAACCAAACCCTATTCTGGGAAAAGAAAAAAGAAAAACAGAAAGGATAGATCACACTAATTTGCTGAACATTGACCTAAGCCTCCAAATTACTTTTTTTTCTAGATCTGGGATCTAAACCAGAGGTTGTTTGAAAGACATCTGGTAAATTAGTCCAAACCTGAAATGAACCATATCTTCTAAAATAATTGAACCAGAACCACACTGGAACATCAAAATATTAATGTTTCCCAAACTAATTCTTTGAGACGCTGGCATGGTGCTGTATAAACTGTACACCAGTCTACCATTTGTTGTTCTTCCTCTGCCCCACCCCTCTCTGTTAGTTCTCCTTCCTGGAGACCTCCCACCATCCAGTCACAGCCCAGTCTCCACATCACACTGTGGAATGTGGGCCCTTGAGACTGTTCACTGCCTCATGTTCATGAGAGGTGCTGCTGTGATGCATGACCTGACCTCATTACCATGTTTTCATTGAGGAGAGATTCATTTAATGAATTGGGGGTGGGGGGGCAAGAATAGAATGGAAAGAAAGAGAACTGGGAGTAAGGCAGAGGGAAAGGAATAGAAGAATAGAAGGAAGGAAGAAAGGAAGGGAAGAGAAGGAGGGAGAGAGGGAGGGAGGGAGGGAAGAAGGGAGGGAAGGAAGGAGGGAGAAAGGGGGGAAAGGGGAAAGATGGAGGGCCAGCAATAAAGTAAGCATGGAACAGAAGTGCTACAGATAGAGTTATAGCTAAGGAAAAATAAAAGAGAAACCTTTGAGGGATGGAGGTGGACGTCTTTCAGGCTTAGTTTTGTCTTTCAGTGGCTCTGCCCAAGGCAGATGGAAGAATTCCTGGTCACACCGGGGCATCTGATCTGTGCTAAGCTCTGTGTGAGCTCTTGTCTCTACCACAACCCCTCACAGGGCATGAAGTCATCTTTATAAAATGCTAGAGTACAATGGTATCTTTTGGAACCTTAGACCAGTGATCTCATTTTGCAGTTGGAGAAACTGAGGCATAGAGTGACCCCCCCCCCCCAAATCTCTAGGCCTCAGATTTCTGGACCGAGGCTGAAAGTACAGACTCAGTGAACTTGCCTCTCTTGGAGGAGCTGTGAATCGGGGAAGAAGGCATGTTATCTCAGAAGCTTCAAAAATTGATATTCGCCTGGGCAGAGCTGGCCACAGTAGCAGTTACCTTATAAGAAAAGGGATCTTGATTTTTGCCAGCCCATTGGTCTTATACGTCAGCCTCCTTACACGTGAGGAATGTAGTTATGTTCTTTGTAAATTACTCAATCTGTGAACTTAAAAGAGATTTGCTGAGAAACGAAGGAGTCATCGTTCTTAGCTATAAAGTTTCTGTCAAAGCAATGACTGCCTCCATGTGGTTGGTGTCATGTTGAATTTGAGGAGGGGACAAACCTCACAAGGTAAGAATCCTTGAAATAGCTGATCAGAAGGAAGGATAGAAGCTGACTCCCCAGCACTTTCATCTTGGCCTTGAGAGAATGGTAGGGCCATCAGAGGAAGGGGACAGAAGGGGAAGCCTTAGGGTGGGACAGCGAGGAGACCACTTCCCAGAGGTTGCAGCCTTGCAGGGGTTGATAAACCCTTATACGGAAACCTCAACCCCCAGGAATTTTAGAAGTTATGAAGCTGAAGTGAGCTTTTTGTTTAAAACATATATTTTATTTATTTACTTGCAAGTAGAGAAAGAGAGAATGGGCCCGTGCCAGGAACAAACTCCAGATGCATGTGCCACTTTGTGCATCTGGTTTTACATGGGCACTGAACCTGGGCTTTGAAAGCAAGTGCCTTTAACTGCTGAGCCATTTTCACAGGCCTGTGAAATGAGCTTATTATCAGCCCCAGCCACATCTTCTTTCCCATCCAGGTCCTCTCCTTTTTCTTTCTCTCTCTCTCTCTCTCTCTCTCTCTCTCTCTCTTTTTAAGGTAGGGTTTCCTGTAGCCCAGTCTGACCAGGAATTTACCATATAGTCTTAGGGTAGCCTTGAATTCACAGTGATCCTCCTACCTCTGCCTCCCCAATGAGAGCTGGGATGAAAGGTGTGTGCCACCACACCTGGCATCCCAGCCCCCAGACACCACGGATCTGGCCAGGTTTCTTTCTACTGGGCAGGGTCATGTACCTTGCCTACCTGCCATCCATAACCCATTTACCTGCAGCTAATTAACCAGACATCAGTGTGGAGTCTCAAATTGCTATGCTAATGATGGCAGCCATCCCTCCCTCCCCAGAAGTGCTGATTGCCCTGCTCAGCATGAAGGACTTCAATAAGATCTCTTTCCAATGATATAATTTGATTCCTCCATGGGAGGCTGCTTTGGTCCTAGCTCGCTTAGCACTAAATCTCTCACTAGATACTCTCATTACTTAATCTTTTCAGGCCCCAGACCAGCCTGGGCTTCTTATTTATTTATCTGGGGTCCTATTTACTTCCCTATTGTAAATTATTCTGGCTCCTGGCCGTCTGATTACTGCAATGGTGGACTAATGGTTGGGAGCTGCCGCACTTGCCTTGTGTGATGAGGCAGATAATATGCTCAGCTTATGAGAGAATAAAGGCACCCTCCATTTATTTCAGTGGGGAGAATATTACTCAAGGGAAAAGGGCCAAATCATTTACCTAATAGCTGATGGTGGAAGGCATGTATTTACTGACAGAATTACACGAAACAAATTGTCATGTCCATAAATCTAAATCCCCAGTCCTCAAAAGCAGAGGAGGAATTCTGGCAACTGGCATGGACTCTGCCTCTCTCAAGGTCTTTGATTTCTAAGAAGGGGCTGGTAGACACGAGGCTTGCCATAGGGCCATGCCTTTCACCAGCTCCAAACCCTTCAATAAAGCCTGGATGGGCAAATATAGCCCGTGGGCCTACCCAGCTCCTGCTACCTGCTATTGGAACATAGCCACTTTGATCATTTACAAACTAGCCACTGCCGATCTGTGCTATGATGGTAGCCTGGTGAGTTGTGATAATGACTATATGTCCTGACCCCCTCCCAAGGCAAAAATATCTACAATCTGGACCTTTACTTAAAAATGGAGGATTCTGGGCTGGAGAGATGGCTTAGTGGTTAAGGCACCTGCCTCCTAAGCCTAAGAACGCTGGTTCCAATCTCCAGGTCCCACATTTAGCTAGATGCAAAGTGATGCAAGGGTGCGATGCCGCATTTGACCACAAGGGGGCACACACATCTGGATTTCATTCACAGCAGCTGAGAGGCTGCTGGCGTGCCCATCTCTATCTGTCTTCCTCTCCTCTCCTCTCCCTCTCCCTCTCTCTCTCTCTCTCTCTCTCTCTCTCTCTCTCATTCTCTGTGTCTCTCTCCAAAAAAAAAAAAATGGAGGATTCTGATTGTATTTGGTTAGAACTATTGGTGTCCAACTAATGGATTCGTTTGCTCACTCTTCTCTGTTCTTCTTCCAGAAGTAAGGAAATTGGAAGGGAGCTAGGTAGGGTAGTTGTCACTCCCTGTTTTGCTTTTCTCTCTGTCCATTATAACCTCTCTCAGCCATCTGGCAGTTTTATAGGTCCCACAAACCCATTTGACAGGAGAGAAAAGTGAGACTCTGAAATGTGGAGTGTTTTGCCTAAGCTAACCAAACTGGGATTCATACCTTGCCTTCCCGGCTCTGAATTCTGTCTTCTTTTTTAAAAAAAAAAATTGTATTTATTTATTTATTTATGGTTTTTCAAAGTAGGGTCTCACTCTGGTCCAGGCTGACCTGGAATTAACTATGTAGTCTCAGGGTGGCCTCGAACTCTCGGAGATCCTCCTACCTCTGCCTCCCGAGTGCTGGGATTAAAGGCGTGCGCCACCACACCTGGCTATTTTTTTTTTTATTTATTAGCAATGGACAGAGAGAGAGAGCAAGAGAGAGAGAGAGAGAATGGGTGCACCAGGGCCTCCATCCACTGCAAATGAACTCCAGATACATGCTCTGCCTTGTGCATCTGGCTTACGTGGGTCCTGAGGAATTGAGCCTGGATCCAAGGTCCTTAGGCTTCACAGGCAAGTGCTTAACTGCTAAGCCATCTCTCCAGCCTAGAATTCTGTCTTCTTTCACCCATACCTCCTGCATTCCTGGGAAAAGAAGGGAGCAGGCCTTGGCAATGGAGAGAAATTGATCTAGACCCAGCCTCTCTCTGCAGGAGAGTTGCTGAGAGGGTCTGTGAGCCAAGCCAGAGAAGACACCAAAGCAAGAGGAGAGGCAAGTGAAGGATCTTGTTTTATTCCATCCACACTCACTGTGGGATGGAGAGTGGAGCAGGCCCAGGAGTAACTCATTGTGCTTGAAAACAACAGAAATTTCTGTCACACACACACACACACACACACACACACACACACACACACACACAAAGAGAAGAAGGCCTTTAATAAAGAGCTTGGTCATGACTTTCACTGCCCGAGAGGTGCCTCCTGCCAAAGCCGTGCACTATCCGTGACTTCCTTATAGAGGGGGCATAAGTCATCCGCTCTGCTGTAGCCAGCCTGGAAAAGCAGACTCTGGCTCTTGCATGCATAGCATGATGTTTCCAGACATAGGGGACGTATGGCACAATACAGGCCTGGTCCTAGCCAGACCACATGGTAGAAAAAAACAGGAAGTGGCTTCTGTGAAATGGCATTCTGCGCAAGCTTGATGTAACAACAGCTACAGTCCCGTGCTCGCGAGAAGCCTGCTACGAGATGTCCTATCCAGAGACAGGCTGTCATTGGTCACAAAAAGGGGACCCCCCCCCATACAAGGATTAGCCAGCCAAGCCCCTTAAAACCCACGTGCGTTTCCTGAATAAACGAGTTTGCGGAGGCGCGCTTCCCGCTTTCACCCAACTCCTGGAGTCTGTGTCATGACTCTGCGCTGCTCAACCCGACTCGGCAGAGACCCTACCTCCCTCCTTAGCTGGCCTTAGGGGGGACCGCAACAAGGGGAGAGGGGAAAGAGGGGAGCCAAGCAGATTCCCTGCACTTCTGACGTGGGTGTGGGAAAGGCGGCAGGTCCACAGGCCCATGGATGTCACTCGGTGTCTGCTACAGTAGTAGGCCTCTCGAAGTAAAGACAGGAATCCAATCACCTCCTGACTAAGAGTTGTTGGGCTCTAAGCCTAGGAAGACAAGAGGGTGTAGTGAAGATGACAGGGGGAAAAAAAAGATAGTCATGTGATAGCATCCATGATTTGTTGATTGCTATTATAAAAAACTCCGGGCCTTACTGTAAACACCATAATCTCATCCTGTGAAGTTGTTTTTCCTATGTAGCTTCATTGAAAAGGAAACGACACACTGGGATGATATGTAATTGGCTCAAGCCAATCCACACATGGCAGAGTTTAGAACCTGTTGGCTGATTCCTCTGATCCTGTGCATGCTAGGAGAGTCAAGTGGGGACAGTCAGGGACATGAGGCCTAATTGCTCACTCCCAGCTTTTCCACCAGAGCCTATGATTTGGCTTCTCTGAACCTCCAGGTCCACAGGGTAAATGTGTAAAAGAGCGGCCTGAGCTGTTGAAATACTCAAGGGTAATGGCATAGGCTCAACCTCCCTCTGATATCTGGCTCACAGAGCCCAGCTCACCCGCTCCCTGTCCCCTGTCTTCTTGCCAGCCATAATCAGGCACAGACACAGGCTTTCCCATCAGAACCATCATTATTCTTGGTAGTGTGCTGAGCTTGGTTGTAAGCAGAACACTCAGACCCAACCTCTACCTTCTGCATGGACCATGCAGCTGAACAGAGAACATCTCGCCATTGATAAATGAAGCATGAGCTGTTCACAACACACGTTTCAAGGAAGACTTTTATTATTTTTCTTTTTGCAATTCATCCGTGTTTGTGGTGCTTCTGCTATCTGAGATAGAGAGAACACAGTGATGTGGAAAAACACGGGCAGGACAGGTAAGGGCAGCCTGTTGCTTCTCTTTAGCTCAAGCCAAGACAGCTCTTGATTCCAATGTCTTCTCCCCTACAGTTTGCATGGGTTGTGAACTAAGGATGAGTGGGTCTTTGACAGAAGAACATTTTTAATTTTTTTTCTTAATTTATTTGAGAGAGAGAGAGAGAAAGAGGCAGAGAGAGTGAAATTGAGAGAGAGAATGGGCATGCCAGGGCCTCTAGCCACTACAGTTGAACTTCAGAAGCATGTACCACCTTGTGCATCTGGTTTATGTGGGTACTAGTGGGGAATTGAACCTGGGTCTTTAGTCTTGGCAGGCAAGCACCTTAACTGTAATCTCTCCTGCCCATGTCATAAGAACTTTTGGCAAAAGAAAATGGATGGTGTTTTGTGTTATGCTTTTTGCTGGGCACATTTTTTTTCTCCAACATCCTCAGCCCTGTGACATTTTAGTCTTTTCCCATTAGACATCATGGGAAAATACAGCCAGAGGAGAAAGGAGAGAAGGTGAACCCAGAGCCCATTCTTTGAACTGGAACTCGCTGTGTGCGTGAGGTGCTCTGGCTCAAAGAAGCTGAGTCATCCCTTCCTCCCTTACCTTCCTCTGCATAGCCCAGATGTCTGGAGCTATCTGAAGGACCAAGTATGGCCTCAAGGATCAGCTTCTTCCACCCTAGAGGAATTGGGCTCTTTAGGACTCCCAGAGTCACCACTGACAGCTATCTCAAACCACATAGAATCGGCGACAAGGGCCCAACAGCTAGCACAACGTTCAACAGTAATGTAGCCTGAGACCACTGTGAGCCGCACCCCACCTGCCAGGCCTGCTTGCCTTTCTCCACTTGCCTATCCCTGTATCTCTGCCTGGCAGCTCTGCTCTGTCAGTGTTCTTTTGTGATGGAGCCCTGCAGACCTCCACCATATCCTTAACAGCTTTGTGACCAGAGGAGTGCCTCCTCTCATCCGGTGAGCAGAAATGGCTGGCGTTGCACACTCTTCTCTGGACCAGCCACTATCACCAGAGCCTCGGGCCTATGACAAGCCTGGTGTGGGCAATATGCCCACCTTCATTACCAGAAGGAAGGTGGATGTGTTCCAAGCATGCAAAACCAGGAGCAAACTTCCCCACATCCAGGAGGAACTCATTAGGCCCCCATCGGCCTCTATCCAGCACAGTGGGCTTCACCGAGCCCATAAGCATCATTACTGACCGGTAGCACTTTGCAGCTTAGTTCCCATGCCTGTCCCAAGGAAGAGAAATACGCCTGCTGCCGTCCTTGGGAATGACTCCAGGGAGGAAAGAAGGGACATTTGAGCTTAAGGAAGTGCCTTCCTTGCTCCCTGGGAGCAGAAATGGTCTGGCTCACATCTGTTAGACTCCTTGGGCTGACACACTAAGGTAGAGAGGGGATGCAGATGAAGAGAGGTGTTTCTTTGCCTCTAGATCCAACCGCTGGCACCCTGGAAGCCCCAGGACTGCATCTGCCAAGGGAACCTAATGAAATTCTAACAACTTCTGCCTCCTCCTGGAGCGTATGCCCCTTACACATGCCTTTCCGTCCTACCCCAGCTAACCTTCTGTAGGGCAAGCAAGCACCATGTTTTAGTTTATCTGCATCTTTCAAAAAATTTCCCAACTTATTTGATTTGTATATGTACAGAATGTTTTTCGATCATATTTACTCCCATTACCCTCCTTCTCTTCCCAGCTAGCTCCCTTCTACATTGATGTGAGTGTGAGAGAGAGAGACAGAAAGAGAGAGAGAGGCCCAATGAGGCTAATTAAAATTGCTTGCAAAAACATGGGTGCAGGTTATTTACTGGAGTATAGACCACTCAACCAGCAACTAAACACTGAAGCAAATGCCTTTCCCCCATTAACTGCCACTAACTCCTCAGAGAGGGGTGAGACCTTGTGATCCCGTCCACTATCCATGACAATTGAATGTTGACTGTCCCAAACTTACATAGGTCTTTTATAAGAGAACACAGCTGCTATGAGCTCATGAACACAACAGCCATGACATGTCCAGAAGACAGCATTCCATGGCACTGCTCACCACCCTCCAGCTTTTCCATTCTTTCCCCTCTTCCACAATGGTCTCTGAGGGTTGGAAGGGGTGATGTAGATTTCCTATCTAGGGCTGAGCACTCGACAGGCACTTACTGTCAGCACACTGACCAGTTTTCAGTCTCTGTAGTAACTACCACCCACTAAAAAGAAGCTTCTCTAACCAAAGCTGAATGCAGCAATAGTTTATGGGCATGAACATAAACAATTTGATGGGCACATGTTCATCGATCAATACAACAGTAGTGGCTGATCCCCTATAGCCTATGACCTTCCTACCCCAAAGCTTCTGACCAGGTTTATAGTACCAGGTATAAACCCTCCCATGGACTACACCTCAAAGTTTATCAGAAAGCAGTTGATTAGTCCTGTGACAGCCATACCCCAATTGCACCAATGGGTACATTTGACCTCACCAGTTAGTTATGTAGACTCAGGGGCCACTGCTGGGTGTGTCTGTTGATAACTTTTCTTCCCCAGTAACCTGCATAACACCTTTCATCGCCTTTCAAGTTAGCTAGCAGGGAAGAAGGTTCCAGCTTGATTTCTCTGTGTCCTGTGTGTGGTGTCTTCAGTAACAGACTAAATACCATTTAGTTCTGGTGGGACTTAGGGACCTCCTTGACCAACAACTCATAGGGAGATATCCTACCGGAACTGTTCTTTTAATAACTTTCATTCCTTCCCATTCGTATTTGAAGGCACTTCTGACGCCATTGAGCCCACTTTAAATTGGTGTGATGGTGCATGCGTGTAACACTCAGGAGGCAGAAGCGGGAAGATGGCTACATCCTGCCTCTTTCTCAAAGCTCCTCTGATGCTAAAAGCAAGGTGGCATTCCTCCTCCCACTGACCCTTTTTCTTCCTTTCCTGGAGCCAAACTTAGCACTTGGCCCGTGACTCTGTTCCTCTTGTCAGCATGCACAGAGTAGCTATAGGCTCATTAGACATTCTGGACAGGTTAACGGGAGCCCAGATTCCTGCTTGAACCTGACATCACCACTGCCACCCCCACTGATTCCAGGCAGGTGGATCAGATGACCACAGGTGTTCAGCACATTCCCCATAGCAAGGCAGATTCACTCAGCTGTGGGGTGGACTGCGTTCCAGTTGCACAGGGACCTTGGCTGCTGTCAGTACTGAGGCCTGACCCAGGCCCCAGTGGGTCAGACCTCAGGCCTCCAGCTCAGCTTCTAAGCCTCTAGTTGAGGATTGTTGGGCAAGTGTAGACTGCTGCTGCCTCTAGAATCTTGGGGATGAACACTCGTGCAAAGACACGAGCGTGAAGCCTCACTGTGGCACACACATGCTCTTCCCCTCCCCTTGCAGATGCACCATCTTTTCCATGCTGCTCCAGGCTCGTGCCCCTGCCTACTCCCCCGGCCTGGGGTGACTGGCTTCTCCCTCGAGGCCGAGCCAGGTCAGGATACAGCACTTTATCGTTTTAAGAGTTTGGGTATAACATTATAGGACTGTTACAAACCTGAAATCCAATAATACTTAAAAAGCATTTGGCATGGTGCCTGGTGGTCAGCAAGCCAACCCTCAAGACTCAAACTGTCCCCATTCAGGGAAGATGTTGGGACCACTTCTTCTCACAGGTATATTTGTGTACATCTGTCCCTGGACTTCCTCGATGTGGCCATCAGAACCACATGGATCACACCTTCCTGATATTTTCAGCATTGTTTAAATGCACTGCTGCTTGTCTTTGACCTTAGTAAATAGGGTATTCCCTTTGTTTCTGCCTTTTCCTCCCAGCAGTATGGTTGGTAACCATGCTGTCTGCTTAGTGGATTTTGTAATGAGTAGCTGGTTAATTGTCATGTCTATGTCAGGGAGCTGCCGGATTGGATAAAGTCATCCTTGCTTGCCTCTCCTTGACCTTTGTCATTTCTTTACAGAGGTTTCACAATAGTGGTCCCAAGGTAGAATCTGGCCTATGAATGTATCAGGTCTGGATCACACTATTAAAAAAAAAAATGAGTTGACTATATTTAAAAATAGTGTTTATATACATGTCCATATTTCTTGTTCCTCCCTCAAATTGGGAGCTCTGTTAGCAACATGGTGCCTGGAGCCCCACTGGTGGCAGTCTGCACAACCACTCCTAGGTACCCTTGCAGGGCATGCTTCTGCGTGGTGGCCTCAATTTCCATCATTCTCTCTGGCTGACATGTCCCCTGCTTATTTACCTTATAACATTCATAGTCTTTAAGTTTGTGGACAGTGCCTCTTCATCCCCCAGGGGCCCCTCACACAATAAGTGGAACAAGCAGCTGAGGCCAGCAGACTGGGACCCTTGGCTTCAGAGCCTAGCAGGCTCTCTCTCACTTAGCTGGCTTTAGAAATCAACAGTCCCCTGGGATTTTCTTTGTCGGTTTCTATTTTCCTTCTCCCTACTGAGAAGTAAAGGGACAGTCGGTCATCATGGCCTCCCTCTCATGGAATGAGGCACCCACCAGTGTCAGGATCCTCAGATGCTCATGTAGGGAGCTCTGAAAGCTGATGGACTGGATACGGATGGGACATGAGCCATCCCCACGATGGAGGAGCCCATGTGATCTGTGCACCTCTGCAGCACATTGTAACTTCCAGTGCTGCAAGGCCACACACATCCTCTGGGTATAATTAGGTAGGCATAGAAAAGTTCCAATCCTACCAGGAAGTTCCCCCCAGAATGCCCGGGGCCAGCGAGGACTGTCCACTCCCCAGGAAAGGTACTCATTGGCTCAGCCTTCTTACATGGTGACGAAACAGTCCCTACAGGGAGGCAGAGGCAGCTGCTAGCGCAGTGGCTGGTCCCATGGCGCACGGTCAAAGTCAGGCCTTCAAGGCCCACTGTCCAGCAAGCCTTTGCAGACAGGCCTGGTTCAATTTGGACCTGAAACAGCTGCTCCCTGTCATCTCTGGTCAGCTTTGTTAGGCCGTTGGTGCGGTTGCTTTTACGAGAGTTCACTCTTTTCTTGTCTCCGGGTCTCAGTGATCTCACTCATCCGGGTATTCTAGTTACTGGCTAAGCTGGGCAGCAACTCTCGGATAGGGACCCAATGGTGGTAGAGACTTCCTTCTCCAAGAATCTAATTTTCTGAACCAAGAAAACTTCCACCATTCTCTCTAATTTGATGTCTCTAGACCTTCTTACATAGGTTTGGGGAAGCCAGTATTTTCCTGAGTTACATCACCAAAAGTGTTCCCATTGTTTATTTCAGAAAATGTATATTTTCCCACTCTTTATGCCTAAATAGATCATGGAATGACGCATTAAAATGGAAGGGTTCTTTGAAACCTGACTCAGATTACATAATGGTGCCCTGGGTATTAATGGTAAAAGGATTTTGAGGCCTACCTAAGTTAACAGTTGCATGAGAAATGCTATGTTTGGTTGCCATGGACCCATGATGGCATATTCTAGATGCTGTCACACTGGTAGAACTCATGCCTCCCATTTTACAGATCAGGAATCTGTGTCCAATGACTGGAGGCAAGTAGGGTGCTTCTAGCCCTTACCATACCTCCATCTCCATAAAACTATGGAACACGTGTTCTCGGGGCTGACACATATCTGAGGGCTTGGAAGGAATTTTACGTCAGTGACCCATAAGCAATTTCATGGTGAAGGGAAAGGAACAGAGAGTTAGATGGGCCCCTGACAGGATACAGCCGACTCATTCCAGGGATAGAGGAGGGTCCACACAGTTTGTCTGTTTCCCACTGTTCTTCCTGCAAGCCATCAGCCGATGGTGAGGGCTGGGACAAGGTGATGTGTGACTCTATGGTCTAAAAGCAGTGTCTTGGGCTGACTCACAGTTAAAGACAATTGCATGCAAAGCCTCCTTGCCTGAGCTTGATTCCCCAGTATCCACTTATGCCAAGTGCATAGGAGTTCCTTTGCAGGGGCAAGAGGCTCTCTCTCCTTCTCTCCTCTCTTTATCTTTTTGCAAATAAATATTTTCAAAACGAGCATTGTCTCAGTCTGATTTTTTTTTTTTTTTTTGGCATTCTCACAAAATGCCCAGGTTGAATAGTTTAGTAATTTATAGCCTCTGAATGCATAACCTGGTGAGACAGAGCAAGCATGCTAGCTAGGGTTTCTTTGCCTTCTTTCTTTATTTTTGTTTGTTTGTTTGAGACAGTTTTACACTGTAGCTTAGACTACCCTTCAATACAGTAGGGCAGGCTAACTCTGAACTCACGAGATTATTGGCATGCACCATAAAACCTTCCTCTTCTTCTAAAGCCACTAATCCCTCTATAGGGGCCCTAGTATGATAACCTTAATTTAACCCTAATTATTCCCCAAAGGGCCCACCATCAAATGGCATCAACATATGACTTTGCTTCTCAGCTTCCTTGAGACTTGGTCTTAGGTGTGTGGTTTTGTCGTAAAGTAGGATCCTAACACTTGCCTCTGAGCTGTTGTCGAGATTCAGTGTGCGGATGCATGTGGAGCTCATAGCACAGGCACGGCTGTTAATTAACACAGTCTCAGTAAACGTTTGCTATTTTTATCGACTGGCTGGTGGAGAGCATTTTCCCTTGTCAGAAGTCTCCAAGGCACAGAAATTTAAAACCAAATTATTGAGCAGATCCCTGAGCACCCGCGCTCTGCAGTTCTTCCAACAATAGAAAACAAGGTTGTCGAATATTTATTCTTTTCTAGGAAGTTTTCACCTTTTAAAAATGATGTCAGTGTGCAGGTCTGGAAATTAGTACTCCATCATGGTTGTCTAAGACTCGTAGCCTGCTTCCCCTAGGCCCTTTTCATTACTACAAGGCTGTAGAAAGGGGTGACCAGAGTTTAGATGACAGGCCCAGGAGGATGTGAAGGATTTGCGTTCTGGGGACCTGGGATCTAGGAGCATCTCTTGAGAAAATGAAGAGTTCCCCACAGGAAACGCTTGCTCAAGCCTGTCTTCGTTGCCAAAAACCTGGACAGAATGTTGAAGTTCAGATCCCCAGGGAGTGTATGGGGGTGCGGGGGTAGTAAGGTCAGGAAATTCACAGGTAGTGCTCTAAGTAAGCTTTGAGCACACCTGGGCCCAGGGCCAGCGTACTTCCGGGAGCCCACCACCCTCTTCCCCTCTTCCTCTGTGCTTCATCCCTGGGTTGTGTGAAGGGATGCTGGGGCGGGATATGTGATGGGCAGGCATAGCAGCAAGCAGGTGTTGGGGGGCAGGCAGAGCCAGCAAGAAGGAAAAGTCCCAGAGGTCATCCCTGCCTGGGTTTGGTTTCTTTGCCATTTACTCAAGCAGATTATTCCACCTTCAGGAACTTGCTATTGTCACCCATGATATGGGCAGGTTAGTGTTAACTCACATGGTGACATGAGGTACTGCTTCTAACATGAGTGCTCACAGCAGAGGCCAGAACCAAGAAAGCATTCAAACCATGCTGCACAATAATCTTCTTTTTAACCTAGGGATGGAGAGAGGTGAGGCTCTTCTTTTTTTAAAAAAATTATTTATTTATGAGAGAGAGAAAGAGGCAGAGACAGAGAGAGAATGGGACATGCTAGAACCTCCAGCCACTGAAAATGAACTCCAGACACGTGTTCCACCTTGTGTATCTAGCTTATGTGGGTCCTGGGGAATTAAACCTGGGTCCTTTGGCTTCACAGGCAAGTGCCTTAACTAACCACTGAAAGCTTTCTCCCCAGCCCAGGCGGCAAGGCTCTTCTAAGTGACATGGAGCACACGCAGACCTTCTTGGAGAGGAAGCCTCATTCTTTCTTTTCCAACTTTCCCTGAGCCTTCTGGTGCTTTCAATACAGTTATGAAATAAGCCAGAAGCTGGAAGAGGTTAATAACAGCAGAAAGGGTCACTGGGGTCAGCTGAGGAAGGCATGGGAACAGTACTTGTGGGCACCCGCCGTGCTCCTGGGCCTCCATTAAGCGCAGCTCAGATCAGCACGACCACAGCTCAGCAAGTTGTTCCCATGCTGG
This sequence comes from Orientallactaga sibirica, assembly GCA_036365145.1. Classification (NCBI taxonomy): domain Eukaryota; kingdom Metazoa; phylum Chordata; class Mammalia; order Rodentia; family Dipodidae; genus Orientallactaga; species Orientallactaga sibirica. The sequence continues at coordinate 2,689,967 of JAEOAD010000194.1, forward strand.
TAAGGAGGTGGCTTTCAGGAGAAGGCATGTGGCATGGCCAAGTCCTATAGTACAACGTGATCCAGCCTCACTGGGATGGGACGCAGGTAGCTGGGCTCTTCCCATTGCCCCACCCTGCTTCCCTGTGGCAGCAAAGGATCCCCTTCTTGCTGACCATGGCCGCATGGCCCTCCTGTGCTTGGTGAACCTGATGCTAAGGGGAGTATCTGAGCGTGGCTTCATCGAAGGAATGACTGACTGGGCAGCAGCTTTCTCATTAAGGACGTGTGTCAGTAAATGATTCTCTGTCTTGGCATGGGTGAGGCCTTTGAAGCAGTCAGAGGTCTCTGTTGCAGAGAAGGCTAAGGTCAGCAACATAACAGTGGTTCCAGCAGAGGAGGAGGAGAAAGAAGAAGGGAGGAGGTATGGTAGCTTAAGCACACACAAAAATCTTTGAAGGTAGAAAGCTCTAGTGCTTAATTCTAGGAACTTAAATCTAACTTTTATTCTCTGATATGTGACCTTGGGCCAGTGGCTTGAATTCTCTGTGACTTCTTCAGTTTCTTGATCTGTAAGGCAGGCCTGACGATTCTGACCTTCCTCATAGGCTTCATTCAACTGGCACTTATACCTGGAGCACCAGCACAGACTGAGGCATTCAGACGCTGTTCATTTCTAGATGCTCAGCACACAGCTGGGGATGAATCAGGGGAAACAGCCTGTCTGGGGCTCACACTCTTGTGGGACTCGTAATCTCGTAGGGGTGTATGGGAGAAACAAAGTCAATCATCAGGTATGTGGCATGTGGACGGATCGAAGTATGAGTGAAAAAAACATGTGGAGAAGGAAGTTGTGAGGACGGAGAGTGGTTCCAGATAAGGTAGCCAGAGAAGGTGCCACTAAGAAGTGACTCCAGGTGAGGACTTGGAGAAGGTGAGAAGAGGGGCTGTGTGGGTATCTAGGTCAAGAGCAGGATGAAGGAGTTCATGACACAGTCAGTAGAAGCATGGGGCTACAGCGTGGATGAAATGGGATCGGAATAAAATGAAGCGCTTAGGATGAAGCTCGGTGTACAGTATATCCACAGTCAATGTTAGCTGTTTTCATAGTTAGCAGAGCAAGTAATGAAGTTGCCATCAAATCTTCTTCTTCTGACTTCCTGTTAGTCATGTTGCCTCCCTCTCTCCCCTTGCCTTTCTCTCTCCCTCCATCTTCTTTTTTTAAAAGATTTTATGTATTTCCTTTTGAGAGAGGAGAGAGAGCAGGGAAGGGGAGGGAGAGAGAGAGAATGAGAATAGGTGCACCAGGTCCTCTAGCCACCGCAAGCAAACTCCAGACACATGTGCCATCTTGTGCATCTGGCTTTACATGGTACTGGGGAATGGAACCAGTTCCTTAGGCTTTGTAGGCAAGTGTCTTAACCACTGAGCCATCTATCCAGCCCTCTCCATCTTTTCCTCCTTCTCCTTCTCCCACCTTACAGTGTTAGAGTTGGAACGCAGAGCCTCAACCTTGCTAGACAAGTGCCCGTTGAACTGCCTTCTCAGCCCTGTAAACCCATTTTAAATTTGTTTATTTGCAGAGAGAGAGAGAGAATGGGCACAACAGGGCCTCCAGCCCTGCTGGGAAAAAAAAAAAAAAAAAAACTCCAGATGCATGTGCCACTTAGTGCATCCAGCTTTACATGGGTACTGGGAAATCGAGCCTGGGTCCTCGGCTTTGCAGACAAGCACTCCTTAACCAATAAGATATCTCACCAGCCCAAAAGCCATTTTTGAGAGCTTGAGCCTCTCTATAGGCCTGATGCAAGTGGATTTCCCTCGCATGGGCAGAAATCATAAGCTCTCGCAAGGCAAGTGTCCCAGCTACCCCTCCCCTTGGAAAGGCAAAGGGATGAAGACTTTCCCAAGACACTACTCCATGCCATGAACTCCACCTGTTGCCTTGCATGTGTGAGTCACTGTTCCTAGTCCTTGCCGAGTCCAGAAGGAAGTGCTTCATCTGATTATATGATGACAAAAGTGAGGGACAGCAGGCGGCTTCCCGGGTTGGGCCCTAGCATCTTCTGTAACCTGCTACTATCTTGTGCCCACATGAAGCCTTGGGTGCTGCTGGAAGGAAATAGCCCTGTATGGCAAGCTTGGGGACAGCCTGTGGTTGGCTGCCAAATTGACCTACAGTGAAAACCAAGCTATGGAGACAGGTCTGATCTGTTGCTCCTGTTGTAGGCTGGCCGGAGAAGAAAGCAGCTTGGACCCTGAGAACAAGAGCTCCACATACCAGCAGGGCACCAGAGCCCTCTCACCCCCACACCCAAACAAGTTCCTTTAAGGAGAAGCGCCAAGGCTGGAGGGTCTGGCTGAGGACAGCCCAGGGCAAGGCAAAAATCACAGGAGTGACAGATCACCTTGGAAAGAATGGGAAAAACAAGTCCACCCTGATGGTGGCTTATACTCTGGGGCTGAGTAATGTGGCAGACAAGTTAGTCTCATCCCCTCCTACCCAGTATTGGAAAGATACCCAAGAGCCCCAAGGGTATTGGCTGCTTCAAAGAGCTGAGCAGAATGGGCGCACAGACTCTGTCCCTCTTCAGAAGATGCTGTGGTTCCCAGCCTGCCAGCCCCTGCTTCTGGAGAGGGAGTCAAGAGGAAAGCTTGCTCTGAGGGAGTCAACTCTTCCGGAAATGTCTCACATCCCATCTTCCCTCCCATAACTTACCAGTCACTGGTCGCAGTGGGGAGTCTGAGGGTGGCACTTAGAGGCCTTCCACAGAAATTCTAAAACAATAGGCTACACTTTCAAGTATGCAGTCTGTTTAGATGTCTGGGGTTGCTTTCGCCTGGCTTTGAAAAGTAGTAGTCCAAGCATCTTGATTTGCTAAAATCTTTCCCATCCACAAATCCCAGGATATGGGTGGGCCTGGGGCTGGCAGGGCTCTCTGTGAGATGGGCCCAGTACCTCCCACCATGGTCCCTCACACCCCCCGCTCTGTGCCCTCATCAGCTGGGTCCCCAGGCATTGCTTCTGCCTGGGCTTGGGGGAATGAACAGGACAAAATTCCCAAGAATTTGGGAAACTAGCCTGAAAATGGTAAGACTGAAAGAGATGAACAACTATGTCACCTTGTTCCAGGAGACCAATATCTGTCTAGTACTTCCTAATATGGACAAAGACAGAGTGAAGTCTCTAGACTTTCTGCCTAGCTCTGAGCTAACAGTGTCCATATGCCCTGGGCTAATGGTTTGTGCTATTCCTGTGCCCTGTGCTAATACCCATAATACATATATTGACCTTGGTGAAGTTCCAGGCCTCCAGAGTGGGAGAGTCAGAGCTATGGGAGAATTAGAGCTTCAGTATTTTTCAGCTATGTTTCCCTACACATAAGTGACATGTTGGCTACTCCTCCAGAGAAAGTGGGTAAGCAGAGCCTAGATCAGGAAGCCTGCACTGGAGGCCCAGGAGAAGCTTGAATGCTGTTGGATTTCCAGTTTTGAAGCTGGGTCCTTGTTGCCTGTGTGTGCATGGTGAATGTCATATAAATAAGGTTGGGGCTAGGGAGATGGACCAGTGGTTAAAGGTGCTTGCCTGCTAAGCCTAATGACCTGAGCTCAATTCTTTAGCCCCCAGGTAAAACAAATACACCAAGTGGCACATGTGTCTGGAGTTTGTGTGCAGTAGCAAGAGACCATGCCCTGCCTATCCTGTCTCTTTCAAATAAATAAGTAAATAAAAATGTTTCTAAAGAAATCAGTGAGGATGATTTGACCTACTAAGTGCAGCCTCGGATAGCTGACAGTTTCCTTGTTTACTGAGCCATGGTTCCATTGTCTTTGCCTTCTTGCCGCTTCTGAGGTTTTTACTTGTGTTGAGACCCATCTGTCATTCTTTGTTAACTCCTCCTGCTTCAGAGCTCTCGCACCTTTCTACCAGGAAGTGACTCCTTAATCAACTTGCTGGCGGTCTTCATGCCAACCCTGGCCACTTGGCAACTAAGCCCTGAGCCACCCACCAGCTGTCCTACAAGGCAGTTGCACTAACTTTGTGTCACCTTTAGAGCGCTTGAGGACGTGAGGGAAGCCAGGCTCAGTGAGTCTATGTGACTTTACAAAATGTCCCACTCACTAAGACTGGTGCCAGCTTGGTTTGACCCAGACCTCTGCTCCTGGACACAGGATCTGCTGCTGCGTCCATCCTCTTGGATGAGCTTGAGCCCACGCTTGCCTCTTGTGGATGAAGGGGAAATATGCCTCCCATTTCCTCTTTGTTTCCAGGCCTATAGCACAGAGCTGTTCTTCCAGATCAGACCTGCCTGACTGTTCTTCTCTAGCTAACATACTTCTCCTGCTATAAGGGGAGCACCGTGATACTCAGCATCTCAAACCTTGTGCCTCCCACTCTCCTGGAAGGCTTGTTGCAATCAATGGCTGGACCTACTCCCAGAACATGTGAGTCAGGAGGTCTGGGTGGAGCTGGATAATTTATGTTATTGTATAACTTTCTACCATGTTCCCAGATAGTCCCAGACCCCAGTGTGAGGGTCATTGTTCTAATAGGAGGCACCATCCAACTTCAGAACCCACCTCCGCAGCTTACTACCTGAGCACAGGAAAGTTTCTAAAACTGCCAGGGCTTCAGGAGCATCCTCTGTAAAGAAAGCATGATGCCATTATCTAGAAGTGAAAATAAATTGAACATCACATTTGCATATATATGCTGACTATCACATACATAGTATTTCTTTCCCAAGCATAGATATAGCACTTTCCATATGCTAGAGCCTGAGTTACAAATGAACTCTATTCTTATGGCAGGCATGTGTGGTAGTCCTGTTTTCTTCATTCCATACAGGAGAACACCACAGTCCAGGAGGCTCTGTAATTTACCCTCGGGTCACCAGCTAGTAAGTGTGTTCAGCTGGGCAAGACTCCAGACAGCCTGGCTCCTGCTTCTCCATGTTCAACTACTTACAGTGTGTATAGTTAGGGAATCGTCTCTATTCCCAGGTAAGCTAAGAACAGGCCCTACAGAAGGGCAGTGAAACTTTTTCTAGCTCCGAATCAGATTAACCATAAATGACAGAGAGAAGGTGACTGTTTCATGACCATAGCTCAGAAATCCCACGCTTGGCCCCCCTCTCTGATACCAGTGCGGTTGGCAGGGAGTGGCTGTTTTCTCTTTCCACTTTTCTAGCCCTGAAGTTTATCATTGATCAAGTGGGAGAGTGTTTGAAAGGCCCGTGGGTTGCAGGAGTGCAGGAGGCACGCTGCGGGTCAGTAATAAAAGCAGAGAGAGCTTTGCTGATCCCCTGCCCAGGGCCTCGGGGGCCTGTCCAGCAGAGACTAGGCCCAAAGAAGGACATTGATGGACAGGGTGGGAGGGGAGCAAATCGTTTCAGCCTGGCCGGGTAACTGAAGCCGGGTGGGCAGGCAGGGGGAAAATTCCAGCTATGTCATGGGAAATGGCCATGGCCAGGGCTCTGATTAGCTGCCGACCACAAATCCCTTGGGATCCTGCCAGGGGTCAGGAGACTGGGGCGCCGCCCGGATGCCAAGTGGTTTGCCTATTTTATTGTCAGTGAAGAAGAAGGAGGCGATCCTGAGTGTTATCCCTGGATGTGAACACTGGCACTGCCAGGAGCTGAGAGCTGGGTGGGTCTGTGGGAGGGAGAGGAAAGCGAGAAAACTCCGCTTTTCATTCCAGGAACACAGAGGAAAAGCCAGTCCACACCACTGGGCTTGGCGGGATCTCAAAGCTCTTTTGGCTTCCATCTCCGAAGCATTCTGGCCCTTTTTTCTCCTCTCTGCAAGGTGAGGCATTGAAGTCTCTCTTTGCTCTATGAAAGACCCAAATGGGGAAGCATTGACCTGTTCCCTCAACATATAGGTGGCATGGAACAGTGGGCCCTTGAGGAGAATGGCTATCACGAGTGAATCCTTATGGTCTTCTTTTTGACATGCTGGGCTCAGAGCTGAGTAATGAGACATGGACAAACACCTTTGACAACAAGTGAGCTCAATCCAGCCCAAACCAGGGAAGCTCCCTCCCTTCACTCCCCTAGTAGATCTCAAGGCCTCCTGTCATGAAGCCTTTAGAAATGTTTTATTGAGTGAATGAAGAGGTAGGTTAACTAATTATGCCTGAAAGGATGAGAATTAAACAAAACAAAACAAAAAAAAAATCCCAGCTAACTCTTCAGAAATACCTGATGAATAAAAATCTTTGAGCTCCCTCTGGTCCCATGTCAGAGCAGAAAGAAGCAATTTCTTTTTCTTTTTCTTTTTTTTTTTTTTTTTTTTTTTTTTTTTTTTTTTTTTTTTTTTTTTTTTTTTTTTGGCCAGGCTAGAAGGGATGGGATTGGCTTTGTTTTAGAGATTTCTACAGTGTACTCTGAGGTTAACAACCCAGGCCTTACAGATGTGCAGTACGGCAGATAAGAGATAAGCTCTGTGACCTTGGGCTTGGGCTTGGGCAGGTCACTTCTCTGAGCAGCCATGTTCCTGCAATTACACAATGAGGATAATGTTAGTGCTAGTCCTTCACATGATTCAAGCCACCTCTGTGAAAAGGTTGGCACAGTAATAGACACACTCAGAAAGTATAACACTGATGTTCAGCTTCATGTGCAAAGACTAGAAAACCACACAGTAACAGGGCTTGCTCTGAAAATATGTACCTATAGTTAGGAAGACCAGAGCTCATGTGGACAAGTGCTCACAGACTCAGGTTGATGAAGACTTTTGTTCTACGATTGCTATGCTATGGCATTATCTCAGTCTTCTATTTTGGACTACCATGCATTTATCCAGAAAGCACAATGGAAAAAAAAAAACAAGAAAGGGAAAGGAAAGGTCATGTTCCAATAGCATTTGAAGGGAGGTAGCCACATAATGTTTTTGCCTATTTCACATTAGCTTTGAGTCTGTGCTTCTTTTACTAAGCTACAATCTCTGTCCTTTGATCGACGTATTTAGATCCTTTACATTTAATGTAATTATTCATATGCTAAGTCTGTCATTTTAGCTTTCTCTCTGTTCTGTCCCCCACCTTTGGTTTCCTTCTATTTGTCTTCTCGTGGGTAACATGGGCATACTTTAGAATTCTGTTTTGACTCATTTATAGTGCAGAATGTCTCCTTGTCTGAAGCATTTTTAGTGGCTCCTTTAGCTATGACATTGCATGTTCATCATGGTCTGCTGGTATCAAAGTTTACCAGTCCAAGAGAAGTTTGGAGACCTAACTTCCCTTTGTGATTCTTTGCCCTGTCCCATTTGTGATATCATTGTCTAAATGCTTCCTCTACATACATTCAGAATCACGCTAGTTTCATAGTTTTGGCTTCAAGCACCAAATGTAATTTAGAAAATGTAATAAGGAAATGTGTTTGCCCACATTTTCCCATCTTTATTCTCTGATGTTCTAATGTTCTGGGTATTTATTTATTTATTTATACAATTATTTAGAGAATTTATCTGTCATGATAAGTCTTCTTGTGTCAAATTCTCTGTTTTCCCTCTGTATTGATTTTCTCTCTTTCTGGAACTTCTCTGACACCATCACAGAGAGCATTAAAAAGAGGGACTAGTTGGGAAAAAAAGAGGTGACTCAGTAGAGGGAGGTTGGGGGAAGAGGGACAAAGGAGTGTATGTGTGGAAGTTCTCAAATATATACACATTAAAAATCTTAATCACTCTGGTCTTTGAGAACTTGCCAGATGAGCTCTAGCCTTCCTATTTGTAGATCCTTAGTTCAGAGAAAAATAAATTTCTTCCTGTGTAAGTCCCATTACTGTGAGGTTTCCTGTATACTGCAGTTGTGTCTAATCATCACTAGCTCCAAAGGGCTACACTTTCAGAGGATGGGTAAGATGTTGTTTCTCTTTTACTGCTTTGAAGACTTTTATTTTATAACTTTCAGACATGTAAGTATGACATGTCTTGGCCCGGACTTGTTTGGTTTTAATTCTGTTTGGGATCAGCTCACCTTTTCAAATCTGTAGGCGCATGTCTTCTTGGAGCTTTGGGAAATTTTTAACCATTAATTTTTCAATTACATTTTCAGCTCAACCCTCCCCTCTGCCTCTTGATATTTGACAGCACAAATGCTGGATCCTTGAGGCTCTGTTAATTTATTTTCTTTCTATTTATTCAGAGTGGGTAATTTCTGTTATTCGATCCTCAGTTCCACTACGGAGTCCATTCTCTGAGTTTTAAATTTTGGTTATTGTATGTGTCAGTTCTCAGATTTCCGTGTGGCATTCTTTTTCCTTCTGCTTCCTCACTACAGCTCTAGCATTTCACTTTCTATTAAGCATGGTCTTCATTGTTCCTAGAACCCTCTTTTGGCTTAGAGCCTTGACAATCCACACCATTTGTCTCTTCTCATTTCACTTTTGTTCTTCCTTGTTCACAGAAGGATGAGTGATTTTTTTTTCTTAAGTTTGAACATTTGGGATATTACATTATGCAACTCTGGATCTTATTTAAATCTTCTGGTTTCTGCTGGCTTCCGACTCTGTTCTTGAATGGGAAGAAAGACACACCAACTTGTTCCTTCTAAGCAGGAGTGAAAGTCCAGGTTCAGTGTTTGGTCTCCATTGATACCTGGGGCCCTCGGTACAGCTGAGTGAGAGTGGGAATTTTAGCTCTGCACCAGGTATCTGTTCATATTTCTCAGCAGGTGGATGCCTTACTGTTTCCCACGTGGTCTCTCTAGTGCCTCTAGGGAGGCCGGTAGCTTCATCACTTCAGGGCAGTGGCAAAAGTGCTGGCTTTCCCTCTTCCTTGGACCTCTCTGACACCACCATAGAAGCAAGCCACTGGGAGTGGCATACCCAGTCCCCTACTGGCTAGTGGGTGAGAAATACCAAGCTACTCACATGTTCACAACACAGTGTGGACGGATGTTATTACTACTCAACAGAGATAAGCCCTGTCCCCTCTCCCTGGAGATGTCTGGTATCACTCCTTTAGGGACTTCAGTGTCTTGTCACAGGATGGTAAAGATAGAGGTCTGGGTTTCTCTTTCTCCCTGTGCCAGCAGATTGTAGATGTAGATAGGTTTCTGTGGTATTTGGAGTTGAGTAGTTAACGTCTACAAGTTATTTGTTTATGAGGCCTCTGTCTTGGGTCTTTGAAGAACAGTGGCAGACATCTTTTGTTCTCTTGTCCACTCCATTGACATTTAGGGATTGCTGGCTGTTCCAGCACCAGTACATAATGCACAAGGAAAACTCAGCAAACTCCACACCAACCATGCCATGCCTTGGGCTCCAGTCCCCACTTTAGCTTGCTTTCTTTTCTCTCCTCTTAGAGCCTTCTGAAACTTGCTTCTTCTTTTTTAAAATAAATTATTTTGTTTGTTTGTTTTATTTACTTTATGAGAGTGAGACACACATATATACATATGTGTGTGTATATATGTACATATGGAGAGAGAGAGAATTGGCACACCAGGACCTCTAGCAACTACAATAAAACTCTAGACATGTGTGCCATCTTGTTGCACATGTGTCACCTTGTGCATCTGGCATGTGTGGGTTCTGGAGAGTCAAACCTGGGTCCTTAGGCTTCACAGGCAAGTGTCTTAACTTCTGAGCCATTTCTCCAGCACCCACCTCCCTTTTTGAGATAGAGTCTCGCTGTAGCCCAGGCTGACCTGGAATTCACTATATAGTCTTAGGGTGGCCTTGAACTCATGGAAACCTACGTACCTCTTTTATTTTTATTACTTATTCTTATTAGAGAGAAAGAATGGGCATGCCAGGGCTTTCAGCCACTGCAAGTGAACTCCAGATGCATGTGCCCCCTTGTGCCTATGTGTGACATTGCACATTTATATAATTGTGTGTCTGGCTTATGTGGGACCTGGAAGTTTGAACATGAGTTCTTAGGCTTCTCAGGCAAGCACCTTAACCACTAAGCCTTCTCTCCAGCCCCTTTTAAAATAACTTTTTAATTAACTTTTAATTGACAGCCTCCATACATATCCTCAATATTCTATGATCATAACCCCATCACCTCTCTTTCCCCCTCCCAAATCTCCCCTCAATCAAATCCCTTCTCCTTCCCAGCTAGTCCCTCTTCTATTTCCATGTCATGATTTTGTTTTCCTCCTGTATTGCATAGGTAGTGTCAACCATTGTGAGGTCATGAATGCCACTACCACTTTGTGTCTGGAAGCAAAGCACCCCTCCCCTTCCTTTGGCTCATACATCCTTTCTGCTTGGAGGGTGTGATAGAGATGTCTTACTGCTAAACACTATCCTGTCACGTATCAGAAATTTGATGAGTCTGCTCAATGGTCAGAAAGTGGGCACAGGTGTGCACTTCTACCTCCATTGCTAGCTAATTCTCTTGTGGATCCCAAGATCAACCTGCTGGAGTGGGAAGACTGAGATGAGAGGACATGGGATAACTATTGCAGAGTGGGAGATTAGCCAGGGGCATGAGAGTCATTGAATGGGGAATTTATGCTTGGTATAGAAAACCTAATCAAAAGCTGGGGAGGTCATAAGCCTTAGGCAGAAAACTACTGTTGTTTGGCTAAATGGATATATTATACCCAACAACCTGTCCTCTAAATACTTATGTTTATGCCCATATATTAATGCAGCTTTCACATTAAGTTAGAGAAGCTTCTCTTTATAGGCAGTGACTACTGGGGATGCCAGCCTTCCTTAGTCCCAGTTTTGTATGTGCGTTAGAACTGAGGTCTGTGCTCATTAAGCAAACATTCACGTCAAGTGATTTGGTTTTACCTGGGGGGGGGGAGAACCTTGGTGTCTCACAGCCTGTGGGGCATTAGGTTTACCTATAAATTTGTTTTGGATCTAAATTGTTGGTGTGGTTGCATTAGTGACTCTGAATCAGGCCAGGAGAGAGGCTCTGATTGCTATCAGTGGCAGACACCATGCTATTGACTGTGGTGGGAACAGCCTTGCTTTGTCTGAGGAGGAATGCAACTTCTGAAAGCTTGACTGTTGACTTGAGAGCTTTATTCTTTTGTCAAGCAAATATGTGGATGTGCTTGATAAACAGGGCCTTTATCTGACTCAAAGACAGAGGCCTGGTCAGCTCGAACACTAGCCCCTGATGTTAGTTACCAGAAACTGCAACTGTTTTGCGCGTTGTCATCCTTCAATCAGGTCTTGGTGACGTGGGTCAACCTTGGAAACTGTCTTTGACTTGGTCACGCTATTTGATTCTTAGAACTGATTTTTTTAGAGGATTGCTTTGTGATTATTCCTAAGGAAAGCATCTATTTTATCATGCACTGTTGCTGATAAAGAATCCTAACAAGAAAGGCAGAAATTCCATCATCCTTTCAGCTCAGGTGTGGTCAACTCTGAGCATTAAGACAGGACCGCCCCCCCATCCCTCCCCCTTCTGCCCTGTGCCAAGTCAACTACAAAGCACTTGTGCTCAAAGAGAAAATCCAGGCCTGCCTGGGTTTTAAAAATAAATAAATAGCCAAGTTTCCAAATAATGTTTAATGGTCTGCTAGTGAAGGAAAAGAAACGTCAGACTTGGGTATTATAACCACGTAGCAACTCACTCACATAAAACACTGACTACTGTCACAGATTACAGGCTACAAAATTTGTCAAGACAATAGGAATTCTACAAAGGGGACTGTAAACTGTACAATATAATTGCTATTGCTTTATAAAGTCTCAAATTTGGATTTGGACTTCAGGATTTGTTCCCATAAAAAAAAAATCTCTTGTTTGTTCATTTTCCCAATACCAGAACCATGTTCTGAGTCATAGTGGCCAAAGTACGGTGTTGTGGGGGGAGGGATCCCCTTGTCCTTCTCTTGGACCTGAGAGTAAGCAACAGAACTTGCTTTGAGGCAACTTGTCAATATCCTGATATGAGTTCTGACCCAGCCCTCCTTAGCAAGAGTGGCGTCTCATCCAGCTTGTAAACCTTGGAAAGTGGAGCTGGGCTGAAGTTATAGTAGGAGTGAGCGTATATTTAGAATGTGTTTAGCCAGAAAAACAGTGCCACCCTTCCTTCAACCATGTAGATCATGCAGCTGGGAATGGCTCACAGCCCAGCCAGACAGGTAGCTGGGAAAGGTTGCATTGGCTGTGGGAGTGTCCTTTTATAGCAATGTGTCATGCACGCGATGGCTGGGGCCATGGCTACCCACGCTTTGTGTTGAACCTGAGACAGTATTAGGAGAGGAAATGATCAGTCCTCATATTTGTGATCATGGCTTACGAAAAATACATAAACTGATTTTGTGTTACAGCAGACCAGCATAGACCCACTACTTTTCTTATGGGGATTTAGAAGTCAATGTGACATGACCACATAGTGTAATCATAGATTCTCAGTCCCTGTATGGAGACTCTCAGCTCCTCTGCTTAGCATGGAAGACAAAAAATATATATATGCATTATATTTTTACTATAGTGAGAATTACCCTGAAAAGGGCTGTATTACTCCCAAGAGCTGTGTCCACATAGCTGAGCCTGCAGAGCTAAGAGACATCAGTCTTCAGTAGACTTCCAGCCCAAAGCTGGGGGCCTGGTTTCATTTTTTGACAAGTGTCTTAGTCTTCACGAAGGCAAGACACACACAGGTGACAGTCATATATGAGGTGAGAGAGCCCCAAGTATCTGCAGGGTTGAGTGTCTCCTTCCATGCTCATGGGGCATTTGCTTTCTGAGTCCTGGGGTAGGTGGGAGGGTGTTTCAGTTGCTATCTCTTTCTTCTGTGTGACCAATGTCCAACAACCCATGATTGACTTTACCATAGTTAAACCTGTGTGTCCAGTAACTTCCAGAGTAGGCATTTGAGCAAAGGCACCCCAACTTCAGCCTAGGGCTCCTTATATCATAACCACATGGCCTCCCATGGCCCTGTGTGTCTGCCCAAGGCACCATCACCTGCTAACCTGCCACTCATCCACCAGTAGCAGAGATGGTGGCACCAGAGAGAATTGAGATGCTATCCTGTGCTGACTTTTGCACATGCTTTTATCAGCATTGTTCTTTAAATCACAACTTGAGGGCTGAGTGTGGTGATGCAAGCCCCTAATCCTCACACTTCTGAGGTTGAGATGGGAGGATTGCTACAAATTTAAGGCCAGCCTGGGCTATATAGTAAGTATCAGGCCAGGTAGAGTTATGTCACAAGACCTTGTCTTTAACCAAAAAAAAAAAAAAGAAAGAAAGAAAAAGAAAGAAAGAAAGAAAGAAAGAAAGAAAGAAAAAAGAAAAGGAAAAAGAAAAAAAAAGAAAAACAAGGGGGCTGGAATAATAGCTTAGTCTTTAAGGCACTTGTGTTAAAAGCCAAAGGACCCAGGTTTGATTCCCCAGGACCCATGTAAACTAGATGCAAAAGTGGCACATGTGTCTGGAGTTCATTTGCAGCAACTGGAGGCCCTGGTGCACCTGTTCTCTCTCCGCGACTGTCCCTTTCACTCTCAAATGAATAAAATAAAAATTATATTATATTAAATTATATTTTAAAAGCAAGCACTGGAGAGATGGCTCATCAGTCAAGGCACTTGCCTGCAAAGCCTGAGGACCTAGGTTCACTTCCCCAATACCCATGTAAAGCCATATGTACAAGGCCCTAGGATGCCCATTCTCTCTCTCTTTATCTGCCTCTTTCTCTCTGTCTGTCTCATAAATAAACAAAATATTTTTTAAAAATAAGGGCTGGAGAGATGGCTTAGTGGTTAAGGCACTTACTGGCAAAGCCAAAGGACCCAGGTTCAATTCCCCAGTATCCATGTAAGCCAGATGCACAAGGTGGTGCATGCATCTAGATTTGTTTGCAGTGGCTAGAGGCCCTTGCATGTCCATTCTTTCTTTTCTCTCCCTCTCTCCCTCTCTGTCTCCCTCTCTCCCTCTCTTTCTCTCTCTCTCTTTCTCTCTCTCAAATAAATGAACAAGTAAATATTTTTTTTTGAAAAACAAGGGGCTGAGGAGATGACTCAGCAGTTAAAGGTGCTGGCTTACAAAGCTTGCTGGCCCAGATTCAATTTCCAGTCACCCATGTAAAGCTGGATGCAAAAAAACAAACAAACAAACAAACAAACAAACAAACAAAGTTTTACCTTTGTCTGACATTTCTTTGCAGTGGCAAGAGACCCTGACATGTCCCTCACATACACACCCCCACTACAAATAAATAAATAAAAACCATCTTGAAGCAGGTACTCTGATATCTCCATCTGGTGATGGGGAAACCAAGACACAGAAAGGTTGAACATGGCCCCTTGGCTTGTATGAGTTAGGGGCAGGATTTGAGCCCAGAGCTAGACAGCTGCAAAGCCTATGCCCTTAACCACTTCCCTCTTGTCAACCCTTTCCTGAACACTAAGTTACATGCTCACTTTACTCTATGAGGAAGGCCAGCCTTCAGGCCCGTGGCAGAGCAAGCCCCGAGGACATTATCTGGGATGTGATCATATAGTAAGTGGCAAATGGCCCTGCCATCTAGCTGACATTCCTAGGAAAGACGCCTCTGATACCAAGTGAACACGCAGCCAGTGGTAGCAAGGGGCTCGGATTCTGCGCACTGGGCTCACAGAAGTTTGCTTAGGTCCACAGGAGGGCTATCCTGACAGTGACTCTCCCCGGCCCCCAAGCCATTGTTCCAGGCTTTGAAAGCTAGTGAACCGTGTGGGAACGCACCTTCAGAGAGGTGGGCCATTAGACTCCCGGCCAGGCAGTACTGTGGAAGCCCGGGGCAAACTCATCAAGGAGAAGCGGAGCTTTGCTCCCAGTGAAGTGGGAGCAGGACCGTGAGGATGCAGGGCACACTCCCAGGCCATGATTGGCTGTCCATGGAGCAGTTAATGAAACAGCCACCTGCTGTGTGGAGAGAAAAGGCCAAGCAAAATGGGTTGTCTTGCTCAGTGGGAAACAAGGGGTGGTTGTTGCTGGCTCTGTTTAACACACTGACCCTGTGTGTTTTACACTTAACCTCTGTGTCTTGGCCCTAGCTCCCATTTTCGACCTGCCTCCTGGCTCCCAAGTCCAGAGTCATATTGTGGGTTTTCTACCTCTGAACCCTTCTCATCTGGAAGTCTAGCTATAGAGAGCTTAGTACTAACCTCTTGAGGGCAGGAAAGGGTTGAGTGTTGCTTTCTCTAAATTCCCGAGGAATTAATTTCAATAGATGTTTCCAGCACCTGTGGCCTGCGTTCAGCCTGCTGAATCCCAAAGCCATATGCAAGGCAGTGCTTTAAGAATGGCAGGTGGTAATTCAACAAGCATTTGCTAGAGGCTGTGCTCCATCCCCAGGTCCTTTGAAGATGGTAAATGGAACCAACCCATCTTGTGCAGACAGTTACAGTGTTTTAGCATTGACCCAAAACAGGTGCCCGGTTACCTGATTGCTAAGCCGGCCCTTTCACTCCCTGCATCCAGCACTTCAACAAGTCAAATGGGTGCTAGAGTGGAAGAGAGGCCAGGACTCCAGTCCAGACTTAAACATCACTTTGGGAGGCAAGTGTGTGTGTGTGTGAAGAAGGATGGGGAGATGTTCCCTGGTCCCAGTCTGGGGCAGTGACCATTTTCTTTTCCTTATTTAGAGCTCTGTTTAGTCCCAAGTGTCATCTACTTGTCCCAGAGAACCTGCAGAGCTTCACGGCATTATCTTTATCTTATTTTATATTTAACCTCATTAGCTATTTGTGGGCAAAGCCTGGACCGGATCATAATGGCAGCCTCGCTAGGCAGGGGCCTCTGATATTTATCTCTGCCGTGGAGTGTCTGGTATAGTAATTAACTCTTAGTTCTCAGATACAACAGGATATGGGGCAGGGGAGGGGGGCAAGAGTTAGCAAAACCCTGGCTAATTTGCAGAAGCCGTCATGCAATAATAGAACCCAAAGGCTTGCCCACGTGTGGCTCATGTAGAAATGTCTACACTATCCAGCCACACAACAAACTATAGTGAAGAGTTTGACCCGCTATCTAACTGGTTGTATGACCTTAGGTAAGTTATGTTATCTGTTTGTTATCTGTTAGAGCCTTGTTTTTTTTGTTTTTTTTTTCCATCTATAAAACAAAGATACCAAGATGAGGATTAAATGAGGTAAGTGCTTTTGGTGGTACAGTCTTGCTATACAGGTAGAGAGATCAGCTCAAATATAGTGGCCCCATTTGGCTTGCTGTGGCTGGCTGGTGCCCAGTAGCATTCATTGCGCTCCCAGCTCAGATTCCTGGTGAGTCAGGGCCCCCCTAACCTTGGTCACCCCTGCGCCAAGAGACAAGAATCTGTTGGAATTTGATTGCTAAGGGCCTGTACCAAGACCTCCCTAGTTCAAGACGCTGTCATATAACCAGACTTTGAAAACTGTTCTTACAGTATCTATGCCCTTGACCTCTCAGGTCTACGTCAGGAGACACCTTCGTTGCCCCTCTTGGCTTTCTGAGTCACCCACACATAGGCAAATGGGGGTTTAGATTCTGTGCCCTTGTGCTAACAAAGGTCTCTGGGGTCTGGGCCTCTTGCTGATGGATTTGAGCAATCCCAGATCAATCATTGCAGAACCCGCTGAGGTCAAGAACTTGACTGTGGTATGGATGGCAGGAAGGGACTTTGGGAGCTGGAATGAATCAAGGAGACTTAGCTCAGGATGGAGAGGCCCGTGGTGTGCTCTTCCACAAGGTCTTGCTGTATGTTTTTGTCTAACAAGAGCATGTGCAATTATTTTTTGTTTCCAATCACTGACTATAAGGTGCCTTTCTATAGGCAAGCACATAAAATTTGTTAGCATCATTTCCTCTTAATTTGTCATGCAATTACGGGGTGATTAGAATTTCCCAAGCCATTTCCTGTGTTTTAGGAGGTTGGGCAGCTGGTAGTCATATAGTGACAAAGATCTGGCTTCAAATCCCACTTTCCTTCTCTAATCCAAGTCTATAGCACTTTCTGACCCTCAGTTTTCTCCTCTATGAAATGGGAGTGAGCATGTGGTGAGCGTAACATCTGGATTGATCGCTGTTAAATAAATTATGGGTGTTGTGATTGTTTGGATCTTTAAAAGTATCTTATTTTTATTTATTTATTTATTTGCAAGGAGAGAGGGCGAGAGAATGGGCACTCCAGGGCTTCTAGCCACTGCACACGAACTCCAGATGCATATACCACTTTGTACATCTGGCTTTACATGGGTACTGAGGAATAGAACCCAAGTTGTTAGGTTTTGTAGGCAAGTGCCTTAACTGCTGAGCCATTTCACCAGCCCGAATTGGATTTTTTAAATTAAAAATCACCATATGATCCAGCAATTCTTTTTAAATATTTTATTTATTTGAGAGAGAGAGAGAGAGAGACAAAGAGAGAGAGGGAGGAGAGGGGGACAGAGAATGGGAACACCAGGGTCTCTAGCCACTGTAAATAAACTTCAGACTCATCTGTCACCTGTGTATCTGACTTTATGTGGGTACTGAGTAATCTAAACTGGGTTCTTTGGCTTTGCAGGCAAGTGCTTTAACCACTAAGCCACCTCTCCAGCCCCCTAATTGGATTTTTTAAGTGAAATTGCTAGTCACACAAACCATTGATCTTTCTTAGAGAACAGCTTATAACTTCCAGGTTATACTTAAGTATGTCAGCTCCACACTGCCACAGTTTGCATGTTATCCACCGTGATTCCTTGTTACACATTTATTAGACTATTTCACAAATATGCAGTTTATAATGAATACCAAAGCCAAGCCACAATTAGGGACCATTTTTATCCAATGCATATGCAGGGTCGGGGATGGCTTATGTGAGATGACAACCAGCCCCAGACAATGCACAGAGCACGTCGTATGCTGTTTGGCCACTCCTGACATTTCAAATCAAGGTATTGTATTTAATTAATCTTGAGAAGGTTTAATCTCAGACTTATTAAGTGCATTATTTTGTGAAAGCAAACAAACAGCCCTGCTCACGGCACTGAACATGTTTATTCCAAATAGTTAATTAAATTGTGTCAGTTCCTGCCCCAGAGCTTTCAGGCTATTCTGTTTTTCTACCCATGTGGACATTTTGTCATCATTCATTTTTATTTCCTCTCCGGCCTTTTAACGGGAGGCGCTGAGCAGCAGCCCAGGCGTGTGTATAGCTAGAGCATTTTGCAAAGTTAAGCTGGTTAAATACGGCTGAGCATTGCTGCTGGAGCTGGCTCCACTTTTCAAAATCCCCTGGGGTTTTCCAGCAGCATCAAAACAAACCTGAACAGTTCTGACCCCGAACATAGGCAGCAATAGCAGGCAAGGCTGGGATGACTCTTGACACCCCCTTGCTTGGACCCACATGGATGGAGAGTGTAGCCTGTAACCTGGATACAAGGATGCATGATGTTTTCAAGCCATTAATTCAACCCTCTTGTGGTATTGCACTCTAAATCTAAGACTTTCTCTAAGAAGCACAGGGGGCTTTCTTTTGTTTTCATGGGTACAGGATGCCAGCTTTGTAGGGAGGAACAAGGAGATGGGTGTGGGGGAAGGGTACCCTGCTCTACTTGTATCACAGTAAGTGTATGGCATAGGAGAAGCACAAAGACACCCAAGGACTAGGGATGCTTAACACTTAAAGTAAGCAATATCAGACACCCTTTTTAAAGCTTTCATTAAAAAAAAATATAAAGTATATTTACCTATTTTTGAGGGAGAGACAGAGATAGGATGGGTGTGCCAGGACCTCTTGCTGCTGTAAATGAACTCTGGATACATGTGTCACTTTGTACATGTGGCTTTATAGGCATACTGGGGAATTCAGCCCCAACCAGTAGACTTTGCAAGCAAACACCTTTAACCACCCAGCCTTCCCGCCAGCCCCAGAAATCCTCTTCTAAGAAGCAGAAGGCCTGGCCTCTCCATGCTCCCATCCTGGTTCTGATAAAGCTAGGGTGGAGAGAAAGTTGCAGGGCTAGGTACTCTCAGACAACCATGGAAAGAGATGCCCATGCTTACAGTCAGTGTTAGCAACACTAAACCATTCATAAAGCCACCTAGCTGTATGGTGCACAATGTACAAATACCATTGAACGTGGCCCTTAGTTCTGTTTGTAACAGCCTCTTTGATGCCAGACCTGCTGGCCTTCTGTGCTGGATGCTGGAAGCATAGGGGCAAGAAGCTTGTCTGCTCCCAGGTGTTTCCTGCTGCAGGTATGGCCCTGGGCTGGGCCCTCGGAGGTGTGGAACCTAAGTATGAGGTGTAGTTGCCTTCTCCGGAAGCTGGTGCCCAGCATGACAGATAATGATAACAGGTGACTTTCACAGAACATAGCCTATGAACCAGGCAGTAGTAGTTTTTCCATGTTCCCTACAAGTAACTGTGAAGAAGGCGTAATCATGTGTGCACATCACAGACTAGGAAACCAGGAAACTGAGGCTCAAAGAAGCTAAGCCACCTGTCCAAAGTTGCACAACTAGTAGATGGCAATGCTGGACTTCTGCATAAAAAGATAAAGCACCATCACTAATACATACATGTGTGTACACACACACACACACACACACACACACACACACACACACATATATGTGATCAGCTTGATGAATTCCTGTGCCAAGGAAGGCTGGAAAAACTCCAGGACTCAGGGACTGGGGAGATGGCACAGTTGATAAAGTGCTTGTTATGAAAGCACGAGGGCCTGCGTCCAGATTCCGGGCACAGCACCCACGTATATGGTGGTGACTGCCTGTAATCCCAGTCCTAGGGAGGCAGAGACCAAGGTTCCCTGGGACTTGCTGGTCAGCTCATCTAGTCAATTCATGAGAAATCCTACTTCCAAAACATAAGGTTGAGAGTGATTGAAGAAGTTACCTGATGTCAATCTCTTGTCTTAGGCATGGACACGTGTACCATGTACAACATGCACACCACACATACAAAAAGAAAACTAAAAACTTGTGACTCTATAGGGTTTCTAGAGGAAGAGAGCTCTGAGAGCTGACATGGGCAAAGCTATGATATGACGGGGAGATTGTGCCAACTGGTCTGAGACACTCCCATCATGTGGACTGAGCCAAAAGGTGTGCAGGTGGCTGTGGAGACCCAAGGAGCCAGCTGATCGTAGCAGGTGGGCATCAGAGAAGGATATTCAGAGGGCAGGAGGATCGGCTTTGACCAGATGGCTGCCAGAGAGCTTTGAACTTCAAGCTTCTCTCGTCAAACTGTAAGCAAGGGAAGTGAGGTGTTACAGCCCTTCAGCTGACAGAATCCTGTGGACAGTAGGCTCCCTGGCATAGAGCTCCTCATTCCCAAGATGGAAACTGCCTTTCAGCACAGGATTATGGCCCAACCAGCGTGTCATCATCATTTGACAACATCAACATATGCCGGAGAGGAACAGATTTTGTGATGAGGAGCAAAGGCTCCGCAGCTAGACTGCTTGGGTTGGTGTTCTGCCCCACTTCTTATTAGCCGTGTGTCCTTGGAGAAACCACTTGGCCTCTTTGGGCCTCAGGTTCTTTTGTGCTGTACCACGGAATGCTATGACAGGTTTCTTGCAAGGTTAGCGCATGTCACCAGTCCTCACTCTGCATTAGCTCTTGTTGTTGATAGATTATCCACAGCTGTAAAACAGGAGCATATTTTCAGAGTCCCACAGCTGACAGCAACAGACAATATAAGAGTAAGCAGATTCACGGACACATTATGTTTCTCTGTGGCTAAGTCACCTGAGGCTGTTAGCTGTCCTAAAGGGTGACAAGGTGCCTAAGGCCCTCTCTTCAAAGGACTTCACTGCACTACATTACTAGAAGGTTAGTCGTTCAGATGTGCTCATGAAGTGGGGATCCGGGATCCTGCCTGCAGCTGTGGGCTCCTCCAGCATCTGTACTTCTGTACCTTAATGGAGCAGAACTGACCTGGGGAAAAGCCTGCTGGTGTGAGATGATGGCTTTGATGGAAAGGCCCCTTGTCTTCCACAGACTTGGTGGGCATGGAGCAGTAATAAACTGTGCTTCCTCCCTAGTCCAGGAAACAGGAAATTCTAAATTGGACTCTAATTAACTCTGAGGCAACAATGGGTTTCTCCAGAGCCTGGCGACTCTGAAGAGGTGTCACACAGCCTTGGAACATAATTACAACCAAAAAAACGATGTCTCCAAAGCTGGGCTCCGGGCGGCGCACCTCCAGAAAATGTGTGTTTCTCCTCCCTCACGAGCTTTACTGCCCTTAATTGCCACCCTGCTTCATTAAGGGGCAATTAATTTTGTGACTTGGTTTTAAAAGGCATTAATTATAAGGTGAGGACAAAAAGCCCACAGTTAAACATAATCAGGCTGGGTATAAAAGGTGCTTCTGGCCGATTAAAGAAGGAGGTGGAGAGAGGGAGGAGATGGCAGCCCAGGCAGCCAACATTTTCCTCCCTGGTTGCCTCTTTTCTCAGTTCTCAGAAGAGCTCTGCTGTCCCAGGGTGGAGGACATTTATCGCCTGGGTTATGGGGCTTTGCATCTTGAAGGGCTATGGTAAGTGGGCATCCTCCAGCCATACAAATCAGGCCCAGTGGCCCAGAGCCTCCGGTGGTCTTTGGGACATGACTTTCAAAGCCAACAGATCCTTTCCCTTCCTCAGCCTTCATGTCGCAGGGGCACTGTTTACATCCATGCCACTCCTGCCACTGGCTCCTTCAATCACTTGTCACCCACTGACCAGTGAGAGGGCCGTAGACAGTGTTAAACTGTTGGGACGAAGCATGTTCGGTGTCGCTAGGAGATTGTGGTTGGAGACCAGGACAAGCATGAACCTCAGTCAGTCCTCGGCAGTGACGAAACACACACCATGCCAGGGAGGAATAGCGTAGGGGCATGAAATTAAAAAGACGCCCAGGAAAGAGAGCTCTGAGCTGAAGGGAGGAGTGAAGTCCAATAGCAGGTTGTTGTAGAAGGGAAGGAGATTCTGGTCCCAGGCAGAGGCTCTGAGACAGGAGTGAGTGACACCACCCTGTAGTCAGGGAGCTACAGGGGTGTCATGAAATAGAGAGGAGAACAGGGCAGCTCAATAGACCTCAGTTTTCCCACCTGAAATAAAAATCCCTGTGGGGATGATAGGCTGTTTATTGAGGTCCTGCCCTGTACCCAGCTTTTTCCTTGCTAGGGAGAGTCAAGGCTGGGACATAATGAGGACATGGGGGCAGGCAGTGTACGACAGTAGAACCTTCTCCTTTGATGCTTCTGTCTTCTATTCTGATCCATTCTTATCTGTGTTTGTGTGTGTGTTCTGTGTGTGTGTGTTCTGTGTGTGTGTATCCATGTTGCTTTGATGCTTTTCTCTTCTCTCCCTGTCCGTTCTCATCTTTGTGTGAATATATGTTGTGTATACATGCATCCATGTGTAGGAGTACAGGAGCATGCATGCCATGGCGTTCGTGTGGATGTCAGAGGACACTGCCGAGTGCCAGTCCCCACCTTCCATCTTGTTTGAGGCAGGGCCTCTTATTCACCACTGCAAACGCCAGGCTGCTGAAGTACAGGGGCTTC
Source organism: Orientallactaga sibirica (assembly GCA_036365145.1). NCBI lineage: Eukaryota > Metazoa > Chordata > Mammalia > Rodentia > Dipodidae > Orientallactaga > Orientallactaga sibirica. Next base: position 2,712,397 of record JAEOAD010000194.1, read on the forward strand.
AGGGATTCTGTTGCCTTGACCTTCTGTCTCGTCACAGGAAGGCTAGGACAACAGAGGCTCCCTCCAGCATCTGGCTTTTACACAGGTTCTGAGGATCTAAACTCAGGTCCTCACACTTGCATGACAAGTGTGTCACCCTCCGAGCCATCTCCAAAGCCTATCTCCCCACATTTACCATATGAGTCCCATATGAGTCTCCCAAATGTGAACTCTCTCTCTCTCTCCTCCCTCTCACCTCCCACCTACACATATGCTCATGCACACTCACATTTGCATTTGATTATCGATATAAACAAAATAGAAGTTCCACTTTCTTAGTATCATGTCGGGTTCCACGAGGTCTTTGGTGTCAGACTGAGATTAGCACATGACCTTAACTTCTTTAAGCCTCTGTGTCTACTTCTGCAAAGGAAGGTGAGGGTGAAGTCACCAGTTTCATTGGTATGGTTAGGACTGACAAGCCGAGCCACAGGAAGCCCTTAGTGAACTACACCTTCTCCATCACAAATAACCTGGGTGCTGATGGCATAGCACAGTGCTGGACCTAGTCAGTGCTCAGGAAATGATATTATAATGGTTAAATATTTGTCAAACTGCTTTTCAGCCAGGGGTGCTATTGACAAGGACTGAAGCAAAGAGGAAGACACACACCCCACACTGAGATGACACTGTCTGGTGGCTGGGCTCATGTTCTTGCCCTCTGCTCCCTCTGTGCCCTCCTTGCTGGGCTAGATGGGATTCCCAACAAAGCAAGAGAGGTGGCCTTGTGCAGCCCCAAGAAGATGTCATCACCTGTGGCACAGAAAGGGATATTACTTCCAGCTCCGATGTGGACAGCTCATCACAGATGCTCAGTGACTCTGAACGCACACTTGTCACGTGGACCAGTCACTATGGCCCTGGGCTCTGGATTGGGATGATGAGCAGCCTCTGAAGCATGGGAGAGCTGGGTATAATCTTGAGGGGCAGAAACAGGCTCCCCAGGGAAGATGAGGTAGGGGCCACCATGGACATTAGAGAGAGCCCTGTCTAGGGCTGAGGCTTGGGGCTGTTAAGCCCTCCTCATGCAGCCATGCTTGGAGCTTGGTGCAGGGTGGCACATGCCACACTTTCTCTTGGAGCTTGGACAGTCAGGCATCCTGGTTTACACTCAGTCTTAGAGCTAATGAACTGCTTTGCTATCTCTCTGTCTCTGGGCCGGATTCAGTGGGCAGTGACCCAACACTGCTGTGATTTGTGGCCCTGCAGGAGGAGGGGAGAGACTGATTATGGAGTCAGCAATTACTCTGCCCAGGCCCCTGCCTGGCAGGGCCTTATCTTTATTTATAGCTGGCTCAGACGCCCAGAGCCCAATTTTTGCCCTTGAGTGACTAGTACACTGCAGTTTTAGTTCATAAAACACTGTTTGTTTATAATCCTTAACGGACTTTTTTTTTTTTTTATTAAGAGAAGGCTCCATGCAGAGTATAAATAAAGTTAACTGGTTAAAGTTTAGTTTGTATTCACAGTGAATATGCAATGGATGGGAACTCACAACAGAATCATGCACACACATGACCTGAATTCATTAAAAAGAAAAATTTAAAGGTCTCTGAGGCTGGAGCCAAACCTTTTCCAATGAGCATAGAGTGAGCACAGGCAGAAATGGGACCCCCAGATTACCTTTGTTGAGGTGCTGTTTTTAAGAGGTGATGTTTCTGTGCAGGGCCATGTAGCAGGCAGAATGTCATCGTCTTCAGTTCCGTGCTTTGGGAGGGTGTGGTTGTGATGGATGTGGGTCTGTTTAAATGAGAAAAAGATGGATTCCTCTTCAAGGAGTGGGGAAGACCTCTCGGAGCAAGAGGCCTGGAGCAGTCATAAGGATAGGTCGGATTCTGAGCAATAAAGAAGCAAAACAAGGAACCAAAATGAGTCAGATTGAGATCAGTGGGAAAATTTGTTTCAGATACTGCACAAGAACAGGTTTGCATAGGGCAAGGAGACACCAAAAGATGGGGGTCAGGAGTCAGCTCCTTCCACCAGGTGTGGGCCATATCTAAAAGGTTTTGGGGTTTATTTGAGAGGCATAAAGGAACCACTGGTGTGTGTGTGTGTGTGTGTGTGTGTGTGTGTGTGTGTGTGTGTGTATGCACAATGGCTAGACTCAACACTTGATTCTTGCTTCTTACCAATTTTGTAGTTACTAGAATCAGCTTATGGGACGAAAATGTTTTATTATGGCTACAGTCTTGAGGGGAAGCTTCATGATGGCAAGGAAAGCGTGGAACGAGCAGAGGCTGGACCTTGCCTCTGCCTCAGCAGGTGGGAAACAGCAGCAGGAGGGTGAGCCATAGTCTAGTAAGGGGGAGCTGGCTATAACACCTCAAACCCACCCCCAACACACCTCCTCTAGCAAGGGTCTACCTTCCGTTTGCCATCAGCTGGGTATCAAGCATCTCAAACACATGAGTTGATGGGGAACATCCAATTCAAACCACCACAAATTTCAACCCTCAGAAACTGCCTTTCTCCCTAGAAGCAATGTTTCCCCTGAGTGATGGAGGAAAGACCCACATTGTTCTCTGCTGTTCTCTGCCTCCTTCCTTCTTTCCTCTTATTTCTGTGGCCCCTGCAGTCCCAAGTGGAGGTTGGCAGGGCTGCTTTGGGGAAAAAAGAGGGGGAAGGGGAAATTTCAGGGTCTCCATGAAGCGAGGATGCTATGAATTTCGCACTCAAGGCCTGCGGCATGCTTTTTTGGTTTCTGTGTAAACTTTGTCCTGTAGCAGCTTTGAAGAGAAGGAAAGTCTGGGAGTGATGGCAGCTGCTCTAAGGCTGCAAACTTCCTGGAATTTCTGAGACTACTGCCTGTATGCTTCCCTCCCTTGCTTTCTTCCAACATAGCTGTCCATTAGGCTCTTGTTAGCAACTGGGAATATCCCATATTGTCCTTGGAGAAGCTTGGCAAATGACCTGCAGAAGAAAGAGTGTGGACAACAGCACAGTGCAGCATCCATTCATCAGCATCCAGAAAAGGACACCAGGCAATTGGGATATGTGTGTCCACAGCAGACACCTCAGATCAATCTCAGAACACTGGGCATGCCATGGAGTCTAGAATATATGAGACTCAGTCTCGCTATAGTGCTGTAGGCAGCACCTTTCAGCTAGTCCCAGCAAGCCCCTAGGGTTGTGCTATGTGCCTAGCATCCCGACATCGTTGTTGCATACCAGCCGAACGTGCTTGAAGTTCTTCACACTAGCAGGTCTGGAGGCCCACACATGCTCAGCCCACCTGCTAGTCCCTTTTCCCTCATCTCTCCACCTACCTTCCTGGACTCACACAAAGCTCAGCAGACACACTGGCTGGCGGTGGAATTTGAGCGTGGGAGGCAATGGTGATACAAGGGTTAATGCTGCCATGCCCATCCCAGGGTTGTCATTTACTACATGGGACCTTGGGCAGAGGCAGATGAGTTAACTTCCCTGAGCCCATCTCCTCATCATTAAAATGGAAATTTGGATGAAATCTTCTTGGGTCGCTTCCAATTCTGCCAGCTTATGACTTAATTAATTAAATATCACCTTTTTAAATATAAGAAATCAGTGCCACTCTTTTCTTCAGTGATGTAGGGATTAGCATAATGAGGCAAAGACATGAGGCAGTCTCTGGTTTTTATTACTCCATAAACATAAACAAGAGCCCCCATCATCCACAGCTGGACCAGATTTGATGCCGGGTCTCCCTTTAGACCATCAGCATCATTAGCGTGTCCCCTGAGTACCTTCTTCCCCAGGCCCTTGCCCCTAGCCTAATCACACCGCCTCAAAGCCCACACCAGGAAAATGACGGCTGTCCCTGGAGCTCTTTACAAGCAGATCTTGGCTCTATCCCCAGCCATCCGTGCCACTTGCCCTTCATCAGGAATTTTTTAGTATCCCCTGGACTCATGCCTCCCAGCTAGCCTCTGTTCAAGGGCCCTGCAGAGATTCCTCCACCAGGAAAAAGAGCCCATTTCTGTCTCTGCCGAGGACCATGCCGTGGGGAGGTAGCTGCAGACCAGCCAGTCCTCTCCCCACTGAGTATATTTGCTGCACTTACAGTGTTTGAGCTGCGGTTATTATATCAATATTTACTCGGGAGGGTATCTGGCACAGAGCAGGTCCCTGGGATGCTGGCAGATAGACTGCCTTCTCTTATAGCATTCTTCCATCATTATTATTATTTTGGCAAGGATGGAGAGCTTATAGCTGAAGAGAAGAGGCACAGCAGAGGAAGCCCTGTTTCTCCCCTAAGGTCCCCCGCCTCACAGTTTGGCACTGTATGAGGTTGTCAGTGTCTCACACTGTCCCCATCACTAACTTCTTCCTGGTGTATCTCACTCATTCCAGCTTGACTGGAATTCTTCCACCCACATGTGTTTCAGGGACTCAGCTGGGAGCCCCTTGGGTCAGCTATTGCTAGGAGCAATAGAGCTTCACAGCTCTTTTCTATCAGGCAGCCTGGGATGAATCCTGCTCTCACCAACTAGTCAGTCATGTACCCTTGGCAAGTTTGCTAACATCCTGAAGTCTTAGTCTGAGACATGCAGACGAGGACAGAAGTGTTATAAGGAATATGGAGAATCACACATGTAAAGCAATTTGCAAAGCACCTTGTGTGTAGTGAATGCCCAATGAAAGTTTGATTTTGTTCATCCTTATCTAATAATGGTGACTCACGGACTCTAAATGTCCCAAAGATGGAATCCTTTATTTCTTCATTCCTCTGTATTTCTTCTAATGATGCAGCCTTGGATACCCAGGAAACACAGCTTTGGTTTACTCTTTTTTTTAAGTTTTATTAATATATTTGTAAGCAAAGAGAGAAGAGAGAAAGAGAGAGAGTTTATGGACACACCAGGGGCTGTTGCCATTGCAAATAAACCCAGATGCATGCACTATTTTGTGCAACTGGCTTTATGTAGGTACTGAGGAATTGAACCCAAGCCAGCAGGTTTTGCAAGCAACTGTCTTTAACTAGTGATCAATCACCCCAGACTTATTTTTAAATTTTTCTATTTTGACATGTATATGATGTATTTTCATCTTATCTCCCCCAAATTAACCTCTCTGATCCCTCTTCTCCTTGTATTAACACCCTTTTCCTTTTCCATTACTCCCCATCTTACTTTCATGCCTTTTTTAAAATCCATGATGATGCAGGGTTTCCTGCATGATCACGGACAGAAGGTTATTTATGGTGGAATGGGTACTTACCAATGGCCATACCACGGATGAACCTGACTCCCCCCCCCCCAGCAAGTATTAGTTGTCTTTAGTTATTTTGGGACGTCTGAGTTCTCATGTATCCTTCCCCATTGACAGTGAAGTATTGGCAGGGACAGTCTTGTGTGGGAAATCACAGTCACGGTGAGTTCATGAGTGTAAAGGCCATATTGTATCCAGAAGACTGCATTTCACAGCCCTGTTCCCATCCTCTTGCTCTTAAATTCATTCTTGCCCCTCTTCCATGAAGTTCCCTGAGCTTTGATGGGGGTGGCTTAGATGTCCTGGCTAAAAGTTCATGGCTAGGGCTGTAGGGATGGCTTAGCGGTTAAGGCGTTTGCCTGCAAAGCCAAAGGACCCAGGTTTGATTCCCCAGGAGTCATGTTAACCAGATGCACAAGGTGGTACATATGTCTGGAGGCCCTGGCGTGCCCATTCTCTCTCTCTCTCTCTCTTAAATAAATAAATAAATAAATAAATAAATAAATAAATAAATAAAAATAAAATATTTAAAGGTCCATGGCTAGAGACATAGGCCTAAAGGAGAACCTACTTCTGTGGTTATGCCAAACAGACAGCTGTCAGAGTGTTTCCTAAATATACATTTGTTCCTGTCGATTACAGCTTGAAGCCTTGGTTGTAGAAGTATCTTACTGCAGTTTGGGGCAGTGGTTAATCAGAGATGCAGAGGTGGCAAAATCACTGGGATAAGTGACTGCTGTGTCCCCGTCCTCCAACAGGAAAGCATTGGGTTTTAATGGAACTAACCTGCACCAAAGGCCAGCATCCAGGAAGAAACCAAAGTCAAAGGACTTGTGTTCAGTCTTGAGAGAGGGCTCCCTAGTACAAAATGAAGGAAGGGGCCTTATGCCTACCATTCCTGGACTGGGAAGGGTCTCCTGGAAGAGCCAGAACAGCTGAATCCCATCCAGAGAAGCAGGGGTCCTCCACTGAGATCAATGTTGAGGAATCTGGGGGTTATGGTAGCTCTGCAGCTTACTAACTGTCTTAGAACTAAGAACCCATTCCCCCACAATAACGCCACAGATGCCATTTCCATTCTGAGGCGGTTTATCGACACTATAATAGCTGGGGCACTAAGAATTCTCCATAATGGCTATACCTGGGAAGGGGTGTCATGCGAGAGGGCATTAGATAGCAAGAGTGATACCCCAGAGGGGGAAGAGATAGGGCATGCAGTTCTGCAAGACAAGACAAGACAAGCATGGTCAGGACAAAGCAGTGACACTGTCCGGGAACTTCCTGTATGACAAACCTACGTGAGCAGTGCATGGGTGTCACTTCATTTAATCTCCTCAGCAGTTTGCAGGACAGGCAATTTAGAAGCAGAACTTGAGCCGGAAATTCTTACACAGATGGACAGATGAGAAAGTCCACAAAGAAGAAATCTTCGCGGAAGTGGAGGCTAGGGAAGTAAGGGAAGCAGGAGTGATGGGGAGGAAACCACACGAAGGTGCTGGTGCAGGACTAGTCCCTGCTCAGCCCGCAGTGTGAATACAGCCCCCGCTCAGCCCGCAGTGTGGATACAGCCCCCGCTCAGCCTGCAGTGTGAACACAGCCCCCGCTCAGCCTGCAGTGTGGATACAGACTCCACTCAACCTGAAGTGTGAATACTTCCTGCACTCAGCCCGCAGTGTGAATACAGCCCCTGCTCAGCCCGCAGTGTGGATACAGTCCCCATTCAGCCCGCAGTGTGGATACAGTCTGCACTCAGCCTGCAGTGTGAATACAGCCCCCGCTCAGCCCGCAATGTGGATACAGCCCCCACTCAGCCTGCAGTGTGAATACATCCTGCACTCAGCCCGCAGTGTGGATACAGCCCCCACTCAGCCCGCAGTGTGGATACAGCCCCCGCTCAGCCTGCAGTGTGAACACAGCCCCCGCTCAGCCTACAGTGTGAACACAGCCCCCGCTCAGCCTGCAGTATGGATACAGACTCCACTCAACCTGAAGTGTGAATACTTCCTGCACTCAGCCCACAGTGTGAATACAGCCCCCGCTCAGCCTGCAGTGTGGATACAGACTCCACTCAACCTGAAGTGTGAATACTTCCTGCACTCAGCCCGCAGTGTGAATACAGCCCCCGCTCAGCCTGCAGTGTGAACACAGCCCCCACTCAGCCCGCAGTGTGGATACAGCCCCCGCTCAGCCTGCAGTGTGAATACAGCCCCCACTCAGCCTGCAGTGTGGATACAGCCCCCGCTCAGCCTGCAGTGTGAATACAGCCCACTCAGCCCACAGTGTGAACACAGCCCCCGCTCAGCCTGCAATGTGGATTCAGCCCCCGCTCAGCCCACAGTGTGAACACAGCCCCCGCTCAGCCTGCAGTGTGAATACATCCTGCACTCAGCCCGCAGTGTGAATACATCCTGCACTCAGCCTGCAGTGTGAATGGCACCACAGATGTATTCTCTGTGGAGACAAGTGGGCTGGGCCTCTGGCTTCTCATAGTAACCAGTCATGGTCTCTGCATTTCACCTCCTGGAAGAGGGGGGAGCATGGCATGCCTGAGCCGTTAGTACCTGGACCTCACAGAACCTAGGAATGAGGAACTTGTAACATCTGCTACTGAAGGCACAGTGCATAGTGCATTTTCCAAGTGAGGAAACTGAGGCTTAGCCTGCTTATGTCATTAGCCCACAGACACGTGCAACCAGGCCTTGCACCCAACAAGGTGCGCATCTGTGCAGCCTTCGTCCTTGTGGGCTTGTCCTCCATCCTCTGTCACATCATAGTTAGACTTTGGGCTGCTGTGATGTAGCAAATTCCCCCTTCTTTACCAGGAACTTTCCCAGTTTGGACACTGAAATTCCAAACTTCTGGCAAGTATCTCAGTGTGGACAAAGGAAGGCAGTTTGGTTGCCATAAGGCAGGGAGAGGAGTCATTGTGGCACCAGGCAAGGCAGTCCAAGGGAAGCAGAACTGTCATTCTCCAGGCTCCAGAAGGCAGAGTCCCCTCAGCCAATGTCCGTTTGGAGGATTCGGGTGAAGGGGACATAGCCAGGAAAAGGCCAGGCAGGAGGGCATCCAGCAGGGGTTGAACAGACAGGGTGGTCTGAGATCCAGGGTGGGCACAGAGAAGCGAGGCATGCTCTGACGGCTGATTGGACAAGGCGAGGCAGTTACCAGCCCCCTGAGGCCTCCTCGGGGAGCTTGCCAGAAATAGATACCCTTCTCCCGCCTCCTGCTTTGAAACAAGCTGTTTTGCTATGTGTGCCTGTGAGTGGGAGGGTGTGAGCGGAAGGGGGAGGGGTGCAGATTGATGGAGAGAGAGGCGAGGATGGAAGTCGGGCTTAATCTAATCATCCGATCAGGCAATGTCCTTTAAAGAACCCACCATGGCTTTAGGTTGGACAAGATGAGGCAACAGGCTGCTGTGCTTTTAAAAGGCTTCGTCATCTGAACCCCATACCTGACTTGAGATGCTAGCACCGAACCTAGCCAGGAAACTCATAGATCACCACACCCCTTGGTGAGGTTGTCTGGGCAGGGAAAGGGATGGTGTGTATGATCCGAAGTCCAGGAGCCTCAGAGCAAAAGAGGTGCCAGGTGCCAGGGCTAAGACTTGGGTTTTAACAGCTCATATTTTATATGTCTATACACACATTCATATATACATACATATGTATGTACATACACACGTGAATATGTGAGTACTCACACACATCACTTCCTTCTAGCCAGAATACTTGGCCAATGGGAAAGTTGAATCTAGGCCCAGAATAGGGGATTGGCTTGGTAGGATTTGAAAAGAGGGGCATAACTCACCAAGTTTAACCTGCAGGAGGAGAGGGCAGAGTCAGCAGTTCCCTCTGCAGCATCCTTGCCACATGCTCTAATCTGACCATGACTGCAACACTGCTTCCTGCTGTTCCAAGAGTAAGCTTGTCCAAGGGGTCATCCAGGGTCATTGGAGGTGGTGACCACCTCCACTATAGTCAACACAGGAGCAGCACTGCCTTGGTGGTGTTGGTTCTGTGTAATGGAGTGGCCAGGTCAGTGTGTAGTTTGGCGAATATGTTGGGAAATGCCTGCCCTTTCTGGCTGGGGTGATGAGCACTAACAAAAGTCAATGCCCACTGACTCTCTGTTGTGTAATAGCCGCTAGGCTCTCCCCGAGGTCACCATCTTGTAGTTCATGCTGTGTTTTCACATACTCCCAACCAGGGTGACTCACTGTGAGGCCTGCTCTGGGGAAAAGGGTGCCCACCCCCAGACTGAGTTCTGGCTGTGGTGCCCGGCCTTGCACTTGATAAGGGAAAAAAGGTGGGGGGGGACTGGAGAGATGACTTAACAGTTAAGGTGCTTGCCTATGAAGCCTAAGGACCTAGGTTCAATTCTCCAGATCTCACATAAGCCAGATGCACAAGATGGTGCATGCATCTGAAGTTTGCTTACAGTGTCTAGAGGCCCTGGCATGACCATTCTTTCTCTTTCTCTCTCTCTCTCTCCCCCCTTCTTTCTGTCTCACATAAAAATAAATTAAAGAAATAAAATAAGAAAAACAAGTTGCCTTCTCTTTCTCCTTCTGGCAACCTAGCCCATTTTCTGGGCTTCTGGGGACTGTCTTAGGACCACGTAGAGCTGAGAAAAAGGAATTCTGCTCTTCCTGTTTGGGACATACACGTACACTGACTGCTCTGTTACAAAACTGCTCTGTTCAATGCAGTGCAGGGCATTAAGGGCAGGGCTGGGAGCAAGCTTAGACCTATGGTGGCCTATTCAAGTCATTTCCAGATTTCCATAGTTTCAAAACTTTCCATGCCTCACAAAAAGATGTGAGTACTTTATATCATGACCAAGTAAACAAACATACACATATCGACAAAGCCTGGGAAAAGACAAGAGGTCTGACAAGTCATGAAGGTGACTATTGTTTCTGTGTTTCTGGTAGTTCCTAAGCTACTTCACGTCATGAAAGTATGCATCTTAATGGTCAGTGAATGAGTCTCATGAACCCAGGAACAGGGCACAATTTACAAGTCAAGAAAACATTGATCTCATCTTGTAAAAGAAAAGACAGATGCACAGTGAAAGGAAATGACTCGCTCAGGGTCACACAGCAGAATCCGCGTGTGTTTATTGCATCCTGAGCTCTTACTGTATGCCAGCAACAGCCTGTACACTAGTGGTGGACAAAACACAACGTTTCCTGACCCATATACAGACCTACAGGGGAGGTAGCCATTGACCGAATGTAAATATGGAATTATACAAGTACAAAGAATGCTGTGGAGGAAGCAAGCCCAGAGTCCTAGTACACACCAGCTTGGGGTGGTGTGGGGTGGGAATGAGACTGGTAAGATCATCAGGAAAGGCACCCCGAGGTTGTGAGAGGTGAGTCCCATTCTGTGAAGAGAACGAAGCAGCAATAGAAGCTTGGGGAAGGAAGAAAGGAAGATAGGAGTGGGGTAGGAGTGTCTCCACAAGACGGATAGTACACATGCACCCTTCAGGTTAGTCAAAGAAGATTTGAACTTGAGCGAAAGCCTGGAGTGTATTAGGGGAAAGGTTACAGATGGTTTTAGAGAGACTGAGGTGCCTGCTCCTTGTAGGTATTGTGGACTTTCTTTGGGTCACTGATAGCCATTGAGAAATTTTTTTTCTTTTTTCTTTTTGGTGACTTGTGTGTGGGGAGAGGGGTGGTATATGCGGTATTTGTGCCCTCACAGCATCCCATATACCTGCCTGTGGCAGGGCGTGCTTGCCTATGATGGCCAGAGCAGAATGGAAGGTGTTGCACTCCATGGCTCTTCCACCCATTCTTTTTGTTTAATATTTATTATTTGAGAGGCGGGGGAAGAGAGAGAATGGGCTCATTGCTGCAAACCAGTGGAAGACTCAAGTGCCATTTTGTGTATCTGGCTTTACATAGGTGCTGGGGAATCAAATGTGGGTAGTCAAGATTTGCAAGTAAGTGCCTTCCACCACTGAGTCATCTCTCCAGCCCCTCAGCCATTCTAATTGGAGCTGAAGTCTCGTACTTATCCCAGAGCTTGCTGTGATTATTATTATTATTTTTTTTAAATGAGCTCTTGTGATTCTTGGATCTCTGCTTCCCTAGGAGACACATATGGTCATTCCAAGCTGTTTATGTAGGTCCTGGGAATGGAACTTGAGTGGTCTCTCAGGCCTTCAGGTTTGCCCAGGAAGTATTCTTAATCACTGAGCCACCTCTCCAGCCCACCACTGAGAAATCTTAAAGCAAGCATGTGACATGATCTAATGGATAACTAAAATGTGTTCTTAGTCACACAAAGTCAAATAGAATATGATCTAAACAAAGGCATCTTGTGGTAATCGAGAGTAGCAGAATCAGTACCAGTTAGAGGGAGAAGACTGGTTAACAAGTTGCTAAGTTATAGTTAGAGCAAAAAGATCACGTGTGTTCTCCCTCAGTAGGGTGACTACAGAGACTAGCATACATTTCAAACTGTACATTTCAAAATCCTTTTTGAAAAAAAAATTATTTATTTATTTATTTATTTATATGAGAGAGAAAGGGAAGGAGGGAGGGAACTATGGGCACACCAAGACCTCCTGCCACTGCAAATGAACTTCAGATATATGTGCCTTTTTGTGCATCTGGCTTTATGTGGGTACTGGAAAATCATACACAAGCCTTCAGGCTTTGAAAGCAAGTGTCTTTAATATATATATAATTTATTTGCGAGAAAGAGGCAGAGAGAAAGAGAGAGGGAGGGAGAGAATGGGCGTTTCAGGGCATCCAGCCACTGCAAATGAACTCCAGATGCTTGTGCCCTCCTTGTGCTTCTAGCTAATGTGGGTCCTGGAGAATCGAACCAGGGTCCTTTGGCTTTGCAGGAAAGTGCCTTTATCACTAAGCCATCTCTCCAGCCCTCAGAATTCTTTCTTTTTCTAGAAGAAAGGATAGCTGTTCAAAGAGAGTAATGCTACCCAGAGTTCATGATTACACAATGCTCACATGTATTGAAACCTCACGTGGTACGCCACAAATCCATACAGCTTTTATGTGACAATCTTTAAAAAAATAGTGACAAAATGTCTTTTAAAACTCTGATAAAATAAGCAAACAATTGAAGGAGAACAAAAGGAAGTATGAAATGATCTTCATTGCCAATAATAACCATACTCTCAACAAGCACACGTCATAAATAGAACACCCATTGGCTGCCACGTGGAAAAGAGATGGGTAGGGCCAAGTGCGGCAGGATGCTCAGTTGATCAGCAGTTCGTCTTCATGTACAGTCTGTAGATGGAGGCCCATGGAACTGCCTCTGCCCTGGCCCAGAGCTTTGCACGTTTCGAAGGACTGAATTATTAATGAAACATTTGCATCTTAGGAAATGATAAAACAGGCTGCTACATGTAAAAATTAAGTAACTCAATTTGTTTTAACAGCTTGTGCTCTAATACAGCAATTTGTTTGGCATATACGCAGAACTCCATCAGAACAGTAATTATGCCATGCTAATTATTTTACGGCATTGTGTACATCTGACATTTAATTACGGGAAAGTATGTGAGGATAGATTTTCTTCCTTTCTCTGCCTGCCTGACAGGTAGTTTTGTTTCCTGTACTTTCTTTGCACCTACATTGTCTTTATGCCAACTTGTCATCTGGGATGGAATTGTGTTACCATGACAGCATTGCTCAGCCATGTTGCCTGCAAGTTGCAGACAATCACCAAAATAAACAGTTGACACAGATGTTCTTACCCTCCCCGTTCTGCAACTCCCTCTCCCCTGATCTGGTCCCTATTTTATTCTTCATCCACTCCAAGAAAGAAAGTGATGGCTGTCAACCTTGAGGTCCTGTGATGCATCAGCATAGCACTTGGTGGCTTCTGCTGTCACCTCTGCCCTTCTCCATGGAGACAGTTGGCAAGTTGACTCCTGTGGATCTCTTCATAGACGATGCAGCTCAGAAGCTATGGGCAATGAACCAGCAGCCTCCAGGCTGTGTATTCCCGGGGAGGTGGCAAACACGGGCTCACTGCTCACAATTGCAGGAACATGACCCGCAGCTGTGGCAGCCTTATAGGATGAACTGACCAACAAGTCTGAGCCATGTGCCCATGGAGACAGGCCTAGGGTCCAAGACAAGGGGGTGGTCCGAAGCACCTACCTACAAGGAGAAGCACAAAAGCTCAGCTAGACCTAAGGTGAGGAAGAGGAGGAAGAGACTCAGACACCTCTTGCTGGTCTGTTACCTGGACTGATGGAACAGGCTTTCTACACACAGGAAGGGGTTGTGTATGTTCCTTTATTGGAGGGAGGTGGTTCAAAACAGAAAAGAACTATGAAAGCAAAAGAAGAAAGGAATGGCTTGAATTTGAAAGCTACCAGAACACCAAAATGAAATCTTCATACAAGTGCCTTGCTACAGGATGGTCATACCAACATGTAGCACTTGGACATGGGAACACCCATACCACAATGCTTTGGGGTATAAAAGTGCAGAGAAATTAGAGGTCTCAGGAGCCTTCCCAGAGCTACAGCCAGAGCCTCTCTTCCTTCCTTGTGTTCATCCCACTCCCTCTGTACTTGGCATTAGCCAAGGATTTGGTGTGCCTTGGGGAAATAAAGAGAAGAGACATAGAGACTTTTAGCTCAGTACAGAATGCGCTCCTTGGGTAGTACTGCTTCCTCATCAGTTCACACAGTCTCAGATTTGCTTCTCTTCAGTTAAGGTCTGGCTAGTTCAGACCTATGGAAGCTGCAAGCCCCCCTGGGTCAAGAACTTGTAGAAGTCAGCATTCCCCCACGAGCACCAGAGAAACCTTTGTTCACAAGATGACTTTTTGGTGGCTCATGGGCCATTGAAATAATTTTAATCATCATGTATTCATTTTAATGTGCATTAAATATGCCTGACTAGTGCCTCAAACCTGTGTTTTAATGGCTGTAATAAAGTTTCTTGTGTAAATTCAGGCTTGGCAAGCCTCTCGCTCTCTTCCAGACCTTTGCTCACACCACAAACTTGCTCAAAACTTAAATCTTGTAGGCAGCCTCAGGACTCACACTTGGCTCTCTGTGACTCTCTGCTTTACTACTTCCTCCTCCTCCTTCCTTTCCCTTCTCTCTGTTACCAGCTACAGGCATTCCTTAGCCTGCTTGTGGGCTGAGCTTGCCAGGGGCCCACCAGGAGCAGAAAAGCTGCCAGCTGGGCTTCAAGAAGTGAGGCTTTCAAGTCCTGACAGAGGCGGAATGGATCTGATGTAGTGCTTCCAGGGGGCCTTTAAAGTCTCCCTCTGACCTCCTGAGCCTCCATCTTTACCAAGTGACTCTCGGCTCTGTGTTAATACGAAGGCTGCCACACCGAAGTGACTCCTGGGAAGGGCCTGCTCTCTAGACAGGGATTTATATTTAGGAAGCCAAATCCAAGGCTCTTTCTGGTCAGACTGTTTCATAGGTGTGTGCCTAGAGGCCTGGGAAGTAGACAAGAAGTGGGTTTTAGATTTACAACTTCAGTAGTAGAAAAGGGTGAGAGAGAAACAGTTATGGAAGGTCTGGGGGGAAGCTAAGCCACAGATGGCCAACAAGAAGCATTGTGAGAACACAGCGCTCTTACATCCTTGTCTTTTCTCAAAATATTTTTATTCATTTGCAAACAGAAAAAGAGAGAGAGAGGAGAGAGGGAGAGAGAGAGAGAGAGAGAGAGAGAGGATGTACCAGGGTCTCTTGCCACTGCAGATGAATTCCAGATGTATGTACCACTTTGTGGATCTGTCATTACATGGGTAACGGGGAATAGAGCCTGAGCCAGCAGGCTTTTAAAGCAAGCACCTTTAACCACTTAGCCATCTCCCCAACCTTCTGGACTTACTTTCTTCAAGTGAAAAAAATATGTATTAAAAGTGAACAGTTTTTTAAGTATGCAGATGGTCACAAACTAGGAGCAGTGGGGAAGCATTTGGGCCTGGACTGTATCTGAAGACATAAAGTAGGGAGATAAAAGGACCGAGATAAGGTTGCAAGAATAAGAGCCCCTGCTCGCCCAGCAGCTCTCATCTGGTCTTAGCCACTGGATCCCAGAGGCTTGGTAGAAAACTGTGGCTGGGTTCCACCCCAAGTTCAAAGTTCAGCAGGTCTGGGTTGCACATTTCCAAGTTTCCAGATGATACAGATGCTGCTGTTCCAAGGACCCCACTTGATGAAGCACTGCAGTAACGAATTGCCAACATGCAATTTACAACCAGTAATCTGGTCACAGATTTTCCTACATTATGCAATTTTAATTTCTACTTCCTTGTGTGTTCTTTAACAACTAAATAACATAGCAGCAGATACTCAGTGCAGCATAAAGGCCAGGAAAACTCAGGATTGTCAGTGGTGCTGCTGGGAAAGCTAGACACTCTTTGTTCCTATAATGTGGCTATTCTCAGGTACTCTGCCCTTACCTAGAAATACAGTTTGAGCACCCCTAGTCCCAAAATATGAAATCCAGAATGTTCCAACATCAGAAATGTTTCATGCACTGACCAGCCACCACAAGTGGGAAGTTTCGCTATATAAGGATTTGTTCCATGCCTAAATTATTTAAAATATTGCATAAAATTACTTTTTCAAGCTAATTTGATGAGGCATATATGAGGTATAAATGAATTTCATGTTTAGAACTGAGTCTTATCCCTAAGATATCTCATTATGTAGAAGCAAATGTGCCAAAGTAAAACCTTTGAAATCAGAAACACTTGGTGTTGCAAACATTTCAGATTAGGAAAATTAACCTGTATGATGCTTTAGGGAACCTTTCTGGCCCTCAGTTCTATTAGGTTCATTGAATTATCAATATTTATAAATGGTGTATGTCAGCACTTTGTATATTTCTAAACATTTTCCATAGACTCATACTGGATATATCTTTCTGCAACTTACACTTCTCATTCAACACTATTCAACTGGGCTCTCTCCCAGACCACCACATCTGTCTAGTACATTGGACAGCTTTGTCGTATTCCATCCCCAAATGCTATAAACGCATTTATCTTTCGCTCTTGTGTCAGGTCATTTTCAATAGAGCAATAATACATGGCTTTGATATTGCTAGTGATAGCAATAGTGTATTACAGTGGGATGCCATTTTGAGCTGTTGTCATACATTTACCCATGTAACACGTACTTGTCTGCTTTGGATCCATGTTGTTTAAGGTGGGGGGGGGCATCAATGACTGAACAACCCCTCCCCTGGTCCTCCCCCTCACAGTGATTATTTATATGATACTTGCAGCAACTCTACTCAACTGGTGCTGGTGTTCACATTTACACAGTGGGAAACTGAAGGCCTGTGAATTTAACTGACTCAGTGGGATTCCCAGGGAAGAGATAGGAGAGCTTTGGATCAGATCCAATTCCAACTCCCTCCTTCCATCCCACTATTTCTGATGAGCTGAATAACGATGATTATTACTTACCTTCTTAATTCTCTCTGGAAACCTTGATTTTTTTTTCAAAATATACATTTTAGTTTGGAATGATTTTAGTTTACAAAAAAGTTTCAAAGTTAATATGCAGTATGCTCAGTTCCCCCATTATTAACATCTTATATTACTATGTTGAACTTTTCAAAAATAAAATACCGATATTGGCACATTATCACTTATTAAACTCAATGGTTATAAAGGCATGCAACCAATTTTCCCATTAATGTCATCTCTGTTCTAGGCCTCAGTCCAGGGTGCCATATTGCATTAATTATCTGGTCTCCTCAGTCTCTTCTGGGCTGTAAGCTCCTTGGTCTTTCTTTGTTTCTTATGACTTTGATTATCATTATTTCAGTTTATTCCAAATTTCCAAATGACACAGAATCAAGGACAGAGATAGTCAAAACCATCTCACTGGAGAACTGGGACGCAGTGATCATGTCTGTACATCTCCTTGGAGAGCTAGGATGCAGTGACCATGTCTGTACATCTCACTGGAGAGCAGGGACACAGTCATCCTGTCTGTACATCTCACTGGAGAGCTGGGACAAAGTAATCATGTCTGCACATCTCCTTGGAGAGCTGGGATGCAGTGACCATGTCTGTACATCTCACTGGAGAGCTGGGACACAGTGATCATGTCTGTACATCTCCTTGGAGAGCTGGGATGCAGTGACCATGTCTGTACATCTCACTGGAGAGCTGGGATGCAGTGACCATGTCTGTACATCTCACTGGAGAGCTGAGATGCAGTCTTTCTGTCTGTATATCTCACTGGAGAGCTGGGACGAAGTGATGATGTCTGCACATCTCCTTTGAGAGCTGGGACGGAGTGATCATGTCTATACATCTCACTGGAGACACAGTCATCATGTCTACATATCAGAAAGGCCACTTTTCCACACTGCTACCTGGAGGCAGACAAAGGGAATGGCATGTGTGTGAGCTACAAGACCAGGAGCTCTTGGAGGATGGGAAATTGTAGGTTTCAGAGAACAAATACCTTCACAAGGAATTTTTTAAAACCTCCTGCCACAATGTCCAAGTTCAGTGTCTAGTAGTATAACCAGTTTGCTATGTGATCTCCTCAGCTCTGCCCTTTCCCCCAAATGTGTATGTCCCTCAAAAGTCAGTCCTTAATTCCCATGACTCCAAAGATAAGTCACTCTTCATGGACAAAAGGGTTGGGGTAAGCTTCCATTTCCTGGGTCCTATGACGCTGTCAGCAGAATCAGTATCCAAGTTGTTAAAGGAGTTATTGTACTATAGGATACAAAATCTGAGAAAGCATTCATTCCTGGAAACTACTCAACAGCCACCTGCTTTAACACACAAGCACACACTTACACATATAACACACACACACACACACACACACCACATATCCCATATGCTCATATACTATACACAGATACACCACACGTACCCTCTTACCATACACACCTACACATATCTTATCCATCATTACACAAGAAATCTTCAGTGAAGGAGTTTCAGCATCTAGTATATGAAAGTAAATATCCCTGACCCACTTCCCAAAGATAATTATTGTTTATAGTTTGACTGTCTTTTCTCTTATATAAGCTTTAAGAACATGTTATATAATATCCATTTAATCTTGTCTTTCAGTACCATTATAAGCATTGTTCCTGTTTCTCTCAAATAACTTTTAAATATCTACAGAACAGTGTTAGTTAAGTAATAATTTTGGGGTGTGTGTGTGTGTACATATTCATGTATGTTAGTGTCAATAGGAGCATGCCATTGTGCATGTGAACATCAAAAGGCAGCCTTGGACCATCAGTCTATACCTTTTACCTCATTCTGCAGTGGACAGTGTTTCCTATCTCTACCCCTCACCTCACCAAAGAGGGGCTTGAATTACAGAAGCCCATCACAGCTTCCAGCTTTCACCTGCAGTCTGGGGATCCAAACTCAAACTTGTGTGGCAATCCGTTTATCCACTGAGCCATCTCCCCAGTCCCCTCATTTAAGTACTCTTGAGCTCAATTATTCTTTGGTACATTAGATAAAATTTTAATGGTGAGGGAAATACTTTTGTAATAGAGTGCTGTCTTCCATATTTATTAGATTATTTATATAAGATAGAGTCCTAAAGTGGGATACTTTGGTCCAAGATTATAACATTTTTTTCTTTTTTATTGACAACTTCCATACTTACAGAAAATAAACCATGATAATTCTCTCTCTTCCCCAATTTTCCCTTCACAGATCTACACTCCATCATATCCCCTCTTTTATTTTTATGTCATCATCTTTTCCTCTTATTATGTGAGGGTCTTGTGAAGATAGTGCTAGGCACTGCAAAGTCATGGATATCAAGGCCAATTTTTGTCTGGTCAATTGCCTTGTAAGCAGTCCTACTCATTCTTCGGCTCTTACATTCTTTCCACCAACTGTTCTGAAATGGACCCTGAGCCTTAGAAAGTGTGATAGAGATGTTTTAGTGATGAACATTCCTCCATCACATCTTCTCAGCACTATGGTACCTTTTGGGTCATCCCAGTAGTTACCACCATCTGAAAAGCTAAGCTTCTCTAACTAAAAGTGAGAGCAGCATTAATATATGGGTATGAATATTAAGTAAAGTGCTTGCAGGGCAGTTTGGTGAGCAAAGTATATGCATTTAGCCAGACAAGAGCAGGCATTACATTCCTAATGCTCATGACCTCCCCCACCATAGATTTTTTTATGAGGTTTTCAGTACCAGGCATGTATTCCCTCCCATAAAGCAGGTCTGTAGTCCAATTAGAGAGCAGTTGGTTTCCCCCATATCAGACATGCCACTATTGCACCCATAGGCTCGGTTGGCCTGACTGGCCAAACTTGAGGCTTGCTGTGTCCACTGCTTTTACCACTGATGGCTTCTGTCTTCCATAATGCTGCATGCAGTGCAGATTTTTCCAGCTTTCTGTCAGCTGGTCTACCAGGAGAAGGATTTCAGCTCAGCCCCAATTTGATTTCTCAGTGACCTTGCAGCCCAGGCATGTGGAGTCTTCAGCAATAGGATCTTATCATCTATTCCTGGTGGGAAACCAAGAGACTTGGCAATAGCCTATAATTAGGGGACATCAAGAACCTCCCTGGCCAACAACTCACTGGAAGATATTCCATCACAGGCGCTGAAATTTGTCTAGTCTATGGCTTCTGGGTGTGCCACTATCCAAAAAAGTAGGTTATCATGTGGCTTATTCACAATATTCTGGATTTTGATTACCCCTCCCCCCACATTCCTTTTACTCAATCTCTTCCCCTAACCTCACTTAGGCCATTCCACCTACAGTAATCTGTCCAGCTACTTACATATATACAGTACCATCCCCTTAAGTCCACCCCCCTCCTCCCTCGCTTATATCCCCTTTCTAGCTTACTGGTCTCTGCTACCGATTTTTAGTCCAACTCATACACAGGTCTGAACATTTGTAACTAAGATCCACATATGAGAGAGAACATGTGATGTCCGGCTTTCAGGGCCTGAAATACCTCACTTAGTGTAAACCTTTCCAGATCCATCCATTTCCCTGCAAATTTCATAATTTCATTTTTCTTTACCTTTGAATAGAAGTCCATTGTGTAAATGTACCACATCTTTATTATCCATTCATCTGTTGAAAGACATGTAGGCTGGTTCCATTTCCCAGATATTGCGAATAGAGCAGCAATAAACATTGTTATGCAAGTATCTCTAAGGTAGTGAGAAGAGTCCTTAGGATATATGCCTAGGAGTGCTATAGCGGGGTCATATGGTAAATCTATTTTTAGCTGTCTCAGGAACCTCCACACTGATTTCCACAATTGCTGTACCAGACTACATTCCCACCAACAGTGTAAAAGTGTTCCCCTTCTTCTGCATCCTTGCCAACATTTTTTGTCATTTGTTTTCTTGATGATAACCATTCTCACAGGAGTGAGTGGAACTTCAAAGCAGTTTTGATTTGCATCTCCCTGATGGCTAAGAATGTAGAAAACTTTTTTAGATGTTTATATGCCATCTGTATTTCTTTCTATTTAGTTCCATAGCCAAATTTTAAAACATATTTAATTAAAATTAATTAATTTACTTATTTATTTAAGAAAGAGAAAGATGTAGAGACTGAGGGGGTGCATACCAGGGCCTCCAACAACTGCAAGTGAACTCCAGATGCATGCGCCTCCTTGTGCATCTGGCTTACATGGGTCCTGGGGAATCGAACCAAGGTCCTTTGGCTTTTCAAGCAAATGCTTTAACCACTAAGCAATCTTCTCCAGCCCCCATAGCCCATTTTTTAAATGGGTTGTTTGATATTTTTTATTGTCTTGTTTTTTGAGTTCTGTGTATATTCTGGATATTAATCCTCTGTCAGATTTATAGCTGGCAAAGATTTTCTCCCATTCTGTAGGTTGCCTCTTTGCTCTAGTTACAGTGTCCTTTGCTATACAAAAGCTTTGTGATTTCATGAGATCCCAGTGGTTGATTATTGGTTTTATTTCTTGAGCAACTGGGGTTATATTCAGAAAGTCATTGCCTGTGCCAATGTATTGAAGGGTTCTCCTACATTTTCCCTATAGCAATTTCAGAGTTTCAGGTATGATATTATTAAGGTCCTTGATCCATTTGACTTGATTCTTGTGCATGGTGATAGACAAGGATCTATTTTCATCCTTCTACACAGAGATATCCAATTTCCCAGCACCACTTGTTGAAGAGGCTTTCTTTTCTCCAATGATTTTTTTTTTTTTTGGCAGTTTTGTCAAAAAGTAGATGGCTGTAGCTGCCTAGATTAACATCTAGGTCCTGTATTCTGTTCTATTGATCTACGTGTCTGTCTTTTTGCCAATACCATGCTGTTTGTGTTACTATGGCTTTGTAATATAGCTTCAAATTGGGTATGGTGATACTACCGGCCTTATTTTTGTTGCTCAAAATTGTTTTGGCTATTTGATGTTTTCTGTTCTTCCAAATGAATTTTAGGATTTTTTTTTCTATTTTTGTGAAGAATGTCATTGCTATTTTTATGGGAATTGCATTAAATATATAGATTGCTTTTGGTAAGATTGACATTTTCACAATATTGATTCTTCTAATCCAAGAATATGGGATGTCTTTCCATTTCCTAGTGTCTTCTGCAATTTTTTCACTTGAGGGTTTTAAATTTCTCACTTGAGGTTTTTAAAGTTCTCATTGTAGAGATCATTCATTTCTTTGGTTACATTTATTCCAAGGTACTTTATTATTTTTTTGAAGTAATAGTGAATGGGAGAGATTCCTAGATTTCATCCTCTGCATGTTTGTTGTTAGTATAAAGAAAAGCTACTGATTTATGTGTATTTATTTTGTATCCTGCTACATTGCTAAAATTTTTTGTCAGCTCTAACAGTTTGCTGGTAGAGTCTTTAGAGTCCGTTATGTATAGAATCATATAAGATTATAACATTTTTGAAAGTTTTTGATGCACTTTGGGGTCAAGTGAAACTTAACCTTATTGAAGCTCTATAGAAGCCAGTAATAAGGTTAAATTTCCTGTGCTTCTTGCTCATATCTCCCCGCTTTCTTTCCCTTCTTTTGTGGATACATCTAAGTTTAGTGTCTGCCCCTACCCAGTGCTGAGCACAACCAGAGCCTAGCTCTCCTTCCCAGAACAGCATCGGGCTCAGGAAAATCCTGATTTTCTTGAGGAAAGAGTCAACTCACAAACTGCTTTTACCAGAGGCTTAATGATGTCATACAGACTGCCTTCTGGTTTGTTTTCCTGAGGAAAGTGTTGTGACTTTTGAGGAAGATGGCCACTTCACATTCCATTTGAGGGTCATTCAAAGCCCAGGAAACAAAGCCAGAACATCTTCCCTGGGTCTGGGCAAATCACTTTGTTGGGAAGCTGTCGCACATGGGCCTGCTGTTACTGCCTCCTTCTAATAACCACGATACACTTGGGTGTCTGGTAATAATGAAAAATACAGTCTGGAGGGTTTCTTGAATGGTTTGAAGGGCAGCGCCTGATTACTGTTGCTATGGCTTTGATGTGATTTGTTCAGAAAGGGTTCGGTTGTTGGAAGCCTTAGCACCCACTATGATAATAAGTGGTGGTAAGACCTTTAAATGGTGGGACCTACCGAGGGGTTTTTCAGCCATGCTCTCAGAAAGTATTGCCATAGTTCTGCTGGGACTTGAGGGAGTCCCTAGAGTTGTTCTCTGGCTCATTGGCTTGCCATGTGATCTTCCCCATTCACACACTCCCTTTCTCGTTAATGCCAGTGCCTTATGCAGTGATTTGAATATAAAATGTCCCCTATAGCCTCATATGTTTGTGATGAAGCATCATATTTAATCCCCAGCTGGTGGAGCCTTTGGGAGGTGGAGCCTTGCTGGAGGAGGTATGTCACTGAGGGTGGACCTTGAGATTTCTTTATTATTATTTTATTCCACTGAGTGTTCAGAGCTCAGCTCACTCTGGCTGCTTCCTCCCAGCTGATTTGGGGCTGTGTATGCTCTGCTATGATTTCCCCACCATGATGAAGCTTCCCCTCGAAAGCCTTTCCTTCCAAAAGCTGTTTCTAGTCAGGTGTTTTGTCCCAGCAACAAGAAGGCCACTGCTACACCCTGTCATCCAAACAGGCCCTCACAAGAGGCTGAACTGGAGGAGCTGCCTGATCTAGAACTTTCTGCCTTGAAAGTTTTGAGCTGATTCAGTCTCTTCTTCATGAAGTACTCAGCCTGAAGCATTTTGTCATAACAACAGAAAACACAGGAATACAAGGGAAAGCAACATCCTTGATTCTATAACTCGGCTCCTTGATCTTCCTTACTGGTCCTCAGCCTCAGTTAAAGCTTGTTCATATTTCTTATTCTTTTCATGATAATAGACACATATGAGAGGTGCCATCTTGAAATGACTTCCACCTAGGACAGGAGGAACAGACTCCCTGCTTCTTAACAGCCTGGTACTGAGACCTGGTACATCAGACAGGCTCACTGAAATTGAGCCAGCCTTTATGTGGAGAATATTTTCTAAGTGACTAAATGGCCCGAGTCCTTGAAGTGAGCATAGGCTGTTCATTGTGATATGTGGATCATAGAGATCCCATGAGTCCCTGAGGACCTCAGTCAAGAGAGACTAATGGCTCATGGAGTCACTTGGTGCAGTTGAGGAGAGAATAATCTGGGCCAGTGAGGTCAAGCCTGAGATGAGCCCCATCTGTGACCAAATGCTGTCTGTTCCTGTCACTGGGGGTTGTGACTCACCATGTCTGTATCCCCAGGGTGATTAGAAGGAAGCTGTAGTCTGGCAGGCCTCACACATCTCCAGCCTGCCCCTTACACCCAGTGACTCCCCTGTCGACATTGTCACATCAAGGCTGCAGAGTGTCTGTGAGCAAGGCTGATGATGGAGTGTGGTGAAAGGCAGAGCTCGGTGTCAGCCATGATGTCATGGAGAGGTCACCAGCACACATTGTGCTTTTCCTGATGTCACCACTGAAGTCATTTGGCTATGAATCAAAGTTGCTACTCTTATGCTAACTGATTTAGTTAATTGGAAGAATGAGGTGAAAAGAGGTTATGGGAATTACAAAATATTTTTTCTTTTCATAGCACCAGGCCTTTGCGCCCACTCCCTCCCCTTCTTTGTATATATGCATTTGCTTTTAAAAATTTTCAGAGCAATTGATCCTTGAGAGCATTCAAAGGATGTATAAAATATGTGATCTTTAAAGTAAAAATCCATCAGAGGGTCTTAGGAAGATGTGCCTGTGAGAGCCCTTGGGATCTAGCAGTGTTCCCCGGAGTGCTGGGAGCCAGTGAGACTCATCTCCCTAGGTAAACATGTGCCTCTTGCTGTCACTCCATGGATCCTTCCCTTCTGTGGGTCTCAATGCAAACATGTTATTATGAGCTGAGCTGAAAAGCAAGCTTTGTAAGATGAAATCCCTATGGAGTGTGACCTCTGGGACATCAGCTGTGCTGCCCTTCCTCCCAGGCCGGCAGCACATTTCATCTCGTAGCAGCTGGTTTCATCTCTACCTGAGGCAAGATAAAGAACTCTGCTCGGGAAATGTGAGCCCCTGTCTCCTGGCCTCTCTCTTCTGAAGCTGACAGACAGGCATGGGAGGAATGTATTTGTTGGTAGAAATTAGACAGTTCCCCGGGCACAAATGGAAGTTACGTTCTTATCCCCCACTCTCTGTTTTGGGGTAATATGCGGTACGTGGCAGATGCTCTGTAGGGAGAGGGGTGCAGAGCAAGCTGTTTAGGATTCAGCTCGCTACCACTTATCTGATGAAGGCAGATTGGCCAGTGGAGGTGGGATAAAGCTTCCCAAAGAGTTAAGAACAAGTCCCTTGTTTATATTCTCTCCAAAAGAGCATTTCCCCTGACCGCACTGTCTTTTGGTCTCTAGGGGCCATAGCTCCACCATGACTATGAGACTTGAGGTTCCACGTGCTTTTTGGCCACCAGTAGGCTTTTCATAGCAAGCACATGGGTGAGGCAGGACTTAAGAAACACAGATAACTTGAAGATCAGCCCATGAGGTTGGCCAAAATGCAAGAATAATGCCTCCTGGCCTTGGCAAGTGACTCTGGGGATAAAGGGTTTTTTTTTTGGGGGGGGCGTGCATATGCAAAGGGAACAAGAACTAATCATCAAAAAAGCCAAGGGCATAAAGCAGGGGACATGGTACACGCCATGTGCTACTCCCGCATCCTCGCTGCATGTACAGTACTTTTCTTATCAGTCGGGCCAAATACCTGACGGAAAGCAACTTATGGGAGAAATCAATTTTGGCTCATGGTCCATCCTGGCAGGCAAGCATACTGGCAGGTGGCTGTGTGGCAGTGGGAGTATGTGGTAGATGCTTGCCCATGTCTCCACAGAACAGGAAGCAGAGGATCAAAAGTGGAGCCAGATATAAACCTCCACACACCTCCCCCCAGAAACTACTTCCTGAAACTAGATCCTAACTCCCAAAAGTTCCACAATCTCCCAAAACAGCACCATTAGCTGTAAACCAAACTTAAAAAAAAATCACAACAGTATATACGTGCTTTTTTTTTTTTTTTTTTTTTTTTTTTTTGCAAGGTAGGGTCTCACTCTGGTCCAGGCTGACCTGGAATTCACTCTGTAGTCTCAGGGTGGCCTCGAACTCTCGGCGATCCTCCTACCTCTGCCTCCCGAGTGCTGGGATTAAAGGCATGCGCCACCACGCCCGGCTTAATACGTGCATTTTTTAAATGATGAGGCTTTAAAAACAATTTAAAAAATATTGTTCCATCTTTCAAGTTTCTTCCTTGAAAAAACTGGAAAGATGTAAATTGTTTCTTTAAGTTGCTAAACCATTCTAGTTCTAATAAACCATCTCTGCAGATCCCCCCTCTACCTGTGTGTATGCTTTTCTCCAGGGTCCCTGTACAGCGGCCTAAGTTGTGTCCCGCATCTGCGCCTGGTCTAGAAGGATGACTGGGTTCAGGTCTGAATTCTTTTATTTGATTCATTCTTGAAGTTCTTGCTGGCATGGGATTGTATCTGCCCATGAGAAAGAAATCCACTGTTCATTTTCCCAAAAGGAATATCTTTTTCTAATCCACACAGTTGACACGAGGCCACTGTCATAGGTAGCCATCTCATATAACCCATATTGTGTTACAAAGGGGAATATCATTGCCCAGTCTAAATGTGTCAGGATTCTTTATGTTCGGGTACAGATTTCATAAGTGCCTTACTGTGGGGAGCAGATGAAATGAAAGGGTTTTTGGAGGGTGGTTTTCGAGGTAGGGTCTTGCTCTGGCCCAGGCTGACCTAGAATTCACTATGTAGTCTCAGGTTGGCCTCCAATATATAGCAATCATCCCACACTCTGCCTCCCAAATGCTGGCATTAAAGGTGTGCGACACTACTGGTGAATTAAAGGGGTTTTCAAAAGCCCCAGCCTGTCAGGTTTGGGGAGTGGGAAAGAACACTTACAGCCTAAGCGTGAGGGTCTGAGAGGGTTTGAGTTCCGTCCCCAGCACCCATATGTAAAGCTGTCCATGGCCGCGTGCACTTATAACTCCAGTCCTAGGTCGGGATGGGAGGCAGAGACTGGAGACTTGCTGGATCTTGCTGTTCAGCCAGTCTGACCACATAATGACAGCTTTATGAACAACCAAATCTTTATCCTGTCCTTTTGTGAGTGTGGCCTGAAACCTTACTTGTGTTATTGAGAGATGTCGTCTCAAGGAAACAACATGGATGGACAATGGAGGAGGACACCCAGTGTTCTCCTCTGCCTCCTTCACACATGCACACAAGGCACAGGCATCTGAACATATATGTGCATACACCATGTATACATACATCATAGACACACACCCATTCCACATACTACACACACACACACACACATGTGCGCGCACATGCATGCAAAAAAAAATGAAGCTTCTTTGACCCTTTCTACTACCTTACTTTGTGTCTATATCTGCTTTTCCTGGGAATGGGCTAACAGGCATTAAGATTTTTGGTTTTGAAATGTCAGTAATAGACATGAACCAATTATTGTGATGTCAGTACGATGCAGTTTTCGCTGTTCATGAAACATGGTATCAGTGGGGCCCTGTAATAAAGAGAACCACCTGGATATTTTCCAGGGCAAGAGAGGATCAAATTATTTCATTCTCCATTCTCCCCTCCCCCCATTTGCACC
Source organism: Orientallactaga sibirica (assembly GCA_036365145.1). Classification (NCBI taxonomy): domain Eukaryota; kingdom Metazoa; phylum Chordata; class Mammalia; order Rodentia; family Dipodidae; genus Orientallactaga; species Orientallactaga sibirica. The sequence goes on from JAEOAD010000194.1 coordinate 2,739,743, forward strand.
TTTTGCTATTTGGGAAAAACGGAGGGAACATAACCAAAAGAATATGCTAGAAGCATGAGATTCTGAGTTAATGTAGACAAATGGTCAGGTACCATATAGCTCCCAGCTAGAGGGATGCTGGCTTTGATGAACAAGAGTTGGGCAGGCTCCTTCTGGAAACAGCATTCCTGACCCCAGAGGCTGGTGTGGCCTTGCTTGAGTTTCAGAGTTGGAATAATGACGGTTTTGTCAACAACCAGATTGTTACATTGGCTTGTCCTTTTGCTGGTGTGGCCAGAGAGCGTGCTTGTGTCATGTTAGTGTGCAGTGACATCACCATGCTCTCAATGACTGTGTGACAGAGTCTTCATCTCCCATTTCCCCATGCCCTCCTATCTGAGAGAACACGGACACAGGCCAGGGCCAAGTGGTGTTTGCAAGCCTAGCCTTCTACAGAGCAGTCTGGGGCCAAACTGGCTGATTTCTCACTCTGCTGAGCGAAAAGCAACAGGGACCCCCAAATCACATACACTCACAGGATGGCAAAAGAGGTCATTGTTTTGTAAACAGAGGGAGCTTCTTGGGTGCCTCACAAAGAGCTCGGGATCTATCTGAGAATCAGTCAGATTGGAATGTAGGTTGCAGGCTTCAAGTATGGGAGAATGATCTAAGCTGGGAATCAAAGACAGCTTCTAGACGACCTTGTGTATATCATAGTCCTCCACACTTCATCTCCACTTGCTGGCCAAAGGTCCTTCCCACTACTGTACTCAGGGCTCTGTGAGCTGTGTCCTTAGCGAAGACTGTCTGTACTGTAGGAAAACCACTTCCAATGGGAAGGAGAAAAAAGCATTGATTTTTTTTTTTCTCTTTCTCTCTTGCATAAGATACCTCCAAGTTTTATTAGAAGTGAGATTTTTGAATGTTAATAAGACTATTTTGTTCTCATTGAATAGCTTCCAAAATTAAACACCAGAGCAATAAGGAGCATGGAACTGCAGACTAGCAGGCATAAAGTTAAGCCCCTTGACTTCTCAGAGGGATAGGATAGCCTCCATGGCTTCTGTGGGCACCGTGAGACTCCATGATGTTGGGCAGACCTCAGGGAAAACAAACCATCAGGGTTGAGGGAGAAGCATCTCCTCCGGTGAAAGCCCTGTGATCCACTGGGTCCATGGTTAGTTCTTCTATACATTCCGATGGCTGATGAGTGTGACCCTTGCGAACTTGACTCCTCATCTTGCTCTCTTGAATGAAACCAAGGAAAGCTTAAGTTGTTTTCAGCTTTGCTCAGAAAGGTGTCAGGTATTGTTGTTTCCTGCATTCCTTGAAAATCACTGGGGTTAAGAGGTGGTGTTCTAGGGCTGGAGAGATGGCTCAGCAATCAAGGCATTTGTCTACAAAGCCTAAAGATCCAAGTTCAATTCCCCAGTACCCACACAAAGTCAGACGCACAAAGTGGGGCATGCATCTGGAGTTTGTTTGCAATGGCTAGAGGCCCTGATGTGTCCATTCTCTCTCTCTTTTTCTGCCTCTCTCTTTATCTCTCTGCTTGCAAATAATTTAAAAAAAAAAAAGAGCATTCTAGGCAATAACTCCTGGGGTCTCCCAGAGTTGGGGAGAGGGAGGTTCATGAGACTAGGCATGACGGAGAATCTTTATGAACACTGGTTTTGGAGTCTCACAGGTCTGGACTTCCAGAGTAACTGTACCACTCCTTTGTACCACTCCATATGATTGTGCATGTTCATACCCAACTTTTAACCTCCCTATTGCTAGATGGGGAAAATGCAGTCTGCTGCATGAGTACTTATGAGAGGTGAAAAAGATCCCATGGGAAATTCCTAAGAAATGGAGGCGAAGATTCTGAGCATCTTACATCAGTCCCTAGGCAAACATCAGGATTAGGCACAGCTGTATGAAAACAGGGAGAAGGATGCTGGGATGTGGGCAGAGGGCCAGAGATCACAGGGGCTGCTAAACCCCAACTATGGATGACAGAATAGAAAACCTTCTTCTAGGGATGCTGAGCCCAGAGGCGGGGAGGTCTGCAGTTCTGTTACCTGCACCCAGGGCGCATGCCATCTCAGTTTCTTAATGCTGCTGTAACAGATCAGCACAGGCCTAATGAGATAAGCCAACACAAGCTTACTCTTGGGCTTGAAATCATCATGTCAGGGCCACACTCCAGAAGGACTGAGGGGGGAATCCATGGTCTTGCCCTGTCCAGATTCTAGGAGCCACCTGCACCCCTTGGCTTATGGTCTGTCTTCTCAGTCATCTTTAGAGTATCGCCTTCAACCATACTCTTCACTTCTGTCATTACTTCTGTTCTCCCCCTGGGCTAAGGGTAGAAATCTGTGGAGCAGTTACTAGGAAAAGATCACATCCCCCTGACAGAGTGTCTCCAAAGTACATGTGCACAGAGCTACTGTAAGGAAGAAGATGAGAAGCAAGAAAATCTGGAGCAGTTAGGGCGCTTGCCTGCAAGTCCAATTCCCCAGTACCCACATGGAGCCAGATGAACAAAGTGGCACGTGCATCTGGATTGTTTGCAGCAGCTAGAGGCCCTGGCTTTCCCATTCTCTTATCTCTCTTCTATTTCTCTCTGCTTGCAAATAAAAAAATATATTTTTAAAAGTAAAGCACATCTTTCTTGTTTCTCTAGATATATGCCATCATCCCAAAGTTTAGACCTCTGACTATAAGAAGATCAAGTGTGATTTTCCAAAAATATCAAATTCAGTCTAATTTTACATGGTCAGAAAGGCAGAATGAAGGGTCTGGAGAAGATGGGTTAGCAGTTAAGGCACTTGCCTGCAAAGTCAAAGGACCCAGGTTCAATTCCCCAGGACCCATGTAAGCCGGATACACAAGGTAGTGCATGCGTCTGGAGTTTGTTTGCAGTGGCTGGAGGCCCTGGCACACCCATTCATTCTCACTCACTCTCTCTCTCTCTCAAATAAATAAATAAATAAAAATATTTTTAAAAAAAAAAAAAAGGCAGAACTGTCTTTACTTCCTACTTCTTGGTCCTTCTCTGTGCTGCTACTGCATCTGGAGTAGGTATTTAACCATCCAGATCCTAGGCTGGATTTGAAAGTTCTGGAATCTGCTCTGAGAGCTTTCTGATGAAAAGAGCTTTTATTGGCTTTCTGTCAGTCCCCCCATCCCCTCTGTTCCTTGAATAATATGACAAATGACTGTCCTGATACAGTTGTCTTTGGTGTGGTTTCAGGAGTTGACATAATTAAGAGCCATTTCTACTTGGCAGTGCTTCGGGAAAACCATCCAAGTCAGATGCACAAGGAAATTACTTAATTAGCAACTCAGGTGAGCGCCTGTTCTTGAGAAAGATGTTAAGACGGGAGGAAAGCCGGGAGACCGCAGAGCTGGTGTAGCTCTGGTGGTGGTTCCGCCCTGTCCCTTAGCTCCTGCCCTGGCCTGAGCATCTCCTGGCTATCCATCTGAAATCCCATGTAGACCAGCTCTCCCACCCCACCACTGCTGCCCACCTACTGGACAAAAAAAAAAATCAATGTCAAGGAAAAACCAATTGTGTCTTTGAGTCCCTCCAGTTCTCATGAAATAAACATCACCTGGCTGTTTCTTCTAGAAAAATTAGTCATTATTTCATTGCCTTTGGTCCTTCCTGCTGAGTTAATCATTGTTCTGAACAATGGCTACATTAATCAGCATGCTAACAGTCTCCAGTCATTAACAGCACAATAGGTTTGGCGCCTAGGGATGCCCCTTTATCAAACCACCCTGGAGCTGGAAACATTGTGGGTACCTGTTTCCTAGGTGAGCCACAAGCTGCTGAAATCATCCCTTGGACTATTTAGTTTTAGAGAGGTTCCAGGGGTCATCTTCAAGGCCAGACCCAAGAACTCTGTGTGGGTGGAATTCCAAGATGTTTTGCTTGACGTCAGCCAGCATCTTGGACTTCTGTAGATTTCAGCTTTGACGTTTCTCAAAGCTGCAGAGACAGTCCAAGTATCTTGGTTCAGAAAGCAGGCTGTGGGTTCAGAAGTAGGAAACTAGCCGTCTGTGGGACCTTGGCACGAACATAACATGAGAATAAGTTCAATATCTTTGTAGAATTAATTTTTTTAAAGTAAATTAATTTTGGCCTAAGGATATAGCTCAGTTGCTAAAGTGTTTGCCTAACAGGCAGGTAACCGTGGGTTTGATCCCCAGCACTTCATAAAACCGTATGTGGTGGCTCTCACCTATAATCCCAGCACTTGGGAGGTAGGCAGGAAGGAGTTCAAGGCCATCCTTGACTACATATTATGTTTTAGGCTAGCCTGGTCTACATAAGACCCTGCATTAAAAAAGAATAAAGTATTTTTTTTATTTTATATTGTGCTGTATGTACCTGGAATTTGTAGTGGTTAGAGGCTCTGGTATGCCCATTCTCTCTCTCTCTCTCTCTCTCTCAAATAAATAAATAAAATATTTTAAAAAGTGAAAAAAATTAATGGCTACAAGTTTTCATAGGAGGGTACCACCACTGACACTATCTAGAAAAAGCACTCATGTGGCTCCATCTTGTCGTCTGGGGCTTTAGCAGCAACTAAACACACCATAAATGCCACTCTAAGCGACTGCTAAAGAAGTCACTCTCAGAGTGACCAGCACACACGTGACAACTTCTGCAAATGCCACGTGAACACCACCCCTTTACTAGCTGCTCATTTGACCCCAAGTGAAGCCAAAGCTGAGAACCCCAAACCTGTACAGCAGATCCAGATAACCTGGGTCACCTTCTTCCCTGCCCCTGTGTGCTCCTTCTCCTGAGTCATCGAGGGCCTGAAGCACAGGAGGATGAAACTTCTCACTACAGCTTCAATTTCCCCATCTTGGTCTCATTTGGCTCTCTAAAAGTTAAAAAATAAATAAAATAAAATAAAAAACTTTCAAGATTAAAAAAAAGACATCTCCCGCCACTGTCACTGGGGAACCAAACAAGAGGGAATGCAGTGCAGGTTTTAGCAGCTACAAAATGCTTCTCCCCGGCACACACATGCCATTTGCTTCATGCAAGCCTGCCTACTATGACTCACTGGGGACACAAAGACTCTCCTAACACACACCAAAAAGATGCACATTTTCAAAATATTATGGTGGAAGAGTACGCATCACAGGAGCTGGGAACTTCTTTGTCCCTGGGCCCATTAGAATATCTTTGCATTGTCGTACCAACTCATGCCTGACAAAGCCTGTGGCATGTTCTCAAGTGTCATGAAAAGGGCCCAAGGACAGGACCCAGTTCCATCTGACGTATTCAGTCTACTTTTGCCTTTATTAGCAATATTCAGAGCTCATCTTACATAGATGCATAGGAGCGTTCTTTTCTTAGGAAGAACACTGTCCTCCTTGGGTGGCAGGGAAGAGAATGTGTCAGACATTCCCCGTGGAGTGAGGGGCCTTGGCTTCAGGTTGAGCGAGACTTTTAAAACAAACAGAATTCTGTTTAACACCTTTTCTCAGCCTCCTAGAAACCCTCCAATCCTCCTCCCCACATCAAACTTGAGGTAAAGTTGGGGTTGGCAACAGCCTGGCTCAGCAATGGCGTCCAAATTCCACTATTTCTGTCCCTGAATTTGCTTTTCCTGGCAGGCTTGAGCCAATTCCCAATGAAATATATCCACTGCCTTTCAAAATTACAGGCAAAATCCAGCTGGCAAGAGGTGTGGTTGGGGGTGGGGAAGGGACTGGGGAGAAAGGTCCACAGTAATCGCAGCAAATGCTCCTGTGCTACAGATCTGTGTGGAGGAAGTCATCTCACATGGTCTCTGCTCCTTTACTTCCGGTTTGGCTTTCTGGGCTCCCCCAGGCTGGGCACAGAGCTGTACTTTTTATAGACTATAAGTCCATTGTGAAGTTATATATCCTGGCGGTGTGTAAAGTAGTGTTTTCTTTATTTTTTATTGGTGCCCTAGGACAGTGCAGGCACTCACGATCGTCGGGACCTTCCCCTGCCACAATACTGTGATTAATGAGGGAGGACCTTGGTTGTCCCAGCCCTCACAGCAAATGTGTTCCTTGTAGACTGAGGTAGCCTCTGATTGGCTGTGTGACCCTGGCTGAGACCCATTCCTTCAGGACCTCAGCCCTATCCCAGATGTTGTAGGGATGCATAAGAATGAGGACCAAGCCTTCCCTAAAGGATTATGTAAATCTGCAAGTCTCCCTGGACTTGGCTGGCCCAGGGTAACTTCAACAAGCCAGCTACCCTTTGCTTTTTATTAGCTCTCCTTTGTAGACAACTGGGCTGATTGTGGTGGGAACCAGGGGACAGGAGGCTGTTTCATACCTCAGGACTTTTCCCCAGAGCTGGTGCCAAGTCATTAGGACCTCTTCTCATAACGCAGCCTTGGCAGGCCTGCTTCACCCCCAGACGTCATCCTTCTGTTGAAGGGAGGAAGTACTTATGGCAAAAAAAAAAAAAAAAAAAAAAAGCCTAATTAGGAGAAAGATCACATCCATGGTCACGCTGATAACCGGAATGCTTGTCTCCACTTCACCCATAGCTACCAGGTTCTGTCAGCTTGGCAAAAATGATGTTCTCTCAATTCCAGGAACAATCAGTTTGCTCTATGAGCTTTGCTCTCCTCAAATCAGTCCTGAACTCCACAGGCGCAGTACATCCTGGGGGTTTATCTTGGTGCATTGACATCAGCTATTCCGTAGCTTCCTGCTTCCCAGTGGTAAAGCCATAACTTTGTATCCTGGCATCCAGGTACCTACACATGGTAGTTTCCAGATTTTATTTTATTTTATTTTATTTTATTTTATTTTATTTTATTTATTTATTTATTTATTTATTTATTTATTTTTGGTTTTTCGAGGTAGGGTCTCACTCTGGTCCAGGCTGACCTGGAATTAACTATGTAGTCTCAGGGTGGCCTCGAACTCTCAGCGATCCTCCTACCTCTGCCTCCTGAGTGCTGGGATTAAAGGCGTGCGCCACCACGCCCAGCCAGATTTTATTTTTTAATGGCCTCCTGTCCATTCTCCTTTGGGAAGCAGACCAGACAGTCCCTCAGACTCCTGCTATTTCCCATCTTTTTTTTTTTTCTTCCTGTAATGATGTCACTGAATTCCTCTTCCCTCACAGAGAATCTTTGACAACCTCAACCAGAGGTACATGTTTCTTCTCTTGCTCCCTCTCTCTTCCCCTCTCTCTCTCATTCTGTCTCCCTCTTTCTCTCTGCACTCTGAATTCAAGGACCCTCTTTGTCCCTTGCAGAGAGCAAAGTGTTAATATGAAGGGTAGAGCTTGGCCCCACCGGTGACTCCTTTCTGTGGTAGTCAGCAGAACTGACCTGGGCAGGAGATTGGATCTATCACACTGTCTAGCCAGAGGCAAATTCATCTTTGGTTCCCCCCTTTCCTCATTGGCAATGTGGGAAGGAATGATTCTTAACTTTGCAGAAATTGTTGTAAGGATTAAATTATATATTCTGGGTTAGGCACTTGGCATCATGCTCACTGGATTCTTATTGTTATCATTAAATAGATGTGTATTGATATTTAGGAATTCTGGGAATGGGATCCAGAACTCTTCTGAGGGGTTGGGTACTTGGCTCCGTCTCGTGGGCATTCCTTGCCTGGCTTTCATAAATTTGACAATGTTTCCATTTTCTCGTGTGAAAAGTGAGGAGAGAAGGATCCCTACTTCCAGGGTGGTTGAACAAATTTAATGTGATGAGGGATGTAAAATGCCTCTACTAGGGGAACAGGGGTTCAATACAAACATGGAAGGCAGAGAAAACCTGTGGAATACCAAGGACTGCTGTGGGTAAATGGCCAGGAGGTCTGACCTGTGTCCCATCTTGGGCTTTCCTTGGTGGCCCCAGGTTCCTCAGTCCCCACACTGGGTACAGCTGGGGGACAGAAGAGACCGTTCCTTCCAGCCTTGACTTTGTAATCCTGCCCTTTGGCTTCCTTCGACCACTGTGTACAGACCAAGGACAGGAAAGTTATGGGACATTGGAGAAGCATTCATCTTCCTAGTTTTCAACACCAAGAGGCTGAGGTGACTTGGAGCACCTGGCTGTCCCCAGGAAGTGCAGAGACCTTGAACTCGGAGCCCCGTTGGAAATGTGCACACTCAGACTGTGGTCTCCAGTGCAGGCCTATTTGCCTGCTCCTCCCCCAGCCCTCCTCTCCATTTCATCAGCTTCATCCCAGGGTGGATAATGTTTCTCTAACTACATAATTGGAAGAATTTAGCTGGAAAAATGCCATCATGCTCTTTTAAAGGGTGCCAGCAGTCAGAGCCTGCCAGCTGTAATGTCAGTGGGTAAGCCCGGCTTTATCTCCATGGAGCCAGGAAGAACCATCACCCCCAATGGAGCCAGGGAGAACCATTAACCCCCATGGAGCCAGAACCATCCCTTCTTCAACTCCCATATGGAGCCAGGAGAACCATCACCCCCAATGGAGACAGGAGAACCATCACCCCCAGTGGAGCCAGGAGAACCATCACCCTCAATGGAGCCAGGAGAACCATCACCCTCAATGGAGCCAAGAGAACCATCACCCCCAGTGGAGCCAGGAGAACCATCACCCCCAGTGGAGACAGGAGAACCATCACCCTCAATGGAGCCAGGAGAACCATCACCCTCAGTGGAGCCAGGAGAACCATCACCCCCAGTGGAGTCAGGAGAACCATCACCCCCAGTGGAGTCAGGGAGAACCAGGTAGGATGAACAAGTCCACCTCCTCAGGTCTGTGGGAAGGGCAGAGGGGAAAGAACTGACTTGGAAGGTAATGGGGAAATAGCCATGCAATTAACACCATTTTCATTCTGTAGATGATGAAATCAAGGGGGAATGAGGTGCAGTAACTCACCAAGGTCACAGAGTCAGTGGATGCTCTGGAGGAAAGAAGGAGAAACTAAAATACAATGCAGATCCATGAGATGCCTGGCACTGGACTCTCTTTTCTCTGTCATCGGAGAAAAGAGAACCCCAGAGAGCTTAATTAAGTAATGCGTCCAAGGTCAGGCAGCTAATAGACAGCAGGTCCAGGATTTCAGGCTCCATCACTGAGCTCTTTCCACCAACTATGTGACCTTCAGGCTGAAAGCTCCTCCCTGTCACCACCATTATCACGAGTATCAGGAGGCCATCACTGAGGAAGGGCTGCTTTGTGCTGTGTGTCTGGACAAGGGAGCTACTATTCACAGACCTCATACCCCCCCCCCCCACCACCACCAGCCTTCAGCCTGGGGCACCTTCTCTATAAAACGTCACACAAAACAGGGATACAAAGTTGCTGTCCATTCATCCCCCACCAACAAATATCAAGCCCTGGGATCAAAAGAGACCCCTAAAGCCATCTATCAAACCCCCCTTATTTAGCCTGGACCAAAATGCCCAGCTAGTAGGTGTAAGCTTGGACACAAAGGTCCACCTCTGCTCAGCCTTAGCAGTAACCACCTGCAATAAGACAGAGGCAGCGGAGCCCTGGGTGTCTCACACACCGTCCCTTCCTCCCATCTGCACTCCCTTCTAAAGCTGGGGTTCCTAGAGCTATGGTCCTTGGCCTAACCCAGCTTGCCGTTGCTCTAGGAACAAGTTTCAATGACATTGTGTCCCTCTTGAGAATAGCTGTCCATTCTCCCAGCATAGAACTTATAGCCACGTCAATGTGGCAACCAAGCCCAAAAACTTCAGCTTAACAGGAAAGACATTTGCAGCCCCCTAACCTAAAGCAAGCATATCTGTTTGCAATGCTTCCACCACAAAAGGCCACCAACTTGGTGGCATAAAATAACAGAAATATATTATATCACAATTCTGTATGGCAAAGGTCAGCCTTTGTGGGGACTGTGAGGAGAATGTGTTCCCAGCTGTCTCCTAACCCCACAGGCTCTGCTACAGCCTCAGGATCTTCCTTCAGCAGCTCAGACCTGCGCACCCCCTTCCCTATTCTTCATGGATGCCTCTTGCCTAGCCAGTCTTGCTCACCCCCAGCCCCTCCTCCTTGCAGTTCTATTCCAGATGGCCCTTTCTCAGGGAGACATCCAGAACCTTCCGGGCAATACCACCATCATGCTCCAGGTGTGTCTGGGATGCAGGGGGCTTGGTGTGTCATTATGTCTTCAGCTTGGGCACTGCCTGAAGAGAGCAATGAGGTTGTCATGTCACCTCTGTATCCCGACAACCAGCACTCTGCCTGGCGCTCTGGAAGGACAAAGCAGGTGGAAAGGCAGCAAGAGGCTCAGGGCCTCTACCCTTGAGAGCTCAGGGTCCAGTGAGTAACATACAAGAGGAAACAAAGAAAACAAAGAAGAGCTGAGGTGCTCTATGTTGCTGTAAAGCAGATGCAGGGAGCGTCATGGAGCAAAGATGTGGAGCACCTGAAGCAGGACCTGATAGAAATAAGGATTCTCGAAAGAGGGGCTGCCCCAAAGTAATCTCATGAGAGTTCCTCAGCCCCTCCCTTCTCCATGGAGGGAGCGGTGTGATTCAAGGCCTTGCAGGCTGGTATTTATTTGCTATTTCTTCATAACAAATTAGGACCTACTTAGGAGCTTCCCATAACACATCCCATAATACACATTTGCCGCCTCACAGTTTGGGGGCACAGTGACCTGGCACAGCCAAGCAGGTTCTCTGCTCATTATACAGCAGGGCGGCCATCAAGGTGGACTCTGCACTTTCGGCTGGAGGCGGGGCTGGGAAGACTTTTCTGCTTCCATAATCATTTGGAGTTTGGGCAGAAAGTATTTCTGTGCGGCTGTGTGACGGGAGTCCTGCTTTGGGACGGCTATTGTCTAGATGTATTGGCAATCATTTCGCATTCCTTGCTGGGTGCTTTTTGCAATATACCTTGCTTCATCTACCAGCAAGGACGCTCTCCAGTCCACTGAAACAGTCTCACGTAAGCAGATGTAAGCACAGGAGTGACACTATTGGTTGTCATAATAGCATAATCACAGGAATGACAAGCCTTTGCTATGAAGTTAATCAAGGGAAAGCTGTTTTATCATCTTGCCATATTGTCTTGGTTTGAAGCAAGTCTTACACAAAGAAGCAGACACCAGTGGGCGGAAAAGCATGGGGTCCCCTGCTACACAGACCTGGAAAAGCCTATGAGCCAGGGTACTAATTACTCTGTCCTCCACACAGCGGGAATCTCTGGAGCTTCCCACTGTTGCTGGTACTGAGAACTCAGTGGAGGCCGAGGCTGGCAAAGTAGCTACCCTCGTGGGGTGTCTCCCCTCACAGTAGCTGCAGTAAAAGGGGTTGTTTGTGGGGCGGCCTTCAAGCATCTTCCCTCTGGGAACCTGATGTATAGAGAATCTTCCTTCACAAAATCTGCCCCATCTCCCATGGTTACTAGGGTCATTGGCTAAGCGGATGACTTGAACGGTCCACTTTGGTTTGGATTTGGTTCATCTCCCCAATCTCATGCAGCTCAACCTCCAAAGTCGCATGTTGATGGTACTCATAAGGCGGAAGCCTGCTCTGCCCGGAGTGTTCGGGGAGGAGTGCCTTTGGGAAGTTATTGAGTTTAAATAAGGTCACCAGGATAAGAGTCCCCGTGATTTAATCTTGGTGGCTTTATAACAGCGACAGTGATCAGACACGTAGACAAAGACACTTATGCTCTCTGTCTCTTCCCAGTGATATACCATGTGCCACCTGGGAACTCTACCGACAGGAAGGCCATTGCAGCCAAATATATACCTCTCTTTTCTTTATGAACGTAGCCTGCCTCAGATATTTTGTTATAATAATAAAAAATAGACCGGTGTGCCATCTCTTAGAGAGCTCGGTGTTATAGATACACAGTTAATACCATTGTTCACTCATAAAAGAATGCAGCCAACCCCTCCTAGGCTTTTTCCCTTCTTTTGCTTCTAACGTCCATCTTTACTTCTTTACTTTACTGAACAAGGATCTCTGAAAAATCCCCTCTGCGCACCTCACCAGTAGTAGGATGCCTCCCCTCTGCTGTGCCAGCAGCCCCAAATGTGGCTGTTCCCTCATCATGATATCACAACTGAGACTTGAACCCAGGCTGCCTGACCCTCAAGGCTTCTGTCTGCCGTCCCACCATGTGGGCTGAGATCACTGGCTCCTTAGCCTCCATCTAGAAAACATTTCTCACTTATTCCACAAGGGCTCACTGAGTGGCTACTCAGAGCGACACTCTGGGCTAGGGGAAGTGGAGTGGAAAGCAGCATATAGCAGGCTCGCGGCCAGGCGGGTGCACACCTATGAAAATCTCACTCATACGTGGAAAGAAACTACAGCTGAATATACCTGGAGTGCGAGGGGTGCCTAGTGAGGGAGGAGCTCGGGGCTGGCTTTGAGCTAGCCAAGGCCAGGGGAGGCTCCCCTGGAGCAGAGCTCTTGAGCTGAAATGAGAAGGGAAAGGAAGTTAGCCAAGGGCACGTGGGGAGGCAGTTGGAACAGGATTCTGGGCCGAGGGCAGCATGGATCAAAGCCCTGAAGAGGGAGAGAGTGGGGAGGAATTAAAAGCAGGCTCATTTGGCTGGAGCAAACAGAGCCAGGTGGCTGTTCTTACAGTATCTGAAATCCAGCAGACAGACCCAAACAGAGAAGGAAAAAGCCCTAAGCCCACTGTGTTCCCAGGCTCCTGTGATCCCGGCATGGCCAGGGCCTCCCATTCATCATGCTGCAGAGCCCTGCCATGCCTCGTCCTCGGGGAGGTCACCCCATGGGAGGGGTTATCAACACGCAGAATCCAAGCAGTCCTCTTACCATACTCAAGGTCCATGGCTCTGAATAATAACAACTCTTTCCAAGGCTTCAAGCCCGCCTCTATATCTACTTGGAATGAAAGACCAGAGTTACAACTCTATGCAACAGAAAAGTGTGCTGGCTACAGATCTTGAGAATTTCAGTAAAGCTGAGAAGTGTGATTGGGTCTGTAAAATGGGAGATGGAAGCTGGATTATCTGCCCTGTCCTCCAACACCTTAGGGTTTGGGAGTACATTCATCCTTTAGTATCCATGGGGGACTGGTTGTAGGGTCCCCCCAGCGGATACCAGAATCCATGGACACTCAAGTCCCTTATGCACAATGGCATAGCATTTGCAGGTTAACTTCCATCCATCCTCCCATATACTTTAAATCATCTCTAGATCATTATAAAACATAATCCTACATAGTCATCTAACTGTATTATACAGAGAATTGTGACTAAAAAAAATCTCGTACATATTTAGTAAAGATGAAATTTTTAAAAATATTTTCAATTCAAGGTTAGTTGAATCCATGGATGTAGAAGGCTGGCTGTGCAAGCTGGAGAAAGAAGGGCAGGTTGTGAACCACATGGCTGATTTATGAAGGAAAAAAAAAGAGGGAGACAGACAGCCTCACTCATCTTTTCTGCTAGCAACGAGGATCAGAGTCCAGCCATATGGGCAGTCGAGGGGAGGCAGGGACTGTGGCGCCTGCTCAGCACCAATTAGGAGCAAACGAAGGCCTGGCTGGAGGGGCTGCAAGGACACCCAGCAGGAACTATTTCCTGCACAGGGCAGGCGGCCCTGGATTAGAGGGGACAGGTGCTGCCTCCTCTGACACTTTTGGCAGCATCTCACCTGCTCCCACAGCTCTTCCCTAGATGCAGGTGACCTTGGGAATGTTCAGGGAAGCGCGGTTTGGCTGAAGCTTCTACGGGGAACTACCATCTCCCAGGTGCTCTCTGTAGAGGGAGGTTTGTCTGCAAGAGCCTGAAGGACTTTTGCCTCTTTGGAACTTCAGTGCATGGACAAGTGGTATTTTCGTCCAATCATTTTGACACGGCCTGGAAGTCAAGCCAGTAAACTGTCATTGTTTGTCATGATGCCTGGAAGACAGGATGCCCCAGCATGCTGTGGGGAGGCAGGGAGGCGGCAATAGGACTTGTTCAGTAGCACTGAGGATGGGGGAAGCCTGGCACCCAAGACAAACAATGAAGGAGGAGCAGAGAGATGGCAATGGCTCTGAGATAAGGTGATGGTTATATGCAGCACTAGTGTGTTGATGTTGATTCAGTCATTTTTATGTCAGAATGACGGTGGCAACTTGAGCGCATCAAAATGACCCACTTTGAACTGGAAATACTGAGCAAGGGCCCATTTGGCAGAAATCTCCATAGAGCAGACTCATTTCCTTTCTTCTTCCGCGCCCCTAACCTTGATGCTCAACATTCCTCATTCATACTACTTCAGCCATGACCCACACTGTGGCCAGAAGGACTGCTTCTGTAAGAACAACATACCTGCCTAACTAAAAGGAGACCTTTGACTTCTGCATCCTCATAAAAACCCAAGGCTACTGACCATCATTTCTGAATTCTGGACTACTCAGTTATCTCTGCTTCGGAAGCATGTTTTTTGTTTTGTGTTTGTTTTGTTTCTCCAAAGCTGACCTTGGAGCTCATTATTTGGTGGTGAGTCTTGTCTGGCTGAGCATCCCCTTGTATTAGCCTGCTTTTCATTACCACCATGAACTAACTGAGGCAGGCTGACTTTGTAAAGAGAAGAGATTTGTTTGGCTCATGCTTTTGAGTGCCGAAAGTCTAAATATTTTGTAGGATCTGTCAAAGGTGTCCTGGCTGTGTTACCTCAGGGCAGGCAGTAATGGCAGTGGCACACGTGGGAGGAAGAGATTACATCTCGAATCAGGAAGCCAACAACTGGGTCTCACGATCCTTTCCAAGGACACACCCCAGTTGACTCTTAAATTAGGCTCCACCTCCTCAGGTTCTCATCAGCTCCCATATCATCTTAATGGGAGCTAAGCTTGCAACACGTGCACTTTTGGGGAACCCACTGAAACCACAGTACCACTGAAACTGTCCTTCCACCCAGAAGAAATCTGCAATACTGATAACACTTGCTGTGCCTTTGAGCAAATATGTGCTCAACGCAGTCCGGTAACACCTTCCAGATTCCTTTGCCTGAAACTGCATTTTGTTTCCGTGAAGATGGGGAAGGAGTCAGAGCATGGGTATTTTCATGGTTTTAAAAAGAAAAAGAAATGACTTCTTAATCATTGTGAGCATGTACATATATGTGCATTAGAACCATTAATGGTTCTTTGGAGAGGTTAAATTTATGTGCGGTTTAACCAAAAGATGTTTGGGGGTGGGATGAGAGGGGAAGCCATCTCCCACTCCATTAAACAGCATTCATGACTCACGGGAAACAAAAAAAAAGAAAAGAAAAGAAAAGAAATCCTGAACTCCATGAGCGTGAGAAAACAAAGGGGAAATCGGAATTGCGGATCTGCCAGAAACCTGCCATTCACGGAGCCCACAAATCGCAGGAAAACAAAGAGAAATGGAAAGATTTGGTATTAAAAACCCATTCTTCCCTGAACCTGTGCCAGCACCCATAAAACAGTTACATGTGATCATACCCAAGGCTTTTCTGAGACACTAATTCTTCTCTTGACAGTCAGATGTTGCGTGTGTTTCTTTGGAAGTGTTGTACCCCATAAAGAAAGGCCCATGGTTAGAAGGGCAAACCCAGAATGAGGGGGCCTCTAAACACAGAAATCCCCGTGGTTTTCTTCCATTCCACCTCCCAAGAGTTTTCATCTGAGTGGCTGATTTTTGACTGGGATATGACAGTCTTGTCTGGCTTCCAGATGGCTCTCTTATTGCCAGGAGGCCAAACAAGGAAGGTGAGTAGTTCCACAAAGTTCCCCTCCAAAATAGAAGAGCTTTCCAGAGCTCCTGAGCAGGAGAAGGTGGGAAGGACAGAAGCTGGGCTCAAAACAGCAGATTGAACGCACACACTCGACTCCCGACCCATCAACCCATTTGTCCATCTACAGTTCATCAGTGCATTCCATGGTGCTTTGACTTAAGGTTAAATAGGCCCCGGTGTGAAATTCAGCTGTTAGTTTTTAATGTCTTTTCATTTTGACAGGTGAAAACCTCATCAGAGTTACTTGATGCAAATATGTCAGGAAAAATATACAAGAGGAAATTAGAAAATGTGATTGAGCTTGAGTGTGGTCTTCATCTATCCCTGGGCTTGCTTCCTTCTCACAGTTGGCCCTCTGGACTTTCGTATCTGCAGAGGGTTAGATGTTAATATGCACAAGGGGCAGGTGATGCCACAATTGCTGGTCTCTTGCCTGCATGGCTCACGGGTGCTCCACGTTCAGATCAAATGCAGGGACATTTCCAAATTGAGCTTTGAGAGGTGGAGCCCAGAGGAGGAAGGGCAAGAAGAAAAATAGGAGGATTAAGTGAAAAGCATGTTGCAGGCCAATTTAATCAGGCCTAATATATCAAGCCTAGTATTGTTTTTGGAACTGGATTTGGGAGTAACAGGATCTCTGACAAGTTGTGGCCAGCCCCAGTAATGAATGTCTCCAGGGCTCACAGACCTGTCTGGGAGGGAACTCCAACACAGAGCAGCAAGTAGCAGGCCCCACTCTGTTGGCAGGGGTAGGCGCACTGCCTTTCTCACAGTGGAGGCAAAGCCTGGGTGTCATGGCTTCCGAGGGACATGCTGGCCTCAGGCTTCCGCCGGCCTCCCCTGGCAGGAAGGTAGAGATGGATGGGAGAGGGATGCCAGGCCCCACTTTCACAAGGCCCCTGGGTGTCCCAGGCCACAAGCAATTCTGTTCTGGGCCCACAAAAGAGAACAGACTCTCATCTCTCCCAGTCACAACCTGCTGACCCCAGGATGGAGCTTGGAGATTTATCATATCTTCATATAAACACATATACATTTGTATAAATATGGATGGGAAATGGATATATAAATAATCCAAATGTCCAGATTCTTTGGAAATGAGCTATGATGGCCATAGTAGCTTGTCTGTAAAGGGTCCCCATGGTCTCATGTGTTTGTGATGAAACCTCATATTCCATCCCTAAATGATGGAGCCTTTGGGGGGGGAGCCTTGATGGAGGAGGTGTGTCACTGGGGGCAGACTTTGAGGTTTATTAGACCAGCTCAAAGCCCAATATTTGTACTATTGCCACCCAGATATATGACAAGACGTGAGCCAGCTCATACCAGGTTTCTCCCATGATGATGAAACTTCCTCTCAAAACTGTTCGCTTGAAATAAACCCTTTCCTCCCATAAGCTCGTTCTGTTCAGGTTTTGTGTCCCAGCAAGGTAAGTGCAGCCATAGTCTTGGATCAAACTGTCTCTATCAGAGAGGGTGTATGGTTCTCAGCTCTCAGCCCTACCGCAACACACAGATTCCCTTTCATCTACCTCCACATTGTTTATGGTGAACAATCTTGAGGAATGCTGAGCAAGTTGGCTGCCATCTGGAATAAATGATGCATTCAGATAGAATAGGATATATGACAGAGGCTCATTGTATATTGGGGAAGACAAAGCAGTAGAAAGCTGCAGAGATGAATTCTTAGTGCTAGGACAGAGGTAAGGCAGTCTCTCCAGGGCTGGCCAATCCAGAGCAGAAGGGCTAATCAAAGAGGGCCACAAATGGGGCTGGAGAGGTGGCTCAGTCATTAAAGACACTTGTTTGTAAAGCCTAATAGCCCAGGTTCAATCCCCAGTACCCATGTAAAGCCTTATAATATACAAAGTGATGCATGTGTCTGGAGTTTGTTTGCAGTGGCAGGAGGCCCTGGCACACCCATACTCATTCTTTCTGTCTGCCCATTTTCTCTCTGTCTCTCTCTCTCCCTTTCAAATGAATAAAAAAAAATTTTTTTTAAAACAGAAGGAAAAAGTACCCCCCCCCAGATCTGAGTCTTGAAGGTGAAACAGAAGATTCAACAGATGGAAAAGAAGTTGAAAGATGCTAATCAAAGGAATAACATGAGCAAAAGCCCTGTGGTGAGGGTTTAGAGCAGTTCACACAGCCAGAGCACTGGGGAATGAAAGCCAGTCAGGGAGGTTTGAATGTGAAATATCCCCATAGCCTCCTGTGCTTTGTTATGAAGCCTCACACTCAATCCCCAGCTGGTGGAGCCTTTGGGAGGGGGAGCCTGCTGGAGGAGGTGTGTCTCCAGGGGTTCACTTCCGGGTATCATAGCCAAGCTCCACCCAGCTCACTCTCTGCTACTTCCCTGATGCTGTGAAGGTGTGGTGCCCAGCTGTCTTGCTGTGCTTTCCCCAGCATGATGAAACTTCACTTCATAACTGTAAACCAGAAATCAACCCTTTCCTTCCATAAGCCGCTTCTGGTCAGGTATTTTGTCCCAATAACATGAGGGTAACTGCTATAGAGGTACTGATAGGGTCATCAATAGTGATTCTTCTTGAAAAATGATTCATGACCTTCAAGAGATTTTTATCAGAGAAGTAACCAGTCCATTTCCATCTTAGGAAGATCTCTCTAATTGCATTATGGGAGTTGAGAGAGAATGGTGTAAGCAAGAAGACCAAGGACAGTCCTTGGCCAGTATCTGCAAGTCGCATGAGTACAGGGTCAGAATGTAACTTCTGAGCACACTTCCATGTCACTGAGTCTCAGGACCTTCCCTGGGAGCAACTTTTCATGATGGGAGGTGAAGAGGGTGTTAGGACCTTGACAACACCTTCCCGTTCCCATGATTTTGCCCGGGTTTGAACCTGTGAAGAGAGACCACTCAGGACTCAGTCATGTGTTCGAGGGAGACAGCTGTACAGCCAACTTCATTGTCCACTGGTACCCACACCCATGCAGTCATCTTACAAGATCACTACCAGTTTTTCTCTATTTCCTAAAACCATCAAAAGGGACACAATATTTTCAGACATGTATGGTATTCAGGATTTCTCTGAGTCTTCAATATTGACTTGTCATTTGCCCAAACAAACAGAACTCATACCTGGTTTGCCAGCTAGAGACCTTACAGTCAACTTTCCCTCTGGCTCCTGCAAGCAAGAGGGTATTTGCAGAGGCTGCAGCTAAAAGTTTGTTGCCAGCAGAGTTTGTTGACACATAGGATTTTCCGTGTCAGCTTGTTGGCTTCCACTGAACACAGAGAACTCCTGGCGAGTCAGTCTCTCTTCACATGGTGAGGCATCTCTGGACCTTTGGTGGTAATGGGAGCACCTGGGACAGGTCAGAGGAGCACTGGAAGATGGGATGACTCAGTGATGCTCAGCTTGGGGGGAGAGCAGCTCGGGTGGACATGAGGATGCAGGCCACGGGTGTAGGTCCTGTGTGTTTGTCCGCATCCTCTCAGAGGCGGAGAGAATGGCTGCAGGAGCAGCACCTCCCGCATTGTTTCCCTCTGCTCTGTCAAGTGAGAGCACGAGCTCGTGTCGTGACTCCTTCACTTTGCAGGGCTCCCTGCCTGCCTTTCTTTGAAAAGCACATTCTCACCACTTCTTTTCTTTGCCCCTGTGACAACTCTATGACCAGGTATTCCACACACACACACACACACCCATTTGACTAATAGGTAGACTAAGGCTCAACTAGTGTCTTAGGACATTTTCTGATGTGATTACTAAACTCAACAGACTGGTTAGCTTATAAAACACAGAGGTCTATTTAGCTCATGGCTCTGGAGGCTGGGAAGCCCAAGTGCATGGTGCTGGCATCGGGGGAGGGGTTTCTCGCTACATGTTGCAGTGGCAGGTACCACCTGGTGAAGCAGAGCAAGCTGTTAGCTTGCCTCTTCTTCTTGTATAGCCATTCATAGCCACATGGGGCCTCACCCCCATGACCTCATCCAACCCTAATTACCACCCAAAGGTCCCATTGAACATAGGGTAATTTGGGGGTTACATTTCCAACACACAGACTTTAGGAAGACATATTTGCACATTAATATGAAGAGTCTGGCCTGTTTCCCAAGTCTCTTATGTGATAGCGCCTGGCCGGAGTCTTCTCTTTGCCCTGATTTCCTCCCAGGGCTTCATCACCAACTCCATGAGCCCAGGGACCCTCCATTCACCATTTTCCTTGGCTATCCTTTCTTTTGGACAGGGTTGATGCTACTGTGTGTGCTGGCCAGTTTCACCTGCTTTTTGATCCATGGAATCCCAAATATTAGTCACTAATATGACACCAAACAGGGCTCAGGAAGTAACTGGATTTGTGGAGGTGAAGCAGAGCAAGTTCTGAGACAAAGACCGGTCATCTCTAACATTCGGTTTCCAGGGAAGGGGCTGTGTCACACACGTGCCCAGCAGTCAGAGCCGCTCTTCCTTTCTTAGCTGGCAAAAATCTTCATGCCTTTACCAGTCACTTAGATGTGTGCTCCTTTCTGTAACATTACCACTCTTCCTTCTAGTTCTGCTAGTCTCACTGTGTCATATTCTTCCCCATGACCTTTGGGCCCTGCCCGCCACACCATGCACACGGATATTGAGACCAGTGTTCTGTGGTCAGCCACTTCCAGAAGTGGCCTAGGATGGACCAAGTTGAAGTCAGGCCCAGCACTGGAGAGCTTTGTGGTCTTGAAGGGGCTCCGTTGTTCCATCCATCAAACAGAACAGCCAAGAATCTTTTCTCACCCACAGGTTACTGAGAAGATGGAATGGCACAGCCTCCAGACACCATTCAGCACCACCTCGGTAGGGCACAGTGTAGGTCCTCAGCCTTTAGCCACATTCTAGTTATGTCCCTGGTGTCTGGTCAGTGAACGAGGAAGGGAGAGATGGAGAGAGGAGAGAGACAGGAAGAGTTGTCTGATCTTGGGAATAACAGTGACAGACTAGCTGAGGAACAGGAAGCCTCAGCAAAGCCGAAGCAGCTTGGTGTCACAGGCCCATGTCTTTTGGGTGGGGGTGGGGCTGAAAATTGCCTATTTCATACAAATAGACTGTAATTTGAGAAGCCTATTCCGTGCTAAGGGCTGAGGCCAGAATTTCCTTTGGTGATTTTTGTTCCTTCTAAAACAAGGTGGAGTAGGTCAAAAAAATCTAGATAGCAGAAAAAAAGGAAGAAAGGTAGTTGGGGCATGGGGAGGTGTTTGCTGAAACCCTCCAGGCCTTTCTAGAAGGTCAAGCAGAGGTGGCGGGCTTAAGAAACCGGCTCACAGGCCAACAAGAGCAGCCCTGAGCATTCATTCTGCTAGCAGGGGGCAGACACCTGCCATCTGACCTTGAAGCACACTGCTCTGAGTCCTGCCCGTTCCAGGTGTGTGACCCTCCCCCTGGGAATGTGGCCCACTGGAGATATAATCAGCAGAATTCCTCTGGCTTCTCAAGATCTTCCCCTTTGGGAGGGAAAAGTACAAACAAGTTGGGAAAAAATGTGAATCTAGCTGCCTGTGCCTGAACAATTGTTCCATAGTAACTACCATGTCCAGTCACAGAGATGAGAGATCAAATAGCATGTTTGTCAGAAGGGAGCGCGTGTGCTTAACCTTCCTATCATTTGACACATCTGTAGGTGGGCCTGTCAGCATCATTGACTTCATCTACTTGAGCTTTTATACCTGTTTGTTGAGCTGTGTCACATCTAGCAAACTTTATGCAACATCCCTACTCTGAACCTGTCAAGAGCCGAAAATATGCAACAGTCCTATGGTATGTAGAATAGGCAAAGAACCCACTGATGAAGGAAAATTCTCAGTGCATACCAGGATTTATCCAGCTTCTGGTTTCATGGCGGAAAAACATCTCCCCTGCGTCTGGGATTAGGAACAAAAACCTGCTGCATCAACTAGGAATGAAAGCCTTATGCATCTTGAGGATGAGATTAACACACTCAAACCAAAAATGTGGGTGAGATTGTGCTTGGGTATGCTTGCATGTGTACACTGTATATGTGCCCACATTTAAAAGGATGAGGATTTTTGTACAAAGCCAGATACTTGGGCATGGGAGATATTCTTCCACGAGTAATCTGTAACCGAAGAGTGATGCTCAAGGCACAGAATGCCATGTTTGAAAAGAAGCCACCTGACAAGAAAAATCCAGGCTGGGCCCTGGATGCCCCTACAAAGTGAGCACAATAAAGAGAGCCTCCTTCTTCTCATGCCGGCCATCCTGCTAAAGACTTTACCCAAAAGAGGAAAAAGCACCAGGCAAGCATATTTAATTTCTTTAAAATATGTTATTTATCTATTTATTTGTTTATTTGAGGGAGAGAGAGGTAAATAGAGAAAGACAATGGGGACACCAGGGCCTCTAACTGCTGTAAACAAGCTCCAAACGCATGTGCCATCTTCTGCATCTGGCTTTACGTGGGTACTGGGGAATCACAACCCTGGGTCCTTAGGCTTTTGACTTAACTGCTTAGCCATCTCCCCAACCTTGATATCTAATTTTTTTTTTAAAAAAGAGTATTTTGAATGGCCCTGGGCTCAGGCCGCCTTGGGTTCTCACTTAAAGTTTTAAAAGCTCCCTGGCCTTGGCAGGTCTCAGTTTTTCAGCTGCATGAAACAGTGTGGACAACGTGCTTGGTCCTCCAAGTTGTGCCTAGGGAACAGGGTTTGGACCCCAGAAAAGTGAAGATGAGAAGCAGTATTTGGGACCTCTAGAGCAAGCTAAAAATAAAAAAAAAAAAATGGGGCTGGAGAGATGGCTTAGCGGTTAAACGCTTGCCTATGAAGCCTAAGGACCCCGGTTCGAGGCTCGATTCTCCAGGACCCACGTAAGCCAGATGCACAAGGGGGTGCATGCATCTGGAGTTCGTTTGCAGTGGCTGGAGGCCCTGGCGCACCCATTCTCTCTCTCTCTCTACCTGCCTATTTCTGTATCTCTCTCTCTCTCAAATAAATAAATAAATAATAAAATATTTAAAAAAATAAAAATAAAAAAAATAATAATAAAAAAAATGCCAGTGTCAAGAGGGCAGCCAACACCCCCCCACACACACACACTAATGCCACCTTGCCTGATGGTTCCCCCTAACCAGAACTTCCCATGGGTGCCCAGCTCCCAGCATACACACCCCTCTGGTCTCCAAACTGCCCCTCAAAGGTGAGTGTATATCCAATAAGTATAATTTCAAAGTATGCATACATTTACCAGTAGAATTACTGTTCCTCTTCTTTCTCTCCCTTCCTGTCTTCCTCCTTCCCTCTATTTCTCCTCCTTTATTTCTCCCTCCTTCCCTTCCTCTTCTTCTTCCTAAGCATTCATCTGTCTACCCATTCATCTTCTTCAGTGCATGAAATGATCACACTTTCATACCTCATCTCAAATGATTGGGCCAAGTAAGGGGCAAAAGTGAAGGCCACGCTGTATGCTTCAGGAAGAGAAGCTAAATGGTAGCATCTCAACACTGGCTCGAGATTCCCCAGTCATAGTGGTTCTTCATGGAAGGAATTTCATCTGCAGTCCATGGATGTGTTCATGGACTCTGTGACCCTAGAATTGTATTCCACTTTGTCAGTACATATTCCTGGGGAGTTGGTCCACCTCAACCATCGGGTTCTTTTTAAATGACAGGGTAGCCATGCTTCGACCTGTCTGCACACCACCTCTTCTCCCTTTCACAGTCAGACGACACTGTAGGGTAGTGGTCAGAATTACAGGCTTGGAGTCATGTTACCTCAACAAGAATCGCAGCTGTGTGCAGGAGTGTTAGAGGTTTGAACAGCGGTTCTGAGACACGATTTATTGGTATAGAGAAATAATTTATTAGAGGCTCCCAGTGGTGTGGTTTAAGAGGGGAAGGGAGGGGCAGAATAGGGAGAGTGGGAGAGACTTCAGCTGCTCTTTGTTGTTGAAGCACAGAGACATGGATCTAATCACTGGCACAGCCAGGCAGGTATAGCAAACCCTGGATTGGATAAGGGAGGACAGGTGAAGGAGAGATGATCTGACCTGGGAAGCAGGGGAAGAGAGAGAGTTAGAGAGAGAAAACTGTAGCTGTGAGCCAGATTCTGTTTGTAAATAAAGTTTTTTGATTTTTATTTTTTATTTTCATTATTAGAGAAAGCAAGAGAGAGACAGAGGAAGAGAATTGGTGCACCAGGGCCTCAGCCACTGTAATTGAACTCCAGACATTTGCACCTAGTGGGCATGTGCAACATTGCTCTTGCCTCACCTTTGTGTGTCTGGCTTACATGGGATCTGGAGATCAAACATGGTTCCTTAGGCTTTGCAGGCAAGCATCTTAATGGCTAAGCCATCTCTCCAGCCCTGTAAATAAATTTTTATTGGTTCATAGCTACATCCATTCATTTATGCATCTGTGCTCGCTAACCAACAGGGCGCAGTTGTGACAGTCACCTGATGGCCTACAAGGCTTTGAATAGCTATCACCTGCCCCTGTGCAGGAAAACATTTGCCAACCCCTGCTTTAAGCAATTAGGAAAAAAAATAGATAACATATAATCTACCCCAGAGAAAAACACATGCACAAGGGGGCATAGGCAAAGATGTTTATTACATCATTATTTTCCTCTCAAAGAGCTGGAAACAATCTAAATGTCACTCAGAAGAGAAATGTTCTACTTAAGCTATGGCAGTTGAAAAGAATGCATTCTGTCTATGGTGAGGAATGAGGAAAAATCTCTAGTAGGGATTGTTGAGAGAAAAAAAAAAGCAAGGATGTTCCCATTTGTGTAAAACATATTATGTGTTTCTCACCAGGTCATGTGTAAATATATAAATGCAGAGAAAAAGGAGTCATGAAAAGCATATTCAACAAGCAGTTAACAGTGCCTCCCTTTGACAAGGACTGGACTGCTTTCTTTTTGCAATAAAGACTTCAGCTTTATCTGAACTGTGTTTATGACACACATTATGACCAGGAGAATGCATTCATGTAGATGTAGTTTCATCAAAATTTATTGTAAAACTATTGTACATAAAATAGAAGACACTTGGATGGTGTCTTACATTTTTATATGGGTGTAATTCTGATAGTTGGGACGATGAAGGGAGGAATATGGCACATGTCAGGCAAGCCACAAAAGAAAAACTGAAGGCTAAAAAGACAATCATGTCACAGATCAATGACACTGACTGATGTGGCTTCAGGAAAGGAAAGAGAAAACAAGGGAGTGGGCAGGTAATTGTCACAGAGAGAAGTCATTTATCACACAAAGAAGAATTCAAGTGTTACACCTGATGTCACAATGGGCCACTCCCAAGACAGGCAGCAGGTGGGAAGGCCACAGACCCTTAGGAGGAGGCTGTGTAGAGGCCAGGGAGTCTACCTGGCCTGCCAGACTGGAGGGAGCGTGTCTCATTCTTCAATATCTTCTTCTAAGTTCTTCATAGTATGCCCAGCAGGAGGACACCACAGAGCTTGTGTTGCTCATGGCTTTGTAAAGCAGTTGGATTTTCTAGCATTGTGGGGGTGTTCATGTTTCCAAACCCCACCATGACATCTGGAGTTTGTTTGCAGCGGCTGGAGGCTCTGACATGCCCATTCTCCCCGTCTGTCTCTCCTCTCTCTCTTTCTCTGCTTGCAAATGAATAAAAATATTTTTTTAAAAATCCAAAAAGCAAAACTTAAGTTTTGCCATGTGCTAAGCACTATGCTGAATCTACCTAAATAAAGTGACAGGCAGGCTTCCCTCATGCCATGGATGCTCAGTCCCTCCAGTGCTCTCTCCGGTGTTCTTGAGGCCTGTTCCTCTCATCTCATGTGCTATAGTTAGGCCTGCAGTGGGTGCCTTTGGACTGAACCTGTACAGAGTTTTTGCTGCCATTTTCCCCTAAGCAATATAACATAACAACTAATTACATCACATTTACTTTGTACGATACATTAAAATTGAGATGGTTAGATCATATGGGAAGATGTATATGGGTCATATGCACTAAGTCATTTTATGGACAGGACTTGAGCATCCTTGCCTGTTGGTATTAGTAGGACTCCCATATGTAAATGAGTGAAAATATCTGTGTCCTATTAAAATATGATTTTCAAGACAGTGGCAGGCTGGATTTGACCCATGAGTCAGTTTACTGACCTCTGTCCAGAAGCAAACATTCTATCTGCCCTAGTGTACCATTAGTCTGTAATCGCCCAGAATTTGAAGTGTGTAGGTGGTATAGTGAGTGTTTAAAGGCAGTTGCTTTTAAAAACAATTTGGGGGAGCTGGAGAGAAGGTTCTGTGGTTAAGACACTGGTCTGAAAAGCTTGAGGACCCATGTTTGATTCTCCAGTACCCATGTAAAGCCAGATGCACAAAGTGGTGCATGTATCTGGAATTGGTTTGCAACAGCTAGAGGCCCTGGCATGCACATTCTCTCTGTCTCCTCTCCTCTCTTCTCTACTCCTCTCCTCTCCTCTCTTCTCTTCTCTTCTCTTCTCTTCTCTTCTCTCTCTCTCTCTCTCTCTCCCCCCTTGTAAAATAAATAAATAAAAATATTTTTTCAAAAACAATTTGTATATAAATCCTGGTCCTAAGCCCATCTGTCCACAGTCCATGACCTTGGGCAGGTGAATTATTATCATGAGCCTCAGCAGCCTCCTCTGTCAAACAGGAATCGCATTCACCTCCATGGGCTCTTTGGACTAACACGTGCAGATTTATTGGGCTGAAATTCCTTCCCCAGCATTAATTAGCTGTGTGATCTTAGACTAGTTTCACTATATTTCTGTGCCTTGGTTTCATTCTCTGTAACATAGGATTAATAATGATACCCACCTCTTAGTGTCATTAAGACTCTGTTATGAATTTTCAGGAAGAGCTTAGAATAATGCCAGAAGCATAGCTCTGTCTCAATAAACATTAGGTTTTTGGTGTAAGGTAATGTTCCCATTCAGGTTCAAGCCTATTATTCATAATTTGTCTTAAATAAAAATAAGTGTTACTTGCATTAAAGATTAATAGATTAAAGCTGCTTCAAGACCATAGGTCACTCTGAACCACTTACAATGCACTATCATTTGCTGTTTTGAGCGTATGATAAATGTATAGTGTTGCCTTGTAATCAAAGGCTTATTTCAATAATGGCCTTACCACTGAATTCTAACATCAATGCATTAGTGTTAAAAAAAAAAAAAAAAAAACTGCAACAGTAAAACAACACACTGTTCCATTGAAGAAGTCTACTCACTATAAACTAGAAAAGTAGGGGGCCCAGATCAAACTATTGTCCCTTCCATTCCTCACTACAGGATAAAATGGGTAGATGATCAACACTGCTGTATCTGATCCTGGGATTTTGCTAGAGCAACTAGATTCACTAAGTATATGCTTGGAGTATGCAGAGACCATGATGTGAAAGACAAGGACAAGAGATACTTTCATGACAGCCCCCCTTCCTCAGATCTAGCTGTCCCTGGATCCCTGTCACCCCTGTAGTTTAAACTTATAAATGTTCTTAAGCCAATTCCTGTCCTTTGCACCTCAAAGAACACTAACAAGTAAAATTAACCGGTCCTCTGTGTCAGGTAAAACCACATTGAAACCAATGGTCCAGAACTGCTCTGGATGAAACCGAGCGAAATCTTTGCACGTCTTCGTGCAAATAAGAAATAAGCCAGCCTGTAGGTCCAAGTTCATAGTTCTGCGGTACATAAGCCCATGCTGGCTAATGTTGATGGCAAGTAGATTTGTAAAATATATATGTCAAACAGGGTAGAGCTAAGGACACTTCAGATACTGGACCCAGACTGTAGACACAGAAGCCCCTCCCTGGCACTGCCACCACCGTCTCAAGACCTCTCCATGCTGACACGCTGCTTTTCCAAAGCCATGTCTGGTTGGCTGATCCTAGTTAAAATGAGTGTTCCCTGTCTACACAGGGGGCTGGGAAAATGAGAACAGGCCACTTTGGCTTCTAGAGTGGAGGGGAAGGCTGAACCTCCTCCTGGAGATAAAAATGAATAGATGGGATGGGATGGGATGGCACACCACCTCTCACTGTGGTCCATCTGACCTGTCCTGCAAAGGCTGCCACCCCCCTGACCCTTATCAACTGCCACAGGTCCCTGACTTCACTAGCCCTGACCACCTCTGAGTCACTTTTCTTTTCTTTTCTTTTCTTTTCTTTTTTTATTTTTTTGGACCACTCAGTGATTTTTCTGGATCATGTTCCCAACCTGGGCTGTCAGCCTCGGGCAATGTGCTTTCCACAAGTCCCTCAGCCCGGCCCATGCCATCTGTGAGCAAACTTTAAATCCAACCCGAACACTGAGTGATAACTAATTATCAGGCTGGTCCAAGCCTCACGGTAGGCTTTGCACACGTCTGCTGCATGCTGTGGGGGGAGAGAGCTGGGCAAGGCACAGTGCTGAGGGAACCACAGGACCCATCAAGCCTGCCCTCCTTGTCATTCCTCTGTGGTCTCCCTGGAAACTAATCCCATCCCTCTTGACGCCTGCACAGCCAGACTGCTTGCTCCAATGATTGTCAAGGTAGCTTATCCCCTTGTTAATTAACTACTCAGGAAAATGCTGTAGGACAGTGTGCTGTTTAGCTTCCAGCTTGTTAACAAAGGGGACTCTAGAGGAACTTTGACCTGGCCCCACGGCTGGAAGTTGCATGACCCAAGAGAAAAGCCAGATGGAAGAGGCTCTTTTGTCTTCGGTGACTTACTATTATTTCCAAAGGTCACAGGCTAAATGGATGGGAAGAGTGGGACCAAAAATTGGCACTGGGGAGACTGAGTGTTCTGCATCTAGTGAGGGTATGTGTCCCTCTGCAGGTCCTTAGGGAGAGAGGCTGGTTAACAGGGTGGAGATGTGCAGTGTAAGCTAATGGCTATAAACATTAGAACTCATTACCATTTTCATTTGGCATTGTTGTGCAAAATAAGAGATCAAAGATCAGGCATGACTTTAAATTTTGATTGAGTTTAATATGCATTTGTCTTTTTAAACACATGCATTTGTGTGCATGTACGCAGAGGCCAAAGACAGTCTCAGGTGTCATTCCTCAGGAATACCATCCACCCTTTTTTGAGACAGAGTCTCTCATGGGTCTTAAACTCACCAAGTAGGCTAGACTGACTTGCCAGCAAGCCCCAGGGATCCCCACGACTGGGATTACAAGCATGTTCCACTGGGCCCAGCATTTTTATGTGGGTTCTGGGGATCAAATTCAGACTTTTATGTTTGCGAGGCAAGTTCTGTACCCACTGAGCTGTCTCTCCAGCCCTACTTGTCAATCTCTGTGTGCTAGTAGTCTGTCGAGAGGTGGGAAATGATCTGCCCATGAGGTAATACCACCCTCAGGAGGTCAGTTCAGTAGAACCAATAAGATGGTGCCAAGGGCTGCTTCAGTACCACGGCGCAATGGGCTTCATGGATATTATGAGGGGATCACAGTATAGGGGTCTGTTGTTCATTTCCTATGACTACTGTAAAAAAATAAATCAAACCTATAGCTTTGTTCCCTCTCAATTCTAGAGGCCAAGAAATCAACTGTAGGCAAGGCCACTCCCCCGAGAGGCTTTTAGGAAGAATTTGGTTCTTGCTTCTCCCAGGGGTGAGGAGGTCATCCCTCGACTTGCAGGTGTCTCTCTCTGGTCTCTGCCTTGGCATTGGATTCACACGGCCTTTCCTTCCATGTGCCTCTCTCTCCCAAGTACACCTGAGGCAGCACTTGGCGTCCATCCAGAATCCCAGGGAGTAGCTCTGCACCTCAAGCTCCTTAGCCTAATCACATTCCGTCTCTGGTCATGTAGATCACAGCCGGAGTTTCCTGGTACTACGAGGGGAATAGATGCTTGGGGGGTGTCACTTTTTCAGCTTTTGAAGGCCCTTAATCCAGCCTGAGGTGGGGGCAGGAAAGGCTTCCTGGAGGAATTGACCTTCAGACCCACTCTGCACTGATTGCTGGTTCCTCTGCGTCTCTGGCATTGACCCCTGCAGGCTGGGTTGTGATTCCTATGGAATGCATATCAGTAAGCTTCCCTGGTCTGGCCAAGAGGAGTCATTCACGAGAGACTTGAGGGGCAGGCACGGGAGGAAGAGGTCTGTCTCTCTTCTCTTCCATGGCCTCGCTGGTGGCAGTGATTTCTCCGTTGAGGTTCCAGCTCCTGCCAGTTAGGTCCTTGGCCCTAGGACACCACCTGTTCCCTTTGTCCCTCCAGTCTTCAGGACGGAGAGATGGGGCACCCACTGACAGAGAAGGGTTTGCCTTTGGGGGCAGAAAGTGACAGCCCAGAGTTCATGAGGCTTGGGTTTGGGCAAAAGAGTCAAGGGTATTGATTCCTTGGCATAGTAGGGAATGTAGTTTGTGTTAGCAGGCTTCTGGCTCAGGCATGACTTATCTGAACTACAGGAGGAAAGGGACAGAGACTGGCACCCCTGCCATCTCTGCTGTAGGGTGTGACAGCCAGCTCCTTCTTAAGACATAAAGTTGCACATAATGGACACAGGGGCTACATAAGAGAACCAGGAAATGGTTTCTAGAAGAGGTTTCTAGAAGTTTTCAGGACATAGGAAGGAAGGGGTGATGTTCTTCACCCCTCATGATCCACTCTGTTGTGTAGGGCTGGCTACATCACAGCCTGGACATATGTACTCCAAATACCACCGGCGCCCTGATTCACCCTAGAGATGCACTCAGCGTTTCTGGCCCTGGAATCTGAGTTGCTCAGAGCTTCCTGGAGATTTTGGTGTGTGGCTGTGTGGAGCAGCCGATGCTCACAGCCTGTTTCTTTGAAAGCAGTAATTATTGCCCCTATCTGCTGAATTCTTGACAGGTCTTGCTCACTCTTGGGTTAGCTGTAAATCTCTGGTTTAGAAAGGCTGTTGCCATGGAAAAGGCTTTGCATTGCGATTTCCTTAGGGTTTGACTTTGGGTTTTTATTGTTACCACTGTTGTGTCCAAGAATAGCTTCTTCTAAGAATAAACTATGGGAAAAGAGGACAGTACAGAGCTCAGTCTTATTTTCAATGGGTTCTTGGTATCACACATCACAACATATCTTCTGCTGTGCCAGGAAGGTGAGGCCTACACAGGAAGAAGGCAGACTGGTCTCACCTGTGACCCCAGCACCAGCAAGGTCAACCAGCACACTTTAGGGAGCACCACTGCTCAGTTCCCTCTTTCTCGAAACCAACCTCTTGGGACCTAGGTCAACGCAACAAACAGCAATAGAGACTCCGCCACCTGCAGTCATAAGATGTTGTCATGTAGGCCCACCCCTGCCCTCTGGCCTCACTGCCCCTATCTTCCAGAAGCAAGGGAAGCCCTAAGCTGCACGTGACCCCAGCAGAACAGACTGTAAGAGGATAAACAGAATGGGGGCAAATGAGTGGGATGCCAAGTTAGAACTCAACTACTCAACATAGAGGCAACATTTTCTTTTCACTCATAAAGACTGAGTTTGGGGGCTGGAGGGATGGCTTAGTGGTTAAGGAATTTGCCTGCAAAGCCAAAGGACCCTTGTTTGATTCCCCAGGACCCACATAAGCCAGATGCACAAGGTAGTGCTTATGTCCTGAGTTCGTTTGCAGTGGCCGGAGGCCCTGGTGCACCCATTCTCTCTCTCTCTCTCTCTCTCTCTCTCTCTCTCTCTTTCTCTCTCTCTCTCTTTCTCTCTCTGAAATAAATAAATAAATAAATAAATAAATAAATAAATAAATAAAATTTTAAAAATTAAAATTAAAAAAAGATTTGAGTTTTGATTGCCAAAGGTATATATTCTTCCCTGCAAAAATTATGGAAAGTACAGAAAGTATAAAGGATTCACTCATGACATCATAACTTGCATTTTGAGCTATTTCCATTCAGCTGTTGTCTGCAAATTTTATTACAAATGCCTTTGCTGGGTTGGCAGATGGTACCTGAAATTGCAGGGTTATGTATCAGAGCTCCCCAGATGCACAGAGGCCCTCAGAGCAAGCTCAGTCCTGATGATATGCCTCTGTCTGGCAGGTGAGCCTAGCTCAGAAACCAGTGGTTAGCGATGGGATCTGCCTGTAAACTCCCTGGGCCCACCCACTGAGGCAAGGGTGGCATTACTTACTGAACCACAAAATGTACTGAGAAATCTCCACTAGCCATCTTCATCCCGCTCTCACAGGCATGTTTAAGCCAGCACAGTTACACTTCCGTCTAGCCTCTGGCTCCTCCCCTCACCAAGGCCAGCCTGTTCAGGATGTGCCTCTCAACTCTGTGGGGAAAGGACACATATTTTCATTCTGTTTTGTTCTGCAAAAAGACAGAAACATGCTTAGAGGGTGCCAGATGTTAAACTGCACATATTTACTCAATTTCTGAACTGCTGACTCTCACTGCTTGGCAACAGCATTCTCGGATGGACCAACTCTGTCCACAGACCACAGTACTTCCCTCATGCTGAGCAGATTCTCCCTCTGGAATCTTCTCCATCACCAAAGACTTCTTCGGCAAACATTCCATCAGCAGAAGGCAGCCAGGGTGCATTAGCTGTGGAGTCCTCCTCATCTGAAAATCCGGAATCTGAAACTTATAAGTAACTCTCAGGAAATGTTGTGCTCATGAACTCACAGCAGCTGTGGTAGCCTGTGGAAGGCATGCACAAGACTGGGCAGTCAGCAAGCCATCAGGAAGAAGGGAGGAGTTAATATGGCCACACCCCTTCCAAGGAGCTATTGGCTGTTAATCGATTAATCGTTGCTGGGAGGGGGAGTCATTTTCTTCAGTGGTATAGTCACTGTCAAGTTGTCCATGCTAAAGAAAATAGATCCCAACCTGAATAGTACCTGAAACTCAGGAGGGGAGGGCTAGGTACATTGCCCAGTGGTTAAAGGTGCTTGCTTGCAAAGGCTGCTGGTCTGGGTTTGATTCCCCAGTACCCACGTAAAGCTACATGTATAGTGGCTCATGCATCTGGAGTTTGTTTGTAGTGGCAGGAAGCCCTAGCATGCCCATTCTTTGTTTCTTATTCTCGCTCTCTCTTTTTTTCTCTCTCTTTCATATACATATTTAAAGAAATATCCATAAAAAGATACAAAAGTAGGAGACATGGATGGGAAGAAGGGTTTTAGTAGGAGTGAAAAGGGGACAGGTGGATGTAATAGGGGCTGAATGTGATCGGATTACATTGGTTGTGTGCATTATGCAATTGTAAGGAAAAAGTCCAAACAAGAGACAGTTTGGGGTATTCAGATATTTCTAGATTTTTTTTTTTTTTTTTAGATTAAGGATGCTCAACTAGTAAAACTTTTGCAAATCTTGTAAAATGTGAAAAATGTGTTTCCAGATATGGAAACACTTCTGGTTCAAGCACTTTTGATAGGAATATTTAACCTGTACTAGTATTGCTGAAATAAACATTTGGACCTTAATATTTTTCCATGTTTCAGATCAGAATAAATCTCCAGAAGACAACTTAAGAATAAAGGGGGGGGGGGGATTGGAGAGGTGACTCATCTGTTAAGGTATTTGCCTTGCAAAGCCTAATGACCTAGGTTTGATTCCCTCATATCCACATAAAGCCAGATGCACAAAGTGGCATATGCATCTAGAATTCATTTGCGGTGTGCCCAGTCTCTCTTCTTTTTCTCTTTCTCTGATTGCAAGTAAAGAAATAAAAATAGGGCTGGAGAGATAGGTCAGTGGTTAGGAAGTTGCCTGCACAAGGTGGTGCATATATCTGGAGTTCGTTTGCAGTGGCTAGATGTCACTGTGTGTAGGTCTGTATCTCTTCTCCCTGTCTCTCTCTGTTTGCAAATAAATAAATAAACATAAAAAGAAAAATTTTTTTAAATAAAGGACACAGTTATTCTTAAGTCCTTTGACACCTGTTACAAACACCTTTCAGAAAGTGTATACCCATTTTTACTCTCACCAGCAGGAATTAAGAGGTCAGCTTTATCAGTCCCCCACTAGTATTGACATGTCTTATGACTTTTTTTCCATCCTTGCTCTGTGGGCAGTCAAGAAAGACACTATGTCCATGTGGTTCCAACTTCCATTTCTTTGATTTCTGGTCAGGCTGAGTGAATTTCATATGTTCATTTTGCAAATGAATTTTCAGGTTCTGTGGTTCACCCAACAACAGGATATAGAGGAAGGAACCACACTGGCGTTACATTCCTGAACACATGCCCATTAAGCAAGTACTGTAGCCGAGGAATCTGGCGACCACTTGTCAGAGTCTTTCCTTAAGGAGAACGAAATGATTGATGTCCTTGATGTAGTGGCTGCCAGTACCCATCCTTGCTGTTTGCCTCTGCAGTCAGTCATATTTTTCTTTTTCTTTTCTTTTCTTTTCTTTTCTTTTCTGTCTTTCTTTCTTTCTTTCTTTTGGAAAATTTCAACCTTGATTTGTATTTACTCATTTAATTTTAAATTTTAGTTGGCATACAGAGATTTAGGTATCATTCATTGTGGCATTTTTAAATTTTTAAATTCAATTTGTTTTTTGTTGATTCTCACCTGTCTCTTGGAGCCCCAGTACCCCCTCCCCCTGTGCTCTTCCCCTCAGCATTCACCCCTTTTATTGGCATGTCACATGTGCCTTCCATCACCCCTCTGCCAGTTCATCTGTTTATATTCACTTTTGGTGACAGTCCTACCATGGTCGCTTTTATTCACCTTTGCATCCCCCCATATATACCTACTTACAGGGATTCTACGCTAAGATGCACATATCAGAGAGAGCATGCAGCTTTGGTCTGACTGAGTTTGAGTCACTTCACTTAATATGATTCTTTCTAGAACATCCGTTTGCCTGCAAATTTTATAAATTCATTTTCCATACTGCTGAATAGAATTCCATGTTTTGCTTTTCTAGACAGGGTCTCACTCAATAGCTGGCTTTGAGCTTGTAATCCTCCTGCCTCTGCCTCCCAAATGCTGGGATTATAGGCATGAGCCACCACACCTGGTACTGTTTGTTTTCTTTATGTGAAAAATGGGGTGATTGTCGTGCGTAACCCTGAAGTTTGTGTTCTGTGGCCGTGACCTCATGGGAGAATAAAACTCCATGCTAGAGGTGGCTAACGTGTCCTCATGGCTAGGAGAAGTGCCACTGGCTTTAGAGAAGAGAAGAAGGCTAGGGGGAAATGCAGGCCTCTGCCAATTCCTTGGGGTACCCCATGGAATCAGAATCATGAAGGTTTGGGGGGTCTCTGTGTCTAGGAGGACAATTAAAGATGTCTGCCTTGGAGCAGCTTGGAAAGCAGGCAGATTGAGGTTGCCAGCTATATAAGAGCTGTACCTGCCTGTAGTGTGAATGCAACCTCTCTCTAGCCATGAGCTCACAGATGACTCCCAAACCCCAAAGTCCAGTGAGGAGATGGTTCCAAATCAGGATAGGTAACTCTGCCTGGTCTGGCAGGGCCCTTTAAGACAGCCATTGGCTTGCTGAGTTGGAGCAGGCAGGATGGGGTTGAGCACTGACACCAGGCAGTTCTGAATCACACCAGTAACCTCCTCATTTCCATTTTATTAGTTTTCACTTGGACTTAAACAGCCATGCATGTAGTCTAGATTCGGGGAATTGGGGTGGATCTGGACAATTAAAAGTCCTTGATGTTTTGCAGGTTATCTCTGAGTAGAGCAAAACCAGAGAAGTAACCAAAAGCAAATTCCTTTTTCCCCCTTTACTGCTGTTCGTTGAAGTGATTTTGGTGGGATTAATTGCCTGCTGCAAATGATTTGCATTTTATAGCCTCAGCTCTGTTCAATGGGTCAGAGGATATAAAAGCAGAAGCCCAAAATTCTGGCAGTCCCAGTGAGCTGCTCCAAAAACACTGGACCAGCATCTCCTATTCGTCACTCAGTGGTAGGATACTCCACGTGTGTTTCCAGCTGAGCTGCCTCCCTGTTAGAGTTGGCATTCCTCTGCCATCCTAGAGAGCAAACCAGCTTTGGTAGATACTGGGGTGGAGGGAGAACTTCCTATGTGAAATCTAGGAGAGCTGTCTCTAAAGCCAGGACAGACGAGCCTGTAAACAGTTCAAAACCACAGGGCGTTGTGGAGCAGGGTTAGACGCTTTAGCTGAGAGGCCGGTGATGGGAGCAGGCGCAGCTGCCCACAGTGTAGTAGAAGGAACTGGCCTTCTCCAGCCCATGGGTGTCTTTGTATGGTCAGGAAAAAGGGTGTTTCCTCCCAGTGGAGGGAGGCCAACTCAGCCAGCTTGGATTCCACTCCTCCACAGGTAAATCCTATGAATCCAAATCCACCAGAGAGAGGGCAGCTTTGCTCAGCTCAGGACAGTTTTATTACACAGAGGCATGGGCCTGGCTCTGCTACTGTTTTTATCTTTAAGAAACTGAAAATCTCTGTGTGTGTGTGTGAGAGAGAGAGAGAGAGACAGACAGACAGACAGACAGACAGACAGAGACAGAGAAAGATCTGCATCTTAAAATGGAATCTCAGTCCCAGGTTCTTTTTTATTTTCCCTAAATACCACTGGAGTCAACCCATAAGGCCTGGGCTGTGGATTTGCACACTCTGACGCTGTGTCATACATAAACAATGCCTCAGGAACGCTAGTGTTCTTGTCTTTGATTCTTTAACTCCGATGAGTGCATTTCAGAAACGCATCAAATCAGGAGGAAGTGCGATGCAGGTCCCTAAACCTGTGGCTCACGTACTGAAAGCAGAGTGAACTTACCAGGTGGGCATTTTAGGCAGTTTGTCATGAGCTTTTCCTCTGTAACTGCCCACCTGCTGGACAAGGAGATCCTGGGTCAGGCTGCCCCGGGGTGTCAAGCATTGTGAAGGGAGGAGCAGTTCTCAGGCAAGCAAAGTGCCGCTGCCCAAGGTCCAACAGTGGCTGAGGTGGCAGTGTTTGGGCTTCCCCGCTGAGCCCAGAGTGAGTGCATATAGATGGCTCATTAAACTCTGAGCTGACAAACAGGCACACTGTAGAGGGTCCCTTTGAAGAGCAGGAGATCACAGGAACAATTTCCTGTTTGCCAGTTTGCAGCTCCAAGATCTCATCACTTTGGGATTGTTTAACTAAAGCATGTTGATGGTCCCCAATACCGACACCTTTAGCAGCAAGTTTTAAGCCTATATGGGCGGCAAATCCTTTCCTCCCCTACTTCCCTTGCAGGTGTGAGTGTGTGAGTATAATTTGGAGGAGGAGGAGGAGGGGAATGGTGCAGGAATGAGTGTGTGTGTGTGTGTGTGTGTGTGTGTGTGTGTGTGTGTGTGTTTTTGTTTTGGGAGCGGGGGATGGTAGGCCAGTGAAGCTTTCTGGTCTCAGCCAACCCAGAGACTTTGGTCTGACTCTATTCTACTCAGAACAGAGAGCTATACTTCTGCCCATGTCTATGTGTTGCATACGTGTTAAATCACTATGGTTGTTTGGCTGGTAAATTCAGACCCACACAGTGGCTCTTCATGCCTGTAGGTTTTACATCAGTGTATTTAGCCAACCAGCGTTGAAAATATTGGGAAGAACATTTGCAGACTTTTTCTCATCATTATTCCCTAAGTAATACGGTGCAACACTTATTCATATTGTTATTATTTACAGCATAACACTTATTCATATACTGGTTACTTACATTGTTTTAGGTGTCTTGAGATAAAGTACTTAGAAGAATATGGGTAGCCTACTTGCAATCGTGCCATTTTATAGAAAGAACTTAAGCACCAACAGGTTTTGGCACTTTGGGGTTGAAGATCCTAGAACTAATCACCTGAACATCAACAAGGGCTATAATTATGCATGGTGCCTCCCCAAAGGTTGGTTTGGTTTGGAACCTTTGCATAGACCATGCTTCTAGAGAGGTGACTGGTCCCCAAGTAGCACTGAGACACATTGCTTCTCACCAACAACTGAGGGCACCAGATTCTTAATTAGAGAAGACATGTTGCATATGACAAGCATTTAATAAAGATCCGTATGCCTGATTCTGTGATCCCTTGATTTCATTGGAACTGTAAGAAAACTTGGTAAGTTTAAATTGTATCTTCTTCCTCTTTGAAACTGCTGGAAACACGCTTGTCAATGGTTTTGCAGTGTGATTGATTGTAGTAGGCAGGGTAAGAGGAGCGTGGCAGTAGACAGATCAATCATTTATGGTTGCCTGTAGAAGGTATCGTCATAATCAAACGGTATTACACCCCTTCGCATCTCGGTTGATCATTTTCACACTTTTCTTCCATAGATTTTAGCATATTCCTAGCCACGTAGATGGCAAGTTATGTAACTCTGAATCTTCTGGTAGTGATGCTGTCGTTTTCTTATCTTACTTACCACAGGAGTTTAGAGAGACAGACAGATGGGGCCGGAGGGATAGAGACCCTTGAGTGTTACAGCTGAGTCAGTGAGGAGGCATGTGTGTCATTCTTTAATAATCTGTCTCAATACTTTTCTGAAAGTAGGTGGGACAAACAGTGTTAAAGGTGATGACTCCAAGCTGGGTGGCATGGCGCATGCCTTTAATCCCAACACTTGGGAGGCAGAGGTAGGAGGATTGCTGTGAGTTTAAGGCCTGCCTGAGAGACTACATAGTGAATTCCAGGCTGA
Organism: Orientallactaga sibirica; assembly: GCA_036365145.1. Lineage (NCBI taxonomy): Eukaryota > Metazoa > Chordata > Mammalia > Rodentia > Dipodidae > Orientallactaga > Orientallactaga sibirica. The sequence goes on from JAEOAD010000194.1 coordinate 2,777,929, forward strand.
CCTGGGTAGAGCAAGACCCTCCTACCTCAAAAAAAAAAATTTTTTTTAAAAGGTGATTACTCTAACTGCCAAGTTGGTTCTTTAACCAGAAACTGGAAGTTCTACAGGGAAACAAACACAGAAAATCCCTTTTGTATCCTTCATGCTTGTCAGTTTTCTTTGGTGTATTAGAAGAAATAGAGATAAATGAAAAGCTAGGGAAACCTAAGCACAGGACCCTCAGCTGCCTTCTCTTATACATATCCTTATTCCAACCCGAGCTCTGTTTTGCATAACTACAAAGTGTGGCTAGTAACAGATATGTCGAGTATTGCTTAAGTTAGAGGGATAACAGATATGTTGCCATGTGCAGAACTCACTAAGTGGCATGATATGTGGGGTCCTGGACTAAAGCTAACCTACATGCAAATGCTGGTTTTGGTGACTCCAGCTGAGTGGCTCTGGGCACATGGCTCTGCCCCCCTGAGCTTCTGTTTTCTCTAATGAGAATCTGGGTTGATAATGCCTGTGCACTGTTGTAGGGAAGGAGACCATGTATAGAAAAGAGTGAAGAGCAGGGGTGGGCACAGAAAGAAGCTCTGAGAAATTGGGGACATTCATATTGCTTTACACAGTTTTATGTTCTACCCAATGTCCTGTTACCTGTGCAACTCCTCAGGCCTTGGTCTGGCTGTCTGCTGACTATGTGCCTTGAGAAGAACTTGCATTGACCCAAGCCTTCCCTGAGCAGGGCCTGGGGCCCAAGGGAGGGTCAGCACCCTTCTCCTGGAAGACCCTCTCGCAAGAATGTCCCCAAGCTCCTTAGCTGGAAAGGGACAGGTGAGTATGTGGAAGACCCTTGCCATCCCAATGGCCAGAGCTTCCTGAGGACTCCCCAGGGCATGGCAGTTTACAGAAGCCCGCCTTTAGGAGGAATTATGAGGCAGGAGTCTTTGTGCATCACTTTGCCTCAGCCTAGGCCCCGAGAAAGCCCTGCCTGTGCTGCCTTTATCTCCTCTTCCCTGGCACCTCCGTGCTGCTGTGCACTGCACTCTGCGTGGGGGACCTCCGGAGCCAGAGGCAGGACTCAGCCTGGGAAACTGCCTTCTTTAAGTGACAGGCACCTGGTCCAGTCCTTTGTGACTACATTCTCCTGCCCGCCGCTCTCCCTCTGGCCATAAACAAGTTCCCTAAGCCGGGAGGGAGGGTGACGGGGGCTTCTCAGCCACAGAGCTGTCTCTCCGTACATTTGTTCCCTTCCTGAGCTGCAGGTGGGGTCTCTTCTATCAGCTCCTCTGGGGTCCCTGGCTCTTTCTCATGTTTTCTTCTCTTTTTTTTCTTAAACCCATGAAATATGATAAATGGTTGTTCAAGAAGCCTGCACAAATGCTCTCTAGAGCAATGCTTCTTAATGTGCTTGTAAATCGCCTGTGGATCTGAGCATAGCAGGGAAAGTCCCGTAGCACAGAGGTGACGTTTAGGGCAGCTCGACTTGCTTACAACATGAAGAAGGCACGATAGAAGACAGTCTTCCTGGCCCCAGAAAGAGTGGCCTGTTGGAATGACAGAGAGATTGGAGAAGGGAATGGTTTGTGAAAATAGCTCTGAGATATTGTTAAAGAAAAGGAAATTAACATTTGTTAACAAGCATACATCTTCTAGATGGCCCCCCGGAAGGTGGTAGTAAAGGTAATCACATAGCTGGAGTATGGTCAGCTTTGAGCCAGGCTGCCTGGGAACCCAGCACCTGCTAACAGAGTCCTGGGCAACTATGTGTCTCAGGTAGAGTCATGCCCCCTTGCAGTGGGACCGGCTGATGAGTAAGTACCTTCCTCACAGAATGCCTCTATTACGGGTTAAATGTGAGATATGTCAAAGGACCCAGTCCAGTGCTTGGCACGGAAACACCCAGTGAGTGTTAAGCCATCGACATCAGGGTCGTCTGGTCAGGCTTTTTTTCTAAGCCTTTGTGACTAGGCCCTGGTGAGCAGAGATCCCCTAGACTTGATGTTTTTAGTAATTTTCCATCCACTGACCACTCCCCCGCCTGCCGCTGCATGCCCATAAATCTCCACTCATCCTTCAATGTGGACTTGAGCCCAGTGTTCCTGTGCAAGACCCCATGGTGGTGATGATTTGCCAAGCCTAGGGAATCTTCTTCCTTCTTTCTCTTTCTAGTTTTGCTCTCCCCAGTCTTCTTTCCTCTCCTTTCTTTCTCTTTCACATTCAATGTTTGGGATCTAATTTCTAGCTCTGCTAGCTGGGCCCAGGCAGTGATAGTTTCCTTTTAACTGAAGAATTGAAATGTCCTCTGCTTAGAAGCCAAGTATGGAGAGCAACAGCTTTTCTCAAGCTCCAAGCTGTAAAACCTGAAAACGAAAGGAACAAACAAAAAAGAAACACAGCTGAAAGGAGGGCAGGTATAAACAACATGGAGGTCCCTGTCAGTCTCTGGTTTGTACACCCACCCAATGCTTTGGGCTCCAGGCAGCCTTAGCTTTTCCAGAGGGGTTCATCAGCCTCATTATGGCCTTTGGAGCACAATAGAATAAGCCACCCCTCTCTCCCTCCCTCCCTCTTCCTCTTCTCTCCCCTTCTCTGCATTTATGTGTGTTCTTTTCTTCATTAAGAAGATACAGGGGAATAGGGGGATGGCTAAGTGGGTAAAGTGCTTGCCTGCATGACCTAAGGACTCATTTTCAACTCTCCAGGTCCCACATAAGCCAATGTATAGTGACGCAAACATGCGATGTCACACATGCGTACAAGGGGATGCACATGTCTGGAGTTTGATTGCAATGGCTGCAGGCCCTAGCACACCAATTCTCTCCCTCCACCCCACCTCGTGGGTGCACATAAAGATAAAGAAGATAAAGTGGAAACGTTGTTAATGTGCTGGAATGCTGTGCTACTGGAAAGCTTGAGCCAGCATCAGGAACGGGTCCTGGGTACCACAAGGAAGCGCCTCCTTGACTCCTCAAAGCCTCCTTTTATCTGTAAGCAGTACTAATGAGAACATCCACCAGACTAGAAGCTCCCACAGGGTGGGAGTTAGATTTGTTGAATGTGTCTCACTCAGGGTGTGTCTCTTGTTGCTGTGACAAAATACCTGACTAGAAGCAATTTAGAGAAGGAAGGGTTTATTTTGGTTTACAAAGGATTGAAGATACAGCCCATCATAGCAGAGAAGGCATGAGGCGTGGTGGCAGGAGGATGCAGCAGCTGGTCACGTTGTGATCACAGTCAGGAAGCAGAGGATGATAAATGCTGGCACTCAACCTGCTTGCACCTTTGTACACAGCCCAGGACCCTGCCCCCTGGAATGGTGCTGCACACAGTTAAGGAAAGGCTTCCCACCTCAACCCAATCCAGAGAATCCCTTACCTGTATGCCCAGAGGCCAGCCTAGTCTAGATAATCCCTCACAAGCATCCCAGAGGCTCGTTTCCTAGGAGATTTTAGATCCTACCAAGTTGACAGATGACAAACCATCATTTAGTGTTCCACATATGTTGGAATGCACATTTGCCATCAACCTCATTGAGTGGAAATCATTGAGATCATGGTGCATGAAGGCTCTTAGCCCACATATCTTCACTGTATGTCCACTTGTCTTTCCTAATGTTAACCTTGCTCATTAGAAGGAGGAAGAAAGAAGTAATGAAAGGGAGGTGATATCATGGCATGGCCATTACGTTTCAGCATGAATTTTAGAAAGGATTGACATTCAGAGCACAGTGCAGTAGGAGAAAGACGGCAGAGAAATGAAGGAAACTGTAGTCGTTCTCCTTGACCTTGAGGCTTTTTGGAATTATATATTTAAATGATAGCTATTGAATGCCTATTATATGCCATCCCTGGTTATTCATCACAACTTGTAGCACAAACCTGGGTCTCTTGAAAATCTGAAAAACACCCTCCATGCCTCTGGCCTTTGAACAGCGCTTTTTATTAACCAATAGAGAAATTCAAGTCATCCTCCTTCCCACGGCTCCTCAGCAACTCACTTTGGCTAGGGACAAACTGGCCCAGCCCTAGAATGGGACCCAAGCTCGCATCTCCTGCACAAAACCTCACAGGGGTCCTGCTTTTGTCCAGGCAGAGGACAGGGTGTCACCTTTGTGAAGGGACCTTACCATACTTCCTGTTAGAACATGCCAGGTTCTTGAAGCGGGGACATATATCTTGATGCCATTGTAAGATATGGACTCCTTTTCCCCTCACCTCTCTGCTGGGATTTGTTGTATAAAGACCCCTAAGGCAGACATGATAGAGCCATACCTACTTAATCTCAATCCATCTCTCTGAGTGGGGCTGGAGAAAGTACCAGATGAGATCTGAGAGGAAGAGCAAACCAGAGCCCAACCTTGTGGGGTTTCTGGATGACACTCACTGGGAACGCCCTGACGACTGAGCTGAGGTTAATCACTTCTGCTGCATCCTTTTAAGAAGCTCAGTCTCTCTGTGCTTCTGCCTTAAATGAACTAGGCCTGGGTAACACACCTCAGACGTTCTACAAAGAAACCTTTCTTACAGCCACTGTGGCAGAGCTGACATGTAGATAGATGCATATTCTCCACACACTGGAGTTTTAGAAGGCAGCAGCTAACAAAATGCCTTCAAATCACAGAGTTTTAGGACACAGCTCTCATTATGTCCTCACACTGACATGCACCACATTAGCAACCCTAGAAACATATCCGCAGGAGAACTCTGGGGCCTCGCTCACTCTCCGTACAGGAAGCCTTCTTCCCCCAAGTGTGTGCTTTCCTCTCACCGGTTCAAGAAAAATGCTCAGATATCCTGACATCTCCAAGCTTCTCTTTCCTTCCCCTCCTACTACAGTTACAGGTATTTCAGACTTTCTCACAGGATGAGAAACGATGACTTAAAATGTCAAAGCCAACCACCATCTGAAAGTGTCTGAACCAAAACGAGAACAAGAAAACCATCAATCACTCCCAGGGTACCACTCGTGACCAGCCATGAGCAGAGCCTCTTGGTGATGAATTATGTTTGTCTCTGACTCTCCTTGACAGTTGCCCTTCCGTGGCAAGTTTCCTGCATTATAAAAGTACTCCAGATGTGAGAGCAGCTCCATGTTCAGGGCTCTCAGCCTAATTAATTCAATTACAGGGTGGTGATTTAAGAGGTCAACAATGACATTTCCAGAGAGCACCTTTTGTCTTCCCAGCAGCTAGCTTTGTCTTGTGACTGTGACGGCTTCAGGTGGCTCTGGATCTGTGGAGACCAACATGCGCCCTGTCCCAATTTTGATTCTTATTCCAATTGTTTGTTCTAAGGCTGAATAAAGACAAAGGCCATGATTTGGTTCTACAAGGATAAGTGTCAGTTGCACATCAGAAGACATTCGAACAGCATAAATATTCTCACTCCAGGTACAAACACAGAGGAAGCAGCAATATGAGCCCCAAAGATGGTGATTCCATTTCATTCCCTTCTGAAGCTGCTAACTTGGGAGGTGAGGCCTAGAGAAAGTCACCTCTCAGAGTTTCTGCTTCCTCGCTTGTAAAACTGTGTTGCTGATAGAACCTTATAAAATATGTTTTAGGAGCAAATGAGTTTGATTTTTAAATTTTTATTTATTTTTTTTATGAGAGAAAGAGATAGAGAAAAAGAGAGGGAGAATTGATATGCCAAGACCTCCACAGCCATGGCACTTGAACTCCAGACACATGTGCCATCTTGTGTGCATATATAACCTTGCATGCTTGCATCACCTTGTACATCTGACTTACCTGGGATCTGAAGAGTAGAACATGGCTCCTTAGGCTTCACAGGCAAGCACCTTAACTGCTAAGCCATCTCTCCAGCCCTTTTAAAAAAAAAAAAAATACTTATTTTTTATGAGTGAGAGAGAGAAGCAAATGAATTTTTAAATATTTATTTATTTATTTATTTATTTGCAAGCAGAGAGAGAGAGAGAGAAAGATTGAGAGAGGAGATAGACACAGAGAGAGAATGGGAGTACCAGGGCTTCTAGCCACTGCAAATGAACACCAGATGCATGTGCCCCCTTGTGCATCTGGCTTATGTGGGTACTGGGGAATCGAACCTGGGTCCTTTGGCTTTGCAGGCAAGCACCTTAACAGATAAACCATCCCTCCAACCCGCAAATGAATTTTTATATGAAAGACATTTGGCCTGGAAATGTGGGAACACCCAATGGATGTTAGCTGTGATTATTAATGTTACTAGTTTCATTTATACCTGAGGCATAGCCTAGCTTCAAGCCACAGAATCAGATGTTAGCTATTTATGCAGGAACAAACATATATTTAAAATTATAGCGAGTGTCCTACAAAATTGCTTAGATAGTAAGAAAAAAAACAAAAAACACAGAGACCATCAGCTCTCAGCAACATCCAGCATCACTCAGGAGATGACCTTCGAGGTACCACTGTTCCCACCCCTACTCCAGAGATTGTACTAGCATGCATTAGACGTTACCAGCCTGAGGCTCAGAACACTGCTGTCTCCAGCCACCACTGCTGCAGAACTTGACCTTGATCAACCTCTAGAAAAGATTCTTCCAATTTGCTGCTGCTTTGAGGAACTCAGTCCTCATTTATGTACGGAGCTGCTCTGTCTGATGGGCAGAACCTTAGGAGTATTATCCCACCATTGCTGTAAGAATCTAGAAAAACCTGTGATAGAAGGGGTCTTCCCCCCTACCACCACCAAAACCCAAAGACGAGACAATTCCCCAGATGTTGAAGAGAGGAGGTGTGCTGATGAAAGGTGAGAAAGGATGATAAAAAGAAAGGAGTTTCCTGATGGGGACAAGGGTATGTGCAAGGCAGTTTAGTTTTCTACATGGCATGAAGCATCATGTATGTAAGGCTGGCCTGAAACTGGACTTCAGGTATGCATTCTGTTAAGTGAAAGCCCCCTCCTTCATTGCACTGATGTTTCTGAAAAGTTAGGAGACAGGAGTTGTCCTCCCCCTGCCCCCACCCCTGGGAGAAGCAAGTGCTCTGAGGGCCTGGGGAGCAAGGTGTTAGCACAAGGGATAAAGGAGTATGAATGCCAAGACATTGCAATGAGGCATCTGGGACCTTGTCTGAGAGATGAATTTCCATACTTTGCTTGGCCCCTTTGCTGCGTGAGCACTCACTAATGAATATTAGATTGCTGTAATTACCGAATGAGCCTCTGGCCACCTGCAGCTCTACCCATGTACTTGAGGTCAGCTAGGCTTGCTTAGCGGAACCTGGCAACATTTCAGCTGATGCCAGACAACCTTGTCTATAGCAGTTTGTGTTCCTGCAACCGTCCTGTTGCTAGATATGTGAGAGGGTGTTAGATCTGGTGGTGGGACGAGCACTCCCCAAGCACTCAGACCAGCATGAGTAGAAAGGCCCAAAGGACCATGCTATCCTGTGACCCAGCCATGCGTGGGGGTGATCTGGGCTGAGCTTGATCATCCATGGTTAGCCCCCCCCCCCACTCTCCATAGAACCTTTCCAGCTGGACTATAAAAACATCCCTAACTTCTCCATAAGTGGCTATCCATGTGCTGGTTTGAATGTGAAGTGCCCTCCTCCTCCCTCCCATAGCCTCATGTGTTTTGAGTGCTGGTCCCCAGCTGGTGGCAATTTGGGAAAGTAGTGGGGCCTTTGAGAGGCGGAGCCTTGCTGGAGGAGGAGTGTCACTGGCGGTGGACCTTGAGGCTTATTAGCCCAGCCCACTGGGTGTTCAGAGCAGGTTCACTCAGAGTACTGCCTTCCCCTGCTGCTATGACAAGATGTGCCCCTGGCTTCCTGCTCACATCTGTCATGATTTTCTCCCCACCATGATGAAACTTCCCCTGAAAACTATTAGCCTGAAATAAACCCTTTCCTCCCATACATCTGCTTCTAGTCATGACTGGGTATTTTGTCCCAGCCATGACAAGGTGACTGTTATAGTCAGGATCTAAGACCTCTCTGCAGATGAGACTGATGGCTCTATTTGATCCACCAGGGGACTCTTTAACCTTGATAACAAGTCACTTCTTCATCTGCACTCACCTTTCATCCCAGGCCCTTTGGAGCTGGACAGAGAACTGATGTGAATAATGAGGGAGTTGGCTTTGTTGAGAGCATTGACTATATCCCTGAAGTTGTCCACTCCCCTCAACCCTCTAGGAAGGCCAGCAGCTATTTACATGTCACACTTGATAGATGAGGCACCTAGGCCTCTCCAAGGTCACATAGCAGCAAACAGAAAGCTAACATCCACCTCCTGACTCTCAGTCCATTACCACAGCACTTGTCACTCCCCTTGGTGACTTGGCTCCCCGCTGGAAATATCGCAAAGTGGGAGGTAAGGGGCAAGATTAAATAAGACGATGCACACAGGATCCTTAGCGTAAAGTGGGGTATGTAAGAGCACTCAGTGATGTGATTAGCTCCCACATACGTAGGCCCCTTACCATGCCCGCTCCGTCTCACATAGTGCTCTCATATATGGCGCACACTGACTCTCCCTCCACCTGTAGTCGAGAATAAGGATTTGGTTATTCTCATGCATGTTCATAAAGTGCCTTTTAGCTATTAAGGTCTCAACACCAAGCTATTGTTCTAGTCCAGATTCAAGCCAACTTAGACCCAAGCAACACTGTCCAGGGTTTCTCTGATATTCCAAGAGCCTTGCACCTTGTCATTTCTCCCCTTCCCATCCCTTAACCATAGTGACCCCATACCTCTCCCCCGCCTGCCCCCTCCTGCCCTCCCAACCACTCACACCAGAGTCGAGAAGGCAAGAGTAGCTGTTCCCTGCATAAGATGCTGAATGAGCCCCGGAGTTAACTCAAGAATGCAAGGTCTACGTGGCAGAAAGAGACAGGTCAGCAGAGTTTCGATCCCCATGGTGACCCTGGATTCTAAGCTGACACCCGGCAGAGATCCCCTGTCAAAGGGCCACTGCAGAAACCTCCCCCAGTATCAAGCCTGGTGTTGTGAGGGGGAAACACAGAGCACAGAGTATTCTGACCCTGTGAAGCTTAATAGATGGCTGAGACCAAGAAAACCTATCTAACATGAGGACAAGGCTTCTAATATGCTTTTCTACTGTAACCATTGATCACTCCCTATCCCCTTGGACATAGTAATCAGTGTTTTATGAACTATCTTTCCCTCAAAGGCTCTTTCTCCTCCTTTATTTGGCCCAAAATAAAAATTTAATTAAACTCTGGATGTTTTTCCTGCTGCTACCCCTTAGCACCGTGAAATACAATTAGAGGTCTTAGGTTGTGCAGAAATGACTTCATCTGTTACTTTCGAATATAAAGAAAAGAAAAACAAGCAGAGACCCTGGCTTTGTGTCAGCTAACACTGGCCCCACTCAGGGACAGGCGCTAGCTAATACAACACCTTGTGGGAGGCGGTATACTCAAGGCTTTTGATCATATAACCACACTTATTAGTGGTTAGACATGTGCTGTAACCCATGACAAGTAATTTCAAGACTCGTGACATATGAGTCTCAAAGCTATGATCACACACGAATCTCACAGTCCTGTTACCTATGAGGTACATCTTTACAAGTTGAACTTCACTGACGAGGAAGCTAAGGCACAAGGAGGTTTAAGGACCTTGTCCAAGGTCTCCTGGGTAGGAAGGGGGAAGCCAAAATTCAGACCCAGTATTCTGCCTAAAGCCCAAGCGCCTGACTGCTATGGATGCTGTCAATCTTAAGGATAAGGTTGATTGATGATGGTCAAAGCAATGCGTGAGTCTAAAACGTTTTGAAGGTGAGTTTGAATGTTAGGGTTTCAAGCTCTTTTGTGGAAGAAAATGTTGTTGAGAAAGTCTAGGCAAATGGTTGGTAGACAAGACGGTGGCATTCAGCCCATGGATTTGGGAACTCAAGTGATGAATCTGGCCTTTGCATCTTTAAATACCTTGGAAGGTCAGATTAGCACAGAAACCCCGATGCTGAACGGAACGCCTGGTCCTCCCGGTTGGCAAACATTAGCTGGTTGGAATGCTTCCTGATGGAAATACCCGATCGCACGCTGGCAAAAGTTCAGACTCGTTTCGAAAGGTCATCTCAACTGACAGAGCAATTAGTCCAAGTTTGCCTTTCGCTTCTCCATGGTGAGCGTTGTAGCTGCAACTTCCCACGTCAGTCCACCTAGAGCATCATAGAGTCAGGGACGGGAGTCAACCTGGGATGGTATACGGGGTGTGCCATGCTCAAAGTTTCTCTTCACCTGGGCCAGCAGTGGAGTTCGATGTCCACCCAGGAGCACAGGGACACAAGTAGGCATTCTGAGGAGAACTGAGCCCCTTACGTGGATCCCTGAGGGTTCCCTGTGGGTCCCAGCACTTGAATATACCCCAAAGCCCACAAGGTTACCCCTTGGAATACACATCCTCTCCGTCCTCCTCGAGCTTACCCATAAGTTGACCAGCCAGAACCCTGAGAACCAGCTTCTAAACTCCCTCTTCCCCAAAATTTACTCAAAGCAACATTTCCTTGCTCCTACCATGCAAGTATCTTCACTTCCCCTTCCTCGTCTGTTCCCCCATTCACACCTATCACTTATTTCCTGGCTGGTTCTAAACCATCATTCCCTCTGCCATCCTGAGCACCCTACTTACTACAAGGGAACAGGCCTTCTGGAACCTCCTTCTGACCTTGGCATGACCCCACTGAAAATCTTCCAGTGGGCCCCTCCCCCACTCAGACTAAAGAGGGTGCTCATTCTTCCGTGGTCTGTCTGGTACCTACACATTTATCATGGTGAGGTACGACGTCCGCACACTTCATTGGCCTTAGTCACTCTGTCATCTCCCTAACTTTTTTCTGCCTTCCCCTTTCAGTCTTCTACCAACCCCCTTAGTGCTTCCAGGATTGGTCCCTACACAGAGAGAGCTTGCTCACAGGTGCTGGGGGAAGTCAGCTACTTCTGAGCGCCAGAGCCCCAGGTGTGTGCCTCCAAGAGACCACTGGAGAGGGTCTTCTTTAGTGGTGTGACACTTCTCTCTCTCTCTCTCTCTCCACTGTCCTGCCCAGGGCATAGCACATGGTCATTGCTCCAGCCTGGAACAAATCGGATGCATGGTACCCACAAGGCTGGTGCTCATCCCACTGGCTCTGACCCACAGTGACTGAGTCTTCTGGCACAGCTGTCTGGAGTCCTTTATGGACGTTCCTCAAACACATTTTCTACCAGCCCACCACAGGCCACTCTTCTCCCTCTCATTACATGGACATATCCAAGTCTACCGCGAACCAACTACTCTTCGTAGTTTTTTTCCCATAGAAATCTGGGACCTTTTTGGAAAATTGTAAGATATAAATGATATTGTTAACATTTCCTTCCTTCCTCTCTCTCTCTCTCTCTCTCCCTCTTTTTCCCTCCCTCATTGTCTCTCTCCTTAAAACATAACGAGCATTCCCTTAGAGCAGAATTTATTGTACTTTTACAACCGAAAAGGGAATACTGCTTACCAGCGTGACTGGTGGAAAATTTCCAAGCTGCACAGTTCACTAGCTTATATTACCTAATAGAGAGATAAATAAGCCATGATTCTTCTTAAGGACTGGCTTTTAATTAGATTTTTAATGGATACGCTCTGACTTCCCCAAGCGTAAGTACTGCCATATTAGTTCATTATTGTGATTAAAAGCAGCTAATAATGATCATAACTAAATAATTTTCCTCAAGTGTTCCAGCTCAGTGTGATGCCCTGAGTGCTGGCAGCAGCTGGCCCAAGCCTGCTCGTTTTCTCAGGGCTGGGCAGCAGAACTGCTGGGGCAAGGTGGAAGACTGGGAGGCCTGCAGGCCAGAAAGCACGGGTCCTCAGAGCCTGTGGCCGCATGTTTTACATGCTGCCAATTCAAACACCCTCTGCTTCACTTCTGATGTCTGAGACTCCTAAAAAGTTTAACTCCATTGGACTGTTTCCCACGTGTAGTTAAGGTGGCTAGTTGGGAAGCCCAACTACCCAGAGGTTGTGAATGTGCACACAACTGACTCAGAGGCTCAGTGGCATCAGCCTGGCCACTGGAAGGCATTGAAAGTTCCAGCATCTTCCATTCTGCCTCCCTGTGCTTTTGCACTAGGGGGACAGAGGAGGATGGTTGTCCCCGGAGCCTCAGTGCCCATGTGGGCTGATTGTCTTTGTTGTTTATCTTATGTAGCTATATCCTTTTCTCTTTCTTCCTGTATATACTGCATGCCATATATACATATATTTGCTGACAGAACAAAGGGGAAGGTATGCATCTTCACAAAGATGCAGTCTTTGTGAACATTTTGAAAATAACTAAAAGGATGTGAACAATCATCACAATAACTATTAATGTGGTGTGTTTATTGTTTTTTATCCTAAGTATGTATTTATGTGTTTTTTATTCAGATAAGGATGGCATCATATTGCTTTAGTAATATTTCATGACTGTTTTCCCATGCCATTAAATCATCTTCTGCAAAATTATTTTTAAGGTCTGACAAGAATGTCGTTACATAAATGTAGCATAACTTATTAATTTCTATCTTTTCTTGGACATTTATCTGATACTAAGGCTTACATTTAAAAAATACTTTTTAATGACTTCCAGTATTCTTCTTTAAAATATATTTTATTTATTTTTTTAGAGAGAGAGAGTGTGTGAGGAAGAGACAGAAAGAGAGAGAGAAAGAGAGGGAGGGAGAGAGAATGGGTATGCCAGGGTCTCCAGCCAGTGCAAATAAACTCCAGATGCATGCACCACCTTGTGCATCTGGCTTATGTGTGTCCTGGGGAATCAAACTTAGGTTCTTAGGCTTCACGGGCAAGTGCCTTAACCATTAAGCCATCTCTCTAGCCCAAGGTATACATTTTTATTGGTGGGGGTAGGGAGTCACTCTACCATCTCTTGTTGCTATAAATAAACATCCATCTGTCTTTACATGGGTGCCTGAGGAATTCAACCTAGGTAGAACCTTTGCAAGCAAGCCTCTTTAACCACTGGCCAATCTCCCCAGTCTCCTTGAATAATTTTTTTTTTTTTTTTTGATGCTGGTCAAAGGGAGTAGAGAGTGTTAATGTTTGTTTACTAGATACTGACAAATTGCTTTCTAGAAAGATTGAGCAAATTCAACCCCCACTAATCATTTTGACTATGTAAGGATTTTTTTCTTCATAGTATTTTCTTGGTTTGAAAGCACAGAAGGGTAATTGATTGAATTTGCATATGTTGTCCTACAAGTCAGGTTAACGTTATTTTTATTTATGTGTTGGCTATTTGAACTTTTTCTCTTTTGGTTTTTTGAGGGAGGGTCTCATTCTAGCCCAGGCTGACCCGGAACTCACTCTATACTCTCAGTGTGGCCTCGAACTCATGGCGACTCTCCTACCTCTGCCTTGCGAGTGCTGGGTTTAAAAGCATGCGCCACCAGGCTCGGCTCAGCTATTTGAATTTTTTATTTTTCATACTGACTCCATTCTTTGCTTGTTTTGTGATATCAATTTTGGTGTCATTAACTTTTGAAGAACTAAGACCTGCTTTACCAAAGATCTCCTCTCCTCCACCTGACTGTATTACTTCATACTAAGGGAAGATAGGGTCAACTGAGGCTTTGGGATTGGGGGGGAAACATTAGCACAGAAGTCTAGCAAAGTACACAGAACCAATTCCACACTGCCAAAAAACACTCTTTAAATTTTATGGCAAGCTCTGGTTTTATTTGTGTTACTATAGTTAGACCAGATTTGAGTCCTCGGTCCATTATTGCCTTTGTGAGATTTGGACGGGTTGCTTCACCTCCCTAAGCCTCGGTTTCTTCGTCTGTCTAATGGGCAATGGCATCGATCTCAGTTTTCTCTTGTAACAAGTGTGGTAACACCTATCAAACAGGATTTGTGCCTTGAACCAACTATTGAAAGACGTTATTGCAATCAGTTAAGAGAATGTGATGTGCTGTCCAGTTTTCTGCTCAAACATGTTAGAGTTGTTTCCTGTAACAGCAGGGTTTCTCCTACCCTCTGGCTCTTTCTCCTTGATGAAGGTGAATGCTGAGTTAGAAAGAGATCTCCCAGCTCCTATAAAATGCGCCTTCTTGGGGCTAGAGAGATGGCTTACCAGTTAAGGTGCTTGCCTGCAAAGCCAAAGGACCCAGGTTTGATTCCCCAAAACCCACATTCTATCTATCTATTCTATCTGTCTGTCTATCTATCTATCTATCTATCTATCTATCTATCTATCTATCTATCTATGTCTCTCTCTCAAATAAATAAATAAATATTTTTTATAAGATAGGCTGTCTTAGGGGGCTCAACAGAGATTTCACCTCCATCCTGGCCTACAGCCATGAGAATAGAACTGTTCCCAGGACCCAAGCGTGCCTTGGACAAGCCAACTTAGCCTTCACATCCCCCTATAGTTAGCAGGGTTCCTGATGTGGCCAAGTGCAAGGTTAAGTCAGAGGTCAAATAAAAAGAAGTTGGCTTTGGTCATGGGCTCATCTCAAGCATTCCCAAGAAACCCTCTGAGGATATCAGGATGCTGGCTCTCTCCATAGATGCTTCAGACGAGCTACTCAAGAGAAAGGAAATGGTTTATAAGACTGGCTTCAACTCAGAGCCCTTCTAACTGTGCTGGCTTCCTGGCTTGTGTTCTATTCTCTTGGCATCAAGTAAGAAATGGTTTTTTGGAGTTGTTTTTCTTTTCTTTCTGTTTTCATTTCTTTTCTTTCTTTCTTTCTTTCTTTTTTTTGATACAAACAGAGAGGAAGAGAGAGGGAGAGAGAGATAGAAAATGAGTGCACCAGTGGTCTCTCAGCTGCCATGAACAAATTCCAGATGTGTGTGCCCCCTTGTGGGCAAGTGCAGCATTGTGCCCTTGTGTCACTTTACATCTGGCTAAACATGGGACCTGGAGAATCAAACCAGCATTCTTAGGCTTGGCAGGTGGGTGCCTTAATTGCTAAGCCTTTTGTCTAGCCCCTCTTTTCTTTTTTTATATGGGATCTCATGTATCCCAAGCTGGCCTTGGACTTGCTCTGTAGTCCAGGGAGATATGGAATTTTGGATTCTCTTACTTCCTGCCTCCACCTCGCTAGTGCTGGATTTTTAAGCAGTGCTGAGGGATCAAACTAAGGGCCTCATGCATGCTAGGCAAGCAGTCTACCAATTGAGCTACATTTCTAGCCTCTCTTTTCTAAGGTTTTGGTTCTAACACCTCCTGACACTAGATGCTGTGACCAGATTTGGGAGCTGGTGTGAAAGAAGCACTAGTCTTTCTTCTTAAGAGTATCTAAGATTATGGCACCCTCTGTGAGCAATTCAGGTCATATGTATAGGCCTAACATTGAAACTTCCCACAGGACTGTATAGGATTATTTAACCATATACACTTTACTCTTCTGGCTTCTCCAAGGACTGCACTAATGTTCCCCACACCCCTCCCAAAGCACCAGTGTCAGAGATAAAATTAAACAGTAGGAATGGACAGTGAGAACTCATAGTTTCAAGATGAGAAAAGCCCTCTAGAGCTCCTATTGCCCTCTCACTAAAACAAGGAGGTTGGACTGGGTGTTCTCTTCCATCCTTGACAGCTCTAGCATGTGGAAGTCTATGTTCCTCATCACCAGCACATCCCTGGAACTTGCTCATGCTCCTTGAATGGAGTTAGGATTGAGAGAAGACTCGCCTCACAGGACAGAAGATATGCAGGCGTGGGAAGCACGCAGGCAGTAGTTTCATAAAATTGTGTTAAACCTGGCAGTAGAAAACCTGGCTTCAACTGCTGGTGCAGACACTTTCTAGCTATGTTGAATAAAATCATTTACCTTCCTGGCTTCAGCTCATGTCTGCTTAAAAAAAAAAAAAAAAAAAAAAGACAGGTAATATGCATGCCAGCCCTGTGAATAGTAAAGATATCACATATCTAAAAATATGTGCGTGCTATAGAGCCTACTGCATACTGGGCACTCACTAGTGGGACCGACTACCATTGCTATTATTGGACTAAACTGCCAAAGACGAGTTTCCATTTCAGCCACCCAGAGTCACGAAGCAGTTTCCCAGAGCCAAGAAATATTCAGGCAGGCAAAAATGTTTTTTTTTTTTTTTGCCTAATCTTCCTCCCACTTCAGTTAGGTACTCTCCCGGAAGTCAAAGGTGATTTCAGTTTGGCTTTTGATAATCCAATAGGTTGCATCTGTTTACCTACTGAAAGAAAAGTAACAGAATGCTAATTTTCTGACACTGGAGCTGAATGAAAGGTGTGCATTTGTAATGGGCTGATTTTGTGCCCCAAACCCTTCCCTTATGAAAATAATTTACTCAGCTAATTACATCACATTAACCAGCTACTCCTAGTATAGATTAAAAGGACTCCTTTTTCAAATCATTACATAAATTAAAAGCAGAGCTCCCAGATACATGATTTCGTGGATAAATCCTGAATTTGTGTTGTCAGAATTTATGTCGAAAGGAAATGGAGGAAATGTATCCTTAAAGAAATATTTTGCAGTAGTTGTTAACACCTTCCATGCCTTCTGCTCACTGCTTCTGGTACTGTAATATAAATGTGCAAGCTGTTAGCTTGAGAGGCACATTCCCATTCCTGAGTTTCAGGGGCCACCTGCCTGTGTGGCTGACTTGTTATGTAAATTCCCTTTGCATTTCACAGATTTAAATACAGCCTGGGCCTTGATTTATGGTATTCACATAGCACATATAAAACATTCACGAGGCTCCCCCTGTTTCCCACGCATGCACACATGCAAGGGAGGCAGTCACTTGTAGTCCCAGGTGGGATGGCTATGGAGGAAGGGGTCCTCTGTAGGGGGTAAAGGCCAAAGGAGAATAACCAGGGAACCAAGGAGAATGGGTCAGTGTTTGAGAAACCTGTCCCTATCCTTTGCCTCAGTCATACAAAAAAGAGAGAGAGAGAAGCGGAGGAAGTATTGAAGACGTGAAGAAGACAGGTAAGGGAGGAGTTGCTAAAAGATGCTGTCTGCCTCTGGTGGGGAAGAAATCCACACTCCTTCCTATCAGAGATGGATGCAATACAGTTTCCAGGGGCAAGTCTGTAAGAAGCGGCCAAACCAGATGACTTGATGCATACAGAAGTGACTGTCTAGAGTCCACATCTGGTGTGGCCAGTTGTCATCGCATTCATGCACAGCTGGTGATGAGGCTCTGCTGACATTTAGGATGACAAAGTTCATTTGCAGTCACTGATGGGCTAATTTGTACAGGTTTCACATTTGAGTTGGGCAGACCAACAATATAGCAAATACAACAACATTAAAGGTATATTAAAATATAAATAAATAAAACAAGGGCTGGAGTGATGGCTTAGTGGTTAAGGTGCTTGCCTGCAAAGCCAAAGGACCCAGGTTCCATTCTCAGGACCCATGTTAGCCAGATCCACAAGGTGCCACATGTATATGGAGTTCATTTGTGGTGGCTGGAGGTACTGGCACACACATTCTCTTTCTTTCTCTCTCCCTCTCATTCTATCTGCCTCTTTCTCAAATAAATAAATAAAATATATCTTAAAGTAAATAAAATAATTCAAATAAGGGTTAGAGAGATGGCTTAGTGGTTAAGGCACTTGCCTGTGAAGCCTAAGAACTCATGTTTGAATCTCCAGGTCCCACATAAGCCAGATGCACAGTGACACAAGTGCACAAGGTCACACATGTTCACAAGGGCACATGCTTCTGCAGTTTGCATTGGCTAAAGACCCTGGCGTGCCCATTCCCTCTCTCTCTCAAAACAAATTTTAAAAAAATGTTTCAAACAAGTTTCTCTTCCAAATGCAATTCATAACAGGTCATCTTCAAAAAAAGTTTATACAGACATGTGTATATGGATAGCATGAACTCCACGGAATCCTTTCTGGCATGACATAAACTCACACTGACCTTGAGGCAGAAGGACAGACTCCATCCTTCTAGACACCTTTCTGACACCAGGGAGTGTAGTACAACAGGGGAATGACTCTCTCACTATGGCTCTCATCTCCAGCTGGAGGAGGAAGGATGTTTCTTGGGGTGCATGATGACCACTAGTAAATGATGGTCTACCGTTTTCTCCGGAAGGGCTGGGAGCAACCCACTGACACTTCCTTCCAAGTCTTCCTGTTTCAAACACTTTTGAATCCTTGGGGACATTGTCAACGGCTTGTTGACAGCTACAAAACCAGCCTCGGCCTTCTCAGCATCCTGTGTGGGGCTTGGTTAGAGCTCTGTAATAAGGTCAGTGGGAGGTGGAACAGAAGATCTAGTGTGTAATAAGGGTGTCTCATGTTGTGTGGTTAACAGGACGCTCTCTGCAGCCACAGCCACAGCCACAGGGGTGCGGTTGCTGGTAGGTGTGCCTCTGTATAAGAACAATGGTACTGGGCTGAGGAGATGGCTCAGTGGTTAAAGGCACTGGCTTGCAAAACTTGAAAGCTTGGGTTCTATTCTTCAGTACCCACATAAAGCCAGATGTACAAAGTGGTGGGTGCATGTGTCCAGAGTTCATTTGCAGTAGCAAGAGGCCATGGCATGCCCATTCTCTTGCTCTGTCTCCCCCTCTCAAATAAATAAAAAATATTTCTTAAAGAAAGAATGGCATTGCTGGGCATGGTAAAACATGCCTTTAATACCAGCACTGGGGAGGCAGAAGTAGGAGGACTGCTGTGAGTTTGAGGCCAGCCTGAGACTACATAGTGAATTCCAGGCCAGTTTAGGCTAGAGCAAGACCTTACCTTGAAACACCAAAAAAAGTAAAAAAAGAAATGGCACTTATCATTCTGGATAAGGAAAGACTTTTGCCAAATAAATATAGGCCAGAGGTGTGAGCAGACCTGAGTTCAAGGCCCTACTCCTCCACGTAGTGGTACAAATTAGATGACTTAGAGTCCTCACAGTGGGGACCCTCGTGCCATTTTGCAGGCTAGAGGTAAGGTTGAGTAGGTAATGCTTACAAGATATCCTGGATAGCTCATGGCTCAGTAAAAATTATGTAAGCTATGGCTCTTGTCATCTCTACCCCCAAGTACATGTGAAGGGTGAGCTTCCTGACTGACTGCCCCTGGGAACAGAGAGAGGCCTTTATCAAATGCTATGCTCCATAGACTCTGTGGTCTAGTGCCCAAGACATTACAGCTTTCTCTTTGTAAGGAGGATTATGACAGTGACTCCTCACCAGGAAGGTCAAGGATGCCCTGAGCTAGTGATCAGCAACTTTGGCACCAGTTCAAGGGCAACAACAAGGTTCTGGGAGCTCATGCTTGACGTGACCTCTTCCTCCTCATGGCTGCTTCCACTCTCCAGCCTGTATTTTCCTTACTTGAGTATTGCAGCTGCCACATTGTGCTGTCTCATTGCAAATACCCCCTCAGAAGCAGCTTATGGAAGGAAGGTTTAACTCAGGTTATGGTTTTCAGGGAAAGTTTTGTCACGGCAGGGAAGGCATAGCAGGCTCAAGTGGGAAGCCCATGTCACATCTCACCAGAGTCAGGAAGCAGAGAAAGAGAACAAGATCTGGAGCCGGGCTATAAGCACCTCAAAGCTGACCCCTAGTGACAGGCTCCACCTCTTAAAGGCTCCACCTCTTAAGGATTCTACAACCTTCCCAAATAGCACCACCCGCCGGGCAACCAAGTGTTAAAACACAGGAGCCCATTGGGGGGGCATTTACATTCCAACCATCATAGATGACTTCATGACCTGAAGCATTCTGGGAACTTTTCTTTGCTGTCCCCCCACAGACCCCATCACCCC
The DNA here is from genome assembly GCA_036365145.1 of Orientallactaga sibirica. NCBI lineage: Eukaryota > Metazoa > Chordata > Mammalia > Rodentia > Dipodidae > Orientallactaga > Orientallactaga sibirica. The sequence continues at coordinate 2,797,630 of JAEOAD010000194.1, forward strand.
ACCACCTAGAGCAACAAAGTCCATTCCCTGGAGAGATGCATTTTTCCAGAGTGAGGAATCTCCAAGCACCTTCTTGTCTAAGCCTGTTGTACTGATCTCTGCACGCCATGCCTCCAGAACAGGAAAGGGGCTTGGAAATGAACACAGTCCAGACCATGCCTCTGAGGCATTCCCACTGAACCACAGCCTGCCTACCAGCAGCATGCTGCAGACCCACAGGCATCATCTCAGTTTCCAGAACTGTGTCTCAAAACATCTAGCTCCGGGCTCCATTCCTAACCCATGAGTTCTCTCCTCACCTCCTGCTTCTCTGACTCTCCCACATGTGCCACTGTGTACTGAGTGACTCCTCTTTTACCTGCACACTTACTTTTTAGGTGACTCCTTCCTAAATGACTCTCTGGCATAAGCCAGTCCCATCTCCCTGTCTTCTTCTGGTCTGTGCACCAAGCGCCACTTCCAAGCAGGCAGGCAGGCAAGCTCTGCATTTTGAGCAGTACTTGGGGACAAGGCTGATTATACATGTACATCAGCATTTGCCCCATCGCATTCGTACAGCAGTGTCAGAAGGCTCAGGAGAGGCTGTGTGCTGGGTAGTCCTCTTGATAGCCAGGATGTTTGGGGAGCAAGAACACAGCAGCCCCAACACCTGCACGGATTCTGTCTCGTTGGATGCCACAGGGTATCACATGCTTTGCCTCTTACAAAGGGGGACAGCTCATTGGGTGAGCATCTGGGCCACTTGCTGATCTCCAGAGCTAATCTCCTTTTGACCATCAGCCTCCACAGTGCTGAAAGGGAAGGAGGAAAACCCAAACCTTCCCCATTGAAAAGAAAGCCATCTCTTTCTGCTCAGTCTCTTTTCCTGCCAAATCATCTTCTTCAGGTGACTCAGTATTGCAAGGTAACCCCTTCTTTTCCTATCCAAAAAGACATAGAGGGAAACTCACACAGAAGGAGGTAACCCCCTTCACTCCCTGGTGGTCCCATAGCTTCTCATCGCTGAGCAGCCGTGCTGAAGCTATGGCTGATGGCACTTGCTGTCTCTTTTATTTATTTGGGGGGGAGGACAAAGAGGCAGACAGAGAGAGAATGGGCACACCAGGGCTGCTGCAAACGAACTCCAGATTGCATGTGCCCCTTTGTGCGCATGTGTGACATTGTGCACGTGCATCACTGTGCATCTGGCTTATGTAGGACCTGGAGATTCAAACATGAGTTCTTGGGCTTCTCTAGCAAGCGCCTTAAGCACCAAGCCATCTCTCCAGCCCCCCCCCCCGTCTTTTCTCTTGGCACAGTGAGGAGTCACCCTCCCGTGTCATGTGCTGCAGCTGACTTGGGCTACATGCTAAGGTTCTCTGAATCGTTTTGTTCTGAGCCCTGTAGTTGACCCCTCCTCTGCCTCTCCTATCCTGTGTTGCATTGGAGCCTCAGGAATTACCCCTGGCTCTGGCTCTAAGCCCCTTCCACATCTTCCATTGGAAGCTCCTGAGCATCACCATCTTTCTTAAGTTACAGGCTGCCATTTCCTTTGTGGGGTCAGCAAACCTCCGTGGGGCCTCCCTCACAGGTAGTCTAATAGAGAGGTGATCCTGCTAACCAAAAACAAAAAGAAAAGGAAAATACTCATTTTTAATAATCTTTTACATTTCATTTTTTATAGGGGGTGCACACACACCCCAGGGTCTCTTGCTGCTGCAAACAAACTCCAGACAGATGCTCCAGTTTGTGCCTTGCTTTACATGGATGCTGGGGAATCAAACCTGGGCCAGCAGGCATAGAAAGCAAGCATCTTTAACCACTGAGCCATCTCCTCAGCTCTGGACTAATGTTTAAATATCAACATCCTTTTATTTACAACATGACTGCTTGTCAACAACATGACATGCATGTCATTGTGGAAACAGGTGAGGCAGAAAGCTTTCTTCTTCTTCTTCCTCCTCCTCCTCCTCCTCCTCCTCCTCCTCCTCCTTCTTCTTCTTCTTCTTCTTCTTTCTTATTTAGCAAGCTAGAGAAATTGAGGCTGAAAAAGGATAAGAGACCTGTCAAGGTCATGCAGCTTCTGGGGGTACCGACAGGAAGAACTTGACAGTGTTTCGACTGGGATGGTACATTCCTTCTGGGGCACAGGCTGCCTTACTTGCTAGAGTGTTCTTTACCTCCACAGGGCTGTGAAGTCAGCCACGGGGCACCATCAGCCCTGCCAATCTGCTCCTTTGTCTCTGAAAGTGATTATAAAGTAGAAACCATGGAATCTGCAGCTGCAGGAATGGCAGGAATTCTGCCTCACGTAAGCACAGGTCCTGGGAGCCAGCAGCTAATGCTGAAGTCACTGGGAACCTCAGTTAATCTTTCTTTTTCATTTTTTAAGAGATTGCCAGCTATGAATGTCTGGGAAGTAGCCAATGATCCACTGTAAGCACTAAATAATTTGTAAGTCAAACCTCCCTATTGAAGGCAATGTGATGTCAAAATCACTCAAGTTAACGACACATGTTGAAAAGAAAAATCAATTATGCCCAGCCTCTCCAAAGGTGGTGTGGGAAGGCAGCACGTGGAGATGTGAGTGTGGATAAACACATGTTTAATGGAGTGCAGAAGGGACAAAACCTGGCATGGTAATTGAAGAATCTTTTGGACTCTGCCCTTCTTGCTGGGAAGCCTGCCCAGCCAGTAATACACAAGGCCCTGAATCAAGTAGGCGCTCTGTCACCCACTGAGCTTATGAAAAAGTGGGGCTTGGCCTGTGTGGCTCCAAGATAGAGTCCAGCATGTGCCTACCAGTTGTGAGGATGAGGGCTTAATCCCTAGCAGGGCAAGGAAGAAAGGGACAGGTGGAAGAAGGGAGGGAGAAGGGAGGGAGGGGGAGGGAGGGAAGAAAGGAAGGAGAAAGAAAGAAAATGGAAGGAAGGAAGGGAGGGAGGGAGGGAGGGAGGAAGGAAGGAAGGAAGGAAGGAAGGAAGGAAGGAAGGAAGGAAGGAAGGAAGGAAGGAAGGAAGGAAGGTCAAATGAAAAATGAAGGAAGAGAGGGCGATAAGAAAGGCAGGGAAAAGGAAGAAAAGAAAGAAGGAAAGGAGGGAGGAAAGACAAAGGAAGAAATGAAGGAAAGGAGAGAGGTAAGTAGGGAAAGAAGGAAGGAAGAGAAGGAGGAAGGGAAAGAGAGAGGCTGGATGGAGGGAAAAATCAGGTTCCAAGTGCTCTAGCAAAGGCCCTAGAACCCTTTTCTGTGCCGTGCTCTTTAATTGAGAAGGAAAGATTGAACGTCCCCTGTGGTCGTTTAAATGGATACCCCCCAATATATTCAGGATTTTATTAAAATTTGTAATTTAGATCTGCACCACCTGGCTGGAGGAGGTATCACTAGCCAATCTTAGGGTGCAGCCCTAAGGTGGAATTCCAGTCTCAAGATATGCAAAGTTCTGGAGCTCCTGTAGTGTGCTTGCTTGCTTTTTGGTGGTGGCTTGTGGCATTTCTCTCTCTGCTAGGACCTGTGAACGCCATCTTCTTCTGCCATCATGGAACTTCCCCTCTATCTTCAGTAAAACCCTTCCTCCATAACTGTGCCTGGTCTGGAAGTTCATCGCAGTGACCTGAAGCTATCTGTTACATACCTCCCCCTTCTTTCACCTCTCCCAAGCCACTGAAGTTCCTTCCTGGCTGATATGAAGGCGACTGAGTGTCCTCCCAGACTCCACTCTGCTCCTGGGCAACCTCATCTGACCATGTCATATCTTTCTGCTCAAGCCTGTCTGCACTGATCTCCCAGACACCGAGAGTAAGGCTCCAGCTTTCCCACGGCTGACCAAGCCCTCCACTACTACTGCTGGGGCTTCTCATCCCTTCGCCAAGTGCTCACCTAGGCTACAGGCTCTCCTTGCCTTCTTCATCTTCCTGGAACAGTTTAACTCTTTGGCTCCAATGACCTTCTTTTGACTTTGCCGGCATGTGAATGTAAGCTCAAATATCACCTTCTCAATGGGAGGCAATAGAATCTTTAAGAGGTGGGCCAAGTAATAGGTCTTTAGGTCACTGAACATGCCCTTCAAGGGGATATTGAGACCCATGTCCCTTCTCTTCCTCCATCTCTCTCTCTCTCTCTCTCTCTCTTTTTAATTCTCAGCTACTGCTAAACAGTTTCTCCACCATATGTTCCCCACCCAGATACTCTGCCTCACCACTGATCTCAAAGCAATGGGGTCCAGCACAGACAGACGCTTCCAAAACTGTGAACCCAAATAAACTTGTCTTTTTAAGTTGATCACCTCAGGAGGAGGGTATGTGTTATAGTAACACAGAGAATGACTTGAGGCTTGTGTTTTAGAAGATTTCTTTGGTTGTGGTGGGGAGGATGTGTCAGAGTTGAAAATCAGAAGACAGGCCATCTAGGAATAATAGGGCTCTTGTAAAAGGGATCCTATTGCCCAGCAATAGGGGAATGTCATCATTTCCCAGACCTGTTGTGACAAATCACTACAAACTCTGTATTCTCTCAAAGTTCTTGAGGCTAGAAGTCCACAGTCATGATGTGGGGAAGCCCAGGCTTCCTCCAAAGCCTGCAGGGGAGGGGGGAGTCTTATTTTTCCATGCTTTGGTGTCCTTGGCCTTTAGCTCTCATCTCTCTAACCTCCGTGTCCATCTTCACGTTCCTAACAATCCTTGGTACACCTGTCTTCAAGCGGCATCTTCCTCCACTTTCTGGAATACCAGTCGTGTTCCATGAAGGCCCACCTCAATTTGACTATGTCTTCAAAGATTCTATCACAAAATGAGGTCACGGTTTGCAGATGACAGGGATGTGGACTTCCACATATCTTTCAGGAGACACAGCTCTGCACCGTCATTAGGAGTGAATATAAAGAAAGGGGAAATTCCAGAGTTGAAGCAAAGCAATTCAAACTGTCTTAGAAGCCAAGGGGATATGAAGGCTTGAAGGAGAGAGGGTAGTCTAGAAGGAATCCCATTGTTTCAAATGTGGACATTGGAGAAACAGAACAAATAGAGCGAAGACATTCTATAAGACACTTTTTTTCTCTATACATTTCTCACATCAAGCAAAGCAGTCTCAGCAACAGAAAGGGCTCTCCAAGAGAGGCGGCTAGACCAAAGCATTACTTCTTCAGCCATAAAGCACAAGAAATGTGAGGTTCCTCAAAATTCAGACCAGAAGCCAAAAGGAACATCAAATTACAGAAGTCAATTGAATTCTTCAAAGCTAGAGCCCTAGACACAACTAGTTTTCCTCATGGAAGGAAAGGAAGGAAGGAAGGCTGTTTTCCCAGCCTAATCAATGGGCCCTCCATTCATTCTGGAGCTGGGTTGAAATAAATGCTGTCTTGTTTGGTTGGAAACCCTTGGCCAAGAGCAGCCAGCTTTGGCGACAGAGCTTGTGTCAGACGTCCAGCGAAGTGCAGGAATCAGACTCTATGGGTACCAAGTGCTCTTCCCCAGCCCGAGAATCCATGGTCTTGTTCTGACAGGGTTTCATCCGGTGCTGACTGCTGACGGTCTTTGATATCCAGACCAAATTCAACCCGCTCTCCCGTGGGCATCGGTGCCTTTCAGCATGTTTACCTGGGGCTGTCGTTAGGCGCAGTGCCCGCATTGGCTTTGAAACAGAGCAGGGCGGCAGTGGGGGGCACTGCCATGAAAAGGCACATTGAGTTCATAGGCACCAGACAGAAGCGATGATACAGTATGTCAGCAGTGGTGTGAGAAGGGGCTTGGGGCATGCGGAAGGAAATCCACCCTCCTTCCACTTAGAACCCGCATCGGCCATAGAAGATTCAGTACTGCCATGGCTCATCAGGGCCAAGGCCTCATCAAGGCCAAGGTCAAAGGGGATGTGACCTCCCACATGGTACCGATTGTTGACAGATGGGTTTACGGCTACTCATGCTCAGGATTCTTTTTGACGTTCTCCTTCCTTCTGACAGTTGGAATGTTTTAAGGAGCTTAGCTAGCCTTGGAAGGCGTGGTGCTGCCTATGGAGGCACAGGGGGTAACCACTCCTGCCCTTGATCGGACCCAGCTAATTGGCCGCAGGGAAGTAAATTGTATAGTCAGAAGAGCTGTCTCTGATGCTGGCCATATGCATCTCCTAACTATAGGAGAAAGGAAGAGTGACCACGGCTGCCTTATAAATGTTATGGCCTTTTGGCCTCTGAACAATAACAAATAGAATTCTCGCAGGCTGCACTGAAGATATGAAGATGTTTTGTGAGAACATCTGGCATTCATTGACTCAGGAAAAGGAATTAAAAAAAAAATCATGAGCCCAGGGACAGAATTTCATTTTCTTTTCATGTTGCCATGTGGGGGAAGGAGCCTTCTCCATCTTAAGGCAAATGTGGGGCAGGGTATGTGGGCTTCCTTTCAAGTTTTAAAGGGGACATAAAAATGCATATGATTTCTGTGAAGAAGTTCCCTGGTCGGGGGAGGGCATCTTTTTTTTTTTTTTTTTGAGGGGGCTGAGGATGTCCAGTTATTATAACTCACTGTCAGCGAGCCTTCTTTTTGTCGGTGAAGTTTTTTGTCCTGTGAAGTTTATTCTGTACTGCCCTCCAGGAAGATGCGGGGGGGGGGTGTCACAGATTGTGCATTCTGTAGGTTGGCTAGAGCATGGTTTGAATGCTTCTCAGTCTCTCCCTTTTCTGTCTCTGGCCCCAACACCCTCAAGTTTAGACTCCTTCGGAATGCAGGGAAGCTCCCTTCTGGAGGGTGGACTTCCATCTTTCCCAGGGGATGAGCAGAGACTGCCTCCATCAGAGATTTTAACTCGGAATATGTCGTTGGTGGCCAAAGTGGCTTAATCTGTTAGTAAAGTCTGGGATCCCTTTTAATTTTTAAAGAGAATGCTAGTTTTGCCCTTTATGACTTGCTTAATTATCCTAGGCCCCTGCATGGCTGTCTATTGATTCCAATTAACATGATTGACACCTCCTCCAGAAGGTGAAAGCTAATCAGCCACAGGTCCCCTGCAGAGATTCATTTCCTTCTTGGAGTCACTCCTGGGCTGGAGGAAACTTAAGCAGGGAATTGAGATGCCTCACCCAGCACTCCATTTACTTTTTCAGATGCAGACCCACAGTTGCTCACGAAGGGGGAAAGGCTAGGCATGTTTTCAGTGGCGATTTATTTTTGAACCAAACTTGAGTTGATTCTGTTGGCTTTCATTTTCTTTCATTCCATATTTTGTCAATCTAAGTTTTATCCCTTGAATGTCTGATTTCCTCTTCCTTTCTGGTTCTGAAAGTTCCCGACAGGTCTACTTCTCATTACTTCTGACACTGCATTGAGAAGTTGACATGAACGTCCGGGTACAGCCAACTTTCAATTTCCTTTTTTCCTTTTTCTTTCTGTCTTTTTTTTTTTTTTTAATGATTCTAATGCAGATCTCTGTGGGTTTCTAGGGAATATATTCAGATAAAACAAAAGCGAATAACAGAGATGTTAGATGAAATCAGACTCCTTAAGATAACAGAGTGCTGGACTGGCACTGAATTAAAATCGACAACATGAAAGAAACAAAAGCCAACAAAATTCTTTAATGTGTCTATGCCTAGTGAGTGCAAAGTGCATGGAAACTTTTGGAAGGGGTAGATACGCTCTGGCTGTGACACCTATGCCACCTCGTCCTTTCCTTTCTAGACTGAGAGCACATCTAGTACTACAACTGGCAACAAGCTCGGTAAAAAGTGTTACATGGACACACACACACACACACACACATCTGCATAGTATCTGGTTTAAAGGGGCAGTAGTTAGGTAAATACTAACATTGATTGACATTTTATTTGGCTGTAAATTTTATACAGGCAGGCACACTGACTTATATTTTCATAATCTCACACAATGCTTCGCATGACACAGATATTAATGGATGTTTATGAATGAACTCGTTAGTAGCAAGGAAAATTGAGACACCTTCGTGATTGGGGAGCTGGTCAGAGAGAACAGTGATGGGACGGACAGACAGATGGATAGATGGATGAGTGGACTGGGTAAGTGACAAGGAGAAGTGACAGGTTCTGTTTGCAAGGACATAACAGTTAATGGGCAAATGGAACTCAGTGTTCACTGTCAAGAAGGAACTCATACACTTTTGGTATTTCTGCATAAAGGTAAGGGACACTCCTAACTGCTGAGTGAACCTCCTTGAGGTAGGTGGGGGTGAGAAGAGAAAAGAAAGCTGAGTGGGCCCTTGACATTGAACAAGATGGTCCAGGAAATTCAGTCACCTGATGGGTTTAGGTCATTCTTTGGCAGGCTGTAGAAAATGTTACTCCCCCCCGTCCCTCCTTCTTTATCTCTCTTGTGGAGCCATCCTGTTACTTAAAGGAGCACTCAGGAAGAGAGGAGATGTTTGAAAAAAGAACATATGGGGCTAGGGAGATGGCTCCATAGTTAAAGGTGCTTGCTTGCAAAGCCTTCCAGCCCTAGTTCACTTCCATAGTATCCAAGTAAAGCCAGATGGTACACGCATCTGAAGTTCATTTGCAGCAGCAAGAGGCCATAGTGTGCCCATACACACTCTCTTTCTCTCCCTCCCTGCAAATAAATAAATAAAATAAAAAAAAAAACTATGGCTCAACTGTATGAGGAAGCTAGTGTTTACACCTGATATTAGCCTCTTCCTCGAAAAGATCCAACATCTTGGGCTGCAAAAACAGCATACAAAACAATCTATAAACCACCCTGAGAACTGCCTAATACTTATATTTGTTTTTACCCGTTTCCAAACTTAGCTTCACTTGAATAGATGTGTCTTTTCTCTTTCATTTGTCAACTCCAAATGTCAAGTTATATGTCTTAACATCACTTCTTCTCACCAATAAAAGTCTTCAGAAAATTTTGAATCCTACAGGGAGTCTGGGGCCTTTGATTGCACTCTTCAGAGAGAAGTCGGAGAAAGTGTGCTGTGTCCTGTCTACCCATTTGCAATACTACAGTGCCCTCTGTGTGATGGCTTATCCTTTCTGATTCTACTTCTGTTGCCAACTGGCTTTTCTTGTTTCTATCGCTTTTGTAGAATGGAAGACCAGGGCATGGTAGAGGAGAGGTTAATAACCTAAGAGGCATTTCTGAGTCTATAAATGTGTTGACTGATTCCTGTTCCCTGTTCTTAGGGCCTATAAAAGTCCTTAGGACTCTTATTTTTTGGGGGGGATTCCAATCCCTTGCTATATCAAATTTAGTAAATAATACTTTGAGAACACTTTAGCTATAATGTGCCCACAGAAAATGTTTAAAGCTATGCTTCTTGAAAACAAAACAAACAAAAAAATTGAGCCTTGTGTGGTAGCACATACCTTTAAATCCCAGCACTTGGGTGGCAAAGGTAGGAGGATCACCGTGAGTTCAAGGCCACCCTGAGACTACATAGTGAATTCCAGATCAGCCTGGGCTAAGGTGAGACCCTACCTCGAAAAAACAAAAAACAAAACAAAAAGCTATGCTTCTTGGAATTTTGACTTTATACTTTATATTTAAGCCAATGTATTTTTTCCAACTCTGAACATTTTCATATTGCTTCAGAGAGATCATGTGACTTAAGTCTTAACTAATAAGGAAACAGCCACCTTACCAATTTCAGTGACCCCATGGGCTTCTGGCTTTTCTGAGAAAATGGTCTAACTCTTCTCTTTATCCAGGCAGCAGTGAACACTTTAAATACTTCTATAAGGCCACTAACTCAGTGGGGCAAAGGAGCTGGGTTCCCTTTTGCAGACTAGGGTACTTTCCAGAAAACCATTCCTTGTTGCCTACAGAGCTAAATAGAGGCTACGTCTATAACATCTCAATATGTTTATTATTAGCCAGGGAACAATCTGGTGGCATTTAATGCATAATTCTGTATTAAAACTCAGGTTTAAGGTCGCTTTTTATACTCAAAGTCTTAAAAGTTGGTGCCACTTTGACTTGGAAGCTATGTTGGAAGAGTTTGTAAGCAAGCTAAATTCCTACTGTTTGCACCACCGGGGGATAATGTCTAAATCCTGGTGTGTCTGGGCCTAAGAAAAGCAGTGTCATTTATGATCACATCTGCCTTGTCATTTCCATCTGCAACAGGGCAGAGGTGGTCACAGAGCTCTGTGGGGGAAAAGTTTTATAACAATGAAAGTTAACATTTATTGACACTTACTTTGTGACCAACTTTGTTACCCGAGTGTTTGGCACCTTATCCTCGTGAACAGGTGCTCAGGTGACTCTGTACAGATATAAGATTGTGTTGAGCTAATAATTCTCAATGTGAGAATGATAGCAAGGCTTGGAGAGGTTAAACCATTCAACTCACTCCATGGACAGAGAACACAAACCTTCTTTGTTTACCTCTGTGGATGGCCTTTGGATCTCATCAGTTCCTCCTACCTGGCTTAAATTTATTTAAGAGCCATCAAAAGAAATTAACAGCCAGGCATGGTGGTGCACACCTTTAATCCTAGCACTCAGGAGGGCCAGGTAGGAGAATCGCTGTGAGTTTGAGGCCAACGTGAGACTACATAGTGAATTCTAGGTCAGCCTGAGCTAGAGTGAGACCCTACCTCAAAAAAAAAAAAATGTAGTTTTGGGAAATAAATGGATCTTGAGAACAATGATAAAGCCAGTAAGCATATATTTTTCTTTTGTTTCTTTCTTCCTTTTCTGCTTTTTCCTCCTCTTTCTTCTGCAAGCATTTATGAGGCACCACGCTTAGTTGCTTTGAAATTGAGATGATAGCCACCTGCTCATCACCTAGCAGAGCATGTGATAATGCATCCTCGCAGAGCAATAGGCTGAGTGGATTGTAGAGCAGGGTTCTGGATGCTTGAGCATGAGGAAGAAAGAGGGAGAGAGAGAGAGAGAGAGAGAGAGAGAGAGAGCAACTGTGGAAGTGGGGAGTAGCAAGTAGCCCAGCTGTGAAAGAGACAGCATCACGTGGGCCCGCACCCAAACGAAATCTTGCATATTATGCACCAGTGACAACATGAGCAGGGAGAATTCAGTCCCACCAAATCATCATGAGAAATAAGGAGCAGAACACAGAAAAGCAAGGCGGGTTGGAGAGATGCTGGGAAAACCGTTGGTGGCTGCTGAAGGTGGCAACCACAAGAAAGATGAGAGAAGAAGGACCATGTTAGCAAAGTGGCAAGCAGAGATGGCATTCTCTCTGGATTCAAAAGGCATTTCAGTGATCAAATCAATAGGACTTGGAGACAGATTTGCAAAGGGGAGAACATGGAGACCAACCAGGACATCTGAGGTTCAGCTGTAGCAATAAATAGGGAACGTTGTTTACCAGCACAAGACAAGGAGAGCAGGCAGATAGAGAACGTGCCAAGGAGGAGGAACACATCAGGTATGAGACCTATTGAGTTGCGTAAGCCAACAGAACATTCAGGTAGAGGAAACGTGTTTTTCATCTATGCATTCTTGGGGGATTTTTCCCCTCGAAAGATATATCTCTAAGCTGGCCGTGGTGGCGCACGCCTTTAACCCCAGCACTCAGGAGGCAGAGGTAGGAGGATCGCCGAGAGTTTGAGGCCACCCTGAGACTACATAGTTAATTCCAGGTCAGCCTGGGCCAGAGTGAGACCCTACCTCAAAAAACCAAAAAAAAATAAAAATAAAAATAAAATAAGATATATCTCTAATCTATAAATGAATTTGCATCCTTCTTGAAGAAGTGAGGTTGCTAATAAAAATATCAGAATAAGTGTGTCTTGACTGTGGCTGGGGGAGACTCCTCCCAGCAAGAGCCCAGAATAAAGAAAGCAGTGGTATATGGGCAGTGTGGTCCAGCCCCCCCCCCCCGCCCCGCTGCCACATAGGAGCTTAGTCCTGGACAGAGGGGTTGCAGGGGGGAGGCGGGGGGGGTGTGTGCAGAAGGACGTTGGAAGACAGCAAAGAACGGGCAAGGTAAGATAATTATCTCTAAGTAGAAATCACTTTTGTTTTTAATCTTACACACATGGGGCTCATAATACTTGGAAGAGCAGGGCTCTACAACGGAGAACGATGGAGAGATAAGAATGAGCCTTCCAGCATGAAAAGCTTGGAGCACTGTTGAGTTTTACTGAGCCAGTTCCCATGTTTAATGAATTTTCAGTGGAGAACAGTGAAGTTCTTGTGGTATCCCCACTGCTTTCCTAAACACACAATGCGTCTCTCATTCCTAGTGTGCACAGAGGTAGGAGGGAGATGGTCAGGAGAGGTTCTTACTGCGCGGAAGAGGTTGTGGCTCTTGCACCTATTTTTTGTATTTGTTTTTTAAATATATTTTAGGTTTTATTTATTTATTAGAGAGAAAGGGGAGAAAATGAGCACACCAGGGTCTTCAGCCACTGCAAACAAACTCCAGACACATGCGCCACCATGTGCATCTGGCTTACATGGGTACTGGGGAATCGAACCTTGGTCCTTAGGTTTCACAGGCAAGATGCCTTAACCTTAACCACTAAGCCATCTCTCCAGCCCTTTTGTGCCTGTTTTCACAAGCAAACTCCCTGGCTCTTTAAAGCTGTGTCTTCCGCAGTGTGTCTGATTCTGGGAACCTCACCTCCCTCCTTGTATTGATTTAGGAATGTTTCATTTCTGGAAAAATAGTGCTGTGGTCTTCGGTTTGCTATGCATTCCTTTCATCTGGAACTCACAATGTGCTGTGCAGATGTTCTGCAGCCAGACCCCGGTGCCCCCTAATTTGCTTTGTGACCCATGGCTAGTTTGAGTTCCTCTGGGCACTGTCACCCCTTTATCTGTAACTAAGCATACATAAGACACTTTGGGGGAGGGTGAAGAAGGGCTTTCCCTCCGTATGCTGCTGCCTAGTGTGTTATTGTCTTTGACCTTGCCGCCCATCAGACCTTTGCTTGTCTTCTGCTTCTGACCATAGAACTCCTATTTATCAATTCATAAATTCAGACATGAATTCAATATGTCCATACTGAGTGATATGCTAAGTCCTGTGTTTGTGGTATCCTTGGGGGTAGGGCAGTGAGCAAAACCCAGGCAGACATTGCTTGCTCAGTATTGTGGGTGAAAGGAATGAAAAACGAACATACAATGTAATCTGGATACTAAGAAGGGAGTCTGTGGTCTGTGGGAACGTGGTCTGGAGGTCCCTGACACACACTTGTTTGGTAGAGAATGCTTTAATATTTAGGAAGTAGGAGCTTTTCTGGGATCTGGCTCCTGAGTCTCCTATTTAGAAGCTACATTACCTTGGGAAAGTCACCTGTACCTTTAAAACAGGATCAGCTTAAAAGTTAGCAGAGCATGTCATCAATGCTTAATAAATACCTATTCAGCCCTCCATTCAGTAATAAACCTCTTTTGATTATCTCCCAGTGCTCTTAATGGCGCAGTAACATGCACTCAGGTCTTGAAAGATCAGTATTTCTAGGAAGTAAGTTATAATCATCTCAGCCCCTTTGAATCTGCATGGTAGAGAGTCTTTGGCTAAGTAGGTGAATCATTTGGTGAAGTGCTGGCCTCACAAGCATGAGGACCTCAGTTCAATCCCCAGTAGGCACAAAACATCCAGTATGGTGGTACATACCCATAATCCCAGCACTGGGGATTGCAGAGTCAGAAAACCCCCTGGGGTTCCCTGAGCAGACATTCTAGTCCAAGTAGTGAGTGTGTCTCAAAGGTGACAGATGTTCTTCCTGAAGAAGACTCCTGAAGTAGGCCTCTGGTCTCAACATGTGCATGCATACCTTTACATCAAGGTCTGCTTGGCATAATAAAGTACATGAGGGCTGGGGAGATGGCTTAGTGGTTAAAGTGCTTGCCACCAATACTAAAGGACCCAGGTTTGATTCCCCTGTACCTATGTACAGCCAGATGCACAAGGTGGAGTGTGTGTGTGGAGTTCATTTGCAATGGCTAGAGGCCCTGGTGTGCCCATTCTCTCTCTCTCTCTCCCTTTCTCAAATTAATTAATTAATTAATTAAATACTTTTTAAGAAAAGTACATGAGTATACACTGACATCCTCTATCACTGTCATGGGTGATATAAAAACTTTTACATTATAACCCCTCCCCCTACTGATACTGATCACTTGAAGTTCTTAAGAGTAAAATGCTTCATTCCCATGAGCTTTTCCTTCCAGACACCCTGGTCCTCTCCTTCATATGCCCGACTGAAATGAAGGAAGCCTTCCCACTCTGTGTTAGATGGAAGGCTGCTTCTCCAGAGCTAAGCTCAGGCAGTGCTGGCTCACTGTGCATGCTTCTATGCTGTAGCAGTGAGCACTATCTTCTGGGACCTGATACCAAGCTAGAGGATGGGAAAGCTTACCTCTTTGGGGTTGTTCTCTTTCCAGAAAATTCATTTTTCTTTCTTGCTTGTTTTTTTTTCTTGAGATACAATTCAAGTGATAGTGAGTTCCATGTTAAATTATACCCATAGGGCTGGAGAGATGGCCCAGTGGTAAAAGCTCTTGCCTGCAAAGCCTAACGACCCAGGTTAGATTCCCCAATGCCCACATAAAGCCAGAAGCGCAAAGTGGTGCCTGCATCTGGAGTTCGTCTGTGAAAGCTAGAAGCCCTTGTGCGTCCATTCTCTCTCGCCCTCGCTCTCTCTCTCTCTCTCCCCCTTTTCCTTGGAAATAGTTTTTAAAATGTACCCATAATCCAGTGCCTTTGAGTCTATTCTCTATGTCACACAATAATCATTACTATCTAATTACAGATTTCCATCACTCTACAAAGAAATCTGTTATCTATTAGCAGTCTCTCCCTATTTCTGTCTCTTCCCAGCCCCCAGAAACCATGAACCTACCATGAAGCCTTTGGATTTGCCCATTTGTTGGCATTTCATATAAATGATGTCATGTGACCATTTGAGCCTGGTACCTTTCAGGTAGCATAAGTGAAGAATTTTCAAGGTTCATCTATGCTGAAGCATGTATCAGTACTAATTCCTTTTTTTTTTTTAACATTTATATTTTTTAAACTTACTTATTTGAGCAAGAGATAAAGAGGCAGATAGAGAGAGAATGGGTACAACAAAGCCTAATTCTTTTTATGCCCTTTCAGCACCACATTTTGTGTATCTGTCATCGCTTGGGTTGCTTCCCCCTTGTTGTGATTGTGAAGAATGGTTCTTTGAACAGTTGCTTGCATGTTTTTGGAGGGATGTGTATTTTCAGTTGTCTTGGATTGGGATTACTAGGTCACAGATAATTCTATGCTTAACTTGTTGAGGATCTGCCACAGTGTTTTCTGTATTGACTTCACCATTTACATTCAAAGCACCAATGTTTGAGGGTTCCAGTTTCTCCATGTGATTGTTAACATGTGTGACTGTCTTTTCAGCCTTGGGCATAGCCATCCCAGTGAAGGTAAAGTGGTACACTAGGACTGATATGGCCTATAGGCTCTTTTTCCTTTCTCTACCAGGGTAGGTCACTGAGATCTAGGAGCCAGAATTTTTCCTGGGATAGAAAAGAAGAAGTAGTTAAAAAAATATATATGGAGAGAGAGAGAAGCAGAGAGAGAAAAGCAGAGAGAGAGAATTGGTGCACCAGGGGCCTCCGGCCACTACAAATGAACTCCAGACACATGTGCCACCTTGTGCACCTGGCTTACATGGGTCCTGGAGAATCAAACCTGGGTCCTTAGGTTTCACGGGCAAGCACCTTAACTGCTAAGCCATCTCTCCAGCCCAGAAAGGAAGAAATAGTTTTTAACAGTATATATGTGTCACAGTTATATTCTTAAGGCTGACCTGACCAGGCTCTACATCATTCCCAGTTTGAATTCTGCTTGCTGCTGTGTATGCAGACAAAAGGCCTGGGTTTTGGCATGGCATGGATAGCTCCCCCTCTGTGGTCAGTCATGCTTCCTGCCCAGGCAACTAGGGGAAAGAGAAAAGAAACCTATGTTTGTCCATGCAATCCCTTGCTTCTCTTTATTACTAAACCCATGCACTCATGAAACATGCAAAGATCTGTCATTACAAGAAATTGAAATTAGAATGCAGGCTGTGAAGATGGCTCAGGGGACAAAACACTTGCTATGCAAGCCTGAATACCTGAGTTCAGATCCCCAGAACCCGCATAAAGCTGGACACAGTAATGTGAGCATCTGTAATCTGAGCATGCCTATCACAAAATAGCAAGAGAATCTCCCAGAATACTATGCACCAGCTAGCCTGATGAACACTGAGATACTCTGCCTCAACAACGTGGAAGGCAAGAACCTATACTTGAGGTTGTCCTCAGACCTCCCATGCACTCTATATGGCACACACATATTCTCACTCACACCCACACAGTTAGACATGGAGGATTACTATTCAAGAGGTTGTGATCCTTCAACCAAAGCTTGTGTAGTATACCCTCAAAGGAGAGTTTGAAAGACAAGTTACTATGCTAGAAAGATGGCTCAGCAGTTAAGGAGCTTGCCTGCAAAGCCTAAGGACCTGGGTTCAGTTCCTTAGTTCCCATGTAAAGCCAGATGCACAGGGTAGCACATGCATCTGGAGTTCCTTTTCAGAGGCTAAAGGCCCTGGCATGCCCATTCTTGCTCTATCATCCATCCATCCATCCATCAATCAATCAATCTATCTATCTAATCTTAATGTCAAATAAAAATAAATAAACAAAATATTTAAAATGAAAAAAGAGCTGGAGAGATGGCTTAGCAGTTAAGGAGTTTGCCTGCAAACCTTAAGGACCCATGTTCAACTCTCCAGATTCCACGTAGATCCCACACTAGCCAGATGCACAAGGTGATACAAGTACACAAGGTCACAGATGCTCACAAGGTGATGAAA
This sequence comes from Orientallactaga sibirica, assembly GCA_036365145.1. NCBI lineage: Eukaryota > Metazoa > Chordata > Mammalia > Rodentia > Dipodidae > Orientallactaga > Orientallactaga sibirica. Next base: position 2,814,390 of record JAEOAD010000194.1, read on the forward strand.
GCATCTGGAGTTCGATTACGCTGGCTGGAGGCCCTGGTGTGCCAATTGTCTTTCTCTCCTCTCACGCTCTTGCATTAAAAACAGAAAAAAAGAAAGGCAAGTCATTGAATGGTCCTTAGCCAATTTAGGGGAATAATGTATTTTCCCTAATTTTAGTTGCATGTTTTTCTTTTCTTGATACAGTGGGGGGTGGTTTATAATTCCTCTTCATTAGCTCCTGAAGGATCCCCAGCTTGTTGTGCGTCTTCTGTGGCTGATCTGTAGATATTTTGTGATTAAAAATTTTCTAGTAAATTTGTGCTGTTGTGTGTCTCAGCAGCCCCTAGTGAATGAGCCTCTAAGAGAGAGCATCAGGTCTGGTTTCTCACACGATGGAAAGGGGGACTACAAAGCAAACTGGACTTGGACTTTGAGTCCCTGCTTAGTGCTGCCCATCTGCCTCGGGCAAATCCGTTTTTGCCTCACATGAAACGAGGTTCTGATAGGTAGATAGATTTCAGGACTATTTTGAGAAGTAAATGAGGTTACTTAGGTAAAGTGTTGGCATGAGAACAGCTACATTAATAGCAGACATTCAATAGAGGGAAGCCATTAGCAGTGACACAATCAATGCCTCATTCTTTAAATAATAAATGTGTTCCAGAAATGTTACAAGTTAAGCACTCTTTTTGTTTTGGATTTTTCTCAGGAACCTCATGGTGAATCCTCCTGGACCAATTCCTTTATTGTGTCTTCTTCCTGTATCTTGTTTTTAAAAAGCAGGTATCTTGAAATGAGGCATACCTGTTGGAACCATGTGCCTCCATCTTGTACCTCTTCCTGAAATGTGCCCGTTTGCTTTTTTGGCTGGCAAATGTTCCTCTTACAAACAAACTAACAGCAGCGGCAACAAACTCCCTTGAGGAGCCTGGAGTCTGAGTTGACTTCTAGAAGAGAAAAAAAAAAAAAAAAAAGACTGCTTTCACTAACCTTGTTTGAACAGAGATCTCACAAAATGTTTAGGGTGAAGTAAATGGGAAAGTGCTCAAACCATAAGGAGCTCAATGACAACCCTGGGAGAGCAGATGGGCACCACACTCGATAGAGAGGACCCTTTTAGCACATCTGTCTTTGATAACTTCTAATGCATAGAGTGGAACCTTTGAAATTAATTGGTTAGTACAAAGCAGTGCTTTTAATAATGCAACTGAGAACTTTTTGTTATGTAGAACAGCCCTCACTGGTGCTGACTTTGAGGACTGAATTAAATTTTCATGAGTTCATAGGACTCTGGGCTACCATTCCAGACTCTTCTTGTTTTTTTCTTTTTCCTTTTCCTTTTCTCTTTTAACACCCAGGATGATTTGTTTTAAGTTCTTCTGTGTAGAAAAGGAATTATGGAGCTCCATTTTGCCCTTGGTCACAATCTGGAAACATGATTCTGGGAACTTTGAGAATTCTCTCATGAGCTGGACTGTCTCACTCTGTTAGCAAACGCCCTTTCTCCATATTTTGTTTTCTTTGCAGTTATGTGTCCCATGTACCAACAACGTTCACACTGTCATGGGACCAAGAAGTCAAGTATGGGAAAGCAAGCTTCACACCAGGACCACATTAACCTTCTTTTGAACCACCAAAATTTTTATTTAAATAAAAGCTGAATTTATTCCGCCCTCCCCCCTTCATCACCCAGAAGTAATCTTGGGGCTCTCGGCTACTCACTCGGTCTCTTAAGAGGATCTACTTGCATGTGGAAGCCAGAGTCTTGCCTAAGCCAAGTGGAAAGGTCTGGTTTCACTGTGAGCCACAGATTGGACACCCCTGGTAGAAGAATTGGTGTAAGTGCTAAGACAACTGTGAATATAATGGGCAAGGGGAAAAACCTGAAAATCCTTCCTGCTCCTTCCCCTGAGTGGAAGTAAATGACCGAGGGCCTGCCTCTTTGGTACCCTGTGCTTGGCTTCATTCAGCAGTGACGTTGCTCAGTGATTACCCATGTGTGTATGGCATGCCCAGCAGACTGAGATCCATCAGGAAAAAAAAAAGTGTTGTGTTTATTTGTTCACAAATTGATGCTCAGTGCTCACCATACAGCCTCAGTGCTCAGTGAACACTTACTGAGTAAGACTGACCAAATGAATGAAAAAGCCATGTAAGTTAGTCAAGGCTTTCTTCAAAAGAAAGGATGTATAAAAAATACAGGTGGTGGGTCTCTCTCATTCTGTCTGTCTCTCTGCTTGCAAATAAATAATTTTAAATGTTTTTTATTTATTTGCAAGCAGAGAGAGAGAGAGAGAGAGAGAGAGATATGGATTGAGATAGAGAAACAGAGAGAAAAAGAAAATGGGCATACTAGGGCCTCCAGCCATGGCAAACGAACTCCAGATGCATGTGCCACTTTGTGCATCAGGCTTTACATAGATACTGGCCCAATAAAGATATTTTAAAAAAATAGCAGGTGGGAGCTGGAGAGGTGGCTTAGTGGTTAAAGGCACATGCTTTCAAAGCCTGATGTCCCAGTTTTGATTCACCAGTATCCATGAAAAGCCATACACACAATGTGGTACATGTTTTTGGAATTGATTTGCAGTGGCAAGAAGCCATGGTACCACCCATTCTCTCTCCCTCTCCTTGAAAATAAATAAATAAATAAATTTTTATTATTTGAAAGAGAAAGAATTGGCACATCAGGGCCTCAGCCACTAAAATTGATCCCCAGATTCTTGTGCCACCTAGTGGGCACGTGCAACCTTGCGCTTGCCTCACCTTTGTGCATCTGGCTAACATGGGATCTGGAGAGTTGAACATAGGTCCTTAGGCTTCACTGGTAAGCACCTTAACTGCTAAGCCATCTCTCCAACCCCAAAAATATATTTTTTTAAAAATCAATAAAAACAAAGAGCTGGTGAACAGATGGGCATGTTTGCAATCTTCCTCATACTGTATTCACAGTACAACCATTAATCACCACTTACACCAGAGCTTACCAGCTTCTCATTAATGCCTTGATCATTCTCTGTAGAAGTGGGATGTAGAAGAAAGGAGATGGCTGAAGGAAAGATTTGAACCCTTTTTTAGGTAGCTAATCAACAGTGCTCTGATGCCTGTTGTCAAGTTTTTCCAGGTCATAAAATGAGTATGCACAATACTTCTCCTTCATTAAGGGATCATTGATTGAGGTTAGAAAATTGTAGAGTCCTGGGAGATTTCTAATCCAGCACCATCATGCAAAGCTCACTACATCAATTCGATGGTTCCATAGGGGAGTGGAGGAGTGATTGGGATGCCTTGCCAGCTGGAATCCAGGTGAAGGTACATTTGGAAGCTTAATCACAATCATGTTCTACACTAAATATTCATCTGTCTGTCTCCCAAAGAGGACAGAAAATTAAGTTGTCAAGGGCAGGAGGGACGATGGCTTAGCTGAACGAAGAAACCCGCATCTTAACCTTAATCTCGATACAGGCAAGACTGTCTTAGGTGATGGTGGCAAAAGCCTCTTCTTTACAGTTTTATGTCCTGAGAATTATTCGAGCTGTTTATACACAATTTATCAGTTTTACAGTTACCAAAGTGGATCATTACGGTAACTTAGCCTCCTTGCTGAGGGATAAATACAGATGAGCAATGCCCTCTCAATAGAAAAATGCTTTCTTGAGCCAGTATTGGGAAGTACTGAAGGTGTGTAAGCATGCAGAGGCAGCAGAGGATTTCTAAACAGAGCCTATGGGCTGTAAGTGCATATGCCTCAGTGTCCCCAAAGTTAATTGAACCCTGAATATTGTCAGTAGGAATTATGTGACATGCTGTGGCTCTTTTTCCTTCTTTTAATTCATAAGTTCAACATTTCTAGACTAAGCAATTTATGATCCCATCTGAATGGTCCTTAGCACCTAAATTTTATTTCAAAGGATGATTGCAGTCACAAGTTAAAACACTAGTTCTCTTTGGGATTCAGGCTCAGTAGTGTGAACCATACATTGGCTATTGTTCAAAAAGATGGTGAAGTTCTGTGTCATGATGTTGCAACATGCTTTGAGTTTGCATGAGATAGGTTGCCCTTGGCTGCAAGTAATGAGATGATCCCTATAGAAAGGAGTTACTATACCATCTCACATGCTAAGGAGTCCAGGTACGGAATGATCCAGGGGCAGGACATTAGGGTTCATGTGCTCCCTTTGGAGTCATCTTCCACCTTGGTCTAGGATGGCTATGGAATGTTCAGAAGAGGATGTCTCTTTTCTGTCTATAACAAAAGCAAACTTTTTCCTAAAAACTTATTTCTGATAAGTGGCCTCATTCAACCTATGGCATTATTTTGGCCATCTTTGCTTGGAAGTGGTGGTAGAAACATATCCATCCCCCTTGTGCCTTCTACATTAGAAAGAGTAGGGGTTGCGGTAGCACTTACCTCCTCCTTGCTGGGACAGAGAACACCTGACCAGAAGCAGCTCATGGAAGGAAAGGGTTTATTTCAGTGAACAGTCTCAAGGGAAGTTTCATCATGGCAGGGAAGACATGGCAAGAACAGACAGCAGGGCATCACATTCTCGTCACATAAGCTGAGAGGAAGCAGCAAGAATGAGTCCCTAGCCGGGCATGGTGGCACACGCCTTTAATCCCAGCACTCAGGATACAGAGGTAGGAAGATCACTGTGAGTTCAAAGCCAGCCTGGGACAACAGAGTGAATTCCAGGTCAGACTGAGCAAGACTGGGATGCTACCTGGGGGGTGGGGAGAAAGAGTGAGCTCCTACTACTGGGGATGCATTATAAAAATCCCAAGGTCCACCCCCAGGGACACACCTCCTCCAGCACAGCTCCACCTCCCAAAGGCTCTACTTAATCATAAACACCTGAGGCTACAGAGGACACCTGACATTCGAACTACCACAGTTGTGGAGCCCAACAATGTAAGCCCCATCTCCATCACTAACTACCCATGTGACCTTGGCAGAACAGCCAATGAGCTTCACTACCCCTGGGAAACACGAGTATAGGTTCTGATCTCACAGAGAGCTTGAAGCCTGGGGGTGGGCACTGTTCCATTGTCACTGCCTTTCCAGGTGTGCTGTTCCCCACAGTGGCATGTGGAGCCAACGTACTCACTATGAGCTTTCTTAGTTTTGTCCTGTACATGGAAAATACCTTCAGGTAGACAGGAAAGTTTATAAGCCCATATTCTTATGTATATGAATAGCATAAAGTATCATTTAATTTGTGTATGTGTGTATGTATGTAGACATAGAGAGCTATGTTTATGTGAATGTATCATATCATGCATATGTTATACATACACACAAATACAAATGTGCCTCCAGTCATCAGTTATAGATGGAGGAGATCTCCCAGGTTGTACATGGTCCCAGGAATTCCAGGTGTTGTGGCACAGTGCTACTCAAAGTGTAGTTTACAGACAGGCTCCAGCCAGCACACTGCATGTCCCTAGTTTGTGGCAAGTTCAGAAACAGAGAGTGAACATTTGGGCATTTTATAGTAATTTGACACTGCGAAGACATCTAAGCCCATGTGCATTTTTATAATCCTTCATTTTTATTAGATTTCTACTGAGAATACTGGTACACAAGAGATCAGGAATTGTGAAGCAAAGGTGATAACAGTAACAACACAAAACACAGTGAGCAGCTTGCCTGGCATGTCACAGATCATGTGAGAAGGCCCGGGCCAGGGTAGACACATATGGAAGCCACTCCAGCCTTGCAGGTGCTTGAAGTTTATTCGGAGTGAGAAAAGTCGGTCACATAAAGCTGTTAAGCAGCAGTGCAAACACGGCCGTGAGCAATGTCGTCAGGCAGTCATAGATGGCCCAGCGCCACATCAGTGGCTGTGGTAACACTTGCCAGAGAAGTGTCTCCAGGAGGACGAGGTCACAGAGCGGCAGTCATAGGGAGAGTCTTCCTTAAGCAGGTGGACTTGTTTTGCTTTTCCCAGCATCTTGGACCTCCTGTCAGTGCCTGCTCTGTCCCTTCTCATTTGGCAGCCTGACGGGTTAATCTCCTGGAGAGCAAGGGCCTGCAGAATGAAGCTGGATGGAGTTATATGTCAGGCTGCAACAGGCTCACACTAAATATCTCACTCCATTATCCCTGACGAGGCTTTGATGTTAGCGTAAAACATGTCCGATTACACGGGACATCATGTCATGTGTCAAATCAGCGTTGGAGCTCCATTCTGACACTTTAATTAGTAGTGGAGGGCATATTATTTTTCTATTTCATGGCAGGACCCTACTCCCACTGAGAACTATTTGATTATACCCATACCTAAAAGTAGCCATCTATCCTTTAAAAATACAGCCTGCACCTCTAGGACAATGGCCACAGTGTCAGCTAATTAAAGGAGCCATGGGCCACAAGGGAGAAACCTTGTGAAACTCTAAGCCACTGTAAGCAACTTATATGAGCTAGCCAAGGCCTCAATGTCCTCATCTTCCACAATATCAATGCTTACTTTTTTTTTTTTTTTTGCAGATTTCTTTTTTTAATTTTTTGTTATTTTTATTATTTATTCATTTATTTATTTGAGAGTGACAGACAGAGAGAGAAAGAAACAGATAGATAGAGAATGGGCACACCATGGCCTCCAGCCACTGCAGACAAACTCCAGATGCATGTGTCACTTTGTGCATCTGGCTTACATGGGTCTTGGGGAAGAGGGCCTCGAACCCGGGCCCTTGGGCTTCACAGGCAAGCGCTTAACCGCTAAGCCATCTCTCCAGGCCCCTTTTTGCAGATTTCTAAGCATTAAAAAGTGGCTTCAGGGTTTAGGAGATGTAGTTAAAGGTGCTTGCTTGCAAAGACTGCCAGACCGGGGTTCATTTCCCCAGTACTCACATAAAGCCAGATGCACAAAGTGGTACATGTGTCTGGAATACATTTGCAGCATTAAGAGGCCCTGGCACACCTCTTTCTCTCTCTCTCTCTCTCATGCATAAATCTTTTTTTTAAAGGGGGTTACAGACACCTGTGTATTTCACAGGAGTGTTCATTGGTTGCTGCAATGAGATCATAGCTGTGGCATTTAGTTGTAAGGAATGATGTTATATGGATGGGAGAGAAAAAGTGCCGGTGTAGAGGGTGATGATAATGGAAAGAGCCCTTGGTCACTTACAGCACTTGCTCACTGGTGATTCTAACACTCTCAGTAAACATGGGGGTTCAAAGCTGCATTTCACCCGGAAAAGTATCTAGGCATGACCAAAGGCCTTTGGCATTTGTGAACGTGACCCTGAGTAATGAGAAACCTGCGCCTTGCTCTCTGCTCCCGGAAGAAGGTTGTCCAACCTAATACTGAGTGAAATCTCTGAGCGTCAATAAGCCACATTTATTTTGACATCTAGACTCCTGTGTAATTAAGACCTCAGGTCTGGCACTTGGTTTATCGGTGTGTGTCCATTCTCATTTACATAGACTTTGGTTTTTCCCACATCTCTGCACAGTCACTGCCAAAAAAAAATACTATTAACAATGAAAGGGTTGAGGATAGAGTTACAGCCCATCGTGTCTCTAATCCCCCGCTTAACATTTCCCTTAAAAAGGAACATTGCTCTATTCGGAAATCAAACGCTACGCGCTTAGAGGTTCTTTATGGAAGGAGAGAGGAGGTAGATTTTCTGCTGCTATTATTTTGAGCTTGGAAAACATCCGATTTCATGCCCCTTATTCAACTGTGGAGCAGACTCTGCTGCATAATTGGAGGGTGGCTTTTCATCTCTGTTTTAGAAAACAACTGAACTGAAGCTCTTCTCACCTCCCTGGAGCTGTAAGCTGCAAACCCAGGAGGCTGGCCTCCGAAATCCCCTCTGTGTGCTAATATAGTTTTGTTTGTTCAGGCTCAAGACTGTTGCATGTAACTGGATCCCAGAGGAGGAAGGTGACTTCTGTGAAATGCCCTTCTTCCCCCCACTTTCTGAGCTTTCTCCTGAGCAAGAGCAATGGGGACCTAACCCTTTGAATGCCTCTTCTCCCCAGTAATGGCTATGAGGCAGATGGGTTTATTTTTGCAACTCAAATGAGAAAAACCCATGTTCAGAAGAAGCTAGGGCACTTCCACAAGACCACACATGCTTCCATTCTGTGACCAGGGAAGAGCACAACCTCTGTAGGGCTTCATTTTCTCTGCTTTGAAAAGGATTGAAGAAGCCCAGCAAAGGGTACAAAGAGAGGCGATCCCAGGGTTTGTATAGTAGGCCCTAAAGTGTATCTACTTTAAGTAGAAAGCCATCAAGAAAGGATTGAGGGGCTGGAGAGATGGCTTAGCAGTTAAGGCACTTGCCTGCAAGGCCAAAGGACCCAGGTTCAATTCCCCAGAACCCATGTAAGACAGATGCACAAGGTGGCACATGTGTCTGGAGTTAGTTTGCAGTGGCTGGAGGCCCCGGTGTTCCCATTCTCTCTTTCTCTCTCTCTTTCTCAAATAAATAAAAATTTATAAAAATTTAAGAAAGGATAGAAGTAGGGCATGGAGGTGTACATGTGTAGTCCAGCTACTTGAAAAGTTGACGCAAGAGGATTACTTGAGCCCAGGAGTTCAAGACTCGTTTGGGAGGATTGAAACTCAGGGTTGTTCAAAGACCCTCCCATGCAATCTGTGTCACATAATACTATGTGACCCTGAGCAACTTACTACACCTTTCTGGGCCTGTGATACCTCATGTCAGAAAAAAACAGTGGACAAGGATGACACTCACTTTCAGGGTTGCTGTGAAGGTTATGAGAATGATTACTTAGAATAAATGACATCAGTTAGCCCTCAGTTTGCATCACCTCCTAGTTGTGCTATGACTACTGTGAATCCAGTATTATTTATCAAGTTGGCTGTTGTCTTCTGAATGAGACCCAAACACTGGCTCTGCTTCTACCAAGTTCTTCCTTGGTAGCCTATCCTCAGCCCTAGAAGTCCCAGATAATTCTAGAAAGCAGCAATGAATGCAGATCAGTGCTTCTTAACCTCATTTCACATAGGAATGGTCTCGAAGGGCTGGAGAGATGGCTTAGCAGTTAAGGCACTTGCCTGCAAAACCTAAGGACTCCTATTCAACTCTCCAGATCCCATGTAAGCCAGGCACACAGTGACACAAGCGTGCAATGGCACACATGCACACAAGGGGGTGCATGTGTCTGGAGTTCGATGACAGTGGATGAGGACCTGGTGCACCTATCCTTTCTCTCTCTCTCCCTCACTTAAAAACAAAAGGCCAGTCTGTTGGGCTCACCTCAAAAAAAAAAAAAATCACAAAAAAGAATGGTCTCAGAGAAATACTAATGTTCTGGGCCCAGTGGGCAGAGATTTGTCTTTAGTTTTACTGAGAGCCCAGAGAGGCATCAAAGAATTTGAAAATCTCAGCAGGAGATTCCATTACTAAGCCTCAGCCTGGTTGGTGGGCAGACCTGTAAATTGTGATATCAAAAGATGCCTAAAGGAAAAGACGATGACATCAAAATAAACAAGAGAGACTGGTGTGTGGGGGGAGATATGATGGAGAGTGGATTTGTGAAGGGGAAACTGAGGGGGAGGGAATTTCCATGGTTTATTGTCTGTCATAATGGAAGTTGTCAATAATGAAACATATTTATTTGAAAAAAATGCCTAAAATCTGAATGGTATATACTTATATACTATTCCTATTACCCATATACTCAACTAGAGTGTTCACCATTGCTGTCCTGGGTGTGTGGTCCTACGACATAGTATTTTGCAAGTATTTTGATGTGTACTAGGAGGAACTATTATAGCATACCAACTGTAATTTCATGAGTAATATTGTCTAGGTTAACATTTCCTTAAAAATAAAGCATGGGGGCTAGAGAGATGGTGTAGCAGTTAAGGCACTTGACTGAAGCCTAAGGACCCAGGTTCGATGCCCCAGTACCCACATAATCCTGATGAACAAAGGAGTGCATGCATCTGGAGTTCGTTGGCAGTGGCTGGAGGCCCTGGTGTGCCCATTCTATCTCTCTCTCTCTCTCTCTCTCTCTCTCTCCCTTCCTCCCTCCCTCAAATAAATGAATAAAATACTTTTTAAAAAATATAAAGCATGGGCCTGAGAGGGGTGGCTCAGTGCTAGAGCACTTGAGTAGCATGTGAAAGGTCCTAGATTAAATCCTCAGCATCACATAAATAAATAAATAAATAAATAAATAAATAAATAAATAAATAAATAGTATAGGGGAGAATGCATGGAAATTTGATGCAAATAAAATACCAGGCTGAAAATTACCACTATGGCAAACACATAAATGCCTGAGGTTTGAGAAGCATACATACCCTTAGTCAAATATATATGTGTGAATATATCTCCTGGTGCATATGATCACTTTAATGAATGATATGTTTTATTCAGCAATTGTAAAATTTTCAACATTTAAAAATATAAGTAGGGCCTGGGAGATTGCTCAACCATTAAAGGTGTTTGCTTACAAAGCCTGCTAGCCCAGGTTTGATTCCCCAGTACCCATATAAAGCCAGATGCACAAAGTGGTGCATGCATCTGGAGTCTGTTTGCAGTGACAAGAGGCCCTAGTGTGCCCATTTTCTATTCCCTCCCCCTCCATCTCTCACTAACAAATAAAATTTGTAAAAATAAAAGTAGATTTGTGGGGCTGGAGAGATTGCTTAGTGGTTAAGCACTTGCCTGCAAAGCAGAAGGACCCAGGTTCCATTCCCCAGAACCCACATAAGCCAGATGTACAAGGTGGTGCATGAATTTGGAGTTTATTTGGAGGGCTAGAGGCCCTGGCACACCCATTCTCTCTCTCTCTCTCTCTCTCTCTCTCTCTCTCTCTCTCTCTCTCTCTCTCTTTTTCTCTCTGCTCCTTTCTCTCTCTCTCTCCTTCTTTCTCTCTCAAATAAATTAATTAATTAAATTAAGTATGTTTTAAAAAGTAGATTTGTGGAGTACAGTGAAAATTCTACCCAATCTAAGAACACAGAATCCTTTGTTTCTAGTATTTTCAAGGGAGATTTTTTTAAAAAGTTATTCCATATTTACTAAGAGCTGTGATTTTATCTGGTATGCATTGACACGATTAACATTTTCATAAGCTTTACCACTGGCAAAGCGCTTTTTAATTACCTTAAGTGGGCTTTCTCATAACTCGCTGAGGCTGGATTATTGGCCCCTTGTCACAATAGGGAGAAGGAGGCCCGGGGGGTGGGTGAGCTACTTGCCCTCCCCATGTTACACAGCTCCACATGGGGGTGCAAAATGGGGACCCACGTTATCTCAGCCCAAGGTGGTATTTTAATTCTACCACTCCTGCTAGCTTGTCTCTGCCGCCTATGTTCTCCTCAAGGATACCTCTGTCTGACAAAGGAATACCACCTGACGATGCTTACAGATCTCTTACAGGTCTCTTCTTCTGTTTGTGGCCAGCTTCCATTTTTGTCCTCCAGGCCACAGCCCTTCATCCTGATTGTCAGCCAGGACCCTACTTTGCTCAGCCTTGCTTTGCTGAGCTCCACAGGCCTGATCTACTTGACCTCTGTCTCCCATCACTTGTAGCTCTGTTCTTGCTAACCAGTCCCCTGCCAGCTGCATCTCCACTGGCTTCCTCATGCAGACCAGGCACTTGGTCCTTCATGTCTGTGCAACACTGTTCCTGCAACCAAAACGTGATCCCTCTCTGCTTACCAAGAAAACATATCTTCAGTATTATCTTCATGGGGTGCAATCGCAACCTCCTTATTAGAGGAGAACCCTCTGTACTCTTTCATGTAACCAAGAGCTTTTTACTTTGTAGCACTTAAAAAAAAAAAAAAAACAACTCAATTTGGTATCTTGTACCAGATTTTTTTAAATTATTTTATTTGAGAGAGAGAAAGGGGGGGAGAGAGAAAATGAGTGTGCTAGGGCCTCTAGCTACTGCAAATGAACTCCAGACATATATGCCACTTTGTGCATCTAGTTTAGGTAAGTACTGGGGAATTGAACCTGAGTCCTTAGGCTTTGCAAGCAAGCACCTTAACCACTTTTTTAGTTTGCTTTTGTTTTTGTTTTCTGAGGTAGGGTTTCACTCTAGTCCAGGCTGACCTGGAATTCACTATGTTGTCTCAGGGTGGCCTCATCCCTCGGCAATCCTCCTACCTCTGCCTCCCAAGTGCTGGAATTAAAGGTGTGCCCCACCACACCCGGCTTGTAGCTCTTTTTAATTTAGAATTATTGTGTATTTTGAGGGCACAGGGGACTCACCTCCCTATTTTCCCCATCACTCCAGCCCCAGCCCCTGGCACAAATATGTGTTGAATTAATGAACAGAAAATGTGAATAAGCTGAGGGATAGATCGCTCTCCCTGAGGACTGGTGCATTTTTACCACCTACGCTGACTGCAAGCCAGAAGGTATCAGGTGCTTACAAGCACTTCAAGGCTGATCAGTGCCTCTGCGACTCGCTCTTCCTGAAGTCACTGCCTAGGATTAGTCACACTAGTACTGTGCTAGGTGCTCTAGATAGAAGATGTGAAGTCGTCAGTGGTTTCTAAGCTGTTTAGAGAGAGCACATTCTAGTTAAAGCAGGGATGGAATGCCCTGAACTCTTCTTGATCCTATTTTCCAGACTGACCAGAAGTCCCTGTGACAACACACAGAAGCCCAAGTGCTCACAGTCTTAAAGCCATATATCTAGGAGACAAATACAAAGCCAGAAATGTGAAATCTGTATTATCTTACTAATGTTGCCACTTTCCACTTTGAACCAAGAAGTTGCTTTTATTAGCTAAACTTCCATTTCCCTATCAATAAATTAGGCACAGACATTGCATATCCTATTTAATTCATTGGGTCATTCTGTAGCTAAAATAAACATGAAAATATTTGGAATAGGTAGACACAGTTCACATTATTCCTTGAGCCTACCCATCACACAGATATGATTTCTTCTCCTTAAGGACTTTTAAACTTTTAAAAAAATTTTTTTGGAGAGAGACACAGAGAGAGAGACAGAGAGAGAGAGAGGAAGAGATGGGCGCGCCAGCAGTGTCTCAGCTGCTGCGAACGAAATCCAGATGAGTGCGCCCCCTTGTGGCCAAGTGTGGCATTGCGCCCTTGCGTCACTTTGTATCTGGCTAAACGTGGGACCTGGAGATTGGAACTGCTGGAGATTGGAACCAGTGTTCTTAGGCTTAGGAGGCAGGCGCCTTAACACCTAAGCCATCTCTCCAGCCCTCCTTAAGGACTTTTAAATGAAAAGAAGGTGTGCTGATTTCCATACAAAGACATCAACAAAGTGGAAGCTAAATGCATTATTCATTGGTCTGTGGAATTGGGTAGATGGTCAGAAAGTGATGGTGTTATCTCGCAGCTCTCTGATTAAGAATCAAGAGATTGTCTGGAACATTCCTTATCATCTATTTTCTAGCAATGAGAGTTGGTAGGTCCTGTAACCCCTAGAAGCCGGGATGGGCTTTTTTTGTGGACTGCTGAAGGTGGGAGTGGGTGAAGGAAGGCCAGAGGTGATGACAGTGTGGGCGTGTCAAGGATCAAGTGGAAACCAGACTGTGAGAGGCTTTTGGAAAGAAGACGGAGACTTAGTAAGGCAAAGCGTTGGCATTATCTGAGCGCTTGGCTATTTAGCCATGGGGCAGTCTAGAAATCGTCAGGGAAGGCTGCCCAGAATAGCAAGGAGGTGTCAAGAATGACTTGAGTAATGGCAGGGAGAGGACAGGTCTAGTTAAGAGAACTGGAGCTTCCTTGTGCCGAGGGCACAGCCCAGGAGAGGGCCGACTTCCGAGCACTGGTGGTCCTTTTAGGTTTCCCAGGAGCTGAAATGACTACTACAGGCTCCACCTTACAAGAGGAGGCAGGAAGAATGTGTTACAGGGTCCCAAGTACAGTTGAGGATGTTGGCTCTGGTTAGAATACAAAAATTGACTGGATTCATGGAGTTTTGTGAATGGAGAATGTGCAGGTGCTAACTGCCCCTAAATTACAGTGGATTCCATCAGAACTGTGTTTTCTCCTCCACAAACCAACCACCACCCTCCTTCCTCTCCCTCCCTCCCACACAATGCTAAAATGAATGTGTCATTGTAACTGACATGAAAGACTTTGAATTTATTTTCCACTTCCCTCCAAGTTCTCTTGTTTGCAAAATACAGGAGTATCTGGGTTACTAATCTAATTCCAGTTTATTTCAAACAAACAAAAAAAAATGATGGAGGGAGTTCTCCAAGGATTTGGGTTTCTAGAAGGCTTTTCCAAGTCTCCATTCCTTGCTTGGTTTCTCCACCACACCAATGACTCAAATTAGTGGTTCTCAAAGTTGATTGTGCCTCAGAATCACCAGGAAACCCTGCTAAATCAGATTGCTGGGCCCACCCCAGAGTCTCCTTAGCGTAGGTCTGAGGAGGATGGGGGGGCAATGTGCATTCCTAGTGAGTAACACAGTATCGTTGGTGGTTCTGATGTCAGGCTCGACCACAGGGCCATGCTTTGAGAACCACCAAACTAGGAAAATGTGGAAGAATTTTTAAAAACTTAGCTTTAGGAAGAATACAATCTTTAAAGTCCCCGTGGAGGGTGAGATATAGTCACTCATCACTTGTGAGCTGAGAAACGATTTCCTTCCTAAGTCACCTGTGCATGTATTCTCGTGGGTGGCTTAAGGAATCAGTGTGTCTTGCTATTGCATGGTAAATACTAAGGTGTTTGGAATGGAATGGGCTGAGGCCCTCACCAGTCCTCCTCCCTCTGGCTTGTACACCTCTTCTTACCTGTTGATTGTTGTCCTCAAGTAATATGTCTGCAGTTCCACAGTTCTCACACTCCCAGTCTCTTGAATGCTCTCTTTGCCTTGAGCTTACCAATAGGTGTCCAGTCCTGTCCTGTTTTTATTTACAGATCACTTCTGTGCAAGCCTGAGGCAGTCATGCCTGCAATACTTTGCTAATGTTTGTGAAACTTTTCAAAACACTGGACAAAGGGAGCCAACACATAGGGGTTTGGGTTCTGGCCTTGCTCCTGACTTGCTGGGTGATGATTGTAAGAATAATACTTCAGCGTGTGCATAGGGTTTTACTCATCAATTAAAGGCGAGTGTTTGCCCAGCTAGCTTAGCTATTCTGTTGGGGAGAGTGAAATGTGTGGACCTCTCTCCAGAAAAATACGCGTGCGCACATAAATACAAAATAGTACTCACAATTTTAAGACTGCCTAAAAATACAGCAATAACAGCAAAACAAGAACTGGCTTTTCTCATGTACCAGCTATGTGCCAGGCCTGCAACAGCCCTATGAGACTTCACTGCCCAGTCTCTAGATGGGAAACCATGGCAGAGACAGAAGCAAGAATTCAGCTGAGAACACCCAGCTGGTAAGCAGTGGGGTGGAACTGCAGGCAGCCTGCATTGTACAGAAGCTGAGAATTGTCCTTTGGGTATGTATGACCCTGAGTGATGAGTGAACCCCATTCAGTGTGGCATTTCCAGTTCTCCTGAAATTTAGAACTCATGATTGATTGATTGATTTCCCCCCAAGTACTAACAAACCAAAACTGGGGAAATGGCCCACTGGTGTGTTCAAGGCATCTGTGGATCAGAGGTGGTCACAAAGTTTAGAATTTAAAGCATATAGATAGGGATCCAGCTGAAAAAAAAGCAAGCCACCACAGAGCCACACATCTCTCCTTTGTACATGTCTTAAAAGTGAACACTTTCTTATCATAGTTTTTGGCCAGAGGCAGCTTCCTTTAAAGGCAGGGGAAGTGGGCCATCTCAGCCTTGACAGGTCAGTAATGTGACTAGATAAAGGGCAGCTCCTTAATGAAAACCACTCTGCCTCCTGCCAGCAAAGGAGTTTTCATGGTGCATTTCAAGTCCTCTAACACCTCCTCCCAGATCAATGGCTTTTCATAAATGCACCAGGAGATCTTTGAACCACTAATGCTTCAGGGGCTGTTTAGGTTTGGAGTCAAACTGTTTAATATAACTCTCCTCCAAGTCTAGCTCTTTTGAAAGGTCTCAGGAAATAAGGCAGAGGCAACGTCTGAAAAGCAGAACCACCATGGCCAAGTGACATCCCCTGCCCTGGCCTCCTGTTTATATGAGCAAATTGGACAAAGCTGATTACAATTATGAGGGGGAGGAGGAATGGAATGGTATGTGGGTCATGTAAAGAGTTGAGTGAGGAGGAACCAGATTAAAGATGTCCTTTGATTGGAGTGCGGCGGGTCATTTGCCAAGGAAAGAGAGGAAAAGCTGGGGTTGGCTTCATCAATCGATTAAGTCAGCAACAGATGATAGATTTCAGTCAAACCCGCGTTGTGTCAAGGAAGTGTAAGCCAACCTTCTGAATGTTGCCGGGGAAATGAGTGCCGTTTAATTTTAGTACTTGCTTAAACAGTTAAACCAAATCGAGGAGGGTCTTTTCAGAAACTGAAGACTATGGGCATCAAAAGCCTTTCTTCTATCCAAAACTGTCCCCACACAGAGCCCATGGTGGGAATGATAAGAGATAACAACAGCCATGTACATTTCCTAAATCCGTCCTGTGCATGCTTCCTGCTGTGTGCTTTACCTCCTCCACTGTTATTAACTCCACTCTCAGATGCTCAGGGCACATAAACAAATTGGCCAACATCACACTGGGGTACGCATCTTAGTTATCTCCTGGTTTTAACCAAGATGTTGTGTCTGTCTAATCCTCTGAACATGACCCGCTGTCATGTAGAATTTAGCTCATAGACTCCTAGAGATCTATGACTTTGTGATTGCATAGTGTCCCCTTTATTGAGAGTTCTCTTTTAGGGGACATGTGGTCTTTTCAGCTAGCTTCTTTCCATAAGAGATAGCACACTAACCTTTACTTATTATTGTTGTTGTTGTTGTTATTTGTGGTATTGGGGTCAAATACACTGTCTGTGCATGCTAGGCAATAAATTATTACTGAAAAGCCTACCTAAGAGTAACCTTATGGCTTGATATGTTTGTTGTTTGATTATAGTATTCATATAATCTCACTGCACTGTTTTAGGCAACAAAATCATAAACATAAAAACAAGAAATAACTAAAAGTAGAAATTGTTAACATGCCGGTAAGTATGCATCCACACATAAATACTTGCTTTGTAGCCTAACTTTTAAAAAATATTTATTTATTCATTTGCTTGCAGAGAAAGACAAAGAAAATGGGTGCATCAGGGCTTCCAGCCCCTGCAAACAAACTCCAGATGCATGTGTCACTTTGGGCATCTGGCTTTACATGGGTATTGGGGAATTGAACCTGGGTTGTTAGGCTTTGCAGGCAAGCATCTTAACTGTTGAACCATCTTTCCAGCCCCTATCCTAATTTTTTAATGTGGCAGGCATCTTTATATGTTGACAATTGTAGAAGTTCTGTATTGTCTGTATTATAATCCCATATAGTGCTCTGTTGCCTGGTGGTGTCATAATTCACGTAAGCCACAGTTGATGGACTTTGGTGACCCCTGCTATGAGCTTGTCTCTCTGATAAATCTCCCCATACTTACAAACTGACATTTGTGTTTCAGTACCTGCTCTTGACTCAACTTTCTGGAAACTTCACACTGCTACATTTGCTTAGATAGCACTTCTAGAAATGACAGAACACATCCTTAGCCTATTTCAGGGTGCCTTAGAGATTTATACCATTCAGTTTTTAATATAAAAACTGGCGGCCGTGGCATTTCCCTTAGAACAGCAAGAAGTCACACGTGCTAGTTTTGATTTGTTTCATCAGAATCTTCTAGTCTTCTCTCCTGTTGCACACACTCCCAGGGAGTCACCACACCAGAGAGCTTGGAGCTATTCCCGTAAATACCCTTTGACATTGTTGTGGACCAATCAGGCTGGGGTGAAACGCTAATGAATATCAAAAGATCATGGGGTGAAGATGTGGCTGGTGATTTGGGGTTAGTGGAATAAGCTACTCTTTTAAGGTCATGGGCTCAAGTTCATCCTGGGGTTTTCACATGGGGTTAGAGCTATCTTAATACCAATCTAGGTGTATAGGTTGGACTGGGGAAAGTTCTGGAGGGTAATACAAAGCAAAGGCCCCAGGAACCCTATTTTATTATCCATCAACCAAATGAGGCAATTTTTATATTTACATTTAATCTTTTTTTGATGAGCTGTTACCATGGTGATGGAATTGAAAATTCTCTTTCTGACCACATTGCTGTTAAAGCTAATTATTTGATACTGTGACTAGGAGATTCCTAAAGCTCGTGCTTTTTCCATCAAGAAGAGCTTGATGAGGTTGGAGAGATGGCTCAGCAGTTAAGGCACTTGCCTGCAGAACCTAACAACTGGGTTCAATTCCCCATTTAAATTTCCCATTAAAGCCAGATGCACAAAGTGGTTCATGCATCTGGAGTTTGTCTGAAGTGGCTGAAGGTCCTGGTGAGCCCATTCTCTCCCTCTCTCTCTCTCTCTCTCTCTCTCCCTGCTTGCAAGTAAATAAATAAACTTAAAAAAAGAAGTGATTGAGCCGGGCGTGGTGGTGCACGCCTTTAATCCCAGCACTTGGGAGGCAGAGGTAGGAGGATCACTGTGAGTTCGAGGCCACCCTGAGACTACATAGTGAATTCCAGGTCAGCCTGAGCCAGAGTGAGACCCTACCTCAAAAAACCAAAAAAAAAAAAAAGAAGAAGAAGAAGAGATTGATTTCAGCCTTCTCTTGGATTCCTCACAGCAGAGTAGACCTGATTTTCCATATGGCTGGGCTCTACCAGGTCTGGAATGAAGCTCTTAGAACTCCTCATACTCCATCCCACAAAAGGCACTCATGGGAGAAGAAACCCAAGAAAGGAAAGTCTACCATCTACTCCAGGGGCAAATTAAGTACCATCTACTCCAGGGGGCTGGTTATGAGCCTCATACATCAAGTCTACAAAACCTCCATTAAGTGGAGATAGTGGAATGTTATGATCAGTCAAAATAAGCTTCCAGAATGAGCTGTGAACCTCAGAGTCCAACTTGCTTTTTTTTTGTCTTATGGTCCCCAAGCCATTTCTAATCCTCTCTCTCCCTCCTTCTCTCTTTTTTAGTCATGAGCATTTTAGATTTCAAATAGATTCAAGATACTTAAGAAATTCTCTTAGCACATCTACCAGTTACAAAACTATGTCTAGATGGTTCTCTTCTAACATCACTCTCTGAAGTGCTTTCGAAAATGTCCAACACTTTACCCTGACCCACACTTGAATTAGATGTCATTAGAATGCAGGCTCTAAAAATGAATCAGAATTTAGTTTTACAAACTGTTTTCCAAGACCTGAGGCCTAGAAGTGCCTGAGTACTTCAGGAGTCATCTTGTGTCCCTGGAACAATTCTTTATGCCTCGGTAGGAACGGTTTTAACCAAACCTATGTCTCGAGTTTGCATCTCTCCCTTCTATCCTTTTCTTATTTTTCTTCCCCTCCCCCAGTCACCTGGTGGCCCTTAAAGATAAGCCAGGAGTGGGTTAGCTCCCAGTGGTTCTTAGTTTGCTCTGGAGGATGTGATGCTCATGACAATTTGGGCAGGACACAGAGCTCATGTTGTTTGTGTCACACTCCATTCCTGCCACCAAACACTACTGTCCACTTTCCTGTCTAGATCCAATAATATCCTGATGGACTGGCCATATTTTCTCAGTCCTGCACTGTTGTTCTGGGAACCAAGGATATAGCAGGCTCCTGGCTTAGTCAAGCTTAAAAGTCTCAAAGCTGTTTTGGCAGCTTCTAGCAAGTATAAACAGCATATCCACCCTCCCTGTTGGGTAAGAGGGTTTTTTTAAACGTCATTTTTATTTATATGCCTTGAAATTTCAATCACTTTTTTAGCAAAGATGATTTTTTTTTCTTTCCTTTTTTTATTTTAGTGAGAGAGCGAGAGAATTGGTGCGGCAGGGCCTCAGCCACTGAAGTTGAACTCCAGATGCTTGCGCCACCTAGTAGGCATGTGCGACCTTGTGCTACCCCACCTTTGTGTGTCTGGCTTATGTGGGATCTGGAGAGTTGAACATGGGTCTTTAGGCTTTGCAGGCAAGCACCTTAACCACGGAGCAATTTCTCCAGCCCAGAAGGATTTTTTTTTTTAATTATCTCTGTTTGGAAGCATGGAGAGAGAGAAAGAGAGAGGCAATGGGTATACCAGGGCCTCTTTCCTCTGCAAATGAACTCCAGAGGTATATACCACTTTGTGCATCTGCCTTTAAGTGAATGCTGGGGAATTGAACCTGTCCAAACAGGTTTTGCAAGCAAATTCCTTTACCACTGACCCATGTCCCCAGGTCCCAGTGAGAGTTTTTTGACTGACAACATTGTTTGTTTGTTTGTTTAAATTTTGGGGGGGGGTTTTATTGACAACTTCTATACTTACAGACAATAAACCATGATATTTTCCTCCCTCCCCCCATTCCCCTTCAGAACTCCACTCTCCATCATATCCCCTCCCTCTCTCCATTAGTCTCTCTTTTAATTTGATGTCATCATCTTTTTCTCCTATTATGAAGGTTTTATGCAGGTATTGCTATGCACTGAGAGGTCATGGATATCAAGGCCAATTTCTGTCTGGACAGTTGCATTGTAAGGAGTCGTACCCTTCCTTTGGCTCTTACATTCTTTCCACCTGAGCCTTAGAGGGTGTGATAGAGATGTTTCAGTGCTAGACACTCCTATGTCCCACCTTCTCAGCACTATGTTGCCTTTTGGGTCATCCCAATGGTCATCACCATCTGAAAAGAGAAGCTTCTCTAACCAGAAGTGAGAGTAGCATTAATATATTAATATAAATAGCAACTGTAGTGTTTTCGGGGCAGTTTAGTGGGAATAATATATACATTAGCCAGACAAAAGCAGACTTGATATCCCTAAGGCTCATGACCTCCCCTGCCATAGTCTTTTGATTAGGTTTTTCAGTACCAGGCATGTATTCCCTCCCATAGAGCGGGCCTTTAGTACAATTAGAGAGCAATTGGTTTCCCCAAGAGCAGACATGCCACTATTGCACCTGTTTGGTCATTGGGCCTGTCTGGCCAAACTTGAGGTTTCCGGTATCCACTATTTTCACCACTGATGATTTCTGTCTCCCACACGGCTGCATGCAGTGCAGTTTTGTCCAGCTTTCAGTTGGCTGGTCTACAAGGAGAAGGTTTTCTGCTCAGAACCAGCTTGATTTCTCAGTGACCTTGCCACTCAGGTAAGTGAAGTCTTCAGCAATAGGGTCTTACCATCTGTTTCTTAAGGGAAACTAAGTACCTTGGCAATAGCCTATAATGTTTTGGAGGCTACTGGGACCTCCCTGGCCAACAACTCACTGGAAGGTATCCCATCCCTGGCACTGAAAATTTTCTATTAACAAGCTATCGCTTCTGGATGTAACACCATTGTTTTAATGTTAGAGAAATTGTATTTACCTACAGATAACAATTGTACAGCATAATGTATTAGAATACACAAAATCTCAGCTGAATACTGGATCTCTTGCTTACTAGATAAGTCATTCAGGGCCCCATAACAACTGATACCATATCCCTTTCCACTGCTCTTCCCCTTCCTCCCAGGAGTAGACTGACCACACTGGCATTTCCCCACCCCCACCCCCATGTTAAATGCCTATGCTGCATTGACATTACATGTCCCACCCTTGGGGTTAAGTTTCTGGCTCCCAGACTTACCAACTGGTTGAATGCAGGCTCTTCACTTTTTCTTAATACCTGTTCACCTTTTGTTCACTTTCTCATGGAATAAAGTAGGACTTTAATCTTGGGTGGGATATGTTCTCCTTTATTGAAAGTAGGTGCTTAAGCTTAAAACACTCCCTAAATTTTTTTATTGGCTTGACTCTTGACCCCACTTGGGAAAGGTGTCAAGGTACATAACTGGAGAATTCTGTCACCTCCACACACCCGGTTTCTTCTAAAAGAGTGAGCGTCCTGAAACTGCTTCCTGCATTTTCCTTTGACGCCCTCCCCCCAAATGTAATATATGCAATAGCTTGCTTTTAGGTGGGAGAAACAGATTGAGTTTCACTGAGCTTTCAATCTTTTGTTGCTTTTAGCAGCAGCAGGATCATATTTGTACAAGGCAAACTTAAGAGCTATAGACTGGGCATACACTCAATCTGTGCACATCACCATTCAAGAAAGTAACTTTGTTTACAACAACTTCTCCCTCATGTCCACTTTCCACAAAAGTTAAGCTGCAGGTTTTTCTAGACACCTCCTCCTTCTTTCCCAGAGGTGGGTCCAACTTTCAGAGTGTTTTAAGCAATACCCAGGAGAAAGGAGAAGCTAAGGGTGTAGCTCAGGGGTGGACTGCTTGCCTAGCATGCACATGGCCCTGAGTTTAATTCCCTGTATTGCCATGAGGGCAGAAGCACTGGGTGTCTGATCCCAGCTCTTCAGTGCACTTCCCCCTTGGTGCACTTCCCTGCAGTTCTAGGAGACACCCATAGTCATTCCTCCGCTTACTTCCTGTTTCTCTTTTAAGCCAGTCTGCATTGCTCCCAAATCAGGATAGAGCTCCTAGGGAAGACCGAAAGGCTTTTCTGCCTCATTTGGTCCCACCTGCTGGGCAGACTGTGTCTCCTCGGACCTCAGCTTCTGTCCTTCCCCTTGGTTTGACCTGTGTGACGTCTCATGCCTGGCAGAGGGGAGTTGAGAAAGGGCTCGCCATCAAGTTCCTATCCATTTCCCTGGGCCTTCACTACCCCTTAAATATTTCCCTCAAGTTTTTGGAAGGACGGCGGGGTGGGGGGGGGCGTGTTCCAATAGAACTTAGTGTGGTGAAGGGCATGTTTCACATGTTCTCTTCCATCATGCAGCCACAGTCACATGAGTGATGATATGACCAGGGTCTGGGTAATGGCTCACGTTATTTAAATTCAAATAGCTAAATGTATAAATAGCCAAAGGTCACCGTCTTGGGCAGCATAGATGTAGCTGTTCAAAATTTAAAGACCAAGAGTTAGTGTCTTTGTCTCTGTAGTGCTTTGGGACAGTACATCCTCAAGGCAAAGATGAAAATCATCCTGATTTCACAGGCACAAGGGAGTGTGCCTGTTGGGGAGGAGATAACATGAAATACATCAGCTAGCACCTCAAAATACTGCCCCACTACTGATGCACAAAAAGTGGTATTTCACCACTCAACTCAGTGAGCAGCCTGGAACAGACACTTTGTCCATCTTCCAAACATTGCCACACCTACTGAGGCACCTTTAAATGATCACAGGCATCCAGAGAACTTCTGTGGAAACCACAATACAAGCTCTGTCTAAAATCCAGGCTGGGAACTGGGGAGATTGCTCAGCAGTTAAAGGCGCTTGCTTGCAAAGCAATTCCCCTACACCCATGTCAAGCCAGATACACAAAGTGGTGCATGCTTCTGAAGTCCCTTTGCTGCAGCAGAAGGGCCTGGCATACTAATACTCCATTCTCTCGCTCTCTCTCTCTCTCTCTCTCTCTAACAAATAACATTTTTTTTTGAGGTAGGGTCTCACTGTAGCTATGGAATTCAGTATGTAGATCTCAGGGTGGCCTCAAACTCACGCTGATCCTCCTACATCATCTGCCCTTCTGTGCTGGGATTAAAGGTGTGCACCACCATGCCTGGTTCAACATTTTTATTTATTTATTTATTTATTCATTTATTAAAGAGAGAGAGAACAAAAAGATGGTGGGGGAGAGATTGGGTGTGCTAGGGCCTACAGCCACTGAAAACAAACTCCAGACACATGTGCATCTGGCTTACTTGGGTTCTGGGGAATTGGACCTGGGTCCTTAGGCTGTGCAGACAAGCGCCTTCTTTCCAGCCCCACAAATAACATTTTTTTAAAAAGTATATAACTCCAGTCTGGTTCTGATATGCTGAGATGTAGCCTTACATAGACAAGAAAGTTGTGGCTTCAAAAGGTGGTGGCTTGCCTTAAGGTACACAGCCAGTTTTTGTAGGGACAGTCTGAGAGTCAAGTCTAAACACATTGCATTCAGAATTCATTCCCTTATACTCCACCAGTTTCTCAAGTTCTAACAAAGACTCTGAACTATTCCATCTCCTCTGGAAATAATTATTTCCTAGAACAAGAGACCCACCTCCTTCTCCAGCTCCATGTGTGGCAGGGCGTCAGCTAGTCAACAATGGAGAGGGCCAGCTCCCTATGCTGGCATTGTAGGGCTGGAGTAGAGACCCCAGAGAAAGTCATTAACACAACCACGGCCAGCTTTGGTTCTTCCATCTGTCCTCTTGTACAGAATGCGCAGCAGTTGTGCCCTCCATGTTCGTGGTTTTAGAGATGCCATGGGTGTTCTGAATAAAGAAAAGACCCCACTCCATGACCCTCTCTAACTCCTAGCCCAAGGGAGGAGGCACAGTACTTAAGTTAAATTAATCCAGGCTGCTGTAACGAATGAACTTAATACAATGCTTTAGGATTCAAACTGATTGAGGTTTAGTTCTCTCTCATATAAAGACCAAAATGGCTTTTCCTGATGGGTGAGTGGTTTGCCTCCAAGAAAGAAGGAAGGACCAAACTCTTTTACCCAAGTCATGGTTATGAGCAAAGATTAAGGCCCCTGTCACCTTTAACAGCACCCTTCCAATTCCTGTGTTGGGCTTGTCTGCAGTGTGGGGAAACAATCCAGGGAGAATCTCGTTATTTCCTCGCCCATCTCTGTGATCAGAACTCAGCTGTAAGATCATGCCTCATTGCAAAGGAGGATGGGAAATGTAGTGTAGATGGGAGCCAGAAGGAGGAAATGCTTGTTGAAAAGTTAGTCAGCCTTTACCGCCCTTCCTGGCCAACATGTGGCAAAACTTTTCTGCAAGAAGCCAGATGGGAAAATAAGTATTTTAAGCTTTGCAGGCCACATTGTCTCTGTTTCACCCCCTCACCTCTGCCACTGTACTATGAATGTGGCCTGGGACAATATGTTAACAACATGCCAGGGCTGTTCCTATAAAACTTTATTCAACAAACGCAGTGGCCAGATATGGCCCCAGGAGTCTAGTTTATTAGCCTCTGTTGCATTGCCCTCTAGGGAAAATACTTCCCCAGCAAAACACAAAATAAGAATATCTTAGACTATTTGCAAAGAACTTGAAAAAAAGGATGTCTGTCACTGCTGGAGGCCGTGAAAACAAATGGATTAGGGGAACACAAGAGGAGTTGGTTAACACATTTAATTAAGCCTTTATACAAAAAACGATGGCTTCGGCTGTGTTTGGGAGGAAAGAAAGTGATCGTTATAACAGATATATTTATTAAAAATGTAAGCTTGAAGTTCCACTTTTGGTATCTTTAGGGTGGGCCCAGGAATGTGTACTCTTGGCATGCCCCTTAGCTAATTGAAGCAGCTTTGGTAGAGCGCTGGGTGATCGGAGTTTACGAAATGCAGCAGAGGCATTAGTGCTCCTGAGCCTCGTGAGCCTGTAGAAGCAGACAGAGGAAATAAGATACAGTGTATGCACAAAGCCACAGATTTAGGGAAGCCAAACTTCTTTTCCCTTCAAGGAAACTTCCAGAATTGAGAATGTGAGTAAACCTATAGGTCTTTCTAATTAATTTTTTAATAAATCAACTTGGGACTCTAATTTGGTGTTGAACTGTGCTGTGAGCTAATTGAATATGTGAATCAAAGGGTAGTCAAAAGTTCAAGCCAGGCTGTGACCGACCCAGCAAGCCTTCAGGCTTCTTTTAGTCACTCCCATACTGGCTTCCCGCCTCTGAAAAGTGTCCATCCCAGATCTGAGAAGGGACATTATGGTGTTTGTGCTACAAAAAAAGATTCACGTCTTGTGGAATAAGTTGTCACAGCTGGACAATTCTGATTCTTAGCCTTGCCACTGTTGTCCTTCCCCTCCCCAATATGCAGCTAAAAGTTCTTCCTTAACCCACTGAAAATTGGCTTCACTCCTGTTGCCTAGCAACCAGCATGAAGGGCAGCTGATTGGTCAAGAGGAACAGGGAGTGGCTCCCTTAGCACCCTTGATTGTTAATGTAGTGTGCTTAGGAACACCCCAGGAGGCGAGGCAAGGACACCTTCATTATAAGTGACCTTCAGAAGGTCACCTCTGGAGTACCCAGAGAAAACAGTCCTGTATACCAGCCCAAAGATGTAATAGAAACAGAAGGAAAAAGAGCTTCATCTTCAAGAGCCCTGCCTTTCTCTGGAAGTAGCCAGTTGCCCACCATCAGAATTTGTGAGGATATTTTTGATCCTCTGAACAAGAAAATTGCAAAGCATTGAAGAGTGAAGAACAAACGAGTGTGCTTCTGTGCCTCACCACTCAACTCAGAGATAAATAAGAGAGGAAATAAAGCCCAAATGACCCCCTACGATTTCTTTTTCTGATAGAGAATGAGGAGTCGTGTGCTCAGGTCTGACTTCTGAACATCTGGACATGGACACCTGCCTTTAATTAACCACACCTGCATATTTCTCAAGTCACCACCTCTGTGACAAGGCCTGGCCACCTCCTTCACCTGTCAGCCTGTGAACATGGAGTACTAAAGTGGAGCCCTGTTCCTCACTCAGCTCAGCAGCTGAGCCCACATTTAGCCAGACACAAAGTGATGCAAGGGCACAATGCCTCACTTGCCCACAAGGGGGCACATGCGTCTGGAGTTCATTCACAGTGGCTGGGAGGCTGCTGGCGCACCCATTCTCTCTATCTATCTATCTATCTATCTATCTATCTATATATATATATATATCTGACTCTCGCCAAAAAAAAAAGAAGAAGAAGAAGAAGCAGCGTTATTGACACCTCCTCTGCAGGAACTCTCACTTGGTGATCTGGAGTGGGGTCTGGGAATGTTCATTGCTTCTAATATAGACAGTATAAATAATAAAAGTAACTCTGGGGCAAGAAGAGATGGCTCAGCTGTTAAGGCACTTGCCTGCAAAGCCTAAAGACCAGAGTTCAATTCCCTAATACCCATGTAAAGCCAGATGCACAAAGTGGCACATAAATCTGGAGTTCATTTGCAACAGCTAGAGGCCCTGGCATACCCATTCATTCTGCCTCTCTCTCTCTCTCTTTGAAAATAACTTTTTAAAAATTTAACTTTTTAAAAAGTAACTGCAGCAGTAGTGTAAGCAGGGGGTATAAGGATTCTTCTTCTAGGGAGTGAGAGGGCAATGCTTTTGTTGTGGGATTGCTTTTCGGAGATTTATAGAAATAGTCATAACTTCACTCAGCTGTAGAATCTAACAATCTTAGCAGCTTGAGCTCCAAAATGACTTTCTCTATCCGACTGGAATTTTCCTCCTGCTAAGGCCCATTTCCCTTTCTGTAAGTCTCAGTAGCTCCAGATTACTTCCCTGACTCTTCTTCAGAAATGCGTATAAATCAAGTAAGACTTTGGAGATACTTGACCTCACTTATTAGCTTTGTTGTTTCTCCTGTGGACAAAAATGACCTTACTGACAAACATAGACCAACTTCCAATAGACAGAGTTCCCCATCGGGTTGCTTATTCTTATCACTGTGGCCATCCTTCCCAAGGGTACTGCTGCAGTCATTCATATCTATAGGACATTTGTCCCCATGACCATGTGTGGGAAGCATCCCTGACCCCGAAGAACTGGCTACAGACTGCATGCAGTGTGCCCTCATCTTGTTGTGCACAAGGGCTGGTATACATTCTATGCACCTTCCCCAAGCTGCCAGCGGGACTGCTTTCCTTGCCTTCAAAGCTTCTTTTGGGGACAGCAGCCATCAATTGTACATCTACATTTTCATGCCTTTCCCATTCCATGACTTTTTTTGTTTTGCTAGACTACCAGTGCCTAGTGTGAGCTAAGTCATTTTGGAAGGAGATGGAGGGAAATGTTCCCCCAGAGAATCCAAAATGGACTTGGGATTGGCAATTCAAGATTCTGGTACCACGAGTCAAGCACAAAGCAGCCCCATTACCCACATCAGTGCAAAAACAATTCATTTCCAACTCTAATCTAGGTCTGCCTGTCTATGGCACAAATTTGCCTGTCATCTTTCCAGGCCAAATGATTTGAACCATAGGTCCACGTGACTGGTTTTGCTTTGTTTTGTTTGTTTGTTTTTTGAAACAGAGTCGTGTACCCCGAATTGGCTGGGAACTCACTATGTAGTTGAGTGACCTTGAACGTTGGGTCCTCCTGTTCCATTTCACAGAGGAGAGAACACCGGAGTGCAGAGCTAGCAGAAATGGCGTCACTAATAACATACCCTTAATTCTGTGCTAATATCAACTTGTTTTGTGGTGAGACTTGGGTCAAATGTGTCTATGAGGAGCTTAATATAGATTACAATGTTCAATAAATGATAATTGCATGTATTATATGTGTTTAATAGGCAGGTCCATCCCAAACAGAGTAAGTACTCAATTTCTAGGTGTAGAATACTTAATGAAGAATGATGGTTTTAATTACCAGTTTTGCTGAGCTTGCACATTATGGCCCCTCTCCTAAAAGGCTTTCTGGATCTATAAAATCCACTCTTCCATAATCAGCACGGTGCCTTAGTTGCTGGTGATTTCACCCATTAGCCTTATCTTGATTTTCTGCTGAAGAAATGTTGCATTTCCCTGTGTGTCTGTGATTATTTATCAGCCCACACGTCTAGTGCAGGGCCTGGATTGTTGCCCTGGACTCCTAGCACCTAGCCAGGAGGACCTGTGCTTGCTGACTGCTGGTTTTCTTACTCATCACTCAGTGAGAGGCTTGGGGGTTTGCATTAGACCTTCCAAACTAGGTATTTGAATCAACATGCTTGTGAACACAATCCCTGACTTGCTGCCTTCTGTACAGCATTGCTAAGGCTCACTGGCTCTTGTAAGGCGGATGAAGGAGATGAGAGAGAGAAAGAGGTCAAAAGACAGGCAGGAAGAACAAGGGACAGGAAACAAAACAGCATTTAGAGAGTAATATTTATCAGAGATGTTTAGATTTTGTTTTAGTTTTGTTATTTTTGTTTTATTTTTTTTCCTGTTGGGGTCTCACTATACCCCAGGCTGACCTGTACTTCACTATGTCGCCATGATACTCCCACTTCTGCCTCCCGAAGGCTGAGATTAAAGGCATGAGCCACCACACCCAGTCAGAAATGCCTGGCAGACTCATTACACAAGGCTACACAGACATGACTTTGGGACAAGGGCAGCAGAAAGGGTAACAGAAACTTCTAAGGCCCACCATGCTTGTATAAACCCATGCATGTTGATGCGTACTGGTTTGGGGAACACCTTTGCTGGCTAACTCCAAAACTCAGAGGATACCCTTAACCATCAACACACTTACAGGAGCTGTCTGCGGTCTGCAGGGTCACCAGAAACCAAGCCCTGAACCTGGCTTTCAGCTCACAGTAGCAAGGGCAGCACAAGTGTCTGTCTGCATGAAAGAAGTGTACTTCCCGTGTGAGTGACCCATCAGATTTCAGTCTGTTGCAGACTCAACCAAGGGGTTCTCCAGGCTCTTAAATTTTTGTCTTTTCTATCTCACTATTTTTTCCCCACAGATACTTTAGTCTCTTGACTCTTGATAAATTTATATTAAGTTTTCACTCCATGGACCCAGATCCAATCTTTCCAATTTTGGTTTAGAAAACAAACTAGTTAAGGAGAGAGAGAGAGAGAGAGAATGAGAAGAAATATGAGAATGAATACAATGGCAGGTGATAGTGTCGAAGAACATTTCTTCTTGAGTCATTTAGTCCTTAAGTATCCTGTTATAAAGATTATAGTCATTTGTGTGTCATAAAGCTTGGATATCAAGATTAAAAGCATTACAGTGTTTCCTTCCTTCCATCTCTCCTTCCCCTCCCTCTCCTCTCTTTTCTTCAAAAGAACATTTTCTGTACCTCACACCCCCTGGCAGGCAGCCCTCTTGGATTTCATGTGGCCTTTTGAATCTGTCTTTTCCCTCATTCCCTACTGCAGTGTCTGTCATGAGCTGGGTTGCAGCATGAGCCATACAGGCAGACTTCCTCTTCCTGGGGAGCTGACCCTCTAGGAAGAAGTGAGCTAGGAAGCGAATAGGTTCTGGAGGCACTTTGGGATTTTGGAGAAATGAGAAAGGGGAACTGTGCTGACAAAATAAAAGGTGTGTGACTATAAAATAGAGGCTTTCTGAGAAGGTAACATTTAGGCAGAGACCTGAACCAAGGATTAAGACTCAGCCTTGCTCCAAATATCTTAATTCATTCAGGAACTGCCTGGGGCCATGGCTGCCTCAGGCCTCCTGTTTATCTGGGGTTGAATTCCACATGAGTCTTACCCAAGAATGGGTGTACCAGGTAGAGGTCAAGCAGCTTCTGAGAATGGAGTGACCCAGTCTTGGGCACAAGTCAGCTATTAATAAAGATCATGTAGCCCTTTGAAAAGTAAAACCTGTGGTCCGGTCTGCCTGAGAAGAAGAGTCTCTGGTTTCGATTTTAATTATGGAACCAAAGAGATGGCCCTGCCTCTCTTCCATTCTGCTAATGTCAACTTCCAGGAAAAGAGAGTTTTCTGTCTCTGATCCTGGAGGCCCTGGTTGCTTACCTCACAAAGATATTGGCTGCCCTAAGCCAGCATCTCACCATAGCTCCTGAGCTGCTCAGACTCATGAGATAGTAGAATGGAGGCAGCCACCCCAGACATGGAATATGATGAGGGAGTGAGGGAAAGACACAGGAGGAGAGTCATGACTCACAGGTATGGGACAACTTTCAAAGCTAGGAATATGAGAAGGTCTTTCCCTGGTTCTCACACACCTGCTAAAACTCCTGTGAAACGTAAAGTAAAATGAGGGTAGACAGTGCCAACAAAAGGCCCCTCTTCATAGCTCACGTTGTATCACTTGGTATGTGCCAGGTACTGAGTTAAGCAGTTGACACGCATTATTTTTTAAAACTCTCTTAAAACATTTTCTTCAATGCATAGTACAGGTTGAGTACCCCTTATCTGAAATATTTAGGATCATAGGTGCTTTAGACTAGATTTCTTTCAGATTTTGGAATACTTAAATATCCATAATGAGATATCAAGAATGAGACAGACCCAGGTCTAAGCACAAAATTCATGTATGTTTCATGTATGTTTCTTAAAAAATATTTTATTTATTTATATGAGAGACAGAGAGAAAGAAGCAGATACAGAGAGAAAGGACACACCAAGGCCTCTAGCCACTGCAAATGAACTTCAGATGCATGTGCCACCTTGTGCATCTGGCTTAAGTGGGTACTGGAGATCAAACCTGGGTCCTGAGGCTTTAGAGGCAAGTACCTTATCTGCTGAGCTGTGTCTCCAGTCCTCATATATCTTATATAGAAAACTTGCAGGCACTTTTCCACAATATTTTCAGTGTGTCTGTAGTTTACCTATGACCTGTCACATAGGTAAGGTATGGAACATTCCATTTGTGGCCTCATATAGGTGTTCAAAAATTTTTTAAGCCTTGGAGCATTTTGGATTTCAATTTTTTGGATATGGATCTTTAACCTGTAGTACCATTTTTATTTTATAGATGTTTTTAAAAAAAAACCCAAGAGATTAAGTAATGTGTCCAAATTCATCTGGTTAGTGGACAGTGGTTACAATTCATCCCAGATTGATGAAAGAGTCTGTGTTGGGTCTGGAGAGATGGCTCAGGTGTAAAGGCACTTGCTTACAAAACCTGCTGGCCTGATGGCCCACATTTGATTGCACATTTGATTGATTCACATAAAGCTGGATGCACAAGGTAGGGCATGTGTCTAGAGTTCATTTGCAACAGTAGGAGGACCTGGCATACCCAGACATCTCTCCCACCTCTGTCTTTCTTTCAAATAAATAAATAAAAACATTAAAAAAAAAAACTCTGTGTCCCTCACAATTTTGTTTTAGCAACGATTGTTTTTGTGGTACTGGGCTCAGGGTCTCGTGTGTGCTCAGCAAGTGCTGAACCACTGAGATAGATCACCAGTGCTCTGCTGAACCTCTTTCAACCTTCTGTCATAAGACAAACTGAAGAGGAGCCCTGCATCCCTGAAAGTGTGT
The DNA here is from genome assembly GCA_036365145.1 of Orientallactaga sibirica. Classification (NCBI taxonomy): domain Eukaryota; kingdom Metazoa; phylum Chordata; class Mammalia; order Rodentia; family Dipodidae; genus Orientallactaga; species Orientallactaga sibirica. The sequence continues at coordinate 2,846,323 of JAEOAD010000194.1, forward strand.
TCTGAAGTCCTTTCTAGAAATATTTGATTTGGATAGTTTTCCAGAATTTTTCCAGTTGTTTGTTAGTGGTATGCTATGTCATGGCAGAGAGAGTTGGGACAGAAAGTACCGAGAGGGGAAGGCAGAATGGACATGCAGTCCCAGTACTGGGCTTTTTTTTTTTTTTTTTTGACCCCATTAAATAAGAATAGTTCCTTGATGGTGTTTGAATGTATGTCCCTCCCCCATAGACTCAGGTGTTTTATTAAGCTTATAACTTGGGTCTCCAGCCACCTGGATGGAGGAGGTGTCACTGGGGGAGGGATCCTGTGGTCCAGCCCTAAGATGTGTTTGGGGGCGGAACTTATTTCCAGCCCAAAAGTATGCCAAGTAGACTGAGCTCTGCGGGGGAGCCTGTGTGGTGTGTGCTTGCCTGCCGCTCTTTGGTTTTGCTACTTGTGGTGGTTCCTCTGTTTGGATTTATGGAAGTAACCAGCTTCTTCTGCCACTGATGGAACTTCTCCCTGGATCTGTAAGGTTGAAATTAAACCCCTTCCTCCCATAAACTGTGTCTGCTTTGGATGTTCACCCCAATTACGTGAAGCTGACTACTACACCCGGTGTGCAGGCAAGCCTCCACATTTACATATCTTCCAACTTAAGGTACCAGAAAGGACCTTGGAATCCCAGAGACAGCTTAATCCTGCTGACCCTTTGTCCATTTGGGGGAACCTGGCTTGTGAGAAGGATCCCCACCCAGTGAGCAGAGCACATATGTCCATATTTACAAGAATCCCAATACCAACCCAAGGCCTGCCCTATCTCCTTAGAGGCATCCTCCCAGGGACAGGGCCAAAGTTGCTGGCTTCCAGCAATGCAAAAAAAAAAAAAAAAAAAAAAAAAAAAAAAGACTCAAAACTGAGCAGGGCTTCTCATCATTTTGCTTCAGCAGAATCATGAAATCTTCGTGGTAACCCTCAAAATGCCATCCCACTCATTCCCCAGTCTAGAAGCCACTCTCTTACTCTCACGTGCAAAAACAAAAAAATGGTTTGCACCAATAACAAAAGAGATTGTCTGTATTCACCACCTCCTAGGTAATAAATAATATATGTCAGCTGGACATGGTGCCTCCCAGCACTCGGGAGGCAGAAGTAGGAGGATCACCGTGAGTTTGAGGCCAGCCTGAGACTACATAGTGAATTCCAGGTCAGCCTGGGCTACAGTGATACCCTACCTTGAAAAACCAAAAATAATAATAATAAAAATAATAAATAATATATGTATAATGTAATTTAAAGAAAAGCACATAATACTGCTTGAAGTCCCTTTCTAGAGTGAAAAGATGAAATTTTTATCAAAGCGAGCAGTACTATCCATGAGACTTCTTTGGAATTGCTTTCTTTATTTCCTACAACAAGAAAGCACTGGCTTTCGTGAAGACAGAGCCAGCTGTGGCCCATTTCCCAGCAGCAGCCCAGCTAACTCTTCAAGTGCAGTGGATTTACCCTTCCCTTTGACCAATGTCTGTAAGAAAAGATTTTAGGATGTGTAAAACCTTGAGCTCTGACAGAGGAGCCTCACCCCATCCTAGGTAAATGGCTGTTTTGAATGTGCTGGACAGTGCATTCTACAACCTCACCTCCTTAGGGAACTCCACGGTATCCCAAAAGTCTGACTTCATTCTTTGCACAGCTCACTTCTCCATAAATCTTCCTGCACACCAGCCTTGTTGAGCTGCAGAGTCAAGCTGTCTTTGTAGAAGGTATCACCTGGCCTGGAAGTTGCAGAACTGAAGGACCCCTGTGGTTAGACCCATGGTCTTCCTAGGAGCCACATACAAAAGAGACACAATGGCAGAGAGAGAGAGTATGTAAGCAGACACACTTAACACTTCATGCCTCTCATGATTTTTGGAGAAGGATTTTGAAACCGAGATTAGTGATGTCATTTCCAGTGTGCTAGAGTGTGGGCCAGGCTGGGACCCCAAAACAAACCAGGATCCCCATGCTAAACTGGTGTTGATGCTGAATTGGTCTTGGGTACAGCTTTGATCCATATGGACTTAGAGCCTTCCACGGATTTAACTTCCCTGAGCCTACTTCTTTTTCTGGAAATAATTAGACTCACATTTCTCATCACACCAGGTTACTGGGAGAATCAAATGACAGACTATATGCAGGGTGCTTCCTACACTGTAAGGTGCTCTAAAAATAAAAGGCATTTTCTAATGAAGATGAATCGCGGCTCACAAATTGAGTTTTATAGACTCAGGTATGGATTTCAGCACACATCATATTGTCAGTGTACTTTCTATTTCAAGCCCTACCTAGGGTTGCTAGATTTAGTATATAAAAAAAAGGGTACCTAGTACAGAGCATCCGACATTGTATCTGACAACTTTACCCCATCTGTTCAGGAATCTATGGAATGAATGACCCTCAGTCTGGGCTACATTTCTAAGAACTTGGCAGTGTTATACAAGCCACCAAGAATAGATGAAAAACAAATCCAAATTAATAGTTCCAAATATGTCCCACCCATAATTAAAATAATTTTCATTTAGTACATATTTAATTATACCCTTCATGGTGGTATTTCTTTCCTGGCCTTTTCCTGCCCTACAGTTATAACTTGGGGCTCAATAAATGTTTGTTGATCTGGCTTGGGTGACCCAGAGCCACGTCGTAGAAGGTTGGGATGTAGCATCCATCAGCTTCAAGACCCACTGTCTGAAACCCCTTTCAGGACAGATGACCACTGTGAATAACAGCAGCAGACCCTGTCCTTCCTCCCTGTCACCATGGGTGACTCTTCATTGGCATAGATGTCTGGGTGGGACAGGTCAGCCTGGCCCAGAAAGTCCACCTGGAAAGGAGATGATGACTATACAGAATGCTTGCTCTCTGGCAAGGAGGGAAGCATGTTTGTACACGGACTCCCCAGTGTGACATTTGGCATGATTTCCAACTAATGACATCTTTCTGAGAGCCTTGCAGAGCTTGTCTGCTGACTCAACCAAGTTATGATCACCCAGAGACACAGACACATAGGGTCTGGAAAGTGAATTAGCAGGCTGTTGGTCTCTACAGGGGCAAGGGAGTACATGATGTAGTGAACAACTTCAAGAGGGGGAGAGCCGTCTTCCTTCATAGCTTTTGAGGACCTTTCGCATTTGCTGTGTGCGATCTCCCTCTCCTAATTAACCTTTCTGTTTTCTCTCTAAAAGGGCAGTGATCTGTGCTCACACTGACATGGCGCTCTGAGTGCAGAAAGGTCAAGCTGCCTCTGTGCAAACCTCAGCTTAGCCACTTACCATCTGTGTGACCACCTACAAGTTACTTAATCTCTGAACTCTAGTTTCCTCATCCGTCCAACGTGAGCAATAGCAGCACACAAACACACTCACCTACCAGGTCGTTGGGTGACAGGAGAAATGTGCTTTGTTTCTTCAGCATAGGGGCTTGGTGACTGTTAACACTCTTTCTGCACTAGCATACCTGTAAGGCCAAGGAAAAGCAGGAATATTTCCCATGCGAGAAAGAGATTGGTAAGACACAGAGCCCAAGTGGCTGGTTCAGACTTATAAGTAAGTCCATAGCTGAACTGAGAGCCCCTCTTCTAATAAAGAGGAGGTAGACCTGGCCAGAACCAATCTGGCTCTTCACATGCCTGCTCCAGCTATGGTCAGAGTCTCTTCTCTGAGCTGTGGGGCTCCTCTGTATGACTTGTGCAGTCATGCCCCATTCTCTATATGGCCCTCTTTATGGTAGGATTTCTAAAGGCAAAGGGTATGAGCGTACGTGAATGTGTATGTTTGTGTGCATGCACAAGCTTGTGCATGTACAAAATAACCACACTGGGAAGGGCCATCTTCAGCTCTGACAGGTCTTGGGAGGAGGTTTCTACCTTGAGAAAGTCAGGATTGTTGGAACTGTAACAGAGCTAGTAAGAAAGTACCAGTGCAGCAGCAGCAGCATGTGGTGAATGTAGGCAAGCATATATCCATGCATGCCCCAGATTTATACATTCGGATACGCACACATGCATGGTGGTCATGCAAACACATTACCTATCCAGAGAGACCTCCTGCTCCATACACTTTACCTAAGACCATGTTAAAGTCCATTATTTGGGGATCAAAGGCTGTATAAGGTAAGGCTGGAGGCAGAGGCACAGCTGATGTTCCATTTTTCCATGACCCAGACAGAGCCCCTATCAATGAGTCTCGATGTCAAAATGGGGGAACATTCTGAGACCTGGAGGGCACACCGGTGGCTGTTAGGGTCGAGTAGGTAAAGCTATGTGACAGGATCTGCTAGGGAATGACGTTGAGGACGCTGTGGGGGTCAGCTGCAGCTGCCAGGAACAGGGAGCGCTCTGGTGAGAAGCACTCAGTCCTGCTTGCATGCTCACCTTTAGGCAACTTTAGAAAGGAGGAACCAAACAGATGTGAGGAACTAGGTTTTTTTTTTTTTTTTTTTTTTTTGAGAGAGAGAGAGAAACAGAGAGAGAGAGAGGAAGACAGATAGAGATGGGCGTGCCAGCAGAGTCTCAGTTGCTGCAAACGAAATCCAGATGTGTGCGCCCCCTTGTGGTCAAGTGCGGCATTGCGCCCTTGAGTTTCTGCATCTGGCTAAACATGGGACCTGGAGATTCGAACCACCGGAGATTCGAACCAGCATTCTTAGGCTTAGGAGGCAGGCACCTTAACTGCTAACCATCTCTCCAGCCCAGGAACTAGGTTTTTAAAACCAATTTTAAAATAATTAGGATTTTAAAATCCTGTTTCTATTAGTAATCACCAGATTGTCATCAGCTCTCTGTGTTTGTAGAGGCAGGCGTGTGTGTGTGTGTGTATGTGTGTGTATGAGAGAAGTGATTTTAAAATTTAATTGGTCTGCAATGAAAGATTTAACTGTTAAAAAAAAACACACAGCATTCTTAGTCCCAGATCACAACTTATGTGCTCATGTGGGAGGTTGGAGGGCAGTGAAGAAAGGTGGGGAGAGGCCACTTCCTAGTAGATCCCAGGGGGGAGCCCTGTCATTCGGAACCAGCCATGTGGACAGTCACATAGGATCCAGATCTAACTCTTTAGATATTCCATCTATTCAATGGGAAAGTTAATCTTTGCTCTCCATGCTAGAAATGAAATAGGTGGTTAGGAAAAAGAATGCCAAGTTGTTTGAAGGCTGGGCAGTTGCCCAGTTTCAAAAGATAGCCTGGCTATGGATCTCTATGGCAGGTCCCAGAAAGATAGCAAAATAGCAGATGCCTGGGAGCTCAACCAACACCTCGGAAGGATGGTTATCACTTGTCAGTCTTTGCTGTCTATGTGAGGCGTGAGCCCTGGCACTTGCTCTGCCTTGGTCCATGATACTAAACAGAAGTCACTAAACAGTGGGTGAATTTTCTGCAAGGATTTTCAGGAAAGCACAGCTCATGAGCCCTGATGCGTTCTGTATGCTGCCACGTGGTTGTAACGCTGAACATGAACAATCACTCAGGCTGAACTTGAGCCCTTTGCACTGTGCTTGTCAAGCCTATGCCACCCTAATGGCAAAGGTGGTTGTGTTCTCTTGAGGGACAAGGACTGTCTGCTCTCTGTTCTGCTTGTAGTTGATCCAAAATTCTCAAGAAAAGTACCTGAAACATCCTAAATAAGGTCACTCTTCATTGACTGGGTGGATGTCACAGCTTGACTTTTCTCGTGCCCTGATTACCTAGCTGAAGAATGGAAGCAAAGACATGCACCATGGTGATACTGTGAGTGGCATCTGTTCATCTAGTGTGTATGGTGTTGAGTTGATTTGCCTATAAAGTCTCTATTCTCGTTCTAGGTCACCCAGGTCATGGGGATGGTACTGGTGGTGTTGGTGATGATTTTGATGATTGTAACAACCATAATGGTTGTACTGGTGAAGATTACCATGTGCCCGGAACCCCACATTTTATATCTCCTTGACTACATACAGCTGTTCTATAATACACTGAATTTTAAAGAAATGGAAGCTTAGGAGCTGGCTTAGCTCAGAGTACTGTAACAACAGCATTTGTTTCTCACAGCTCTGGAAGCTAGATGTGTGAGATGTGAGATGAGGGTGAGGATGAGGACTCCTTTGGACTACATACGAAGCTGTCCCACAGTGTCCTCAAGCTTGCTGGCCCGTCTTATGAGGGCAGGAATCCATGATGAGAATTTGACCTTCCTGATCTTACCTCATCCCCACAGGGTCCACCTCTACATACCATCCCATTAAAGACTAGGGTTTCACATTATGTTTTCTGCAGGGAACACAAACATTCAGTCCCTGTCAGAGGGGCAAACCAAAGGTCACAGCTGCCTGGTGAGGATGGCATTGAAGTAGTATTTGACACAGGTCTGTTTCACTGTCCCCATGGCCTCTCTCTTACCTCCATATCATGCTGAGTAAGATTAGACCCCACACTGGAGGGAGGCCCAGAGGGGTCTTGTAAGAGCAGCCAAAGAAAACCAAGTTGTAGGGAGTCTATTATGGTTGATCTTAAAGGCCCTGTAATGGTTGATCTTAAAGGCCCTATAATGGCCTTATTTCCTCAGAGGACATTCTGCAAGCCAGTGATTTACCATGGCTTCCTGTACATAGTGATGTCCAGCCAGCCAGTCCTTCCTACCTGTGCCTGGGGCACCCCGGTCCTGAGCCAGCATGGACTCAGGAAGGGGCCATTCCTGGTCCTTTCACTTCTTTGAGTTGCAGGAATATCAGCCTTTAGGGATTTGTTTCTTTCCAGGCAGGTCATGGAACTTCTAGCCAAAAATCCTTTTAATTAATAGACTAGGAACAGCACCCATGAAGAAAATTAAAAACAGATAAGAAAAGAAGGACCCTTGCACTCAGAGTGGAGGAAGGGAAACATTCTTGGATTATGCTATTGACTTACCAATGTTTTCCTAACATGAGAATCAGTCAGTAGGGGCCTGGGTTTTTTATGAGGGAAGAATCGCTTCCAGACAGCTCCATCCTCAACAGCCCCCGTAAATCCCCACAACCCCCACTTCCAGTGAGAACACTGTCCTCTCCCGAGTGACCTTGTCAAAGCCTGTTTAGCTGTTCCTTACTTATCAGCCTCAACCCCAACATTAGTTCATGCTTGGAATATGAAGCCATTTCATACTTAATTCTTGTTATATTTGGCAAAGAGCCTGAAAAAAAAAAGGTCCCATGATGGTGTTGCTCAGCAATTATATCTTTATGGCCTCTTGAATTGGTTTGACAGAGCCACATAAGCACAAGTGAGACCAGCAACAGGCTATAGGGACAGACAGATCCCCATAGCACACCTCCTGGTTCTGTCCTGAGCATGTGTCTACCTGCCCATTCTGGTCCATGTGCAATAGTACTAGAGAGTCTCCTAAAGGCCAGTGTTAGGTTGTGAGCCTCTGAAAAGAGCAAGGGGGCTTGTGGAACCATGAGGAATGGCTTTCACCACAGAACATTCTAGAAGCTGAATGAGTCAGATTTCCCCCAGAAGGCATTGCAAGCTACCAGTAGGACTTCCATAGCATTACAGGGAGATTTCAAGAGGTTTAACAAATGACCTGACTTGACATAGAAACTAAAGTGTATATTCTAGAAGCTTCAGATAAGTTGAGAAGGTTTTGATTCAAGGGAGTTTGTCAGCTTGTAATAATTTGAAGAGTCATATATGTGCAGACACACACTGAAATTTCTGGAAAAGGAGCCTGTAGATTTTAATAGGTAAACAAAAGAGTCTTTTACCCCATGAACAAAGGCAGCTTTCCCCGAGTATATATGCCCCCTGGAGGTCTAAGGTGATTTTAAATGAATTCAGACAAACTTCTCATTTTCCTCATCATGTGCTTGTTTTTGTGTGGTTAAAGCATGTCCACAAGTAGTATTTCAAGTTGAAGTCACAGACACTGAGGTGAGGCTAGAGCAGATGTCTGAGGAAACATACGTTTTTCGTGGATAGACCATAATAGCTAAGCAGTTGCACAAGCCCTGTGCATCAAAGGCAGAGTTCACTGATGGTGAGAAAAACTTGGACCAAGGAATAATTTAACCTTCATCATCTTTTGCCTCAATCCTTGTTATGTTTCTAAACTGGACCTGTTGATTCTGGTCTCTTTTAGTTGCTGGTTGTCCACACTCTTAACATTCTAATGCTCACTGCGGTCATTCAACATGCCTGCCCTGGAACACATAGTGGCTCCCTGTGGCCACTGTGCTATGTCCACAAAGTGGGGTTTTGAGTCCATCTCCCTCTTGGCATCATCTCCACTAATCCCTAATTCTGAAATTCCTCTCCTGCTACACCATTCTTTCCAGGCTTCGTGAATCCCTTATTGCTAATCTCTTCAGCATCATTAGTTCTCCATGGCCTTACCCTCAGATCTCCTGCTTCCTGGTCTGCAGAATTCCCCCTACCCCCACTTCCTCACAGTCTAAAGATCTCCGTTCCCACCCACATCTCCCTCCTCTAGAATGCTGCTGTCTTGGGAGTGCTGCATACCAGAAAAATTTGAGGGGGGCGACTTTTGGTTAATCACCACTACATTTGGCACCAGCAAACTGAGGCTGAAAGAGGAGCTATAGCCAGACATTTTAGCTTCACTTTGACTGTTGAAATTGTTGACTAAATAAGATAAGTGTGGGATTAATCATTGAAAAACAAGTGAGATAAACTCAGGGTTCCAGAGATATTGACTTCTTGGTCCTCATCCCAGCCTAGGTTAACGAAACCAAGAATTGTCCATTTTTCATAATTTATGAGGTTTATCTCTGGCCTGTCAGAAGATGTTGACAGAAACATGAACTTGGTCTGTGTCTAGTCTATTTCACTTTCTCTTCCCCACATTTAGAACAAGTCGAAATGCTCCACTCTAATACTCAAGAAGAGCAGAACAGACCAGAGCAGCTCGATTCTGTACCACTCGCAGTGATTTGCCGGTTTTTATCTAATCAGAGGTGGAGGCTTCTCTCTGCATTTCAGGAAAGAACTGAATGTCTAAGTGAGTTAGTTGGGACAGGAGCTGCAGACTGGTAAATGAGAGTGGGTTGAGAGCCTCGTATTCTCTCAGGATAAGGCATGGGAGACAGGCCTGGAACGCAGGCGGTGGAGGCGAGCTGGATGGGAACAGGGTTCTTTGGAAAGTTCGCCTGAGGTTTTTCTTTTCCCATCACGCAGTCATGGGCCAAAAAAAAGCAAAAACAGCAAAGCATTTGGATAAGTACAAAAGGCAATTGAAATGTGAAAAGTTCCAAGTGCTTACAGAAAAGGATTTTTGAGTTGAATAGGATTATTTATGTCCCTCTGACATATTGCAACTATCCTAACAAATCAGGTGACAAAGTAATAAACTTCTTACCAGGCTCGCTCAGTGTGGAATTCACTTAAAAAGGGTTTCTGAAACAACCCCAATGTGACAGATTGGCAGGAGAAGTTACTCGAGTGGTTTTAGACCTAAAAGCTTCAATTTAAAAATAAAGAATTGGCTTCAAAGACTTTCCGAGGATTATGATTATTCGACTCAGCCCATCAGTCCTTCGACGCGTGCGGAAGCTCAGCGCTGTTACCAGGACAGGTGTGCGTCTTTCTTTGCAAGGCTGTGCTAGCAGCCGGGTACTTCCAGCTGTTCTTTGGTGGGTTCAGTATGGACCAGATCCGTCTTGCTCACTGTTGTCTCTTACTAGTGCTTTTAAATTTTCTTCTAGTGCCTTTAAGTTTTGTTTTGGGAGCTTACCTAAATTAATGTGTTTTTGTTGTTGTCATTATCAGTTTGAGGTTGGTGAACATTTCTCAGGATTCTCTGATTGCTTCTCTCTAGATTTAAGCATTCAAGAAACTGGAAGAACATTCCAGTGGTTGTGTTCATATCTTTGACAATTTGGCAGGTGGGGGGGTCATTCTCAATTTTTTTCTCTAAGAAAAAGCATGCATATGTTTCAGAATTCCCAGGCCTGGGCCATCTAGGCAGTGGAATGGTGGCATTGTACATGGACAGAAGCTAAGGTAATGTTCCTCGTCATGGGACCGGCTGGATTTGGCTTTAACCCTCTTCTCTGGTTATGTCCCCTTGGGCTACTTACTTGCTCTCCTGGGTCTCATTCACCTCATCTGTAGCACTGAAGTGAACAGTGTTTAACTTATGCTATAGTGTTGTGAGAAGTAAATGAATTAACACATGCATTAGTACATGCCCATTCCCCACGCAGCTCTCCGTAAGCATCAAGGGCTGCTGGGAAAACTTTCCTTGTTAGTATTTACTTTAACACAGAGCAATCTGGAAATATCTTATAATTAATGTTGATCACATCATTTATTGAGCACTGATTTCTTGTGACAGAAAACACTTTACACCAGTCATTTCAAAGAGAGATGGGAGGACATGAGGAAAACCATAAAGGCCCTCCAGGCTGTCTTTCACACCCTCTACTTTCTTCTCCCTCCTCCCAGCCATGAGCTACAAGGTCATGCAGCTCTGGAGTCACAACTGAGCCTCATCCATTTTACATGGGTCTAGCAGCTCCCAGGTATATCTGCTCATTGGGGAGGAACCAGGGCCACTTTTGCCAGGCCTGTAGATGCACACCTTCGGTCCACATTCCTAGGGATTGACAGTGCCAGGCAGTCCTTCCATCTGGGAGCCTCTTCCTCAGATCCCCCAGACCTTGTGCAAGGGTTCCGGAAAGCTGCACTAGGAAGTCCGCTGGTGGGTGGCTCGAGTTACATGCTTCACATAAGCTTTGTCAGCCATAAAGCTAACATTCTGGTCTCCATCTGCCTGATTGCTAGTGGGCCAGAACTTGGAAGGGGTTGGGGGTGATCACTCGTCACATAGCACCTCCAAAGTACCCAGGCGAAGCTGGGTTTTCCAACTACCTTACAGAATGGGGATGGCTATGATTCTCCGCCAGCTCAAAAACCAGGCCGAGAAAAGAGAAGGGGGTTGGCGCCCGAGATGAAGAGTATCTGCCTGGCTCCTGAGCCACAATGCTCATGTGGGGAAGTTTCCACAGAATCTCCCCAGGGTTCATTAGAATCCAGATGGTGGATGCGTGCCCACATGGATCTGATTCTGCTTGTCTGGCGCTGGGCCTGAGAATATGCATTTCTAGCAAGCTTCCAGTTGATACTAACACCATAGGCCCAGAAACTAGCACAGATCTGTGACCAACCTCAAGCTACACAATGGCCATATCACAGTCACCAGCCTTCAGAGTTCACCAACGTATTTGAGTGAGATCCAATTTGCATGCAAAAGATTGGAACCAGGACATTAAGCTTCCTTGGGATATGAATTAAAATATTTCCAATGTTGCATAAAGGAGAAATGCTTCTGTAGGTGTTCTGGGGGTGGTTGTGGTTGCTATCTCAAAGACTGAAGGAAACAAGGAAAGGTTGAATGAAGGTGCCCACGTTAATCACTGGCAAAATATTTGATTCTTTGGACATGTTTTCCAGTGACATTTTAGTCTAAGCCAATCTAGACGACTATTCCTTTGTGTAACTCCATGAGACCAGATGCCATCACTGTGTGCTAAGTGGCTCTCACAATTGATTAAGGACAGCTTGTATCTGCTTTTAAATATAAACCACCAAAAGGAAGGGAAGAAGGCAGAGAAAGAGTGAGCAATGTTCCCCCAAAGTTGGAAATGGTCATGACATGAAGAATAGAGCCCAATGTTAAGGCCAAGGAGGGTGTAAAGTGCCAAATCAGATGTATGAGAACTGTGACCTCCACAATTGCAGTTTGTCTCCATCTTATAGACTGGCTGGGAGCATCACACCACTGCTGTCTGCCTCTTCTCCTTCTCTCCCTTCCAGTACCCCTTCCGGCACTGGATTCCCCTGCATGGATGCTGCTGGTCCAGCACACTGAGGTCTCTTGGAAGGTAGCAGCTCTGCTTTCTCTGAGCTTTGCTGAGAAGGGAGGTTTTGACAAGGTTTCTTGGAGGCCACACAGTGTAACTGACTCCCTCAGGCACATTCATGGGCCCCTTTACTGGTGGCTTTCTAGTTTTTTTGTTGTTGTTGTTTTTGTTTTTGTTGTTTTGTTTTGTTTTTGGTGGGGCTGGAAATCCTCCTGCACCCTTTTTTCAGGTCATTCTAGAAGTCTTTCATATCCTATTCTTTTCCAGTAGGACCTAATGTCCATTAGAGACATAGGTCCAAACTCTCTTCCCAGGAGGTATGGGAAACGGCTTGCATTTTATTCTTGTGAGAAAAACATCAGAACTCAAATCTGACCCTCAATGAGAGTCATGATTCTCAGCAGAAGGGTGCTCCTCCCCCAGCCTTCCACCAAGGAGACTCTGAGCCCATTTCTTCTCAAATCAAGGCATGATCCCTCAGGAACCAGCTTCCAGACACCACGTCCAAGAGAGCGCACGGGCGGTGGTCTTATGGAAGGGGTTGATAATGGGTCACATCCTGCGAGGATACTGGGCCTAAAGTTCAGACCCACTGGAACAGATGGATGAGATTCTATGTCAATGATGTAGGTGCCCCCCCCCACTGTAATTCCTTGAGAGTTCTCCTAGCCTTGCTGTAAAGCTGTAAGAAAGTCCAACTCGCAGAAGGAATTTGCAGCAGTCACCCACTAGACTTGCAGAAACTGCAAAGGGCCCATACTTAGGTAGACCAAGAGTCAGATCCCGCCACACATCACTGCCTTCCCAGGTCAGACCACCCACCTCAAGAGGCCTCTGAGACTCCACATTTGCATCCCAGCTGAGGCCATAAAACCTCTGGTAGCTGGGGCCCTCACCATCAGGAGCACTATTTCCTGTCACCCCATCTGAGGTGGGATGGAGTGGCCTGATAGCAAATGACTGTCCAGCACAGAAGGACATGGCCATGTATGATGGGCCATTACAAAAGCTGCTGCTGTGCCATTCATCAGGTAGATGTCTATGAGCTGAGTGTCACTGCGGGCCCAAACAGACTGAGGTCCTTAGGGATTGTTGAACTCAGTGTCTGGGGAAAGGAAACAGTGACATCAACAAGGGGTTCACATTGTAGCCAATTCTCCAGATGGATCTACGCAAGCTTCGGGTCACTGGAATTTATAGATTATTTCTCTTGCCCGGGTTTGTGTTGCATGTAGCTAGGAGAGAACATTTTATTGCTACTTGTTCAAAATGAAACTTTAGCTTCATTTATCTCCTTGCCCTTCCCCCATCTGCTGAAAATGGAGTCATTTTATGTCACCCTCGTGTGAAATGGGAAAGGGTACTTGTAGCTCAAGTGTCCCCCTGTTGACTTTAGCCTAGGCAAATCACGAGTCTGTCAAGAAGGCTCTGGAAAGCTCCTCTTGCAGACCTAGTGTCTCGTATTTTCTTCTCCCTGGGCCTGAAAGGGCAAAGGGCTCCCTCCAAGAGACAAGCCTCCCAGCAACAAAAGGCCAGTCATGTCTTTCTGTGTTTCGGCTAGCACCAGCCATCCTGAACTCCTAGGAGCTTTGTGGAGCTCTGCTCGGCCTGGCCAATGCTAAATGCTGCTGTGTGCACTAATAGTCTCAGTATGGAACACTTCCCTTTGAGAATCAACAGCTAAACCTTGGAGCGGGAAGGTGATTGGATTGGACAACTCAAGGTCAATCAAGAGGCACGGGAAAGAATGCCAGTGTGGTAGAAATTGGCGGCAAGCGCATTCCTTTTCTGGGAAAGCAGTCCTCGAGCTCCATGCGAGAAGGGAAACACAGATGTCCAGAGAGCTAATGGTCTTGCTGTCTTGTGCACAGAGATGGAGGCTGCCAGCTTGATGCTGGTTTGCCAGGTCAGCAATTAAACCAACAGCCAGGTCAGGGAAGGAAGCAAGGGAAGTCATCATTGGAGACCACATAATTCCATTCCACTGGAACCATTGTCCACCTGACTAAGGAGAATCTTTATTTTCAAATGTGTCAAATGGATCCTCTCAGGAGAAGAGCCATCATTTTTACTTGTTTATTATTTATTTATTTGAGAAAGAGAGAAGGGGGAAAGAGAGAGAGAGCATGGGTGCATCAGGGTCTCCTGCAGCTGCAGACAAACTCCAGACGCATAGTGTCAAGTTGTGCATCTGGCTTTACGTGGGTGCTGGGGAATAGAACCTGGGCTCTCAGGCTTTGGCAGCAAGTGCCTTTAACCACTAAGCCATCTCTCCAGGCCCCTCCCTCCAGAATACCCCTCTTGATCATGATGACTCTCACCTTTCTTATAGTAGATTAGCAAAGTTTTCCCTCTTGTCAGTGAACACAATTCCAGTTACTTCATCACTTAATCACTGAGTGCCCAGGGAAAACAAACTACGTTTTATATTCACTTGTGCAAATCATGATTAAGATATTGTAACTATGTCATAAAATCATGTGATTAATTTGATAACATAATTCCAGTGACTTCTGGGTCATTTATCCCATTGAGTGATTCAAGTTTCCAATTTTTCCCAGTATTATCTGTACACACACATGCACAGGCACACAAACACTCACACCCTTTGTATGTAGTCCAGCCCTAACAGCTCCTTTGTAGACTGTTCTCTGCTCTGAGCACAGGATATCTGGTTTCGTTTTGTTTTGGGGGTTTTTGCATGTGTAGTATGCATGGTGTGGTGTGTTCACAGGCATGTACGTGTGGTCTCTTATGCATGCTAGCGGAGACAGGAAGAGATTGGTCAGATGTCATCCTCTTCTACTGGTCACCCACAAGGGTGTCATCCTCTCCTTTCTCTCACCTGTGTATCTCCTTGAGAAGGAGTGTCTTTCTCTGAACCCAGAACTGCGGCTTTTGTGAGCACCAGTAGTGTTCAGGTCTCTGCTTCCTGCAGGTGTGGGGTTCCAGACATGCGTGGCCTCACTAAGCTGTCCTGTGGGTGCTGGGGAATCAAACTCAGATAGTTTTAGCCCCCCCCCCTCCATGCTTGTGCAGCAAGCATACTTAACCACTGAGCCATCTCTTCAGCTCGGTCCGTTTGTTTTTGATGTGTCCATGTGCTGGCTGCACTGTGGAGACTGGATAGTGAAGTGTGCATGGTGAAGATGGGTGACTTGGGGAAAAGAGGGCTGCTAAATAGAAGTGCTTGGCTTGGATCTTGCCTCGAATTTCTTCCCAATTATGTGCTCTTAGGCAATGTATTAGATTTCTCTTTGCCTCAGTTTCCTCAGATAAGTACAAGGGTAATTGTTCCTAATTTCACTGGCTTCCAAAACCATTAAATGAGCCAATATAGTAGCCCCCCTTTCTCTGTGGGAGATGTGTCCCAAGGCTATTCATGACTGGAATTGAAAAGTGGTACTGAGCGTTACTCTGCTGTTTGTTTTTTTCCCTGTATTTACGTACCTACGATAAAGTTCAATTTGGAAGTTGGGGTTAGAGTTGTTGGTGTAGACCAGTGGTAGAGGAGCCTTGAGTGTGATATCCAGAAACACACACACACACACACACATACACACACACCATGATTTTATAAACTAGGTATAATGAAAGATTAACAACCTATAACACATAACAATATAGAACAATTATACTTACATACTATAATAAAAGTTACATGAATGTGATATCTCTCTTTCTCTCCATAACGCCCTGTTATACTATATTCACCCTTATTATGTTGAGATTAGATGGGCGATGCCTGCATGCTGAGAGGAAGTGAGGTCAATGAAACATTAGGATATAGCATTAGACTACCGTGTAAGTTACACAGGAATTATGGGTTCCTTGTACACCAATGCACCGATAATGTGTAATGTTCCTGGATCCTTGTCTTGGGAATTCAAAGAAAGAAATCCACAGACTACAGGATAAGGTTCAGAAAGATTTTATCATAGCTTAAAATTTTAGGAGGAAGAAGAGAAGGGGGCTTAAGCCTAGAACATAGGAGAGGGAAGCAAGGTAGAGCTCTTGCCCAGGGAGCCAAGAGGGGCTTGGAGAAGCCCACTTTGAGATTCAGATCTGGCTTTTTTATGGGGAGTGGCTGTGTGAGGAAGACCAGGTAAGCATGTTACTCTGGACAAAGACCGGATTTCACAGCTTTGCCAGTAATCTTAGGTAAGGATCAGAGTTCCTGTCCTGTAGGAAGGCTGTAAACTTAATCTAGAAATCTTTCCTGGAAGGGTTAACATCCAAGTTTCTACAAGCTTAGTGACATTTCCTGCTTTTAGTCAAAGAAAAAAAAAAAAAAAAAAAAAACACCATTAACTTTTGGGTTCTGTTAACCTGACTACCTCGCTGATTTCTGTCTCCTGTCATAAGTGTTACATGAATACAATGCTGATACTGCAACAGCCCATCTCATAACCAAGAAGACCACTAAAGAGCAGATCACTTATACTGAACCAAGGGATCATGCACATCCTTGGTGTGACAAGGCAGTACGCTGAGACATTTCATTGTGCTATTCTACATTAACATTCCGTTTGAAAATGATAATTTTATATTTCTGGAGTTTTCCTTCTAATATGTACAGATGGTGGTCGACAGTAGATAACAGGCACCAAGGAAAGTAAAATGATAAGTAAGGAGGGACTACCACACAGGCACAGCAGAATGAAGATCTGATATGTAGTGGAGCTTGAATAGCACTAGATACGATTACAGTCATCCTTTAGAGTCCCCTGGGAAGTGGTTCCAGGACCCTATGCATAATACCTCACACAATGAAAAGGCATATAATAGTTGTTGAATTGTATTGTTCAGGGAATAATGACAAGGGAAAAACGTCAATATATGTTCAAACAAAAAAATTTTCAAAAGTTTTCCATCCTATTAGTTGACTGGACCAATATGGAGTCCACAGATATGGAGGAGCAACTGTGTCCTTACCACTTTGACCAGGAGCTGGAGGTACCGCCACAGGAGAGGGGGTCACTGTTTAAGTAAATATGTCTGTGTAAATAAATCGGTTGGTCAGGAGCAGGAAGAGGTTAAGGTGTACACATAGCTGAATCCTGGAATGTGCCTTTCACACTCATTATGAGCAAATTCCAAGTGGGTAAGTGTGGAAAATTCAAGTGTTAGGCCACGGTGCATCACAAGGCTCCTTTTTCATAGGAGTCCAGAAGATGTCCTTGAGCTTCAGCATGTCCCACAACACCTCCAGAGAGGGTCCTATCAGCTAGCATTCTCCCTTCTCCCAGCACCAAGGGTCCCATGTGTTTGTTTTTCAGGGTCCTGAGTCTTATAATCCAGGGGTTCTAAAATCTTCCAGGGAACCACCCAGCCTTCCCACCCCGATATGTGTGGACAAGGGTATGCGTAGATAAACCCTTCTCTTTCCCACCTTTCCTTCCAAAAGCTATAGATAGTGGCCAAGTTCCAGCTAGAACCCTGGCTCCTAATATCTGCTCTACACAGCCTCCCTGAGCATCCTACATTCCTAACTAACCCTGGACACTATGGGTCAGCTGCTGCTGCTGGAAAGTGATGTTCTATAGAGCTTGTGCCTTTTAAAATTGATGTTGTAACAACAAGAGAAACCCAAGGGCTTAGCCACAGTGGAGGAAAGGAAAGCAGTTTGCCCATGAAGAGAAGGTGACCCTGACAACAACGTGATGGATTTCTACGCCAGCCATCACGGTTTCTTGTTTTCATTGTCTGCCTCATCACTTAGTCAGGATGTTTTAACTGGTAACTTAGAAAGTATGTGGAAAGCAGACCCTCTTCCCATAACTCCAAGGAAGGTGTACAAAAGCCATTTGAAGGAGAGTAAAGTTCCTCCAGAGCAGTGTACGGGAGGGAATAGCTAAAGCTGTGGAGAGAGACCAACCACGAGGAATTTTATGACATGGTGTTTCACCGCTACTGCCTGGCTCACATCTATGCAGGGTTCACAGATTAGGGAAGGGGGCTTCTGAAAAGCAAAGTGAAGATCCTTGCAGGTTGGTGACCACTGGGAGGCCCATGGGTGCTGCTCTGCTGGCCCTGGGAGCCTGGCCAAAAACCAGCACTTCACTCAAGTACCATTACACCAGCCTGGCAGCAGCTCCTGGAGAGCCCAGTGCTCTGTGCCTGGCTACCATCCTGGGTTTCCTCCATCTCTTCAGAAGTGGAGAAGACATGTGTTCTCAATGGGAGATATAAGATAAAAACCTCTGTTAGACCTTAGCTTAGAACGAGCACCCAAGGACTATTTTTATTAGGAGCCTGAAAGACCTGGCCAAGCATGTGGGTTTCCTAACTACAAACAAGCACCATCTCACCGGGTCCTCAGCTATCCCATGGCCTCGTTGATAAAGAACATTTTCAAGCTGACATGCAACCTCAGAGTCTTTGTTCTGCTTCTAAGAGCCTTGGCTGGTACCTCCTGTCATTCTTTGTGCAAGGAGGTCTGTGTCTACCCACTGAACATGGAAGTGCCAATGTCCTGGGGCATGAGGTCATAGTGTCCCTTCCTTCCCCAGTAATCCTGGGATGCAGTGACTACAAAATGTGTCTCAAGGAGAGACAGCATTTTTCAAACTGTCAAAGACTAGGCTGTGGCTGGAAGATAGAAGGTAAATGGAAAAAAACAGAGAGAGGACCCCAGTTCTTTCTCTCCATTCTAGCCACAAAGCTTCTGCCCATCTCTCTTCATGTTGTGGTTCAGCGTCATACTCCACTTAACAGAAGGTCTCATCACTTTCACAACAATGCTAAAGACTACTGGCTGGTTTTAAAGCTCTATCCACAGGATTCAAGCTATAATTATACTTACAGGGGAAAAATAAATACAAACCTATTTGCCAATCTAGCTAATTAGCCCTTGCATAAAATGAAAATAACTCTCAAGAGAATTTCACTGGGTTCCACATCTTCATAATTATTTTTTCCCCTTCAGATGTAGTTGAGGGTCCTTGCATCTGTCCCAAACCCCCAACTCCAAACTCACAAAGGTGCTTTGCACAGTTTGTGAGAAACTTTGATAGTCTCCCTGGCTGGAGTGGCGGGGAGCGGGGAGCAAAAGGCCTGGGCTCCTATAGAGTGTCAGGGGAAAATGTATGTATGCGTGTGTTGGGGGCAGGGTGTCATTCTCTTTCTGCATGAAGCAACTTCTCAACTAGGGCACTGGGCCCAGGGAGGAGGTGGGGAGCAAGTCCAATGGCAAATGCATTGGCTTTGTGCCAAAGGGTAAAAATGTATATTTTCAGGAAAATCAGAAAAAATTGCCTGAGGCAGGCCCTATGTGCACACTGAGCTCTTATATGGGCCCTTTTATATTGCTATTTAGTTTGCTATTAAATTAAAAAAAAACAAAAAACTTTCAGGCCAAGAAAGCCTGCTAGTGTCACCCCACCGCCACTCCCAGACTTCTGGGTCAGACACTGATGGGAACTGCAAGCTCCGTGTCACCAAGACACTGTGCAGGTGGGGGGAGGGATGTTTCCTATGGCAAAGGACAAGCCAGGATGGCCACTGGGAGAAACAGGCTTTCTCCTGTAGGACTCTGCATGGCCCTTGAGAACAGCTCTAGACAGACTGCAAAGGGTTTTCAGGGGAGTTCCAACTGAAACCACAAGAGAATGGTAACTCTCTTCCTGGTTCTCTCAGACAGATCCCCATAGCCCCCATCCTCCCAGCCAGTGCTTCCCAAGTCCTGACTGTGGGTCTGCTCAGAACAAAGGAAGGTGACAGAGTGCAGACACTGGTTACTGGTTGTGCTGCCTGTGACCTGAGTGGACACAGCACGCTGTGGGGCAATAGAAGCTCTGCCAACTTTAGTGGCAGACCCATGATGCTGCACATGCTAAGAAGGGAGGGGCCTTGGAAGATGCAGACTCCTGCCCAACCATATCTTGACTCTGAACCTCGCTGCCCTTAGTTCCAAAATGGGGATCTTTCTGGAGCCTTGTCTTCCCAGGGGCATGCATCCCCCACTTTGTCTCCCCTTTCCCTTCTTTCTCTCTTTCTCTGGTGCATTCACACCTCTCCCTCTCCCTTCTTTTATCTCTCTCTCTCTCTCTTCTCCCCTGTTACAATTAAGTCTTAAATCCAAAAGAAATAAAAAATGAAAAGTAAATAAGCTGGGGCTATGAATAGACTTTTCTATGAGGCTTTAGAAAAGACAGAAATCCATGCATCACTCCTTGCACACAGTAACCACTCACAAAAATACTAGTTTAGTTAGACATTCTTGTGAAAAGCAAGGCCCTCCATGCCCACCCCGAGAATATTGAATAAGAGCACATCTTGCTGTGGTCATTGCTACCTGTGTGATGTTGGATGGATGTCTTTACCTCTCTGAGCCTCACCTTTTCACAGAATAAAAGTGAGAATTCCCATCTCAAAAGTGACAAATAGGGCTGGAGAGATGCCTACGTGGTTAAGGTGCTTGCCTACAATGCCTAATGACCTGGGTTAGAGTCCCCAGTCCCCATGTAAAGCCAGATGCACAGTGGTACATGCATCTAGAGTTCATTTGCAAGGGTTGGAGGCCCTGGCACACCCATTCTCTCCCTCTCTTTCTCTAGCTCCCTCTCTGCTTGAAAATAAATAAAATTTAAAAAATATTTTTTAAAAAGTAATACAAATCCATACTTAACACAGGGCCTGACACTCCGCAGTGAATGAGAAATGCCATCGTGCACATTAGTTCTTTCCCATGGTATTCGCCAAGGCCTTTGTCATTGCCTTTGATTTTCCACCAAGGCCTCCTCAAAAAGTGTCTCCCCAAGCTGGCTTCATATCAACTTATAGGTATCAGTATTGGCCCACCTGATAGGCACGAGGTCTTCCAGAGTCCTTGTCCCGCATCTCTCTGACTCTCCTTTAGAGCGACGCTGCTCAAGCTTTTGGCTGGGGCTGGGAAATCTGTTTTAAGGTTCTGGTCCTTATCACCTCATTGGAGTTACTAAGGCAAAAGGCTCAACTGCTGCCTCAGTGAGTGATAGTGAAAAGCAGAGAGGGGAGCTTTATTCAATATGGCCATGCTGTTTAAAGGAATAAAGCACTCCAGTGACCCCAGGTCTGTGTTCAGGGGTCTTATATGACCTTTAGATTAAAAATAGCAAAAGAATTGGGATGGATGGGCAATAGGTATGTTTAATTAAACAGTCCTGGCTAAGGGGTGGCCCCATGTGTCACTATCTCAGTTCTCCAGTGTTTGCTTGCAAGGTGGTCCCTTATCCATGTGATTGCTTGATGGGATCAGTCTGGTTCCTACGAGATGATCATGCCTGCCCCAGCTGCGGTCAGGCCATCATGGGTAATTGTCCACTTCTGCTGCTCTGTGAGAGTCTGTTATTTGGGCACGCAAGGTGACTTAGTAGAAAGATTAAGGACAATGACATGTCTGGACCTCCAGCCAAAGTAAAGAGGATAGACACAAAATGAAGGCAGTGATGTCCAACCTTCATCCTGCTTTGGCTTACATTGTGCGTCCCAGGGAAGAGTCAGTGGATTTTAGCAAAAGCAGGTTCTAAGAGCCTGTTTCGATCACTTTTAATAAAAGTATTGCTTTTAGGGTGACAGGTGGTGGTGGGAGATAGGTGAAGCGTGAAGACCTCCATTCGAAAGGGAATCAAGCTGAGAGCACTTCCTAGGAGCCAATCCGGTCAAAGCAACCCCCAAAGCAGTTAGCTACTATAAAGGTTTCCATAAATGTTTTGAAGTTAGGACTGGAGATTTTTTTGTCTCATCCTACCCTCTTCCACTTTTGCCCTCTCTTTGTGGTCTAAAGGAATAGGGAAAAGAGTTTGTGACTGCAATGCATCACAAGACTGCAGTTACCAGGGCCACACGACACAGCCTGATGCATCCTAAGGGACCCCTGACTCAGCTGATCAGGTCATTAGCCAAGCCCAGCTCCACTCCCATCTATGGGGGAAAAGAACTAAGAAGTCATCAGCCTGGGTTGCGAACAGGCACTTTTGCGAACCCCTGAATAGTCAGAGAAGTGGCCGAGGAAACACCTGGGTGTGTGTTTAGGTTTTCCTATCTGCTCAGCTTAGCCTTGTATGTCAGCTATGTATTTATTCACAGAGCTGTGGGACAAAAGCAACCCCAGAGGCCACGCTACCTGACCTGTCACCTCATAGAACAACAACAACAACAAAAAAGCAGCTCCAACTTGAAGCCGATGACTTTAAGGGTCTGATCCTGGCTTCTAGCAGCCTTTTGGTGAGACTCCAGTTCTTATCCTTTAAGCCCAGTCTCTTTCTCCTGCCAGAGCAGAGGTGATCATCTTATAACAGGAGTTGCCATTTCCTTTCTATATATTTTAACCATGCTGCTTCAAACTGTAGGTTCCAAGTACCCCTTATCCAAAAGTGCTTGGGACTAGAAGTGGTTTTGATGTGGCTTTTTTATTTGTTGGATTTAGGTAATCTTTGTATATGCATAATGAGATGTCTTGGGGGCAGGACCCAAACACGAACATGTAATTTGCATGTGTTTCCCCACACCTTACATTCATCAGCTGAAGAAAAATTCCATGCAGCATTTTTCTGCACCTGCATTTTGACTGTGACCTGTCGCACAAACTCATGCAGAGGTTTTCACTTGGCGTCTTGTTAGCACTCAAAACGTTACAGATCTTTGGGCTTAGACTTTTGGATGGAGGTGCTCAATTAGAAGTCTGAGCTGTTTTGTTTTCTTCTTGTGGGTGGTGGTTACAACTTGGATTTCCCTTTTTAGGCTACAGCTAGCTCACACATAGAACTTCTATAGTTATGGTAGGTGTAGGAAAGTTCGCTGGGACTTAGTACCCAACCACTTTCCTTTTCTTACTCACCCCAATGAGGGGGACACGTGCAACAACTGGACTTTTGCAAGGAAGTCTCTCTACTGTGTTTCTAGAAGGTTCCTGCTCCTGAGTTTACAGTTTATTTTCTATTTTGGACAAGAACCATGTGGGTTTGTGCCCTCCTCTTGAAGATATTTTTATTCCCTGTGGAGTTTGTTTTGGAGACCCAATTTTTCAAAGTCTTTCTTGCTACCAAAAGTTTTGTAAGAATTTTCAACCAAAAATAGCAACAAAAGATCATTTCTTAACGATGTAGACTTAGCACATTCATTCACGAATGGATTTGCCTGCTTTCCCTGGTTTTGTAAAAGGCCCATTCTTTCTCCTCTGTTCTGCAAAGCTTTCCTGTTTTCAGCTGAGCTTTCTAATAAAACATGTGAATGCAGTGGTGTGCCTTGGAAGGCAATCCGTGCAGTGCCTGGGTTAGGACTGTAGTGATGGAGATGTCCAATAGTATTGAGAATAGAGTTAGCTCCAGCAGGACCTTTTCAGGGATATAAATTTAAAACTGTGCTTGCTAAAGTGAACAGTAAGGGCGAACAGCTAACACAGCGGAGACGGGAAGAGTGCCAAAGTCGTTCCCGGGGAAGTAGCTGCATTCTCACGGAGACTCACTCCAGGAAAACTTTCATAGCTCAGTTCTGGTGGCTCTGGTGACCTTATAGCCCGATCCTCTTCGGGCCTGCCACTGTGACACACCTGTACATATTCCCTTCAGTTTTGGACACGGACACTGATTGAACATGTGCTCCCAGTGAGATCCTCTTGTCTTCCTGCATCTTGCCTTTAACTGCTGTTCCTGAAGCTCTTCCGAGTAAACGTCCAGACAGGTGGACATGCCTCTCCCTCCTGTGTCCCACGGTGCCAACAGGACAGCGAGTCCTTGGAAAGAGCTAAGGATAAGATTCAAAGTTCTGACTCTTTTCCTGCTTGGTCCAGCCTGTGGCCTGGGCAAGGTTATCCCGTTCTCCCCATCTCTGGAAATCAGTGTTGTCTGGATTCCCCTTTGAATTATATAATTCATGGGGCAAATTGCGTGCCCATGTCACTGAGAAAGAAAAGAGAACGACACCTGTGGAGTCATAGGAACGTGGCAGAGATGTCCTAAGGTTCAAGCATTTCTGTTTGCCTAGAACTGAAGGATTGTTCGGGATACAGGTATGTCCATCTTAAAATTAGGTAGGTCCCAGACAAAATTGTCACCTTAGGGACATGTTGCCATGACACCGTAACATGGGTTCTGCACACCCAGCAGACTTTGAGTTGGGGCCTGGTTGTTGGAATGACCACCAATGTGTTTCTCAGTGGATAATGCTTTGCAGCTCGGACCTGGCTTAATGTGCTCTCACTCAGTGCACAGGTAGTAACGTCACAGAAATGGAGCCAGGAGCCTGTGAATATTAGTGCCCCCAAAACCACTTCTAAAAAGGAAAATGAGAAAAAAGTCATCTGTATTTGCCATTAAAAAAAAAAAAAATAACAATCTCTCCATTCTGGAAATAAAAGCGTCCTTTATCATGGACACACTGCCACCTTGTGGCTATGCAGGGATATGTGGGAAAGTGCTCAGAAGAAATGCCTCTGGGTGGCAATCAATCCAACTCCTATCGCAGAGGCAGTGAGCTCAGTACTTGTATAGCTAAGCCCCTGATTCTGTTACCAAGGGCAGAACTTCCCACATGGACTGGATTCATGAACATATGCTCTGCACTCCTCACCCTTGCAATGGTTTCAACACCCTGTGCGGTGGGCGTCAACATCACCACGGCTTCACAGATGAGGAAACCAAGTTTCTCTTTCAAAGTGACACGTCAAAGAGCTAGAATTTGAAAGCTGGGTTCTTTGGCCTTGACCACTATGCACATTAGGAAAGGAAATGAGTAAGAACAGAGAAACAGGATTGAATGATGGAATGGGCATGGGCCGGAGGAGCAGGTTATCCTGAGAGAATGAGCCTGCCGACTTAAAGGATGAATGCAAGCCCAGAGTGGCTCTGCTGTCCAAGAGCAGGAGAACAAAATCTTCATCAGAAAGAAGACTTAAGTGGGAAAGCAGGCAGTGAAGGAACCATTGAATACTGAGTAGAAAACAGAAAGTCAGGGCCATACACTTTAGTTGCTCCCCCAAGAACAGAACTTCCTGCAAGTGTGGAGTGGCAGAAACAACCCCCAGCATCCAAGACCTTAAGGTGTCTCACAAGGAAGGGAGTGAGGGCAGGGGAAGAAGACGAGGGAACCAGTCAAGTGATTCTGTCAAATGACTTGAAAATTTCCAGTGACTGGTCCTCTCGTATCTTGTTGCCGTCCTCTTTTTTTTAATATTTTTTTGAGAGAGACACAGAGAGAGAGAGACAGAGAGAGGGAGAGGAAGACAGATAGAGATGGGCACGCCAGCAGTCTCTCAGCTGCTGCAAGGGAAATCCAGATGTGTGCGCCCCCTTGTGGTCAAGTGCAGCATTGCACCCTTGTGTCACTTTGCATCAGGCTAAACGTGGGACCTGGAGATTGGAACCCTGGAGATCGGAACCAGCGTTCTTAGGCTTAGCAGGCAGGCGCCTTAACCACTAAGCCATCTCTCCAGCCCATTGCCATCCTCTTGATAATCCTTTCCTATGTTATATTTCTGGAAGCTTATTATTATATTCAGTGCTTGAATGTACAGAACTGGGGACCCTACCGTGGATCCCCTGATTCTGAATGCATGTGTCTCCAGGAATATGCATGTCTAACAAGTACCCAGAAGTTAGTAAGTCCATTGAAATCTAAGGTCTTGCTCTATTATGTGTAAATTTCCCCGTAATTCACAGGTTATCCATTGTTATATGTAACTCGGCTTCATATTCTAGTTTTTGCCTCTGAATTCTAATAAGTAGATTGTGAAGGAACAGAAAGTAGTATAAACAGATCTTCCTCCCTTGACAAAAAAACACAAGTGGTTTTCAAAGTCTCCCAAATCATCTCCCAGCGGGTGGTCATTAGGCCCCACCAGAGCGCTTTTCAACCTAGGTATCTCACTGGGCTGTGTCATGCTTTCCTCTGCCTGTGGCCTACACAACCAATCTGGCCATCCCTCCCACCAGGATGGTCGGTGATAATGGTTAAAAGAAGAAGCCAGCCAAGAGAGGGAAAGTATTGGCAGGAAGCATGCCAGGTGACTTAATTGAATTTGGGCGATTCAGAGGGGGTGGCTGGTTCTCGTTTAGAAAATGCAGATTGAATAGCTGATTCCCTTGTTACAGAGACCGATGCAATTTGAGGAGCTCAGCATGAGGCACGCTGGCAGGCCCGCCAGTCCCACACCACACTTACCCCTGCTCACAGTAACGGGGAGTTACCGCCTCCCTCCTCCCAGAGGATTTCCTTTAAAGTGCTGTGATTACTGTTAATTTCATGGTGCTCAGTTTCAAAGTCAGGTAATATTCTACTTGGTTTGTCCTTACTGCAGCCAGCATTCTTCCCATCAAATTCACCATTTCTCACTCTTTCTTCTTTCTGGGCCTCCTTTTTTAAAAACATGGTAATGATGTCCCGCTGTTCAAATTTAGAGAGTTTGGTTCTTTTGAGAAAGGGAAATTTTGTTGGGATTTGTTTGCCCATATCATGAACATCAAAATACCTTATGGCCACAGTTTACACTTCATTAAGTAAATAATTGTAGCAAGAGGGTTTTCCTATGTGTCCAGCTTATAAAGGCTCTATAATTTAATTTCTACCACAACGCCAGGAACCCCTCCTTTTTCACATGGGGAAACTGAGGCACAGAGGAGTCATGCAAGTTCATCCACAGCTATGACATGGTAAAGCAGTGACTGGACCACAGACCTTCTCTATCACCCGGGGCCATCTCCTAACTGATCTTAGCAGCAGTGAAACTGACATGGAGGAGGAGCAAGGTAGCCTTTTTATTCAGGGAGTCAGCCCTGGCGCAGCAGTTCCTGATTCCTCCTCAAGTTTTCACCAGCTTACACTCCCCAAATCTGTGTTCTCTCTGGGCCCAGAAACCAATCAAAATTCTTCATAAACATTTGAACTTGACAATGAGGCTGATCTTGAATGGAAGCCTAATTGTTTTTGTCATTTTTCCCCTTTATTTTATGAGAGAGAGAGAATTGGTATGGCAGAGCCTCCAGCCACTGCAATTGAACTCCAGATGTATGTGCCACTTTGTGTTCATGTGTGACCTTGCAAGCTTGTGTTGCCATGTGTGTCTGGCTTATGTGGGACCTGGAGAGTTGAACATGGGTCCTTAGACTTCACAGGCAAGAGCCTTAATTTCTGAGCTATCTCTCCAGCTGTGGAAGCCTAACTTATAAAGGGACTTGATCCAAAACTCCATGTGAGATTTTACTGAGTGCCTCTCCTGTTGGCTTGGGAGCTTTCTTACTGCGCCCTCCCGACATACTTATCTCAAGTCTCCTTAAAATACATCTTTTATAACTTACCCTTCTCCATGTGTCTGCATATTTCAAGTATCTTCTAAATGTCGACGGGTACTCAACATCTGAGAGTCATTGGCTTGGGCGTTCTAAGCTCTCCTATAGCCCAGACTGTCCTGCATCATCATGGACACCCAATCCTGTATGAGAACCAGGTGATATTAGAGTCCCACTGAAGATTTGCAGTGTCCCTAATGAAGAAGGCACTTCCTCCTCTCAGGAGAAGGGATTACAGAGATTAGAAGGAGAAAATTACAGCACTAGCCTACTATTGATGTGTGGGAAAAGATAAATTGGCACCAGACAGGGAAGGCTCTGGCTTTGGGTAGTCTAGGGGAGGTGATTGGAGCTGAAGCTTCTGTGATCTCTACAAAGTGATTTTTTTTTTTTCATGGACAGACATCCTTTTTTTCTTTTTCTTACTTTTTTTGAGGTAGGGTCTCACTCTAAGAACCCATGCTAACCTGGAATTCACTATATAGTCTCAGGCTAACCTTGAACTCACAGCAATTCTCTTACCTATCTGCCTTCCAAGTTCCGGAATTAAAGGCATGTGCCACCACACCTGGCTGACACATCCATATTTTAATGGCTGCCTTGTCTGGTGCCAGTGGACACTGGAAAATCTAACCTGACCTTTTGGCATTCAACTCCATTTCAGATGAGGGTGCAAATGCTTGGGATCTAGGAAATCCACTCACCAGGGCCTCCAGGTCAACAGTGTAATTGCTTCTTGCCCTTCTTATTTGATTGTTCCAGGACTTAGATACAAGACAATTGAAAATGCATGATTCTTCCTCAAAAGAAACTGAAACTAAGGACAGCCATATCTTACCTTCTCCCTTTTCCATATAAATCTTCTTGGTTGTTTGAAACAAAGTTACAAGGCTGCTGGGTCTACTTATACAGACCCAAAAGTTTGTGTGGTGAGGCATATGGGATAATGACTGTTTGAAACAAGAATATCAGCAAATGTTAAATGCTGAGGAGCGTAGAATAACCATGTGTGCTTCAGCACAAAATAATGAGATTGTACCTCAGATTCTCTCAGTGCATTGGCTGTCCATCAGCTGAGTCCAGAAAGATTATCGGAAGGCCCTGATGCTCCTTGGAAGTGCCACTCAGCTGGGACTCGGCTCAAGGCCAAAGCTGCATCCCACTTCCAGCTCTATTGAACCTTGATTATGTCCATTAGCAGAAAGTCTGGGTCAATGGCTCAGTGGACAAAGCTTTTGCCACCAAGTGTGAGGACCTGGATTTGGATCCCTAAAACCCACACGTTGTAGTTAACTTCTCATTTCTGGAACAAAACACAGGACCAGAAGCAGCTTATGGGAGGAAAGGGTCTATTTCAGACTCACAGCTTCAAGGGGATGTTTCATCATGGTGGGAAAGCATGGCAAAACAGAGGCTGGAAATTCCATCTTGCCAATGTAGCCAGCAGAAAGTGGCAAGAGAGTGAGCTAGCTAGCACTGGCAAGCTGGGCTAAGAGATCTTAATATCTGCCTCCAGTAATATGCCCCCTCCAGCAAGGCCCTACTGCCACCAGCTGAGATCAAGTACGAGACCTAATCACCAACACATGAGGCCATGGGGGACACTTTACATTCATGCCACCACACTACATAAAGCCAGGCACATCCAATCCCAGCCAGCACTCTTGCTGTAGGATCCAAAAGAGACTAGCATCCCTGGAAAACCCAGTGGCAAACAAGAGACCTGCGTCAAAGTAGGAGGTAAAGACCAACACTTGAGGTTGTTCTCTGACCCCTACATGTGCTTCAAGACACACACATGCACCTGGACACACACACACACACACTGAAGAAAAATGGAAGTCCGAGAGTCTCAGCCTACAGTCACTGGCTAGGACTTCTCAAATTATTTGGGGAGATGGGCTTTTCCTTCTTTTTTTAAATTTAAATTTAATTTTAACAGATTATATATATATGTTTGTGAGGTAGGTACCAGGTAATGTTTAAATACATAAACATTTTACTTGATCATTGTTCAAATAAGGCTAAACATCTTTCCTGCAGCATGTATCACTTATTATAGTGAAAACATTCAAACTTCTGTCTGATAGTTTCCTTCCTTCCTTCCTTCCTTCCTTCCTTCCTTCCTTCCTTCCTTCCTTCCTTCCTTCCTTCCTTCCTTCCTTCCTTCTTTCCCTCCCTCCCTTCTGTCTTTCTTGGTGTATGTGTGCATGTTGGTGTGTGTGGGCACCATGGTATGCATATGGTGGTCAGAGGACAACCTCACATGTTGGCCGGAACCTTTCACGGAGGCAAGGTCTCCTAATGTTCCTCACTGAGGTCCCCAGGCTGGATGATCCCATGCTTCTGGGGATTCCCCTGTCTCCGCCTCATCTCACCATCCAGCTTTACCTGAGTTCTTGGGATCTGAACTTAGGTTGTCAAGTTTATGTGTTAATAAAGTGCTTTATCCACTGAGCCATCTCCAAAGCCCCATATTTAAAATATATACAGCACATTATTGTTATATTCACATTAAAATGTCCCACCAATAGACTATAGACAATCTATATAGTCATTTGTGAAACACAATAAAAGTGAATGACTTCCTTGAAATAAAGTCCTACACAATACAAGCTCAAATCTTCAATCATTCAATTCAAGAGGCATAAAATTGCATTATGAAAAATATCAGAATGTACCTAGTTAGAAAAAAAAGGAAAAGAATGACAAATCCATACATGCGGGTCCTAGAAAGGATATGCCTGGTGATTAATTTTATGTTAGGGAACTGGTAATGTCAAAGTGTGATCAAAGTTTCTAGATCACTTACTCTCAGCTTTTGTATTTATATCCTCAGGGACCAGTCACCAATAGCACATGGACTGGCAGTGATGTTTGAGAGTTAAGGGGCCTCAGTTTTAGCTTCAGCCTTCAGGGCTCTTAAATAACAAGGTCCTAGAAGCTTCTTGGAAAACCAGATGTCTTTGACACAATAAGCCAGGGCTCTAAGAATAATATGCCTGACATTGATTCAAACCATTTATCAGAGGAATACGAGAGCAGATGATGTATTTCAGAATTCAGGCACGGAGTTATTGATCGAAGGAGAAATTAAGACTTCTGGTTATTATAGTAAAGGGCCAGATGGGAGGGGGTACTGCAGTGCCTGAGGTCCCAGGTAACCTGTTCAACTTGATCTACAGTAATTGAAGTCAGGGATTGTTGGTGAGATCAGTGCCTGCTGATGCTATCTGCTCTCTGCTCATCTGGCTAAGGGCTTATTTTATTTTATTTTCGTGAGTGCAAGGGAGGGTCTATATGTGAACACCCACTGAATGCCTTGGCAATACTGTTTATGAGGAGAGAATGCCTCATAGCCCCCAAACTCTACCAATACAGCCCTGGAAGTCTGTTTTCTTCTCCACTCGTCGCTACTCAAACCCTAACCCCGCTTTCTTTTGGGCCATCCTATTTACCCAAATTTGCCCCTTGCCCCGCCCCCCCCCACAGTGTGTACATGAATGAATAAACCAATGTGTGGTTCAAATTACACATATGTTGATACAAACAGCATCACTGTCACTTACATAATGACAAAAATCATATGGTTTTTGGAGTGTCCTGCATGTAGTTGTTGAAAGTTCTTTTCATCCCTTTTTTCCCATTAAAAAAAAATGATGATCTTTCTAGCAAAATGTAAATTAGTAAAAAGAAAAACTTCGGATCTGGAGGGATGGCTTAGCGGTTAAGGTGTTGGCCTGCAAAGCCAAAGGACACAGGTTCCCCAGGACCCACATTAGCCAGAGGCACAAGGTGGCGCATGCATGTGGAGTTCGTTTGCAGTGGCTGGAAACCCTGGCACACCCATTCTTTTCTCTCTCTCTCTTTCTCCCTCCCTCCTTGTTTCTGTCAAATAAATAAAAATAAAAATTTTTAAAAGAAAAAACTCTTTCTTAGTTGATATAAATTACATCATTCTTTTCCACAGCATCATCATTTTAGGGTTTTTTTTTTCCTAAAACTTGTTTATTGACAGTTTTTATACAAGAGGACAGTATCATTTGATCACAGACACTTGCCCCCCTGTGTCCCCCTCACCCTTTCCTCCTCACTGAATTCTTCTTTTCTACCAGACCCTCTTCCATCTTGATAATTTTTCACTCCAAACTTCTCCCTAATCCATATTGAATTGTTGTTGAGCTCAATTTTGTGGAGGTCTTCTGGAGTAGCAACCACTATTATTTTGTTTTGTTTTCTTTTGTTCTAAATCTTGTGTGGGTGCATAAATGTGCATATATGGGTATGTGCAAGCACACGCATGCTAGGGTGCACTTATGGAGGTCAAAGGATAATGTCAAATGTTGGTGGTCCTCACCTTCCTACTTGTTTAAGGCAGAATCTTTGTTGTTTGTTGCTGTTTGCCGGGCTGGCTGACCTATAAGTTTCCCATTGTCCTGTCCCTGCCTCCCATGTCACCTGGGGCCCCATGGGATTGCAAACGCTACCACTCCTACCTTTCATTTAGGTGCCAAGCAACTGAACAACAGTACTCACACTTGCATGGCAAGCGCAGTATCCACTGAGCCATCTCTCCAGTTCCTGTTTGGTTTTTTGAGATAGAATCTCACTGTGTGATTCAGGCTGACCTTAAACTGTCAATTTTCCTGTCTCCTAAGTGCTGTGCAATGGCCATTACTTTCAATGAACTTTTGGTTGCATATTCATTTTTTAATATAACATTGCAAATATTTTCCCATATCAATAAATATTCTGCTTGACTAGCATTTAAAAATTTTTTAATTATTTTATTTATTTTTTGGAGAGAGATACAGAGAAAGCCAGACAGAGAGGGAGAAGGAGACAGAGAATGGGCACGCCAGCAGTCTCAGCTGCTGAGAACAAAATCCAGATGTGTGCGCCCCCTTGTGGGCAAGTGCGGCATTGCGCCCTTGCGTCCCTTTGCATCTGGCTAAACGTGGGACCTGGAGATTGGAGATTGGAACCTGGTTCTTAGGCTTAGCAGGCTGGCGCCTTAACCACTAAGCCATCTCTCCAGCCCTTGACTAGCATTTTAAAAAAATATTTATTTATTTGACAGAGAGAGAGAATGGGCACGCCAGGGCCTCCAGGCACTGCAAATGAACTCCAGATGCATTCACCACCTTGTGCATCTGGCTTACATAGGTCCTAGGGAATTGAACTGTGGTCCTTTGGCTTTGCAGGCAAGCACCTTAGCCACTAAGCCATCCCTTCAGCCCTTGACTAGCATTTTTAATGACTATATCTATTGTATGGATATAACACTTTATTTTACCAGTACCATATAAGGACCCCCCCTTCCCCAAACTGCTGTTAGGATCAATTGCTACTGCATATCTTTATAAACATATGTTTGCCCGCCTTCATTATTATTTCCTGAGATGAAATCTATGGTCTTGCAATACTGAACTAAAGGCTATGGAACATTCTAGAATCTTCTTGAAACTCTCTCATATGGCCCAAGTTAAAAAATAGTATGAGAACTAGGCAGAACTTGTGCCATAGAGGAAGACAGTCCTTGGTCCTAATCCTCACTCGAATGCTTTCCACATAAGTGAATTTTGCCATTCACTTCTGTTCCTCGAATCTCAGTGTCCTTAATAACATGTAGGGATGAAAATAAAAACTGTCACTCCACAATACTGGAGGACCTGGTGATAAAGCCATGCCTTTCATGTCATCAGATCATAGCAGGACCAGGGAGCAGCCTTCCCCTCTCTTGCATGGGAACGTGTATAAACATTTACTTCATTTCGCTGTCTGCCATCTCCATTATGTTGCACAAGTCTCAGAGCCAGGCACCACCCAGGGCTTGTTTTGGGTGGGGAGGAGGGAGTGTGGGGCTGGCATTCAGAGCCATGCAGGACAGGTCTAGCTCCTCTCCGCGGCGCCCATGGCGCAAACCTCACATAACAAATGGCTCCTAGATACGAAGTGCGTGGACGTGAATCTTAGGAGGGATGTGTCCCATTCTCTACGGGGCTGGGGCTTCAGAGTTCTATGGCTGCTTCGTGGGCATCAGCCAGCACTAAAATCCTTTTGTCCCCTCTTCCACCTCTTCTGCCTCTTAAGACCAGTGAGGGGAATGTTGCCTGTGAACCTACAGCAGAACTGCACCCACCTCCCTGGATCTTGCTTTGGTTGAAACCCACAAAGGGTAACATTAAGAAAATCTGTGGGGAGGCCACATGGTATGTGTGGAGTCCGAGTCCCCAAGTCTGCCCTTGCTTTTGTAGCAGCAGGCATTTGTATGTTTGGATTTTCCAGAAGGGATAAATCACACAAACAGAGCACCTCAGGACTCCTTGGGGGGGGGGGGAGTCGAGCTCCACCCAACCCCCTCCTGTTGAACACATGCCCCATTCTGCAGGCTGAGCAGAGCTGCACACTATCCTTGTCTGAAATGCTTTCTCTGGAAAATTCATTCTTGGAGAGAACTTTCTTTGTGCAACAGTTCAGCCTTTTAGACTAAACAGACGAAGAGAAAATATTGGAGTGGAAGGAAGAAAGGGTTCCTTCTGTGAGGTAGAGGAATGGGCTTGCTCTGACTGGGTAGCCTCTGCCACTGCCATTCCAGGGCTCTCGGGCTCCATGTTGGCAGTGGTATCCAAGCCAAGAATGATATTGGGAAACAGAACCCCTTGTTCAGTGTGTCCTGTGCCCCCCCCTTTGTTTTCCTGCTGCTTGGATGGAGTCTTTCTGGCCTCCAAATGCACATCTTGTCCTTGTGTTGTGCCCTAACACAAACCTGTAGTATTTGGCCTGTAAAGCAGCCTTCGCCTAAAATCCAAGCATTGATGGTTGATATGGTCGGAATGTGTGGGGTTCTTTGACATGTGAGCCCCTTAGGGCTGAGTAGAAAGGGGAGAGTGCTGTCTCCCCAACCATGCCCCCAAAGGGATGTGGAAGAATCGTGTCTTAGCGATGCCTTGGAAATTGAAGCTTGGCCTATTTCTCCAGTCCTCTAACCTTGTCCTCCGTGCAGTTGGGTTGGTCTGTGGTACACACATCCTGTTTTCATTACAAGGTGTTTTTCTTTTGCAGTTCCTTCTGCTTCCAGCCACCCTCGGGCCCAGACCCCTGTGAGCAGAGTCCCTCCCCTCCAGCTCCCCCACACCATTACCATGCTGATGGAGCCTGGGTGGATGGCAGCACCCCACCCCCATACCCAAGGTCAGGCTTCTAACCCAGGGAGAGAATCTTGGACCAGCAATTTCGGGAGACAGTTAAAAGATTAGATAGTAAATTTACTTAACAGAGACTAATCGCCTGGGACTGGGTTTCATATCCTGTTTTGAAATAATGTATTTTCTTTTGTGCTCTGGTCTGAATCTGTCATCTCTCTTCTAATAATGAGAGGCAGCGGATTTTTAATCTTTGACCTTCTTCCATATAATCTAATCACAGTGGTTTTCTGATCTTCCTCTCCTTATTTGGCGAAGTTCAGGAAAGAAAAAAAAAAAAAAAGAAATCATTTCTCTGGCATAGCTGGGGCCATTCTCCACTTGGCTGGGTTGACAGGTATAAGCTAACTGTTAGGTGCTCATCTCTAGGCCCCTATAATTGGGGCCTATGGCTGGCGGGGGGTGAGGGGTGGGACGGGATGTAAAAGAAAGAGTAAGGCCAGAGGCTCTCATGTCTAATCGGGTGAATGAAGGGTGGCAATTAGGAACTACAATAGGCTGCTCACGATGGCTGCTTTGGAGCTGGGCAGCATCCGACTGAAGTCACACACGCGAGCGGTCTTAGATGAGACGCTTCCTGAGGCTCTTCGAGCTGCCACTGAGGCCTGTGAGGTCCTCCACTTGTCCACACATGGAAACTCTCAGGCATGTGGCATCCTCCCTTTCACTGGCAAGCTGGGAGGTCTCTGGGTGTCTCTCCTTCCTCGTAGGGTTTGGCTCATAGGCAGGCGTTTGACCCTGGCAACCCACACTGAGTCTTCCCTTTGTGTGCAGTCAGACTGTCTGGCTTTGGGAGTTGCCCTGACAGGAATCTTGGAGGCTGGGAGCTGAGGTTCAGTTCCAACTACGAATGGAATGGAAGCAAGTGATCACAGGGTTGCTCTCACTGCCCCTCCCCCTGCCCACGCCCCCAGCTCCCCCAGCTTTCCATTTTACTGCTTGTGTGTTGTGGAGGGTATAGGCATGAGACTACAAAGAACACCTCCCTCTTCGTCTTTGTATCTCCCAGGGCTCAGTGACACTCAAGAAAACTCTGGCTGCCCAGCCAGAAGCAATACCCAAATCTAGTTTGTTAAATAAGGAACACATTGAAAGCATATAGACCAGGTCTTCTAGAATGAAAATGAAGGCAGGGCTGGAGAGATGGCTTAGTGGTTAAAGTGGTTGCAAAGCCAAAGGACCCAGGTTCAATTCTCCAGTACCCACATAAAGCCAGATGCACAAGGTGGTGCATGCATCTTGAGTTCATTTGAAGTGGCTAGAGGCGCTGGCACACCCATTCTCTCTCTCTCTCTCTCTCTCTCTCTCTCTCTCTCAAATACTAAATGAAGTATTTTTAAAAGAAAGGGAAGGCTTATGAAGTCTCAGGGCACCAGTCATCTTCTGGGGGTACAGAGAACAGCCATCCCTAAACAATCTTACCCAGGTGCCAGTCAGCCCAACAGAAGCACTCCTGACCTGCCTTTCCATCCCTTGGCCTTTAATTCCGATGTCACAGAGGGTCTCTCATCAACTAGCGTGAGCCATGCCCCTGGCCAGGACTGGATAGTGCATGTTAAAAGGTCTTGCCAGACTGGACCCAGGGAACAGCAGCTCTTCAGATGGTAACAGGAGGGTATGCATCACCCAAAGACTATAAGTCAAAAATGAACAGCCAGAAGCCAACCCATTTCTGCCAGATGTCTCCGAATCCCCATCTCCCTAAAACAAGCCTGGCTGGGTAGGACTTGCTGTGGCAGTAAGCTTTGCCATTGGAAAGAGCTTCAACAGAAACTGTGGATGTTCTCTGTCCTTTCCTCCTTCCCTTCACACTGAGCCACCATTGTCACCACTCCCACACTCATCCTCCCGTCATTATCAGAATGGCCAAGTGGGCAGACTGTCACCCAGACGTTGAATGTTTGCATGGAGGTTATTTCAGTCCTCCTGACTCTCCTGGGTTCTAATCCTCACTAGGCCTCATTAACTTCCCTCCTGGACCCCTTTGTTTCCCACTCAGATCATCGCCCCACCCTTCTTCCAAATTCTCAACTGATATAAAGGATTCATAAGTAAAATAAATATCCAGCCCCCACCCCCAGCTCTGTGTAATTACTTCCCTGGCGTGTGTTGGCTTCAACCTTATGGGAAATGTGAGAAGGGAAACGAGTCCTTTTAGCCCATGAATGGTACTTTATTATTTTGATGCATGAATGCGGAAGGAATAAGAGACAAAATAAAGTTAATAATACATTGCAGGGTAGATAATTCATCACTTAAATCAATAGGAACTGCAGGTCACTGAACTGGAACTGGTGTTACTGTGATGCAAACATGGAATTAATAATTGGAACTCTACTGATCTGTCTTCCTGGAATGAGAAGACAGACAACCCCAGGGATAGATACATTCAGCGCAGGAGGAACGAGGCGATAGAGATAGACAGATGATTCATTTAATGCCTACAGCTGTCACATACAGTAAATATGAAAATCTGCTTTCTATCTGGAATCAGCCTCATTTGGGAGTGAGGTTAGCTGAATTATATCCTCAGCTCTGTGTTTATCTTTTCATTTATTGCAGGAATTTCACATGATTGGTTAGCATGGAATGCCACATTCTCTGAGGTTAGGGAGGCTCAACCGCAGGGAGAGACAGTGGTGTGTACAACATATGTGCCCCCTAAGACCTCCCCCACACCCACCTAAAAAATGTGCGGACTCAATTTTCCAGAAGTTTGGTACTGCCACCTTGTTGAAGACAACAGAATAGATGATCTGGAGTTCACAAAAGAACATAATAGAAGACTCCAGAAGACAAATTCCGGAGACTCCCCACTGTGCAGCGCCTCAGTCTGCATGGCTACAGGAGGAGCTAATGACAGCCTCAGAAGCATGCTTGAGGACCAGGTGTGATAATGAATGAAAAGCGTTCACATCACACTGACACCTGGAGTCCAGTGATCTCTGACCTCATCCCTACTAGGTAGTCATGGAGGCACCACCTGGGTGTATGGAGTTGAAAACCAGCTCTGGGTGCTTTGTCTTTTGAAGGGTAGAGTCATTTGTAGAATAGATACTCTTTGCTGTACCCATTGCTTGCAGAAGTCAGGGTGGGAGTGAATACCTGAGACCTCCTCCCCCATCAGGGTGCCCTCAGAGAGATCCGGATTATTTGTAAAAGTGGGGAGACTGGGGGTGGGGTTGGACAGAGGAAAGTGTCTTGTCTGATCACGTGGGTGAGGAGAGGACTTCTGGAGGACTTCTAGGGAAAGAAAGGAGATGATGACTTGGTGGCAAATGCAAGGGGAGAGCCTTGGCGAGAGAAATAGCTAGATTCTTAAGAAGGGAGATGCCTAGAAATTCATCTGTAGAACCCCTTCCTTCATAATCATCTCAGTAGTCTCCACCCTAAGCAAATGCTGCCTGTCTGGAGGGGAGTTTGTGTTTGTCTGTAAATGGGAGTGTGTACCTGCATAGGTGTCTATGGGTGTGCGTGCCAGTGTGTGTGTGTGTGTGTGTGTGTGTGTGTGTGTGTGTGTGTGTCTTTGTGGGCGTCAGTACATTTGTGTGTATCCATGTGTGTATCTGTGTTTGAGATGATTACCTGTATGTAGGTAGGTTTGTGGCTCTCTATGTATGTATCTCAGGCATGTGTGCAGCATGAAGGAGGGACAGAAATGAAAGAAAAAGGCTGGATTTCCTGGCTGGAGGGGCATGGCACACAAGGGTACAATGTGTTTGAGATTGGCTAATGGTGCATTAAGTGATCTGCCACAGCAGAGACAGGTCAGCAGAGGCAGCTGCATAGAACCGCTCAAGACAGAGCACTACTCCAGGGCCTCGAGAGCCTGAAAGACACAGGACTTCCTGGACAAGGAAGGCAGACCTTCCGTCACCTCACCTGCTTGGCGGTCTCACCTGCAAAGGCCCTTGGTGGCCATCACTGACCAGATACAGAGAAATACCTCATCTGGAAGTGATTCACGCTGTACACCTGCGTTTCTTCTCAATGGGGATCAATTTGGTCCACATAGTAGCTTTTCCAAATAGCTGGACCACTTATCTGTGGGTTTGTTGGTGATCTGCGCATTACAGAAAAAAGGCATGTGGATAGATCAGTGGCCTAAGTCCAAGAAGGAAGCACAACACTGTGTAGGTTTCTAGAAGCCACACTTTCAAGTCAGTCTCCATCCCAAGAGGTGTGTTAGTGTGCAGGAGGCTGAGACTATGTCCTCTGGGGTCTCCCACACACCCTCAAGATGATTCCAAAATCCAACGTGCTGCTCTAAGTGGGACTACCTGAAGTGGGAAATCCTCAACAGCCAGCAGTGATGTAAAAATCTGAACAGCAAACCTCAAAACCAAAAGGCTACTCCCTTCTTCAGTTTCTGCTCTCTTGGGAGATCTACTTTTCTGGAGGGGTAAAGACCCACGTGGAGTTTGAACTAGAAAAGTGAAAGGAGCCGGGCATGGTGGCACACGCACGCCTTTAATCCCAGCACTAGGGAGGCTGAGGTAGGAGGATCACCATGAGTTAAAAGCCACCTGAGACTACATAGTGAATTCCAGGGCAGCCTGAGCTACAGTGAAACCCTACCTCGAAAAACAAAAAAAAAAAAAAAAAAAAAGAAAGAAAGAAAGAAAGAAAGAAAGAAAGAAAGAAAGAAAGAAAGAAAGAAAGAAAGAAAGAAAGAAAGAAAGAAAGAAAGAAGAAAGAAAGAAAGAAAGAAAGAAAGAAAGAAAGGAAAGGAAAGAAAGAAAGGAAGGAAGGAAAGGAAAGAAAGAAAGAAAGAAAGAAAGAAAGAAAGAAAGAGGGGAAAGAAAGAAAGAAAGAAAGAAGAAGGAAGGAAGGAAAGAAAGAAAGAAAGAAAGAAAGAAAGAAAGAAAGAAAAGAAAGAAAGAAAGAAAGAAAGAAAGAAAGAAAGAAAAGAAAAGAAAAGAAAAGAAAAGAAAGAAAGAAAGAAAGAAAGAAAGAAAGAAAGAAAGAAAGAAAAGAAAAGAAAAGAAAAGTGAGAGGAGGGTCACTACACTTGTTCATTATGAGCCAGACTCCCTTGGTGCTGTGACCCCAGTCAATAGCATGAGGACAAGACAGCAAGTCAAGTTCCACTATGAAGTCAGGTGGCCTTACTAGACACTTTATCTCTCTGGATATCAGTCTTTGGATGTAGTTAGCTTCTTGTTGCTGGGACAAAAGTGGCTGATGAGAGGAAAGGATTGATTTTAGCTTACAGTCTCAAAGGAAAGCTTTATGCAGGCAGGGGAAACGTGGCAGGAGCAGAGGCTGGACATCACTCCCTGCAACAGCAGGTAAAAGATAGCAGCAAGAGATAGAGCCAGGCCCTGGTACAGCCCCAAAGCCCACCCCAACAACACACCTCCTCCAGCAAGTTCCATCTCCCAAATTGCCACCAGCTGGGGAGAATTCAAAGCCCCTGAGTTTATGGAGGACACCTGGTTCAAACCCCACTACATTTTGCAAACTTAAGGACAAATTAAAAATAGATAAATAGGGATGGGGATGGTGGCGCACACCTTTAATCCCAGCACGTGGGAAGCAGAGGTAGGAGGATTGCCATGAGTTTGAGGCCATCCTGAGACTACAGAGTAAATTCCAGGTCAGCCTGGGCCAGAGTGAGACCCTACCTCTTAAAACCAAAAAAAAAAAAAAAGAAAATA
This sequence comes from Orientallactaga sibirica, assembly GCA_036365145.1. Taxonomy (NCBI): domain Eukaryota; kingdom Metazoa; phylum Chordata; class Mammalia; order Rodentia; family Dipodidae; genus Orientallactaga; species Orientallactaga sibirica. The sequence continues at coordinate 2,886,309 of JAEOAD010000194.1, forward strand.
GGGGCTGGAGAGATGGCTTAGTGGTCAAAGCAGCTTGCCTGCGAAGCCCAAGGACCCCTGTTCTACTCTCCAGATCCCATGCTATCCAGATGCACAAAGGTCGCACATGCCCACTAGGTGGCACAAGTGTCTGGAGTTTGATTGCAGTGGCTGAGGCCCTGGTGTGCCAATTCTCAATCTCTCTCTCTCTCTCTCTCTCTCTCTCTTTAAAAATAGATAAATAGAAAGAGAGAAAACAGCTTTTTTAAAGTCATGATTTATTTATTTTAGTACTGGGGTTTAAACCTAGGCCTCCATAATACTAAACATATGCTCTACCATTAAGCCACACTCCAGATAAAAAAGTTACTATTTAAATTGTTCCAAATAAGAAATGAATGACACACGTATGACTATGGTTTTATAATTAAATGCATTTGTAATGAAGATGCTGTGAGCTAAAAATCTAACCTTTCCCACTTACTATTATGCAATTGGATTACCAATAGCCAGAAATTATAAACAAAGTATTTCAGGATTGAAATTGGCTAATATTTGTGATATCCTCCTTGTCACCTAAGAAAAATGCTTCTTTAATCTATCTGGAATACTATGTGGTGGGGATAAAGGAGATAGATAATGGCCAATTCCTATTGGCCACTGGTACCCCAGGTCAGCAACTTTGGAAGCTTTATAATTTCTTTCAGAATATGAAGGTTTCCATGCCTGTGCTCCAGGGGAATTTATTTCTCCATGTGTGAAATTATACAAGTCATGATGGCAATGAGGTAAATCAGAGGTGTCCTAATTCTTTTTGATTAAAGTCCTCTAAGGAACTTCCAGAAGCAGGTAGAAAAGACATGAGGAAAACCCCATTGTCAAGACAGCAGTTCCCCAGGCCTCTTCTTCCTAGGATATAGCTCTACTTTTATTTGATGTAGACATTAAGACTTTCAAGTCAGAATTCTTTTAAAGAAAGAGTCTGTGAGAGATTAGGGCAGGGTACAGAAAAGGGTAGTTTATGATCCACACTCTTCCACATAGAAGGCCTTGTGGTGCTCAGAGAAGCAGATAAAAATTGTGTTTGTGAGTTTGGGGCAGTTGAGTCCTGAGCTATTTCTCGGCCTGCTGCTAGTGTTCACATATGAAGCCAGGTTCTTCCCCTTGGCCCCTCCACCACCCAATCACCTCAAAGTCATGAAATAAGAGTTGGCTTTCTCGTTTTTGGTAGCTGCATTCCATAACATCATCTTCAACACTGAATTAGTGAATAGTAGGTACTTTCTCTCTGGATATTAACCTTCCAAACTTAAAGACAAATTAAAAATAAGTGGAGAGAAAGGAAAAAGAGAGAAAATAGCTTCTTTCTAGAGTTATAATTTTTTTTGTATCTATTTTAGTACTGCCACTTGGGAAACAGGTGTGCCCATACACACATGCACATATCTTGTGTAGATTATAATTTTATATCCTACAGGCAACTCATCCTGGTAAATTCTCTTTATTTCACAAGAAAGTGAGGTTGGGACATGTTTGTCTTCTTTTTATTAAGTAGGAACTTTGTATGGACACATCCTGTGTTGGTACCATCATTTCCCTCCTCCCTCACCCCCATTCCACTGAAGGCCTTCCTCAGTGGTATTGTTGGTATTCCCCAATGGAGTTGTGGGTTATGAGTTGTGAGAGCAGCAGTCAGTCATGCGGGGGTGGAGGGGAGGGCAATGCCTCTGGGTATTTCCTCCCACCCTGTGGCTCTTATGATCTTCATGCCGCCTCTTCCTTGAAGTTCCCTGAACCTTGGCCTTGGTGGGTGTACTTTAAGTCTAGTGTTGAGCTCTCAGCAGTTTCTGGATTTCTGCTTTGGTGCGTGTTGAGTATCTTACCCTCAGTGTCTGTCTCCATCACCCTGGCATATGTTGTCAGGCTTGCCATGGAAGCTGCATACATGTGAAGTGGCTTGCCTAGGGCTGCCACACTGAGGTGGCCTGAGAGCCTGGGGCATTTGCATCCCATCGCCCTATTCCCTTGCCTTTGCCTCTCTGGTCATCTGTGAGAGCTGAAACAAGAAGGCAGAGCATCGCCTTGCTTGACCACAGCTAGTACTGGTGTAGTCTACGCACTTGGGATTTTTGTAATCCTGCACATGTTTGTCAGTTGCTCTAGAGCACTGGGAGACTGAGCACCAGAGCAGCAATACAGTGTTGTTATATTCCAGCAGCAGCAGGGATTTGTGTGTGTCTTGTTTATTGCCTTTGGGCGCTGGAAGGACAATACCCCAATAGATGCTAAACTGAAAGTTAGCATCCTTAAGTTGGGAAGAATTTCAAAAAAATTTTTTTTTCAAAGGGCATCTTAGGAAAGCACTCCCCAGTCACTGTCCAGTCTTTCAGCTCAGCCAAACACTGCTTAATCTCTGCCTATGTCTGGAATTCACACCTAGAGAGGAAAAGGGGACCTAAAATTGCATGTGGAGAGTATTGGTGACATGGCTTGGAGGAAGGGAGGACATGGGAAAGAGTGCAGCTGACCCAGGCATGTGAGGAGAGAGCAGAGTGACAACAGCTGTCCCGACGTGTGGCTGAGAAGCTTCATGATATTCACACCCAGTGCAAGGCCAAGGGCAAGCTCTGAGTTAAACCAGGCCTGGTTATGTCTACAGAAAACTGCAAAGCAGGGCTGGAGAGATGGCTTAGTGGTTAAGGTGCTTGCCTTCAAAGCTAAAGGAGCCAGCTTCAATTCCCCAGTACCCACATAAAGCCAAATGCACAAGGTGGCACATGGGTCTGGAGTTTATTTGCAGTGGCTAGAGGCCCTGGTGCACCCATTCTCTCTCTCTATCTGACTCTGCCTCTGTCTGTCTCTGTCTCTCTCTGCCTCTGTCTCTGTCTCTCTCTCTGTCTCTCTCTCTGCCTCTCTCAAATAAGCAAATAAATCACTTTATAAAAAAAAAGAAAAAAGAAAAAGAAAACTGCAAGGCATGAGAAAGGAGGGACAGCCAGGCCAAGTTGTATCTTTAGGAGTCTCGGGCCATACTGGAGCTTTCCGTGGACTTATCTCACCCAATCCCCACAGCATCCTAAAAGTCATAGAGCATTTTAACAGAAAAGGAAAGTAATGCTCAAGAGACATGATGTCCTTGTCCATGAGGGGAGGCTGGGAATCATAAGTATCTGGTCAAGGAGGGTCACCATAAGCCAGTCAGTAGCTCTAGCCAGAACACCAAGCAACCTTCACTGCCTGATTTCTCCTTCCTCCTCCAGCATGTTCACGCTTTGCCCTCTGCCCAGAGCCTCAGCAAGAAGACAGGTGGGGTGAAACTCTTCACCTGGCCCCTTCCTGCCATGCATGGCTGGCTCCTCCTACCCTATTCAAGCCCATCCTGTGTGTGCTTTGCCTTGAATGTCCTTCTCTGCAAATCCATGGGGGCACAGTTGTGCCCAGCTCCTCTCACTACCACATCCTTCTCTCTCATCAGATCACAGCCTAGGCATCAGCTCTCCTCAGAGGGACCTTCCCCACAATCCCATGTAATATGAACTCTTCTAAGCCTCACAGAGGAAAGAGCTCCAGGGCAGGCAATTCTGTGGAGCACAAGGCTCTGGAGTGCCTACCTCCTGCTTCCGCACCATGAGCACTTGAAGGCCTTTCCCATACATACATGTCTACCAGTATTTTTTGAACACTTAGCCCAGGACCCAGGAAGTATGTATACTAAAGTTTAAATTTGACCATGAGGTGTGATTGTGAGTTCCTGAGTTGAGGGTGGGAAGGGACAGATTGTCAAGGAAAGGAGAAAATCCCATCTATTGTGACTGACACAAAGTGTAGCCATGGACGAGGAGAAGGGCAATGGAGGAAGGAACTGGCTGGTTCCTAAGTGGTACAAGGGAGCCTCCAGCCACCTAGCCATGTGGCCCCCAGACTGGCTTCACCAACCTCCCGTGTGTCTGGTGCAGGCACACAGCATGCAGACCCTGTGTCCACGATACAAGATTGGAAGGGGTGATTCACCATGGTGACAGGAAGATGTGCTGGGGAGAGCAGTGGCTACTGTTTGGTGCAAGCTTGCAGTAAGCCAATCTGAGCACCATGTCCCTGCTCATTCATCTAATGGAGTCTCATTTGCATGACTTCTATAAAAATGCACCCTCCAACAGATGAGAAATTTGATTTTTTGTTGTTGACGCACCAGCATCCACAGTGACACCTAACCCGAAGCAGAGGGATAGTGATGACTAGAGCGTAACTGACTAAAGGAGCTGGGTCCTGCAGTTTCCGCGCCATGCAAGTGTTTTTGTCAATGGCACTGGCTTGTGCGGTTCATCCCCATTGGCCTGATGCCTAGAATATTCCTGGCCTCAAGCCCTCAATAAATAAATACCTGCTGAATATGGGGATGGAGAGATAGCTCAGCAGTTAGAGGTGCTTGCTCACAAATCCCGATGGCCTGGATTTGCATCCCCAGTACCCACATAAAGCCAAATGCACAAAGTGGCGCATGCATCTGGAGTTTTTTTTGCAGTGGCTAGAGTCCCTGGAATGCCCATGCTTGCTTGCTCGCTCTCTCTCTCTCTCTCTCTCTCTCTCTCTCTCTCCTTGCAAATAAATAAAAAATATTTTTAAAACACCCACTGAATAGTTCACAAATGAGAAAAACTGAGGTCCAGAGAGTATGTATTCTGCTCAAGGTCCCATAGCCAGGAAGTGGTGGATATCTAGGCTGTTAGTTCTTATCGGAAAAGAAGACCCTTGTTGCTCAGTGGCAGGAGTATGAAACTATGTAGAAGAAAACACGGATATAAGACTGAGTCTGCTCAACCCGAAAGACCGCAACACTGTCAAGCAATGCATTTCGAGGACAGAACATGGCTCGGTAGAATTCCTACAAAGATTCTGCTTTGGAGATCTCCTGTGCCCTCTCAGTTCTAGAGAAGGCCTTATTTGTTTTTCATTCTGGAGGAAAGGATGCTGAGGAAGCACTGGGCTGGTACCTTCCTCCCATCACTGAGACCAAGGCTGTTCCCAGGGCCCTCAAGCTGAAGCAACCCTGAGCTCAGCCTTCTTTCCTCTCACCAGGAGATGGGGCTGCTACAGGGGAAGAGAGCAGGCTCATGGAAGCTGCACCTGTCACCAGCGAATTCAGGGTGTTTCCCATTCATCAAGCTGTCAGCTCCTACCTTGTCAGTAACCCACCATGATGTACTTGTCTGTGGCCAGGTTCAGCAGAGCAGCTGTCCAATTGTTTGTTTGTTTGTTTGTTTGTTTGTTTGTTTGTTTGTTTGTTTCCAAGGGTTTATGGCAGTTTTCAGGATGACCCGCAGAGGGAGAGGTCATCTTCCTGCTGCCCTTTCCCTGAACTGGGGACAGTGAGCAAAACTCCACAAATGCCTACCATCTGGGGCAGTGAAACCAACCCTAAAACCTAGTGGCCACAGATTGCGTGAGTTCACTTTGTCCCTTTCCATAGTGAAGTGCCAACCCCTCAGCTGTAAGAAACCTGAGGCACATGTCAACTGAGGAGAAAATTAAAGCTGAAACCTCTGTCTTATTTATTCATCACAACCTAAAACTGTCGCCCTGCCTGTCTGCATTCCGGCTGTGGCTCATTTAACTGTTTCCACTGTGTCTGTTTAAAGGGAGCAGAGAAGCAGTGCACAGGGGGTAAGATAAACCAGACACACAGACCCCAGCACCTCTCTCCAGCCCCTCCTCAGGTCACTTTTTTCCTCTCTGCTGGGTGAGACAGACAAGAAGAGAGTGACTGTGCATCAGAATGACTTAATTATTACTATTATTTCAACTTTGGTGTCTGGAGAAAAAAAAAAAGGTTCTAATTTTTTTTCTGATGAAAAGCTCTCCAGACTGGGAAAGCAAGGCTCTGCCCGGGCTTCTGCTTCTGCAGATACTGGCAGGTAGTAGACCTTGTCTTTTTCCAGGGGAAGATGAAAGAGGGAGAATGACTTGCCCAGAGTCACAAAGTTAGAAAAATCTAAGCTAGGGCAGATCTAAGTCTGTCAGTCAAACCTTCCCCATTTTCCCCAAGTTGCCCAGAGGAAGTGGCCATCAGCGGGACCAAGGCCTGTAGAGGTATATGGACACGACACTGATTTAGTGAACACGTAGTTTGATTGGCGGGTGCTGAGGGAGCAGATGGCCACCGAATGAGAAGCTAGTTTATGTCCTGTCTCCCTGGTGAGATTGTGTGCTCCTTGAAGGCCAGTTTTGCAAAAGGGACACAGTAGGGTCTGCAGACCCAGTGCCATGACTCATGACCGGCACAGGCTGACTACAAAGACGCCTGATGAAGTAGGCGGCCTAGTTGTTGACAATGATGACAGCAGAGCTGATCCCTGTCACAGCGGTGACAGGGACAGGGTCCCTCTCTCTGCTGCTGCCCAAGGGCTGAGACCCCTGCCATACTGGAGAAGGGAGTGAGCTTGAAGGATAACAGGGAGAGGCCAGTGAGGTGAGTTGCATTGCTCGAAGAGTGATTGTTCACAACGGCATGGGGCAGGGGGACAAGAGGTGCACAAGGGACCGATAGGCATGTTGGCGAGCTGTATTCCCGGTTCTGCTGACATAACAAAACAGAAGAGGCAACACATTTCGAGAGAAGAGTTGACATATTCAATGGGATGGGAAGGATAAATAATTCTTGATGTGCAGGGAGGAAGGTGGTGAGGAATTTTAAAAACCCACTCTCTTTTCCAAGGCCCCAGGAAAACAGTGAGAAGGAATCTGAAAGCCTGCCAGAGCAGGTGAGCAGGGCTCAGGAAGAGAGGCTGGCGCAGGCACCAAGCTGCTAGCGGGGGGGTGTGAGCACGTTCAAAACCCCCATCCCGGAGCAGACTTCATCATGCCTGCCAGCTTTGCCACCAGTGCCTTTTTCTTCCTGGGGATGACGGCTGACCATGCCAAATTACATACATTCTTGTAGAGCTATGGGGGGGGGGAAACAGGTGCAAAGGGGATGATGAGCCCCCACCCCAAACATTTGAGATGGAAGTGCAGAGGAAGTAAACAACTACTACTACGCATGTTATATAGTAATGGTAGAAAATTTCTATGACACAGAAAAACCAAAGTAAAAAATAATTTACTCATAACCCCTCCTGTAGAAATAGTCACTGGTACAATTGTCCCCCACCTTTTTGCTTCCACACACCCACACACTTTATATTTATAGCATTGGCTTTTAGTATGCATTCTCTTTGGAAACCCACCTTTTCACTCACAATTACGCATAGCACATTGTTTTAGAATTGTGAATACATCCTTCGTAAAAGTGGCTGCTGGTCTTCACATATTATCACGGGCCGTGACAACCAGCTTCTACAGTCAGGAACTTTAGCTGGTTTACCATTACTTCCACCATCCAAAGTGCTCCTGGGAACATCCTTATTCATACACCTTACATATTCTTGCCAAGTTATTTCTTTAAGTATATAGTTGTTAAATTAAAGATTAGGAGTTTTTGAGACTTACTGACATATTGTCCAGCTAGAACAAAGTAAGATCTTATATTTCTTTTAGAAGTGCACAAGAACAGTTGTCTCCTCTGTTCACATTTGGGAGGCAGAAGGAGCACCATCAACTCCCTCCATCTTGCCCCTTTACTGTAGCAGACAGCTTCAGGTTCGTTGAGATGAACTTCCAGACCAGGCACAATTATGGAGGAAGGGATATTATTTATTGAAACTTACAGATCCAGGGGAAGTTCCATAAAGGCAGGAAAAGCAGCTTGCTCTCAACAGGGCCAAGCAGAGAGAGAAAAAGCCAACCAGCCACCACAGCATACAGAGCAAAACTACAGCCAAAAGGTCACACAGCACACTTCAGGAACTCCTGCTAGGCACATTTGCATATCTTTACAATGGAATCTCAAACCATCACCACACCTTAAGACCAGCCCCCAGTGACCTTGCCTCTAGCAAGGTGATTGTAGATGCAAACTATAAAGTAATAAAACATTGAATATATTGGGGGACATATATTCAAACTACCACAACAGTTGTCTCCTCTGTTCACATTTGGGAGGCAGAAGGAGCACCATCAACTCCCTCCATCTTGCCCCTTCTTTCAAGCAGCACAGACTTAGGCACTGAGATGCTGGAGTGCCCACTACCTTGCAGGTGGAGGCTAGGCAATCCAGAAACACAAAGCAGAGTGCATTTCAATTCTGAATGAGGGCAGTGACCGCCAGGGTCTGTGTCAGGTTCCGTATATAGAATCAAGACAGGCTGCTGCCATCCAAGCTGACATTTGAAAGAAGAATTGACTCTGGCAACAGGAAGACAAGGAGGGTAGAGCCTCTGGAAGAATACCAAAGAAAGTGTTGTGATAGCTTCCTTTGCCCCTCTTGGGCCTCATCATGCTTGGTACCCTAAACCCAGGCTGGCCCTTGGATTCCAAGCACAGCCCTAAAGTTTTGTCTTTCTGGGTAGAAAAAAAAAAATCACCCTGGCTTCTAAATAAAGAAATGCAGCAAACTCTTCAGCCTTTCTAAACAAGATTGAACTTCACCTGAGCCCGATTTGAGACACACAGGCACATAAACGTCTGATATAAATGGCGCAGATAAGATGGAGAGCTCACCTGGGGAGACTTACAAGTGTTTCACATTCAAAGCACATGTCGCTGATGCTAATCAGGTAACCGGAGCGTTTAGTTCTTACATCTGGCATGAAACCCTTGCTTTTATGTTTCCTGTTTTTTCCCCAGAAGGTAATAAAATTCACAATTGTACCTCATAATCAATATAGCATCTCTTCAGGCACTTCTGCACATCATGAAGCCTAAGCTTTGGCCTGACTCAGACAAGAGAACCACATGCGAATGCAAACTTGTCCTTCTTGAGTGACTTGGCAGTCTTGTCACTGGGTGTCATAGAAAGATCTTCTTTCCTCAGAGCCCTGGAGGAGGGTGAACTACAGAGAGAAGACTGGGTAGAGTTCACAGTTGGGGCAATAGGAACATCACAGGACATTCCAGCTGGGATACTGAGCTAATTACCTTGACTCCAGAAGTGCCAGCTCAGAATGAAGTTCCAGGTTAGCCCTTGGGGCGACAGTGTCACTGTTGGTAAATGATAGAGAAGAAATCTGTCTGTGCTTGGAGCTGCCACATAGTGTCAGTTTGCTGCCCTGGTTTGTTTGGCATGACCAGCAACATCTACCATAAAGGAACAAACAGAAGTCATGATTTGCTGAACTTAATATTGATCAAAATGTAATGGAAGTCTCAATGACATATTTTGGGGCTCTATGAGCAAGGTAGTTTAGTATTTTATAGCTACCTCAACTTCATATAAGGTTATAATAAGAGGGGACACATCCCATCAAGCCCTGTAAATTTGCCTCTTAGTTATTATGGTTTCGAAATTCGTCTTGCTGTTTTAGCTCAACTGAAAAGTGGCCAAGTCTCATTCCTTCTTAAGTGAGCAAATTCTCTCACTTAATTTACCTGTTTATTTTCTTATCTCCTAAATGTGATGAGAATAGATCTGTGTCTTAATTGGTTCTTTAAAGTTTGTCTTCCAACAGAAAGTTATTTTTTATATTTTATTTATTTGCAAACCCAGAGAGAGAGAGAGGATAGGCACACCAGGGTCTCCAGTCACTGCAAATGAACTCCAGATGCTTGTGCCACTTCATGCATCTGGCTTTATATGGGTACTGGGGAATCAAACCCAAACAGTTAAATGTTGCAGGCAAATACCTAAACTGCCGAGCCATCTCACCAGCCCCCAATAGACAGTTATAATCTGATGACTTTTTCCCTGTCACCATACTCACTTCCTTCTGAGCATGGCCCACTGTTCCAAGAAAGACAAAAGGTTTAGCGATTAGGGCTGAAGAGATGGCTTAGTGGTTAAGGCGCTTGTCTGCAAAGTCAAAGGACTCTGGTTCATTTGCCCCAGGACTCATGTAAGCCAGATGTATAAAGTGGCACATTTGTCTGGAGTTTGTTTGCAGTGGCTAGAGGCCCTAGCATGCCCATTCTCTCTCTCTATTTGCCTCTCTCTCTCTCTCTCTCTCTCTCTCATACACAAAAATAAAAATAATAAAATATTTTTTTTGAAAAAAGGTCTAGAAATTAGCAAAGATGAGACCAGCCAGGTGTCCTGGGTGCACTATTTAAGGAAGCCCTCACTCCTAGGGATATGAAAGTGCAGAGCCAGCTCCTGTGAGCTGGGCCTCCTTAAATAATGCACCGAGGTACCTCTCTCATAACCTTGGTCGTGTTTAGGGTCTCCAGTATCTTTGGGATGCATCAGTGATAGCTGGCTTTTTGTACCTTCTCCTCTGTAAATTGAATTAGGGCCCTACTAGGTGTCAGGAATGTGTATGTGATGTGGTGATGTGGGTGATGTGGAAGAGGAACAGATGTGTCTTACGGTGAAAAGTTCGCCACCGATGGGCGCTGATCTCCAGCTGCTTAACAACACAGAGGAACTTGCTTGGTCCTTTAATGCCCTTTCCAGTTTATGGTGTGTCTTTGCTTCCCTGTCAACACTTCAGCCAAAAGATGTTTAACAAATTCCTGTAGGTGACCAGAAGGCTCAAAACTTGACTGTGTTTAAGTGGATTATTTGACATCTTCTCAGTTTGTGTTTTATTTATAAGCAGAAAAGTTCACTCAATCCACCAAGCTACGTACTTGCCTTTTGTCCAGCTTGCAAAATGAAACAAGCTTGTCTTGGGCTCTCTGTATTCATCAGGCTCCTAACCGGCTGCATGCATTTTGTTAGCCAACATATATAAGGCTGTGCCTTAGGCTTTCTTGAAGTACATGTAAATGCCTACCTCTCTGTCACCTCCCAGGGTAATAATTGATCTAAAGAATTTATTTCCAACAGAATAGGTATTAAACTCTTCCTCACAAAAATCTGCACCACCATGCCTCAGATAAAATGATAATTTTCAATGTATTCCATCACTGCATCCAGTTAAATTGTTCCTAATATTTTCCCATGAATGGATGACTTTAAATTTTTGGATTGTGCTACAAAATTTAATTTTTTTCTCCAAATGCATTATTAAGATTTGCCCAGATGCTCACCATTTATCAGCAGGAAGTGTTTGCCCACTTGGAGGAAAATCAAGCTAACAAATTTTATTCTTTCTTTCTTTCTTTATTATTTATTTATTTATGTATTTGTTGTTTTCCCAGAGCATCTACATTTCTCTCCATTGGGCCTGCCTTCTTTGAGCAGGCTATTGTTAACTCCAGACCATTCCCCATGGCCTCATAAATCAGGCCCGTTGATATTTATTGCTTTGTTGGTCTTTTAAAATCCAGCCTGACATCCCCCCCCCCAAACCTTTAAAACGTTGCCTTTGATGTGGTTTTTTACAAGACACTGTTATGCAAGTAAAATAATCTTGTCCCGTGTTTTAACTCCAGACTTAAGTACAAGCCAAAAACAGAATCCAAAAGGCGACAGTATGTGCAGCTTCAAGGTGATGGTCATCCTGGATCATTAGCTTCATCTCAACCTGGCACTTGCAAGAGTCTGTTCTTCCACAAGTGCTTTTTGGTCACCAGTTATGGTGCAGACTTTGGGTTAGGCACCAGCAAGATGCCGATGAACCAGACAGGCCTAGCCTCTCTCCTCATGGGGTTAGCAGTCTAATATGAGGATTGCTAACCAATTTTCCCCCCTTAATGGGCCAGAGAGTAAAATATTTTCTGGGGTTTGAAAGATGGCTTAGTGATTAAGGCACTTGCCTACAAAGCCAAAGGATCCAGATGCGATTCTCCAGGACCCACGTAAGCCAGATACACATGTGTCTGGAGTTTGTTTGTGCATCCATTCTGTCTCTCTCCCTCTGTCTCTCTCTCTCTCTCTCAAGTAAATAAATAAATAAAAATAAAATATTAAAAAAATATATTTTCTGCTTAGATGTTTTTCCCAACTGATTCAACTGTTCTCTATGACAAGGCACTCATAGACAGCCTGAAGAGAAAGGTGTGTGGTTGTGCCCTAGTGAAACTTTGTTTACAAAAATATTTGCAATGAATGAACTGAGCTTAGTAGTGCACAACTCTAATGCCAGCACTGAAGTGGGAAGGGAAGATCACAGACTCAAGGCCTTGGGCTACATAGTGAATTCCAGGCCAGGGCCAGCTGGGCAAAGGTAGGCCCTACCCCACCCCAAAAAAAGCAACAACAGGGATTTAGCCTTGGCTCATGTGCCACAGTCAGCTGACTCCTCAAATGAAAGAATGAAAAAGAAGTATCTGAATATAATAATCTCCACCAATGGTTATCACCACGAAAGAAACACATCGATGACAGAGGTGGGTGGCTACGGGTACAGCAGGACTTGCTGCTTTGGAGAAATGCCATTGGAACTGAGTCCTGAGTAGGTGATCAGTCAGCAGCAGCAATTTGAAGAGAAGCAGGAGGACTTCAGAAGCTTCAGGAGGGAAGTGTCATGAGTGCAGGAGCTAAAAGATGTCAGTGGACCACTGCCACCCTCCCAGCTGTGTCTGCGCAAAGTGGAATGGTCCTTTAAGTTGTGAGGCACCTACTGACACTTTCCAGAATCTGACTGTGCAAGTGGCAGCCCTGGAGGACTCACGAGGATGCGGAGATGAGGGCTGGCTCACTCTCTTGCTTCGCAAGGGAAGACCTTTCACCAGCACGTGGACTATGGAAAGCTTGCTCGGAATGTGTCAGGCTAAGCAGAAACACATGGTTTTCATATGCTCTCCCAAAACAGAGCAAAGGAAAGGCGGGAAGCAGGGCAGCCACTCATAAATCATCATTTTCCAGGGAAAAGTTCTCTGACAGATACACGGAGCACCATTGTACACGTGTGTGTGCACACTCGGTATGTGCGTTGACTTCCAGAATTTTGCTGACTGATCCTATCTGGGGAGCAGAATGCTAAGCTGTCTTCACCTGGCAGCTGTGTTTCCAGTATGACCACCCACTTGAAAGTTGTCCTAAGTCACGGGGTTGGGGGGGGCATTGCATACACACACACACACCTTGCCCGTGTGGGTATCAGAACTTGTCAGAGATCCCTGGGAAAGGCAGGAGTAGAAGGTGGACAGCCAGTGATGCCAGATCATTAGAATGCAGTTATGCCGGCAGGAATGCTGCAACACTGCAGTTCTCTACGGTGGAGTGTCAGCTTTGGGACCCAATCACATCCCCAACCTATTCCCCCAACTAGTCTCCTACCACAGCTCAGAATACACATCTAGTGAGACCCTTTGGTTCTTACTTCTCCAGGCTCATCTTTTCCTGAAACTCCTATCAGACTCTGTGTTTCCCTTCTCCAAACACTTTTTAATATTATAGTTTTGTATTTGCTTGTATGATTTGATTCATGTTGATTAATCTTTGATTAACATTGTTCTTGCTTCACACCTTTTTCCTTCCTCATTAGACTGGGGCTAAGAAACAGGGCTGGGACTATGTATAGCTTCTGGCTTTGTTAATTTTGTTTTTCTTTGTTGAATTTGTTCATCATTATTCTTCAGTAGTACTTCACACATTTAAAAATACATTTGGAAAAAATGAGTACATTTGTTGACTATTTCCTCCCACCGTGAGCACTGGAGTCATCTTCGGGGGAAGGATGTCCTATTGCTGAGGAAGCCCTTATCTGGGCCTTTTCTGCGATCAGAGATGCCTGGGTCCCTGGCTGGGCGCTTCAACAGTGACAGGAGGGGGAGGAGAGGCATGAGAGTCCTTTCTGGGAGTAAAAATTTTTTTTTCTGGGCCAAACAGCATGGTGGAGATTACCCATTGCTATTTCATAAAATGGGTGAGGTGATGGAGTTTTTCAAGGCTCATGGCTTCTGTGACTACCAGACATCTTTACATCCCCACAATAAGTCAATAAGGGCATATGCCTTATATTCATTGTCTAATAATTCCTAGGATGTGTGGTTAAGATGAACCAGGCAATGGGGAATGGTGGGGACTGTGGAAAAGTGGAAAGCATGTGCCTTACGAAAGGTAGCAGATCTAGTGGGCAATGAGGCTGTCTCTCCTATCCCACTTCCATCCCGCCTATACTGAGTAGCTGTCATGTACATACGATGGGACCTTTCCCCCACCCCCCACCAGCCAGCCACATGTCATTCCCCTGTCTGGTCTAAGCTAACTAGGAAGATCTCATATACATGAGGCTGACCTAATTGATTTGGATAGTTCAGGTTTAAAATAACCATTGCATGGAATTCTGAAATCCATGGGGATTACTTCACAATGACCCAGTCAGCTCAAAGCTCAGAAATTGTTGGAAATTCCAACATGCATAAAGCCTGGTTCCATGCCATGGAGTCGAACACAGCTATGATGACTGGAGCCATAGCTGCCACTTCTCTCCTGTTAGGGAAGTCAGCCTTCTGGTGAAGTCTATTTTTAGAAGAAAGTGTGCAATGTCATCCACTATTTCCTATAGAGTATCACAAGTCCATTGTTTTCAAATCTGTTTCTGCTAAGAAAACGTGGAAATGCAGGTTTGTAGCTTACAGTTCATCTTTAAAGTACCATGCAAGCCAAACAAAACATCTCTGAAGGCTCCTGCTTTGTACCTCTCAATGCTCCCGGGTCTGGCTATAATATTCTCTAACTCTGTGGCTTCAGGTCTTTACTAGACCCCAGATAGTTTCCTTGTGGTAGCCATAGCCTTGCTTTGTAGCACGTTGAATTCATAGAGGCCTTCCTTTTAAACCTGTGTGGTCTGAAGCTATATCTGTCATGGAATTGTAATGTAACCTGAGACACAGGGTGCAGCCACCAGCTCATGTCACTAAGAACTATACAAGGCTCACAAGATTCAGGCAGACATGGAGAAAATGGGGGGGGGATAAGACTAGTATGTCTGTCTTACTGTTTGACTGGTCATCACTCCTCCAGCAAACCAGAGAAAGAATGTGCCTTCTCAACTTCTCAAGCTCTATTGAGAAGTTGCTCCATCTCGTGGGCTTGTTTTTTTGTTTTTTTGTTTTTTTTTCTTTCTAGAGTCACAGACCTCTGGAACTGAAAGGAATTTAACCATTATTTGCTTGGGACTCCTCTTGTGACAGAAGGTAGAAATTTGCCTGCAATTACATTACTCACTTAGTAAAGACATCAAGCTTAAAATCCTCAGCTTTGGGACTGGAGAGATGGCTTAGCAGTTAAGGCACTTGCCTGCAAAGCCAAATGACCAGGTTCGATTCCCCAAGACCCAGATGTACAAAGTGGCGCGTGCATCTGGAGTTCGTTTACAGTGGCTGAAGGCCCTGGCACACCCATTCTCTCTCTCTTTCTCCCCTCTCTCTCTCTCTCTCTCTCTCTCTCTCTCTCTCTGTCAAATAAATAAAGTTAAAATTTTAAAAATCCTCGGCTTCTGGCATGACTCTAAATATCTACATTTGCTACTCTATGCCCCTTTATTTCCTCTCAAGTCAGACTGTCCAAACTGAAAACAGGCTAGAACACATCTTCTGACACACAATCATTATGGCATTTTGAACTCAGAAAGACCTGATTATGAATTCTAGCTCAGCCACTTAAACACGTGTGAACTTTAAAATTTTTCTGATGCTTCCAGTTTCATTTACCTCCATTCACAAAGGAAGTATGAAATTGTACCTCACTGTGTTGTCATGTCAATGAAAGAAACCAGTCATGTAAAACATTTAGCACAATACCTGACTTAGGGAGGGAGTAGGCTATGGTCTTAGCAATGTGCCATTAGCCGATGTTACCATTGTGTAAATGTCAGAGTGTGCTTCCACCAACTTAAGACAGCTACATCACTAGGTGAATAATATCATAAATAGTTGTGTTTCACTGGTATCTGAAATGTCACTATGATAGACATGAATATATGTTTAAGCTGCTTCTTTTCAGAAATTTTGCAATTCTAAGGGAAAGTATTGCTCCTGAACACTTACTTGCTAGATCACTCAGCTAGGCATACAGTAATTTGAATCTCACTGTCACCTACTTTTGCATGCTATGAACCTTTCCAGGCACCATAGGAATAGTGGTTAGTAAGTAAGACCTGGACCCTGCCCTCCTAGCCTTTAAAATCCCTCAAAGAAGATAACTGCTCTAACAACCTTGTAGAAAACTTACAATACAGTTCCTGAAGTTCTCTGGCACCACCAGCCATGTTAAAGAAACTATAATAGGGCTAAAATTAAAGGCTCTGGAGTCCTAGTGTCTGCGACCGAATCCTAGCTCTGCATCCTGCTGACATGTCACCTTGGGCAAGTTACCCAATGTCCCTATACCTTCATTGCCTTCACTCTTAAGGACAGGTGTGTATTAGTCAGGTTTCTTGAGAGGAACAGAACCAATAGAATGAGTTAGTATTAAAAAGGGAATTTATTGAGTTAGCTTATAGCAGTCTAACAATAGCAGTCTGTAGGCCTGAGAGTCAAGAAACCCAGTAACTGCTCAGTCCACGTGGCTGGATGCGTCAGCAGTGCCAATCCACCACTGAAGGCCAGATGGCTTCCTGGAGAGCTGCTGGTCTTCAGTCCACGTTGGAAGGTTGAGGAAACTTGGCTCTAGTGCTGACAAAGGATAACTGAACAGGAGAAATGCAAGTGAAGGTGCTCACCAGCAATCAGCACAGGCAGCCAGGCAGGGGAAGGACCTCCTTCCTCTCAGGGCTTCCTTACATAAAGCCCACCACCAGGAGGGTCCTCACTCGGGGGGAAGGACCTCCGCCTTCAGTCAGTCCGTCCTAGAAGCAACCTCAAAGACCTGTCCAAGAGGGATGTCTGTGGATTCCTAATCAGATCAAGTTGACAACAGCACTTGACCCTCACAGGCTAGTAATAGTCACTACCTCACAGGATGGTTGTGATGGCCCAAACACATGGCATTGGCTGGCAGAAAAAGTGATGGTACACCAAATGATAGCCATTATGACGAAGGGTCACATGAACAGCCACAGACATGGCCCCATCATGGTAACTCCCCCACGCAGCTCCAAGCTAACTCCAGGCACACAGAGAACAGAGGCTGAGAACTGAACAGCTATGTCCAGCCCACAAGGCTGCAAATCCCTCTTCCCACATCACTTAGGATGGATTTTTGGCCCCTGCATGTGAGGTTCCATTCCAAGGAGATCACCTGCTACTGGCAGGCAGGAGGTGGGGCCCATGCCAGGTTGTCTGTCTTAATTGGAACAAATGGCCCAGTATTTGCTGTACTTTTCCTTCCGCTTACAGATTGATCCCACAGAGGCTTGGGTGATGTGAGGAGTGGGGTGGTTTTCACACGTGTAGAGGTATTTTCTTACACCAGTTTGGCCACATAGTCATATTAACACAGACAGCAACCTTCTCTCCCTTGATGAACTCCAGCTGGATTTGAACATCCATCAGAACCTAGGATGTTATTCTTGGGAGAAATGTTAGGCTCCTTCAGGCCCAGAACCACTCCCTCATTGACAGGAAGGTAAACTGAGGAGGCTCAGGCTGAGGTGTAACTTGCACAGGGTCACAACCAAGTTGCTGTCATCCCCACCTTCCTTCCCAGCCATGTGCTATTTCTTCTTTGTCCCCAGTGCTCATAAGGCTTAATGAAAAGGATAGTCTCTTTTTCTCCAGATCTCAACCTGAAATGAGGGGCTGTTGCCTGCCTAGGGAGGGAAAGGAGACCACATTTAGCCTCACTTGGCAAAGAGCTGTGATTTCAATGCCTGCAATGCCTTTGAGAGCTGGACCATGCATCATGTATATATAATTTGTTATCCTTGGCTTAAGGTTAGTGCAAAGAGGCACAGCGATGGTGCCTTGAGTGAAAAGGAAATCTGAAGAGGTATGTGGTTACCATGTGTAGAGAATGTCACTGTGTCTTCTCAACCCTCCAACATGCACATCATATCGCCTCTTGTAGTCAAACGTGTTGTCATGGAAGATGAGAAAGGTGGATATGTATTAATAATGGTTAAGGACTTAGAAAGTTCTGGTTTTTGAATCCACTTTCTGCTTTATAGTTGACTCACTGAACACTTTATTTGGAGCTCAGTTTCCTCGCCTGTCAAGTGGAGGTAATAATACCCATTTCACTGGGGTTTTGAGGGAATTTTACAAAAGAGAATTCACATACAACCCCTAGGACAATGACATAATGCGCTCTCCAAAGAATAGCAGCTGGACACGAATACAGAAAGCACCACACAGAATTCCCCGGAGCTGTGTGAACTGCCACTCTGCCGTCCTTCCAGGTGGAGGACTGATGTTCATATACAGTGAGGCCCTTGGGGCTCTCCTACTCCAAGGCTCGCCGAATCAACAGAAAGTACTTTAAGACAACAGCTTTCTGCTAAGTGAATTTCATGACATCCTAATTCCTTCAAATACATAACAAGTGAATGTCTTACCAGGTGATCACATGTGGTTGATCAGAGTGTTTCCTTTGTCAGAGTACTCTAGCCAGTTGATATAATGGAGCCGTCCTAGTGACGGTTCTAAAGCAGTAGTTCTCAACAGCCCCTCAGAAAAGTCTGAGAAAGGCCATCAGGGGCAGGGAGAGGACAAAATGGAAGGACTTAGTGATAATCATGCTTCCAGTGTTTTCTAAAACCAGGACTGGATGATGTGTAGTTAATCAAACGAGGCTGTTACACAGAACCTCTTCCCTCATGTGTGAGTAGAATAAGGAGACACAGAATGGTCAGGTGACAAGAACAAAGTGACAAAGCAGTAGAACCAGGACTAGAAGCCACAGCCCTTCAGCCCTCCCCGTCCTACCCCTCACACGCACAATCGGTACAGCATAATCCCTTACTGGTTGAAACCACACATCTCACTACCCTGTCCACAGGACCCCTGGGTAGAAGCCCAGGGACATGTGTACCAGAGATAGCTCCACCATGATTGTGATGCACAGCCACGGTGACTGGTAACAAGCACCCAGTGGATGCCAAGGCTGCTGTTCCCAGGCCCTCTTGGAGCAGCCAGGCTGAGCAGTGTCACGGGTCCTACCCAGGACCTCCTGCATCAGAACATGCATGTTCACAAGAACCCCTGGGAGGTGGGTGGCCGACTACAGCCTGAAAGGCCCTAGTCAACAAGACACTGAAACATCAAATCTTTTGTAGCCGACCTCAAAGAGCCAAGATGAAGAAGCATGTCTACCTTGAGCTGAGGAATGTACAGATCACAGATAAAGTAGTGCCTCTGACCTCGAGGGTATCTCAATATTTTCAAATGCTGGCCACGTAAAAACAGGTCTCCTATCTAATGACTTGTGGATCAATGGGTGAACATTGTCACTGGAGGTCAACGGTCATGGATACTTTTAATAAACCTTTTCATTTCTTCAAGTCCACTTCGCGCCAGGCTCACCAGACAGGTTTGTCCATGTCATTCCCATCTCACACATAGAGAACCTTTGACATCATCACTTTCCTGGTCTCTCTCTGATTTCACAGTGACTGTAAAGGCTCTTTATACTGCTTAAAATAATAGACTCATTTTGAAGGAGACTTTTGTTCCAATGCCACTGGTGTTTTTTTTAATTAAATATTTATTTACTTATTTGAGAGAGGGGGTGGTATGGGTGCACAGGGCCTCCCACAGCTGCAAACAAACCACACACATGCATCCTGTGCATCCTGCTTTGCATGGGTACTCAGAAATCAAACCTAGGCTGTCAGGCTTTGCAGGCAAGCACCTTTAACTGCCAAGCCATCTCTGCAGCCCTCCTAGTCCACTTTTAAGAGAGGGTGTGTGTGTTTGAAATGAAGTGCTAAGGACTTTGGTTTCTCTCTAGGGAAAGTTCACTACTTCTTTTCCAGTTTCACAAATGCCATTGTCTACCCTCCTCCGTTCTTTTGAAACCCTAAATGAGTCTGCCTTGGCTTAGTGTGACTACAAGAGTTTGGATCAGATCACGCCAGCAGATCGTTGAGATTCCATTTTGCTATGTGGGTGTAACTAAAATATTTGGTTGGCTGGTCTTTCCTGTTGGTCCTGAACAGGTAAGAACAGAGTCCATGGATGTGGCAGCCTTAAGTAAGCCTATAAGGAGAGGTGGAAAGAAGGGACATTTCATCACCTGTCACAAAGCAAAGCTCACTGTTAAAGAATTGTCTCTGCATCTGTGTCTCTCACACAACCACCATCACCACCACCACCACCATTTTACCATAGCTTTTCAAACCCCTGTTCTTAGCCTGACTCTTAGAGCAGTGGGCCGGAAGCCCACTGACATTTCTGGTTGATCCTAGAGTGTGCCTAACAGGGTGTAATCATGGTATGGAGTTTGAGCTGGTTTCCCCTGGCTTCAAGGCCTGGTCCAACCTGTCTTACAGACGGCCCCAGTAAAGGAGAGACCAGCCAATCCATAGAGCTGAAGAGGCAGAAAGGAGCCTACTGATGAGAGCAGTGGGGAAGGGACCGGGTAGAGGAGGGAGAAACAGTTTAGTCTCAACATTAGTTGTCACCACTTACAAAAAGCAGCCACACAGAGCTCCCCCCCCCCACCCTACCACCGCCGTGAGGGGCCTCCAGGGAGCATTGCTATCTAACCTGCAAAAATAGAAAAATAATTTTCTTTTCAAAAACACCACACTACCCAATTGATTTGCTAATGGGTTCTGGCAGCCTTTGTATTAGTCTGAGAAGCCATTCAAGCCGCCATTGACAATGTCAAACTTAGAAATTGCTCTTGTTAAACTCGCACATCAACATTAAATAGGAAACACCTGGTGGGCCTCACTGTGGGGAAGACCAGGAGTGCCACTTTCAGGTGGCCTGAGCCTAGCAGACAGGGAACAGGTTTTCCCTCCATCACTAAAGACACTGAAGTCTTCCCTCCCCCCAAAAAAAACAAAAAGAAAAAAGAAAAAGGTCAGGGGGTGAAGCTGGATCCTGGACATTTTAGGTCAAATATGATACAGAGGCACTTTTTAAAAGATTGAAAACCCAGAATTTTTTATTACTAAGAATATATTTTGTATGGATGCATCATGTGTTGGTACCATCTTTTCCCTCCTCCCTGCTCCCTTTCCACAGGGAGCCCTCAGTGGGGTTGCATGTATTCCCCATGGGGTTGTGGGTTATGCATTGTGGGAGCAGCAGTCAGTTACTGCCGAGAGACAATGCCTCCGGGCATGACATCCCAACCCGTGGCTCTTATAGTCTTTCCACCCCCTCTTTGGCAAAATTCCCTGAGCTGTGGTAGGTGTGATTTAACTCTACTTCAATGATGAGCTCTTAGGAGCCTCTGGATTTCTGCTTTGGTAGGTGTTGAGTGTCCTCAGGGTCTGTCTCCTTCACCCTGACACTAATTGTCAGGTTTACCATGGAACACTTTTTTTTTTTAATTTACTTTTGATAATATGGCTATTTTTCTTTTTTGTTTCTTTTTTATTCACAACTTCTAAACTTACAGATAATAACCCATGATATTTCCCTTCCCTTCCCCCATTCCCCTTCAGAACTCCGCTCTCTATCATATCCCCTTCCTCTCTCCACTAGTCTCTCTTTTAATTTGATGTCATCATCTTTTTCTTCTATTTTGAGGGTCTTGCGAAGGTATTGCTAGGCACTGCAAGGTCATGGATATCAAGGCCAATTTCTGTCTGGACAGTTGCATTGTAAGGAGTCGTACCCTTCCTTTGGCTCTTACATTCTTTCCTCCCCCTCCTCCATAATGGACCCTGAGCCTTGGATGGTGTGACAGAGATGTTTCAGTGCTGAACACTCCTCCGTCCCTTCTTCTCAGCACTATGTTGCCTTTTGGGTCATCCCAGTGGTAATCTCCATCTGAAAAGAGAAGCTTCTCTAACCAGAACTGAGAGTAGCATTAATATGTGAATATGAACATTAAGTCTAGTGCTTCCAGGGCAGTTTGGTGGGAATAATAGATACATATATATATACATTTAGCCAGACAAGAGCAGGCTTTATACCCCTAAGGCTCATGACCTCTCCTGCCATGGACTTTTGGTTAGTTTTTTTCAGTACCAGTCATGTATTCCCTCCAATAGACATGGCCTTCAGTCCAATTAGGGAGCAGTTGGTTTCCCCAAGAGCAGACATGCCACTATTGCACCCATTTGGTCATTTGGCCTGTCTGGCCAGACTTAAAGTTTCCAGTGTCCGCTGTTTTCACCACTGACAATTTCTGTCTCCCATATGGCTGCATGCAGTGCAGCTTTTTCCAGCTTTCAGTTGGCTGGTCTACAGGGAGAAGGTTTTCTGCTCAGCACCAGCTTGCTTTCTCAGTGACCTTGCCATTCAAGCAAGAAAGGTCTTCAGTAATAGGGTCTTACCATCTGTTTCTCAAGGGAAACCAAGGGCCTTGGCAATAGTCTTTAATATTGTGGAAGCTACTGGGACCTCCCTGGCCAACAACTCACGGGAAGGTATCCCATCCCAGGCACCGAAAATTTTCTAGTAACAATCTATAGCTTCTGGATGTGCCATTATTCAAAAAAGTAGGTTTACATAAGTCTTATTCAGAATATCATGAATTTTGATTGATCCTACCACCCTTCTTTTACACATTCTCTTCCCCTGGCCTTGCTTAGGCCTTTCCCCTCCCTGTAATCTGTTCTTCTACTTACATATATAAAATACCATCCCCTTAAGTCCTTCCCTCTCCTCCCTCCCTTATAGCCTTTTACCAGCTTACTGGCTTTTGCTACCAATTTTGGGTTCCAGTTCACAAACAAGTCTATACATTTGTAGCTAGGATCCACATATGAGAGAGAACATGTGATGTTTGGCTTTCTGGGTCTGGGTTGCCTCACTTAGTATAATCTTTTCCAGATCCATCCATTTCCCTGAAAATTTCATAATTTCATTTTTCTTTACTGCTGAATAGAACTCCATTGTGTAAATATACCACCTCTTTATTATCCATTCATCTGTGGAGGGACATCTAGGCTGGTTCCATTTCCTAGCTATTGTGAATAGAGTGGCAATAAACATGGTTGTGCAAGTATCTCCAAGGCAGTGAGAAGAGTCCTTCGGATATATGTCTAGGAGTGCTATAGCTGGATCATATGGTAAATCTATTTTTAGCTGTCTCAAGAACCTCCACACTGATTTCCACAATGGCTGGAGCAGATTACATTCTCACCAGCAATGTAGAAGTGTTCCTCTTTTTCCACATCCCCGCCAACACTTATTGTTATTTGTTTTCTTGATGGTAGCATAATAGGGCTATTATTTTACTAGGTATGTATATACTCAGTGTGTAAACAGCACATGTTGATACCATCCTTAGCTTGCGCCCTGTCCTCCCCCGTCCAAAGGGACCCTCCTCGTTGGGGATGCCAATTATCCCCATGGGGATTGTGGATCATGCATTGTGAGGATAGCAATTAGTTATGGGGAAGAGGCAATGTCTCTGTGCATAATGACCCAACTTGTGGCTCTAACAATCTTTCCACCCCCTCTTCTGTGAATTTCTCTGAGCTATGTTGGGTTTGTTTTAGGTCTACTTCGGTGATAAGGTCTTGGGAGCCTCTGTGTCTCTAGATCTCTGGTTTGGTTGGAGTTGAGTGGTCTTTGTGTCTATCTCCTTTACCCTTGTGCTGATACCAGGCTCACCGAGAAAGCAGCACTCTTGCTTATTTCCCCAGTTACTCTATGGTTTCAGCTAGAGGGGCAATGGGCTGATTCCTCCAGTTCTGTGTCCATCTGAAAAAGAGAAGCAAATTCTCCAATGGAGAATTAAGTCAGCACCAGATAAATGGGATAACCATTATTAGTTTAGAGAGAATTTAATAGATGTAGGCTCTCTTGTAGCCCAAGATTAGTGGGAGCTTGATAGTGGAGAGCGAACTTTTTTGGGGGGTATGATTCTGGCTTGTTTTCCAGTTCCAGCTATGGGTTCCGTTCCACTTAGTGGATCTGTTAGCCAAATCAAGAGCAGTTGGTTACCCACCATGGCTGTGTGCCACTATTGCCCTTGTGTGAGCATCATGTCGGGTTGTTTGCTGCTGAGAAGCTTAGACCACGTGTTGCTTGGACAGATGTTGGTCATTTTCCCCTAGTCACTTATGTGGCACCTTCTGGCACTAGACAAGCTAACTGTCTGGGGACTGACTCTCTTCCAGATTCCAGCCAGGTCTGTCCATGTTCTGTACCAACAGCATATGGTGTCTTCTGCAGTAGGGTCTTACCATTAACCTTTGGTGCATCATCAAGTGCTCTGACAGAAGTCAGAAGCAGCACTCTTACTCGCCTCCCCACTTCCTCTGTGATTTCGCCTGGGCCTTGACTGAGATGTGAGGGGTGGTTTATCTCCTCTGGTCTTGCTACCTTCTGAAAAAGAAAAACAGATTATCCAACCAAAAGTAAAGTCAGAATAGGTTAAATTGGATAAGTGTTATTAATTTAGGGAGGTTTTGATGGATGAGCCCTTCTTTTAGCCAAAGGCTGGTGGGAACTTGACATTGGAGAACATAATCTGTCTCCATAGGATTCTGACCTGGTTCCCAGTTCCAGATATGGGTTCTTTCCACAGAATGGATCTCTTAGCCAATCACAAAGCCATTGGTTACTCACCAAAGCTATGTGCCACCATTGCACTGGTGTGTACTTCTTGTCAGTCTGGTTGCTTCTGAGTACCTTAGACCCCTGCTTGCTCACATGGTTGCTGGCCACTTTCCCCCAGTGGCTCAATGTAGTGCTTTCCAGCACTGAATGGGCTAACTGTATGGGTTAACTGACTGTCTTCTGAAAACCCAGAATATTTTTTTAAAAAACTTTTTATTGACAATTTTTATGTATGTACAAAATATATTTTGATCATAGTCTCCTCGCCTCCGTCTTTTGCCCAACCCCAGGAGTATTCCACTGCACTCTTCTTCCCTCCAACTAGTCCCTCTACTATTTTTTTATTGATTCTGAATTTTCTTGTATGAACCTGTTGGTGTTGGTCATATTCCCATCAGGTTATACTCTTTATAACCCCCTCCCAACCCCAGTCCACTAAGGGTCTGGCTACAACTGACTCCCTCACCAAGCTCTTTACTGTGCTCTTTACACACTTCTGCTCGACCTCACCCGCCTGGCTTTGAATGTTGTACGGGCTAGAACTCCCACCCAGGAGAGCTAAGACCTTAGTCTGAAGAGTCAGAGATCTTAGGCTGCACATGACCTTGAAGAGGTAGCGTGCTATCTGAAGGAGTTGGTTTCCTTGTCCATTAAAATGGTGGCCATAATGCCATCCTTAAAGAGCTCTGTTGGGGGTGGGGGTGGTGAATTAATAATTATCTCCAGGATGTGCTCTGCAATAAACTTTCTGTGCACTGCAAGTCTTATGGGTGCTAGAAATGAATTCTTCTGCCTTTACTCTCAGAGATCCCTAGGGCTTTTGCTCCCCAAGCATGTGCCAGTATTTTAAATAAATTGTTAAGGATAATGATAGCTAACATTTTGAAGAGCCTTAGGGTGTGTTTTGGGGGACAGTTGTACTTCTCTCATTTTGTGTCTATTGTCTGTGTTCCTCTCCTCTCAGCCGCACAAATTTGGGGTTGTTCCCAGTTAACTGATGAGCACTTAGGGTTCCAGAGTTTAAACCTGGCTGAGGTTAACCCCTTTGGATAAATGAACAAAGCATTCTACCACTTCCACTGCTATCTCCATCCTTCCCCTGCCTCCTTCCTTCTCCTGACCAATCCCCACAAATAAGACAATTTCCAGTGAATTGTTGGGCTCTGGACTGACACCTGTTTCCCTGGAGCAGAAATGACACCTTTGAACTAAAATTCTCTCCGCTCTCTGCTCTCAGCTCTCATCTCCACAGGAAAAAAAAAAAAAAAACTATTTGGGGCCCCATTAGGGCTGTATTCTAGAAGCCGTCAACTCTCGACTGTTTAAATTAAGCATTTCTTCGATTCTCAGCCACCAGCAGTAGGGAAAACATTTTGAAGGGCAAATAAATATTTATGCATGAGGGCTTTGTGTACAGTCAATGTTTGATTCTCTTGCCCCAATTCCCAGGGCTGAGAGTAAATGATGGAACCCCAAAGAGAGTGTGGGTGTGAATATATTCAGCACCTAGATTTAGCCAGCCAGGCTATGTCTTGCGTCTACCATGGATATACCAGACACCAGGCTCTGCATTGACATCTGCAGGCTACAGTGTCTCTTTGAGCCACAAAATCTATATAGGACTTTGTGTTAATTATCTCACTCAATTGCCACAGTCCTGTGAAACACTTATTAGCTGAATTTTACAGATGAGAACCATTTGAGTTTCTGTTTCTGACTGCTGTGTGTGAGCACAGGCCAAGAAAGAAGTCTCAATTTTTCTAATATTCTCACTTTCCCCTGTTCCCCCACTAAACTGTAGGCTCATGAAGAATTAACTGGATAACATTGAGGATACTGTGGATTCCTTCCTATGTGGGTGTGATAGTTTGAATGTAAAGTGTCCCCCATAGGCTCATGTGTTTGTGACTAAGCTTCATACTCAATCCCTAGCTGGTAGAACCTTTGAAAGGTGGAGCCTTGCTGAAGGAGGTGTGTTGCTAGGGGTAGGCTTTGGGGGTGTTATAGCCTCCCAGTTGTCAGTGTCAGCTCACTCTTGCTGCTCCCTCCCAGCTGATGTTACAAGAGGTGATGCCCAGCCTCTGCTCTCTCCTGCTTTTCTGTGCCACGATGAAACTTCCCCTAGAAACTGTAAGCCTAAAATGAACTCTTTCCTCTTCTTTTTCTGGTAGGGTATTTTGTCCCAATGATGAGAACATAACTGCTACAAGGGCCATACTCTTGGCTATTTTTCTGAGTCCTAACAAGCATATCCATGGCACCGGCATGATGAACTCAGAAGTGCCTGCTAAACAAATGATGGAAAGCCATGGCAGTGGGAGGAGGAGCCTCCATTAGAGTTACGCTGCCAGGAACCCTCTTCACAAGGAGGCCTTGATGGTCAGACTCCCATACTCATCTCAGCACTGCCCACTTTACCAACAAGGCTGCTAAAGGTGGGGAGATTTCTCAGTGGTTAAAAGGAACTTGCTTGCAAAGCCTGGCAGCCTGGATTTGATTCCCCAGATCCATGTAAAGCCAGATGCAAAAAGTGGCCCATGTATCTGGTGTTTGCAATGTTAAGAGACTTTGTCATGGACACACACACACACATACACACATATAGAAGGAGGAGGAGGAGGCTAGCGGTTAAGGCATTTGCCTGTGAAGCCAAAGGACCCAGGTTCAATTCCTCAGGGCCCATGTAAGCCAGATGCACAAAGTGGCACATGCATCTGGAATTTGTTTGCAGTGGCTGGAGGCCCTGGTGTGCCCATTCTCTCTGTGTGTCTGTCTCTCTTCTACCTTTCTCTCTCTCTGCTTACAAATAAATAAATAAATTTTTTTAAAAGGAGAAGGATGACAGGAGGAGGAGGACAGGGAAGAGGAATGAGGCAAAGGTGGAGGAAAGGGAGGAGAAAGGGAGGAAGAAGAAGAAGAAGAAGGAGAGGGAGGAGGAATAAGGGGAGGAGGGGAGGAAGGAGAACAAAAGGGAGGAAAGAACAAGAAGGAACAGAAAAACAAAACAAAAGAATGCCTTGGATTGGAGAGATGGCTTAGTAGTTAAGGTGTTTGCCTGTGAAGCCAAAGGAGCCAGGACCCACATAAGCCAGATGCACAAGGTGGCATGTGCATGTGGAGTTTATTTGCAGTGGCTGAAGGCCCTAGCATGCCAATTCTCCCCCCCTTTCTGCCTCTCTATCTCTATATGTCCCTGTCTCTCTCAAATAAATAAAATAAGTTGGCTTGGCCAGAACTCCTCACCCTCAATTTCTGATCACTTTTGACATCTTTTCTCCTCCATCATCCCTGGAGCAGATAGTGTCTTATCACACTGGAGCAGGTAATGTCTCCTCTTGCTGGCCTGCCTTCCACAAGAATTCCACTAGGGTAGTGTAGCCAGAATGCCCCCTTACCTTGGATGTTTCTTTTGACCTTGGCTAATTTTTCTAATTTTCTGATTACTGACCACCCTGCCTCCCACTTCACACACACACCCCATCACCTGCCCCTTAGCTGTAAATTTGTAGCCAGTTTCTTTATGTATTCTGAGATTAGCTCAGTCTCTTTCACCTACTGCAAAACCCCATTGCAGCAGCCTGCACCTAAGGCCATGGGCCCTGAATAAAGTCTGCCCTACCATGTCTTAATGTCATTATTACCAGAGTTCCTGGCCACAAAGCCTTGCTCTGGGGCTGAATGCTTGCTCACATGTAAACAACATAATATGTGGAGAAATGGGGAGGATGAATTTATTTAGTTTTGGCCAAAACTGGGTAGAGGAAAATTCTCAGTCTATTTCTACTTTGCCCATAACAGCATTACAACTTATAGACAAGATGAAAGGAAAGCTAAGAAACACACATCTGCACGTTGAACTGTGGTCCCCAGTAACCTGGAGTGGGAAACACATCTGGTGCCGTGGACCAGGGCTTTTAGATAGGCCATTTTCACTCCCAGCATGGGATTTCCTGGAGGAATCCCTTCCACACCCAGTACATGTTGATGAATAATCTTTGTCTTAATACTTAAGGCTCAGCGGGGTGTGGTGGCACACGCCTTTAATCCCAGCACTCTGGAGACAGAGGTAGGAGGATCATGATGAGTTCGAGGCCACCCTGAAACTACATAGTGAATTCCAGGTCAGCCTGGGCTACCGTGAGACCCTACCTCGAAAAACAAAACAAAACAAAACTTAAGGATCCATTGGGGATCCGTCTCCTGTCCTTGTTGCCTAGGGTCTTTTATCATCTTCCCACTCCCTTCCCTTTTGTTCTTCCTTTCTTTGCAGCCTTTTTTCAATTATGAGTATTCTTTTTCCATCTCCCTTTTACCCTTTTTGGCATTTCCTCTTCCTCCTCCCACAAATGCAGACACACAGCCTGTGTGACTGGGGGACATGTTGGAGGGAACTTCTGGGGGCGATGGAGCTGGGTGCACAATGCAGCAACTTGGGAAGTAATACCAGATGTGACACTGGTGCCAACAATCAGGCAGAAACAGAAGTGTCATAAAGCACTTGCAGCTGGGAATGCGAGAGGAGGGGAAGGAGGCCTGGCTTCTTCACCAAGATGGCTCAAAATCCGGTCTTCACGTGTATTTATGCCTCCAACATCCTCTTCTGCTTTTCCAGAAAGGTGATCCATCTTCCCCCAAGTTTATTAGAGGCGGTTTTCCAACACCACTTATAAAATATTACAGGCGGCCCCATGATTCATGGCTTCATTTATAACCCACAGCACTTGGGAACTTTGAGGGAATATTTCTCATTATATCCATTTCCCGTCTCTTTTGAGCTGCCTCCTGCTTCCCTAACAAATGCCAGGAGATGTGGGATAGGCTGGAGCAGTGAGACATGGAGCCTGGTTCTGGGTGACAGCAGTTCTAGGTGGTCTTCCCACTGTGTTTGTCCTGGGCTGTATAGTGTCTTTCTATGGCCACAGTCCTGTGGGGCAGTTTCTGAGGTCCTTCTTGGCCTCCTATGAGAGGTCTCACTTCATGAGACAGTTCTATAGGGACAAACAAACAGAACAGCAAGTGAGCCTAAGACTGGGTCAGGCTGGGGATCAGCAGGAGCACGCCTCTCTTCTAAAAGGGGGCTCCCTCCTTCACGAAGTCTGGAACGTCCTTCTTGGATTTTTCCCATCAGCCGTACTGTGCCTTCTTGTGGTCTTACTCATGAGCATTGTTAGCAGCTGGGAAGCAATTATTCCTTTGACCAGGGTTGACACAGGGGTCCCTGCCTTAGATTCCAAGTGCGGTATCAGCAAAGTTTTCACAAGAACTCGTGGGCTTCTCCCATGATAAGGAGAACAGTGGTGCTATTCTCTTGCACAAAGCCCACAGTAACAGTATTCTGGCTCTTCTTTCCCACACCACTGGCTGTCCTTGCCCAATCCCTTGCCCTGGGGCTGAGTTTTCTCTTTGTGACTATTGTCACCTGGAAGAAAGGGACAGAACCTGCCTTTTGTAACATTTCCCCTTCTGCCAACCTTGATTTCAACACACGCTGCCCTCTCAGGCTGCATGATAACTGAGCTTAGAAAAAAATAAACAGCCAGGGTAGGTGTTTGGATTGGAAAGGGTAATATTCAACTGAGGGAATGCAGCAGCTCTGTGTGCTGAGCAGGGAGAGGCAGATAAATCATTTATCTATTGGGTGATTCCACCTGCTGTCTCGTCAATGAGTCAGTCTGAGCCTCAGAGGGAAAAGTTGAATCTGCTCCTTGCCCCATACCTCACCCTTGCCCAGGGTATTCTGAAACAGCTAGTTCTTAGAAAGTGGTCCTGTCTCTCCTTGTTATGTTTTTAATATTTTTATGTATTTATTTGTAAGCAGATAGAGAGTATGGGCATGCCAGGGCCTCTTACCACTTCAAATGAACCTCAGGTGCATGCACCACTTAGTGCATCTGGTTTAATGTGGGTACTGGGGAAGTGAACCTTGGCCAGTAGGCTTTGCAAGCAAGTGCCTTTAACCATTGAGACATTTCCCCAAGCCCCTTCATTATCCTTTATAACAGAGGTCAACAAACTATGGCCTGGGAAACAGGCACATAGGTCAAATCTCACCTCTCACCTATTGTTTTAGCCTTTTAAAAATTTGTGTGTGTGGGGGGGATGGGCATGCTCCATGGCTTCCTGCTACTCCACAGAGACACATGTGCCACTTTGTGCATTTGGCTTTATATGGCTACTAGAGAATTGAACCTAGGCCAGTAGGCTTTGCAAACAAACACCTCTAACTGCTGAACCTCTGTCCATCACCTTGCCTATTGTTTTAAATGAAGTTTTATTGGAAAACAGGCTCACTCGTGAACATGCTACAAACGCAGAACTGAGTAGTGACAACAGAGACTGTGTCACCTACAAACTAATGCACTGGCATCTGGGCCTTTAAGAAAAATTTTCCTGCCTCTGTTTCATACATGAAGAGGACCTTATTACTATACAGAGCTTGTCTTAGGGCACTGGGGCTGATGAATCAAAATATCATAGACTGTGTGACTTCTAATGATAGAAATGGATTTCTCATAGCTCTGGAATCTGGGAAGTCAAGACAAAGGTCCCAGCAGTTTCCACATCTAGTGACAGCCTGACTCCTGTTCATGGATGGCGCTTTCTAAACTGCACTCTCACATAGTAAAAGGGACAATGCACGCTGTGGAGTCCCATCTATAAGGGGACTCTCCTCATGACCTCCCAAGGGCCTCAATCTCCAAATCCCATCATATGAGTGATTAGGCTTCCACTTGTGAATGGTACATTCAATGCCATCTGATGTTATATCCTGTGGGTAATTTAAAGAATTTTTTCAAGGGTAATTGTAAGCTTTCGATGACTTACCATACGCACTTGCTTCTCAATACTGATTCACCTCCACTCTGACACATTTGTTTGTGGTTTATTTTGTCCACTGAAATTCTTCCAACTTTGATTAGCTGTGTCACATATTAAGAAGAACTGAGTTGATGTATCTTTAGTGCAACTGAAAATGCTTCCTATGTAAGACCTACAGAAAAGCAACACACATTTCTTTTTTTTTTTTTTTTTTTTTTTTTTTTTTTTTTTGAGGTAGGGTCTCACTCTAGCTCAGGCTGACCTGGAATTCACTCTGTACTTTCAGGATAGCCTCGAACTCACAGCAATCCTCCTACCTCTGCCTCCCGAGTGCTGGGCTTAAAGGTGTGCGCCACCTCTCCCGGCCCTGCAACACACATTTCTTATTGACAGGCACATATCTTACAGGCCCATGGCCAGAGGCTCCCGAAAGATACTTTCAACACTTGCTTGTTGCCTTCTTTGACGTGTGGTCTCTTTTACAAGACTGTAGCATCTGGGATGACTTGCCCCAGGGTTATGACTCAAAGTCTGCCCATGGGTTAGATTACTCAGAGGTGCCTGATACTGATCACCAGGATCCTCAGAAATGCCATGGAAAATACAGACGCTCTTTTGCTGGCCCAAGCAATTGTGACCCTGGCAATATAGAGAGGGGCAAAGCCAAAGCCTTAGAGGGACAGACATCCACATGACGGAACTTCCCACCTCATTTACCTCCTCCCTTGACAGCCCAGAAAGGTTAATCCAAACTCAATCCAAGCCCTGGGCCATCCCACTAGTCCCAAATCCACGTTAGCAGAGCCTTAGCGTGTTCACAGGTGCCTTCAAAAATGTCAACCATGGCTGGATGAAGTACCCAGCTCTGGCCTTCTCCACACTGGACCAGAGTCCCTCCTTGGTACAGTTTATGCATTAGGCTCCTGCTAGACATTTTCCCTAGAGTAAAAGCTAGCAAGAAAAAAAAAATCTGCTGGGGGAGGGGAGGATTTTGAAATTCTCAGTACCTTACAGCAATCAGTTCTCTCAACCTTTTCTGCCAGATTTTCCTTTGCCTAAAAATCCCCAGAGAGGGGAGACCTACGCCTGCCTCAGAAGGATGGGCATAGTGCCTCCACCCCTGAGGAACAATTCACATCTGAGACCATTTGTTTCAGGTGCTCAGGGGACAGTGTTAGCTGCCATCTGGCCACGGCCCCCATGGGCACTGGCTGTGTTTTCTGATTGGCACCTCCATCACACACCCTACCCTCTCCCTGTTCAACCCCTTCATTCTCTGACTCTCCTCTACACTCAGCAAACCACAGCTCGCTTCAGCTGCTCCAAGGTCCTTCCTTCATCATGGCTACAGCTCAAATGGCAGGGCAGTGGGTGGCAGTTCTCAGGGTAATTTCTCTCCAGCCAGTCTCCCAGGGTGATTGGACTTACCTCCCAGTCACCTCGCCCATTGCCTAGCCCTTCAGGTCTCCATCCAGCTCCAGGAGGCCGATGAGAAGAATTACAATCAAGTAGCACACTTAGGAACTGGGCCTTGGTGGCAACACCAGAGCCTGAAGTTTCTTTCAGCCAGGAAAGAGGTGGCTCCTGGCATAGACAGGGCTGCAGAGCAGAAATCAGGGCCCAGAGCCCCAGTCTGATTCGCGGTTCCTGCCTTGCTCCATGCTGCCACCTCCTGGCCAGAGGGAGGAATGAGCAGGGGCCTGTGGGAGTGGAGTGCAGGCGGACACCAGGCTGCCAGCTGCAGCTCTGCCTGCAGCGCTTGCCTGCAGTTCCCCGGGGACCCAAGAAGCATCCCGGACCACAGTCTGAAGAGACAACCTCACGGACCCTGAACCTGACGGGCAGCATTAGCCCAAAGCACCCCCTACCCCGAAGTGGCGCCAACCGAGGCAAGGATCTGTTTTTTCTCTCTCTCTCGTTGCATTTCTCTTTCAACCTTTCCATTTATTTTGTCCCTGGTTTCTGTTTAGATGTCTAAACACTTGCATATTTCTCTGTGTATTTATGCTCGCACATGTGTGTGCTTGAGGTCTAATTATTTATGTTCAGGGTATGTTCTTGGCCTTCATAAGCAGCCCTGACTCTTTTTAGCATAGATCAAACCAAATGGAACAACACAGAATGTTTTAAGGTTTAAAATGATGGTGACACACATATTGGTACAAAGAAAGACCTCCCACTTTTGGACTTTGTTTGTAAAACCTTTTTCTTTGAAGGAAAATCTGGGTTGATTTTTAGTTCCAGAAACTTGTTCTCCGCCATTAGGTGGTGTTGATAAAAGGCTCTGTTCAAGAGATGTTGCCAGGTGGAGGGCACTTCTAGGACTCTGTTTAGTACAGGTGAAGTTTCCTACCTCAGAGTTTGGAGTAACCAAGACCTGAAGGGTGGAAGGGAGGACTGGGCTATAAGGAAGGCAGATAGCCAGTATAGAAAGAACAGACCCAAGCTGCCAGGGGCATCTGGGTATGAACACATCTCCTGATGAGTCAGGGTCTGGGTGCTTCCGATTCAGTCTTCTAGGCTGCCGGACATGCTGGAGCCAGGCGCTCCCTGCCATCACCCAGCCTCTCCCCTGGATGTCACTGTTGTGCTATGTGAACACTGGGGCGCACTTCTGGGACCATGAAGGCCCTCCCTGAAAGTGGCCACCCTTTGGGGCTAAAGGAGCCACTGTACAAAAAGGCAAGGCCAGATCTGTTTGCAGACACTTGGGAGGTCAGGACTTGATGCCCCAGCCTAAGCTGCTGCTGGTGATTGCATGTGGAGGTGAAACAGGAACATAAGACTCTCTTGGTCTTAGTGTGGCTGAGAGAACTGGGAACTTTGTGGCCCCTTAGACAATTTTTGCACAGAGGGTTCCTACTCAGCAACACTTGAGAGAAGGTTCGAGGGCCAACATATGCAGTGTTATGAACAGAGACCCCAATCCAATCCCAGACTCGCTATAAAGCCAAATGAACACAGAGAGATTTGTTTCACTACCCTGGTAGGTATACTATAAGAATTCACTGGGCTGTGGTGGCGCACACATTTGGAAGGCAGAGGTAGGAGGATTGCTGTGAGTTCGAGGCCACCCTGAGACTACATAGTGAATTCCAGGTCAGCCTGGGCTGGAGTGAGATCCTACCTCAAAAAAAAAAAAAAAAAAAAAGAAGAATTTACTGAGAATACTATATGCAAAAGTTAATGTATAAGGCACAGTTTTTATAATAACAAAGACTTTACAAACAGTGCACAACCTTCCAAGTTCATAGTCAAGAAGAAAAATCTTATGTCTAATCCAATCATAAATAATAAGCACAAGGGGGCTGGAGAGATGGCTTAGGGGTTAAGGCGCCTGCCTCCTAAGCATAAGAACACGTTCAATTCTCCAGGTCCCACGTTTAGACAGATGCAAAGTGATGCAAGGGTGCAATGCTGCACTTGCCACAAGGGGGCACACACGTATGGAGTTCGTTCACAGCAGCTGAGAGGCCGCTGGTATGCCCATTCTCTATCTGTGCCCCCCCCCGACTCTCTCTAGAAAAAAAATAAGCACAAGGGCTAGAGAGACGGCTAAACATGTAAGGCGCTTGCCTACGAAGCCTAAGGACCCAGGTTCAATTCCCATAAGCCAGATAGATGCGCATAGTGGTGCATGTATCTGGAGACCATTTGCAGTGGCTGGAGGCCCTGGTGCGCCCATGCTCTCTCACCATCTCTCTTTCTCTCTCTCTCTCTCTAATAAAATATTTTTTTAAAAAAATAAGTACAAGCCCCAAATTAGAACAAACTAAGAGAAACTGGTTCCAGGCCCAATGGAACTGAAGCCCTTTTTTCTAATTCTCTTTTCTTAATTCTTGGGTTTCCTAAGATGAGGCTGCCTCCTCCTGGAACCACAGATGTGGGTGCTTGTATCTACGTGTGGGAGGAAGCACCCAAGCTTAGCCCGAGAGCAAGCAGTTAAGTGATCTAGTTTTTTATTCTATCTCCATGTCGATATGTAACTGAAAGCAGATTTAGAACGTATTAAAAGTAAAACACATGCAGACAGCTCCAGGCCATCTCCTGTACTAACAAGCACGGGCACTTTGAGTGGGGCCAGGCTACTATGCCGGTGCCTCCCCAGCCTTAGGAGTGGACATCAGACAAGAAGCTTCTGGTCTCCCTGTAGGTTTCCGTCCCTGGAAAAACACTTCTGCATGGTTAGTTATTCAAACATCTCCCTGGTGGGAATCAGTGTGGTGTGACTGGGTGATGTCAGCTGGTTTTGTCAGGGTCTCACTCCCCTTCTACCATACATGTTGCTGCTTCTACCAGGGTACTATTCCTTCCCAGCTGTTACACATCAGGGTTGCAGATGTGCTGAGCTGGAGAGGTACTCCCTGGGCCCCTCTTTTCCTTTCCTCTGGCCTCGCAAAGGCAGCACCAGCGGGGAGGGGGCCTGGCGGGGTTCTGATACTCATCAGTGACCTGTGGATAAACGGAGGTGTAGTGCCTTCTCATTGTTGAAAGGGGCTTAAGTGAAGCCACCACTCTCAGGTCCGGGTAAGCCAGGAGTCTAAATGAGAGGCCCGTTTGCTACGAAGGAGCCACTGTAGAAATACCCTGACAGTGGCAAGCCCAAATTGACCATGGACAATACCAGTCCAAACTAGAAGGTGAGAGGCACCCTTTTGAGTTTCATTGTGCATGTGAGTTTCCCGCTTTCTGGGAACTCGTGGCATGTGGATTCCATCCTTAGTGAGCCTGCCCAGACTTCTTCCAGAATGTGTCCAGCACATTGCACTTCGCTACGGGGAATAAGGGTGGAGAAGAGTGCGGCATGCTTCAGTGAGGGGAAGTAAATTGGAAAATGAGAAGGGACATAGTGCCTGAGCAGCTGCAAAATTGTTCAAAACCATTTTCTCAACTGGGTTAATTGTTCTTCCCCATGGTGTGGGGACACCTACGTATTCAGAGGTGTGCGTGCAATTCTTCATTGCAAAAATGCAGCCTGTTAGGAGAGACAGATTGTCTACAAGGAGTAACTGACTCCCACCTCTTCCCTTCTCATTCTCATCTCCTCGTGCTAACATACCCCTTCCCCACAAGACAGCTCCTCCCCCTCCTCTCTCTGCATTGGCTTCCCATTGGGAAGAGTTGTCAGTGATGGGAGGGGTGAGCAGATTCAAACCAGCCCAGCTTGAGGAGTAGCAATAATTACAAAATCTCAGACCGTTATCCAATTACTTTGACATGTGGCCATTCTAGGGAGTTCTAACTGGATTAAGTTCATTATAAAAAGATTAGTCCTAGGATGGGGACTATGCATAACAAAGTGAACCTTCTGAATGTTCCGAATGTTGCTGCTGGGCCACCAAGGACTTTGTGTTGGGTGTGGGGGGGGACAGAGTGAATGGCTTGGCTTATTGAATTACTGCTGTGGGATTCACAGAGGAGTTCTGTTGAGACAGAGTTTGTGGTTTAAAGCAACAATCAGCAGTTTCCTGTTTGTTTTCCTTTTTCGACTCCCTGCTTCAGTGCCATTGTTGTAGTTCTTGTCAAAGCTCTCATCCAAAATGCTTGTCCTTAATGTTCTGTGTGTGCGCGTGGAGATGAGATTATTGATCAAAATGAATCCGAGACACACGGAGCTCATATATTATTCATAGACTGTGTGTATGTGCACATATAGAACGAGAATACAAACCCATACGATACCTCACATTTGCATAATGCTTCCTAGCCTTACAAAGCACTCTCACATTTCTCATCTGACCCACACAGCAAATGCTCTGGGATAAGTAGGCATTATTATAATGATTTTGCACACAATGAAACATAGACCCACCCGGAGGGGTTAATCTGTGGTCACCCAACCCGAGACTCAGCCAGAGCTGAAGGGACTCCTCACATCTACTATTCCCAGCCTGGCATTCTGCAAGAACATACAAATCCAGCTTGCATATTTATTTTAAACACAAAGTATGTGTGCAGCTCATGACTGTTGACTTTTTAACCACGCTGGTTGGGATCTGGTTTTTGTTGTTGTTGTTGTTGTTGTTGTTGTTTCCTTTCTATTTTCAACAAAATTTTATCAGATAGCAGTTTTGAACAACTCAGCTACCAATGCTGTCTTCTCCTCCAGCCCAGGAAGGTTTATCCATGCAGAAAACATTATAGAAGTCCCCTGCTGTCTTCACAAGAGTTTGTCCTGCTCTCAGAAAACTGATCACCGTGTGACCTTGAAGAGTAAATTCCCAAGCTCCTTTGGAGCCTCTTGGGATGAGGAGCATGGGGTATTAGGGTCATTGCAAAGATGTAAATTACCAGTCCATCTCTTATTTCATTTAGCTTGACAGAAAAGTACAAAGTAAGCTGTAAGGCTTAGGTCTGTAATCTGGATATGCATCAGGAAGTGTGTGTTTCTACTTCCTCCCCTGAAGCTCACTGCTGCCATTGTGAAGGGGTCACCACACCACACCCTTTTCTATATAGGCTAGGCTTGGCCATCCCATATGTAGCACTTACTTTGTCATTGCTAGGGCAAAACAGCTGACCAAAAACAGCTTAGAGAAGGAAAGAGTTTAATTTAGCTTACACTTTTCTAAAAGAGACCTGGAAGTCACTATGTGGCCTCCAACTCACAGAGATCATCTTACCTCTGCCTTCCCAGTGCTGGCCACCACACCTGGCCAAAAGATTATTTTTATTATTACGAACTCTAAAGTGTTAACATATTGGTCCCTTCTCTCCTGTCCTCCTTCCACTGTGTGCCCTCCTCAGTGGAGTTGTTGGTATTCACTGTGGGGTCATGAATGTACCAGTCAGTCTCTGTGCAGGGGAATAGTGCCTCAGGATACACCTTCCCACCAGTGGCTCTTGCAGTCTTTCCTCCCCCTCTTCTGAAATGTTCCCTGAGCCATGGAGGGTGTGTTATAAGTCTCCTTTAGTGTTGATCTGTCTGCATCTGAATTTCTGCTTTGATAAGTTTTGAGTCTCCTCAGTGTCTACCACCATCTCCCTGGAGGAAGTTGCCGGGTTAGCAGTGAGAGAAGTGCTCATGTTTAAACTGCTACTTTCTTTCTTTGTCGTGTCTTCTGGGCCCTGACAGATGTGATAGTGTTAGGCATTCAGCTAGTCTTTTCTTGTCCTATTGCTGGATTTTGGTTTGCCCAGGTATTCACTGCCATCTGTAAAAAGCAGATTCTCCAACCAAGAGTAATAGTAGCATGTATCAAACGAAGGAAACATGGTCCTTTTAAATACTTTTTGATGGGCATACCCTGTCTTCTTAACCAACCAACCAAACAAACAAACAACAAAAAAAAAAAAAAAAAAAAAAAAAAAAACAGTGGGAGCTTCTCTGTGGAACTTTTGACCTTCCTATCTGTAGGATTCTGATTTGGTTCTCAGTGCCAGGTGTGAATTCCCACTGAGCGGGCCTCATATCTAATTGGAGAGAAGTTGATTTACCCCCTGGCCTGTGTGCCACTGTTGCACAGGTGTGTACATCTTGCCCAGTTGGTGGATTTTGTAGCTTGCAGGATCCCCTACTTGTTGATACTACTGGTGACCATTATTCCCCAGCAGCTTGTTTAGCACAATATGGAATAAGCCATCAGAGAGCTCCCTTATCACTTCCAGTATGATCCTTCATTATCCTGTGGTTGCAACCTGTGGTGTCTTTGGCAAGGGAGTCTTAACAGTTTGGCTCTGGTGGGTAACCAAGTGCTTTGGCAGTATTGGCTTCATCATGGCAAGGAAAGCATGGCATAGCATAGGCTAAGCATCACATCTTGTCACTTCGGCTGGGAGGAAGGAGTAAGAGAGAGACTAGCTAGTGAACAGCCCATGGGCTAGACTCATAAACTTCAAGTCCACACCCCCAGTGACACACCTCCTCCAACAAGGTTCCACATCCCAAATGCTCCACCAGTGGAAGATTGAGTATGTGACCATGGGGGACATTTTATGTACAAACCACTCCACCATCCATTTTTAAAAGGAGACCTAAGCAGCCTCCACTGAGAGTCAAGAATTGTGTATCCAGATGGCATTGGTTTTCTGCCATCCTGATTCTAGAGTCAAGCAGACCCCAGATTTCAGGGGACTTGTGAACAACAACCAGAGAAGTCTGTCCCTTTTTAATTCATTATTTATGATAGAAAGAAAGAGAGAGAATGGGAACACCAGGGCCTCTAGCCACTGCAAATGAACACCAGATGCATGTGCGGCCTTGTGT
This sequence comes from Orientallactaga sibirica, assembly GCA_036365145.1. Taxonomy (NCBI): domain Eukaryota; kingdom Metazoa; phylum Chordata; class Mammalia; order Rodentia; family Dipodidae; genus Orientallactaga; species Orientallactaga sibirica. The sequence goes on from JAEOAD010000194.1 coordinate 2,925,805, forward strand.
ATCTGGCTTATGTGGGTCCTGAAGAATCAAACCTGGGTCCTTAGACTTTGCAGGCTAGTGTCTTAACCACTAAGCCATCTCTCCAGCCCTCTGATGCCTCTCAATGACCCTATTTGGTAGCCAGCAGTTCAAGTTACACAGGAAAGATCAGGAGGACTGTGGATTGATCAAAAAGGCATTAGATTTGGGGAGCAAATATCTTCGGAGTATGTACAATTACGGTAAAGCTTAAGTGGAAACCAGTTAGCCAAAAAGGAAGGGATGTTTGTGTGCAGGCAGAAATCTAGATAGTTGCAGACCAGTGCCCAGTCTACCTTCTCTTTCCCAGAAAAAAAGTAGAGCTACAACATTGTATATAAGCTGTTACACCCTACCCTGAGTTGTAGACCAAGTTTAAACGCAAAGTACATTATTGAAGATAGTCAGGACTCTCATTTGCAATATTATAACTATAATTCATAAAGATACACATTGACTTATGAAACTGAAAATTGTAGAGCTTCAGGCAGGCTCAGTTTAGTGGGTCAAAAACACTGCTGTGACTTTTTCTACAAGGTAGCTCCTGGCATTTTCACACTTACCTCTCAGCAGAGTTTGACAGATGTACTAGTTATTTTCACATTACTTTGGCCACATACCTGACAGAACTTAAAAGAAGGAAGGTTTATGAACTAGCCTAGCATGCATAAGATCCTAGACTCAATACTCAAAAAAAGTGAGGGAGAAATGGAAGAGGGAAGAGAAAGAGAGGAGGTTTCTTTTGACTCATGAATCAGAGAGTTACAGCCCATCCTAGGAGGTGCATGTGACCGCAGCAGCATGTGGTGGCAGGAGCGTATGGACATGGCTTTCTCACATGGTGGCAGACTAGAAGCAAACAGGGCTAGAACTGAGGTTAGGGAAGGCTATAGCCTTCACATGTCTGCTCCTAGTTCCCTACTTCTGCCACCCAGACTCTGCCTCCTAAAGGTTCCATAGCCTTCAAACTAGCAGCACAAGCTGGAGACGTATCATTCAAAATAAGAGCCTCAGGCTGGAGAGAGGGCTCAGTGGTTATGGGCACTTGCTTGCAAGGCCTGATGGCCTGGGTTCATTTCCCTAGTACCCATGTAAAGGCAGATACCCAAAGTGGTGCATGTGCCTGGAGTTTGTTTCCAGTGGCAAAAGGCCCTTGCGTAGACATATTCACTCATTCTCTCCCTTTCCCCCTTTTTTCTTCCCTCCCTCCCCTCCCCCTGCTTCTCTTCTCCTCTCCAAAAACAAATAAATAATATTTTTAAATAGCATTATTATTTGATCCCAACAAACACCGCAAGCTAAGTATTTTCATTAATTGCCATTGTCCAGATGAAAATTACTCACTGGAATATACCAGCATTTGACCTTTGATTTGTCAGATTCCAAATTCTGAATCCTTCCCCTGAGACATGTGTCAGAATCAGTGTGAATGTTAACATGAAAATTTTAAGTTCTTAATTAGTGGTAAGAGGCAACCAGAGACTAGATCTCAACTTCTCTACTTGATAACAAGGCCCACATTTTGATAAAGAGAATTGCTGCAAAACTTAGGTAGAAATATGACCAGCTGTAGTTTTGATCACCTGCTACGGCCTCACCTCAGCCAGGGACTGACTAGATACCCTCGGCCAGCTGGATGGAGATGAGAGACAAGGAGGACATCAGACAAAAACTGCAGAAACTGGCTGGAGAGATGACTCGGTGGTTAAAATAACTTGTTTGAAAGCTTGGTGACCAGGGTTCGATTCCCACCCAGTTCCTATGTATAGCCAGATGCACAAAATGTGGCATGGTTCTGGAGTTCATTTGCAATGGTACAAGGCCCTATAGTACCCATTCTCTCCCTATCTCTCTCTCTCTCTTTCTCTGTCCCTCCACACATATTTTTTAAAACTGTCAAAACCCAGAAAAGTGGAAAAAAATTAGATTTGAGACAAATTCCTGGTGGTTTAAGAGGTCTGAAACCAAAAGGATATGAAACAAATAAGCAAGCCAAGAACAAGCTAAAATACTGCCTTTCCAGAATCTTCAAATGCTGGAACCGACTAGATTTTAATCATCTGAGCCTCGTGGGCTCATTTGCCATACGGCTCGCTTGTTCTGCTTCTCCCTCAGGAATGACACCAGTCATGTGGGACCCTGTGTGGGTTCCATCTGAGGACTGGGGATGGCCAGCCACAGCACTTAACCACTGGACCCCCTCCTGGCAGCCTCGCCCCCTGCCACACCTGCTTGCCGAGTGCCGCTGCCTGGCATCTTCACATTGTTGCTGCTCTTCAGGGTACACTTCTCATGACAGCACCGGCAGCTTTCAATTTATTAGGCTTATTAGCAAATAAAACTGCCCTGAAAAGCCCAGATTTGATATCTGGAAGATTCATTTCAGGAATGATTTAATGCAACCTGTCTGCTAGTTTATTTCACGTCTCCAGGTTGGGACTAAATCACCCTCGTCGTGTTGATGCCTTTAATACGATGGTTGGTGTTTGCGAAATACAGAAGCCTATAAAAGAATCCAGAGACTCAGGTGCCTTCCCATTTGTTTTGTCTTTTGTTGTTTTTTTCTTTTTAAACAGAGGTGATAAAATCACCTTATAACTTTCTATCTCTAAGAGATTCTGATATTTCCCCCCCTCACTTTCCCTGCATTGTTCTCAGTGATGTCGCTGGGATGGAAATAGTGGGAGATGTATTTAAAGCCATGCTCCTTCCTAAGTGCTGATTTGGAGCAGTGGGAAATCCCCCATGTTCTCTGGCATCCTCCCTCTGCACAAAGGACTGGTGACACCTGGCATTCAACATGACAAACCTATAGAGGCCCCAGCTAGGACCACTCTATCATTGAAGTCGTCTTGTTCTTAAGCCCTGGGCTGCTATCACACTTTTTCAAGATGAAGACGTGAACGGAGAAAACCTGTTATTACCAAGCGAGCCAACGGCACTTACCAAGGGCTATTACTCTCTGTTAGCATTTATCACCCGCATCTCATTTGACGCTTATCATTTATTGCCTGACAGTTTTATTTATCTTTTATTTTATCCTCCCATTGGATTACCATCTGCTGAGAGCCCAGGCCTACAGCTAGCCTGTCTCAGTCCCTTCTCAGCCACTTACTTCCTACCTGGATGACCATGGCTAGATAATCTAACTTCTAATCCAGGTTATTATTTTTTTAACTAGGATAAAAAAAGGAATGATGTGATTAAATTAGGCAACATACATAAAATCTTTAACTTGGTGCCGAGCACATAGAAAGTGCTTAACAAGTAGTAGCTCTTGGGGCTGAGAAATTGACTCGGCAGTTAAAGGTGTTTGCTTGCAAAGCCTGCCTGTAGTGATTCAATTCCCCAACTACCCACATAAAGTGGGACAGACATTGGTTTTCAATGGTGAGATAGCAGAGAGAGAGAGAGTGAGAGGCAGACAGAGAGAGAGAAGGAAGGAAGACAAACAGAAGTCATAGCTCTTGCTAATGTGACTATGACAAAGATAATAAGTTTCTTATTACTGCAAGTGCTCTTAGATGTTATCTTCCATTTTGAATACCACAGGGCTTGTATATAAGTAGAAACTGTGCCTCTGTGTGGAATCTTGATTACACCACATGTATGAAAAGCCATTTCACTGCCTATCAAAATCACATTCTGAAAGGGAAAACATATTCATATAAGTTTCACATATATTTACATACACACTTGAAAGCAGAGTTGTGCCCAATAACAAAACACTTAAGGAAGGATTTCTGATAGGAAGAGACCTCTTGAAGTTGTTGAATGTATTTTCCAGGCTTGACTTTCCAGGTTTTGAGGATTATTCTAGAACACAATGTCATTAGCAGCAATCATTTAGCCACATGCTTGTCAATGACTAGGCACCAGGCAGTGTTCTGGACAGAGACATCATTTCTCGTCCCCATCCTTCGGCCCTAGTACGTTGTTTGTCCAAGCCTGCCTCACAGAACAGTTAGACTAGCTTAAGTCTTTCTGAATTAGCAAAAATTCCACGTTTCTGAAGTGCGAAATCTGTACATTTTACAGTGTTGGTCAGCTATCTCTTGTCTGCTGGGCAGCAGATGCAAGCAGAATTCACAAGGCCCATATTCTTACTCTTCTGCCATCACCTGTTGTAATCTTGGGAATCAGGGGTCAAACAACACTGGATTTCTATGGTAAATGTGCCCAAGGACAGCAGTAGCCGCGATTCCCGCGTCAGTCAGCGTCCTGACTGCAGCCAGACTTGCTGCCCAGGCACCGTATCCACTGCTGTGGTTGCCTTGGGCAATTCGTAGTTCAGAGTTTGGGTTTCTTGCATGCATCTTCCCTTCCAACCATTCTGAGTTACCTGCAGGGTTGAATATACATGCCATTGTACTGCCAAGGATCTGTGTGGATATCATGTCATCTATTTTAAACAAGGACCTCTGTTTTCCAAGTTGGAATAGATTCATTTCTTCTATGACTGTTGTGTAGCAAAGGGGGGGGGGCAAGCAGATGTAGGGGGATTAAACATGAAATCAAACCAGTCATGGTGGTGCATGCCTTTGATCCCAACACTCAGGAGGCAGAGGTAGGAGGATCACTGAGAGTTCAAGGCCAGCCTGAAACGACATAGTAAAATTCCAGGTCAGCCTGAGCTAGAGCAAGACCTGGAAGTATGCAGATATATTGCAGTATCCAGGTGTCAAGGTTGGTTCTAGAACACGATATCATCATTTCAGCTCACAATCATTCAGCCACGTTATTGTCTCTTGCTAGGTACTAGGTAATGTGCTGAGTACTTTATATCACTTCTTACCAAAATGCTCCTTTTAAACACTAATGTCTACCGTAAGGATCAAAAATTCTCCATAAAAGAGAGCCACTGATACTATTAAGAGCCAACTATACAGTCATTTAAAATGGTCAAGGTTTGTTATGGAAGTGGGGTTGCTTATTTTCCTAGTATACTTTGAATATCTCTTTATCCAAATTACTTTGGACCAATACTTAAATACCTGGTAGGTGGGATCTAAGTCTAGCACAAAATTCGTCTATGTTTCACATATGCATTATTCACATAGACTGAGGGTACTCTTACACAATATTCTTTTTTAATATTTTATTTATTTGTAAGGAGAGAGAGAGAGAGAATGGGTGTGCCAGTACCTCAAGCCACTACAATCATACTCCAGATGCAGGGCTGGAGAGATAACTTAGCAGTTAAGGTACTTGCCTGTGATGTCTAAGGACCCATGTTCAATTCCCTAGAACCCATGTAAGCCAGATGCACATGGTGGCACATGCATCTGGAGTTTGCTTGCAGTGGCTAGAAGACCTGATGTGCCCATTCTCTGTCTCTATTCTTTTTCTCTCTCTCAAATCAATAAAAATAAAAAAGAAAATATTCCAGATGCATGCACCAATTTTTGCACCTTGCTTTATGTGGGTACTGGAGAATCAAACCTGGGTCATTAAGCTTTACAGGCAAGCGCCTCAACCACTGGGCCATCTCTCTAGCCCCACAATATTCTTAATATACCTGCATTGTGCCTACACCTATTATACAAGATCAAACCAAACATGGAACTTTTCATTTGTATTTTAGATTCTAGAGTATTTCAAATTTTGGATTTTGGCGCAGGGATCTACAACCTGTATTGAGCCAGAACACATTCTTGGCCTGATGTTTGCTCATCAGAGACTAGAGTAAATTTTATGCATTAGAAGTTTATCTTTCCTCCCAGCAATCTAGTCCCACCTGTCAGAAAATTACTGTGACTTATTGGTATGTTAGATCAAGGACTTATTGCCATATTCAGAGGGAAAGTAATAAATATATATGTCTGTGATCTGCACCATGTGGATGGAACCATCTGGATCTGTAAGCTATGTTGTACACTTGCATTCTAGAAGCCAGAAAATCAGAAGCCTTCGTGAGAATCTGAGGGTTTGCTTTGCAAAATATGGAAAATAATGGGGATTGTAATTACTATCGTTAGATTATTTTATACTCTAGGCACTATGCTGGACACCATTCACTTTTCTAATATTTACAAAGACAAAATAGTACTGGAGAGATGGCTCAGCACCTGCAAAGCCTAAGGACATGGATTCAATTCTCCAGTACTCAAAGCCAGATGCACAAGGAGGCACATGTATCTGGAGTTCATTTGAAGTGGCTAGAGGCCCTGGCATGCCCATTTTCTCCCTTTCTCTGTCTCTCTATTTCTCTTTACCTCTTTCTCTAAATAAAATAAATAAGCACAATATTTTTAAAAGAAAAAGACAAGGTAGATATAACACAGAGAGCCAGGGTGCCTGGAGAGCTATGATTCACTAAAGGGGCATTCAGCTAGCTTGTAGCCAGAGTAGGGCCCTCACCCACGTCTGGGACATTCTTCCCAACTCCAGTCACCTCCGGTATTCTGCCAGACTGTGCTTTCCCTGAAATTTCAGTTCCACAAGGATGATGCCATCTGGTGACCAGCCTGCTTCCTCTCCCCTTGACCCCTGTTTAATCCATCCATTTGATCATGTCCCCATCACTCAGTCCTCCTCCTCTTTCCCCAGTGATGTCTTCCCAGGCCAACTGTTCACACACAAATCTTCCCTGTTAATTTGGGGTGTATTTATCCCAAATGGGTGGTTGATCCCACACTCTCCACACTAACAGTGTTCCTTTCTCTTAGGGTTGACATGGAAGTCTGGCTATAGGGCCGTGAGTGCTTTAACCCCACTGTCATCACTCACTTGCTCCTGTGCTCTGGACACAGTGATCACCCCTCAGCGTCTTCAGTATGCCAGCCATCTTCCTACCCACAGCCTCTTAGAAACCTTCCTTCCTGGTGGAATTTTCATTCTTCAAACCCTAACTTGGGTGCCCCCTGTCCCTGGAAGTCTTCCCTGATTGTACCCTTGCCCCATCACACCACCAAGTACACCCGTATGTGCAATCACTTATTACTAAAGGGTTTCTTGTGCACTCCATTCTCTAGGGGCCTCCATCAAATCGGAAGTTCCTGCAGAGCAGGAATTACATTGCAGTCTTGCCACCACAACTCAGTTCCTAGCATTAGAGAAGCAGCTAGTAGGTGCTCACCAAATAAATAGGTACGTGTTACTTGACTGAAAGATCCCATGATTCCAGTGTCCCTTCCTTTGATCCATGTCATCCAGCACCCATTGAGGTTCATGTCAACATGTCACTCAGGCCACTCAACACTATAGGAGCTCATGGGATGTGAAGGCTGTGATGTTTATTTTAGCATGACGTAAGTGGTTCATATAACATTATCTCCTGTGGGACCTTTTATTCCAGGTGGGCATCATAGCGTGGGAGGTTTTTCAATGACTGCTAGCTTTGAATGGAAAACTGTGGTCCAGGAGGGGTGTGTGAACAGACTGGCTCAAGATTTCTTTTGGCCCAGTGGCTGTTGATCTAAGCATCTTAGCACCAAGAGACAGCTTTGATTAGAAGCCTTTTGCTCCATTTCACTCATTCCTCATCCTTGTGGTCCTCCCTGGGAGAACATCCCTGATTGGATAGAGGAAGCTAATTAGAAGGATAGGGTTCCAGCGCTCTTGCTTGGTAGGCCAGGTTCATTTCATTGTTTCAAGCTGGCTTTCAGTCAGATGCATTTTTTTTCAGTTGCCAGAAAAATATAAACAGATTTGCTTCTTTAATGTCCCTCGTCTTGAAAAGAATATTCTTTAAACATAAAGCAGACAAAACTCTAAAGCATACTTTTCAAAGCAATCGCACTACGGTTGTCCCTGTGTGCTGTGAAGGGATGGCTCTGAATTTCCCCAGGGCCCTGGGAGCCAGAACACAAAGTCCCGATCCGTGCCAGGGCTCGCTCTCCCTGCCACCCACCGCCATCCTGTTCATCCCTATTTACGAGAGTTCAAGAGAGCATTGCGAAACCTGAGCTGCATCCAAGGTTCCCTTTGCCCAGGAGTCAGAGACATGTGGAGACCCCAACCGGCTTTTCCACTTAAAGAGATCTTGTCAGCATGGCATGGGGAACAAAGAATGGTCAATCAAAATTACTCATTAATGGGCTGGAGCTATGGCTTAGCAGTTAAAATGCTTGCCTGCAAAGCCAAAGGGCCCAGGTTCAATCCCCCAGAACCCACGTAAGCCAGATGCACAAGGTGGTGTACGTGTCTGGAATTGTTTGCAATGGCAGAAGACCCTGGTGCACTCATTCTCTATCTCTCTCTCTCTCTCTCTCTCTCTCTTCCCTCAAATAAATAAAATTTAAAAATACTCATTAATATGCAAGCACACCAAAATCACAGAGTAGGGGTTGTAGCCTTTACTTTCAGCAAAGTAGTCTTCAGTTGTAGAGGCTCAATGGGATGCTGAGCTTGCCAGGATAGAAGCAGACCTTCCCTTCCTGACAGACTGATAGACTCAGGGAAGGCTTCGTGGAGGCCGGGTGACCAGAGAGGCTCTGCATGAACCATGTGCTAGTTGTGGTTTCAGGACCTGGAAGGTTGCTTGAATCTGATTCCAAGCTTCTCCCTGCCACAGTGGTATGTGTCATGGGACACATCAGTCCCTCTCTCTGAGCCTCAACTCGTAATGTGCAAAATAAGGATAATGCCTGCTTTGTGAAGTTGTGAGTCTTTGTTTTATTTTCAGAGATGTGATATCATCTACATAGGACACTGAAGGGAGTGCCTGGCCCACAATGAGTGTTCAAGAATAATGTTGGGGTTTGAATTCCCCAAGCAGACTCCGGGTCTTTGCAGTGACTCTGTTCTTCCGACACATCGATCCCCAGTCTGAAAGACTGGCTTTGCTCTTCTTTCAAAATGGACTTGAGCAGCCATTAGAAGAAGTGTGTAGCGCCTCTGCACATCCCTGCAGGTTCCTGATTTACTTAGGCGTGGGACCCTCCTGTCCCTCCATCCTGACATCTCCTGGAAGCCAGTCCTACACTGGCCCATCGGCCTTGGTAGTTGAGAGCGCTACAATCATCTGCCAGCAGGGTTACCCACTCTGGTGATGCTATCTTTCGAGGACAGCAGAGCCTAGTTCTGGTGGATTTGTGGAAGGCACACCAACCCCATCACCCCTGAGGGACCCCAGAGCTGGGCTTCTGTCATAATTGCAGAGCTATGAAGGCAGTCTGAGGCAAGCTTGCCGTGCTCAGTGAGCACTGGTTGAATGATAAGGAAACACAGTCCCCTCCCCCTTCTGTTGTGTTTAGCCCAACCTGGCCAGGTTCCTCTCTGTTTTCCCATCACTCCCCTGCTGTCAGGTCTTACTTCCTGATATTGCTTATGCAATAAAGCCTTGCTCTCCTGCTTAGCCTCTCACAGACTCCCAAACTGTCCTTATTTTCTCTCCAGCACCTTATCCATTTGAATGCTTCAGAGCCAGAGACCCCAGGTCGTGGACTGAGGTCACAGCACTTACTAAAGATTCTTTGCAGCTAAGGAACCAGCTCTTCTGAGTCTTAGTCCTCTCATCTCTCCGGCACGGCAGTGTGAGTTTTATTTGCTCGGCACTTGGAGAGTTAGTAGAAAGGCTGGTCAGACGCCCTTAGCAACTGTCCTGGCCTCTCTACTTGGCTCAGCCTCAGCCGGATCACTGTCTCGGCACTCTCTGCTCATTGTTGCCTTGAATCTTTGTTGATACTCTTCACTCATTGATCATGATTATTGTTCGCCTCTATAAGCTGCCGCTTCTCAGGCTTTGCCTGGTATACGGTGTTATTTACATTGAAGGATCGGTTACAGTATAAGCTTGCAATGACAAAGAATGGCATCATATCCTAATATGTGCTATCAAAAAACTATTCCAGGGCTGGAGAGATGGCTCAGCAGTTAAAGTCAAAGTGGCAAATGCATTGTCAAAACACTCTGGCACATCCATTCCTTCATATTCTCATTCTCTCTCCCTCCCTCTCTATCTCCTTACAAATAAATTTTAAAAAAAATTAACTATTCCAGGGGCTGGAGAGATTGCTTCGTGGTTAAGGTGCTTGACTGCAAAGCCTAAGAACTCATGCTCTAATATTCAGGTCCCATGAAAGCCGGATGCACAGTAATGCAAGTGCACAATGTTGTCCATGTGCACAAGGGGGTGCACACATCTGGAGTTTGTTTGCAGCAGCTGAAGGCCCTGGCATTCTCTCTCTTTCTCAGCCTCTCTTGCTTCTCTCTCTCTCTCTCTCTCTCTCAAATAAATAATTTTTTCTTAAAAATTATTTTAAAAGAAACTATTCCAGGCAACTGTGTGAGGTCAGGCACCAGGTACAGTGTTCACCTCTTAGAGGATGCACTCCCAGGTATCCTAGACTACTGAAGCCATAAGCAGATAGATATGGACTATATGTCCACCCTTAGTTCTCAGCACACACTTTTGGGATGGGCACTTCCATTTTATAGGCAGGAAACAGAGTCTAAGAGGGTAGGATGCACCCATGGGCACACTAGAAAGTGGAACCGTGGAATGTCCATATCTCCCTCCACTGGCCACTCACTAAGCTACCCTGTGGGGTGTCCCAACTTCACACATGTTGATGGACTGTCTGTCGTGACCTCACTAGTGCTTGGATATCTGTAAGAAATGTAGTTAACCAAGAAAGCAGGAAATTCTGTTGACCTCACTCTTCCCGTCTCCCAGTAAGGAAGGGTCTAGGAAGAGAGAGAAGTTACAAATGAGTCCGTAGGTATTGTTTGCCCCATCTCTTTGTAACCCTTATTTGGTATGGAAGAAGTACTCGAAAGTAAATGGAAGACTTGAAAATAAACCTTCTGCCATGAAAAGAAAGGTGTCAGGACTGGAATGGAAAGTTGGGATTTGGGAGTGCGGTGGGCATAATGGTTTCAATTCATCGTGGCTGCCTGTTATCTAATGGCCAGTGGCAACCACACTCACCTTGCAACAGGCAGGCCTTCTCTCTAGACAGCCTGTGGCTCTCAGGGAGAAAGCAAATGTCCTGATCCTGGTATCTGAAATGCCCACGCACCAGCATTCCATCGGAAACAATGCCATGGAGCAAGGCCTGGCAAATAGGCAGCCTTCCCTGCAGTTCAGGAGCTCAAAGTGGAAGGCACAGACAGCATTGTCATAATCTCTCTTTCTCTCTCTCTCTCTCTCTCTCTCTCTCTTTTCTCTCTGCTCTTGTGTATGTAGTAAAAACATCTCCAGGGAGCTATGACAGAAGGTGTTGCAAAGCAAAGGAACCTCCAGGGGTCATCTGAGACCAGAAGGTCTGGGGCAGCTCCTGCTGCATAGCAGTGTAGGCTGATGAAAATCCTTACCCTAAACCCTAAACCACTCCCTACAAATCAGTCATTGAATTGTTGATACCCTTGCACTGCTCGGCATGGGACTACCTAAGCCAGAAGCCTGATCAGCAACTGTGACACCCCAAATCTCCAGAGGCACCGCATTCTACTAAGCCTGGGTCTCATGTTCCAAGTGTGTGCTTTACTGATTCACTGTCATTTTCCTTCTCTGGGAACACTTTAAAAATTATTTATTTATTTATTTATTTATTTATTTGCAAGCACAGAGATATATAGAGAGAAGGGGCACGCCAGGGCCTCTTGCCACTGCAAACAAACTCCAGATGCATGGTTTCACCTTGTGCCTCTGGCATTACATGGGTACTAGGGATTTAAACCCAGGTCATCAGGCTTTGCAAGCACGCACCTTAACTGCTGAGCCATTCCTCCAGCCCTGAGAAAACATTTTAGCAGTGCACTGAACTCATTAATTGAGATTTTTCTGGTGCGGCTGGTGAGGTAAAGGTGTTTCTGCCACTTCAACCTTGGACATAGTGATGTTGAGGACTATATTTTATTTTGTACAGCTGTATCCCCAGATCCTAATGCAATACCTGTGGCACATAAAGTTATGCAATATTACTGGTTGGCTGGCTGTGTAGGTAGATAATCATTTATTTTTCCTTTTTTTTTTTTTTTTTTTGAGGCAAGCCCAACAGACTGACTTTTATTTCATGAGGCTGTGTGTGTGTGCGTGTATGTGTGAGACAGAGAGAGAGAGAAAATTGGCATGCTAGGGCCTCCAGCTGCTGTAATTGAATGCCAGGCACATGTGTCACCTTGTATACCTGGATTATGTGAAATCTGGGGAGTTGAACTTGGGTCCTTAGGCTTTGCAGGCAAGCACCTTAACCACTAAGCCATCTCTCCAGCCCTCATTTGTTTTTCTTATTCCAACCTGAGCATTGTTTTGTTCAAAAATATTGGCAGGTAAGAAGCTATCTAAACTCTGTTAATAACAAATAGAGATGAACTCAAGTGTGGTCTTTCCTTTTGAGACTCATTTTCACTGACTTCTATTTCTCCCTAAGGAGTTTGGTGTGTGTCTTTGTCTCCTTCCTGACAAATCACGGGTGACAAGATTTATAAGTGAGATGATTTCAGGTTCCCCTGTGTTCCCTGACATGCACATGGAGGGCTTGAGTCTGGGGAGGACAGAGTGGTTGCAGAGGGGGCTACAGCACTAGAGAGACCCATGAAATTTGCAGACAGCCCACGGACTAGCAGCACTTGTCCTCCACGACTAGACGTGTCATTTTCAAGGGCCCTAAACCCATGGGTTATTGTCCAGGAGGCCCATCACTCATGGGGTGTGGCACCATGAGACAAGACAAGGCTGCAGTGTGCTGGGGTTTGAGAATTCTCCAAAGCAGAGCTAAGCAGCAGGTATCAGCTGTGATATTCTCCCAACGTTCCACGGGGAGATGCCAGGGCAGGAGGGTTGCTGTGGCTACAACAGAGTGCTGGCTGAGGATTTGCCTTGACCAAGCACTTCTTAGAAGCCAGATACTAGGCTCAGGCCCCTCCACACTTTACCTCCTCTTAGCACCTTAGTACCTCAGCTACGGGGCCATAACTTCTTCACTGTAAGCTCGTTGGGTGTACACTCACCTGAGAGAATTGGTGAGGCACCCCTCTGGGTGTGTCTGTGAGGGGTTTCCAGAGAGGATTAATGGAGGATGGGAAGAACTGCACCCTGAAAAAAAAAAAAAAGAAATGTACCCTGAATGTGGGTGACACCATCTCACAGACTCAGGGTCAGGACGGAGTAAAGGTTGCGAGGGCACAAAGCCTGCTTAGTGCCAACATTCCCTTCCTCGACTTCCTGATCATCCTGTTGTAAGTGGCTCTACCGTGTTTCTCCCACCTCAATAGACTGAACCCTCTAAAACCATGAGCTAAAATAAGTACTCCTAAAAATATTTTTTAAGTTAATAAAATATAGCCACTCCCTCCATTGAGGCTGGTTTTAGCAAGTGTTTAGTCACAGAAATGCAAGTGTAACTAACATGCCCTATCTAATATATCTACAGTCCAGATGAGCAGCTAAGCCACTGAGTGACTTATTTAGTCACTCAGCTTGAAGAAGAACCTAGGCAGGCGGGACACCTAATTGCCTGACCTCAGGGCCACAAACAATAAGCTTAAGTGTAAGCCTAGTTCCCTGGCATGCAAAGGCAAATGAGCAAGGGGCGGGGGTGCTAGAGAGATGGCTTAGCAGTTAAGGTGCTTGCCTGTGAAGCCTAAGGACCCAGGTTCCCTTCCCCAGGACCCACGTAAGCCAAATGCACAAGGTGGAACATGTGCCTAGAGTTCGTTTGCAGTGGCTAGAGGCCTTGGTGTGCCCATTTTCTTTCTTTCTCTCATCTGCCTCTCTCTGTCTCAAATTAATTAATTTTTTTTTTAATGAGCAAGGGTTCCATCTCCTGAACACAGTGAATTTCATATGGCAAGTGGCACCCACCTCTTTCCAGCATTTATTCTCTAAGCAAAGACTTGGGCTGTGGAATCTCAGAGCTGCTGTGAAAGTTGAGAATCACTAGAAGACAATAAAACGTGTAGTTCTCACTCCCAAAGGAGTTGTTCTTCTGAGACAGTGCTTAGGAACTTGAACTTTCTCTCTGGCTCACATCCCCTGCTGAGTTATACCTCCAGTGACCTCTGTTCTGCCTCAGAGGAGCGACTTGTATCCTTCAAGCCTGCCTGCCTGCTACAAGTGCAGACACGAGACTAGAGGTGAATGTGGTCCCAGGGGAAGCAGTCATACACAATCAGTCAGGACACCTACTGCCCCTGCATTGAGCTCAGCCTATCCACTTCATGGTTGAGAGAGACAGAGATGGGGAATGAAAGAGGGAGGGAGGGAGAGAATGATGCATCATTCTACAGAGACTTCTTTCTTTCAGCTATAGCCCAAGAACCATGTAAGCTTCCAGGTAGGAGAGACAGCAAACCCCTCCAGAGTCCACTGGGGAAAGTTTGAACCCCAAGAAGTCTCCTGTCTACTTACATAGAATCGGCCCTCTCTTTGCTCTCCAACCCATGCTGACCCTAATTCCTGAGCTTGCCCTGGGCACAGTCCTGCTTCAGCTGTGCAGTTGACATCACAGCTTTGAACAGGTTGATGAACTGCTCCGAGTCTCCGTTTCCTCATCTGTGAAATGAAAGTAAGGATAACTCATTGGACGGCGTTAGTGAACCGCATACAATAAAATGTTTATGCAGTGTTTGGCATGCAGAACACTCTTAGCAACATTTGTTGTTGCCATGGTAGCAACAACAATAATAGTTGTAATATTGCTCCAGAACACTGACTGGAGTTAGTAAACACTCTGCAGTGTGACTCCAAACAGTTGACCCAAACTCTACTCACCTTGATTTTTTTTCTCATACATAAAATGGGTACAAGTTAGGGCTGGAGAGATGGCTTAGCGGTTAAGGCACCTGCCTGCTAAGCCTAAGAACATCAGTTCCAATCTCCAGGTCCCACGTTTAGCCAGATGCAAAGTGACTCAAGGGTGCAATGCCGCACTTGCCCACAAGGGGGCGCACACAACTGGCGTTCTTTCACAGCAGCTGAGAGGCTGCTGGCGTGCCCATTCTCTATCTGTCTTCCTCACCCTCTCTCTGTGTCTCTCTCCATAAACAAAAAAGGGTACAATTAGAGTATGCAACTTATAGGATTATTTTGAGAATTAAGATCTTTGATCAGCTCTTGGAATAACGCTCCCCTCATATTAGCTATTACAGTATAATTATCATTACTTAATGTTTTAATGAGCAATTTATTTATTATTAGACCAAAGTCAATTATATATAAACTAATAAAATATTTCTTTTTCTTTTCTTGCATTTTTTCTGGTGCTGGGGAAGTCACTTAAAGTCTTGTGTACACTAAGAGATCACTCTACCACTGGTTACTTCCCAAGACCTCAGCCTAACAGAAAAAGACATGCTGAAAGTCAAAACGATATGCCATCAACCAGCCCTGAGACCCTGGGCTACTTTATTTCTCCATAAAGTTCTGCCCACTTCTCAGCTTCCATTCACAGGAACTGTGAGGAGAAATGGGAGAGCCAGTGTGAACAGGAATTTTAAATAAGTAAAGCCCCTAAAATATTCGAGGTAGCCCTCATTTTAAATGCAAGGCTTTCTTAAGGTAGGGTCTCTTGTATCCCAGATTAACCACAGACTTGCTTTGTAGCCAAGGATACTGTGAGTTTCCATCCTCCTGCCTCCACCTCCCAAATGTTGGGGTTATCAGCAGGTGTCACCATGCCTGCTACATGCAGTACCAGGACCTTGTACACACTGGGCAAGCACTCTACCAAGTGAGCTACATTACATCTCTAACCCCTTCACATGCCTTTGAAAAACCCATCTTAAGTCCTCCAAAGGTAAGTGTAGAATGTCAAACACTAGAGATATTTTAAACTTATTTGGCATTTCTTTGTCCTGGAGAGACTTAGGCATACACTGGGAGGGGGCCATCACTCAGTAATACGGTTTTTCTTTTTGGGTTTTTAAAAATTTATTTATTTATTTATTTATTTATTTATTTATTTATTCATTCATTCATTCATTTATTTGAGAGAGAAAAAGAGGGGGGTGAGTGAAAGAGAGAGAGAGAGAGAATACACCTCTCTGGTCACTGCAAAAGAACTCCAGACACATGCACCACCTTGTGCATCTGGCTTATATAGGTACTGGGGAATCAAACCTGGGTCCTTAGGCTTTGCTAAGTCATCTCTCCAGCCCAAGAAACCAGGCTGTTTTTTTTTTTTTTTTTTTTTAAGCACTAAAAAGAAAAGTAAACAGATAAGATACAGGGCTGGCAAATCAAAGACCAAAGTACTCCAGAATCCTAAGTATTTTGACAATCAACATGATGCCCCAAGTGAAATATTCAGCACCATGAAGCTTTTATTATTATTAATGTGTTAAAATTTTTAAATTATTTTTTAAAAATACTAAGCTATTTAAAAATATTGTGTGAAACTACCTTTCAGCTTTATGTGTAAGATACATATGAAACACGAGTGAGTTTTGTGCTTAGGTTTTGGTCCCATCCTCAGGATATCTCATTATGTATGTGCAACTCTTCCTTGATCAAAAGAAACAGTTCAAAAATCTAAAATATTTGGGGCCCAAATATTTCAGATAAAGGATAGCCAGCCTGCATACACAGTAACCTTGCTGTCTGATTTGGAGGTTGCCTCCAAAACCTGTCATTGGTAGAGACCGCTGAGTGAGAACACAAAGTAGTACGGAGTCAAGGAGGTCACTTATTAAACCCGTGTTTTCTAGAGAATGCTAGTCAGAACTGTCTAGATTCCTGGGAGAACTTTGAAAAACTTAAATTACTGTTCATTTGCTTTCATACATCATGGGGTGGGGGGTGGAAAGCACGGCTCACATATTAAACATTACTTTAATGATACCTTTCTTCAAATATTTTTTAAAGTGTAAGCCAATTTAAAGTGAAATACTGCATGTATGAGGGACCATTGCGGAAGAGGGGGCGGATAGAATGGAAGAGCCAAAGGAAGGATATGACCTCTTACTATGCAGCTGCCCAGACAGAAATTGGCCTTGATATCCATGATCTTGCAGTGCCTAGCAATATCTTTGCAAGACCCTCAAAATAGAAGAGAAAGATGATGTCACCAAATTAGGAGAGAGACTAATGGAGAGAGGGAGGGGATATGATGGAGACTGGAGTTCTAAAGTGGAATGGAGGAGGGGAGGGAAATATCAGGTGGGGTTTTTTTGGCATGTAAGATTAAAAGTCAATAAAAAAATAATAATTAAAAAAAATCTGAAAAGAGGGATTAAAAAAAAAGTTTGGAAAATGTGACACTGAGCAAACCTTTACCAAGCATCTACTATTTGTGTGTGCTCCTACAAGAATGTGAGCTGCATATGACATTAAATATGATTAAATATGCACAACTGGGTGCCAGTGCTTGAAGGGGTTCCATCTGGAGTGGGGAAGGGTCATGCCCATACCCACTGTAGCTCAGTATGCTAGGCAAAACGCTGACTGGTCATGAAAGTACAAACCAGAGGCTAGAGAGGGCTGTGTGGTAACTTGCTCTTCCTAAGCAAACATGAGGGCCTGAGCTGCCTGGCTCCACCCGAGATAGAAGCTCCAGATCCTACATCAGCAGCTGGGCATGGCCACGTACACCTGTGACTCCAGTCCCGCAAAGGAGAGCAAGATACCAGGGACTCATCCATGCTCAAGAAAAACAGAGAGCTCTGGTATCAATAATAATAATAATAAAAAAACCCTCCAGCTCAAAATGAGGACAGGCAGAAAAGCAACGGAGGGAGACACCTGACATTCTGCACTGGCCCAAGACAAGCATGCATGCGGGGTGCTGCAAGGGCACATGCACATGCATACACCACACACACGCCAATCAATAAATACAAAAGTGAAGGTACAAAGCAAGCCACAGCAAGTGGGATCCATTCAGCGAGGGCACCTGAGAAGAGCTTCAGAGAGGAGGAACAGTGACTGGTTGTTGAGTGTGCACCGGTCCCCAGTTGTACAGTATTAAATCGTATTTAATGATACATGCAGTTCTTATTCTTGCAGACAAGATAAACAAAATCTTATTGGTTGGACTGGAGAGATGGCTTAGCAGATGAGGTGTTTGCCTGCAAAGCCAAAGGACCCAGGTTCAATTCCCCAGTACCCATGTTAGCCAGAGGCACAAAGTGGTGCATTTGTCTGGAGTTCGTTTGCAGTGGCTGGAGGCTCTGGCTTACCTATTTTCTCTCTCTCTCTCTCTCTCTCTCTCTCTCTCTCTCCCTCCCTCCCTCCCTTCCTCCCTCCCTCTCATTACTCTCTTCTTCTCTCTCTCTCTCTCAAGTAAAAAAAATATTTAAAAAAACAATTTAGTGCTCAAGGGAATATGTGATGCAAGTTGTGATGAATGGCATTGAAGGAACAAGCTGGTGGCTCTACCACAAGCAAATAATTTAAGCAGAGACCCCAAGACTTAGAAATGGTGTGTTGTGCCTCAGAGATAGGGGGTACAGTTCATCTCAGGAAGGAACAGGGCACAAAGCACCAAAGACATTGAATGCTTCACCATCCTCAGGATATCTCATTGAGCTGTATTGTGCATGTTTATTCTGATAGTGTATACATAGTCTGTAACTTCCCATCTTAACCGTCTCATTCTCTTCTCATTGCTGGGACAAAGCACCTGACCAAAAGCAGCTGGTGGGAGGAAAGTTTTTATTTTGGCTAACAGTCTTGAGGGGAAGCTTCATGATGCCAGAGAAAAGCATGGCATGAGCAGAGGGTGGACATCACTTCTGCCATAGCAGGTGGAAAATGGCAGTAAGAGAATGAGTCAAGCTTTGGCAGGGTGGAGCTGCCCTAAGCCCAACCCCAGCAACATACCTCCTCCAGCAAGGCTCCGCCTCCCAAATTGCCATCAGCTGGGGACCAAGCATTCAAAAAACTTGCATTTATGGGGGATGTCTGATTCAAACCACCATAGCATAGTACTTCTCTGTGCTGAGTATACTTACATCATTGCACTACATGTCAGATAGAGGCAACGAGAGAGAGAGAGAGAGAGAGAGAGAGAGAAGGAGGGGTCCATGCCAAGGCCTGTAGCCACTGCAAATGAACTCCAGATTCTTGCGCCACCTTGTGCATCTGGCTTACGTGGGTCCTAGAGAATCGAACCTGGGTCCTTAAACTTTGCAGGCATGCACCTTAACCACTAAGCCATGTCTTCACCCCAGAATTGCCTTCTTTTTAAGGCTGAATCACATTCCACTGTATGTATAACCCACATTATTTATGCATTCATCCATCAAGGGACACTGTTGCTTCCACATTTTGAATGTTGTGAATAATGCTGCTATGGGTATATGACTATCTTTTCAAAACTCTGCTTTATCTTTTTCTGCATACGTGTGTATGGTGTGCATACATGTTCACAGGGATGCTGGTGCACATGTGTGTTGAGGCCAGAGGATAATCTTGAGTCTTATACTCAGGAACATCGTCCTGTTTTTATTAACTTTGTGTGGCGTATGTGTTGTATTATTGGTGGTGTGTGCACCGTGTGCATGTGTGCGTGCAGAGGCCAGAAGAGAACTTTGGGTGTTGTTTTTTCCAGTTAGTGAACCCCAGCAATCCCCAGTCTCTGTCCCCCACCTACTGGGGTTATAGATATGCATGGCCACAACAAGCTTTTTATGAGGTTTCTGGGAGTCCAGCTCAGGCAATCTCATGCCCTTCTAGGCTCTCATAATGAGGCAGCAAGTGCTCTTAACTGCTGAGCCATCTCCATAGGCCCTTGTCTAGTGTTTTCATTGACAGTTTTCATACATGAACATAATATGATTAGATCACAATCATTCCTGTTACCTTCGTTTCTCTCTCCTCTCCTGGCCCCTTCTACTGATCCTGTTCTTCTCTCCAACTAGTACCTCTTCTATTTTGATATCTTTTTTCCCTCCTCCATTATCCATGTTGAAATATTGATGAGCTCAATATTGTGCAGATCCTGTAGAGATACCTTTGGCCACTGTGAGGTCATGAAGTAATAGCCACTTCATGTCTGGAAGATAAAGGCCTACAGAACTCCACCTCATTCTCTGGCTTTATGTTTTTCCCACCTCTCTTCTGCAATGTTCCCCGAGCCTTGGAGGGCATGATGGAGCAGGCTTATTTAGTGTTGAGCACTCAGTAGTCTTTTATTCTCAGCATTTTGACAAGTGTTGAGTCTCCCCCAGTAATCACTGCCATCTGCAAAATTGAAGCTTCTCTGACCAAAGGTGACAGCAGCACCAATCTGTGGGCATAACCATCATATAAATACTTTGAGGACAATTTGATGGACACAACATATCCATTAGGACCCACAATAGTAAGTTCCTCCCTTCCCACCTCTTTTTAAGACAGGGTCTCTTACTGGCCTGGAGCTCAACATTAGGTTAGATTGGCTAGCCAGTGCGCTCCAGGGATCCTCTGCTCCCCACTTCTCCAGTTCTGGGATTACAAATCTACACTGCTATCCCTGGCATTTTTATGTAGATTTTAGGAATCAAACTCAGGTCCTCATGCAAGGCAAGCACTTTGCCCAATGACTTATCTCCCCCTTGCCACCTTGCTTGAAATTCTTGTAGGTATGTGGCCGGAAATAGAATTGCCGAGTCATACAGTGATTCTATTTTTAGCTGTTTGCAGAACTGCCCTACTGTTTTCCATAGCAACTGCACCATCTTACTTTTCTACCAACAGTGCACAAGTGTTCTGACCTCGCCCATCCTTGCCATACTTATTTCCTATATTACTCCCATGTTGCCATCTTATTGAGGAGTAACTCATATCTCATGGTGGTCTTGATTTGCATTTCTCTCATGCCGCTGGGCACCTTTTTATATGTTTGTTAGCTATTTGTATATTTCCATAAAGCCTCATTGTAATCATTTACCCAGGTTTTACTTGTCTGCTGTTGCTGTTACTGTCGGGTGGACTGTATCTTTTAATTAATGGTGAGCCAAAAGGTTTTTAAGCAGGGCATTAACGGTGTTAGGCGCGTACGCCTCACAGTTAGAAAGATGAATTGGCTACAGGAAGCATGAAGCACAGCTCCCCAGGAACTGGCTTTGCAATGGTCCAGTTGAGAAATGATGAGAGCCGGAACCAAGGCAGCAACGATGACTAACTGAATAATTAATAATTACTATCTGCTCACTCCTGAAAACTGCATTTCCCATCATTGGAGAGGGGTCTGTGTTCCCTTCTAGAAAAATGAGCCCTGTCGCAGGACCTTATCTCCACCCCGTCCCCCACTGTTGGGTGCACAGACTCAGCCTCCCTGCTCTTTGGGGGCTGTGACTTGTGGCTGTCTGACGGCTGTCCTGAATCCTTAGTCACTGCTCCCCAGAGAAAAGCTCTGTCATTGCTGAGTGCTCTGTTGGATAAAAACATGTCCTCGGTAGAAGAATTTCTGAATGGTAGGAGACTGGCAAGGCTGTTAGGGTTTCCAGGATTCAACACATTCAAGTTCATGGGCTGACCCCCGTCAGGTACCTTTTAATCCTTTTCCTAGCAACTTCCCGAGCTCTGAAATGCATCATTTTGGCAGGAAAGGGACCAAGACCTCACTTGTTACTGCCTTTGGATATAACAAATGACAATCTTTTCCCTTTTATTTGAAAAAGCAATGGAGCTTGCAGTTAGAAAACCTGGTCTTGACATTGGGATTGAGCACCTCACCCTTGGAATCTCCACTTCCGCCACTGTGAAATCAAGGAAACAGCTCCTGTGGTTTTTACAAGCTGGAACTACAGATTGCCCCACTCAGCACCCACTTCAGTATCCACTTTATCTCCTTTCTGCAGACATGGGAAAGCTAAAAACAATAGTCCTCAGGCCTTTTGGTAGCTAGGGCATCAAGTGTGATTTTATCGTCAGCCTTCCAGTCCCCGTCACTAGAATGCAGGACTGAGTTAGGTGTTATGAGAGGAGGCCTGCCGGGGGTCCCTCTTGCTGGAGACCAGCAGTCCTCCACCTACCAGCTTGGCTCTGAGGCTCTGATTCTGCTGCCTCTAGCTACCGCAGCTTGTGTGGTAGCAGCTCTGTGGGTGGGTCAGTTCTACAGCATTGTTCCTGCAAGACAGTCCAGAAGCATTCTCTGAAAGAACTCTTTCAGCCCAGCCAGCAAACTCCTTAAGTATCGAATCCCTTTTGCTACCCTATTGGCAGATGCTTACTGAATTGTTGGCCTTCACGTTTCAATGACCTCTAGCCATTTCTGTGACCTGCAACCCAACCCAAAATGGTTTACAGGATTACAAAGACAGCCCCAAATAACCCAGTGAACATTCCTGGCACTCTTTATGGCTCTTAACAGGAGCTGTGTAAGAGCTGGTCAACTCTAAACCTGACAATGGAGCTGACTGCCACCTTATAGAGGAAGCTACTGCTTAATTATTACTATGGAGGGACACCATTATTACTTGGAGGGCTGTATCATACATTGTCCTTTTCCTGTGCTCATGGATCTCTGGAAGGTTTTCAAAGGGAAATAAGAGTTTCTTAGCTAGAAATAAGGTTTAAAGGGCTAGGAATGTACCCCAGTGGCACACCACTTGCTTCATATGTCTCAGAAGGGAAGGAGGCTGTGGTGGACGTTTTACTTTCAAACCACTGGAAGGACAGCTTGATCATTCTGTCTTTTTCCATCTAATATTTTTTCCCTAGGATATTCTCACTGGGGGCATAGGTCTTTACAATTGCATTCACTCTTGAACCCAGGCCAAATTATCCTGAACTTCTTCCCAAGAGTCCACATGCCCATCCAGTTAACCATATGGTCTCCGTCCTGTGACTAAAAGCCTCACAATGCACCTGTCTTGACTTCCCACATCTACCTGGTTTCAAATCCACATAGCGAGACATTTGGTACATGTGTCTAGGTTTCAGAGGACTCTCGGAATACTTGCCTGAATAGCTCCAGTCCTGCATTCATGTCCTCTCTGCCACCAGCACCCATGGTTTTCTCTTCTTAATCATATACCAGCCTCACCAGAGTACTTTTGCCTTATCAGACTTCCAACACACCATGATGTATACCAGCCTAAAGCCCCTTGTTGGCTGCCAGTACCCCTGGCCCTGGTCCCTGCAGCTTCATTTGCAACCTGACCCCCTTTCCATACCCCTGCTCCCGCTTCAGGACCTCTTGACCTTGGTTAGTGTCCTCCCCTCATGACCACACACATTTCCACATCGGCAGCTTTTCACTCCATCAGTTCCCACTCTATACAGTATGAACCTTGTTTGCAAAGAGCTTGTTCAAAACCTTGGTACGTGAGTGACAACTGAAGTTGGAGTCACTTAGCTTCTCGGGGCTTCTGTTTACTCATCTGTAAAATGGAGTTCTCCTACCTGGCTGCTTTGAGGATCAACAGAAGAAACTCCCAGAATGCATTTAGAATGGGACAGATGTTCTATAAATCACTGTTCTCTTCTCTCCACAGTCCCTAAGAGTGAGTCGCATAATTAAACAAGCTTTTATGTATGAAGTGTTCCAAACAGTATCTGACATACAATACATGCTGAGTTAAGATTAACCATCTCATTTAATGTGAAGAAGTACCAGGCAAAGTGTTCCTCTCTGCTTGTTATCCCATCATTGTGAACATCAGTTTGGGGAACTTGGAAGATCAAGTATGCTGGGTGAGGGGAGGTGGGCAGCTCAGAGCTGAGAGAGGACCAGACACCGCAGGAGCCAGGGGGGAGGGCTATAAATGTGTGCATTTCCCAAAACCAACTTTGCCTCATTTTTAATTTTGCTAATGGCCACTCTTCATTTGAGATGTCATCCTGAAATAACTCTTTTAATAAAGGAGAATGAATGCATTCATTTTCCCCCTTCCTTCCTCTGTATGGGCAAGGACTTGGTGCAATGATGTATATCACCCTTTTATTTTAATTAAGCATATAGCTGTGAGAGGCTTGTAAAAATGTTGCCAACAGAGAAATGCTTTAACGGATGTGAACTTGAGGTTGGCTTGTCCCATATATCTTTACTACATAAAATTACCCTCTTCATCTTGCACGTGAGGTGAATGGATGAGCCCTGGTGCGTGCCTTGGAGTGGTAGTGTTTCAGGAAGTAGGATGTTTTGGAGATGCAAAGAACATGAAATGGTCAATTTTCAAGAAAGTTGTGGGGAGAGGAGCAAGGAAAAGAAGAGCTGTTTTGTGTCTATAATCATGTGCAGGAAAATGCTACTAGGGAGTTCTGCTGTCACTTTGTCTTCCACATCAAGTGACAGGTGATGTCTAAATGTACAGATCTGTAAGAAGGAAAAAAAGCAGGATTTTAAGTCAGGGGACTGTAAAGCCTCTAAACTTAGTCATTCTTCTAAGTCCCTCCCCACCCACACACACACACTGCAGGGACAGAGCAAGGTGGCTCACAGACAGGCAGGTAAAGTGAGTGAATGACATCTTACAGATATGCAGTGGCTTATCTGCTATAAATCGCTAGGTGCCACATGGAAGGCTTAATGTGTGGTATTCCTAATTCCTGTTTTCTAAACTAGAGGAGGAGGGACCTCTGGTTTGTGCAAACTAGTTCTTTATGAAAGAGAAAAGTGAACAGTGTAAATAGAGGGTGACTTACATCCAACAGGATTTAAAAGTCAAAGAGATTCTCCAAAGCCCTGGAATGCATACAGGAGCCCCTGAAATGTGAGACACCTGAGGCTGGAAAGAAGCATTGATACCATGTTCTGGAGCTGGGCAATCCGGCCTCATAGTATGGCATCTGTGTTCCCTCCTTGCAGCCACGATTGTCTCATTATTGTGAATAATTCATACTGAGATTATCCCCCCTGACTCTGGTAAAGTTGTTCTTGCTCTTTAGAAAACTGGCCACCATGATCCCTTAGGTGCATGACATCCTGGAGAGGGAAGTGAGCCACACGATGGAGTGTGTAGATAGAGGCCTCACACAGTAGAGGGGTTGTGGCCAGAAAGACTCAAAGACCCAAGCCCAAATTCCTCAGGCAAACTTGCAGGTCTCACTCAAGGACAGGACAGACTTCCTGGCCTCGTCACCTTTTATTGTCCTTTTCTAGAATTTTTGCCAAAACCCAAACCAGGTTGCTACAGAATCTCTGCCTTCTAGAATTGAGGTCATTGGTTCAGAGAGTTTGAGGTTCAGACAGCTCGAGGTTCTAAAGAACACTGCTTGGGCTGGGGAAATGGCTTAGTGGTTAAGGTATTTGCCTATGAAGTCTAAGGACCATGATTCCATTCCCCAGGACCACATGAGCCAGTTGCACAAGGGGGCGCAGGCATCTGGAGTTCATTTGCAGTGGCTAGAGGCCCGGGCGTGCCCATTCTCTCTCTCTCTCTATCTGCCTCTCTTTCTCACTCTCTCAAATAAATAAATAAATAAAAATACATTAAAATTATTTTTTAAAGGGGGCTGGAGAGATGGCTTAGTGGTTAAGCACTTGCCTGTGAAGCCTAAGGACCCCAGTTTGAGGCTTGATTCCCCAGTACCCATGTAAGCCAGATGCACAAGGTGGCACATGCATCTGGAGTTCATTTGTACTGTCTGGATGCCCTGGTGCACCGATTCTCTCTCTGTGTCTCTCTCTGTCTCTCTCTCTCTCTCTCTCTCTCTCTCTCTCTCTTTGTTGCTCTCAAATAAATAAAAAATAAAAAATTATTTTTAAAAAAGGTCACTACTTAAAAAGATAAAGTAACACCCACTTCCAGGTAGCAGAAGCCAGAAACCACCCCTCTTCGACTTTAACCTCTCTAAATATCTTAGCACAGACTGAATATTGATATATTCTCAAGCAAGTGCTCAGATAGAAGAGTATATTGAATAATATCAAGTTGAGTAAAAATTTCCAAAATTTGGCATAGAAAACCTGTTCTTATATGTTAGTGCTTTTTGATCAATGAGGAAATAATTTTAAATGGCAACTATATAGAACTCAAAACATAATCCATGGGCTGGAGAAATAGCTCAGTGGTTAAGGTGCTTGCTTGCAAAGCCTAATGACCCAGGTTCCATTCCATAGTACCCACATAAAGCCAGATGCACAAAGTGGCACATATGTCTGGGGCTCGTTTGCAGCAGCTACAGGTCCTGGCACAGACATTTCCCATCACCTCTCTATTTGCAATGAAATAAAAATATTTTAAAAACATAATCCATTATTATTGTTACTATTTTTTTAGATTTATATATTTATTTGAGACAGAGAGGGAGAGAGTGGGGGTGGGTGGGGAGGTAAGGAAAGAGAATGGGCACACCAGAGCCTCTAGCCACTGCAAACGAACTCCAGACACATGAACCACCATGTGCATCTGGCTTATGTGGGACCTGGATAATAGAACCTGGGTTCTTAGGCTTCACAGGCATGCGCCTTAAGTTCTAAGTCATCTCTTCAGCCTTTTTTTTTTTTTTTCATTAGCAAGCACCTTAACTGCTAAGCTACCTCTCCAGCGCCTGTTTGACTTTTAAGCGAGATGATGATTTTTAAGCAGAGGCTTTTTAAGCAAAAGTTAAAGTCAGAGCACTTTTGGCTGGGGAAAAAAGTAGAATTTAACCATCTATCCATGACCTTGAAAGTGTCCCTGGAGTTATGACCCTCCCTTCCTAAAACAGAGAAGTCTCCTATCCAAATCATGCTGCGGTACCCCTACATTGACATTTGGGGAGTCTGCAGTGGCGGGGTTTTGTGCGGGTCATACCACAAAGCTGAATTCTTCCACCTGAGCATATTTCATTGCAAGAGCAAAGAAGTTGTTAGAAACCAAAATCAAGTTCACAGACCTCTTATAAAATATATTCACCCTCACCCAGGCAGTTGTTGACAGCAGGGCTGGAGCCCTCAGTGACAATAGATGGACCAACTTCCTCAGCCAAAGCATTACCAGCCCTAGGGACCCTTTAAATTTCATTTTATTTTTCTTTTGCCCAAGTCAGAACATCAGGCAAGAATACGTGTATATGTAAGATGAATGCAGTGCACAGTTGCAATTTCTCCTGCTAGGAGCCTCTCCACACCTTGAATTTTGGACTCTCAAGCCGTCCTTAACTGCGGCTTCATTTTTCTTCCCTGTCATTACCTGATTTCATCTGAAAATCTCGGCATGTGGTTCTCTTTTCCCTTAATTCATTAGATTTGGCATTGCTGTTTATTATATCAACTTGACATCTGTCTAATATAACATCTTTGAAGCACCAGGATGTTTTTTTAAAAAGAGAGAGAGAATGAGAGAGGATTTAACTCTCCAGGGCTAACTGGAGACTGTTTAAATTTATAGAGGTGACTTTAGCCCTTTTGCAGATCTTTCTCTAGATAGAAATATATTTGTAATCAAAATGATAATCCGTATTCCTTTATTCTTCAGCAGAGATGCAAGGAGAAAGACTTGGGGGAAGGCTGAGCTATTTACTCATAGACCGTTTAGAGTAAGTGTAGTCTGTCCTGGGAGAAAAGATTGTATTAGCTTGGTAAAGCCAACCCTTTCAGCCTGTGGGGGGAGAAAAAGAATTGCACAATGGCCCTGCAAAGGTTTCCTTGGCTTCTGCAAAGACGAATTCAATATTAACATGCCAAAACCTTCCGGATTGGAGTGTATGCTTCTAGAGATAATACAGACATAAAAGCGATACTGAATTTCTCTTTTCTGATAGGAAACAGGAATCATTACAACAGACCACAGGCTTTAGAGAGAATGCTGACAGGGAGCTCCAGAGCCAGGTGGGGTTGGGGGGTGGGGGGTGTGATCATTTGCAATACAGAGAGTACCATTAAAAAATTACAGTAGTTGCACCAAGGACATGTGCCTTGTTTGGAGTTCTGGTTGGAAGCCTCTGCTATAAAGTCTCAGTAAAAGAAAACCAAGCCAAGGACCCAGGTTCAATTCCCCATACCCGTGTAAACCTGATGCACACGGTGGCGCATGTGTCCGGAGTTTGTTTGTAATGGCTAGAGGCCCTGGCACACACATTCTCATTTTCTCTCTCTCTGCTTCTCTCCTCCTCTCTCAAATAATATTTTGTCTAAAAAAGAAAGAGAACCAAATACAGAGCTCTGACCAGGATTTATGTCAATAACCAGATGCACTTCCCTGCAGTCCTACAGGCAGATAAAGAAGAACAAGTAAACAAGGTCAAGGAACAGAGCCCCCACCTATCCCCAACCCATCTTGTGTGGTAAGACTGGGACTTCGCTAAGGGATCTGTTGACTTTAACCCTGAACCTACATTCTCTTTTTTAAAATTAAGAACATGCTTTGTATGGATACATCATGTGTTGGTACCATCTTTTCCCTCCTTCCTGCCCCCATTCCACAGGGGCCTTCCTCAGTGAGGTTGCTGGTATTCCCCATGGGGTTGTGGGTTATGCATTGTGGGAGCAACAGTCAATTCTTGGGGGGAAGCAATGCCTCTGGGTATGACATCTCAACTTGTGGCTCTTACAGTCTTTCTATCCCCTCTTCTGCAAAATTCCCTGAGCCTTGTTGAGTGTGTTTTGTTTGTTTTTTGTTATTGTTTTATTTTGAGAGAGAGAGAGAATGGGTGTACCAGGGCTTTCAGCTACGGTGAACAAACTCCAGGCACACACATCCCCTTGTGCACATGTGCACCATTTCATGCTTGTGTCACTGTGCATCTGGCTTACATGGGACCTGGAGATTCAAACATGAGTTCTTAGGCTTCACAGGCAAGTGCCTTAACCACTAAGCTATCTCTCCAGCTCAGTGGGTATGTTTTAAGTCTACTTCAGTGACGAGCCTCTGGATCTCTGCTTTGGTATGTGTTGAGTATCCTTGGCATCTGTCTCCTTCACCCTGGCACTGATTGTCAGGCTCACCATGGAAGCAGCACTCTTGCTCATCTCCCCACTGCCTCTGTGGTTTCACCTCGACCTTGGCTGAAATTTGAGGATCTTGCTACCTTCTGAAAATAAAAAAAAACAGATTATCCAACCAAGAGTAAAGTCAGCATAGGTTAAATAGGATAAGTGTTATTGATTTAGGGAGATTTGGATGGATGTAGCCCCTCTTTTAGCCAAAGACTAGTAGCAGCTTGACACTGGAGAGCATAATCTTTGTCTCCATAGGATTCAGACCTGGTTCCCAGTTCCAGATATAGGTTCCTTTCCACTGAGCGGATCTCTTAGCCAATCAGAAAGCCATTGGTTTCCCACCAAGGCTACGTGCCACCATTGCACTGGTGTGTACTTGTTGTCAGGCTAGTTGTTTCTGAGTAGCTTAGACCCCTGCTTGCTCACACCATTGCTGTCCGATTTCCTCCAGTAGCTCATGTAGGGCTTCCCAGCACTAGACGGGCTAACTGTCTGGGGATTGGCTCTCTTCTTGATTCCAGCCAGGTCTCTCCATGACCCTGAACCTAAGTTCTTAACATTACCCTTAACCTGAGGTCCAGTGTTGATTTCAGGTCCTCTTGAGTCTGTCAACCCCTAAACCCAGCAGTGATTATGGAGTGATGCACATGGCTATATTAGTCCCTGGGTGCGCACCATCCCACCGGAGGGATAGAAAACTCCTGTTTAGCGGTCCCTCATTTGTTTCTGTCTGCTTTGTACCTCTGAAGCTGAACGTATTAGTCATGTCGGATGACAAGGATTGCAAAGATGTTCCCAGCTGTTCAAGAAGGGGCAACGTGACAGGCAGAAAAGCTGCTATCAATAACCAGATGCACCGTGGGTGAGGTGCATGGCATTTCGGTGTTGTCAGCAATCTGTCCAGACCACAGTCATTCTCTTCCCTGTGTGAAGCTCCCCCATGGAGCTGAGTGAGAACATTCCTGGAGACAGGAAGAAGGAAGGGAAAAGGAGGGGTGGGGGGAAGATGGTCAGAAGGAGGAAAGGAAGGGAAAAGAAACTCAAAACTGCAATACACATTATTTTGAAGATGTGCCATCCATTTTGTTAAGTGGAAGCGAGTTATGATCTAAATCAATAGACTTGATAATGTTTTCATCTTGATTTTGATACTCTCCTGTCTCACAAACAACTTGGCTTTTAAGAAAAAAAAGGGAGGGGGGAAGTTCCCTGGGCAAGGAGCCTCGGATACACTTAATTTAAGGCTGATGTTTATGACTGGTCATTGACCTTGAAATTCCATTAGCACTAATGAAGGACAGTGCAGGATGCTTCCGCCCCAAGTCCTGTAAGTGATGCACTTGGAGCTGGGATGGCCCTGCCCCCTGTTTCTTCGCTGGGCTGGGAACTGCCTTTCACTGAGTCCTGGTACTTCAGCAGATGGTACAGAGTGAGCCTCAGGGTCCTAGAGGAAACAGAAAAGTCCCATGAGAACCAGGCACATCATATCTGCTATATCTGAATTTCCTACAGTATTGAAATCCATAGACTAGGCAACTGGCATCCTAAAATCTTCCACTCACTTAAATCAATATCCCCTATGTGCCCATCACTTAACATTGAACAACTGGGAATATTTTGCTCTGAGTAAGGCAGGTGCTCTGTTAGATGTATTTTAAGTGACAGTCAGTGTGACATCTTACTCCTGTATGTTTCAGTATGCGACACTAAATAGTAAAACTATGTTCCTAAAAATCTACAACACAATTGTCACACTTAACAAAATAAATAGCAGTTCCCGAGACTCATCCAATATCCAGTCCCCATGAGCAGTCCTCCGATTGTCCTAAAATTGTTGTTCAACAACTGATTTGTTGGAACTACAATTTAAACATGGTCTGTCATTGTGTGTACAGTCACGTCTCTTTTAGTCTGGAGCTGTGTTATGCAATACAGTAGCCTTGGGCCATGCATGGCTAAGGGATGCTGAAATGTGGCTAGCCCACATTAACATGTGCTGCAAGTATAAACTGTACTTTCAGAAGCCACACCACAAAAAAAGCATGAATTCTCAGAGATAATTTTACATATATGTTAGGTTGAAATTATTATATTGGGGACATGTTAGGTGTCACAAAATTTATTCATGAACATGTGTTTGTTTTTAATTGTGGTTACTGGAAATGTTTAAATTAGGTACATGGTTCCTATTGTGTTTCCATTGAATGGTACTGGTTGGTTAATCTAAAATACTTTCTTCCTCCCCTTTTTTGTTTCATGAAGTTTGGCTTGTTGAAGAAACCAGACCATTTGCCTGAAGTATGTCTCCCTTTCTGGATTTTTCCAAAAGCGTCTTGTGATACAGTTTAACCGGCTCCTCCACAACCCTCCTCATTTCTACCAGCTGATTATTCAGATCAAAGCTTGCTCAGATTTGGGTTTCAGGTTTTTGACAGGAACACTCAGCAAGTGATCCCAAGCGTATGTGGGACAGATGTCAGGATGCTGACCGTGTTTGGTTCGGTTCTCCTGCTAAGAATCAGCTGCTGTCCTGTAGCCGTGTTCCCACCTTCAGTCAGCCACAGCCCCCCTGAGAAGCCACCGGTCACTTCAGTGGTTTAGCATTTATTGATGACTCCCTTTTCAGTATTTTGTTTGTTTATTTAATTTATGAGAGAAAACTGTAAACCCTCATAGTGGTGAGCCCATATCTCTGCTGTCCCCCATCCCTGGCCTTCTGTTTGGCTCTGTCCACAGATGGAGCTACTGGTGACCATTCCTACCCAGCCACTCTGCCTCCTTCTTGTATTTCATTTTGTGACCGCCGAATCTGAACACTTAGGTTATAAATATGGAAGTGAACGTACAGAGATTTGAGAAAGGACTGAGTGGCAGAATTGGTACTAAAATCAAGGATCCTGTCTCCCAGGGGGATTCAGTTACCACTGGGATTCTGCAGATTGTCCAGGGGCAGCGCTGTAGCTCCTGAAAGTGCCACTTAGTGCATGGCCAGCCTCTCCCGATGCTGTGGCCACTGGGCCCTTTCTGGCCATGATTAAATCTTTCCCAAACCCTGGGCAGATTTTGCTCACAGCATTAGCTCTGGTTCCAGGCTGTCCTTTGGGAATATCGGTTGACAGGGTCAATGTGAGCTCCAAGTAAACAGGATTAATGCAACTACTTTGGAGACCCCTAGGGCAATATTTATCAAAATTCAAGTGCATATGCCCTTTCTGACCCAGCAATTCCACTACTAGAAATTTCTAACATATATTCACAAACTATTCCAAGATAATACATACCTTGAAGTTCACTGCCTCACAGAAAACTGGAAGCAACCTTGAATAGGGTACAAGCTACTGGCTTACAGCATGTCATATACAGAAATAGGAGGGGGCTATTTAAGGCTTGGGTGGAGCCGTACATAACATACTAATATTGGAAGATCTGCTCAAATGATGTACAGTTAAAAGGAAACTGTGTGAGTGTTGTATATAATCTTTTATTTGTGCCTAATTTAAATAATAAGCATGTATATATACAAAAATTCTGAAAGAAGAAAATTTCAATATTTTTAGAAAAAAAGACAGAATGGAAAGAAATTGTTTTTACTTTTCATTTAAATATTTATCTTTAAGGGATTCAGAACTACCATGGATATATTTTAAGTTTTTAATGTTGTTTACAAATAAGAGTGAATAAAATAAAGCAACAAGGTTAGAAAAATTAATGGTACATTTTATCATTTGCTCTGGCCACTGAATAAGATGACTTCAATACAGTTTCTCGGCCCAGCAGCAGCCAGGTAGATTACTATGGGATACAACCAGGCCTCATCTTAAAGTGCCAAGCCCTTGGCTGCATACAGTGGGAGATTCAGGCAAGCCATAAAGAGCTTGTGGTCAAGTTAGGGAGGAAAAAAAATCTAATAACCTAAAATGACTCAGAGCAATAGCGGGCAGTATGGAATTGATGCTGATAGAGGCTTCTAAATGCTCAGTGCTTCAGAATACAAAAGAGAATCTCCCACCAGGAGATTCTACCACCCTAGGTCAGGTCTACCCCACCAGGTCAGGTAGGGTAGGACACCTCAACTCATAAAATGTCTTAGAAGAATCCTGGCTGGGTAGATACTGTAAGAAGGAAAAGCAATGTGGGGCGGGGGGTGGTAATGAGCAGGACCAGAGCCGGGAAATGAGAATGATTGAGTGTAAGGGGAGTCTGCCATAGGTTCAAGGTCATTGGTTTTGGAAAATGAGCTTATAGATGAGAGGCTGTAGATGAATCCTAGATTTCTCATTTGGAAAATGTGACAAATACATCACAAAAAACATTATAAGGATTCGGTAGTGGCGTGTACATTCAGTTGACATTGTGTTTGTAGTATCCACCCAACTGTGCTGGCTCTAATGTGGGTGTGGAAAGAGGAGGAGAGGAATGCAGAGGGAGAGGGAGAGGGAGAGGGAGAGGGAGAGAGGGAGAGAGAGAGAGAGAGAGAGAGAGAGAGAGAGAGAACTGTCAAAATCAGTGTGTCTGCTTCCCGTTCATGACACGAACCTTAATGTGTGACACGAGGTTTCCCTGACCGCTTGTTTTCCATTTGAATTACTTGAGAAAAAGACACCTACTAAGAACTTCATCATTCTACAAAGGAAGGTCACTTAAAACATACAACAGCTGTAATCTCTAATTAATCATACATTTCAAAATGAAAACCCATAGAAAGGGTCCTGTTTAACATGGAAATACTGCTTACTCTGATCTGATCGTTACACATCATATGCCTGTAAAAATTATTATACTGTGCCTCACACAAAATACAAAGATATGGCTTCATTCATTAAAATTTAAAGGTTGAAGATGTCTAGCACAGCCAGCATTTATCTATGTAGTCTAGGTTTTCAGGTAGGCTCAAAATATTTTTATACCAAATCCTCTCCAAGCCTCCCTAAGATATGTGAGGTAAGTAAGCTAAGATAGGGAAGAAAAGATCTCCCTAAAAAATGATGTAACTTAGACTTGAACCTGGATCTACTGGGCTCTAGACAGCTGGCTTTCCCCAGTCTAATTCTGATGCCTGAGATGCCATCTACTGTAATCCCCCTTGATGCTGAAATCACAGCCTGGAATAATTTAGAGAGATCTCTGGTTAGATGGCAGTCGGTTCTTATTGCAGGAGAGTGTGTACAATTTTTTAATATGCTAACGAGTCTTATGCACTGTGAGACTGTCTCAAAAAAAAATCCTGAACGGTGTATTTAATTTAGATTTAGCAAAACCCTGTGTTTAATCAGAGATTCTTCATTAAAGGCATACTCACTGGGAGCTAATGATAAGTCATAGAAAATAAGTTTGAATCCACAGTACAGCTGTTCTCCCGGGTGTCTCCGCCATACCATTGTTGGGAGGCTGTAGGAAAGGAAGGCACTGTAGGAAGCTACTGCAGCTCAGACACCCCATAAATTATTCAAAACATACGCACTGTGGTCTAACATACACATATCTGTTACGTAGTAATTATTCCTTCACGAGTGTTTTAATAATCATTTGGTATTTAATTAACACACACTATTTGTCTTGGGAAGTGAGAGTAAGCAGGCGAAGATGAGACTGCTGGCTACCGAGGAGGCTGGCGGGCATCAGCGCGTGGAGCAGCTGTTGGGTTTTAAACACAGCTTTCTCTGCTTTTGTTTTTGTTCCTGGTGCCAAGCCCCAGGCTGCAGTGCCCACTTCTAGGGTCTAGGGTGTTCATTGCTGTTTTCTCTACCAAGGAAGGGCTGTGACTTCCTTCTCAGTTTTATAGGCAAGGCTCTGGAGCCCTCCTTAAGGAGAGAGGGATGGCATGAGCCAAGCTTGCAGAAGTCATGTTGAGGAAGGGTGGAGGTGAGGTGGTCCTCACGACCTGCTTCAGCAAGGGTCCTGTGACGGTGTCATCAACTCATCACTGACACATGGCCAAATGGGGGTGTGCACATGTAAATGTATGAACATCCAGATGCACACACACACATGATTATAATGAGTGTGTGTGAATGTAAAAAGGTGCAGATGTGCATAGACAATTATGTACATGCATGTCTATGTTTATGGATAAAAGTATTTCTTTCAACAACTGGAGGGAGGTAATGTCATGGAGACTGGGCTTTTCCAGACCCGTTAGTCTTGACCATGATTACTCTGTGAAATGGGCAGTAGTCACATTGAGCTTCCTAGTCATGTCAGTGAACAGATTTCATCTACATAATCAGACTGGCTCACCACAGAACTAAATGCCCTCCCATGGTCCATCATGAAGGAAAGCAGACGATTCCTTTAGAAGTTTGTTGTTAAGATGGGGATGTGGTGGCGCACGCCTTTAATCCCAGCACTCGAGGCACAGGTGGGAGGATCACTGTGGGTTCGAGGCCACCCTGAGACACAGTGAATTCCAGGTCAGCCTGGAGACCCTACCTCAAAAAAAAAAAAAAAAAAAAAAAAAAAAAAAGTTTGTTGTCTGCCCAGAGGTTCTATTCTACACACAATTATCTGATAATGTGACTCCTTTGGCTTTGGCTTTGAAATCATGTACCTATCTGTCCATGTTCAACAAGACAAGGCACATGACATATTTGCAACAAATGTACTGAGATTAAGCAGATCACATGAAAAGGAAGATGGGCTGCTTTGGAGAAATGACTAGAAATGGAACCTCGTCTAAGGAGTCATCAAAAGACCCCAGCTCAAGGGCTGGAGAAATGGCTTAGCAGTTAAGGCACTTGCCTGCGAAGCCTAAGGACCCAAGTTTGATCTCTCTCTGATTCCATGTAAGCCAGACACACAACGGTGATGCAAGCACAAGGTCACACATGCCCACTAAGTGGCACAAACATCTGGAGTTTGATTTCAGTGGCTGAGGCCCTGGCATGCCAAATTCATTCTCTCTCTCGCTCTTTCTCTCTCACTCTCTCACTCACTCTCATTCTTGCTAAAAAAAAAAAAAAAAAAAGTTAAGGCACTTGCAAAACATAACAACCTGAGTTCAATTCCCCAGTACCCATGTAGAGCCAGATGCACAAAATGGTGCATACATCTGGAGTTCATTTGCAGTAGCTACAGGCCCTAGCACACCCATTCTTTCTCTCTTTCTCTTTCTCTCTCCTTGCAAAGAAATAAATAAAAATAGTTTTAAAAGTGAGACCTCAGCTCAGCAGACCCTAAGCTTTAGTCCTTCAGCATATGCCCAGACCCAGTCCAGAGGCTGGGTTCTGCTATAAGGAGCGGGCAAGTTTGGGGAACAACTATAAAAGAGAGGAAAATGGGAAGCATTGTTTTGTCCTATGTGTGTGTCTTACTACTTATAATGCCTAAATAAATCTCCAGGATGCATTCTCCAGTCTCCAGGCCAGGGATTACAACTCAAATGCCTTCAAGTAAAGCAATTGAGTGAAGTGGACAGGCATAATAAAATGACTTCTCTACCATTTGAAAATCAACAATGCAGGCTCCATGATCAATGGCAGCATGCACAGAGGCCTTAGTTTAGGAGTCAACAGGGACTCCCGCGGGCCATGCTGAAAGAGAAATACGGCTTGCTTATACTGAAGACCCTCACCCCAAGCTGGTGGACATTCTAAGTTTCAAGAGAAGCCAAAAATTCAGATGTTTGTGTAAATTTTCTTTTTAAAAAAAAATTTTATTTATGTATTTGAGAGAGACAGAGAGTGTCTGTGTATGGGTGTGCCAGAGCCTCCTGTCACTGCAAATAAACCCCAGACACATGCACCACTTTGTACATCTGGCTTTATGTGGGTACTGGGAAATCAAATCCTGGACATCAAGCTTTGCAAGCAAGCACCTTAATCTCTGAGTCATCTCTCCAGCCCAAGTTTTCTGATTCTAAAATATTGGCTTAGATATTCTTTTTAAAAGATGGAGACCACATTAAATGCCAGTTTGCAATATACTGTAGGCAAAAAGGTTAAGACTATGCTCAAAATGTTGGCCTTCTTTGTGAGGACAACCCAGGAGAGGCACTTGTTATCTTTTTTAAAAAAGAAAGTATTTTTATTTATTATTTTTTTATTTGTATTTATTTATTTGAGAGCAACAGACAGAGAGAGAAAGAGGCAGAGAGAGAGAGAGAGAGAGAGAGAGAGCAGCAGGGTCTCCAGATATTGCAAATGAACTCCAGATGCATGCGCCACCTTGTGCATCTGGCTTATGTGGGTATTGGGGAATTGAGCCTTGAACCGGGGTCCTTAGGTTTCACAGGCAAGCACCTAACTACTAAGCCATCTCTCCAGCCCTATTTATTATTTTTGGAGAGAGAGAAAACAGGTGTGCCAGGGCTTCCAGCCACTGCATACAAACTCCAGACACATGTGCCACCTTGTGCATCTGGCTTACATGGGTCCTAGAGAATTGAACCTGGGTCCTTTGGCTTTGCAGGCACGGGCCTTACCACTAAGCCATCTTTCCAGCCTGGCCCTTGCCATCTTACTCACTGTTCATTTACATATCCACATACACATGATGGACATGTGACCAGAGGACATATGTCTGTGTGTCTGATTTGGTTTGTTTTGACAAACCCTGGAGTGTATGGGGAGCAAAGTCCAGAAGACTAAGTGGGTACCTGGATGTCATTTCCATGCCACCTTTACAACTGGAAAAGAGACCACATGTCAAAGAAGGCAATAAGCAAGTGTTGGAAGTATCTTTTGGGAGCCTCTGGCCATGGGCAGGTAAGGTATGTGCCTGTCAATAAGAAATGTGTGTTGCTTTTCTGTAGGTCTTACATGGGAAGTATTTTCAGTTGCGCTAAAGGTACATCAACTCAGTTCCTCTTAATATGTGACACAGCTAATCAAAGTTGGAAGAATTTCAGTGGGTTATATTATCTCATCTGATTTTTTTCCCCCTTTTGGTTTTTCGAGGTAGAGTCTCACTCTGGCCCAGGCTGACCTGGAATTCATAGCAGTCCTCCTACCTCTGCCTCCCGAGTGCTGGGATTAAAGGCGTGCGCCACCACACCCAGCTCATCTGCTTTTTAAAATATTATTTCGGGATGAGGAAATTTTGTAATAATCTTTTTATTGGTCTTCAGAATTCTTTTCTTTCCACAGTGTGTTACCCCAATTATAGGTGTTCCAAAGTACCTTATTATAAGAAAAGCAAAGAAAAGTCCCTGGGGATACTTTAGCAGCAATCAGTCCAGAGCACTGTGTCCCTTCTCACTTTAGCCCTGCAGTCCAGGAGGTCTGGGAATTGGAGACACTGTTAATTCAGGCTCCTCCATCTTGCGTCTTCCTCTGCCATTCATCCTTCCTGACATCAGGATTCATTCCCATAGGGTGACATCATCTCTTCTGGAAGCTGGCCCTCCCTTCTCCTCTGCAGACCAAGCAGGGGACGGCATGCTATTCAAACAGATTAGAAAAGACTAGACAAGGATATGAGAAGGTCAGGGGCCCAAAGGGACTTGTCTATCACCACTGTACCTTTGATATGATCAGTGTCCCTTCTGGAATGTTTACAAGAAATATAACACGGCTATTTAAAAAAAAAAAGTATACAAAATGCAATAGCATGGAAAATGCTTATTACAACATGGAATTGTATCTTAATCTACTTGAAAATAGGCAAAGCTGGGTGTGGTAATGTACACCTGTAATCCCAGCACTTATGGGAGACTGAGGCTGGAGGATCATGAATTTGTAGTAGACCTGGGCTACATAGTGAGGCCATGTCTCAAAAATGAACGAATGCATGAATAAATAAATAAAATAAAGATAGGCAATATATTGAAATGACTCAAAAGATACAGAAGGTCACACAGTGACGCGCCTCTTTGCCACTCATGTATAACCACCCAGCTTGTTTTGTGATTTAAAGAATGTCATACATAAGCCCTCTGCTTGTCTTTCTCTTTCTCTTGCTCCCTGTTTATGTTTAGACATGTTTATAAGCACTAACACACCATTGTCCACAGAAGAAAGACCGAGATAAATCAGCAAAACATTCGTAGTTATTATGTTAAATGGAAAAAAATTACAGGTAATTGCTTCTTACCTTCCTATGCTTTCTAAAATTTCTTTCTACTATGCATATAGCATTAAGGGGAAAATAAATCCATCTCTTTACGTATGATGTAACGTCACTGAAGTCACTGAAGCAAAATTAGAAATAACCAATCATCAAAAAGAAGAGAATAAAAGTCATCCATTTTCTCACAAACTGAGAACTCACCTTCACTGGGAATTCATATTTTATATGTTACCTTCCTGGTCTGTTCTTTGTACCTGGTCATACTTAAACTACGATTGAATAACTTGCTTTCTGCTTAACAAAATATGTAAACATCTTTACAGTGGAAAAGTAACTCTGAAAAGCAGCTTGCATTGTAGGCAGACAGGTGTTCAAGGAGACACTAATGGGGCCTGGATTGGCTAACAGCAGAGAGGAGAGCAAGGGGCTGAGGTGAACCATGGCCTGACCACCTGTCTTGAAGTATGAGACTCTACAGCCCCCTTCCAGCTGACCCCACCCTCCACAGTTCTCTACAAGGAGACAAGAAAGTGTGCCTTCAACCCTGCAACCAAGATTTAAAATACTTGGTGGTGGGGGCTGAACACATGGTTTAGTGTTAAAGTGTTTGTCTGCAAAGCCAAAAGACCCCGGTTCAATTCCCCCAAGACCCATGTAAGCCAGATGCACAAGGTGGCACATGCATCTGCAGTTCATCCACAGTGCCTGGAGGCCCTGCCCTGGCACGCCCATTCTCTCTGTGCCTCTCTCCCTCCCTCTCTCTAATGCATAAATAAAAATAAAATATTAAAAAACATACTTGAGAAAGAAAGCAGGAAAAAGTCAACCTTGAATCAGGGACTAAAGGAGCTTTCAAGTCCATTACCTGACTAAAACTTCAATTTTCACCACACTAACAACCTATGAACACTTTATTTAAAAATCATTAGAGGGCCAAGGACATGGCTCAGTGATTAAAGGTGCTTGCTTGTAAAGCCTGCCAATGTGGGTTCAATTCCCCAGTACCCATGTAAAGCCAGATGCACAAAGTGGCATATGCATTGGCAAAACAGCATGGCACACCCATTCATACTCTCTCTCTATCCTGTCTCTGTCTCCACAGATAAATCTATTTTAAAATAAGCACATGGTTTAAACCATACATTTTTTTTTCTCTGTTTAAAGAAGTGTAGAAAATACTCCCTAAGCCTTGTCTCCTGTGCCCGGTCTTTTAGGGGAGGTGACCGCTGTGACTAGACAGAGCTTCTCAAATGAACTTATGTCCCAGTCCAGACACTAATGAATACCTGCTTTTATTTTTTTTCTAAATTAAACATAAACTCTTGGGTTTTCCATCCCTGGGCTCTAAACCTCACTTATGCTAAACTGTTTTTCAGAGCAATAATGTTTCCTTGTATGAGTCATCAAATGCTAAATGTGCTTTTTCTCGGCAAATGCAAACCATTTGAGAACAACTGCCAATAAATTGCCTGCGATTTTTGCTTATCGCCAGAGACAATGGCCTTGCCAAGGAAATAGAGGGTTGTACAAAACCAGTCATTAGTTTTAATCTTTGTTGTACTTTTAATTACAATAATGCAGTATGATGTGCTATGACACTTTTAATTTCTTTCCTTGAACATTAAAATACAGGAGGCCAATGAGGGAAGTGTAGCGTTTTCCTTTTGAAAAAGCACACAGGTAAAAATCCTATTTCTGCAGCTTCTCAAGAGTGTGGGGGTTGCAAATTAGGATTTGCTAGTAGTTAGGGCTCAGGGCTTGCTACTTCTAGGGTCCAAGCTGAGTCTTCACAGGACCCTGTATTTTTCCCCAACTCTCACTTATTAATACTTAATTTCCTAATACTACCTCAACAAGAACTCACTCAGAAGAGAATAACTTCCATGTGCAAGTAAAAATCTCCTCCAAGATCTGATCTCTTCATCGTCTTTTGAATTCTCAACACACCTTTAATGTTAAAGCTTTATCGTGAAAATATCATCTAACTCCAAAATAATTAGGCAATGTTAAACCACACAGGCACCATCTTCTCCTCTCCAAGGTCAAAAACGTCCAGACATCATCTTTGCATGCACAGACACAAATGTCTGTCCTTCTTTGTAACTGGGTGGTATGGGGAGGGGTGAGAATGCCAGGCAAGCATGAAGACCTCGGGCTTATTTAAGTAACTATGGCTTGGCAAGGAGTGACAAAGTTCGGGAACCGGGCAGTCAAATTCAACTTCAGGGCCTCTTGCTCTGTGCCTTTGGGTAGCTTACCCGTTGTTTGAACGGTAGGGCCGGCATAACATAGGAGAGCTTCACAGTGGAACCTGCCTCATAATGTGCTTGGGGTTGAGTGTAGTGGTCAGCTTTCCATCACCATGATGAAATGCCTGAAACACTACTTTACCCAGAGAAAAGTTTTATTCTCCTCACAGCTTTATGCGTTCCAGTCCAGGATCAAGTTCTTTGCCTCTGGTGGAGGTGCTAGTGGTGATGGCAGGAGTGTCATGGAGCAAAATTACTAACATGGTGAACCAGGAGAGAGAGAAAGGGGCCAGGATCCCATGATTCCTCTAATGATTTAAGTACCTCCCCCTAGACTCCATCTCCCAAAGGTTCCATTACCTCCCAGTAGCACCTTCGGAACCAAGCCAGTAACACGTGAGCCTCTGGGAGAATTCCAAGACCCCAAGGTGCTCATCTGGCATTCACCACTGTGAGTGTGGATGTGGACCCACTGGGGCCTTATCAATGCACATCTGCTGGCAAGAAGGGTT
Organism: Orientallactaga sibirica; assembly: GCA_036365145.1. Classification (NCBI taxonomy): domain Eukaryota; kingdom Metazoa; phylum Chordata; class Mammalia; order Rodentia; family Dipodidae; genus Orientallactaga; species Orientallactaga sibirica. The sequence continues at coordinate 2,967,265 of JAEOAD010000194.1, forward strand.
TGAAAATCCCCATCATTTTAAAGAAGGCTGTAAGATTATAACATGCAAGAGCCCATAATTGTCTAGAACATGTGTCCCAGACCAGAGCACCCTTGTGTTACCAAAACAATGGCATTGAGGAACTTTCCTTCCTCAGAAACCACTGGTCTGGCCCTTTGGTTGTGGGCTACTCTCATTCTATGCACATGACCTTCACAAATGGATCGTCTGCACAGCAGTTCACCCTCTTGCTGTCATTCCCAACCCCAGAGCTAGAACTAACTGTTTGCAGTAATGTCTGAGAGCTTTTCCATGTTAAGAAACACAAATTGAAGCCTAAGTCACAACTCTTTCAAGAACGCCAGCACTTGGTAAGTGTGTGTGAGGTATTATTATTATTTTCTTTTTGAAGTAAGGCTTTCTGGATTCACTCCACAGAAAGCAAGAGTCAGAACCTTTGAAATTTCATAGCTTCCTCTCCTAAAGGGTTCTGATGTGCTGCTGGGAATAGAACTGGAGAACTAGGCTTTGAGGATTTTTTTTTTTTCCTCACTACTCTTCTCATCCATTTATCCATTTTCAACCCTACATAACTAGAAAGGCCAGAGAGAAATGGGATTTCTTCTTATCCAGTGGTCCCACCAATTTGTTGATCTTCTTTCCACAGTGTGTTACCCCAATTATAGGTGTTCCAAAGTACCTTATTATAAGAAAAGCAAAGAAAAGTCCCTGGGGATACTTTAGCAGCAATCAGTCCAGAGCACTGTGTCCCTTCTCACTTTAGCCCTGCAGTCCAGGAGGTCTGGGAATTGGAGACACTGTTAATTCAGGCTCCTCCATCTTGCGTCTTCCTCTGCCATTCATCCTTCCTGACATCAGGATTCATTCCCATAGGGTGACATCATCTCTTCTGGAAGCTGGCTCTCCCTTCTCCTCTGCAGACCAAGCAGGGGACGGCATGCTATTCAAACAGATTAGAAAAGACTAGACAAGGATATGAGAAGGTCAGGGGCCCAAAGGGACTTGTCTATCACCACTGTACCTTTGATATGATCAGTGTCCCTTCTGGAATGTTTACAAGAAATATAACACGGCTATTTAAAAAAAAGTATACAAAATGCAATAGCATGGAAAATGCTTATTACAACATGGAATTGTATCTTAATCTACTTGAAAATAGGCAAAGCTGGGTGTGGTAATGTACACCTGTAATCCCAGCACTTATGGGAGACTGAGGCTGGAGGATCATGAATTTGTAGTAGACCTGGGCTACATAGTGAGGCCATGTCTCAAAAATGAACGAATGCATGAATAAATAAATAAAATAAAGATAGGCAATATATTGAAATGACTCAAAAGATACAGAAGGTCACACAGTGACGCGCCTCTTTGCCACTCATGTATAACCACCCAGCTTGTTTTGTGATTTAAAGAATGTCATACATAAGCCCTCTGCTTGTCTTTCTCTTTCTCTTGCTCCCTGTTTATGTTTAGACATGTTTATAAGCACTAACACACCATTGTCCACAGAAGAAAGACCGAGATAAATCAGCAAAACATTCGTAGTTATTATGTTAAATGGAAAAAAATTACAGGTAATTGCTTCTTACCTTCCTATGCTTTCTAAAATTTCTTTCTACTATGCATATAGCATTAAGGGGAAAATAAATCCATCTCTTTACGTATGATGTAACGTCACTGAAGTCACTGAAGCAAAATTAGAAATAACCAATCATCAAAAAAGAAGAGAATAAAAGTCATCCATTTTCTCACAAACTGAGAACTCACCTTCACTGGGAATTCATATTTTATATGTTACCTTCCTGGTCTGTTCTTTGTACCTGGTCATACTTAAACTACGATTGAATAACTTGCTTTCTGCTTAACAAAATATGTAAACATCTTTACAGTGGAAAAGTAACTCTGAAAAGCAGCTTGCATTGTAGGCAGACAGGTGTTCAAGGAGACACTAATGGGGCCTGGATTGGCTAACAGCAGAGAGGAGAGCAAGGGGCTGAGGTGAACCATGGCCTGACCACCTGTCTTGAAGTATGAGACTCTACAGCCCCCCTTCCAGCTGACCCCCACCCTCCACAGTTCTCTACAAGGAGACAAGAAAGTGTGCCTTCAACCCTGCAACCAAGATTTAAAATACTTGGTGGTGGGGGGGCTGAACACATGGTTTAGTGTTAAAGTGTTTGTCTGCAAAGCCAAAAGACCCCGGTTCAATTCCCCAAGACCCATGTAAGCCAGATGCACAAGGTGGCACATGCATCTGCAGTTCATCCACAGTGCCTGGAGGCCCTGCCCTGGCACGCCCATTCTCTCTGTGCCTCTCTCCCTCCCTCTCTCTCTAATGCATAAATAAAAATAAAATATTAAAAAACATACTTGAGAAAGAAAGCAGGAAAAAAGTCAACCTTGAATCAGGGACTAAAGGAGCTTTCAAGTCCATTACCTGACTAAAACTTCAATTTTCACCACACTAACAACCTATGAACACTTTATTTAAAAATCATTAGAGGGCCAAGGACATGGCTCAGTGATTAAAGGTGCTTGCTTGTAAAGCCTGCCAATGTGGGTTCAATTCCCCAGTACCCATGTAAAGCCAGATGCACAAAGTGGCATATGCATTGGCAAAACAGCATGGCACACCCATTCATACTCTCTATCTCTCTATCCTGTCTCTGTCTCCACAGATAAATCTATTTTAAAATAAGCACATGGTTTAAACCATACATTTTTTTTTCTCTGTTTAAAGAAATGTAGAAAATACTCCCTAAGCCTTGTCTCCTGTGCCCGGTCTTTTAGGGGAGGTGACCGCTGTGACTAGACAGAGCTTCTCAAATGAACTTATGTCCCAGTCCAGACACTAATGAATACCTGCTTTTATTTTTTTTTCTAAATTAAACATAAACTCTTGGGTTTTCCATCCCTGGGCTCTAAACCTCACTTATGCTAAACTGTTTTTCAGAGCAATAATGTTTCCTTGTATGAGTCATCAAATGCTAAATGTGCTTTTTCTCGGCAAATGCAAACCATTTGAGAACAACTGCCAATAAATTGCCTGCGATTTTTGCTTATCGCCAGAGACAATGGCCTTGCCAAGGAAATAGAGGGTTGTACAAAACCAGTCATTAGTTTTAATCTTTGTTGTACTTTTAATTACAATAATGCAGTATGATGTGCTATGACACTTTTTAATTTCTTTCCTTGAACATTAAAATACAGGAGGCCAATGAGGGAAGTGTAGCGTTTTCCTTTTGAAAAAGCACACAGGTAAAAATCCTATTTCTGCAGCTTCTCAAGAGTGTGGGGGTTGCAAATTAGGATTTGCTAGTAGTTAGGGCTCAGGGCTTGCTACTTCTAGGGGTCCAAGCTGAGTCTTCACAGGACCCCTGTATTTTTCCCCCAACTCTCACTTATTAATACTTAATTTCCTAATACTACCTCAACAAGAACTCACTCAGAAGAGAATAACTTCCATGTGCAAGTAAAAATCTCCTCCGAAGATCTGATCTCTTCATCGTCTTTTGAATTCTCAACACACCTTTAATGTTAAAGCTTTATCGTGAAAATATCATCTAACTCCAAAATAATTAGGCAATGTTAAACCACACAGGCACCATCTTCTCCTCTCCAAGGTCAAAAACGTCCAGACATCATCTTTGCATGCACAGACACAAATGTCTGTCCTTCTTTGTAACTGGGTGGTATGGGGAGGGGTGAGAATGCCAGGCAAGCATGAAGACCTCGGGCTTATTTAAGTAACTATGGCTTGGCAAGGAGTGACAAAGTTCGGGAACCGGGCAGTCAAATTCAACTTCAGGGCCTCTTGCTCTGTGCCTTTGGGTAGCTTACCCGTTGTTTGAACGGTAGGGCCGGCATAACATAGGAGAGCTTCACAGTGGAACCTGCCTCATAATGTGCTTGGGGTTGAGTGTAGTGGTCAGCTTTCCATCACCATGATGAAATGCCTGAAACACTACTTTACCCAGAGAAAAAGTTTTATTCTCCTCACAGCTTGTACGTTCCAGTCCAGGATCAAGTTCTTTGCCTCTGGTGGAGGTGCTAGTGGTGATGGCAGGAGTGTCATGGAGCAAAATTACTAACATGGTGAACCAGGAGAGAGAGAAAGGGGCCAGGATCCCATGATTCCTCTAATGATTTAAGTACCTCCCCCTAGACTCCATCTCCCAAAGGTTCCTTACCTCCCAGTAGCACCTTCGGAACCAAGCCAGTAACACGTGAGCCTCTGGGAGAATTCCAAGACCCCAAGGTGCTCATCTGGCATTCACCACTGTGAGTGTGGATGTGGACCCACTGGGGCCTTATCAATGCACATCTGCTGGCAAGAAGGGTTTGAAAATCCCCATCATTTTAAAGAAGGCTGTAAGATTATAACATGCAAGAGCCCATAATTATCTAGAACATGTGTCCCAGACCAGAGCACCCTTGTGTTACCAAAACAATGGCATTGAGGAACTTTCCTTCCTCAGAAACCACTGGTCTGGCCCTTTGGTTGTGGGCTACTCTCATTCTATGCACATGACCTTCACAAATGGATCGTCTGCACAGCAGTTCACCCTCTTGCTGTCATTCCCAACCCCAGAGCTAGAACTAACTTTTGCAGTAATGTCTGAGAGCTTTTCCATGTTAAGAAATACAAATTGAAGCCTAAGTCACAACTCTTTCAAGAACGCCAGCACTTGGTAAGTGTGTGTGAGGTATTATTATTATTTTCTTTTTGAAGTAAGGCTTTCTGGATTCACTCCACAGAAAGCAAGAGTCAGAACCTTTGAAATTTCATAGCTTCCTCTCCTAAAGGGTTCTGATGTGCTGCTGGGAATAGAACTGGAGAACTAGGCTTTGAGGATTTTTTTTTTCCTCACTACTCTTCTCATCCATTTATCCATTTTCAACCCTACATAACTAGAAAGGCCAGAGAGAAATGGGATTTCTTCTTATCCAGTGGTCCCACCAATTTGTTGATCTTAGCAAGCAAATGACAATGAAGCCAGTGTGAGCCCTCATTGAGTAGGGTCTCCTTCCCTCTGACCTGCTCAGAGCTTGCGGGGATGGGAAGGGAGTGAGCAGGGCACTAGAATGCTATGAGGGGCTGTGGTTTCTTTTGTTACATGGCTGAGTGCTACATATGAGGCATTGATTTCTGGGCTTCAGTTTCCTCATTAATAAATAGGATCCGGCATGCTCAAGATGTGTAAAGCACCCTAGATAGACTGTTGGAGGCTTAACCATACCATACTTCCTTGTTGCCCTATTTAGTTCATCTGCTTCAATCCAAAAAGCCCTGGTGTCACCTACCCTGTCATCTGTGTTCTATAGAAACATCCACTTGGCCTGTGAACTAGATGTTGGAGGAAGCCACCATGATATTATGATATTTAAAGGGAACAGAAATTTGATTTAAAAAAAAAAAGAAAAAGATGGGCTGGAGAGATGGCTTAGCAGTTAAGGTACTTGCCTAAGAAGCCTAAGGGCCAAGGTTTTTGTTTTTTTTTTTTTTTTTTTTGGTTTTGCAAGGTAGGGTCTCACTCTGGCCCAGGCTGACCTGGAATTAACTATGTAGTCTCAGGGTGGCCTCGAACTCTCGGCGATCCTCCTACCTCTGCCTCCTGAGTGCTGGGATTAAAGGCGTGCACCACCACACCCAGTTTAGGGCCAAGGTTTGATTCCCCAATACTAGATACACAAGGTGCCACATGCATCTGGAATTAGTTTGCAGTGGCTAGAAGCCCTGGCACACCCATTCTCTCTCCCTCTATCTGCCTCTTTCACTCTCGCTCTCAAATAAATAAAATAAATACATAATAAAATGTTAAAAAAAAAAAGATTTGGAGGTCATGAGCCACGGTAGTAGAGAAGAAAAACAAGATGGGCGAGCACTAAAGGACAGTGAGGAAAGAGGAAGTGCGCGTCCATACACGGTCAGTGATCCCCCCCCCATCACTATTGTATGCCCCCAGAGTGTCCTGATTTGGCCCAGGCAGCTAGGGCAAATTGAGGGGTGCACAGGTCCTGCAGGGACTTCCTGGAAACTAGAACCAGGTGGTAAAGACTTCCTTGTGGTCTAGAGAAGGAAACCTGGCTCCCTCCTGTCAGGAATACTGAGGTGTCCACAGGTTTACAAGCCACTAGAAGAAGCTGCAACAAATAAAGCCATGTCAGGAAGTCCGTGCTACAGCAAAAGCATTGGACTTCTGGGGAGCAGGTTTGCGCCCCCAGGAAGCCAGGCTGCTTTTGAGTTCATTGTTCATCTATCTCCAGCCCTGGCTATGTGGGGAGACTCAGGGTTTATTCCTCTGCAGAGAACTGAATGAGGAATGGACATATGGCTAGAGAGTGACAGTCTGTGGCTTTTTAAATGAAAATTTATATGCAAATGCTCATGAAAGTATCAGTTAATTTTTAATTGGCTTTACAAATCAGCATGAGGAAGACCTGTGCCTGTCAGTCTGGCTCAGTGCTGAGATTCACATCAGCGTTCAGTGCAGAGCTGAGTCCTCCCCTGCCCCAAACCCTTCTGTTCTTCTCTGCATCCTCCATCCAAACAAGACCCCATTGTGATGCCCATCAGCTCCTATCTTCTCAGTCAGCATTAGCTCGCATTCTTGTCTGCTCAGCTCTGCCCTGCCCTGCGTCCCCCACCCCCAGCCCTTTGCCAGCCACATTCATCTTGGTCTGCTCCTCAAATGCACACAAACCACATGCTCTGTCACCCCGGCACACTCTTCCCACTACCATTCACACTTTATATCATGGGCTTTCACACGTCAGTGGGGATGGCCCTCATAAGAGGTAATGTATTGAAAACACAGAGGAGCTAGGCATGGTGACACACAGTTGTAATCTCGGCATCAGAAAGGCTGAGACAAGAAAATAGTGAGTTTGAAGCTAGCCAGGGCTGTACTGAAAAACCCTATCTCTAAATAAATAAATACACACTACATGGACCCCACCCCCAGAGCTCCTAATTTAGACACTCTGGATCCATTTTGAGCATTTCCATTTCTTTTTTTCTATTTTTTAATATTTTATTCATATATTTATAAGAGAGAGAGAGAAAGAGGCACAGAGAGAGATGATGGGTATACCAGGACCTTTAGCCAATGCAGATGAACTCCAGACACATAGGTCACCTAGTGCGTCTGTCTGGCTTTATGTGCGTACTGGGAAACCGAACCTGGATCCTTAGACTTTTCAAGCAAGTGCCTTAACTGCTGAGCCATTGTGTCCTGCTCAGAATTTCTATTTCTTAAAAGTTTCCAGATGAGGCTCATATTGGTGACCCAGTGACCATACTTTGAAAACCACTGAGCTTCTCCCCAGTCCCACACATTCTTCCCTGCCCAATTCCAGCTGCCTAACTTGGATTGAGTTCTTCCATTAAACATGGCCCCTCCTCATTTAGCATCTCATGTATCTTCTTAGCACCTCAAAAAACTGAAAGTGCTCATCTGTGGCATTACGTGCTTGTTTCTGACATGTGCACAATCCTATGAGCTCCACGGACAAACAGTTGTAATGTTCCACCCTTATCCCGTTTGCCTAATACAGTATCTGGCTCAGGGTAAATGTGCAAAAAAAAAAATGTTGGATGCATAAATGGATGGTTAATTATAGCTCATAATTTCTGGTATATTTCATGATATACAGAATAAAGGATTTAAAATTTCCCCACACTAAGAAGTGACCGGTTTTGAGGTGATGGATATGGTGATTATCCTCACTTGTCTCGTCACACATTTCACACAAGCATCCAAAAGCACATTTATATGTACAATTATTTGTTCATTGAAAAAAAAAAACAAATTTTGAGCTGGGCATAGTGGCACACACCTTTAATCCCAGCACTCGGGAGGCAGAGGCAGGAGAATCACTGTGAGTATGAGGCCACCCTGAGACTACACAGTGAATTCCAGGCAGCCTGGGTTAGAGCGAGATGCTACCTGGAAGAAGAAAGAAGGGGGGAGGGAGAGAGAGAGAGAAAGGAAAAGAAAAGAATTTTGAAAAGAAAAGACAAGGGGCTGGAGAGATGCCATAAGCACGAAGGCCGAAGAGCATAAGGTGGCCTGAGTTAGTGGTTAAGATATTTGCCTGCAAAGCCTAAGGACCCCGGTTCAATTCCCAGGACCCACATAAGCCAGATGCACAAGGTGGCACATGCGTCTGGAGTGCGTTTGCAGTGCCTGGAAGTATTGGAGCACCCATTCTCTCCCCACCTCTCTCTCAAATAAATGAAAGTAAATTTTAAAGAAGAAGAAGAAAGTGTGTTCTTTCTGTCATTTTTCTTTTAGCCTTCATGCCTTTCAATCATGACTCTCAGCCTATGTGACAATCAATGCTCGCTTCTTCGTTCACTGTCTCTGCTGGGTGGGGGTGGGGGAGAATCCTCAACACCAGGGCAAATGCCTACTAACGAAGAAGTTCATCTTCCCATTTTACACTTTTGAGTCTGTATCTGTTAGAACTTCTTCTTTTTGTGTTTTTTTCCTTTTAGAGAAACAGACTATGAATATATGCAGAAATAGATTAAGAAACTGTTTGGAAAAAGAGTAGATGAAAAAGTGAGAATCTTCACTTTCTTTGCCCCATCATTTAGTGACAGAAAATACACTTCGAGTTAAACTTTTACATTTCAGACTTTTCTTTTTGCTACATGTGGTGGGATCAAACCCAGAGCCTCCTGCATACAGCCAGTGCTCCACCTTGGAGCCCCACCTGCAGCCCTCCCCAGGCATCCTGAAATGATGGCAATTGCCTTCTGCTATCTCTTAACTTTCTGCCCTGTTTTGTGGTAGTATTTACCCAGGGTCACAACTGTGTTTTCTTCTTGTGGGCTATCTGGTTTCAAGATATTCGAGAGCAACCTCTTCTGAGGCCCAGAGGAAAGTGAGGGTGTTTGCAGGTTCAATGGTGCAAGTCTTAGAAAAGTTGATAAGAAGGATTAGAATTGAAAGATTAAAAGACCCTTAAAACGCCAAGCCATTATAAGGCCCATTACTTTACATCCATTCTCTAAAATCACATGAATGCAGAGAAAGGAAGGAAGGAGGGGGGAACTGGCTTCAGTTCAGAATGTCAATTATGTCTTTTTAAAATTCCCTTTTTGCAATTTATTCGACATTTTGAACAGTGGCCAAAAAAGCTATTATAGCTATAAAACATATTCATTGGGATAAATCTCATTAGTTAAAAGATTTAATTAAAGTATTGACATGCTTAATTGATACATGTAAGCTAAGACCATTTTCATGTCTCATTTCCATATGCTTTCTGCTTTAAGAGACAAGAGGAGTTGGATCTTAAAAAACAAGTCTCCCTCTATAAAAATGCTATAGAATCATCCATGGCTGCATCCCCAGGGACCACTTCCTGCCATTCTCCATGATTACCAGCCAACTACTCCTCTAAGTGGCACTGCTGGGAGGGAAGGTGATGTACACCCAGCTTGAGTGCCTGTCAGGCCCTCTTATGATCAATAGGAGAATATTTATATTAATAAAGCACCAAGTTAATTAAATAAAATGGTCCTGTGGGTAAACTTAAGATACTAGTGGATGGGCAGAAATCGATATATTCAACCACTTGAACATTAAGTATGTGCCTTGAAATTTTATGGAGCCTTGGCTAAAACTTGCTTTGTAATGTAAAAAAGTTTGAAGCCCCCATAAGTGGCCTGGGTCAAAACCTTGTCTCTGACGCCTGCAGAGATGAGGGAGACAGGAAGATAAAGCTGCTACAGACGGAGGCATCTTCAGAGAAGACCTCCTCCAGTCTTGGGAAAGCCTATCCCAGACAGGGCTATAGCTGGGGTGGGGGTAAGGAGGACAAGGCTGGGCTGTGTAGATGAGACCTGAGCTCAGCACAGGCTCCAGAGCCAAAGGACATTTCTTTGTCCCCAGAGCAGCCTCTATTGGAGATTGTAGACTCTTCCTGCTCTGGGTCCCACCTTCCGGTTCCCAGTGTTAGATGCTTTGGGAATAACATACACCCTAGCTGGGCTTCTGCCTCTACGGTGCCCACACCTTGTCTTTCCGTGCATGCACTCCTGTCTCCATCCTGTTCCCTGCATCCCTTCTGGGACTGACTTTCTTTTTTTGCTATTATTATTACTTTTTATTCACAAGTTCCTTAGTTATAGACAAAATCCCATGTTATTTCCCTCCCTCCCTCCCCCCACTTTCCCCTTTGAAACTCCACTCTCCATCATATTCCCACCCCCCTCTCCATCAGTTTCTCTTTTAATTTTGATGTCATCATCTTTTCCTCCTATTATGAGGGTCTTGTGTAGGTAGTGTCAGGCACTGTGAGGTCATGGATATCCAGGCCATTTTGTGTCTGGAGGAGCATGTTGAAGGGAGTCCTACTATTCCTTTGGCTCTTACATTCTTTCCGCCACCTCTTCCGCAATGGACCCTGAGCCTTGGAAGCTGTGTTAGAGATGTTTCAGTGCTGAGCGCTCCACCGCTGGGACTGACTTTCTCTGTGTATTTCTCTGACTTCTCCTCTTCTCTGATGTTATTATCTCTGCCTCAGGGTCTGCATCTCCTTCTATATATTTATCTTTCTGTCTCTTCTCTCTCTCTCTCTTTCTTTCATCTCCCTTTTTCTCTCATCTTTACCAATCTATCTTGTCTTGGGATCACTACCACAGACTATGACACTAGCTCTGGGAGTGACTTGCTGGGAACCTCCTCCTGCTCCTCAAACAACCATCCCATACGCTTGGGAGATAGGAAGGCAGACAGAGGCCTCAGTGTCTTGAGCCTCAACTATCTGGTTTGTTTGTAGAGGTGACATCATCCCTGCTGTCCTCTTTGTTGCAGCTGTGGGTATGCCTTCTCATTTTCTTAACCTTGATCCATAATGCCAACCCCCTACATATGCTGTAGCCACACTAATTGAGACCCCAATACACCAAGAATTCCCCTCTACATGGAAGGAAGAATGTGGGAAGCCACATCTCAACTTCCACTGCTGCCTTGAGGACTCTAAAGCTGTTTGATGTTGTTCTTTGCATGGCTTAACCCCATGTAGGCTGGCCTGCACCCCAGCATCCCCACAAAGCAGACGGATACATTGGCCTTGGCTCCTGCAGAAGTGACTGAGCAACAGTGGGTTCCCAGCCAGGATTGTGTGTTTTTGGTCAAAGCTACTCCTAATCTTCACTCCCCCGGCTATGTGCACAGAACTGTCCTTCTAGCTGTCCTTTGGCCACCTTCTGATTCCTCGGCCTTCCACTCCTCATCTGGAATCTCCTGCAGCTTCTCCAAGGCACAGCAAGTGATGCACAGTCACCCATTTCCCAGACAGCTTCCAAGGGGCTACAGAGCTGGACAGCTTTAACCTCTGTTTCCATCTTTGCTATGCACCCTCTCTATTCTAACATACAGTGAGCTCTGAATCTATTGTCTATTTCACTAACAATTTCAGTAATTCTCTGATATAAGTAATTTCCCCATTTTACAGATGAGGAAACTTAGGTTTGACCAGGGCAATCTACCCATATAAAACTACTCTGCTAACAAATGGTAAAGTTGGGGTTCACAAAGGAATCCTCCAGCAGCTGACTTGAGTTTTCACCCTTATGCCTTCCTGCCTCCCAAGACTGGCAGTCTGTAGAGCTTCTGAGAACAGGCATGAAAGGAGCTGGGTTTCCAGGGGAAGCATGGCTCAATGTTATCAGGGAACCATCCCACAGAAACAAGGGAGGTGTTTCTGAAGAGGGCCCCCTCATTTTAAAAAATTATTTTATTTATTTATTTGAGAGAGAGAATGAGAATGAACCCACCAGGGCCTCTAGCCACTGCAAACAAACACCAGACACATGTGCCACCTTGTACATCTGGCTTTACATGGGTACTGGGAAACTGAACCCAGGTCCTTAGGCTTTACAGGCAAGTGCCTTAACCACTGAACCATCTCTCTAGCCTGAGGCCTCCCTCTTTTATCTTTTCTCTCTGTCCATCCCCCCCCCACCACCACCACCACCACAGAGGTCCTTTCTTCTTTGCCACAGACAGGGGACTTTACTGTATTTGGTACCAGACCAGTGACAGCCACCTCATACTGGTCCCTCATAAATTCTTTCTTGGAGTTTGGTGGGTTTTTCCAGCACTCTTGTCCAGTGCCTTTCAAGTTAAATGTCCAGAAGCAAGTCAGGGATTAAATATTAGTGTTAACTTCAAACTGGGTGTAAATCTATTGACCTGAACCCAGTTTTACATAAATAAGCAGAACAGCATCCCTTCTTTATGCAATGCGAGGACATCCACAGGTGTAAGTTATTAGCAATAACTGTAATTGCTTTGGATGCAGCCATAAATAGTACCGGGGTCATGATGAGAAATGTCCATCCCACAGTATGAACATAGCTCGCTGGCTTATGCTGCTACAGACTGCATCCAGAGCTGGGCTTCCTGAAGCCAGCCTTGTAAATCGGGGTGCTGAGCACTTGCTGAATCGCTTTCCCACTCTGGTAGAAGATAATCTTGAGCCTTTCTAAAGGAAAGCCATGTTGATTTTATCGGCAGATAGCCCCAGGATAGCATCTCACCTTCACCGTGGAGATCGCACTTGTTTAATGGGGTTCTGAAAAGTTGCAAGAAAGGACAGGCATATACAAGCCATGTCTCCTTTGAGCTGAGGTCCAGCATGCCAAGCACTCACCCCTGGGCAGCCTCAGCCAAGGTCGTGCCCCACCCTGCCCAGCACACCCAGATTTCTTTAGCAGAATAATCAAAATGTTGTTTCCCTTAGGACAAGGGAGGAGCTGTGAAGTCAGGACAAAAATAGTCTTAGGATGAGGGATAAAGGGAACCTGAGCCAGTGTTCAGAGCAGCTTTTGCTCATGGTCAACGTGAGCAGTTAAGGTCGCAGTGTGGAACTGGGAATTGGCTTTAGCGTCTCTCGGACAAAGCCTTAGCCCTCCCGCCTAACTTGCTGCTTCCCGTTTCCTCCCTCCCACGATCCTTAGACTCAGGAAGGGTTCCAGTCTTATAGAGAGTTTTGCAGGGAGTAGTCAGATCCCAGTATCAGCTAGCCCCCAAATAATCAGCATTTCCTCACCGCCTGCCATCCCCTTCCAGTACATCTCTGGGCGGATGGATGGTAGAAGCATTCTGGAGCTTGGAATTTTCACTATCCTTGTCACGCTGTTCTCAATGAGTACCAGGCTTTGGAAAGAGAGGCAGGATGGCTTGTCCACGGACACAAGACATTGTCAAGCACGCAGCAATTTTCTGCATGGGATTCAGTTTCCAAATCTGTGGAACCCGTTCCAAACATTTCACCTTTTGTCAGAAAACACGGACGGTCCTTGCACTTAACCTGCCTCCCCGTGTAACTGGTCATTCCCACACTTGGACCGACTCACTGAAGCTCTGAGGCTTTGCCTGCAGCTCCTGGGGCTGCAAGCTGAGCCTTGTATCTCAAGCACGACACTCCACCAGGGGGTAGAAATAGATAGAGAGATGCAAGAGGGCACCAAGGACTCTTGATAAACTGAAGGGACAAACTGGATTTGGGGACAAAATGTTCCAGAGCTTGGGATTTGGGATTTATTCTGGATTGTTCATGAACCAAACAAAGGTATGAAATCATTTTCACTTGTGATTTTTTTTTTTTTTTTTGAGGTAGGGTCTTGCTGTAGCACAGGCTGACCTAGAATTTACAATGTAATCTCAGTGTGGCCTCGAACTTGTGGTGATCCTCCTTTCTCTGCCTTCCAAGGACCACCACACCTAGTTGGGATTTTTTTTATTCACTCAACAAACATGTTTTAAGTTATGCATCAAGTATAACTCGACAAATGCCCTGTGGAGCTGCTGCATTAGTGGCAGAAAAAAAAAAAAAAAAAAAACCATATAAGCTTACAAGCTCAACCTCCAGTGAGCATATAGGCTAAGTGACAGGTAACCCCTTTCATTTTTGGCCAGTGCCCAGGTGGCCTGTAGATTTTTGGGAGAGCAAAGTTTAGCAGAGCCTCGGGACCATGACTGAGTTAAAAAAGACCATCTCAGTGGACGAACTGCCATTTTTGCTTAAGCTTTCTTTTTCAGGAAAGGTTAAAAGGACACGGAAAAAAGATTGACTCACTTATATCCTCATTCTTCCTGCTCCCTGTCACAGATGGAAATGCACCTCAGTGCTAATGGAAAATACAAACTTATTTAAAAAAAAAAAAAAGTTTAAAAACACATTAGAAGCACAGTCCTCATTTTCTCAATTTTTACTAATTATGCCTAAACAGATCTCACTTCTTGGGGTATTCTGCCTCCGAGCCTAGGCTCTCAGTCCCTGGACTCAGAGGCAAAGATGACCATTGGTCAGCAATTAATCACAAACCAAGCCAAACACACATGCTTCGTGTCATAACAGGTCTGTAAACGCAACATTCCCCACTTTCCACCACCTCCCCCTCGCTCACAAGGTTTCATCTTCTAATTGCAAAAGCTTTTTGGCATGGGAATGTCTTTGTGACTCAATTTGGGCCATCGCTCCAAAGAACACATGGGAACAAGGACATTTCTCCAATTAATCAGCAGATGTCTGGCTTCAGCATTGGGGCCGAAGGATCGATTTACATAAAACTACTTCTCAAGATGAATTTTCCTTCCCCCTCTCCTCCCGCGGCCTTCTCCTTGTCCAGCCAGCATTAGATATGCTACTGGATTTCAGATTGACAGTGTCAGCTACGACAATCAAATTAGGGATGAAAGCCTCAGATAGCTGCCCAGAGAGAGGCACGGAGGGGAAGGGGGTGGTGAGTGTTATGTCAGCCTCAGAGGAGAATAGGTTGCACACATGAGGACTCCCTTTCCCCAACTCCAAGGGGCAGACACATCACTTCAAGCAAAGCGAAAAGACAAAATGCCAGTTGCAATTTTTTTTTTTTTTTTTTTTTTTTTTTTTTTGGCAACCAGGTGAACTCCCTCCCCCAAACAAGTTCAGTAAACTAAAAGATCCCATCAAGCTTAAAGCTCAGCATGGCACTATCTCAGGTACATAATCGGAGCCTCACAATCAGATTTTCAGCATCTGGTTTCTGCACATCCAAATTACAGGAATGCCCCTGACAGGTACACAGTGATGTGCGTGTGTGTGGACGCCGAGGGGTACACAGTGATGTGCGTATGCATGGACGATGAGGGGTACACAGTGATGTGCGTGTGCGTGGACTCTGTAATACACAGTGTTGTGCATCCACACAGACTCTGAAGAGTGCACACTGACGTGTATGTATCTGCACAGACTCTGGCAGGTACACAGTGATGTGCTTGTGCATTCTGGAGGCCAATGCTGCTGTTGGACTGCTTCCTGGACCACTCAGTGACCCAGGGAAGGCTGGACTAGAACAGAAGGCATAATTGGGCTGCTAATGAAGTTCCCCAATCCCATCTAATGCAACTGCCTTGTCGCTAAATTGTGATAATCCCAGGGATTAGTGAGCTGTGGAGAAGATCAGCCTCTGCGCCCTTTGCTGGAGATGATCAGTCAATTACAATGCTGTTTCATGAACAAAAGGAGCATTAGTTGGAGTTGCACACAGGATAATTAATTACAGAAAGTTTCTGTTTGGACTGGAAGCCTTGCTTTAACCCTGCCAGCCTTGGAAGAGTGGTAGTTTGGAACTTCTGGTAAAACTCTGTGGTTGGAATATGGTTCTCTGCTCAGGGAAGGAGGGCTGCCTGAATGACTGGAGAATTGTAAGCCAGGGCCTGCTTCCTTTGTACCCGGGGGTTTCAACTCCGCCTGGCTATCCTTCACCTCTGCTCATACCCATACCCACACTCCCAAGCAGTCCCACACTGAGCTTTTTTAGGTGGGGTTCAGCATTGAAAAAAATTTCTCCCATTGGAAACAAGAGGCCATAAAATGATGGCATACAGCTTCGAGCCCTTATTGGAACACAGCACTGTGGAGACAGTAGGGGCACCCCACAGTGCTCGGCTATTGACCATCTAGAATCTTGCCCAGTCCAACTTGAGATGTGCATAAAATACACATCACATTTCAAAGACTTGGTGTAGATAAACATCTAAAACATCTCAGTACATTTTTATATTGGTCACATGACAAAATGGTAACATTTTAGATATATAATGGTTTAAGTAAGCTACTTTGTAAAATTAATTTCAACTATTTCTGTTTCCCATTTTTAATGGAACTAAAGGAAACTTTTAAAATGCATCTTTGGCTCATGTTATATTTCTGTGAGACAGTACCATTCTGGAATTAGCAGGTCTCCCTGGCAGGCTGAAAGCCAGTCACCTCACTGGTCACAAACCAGAGCTAACAGGTCAAATTGGACCCAAGGCTGAAATGTCCGATGAGCGAGATGAGGAGTTACTTAGTTTTGACTTCTAGGCAATTAACTTAGGTGTTCCTGCATTCTCCCATGTCACCCTCACTGTTCCTCATTTATCCACACTGAGACCAACTTATACATGTACTTTCTCAGCAGACCCCCACCTAAGGCATATTAAGTTTGTGATCTTTAGAACATATGACCAATGTGTGCCCACATGGACAACCAGTCACCCTCGCTTCACGCACCTTCCGTATTAACTATGGCCTAACCAGCCCTTCCCTTGTTCCTTCGCTCAGAAAGCTAGTGGGGAGCATGAGCTGGGGCTCCAGAGCATACTTGACCCACAGGCTGATTCCTGGACATGGGCTCCAGCCCTGAGCTTGGCTGCTCTGTCCTGCTGCCACCCCACCACCACCTTGATTGCTCTCCTTAGACTGTCCTTCTGGGACACTGCAGGAAATATCACTTTTCTGAAAGGACCAAGAATGTCCTAACCCAGCAAACAGTGTCCCCTGAAATTCTGAGTGAGTCCAGAGCCAGAGAGTTTGGTGTTCTTCTGCCATCCCTCTGGTGTTAAGAGGAGGCCGTAACCCTCACTGTCTCTTGCCCTTCTAGGTCTGCCTCCCCAGTGGGCTGTTGGAAGGCTTATCAAAGTACAGATTACATACATGTCCCTTTCTCTACTTCAGAACCCCTTGCCACTCTATATTTTATATTACACATTACCAGCAGCCTCCTCAAAGACACAAGAGGCCTTCCCTAAAGGCAGACTTAAACACCTAAACCAATAGGGCACCATGTGTGTTAGCTTCCTCCTAATCAAATGAAAATAGTAATGTCCATTTTTCTACCGCATTAAAGTTTAGAAAGCACAGGTTGTCCATTCTCTATGATATCGAGCCTAATTTCTAAGTATTAAGTAAAGACTCAGAGATTTGCATGGTTCCCCTTAAAGATACAGTCCTGTTAAACAGCAGATCTGGGGTGTGAACTTAGCACCTAACCAAGCACATTAAACATTCTACATGTGATTCTCAAGTTTGTTCAAAATTTAGACTCCATGACCCATGAGAGGTTTGATTCAATAGATCTGGGATATATCCCAGGAATCCACACTACTTTTTTATTATAAGAATTGCACACACAGTTAGGGGTTGGAAAGATGGCTCGGTGAATAAGAGCCCTTGTCAAGCAAGCATTGGTACCTGAGTCCAATCCTAGCACCTATGTGAAAAGCTGGATGTGGCCACAGATGCCTGTAACCTCTGTGCTTTAAGGGGCAGAGATGGGAGAATCACTGGGCTTACAGATCAGCCCGTGTGATGAGGGTGGGAGGTCAAGGATGGCAGCTCCAGGCTCAGTGAGAGATTCTCCAGGAGATAAAGCAGAAGAGAGATGGAGGATGGTACTCAATATTCTCCTCTGCTCTCTACATGCATGTCCACAGGGCGCATGCATCTACACACACACATGAACATACTATATCACATACACGCACATACATGCACATATTTATACCACACCACACACATCATATACGTGCATACTATACTATATCACACACATGCACATACTATAATATACCAGAGCACACACACACACATGTACATGCTATACCATACCACCCCTCCACACATATTATACCATAGTATACCATACCACACCACACACAGGCATGCCCAAACTATACTATACAACACCACACACACATGCACACACACTTACTTATATATTTAAAAGTATAGGCAAAGCAACCATTTTTTTCGATCACTCAGCTTCAATAAAGTCTAAACTCATGTCCAGCCTTGTTTAATCATCTACCCTGTACCCAGGTCCCCTTTTCTAGATTATTTGGAAGCAAAACCTCCACATTATCACTGGATCATTAATTATCTCGGTATGTTTCTTTCAAAGATGCAGGCAGCCAGGCATGGTGGCCTACACTTTTAATCACAATATTCTGGAGCCTGAGATAGTAGTTTAAGGACAGCCTGAAGCTACAGAGTGAATTCCAGGTCACCCTGGACTAGAGTGAGACCCTGGCTTAAAAATAAATAAATAGGGCTGGAGAGATGGCTTAGTGGTTAAGACACTTGCCTGCAAAGCCTAAGGACATAAGTTTGACTCCCCTGAACTCACATAAGCCAGATTCACACGGTGGTGCATGGGTCTGGAGTTCATTTGCAGTGGCTGGAGGCCCTGGCACACCCATTATCTCTCTCTCTCTCTAATAAATAAAGAAAAATTTTTAAAAAATAGGGCTGGAGAGATGGATTAGTAGTTAAGGCACTTACCTGAGAAGCGAAAGGACCCAGGTTCAATTCCTCAGGACCCACATAAGCCAGATGCTCAAAGTGGCACATGAGTCTGTAGTTCGTTTACAGCGGCTGAAGGCCTGGTGCAGCCATTCTCTATCTATCTATCTATCTATCTATCTATCTATCTATCTATCTATCTATCTGCCTGTTTATCTCTCTCTGTCAAATAAATAAAATAAAATAAAAATAAACAAATAAAATTAAATTTAAAAAATAATGGTATAAGTGAATAGGAATATTCACAACACCATTCTTATAACAAATTTTAAAGGAATTGACAGTAATTGTACATTTTTGAAGCCCCCATCTGTAAATTCTGATCTGATGGACCATGAACTCTCTGGTGAGTGTAAAGTTTGGGAGTGACTAAGACCACACAAACTGCTCTGAGGCAAAAATGAAAGCTTTTATTCGGGAAAAGCACGAGCTGCGAGGGCTGACTCTAAAGAGCAGAGCACAGCCAACCTGAGTTTGCAGATAGTGGGCTTTATAGGCTTCTTCAGTTGGGGGAAGGTGAGGAAGGGAAAAGAACTCGTTTGTTCTTTACCTTAGACATTCCAAATAGCTAGGGTGTGAGACTGGAACTGTGACCAGGTGACTTACGAGATAAGGGGCAGGAAACTGTGACCTAGGGGCATTGTTGGGCAAGGAAGGGATAATGGCTGGGAGGTTCCTTGAGGACTATGGATAATTTGCTTCCTTGCCTCTGTCACCATCCTGCTGTCCTTGGTGACTCCATTTTGGGAGCCTGTCCCTACCTAACATTGAGGATGATACCATGCCCACTCCCAATCACACCTCCATCCCACCCTGACTTTCTCACACTGTCTGCTCTGAAAGACAACATAATAGTATTCACTGGAGACAGAAGTCCTGGGGATTGAGACAGGCGTCACTCGTCAAAAACTCAAAAAGATCTTGGGACTTGAGCAAAATGAAGCCATAAGTACCGTGTACATTTAGATGCAGGCTTTCTTCTTACTGGAAGGAAAAAGCATGGAAAATGCCGTTGCCACTTTTGGAGGTGTCTGGGTGTCATTTGTTATCTGTAAATGTAAGAAAGTCTGTTTCTTGGTGTCTGAGCAAACAGAGTGTGAGCTCCAGGACCAACCCTCAGTTCTATCTGTTTCTGTGTCTTCACGGAGGGTGACACACAGTAGATGCTCAGTTCAACTCTTTTGAGGGAAACAGAATGTGAACTGGCATTTGGTCCACTATTCTTAAACATGGGACATTTCTGGGAGTTTATCAAGGAACACAGAATAGAGGCAGCTTTATTAATACCTTTCATTAACTTTAACATCAAGCAAGCAACATACGTTCCTGCAACAACAGAGTCAGAAACACAGCAGGAATGGTGAGAAATAATTGTGTGTGGGGGCTCCTCAATTGATACTTTGATTTTCTGTGTCCCTGAGATAAGTGGCAGTTCTTTCAGGAGATGATTCAGTTATGCCATTGTTAACTCCTCAGAACAAAAGATCCCATTGACTAGACACCCGGTTAAAGGCAACAGGGCTCCTTAGCTGGGACATCTGCTTGGGGCTCATTTGATTTTGACGGTGACCCGACTGCAAACACATAACCTTGTTTATTAAGATAAATCGCCTGCAGAATACATTTACCTATTAAGATAAATCTTCCCCAAAGTCCACATTGTAAAATCCCGCCCCCCCAAGAACAATTTGGCTACGAATCTGCCCCTTTAATTCTCAGAGCAAAATAGTGTTGCCCCTTTCATTCTTAGAGTGGAGTGGTGGGCCCCAGGGATACCATACTTTAAAAGTTGGGGCACAAAAAGGAAAGGTTTGGATAAGGGGTAATGTTGAAAGTACAAGAAATGTTAGATTCGTGAATTATTTATCACAAATCTTTAAATCCTTCAGTGAGCTTTGATTGATATCCAGTGTAATAATAGGCAGATTTCCTTCTACTAAGCAGAAAATATGAAGGTAATTTTAACATATATTCAGGCCAATGAAATTGAGAACAGCAGTCCACCATACTGATCCAAATCCAGTAATGGCTCCAAATATAAACATTTTCTATACTATGCCTTATCTTAGTTTGGTTAACCAAACTTGATGTATTTTTCTTAAATGCTACTAAAACTAACCATCTTTGAATAGTCTCACATGCAAAGGACTTGAGTTGGACATCAAAGTATATATCTCATGAAATACCAGAGGGAAAGTAAGCTTCCTGTTCCCCATTTGGGATATCCATCTTTTGAGAGTGATGTTTTAATCTGCTGTGGGTTTCTTGATTCAAAACTGTCCTTGAAACTTTCCTCGGTCCATTCCCTCCACGAGTGCTGACTTCCGATCCCAGCAGCTTTGGGCTTCACTGATAAGTCGAATAGCTGGCAATCTCTTCACAAGCTGTCTTGGTTGTTGGCCTCTCTCACTTTGTATTAGGGAGCAGATCCTGGGAGTTTGCGTTATCTTGGGTGGTCCCTAACCAAGTATTGTCTGGGCTACAAAGGCCAGCCCTCTCTCTTAGAGCTGCACAGAGATCAGAGCTCCCTGGGGAATTGAGCTAAGGCTAAAACTTCACCGGCTTGGCCTTTATTCCTTTCTACATGCTGATTCTCTCCCTTACTGCTCTCTCTTGTACTGGAGGACTTCATCAATCCATCACTTGTCCTTGGAGGAAGTCCTTGCTCCTTAGATAATCTAACAGAAGACAGACTTTTCCTGGATCAATCTCTTTTGTTTCTTCTAGAAAGAAATCATCTAGAAGCAAATATGGATAGTCCTTTGTGGATGACAGATAAGGGAAACATTAATCCCCTTCTCAGATTTATGAAAGACAGCTAGCAACAATTGATCCACGCAGTTTTATGTATGTGTCAAGTATGTGTCCTGTGCTGATGAGAGACATCTAGAGCAATAGATATCCCAGGCTAAGTGGGGAAGAAACTCCAAGTAAATGCACCAGTCATTGAACGTGTCAGCTACTCCACATGAGCAGATTGCTTTCCATGTGTCCACAATTTACTCTCACAGTTGATGAAGTTGGTGACTAACAGCCTCATTTAAAAGTTGAGGGAGGGCTGGAGAGAAGGCTCAGCAATTAAGGCACTTGTATGCAAAGCCTAAGGACCCAGGTTCGATTCCCCAGTACTCATATAAAGTCAATTTGACAAGGTGACACATGTGTCTGGAGTTTGTTTGCAGTGGCTAGAGACCCTGGTGCACCCATTCTCTATCTACCTCTACCTCTATCTCTGTCTCTATCTCTATCTCTATCTCTCAGGCATGGTGGTGCATGCCTTTAATCCCAGCAGTTGGAAAGCAGAGGTAGGAGGATCACTGTGAGTTCAAGGCCACCCTGAGACTACATAGTGAATTCCAGGTCAGCTTGGGCTAGAGTGAGACCCTACCTTGAAAAAGCAAATATAAATATAAAAGCTGAGGGAACAGAAGCGTAGAATATGTAAGCAACTTAAGTGATTGATCATAGAGCTCCTAAGTCACTCTATCCACTCCAGAAACAAGAACTCACCCAGTTTCTAGACGATTCCAACCCCATTTTATAAGTTTGCAATAATCTGGGACCAATAGCTAGAGCAAGCATATCCCTTGTCACACACACACAGTGGAGACAGCATGACTGTAACCAAGAGGAGCGTCAAATCCCACCTGAGCAGAGAGCATTTGCCTTCTCCATGGCCTGCAGCGATCGGCATGGAGGCGAGGACTATTGCCCTGAGAACAAAGCCGGCCTGACATTGCAGGGAGAGCCCCGAGAAGCATTTGAAAAGCTCCACTGCAACTAGACAACCTTTCAATCCATTTATCAAAGTGTCTGCAGTTCCTGTTTCAAGGTAGATGAAGCAATAATAAATTTGCGAAGAAAGTTAATCTGTGTCCAAAGCATTTTAGTAAATTAAAAAGGTTGGGGGGAGGGCTGGCTGGAAGGGGGATATATCGGCTCTTGCCAACTCCTATTTGACTTACTGTCTCCTTAATAAGTCCTCTTTGGTCCTGTGTTTTGGGATGGAATAATCAGTCGGTTAATCATTTTCCGGAAGCTACAAAATGCACTTTAGCTAATGCAGTCCTTGCCTTTCAGAATCCTAATTATTTAAAAAGGCACCCTGAGCCATAGCCCACTTCCCAACCAAGAAAGCTTTCCTGACCAACATCTTTTTATCATGGCCCCAGAAGAAGAAGAAGAAAATACACCTTGCATTCTAGAATCCTTCTCCAACCTGTACCTTCGAATTTTTTTTAAAAAAGAAAAAACCCTTCTAGTCACTTCTAAGCATTCCTACCAGCTGCTTCCCTCGTGAAGAGTGAGACACTGAAAACCCCTTAGAACAAGCAATTGGCCAGAAGTAGGCTTTTAGGCATTATGGGTAGATTTTGTTATTTTTATTTAAGTGTCAGCTGAAAATGGTGGCTCTTGTCTCTCTCAAGGATCGGACTTAACAATAGCGCCATGCTCAGACATCACGCTGAGATAAACACACTATTAGGAAGCCTCACAAAGGCGTTGTGATAATTGTGAAGGGATGGTTACCGAAAATGAAGCACCCAGCCCTGAACCCTCCTCCACGCCCCATCAGTAACACCATTAAAGCTGTCAGTTTGTCAGCCCACTGGAGGTATTTATGAAATCAATATACAGCCCTACAGATGCATGGCAGTGGGATTGTTAGCCAGAGAAAAGAGGCTTCATGAAAAATAAAATTAATAAAAATTTACAAGCAGATTGTCACAGGGAGCAGATAAAATCCCCTACGAGCTACTGTTTGACTCAATCGGGACATGGGGAATGAGATGGCAAGGAGGCAGAAAGAAAATTGGGCTTTACACTGGGCTCCTCAAAAGTAGAAACAGGGCTCAAAGCATATGGTGACCAGAAACGGAAGCAGCTGCCCCACCCAAGCACAGAAAATTTGCCTCAGTGAGGCTTGTGCGTGAGATCTCCCCTCAGCACACCAGCTTGTTCTGCTTAAGCGATGCAAGCCACAACTTCTGAACAATTGCTATGATTGCCAGTATATTTCAGGATGCTTTCTACTCCAAATAAGTTAATGCATTACTGGAATAGGTGCCCTTCCAACTCCCACCCATGGTCAAAGCTGTCAGTTCTAAACCTCCTCCTATCTCATTGCTTCCTTTACCCCGGATTTTTCTCAAGCAGCCATTTATCAGACATATGTCTCCCAGAGCAGCCAAGATAACAGCCATCCCTGAGAGGCTTTGGTGGCCTGGAGGTACCAGCCTCAACTAAAAAAGACTGGGCCCACTGTGACTGCCTGAGCCACTGGTGCCTCCCAGATCCCTGCCTGGTGGAAATTGCATTAGTCGGATGACAGGACCTGGGCCCCCTCTCTGAAGGCTGATGGAGAGCAGCCGAGTGGCCTGGGTGACACTACCCGACCTCTGCTGTCATCGTGGGCTTTGTTCACCAACCTGACTCCAGGCTGGAGCCCTGCTCATTGAATCAGGCCTGGCCAGGGGAGCCTGCAACAGGGCCCATTGAGCATGGAAATTTATCTACATCAGTACAGACAGGAGAACTGGATTTAAGATGGGGAGTAGCCCCCAAAGTGTCTAGTACTCACAGCTAGACCCTATTCTAGCTGTGATGCTTAAGTGGAGCCTAAAAGAAGTTCTACCCAGCCCCCATGTGGCATAAGCTTTAGTCAGCTTGCTCAGCAAGTGAGTGTGGAAAACCAACAAGGATGTCTGTCTGTCTGTCTGTCTTCTCCATTTTCCCCTCCGCCTCCCTTTTCAATTTGTCCTTTAGACTGCCAGAGTTCCAGGGGCATGTGGTTGTCTGCCCTCTTCTTCCACACACATTAGGAGTCCTCGGTAGCATTTGACAAGCTACCCTCAAAAACCACTGTGAGCATCCATCATTGAAATTTGTCTGTAGGGCAACTCGGCAAGAATGTGTTTGCCCTGTTACCACCAAGTTCTCCTTATAGAATTTCACATCAAGGAGATAACTGAATAAGCATCACTAGGGAAATATATCCTAGTGTTTCTTTTTATTTATTTATTATTATTTTTATTTATTTGCAAGCAGAGATAGATAGATAGAAGAGACATGGATAGAGAGAGAACAGGCACACTAGGGCCTCTAGCACTGCAAACGATCTCAAGATGCATGTGCCCCTTGTGCATCTGGCTTATGTGGGTCCTGGGGAATTGAACCTCAGTCCTTTGGCTTCTCAGGCAAATGCCTTAATTGCTAAGCCATCTCTCCACCCCTAGTATTTCTTTACATGGTAAAAGATAGACCCGCTAATTCCTTGGAATCATATGAGCGATCTGTACAATTGGATGATATGTACTCATCAAAAGTGTTGGCATTCATGTGCTGGTACATACATGGACAGGCATTGTCAATGTAGTATGTGAAAATAGTTTATAATAAACCATGAATTAGGAGTCATGATGAAATTTATATAAATTACTCCTAGTTATTGGCAGTGTTAATGTCTGAGTGGTTAATTTTTTAACCTTAATACTTGAGATTTTTTTCCATGTATTCTTTTTAAAATAGCAGACATGTATATTTTGTGGATAAGTATGTATATGTGTGAATATGCATACCTTTTAACATCTTTTTACTTATGTATTCATTTATTTATTTGAGAGAGAGAGAAAGGCAGATAGAGAGAATGGGCATACAGGGGCCTTCAGAGGCTGCAAGTGAGCTCCAAACATGTGTGCCACCTTGTACATCTGGCTTATGAGGGTCCTGGGGAATCGAACCTGGGTCCTTTGGCTTTTTAGGCAAGAACCTTAACTGCTAAGCCATCTCTCCTGCCCTATACACAGCTTTTATATGTGAACAAACTAGGTAGAGCTTACCATCCGGCAGCCCCATCTCTGCAAATTGATTCTCTCCCCCAGTATCCTCTTGGAAGATTTTTTTGAAACCCGTGTGCAAAGGTAACCTTGTCTGGAGTATTTTGCAGAGCCATCTCACATACCTGTGGCCCTGATGGGTCTTTGTGGATTGACAACTCACTTGAGGACCAAGTAGGCTTGAGGTCTGAATGAAAACAATTGCTCATTCATGTTTGATCTAACAAAAAGTAAAGTAAAACAGAAAAAAAAAAAAAAAAAGCCCGCATGGTTCTTTCCTAGGAAAGGAAATTTAGGCTTTGGGATGCTTAAATCCCTGGACAGGATTTGGGTTTGAGCCAGCAGCACACCCAACATGCTAACCTTTACCCTACTCAAAGCAGCATGCTGGCACAGCTTCATGATAAATAAGAGGCCAGTGGGACCCCTATTTTGGATGACTTTGTGGAAATGCAATTTGAATTTCATCATGCTCATGGCCAAGATGATCCAGGAGGCCTCTGGGGGAGGGATGGTCTCGGGGACTCCAGAATAAACTAAAGTGGCCATCCCTATCAGAAAAACCCCATGGCCAGGCTCCATCGCAATCCCGGATGACAAAGGCAGACAGCTTGAGAGATGGGAGATTGAGTGGTGTTGACCCTCAGTGGGGGAGGGGTGCCCTGGGGGAGGAGGAGGCAAGGGGTCTTCTCTGGGAGGTGCCCAAACAGAATCTGGTGCAGTGTTTGCAACAAATCACGCAGAGTCTTGGCTGTGGGCCTGGAGGTGCGAGACCACCCACAGCGCCTGCCCCGGGGGCGAGCTGCTTCCATCCTGGGTAACCACTTCTGTGGAGGTCTTCACTTGCAGAACAATGTGAGTGCTTGTAGCAGCCAGGGGCTTGAGACTAAACAGTCCCCCAAACACATGTGACTGGCAGCGAAAGCAGAAGCCTTCCAGGTTTTTGTTATAGTAATGAGATGCAAGAGGATGTGGCCTTAGTCTTTAACGGGGTTTCTTCTTTCTCTTCTGGTTTAGAGATCTGAGCGAGAACCAGATCCAGGGTATCCCGAGGAAGGCGTTCCGAGGCATCGCTGACGTGAAGAACCTGTAAGTGCAGTTTTTGCTGCAGATACATAAGGCTCACTGAAGAGCTCTGAGCAGGATGGGAGTGAGGGATGGGACAGGCCAGGAGGGCGGGCCAGGTGTATGGACTTCACAGAAACCTGTGCACCCTGGCCTCCTCGAAGCTGCCATGACCATAGCTGCCAGTCAGCTTCTCTCATTGTAACATGGGGGTGATGGCCTGGTGTGGGTGTTGTAGGCAACTAAGAAAGTGTGGGTGGGATGGGGTGGGGAGGAGTAGAGCCGCATTCAAAGCGAGTATAAATAAATCGGGGCCTTGATGATGGTGACCATGACCTCACGGATATCAAAGGGCCATCCACAGCTCCCAGGAGGCAGCATTGGGGCTCGGATCCCAGGATCTTAGGGCGATGTAGCCAGATCCATTTCCACTGTGCTAGGCTTTGGTTTGTTTGCCTCTTTTTAGTTTTTATTTTGAAACCATGATTGACAGGGAATTTCAAAAAATCGCAGACAGCTCCATGCACCCATGGTAACACTCTGTATTAACATATCCCACAGCCTCAGTGCAGTTCACATACTTACTCCTCCATTTCCTGTGCACGCACTTGATGTGAGTGTGAGCAACCCTGGGTGGGTTTTTTTCCTGGGTATATTCAGTCAAGAGGCAGAGCTGCCCATTACTGAGTATTTGAAGTGACCAAATCCCTCTGAACCGTTCATAGATGACCCCCACAACTCCTTGGCCCCTACCTTCACCCATACAGCCATGGCATTGTGAGCCCTGGCTCCACAGCATGTTTTTTTTATTATTTTATTTTATTTTATTTTATTTTATTTTATTTGGGAGAGAGAATGGGCACGCCAGGGCCTCTAGCCAATGCAAACAAACTGTAGAGGCAAGGGCTTCACCTTGTGCATCTGGCTTATGTGTGTCTTGGGGAATCAAACCTGGGTCCTTAGGTTTCATGGGCAAGCACCTTAACCACTAAGCCATCTCTTCAGCCCCAGAACATGTTTTAGGATAGGGACACAGAATGATATCTAGCTCCCCTGAGCAAACACATCCGCCCCACCAGCTTTCTCTATAGAATCAGATTCCACTTGAAAAGTCTGGAAGGAGACAGAAACTACTTTAACTGTCATATTTTCCTATAACAAAGGGGGAGGGGATTTACCATCATACCCAGGAAAGCTGGTGAAGGCCCCTGCCCCTCCCCCAAGTGGCTGAGACCTCAGCAAGAAGCTTTTAGCGTTTGACATACCAAGCACACAGTGTGTGCAGAGGTAGCTCAGGAGGTAGAGGGGACAGGAAGGCAGAGATGACTTTGCTTGGGGCTGGGGGACCAGGAATCTGCCTGCTGCTTCCTCTGAGATTGGGAGGAGGTGGAGCAGAGCAGGTGCAGTCCCAGAGCCTGTGAGTTCTACCAGCAGGTGTAGGGGCTGGAGAGATGGCTCCGTGGTTAAAGGTGCTTGCTTGCAAAACCTAATGGCATGGGTTCCATTACCCAGACAGGTGTGCTATCACATGAGATGTCACTTCTGGCCTAGAGGTATAGCTAAGTGGTAGAACACAGACACAAAGGCCTGTTTCTAACCCAGAGATGACACTTGGACATTTTAGGGTGCCTTTCTATCATTCTGTTCCATGGATTCTAGAAGCTCTTGACTGAGCACATGAACTCAACTCAATAGCTGATGTGCCATATCCCAGAATGTCGGCACAAGAGCAAACATGCCCAGATAGGGACGATGACTAACTCAAGGTTAACCAGTTTCCTGATAATTGAATCCAGGATGGTATTCTTCCATATATAACATGATCCATGGGATCTCAGGCTGCTAGTTTTAAATGACCCATTTAACAAACATGACGATGCTATAGTGATGGATGAACAGAGCTATGGAAGTACAGGGTGCATTTATTATTCTCAAGAGACTAATCAAAGCCCACAGAGTTCCTCAATAGTTACTGGATATTTTGGGGCTCCAACTATCCCCCCCTTAGAATAATTTCTAACCAAGCAAAGGCATCAGGAATAAAAATTTCAAATTTCCTAAATCACTCCAGCAAATACTGGCAGGCCTGCCTTCTAGACAGAGGGTATGCGAATACAGGTCCAGCATCCCTTATGTGAAATGCTTTGGAATTTGTGGATTTTTGAATATTTATATATACCTGAGATATTGTGGAAATAGGACCCAAAGGCTAAACACGAAATTTGTGTTATATGTCTCACACAATAGCTTGAAGGGAATCTATATACAATAGTGTTGTTGTTGTTGTTGTTTTAATTTGTACAGGAAACAGTTTTCTGGTGTGGAATTTTTCACTTGAGTCTTAATTTAGCTTAGAAAGTTTTGGATTTTTGTCTGAGAGATGCTTACCCTGGGTGTATTACTCAGGAATGGGGACCTCGTCTGTCTCTCTCTGTCCCTCTCATCTATCTGCCTTGGTCCTAGAGCAGGAAGAAAGAGAGGGGGTTTGTCTCACTGCCTAAAGCAAGAGGAAACAGAATAAAGACAAGAAAGATAGGAAAGCTAAAGGAAGATAGGGTACTTAACTCTCCTGATCCATCCAGGGAGCAATGGACACGTGGGGCTCAGGGACTAGAACTCCTGTTCTCTAGTGGCTTACAGTGTGACTGGGACTAAGAAACACAGGCGTCCAAGTGGATGTTCAGTAGCGCCCTGATCAACATGAAAACTTGCTAATGAGCGGCTGCTCATAGTGAGGGGCTGTCAGAGAAGGAAAATAGCTTTAGGCAACACAGCCTTGAGGTTAGGAGTATGGTTTTTGGCTGTGTGGAAGAATTATGTATGAATTCCATCTGTTTTGGTGCCAAGCCTGTGACCTTTGTTAAGTGCCTTGTCACTTCTGAAGGAGTGCTGGATTCTGCCACTGTAACATGAGGGTAAGAATTGGACATACCTCCTAGAGGTTTTTCTGAAGGTTAATAAAATAATTCATATGAGAAACAGAGGTATGCTTGACACATGAAGGTATTTAGAAAGTTCTAGCTTCATCTACTGCTGTGTTCCTTCGAGGCTGTCACAGTGGCTCAGGCTGTATTTAGCTGGACTTGAATGATGCTGAGAATTCAGATTAAACAAGGCAGTCAGAGTGCATGCAGAGTGTGGAGGCAAAACTGGAGAAGATGTCCTGAGAGGCATATATAGAGCCATGTCATGAGAACCACGGACAAAAAGGGGTGGAAGAAGAGAAGCCTGTGGGCAGGAGATGAGGCAATAGTCCAAGAAAAGGTGAAGACTGGAATCTGGGAAGGAAGTAAAGAGGGGAACCAAAGGAAGAAGCCACTGGAGGTCACACCAACAGAACTTGGGGATGGACCAGTTATTCAAGGCTGGGGTTGGGGGAGAAGACAGACAGAGTCATTCAGCCATGCGTCCACTTCTTTAAGCTTTAGAGAGACTTTATTAGATTAAGAGAAGGAAGGAGGAGAAAAGCTCAGAGAGCTCCTGTAGAAGGCAGGAGGGGGTAGGGAGTCCATGTGGCAGTAGGGGTAGGGGTCCCCTCCCCATCGCAGCCCAGCAGGGCTGTGATGAGATGAGGCTTACCAGAGCAGGGACCCGGATGTTCAGGAAAGGCAGAAATCCAAAAAGAGGCATTCACTTTTGGAGCTACTGATGAATGCCATTACTGGGGCGGTGGGGGTAGCAAAAAGAGTGGTATGTGTGGATCCGTGAGCTCTACTTTCTTGAAGCTTCCACTTTACAGAGACTGAAAGGTCAGGAGGCTGAGCTTGGAGGATCAGCTTGGGTTGTTCAGTGATGTCCTCTCTTCTTTGGGCAGTGTGGACACAGCATCTGGCCAAGCCGCACTCCATCTCTGGACTCCTTGATTTTACTGTGGGGAAGTTGGCCAAACAATCCTGTAATCAGAAGAGAAAATGTGGATTATTGGAGATACAGGATTGGAGTTGAGAGCAAATTCATGGAGAGGTGGTATCTGGGCAAAGATGATAATGAAAATGTTCATTTAAATACACATGTGGGGACTGAGGGTGAATCTTAGTGTTACAGCACAAAGCCTGAGTTCAGTTCCCCACACCACAAAAGGCAGAGGATGGGGAGGGCGTGGGAGGAGAACATCAGTTTACGGAAAATTGGAGATGCTTTGCAGAAATGAAGTTTAGGTAAAACCCAGTTAAGAAGCCCTTCTGTGAGACCTAGATCACCCACATCAGACTGTCCACCTCATGAAGGATGAATGAATGGCCAGTTTTCAGTCTCAGTGATGTCCAAACTTGGCATGAGCCTGGGAACAAGCTCCTATCCTTCTCCACCACATCGTGTGTGCTGAGGGGAGAATACTACTACCCCAGATAACATAAGAATGAAGATAAGTTATTAGAGTACAGTATCAGACTTCACACTAAATTATATGTGAAATGGCAACTGATTGGGCCTATCCATCACTCCATATGCTTGACTGAAAATCAAGAATTGGCTTGTTTTTGAAAGATAATGCTACAGTGTTGAGATAAATTCTCTTTGCCTTCCCAATGTACCCCTTCAAGAAGAGAAAGATTGTCATGCCCCCATTTTACAGATGATAAAATTAACTTTCCGTCAGCGTGCTCAGTTTGGTCACAGCTGGCAGACAAAATTGGGCTGAGGTTTTCCACTCAGCCTGCCATTAGCACCATGGCCGGCAATCCTTTGGACGCTAGCCAGTACTTCCTTCTCTCTGGATTCCTCCCCACGAAGCCATGTGGACAACAGCAAGAATGTAAAGTAACCAAATACACTACTAGAGAATGGGAAGGTTCCATCGGCCCCAGCAAGGAGGCAAGCACGCACCTCTCATCAGATACGAGAGAGGACCACTGGTGTCTGGACACCACAGAAGTGGGAACCACTAGCATGCTGCCCCCGCTGAGGAACTTGGCAACCTGCTTCCTTCCCAGGCAACTGGAGGAAGCCCTTACTTGCTTCCGGCTCCTCTTAAACAGAGAAGCATCAGCTGGGGACTCCATGCCATACAATTAACAGCAAGCTGATTTATAGGCCGGCCCCATTCTCTGCGCCTGTCTCAAAAGACAAGAGGTGTTCTATTTAAGAAAAGACTGAACGTTCCATGGACAAATTGATGTGATAGAAGGGCCCATGGAAAGACTGGTCTATGCACAGCCATTCACCAGGGCAATATTAAATGCCTACTGTGTGGTGTACTAAACACAGAGAGAAAGCGAGAGACATCATAATTAGCAAGACAGAGGACAGAAACAAAGGGACAAAGAGAGGACAAGCCACTGTTCTAATAAGAAGATGACAAAACCCAGTATAAATTGTTTTAAAAAGCACCGTCCCCTGGCCCTGTCTTTCTCAGCAGTGATGTTTTCCTCTGTTTTTCAGTTTCTATTTGCTAGGACTCTGTAGGACATGCATTCCAGAAGGGAAAATCGATAGCCCCTGTCTCTGCCGGCTAGCGGAATTTGGAATTGACGGTTTGAAAACAAAGCCGTGCAGGCGGCCTTTGTGTTCTCCTGTTAGGCTGGCCCTGCCGCTTCCGGAGATTAACGAGGGCTGTCTCCGCCCCACCCCACAGCTGGGTGAGGACACTGCAGGGATGGACACAAGTCCCCATTGCTTGCTAGCTAATCTGAGTGACAGATCTCTCTGTCCCTGTAACTGTACTCCTGGCTATGCCCGCAGCTCCATTTACACTCAAGGCTGGATCTCCCAGCTCAGCCCCATCAGACTCATCCTTACATGCCTTCATTCTTTGACCACCCCACGTACCTTCCTCGCATTTTGCAGGATGCTGCATTCTCAGACCTCCACACTGTGGCTCCTTCTGGTCCTGCAAGCCTTGGCACAGAGCTGCCTGACCAACTTATCTAAGGCAGCTCCCCACCCCATGGTCCTCCCCTTGCCCCCTCTTCCATCCTACTACCCAGTCATAGCCTTCAGGGCTCTTATCATCCTTTGGAATTATCTTGTTTTTTCACTGTCAACTTGTCCCTCCATGACCCACATAACCAACCTGAACCCAGAAATGTGATCTCTATCACTGTGATGCCCGCCGTGCCCCAAGAAGAAAAATGGCTCCAGCAACAGTGGCCAGTGAGGAGATTCAGGCAGTGGTTCAAACGTCATGTGAGCCTGAGTCAGGTCAGGAAGGTGGACTACTGGGGGACAACTGTGCTTCTCAGGCCAAGGCAGAGATGGACACAGGCTCTGGCTGGGGAACAGTGTCTGGCTCTCCTTGGGAAAGCAGGACTGGGTCTTGGGAAAATCTGCCTATGTGGTGCAAGGCAGATGACAATGTATTACCTTCCCAGAGGGTGGTCTCCACCTTTCCTGCCGTGCACTCCTGGCTGAGTGTGTCCAGTTCAGCATGGCAGCTTCTCAACACTGGACTGCAGTCCAGTTTGCCAAGACTACCCAACTCTGCCATCTATAGAAAGGCATATGTCTGCCTATCGCCCTCTCTCCTCCTTTCCCTCCTTCCTTTCTTCTCGCCCTTCCCTCTTCATCTTCCTTTGCCTCCCTGTTCCCTTCCGTTCTTCCGTGTTTCATTTATTTCATTATTCCTTCCACAAATGATCTTTGTGCCGTTACTTTTGCCAGGCCCAAAGCCAGTCCTGGAAATTAAAAAGACAAACAAAACTCGGTCTTTGCTCTACAGAGGGAGATAGGTACAAAGTGCATGTTGATGTAGGAGAGCTCTCCTCCAGCACTTCTCTATGTCTGTTTTGTGGCTAACAGACTAAGTGCCCCATAAATGCAAGTTGATTAAATTCCCTGAAATGAGAAAAAATAGAAAAAAAAAAACAGGTAACTTAGACTCCATCCATCTGGAAAAGATATAACATTTTCCACAGATGGGGGCGGGATGGTAGTGCTGGTGGTTAAGTGCCCCAGGAATTCTACCTCAGATTGGAAGATGCACAGCTGATCCAATGACAGTTTCAAACACTTTATTAGTGGCCCTCTGCTGGGCCTTTTATTCCCCCTAACACCCCATCTGAGTTGCAATGGTCTATACAATAAACTTTCTCCTCGAATGGCCTGCAAGCTGTATAAAAGGGGAGAGGTCAGGTTGAGCCTTAAGAAATGGTCCTCTTCAAATAGTAGGTGCACAGTAAACAATGTCTAATGAATGGACTGGTGAATAACTTCCAGAAGAGCCTCCAACATACAGTGGACAGCCAAAGCCCTCACAGACAGACAGTGATTGTGTCTTAGGAGCAAAGAATAGAATCAAGGCAGAGAGAATAAGTCCCAAGAAACCTTTGCGATTTTCAGAATAATTGATACCATTCTTCTTGATCCAGCATGAAAATTTATTATCTGAGTGTAGTTTTCTTTGGTGGGACAATTTTTTTAAAAGCTTTTCACAGATATTTAACCCCTCTAAGCACATTGACAAGAAGAAAGAAGTTTAAAACAACAGGTTAAGATAGAATCCTATCCTTTTCTTTTAAAGATTTTGATTTCACTGTTTGTGAGCAGAGAGAGAGCAAGAGAGGATGGGCATGTCAGAGCCTCCTGCCTGTTTGAATGAACTCCAGATGCATGCGCCACTTTGTGTCTCTGGCTCTATGTGGGTACCGAGGAATTGAACCTGAGGCAGCAAGCTTTACAAGCAGTGCCTTTAACCACGGAATCATGTCCCTGGCCTCCAGAACCCCATCTTTACTTTGCTGAGAAGACAGAATGCCTTTCGTTCCCTTAGAGTTGAACAAAGGGGATTTAGGAGATTTTTGGTATTGACTGACCTCTTGCCTGGAGATTTTTAGATTGAAGAAAAAGAAATCAAAGGGGCTTAGGAGAGAAGAGACAAGTACTTCTGTGGATCTCACACTTGGAGGCTCTAAGAGCTGTTGATACTTCCATTCTTAGTCTTGATGTCAATTGAGTATGCTGATTAAAAACGTGTATTTTGAAGTTAGGCCTAATTTGACTTTGAGCAAGTTTTTTAACCATTGATGGTTAAATGTATAAAATAAGATGTATATTATGTATATGTATAATGTACAATTTATAATGTATAAATCCTAATGTATAAAATAAGAATTCACACATCTGGGATTCGTTTATAGCAGCTAGAGGCCCTAGTGCACCCATTCTCTTCCTCTCTCTCCCTCTCTCATTCTCTCTCTCTCTCTCTGCTTGCAAATAAATAAGTAAATAAATTATATATAAAAAAGCAGGAGCTCTTTGGCTTTTAACATATAGATTTGGGCTGGAGAGATGGTTTAGAGGCTAAGGTACTTGCCTACAAAGCCTAAGGACCCAGGTTTGATTCCCCAGTACCCATTAAGCCAGATGCACATGGTGGCACATGTATCTGGAGTTCATTTGCAGTAGCTAAACACCCTGGCACATCCATTCTCTCTATCTGCATCCCTCTCTCAAATAAATAAATAAATAAATAAATAAATAAATAAATAAATAAATAATACAACATAGACTTTCTTCTTTCCAGCAGCATTAGGTTTGCAAAAGAAGTAAGCAGAAAGCACAGGGAATGCACAAGTGCTTACAGCCCTACATCCCATCACACATACACAGCTCCTCCTCCCAGGAGCACCTGGCATTGGTGTGAACCACTTGAGCTCATTGCTAATTTGGCATTGGTATATTATTAACGAAAGTCCATGGTTGACATTAAGGTTCACTCAGGGTATTCTGTCTTCTGTGGGTGTGGATGAATGTATGGTACCATCAGCTGGAATAGCCACACCACACAGGTTGGTTTCACTGCCTGAAAATCCTATGGTCCTCCTATTCATCCCTCCCTCCATTCCATTCCATTCCAGAGCCCCAAACCAGGAGTTTTCAAAGTGTCCATAATTCCTTCATCTTTCACAGCCCTTCAGAGTAACATATTTACTCAGGGGTTTTTTTTTTTTTTTTTCAGACTATTAAAGCAGTAATCCTAAGGGCAGGGACCTTAGCTCAGTAGTAAAGCATGTGCCTCATGTGAGTGAGGGCCTGGGTTCCCAACACCTTACTATAGGACTATAGAGGGAATCAGCCAGGACCAGACTCAGTTTACACTACAAACGTTAGAACCTGTCTTTCAGCGTGGCTTGTGGACTGAAAAACCTGCTGGGGCAGCAGTGACTTTGTCCCTGTTCCCTGCTAGATGGAGGTGACAGCTGCATCCTCAGGGTCTAGCCTTACACCCTCACCAGCCACCCATGTGATCATAAGCAAATGCCACACTTCTTTCTTAGCCTAAGATTCTATGTGAGTTGGAAATAATAGCCCCTGCCCTTAATGGTCTTATGGAAGGTAACCATTATTATTGGTTTATGAAATAATTTGGCTGAGGTTGTCATACCTAACAACTCTTGACTCTTCCTTTCCCAGACAAATGCACAGTCACAGAACAAGTTCGTGTTTATAGTGCCCTGGTTCCCAGACAATCCTAACTTTAAAATATTTATTTATTTATTTATTTATTTATTTATTTATTTATTTATTAGAAAGAGAGGGGTGTATAACGGGCATGCCAGGCCCTCTAGCCACTGCAAACGAACTCCAGACACATGCACTACCATGTACATCTGACTTACATGGGTACTGGGGAATCAAACCTGAGTCCTTAGGTTTCACAGGCAAATGCTTTAACCTCTAGCCAACCCTGACTTTAAAAAACACTTCATTCCATCACTCTCACATTTGTTTCAGGACAGATGTCATGTCTTGACCACAGCTTATACATGTCAGAGGAGAAAAGAACTTACTGCCAAACCTATGCTGCTGTCATTTTTATGCTGGCATAAAAATTCCCTGAACAGCCTAGGAGTGCCAAGTTTAGTGACAACTCTTTGATTAACTGCTGAATAATGACACTCCAAAACTGTCCACATCCTGATCTCTGAGATATGTGAATATGTGTCCTCTGTGGCAAGAGGGACTTTGCAGATGTGATTAAATTAAGGATCTTAGCATGGACAGAGCATCCTAGGTTATTGAAGTGGCATAGTGTAATCAGGATAGTTTTGTTTTGTTTTGGTTTTGGTTTTTGGTTTTTTCAAGGCAGGATCTCACTGTAGCCCAGGCTGACCTATAATTCACTATGTAGTCTTGGCTGGCCTTGAACTTACAGCAATCTTCCTACTTCTGCCTCCTTGGGATTAAAGGCATGCACCCCCATGCCTGACCAGAAGAGTCTTTATATGAGGAAAAAAAAAAATTGGGAAGCCAAGAGAG
Organism: Orientallactaga sibirica; assembly: GCA_036365145.1. Classification (NCBI taxonomy): domain Eukaryota; kingdom Metazoa; phylum Chordata; class Mammalia; order Rodentia; family Dipodidae; genus Orientallactaga; species Orientallactaga sibirica. The sequence continues at coordinate 3,003,990 of JAEOAD010000194.1, forward strand.
AAAGGGCCAAATGATCCAAGACAAGAACAATCTGTGTTCCAGATAGTCCCAAGCTGTAAGGAAACAGATGCCTTCTGAGAGCTCCCAGGAGGAATGTGGGCTTGCCTGCACCTTGATGTTAGCCAGGTGAACTTGATCAAGGAATTCTGATTTCCAGAACTTTAAAATTCACATCGTTTCAAGCCACATAGCTTGTCACAGCAACCACAGGAAACTGATACTAGCTGTCACTTAACCTCAGGCTTCGGTTTCCTTACCTATTAAAAGAAACCATTGACATATGGACCAGCAGTTCAAATTGGGCTCTGAAAAATCTTTAATGTGTCAAGAATCAACAAAGAACAGTCATTTTTCTTCTTCATCAGCATATGTTAATTATGCATAATAATGAATTTCAATTTGACATCTCATGTGTGTATGTAATTTATTTTGTTCAGATTCACCCCATAAGCCTCCCTCATCCCCTTCCATTCCTGCTCCTCCCCTTGCTCTTCCGAACCAGCCCCTCTTCATTGTTACTTCCTTACTTTCTCTCTCTTTCTTTTCTTTTCTTTTTTTCTTTTTTTTTTTTTTGAGCTAGTGTCTTACTTTAGCTCAGGCTGACCTGGAAATCACTATGGATTCTCAGGTTGGCCTTGAACTCACAGCACTCCTCCTACCTCTGTCTCCTGAATGCTGGGATTAAAGATGTGTGTCACCACACCCAGCTTCTTTCCTTCCTTCTTTCTTTCTTTCTTTCTTTCTTTCTTTCTTTCTTTCTTTCTTTCTGTCTTTTCTTCTTTCTTTTCTTTCTGTTGGTCGTCTTCTTTCTTGTTCCTCTTCCTGCCCCCTGCATCCTTCTTTCTTCTTCTCCTGTCTTCTTTCTTTTTCCTCCTCCTCCTTCTTTTTGGTGACCCAGTGAGTTTTAGGGTGCTTACAGCATGGGTGAGGGTTTATTTATAGAAGCATGGGTACCTGAGCAGTGGCTATACCACTGAAGAAAGTCCTCCCCCACCCCAGTAACCACTAACTGCCTATAGATTGTGTGACCCTTCCCCCTCACTACTCCTAACTGCCTGTAAAGCCTCAAAGTCATTTTTCAATAATGATAAACATTCAAATGGCCTCAACCAGATATTAGGGTTTCAGGTGAGATTTCACTTAGCACAAGTCCTCTGTGGTGGTGACTTGGGAAATCCCCAGACCAGAAAGACAGTCCCTGAGTTCTGTTCACATGGAATGGTCTGACGGTTCTTTAAGCCACAATCCATTAGGAGAACAAGGTTTGGTGGCTGAGATAAATTCAGCTATAGAATCAAGAGGCTGCCACCAGGTAGGGGACAGCAGAAGAGCCATCAGGGTTATGACAGATCTCTCCTCACCTATCTTGGCAAGTAGCTAGACTCTGAGCTGAGGCTAGACCACCTTTTAAAGAAAGGGGGAAAAGGGACACGTTAGACAGTGCCTGGCAGGTGACTTTCTGGGTGGAGGCCAAAGGCTTCAGTCATTCTGGAGACTGGTTAGGAATCCACCATTAGCCAAGTTCAGCCAGCTCTCTTGCTGTCACCCCCTTTCAGCCTTCATCCCGGATAAACTGTTTTGCATCTGGGGAAAATGGCTGGTCTTGGAAGGAGAGTTCTTCACAGCTCAGGGAAAGAAAACTTGGTCAGCCATGGGTCAAAATGTCCTTGCTGAGTGAATAAAGTCTTTCTGGGCACAAACAACAATTTTCAGAGCCTATAATTTGCTGATACTACTTAGGGTACGAGCTGGTATTTTTGTTTTAGTTATTTTGGGGTGGAGTGGGTAAGCTTGTGTCAGAAATGACAACCTCTATGCAGTGTGCTGCCTTGCAGAGCCAGGCACTTCCCTGTCGGCAGCAAGTGTTCACTCTGTAACTGGGTGGTAGAGTGTGCTCATGTCCATCCACAGCTAGTGTTTGCCATTGTAACATTCAGTCTGAAAGCTCTCTCTATAGCCAGTCCCCAGGCACAGATGCCTAAACTTCAATTACTTCTAAATGCTGACGATCAGTGCTTTTGCCAGGGAGAAGTAGGAAGTCCAGTGGCTCAGATGAGGTATACATGGTGTGTATTCAGTCCCACAGCAGTGCTAAGAGTTTACACCTGATTAGCAGTCTGCTGGGAAAGCTGCATTTTTGTCTGCTCATAAAGACATATTTCTTGGGGCTGGAGAGATGGCTTAGAGGTTAAGGCATTTGCCTGCAAAGGCTAAAGACCCCAGTTTGATTCCCCAGATCCCACGTAAGCCAGATGCACATGGTGGCACATGCATCTGGAGTTTGTTTGCAGTGGCTACAGGCCCTGACATGCCCATTTTCATTCTCTCTGTCTCTAATAAATAAATAAAATTTTTAAAAAGACAGAATATCTTGGGCTTATTCCCAAATATTCATATCATCCCCTCTTCCCCATACACAGCATCTATAGAGGCTACCTCAAGAAAGGAGTATCAATGTCAGAAAGAATCTTCTTGTTTGGTAGTGAGTTAGAAATTTTATAGAGCCCTGATGATCATATTCATTTTTACCTGTTATCTCATCTCACAAGGTGGTCATCACCTACTTACAAGTGAAAAAAAAAAATTATGACTCAGAGAAGTAAAGTGATTTGCCCTGGCTCATATAGCTAGTAAATTGGGGTTTGATCTCAGAGTTTCAATCTACAATCCATCACCAAAACCAATATGGTACATTGCCTAATAAACACTTAATGAACTCAAAAACTGCAAACCAAACCCAACTTCCACAAGGTACTATTGCTTAGTTTTCGGTCTTCTAGAATCAGTGGGGCTACGGAAGGAGCTCAGAAGTAGAGCAACTACTTTGTACCCAGAAAGCCTAGACTTGGTCCCCAGCACATATACATGCACTCACATGTGTGCGTGTGCACACACACACAAATAAATGATTGTTGCTTAAAGTTGTAGACTTTCAGTTGCTCTGTAACCTCAAGTGTGTTAACACTGGACACCCAGCCTGCATGGCAACAAGCTAGATCTGAATTGCAGCTCCTTCCTTCTGCTCCCAGTAAGCCTGGGGTGCATGTCCTAGAAGCTTCTAGAGAGTCTTAACTCATGTAGACTTACTTCAAGGAAGAGGTCCCAGCCCACCCCCCTGCTAGCAAGACATACAATCTCCGATGGGATAGTTGGAGCTTCCGGTTTGTGCTTGTGAAGTGGGTGGCACTTGGGCCCTCTACTTTTCCTCCCCAGCCGGGCCTCTTTCTCTTCAGAAAAATAAGATTGCTTAGTCCTTACCCAGGCTATATATATATATATTTTTTTCAGGCTATAAGTTTTAATGTAAAAGTTGAAGGGGGTGACACCTGGGAAGAACATAGCACAGAGCTCAAACCAAAGAGGCTGGATAAATATGAATGTTCTGCTCCCTCTTCCATGTGCTACCACCTCCAGTGACTTAAAAAAATGCAGGACATGACGATGCACACCTTTAATCCCAGCACTCGGGAGGCAGAGGGAGGAGGATTTCTGTGAGTTTGAGGCCACCATGAGACTACACAGTGAATTCCAGGTCATCCTGAACTAGATTGAAACCCTACCTCGAAAAAAATTAAAATAAAAACCTCACAGTTGAACTTGCATTATAGGGTTGGGGAGGAAGGTTAAGGTTGGTTTAGTGGTCTTGGGGTTAAACCCTTAGGTAAACTCATAGCATGCATTAATAAATACAGTTGACCTGAGCTTAAGTGTGTTTGGAGAAGAACTGGCCATCTGGAGATAGGTGCTCTGTACAATGATCATAGCCACTCCACTTCAACTGCTGTGCCTGGGCCTACTAGGAACAGTTTTCCTGAAGGAAGAACAGCAAGTAAATTTCTCTATGAAACTCTGATTTTGAGATGATGGAACCTAATGCAAAACCTTTCTGCTTTTCTTATTTACTTTATTTTATTTATTTTGCAGTGCTGAGTATGGAACCCAGTCATGCACGCTAGGCAAGCACTGTACCAACTGATCGATATCCCCAGGCATCAGATCTTCTTAAATACTGAATGTGAGGCTAGGGACACAGCTCAGAGACTATGGGCTTGACCCTCAGCACCACGAACAAAAACACAACAAGAAACAAATCTGGGGCTGGAGAGATGGCTTAGCAATTGAGGCACTTGCCTGCAAAGCCAGAGGACCCAGGTTCCATTCTCTAGTGCCCATGTAAAGCCAGATGCACAAACTGGCACATGCATCTGGAGTTCATTTGCAGTGGCTAAAGGTCCTGGTGTGCCCATTTTTTCTCTCTCTCTCTCTCTCTCTCTCTGACTGCCTATCTCTCTTTCATAAATAAATAAATAAATAAATAAATAAATAAGTAAACAAAATATAAAAAGAAACAAACCTGAATATTAAGTGTCTACATAGGATTTACGTGAAACCAAACCACCTATGATCAGTTTCAGCTATGGGCCTCTGACTGAGATTCACATCCTATGGCCTGGCCAACCTGCCCAAGGCAGAGGAATGGGATAGAAGATTCTAGTGCTTTGCCTGCACTCTCACATGTCAATAATCCAACCCTCATGGATACGTCGGCATGTCACAATTCTGTAAATCCATAAACCAGTTAAAATCCACCTGTATTCAAAGGCCTTGGAAGGTTGACTGGTGGCAGCAGTCACAACAGCTGGGAAGAAATAATTTGGAAGCAAACGCTCCTGAAGCTGATTCGCACAGACCATTGCTAATTGCCCTAAGCAGAAATGGTTCTGGACTTGGCCTCTGTCTTTCCACTAAGAACTGGGTTCCCAGTATGCGAATATGGGCCTGTGGTATTTCTGAAGTGAAGGATTCTGTCTTGCTCCTCTCTTAGTCACACAGCAGCGGTCATTGTCCTGGGAGCCTCCCAGGCCCTCCATATCCTGAGGGAACCAACTCATTCTACAGCTGGACTCATTGCTTATTTCCATAGGCTCTTGCTCAGCATGGGCACCTCTGTATGGATGCCCTGTCCCAGCATCACCATACCCTGCTATTGACTGCTTTGGTTTTTTTTTTCTTTTGCTTGTATGCGTGTGTACATGTGAGGCATGTTGTCTATTGTATACGTGTGTATATGTCCTTGCAGGGGTCCATGTGCTTCCCTGTAGTGGTCAGAGTGGAATGTTGAGTGTCCTGTTCCATTGCTGTCCTACCTATTCCTTTTTGTCCCACCCATTCCTGTTTGAGGCACAATGAGTTCCAGCAATTCCCAGGTCTCTGCTCCTTTATGAGAACTGGGATTCCAGGCATGAATCCATGCCCAGCTGTTTAACATGGGTTCCGGAGATTCAAACTTGGGCAGTCTCAGGCCTCCTCAGGCCCTCATGCTTGCACAGGTAATGCATTTAACCACCCTGCCATCTTCCCAGCCTGACTGCCTGTTCCTTACAAACAATGAGCGTGGAGGACTCAGAAGTCCTATACACCCCTTCCTTTATTCCTGGTCTGCTCTAGAATTTCTCTCCATTTACCTTTGCTTTGTTGTTTGTTTGCTTATTTCATTTGTTTTTGAGACAGAATCTCATATAGTCCAGGCTGACCTCAGACTCACTAGCTAGCTGAGACTGGCCTTGAACTCCTAGTCCTTCTGCCTTCGCCTCTCAAATGCTGGGATTACAAGCATGCCTGGCTTCCATTTGCTTTGAAGGAAACAAAAACGTCTGAACCACTGAAAGAAGCTTTGTTCAATGCTCTGGGTCACATGAGTCCCCCAGGCCCATCCAGAACGTGTTATATGACAGGGGCCTCCCTGGCTGGCTGACACCATACTGAGGGATGGACAAATTAAAAGTCACAAAATGAGCACAGAACAGGTTGAACATTGCTTATCTGAGATGTTGGGACAGAATTGTGTCAGATTTTTTTTTCAGATTTTGAAATATTTGCATATACCTAGAATCTTGTGAATAAGACCTAAACTGAAAGACAGAATTCATTTATGCTTCATATACATTTTATACACAGAGCTTGCAGGCGATTTTATGCATTATCTTTAGCAATTTTGTGTGTGAAACAGAGTTTCATGGTGTGGAATTTTCCACTTTGGTATCATGTCAGCATTTAGAATTTCAGATTTTGGAGCATTTAAAACTCTCTACTGGGCTGGAGAGAGGGCTCAGCAGTTAAAGCACTTGCCTGCAAGGCCTAATGACCTGGGTTTGATTCCCAAGTACCTACATAAAGCCAGTGGCACATGCATCTAAAGTTCATTTGCAGTGGCTAGTGGCCCTGGCATACCCATTCTCCCTTCTCTGTCTCTGTCTCTGTCTCTCTCTCTCTCTCTCTCTGTGTGTGTGTGTGTGTGTGTGTGTGTGTGTGTGTGTGTGTCAGGTACAGCATTTATAACAGAAGACTGGAAAACCACCTTGACTAGAATCTTCTGTACCTTATTAAAAATGCAGGATTATTAGAATGTAGAGGTGGCTTAGTGGTTAAGGCACTTGCCTGCAAAGCCTAAGGACTATGCTTGACTCTCCAGATCCCATGTAAGCCAGACGCACAAGGTGACGCAAGTGGCACATGCATCTGAAGTTTGATTGCAGTGGCTGGAGGCACTGGTGCACCAATTCTCCCTCTCTCTCTCTCTCTCTCTCTCTCTCTCTCTCTCTTGCTCTCTCATAAAAATACAAAAAAAATGCAGGTTCCTGGGCTCTATGAATGAATTGTAATTTCTGGCCAAGTACCAGGAATCTGCATTTCCACCTGTTCCTCTGCTGACTCAACAGTGTGTGAGAACCACATGGATGCTGAGTGGGAACTTGGCACTGGAATGCACAGCAATCTGGGCTCCAGAGCTGGCCTCCCCACTGGTTCTGAGCAAGTTGTTAACTCCTGTAAGCTTGGCTTCTTCATGAGAACTAAGGGTCACATCTAAATCAGACAATGGCTGGAAAATAGCTAGCAGTGAGGCACAGTAAGTGTTTCTAATGAAGACTGGTGCTATCTCACTGAAGCAGCATAACAATCCATTGGGGTTGGCCCAGTCGTCACTCTTAAAAATGAAGAAATTTAGACTCAGAAAGGTTGGGTGGTTTGTCAAATGTCACTCAGCAGAGTGGAGATATTAAGCTAAATCAGTCTGATTCAAGGTATTAATGATATTAATGATTCTTAAAACACTGTGTATTGAGGGGATGGAATCAATCCAGAACTAAAACAAGAAAGAAGTAGCCTAAAGAACTGAAGGGCAACTCCATGCATGCTGGCAAGTGTCTATTGAATATGTTGAATCTTTTAAATTTTTTATTTGCAAGGAGGGGGAGAGGTATACCAGGGTCTCTTTCTACTGCAAATTAACTCCAGATGCATGTACCACTTTGTGCATTTGGCTTTATATAGGTGCTGAGGAATCGAACCTGGGCCACCAGACTTTGCAAGCAAAAGCCTTTAACATCTAAGCCTTCTTGCCAGTCCCATATGTTGACTCTTTCTGTGGTGGTTGGTATCTGCCCAGGATTGGGGGAGAAAGAGCAGCTGTGGCTCACACTGACTCCCTGTGAGGACTATACAAGCTGACTGGCAGTACAGTGCAATGACCTAGATTTTCCCCTGCAGGCCCAAGGACAATTCTTGCACTTAGCCAAGAGAAAGATATTCACTTTGGGGTCCATCACCCCTAAGCTGCCTAGCCAGTTTCTGTCTCCTATCATTACCTTATACAAAAATAGATGTGGGACCTGGAGAGATGGCTCAGCAGTTAAAGGTGCTTGCTTGCAAAGTCTAAAAGCCTAGGTTTGATTCCTTAGTACCAATGTAAATCCAGATGCACAAAGTAGCACATGCTTCTGGAGTTCATTTGCAGTGGCAGGAGGCTCTATTCTCTCTCTCTCTCTCTCTCTCTCTCTCTTTCTGTCATAAATAAAATAATTTTTAAATTACTATTAACAATATCCTTTTAATCTCCATACATTTCACCCCTACCCCATGTGGGGACCCTGCCACTGCCTCCCTCCTTTCTGTCACTTCAGGTTTTTTTAAATTAATTTTTATTTGCGACAGAGGAAAGAGAGAGAATGGATGTGCCAGGGCCTCTAGTCACTGCAAATGAACTCCAGATGCATGCGCCACCTTGTGCATCTGGCTTACATGGGTCCTGGATAGTTGCACCTCAGTCCTTAGGCTTCAAAGGCAATCACTTTAACTGCTAAGCCATCTCTCCAGCCCTGTCACTACAGTTTTATCTATAGAACTAGTTCCATAAATGAAACCATTTATTATCTCTAGCTTGCTTCTTGCACTCAGTATAATATTTCAAATTTGTCTTATATTGTCTATCAGCAATTTGTTCCTTTTGTGGCTAAATAGTAGTACATTGTGTGGGTATACTCCACTGTGACCTATCCATTACCCTATTGCTGGGCATGTGAATCATTTCCAGGTTTTGGTTATTGTGAATATGAGTGTGCAATTGTAAAAATCCTTGCATGGCTACATTTGCATTTCCCTAGACTAAGTACCTCGGAGCAATTTTATTTTTTCATTTTATCTGCCTTTTAATATTTCCTCAATAAACATACATAACAACAATGACAACACATATTAGATTAGGGAAAGCCTGTGTCATGCCCCACCGTTTTTGAAAACTAGCACAAGTTGGCAAAGGAAGCCTTAATCAATATATATTGGTCATGGCTGTCTTGATTCCAGACAGTCCATCCAACTTCTTTCCTTGAAATGTAGACATGATTAAAGAGGTTTCTTTCCTTGAGTGCTTGGTAAGAATTCATAGCACACTGAATTGGGCAGGTGGGAGGCAACCTTTCACCCTGGCTGTGGGAACAACTGATGCAAATCAGGCCATCTAGCAACAACCACCAAAATACCCCCATGCTGTGATGTATCTTATAAACTTACTTTAAAAATAACCTCTTATGCCGGGCGTGGTGGCGCACGCCTTTAATCCCAGCACTCTGGAGGCAGAGGTAGGAGGTTCGCCAAGAGTTCGAGGCCACCCTGAGACTACATAGTTAATTCCAGGTCAGCCTGGACCAGAGTGAGACCCTACCTCGCAAAACCAAAAATATAAATAAATAACCTCTTATAAGTCCTCATAGGATGTACAGGTGTATCGTTTGTAAAGAACATATCCTAGGAGTTGCTCTCACATCCATCAAGAAGACACTAGGTAAATAAACCGTGGTGTGTTCATTCATTGTACTATTGTAGGATAGATAAGGGAAGTCAGACCGTCATCACATCAGACTCAAAACAGCATCCAGAATTCATAAACGAGATCACAAGCTGTAAACTAGTCCAGTGAACAGTCTCTCACCACTTGTATCTATGAATTCTGTATCCTTTAATTCAACAATCACGGGTGGAAATGATTTGGAAAAGAACTGTGTCTGTACTAAACATGTATAATCTTTTCTCTTCTTGTTCCCCAAGCAGTAAAATCTAACAACTATGTTCAGAGCGTTTATGTTGTATTAGGTACTGTAAGCAGTTTAGAGATTACTTAAAGCTTAGGGGAGGATATATGTAGGTTTATGTAAACACAGCACCATTTTATTTAAAGGACCCTAGCATCTGCAGGTTGTTTTAGGTATGTGAGAGCAGTCCTGGAACCCATCCCCACAGATAGCAAAGAATTACTGTACTGATATGTTCATTCTATGCATATTGGATATATGAAATATCTGCACACAGATTCATGGGAAATCTACAGTGCATTTGTGAGTTAAAGAAACCCATGTATCTCAGCCCAAAGACAAAAAGGGAGCAGTCTTGTTTCACTTTCCTGGTAATAATGCCATGAATGTCCCCTTCCCAGCCAGGGCTCTCGGGCCTCTGAGCTGACCACACCCGAGCCGCCCCTGCATGGTTGACCTTCCGTAACTGGAAACTGTGGTCATTGCCATTTGCGTAAGTGTGGCCACACTGACCCGTGGTGTGGCTGCTAGTTTTGAATGAAGGAAATGATTTGTATTCGACAGGCATCTCTGATCATTGCCTTGACCAACCCTGAAATATCTTTCACCAACGAATCCTCAGCAGCTAACCCTTTGACTTTTGGAAAATGAATTTGCTCGCCGCCAGGCCGGCCCCTGTTCTCTTGCCCAAGTAAAATGTCAATTAGATCACTGCTGAATACCTGGACATCAGTGCTCTGTCTACTTAAGGAGATTCCGTTCCCAATCCCTTAAGCATTTGCTTATTTCTTTCAAAAAAAAGACACCACACCCAAGCTCAAAGTATGTTCCTGGCTCTGTATGGTTCCAGAATAATAATAAAAAAAAAAAAAAAAAAAGCCAGTGCCTGGACTTACTTGGAAAATACACATTCTGAGTCACCAGGCAAATTTGACATGGTGGCAGTCGAACAGGCTGTGTTTGATGTGGGTCTGCGGATGCTGCAGGCTCATGGCATGTCCCCTGCACCTCATCCATCTACTTCTTCCCTCCCAACCCACACTAGAGGCCAGACCATGGGGCAGGTAAGACCCAGCTTTCTCTTAGATGACCTTTAGGGTCTGTGGACAAGAATGGGAGAGGACTATGGCCGAGAGAGTTTCAACCCAAAGCACTGAGACTAAGGAAGATATCAGCACATAGTAACATGCCCATTAATAATGATCAGCTTTTGCAGTTTTCTATACTCAGATTTGAAGACATCTCACAGGAGATGAAATGGAGTTTTCAAAATTTTTCTTTAAGCCAAATATGGCTGCTTCCATTCCCTTTAATCTGCCCTTTCCCCCTCACATCTTTTAAATATTCTAAGGGATTCCTTTCACCCTGTATCAGCCGTAGACATGTTTTCTAGCCACGTGATACAAAGAGTGAAAGGCTGAGATTCTCAACTACAGCTCTGCTATAAAACAGTGCCTCTCTGGTCTCTCTCCTGGGAAGGCTGCTCTCTTGTAGCTCCATCTCCCACAGGCATTAATGACATCTTATTCAGTTCACCAACTGCTCATGGTCAAAAGGGCTCCTTTGTGCTCTACCCACCAAGACATGGAGACTCCCATGCCAAGGGTTCTTGCTTTGGATGTCAAGGGGCTACTTTATCATGTGCCTTAGAGACCAGATGGCCTAAATTAGACTTCCTTGCATCTTCTTTCTGTGTCCGGGGTCATCTTAAATGTAGGTTGTCACTGAAATCCTTTCTGCGTTCATGATGAAGTGTCTTCACAATGCTAGCACCTTTCTTGCTATTATGATAGCCTCTATGTATTAAGGATGTGGTTCCGTGATAAAGTACTTTCCTAGCATAAGTAAGGCTCTGAATTCAGATCCCAACACTATGGGGGGGAGGGGGAATCCAGCCTGGTGGTGTAACTCACTGGTAGAGTATTTGAATAACAGGCACAAAGTCTCAGGTTTCATCACTGGCATCATAAAGTTAATTAATTAATTTAATTAAAAGGATGGAACGTGCTGTCAACCAGCACAGCCGAGATGTAGAGATACAGGGTTTCTCAACGGGACCATCCTCATCACAGACGACACGTCTCCTGGGAAAGCCACCAGCCCAAGACCCTTCTCTGGAATCAGTTCCTTAATGCAGTTACATCTCCAAAAAGGATTTTCTTTCTTTGCCTTGTAACAGCTGAAGCAGGGAGGGGAAGTGCTTTTCTGAGAAGTGGTCTGGCCAGCATACAGCTCCACTCTGCAGCCAGCCCACTGCCTGTTGAGTTGAGTGCTTGGAATTCACCCCTCTCTACTGAGCCATCAACTCTTAACAAGCTAGAAAGGATTTTAAGAAATAAACCACATGGTCCAAATTTCCCCTTTTCTCAAGTTGGAGATGAAGTTTACATGGGATCATCTCAATAGTGGGCAGGAGCTGCAGCAGCTCCCTAGTGGTCTCTCCAGGGTGACTGAAAGAGGGCAGAGGGAGGCAGTGCCGTTGGAAGAAATGCCTGTTGGTTGTTGTTGTTCACAGGCCCTTAGAAATGAGAGGCCGGGTACACTGTGCAGGGACGTGGGGGGAGCTCCAGGGGTGGTCAGAAGAGAGGCAGAGGGGAGGGTCACAACCTTTATTGAGATCTCCACTGGAAAGCAAGGCCAGAACCAGGAAACAGGACTGGCTCCTTTGGATAATTCCACTGGGGGGGACTGGGGAGTCTGGACTGGCTCTGAGTGTCTGATACCTGGCCAATGGCTGATTTAGGGCAGGGGAAATATTGGCTTATTGTGTGAGAATTAAATGAAGGAGGTGGTTGAGGATGTAGGCTTAAGACTGGATGGTTAATATATGGAAGGTGTGCTCACCCTCAGCTGTTTATTACCCCTGGGAATTAACTAGCTCAGGAATGGGCCATATGTAAGTCTTCCCTTATAAAATGTCAAACCATCATAAGATGCAGACAATAAAAACAGCATTGTTACGCCTCTAAGGCCTTGGGACGCCTCAAATCCCAACCTTTGAGCACCTGCTTCTTACCACATCGAAGCCCAAGTTGGATTGGAAAAAAAAAAATTAAGCACCCCTGAATTCCAGTGGCTTTTCAGACTTGATACAATTCAGTCACTATTTCCAGGTTTCCCCTCCCCCCCACACTGGTGTCCTATGAGTGACTGTCCCCCAAACAGTGTGATTTGGAGGTCAACAATCCAATCCTGACTTCTCTGTTGAATACTATCTCAAGATTTTAAGTAATTTATCCTCTCTCTGAGCCCCCTTCCTTCTTCTTGGAAACTATGGACACACAACCAGTGCTCTCTAAGACTGCTTCCAACACCATTAGTCTACAGGTCCATGGCTACAATAGCCCAGGGAGATGGAATCTTCTTTACCAGCACTGCAGGCCATTCTAATGGAAGGTGAATTGCTTGTATCTCTCTCTTTCCATCATTATGACAAAAATACCTGAGGAATTTCACTTGTAAAGAGAGCAGATTCATTTTGGATGATAGTTCTAGAAGTTCCTGTCCATTGTCAAGTAGCCCTCATACTCTGGATCTCTGGTGAGAGCAGCCCTTCGTGGCAGGAGTATATGGCAGAGCAAACTGCTTTTCTCCTGAGCCAGGAAGCAAGATGAAAGAGACCAATGTCCCATAAGTCCTTTTGACAGCATGCCCTCGATGACCTAAGGACCTCCCTCTAGGCTCTACCTCCTAAAGGTTCCACCACCTTCCAGGAGTGCCACCCCAAGGAACAAGTCATTGACATGTGCGCCTTTGGGGATTATTCACCCAAACCACAGCACTGTAATGACATCAAGACAAATAGATGAGTGGATAGGCCAATTGGCATGGGAGTAGACTGGGTATTGCCCAAGCAATCTCTCAGTTGCATGTTGGAATCCAGGCTTAGGAAGTAAGTTCAAGGAAAGTAACAACTTAGTACAAGAAAATGGGGAAACCCCATTCCTATTTTATCTACCCTACCACCTCTACTATAACTCCCCAATACAACCAAAGATCGTCTTCTCCATACACAACACCCACTCTGTGTTCCTGCCTAGAATACGTGAGATTCATAAATGACCAGTCTGTCAGATCTTGAGTTGGGCAAATACAGAGACAGAATCTTCAGTCTCACTGAAAAGTACTTGTCAGAAATCTGCCACTCACTCGGGGTCTCTAAGTGCTCTGTCAAGCTTTAACTTGATTAAAATTGAAAACCGCATTGCTTGAAAACCAAACGTGAAATCGAAATCTCTTTACTCAGTGCTCTTACATTCCGAAGCCCAGGCTTATGGATTATCCTCAGTTAATTTATGCCATCTTTGTGCCATACATTAATTTTGAATATATTTGTTGAAAATTTCCTGTAGCTTGCATTTATGGTTGTCAAAGGGGCTTTTATCTTGAAAAAAATGGTGCTGGTTTTAATTACAATTCTAAATAGCTTCATAACCATCGTGAACCCTGGATTTACATCATCTTTATGACAGCCGCGCAATTCCCAGTTTATTGATTTTGTCATTTGCTTCATTACAGTTAATGCAAACCCTTTGTACAGAGACAATTCTGGCACTGCTCTCTTCTTGGAGGGGTTAGTACAGAACATCCAGACCAAAACAGACCCCATCCCCCACCACACACACTTCCACCACAATGCTGACCCACGGGAAAAAAGTAGGACTGGAAACATTTCCAGAGGGGCTATCCATCACAGGCAAAGAAAATCTCAGCTCTGATTGTCCAACCCTTTCTTCTGATCGTGCACATTCAGACTTTTCAGTTTTGAAGCCCTGGAGATGGTGTCCCAAGTGGAGGCACCTTGAACCCCATTTGCCTTCTGTTTAGAGAAGATCCACAGCAGTGGTCAGACCTCACACATTCCACATGCGAGCCCCCAAGTCCTTGTTCTCAGCCCAGCCAGGGGTCTGGAAGCCAGTGTAGAAGGTATAGAGGATGGGCTGCATCGCGCGATAAGACTAACCCTAGGATATGAATGCCCCCCAAAACACGTTAAGTAAGCTAAGATCGAACCAGAAACCCAGAGTGACGGGGTGGGCTGAGAAAACTGGAGAACAATGAAGGAGCTTGAGTATGAGAAGAAATGAGCAGCCATTTCAGCCACCAGGCATGGGCTTCTGACATCTGAGGGCACTTGAAATGCTGCTGGTGCCAGTAAGTAAGGGAGGCTACTTTTGAGAGCAACAGACCGGGGCTGGGCCATTATGTAAGTAAATTGTGCACGGGGGAGAAAACAGCACCTTTCTTCTAGAAACGAAGATTTTTCTGTTCTCAGGCTCATTATAGAAGCTTACTTTTCTCCAGCCAAAGCTAGCAAGGGAGTGAGGATGTGCAAATCAACTAGCATGTGAAAATGGGGGGAATGTGCCAGAAAGGACAGCGTGCATGCAAAGGTTCTCCCACAGAGGCAGCCATCTTGTCTCGGTTATACTTAGGTGGTGAGTGGGGGGAGTGCAAGGACCGTTCTGTACCCTTGCATGTCCAGAATGTCTTGGTGAACACTTGACTTGAGTGTGTCACCTAGTGTGACATTAGAGACCATGTTCCCTACTCCTATAATCAATCTCATTGTCCCAGTATCCTGTTGGATGAGAGTCCAGCCTTAGCTTTGTAAAAGGTGCAAAATTATTGAATCCTATAAAAATTATGAATGCTCTTTTAAAGCTGATCCTATAACTCATGGGAGAGAGAAATGACACTCTTAATACATGTGAGAGCTGAGCAGGTGGAGATATTTCTCCAGGAAGGAGGTAGAAGGAGCCACAGTAACGTGACCCCATGTTCAGAACCCCATAAGCTCGCTGAAGCTTGAAAGCTGGTCTCTTTCTCACCATGGGGTCCTATGTGAGCCTTCTCCAGACACACGATGTGGGAGCTTTGGGGCTGGGTGCTTTTCCAGGGATCCAATTTGGAAGATGTTAATATCACATTCATTTATACTTGCTTTCGCTTCCAACCTACTATTCAGACCTCCAAGCCATTGCAGCTTCCTCGGCTTAGCTGGTCCAAACCAGAGGAAGCTCACACTTGCATTCTCAATGCACGGCATTAAAAATATGATCTGACTTCTCACAGCAGCTAACAACAAAGTGAAAACATCCTTGTGTGCGCATGCGGGGCCTGGATGAAAACTCAGCATCCCTGAATGCCAGAGCTTCAGGGGCTACTAGAAGTCACCTATCTCTTGCTTTTGTTTTACTGAGAGGGACATTGGAGCCCAGAGGAGTTGGGCGGCAACCCAACAAGGTGAAAGATCATTGTCATGTGGTCCTTGAGCAAATGGTCTGCTTGCTTGTTGGAGTAGGGTTTTTTCCCCACAAAGCCACATCATCTTAGATTAAAACCTCTACCACTCACACTGCACCCTCCTAAGCAGTGTCCTCTTACCCTTACTTCTGAAATATAAGCACTGGCCTTATTTCCCATTTCTGGAATGAGAAAGAATTACAAACCACTTCAGTTTATTTTTTATTTTATTTGCAGTCAGAGGGAGAGATGAGAGAGGGAGGGAATGGGCACTCCAGGACCTCTTGTCAATGCAAATGAACCCAGGTGCATGTGCCACTTTGTACATCTGGCTTTATGTGGGTGCTGGGGAATTGAACCCAGACCATCAGGCTGTGCAAGCAAGTGCCTTTAACAGCTGAGCCATCTCTCCAGCCACTTCTCCTTTCATTCTTGTGGCATATGGCCAGTTAGACAGCAGAACTTCAATGGGAAGCACGTTCCTGGACACATGAGAAAGCTGTCCCCATTGGGCTGTGGGTGCCTGGGGGGGCACAGTCTCCATGGAACACTCCGTCTTCTAGTCCCTTCCCCATGCTTTGCGTCTCTGACCTCTTTCTACTCGTCAACATCTTGGATTTACTCAGCTCACTAATGCCACTCCAAAGAGTCCTGGGAGAATTTGGAGATGCTTTAGGAAAATGACTCCATCTTTTCATTCTCCCTTCATATCATCAACCCCTCCCCCCAAGAGTCTTGTCTATGGTCACATGTGTTTTTTCTCTGTCCCAAGAGAAGTGCCAAGGTTTCTGTAGGAGGTAGAGTCAGTCTGAGTGAATGTGAGAAAAGAAAATCAGGAAGGACTTTGCTTCTGATATGCAAATGCAGTCTGCAGAGCTCTCTGGTGCTGGGCCATGGGAAGACAGTGATGCAGACAACACAAAATAGTAACTGACCCACCACACTGTGTATAGATTCAGGCGTCTAGCAGGTAATCTTCTGTCCTTCCATCCAAGTTCAACAACCCAATTCTCTTTGTGTAAACTGATACATTTTTTTCCCTAAGTGCAGAATGACTGGCGGTGTCTCCAGAGCAAGCTAGAAAGAAGGCAGCTTAAAATTTGCTATAAATAATACCCCAAAGTAGGTAGATTAAATCCCCACATATTTCCCTCCTCATTCTCTTTGATCTTTGGGTGCCAACATATTTCTTTTTACACCAGTCAGACAGGCTTTGCTATTTCATTGCACTTGGTGGAAGGCCTGCCCTAGGCTTCTTTATTGCTGTCTGCTTTGTAGGCACAGGGAAATGACCCTTGCAGTGTGGCATTCTAACAGTGCCTCACCCTCGCAGTCCATCTCTGTCTGTCTCTCCTCCTGCCCCCAAGGTGAAATGCACACAAGCATAGGCGTTAATAGGTTTTAAACAGGAAAAAAAACATTCTGAATATATAACTTGCATGGAATATTAAGCCCTGAATTGACCACTTAGAAGTATACAGTTTGGTTTTTCGTGTCTCCACAGTACAGTGTAACCATCACCCCTTCTCGGGATACCTTCCTGTTCCTTTGTCCCCTCCGCCTCTGGAAATTGTTCGTCTGCTTTCTGTTTCTTTGGAATTGCTAGTCTAGACCTTGCACATATGTGGTTTTTCATGCCTGGCTTAAACTGCATCTTGTGTAATGTTTTTGAGGTTTGCCATGTTATAGCGTGTACCAGCACTTTATTCCTGTGTAAATGCCACCGTTTATCACCTATCCACCCATTGGTGGAAATTTGGATTGTTTCTGCCTTTCGGCTATTGCGAATAATGCTGCAGTGAACATTGGTACACACATTCTCGATTGAACACCTGCTTTCCACTCTTCCAGTTAGGGCTGGAGTTGCAGGGTGGCCTGGTAGATTCTACATTTCACTTGTTAGAGAACCAGCACCACACCATCTTCCGCAATGGCTGTGCCATTGTATGTTCCCTCCAGCAATGGAGATGGGTTTGATATCTCCATATCCTCACCAAGCACTCATGGTTTTCCATCTTTACACGATAGCTGCTCTCTTGGCACGACTGTAAGGTAGTACCTCATGTGAACCCCCTGAGATATTTGTACCCAACACCTCGTATGTGTCAGCTACTGTGAAGCAGGGAGGGTAGATGCCGTGCATATCCTTCTGTTGCCATTGGAGCCAAACATTTCTTATTCTTGAAAAGTAATAGTAAGGGGGTGGGGAAAGAAGCTGTCTTTTTTCCAGAGTGTTTTAATTCTGCACATTAGCTGGACTGAATGTAGTTATCAGCACTGCCCATGTTGCTGCGTTTTGACGCCCTCTTTTTAGCAGTTAATTATAGGAGCTCCGATATCCCCTTACACCAAGCTTACAAGACATTCTTTAATTGGCTTCTGCTGCCACAAAGATACCTCTGAGTGATGCCTTGCTAATGGCCAGTGACTCCCGACATCCTGCTACACAGTGTGGTTAGAGCTGCTTGGTTATTTCAGTACCTGTGCCATACTCACCTTTGTAAGACAAATGTGTGATCACCCCTGGGGGAGGACAAGCCCAGGAAATACTGATTATAATTTTGGCAATTTACAACTTGCCTAGAGCAAAAAGAAAACATTTCCCTGGGTGTGTCAAGCTCCCACTCAAAAGTGCTGTCCTCTCCCAGGCTGGCTAGAAAGCCAGTCTCCGCTGGGTACAGGCACATGGCCTACCTGGAGCTACAGCATCTCCTCTTGGTGTAGGCACCTGTCTTGATCCTGGTCATCTGAAGCTAAAGCACTCTGCTTCTCCCAGCAAACATAAAAGTAAAAGGGACCCCTGGGTAAACGAATTGAGGGACACATGGGAAAAAGTGAGGGGATACTGTTGAGAGTACTCACCGTCTCACACTAACCTTTGGGTTCCAGTGGTTATACAGTGGCCAATGAAAATAAATGGGTTCCAATGACAAATGCTAAGAACAAACTCTGACTTTTCCCACCAGCCTCTTCCAGCCCATAATAACTTAATCCCACATAGTCATGATCTAGCTTCCGTATCTTTGTGCTTTGAAAGCCCAGAAGAGGTGGAATGGTATAGAGCAAGCCTGAGGCTTCCAGTTCAATGGGGTTGAGCTCCATAACCTCCAGACATCAGTTTCCCTGTGCTCAACAGAAGCCCTACAGCTGTGAAGTGAATGTTTGGATGTAAAAGTAACCAAAGCATCATGGAAGATACGTGCTTCGAGGATGGCCCGGACAGGTGCTCCCAAGCAGAGGAGGAGGCCAGCGTGAGGCAGACACAGAGTTGAAAGTGCATGGTGCGCTTGCTGCATGTGGAAGAATTGGCAGCAGGGACATGTCTGCTCATTAGGAGCTTAGGCACATTGGGTTCAAAACCAAGTTGAGAGATAGCACCCTCACCACCTCACTTCCCTCTTTTGAAAACTAAGGATTGTTGTGGTACATCTAAGATGTTTAAGTGAATAAAGGCCATGAGCCATTATCCACATTGTAATGAAGGTGGCAGGAGGGTTTATAATTTGGACCACAGGAGCCACAAAGTCTATGTACAAATTAAAGAATGTTACTATTAAGAAATGATGGGCTGGAGAGATTGCTTAGCAGTTAAGGCACATGCCTGTAAAGCCTAAGGACCCCAGTTTGATTCTCCAGGTCCCGTGTTAGCAGGATGCACATGGTGGTACATGCATCTGGAGTTTGTTTGCAGTGGCCAGAGGCCCTGACGCACCCATTCACACTCTTTCCCTCTCTGTCCCTCCCTCTCTCTGTCTCAAATAAATAAATACAAAACCTTTTAAAAAAACAAGAAATGTGGGCTGGAGAGATGGCTTAGTAGTTAAAGCACCTGCCTGCTAAGCCTAAGAACCCGGTTCCAATCTCCAGGTCCCACGTTTAGCCAGATGCAAAGTGATGCAAGGGCGCAATGCTGCACTAGCCCACAAGGGGGCGCACACATCTGGATTTCGTTCACAGCAGCTGAGACTGCTGCCGCGCCCATTCTGTGTCTCCTTCTCCCTCTCTGTCTGTCTGTCTCTCTCTGTCTCTCTCCAAAAATAAATAAAATAATTTTAAAAAAAAACAAGAAATGAGGGATGAAGAGATAGTTCAGTGGTTAGGGTGCTTGCCTGCAAAGCCTAACAACCCTAGTTCAATTCCCCAGTACCCACATAAAGCCAGATGCACAGAGAGGCACATGCATCTGGACTTCATTTGCAGTGGCTGGATGCCTCAGAGTGCCCATTCTCTCTGTCTTCCTTCTCTCTATCTTTCTCCACTTGCAAATGAACAAATAATAAATAAACATTTTAAAATGGAAATTATATACCTAGCTAATAAGGCATTTGACTGTTTTAAGTGCTCAGTGCATTATTTGATTATTCATTGGAACTAGCCAACAAGAAATAGGGTTATGGGCTGGAGGGATGGCTTAGCAGTTAAGGCATTTGCCTGCAAAGCCAAGGATCCCGGTTCTATTCTCCATGACACACGTAAACCAGATGCACAAGGTAGCACATGCATCTGGAGTTCATTTGGTGTGGCTGGAGGCCCTAGCACACCCCCCTCTCAAATAAAGAAATAAATAAATTTTAAAAAAAGAACTAGGGTTAAACCTTACAATCACCCCTCACTCAGCGGCTCTTCTCCATGGCATGATGAATATGCCACTGTACTGATATCATTTTCCAGTAAGAGAAAATGTGTATTTTCTTAGATGTAAGTTTTTAGTGGCTTCCTCGATTTCAATCTCCTAGCAGCTGGAGGAGTAGGAAGAGTATGTGAGCCTGAACCGCTGCCCTGAGTCCAGAAAAACTATATTGAATATCTCAAGTAATAGAATAGATTCTCGGGTCTAGAGTGGAAGAAGAAGGGATAAAGGAATATGCTCAAATCGCAGAGGCGTACGAGTAAAATGAACAGGCTTTTTTTTTTCTCCCTAAGAATCTCATAAGAAATCAATCTCAGGACACATAACTTGAGAGCTAAAACAGACCTTAGAGATTATGCAAAAAAATGGGATTCCTTTATTTCGTAATATTAGTTTCAAAGTAAATCAAATTAAGGAATGCCAGAAAGACAATTTTAGAATACATACATTTTATTACTATAATTCTAAAAGTGGCTATTTGTGCTGAACGCTGCCCTCTCCATTTTCCCAGTGAAGAAACCGAGACTCGGGGACACAAATGTGAATCATTTAGTTTCCACAGCTAGAAATTCCACAAGACATAGCCTTTTCTTTTATTTAAAAAAAAGTAGCAAACATTGAGAATCTCCAAAGTGTATGAGTTGGAAATGTGAACAAATTCCGAGAAGTCATAGTTAAATTTCTAGGGGAGAGGGTGTGATTGTTGTTTTTAAAGGGATGTGAAGGTCTTTCAATCGGGGAGATCATACAGCGCCAGCGCACACAGTCAGGGGAGAGTCCCAGGCTGCATTAATCCACGACTTCAAGCCAGACTTCTCTATGGGGGGAAAACCAGCCTCCCATGTGGGTGCCCACCTCATTTCTTGGAAGGAATACTTCTACTCTGGCTTCTGCTTATTGGCCATAAGTCACACAGGTGTAATCACTCCTGTGTATAATGCAAAATTTCCTGAAACCCTAGTGAAAGTGAAAAAAAAAAAAAAAGAAAAAGAAATCCCACTACAATTTGTACAAAGATGCAGGAAATAACTTTCCATGCCTGTTAACAGAAGCACAATCTCCTCTTCGCAGTTTCTCTCTCCTTCCTCTCTCCTGTGCCTTTGCTGAAGAGAAACTACAGATGGTTATCACTCAGAAGTGTAACTAGGGAAACCACAGACCTGCCCCAATCGCTATGGAGACAGCCATTTATTTGTCCAGCCTCTGAGGATTCATGACATCAGCAAGGCCAGCGAGTGAAACACGGACACTTCTTACAAAGAACTTCTAATCCCTGCGAGGAAGGTTGAAAGTACATTGTAGAGCAACTCAGCTACTTTCTGGGCGCCCAGCAGCCTTACTGTCAATGTGTTTTCAGGAAGAAGCCCACCTGTAGAAGATCACTGAGGGACCACTAGAGCTAGTATCACCAAAAGCAAGTTAGTGACTCCGGAGACATTTTAAGTTTTAGGGACACATGAGAAAGAGTGACGTTCCTTCCAATGGCCTCAGCCCCAGGTCCAGTGGGATGAATAACAACCACATTTTGCCTATGGCTGATGGATTTTCTAGAATGGGACTGGTAAGGTCTGAGACAAACCATAATGCATTGGTCACTTGGTCACCCTGTTCTCCTGATATGAGAATGACCCCAGGATGCAAAGCTAGGCATGCACATGAGTCTTCGAACATTTTGCAAGCAGTCACCAAGTTTTCCTTGGTTCCTTGCTAGAGATCAAATGATGCTCTCATTTGTGAACATGGGGTATTTTAAATATTTTATTTATTTATTTAAGAGACAGGCAGAGAGAGAGAGAGAATGGGCACACCGGGGCCTCCAGCTGCTGCAAACGAACTCCAGATGCATGCGCCACCTTGTGCATCTGGCTTATGTGGGTCCTGGGGAATCGAACCGTGGTCCTTTGGCTTTGCACAAAAACACCTTAACCACTAAGCCATTTCTCCAGCCCAACATGGGGTATTTTAAATTGATGTCCTTTTTTGCTTGTTTATTTTGTCATCATTCCTTTATTTATCTATGCTTGCCTGAAAGTTTTCCAAAACAATATTTAATGTGCCCAAATTAAATGGGAGCTCCCCTTCCTCCCCAGGCTTATTCTTAAAGCTAAATTGGTTTGAAGGGATTCTCCACTTGTGTTTTTCAGTGCAAACACCCAACACAGAGGAGAGTAGGTAAACACAAAAGTGGCGTTATTGATATTTCCCAGTGATGTGTGAAACCCCCTTTCTTCTCCAAGGTCGGGCATGCCTCTTTGTTGCTAATCCATCGCCAGTGTTTGCATTGTTACCCAGCGTGCTTTCAGGAGCATCTCCTAGGTGGGGGCATTTATTTTCCTGCAGAGAAGTTACATATGTTAAACAGCAGTAGGATATATGCTAAGTAAGAGGTATCACACTAGCTGCCATGGCAAAGCACGCCTAACGATGCTTGTTAAAATAGATTCCTGATCATTTTCAACTGTGTTCCAAACAGGCTGTGGTGATCAGAAAGCTTAATTAACCTGACCCTCTCCCTTCCTTCCAAAGTAGGTTTGGATAGCTGACATCTTTGGAATGATATTAATCAATTATCTAAATATTTCTGTAAATATAGACACATTAAATGTCAGAGGCCCATAATCACTTTACCTCATTGGTAAGAAACATTTTCGTTCACATATGCACGCACAATAGGGAGATAATACATGTAACTGTTCATGTAGGAAAACCAGGCATAAAGTTGTCAGTTCTATAGACAGGGATCTTTGCAGATACTTAATAATTCATGGGTGAGTAAACATATCTGTATGCATGTATGCTTGGGTCAGGTGGACAAGTATTAGATGTGCAAAAGAATAGATTCACCTCCTTTTGCTCATTTGAGATGTCGTTTTAATGTAGAATTCTAGTAGCTCCTTGATGATGAGAAGTGCTGACAATTCATTAGCACATTGTCTCTTAGATCAAGAGTTTGATTTGCCTATAAAGTGTGACCAGTACTCAATTATAAGAAGTGTGTGCATTTCTTTTGAATGTATTTTTTCCTTTTGCCAGTTAAAATAACCTTGAGCTTTATTATTTTTTTGAAAGAACCAGTCAGCAGCAGACAATTGCTTGTATAATTTGTTCTTCAATAATGAATTTTTAGAATGTTAAACTGTCATAAAAGGCAACCTTACCAATAACCCCACTGAAAAAACCCCTCCACAAAATTGGGGTGGGGAGAGGAGGGTCTAAGAGTACTACTATTTTATAAAAAAGCAATAAATAATAACTTGTAAAAAGGCAACCTTTAGGAGTGTTACGTGATTTCTTGTTTTCCACTGAAAGGACAACGAGGTGATGACACAGGAGAAACAGCCTAATGGGGTTGTTGTTTTTTTTTAATCTGTCCCCTACCTTGTTTTATAAAAGCAAGAATTTCCATGATTTTCCCTTTTAGCTGCAATATTCTATTTCTTTTTCTGTGTAGAAAAATGTACACCTCAAATATATGTATGAATGAACATATATATTTTATCAAATTCAAACTAGTCTAGGTTTTTAGAATTATACTACGATATAGAAAACACAGAGAGGTTTACATCTTTCTGCTTTCAAAGGATGTCCTGTATCCTGGGTAATAATACGCTATGACTTCTAATAATATGCTATGACTTCTAATAATACGCTATGACTTCTGCGTTAGTTAATTGTTGGATCCCAGGGCCTCAACCTGCTTTGGATTTCTACTAAGGCATTCCTGTGGACTTTCTTACAGAAGTCCTTTACTGACTTTGTACATTTGATATAGCTAGTTTTGTTAAAAAAAAAAAAAAAAAAAAAGCAACTGGTTTAACTGTAGAAGATGCTGAGACGTGGCCGCTTTTCTCACTGCGTGCTAAGAGGGCCGCAGTAACTTTAGCTCAGTTCTGAGGCAAAATGCCGATGCTGCTGCTGCCACCACCATCCCTGATGCTGCTGTTGGAGGGGGGAAAGGAAGAGAATGTGGGGCCCCAGACTATTCGATAAGCCATGAGTAACGGGATGGACATGTCCTGGTGTGCAGACCTTGCATATAGATAACTAGTTGGGAATTCCGCTTTTCTTTGAGCTATCCAAAGCCTGTTTCTGGAGATTTCTATTTCCCAGGTATTTCTCATGGTGACTCAAATGCATTATTGAAGTCCTGAATATTTCCTATTCTTTTCTTTTTGTGGTTGTTGTGAGATGGATTGCTCTCAATATTATACTCAGGATTTTACTCTCCACCCCCATTTAAGGATTTACAAGTGCTCCTTTAAATTTCCGAACCATAAAAATATTTCTATCCTGTTCCAATTATGAAATTAGAAAATTGTGACCAAAAGAGATGAACTGTGATAAATGGAGCGTATTGTGCTTAGGATCAGAAATTCTTACGAAAGTGCTCTCTCTCTCTCTCTCTCTCTCTTCTTCGTTCTGTTTTCTGTCTGAGAAGATTATTTTAAGTCCTCGCTCACGCTGGGTTTCCTTTCTGACTTGTTTATACTCTCCGAGTATAAAAATACAGTAGTCAGAACACAGCTCTCAGGGAGTCTGCATTTAGTTTTTGTCTGAGGATTTCTTCCTAAATTGACTCTGGTATCATCTTAGCAGTCATATTGTTTGCCACAATCCAAGCTTCCCCGGGAAATTAGAGCAGTTAATTTAATATCATGAAACATTTTGGGGTTTCTTGGCATATTCAGAGACAGAATAGTGTAAATCAAATCACAGATTATATATAAAGTAGAGGATAATAAAAGTTGACTCAAAAAAAAAAAAAAAAAAAAAAAAAAAAAAGAGTCGCTTTCCCGCTTCCATCCACTGCCTTCCTAGAACTCCTACAAAGGGCACAGAAATCTCTTTATCCCCAGGTTCTTCTGAGATCTTCTGGTAGTCTGGGTCTCAGGAAGATGCTGAGCCTGGTTATGGGTTTAGAGGGACTCTTCATTGTCACTGCAAGGCCCATGAGCTGGTGGCAGCCCGCTCATGATCTAGCACTTTTCCCCATATGATTTGGTCCCAATGGTGACACACTTTCAATAGAAGGAGTAATTGTTCAGGCACTAGTGACCATCTGTGAATTACCTGCCACCATGCTAGCCACTGGGGCAAGCGATTGGGTGTAATGAGGAGACAATTTTGTCAGCAATGAGGAATACACTTCTCGCTGATGAGGAAGACAGCTTCCTCTCTAAAGGCATGCTCAGCGACGGAATTCTCCGCTCACACATCCAGGTTCTTTCTGCCCATGCCCCCTGAGTGATGGTATACTTGTGATACAGTGTGCCAGATGGACTTCTTTCATTTGTTTTTAAGAAGGTCTTTGAATGAAACCTTTCAAAGGCACGATATGGACCTTTTGACCTGAGAGCTTAGAACACACAGCGGCAGCCTCCAGTCATATCAACTCAGAAGCAAACTGCTAAGTCAAACGCTTTGTCCTCAGCTCTGGAAGCTTCTCCGAGCTTTTATTAGCACTCTATCCCTACACCCTCAAAGAAATGCTAGGTTTGCGTTTATTTGCATCCCCTCTCCTGTGCTTCAGGACTTTTATATCTCTGAGCTGTCATCTGGGAAAGAAAAAGAAAACTGTCTGAAGCCAGTGCCTAATTTACTTTGTGTTGAGAACCCAACGTGTGCGCACGAAACATCAGGAATGATTGTGGACTATTAACTGGGCTTTTTATAAATACTTGAATGCTCAATGTTACAAATATATATACTAGCTGGGAAATGGAATAACTGCTGTTGGTTCCATTTGCCTGACAACCCCCGGCAGTGCACCTCTGTAGATTCTCACAATGGATACCACTTCTTGAACATTTGACTGGTAAGTCTAGGGCACAATTCCTGTTTGGTTTATCTGTGGTTAGAATGAAAGGAGACAATCTCAGTTATCATAAACGTTGTCTAGGAAAGCACGCCTGAACATAAATATTTTAAATTTTGATACATATCATATGTGTTAAAACAAGCTATGAAATAGGACCACAGACATGCTTACCTTTGCAGCTCAGTTTTCCCCATTACAAATAAACAACCAGGGGTCAACTTGTGCCACCCACTGAAAATACTTAAACATCACATAATTAATAATGTATTAGACCACTGTGTTTTTGCCTTAAAATGATCAAAGCCCTCTGTAAGACTTGTTTGCACCCTTTCATGGCCTAGGCAGCGGGACTCAAATGGGACATTGAGCCTCAGATTTTTAAAAATCATTTGCCCATCTCCACTCCCTTCCCCTATTTTTATTTCTTCACCACTTTGGTTTTTTTTTCCTCTTATTTTTGACTTTCTCCCCCACCCCAAAAGATCCCTTTTTTCCTTCCTTTAAAAAAATCTGTATATTTACAATCTCCTCTGTGGTTTCTGGTGCTTTCAAAAAAGAATGGAAAATTTTTCCCCAATCCAGCCAGTAGAAATGTACCAATCGCAAGGATCTCTCTGAAATACACAAAAGTGGGTTCACCGCAGATGGCCATCTCTACACCGCAGACTTCCCAATTTGATGATTTAGATACTTTTTTTTTTTTTTTACTTGGGCGGATGGTGAATTTTGCCGAATTCAGCATGTTCATTGAACAATTTCTTGGAACCTAAACCCATCTCCACTGCATTTCTGCTTGGTAAGGTTTGGTGGCCTTGGCATGAGGCGGGGTAGTTGATTCATTAGCCTTTAATGCAGATGATAAATCTAGAAGCTGGGCAGTAGGACTAGACTGCCTTAACAGAACCACTGCAGGGACGCAGCAGCCCGGCGCCAATCCACAAGAATCCCTGAAGTTTGTGGTGATGGTTCCCGGTAGGGCAAGGGAGAGAACACAGTGGAATCTACGTACACCCGCATCAGACCATGGGACACAAGGTGCAGAACTGGTCAACCTCGAGTGTGCTTCTGTTTTTTGAGACCCATGTCTTGTTTATTTTTATTCTGAACATCTGAACCTTAGACCATGAATAACTTTCTGGGTGATACAATTGCCCTTAATATTATAGCAGAGCCTAACACACAGCCTTACTCTAAGTGGATATTTTTATTCACATGTATTTATACAGTCCTGCATCTGTGTACTTTTTCATTGATAGTAATATTTTAGTTTTAATTCTGACTTTCTTTGGGAAAAAAAGTGAAGCCTTCCACGAGGGATACCAAGTGTCACTTTGACATAGCTTTTGTGGAGAGTTGATTTGAGAAATATTAATTTATGAATGAAAATTCAAGCCAGAGGAAATCTCTCACCTGAAAGGGGCTCTATTTTTTCTGAAACAAAAGAAAAATACAAGTATCTATCAGAGTTTTCCTAGCAGAGCCATACTTTTCAGCTTGTTCTAACCATAGTGCACTCTGTGAGGTACAATAGACCATTTGTTGTTAATCATCTTCTATATCACATTCTTTTTGTTGTTGCTGTAATAAATGGACTGCACAGAATATGTTGAAGTTGGGAGTGATCATGGTAAATATCACGCCTTATACTTTATCGGATATATATCTGTATTTTTGACTCAGAGAGATATAGTATGTTATACTCTCAAGTATCTCAAGTATCTGTTATATCTCAACCTAAAATCGCTCTGCTCCCAACTAGAATATGTATTAGTCAAGGCATCTTTTAGAATGACATTATTTTCATGCACATAGAATGGAAAGGGAAATTTAAAAAAAAAATAGGAGTCCCAAAATGGGTGCATTTAATTCTCCCCAATTTAAATGCAAGTGAGGCATATTTCAGGCCATAATGTTATTCCTTTTTCTACCCCATCACAAACGCTTCCATCAATGAATTTCTTTAATGCTGACGTTGGTTAGTGCGGTTTGAGGGAATCTGTATTTAGTCAGAAAATGCTTCAATAGTATGACCTACCAGATGGGTCCCATAACAATGCACAGAGACATCAAACCACCACAGACATTTGGTGCTTAGAATAATAAAAAGACTATAAAATTAGATTAGTTGAGTCTAATTTGGAATTGGTATATTCCCCACGCACCCTCAACCACTCTTGGGCAGATAAAGCCTTGAGATTTAGCACTGTGTCAGAGCAGAAAGACCGCAACTTCCAGTAAAAGGGAGACGAGGGAGAGGGGGGAAAAAGCATTCTGGGAGGTCGTGGAGGGCAGAGCAGTGACCTCCAATGATTTACAGGCCTTTAGCTTAATGAAATTGTTTCAGTGACATGACGGTAAGAGCTCGTAATGGATTGGATGCCCTAATGTAATGAAATTACTCCCTTCTGCCTAAAAAAAAAATGCGCAATTAATATTTACTGAGACCTGACAGCCTTTGGTGCGCTCGTCTGTGTAGTTCTCTCAGACAGTCAGAGAGGAGAGACGGAGCGCAGCGTGGCAGACAGGCTGGCTCTGCAGGAGCTCCTGGCGGGGACAAGCAGAGCCCGCGAGGGGTGGAGGGACAGCGCTCGGTGGCCAGGGATGCCGCCGCTGCCCAGCCCCTCACTGCTGCTCCTGCTCAGCCTTCATGCTCTCCCTTGCTTCCCCACAGGCAACTGGACAACAACCACATTAGCTGCATTGAAGATGGAGCCTTCCGAGCGCTGCGCGATCTGGAGATCCTGTGAGTTGATTTTGCGATCGCTGCCTGGGTGTGTGTGTGTGGGAGAGAGAGAGAGACAGAGTATGTGCGTGCATGTGTGCGGTGTGTGGGGAAGAGAGGGGAGTGTGAGTACAAGGGGCTCTGTGTGGGTGCATTTCTGGGTCTTCTGCTGCAACGCTATTAAAATTGGGCATCGGGAGATCCCTCCTGCTCACCTTGGCCAAAGTGTTTGCAGGCAGCAAAGTGTGATTCCTCACCTCCCACAAACTGGGGTTCCTGCTAATTAAGTCTCAATTGAGCCGTTTCTTCCCGTGCTCCCATGGTATTTGTTGCTGGGGGAAACAGATGGCTAGAGTAGCCCCCCCCCACACCCAAGCACCTGCCCATGCATTTGAGGAGAGGCTGTGAGAGTATAGACCAGGTCTGCGGCCAGGGACAGAGGGGTTACCACCAGAAGGTTAGTCAGAATTACCCAGAATCAGGAAGGGACCTTGGCACAGGACAAGGGGAGAAATGGCACACAGTCTGGTAAAGTCCAGTGATAGCTGCTGCTGGGATGTCATCTTGGGCTTAAATTCAAACTTTAAACAGTATCCTTAAAGTGACGGGGGCAGGGGTGGTGAAAAGATGAGAGGAGGTGCTCTCTGCCTGCAGTTCCATCCTATGCACCTTATTAAGAAAATGTAGACAGATACGCATGACTGTCTTTCTGTGTCCTGGATTTTTGAGTGTTCTAACGAGGCAAACCTGATTTCTGCGGGGAAAGTCACTAAGGAATTATCTTGGGGTCAAAATAAAGTTGGATTGGGAAAGAAAACAGTTTGATTTGCTCACCAGCAGCTATACTTCCAGCTACCCTTGATTTGGGGAAGTTGGAGAGGCGGCAATAAGGCACCAGTAGAACTTGTGTCAGGAGACCGGTGATTCAATCCCACTTCTGCCTCTAATTAGCCAAGTGACCTTGGGCAAGTCTCTTTGACTCCCAGAGCCTCAGTTTTCTCATTTATAAAATGAAGGGGTTAGTTGTTCTAATTTGAGAGTGACTTCCCCTTTCCAAATTCTGCAATATATATATATATGAATATATATTCATATATTCATAATGGTATACTTTCTGCCTCAGAATGATAAGAGAGCAGGATTTGTTGAGCATCCTTTGAAAAAAAATTGGAAGTCACAGGTTTCCGGTGTTTGATTTCAGCAGAATGAATGAATGAACACCAAATAAATGAATGCATATATTAAAACATCCCTTTGTCCACAAGGGAAAGCAGAGAAGTTCATGCTCCCTTCACCTTCCCAATCACCTGGCCCCAAAGACACCAGCAGTGGATGAGAAAGATTCCCTCCACCTTGCTGGAGAGGAAGGTGATTCCAAGAGGAATCACAGGAAAGAAAAGGGGAGGCTGATACTGCAAGCTACTTGAAATTAGATGAAAGCAGAGAATTCCTGGCACAGGACCCACAAGCAGGAGAGGTCATATTGTCAGTTCTAAGATGGATGGGTCTCTCCTCACCCAAACTCTGACCCCGGAACCAGCAACAATTGCATATCTGCAGGGGAGAGCATGCCAGCCAAATTTAGCAGCCCAGGACTTCTCTTTCGGGAAGCTGGGGCTCAGAAGGAGAGGCATGATCCTTCCCTGCCTGTGAAAAAGCTTTAGTAGAAAGGGCTGCTTAGAACCTGTCACCTTTTTTCTTCCATTGCCCAGGGAGAATGAGAAATATGGGAAAATTCTTTGGGAAGAAACCAAAAAATGAAAGTCACCAGCTGCCACAAAACAGCTGTGATGACCTGTCAGTCCCTCAGTTCTCTGTGCTGGCAGTGGTGTCGTCTCATCCTGCCTCACCAGGGAAAGCCTGACAGAGAGGAGAGGGCTTTCAGGGTAGACCCACTGTGATGGGGAGTGGGAAGCAGTGGACTTGGGTCAAGCTTTGAACTCTCAGTATCTTTCTACTGCCCTTTGAGAAGGGACCACACAGGAGGGACTCTAAATGTGGTCCTTTACACTTCTCTTTCTCCCCACCCTGGACTAACCCTTCAATTTCCTACCTAGAACAGAATTAGACAAGTTTGTCTCAGGTATTTTGCTAGAAAACAGAATTAATGTCCAGATGCACCAGGTGTGTCGCTAAGTTAAAGTTTAGAAACCCCTGGACAAATAATAATAATAATAATAATGATCATTAATCAGTATTTTTATTCTCATTCCCCATCATTGCAAAAATAGTACAGGATCTGGTTAGTTTATCTTCTCAATTCCAAACAAAGCCAGATCAATAGCTTTGTTTTAAAGACGCTCATTTGGCTTCACATGGCTAAGTACTTAAAATTAATCATAATCAGTTATTCCATGGGTTTTTAATTTCCAGCAGAGGCACACGGCTTTGGAACCATCCATCTTAATGGTGATCCATTCTGAAATTGGCTGGAGCTGATATCTCCATTTAAGGACCCTCCCTCCCCACCAGACCAAACATCATCTACATATTGACATTTTATACCATTTCTCTGTAATCACAAGTTAGGCACCATAAAGCATCTTGGCAATGAAACAACAGACAGGCACTCAGTGGAGGTATTAAGTATTAGCTGCATAAAATTTTCACACACAGAGAAAGAGGAGATTCCGAATACAGTGGCCCTAGAAAGGCCGTTTTTAACTCTTGCAAATCAAGAGGACAAACTATCCCCTTTCAGATGTGCTGTTCTGTGACATTGGACAGCATGAGGCAGAAAGCAAAGACACAAAGTTATTTCATAGAAAGGTCTCAAAATTAATTTAAGGAATGTCTGTGGAAGTCAACTATTAGAAACATTTTGCACATGAAAACCCAGTTATGCTGTCTTCTCTGTGGTTGGAAATACCATAGACATTCTTTTCCATCGAGGTTGACATCCATTTCATTGGCTACACTGACCAGGAATTTAGAAGGTGAGTCTGGGAGGAATAGCCAGCAAAGAGGAGATGTGACCTGGTACCAGGATGCAAAAAGAGAAAGTGCCCCACCTGCCCTCTCTTCTGGCCATGTCCAATGGGGAATGTGTTCAGCACAGACTACAGTCGACGAGAAAAGGAGCTACACTCTGTACTTTTCAGGCAACACAAGAGGCATTAGAACAAAGCGCAGTGTGGGTGAAACTTCCCAAGGGTGGCATGTCATCGGAGGGGAGGAAGAAAACTGAAAGGTCGGAGTTGACAGTCCATCATGCCTCATGTCATGACCTGCACTTTTACCTGTGTTATTTCTTTCATCCCCTCAACCTCTCTGAGGGGCTACTATTACCATTATCCGCCTGTTACAGGAGTAGTCCACCTCAGAGAAACCAAATACCTAACTAGTAGCAGCCCAGCATCTGTGGCCAGTGTAGCAACGTTGCCCAGGAAGGCCCATGTTGCTGAAGTTTAAGATAATGGTCTTCCCCTGAAGCATGCTAGTGTGAGCTGTGTGGAGGTGTGAACTAGCATCTGAGCGCTGGGCTAGGCAAGCTATGGATACTTCATGTCACAGTGTCCCATATGCTTGCAAAACTGGCCCTCTCATTCTCTTGCTAATGGGGCCCCTTAAATTGCAGGGTAAGTCAAACTTGTAGGGGAAAGAAAATAGTCCTGTCTTTTCTCGGGCTTACATTGTAATTGCAGGAATGATTTCTTCTCATTCCTGGCTGTTGCCAGTTAACTTTAGCACACAGCAGTCTGGAGATTCTGTTTTATAGACCTCTCCCACCCACCCCCAAAAAAGTGCAGCCTTGATTATGCCGCACTGAAGGTTCTTAAAGGACCCAGCCTTCTCTGTTTCAGACCCAAATGGCCTCCCTCCATTTCTACCTGTTCTGTACATTTTGCGATTCATATACCAGGTTCTCTCCTGGGTAGACATGTTTGTACTCTAGTTGCATATGACAAGACTGCACTCCAGGCTTTGTGTGGGCAAGATGCTGTCTACGAGTACAGCCCCTGCCAGCCAGGTTGAGAATGGTCAGACATTTCTCACTTATACCAGGTACCTACCGTGCCATTGTAAATCAGAAGCAAAACAAACAAACTTACCTCCGATGAAAACCTTTGAGAATATGGACAGGTGAAACAAAGATGAGAAAAGCGAGTTCATAAAATATGCAATTCTACTGGGCGGGGTGGTGCACGCCTTTAATTTCAGCACTAAGAAGGCAGAGGTAGGAGGATCTCTGTGAGTTTGAAGCCAGCCTGAGACTACATAGTGAATTCCACATCAGCCTGCGATACAGAGAGACCCTCCCTCGGGGTAGCGGGGGAGGGGGGGATGCAATTAACTTTTTCCAATAGTATTGCAAGAGATGAAAAGATCTTTTTAAAGCCTTATCTCCTGAGTGCATATAGCAAGTGAGAAGTTTAGTAGATACACTGTCAAAACTGCCAGACCATGAGTGGTCCACCTTGGCTATACTTCATGATGCCGGCTCAGTTGTATGCACATCCAGCAGGTCTGTAGATAATCCGAGCGTGTTGTGTTGAAGGATGTGTTCCTATTTACATCACTTGCCAGTTTGGAACTTCAGTGTCTTCATTCTAGCCCTGAGCAGGAAGTACCTTAGGTGTTCCCAAACAAACTCACTGTTCAGATAAGCCTAGAGAGAAGGGCCGGGGCTGGAGGGAGACACATGCCTCCTAATATTCTGTACCTTGAATGCCTCATGGGGCCCACCTAGTCCCAGCCAGTTGGCCTTAGTAGAGGAATTAGAAGCCAAGAGTCCCAACGCCTGGTTCTGTGTTCTGCATGCATTGGCCTCTGCACTAGAGCTCTTCAGAAAGAAAGCTCTGGCAAGTTTGGGGACCCTAAGCAAAGTGTGTTCTTTCAAGATCCATCCACCATTACATTTTGATATTTTTTTATGGGGTCAACGGAGGCAAACTTGCCTGTGGCCTCATGAAGGTGTGGTCGAGAATTCAGCTCTCTGTAAGCCCGAGGTTGCAATCCAGGCCACAGATCATACTGCACTCGCAGGCAAAATGTCTGTCTCTTGTTTTGTGAAAAATTGTAATTAGCATTTCACATTTAAAAGTTGGGATCACTTATATAAAAATCCAGATTTCTAGCTCCTCTCAAAAATCTAGCCATGCCGGGCGTGATGGTGCACTCCTTTAATCCCAGCACCCGGGAGACAGAGGTAGTAGGATCACTGTGAGTTCAAAGCCACCCTGAGACTACATAGTGAATTCCACATCAGCCTGGGCTAGAGTGAGACCCTACCTCGAAAACACAGCAACAACAAAAAAATCAAGGAACCCCTGGCAACCTGAGACCACAGTTCCGCATTGCAGTGGTCGGCTGTGGCCGAGGAGCATCATGCTCCTCATATCTTACTTTGCCGTCCACCCCTTCTCGTTTAAGTTCACTTCCAGCCCAGGCAACCCCGACTTGATCCATTCAAGAAGAATGGGCACACTTCATCCTCAGCATATTGCCATAGGCAGCTCTGTGGGCCAGAACTTGCCAGAATTGTTGAATAGCTGTTCACAGCTATTCACTGAGCATCATGGGGTCTAGGACTCCCGAAGCCAAGCAAGGACACCCCTGGAGCAGCCAGGAATGCCTCATGACTCACCTCCTGGGAAGTTCTTCTCTTGTCTTGAGTTACACTAGCCTTCAGATCCCCTTTGATTTTAAAGCAGTGGCAGTTGGGTTTGTGCATTTGAAGACAACTGAAAAGAGATGAGGCCAATTCTAGATCTGTATCCTAGGAGCAGTCCTATTTTTGCTCAGTCTGTATTTATAGTGGGGAGATTCCAGAGCTGAGGCAGTGGAGTTTCACCGGACTCTGAGTGTAGTTCTGATTCAACCACATCCAAGCGGGCACAGCATGGCCTGGCACACATAGACAAAGAAGAGTGAATGGGGAAGAAAGTCCTTTGTGGTTATAAAATGGATACAGCAAAAAACAGACTGGTAAAATCTCAAGACCTAGATAAGGGTGTGCTCACTCGTCAAGCATGGGTGTCCTGATTGATGGGTGCTGGTCACTGGTCCCGGGACAGTCAAGGACATTGTCAGTCCACTCCAGAGTTGAATGTAGGTAGAGACCTGTCCTTTTCACCTGAGCTTCCGGTGCTCTAATTAACAATCATAGTGACATCATCATAATATAGAAGATGGTGATGTAATAAATATCAGCACTGTTATTATGAACATTTCTATAGACTTTGTGTGTGAGCATTCACTACTTTTGAGCCCCTACTGCCTTTGTAAAACATCTTCCAGACACTGATAAGACATTAGAAGGTAACATCACATTTATATGCATGCCGTAACTTTACAAGGTGGATTCTATTTCTCTCTTAGCCAGTAAGGAGACTGAGGGTCAGCAAAGTTGTATAATTTGCCCAGAGTGACACTGGCAAATTCAAGGGAACTCTTTTTTTTTTAATTTATTTTTTTTTTTTTTATTTGTTTTTTTTTCAAGGCAGGGTTTTACTGTAGCCCATGCTACAGCTACAACTCACAGCAATCCTCCTTCTACTTCAGCCTCCAGAATGCTGGTATGAAGGGTGTGCACCACCACGCCTGGCCAAGGGAACTCTTCTTTTGGTCTTATGTTCTAAAATATGAGCCTACCCACGTACCTACTATTCCACAATAAGACAACCAAAATAAAACAGAAAACAGAATAAATATTAAAAGAGCTATCCCATAGCACACAAACCATAGAAATAGGCACATTAGTGAGGTCCCTGGCTGTTATGAATGTTCAGAATAACACAGGAACCATTGTTTTTATTTCTAAAAATGTTGATCAATAAGGTTCTCACATCCAAACTTTAAACTCTGCCGAGTAGCCATAACATTGGGGGCTTGGGGAGATGATTCAGCAGTTAAAGGCACTTGGTTATAAAGCCTACAGATCTGGGGTTAATTCCCCATCCAACCACATATAGCCAGACACAAAAAGTGATGCAGTGGCTCACGTTTTATTTGCAGTTGCAAGAAACCTTGCTGCACCCATATATACACATACACATGTGCAAAAAAAAAAAATTTTTTTTGTAAACCATACCATCCAGTTTCACAAAACTGCCCCAATTTGAAGATAGGAAGACAAGAATGAGCTCAGAGGTTGACAGCATCCTCTCACATAGCTGGCAGTCAGTCCAGCATCACCAGTTCCTTACTAAACAAGGAAAACAGCCACATGCATCCCTTAGATGGGTTGTGTCGATGAAAGGAGATGCAGTTCGTGTGTGCCTTACAAAGAACCATTGAATACTCATGAAAACTGAAGTTAGTAAATACTTTGTAGTATTTCACCACCACACTGCGCGCAAGCCTGGCACATAATAGGTGGTCATCTAAAGTAAACAGTACCAAATCAGGGTGAAATGAATAAACTGAGTAACAAATCAGTTCTGCTTCATCTTAACACAGAACAAAATTACGGTTGTAGTTATCCCAGTTATATTTAATGTTGAACAACATGTTTGACCACAATAGTCATTGTTTCATACTACCTTTGTGTATTTCTCTAGCTACGTGTGTCTTTTTTTTTTTTCACTTTAATAATGTACAAAATCAGAGCTGCAGTGAAAACTGGTGTGTTCTAACAGATGAGATTCATTTAATCTATTTACAAAATATTTCACCTGGGTTTCTCTGGGAGCTGCAAACATTTTATTTGTTTCAACAGTCTTAGAACCAGTGTTTACTCATGACATAATTTTGAATATGAACTGTCATTGCTTAATGAAAGCCTTGAAATATCCCTGAATATCATTTTTTTCAGGACTATGCTTCAAATTGTGACATGCTCAGACAATCAGGATAAACTGCCTTTAGTGGAAAGCACTGGCAACTTCCAGAACACTTGGGAGGTGTTGGGCTTCCTCTAAATCCTCTAGTGCTATGCACATACCTTTTCTCCAGAGTCACCCAGATGCTAAGTTTGGTGACAGTCATGTGTCTAAAATGACTAAGTAGATTTTTAGGAACACCTGCTTAAGAAAAAGAGTAAAAAGACTTTAAAATCCAAATTCAGTTTTTCAACGAAATGACCAGTCCTTCAGCTTTAAAGTAATTACGATCTAAGGCACCTTGAGACTTCATTCTGCTGTCATTTCCCTGCTAACCAAAGGCTGGTTTAGTCTCTGAGTTGAGAGCGCATTGGTGTATATTCCTGGGCAGCATAACTGAATGTTTTTCACCAGCAAAGGATCTGTAATCAAAGCTTCCTGTTATCACCTTCTGTGAGGGTACTCAGGTAGAGTCAGGTCATGGAGGTCCAGCTAGCCCAGAGGACCATGGCTTCTAGCCATCAGGTACCTGGGCTGAAATTCTGGCTTGACAAACAGTCCGACAGCAGCCTATTGGTTTGCTTTGTTCCACAGAAAACAAAATGGAAAAATAAAATACCTCTGTATCTTTGCAAGAAGGTTCTTTCTGGAAAGCTTTCTCTCTAGCAAGCTAGGACATGCTGCAGGGCCTCCTTAAACATGGAATGGCGAGGCCACTGGGAATTGGCACTTTTACACTGCTCTGCAAAGGTGCCCTGCACCATGGTCCGCCTCTGCCATTCTGCTCCCCTCAGCTTCCAGCGGTGGCCTTGGGGACCAATATTTGAGCATGTTTTGGAACAATCTCGTCCCTTAATCAGCTGTTATCTCAGATTTCATGGGTCTTCAAGCCAGAGAGACATGTCCCCCCTTGGAGAGCCAAACCTGCCTACTATGGTTACTGGCATTTCCTTTCAGGATGCCCCAGATTGGAGGTCTTGGCTGGTTTATGGTTAAGAATCCATTCTTCTGTAAAATTGGGTTTTGAAAATCCAGGATCTAAGAATTGGCTTTAGGGAAGAAAGGGGGCATGAGGGAGTGATGGAGACACAGAGCTGGGGAGAATTGGTACAGCTTTTACTTTCCCCTGAACTTCTATTTCTTTGGGAGTAAAGGATGGTAAGGAGGAACAATAAAGGGATAATGATTCTACTTCCCCAAGGTCATGTTTGGATTCTTTGAATTCATCACACGAAAGTTTTCTGTTGACCTCCAATGAAATCAAGTCCAAACTACAAGTTCATGGGTTAATTGAAAGCTGTATAATTTGATATTTTAAAATTTTTGGTCTGTCTGCTGTTTAATAAATATTAAACTGAGAATGGTGGTATACACCTATAATCCCAACATTTAAGAGGCTGAGGTAGGATTGTAAGTTTGAGGACCCTGGGTTACATGGTGAGTTCCAGCCAATTTGAGATATTTAATGAAACCCAATCTAACTAAGAAAGAAAGAGAATTTCAATGCTAACATTTAAAAATCAGGTGATTGTATATAAAAATATATGCATTCTGGGGCTGGGGAGATGGCTCAGTGGATAAAGGTGCTTGAGTGCAATTCCCAAGCATCCATGTAAAACTGTGTGCAAGGGGCGTGCACAGCTGTGAGCCCAATGCTGTTATGGCAGTGGGAGGCAGAGCCAGAGAATCTGGAAGTTCACAGGCCAAGTAGACTGGCCTTGTCTAAAGCAAGGTGGAAGGAGACACCCAAAGTTCTCCTCAGACCTCTTACACGTGCATCATGGCACACACATACACAGATCATATACACATACATACACATACATGTAATCATTTAAACAGTATATATATTCAGCTTCCATTGAACATCTCAGAGCTGTGACAGCACTTGGCCTGCATGAGGCTGTGATCATCTCCAGTAGCTCGTTCCAGTAGGAAATACTACCCCTCTGTGTTGTCCAGTATGGTACCGTGCATGACTCTTGAGAACATGAACTGGGGCACACGCTGAATTATTTAATTTTATCTCATTTTCATTGATTGAAATTTAAGTCACCGCATTTAGCTCCTGATGCTCTCTCACTGGGCAATGCTTGTGGAAGGCTGAGTGGTAGCCAGCATGCTCTTTGGATGCGAAGCTCTCTGAAAAAACCTCCAGAGTTTTCTCCAGGCCTGACTCTCCAAATCTACCCTGCCACTGCTCATCTATTAAGCAGACTGTTTAAACAGAACATTTTCTAAAAGTAAATATGGCATATGTCTTTCTCTCCACTCTGCCCTTCCTCATTCTTAATTCAAACATCTAGATCTCAGCCACAAAGGGCCTGTTTTTAGCGAAACCCAGGGTTGTGAATTATCACAACGATAACCCACAAAAGCTAGCTGGTGTAGAATGAGCTTCCCAACCTTCAGTATTCACGTCTCTCAGCCTCGTGAATGACTTCCATTCACTGGAGAATCACCTGCACGGCAAGGTCACTCCCTCGTCTGGACCCGTCTGTCTCTTAACATAAGCTGGAGGGAAACACACCAGCCCACTGAAGAAGCAAGTCTGTCTGCTCCACAGAAGCTGAGCCAGGTATCAGTGTAGAGAGAAGGAAAAGGAGCTGACTGTGTGCATATGCCACATAGTGGGCCTGGAAGTAACTTGCAGAGGTTGGCCAGACATCCTGCCTTTGTGGAAACCTCTGCTGATCTGATTGACTGGAAGAGCTATCCCAATTTAGATTTTCTTCCATTCCATTTTAGAGTCCACATCCACCCTAGTGGAATCAGAGAGACATCATTGTAGGCTTCACAGACCCTGGAGGGTCAACTGATTTCCCTACATTTTTATGTTTTTTAAAAGCTTTAAAAAATTCATTCATTTATTTATTTATTTATTTGCAAGCAGAGAGATAGAAGAGAGACATACAGAGAGAATGGGTGCACCAGGGCCTCCAGATGCATGCGCCCCTTTGTATATCTGGCTTTTAGAAGAATCGTCCTGGGTAGTTAGGCTGTGCAGGCAAGCTCCTTAACAGCTGAGCAATATCTCCACCTGTCCCTACTTATTTTTAAAGAAAGAAATTCCCCAGGAAGGATAAGTGGCATGTCCACAGCCATAGGGAAATTTCTTGGGAGAAGCAGGACAGAAGACAAGTCTTTCGGCTCTTTACCCTTTACTCTGCGTGGCCATCTGCCTCCCCTCTGTGTTCACAGACAGGAAACCAAACCTGGTGAAGCCAGTCTTCATGTCCTGTCTGCACCATCATCCCATAATCCCCATTCCACCAGAGAGGACATTCTGCTTGGGAACAACACGCTCCCTTCCTAGAGCCTTCCAGGCATGGGACCAGTGCTTAGAAGATGACCTCCAAAGTGCCTCAACAGGTTGCTGCCTAGTTGGAGGGCAACCTGGGGGGATCCCATTCCAGATCCTTATTCCTCGGCTACCCATGGTGACCAGAGTTCCAATAAATAAACCCTAAGGTACTTTACTTGTTTGTAAACCCAGATAAGCAAGGAAGGTGTGAATTCCACCCTGTTCCCTGACAGGTCCCCACCTTACACATACCAATGGTTATAAGCAAGACCTCTTTGGATCTCAGACGTCCAAAACCCCCTGTGCAGCTTCTGGGCTGGCTGCTCTGAAATGGCCACATTGCAAACTATAGCTAGGAAGAGACCAGCAGGGAAACACCTGATGGGAGCATCAGAGTTACTTCATGAACAGAAACTTCTTCAGGACCCTTTGTCACTGATAAATACTAGTGGGGCGGGGAGGGGGTGGGAGGACAATAGTGAGTCATGGTGAGTTGTGTAAAGACAGTGGATTTAAGATCTGGGCTCCCAGGGTAATTTCACCAGAGGCCATCTCAATACTTGTTAATAATTCTTAATATACGTGTGTGTGTTTCTGATTTACTGGTTTTTTTAAAAAAAATTTTTGAGGGAGAGAGAAGGAGAAAGAGGCAGAAAGAGAGAGAATGGGCATGCCAGGGCCTTTCAGCCACTCTGGACGAACTCTGGACACATGTGCTCCTTTGTGTGCATGTGCAACATTGCACACTTACATCACTTTTGCATCTGGTTATATGTGGGTCCTGGAGATTTGAACAAGCATTCTTAGGCTTCACGGGCAAGCACCTTAATGACTAAGTCATCTCTCCAGCCAGTATTTCTGATTTAAAATGTTCATTTGTTTGATCCAGAAATTTGGCCCCTGCAAATCAAATCCAGCTCTGAGGAAGGTGCCTGGTGCATTGGTGGAGTTTTGTTTCTGGGGTGATTTGGTTGTCAATATTGAAAGTCCAGAAGATTCTTATGAGAATCCTATTATCTCGCTTATTTTGTATAAAAATACAATAAAATAAAAAAGGGAAACCTGACAACACTGGACTCATATTCCAGATTAGTACAGTGTATGGAAATAAGTGACAGTCATTTAGCAAGGCTGAGTTTCCTACAGTTCCAATGCAACCTGCTCTATTTTTATTTATTTATTTGACAGAGAGGGAGAGAGAGAGAGAATGGGCACGCCTGGGTCTTCAGCTGCTGCAAACAACCTCCAGACACGTGTGCCCCCTTGTGCAGCTGGCTAACATGGGTCCTGAGGAATCAAACCTGGGTCCTTTGGCTTTGCAGGCAAAAGCCATCCCTCCAGCACCCTATGCAACCTATTATAGACAATTCAACCCACTCCTGTGGACAATTCAGTCTATATCCCTGGATTAGCCCAGAAGGCTATTCAGAGTAGGTATTTATTTATATTTAAATATGCCTAACTAAAAAATTTAAATATAGAAAGGGCTGAAGAGATAGCTTAGCACTTAAGGCACTTTCCTGCAAAGCCAAAGGACCTGGGTTCAATTCCCCAGGACCCACATAAGCCAGCTGCACAAGGTGATGCATGTGTCTGGAGTTCTTTTCAGAGGCTGAAGGCCCTGGCATGCCTAATCTCTATCTGTCTCTCTCTCTTTCTCAAGTAGATTATATATATATGCCAAAACATTACCCCTAATTTTTAAAATTATATTTGTGTTGTGGTGCACATGTCTATGCACATGGAGGCAAGGGAATCATTCTTAAGCACTCCCCCCTTCTTCCTGTCTTACAAGGTGAGACACCAAGTACAGCTGAGGTAGAAATTATTCATTTGTTCCCTTCTTAATTACAAAACTCACCCAGTTATATAAGCTCAAGGTCCCTCTTTCAGCTGTGACCCACTGCAGATACTTTGGCATGCTGGGGTTGCCTGGTTTCTAAATAGTACAGTTGACAAGAGGTCCTGGGTTCCGTCCCGTAGACAGCTAGTCCTGGGTTCCGTCCCGTAGACAACTAGTCCCGGGTTCCGTCCCGTAGACAACTAGTCCGGGTTCCGTCCCGTAGACAACTAGTCCAGGGTTCCGTCCGTGACAGCTAGTCAGGGTTCCGTCCGTGAGACAGCTAGTCCAGGGTTCCGTCCGTAGACAGCTAGTCCTGGGTTCCGTCCGTGAGACAGCTAGTCAGGGTTCCGTCCCGTGAGACAGCTAGTCAGGGTTCCGTCCGTAGACAGCTAGTCCAGGGTTCCGTCCGTGAACAACTAGTCGGGTTCCGTCCGTGACAACTAGTCAGGGACAGCTAGTCCAGGGTTCTCCCATAGACAACTAGTCAGGGTTCCGTCCGTGAGACAAGTCAGGGGTCCGTCCGTGAGACAACTAGTCCAGGGTTCCGTCCCGTAGACAGCTAGTCCAGGGTTCCGTCCCGTAGACAACTAGTCCAGGGTTCCGTCCCGTAGACAACTAGTCCTGGGTTCCGTCCCGTAGACAGCTAGTCCCGGGTTCCGTCCCGTAGACAGCTAGTCCAGGGCTCCGTCCCGTAGACAGCTAGTCCAGGGCTCCGTCCCGTGAACAGCTAGTCAGGGCTTCCCGTGAGACAGCTAGTCCCCCGTGACAGCTAGTCCAGGGTTCCGTCCCGTAGACAACTAGTCCCGGGTTCCGTCCCGTAGACAACTAGTCCCGGGTTCCGTCCCGTAGACAGCTAGTCCAGGGTTCCGTCCCGTAGACAGCTAGTCCAGGGTTCCGTCCCGTAGACAGCTAGTCCAGGGTTCCGTCCCGTAGACAGCTAGTCCAGGGCTCCGTCCCGTAGACAGCTAGTCCAGGGCTCCGTCCCGTAGACAGCTAGTCCAGGGTTCCGTCCCGTAGACAGCTAGTCCAGGGTTCCGTCCCGTAGACAGCTAGTCCAGGGTTCCGTCCCGTAGACAGCTAGTCCAGGGTTCCGTCCCGTAGACAGCTAGTCCAGGGTTCCGTCCCGTAGACAACTAGTCCAGGGTTCCGTCCCAGTAGACTAGTCAGGCCAGGGTTCCCTGTAGACACAACCAGGGTCCAGACAGCTAGTCAGGGTTCCCCGTAGACAGCTAGTCCAGGGTTCGGGTTCCGTCCGGTAGACAACTAGTCCAGGGTTCCCCGTAGACAACTAGTCCAGGGTTCCGTCCCGTAGACAACTAGTCCAGGGTTCCGTCCCATAGACAACTAGTCCAGGGTTCCGTCCCGTAGACAACTAGTCCAGGGTTCCGTCCGTGAGACAGCTAGTCAGGGTTCCGTCCGTGAGACAACTAGTCAGGGTTCCGTCCGTGAGACAGCTAGTCAGGGTTCCGTCCCGTAGACAGCTAGTCAGGGTTCCGTCCGTAGACAACTAGTCCAGGGTTCCGTCCGTGAGACAACTAGTCCAGGGTTCCGTCCGTGAGACAACTAGTCCGGGTTCCGTCCGTGAGACAGCTAGTCCAGGGTTCCGTCCGTAGACAGCTAGTCAGGGTTCCGTCCGTGACAGCTACAGGGCTCCGTCCGTAGACAACTAGTCCAGGGTTCCGTCCCGTAGACAACTAGTCCAGGGTTCCGTCCCGTAGACAACTAGTCCAGGGTTCCGTCCGTGAGACAGCTAGTCCCAGGGTTCTCGGGTTCCGTCCGTGAGACAACTAGTCCAGGGTTCCCCCCGTAGACAACTAGTCCAGGGTTCTGTCCCATAGACAACTAGTCCAGGGTTCCGTCCCATAGACAACTAGTCCAGGGTTCCCCCCGTAGACAGCTAGTCCAGGGTTCCGTCCCATAGACAACTAGTCCAGGGTTCCGTCCCGTAGACAACTAGTCCAGGGTTCCCCCCGTAGACAGCTAGTCCAGGGTTCCGTCCCGTAGACAGCTAGTCCAGGGTTCCGTCCCTTAGACAACTAGTCCTGGGTTCCGTCCCGTAGACAACTAGTCCCGGGTTCTATCCTGTAGACAACTAGTCCCGGGTTCCATTCTATAGATGATGAAATAAAATTGGGAGACCAATGCCTTTTCATTTGTGTTACATTTAAAGCACCTTTTTTTTCAATTAACTCTGCCATTGAAAGGCAGTTAAACCATTTAGAATCACCACTAGGCAGTGTCTGATCACCTCAATCAGCAAGTAAGGAGGTCTTCAGCATCAAAGTGCTCAAAGCATGGGAACATCCTGAACACTTACACTACCAGGGATCTGACTGGGTGATGGCAGGCTGTGAAGATTCATCTTTCTCTTTTTGATCTTCCACTGTTGACACCTTTCGAAGCATCTTTTATTTTTTTTTCACTCTTAACACCGAAGCTCTGCTGCATAGAAGGAGATGAATTTCCGCCTGTCATATATGAATATATAACGAAGGGAGAACCAAAGACAAGCCCCTTTTGTTAAGGAATCTGTATCATCAAAGACCCAAATTG
Organism: Orientallactaga sibirica; assembly: GCA_036365145.1. Classification (NCBI taxonomy): domain Eukaryota; kingdom Metazoa; phylum Chordata; class Mammalia; order Rodentia; family Dipodidae; genus Orientallactaga; species Orientallactaga sibirica. The sequence continues at coordinate 3,048,234 of JAEOAD010000194.1, forward strand.
GCAGCCGATTGTTTTTATTTATTTCTGTAGGTTTTTACATGACACCTGGAGACCATTTAAAATGTTACTTGGCGGTGAGAGCTGTGTGTTTAAAAATAATGCTCACCCAGTGCCAAATCACTTTAGAGTCGGGTACAAATATTGAGACAAAAACCCCAGCTGTTATTGCTTTGGCTGCTAATTTGAGGTGTCAGAGGAGAGCCCGACTGCTATACGTCAGTGAGTAAGGCCCCTTGTGAGATCATTATGTTTTCTAACAGTTGAGAGTAATGGTCTAATCAGTGCAGCATGGGTTGTTTTCATTATATGCCCACACAATGGTTATGAGCTTTAATTTAAACGGTCCACGGGGAGATCAAAGAACTCAGTAATACGCAGCACCCAAGATAGTTGAGAGCAGGTAGTGGAGGATTAGTGGCTTACATCTCGCCACTCTCTCCCTGCTGTCGCTCTCCTCCTGCCTCATCTTCCCTCAGAGACCCATCTCCCATGCCCAACGGGCAGAGGGTGGGCTTAGCTTAAGGAACAAACCTGTACTTCTAGTTCTTCAGCATATTCGTAAAAATTCCAGTCAACCTGTCCCACAGCATGGGCCTTGATGGCTTGGCCAAATCTTGACCTCTCTTTGGCGTCGGGGCTGGGTTCTTCCTGTTAGCAGTAAAGAGGGAGGTTGTATCAAACCTTCAACACCAGGGCTCCTGGCTCATCAGAGACAGTGAAGGGAGACGCTACCACAGAGCAACGTGATCTGCCCCATCTCCAAAAGACACTGGACAGCAATGTCTGTCTGAAGTGAAGGCAGTTCTGCTACTGGCTGTGTTTCTGAAATGCTAGAAATACAGGTCCCGGGATATAGCTCAGAGGTAGAGCATTTGACTGCAGAAGTATGAGTTCTGGGGTCACACCTGGCTTTGGACAGGGTCTCCACAACACTGTAGCTATGTGATCAGGGCAGAGTTCTTGATCTCACTTGGGTTCTAGATAGACATAACTATCGAATCTCTGAGATAATGTGAGAAAAGTGCCCGCACCACACTGGCACAGAGAACACTTGATAAATACTATCAGCATTATTGCTGTTATTGGTGTGGCCATCCATGCTGGATGACGTGGGCAAGCCTACCTTGAGGCAATATTGTTTATGGATCTAGCTGAGCTGAGGCAAGTAGAAAGGTCATGAGAGGACAAATACCATTCAGTTTGTATTTTCTTGAAGAATGCATCCTCCTGCTGATTTCTGGGGTTTTCTAGAGCACCCAAGAAAAACAGAGCAATCTAGAGCTTGGGGAGAAGGCAGGTTCAACCTCCATATGAGGGAAACAGTAAAAGAAGCTTCAGCTACAAAGTACAGAACTGAAGAGATGCTGAGGGTGGCCTGAGACCCAGGACAGAGACAGGAATGCTGTTGTCAAACTCTCTGGGCCCCGGAGGTACAGAGTGTGTTCTTCTGGGGCCAGGTCTGCAAAGACTGGCCACACACACATGCTCTGAGTCAGCAAAGGCATTCCTGTTCCTAGGATCCTGGCAAGCATTAAAGGGCTTGGTCCTCAACAACAGGCCCTGCTTCCTGACACATGATGACTGACAATGAGAAGACAAAGATGAGGCCGTCTTGCTGTGATAGGTGAGCCAGGGAGGAGAAACAGCACCTAAGGGACAGCCCAAGGGAGCTGAAAGGACCTCAGTTTCATTCCTGTTGCCCTCCCATGAGCCAAGCAAAAGGGAGGAGCAGCCCTTGGCCCTTTCCCTAGGGAGCTCCCAGCCCCTCTCTTTGAGACTTACACACTCATACACCTTGTGTGCTTTGCATCTCCCATGCAAGCAGTTTAGATGTTTCCCACAGGGTCGAGTCACAGTGTTTATACTCATCTTCTCTTCAGAAAAATGACTCTGCCCACCCTGGTTGTATGCACTCCTGTGAATTCAATATAGGCACTGTTGGAGATCGTTCTGTCTTTCAGGCTCAGAGTATTGGTCATTGGACTCGCCACGTGTGCAAGTACAAGTCAGGGCACGTCCACAGTCACTTTCCAAAGCCGTCATGCCGACTCAGCAGGAGTCTTCTTCTTGGGGACCATCAAGGAGGGAGCTGGCTTGCTTATTGAGAGTGAGGAGAAAGTCAGCCTGCTTGGAAACGGGGACTGAGTGGGCCAGTCTGCCAAGAGAGATGTGGTGACCCAAGGAGTCTGGATCTTTGCAGGAGTACTGGAGGCTTCCAGAGCACCCCGGGAAGGGTGGCCCAGTGGGAGGCTGCCGTGGCACTTACTGTCAATGCATGCTTTCGCAATGGTGTGATGCATGCTCATAGATAATACTGTGGCATTAGAGCCAATTACATGGTGTTATGGACACACAACAGGCAGATTACAGGCAGAGCCAGGAAAGCCCAGAGTGATAAAGCGATAGCCTAATCGGAGGAGACAGAGGGAAATGTCAGCCTTATTAAGGTTGCCAGGGTGGCATGGCTGTAGCTGGTCAGAGCTCCTTCAGATAAAGATGGCTATCTCAAGTGATGCAACAGAGAGTCGCATGCTAGCATGCAGCAGACACCAGTGGGGATGGGGATGGGGGCCAGAACCCACACCGGAGCCCTTCACAGGTGATTGCAGCCATGTCCACCGTTTCAGACTTTGAACCTCTTCCTGAGTGGAAAACCCTCAAAAGAGGTCTTCAGTCCCACAGGCAGCAAGCAGGCATCCCGACCTACTGTCTTCTGCACTTGGGAGCAGAGGGAGATTGTGTCCTTGGCTTTTTATTCTTGTCAGTGGTTTTCAGGTATGAAATGAGCTGGGCATGGTAGCGCATGCCCATAATCCTAGCTACTCTGGAGACTGGGGCAAGATGGTCACAAATTCAAGAGTATCTTGGGCAACTTGGTGAGACCGTGTCTCAAAATTTAAGACAGTAATAAGTGGCTAGGGAAGAGGTTCAGCAATAGCATGTTTGCCAGGTGTATGTGAGATCCAGGGTTCAATCCCCAGTGCTGTAAATTGGCAAAGATACAGGGACAAAAGGGGCTTGCATGGGGAAAGCTGGTTAAAACTGGCAGTGTGAGGACCCACCCCAGAAGTTCAGCTCAGAAGATCTGAGTGGGCTGAGAATAAGCATTTGTGTCGAGTTCCAGGTTCTGCTGCAGTTGTGGCAGCCCTGCCTTGAGAATCACTGCCCACACTAGTTCCACCCCCAGCTCAGCACGGGTCTCTCTTGGGCTATCCCTGGTCCATTCACAGCAGTACAGGGCGAGAGGCACCCAGGCTGTCTTCCAAGGTGGGAAGAACATGGTGTGGCGGCTAGGACAGAGGTTTCTAGGTTTTAACAACCTCTTTTGAACCTTAATTACCATGGTGGGGGGGGGGTAAAATTTGAGGGGTTTTATTTTAATTTGTTTGTTTTTGAGTTTTGAAAGCCTCTGACCCAATCCTTTCATCTTTAAACCAGTTCTGACTGAGCAGCACTTACTTATTCACTGGCAGACTGCAGATAGTGTGTATTTTAGGCTTCATAGGCCACATAGTCTCGATTGGAACTCAGCCACTCCCACACGGAAACTACAGACAGTACAGAAGCAAGTGGGTACAACTTTATTGGACTTTATTAGACTATTCTCCCTAGTTGAGAGCTGACCGTGTATGTTACTTCCCAATGGACTTATCATTACTGAGGACCCTTGTCTTGCCATAGCACTCTGGAATTTGGCTTAGAAATTTCAGGAAGCACAAAGTCAGAGCACATGTGTTTTTTCCTGTGTACCATGGGAGCAATGTTAAGTTCTCTAATCCTAGGCAGCTTGGACTAGAAACTTTAATATACTCTTTGTAGTGTTCACAGTCATGGGATCTATCTGTAAGCTTGCCGTGGGTCACTTTTCATTCAGCTGTTTGACAAAGCCTAAGGGAGACTGACTGTATTCAGGATGACTAGGCCACAGTATGAATACAGTATTCCTAATGGAGTAAGGACTTTATATTAGTCAGGGTTCTGTAGAGGATCAGACCCCATAGAATGAGTTAGTAGTAAGAGGTGATTAACTTACGGCAGTCCAACAGTAGCTGTCTGCGGGCTTGAGAGTCAAGGAACATGGTAGCTGCTTAGATTACGTGGCTGGCTGGATGTCTCAGCAGTCCCAATCTGGTACTGAAGACCCATAGGGTCTTCAGTCCACATTGGAAGACTGAGGAAACTTGATTCCAGTTCTGGTGAAGGACAGATGCACATAGGAGTGAGTAGCTGGTGGGGGCAGGTGTGGAGCAGATGGGTCAAAGGCTCTCACCAGTGAGTGGCATAGGCTGCCAGGTGGAACAAAGGCCTGTGTTCTCACAGAGCTGCCTTACATAAAGCCCCCTCTGGGAGGGACGCCCACTCCTTCAGTTCTTCCTTCCTGGAAACAACCTCACAGACCTGTCCAAGAGGAATGTCCGTGGATTCCTACTCTGATGGAGTTGACCACGGAACTTGACCATCACAACTTGGTAAGAGAGCAGCAGGAGGAAGGAGGATGTCCCTTCAACCTCATGGAGAAGCAAGGTGGCTTTGTTTCTCGCTCAGGTTGAAATGCTGGTCATTCAGGGGCTTCCCATGGTCCAGGCAGTCCTGAACTTGAGCTCGAAACCTTATAGAAATACTAAATTAAATATTTACTTAGGGAGAAGAAGAAAAAGAAAAAACCTCCACTGCCTACCAGAATAATTTGGGGAAAATTCTTCTTTTCCCTATACATGTCTGGAAGAGCAGAGCAGCAAAGCTGAGGGCTGACTCTGGCACCAGCAAGGCTCCTCCAGAGGATGGAGGTCAATGAAGCTGACAAGGTCACCACAGCTCAGCGCAGGCCAGCAGCCCAGTGGGGCTGTGGGAATGGTGGCATTTTCAGAGCACACCTTTCGTTTTCTGCTGGCTGACTCTCAAGAAGGTTTGTAAAACAAGTGTCAAAGGGGAGGGCAGTGCACGGACCCTTCTAGCTTAAGGTCCTGAGTGGACGTGACAAACAAGGTCTATGCAGCGAGGACAAGCTTATCCTAAAAGCAGGAGGCAGTGAGTGAGTGAGGAGAAACGTGATGTGAAGAAAGAACAGTGAGTCCAGGATCCACCAGGAGCTCATGTAGTACCCATACAGGCCCCTGAGTGCCTGTTAGTCTGACATTGCTAATAATCCTAGCCCAAGAGTGGCATCAGGATTAAATGAGACTATCAGACCGACTACGTGAAATCGTGTTGATAATTGAAATGCACTAACCAAGCTGCAGCAACAACTGCTAGTGGTTGTTGAACATTGGCTCTGAGTAGGGCCCCATGTTGAAATGTTTTACATAGCTTGTCTCCAGGGTTTGGTGGTTGGCTGGATTCTGACCTCCTAAAAAGCTAGGATCATCCCAGGACCCTTTGAATGTCACATGAAATGGTAAAAGGTCCTTGCAGATGCAAATGAGACTACATTAAGGATCTTGAGAGGGGAAAGAGTCCTTAAGAGAGGGACTCAGCTATCACAGTGAGATCACTAGAAGTTGGAGAGGCACACAGAAGGGGCTGTGCTCCAAGGGATGTGGGTGACCTCTATATACTACAACAGGAAGGAAATACATTCTCCTTCTAAAACCTCCTGAGAAGTATGAACCATGGACCCACTTTGGACTTTGGACTTCCTGGCTATAGGAGATTAAATTTAAGCCACTAAATTCGTGGCCATCAGTTACAGCAGCAACAGGAAACTAATGCAGACCTACTTCCTGGGGTCAAGCCTACTGGGTGCCACCACTTTCTCCATCCATGGAATAGAGAAGATCCCAGAAGTCCTTGCCTCACTGGCGAAGGGAAGAAATATATGGGATCATGAAATTGCACCTTAGCCAAGAGCCCACCCTTATAACAGAAGCTCTCAACTAACACTGCCAATCGTTGGTATCATCTCATTTACTCTCCACTCAAGCTACTGTGTGAGATCCGTGCTCTTACCTCTGTGTTGTGAAGGAGCCCTGTGATGAGATCCAGAAAGTTCCCCGGTGGTGACTTAGGCTGTGAATGACTAATTAACAAGGCCTCCACCTTTGAGGCCTCTCTCACCAGCTCTGTCTGTCTGTGATGGGAATCTAGCGTCCTCTTCTCCATTGAATGCCAGCTGCTTATGCAGAACCCAAAAGCTAGACAGAGCTCAGTGTTCCATGGGCCAAAGCTGCCAAGACGAAAAGGCAAATAAATCTGTTTCTTAGCAAAACAGCAACTGAAGCTTCCTGAGCAATCAGTGTCTAAGAGGTTAGCAAGCCTTTGACATCTCTGGGCTGGCCAGCCTCAAGCAGCGGATCATCAGAGTCTGAGTACTGTGTTTAGCCGTCTTGGTTCTGGAATAATTGCTATTATCGTAAATGTTTTATAGCTCTCATTATGACTCACATTTAAATATCAGTGTAGTAATACATTAATAAGTCATTGCTACCGGACTACTGCTGGTTAGAGTTCCAGCTGAAGCCGTGTGTTGCTGTCCTACATACTCAGTGAGGGCTGAGGCTGTGAAGTGCATCTGACAGAGTGCTGGGCCCGGTCAGGAAGAAGTACCTTCCTAATGAGCTCCTTGCCCTTTGCCTTTAAAATGAAGAGGGTGGCCAGAAGTTTTGTCTGGTAGTCAACAAACCCAACAATTGCCCCATATGTAAAAACCTGAAATTCTGCGATGGATAGGAGAAACGGCAGCATCGCTTCTGTCCTGAGCCAATGAAGAAGGGCATTCTGGCCTCATGGGGGTGACAAATTAATTCTTTAGTTTGGGCCTTTTCTGGGTAGACAGAGACGGGTCACAAAAGCACATGAATACGTACATGCAGAGAAAAGGGAAGCCACACAGGATAGGTTCATCTTGCCAAGTATCTGCATGGGTACAGTCACAGAGCTGTGGGATTGGCAGATGCAAACAACATAAAGCAGGTGGTCCCTCCTTCTCTGCCATACTGAATGCCCGACACAGTGCCAGGCACATGGTGGGTACACAGTAAATCCAGGAAGAAGGGAAGGATGGAGAAAAGGAGGGAGTGAGGAACAAGATCTAAGTTCTGTTCCTCCGTGCCTACAGACATCCCCCTGGTCTTCCTGTCCAAGCAAGTGACGAGCAGGCCAGGAGGGTATGAGGGATGGGCTGGGAGGGTAGATGTGCTCACTCGGCTCTTGCTGGAGAAGGGATCTGTACATGGCCCTTGGCTGGGGACACAGGGATGACAGTGTTCTGTCAGATTGGGTTCTATTTGCATGGAAGACCAGGGTGAGGTGGATGGACAAGACCAGGACAGGACTAGATTCTCCCCACCACCAGAAGCAACATGGTGATCTCTGTTCATTGAATACATACTACATGCTAAGCCTATCACCAGCCCTAAGGAAGGCACCACATCCTTTTCCTACAGATAAGGAGTGCACAGATAAGTGATGTTGACCATCTGCAGCTGTTTGATCCAGGTTCCTATACCGTCCAATCTTGGGGCTATAGTAACGTATAAGACAGAAAATGCTTTTCGTTTTTTCTTTTTTTTTTTTTTATTAAGTAGAAACTTGGTATGGACACATCATTTGTTGGTGCCGACATTTCTTTTCCCCTTCCCCCATTCCACTGACGGGCCTTCTTAGTGGGACTGCTGCTATTCACCATGGGGTTGTGGTTATAAGCTATGAGAGCAGCAGTCAGTCACTGTGGGTGGGGGACAGGGCATGGCAGTGCCTTTTCTACCAGGAGCCTTTGCAGAGCTCATGATGTGCAAGGCACTCTTAAGAGGAAGGTCATGTATTTACCAAGAGCTCAGGACAGAGTCTACTTGATATGAAGGCTTCCAAACCCAGGATCATTCTTGGGACAGTGGAGACCAATGGTGGCCTAGAGAATGGTGGGAGGAATTAGGTTGGTGAGAGAGGATGCCAGATACGGCTCTAAATGGAGGAGAGAAAAGAAGGGCCTGGGAACAAGTGACTAGAACAAAGGAGCAGACCATGAGTTGTGCCCACCTCTTCCTCCTCGAGATGCAAAGCAGGGCAGGTGTGGGGTCAGACAGCTGAGATCCAGGTCTGGCCCTTCATGCATTGCTGCCTCTCTGCTGGTTAGTCATTGAACAAACTGGCCTGCAAAGGCCTCTTTGAAGAGCCTTCTCTGGCTGCTGTACTCCTCTGGGCTTCCGTAGTAAATCCCTCTACCAGGTAAGCCCAGGGGACACTTTCTTAGATCCTGATCTCATTCTTCAGCAGCCTTATTTCATTCTGCCCGTTTGCACAGTTCACACCTTCCTCTTTACTCTTCCCTATATGAAAGTTCCAGCCAGTACTACTGTTGTCCATGTGCACCACCCATGGTCATGGAGATGTACCACAAAGAGGAGAGTTAGTCCCTCGTGAGATAAGATACACTTGGAAGGCCAGAAGATGCCTGGAAAATACATGTTAATTACCCAGATAGCATCGTGTGTGAAGCAGTGTGCACAATTAACAAAGCAAGAATGGAACAAGAAAGGGCTAGGTTCACATCCCACCTGTAGAGCTTAGCATCCATGGCGAAGTAGAAAAAGTGCCCACTTCCTATAGTTCAGCCTCTTCATCTAGAATACGAGCACCATGCCAGCTTTCTGGTATTGTGTGCTCAAAGCAAAAGGAATGCATCTTCCTTCTTACACCTAACTGGCTTGTCATTGGGAATCAAAGATGTTATAATGAAGCACATTGCAAACAACTGGATTCAGGAAGGGCCCTTATTGCTCAAGGAGAATAAGCAAGAGGGCAACAGATTCTACTCACTGGGGGCTTTTCCACTTGTCTCCAGCCACCTATTACATTGCCTTATAGCTGCTGACTTTTTACAGCCATACCCAGACCCATTCTTCCCCCTTCCTCACCACCACTGACCACTTCCCTTCTCCTCTGTCTCCGCAGCACCCTCAACAACAACAACATTAGCCGCATCCTGGTCACCAGCTTCAACCACATGCCGAAGATTCGGACTCTGTGAGTAAAGGGCCCTGCTTCCTCCCGGGTACACCTCTGCATTGTGCAGTCCAAAGTGCAACTCTGCAGTGCTTGTAAAACCTGCTGGGCTATGAGGAGGCAATCATTTCTACATCCCAATGGCTCTCTTCTTCTGTGAAGCAAGGAGAGGGTTGGCCAGTGAGGGTAGATGTGCTGGGTAGAGTCACAGGCTCCATGGTTCAAAGCTTCTGTCCTATGCCAGGCATTTCTTTTCCCATTTCTTATCACCCCAGAGCTGTGGGAAGGTGTTCTTCCTGTCTTTTGTCTGTTGTGTTTGATAGAAAACTTGTTTTATGTAGCCATAGAACACACAGCACTGAGACTTAATGACTCCCATTGATTTCATTAATGTCACATTCCATTGGCAGTTCTGTTATAGTGGAATAATAACAATTCTTTCCTCTCTGGGAGTGGTGGAGGATGGGAGTCCTTGTCCCTTCTCTATCCCAAGAGCCCACCGGCTATGTGCCCCAGCTCTCTGAATAACATTCTCACATAAGAATGCACTAACTCGATGCTTTATCTCTAATGTCTTGAATGGGTTTAAGTTGTCCAGGGTGTGTGCTCAGGAAGCAAACGCCTACCCCACGACACGCAGAACTGAGAGCAGTTCTATCATCCTTATTCCCGGAGGCCCTAATCTCTCAGCCAGAAGCCCCGCTGCATTTCCTGGGAGGTTCCTGCTAGATGTGCCTCCCAGTGGAAGGGGAGAACCAGCTCCGGAGAGCTCTTAGCCAACTACAGTCAGGAGCAAGGCAGAGAGCTGGAACTCTCTCTCTCTGGACCCTAAACTGGCTCTGTGAACTCTGTTATCTCCCCTCTATAAATAGGGTTCATGGTGAAATTAGATATGAAATTAGATATGTGCAGTGCCTGGTGCATAGTAGATAGTAAACCATGTTGGGTGTTATATTACCATCACACTGTTTATCTAGAAATCTGGACCGAACATCCCAAGCTCATCACAAGCAACACAGACTCCACAACATCTGAAAAGCCTTCAAGCCATCCTTCTGAGAGTGAGGCTTCGTAGACTAGCAACATCAGTATCACCTAGACCTTGTCCCCAAAACCAACCCCCAGGCCCCACCCCAGCCCTATGGAAATGGAATCCTTTGGGATGAGACAGGGCAATCTGTTTGTAACATGCCCTCCAAGAGACTTTCACACTCTCCATTTAAGAGCCACTGCCTTCCGGAGAATTCCTGGAGCTTCTTTCCAGATGAGATTAAAACAGAGGCCAAGGAGGGAATCTCTGAGGCCCAATGCAGCACAGTTCGGAGTCAGGCAAACCTGAGTCGACAAGCAAATTCTGCCACTTACTTTGGGCACATTTCATTTTGTGTGTGTGCTTTGGGGAAGTGACTTAACACATGCTTACCTTATTGCCATTGTGGGAATGAATTGAATGAGGTATAACACATGAAGAACCTGGTACAAGGTGTGCACACAAATGCTAGCTATTAATTATCAAGACTAATATTAATAATCCCAGCCCAGCTTCCGTCTCTGCTCCCAAGACTCTTCTTGGAGTCTTGGAGCTGTCAGTTGGCAGCAACACCTAAGCCAAGAAAAATGTGTCTGATTCCCTCCCTGTGAAAATGGGATTGTACATTCATAGAATTTTAAGAAGCCATTGGGCTTCAGAGACCTCTTTAGAGCTCCCAAAAAAACCACCACTGGGCTGGGGGAGTATGTAGCCCAGGTTCTAAGGGAGGAAGCCACAGGCGAGCCACAGGACACTGGTCCTGCTTCCTTGCACACTGGTGGGTGCCTGGAAATAAAATAGCTTTCACCTACAAAGAACAGACTCCTCGCAGCTCCTCTGGATTTCCTGTGTGGCAGGATTCCCCTGTGGGTCCTTGTCAGTGACAGCAAGGGTGGGTCTGCGGGAGCCAGGCAGGGTGGCTAGCCTGGGATCTTGGGGGCTGGTTTGAGGTGTACTGAGATGAAGAGGGTGAAAGGACTTTATCTCCTTGTTTCTGTTGTCATTCTTCTCTATGGTCCCGAACATTCATCTGATGGGTTCGGATCAATCAATCAATCTTGTCTGTTCTCTTTGCTTTCTGCCTGCTGCCATTTTCTCTTTAGTTTAATTTCAGAGATGGCTCTGTACAGAACTCCCTGGGGATGAGCTGACTAATCCCCCTTCACTGTAATTAAAGTGTTGGGGGGAGGGGGTGACTGGTGGTGCTGGAGAAGGAGGGAGGAAGAGAGAGGAAGGAAGTCATAAATGGGATTTCCAAAGGAAAGCTTTTATATTGGATTCAGAAAGCCACATTTTATAGAAAATGAACACTGACCCTCTCTGAAAGGATTTGCTGGAAATTTAATTTAGCATCTGTGGCTAAAAGGCACCTTTTGTAAATTGGCATTTGTATTCATTTTCACCTTCTGTTTTGTAAAGGTGGTTTCATCAACATGGAATATGTTGTGTCCACCCACAAAACATTGCAGAACAACATGTAGAACCCTAGCCACCTGGCTGCTTCAGTGTTTAAATGAGCAATGATGACCTCGTATAGGCGGCCATGGGCTGGGAAGAGACTGGAGCCTGTACTGCTCTCCTCTGAACCATAATAACTGTGAACTTTTCTTCTATGGATTTCTGTGTACCAGGAGTTGTGCCAAGCACGTCCCATGAATTATTTCAATCGTCAAAACAGTCCTCCCCATTCTACAGATGATAACACTGAGGTCTAAAGTTAAATCACCATCCAAAATCAACATCAGAACACCTAGAGCCAATGTCAAGGCAATTTCACAACAGAGCCTCACACTACAGGACAGAGGAAGGAGAGACTAGAGTTTCCACTGGACCCACAAGCCAACAGAGGTCACCACACCCCAAGTCATGACCACCACAGCCCATCAAAATTGTAGAGAGTAATTAAAATAATTTTTCCTCTCATTCAAAAGGGTTAGAACCATTCCAAGCAATTTCAAAGCCAAATTCCATGATCATCCTGGTGACTTTGTTTTTAAAGCAGTACTTAATATCTGGGATGTCATTGCTCCATTCAGTCTCCTAAGCATGATGTGAGAGAAACTGGGTAGCTGGACTCTTGCACCATGCCTGGCAGAGAAAATTCCTAGTGGAGGCAACTGAGCCGTCCCCTGCCCTGGGCTTTCTGGTGGGAGACTTCTTGTGGCTTCCAGATCCATATCCATATCCATCCGAGTCACTACTTTTCTGTGGTCTGACCTGGGAGGAGAGAAAGCCCCGGGATGATGGACAAATGGATAGAATCATCTAGAGTTACACTGGGGGAAGGGGAAGACTAGCCAGACTTGCCAAAAGCCCACACTAACATGAACTTCAAAAAGGAAGCCTCCAACTTTTTGGTTAACCTAGAAATTAAGCAGCTCAGGAAAGGCTTGGCTTACCTTAACCTCATTCTTGTTGTTCTGATGAACTCCTGCCCTCAATTGAAACCAATGGGAAACTTGTTCAAATTTATCCACCTCAGAGACCCACACTCACCTCAGAGCGGTCCCTGCTGTCTTAACATCCACGCCTCACTACCAAATAGGGCAACTGCCTTTCCACTTAAGAGCCAAGCTAATTAAATGGCTGAGTCTCCTGGTACACACACACACACACACACACACACACACAAAACCTCCCTCACCTTAGCCCACACTGCGCTACAGCCTGCCCTGTGTACCTCCCTCACCTTCAGGTGGTCACAAAGTGGCCATTTGCACGGACAGCACTGATACTTGGTGAGAGCTGACTGAGCAGGGATCCCCTCCTCTCCTTCCTGCTTTCTAGGCAATGACAAGCAGCTGAGATGGGGGTACCCACTTCCCACCAGTGCACAGGAACTCTAGACATATGCCCCACTTTGTGTTCATTTGGCTCTATGTGGATACTGGGAGATCAACTCGGGTTGTTAGGCTTTGCAGGCAAACGCCTTAACTGCTGAGCCATCTCTTCATTCCCGCGATCGTGCTTTTTGAGTAAAACAGAAGTCTCATCTCCCCTCCTAGAATAGAGGTCCAGGCTGAGGAGGAAGTAGTGTTTGCTTTAGCTCAGGAGGTCTGAGCCTTGAAACTAAAGAGGACACTGAAGACCCCTATTAACACTGTGTCCTGGGTATGGGACTTCTGAAAGTATATTTGACTTACTTTCAAATACAAAACTCCATCTAGACTAATAATTTTTTAAAACAAAATTTTTAAAATATCTACACCTTTTTTTTTTTAAGCAAAAAGCCTTTATATTTATGTGGGATCAGGATTCATTTCCTCTGCCTGAAATGATGAGATGTGGAACAGCCAAGCTTTCAGTGGTCCGGGTCTGTTGGGCCTTGTGCTCATCAGGTACAGGAAGGCTTAGCCAGCACAAAGCCTGAGTTAGCTGCACTTGGCCAGGGCTTGGCAGTGTTGACATTGTGCTAAGTGAAATGTAGTCAAGGGCCCTTCAGCTCTCCCATTATAGCACAGGCTTGGCCTGAGCCACTCCTTCATGCTGCCACTCAGTATGAACAGGCTTGACACAAAGCACTTGACAGCCCCAAGATAACAGCTGGCTATGAGCGTGTCCAGGACTACCCCATTTGAAATTCACATCTTCAACCCAAAGTCTCCTGCGACCAAAATTCACTCAGCACCTCAAGTTCTAATGACCCCAGTAAAGAGTCCTTGTGGAAGAACCTTTAGAAAACCTCAGGCATCCTCAGCTTGCCTCCCAGCTCATGGGAAGGAAATTCAAATCACTTAACTAGACTAGATGGAATTCCCCTCAGAAGCAGAACAAGGAATTCCTCCAGGAATCTTATTCACTCAAGGGCAAGAAATTGATTGGGATATACACAGCTCTAGCAGGAAGAGAGCCCGAGTCTAAGAAGTGGTTAGGGAGTCTTTCTAGAGGCACCTAAATCAATCAGAATAGTAAAGGCACCAGGTGAAAATGAACTTGGCAAGGAGAGGGCAGGCACCATGGAGAGATTTCTAGGGGTTGCCAGAATCAGCCCTGACCATCCCCTTATTTAAACAGGAGGATAGGGCTGGAGAGACAGCTTAGCGGTTAAGTACTTGCCTGTAAAGCCTAAGGACCCTGATTCGAGGCTTGGTTCCCCAGATGCACAAGGTGGTGCATGCATCTGGAGTTTGTTTGCAGTGGCTGAAGGCCGTGGTGTGCCCATTTCTCTCTCTCTCTCTCTCTTTCTTTCTCTCTCTGTGCTTCTTTCTCTCTCTATCGCTCTCAAAGAAATAAATAAAAATAAACAAAAACTAAACAGGAGGATAGAGGAAAGGTACCCCTTCAAGAAAGTCCCTTACCTCTGTGCCCTCCTCCCCCTAACATACACAAGTGGCAGGGGCTTACGCCTCCTGCATTTCTTGCAGTGGGCTCATAAGGGGACTGAGGGGAAATGAAGAAAGAGAGCTGAAAAATAAAGGCAGCAACAGCAGATCTCAGCTACACAGCACCATGGACAGGCACAGCTGTAACTCCTGCAGTGCACTGTACAACTGAGATGTGCCTTTGACTGGCACTGGTACTATCACTATAGTAACGTCACTCCCCCCCTGTACATTGAGGCTTGCTTGCCCAGGAAAGCAAAGAGTGGAATGACTACTAAGAAATGGAAATTGGCTCAGAACCTCCAGGGCACCCGTTGGCTGTGGCCTCCATGTGAAGATAATTAGTGGCTAGGTAACACAAAGGTCCCAGGCTCCTGCTTTGCAGGAGCACAGGGGGAAATGCTGCACAGGCTCGGGAGATTGATCACACCAGGAAAAAGAGCCTCAGAAGTTTGGCCCACTCTGTTGAGCCCAGGACCATCTCCTCCTTTGCCTGCGTGATGGCATCTCCATCTCTCCTTCTCTAAGGCGTCTCCACTCCAACCACTTGTACTGTGATTGCCACCTGGCCTGGCTCTCGGATTGGCTGCGGCAGCGACGGACAGTTGGCCAGTTCACCCTCTGCATGGCGCCTGTGCACCTGAGGGGTTTCAATGTGGCGGACGTGCAGAAGAAGGAGTACGTGTGTCCAGGTGAGCCTGCCCCACATGCTGCCCCCCTCCTAGACTAAGACTCAGCTACCCATCTGCCCTTTCTACCTTGACTGTAACCTTGAACACAACCTAGTCCAGAGCTTGGTGTGGCAGGAACCCATAGTCACGTGGCGTAATTCCTCTGGTGATGGGAAATGCTCAAGGAACTCACGAATCACTTTCTACGAAGCCCACAGTTTAGTGATGCTAGGATCCTCCCATTTGTTGAGCAGCCTGACAGCAGGCGGCGGGTGGAATGGAGGTGTTTTTTTGTATTTACTACACATGCTCTGTCACATTTGGATAGTTGCAGAACCGGGGATAGATGATAACACAGGCTGGGGGTTCAACATACCTGGCTAGAATTCCTAGTTCTGTCCTTGCTGGTATGTGGCTTGAACAAGTTATGACTCATCTGCGATCTAAGTAACAATAGGACATAACTAAGCATGGGTGACAGGATTAAGTAAAATAGTGCGTAGAAAACACTCAGCATAATGCACAGCACTTGGTAAGAGTGAACTAAGTGGAGTTTAATTATTAGGGCTTAGTGGGCCCACAGAATGCGCTGAGCAAACATACGGGTTTGATCTGTGCATAATTGAAGTGTAATAGAGACCCAGATTGCTGTCATAGCTCATAAAACCACATGTGCAGACAGAGGACACAGATTTTAAACGATGTTCTGAATTTTGCTTACTTGTTTGTGTTTCTTTTTCAATGGCATCCTCTACTTCCACTACTCTTCTGATGGCAAAGAAGTGCAGCTAGTCCCTTGGTTTTGTGGAAGGAGAGAGGAAGGAAAAGGATGGAAGGGAGGAAGGAAGGAGAGAAGGGTGAAGACAGGGAGGAATGGAAGAATGAAGAGAAGGAGGGCATTTAGACAAAACCATTCCCTTGATGAGTTTCCCAGTGAGGTAGATAGGTTTCCAGGAAACTAGGCCTGTGGAATTAGAACCTGGTGACCCCTAAAGGCTGAGCCCAGGCAATTGGTGTACACAGGGAACAGGCCTCACATTTCTCCTCTGTGTTTGTTGCTGTTACCCACTTTCAGCATAAAGGGATTTTTGAACCCAGTAATGTTCTCAGACCCCCAAGAGTACAAGCTGATCCTGCAAATCTTCCGGTTTTTAAATTAAACTCACTGTCTCTGCCTCTGTTGCTCTGTATGTCTCTCTCTCTCTCTCTCTTTCTCTCTGCTTCTTCCCATCACATTATTTCTTCATTATAGTACTTATTCCACAAAAACATTTTAAACATTTTAACGTGTCTCAGAGCAGTGCCTCAGTAACTACCTATAGACACCCACTTAGAAATCACTTCCCATCAAGCACATATAATAAAACCGTTTATCACACAGGCACCAAATTCAAATATAGTGACTGTAATTACAGTAATTATTAGGCAAAGGGTACAATATCAGCATAAGTGCCAGTGAAAGAAATAATTATAGAGTACAGGAGTCATCCAAGAGCTAGTGAGAAAAACTAATTAGAGAGAATGTGAAAACACATCATTATAGGTGGGTGCCGAGTATAATGTGCTCTATGACCACGAATGCACTTTGTCATGAAAACACCTTCCTGCCACAAGAATTGCAGGACATTGCTTATCCAACAAATCAGGATCCAAACCCAAGGGAATAAGGCCCTCCTAAGTCTTGGAAATGCTCCTGCCCTCACCCCCTTCCTTTGAAAAAACCTACGTGGAGCAGGCAGCCTTGTTCGTTACAAGGGAGCATCCTAATCTCTCACCTGCTTAGGACAGGTGTGATGGTCCTTGGAGCATCTTCCGTGAAGCCAAGTGCATTTGGAGGATTTAGCCCAAAGACTCCAAACATCAGTGCTCTGAGAATACCGCCTTCTCACCTATAACACCAATTTGGGCACTAACATATGGAGACATCTATGTACTGAGGGTTCTTTTAGTGCTTTGCCAGGAGGTACTTACGGCTCTTATGGACTACTTTTGAAAAGGTCAAAGTCACTTACAATGATCTGAGGGAACTGGGGCATGGAAGGATAAACACCACCATAATTAATGAGGCAGGAGGAGCAAACCCCACAAAAACGCCACCTTCTCTCTAATTATTAAGGGTGTAGTATGGAACAAGGTTTCAGAGGGTGTGTGCAAGGGATCATGCAGTTAAGACAACGGGTCAGTCTGAGGCCCCAGAGAAGGAGGTCAGGAGATGGACTGTTGTAGGTCCTGACCCCCTCCCCACCCCCAGCCCTGTGCCACCATGGGGGATGCAAGCCTGCCCCAGACCAGAGCCCAACAAGGCATCTGAATGAGGCTGCCTTGTATGGACCTGACTGTAGTCTGAAACTGCAAAAACACAAATGCTGCATATTCAAGCTATTCCCCTAACAGCTCTCCGAAGGGACCTTTCGTCAAGAACTTCTCCTAAATAAAAGAAACTGTCCACTCAGGAGCAAGAGATGCATGGAGCACCAATTAAGCCATCCCTGCGTGCAGTTCCACCGCCAGTGGTCCTTGACAGGCAGCATGAGAAAAGCTCCCAGGGCCCTTACATGGTATCGAAAACTTCACCAAACACATGACTCCAGAGATAGGAGAGAGAGCTTTATCTCACTTGGCTGGGAGGGCCTTGCCTGCCCAAGTCCCTGATGTCTCCCTGGGAATTAAATCAGCTGTCCTGAGCCTGGCCCCTTCTCCCCAGAAGCCCTGGAGATGGGCTGCTTATCTCTCCTGCTAACCCAGAAATCTGCCAGCAGAGTACTTAGCAAAATTCATCTCCTGCCAACTACACCCTTGCAGTCAAAGACATTTCTTTTCTCTCTCTGGACAGACAGTTGGGATTTTTTTTTTTTTTTACCAGGGTGGGAGATCATACTTTTAGTTTTTGTTTTTATTAGTGTGTCTTTTGTGTGAGACAATCTGCCTACTGCGCTTCCACTGGTGACAGCAGAGAGGGTTTCTCTGTTAGTGTCTCATGTTATCTGAAGAAGGAGAGGGCACCAGGGCTGAAGGGAGCCACAAGCCTGTCACTTGAACCACCCCACACCTTTATCAAAGTGCGTGAAAATTCACCGGAGAAAACATTCATGTTATGTGACTGGTAAATTCTTATTTTCTTCTTTCATCTTCATCCAACAGGTTTGATTTTTTTTCGGGGGGGGGGAGGGGTTCTAATTCTACACTTTATTTTCCATGTGCTCCTCTCCTGGTACCTTAACCTCAGAGAGTTCCTACCTGTCATATCTCATAATTTATGGTTATTAGTTAACTATGTGACCTCGTGAATCAATTATCTCTTTCCTTTGAATGTCATTGAGCCCATTGATTTGCTTATCCACTCCAGACCTATCTGCCTATGGCCTTGAATATGAAGTATCTTTTCATAAGGATATCAATCTTATCAACACATCCTTTTTTTTTTCAGGTGCCCCTAGAACAATGCTTGATCCCAATAGCAAACATTTCCTCTTTTATTTTTAAAAAATAAAATGCAATTATCTCCCTGTAAACAAACTTTCCCCCTTTTCTCTTCCTTTCTTTATTCTTTCTTTCCTTCCTTCCTTCTTTCCTTTATGAATTTGAGACTAGTTACTAAGTACAACAATAATTAAGGTAAGCCATGGCTAGCCACCCATCTCCTTAGGAGGTTTTAATTAAAACACCATAATTGAACATTGCAGGAATGAGATTATTAGGTTTATTTAGCCATTTCCAAAATTATCATGCCTCTGGTATTTAAATCACGTTCATTTATATTCTCATCATAATTGCTGGAGTTCCATTGTCACTGAAGTCTCTTGTTGGCTTTTGAAAGGCCAGAGGCCAGTTGGGAGATTTAATTTGAATATGGGAATTAATTTATTTCCACATACTCACAAGGCCATTGGATATCTTTGCCCTGTGTACTCTACGTGGGTGAGTTGTTGGTGATGGTAGGTTTTGCTTTTGTTTTGTTTTGTTTTGTTTTGTTTTTATCTGAAGGAAACACAAGAGTATCTAGCTCTTGGCTGTGTGGCTTACACAGTCCTGTCTTGGCCCCTGAGCTCACTCCTCCTTCCTCCTGAGATTTCATGACTTTCAATTTTGTGGAATTAAGAGCAGCCTTTCACGTGTCTGTCTGTCTTTCTTCCTTTCTTCCTTTCTTTCTTTCTTTCTTTCTTTCTTTCTTTCTTTCTTTCTTTCTCTTTCTTCTCTTTCTTTCTTTCTTTCTTTCTTTTTGGCAGAAGAGACAGAAAGGAGAGTACTAGGCCAAATGCTAGAACGTTGTTTCACAGCCCTGTGATGTTGGGTAGTTTACTTCATCTCCATATGCCTCAGCTTCTCCGTCAGTGTAACGGAAATAATAACAATAGCACCTAAATTGCAGGTTTAATGAGGATCAAGTGAGATAACATGTGCGAGGCATTGAATATAATATCATAATTATTCATCAAGTGCTGGTTACTGTTATGAGACTTCGTTCTTGACACTACACCTTGACATCTCTGTGGGCCTGTGTGGGTCCCAAATCGGTGATCTTTGTGCCAAAACCTGTGCAGACAAGCCTTGAGTTCTCAGTGTGACCATCTCTCCACTTTGCCAGTGAGGAGAGCAGGAGCCAGCCCCTGGTCCTGGATCCCTTCCTCTTCTCTCTGAGCCCAACAGCAGCAGCTGTACAGTCAGACCAAGTAGGGTGAGCTGCGCCCTCTCTACCCTGGCAGCAACCTTCTTTTTATAAAGTAAGATTTGCTATCTTTTTACAAACTTGGATTTTTTTAAACTTTTTTTTTTTTGAGAGAGACACAGAGAGAGATAGAAGGTCAGGGAGACAGAGAATGGGCATACCAGCAGCCTCTCAGCTGCTGTGAACGAACTCCAGATGCGTGTGCCCCCTTGTGGGTAAGTGCTGCATTTGCGCCCTTGTGTCACTTTGCATCTGGCTAAACGTGGGAACTGGAGATTGAAACCAGCATTCTTAGGCTTAGCAGGTAGGTGCCTTAACTGCTAAGCCATCTCTTAATGTTTTTTAAATTTTATTTGTATTTATTTGAAAGCAACAGACAGAGAGAGAGAATGGGCGCACCAGGGCCTCCAGCCACTGCAACTGTACCCTGGATGCATGCGCCACCGTGTGCATCTGGCTTACGTGGGTACTGGGGAATCGAGCCTTGAACCAGGCAAGCGCTTAACTGCTAAGACATTTCTCCAGCCCCCCAAACTTGGATTTTTAAAAAATATTTTACGTTTCTTTATTAGAGAGAGAGAGAAATAGGCAGGGGGAGAGAAAGAATGGGCACTCCTCAGCCTCTAGCCTCTGCAAACGAACTCCAGATTTGTGTGCCCCCTTGTGCATCTGGCTTTTGTGGGTCCTGAGGAATCAAAGTAGGGTCCTTTGGCTTTGCAGGCAAGTACCTTAACCACTAAGCCATTTCTCAGGCCCCTTGGCTGCAACCTTCTAAGAAAAGGTTTCATTGGGACCGCATCCCTGCCCTCCCTCTCATTCCCCATGTGACCCCCGGTCTTGATAACTGGTGTCAGGCAGGAAAGGGTACCAGTACCATTTGCCCAAGCTCTGCCCTGACCTCTCTCATGATGGCAGATCAAACCATAGCATGTGGGAATAACTTTGCTGGCACTATTCTATGGTAGAAAGAAGTGAACTTCAGGGCAGAAGGTCCCATTTTACATGGCCACTTCATTTCATACCCAAAAGCTAAGACTGGCTACCACAGTGTAGCAGATAGCTTCAGGTTCGCTGAGATGAACTTCCAGACCAGGCACAGTTATGGAGGAAGGGGTATTATTTATTGAAGCTTATAGATCCAAGGGAAGTTCCATAATGGCAGAAGAAGCTGGCCTGCTTTCACAGCACCAGGCAAGAGAAGAGAAAAGCCAACCAGGCACACAGCACACAGAGCAAAGCTACAGCCAAAAGCCAGAGCACACTTCAGGAACTCCTATTAGGCACACTTTGCATATCTTTACAATGGAATCTCAAACCATCACCATACCTTAAGATCCTCCCCCAGTGACTCTGCCTCCAGCAAGATGGCTGCAAATGCAAACTACAAACTAATAAAACACTGAATATATTGGGGGCCACATATTCAAACTACCACACACAGCCAGGGCACTCAGAACTCAGCCTTTCCTTGAGGTCTTTCCAGACAGAATGTCCATCTCCATAGTTTGGAGCCATCTCACATCTCTATTCATTTCGTTTCATTTGTGGACTCATCTTCTTATTAGCCAAGCTGTATTTATTGGGCCCATTTTGAATGCTAAGCCCTGTTTGGGACAGTGAGAATATAATAGTAAGACCCCCCTCCAAAAAAAGTCATTGCCTTACAGAATTTACATTTTAGTCTCTGTCTGTCCAAAGACAAGGGGAGGGCCTCCACTAACACCTCCACTTGCTTGGGCTCATAGGAACTGGGCCTGATCTGTTGAGCATCGATTAGGAGGAAATGCTTACAGAGGCAGAGGAACCTGTCTTTCAACCATATTTGCAACCTAGAGTGTTTTGTTTAAATAAGGAGGTAACGTCCTCACTGGGGTGGTGAATGCCTGCCTGGGGAGCTGCCAGCCCAGGGTGCTGACAGAGGCTATAATTATCATAGTTTCTCCCTATGTGATTAAAGGTGTTGTTAGTGACCTGGTTAAGTATTCTTTTTCCAAAGCTTTTTTTTTTTTTTTTTTTTTTTTTTTTTTTGCCTTGACAACATGTCTTGAAATGTAGCGCACACTGCCACCTGAATCAGAGGAAGACCCAGCCAGTTCCCAGGAGACAGCAGGCTGCAACCCTTATCTACTTTACAATCGATTCATTTCAACAGAGAAGTCAGAGGGGCTCCCTTGGAAAAAATAAATAAAAAGCACTCCATGTCAGAACTTCCTGTTGCCCTCAGGACCCTCAAATATCATGTCTTTCGGCCCCCTTTCCTAACTCACTCGATGCAAGTGACGTTTGGACAGATCAGAAAAATCACTAATTCCTCTGCCCAAATGGACGGAGCTGCAGAGCTCACCCCGCTCCCCAGTGCCTGCATTTCCATAATGGGAAGTTCGGGGTGTAGAGGTTCTCCCTTGCCTGGTCAGGTGCACCAGCCCCTCCGTGAAGAGGGCCAGGCCTGTTTGATAATGTCTTCATTGGGGAATGCCATATGTACATCAAAAGCCTGACACCTGAGGCCAGATGTTCCCAGGCTCCCTCTGATGGAAGTGATCAATGGGGAAGGTCCCTCCACCCTAGACTCTATGCCTGTGGAGGAGGGGTGAGGAGGAGGTGCTGTTGCTAGGTACCCCTGGGCCTGCAAGCGCACATTCATCCAGAGGTCAGAGGGCAGTTGCAGTTGCCCGGTGGTCTCAGTGAGTACTTCAGGAACCAGGCAATCCTGACTCCTCACCACTGCAGACGGGCACAGAAAAGCTCAGAGGAGATGCGGACACTCACTCACCGATTCCCAAACAATTAGCAGTAGGAAAAGCCCCAGTGACAAGAACCACTAATGTTTATCTTGCCATGCATCCTTCGAGGCGCTCCTCGTGCACTGATTTCCTTTGCTTCCCAACCAAACCATGCTGTGAGATCGGAATTGCGATTTTCCCCTTTTCACAGATGGGGAAGGCTATGGCCTAGGACAGTGTGGTTGAAGTAAGTGGGCTAAGATTCCAATTGAGGCTGTGAGACTCCACAGCCCACACTCTCAGCCACGATGCCCTCTTTCCCTTCTGATCTAAGCCATCTGTCTTGTCACATTCTCACAAATGTAAATAGAATAAAGCCAGTATCTCAACTCCGCCCCGCCGAGGAGCATGTCAAGTAGCATTGTAGTGTCGGTCATCAGCTCTGACATTTTCCATGGTATCCATTAGGTCCCTTAATATGGCACTAGTGACTCTCAGGTTCCCTTTCCCAAGACAAGAATATTTGATCAAGCATCCTGGCTGAAATGTCTTTAAGTTCTTGCTTTGGGTTCATGTATGAGGTGTGGAGCAGTCAGGACTTCTGATCCCTGGGCTGGCACCTTGTGGGGGGAGAACACTCTAAACTGAGCTATTGGCACCAACCTGAGCTCCTGTATAGAAATGTCCACCTTTGACTCGAGTCATGCGCACTACTGACTCTCCACGTAGAACTTCAGTGTCAGATGAGATTCAACCATGTATGTGGCAGGACTCACTCTGGAGTCGCTTCTCCAGTGTGCAGAGGCCAAACCTCACCCTTTTATTTCCCCTGCAAGTATTTTCCATCTTGCCTGTTTAATCGCATCTAAGAGTGTCCAAGCAATGAGGAGATCAACAGAGTTCCTATGAGCTTGGTTTCATCCATGGCCCCTCACTTGAAGGGAGATCTAGAAAGAATGAGATGACGGCCACTAGCTACATGCAAAGGCCATGGGCTGAGGACCTGGAAGGCCGTTGGACTGGGTTTCCCTGTTGAGCCATAGCATCCACACGTGACAAGAAAACCATGTGTTTGTGATTCTTGCCTTGCTTTGAGGAGGTAATCAAAGCATGAAAATGCTTGCAATGTCTTTGAAACATTGCAGTGGGTTCTCGTGTTTGGGATTTGATATGACTCCAGAAAACTGCTCAGTGACTTTTTGAATCCTGAATTAGTTCAATGACAACCATGTCTACATTTGATGTTTGAAATGAACTCCTGGGGTACCATGCACTTGGGCTCTATCACTGCTTTAAATGGACACTGATTCTCACCTCAAACAAAATGCATAGCTAACTCCCAAATATGTAGCCACTCATTTGCCTTTCATCCAGTGAAACAGGTTTAATTTGAATTTTCCCTGGACATAAAAGCCATTTGGGGATGGCGTGGGTGTCACTGTTGATGAATGTATTGATACTTTGACAACATCTGTGCTCCAGATGGAGAAGTTCTGCCACCTTTCTCCCCTCCCACTTGGCTTTGACACCTCCCCATGGCTGTTAGCCACTAGAGAAAGGATGGAAGATATGCCTGTCCTCAGCAAATAAAAGCCACAACTGCAGAGGACCGTTCAGATGCTGGGCACCCTGAGAAAGTGGTCCCAGGGCATGACCTTTTGATTCCCTGTGTAATTGATTCTTGGGGCTCCTCTTTCTATGAATGACCAGCATGATGGGCTAACAAAGCAGGTGGAGTGACCTAGAAATAATGAGGTCAAGGTCAGTACCTCTTCTGTCACTCCCAAAAGAGGAGAAATGCCATTTGGTAATAATTTGTCCGCTTATCAAGTAAGACTGCATCCTTGGGAAGCTGGTCAGGGGAGGAGTGGGGGCTTAGACCCCAGGAAGCTCTTAGACACTGACCTGAGTTGACTGTTGTGTTCTGGCTCCACAGGTCCCCACTCAGATGCTCCGTCTTGCAATGCCAACTCCCTCTCCTGCCCTTCTTCCTGCACTTGCAGCAACAATATCGTGGACTGCCGAGGGAAGGGCTTGACTGAGATCCCTGCCAACTTGCCAGAGGGCATTGTGGAAATGTAAGTGTCCATTTGCCACCCTGCCATCCCTGCCAAGCTCACCTATCCAACACAGCCAGTCTTCCACTAAGCTACGAGCTATTGGGTGGATTGTTAAATCTTTTTTTTTTTTTTTTTTTTAATTTGAGGTAGGGTCTCCCTTTAGCTCAGGCTGACCTGGAATTCACTCTGTAGTCTCAGGCTGGCCTCAAACTCGCTCCTACCTCTGCCTCCTGAGTGCTAGGAATAAAAATGTGTGCCACCACGCCCGGCTTGTTGGAGTGTTAAATCCAGCCATTAGAAACACTCAAGAATCTCTTCTCTAGTCTTCCGGGCCTCTTTGGGGAGACTAGCTCAGTGGTCAAGAGCATAAACTCAAGCAAATGAGAGCCGATGGGTCAGATGAACCCACCACTTACGTTATAAATGAAGTTTTATAGGAATATATTCATCCCAGCTTGTTTATACTGCCTCTGGCCATCCCCACACGGCAGTACAGAGTAGTTAGGATAATGGAATGCATGGCTCATGCAACCTAAACCATGTTTGCCTGGTCTTCCCCAACTACCTGCCAGCCCCTGTTTGTACCCTGGCTCTCCTGCGTACTATCTGTTTGACATTAGGTAAAATAGTTGTCTCTGGTTTTTGGTTTATCACCCATAATTATGGAATAATCACAGTATTACACTTCAGTGGGTCAGGGTGAAACCAAATGAAATATGGGATGTGAAGCACATCATACAATGCTTGATAGAGGGGCAACTGACTAGAAAATGGTGGCACAGTACAGAAGGAGGAAAGTACAGAAATGATGAGCTGATGTCATGGGCCTTTATCATCTCATAGCAGATTTTGTCCTGTAGATTAGATCTTCAGGTAGAGACACGTCAGACATGTCAGTAAAACGTGTCCACGTAGCGCATCCTTGCCCATTCTTCCCGCACGCATTCGTAGATGGCCAGAGTCTCCCGTGGAATGAGTAGCGTGTCAGTGAACATTGACCTCAAGATTGCTCTTGAAACAGCCACCGTTGCGTTCATTTTCTATCTTCATCCTTAGCTGGCTTCATTGAAAAGCCTCATTTTATGCAGCCATTCTATAGGAAATGGCATTCGATTTAAAAATCCCTCAACATAAAAGATAGATATTTCCCTTGCTTCTCTGCCACACCCTCACTTCCCCCTTTTCTTCCTCCTCCTCCCATGCCTCTGCCTCCACCTCCCCCTGTAAATGCCCTTCCATTCCCATGTCCTTCCAGTGCGTGACCTGTTGACCCGTTCGCTCATTTGTATATTCATCAGCAGTTGTTCTGTGCTGGAAGAGGCATCAACAAGCAAGGTGGGCAGGGCATGCTAGATGGAGGAGATAGATAATAGTGAAAACAAAACAAATGACGCCGTATATTAAAAGGTGGTGAGTTGTATGAAAAAAATGAAGCAAGGACAGAACGTGAAGCAAGGAAGAGGAAAAACAAGAGATTGTCTGGAGGAAGAGTGTTCGGGATAGAGGGCCTCTGATGTGAAAAGGCCCTGAGGCAGGGTTGTACCTGGTAGAGCAGAAGACTGGTGTGACTGGAGTGGAGTAAACCACAGGGAGGGTGGTGGAGGATGAGGTCAGAGATTAAATGAGGAGCCAGATCATGGGGCATTTTAGAGGCTTTAGTTGCACCCTGATTGAGGTGGGAAGGAACATATGACTGTCTACCAAGCAGTTCCAGTTTCGCCTTTCTTCATCTACTTCACCAGCTTTTCTGTTTCTCCTCAAAGCTCTTTCCCAACCCCAGAGGGCACAAGCTTGCTTCCATACCCTTCACACTGTTCTCTGCCTGCCTCCCACACCCTTTGTGGCCTTCACCCACCCTCTCTGCAACCTCGCTTTCCCTAGCACCAGCAGTGAGTCCCTCCTGCTCCGCTGAGGCTCCACCCTCCTGTGCCCTCTCCCAGAGTTCCTGGAGTAGCTGCCCACCTCCCTGCTCTTCCCTCTGCTCGCCCATCCATCATCTCTCCCCCTGGTTCCTGTTGTCTTCTCTCTCTGTGCCCTGTCATCTTTTGCTCCTCCCTTCATTTTCTCCTTTCTCCCCACCCCATCCCCTTTCCCCATCACTCCCACCCTCACGTCATTCTCCACCTAGTTAACACTACGCTCTTCTTTTTTTTTGGAGCCCTCCCTGTCCTCTCCAGGGTGGGACTCTGGCCTTCCCAAGGTGGGTGTTCTAGTCAGAAAGCCTACTGCCCTCATCTCCTTGTAGACTCCCCTGAATTATACCCCTTTCTCTTGTTTCTTTCTCCTTGCACCTGCCAGGTTTCATGTCTTGTCTTTCCATGGCCCAGGTCCTAAATCACAGTCTGAAGGAAGGAGCCAGTCTAGGCTGTCAGACTGTAGCCAGTGGCCTGTACCCCACCCCAACCTTCCCACCTTCCTCTCTGCTTCACATCTGTTCTTCAAGCATGGGCCTCACAGGTACACAATTTCATGTTTCCAGGAAAGAGACTGTACAAGGCAGCAGTGGATGTGCACCCAATGCAGACCATACCTGGGTAATCGGGCTCCCATCTGGACACTGACTATTAACACAGACATTAATAAACTAGGGTAGGAATTTCAAAATGATGGGTACTGAAGACAGAGTGCGTATATGGCACTATAACTCTAAATTGGTATGTATTATTAAAATATGCACACATATAGCTTACCTTCTCTGGCAAAATTAAAGATATATACCTACCTATACTATGAAATTCAGAAGTCTAGGGTCTTTCCAAAAATAAACAACAACCAGATGATTAAGACCATGGTCCCCAACAGACCCCTCCACACCAGCTCTGGCTTTGCCTTGTAGCATTGGCAGATAACTTACCTGAGTCTTGCTTGCCTTGAAAAATTCAGAGGCTAATGTTACTTCCTCAGTTATCCCTATGGAAGGTGAAACAAGCGTGCTATAAAATGCTCAGCACTGTGACTGGCACATAGGCTCTACGATTCAGTTATTGTTATTTCACAGTAACCACTGCAGCGATTACCGCCATTTTCGCTACGGGGTGGTGACAAGGGTCCTCAGAACCAGAGCTACGTATAGAAAGACACCCCCATCAAGACAAGTCAGTTCTTTGAAAAGTTATGGTTGAGGGAATCAGTTCCATACAAAGGCTAGTCCCATGCAGCAGGACTTGAACCTGAGAGTAGCTCATCTTCATGCAAATGTATGCAGACATGGTAATAAGGCTGTCCCTGTTTATTGGGCACCCGTGGTCTACCAGATGGATCGGATCTCACAGTGCTTGCCTCATTCTCCTGCGTGATGAGATGAAGCGGAGAAGTGAAAGCAGATGAAGCAAGTCTTCGTAGTTCTGGAGGGTGGCTTGACTGGTGACATCTAAGAGGGAACTTTGGGAAGGAGCGGAGCCTGCTTGTGCCTAACGCCAACAAAGCCTGGGGAGGAGGAACCTATGTTTACCTGTAAAGTCTCCAAAGCCAAAGGGGTTCTCTTAGCAGTACGAGGAGACCATCCGTTGGTTGGTGATGAGTGGGGCCAGGAAATAAAAAGCAGGATGTGTCCCTGGACAGAGGAAGTGTCTGCTTTCTCAGCTCAGAGACACCCAAATGAAGCTTTTTCCTTTGGATAGCAAGACTTCCACCACTTGCCTATGATCACTGCACCAACCAGATCCCTCCCTCACCATACACACAGCACTTAGAAATGCTTAGTACCATGTGAGACCCGCCCACACACACACACAAACACACAAACACAGCACTTAGAAATGCTTAGTACCATGTGAGACCCCACACACACACAAACACACAAACACAGCACTTAGAAATGCTTAGTACCATGTGAGACCCGCCCACACACACACACAAACACACAAACACAGCACTTAGAAATGCTTAGTACCATGTGAGACCCCCACACACACACAAACACACAAACACACAAACACAACACTTAGAAATGCTTAGTACCATGTGAGACCCGCCCACACACACACACAAACACACAAACACAGCACTTAGAAATGCTTAGTACCATGTGAGACCCCCCCCACACACACAAACACACAAACACACAAACACAGCACTTAGAAATGCTTAGTACCATGTGAGACCCCCACACACACACAAACACACAAACACAGCACTTAGAAATGCTTAGTACCATGTGAGACCCCACACACACAAACACACAAAACAGCACTTAGAAATGCTTAGTACCATGTGAGACCCCACACACACACACACACAAACACACAAACACAGCACTTAGAAATGCTTAGTACCATGTGAGACCCCCCAAACACACAAACACACACAAACACATGTGAGACCCCCACACACAAACACACAAACACAACACTTAGAAATGCTTAGTACCATGTGAGACCCGCCCCCCCACACAAACACACAAACACAGCACTTAGAAATGCTTAGTACCATGTGAGACCCACACACACACACACAAACACACAAACACAACACTTAGAAATGCTTAGTACCATGTGAGACCCCCCCACACACACACAAACACACAAACACACAAACACAGCACTTAGAAATGCTTAGTACCATGTGAGACCCGCCCACACACACACACAAACACACAAACACACAAACACAGCACTTAGAAATGCTTAGTACCATGTGAGACCCTCCCACACACACACAAACACACAAACACACAAACACAGAAATGCTTAGTACCATGTGAGACCCCCCACACACACACACAAACACACAAACACAGCACTTAGAAATGCTTAGTACCATGTGAGACCCCCCACACACACACACAAACACACAAACACAACACTTAGAAATGCTTAGTACCATGTGAGACCCTCCCACACACACACACAAACACACAAACACAACACTTGGAAATGCTTGGTACCATGGGAGGATCCCCCCACACACACTCGCTTGGTACCATGTGACCCCCCCCACACACACACTCACTTAGAAATTCTTGGCAATGGGCTGGTGAGATGGCTTAGCCAATTAAGGCACTTGCCTGCAAAGCCAAAGGACCCAGGTTTGATTCCCCAGGACCCATGTAGGCAGATACACAGATGGTACATGCATCTGGGGTTTATTTGCAGAAGCTGGAGGCCCTGGGGAGCCCATTCTCTTTCTCTCTCTCCCTTTCTTTTTATCCCCCTCTCAAATAAATAAAAAAATTTTTAAGATGAAAAAAAGAAATGTTTGGTACCATGTGAGACCCCCCCACTCACTTAGGAATGCTTAATACCATGTGAGCCCCCCCCACACACACTTAGGGTACCATGTGAGACCCCCCACACACTCACTTAGGCTACCATGTGAGACCCCCACACACACACACTTAGGGTACCATGTGAGCCCCCCCCACACACTCACTTAGGCTACCATGTGAGACCCCTCACACACACACTTAGGGTACCATGTGAGCCCCCACACACATACTCACTTAGGCTACCATGTGAGACCCCCACACACACACTTAGGGTACCATGAGACCCCCACACACTCACTTAGGAATGCTTAATACCATGTGAGCCCCCCACACACACTCACTTAGGCTACCATGTGAGACCCCCCCACACACACACTTAGGGTACCATGTGAGACCCCCCCACTCACTTAGGAATGCTTAATACCATGTGAGCCCCCCACACACACTCACTCACTTAGGGTACCATGTGAGCCCCCCCCACACACACTCACTTAGGGTACCATGTGAGACCCCCCACACACACTCACTTAGGGTACCATGTGAGACCCCACACACACACTCACTTAGGGTACCATGTGAGACCCCACACACACACTCATTTAGGGTACCATGTGAGACCCCCCCACACACTCACTTAGGGTACCATGTGAGACCCCCACACACACTCACTTAGGGTACCATGTGAGACCCCCACACACTCACACTGAGACCCCCACACACTCACTTAGGGTACCATGTGAGACCCCACACACACTCACTTAGGGGTGAGACCCCCCACACACTCATTTAGGGTACCATGTGAGACCCCCACACACTCACTTAGGGTACCATGTTCACTTAGGGTACCATGTGAGACCCCCACACACACTCACTTAGGGTACCATGTGAGACACTTAGGGTACCATGTGAGACCCCCACACACTCACTTAGGGTACCATGTGAGACCCCACACACACTCACTTAGGGTACCATGTGAGACCCCCACACACACTCACTTAGGGTACCATGTGAGACCCCCACACTTACTCCCTTAGGAATGCTTGGTGGCATGTGAGCCTTACTTCATCTCAGTCCTTTGCCATGACAGATTCTTTCAAATCACCTTAACCTTGGGAAGCGATCTGTACTCCCAGCACTTGGAAGGGGTGCCTATCTCTCATGCAAAGCAATCTGGCAGACTGTCTTAGATTTTTTTTTTTTCAGAGAAGTGTGTGCTGGTCTCCTTGCATGCCAGAGCCAATTCCTCTAAAAATAGCTTTCTTCCAGAGAACCCACAGCGAGATGGTTCATTGCAGATTTTCCTCGAAACTAGGCTCCCATCAAGGACACTGTTCACATTGCTCCCTGGCGTTTCTCTGAACTGGCTCCAGCCTCCAGCCAGGAGAGGTTCAGAAGAGAACCAGAGGCCCACACTCTTCTCTGTTCTCAGTCTTCAGACCTCCTCCTGAGCCTTCAAATGCTCTGGAGGGATCATATGCACCGAGAGCCCCATCTGCTCCATCTTCTTCCAGCCTTGCTCTGAATGCCCACATGGAGCCCTCTTGCATCTCATGTCTTGTATCTTCTGCTATGGGAAACAAGCTGATCTGATGGAGAAAGTCTGTGGATAGCTTCCAATCTTGAGTTGTAAGCGAAAGCCTGTGGGAAGGAATTATAGCTCCAGTCTCCATCCTGTCTGCTCTCAATCCCATTGTCTAGCTGAGGTAAGGATCTCCTTAGCCATGACCTTTGCTTAGCCATGGTAAAGAGTCCCCCATTACACTGGTCACTCCAAACAAAATAACCAACCAAACCAGCATTCTAGAAAGCAGACATTAAAGATTCTTAAATGTTCTGCAAGCACCTAGTTTCTGAGGGACTGGCCCTGGGAAGGAGGAGTAGATGTAGACAGTATGAAAACCTGATCAGGCCTCAAAATGGCTCAGAGCCTTGGGGTCAACCCATTCTGCTTTTGAACACTGGCGTGGACTCTAGCTTTGGGCACATTTCTTAACATCTCAGGCCTCAGTTGTCCCCTTGAAAAAGAATGCAGGTTAACACACCTTTCCGAGGGGATTCAATAGCATATGATGTGGAAAGTTAGCATCATGCTTGGAAGCTACTAAACAATGGAATGTTAGGCACATATGTGACATGACAGGATGATTTAATCTTGAGTTCCTCTACTGTTCATTTCCCCTATGAGTCAAGAAAAGTCCTCTACAGGCATCTGCACACATGCATTTAATAAGAAGAGCAGGTCTGCTGCGATAGCTACGTGTCCGTGATCTGCAGGTAATACCAGGTGTTCTGCAGATAGTCTGCTCAGGATGGCTCATGTCAGCTCTGCCTGCATTCATCATCTTGACTGTGGACTGGATGTGCCCATGAAGAGGAAGCAAAGGTCAAGAAAGAGGAGGGCAGAAAGGGGCTGCGGAAGTTGGGACAGGATACCAGGTTACAACCTTGAAAGGGACCTTCATCCCTATTCCAGTCCTAATAAGTGTCAGGAAAGAAACTGAACTTCTACACTCTGAGTTGTTGCCTGGGCTCCAACCAAATGGCCCAGGATGACTTGAGGGAAGAGTAAACATTGGCTTCTCTTCCTTCTCTGGATAAGTCATAAACTTGAGAGCTAAGAAACTCTTCCATAACTGACAAACACTAAAAGAATAGAGGCTGTTTCTCAACCTTGAGACAGCATAGCTTAGGGCACTTGCATCAGAATAACCTGGGCTCAAGTTCAAGCCCTGCCATTCACTAGCTATCTGACCTTGGACAAAATGACCTCCTGTACCAGTTTCTTCACTCATAAAACAGTACATAATAATACTGCCTACTTTATAGTTCTGTTGAAAAGAATAAGATGACCCAACTTACAGTCTCAGGTGTTTGTAATTAACCATGCTACTGAGTTACCCATGGCTGGAGCTTTTGGGAACTGAAGTCTTGCTGGAGGCAATGTGTCACTGGGGCAGGCCTTGGGACTTCATAGTCCAGCCCACTTGCCAGTGTTGGCTCACTCAGATTGCTTCCTTCCTGCTGCTATGACAAGATGTGATGCCCTAGCTGTTTGCTCTGCCATGTTTTCCCCACCATGATGAAACTTCCTGTTGCAGTTGCCTTCTGTTTACTGGGATAAAGCACCTGACCAAATGCAGCTGACAGAAGGAACGTTGTACACACCTCCTCCAGGAAGGCTCCAATTCCCAAATGGCTACCAACTGGGGACCTGGTATTCAGAACACATGAGTTTATGGGGGACACCTAACTCAGGCCATCACCCTTCCCCTCCAAACTGTAAGCTTAAATAAACCCTTTCCTTCCATAGTTGCTTCTGGCCAAGTCTTTTGTCCCATCAACAAGAAGGTGACTACTCTAGCCAGTGTGTGAGGACCACCCTGCTGACATAAAAAATCCCTCAGTAAGTGATGGCTGTTCATCACAGTGTCACCACCAGCAGCCTCTCCACATGGCTCCAGAACCTCGGGTCACTTACAGACAGACCCATGCACTGGACATGCCTTTGCCATCTTCTCTGGCATCAAATGGCCAGAAATATATCATGTTCATCTCCATGTTTGCAAATGACAGATCATTAAGAAAGCACGCGAGGAACTAGGGCAGATCAATACAGAGTGCAAATGGGTGAAATTACCATCCGACGTTCACGTTGTTTTGGCTGGTGCAGGGACATGCTTGGATGTTTGATTTGTATGTTTGTTTTTATGTTAGTTCTATTAAATCAGTTTGCAGCCTGAAGAATGTTTGCTAGACAAAGCAAGACACACGTGCCAGTTAAGAGAGACCTAAAACAGCTGTTGGCTTCAGACACATCCTGAAATGTGATGGTTTTTGCTAATACTAATTCTTTCTTTTTTAATTTCTCTCTCTCTCTCTCTCTCTCTCTCTCTCTCTCTCTCTCTCTCTCTCTCTTCCTTTCTTGGAAGTAGAGAAGGGGAGATAGAGTATGGACACACCAGGGTCTCCTGCCACTGTAAATGAACTCCAGACACATGTACCACTTTGTTTGTTTGTTTGTTTGTTTGTTTGGTTGGTTGGTTGGTTTTTGGTTTTTCAGGGTTGGGTTTCACTCTAGCCCAGGCTGACCTGGAATTCACTATGTAGTCTCAGGTTGGCCTTGAAGTCATGGTGATCCTCCTACCTCTGCCTCCTGAGTGCTGGGATTAAAGGCATGTTCCACTACACCTGGCACATGTACCACCTTGTATATCAGGCTTTACATGGGTTCTCATAATCAAATCCAGGCCGTCAGGCTTTGCCATCAAGTACTTTAATCACTGAGCCATCTCTCCTACCCACCAATGCATCTTTTTATTCTTTACACTCAAGGGCTTTTTCACTAGGAAACTACATCATTGTCTCTGGGCTGCAGGACTAGGTAACAGGTTAAATTTCCCCAGGGACCCCTGCTGCATGGTGACTGCATGTACCCATGTGCACATATGTGTACCCTTCCTCTAGCTTTACCTCTTGACAGAGGAGCTGTTTTCCCTGGAGTTGATCTGGCAAAGACTAGAAAAGTGAAGATTTAATACAGTGGTTGAGGGTCTGAGCTTTAGAATCAGACAAACTTAAATCAAAATCCCAGTTGAGCTCCTTCTGGCTTTGTGAACTTGAACAGGTGAATTCACATCTCTGAGCCTCAAGTTTTTCAGGTTTAAAATAGGGTTAGAGACTGGGAAGATGGCTCAGTGGTTAAAGACCCTTGCTTACAAAGCCTGCTGGTTAGGACTAAGTTCCCCAGCCACCTATTTAAGGCTGGACAGGTGTTCATTTGCAACAGCAAGACTCAGACATGCGCACACACACACTCACACACACAAATAAATAAATATTAAAATAGTGTCAAAGGGGTTACAAGTTCCAGGCCCACCTGAGCAATATAAGGATACCCTGTGTCATATAAAGAATCAAAGAGAAGGTGTTTATAATTAATAAGATCCACTTCACCAAGCTATAACTATTATATGATATGTAAAACTCTTTCCTTAGTACCTGAACATCTATGCACCTGGAATCCATTACCTCTTACTGTTGTTGTCATTATCCCTACCCTTGTCTGTTACATTTAAGGGACGTTGGTTCTTCACAACTACCTTCAGCACCCCCTAGAAGTCCCTAATACTTCCTGGGGCAAGGTTAATCCATGTCCTGTCAAGGATCCAATGAAAGGCTGAGAGATACAGACCCTGGGTGAGCAAGTCCAAGGAGTGCAGGATGCTGGGCAAGGTCTCTGCCAGGGTCAACAGGATAAGCTTAGAAGCCTTAGGATTTTTTGATCCAAATATCTCCCCTTGTACATCACCTGCCATGTGGATACATTGTCATTACCTGACCCCATAGCCATGGGAGAGGGGTTGCTTCCAGGACTGTCCATGAGGCCTAGAACCATTGGATGATTGGGTCTCCTTTATAAAATGTACATAACCTGTAAACCTCTTCTTGTGTATTTTAAGTCATTTCTTTTAAATTTTTTTTTTTTTTTTTGAGGTAGGGTCTCACTCTGGTCCAGGCTGACCTGGAATTAACTATGTAGTCTCAGGGTGGCCTCGAACTCTCAGCGATTCTCCTACCTCTGCCTCCCAAGTGCTGGGATTAAAAGCGTGCACCACCACTCCCAGCTCTTAAATTTTTTTTTAACTTATTTTTTCATTTACTAGAGAGACTGATGGGGGGGGGTGGAAACTCCAGATGCATGTGCCATATTGTGTATCTGGTTTATGTGGGTCCTGGGGAATCAAACCTGTGTCCTTTGGCTTTGCAAGCAAGCACCTTAACCATTTCTCCAGCCCTTAAGTCATTTGATAATATCCATAATACCTAGTACAGTGTCAGTGCTGTGCAAATAGATGTTAGACTAAAATGCTTAGGACATAAAGACAGGAAAAAGTGCGCATGTTTAAACAGGTGCAGTTCTTTTTTTTTAGTTTTGAACCCTGGTTGGATGACTCCGTGAATGTGAAGCCCATGGATAGGGAGGTCTGAGTATGACTTTACATCTCGTCCTTTCCTCGGCTCTGAGAGCCTTTTTCACTGAATGCTTGCTTGCACCATGTCAGTGGAGTCTTAATCCCTCAAGCTTTTCTGTGACTTTACTAGGCCCCGTTTCTCCTCATTTTCACAAATGCAGACAGCCAGGGTGACCAGTGGATAGAAAAGAGAGTCAGCCAGGTGTGATGCACACCTTTAATCCCAGCACTTGGGAGGCAGACACAGGAGGATCTCCATGAGTTTGAGGCTAGCCTGAGACTACGTAGTGAATTCCAGGTCAGCCTGAGCTAGAGTGAGACCCTACCTTGAAAAAAAGTAATAGAAAAGAGAGTCATCATTTCTACCACTTATACTAGCTCTGCCACGTTGGACAACTTACGTGACCCCTTAGTCTTCTTCACCTCGGTCTACAAGTGAGCCCATACAGCTTACCACACAGATAATAATTGTCATAATCAACTTGAAATGACAGCTCTCCTTCATTAATTAATTAATTCATTCATTATTGTGCTAGCAATAAAACTTATTTCTGAGATGGGCCATCCTTGGCTCATCTCTGTCAACAGATTCTAAGGCCTTGGAGCCGTATCACCTCCTGCTTCTTGTTCAAGTTGAAGTTATCTGACTACCAACTACACTGTGAGCCTACAGACCTTACACCCAACCCTTGCCTCTTGGCTACAGTAAGGACCAGTGGAGTCCAAAGGAGTCACCATCCTTACAGACAATGGTTCTCTCCAGAGGCAGCAAACAGCCTAAAACCCCTTGCCAGAGTGGCAGGTGAGTGACAGGATTGCTGGAGAGCACACGCCACCCAACTGGCAGCCCGGGAGACTCGCGGAGCTGCTGCCTTGGCTAAGTCCCTGCTGAACTCTCCACTCAGCTGGAAAATGAGAATGTCCTTGGAAAGTCTGCCAAGGCAAGCTGCCTCTGTGGGCGGCTGTACTCAGTAGCCCATAGTCTCTGAGAACCTTTGGCAAGCTTTGGTGACTCACCACCAGCCAGTCTCTGTCAAGCCTGCCTATGACTGCAGTCCCAGGAAAGTGCCCTCCCCACCCCTTCCACACAAAGGCATTGTTAATAGACCGTGGCAGTCTCATTTGTAGACTCTATTCATCCCGCAGCCAAGAATGATCTGTCCTGGTGCTCCCTCTCCTCTCAGCTGCCCTTCCTTTTTCTGCCCCCTCCCACACCCACCCCTCCGCCACCCTTTCCCCCTTCCCCTTGCCTGGAGAGTGATTTGTCTGTGTTATGGGTAGGCCTGACAAACCATTCCACATTAGCAGCTGAGATGTTGTTTGAAATGGGAAAATTGCTGGCAAACTGCTCCATTAGCGGTTCCAGTAACAAATACTCTGTTCCCCCAATGAAGATGAGATCGCAGAGGCACAAATTAATACGACTGTCTCCCCTACTCTGCAGTGGGGATTACTCTTCAAGATGAATGGTTCCAGCCTTGCCAGAAATGTGCATCCAGTAGACATAGCCTCTGAGGAAGCCGGTGCCTCCTCCTCTCCCTCTTACTTCACCCCCCCCCACAACCCCCTTCACAAACACGTTCCTTTGTGTCTTCCCAGCTGAGGGTTTGGGGAGCAGCCCTGCCAAATGAGGAGCTGATGAAAAGATCTGCACCTTGGGGAGACGGGAGATGGATGGGGTTGAGATGCAGAGCCCTCAGCCTGGGCCTGAGTGTCATTCATCATCCGTAATAGAGCGTCCCGCCTCCTGCTCGTGCCTGTTTCCCACCACACCTGTTCTTGGGGATGGGAAAGCATTTGAGAGATCAAAGAGTAAGAATGGAAGAGCTCACCTACTCCCCATGGCCCCTTCTCTTCCCGAGAAGTTTGGGGCTCTGGGCTGAAGCGTCTCTTATTCTTCTCAGAATAATAGGAGTAGAAGCATTTCAGGAAGTCTGTATGAAGTACAAGCTACAAATTCCAGCAGTAGCTCAGGGGAGTGGTCCACGCTGGAACCCCTGGGGCTCCCAGGATGTCAGGAAACCAGTCTGATGAAGGTCAGGCTGGAAACCTAACAACTTTAAGGTTTTTTCACCACCATATTAAAGCAGCCCATTGCAAAGTGCCGAAGTGAAGTCAGCTCTTGACATTTTTGCCCATTAGCTCTGTGTATGAAATTTTAACAGAATAATGACATGGTTCTTTGACAGATGGACTTTGCTGGACCATGGTCCATCTCTTTTCTTATTTATTCTCCCTTCCTTTCACGCCTTCCACATTTTCAGCACTCTGCCTGGTTACTTCTTACAGCTTTCTCGGAAGAAGCCAGCTGCCTCCAAAGGCAGCTTGTAGTCAAGCGTAAAAGCTCCCAGGGAGAAGTCTTCCTTTCTCCAGGGACTCATAGACTCCTGGATGGTGCTTTGTAGGCCAAAACTGAACTCTCTGGCTGTTGTGGTGTTTGTCCTGTCTCCTACAACCAGGACATATGCCTTGTGTTGACAGACACGATCCTGACTTCAAGACCAGAGGACACAGCCGCCCTCAGTGGCTCCTTGTTGACAGATGGATGGTTAATTGACTCTGCTCTGCTCTTGTTTCCCAGACGTCTAGAACAGAACTCCATCAAATCCATCCCTGCAGGAGCCTTCACCCAATACAAGAAACTGAAGCGAATGTGAGTTTTCCCCTGGGGAGAAATGAGTTACCCTGGGGTCTTTACAGTGTGGGAGGGGTTCCCAGGGTCTTTATGAGGTGGGAGGTGCTCTCATTGTCTTTATGGGATAGTAGGGCCTTGTAGTAGTCAACCCTGCCCCATCAGCATATAGTGCTCCAGGACAGATCTGAGCTGAGCTACGCTCCTGACAATGGGAGGAAGTGTTGTGTGCAGATTGTGAGGCATGAGAGCTAAGAGCTCCACTGTTCAGAAAGAAAAGGGAAATTATCTGTGTGGGAGAAGCACATGAGTTGCTCCCCTACCCACCCCCCCCCCCAAGTCACACTGGCCATTTATAATGTCCTTGACTTTGGTGATGTGAGCATAGAATAGGAGTTTCGACAGAGGCATGACAGTGACCCCACATCTTTACATACTGCCATCACTGACACCCCTATAACCATGCATGTGATCATGTAATTAATACTTAGTGGATGTCTGCTGCTAAATTCTGGATGGCCCAATCGACATAACCGAACGCTTTCCTCACAAAGCTATCATGATTTCAGTTGAAAGAGAGCACAAGATAAGTAACTAAACACAAGAAAGAAGGGTGTGTGTTGTCTTCCAGCTGAGTTTTCCCACAATGGCTTCTACACGCAGCGGGCCTGAATGAAGGGAAGGATGGGTGTGAAGTCCCAGAGGGACCACCCCAGATAGCAGAAGGGCAGACGAGAGGTGTGGGGGTTGTGCAGTAATGAGTAGTCAGTAAGAGAGGGGTGAAGATGGCAATTGTGTAGGAGGCAGGTAAGGACCCGGTCCCATGAGCCCTTCGCACCACCGTAAGGACTTTCCCCTCTTTCTAAATGATACTGGAAGTCCTGGCGGGCATGATCCACATGCGGGCATACATGACTTGACTTGATCATAGTCATATGACCTGATTGATCATGGTGGGACCCAGGACCACAGTGTCTGATATCTCACCCACCACTATATGACATCATTACCTGCTAACTCCAGCACACGGTACCATCCTTATCGCAGCAGCATTTGACAGCACCACTGTGTCATCCCCGTCATGGGGACAATGTTGTCATGCTTAGCCATCACATGATGACCTTGAGCCATTTGACACTGGACTGTTTGAAGAAGAGTCGAGCAGGATTCAGAAATGGCCCAGCTATGTCATCGCCAATATTAAGATTCTAGAGAGAGCCCTCCTTCCTCCTTTCCAGTTTGGGAAAATCATTTAGACTAGCCCAGTGCTCAACATGCTGTCCTCATTCTACTTATTTGCTCTCTCTGACCTCTACCCACAGCCTGCAGAGCGAAGAGAAGGCAGATAGAAATGTGCATCGACTCCATCCTGGCTTTTTTTTTTTTTTTAATTCCTTCTCTACCAGGCCAATTCACTAGTTTCCCTTGAGCAGGAGGGCCTATATTAACCCGGCTTGCTGATTTCTTTCATGTTAAAAATAAACATCCCTGAGAAACAGTGGCATTAGTAGGTTTTACCCTCAGATCTCAGGAAGCCAACTTCCCATCTCACTGGAAATCCAAAGCAAACAAGATTTTCTCCTGGTGCAATTCCAGAAGTGGAAACTAAGTTAACGAGCCAGCTCAAAGCACAGGCTTCCTCCCTCCCCTTGGCAACATCCCTTCTGGAGGAGCTGTATAAATATAGGCCTTAATATTTAAAACCTTGGGTCATTAATCTCATGGTGTCCCTGCTTCCCAGCTCGCTCTCCATGCAACACCCCCCAATTCATTTTTAAAGCCCAACTTGATTATGCAGGCTGATAGTAATTCCAGTGAAAAATGACAAGTTCAGTCACTGCCACAACCTATAGCTTTTGCATGATTTAAGTTACTGCTCTAATTTTTTGTGAAGTCCAGGTAATTTAGAGCTTGGCTGTGTTTTACTGTCCTTTCTCCAGCCTATCAGAGTTGCCACGATGGGCGTATTCAAAATTCATAAGACCTTCTCAGTCACGACCTGGAAAGTGAATTTAATTTTTGATCACTTCTGATGCTACTGATATTTATTATGATGCCCTTCCCCTCCCCAAACACCACCACAAGGGAATGGCAGTAGGGAAAAGAGCCCCCACCCCCTAGAATTTTTTGTCTAATAGAACTTTAGAAATCCAGACTGATACTTAATGGCATAGGATAAGTTAAATCCAGGTGAGATTTCAAATCCCTAAATAGTGAATTCCTCCTAGGTGCCCATGACAAGTTTCTCCATGATATTTAACAGAAGAGAATTTCCCCCCTCAACTATGACTGAACCAGCCTTTTTTAAAAAAAGTGGAGTTAGCCATCAATGAATGGTTCTATCTCTACCTATTTCTAGCGTTTACCTCACTATGAAGGAAATACCCCAAGTAAAACCCAGTATCAAAATAGAGAGGCCATGCGCAGGGGGAACAGACACAGGAGATCTTCCTCTTGTTTTCACAGGGTTGATTTGCTGACAGCTCTTAACACCTGGAAGCCAAGTTGATATTGTTCAGCCAGAGTTCTATAAAGCTGGGTGTGGGGGTGAGCACCTATAATCCCAACTCAAGAGGCATTTGGATGACATATTTGAAGCCAAAGGTCTTCTCATGTGTATACACACAGACTCCAGAACTTTCTAGACTCACTCTTTTTTTTTTTTTTTTTTTGGTTTTTCGAGGTAGGGTTTCATTCCCAGGCTGACCTGGAACTCACTATGTAGTCTCAGGGTGGCCTCGAACTCATGCCTCCTG
Organism: Orientallactaga sibirica; assembly: GCA_036365145.1. Classification (NCBI taxonomy): domain Eukaryota; kingdom Metazoa; phylum Chordata; class Mammalia; order Rodentia; family Dipodidae; genus Orientallactaga; species Orientallactaga sibirica. The sequence continues at coordinate 3,089,212 of JAEOAD010000194.1, forward strand.
AGTGCTGGATTAAAGGTGTGCCCCACCTCGCTCGGCCTACAAGGCTTGTTTTTTTTTTTTGGTTTTTTTTTTTTTTTTTTTGGTAGACTCACTCTTATATGCTCTGCTTGGCTCTTGCATGCACTTGAATTTGCCTCCTCAGTTCCAGTCTGGAAAAGTCTCTCATTTCCTCTTTTTCATCCATTTGATAAGCCCCAGGTAACAAGTCAGTCTCAGACTGACCCGATTCTGAAACATAGTGACTTTTAGTATGACCCAGGGACCACCTGCTAGGGAATCTCCCAGAGAATTATTAAATACACAGATTTACACCCTCCTCTGATAGTCCCAATACCCATCTTAGCAAGTAAGACTCTCTGGGTGCATTTTAGTAACACTTTGCGAGTTTGGATCACTGGTTAAGAGTGATTGCGTCATGCAGTCAGTTCTAGGACCACTTCTGTATAGATTGGACAAGGCTTAAGCTTGGAGCTCAGTGACAACTGACCCTAGTCTGCCTGTTCCATGATTGCATATGTGTCCAGTGCAGTGAAATAACAAGTGTGTTGAGCTGAGAGTCAAGAAAGAGATATGAGCTGGGCGTGGTGGCGCACACCTTTAATCCCCACACTTGGGAGGCAGAGGTAGGAGAATTGCTGTGAGTTCAAGGCCAGACTGAGACTACACATTTAATTTCAGGTCAGCCTGGGCTAGAGTGAAATCCTAACTCAAAAAAGAAGAAGGAGGAGGAGGGGGGAGGGGAGGAGGAAGAAGAAAGAAAGAAAGAAAGAAAGAAAGAAAGAAAGAAAGAAAGAAAGAAAGAAAGAAAGAGAGAAAGATCTGTACCCAAATGACAGTGTCAAATCTTTGGTGGCTTCAGGTCCTTGATGTCTGAGGCTATTGTTTCCTTACTGAATATTTAAAGTGTAGAATATAATCTCACTATGTACTTGTTACTTTTCTCATCACTGTGGCCAAATACCTTACTATAAACACCTAAGGAAGAAGTTATTTTGGTCCATAGGGTTTTTTTTGTTTTGTTTTGTTTTGTAATTTTTTATGAGAGAAAGAGAGCAAGAGAGAAAGAGAATTGGTGTGCCAGGGCCTCCAGTCACTGCAATCAAAGTCCAGACGTGTACACCACCTTGTGCACATGTGCGACCTTGTACGCTTGCATCTCCTTGTGCATCCGGCTTACGTGAGATTTGGAGCATTGAACATGGGTCCTTGAGCTTCCTAGGCAAGCACCTTACCTGCTGATCCACCTCTCCAGCCGCTGGTTCATGGTTTTAAAGGGGATTCCGTCCATCATGGTGGGGAGAACATGGTAGTAGGAGCACGAAGCAGCTGATTGAGTCAGTAGCCGGGAAGCAGAGAGCTGAATGCTGTTACTCAGCTGGTCCTTCCCCTTTTCTCTTGTCATTCAGCCCAGGAACCCAGTTCATTGGAGTTGCCACCCACATTCAGTGTAGGTCTTTCCTTCTCAGCTCATCTCTCTTGATGTTACCACCCACGTTCAGTGTGGGTCTTTCCTTCTCAGCTCATCCTTTCTGGAAACACCCTTTCAGACACCAGCAGAGGTGTGTCTCCTAAGTGATTCCAAACCCACTCGAGTGACCCGTGAGGATTCAACATCACACACACGGACTCTTAAAACTTCCGACTCAGGAAAGCAAAGAACAGGATAAGAAGTGTGAGAGGTTTATCATGGAGATAAGGATAGGACTACCAGAGAGATGTTGGTCCAAGGATACAAAATTTCAGTTATGCCTGGCATGGTGGCACACGCCTTTAATCCCAGCACTCGGGAGGCAGAGGTAGGAGGATTACAGTGAGCTCGAGGCCACCCTGAGAATACATAGTGAATTCCAGGTCAGCCTGAGCTAGAGTGAGACCCTACCTCAAAAAAACAAACAAAAAAAAAAATTTCAGTTAAACAGGAAGAAGATGCTTAAGAGGTCTCTTGTGCCACACAAGGGCTAGAGTTAATAGCAATGTATTGTGTATATTGTTGAGGGTAGATTTTAAGTGTATTTTCACCATAAACAAATACGAGATATATGGGGAAATATATATGTAAAAGAGCTTGATTGAGCCATCCCATAATGAATACTTATTCTAAAACATCATGCTACAAGTACATAAACATAAAAACAATTAAAGTGGGGGGAAAAAAGAGACCTAAGTGACCTCTAGGATCAATTCTACCTAAATTGCCACCTCTCCAATTTCCACTCTCTGCAATCTTTAAAACCAGAAGAAATCTCACATTGTGCTATAGCCCGGGGGAATGTTGAGACTAAAAGTTCTGTAATTGTGGAATTACAGCGCCAAACCCAAAATCCACAGTGCTTCCTCTTGCACGCTAGATGTCTGAGCACCTTGAAGTGACATCCCACAGTCAGGGAAAAACAAGTCCATATAGACTTCCTCTTCATCCTTGATCTGGTCTGAGTAGACCCTGACTACGCTTTCCTAGACAGAAACACTGAGGGTGGGGAAGACTAGGATAATCCAGGGCATTTGCTTGTTAAGACCTTTATACAAAAATGGAGCGTTGAAGAAAAGCCCAGTGTAAGCTGACGAGTTTGCGAGCACAATCTGGATTTGTTGGAGGGGATCTTGCCAGCTAAAGGGATAAAGCAGACAGCTGTGCAGAAGAGGCCTTAACCCAGGGGGCATTTTCAACTTACAGGCTTTGGAAATGGGAGGGAAGGGAACAGAGGTTTAGGCAAAGATTATTGTGTGGGCCTTCCCAGGGCTATGAGACAAAGAAGGGAAACACTTCAAGGGTACTCCCCTTTGCATTCCCTTAAGAAGCTAGGAGACTGAGTGTCTGGCCTCGCTGGGGGCAATAATTATGAATCTGCTCAGATGTGCTTTCTTCTCAATATCCACTTGTCTCCCCTCATTGGCCTGCTAAGACCTCAGCACTCCCTCTTCTGCACACAAGCAAGGGCCCATTGATTTATTTGGTTAAAGAAAAAGAACCAGAGAGGTTTCTTGTCACAGGAAATTGGAGCATCTCTCCTGCCACTGACAGGAGCTGAAAGGCCAGCCCTGAGCTAATGACTGAGGGAAAGAAGTCCTCATCTGTTAAGAGCTCTTAGCAAGGACCCATGGCCCAGTTCTCACTGGGATGCTGAAAGTGTATAGCCAAAGGCCTCCTTAGAGGAGTCAGGCTGAGGTTCCCCTGCTCATGGAGGCCGTGTTAGTTACCGTGAGTGATCCAGTGTTTCCAAAGCCCCAGACATGTTCACCTTGCTGGGCTTGTCCCAACTGAGGAGCACTGCCAGCCAGTGATGAGCCCACGTCTCAAAGGCATCTCCTGAGAATCTCATGATAGCTTACATCATACGGCCTTACATCATAGGCCCAAAGAGCCACATAGAACCAAATACAGGCTTAAGTCCCTGCTTAGAGACAACTTTCAGATCAGGGGGAAAATGTCATAGGGGAGGTTAAATGACTCAGGTCTTTGAAGGACATAGTCATTTGTGGGGGTATAATACAAGAAAGTGGTGCTTACAGAAACCCCGGCCTGGCCTGCGGCTGCTGGGGCTGGTGCTACTTCATTGGTACCATTAAGCCCTCAACAATGAAACCTAAGACAAAGTCCTGGCTGGGGGCTGGATTTTATTTGTTTTGTCTGATTTAGTTTTTTCAGGCAAGGTCTCACCTATGTAAGCTCAGGCTGACCTCCAACCCATGATCCTTCTGGCTCAGGGTCTTACTATTATAAAGTCCACTCTGGACTCTATCTCAGAGATTCTCCTGCCTCAGTCTCCCGAAAGTTGGGATTACAGTGTACCAGTATGTCCAGATTCTGGGTGTGTTTTTATACCCTCACAGGGATGTCCTCCCACATATACAGTCCTCTGTCCCAGTCAAACCACCATGGGTGAGTGAATAAGTGAGCATTCTTTAATACCCAAGAAAAATGACACAAAGCTCCCCAGGCAGTGGGGTAGAGGCTCTTTAGGCATCTCCTCTTGTGCTATGAATGAATAAATGGCTTGATTGATCAATTAATCCTTACCATTTTAAATGCCTGAACTGCTGGGTGCATACTTAGGAATGAGCGTTATCACACCTGTGAGCCATGTTCTCAGACTCTCCTGTTAATGTTTTCAGAGACATCAGCAAGAATCAGATATCGGACATAGCTCCAGATGCCTTCCAGGGCCTGAAATCACTCACGTCGCTGTAAGTAGGACCAGAATGAGTGTGTGTGGAGGGGGAGGGGGGTGGACGCGTCCATATATTTCAAGAGGTGTTTATCAAGGCTTTATGTTCCCTTACACACTTGTGGCGCTCTAGTAAAAAGAAACAAATATTTCTTCAGGGGAAATTGATCCTGGGGAATATTTCTACAACTCCAATGCATTATTTTTATTGATTAAGTGCCGGCAGCTCGCCCAGTTATTGGCTTCTAATTCGAATGCATCTTCGACTCTAACTTCGCTCCCCCTCCCACCAGCATGCTGCACAGTGCTGTCTCGGGGGAAGCCTAGAGCAGAGAATGATAATGTAAGTCTGCAATGAGGGCCCATTGCTCCTCACCGCTTCCATGTATGTGACCTTGTCCAGGGAGAGGAGTTCATTTCCTTCTGTAATTTTCAAGGCTTTTTCTCTGAACCAAACATATGGCCATTTTTTTCTGAGGCAATACCTACTCCACCCCATCACCATTCCTTTCTTTTTTTTTTTTTTTTTGCGGGAGGTATGCTTGAGATAGAGTCTCACTATAGCCCAAGATGACCTGGAATTCACTATGTAGCCTCGGGCTGACCTTATACTCATGGCGATCCTCCTACCTCTTCCTCCCCAGTGCTGGGATTAAAGGCATGCACCACCATGCCTGGCCCTTTCTTTGATATTTGAAGTCCATTAGGTAGTCCACTGGGGGGAACCAAATCCTCACCTACAGAGACCATAAGACTCCCCTCCTTGTGTGTAAAAGGGTGTGGTATTTGCCTTCATTCCCTCTGTAGCTCGCTTGGAGCATAGGAGAGTTGACTGAGCCTTCTGTGCAGATTTCTTTGGGCAGAGGGGGACCAGAGATCCCTTCCATACCTAACATATTTAGTGATGACCATACATACCCACAGTGATAGAATGGATTAGCAGCACTTATGGAGCATTCTAGAAGTCTTAGAGTTGAATCCTCTCAGTAGCCTAAACTGTGGTACCTACAGTAATCTCTCTTTCACAGTGAAGGTTGAATAATGTAAGCTCCTTTACTTTTTTATTTATGCCTTTACACATAGAGAGATGAGAGAGAGAATGAGTACACCAGGGCCTCCAGCCACTGCAAACCAATTCCAGACACACATGCCTCTCTGTACATCTAGCTTTATGTGGCTACTGGGGAATCAAACCTGGGTCATTGGGCTTTGCAGGCAAATGCCTTAACCACTGGGCCATCTCTCCAGCCTCTCCTTTACTTTTTTCCCCTGGTTATCATTCTGACACCTCAAAATTGCACCAGGCACATAGTTATTAAAGGACAAACTCCCTGTTGAATGAGCAAAGTGACATATCTAAAGTCCACAGCAAAAGCAGGAGAGAGGGAAGGACAGAGCTTGAGCCCAAGGTGGCTGGCTCCGGAAGTCCCATTCCTGACCTCCGTGCTGTGGAGTTTCTTGACACAATGTGGAAAGTGTGACATCAGATACAGTGATGCTTTCATCCGTGATGTATTTTTATCAGCGAGTGACCTGTTTCCTTCCTTACCCCACCCCCAGACCAAAAGGAGGGTGCCACAGACCAGCTAACCTTGCTTTGCTTCTCTTCACAACCTGTTCACCTAATTTCTGAGTGAGAAGGTAACAAGATGAACGCCTTCCCCGGCCCACTGCACCCCAGCCGGGCAGTGTCTGAGGACAGAGACATCTCTGATTCAGCTGGTGTCTGCTGCCTACAGAGTAAATTAGTTTCATTTATCACATGGAACATCTGGCTGGGATATCAAAGACAGAACTTTGTGTAAGATTAGCGTCTGCTTAGTGTGCTGAGTATTGGAGGAGAGGAGGCCATGGGAGTTCCTAGCACCAGGATCCCATCACTCCCCCAACCTTCCCCTTCCCCTTGTCTCCTCTCCTGTAGCCAGCATGTGGGAATAGTCTCAGGGCAGTGATCTGTCTCCTGTCTTGAAGAAGAAAGAAATTCAAAATCTGGTGGCCAGACATTAAAATGACATATCCCTAGCCAACTTAGAAGTACAGATCGGGCATTAAGTGAAGTGTCAGGCTCATGAGAATTCATTCATCCTTTCAGTAGATGCCTGCTGTGTCCTGAGTAGTGATTTAGGTACCAAGAATGTGGCCTGGAACTGGAAAGACAAGACCCCTGGCCTTATGGAGCTGACAGTTGAACACAAACACACCCAACCCCAGCACACAAGTGGCCAAGATAAAGGGCTACGAAAAGACATGTTTACCCAGATATGTTCATTCATTCGTTCGTTCATTTATTCATTCATTCCATAGTTATCATACTATACCTTGTTCTATTCTCCACTCTAGGGACACAGCCATAGGCGCTCTCTAGACCATGACCACATTCAGAGAAGCTGGTGGGAGAGGGGCATAAAAATTAAGCAGAAATAGCATATAAGTAATATGGTGTGACATGAAGTAATGGATGGAAGCAAATATTAACTGAACCACTAGGAGAGGCCTCCCAGGGGAGAGATGTTTGGGTGGACATGAAAGGTAGGTGAAGGTATTCAAGACCTGGGATGCAAAGCCAGATGAGTCCACATACAGGTGCCCTGAAGTGGAAGAATAGGAAGGTAGCTGACCCACCAGGCCTGGAGATGTCCCACCCTGAGGCATAATTAGTGGCGTGAGGACCCTCTACCCTAACCTCAAGCCCCGCCCCACCACTGCAGCAGCCTCTGCCACACTCTAAGTTCTGAGATTACAGTGACATTCCTCCATTTGGCACAGTGAGCAGTGGGACATTAATATGAATTACAAATGTGAGCCTGCACCATCATGCTGACTTCTATTTAGTCATTAATTTGTTGAAACATTAATGAAACACACCCCCAGGCTGATGGAGAGAGAGCTCACTCTTCCACTCCCAGTGGCATCTGGAAATGGGGCTTTGCTTCATCACTCCCATTTACCAATCCCTCCTCCTAACATTTTGCCTCCTCAGATAAGGATCAGTATGGATTTGCCACATGAGTGAGATTGAACCTTGTATTCAGTGCATGTACATTGGGGCCCAAGAAGGGGTTTTAACAGAAGCAAACCAACCAGGTCTTCCTTAGCTCTATTCCTTGGTCAGAACAGAAGCTAGAGCCCAGAGACAGCAGTCTGCCATTGGACAAAGCAGAGAGAGGCCAGGAGGGTCTCTCTAGGTGCCTGTGCTTAGTTTAACAAGGTCCAGGCTCAGAGACCCACTGGGCTCTGGACTTGAGAAGCAAGCACAGTAGATTTCTTTCCCCAGCCCCAGAAGTCACTTAGCATGAGGCCCACGTACAGCAGGCACCAGTGTGAGGGACACTGCAGGCCTGAACGAGGAGGGGCAAGCCCCAGTGTTCTGAATTTCTGGGTTCCTAGATCTACAAGAATAGAAAAGGTGGATGGAAAGTATACACTGCGGACATCCAGGACGGCAGAGCTCCTCCGCCTCCACCCTGAGCCAGGCCTCAACTCAGCAATCCCTGTGCCATCTGGAGATGCCCCTGGATGTTCAAAGCCTTGTCTAGATGGATAATTAAAGCACTCAGCTCAGGAAATCTTAGGATGCAGTGGGATTTTAAAAGGAAACACTCTATAGGCTGGTTCAGCCTGATCAATACCCATTGAAGACAGGCCGCTGGCCTCCCACACTGTTTATTTGCTGTGAGGCGTGAGTCACGCTTGCAGCTCAGGGAGATGCCACAAAGGGTGGTACCTTCTTCCTGGTGGAGATGATTTATTGGGCTGTCCAAGAGGATGGAGTCCATGCTGCCTTGATTCCAGGACAGTCACATCCCCTACCTCCAGCCAGGGCTGTACTGGCTGCCTCTATCTTTCTGATGAGAGGGGAGAGATGAGGTAGGCCAGGGAGGCAGAGGACCTGAGGTCCTGCACCCAGACTGACAAAGGTAATGCCCTCCTACATGAGCGGGTTGCAGTGGCTTTCCACCGTCGTGACTGCTGTCATCTTTTTCTCTTCCAGGGTGCTCTATGGGAACAAGATCACTGAGATCCCCAAAGGACTGTTTGATGGACTAGTGTCCCTGCAGTTGCTGTAAGTAGAAACCTTGTCCCTTTCTGAATCTCTGGGATGGCTTGAAGGCACTTAGCCAAAAATGTTGGGCTATACTCTGGAGATTTCTTTTGACTTTATGCACAAACCATGCTGACATGAGGAACTGAGCTGCCCAACTCTCACCTTCATGGCATGTTTTTGTGGCCAGAGAATGAAGGTGTTGGCAGAGAAGGCCATGGTCAGTGTATATAAACCTGAATGATATAAGCCAGAACCCTGGCCCATGCATAAGTTAAGAGTCATAAGTTTGGGACAAGAACATTTAAAAAAATACTAAATCTTCCAGGAAGAAGTATGTTGCAGAGGTGTGCTAAGAACTTAAGGAACTTGGTCTGGAGAGATGGGTTAGCAGCTAAGGTGCCTGTCTGCGAAGCCTAAGAACTCATGTTTGAGTCTCCAGGTTCCACAGTATCCAGACGCACAGTGATACAAGTGCACAATGCCACACATGTGCACAAGGGGGCGTAAGCATCTGGAGTACTTTGCAGCTTCTAGAGGTCCTGGTGTGCCCATTCTTTTGTGTGTGTGTGTGTGTGTGTGTGTGTGTGTGTCTGCCTCTTTCTCTTTCTCAAAATAATTTTTTAAATTTTAAACAAAAAAGATTTTAGGGAACTAATACCTTCACAAGCCAAACTCTAACACCAATGAAAGCCGAAACAGAGCTGCTACTAGGCATGTGACCTTGAAGAAGGTGGGGTGGGTGACATCATCAGGGAGAGCAGAATTAGTCACTGGTGTGACTCTATCTGGGTGAGATATGCCTGCGGGTATGTTTATTTCATTTAAGGGGAGGTTTGTTGCCTCGAAATTTTAAGCTGTGGGATTATTCAATTTGCATTTATTTCATTTTAGCCATTTGAGCTTAAATGTTTGAAGAAGGTAATTGAACTCTGATGCACAGAGGAAGGAAAGGAATTCAGCTTATGCTATATTGTAAGGTTCTGTGGTGAGGGAGAATCATTTCTGGTCTGTGATTAGGTGGCCAGTGCATCTCTACAGATGTGCTGTGAGTGTTGAACTATGCATATGAGTGTGTATACGTACACGTACCTGTCTGTGCTGTGACTGGCATGTGGTATTAGAAATTGACCTCCAGTATCCTATGAACAGTGGTGAAGGCCATGTCTCAGAGAGGTAGTCAACTTTCCTCCGTCACACAACCAAACAGGTGTGGAAAGCAGAATGAAATCTACATGATCATGTGGCCTGATAAGCTCTTAGCCTTCTGAAAATCACACGGTGTGTTTCCACAGGCCTACATCTGAGTGCAGACAGATTCATGTTTGTTTCTTTCCTTGTAAAATCACTTCCAAGCCAAGATGGTGGCGCAAGTCCCAGCACTCAGGAAGCTGAAGCAGGAGGATCATGAATTAGAGGCCAGCCTTGGCTACATAATAAGGCCCAATATCAAAAAAATAGAAAGGGGGCTGGAGAAATGGCTTAGTGGTTAAGTGCTTGCCTGTGAAGCCTAAGGATCCCAGTTCTAGGCTCAATTCCCCAGGACCTGCGAAAGCCAGATACACAAGGGGGCACATGCATCTGGAGTTAGTTTGCAGTGGCTGGAGGCCCTGGTGTGCCCAATCTCTCTCTATCTATCTGCCTCTTTCTCTCTCAGTCTGTCTGTCACTCTCAAAAAAATAAAATAAAAATTTAAAAAAATAGAAAGGAAGGGAGGGAAGAAAGAAGAGAGGGGGAGAGAAGAAGGGAGAAAAGAAGAAAGGGAAGGAAGGAAGGAAGGAAGGAAGGAAGGAAGGAAGGAAGGAAGGAAGGAAGGAAGGAAGGGAAGGAAAGAAGGTTACCTTCAAGTCTCAGTGTCCCCCAACCTCCTTTGTCTAGTTAGGAGGGCCACAGTGTAAGTTTGTGGGCCAGGTGGTCCATCCAGATCTGAATCAGCAGGAAGGACAGGACCAAAGATCCAGAGTGGCAGGTGGGCAACACATATGTGATGAGCACCCAAGGATGCTTATAGAAAGAAGTGGGACTTTTCCTCCAGAGCCCTTCCCATTTCATCACTTGTCTCCCTAACCTTCTCATGTCCTTTAGACTTGGCCCTGGATAGACTGTGTCAGGAGAACACAATAATGTGAATCATATTGAGATGAAATACCCAGCAAGTTTCTGGGCAGCGAATCCAGCATAACAAGTCAGTCTTATTTGATGAAGCTGAAAACCATAGAGAGAAAATGTCTGCCTGTTCTCTGAATCTCCCTGTCTCTATCTCCACATCTCTCCACACCTGTCTCATGGAGCATCCTCTGTGTGGGCAGGTCCATGTTCAAAGGTTTGCCCCACCCCTACCTTCCCTAAGTCTTTAAGTCAGGTCTTTAGAATGGCATGCCAGGGCTCTGTAGGGAGCCTGGTGTTTCACAGATGGTGTTCTTTGCTCTTAGCAAAGAAACTGTAAACTGGAGCTGCTACCACAAGGCTGGTTAACTATTGCTATTAATCCCCAGGAGAACAGTAACAATAGCATCCGCCTGGAGGTGGATTTGGGGGTGCTGTGTCATACCAGAACAGTATGAATGTCCTTGTTCCATGTTTGTGAGCAAAAGGGAAAAAAATGCCTTTAGAGCCAGGCACATTGGTACACACCTTTAATCCCAGCACTGGGGAGGCAGCGGTGGGAGGACTGCTGTGAGTCTAAAGCTAGCCTGGGACCACAGAGGGAGTTCTAGGTCAGCCTGGGCTAGAGTGAGACCCTACCAAAAAAACAACAACAACAAAAGCCCTTATATGCACTAAGAAGAGATGGCATGGGTATCAAAGTGCCTAACACCATGAATGGCATGTAGCGAAGATTCTAGAAAGTGTGACACAAAAGGCACACATTTAAGGAAAGGAAATGTGCCCCCTGCTTCTAGCTGACAACAGTCAGGAGGCTAGTAGAACCAACACCATCATCAGCATATGGAACGGCCTCACTGATGAACTGTCTCCCTCTGAGGAGACTAGGAGTTGACCCACCTCAGGGAGACCCCACACGCAGGGCTGGAGTCACCCTGGCTGGTTCTCACCTGCTGTCAAGTAATTGGGAAGGCCGGGATTAGTTCTTACTTAAGAGTCCAGCTGACTGTCCATTGAAGTTCTCCTTGTTCAGCTGGATAGCTTAGAATACCTGGATTGAATAGGTCCTTCTCTTTCCTCACAGGCTTTCCATGAGAAATTTGTCATTTTTTTTCTTCCCCCCGCCATGTCTAAAATGATTGGTTCCCCCACCCCCGAGTGAACATGGCTTTTCCATGCCAGGTGGTCATGATGGTTTCTTTCTGGCATGTGTTGCTTGTGACAGTAACAGGGACAAAGTGGATAGATGCATTGTGGTTGATTGTCCTGCCCTTCTGCTTCCTGGTTGCTTTGAACTTTTTCATCACCCTTCCAAATGCACCCAATCAGGTTGGAGAAATGGCCCTGCTGTTAAAGGTGCTTGCTTCCAAAGAGGCCCAGTCCAGTATGTACCCCCGCCAGCACCCATCCCCACCACCATGGTTTTCTTGGCATGCTACCTTGGGCAGATGGCCAGTGCTAATAGTCCAGTCACCCAGACACTCCCAGAGGCTCTAGCAAATGGGTCTACACATGTATGTGTGGGAGTTGACCCAAGACCTGAGGCCCTGACCTCTGAAGCCTGAGGAAGGCTGAGGTAGGGGACAAGCGCTACAGAGTGAGTTCCAGGCCACCTTATAGCTTAAGTTCCAAGGAAGGGCTTAGAATCAAAGGAGGCTCGGGGCTCCAAACACAGCGCCCACGTGGCTGGTGCTGAAGGCCCTACCATGCCTTCCCTGGCAACTCTCCCTGTCATTTATTTGCTGATGGCTTCCTAGATAAGTCCCCCATACACAGTTAGAGGTTAAGAAGCTCATTCTTCCAGTAGACTCCAGTCCTGGCTTCTGGGAAACACAAAGTCCTATTCAAATGTTTGCAAGCAGCCAGTGTGCCTTCCTGTAATTAATCCTGAGCAGGTTCAGTTCCTACAGCCATTCACATTGTGTAAACACACATCCATTGTTTATTACTAACAACATTTATTGCCGTTGGGGGATGCCCGATAGTCTGTCAGCTTCCTGGTTAAAACAGGCTGCCTGGAAGTGAGTTGAGTACCCATTTGAATAGTGGGAGCAGTGAGGTCTCCCACACGGATACACCCAGAGAAGCCAAGGTTAGAACGCAAGATACCCTCCTGTGCCCCCGACTGCATTCCCTCTATCCATCCCCTGGGCTCCTAGGACATCTGAGAAGATGGCCAGCTGCTCCTATGTGGGCGGCTCCTATGAGGGCCTGCCCTCAGACAGAAGCCTGCCATCCCCAAAGCAAAAAAGTGGTCAGTGTGTCACTAGGACTGTCATTTCCTTCTCTGGTGGACAGCTCGTGCTGTCTGTCACAGTTTTCCCTAAAGAATGAAAAGCACTCACTTACATTGATTTCAAGGCCTGCCCAGAAAAATTCCCATTGGGGGTGGGGGCAGAGTGAGCTTAGAGGTCGAAGATATTAAACCTGCTCCAGGAAGTTTTAAACCAAACCAGACTCTCTTCAGCCTGGATTAAGTTAAGACAACCCAGACACCTGTTGTTCAATTTTCTTGGAAGGCAGACAAAACCATTTGAGGCTCTTGGAGTTTGCCAAGCAACATGCCAATTACAGAGCATTGAACAAAACTTCACTCCAAATAGCTCACTTCCCTTCACCAGCTGCTTCACACAAGCTTCTTACTACTGGCGCTAACCATGGCATCTAGCATTCATTGAATACTTAATATGCTCTGGGACCTGTGCTCAGCAATGTCTTGTACGTTGTCTCATTTAATCTTTGCAGCAGTGCTAAGAGAGAAGCATCCCCCCAAAAGGCCCATTTTACAGATAGGTGACTGAGAGTTGAGTAACTTGGTCATGGTCACTCAGTGTATAAGGGGTGGAGCCAGAATTGAAACCTGGACACTCTGACTCGGCAGCTCATGCCTTTGTCCATGACACAACCTTCCAGAGACTTCTTCAGATCCAACCATGGGATACAAATTCCTCACTAGCTCAAATCAAGAAGGAGCCACTGAACTAGAATCAGTTCACCCTATCATCCCTCAGGATCAGTCGTAGGCTGCTCTCTTCATGGAACTCATCCTAGTTCGTGGCCATCATCCCATGACTGCGTGCCTGAAGGCCATCAAGAAGCCATCAGGGGGCTCTTGTTTATAGAGACACAGCTGGGTAGGAGGACAAGAGTCATTTCCAGCGGGAGACACTGCTTAACTCGGGGGTGCAGTCTTGAGAGAAAAGTTCTTTCCTCTCTTGTGAACCTGACATTTTTTTTTTTTTTTTTTTTTTTTTTGGGTTTTTTTTTCGAGGTAGGGTCTCACTCTAGCTCAGGCTGACCTGGAATTCACTATGTAGTCTCAGGGTGGCCTCGAACTCATGGCGATCCTCCTACCTCTGCCTCCTGAGTTCTGGGATTAAAGGCGTGCGCCACCACGCCCAGCTAACCTGACATTTCTGAAGGAAAGCTGTTGGGAGACCCCAATTCTGGAATGTTCCATTGCTTGGTTGTTGTGTGATTGAGCTCCTCTAGAGGACTCATTAGTCACCAGGTGGCATTCAGATAGAGAAGGGACTACCCCAATGGCTGCTGTAGAAGGGAAAAGCCAAATAGAGCTAAAAGGGACCAGGTTGCTTGATCTCCTGATGGCTAGGTCATAGCTCTCCCTCTGTGATCTCTCTGTTAGCCTTCCTCTAATAATTGCCATGGACCCTGTTCCCAGGGCCCTCCTGTGCCTCTGGAGTAGATGGGTCATTTTCTCAGACATGCCACTGGATGGCGATGCTGTATGCTGTTTCATTCCCCCCCCCCAAATCAGGCATCACCATGACAACCCTCAGCACTGACTACAGTGAAGCCATTATCAGGAGAGAAGGGAAGAGTCGCCCCTGCCCTCTTGGGTCTTGGAGGGCTCCTCCTGTTTCCTTCTGTGAGGGTTTAGCATGACATGGATCAGAGCACCATTCAGCGGCATGGGGAAGACTCTAGCCAAAGCCAGAGCTCCTCAGTACTCTGGGATAAAGCCCCACTTGGGTCTTCCCCCTATCTGGCCTCCATAGTTGCTGACAGTCAAAATAAATCCCCCCACTTCATGTAAAGTAGATAACAGATAAGGATATGTTCCAAGGAAAGAGAAAAGTCTTGTGACACTTAGTGAGTAAAGAAATTAGGATGGCAGAGGATTAATTCTAGAGAAATAGCAAAGGCAGACATAGTAACAAGAGAGGGGTGTCTAAAGAACGTTTAGCTCTCTCAGAGGACCAAAATTGTTCCCTAATTGGCATCCTCACTGATACTTTATACCCATGTGCAATGTGGCAAATGCCTCCAGAGACGCATAGAATGTTCTCTTAACCACAAAGAGCCTTTATCACACTTTCTCTACAAATTCTCCTCCCAATGGAGGAGCCAGAGAAAAGGTCACTCAGGGCGGTGCTGGCACCATTTTCTACTTTCACATATTTGCTTCATCTGCATGTTTATGAAACAAACAGACTCCCAGCCTTGCTTTAGGAAATGGAGGCCCACAAAGCTGCCCTTTTGACAGGGGTTGGGCAGCTTCCTGGATCTTTCTTGGAAGAGCTTAGCCCCTTCTCCTAGAAAGCCCACTGTACTCTTTCTTGGTACTGGTTTTTCTGAGAAGACCTTGTATTGTCTGGTGTCTGGAACCTGGCCCGGGCATCTCCAGACAACCCTCTATAACAAGGTGGAAACACTGCACAACTGTAACTTCCACAGATCTTTGGGCAGGTGTGGAAGGACATACACAGACTCTGAACCACTGAATCACCTGCAGCTTGCTAGAGTTGCCAAGGTGATTTTAATGCCATTTATCATTCACCCTGACTCCAGATGTTTTTGTTTTCCAAACCCTGCAGCAAAAGCCTGTGAGAACAGGATATGGGCAAGGGCAGCAGTTCAGTAGTCTTCTGCTGCATTGGCCTTGGTAGGGCACCTGGGCCCTTTTTACAGATCACAATGGACACATCTTCCTCCTGAGGTTCACATCCCCCTATAGCCCAGACCTTAGCACGTGAGGCTGCAAGCTGCTACTTGTGATGAGAACCCCTGAGCCTTCACTGCCTGGTCCAGACCGGTCCCTAGCAGAACGAGTCATGAGAACCCTTTCTAGCCTAGGCTTTGGCTATTTCCCTCCCCCATTAAGCTCTGGCTTTATGTTTCCTACCCTGCTTTCCCTGAAGGCAGCTGCTCCTGGAAAGGATTATCTCCCAGCAGCATCGTTATGTTGCGTCGTCAATGGACTGAGTGCTAATACCTCTTGACATGAAACATATGTGGAAGCCGAAAGTGCTCGGAGAAGAGGGGGTGGCAGCATGTCTCAGAGCTAACATGTGCAAATACATTTAGAAGGTGATGCCTGTGCACACCCACTCTCCAGTGCACTGCTCCCCTGTCTCCTCCGACAGGAGCATGGCTCTCCTTGCTTGTACTGTTAGTGGGGGTGGCTGCAAAGAGGCTGCCTCGGCCTCTTGACGTAGCATTAGGTGACTCCCACAGTCCTCTGGTGAGTGGGGTGAGTATCAAGGTAGCAGAATGGAGAGAACAACCTACTACTTGCAGGTCATGGAACACTGCTCAAAGTTATTCGAGGTTCTTTTGAGTCTCAGAGTGTCATCCATTACATGGAGATCGAATTTACTATGTAGGGCTATGGAGGATTTGAGGTATTAATATTTATAGGGTGTTTCTACAGTATTTGGCTACACAAGTGCTTAGCACGTATTCCCTGCTGGGGTGCCGTTCACCAAAACTGATCACTTTAGCCCCTCCCTTCCTTTGTATTCTTGTGGCTTAAAAGGTTCCTTTGGCCGGGTATGGTGGAACACGCCTTTAATCCCAGTACTCGGGAGGCAGAGGTGGGAGGATCGCCATGAGTTCGAGGCCACCCTGAGACTACATAGTGAATTCCAGGTCAGCCTGGGCTAGAGTGAAACCCTACCTTGAAAAACCAAAAAAAAAAAAAAAAAAAAAAAAAAAAAAAAAAAGGTCCTTTGCACTTGGGAGGCAGAGGTAGGAGGATTGCTATGAGTTTGAGGCCACCCTGAGACTACATAGTGAATTGCAGGTTATCTTGGGCTAGAGTGAAACAAAGTCCCTTTGGGAGGAGAACCAGAGAGCATATGGTCCCAAAAGAGAGGTGACTGTGCACTGGAGATATAGTTATGCACACAATTCACCCCACCTACCTGTCCTGCCAGATCAAGCTGGCACCTGGTTGGAGAGTTGGTGTCTTCAATTTGGTAACTAGACCGCCTCTGGAATGAGGCATGCAGGAATATTCCACTGTGTGCAAAGGATGCTGTTGTCCCCCAGCCTTCTGAGTGCAGTGAGACTTCACGGGAAGGGAACGTGTACACCAGTTCCCATGCCGGCACTTGGTAATCCATGCTCCGTGCTAGGTGAAGAAGCTGCCGTCCTGTGCCAGTGACTGAGCATCCAAGCTGAAACTCCTTCCAAGAGCTCCCTAGACTTCTGTCCCAAGAGACAAGCAGGGGCTTCCAGACCAAGCCTAACAAAAACAGGCATGCCCCAGCAATGGGGAGCAGAGAAAAGAGATGTACATGATTTTAGGCAGTGGAAGAAAGATAAGCTTTGATACAGGTTAGGGCTTTACTTGCTGCTAGGTGACCTTGGCCAAGTCTGTCACCACCTGAACCCACAGCTTCCTCATCTGAAAAATGAAGATAACCATCATGCCCATGAGAATAGGTTGTGGAGAGTGCTTTGGGAAATGGTGGACACAGGGTACATAGCCCGTGTGGCCTCTACAGGCTGCAGTGTTATCATCATCGTTTCACACGGCACTTACGTCCCTGTTCCTCAAGTGGGGATGGACCAGGACAGACCAAACATCTTCGAGAGATACCCCAAGAGACAGAATTTGTTTGTCCAGTCAACAAGGGAGGTCTGTGTCCAGGATCCCCATTTGATCCCCATTTCAAATCCAAAAAGCCCAAACGCTCCAAAATCTGCACCTTTTTGACCATTCATATAACACCACACGTGGAAAATTCACACACAATGAGACAAGTCACAGTCCAAATATCAGCGTGCTAAAATAGTATTGTATAAATATTTCTGGCTCCATGTATAAGGTGTATATGAGACATGAATGAATTTTGTATCTAAGACGGATCCCATTCCTAACATCTCTCATTATGTATAGGCAAGTATTTCAAAATCTGAAATCCCAAATGCTTCTGGTCCTAAGCATTTCAGATAAGGGATGCTCAGCCTGTGGTTGTTCTGTCAGCTCCGTTGTCTGGAGCTGGTTTCATGGAAGCCACACTGAGCTGAGTAGCTGCCAGTCTTCCTCCCAAAAGAGAAAGGGCAGAGACAGGCTGCTAGATCTTGCTGATGCCGGGAACCAGCAAGGCCGTCCTTAGCATCTAATTCTCCATAAGCAGCTTAATTTTATCTCTCCCGACACCTCTGTGTCATGCCCGGGGGAGCTGAGCAGCCTGGTAGGGGATGAGTGACCAGGAGACTGTGCCCTTTTCTGTCTTTTTTATTTTTTTATTTTTCTTTGCTCCCTGCTTCGTGAGTTCTGCACCTTGAACTCTTTTTCCTAGTAATTCTGCCAAGCTGGGTTGTTTTGATGCCTTTACCTCTTTGAAATAACATCCCATGCTGAGAGATGTAAGAGCAATAGGGAACAAAGAAGCACCCGGATAAGCACGGGCATATGAGCAGGACCTGGTGGATAAGGAGTACTGCCAGCGTGACATTCAGTCTGGATATACTTTCAGGACAAGTCAGAGTTGTCCCTTCTCTGTCCCCACAGCCACCCTCCTCGTCCAATGTCAAATACTCCCCCAGATACTGTTGTTGGTTTCATGAGTCTGTGCCAAGGTCTCAAATCTAAATGCAAGGACAGTAAAATAAACTGGTGAGGAGCACTTGGTAGGGAGCAGTAAACACTGTCACAGGGAGTGTATGTGTATCGGTGGCTGCAGCCACTCCACGACTTAGGAGTTTTTTTCCCCAAGGGAAAATAGAAATCTGATATCTGTGTTGTATGAAATTTCCAGCTTTGAAACCCAGGGAGCTGGGGTGAACAGATTTGCATGGGGCACATAATGAAATGGTGTGAGGAAGAAGGTGTCCTCAGGCCATCAGCTATGCTGGCTCAGTCCCTTTACTGTTTCAACATTTCCTGACAAAATGATGCACTCAGAGACTGTGAATGGTGAGATTTAGAACAAGTCATTTACCAATTACTTTTATTCAAAAAAAAAAAAAAAAAAGGAAAGAAAGAAAAGCTCGTGGGTGTGAAGGATCCCTTTCTGACCTGGCTGGCTGGTCTGTTTCTCCAGTGCTCACTGCATCCTTCTTCAAAGGCTCCGACACAGAATGACCTTGGCTGCAATTTAACATACAGATCACAGGGAATTGTTGAGGGAAATGCTGCAAAGGAGATGGACCGATGGGCGGGGAGATAAAGGCATTCATAAAGTAGATGAGACCTCTAGAGACCTGATTATCATAAGGCCTGCCAGCATGCTCCCCCGGAAACCCACATGACCTTGAACAAGCCCTCCGACTCTCAGCTTTAGTCTCCTCACCTGTAACTTGTGAGGTGGCTCTGTCCATCTGCTCTGGTTACTGTGAGAATAACAGGAGCTCTGGAAAGCACTTTGGAAAACAGAATATTCTAGCAACGTGAGCTTTTTTTTTTTTTTTTCCTCCACTGTGAGGCAAGAGGACATCTGTGTGGACTCAAGGGACTGTGCCCATTATTAGCCAGATTAAACAGGCAGTTCTTCTGCCTGTCACTGCCACAGCTGCCTGCCTGCAAGTGGCGTGCGCAGGGGACTGTGGGTAGACATGCCTGCAGTAGAGGAGAAGGAATTCAGAACGGAGAGGGGGCAGGAGGGGCAGCTCAACCATTGCCAGCTCCAGTGTTCACTGACTGGTATTAAGAGTCTCCTAAGGCAAGCCCACTGTGGAGCCTGTGGGTCATTCCCCAGCAGGGTAGCTCTGAATCAGCCTTGAACATCGAAATTTTTAAAATTCAACATTTTCCCTCTTGAGCCCCTCCCCACCAATACACACAGTTCTTTCATTCAGGAAGGAGTGAGAAATGATTTTGCAATAGGCTTAGGGCACAATTAGTCCGTCTAGGATCATGAAGGAAAAGTTTAGCACCTAGAGTTGCTTGACTTGGTAGCGCTGTGTTCTGAAAACTTCACCTGTTGGTGCTCGTTGCATTTGCTGAACCAGTGCCAATGGCCACTTCCCGTGATGCTTTGTGAAGGAGGCAGTGAAGGGTCTGAAGAGCCAAGGTCATGGCAGCATGGGTCCCTTGTGGATGGGCAGGCTAATATTGGGAGAATCAGTGCCACAGGGAAGAAGGAAGGGTCAGGACAGGCCTTCCTGAGGAAAGTCTTGCTGAAAGGGTGGAAAGAGACTTCAGACAGCCAGCAAAGGCATCCGTGTGGTGCTTACAGAGCAGCAGGTGACCAATAGGACTGGAGGGTCGTAGCTGGGACATGATGTTAGGATGATGGGAGGAGAAAGGATAGAGATTCAATCACATAGACGACCTCTGTCCTTAGCTCATGCGTATGTGTGTGCACGTGTCATGTTTTTGCTGGGAAGATGACCTATAACTTTCATTAGACGTCCCATGAAATCAGTGATCCAAAAGAGCCCTAATGTATGTGGCATCTATGACCATGGCCTGGGCAGGTACCCAGGTATGTTCAGAGCCTGGGCAACCGCAAGAAAGCATTCCCTCCTTTCCTCTGGGCCATGGCAGGAGCTCAAGCCCACGTAGGTGCATTATGGCAGCATAACAGCTGTCTTGTTTCCTGCCACCCCAGTCCCACTGTTAGTGACCGGTGGCCTCTCTTCTGCCTACAGCCTCCTCAACGCCAACAAGATCAACTGCCTGCGGGTGAACACCTTTCAGGACCTGCAGAATCTCAACCTGCTCTCCCTATATGACAACAAGCTCCAGACCATCAGCAAGGGACTCTTTGCTCCTCTGCAGTCCATCCAGACCCTGTGAGTACACTGGCCCAGCAGCTGCAGCCCCCTAAATGCCCAGTCTCAGAGAACACCCCCAACGAGGCCAGGCCGAACACCTGCAGGAGGATTTCTAGAGCGTGCAGTGGGAGTGGAAGATAAGACTCAGCTTACCCATGCTGAGTATGTAGGCAGGGCTTGGCCTCCTGTTTTACCTTTAAGCCTCACAACAACCCAGGATGTAGGTACTACTGCTGTCCCCAGCTTCCATGGGAGGAAACCAAGACACAGAGGGGTTAAGTAGCTTGTTCAAGGTCACGGCTAGTAGGAAGCAGGATGTGAAGCCCAGCAGAGCTGCTCAAGAGGTGTGCTTGTAAGTTGAGCAGCCACTGTGTTCTGAGCAGGCTCCATTTCTGATGCTGGATCGCTGCAGTTACTTTACCCCAGAGTTTTCCCAACACTGCTGGTATGTACAGATATCACAGGCAAACAGATGACACGTGAGGGCAGATCTCTGCCTGTGTTTCTGATGGTTCCGAGCTCAGGCTTTGACCCCAGCCTAAGGCGTGCAATGAGGCCAGGGTTTCCTGGTAGAGCCCGGATGTCATCTAGTGCTTATTTCCCCGTAGTCAGAGATGGGAACCAATACAGCAAGGGCAGCTGCTTTATACTGAATTTTCACCACGTGCCAAGCTCCATGCTTAGTGCTACTGAGTGTTCCTTAGTGCTCAGGGGAGGCGAGGCCCTGGGCACTCTCACCATGAGAAGGATAATAGCAACAATACCCGCTACTATATATGGAACACCCACCATATGCCAGTCGCTGTGCCAGCTGCCTTCATGTGCCTGGTATCACCGAGCTTGGAGAAAGAAAATACATTTGACTCTAAGTGTGAACCTAAGACATGTGACTTGCATTGCCTGTTGGAAAGTGGTGTGGTTGAGAGCGGAGATGATCTGCCCGTGAGTCCTGCCCCAAGCGGGGAGAGCTGGAAAGACAGTTCCCCAAATTCCCCAGCCCGAATGCTGGCTGCATCTGTGCTGCCTTCAACTGACAGACAACCAGCCTCAGATCACCGCCCCACCTCCCTCTTTTGTCTGAAGACAGCACAGGTCTCCAGACATTCCGGGATGATGAGGAAGGGGGCTTGCACCAACTTGCCAGGGCCCAGTGCCAGACAGGGTGGTGGTGGAGCTAGGCACCCCGAGTTACTCCTGATTAACAGCCCCATCCCTCTTTCAGCCACTTAGCTCAAAACCCGTTTGTGTGCGACTGCCACTTGAAGTGGCTGGCTGACTACCTCCAGGACAACCCCATCGAGACCAGCGGGGCCCGCTGCAGCAGCCCGCGCCGGCTGGCCAACAAGCGAATCAGCCAGATCAAGAGCAAGAAGTTCCGCTGCTCAGGTAATCAGGTTACAGGGGCTAGGCCCCACTTTCTGACTCAGAATACAGCAGCCCCGGAGAGGCCAGTAATCCAATCTGGAGGACAGCAAGCGCTGTAATGGCTCCTGGGGAGCATCTTTGCAAATTAAATTGGGGAAATCCAGTTAGCCCTGCAGAAAACCAATTACCTTATGGATTTAAAATAAAACACACTCACACAATAAAAGCATGGAGGGGGGGCAGGGAAACAGAACCCAGGCTCGCTTGCTCCAGCTAGATGGAAGTTAGGAGACAGCGCAGCCTGGTTGCACATGTGCCCATGAAAGGAGGCAAAGATTTTTTTTTTTTTTTTTTTTTGGTCTCTCTGAAGCATGTCCCCCAAAGTCAGATAGAGTAATTAAAAAAAAATCCAAATATAGGGCAGGCCAGGCGACAGGCCATCTATAGACTTCAGTATGGCTTTCCACCACAGCAAGTTATAGATTTCACAAACACCTTCCCTATCTCCTCGGAGCAGATGGCTGCTCACTGGCGATAGGACAGCCCAGTCTAGGAAGAAGCAAAGCGCATGCTCCTGTGCCCAGCTCCGTCTCTCCTGTGCACCCGGGAAGGACATAGGGACAGATGGCATCTTTGAAAGAGAAGTGGCGGGTTGCTAACACTCGTGTCCTTTGGTACTGGGAAAAGACAAGAGCAGTGCTGCCCTCCCAGAGCTCAGAAACTGGGAACATGACGGACCAACCCTCACAACATGTCTCAGCAAGAACGGTGCTCCTGTCCTGCCCAGGGGTTCTTTGCAAGTGTGTTTTTCCAGGGTCACTGCCAGCTTGGAGACTGGTTATCAGAAGACCAGCAGGCTGACTCCTGCTTCTTACAAGGTGGTCTTGTCCATCGTGTAAGTCAGATTCTTTCCATCATGTGAAATTCTTGACGATGGGCATCCAGAATGACAGACTCCGGCAGCTGAGTTTTAGAGACTCAGGGGTTTTGTGGCAGTTTGAGGAGCTGACACCCTGTTTGTCTTTACCAGAACAGAGATATCAATTATGAGAACAGTTTCTTGTCTGAGAGGAGCACTATGAAGATGTTTCTAAGTTTGATTTACTTCTTCTGCTAGTCCCTGCAAGGTCAGCAAGAGAACCCTGCCCATGGGCTCCCAGGGGAGGAGCCACCCGAAGGTCACAGTTGAGGAAGGACCAGATTCTGACCAGCTGGCTCCTTGACAGCATCAGTATAGGACAGAAGGTTCAGCTGCTTGAGTAGCTTTCTTCCTAGAAACCTGGCTCCACCTGTTCCCCACCAAACCCTTTCCTTAGATTCCTTCCTGGCTTGGTGGGTAAAAGTCCTCTCCCAGAACACAGCATCACCCAGACACACCAGCCCTCTTGGGGTCTCTCCCCATGACTATTAGCAGCCTTATTCCCTCTTTTCCTACCCCTACCCACCCATGGCTGAGTTCATTAGCTTGGCCAGTTAGTGGCTTCCAAAGAAAGGGTACCATCTGCCAACCCTGACCCTCAGTCTCCCAGATGCCCTGCCAATATCCAGGACTTCGGATTGAGGTCTAGACCCTGCAGGTGGGAGCAGGTACCTTCCACGAACACAATTCTATCAGTGGCCCAGCAGTGACTGGTGGCTGGGATAGGTAGGGCTGGGCAAAGTAGGGGGTAACAGGCACAAATAGAATTAAGTAAGAGAACAAGGTCGAGAGAGCAGAGCTGGGAAACAGCGGAGCCACTTTAAATTGAACTGGGCCACTATCTGCCTTGCATTTGCAAGATCTCCGATTCCTTTCTAGGTGAAATAGTAAAAGAAGATCTAGATGAAAACAAAATGAGAAGAGGAGGGCTCTTGGGTTGACTTTGGCAAAATACCATTTTTTTAAAATTACAAAGCAGAAACCTTATTTCTATAGCAATAGGGATGGTCAGTGCCGAATGGACCTGACTTAGAGCAGTCTGTGTGCTGCAGAGGAGAGGTAGAGAGAAGCTCTGAGCTTTGAGAAATACTGGGACCCGTGCCTGCCTGGGCCTTGAGAGGTGCAGAAACCATAGACCTAAAGCTCTGTGTTTCCAGGAAGCCAAGGAAGGAAGGAAGGAAGGAAGGAAGGAAGGAAGGAAGGAAGGAAGGAAGGAAGGAAGGAAGGAAGGAAGGAAGGAGGAGAAGGGAGGGCAGAAGGGGAGGAAAGGAAGGAAGGGCAGAAGGGAGGGAGGGAGGGAGGGAGGGAAGGAAGGAAGGAAGGAAGAAAGAAAGGAAGAGAGAACGAGAAAAGGGGCAGGTGACATGGACCGGAGTTGACAGATAATAAGTCTGCATTTTACTTTCCCCTAAAAGCAGCCCCCTTGGAAAGACAGCTGATGTGATTAGAAGCCAATTTGAGGGCTGCTGCTGTGACATGTAGAGCCCCTCCTTGAGCAGGGCGTCTGGCTTCCCAGCTGCTCTGTCTATCTGTCTGTCTGTCTGTCTGTCAGTTAGTCAGCTACATCCGTTGCCCTGGGCCACAAGATCACTTTAGGGGTGGATGCTGCTGGCTGGGATGATCTGACCATCAGATTAAGTCTTTCTGCACAGGCCCCACCCGGGAATCACTTGGCAGCTGAAGGATGCTGCCTGTCTTTTGTCATGCTGCCCTGCTTTGTGTAAGAAGTGATCATGAGCTCGTGATGAAAAGCGCAGGGGTGGGATGTGGATCAGAGCACTTGCCTGGCATGTGCAAGGCTCTGGGCTCTATCCCCGGCCCCACAGATTAAGGAAAAAAAGAAGAAGAAGAAGAAGAAAGGACAGTGTGCTCAAAGATGACAAACAGAAAGACATCTTTGAGGCCTCTGAGATAATCCAGTCTACTCTAGAGACAAAGCTGAGGACCACAAAGCAGAAAAGCCCTAGCTGAGGTTTGGCGTATCATTTTCTGGCCAAGAGCAGCTGAAGTGCTATAAGGATTCTAACATACTATGAAAAGTCTTAATCATTTCCTTCTGGGTCCCTCCCTGTCCTTTTGGAAAAGGAAATCAAAGAGAAGGACATGGGGGTTTTAAGGCTTAGAAACCCTGCCCTGCTCAGTCACCAAGGTCCTGATTAAACTCAACCATGAAATCCCAAAACCAGAGTTCACAGAGTGAGCCCTGTACCTCTGGAGGTCAAAGAAGAGGGGACCCCATCTTCTCATTTCCTGGCTACAGTCTATAAGATGAGGGATTAGGGTAGCGAGGTAAAGGGGTCAGGCCTGGGCATGGTGCATGTTTCCTAACTGGTCCGTTATAATGGACAACATACGCACTGCCGAGAAGCTGAGTGTGAGAACATCTTGTCCTTGGACACATTTGTCAAGGAGCAGCGTTGCAGTCAGGTTTGCATCGCTGGCAGAAATCACTCTACCAAGAGCGGCTTTTGGAGAAAAAAAAAAAGGTTTATTTTGGCTTACCGACTTAAGGGGAAGCTCCATGATGGCAGGGGAAAACAATGGCATGAGCAGAGGGGGGACATCACCCCCTGGCCAACATCAGGTGGACAATAGCAACAGGAGATTGTGTCAAACACTGGCAATGGGAAACTGGCTATAAAACCCATAACCCACTCCCAAAAATACACTGCCTCCAGCAGGCATTAATTCCCAAATCTCCATTAGCTGGGAACCTAGCATTCAGTACACCCAGGTTTATGAGGGACACCTAAGGGGGACTCCTCTGGCGGTCGGGCAGAGAGTGTCTGAGTTACCTGGCACCAGTTCTATTCTCATTAAGATGTACATATCTCCAGCCCAATGCCAAGTAGCAGTAAGTCCCAAGTCAGACCCCTCCCCCTCCAGCCCATGACAGATATGGGTATAAAGACTGGGCACCTTCACCTGGGTCCTTGGCATCCATTCACAGGATTCCCAGCCAAGAAGGAGATCTGGAAATCCAGAAGGATTCTAGAATTAGGTATGGGGTGTCTTATCCCTGGGCCAATCATTTGATTCCTCTCTTTTCCTTTCTTCTCTTAAACTGCCAAGAGGCCCCTCATCAGCAGCCACTACCCACTGTGCACTCCCTAGCCCTATCTCTGTGATAGTCAGCATTCTCAGACCATGGTGACTCAAGATATTTCTGTCCCAAACCCAATCCCAGCTGTCTCCTCCCTCTCTCTCTCTCTCTCTCTCTCTCTCTCTCACTCAGGAAATGTGCTTTTACTTCCACATTTCTCTTCTACTAAGCCTCATGTCATCTGGATTGGCTGTCAGCCAGGACACTGAGTCACAGAATGTCTTTGTGGCCATGGTAGACTGGTGAGCACTGTGGACTGCCTCTGTTTGTAAGGGAATGGGCTATCTCGCCCACACTTGGACTGGCCCTCTGTCACAAAGCACACAGAAGACACTTGCTGAGGTTCACATCTTCTCAGGGTCACGTGGTGGGATGGCATGGAATTTAGAGGTTCAGTTCATGGCCAGGATGTGATCCCCCCTCCCCAGTGTTCTTTAACCCTCACCCTTGGAGAGGGTCTTTTCTGCCCAGATGCTCCCATGTATGGTATCTGATGGTTTTCCACCTGTTACTCTTTTCCTCTGAGCCTCCCCAGGTGTGGGCACAGGGTGGCGGGGCTCCTATCCTTGGCAGCAGAAAACCCAGTGGACCTCACTCTGATACTAATCACACTCAGTGGGGGCCTGCTCCGGCTTCCGCTTCTCCACGCTGCTTCCTCTGAGCGCTCCTGTCCTCTCTCTGACGCTGCTTCCTGACCTTGACTCTGACCGGTCACCACCGCGGGGCTTTCCTTTGTGCTTGATCTAACCATGTGGTGGACCGATGGAAAAGGAACATGGTTCTGTCAAGCACCGCGGAAAGCACCGCGCTCTCCTGCAGCATGGCCCGCCGCCACCGCCACCGCAGCCACCGCTGGACTCTTCTCTGCTCTGGAACACCACCACTGCCAGACTCACCTGTCCGGGTCTTAAGCCACAGAGAGCAGGGGAGGGTGTCTGGAAGGAGTCAGATGCAGGGTGCCAGGGATATTGTGACCATACTCCAGACTCTATCCACATCTTCTACCCAGGGAGGCACCATGCCCCAAAATCTACTCATCTGATTTCAACCCAGGAGTAATAGCTCTATGTCCCAGCCTCCCATTCAAAGAAGACAAGAACACCCAAGGCATATGCCCCATTATTTCATAGGAGAGTCCCAGCCCAACATCCTTACCCTGAGGAAGTTAATGCAAAGGGCATGTGTGCTGCCCGTGGCCCTCACCACCACCTTGGTTGGAGCACACTTCATATGAAACGAATGTAGCACGAGCGTGGAGTCAAACAAGCGAAGCTCTGAGATTTTGAACTTGCCCCGAGGCTCCCCCTGAACCTGACCTTTGCTCTTTATGAACATGTTGGTCCTGTTCCCCATGAGACCCAAAGTCCATTCTGCCCCCTTGACCTTCAAGCATAGATAACACTGAAGTGCTGGAATTCTCACCTGGTGTCCGGTCAGTGTCAGGTGAGGTCTGGGCACAGACCTGCTATCTCTGACTAGAGAGAGAGCTGTGTTGGTGCTTCCTCTCTCAGGTGTCGTGAACCCAGCATAACCAGAAGACTGTGTTCTCGGTTCTTATGCTAGAATCTGTGTCTTATTCCATGAGAGAGAAGGTGGCAGCACACCCTTGTTTGGCACAAGGAGCTAGATACTGAGCCCCCATCAAGCTGTGTGACCCTCATCTCCTCTCTCAGGTTAGCTCTCCAAACAAAGGCCCAACCATTGATAAGTAATGGGTGTCCTGTTAACCTCTCTGAACTTCTTGTTATGCGTGTGCGCGTGTGTGTGTGCAAATGCATATGTATGTGCACACGCATATGGAGACTGGAGGACAACCTCAGGTGTCATTCCTCAGAAACACTGTCTACCATTTTATTGTATTAATATTACTACTATTGCTATTAAATACAGCATCTCTCATTGGCCTAGAGCTCACTAATTAGGCTAGACTGGCTGAGCAGCAAGTTCCAGGGATCTTCAATTCTCCACCTGCCCAGCACTGCGATTAGAGGCATGCAACCATGTCCAGCATTTTTATGTGGGTCCTGGAGATCACACTCAGGCCCTCATGCTGGCAAGGCGGGTGGGCAGTTTATTGACTGAGCCATCTCCCCAGCACCTCTCTCTGAATTTTTTTGAACATGCACCAAGTGCTGACTGTTGGCCAGGCACTAAGCAGTTTACATTACCGCCCTGTTTAATTTTCACAACACTCTAAATCCTATTTTATAGATGAAGACAGTGAGGCTCAGAGATATTAACTAACTTGCTCAGGATTATTTGGAGCCAAAGTGGTTGTGCTTTGCCTCATTACTACTCAGTCTTCTCAGCGATTTGCCTTGAAATGGGAAAAAAAAATTTTTTTAAACCTTGACTTGAATTTTTGACGTAAGTTGGTTTTTTTTAACATGTTCAAGCTTACTTCTGCAATTAGAAATGACTTGAGTAAGAAATAAAGCTTTATTCAGTGGCTCTTCTTCTCAGCGTGAGCATACCAGAGATCTCACTGAGTACAATCAAATCCTCCAGCCCGGAGGCTTCCTCTTCCCCTGCTTGCGGAAGGGCTATACTGAACTCGTCATATCAAAGCCAGCTCTTTGGGAGTGGCCCCATGATGCTGCCCTTCCATCAGTGTTTCCATGGTGCTGTGGCAACAGCCTACAGGGCAAGGCAATGCCCTGGGCATGTCCCTCAGCTTTCCACAGGTGGCTGCATTCATACTGTGCTGATGGGAACAGCTGCCCCAGACAGTTCGTGTGTCCCAGGCCCTGGTGTCTGGTCCCCCAGGCTTGCCCACAAGGTGATGTCTGTGTGCCTGGCAGTGTCCTCCTGACTTCATTCACCACATAGGACATGTTCCTTTGCTTGTTGTTGTCACCTTCTTTCCAAGCTGACGAGCCTGACAGGCCATCCTACGCCCCTATTTCCTTTCCTGCTATTCTTTCTCTCATCCCACCCATCAGAAGGACATTAGGGTTAGAGGAAGAAAACTCCAGACACATGACTTTAGTCCCTGCGGATCAGGTAGAGAGGAACTTGGGAATTCGGCTTCACAAACCAGCTGCCCAAAAGATGACACAAATTGTGACCTGCAAATGGTTCCCGCCACCCTGGGTCCCCCAGTTCAGCCAAAATCCATCTGACAACTGGGAGCTTGGTCTCCCTACCTGGCTGACCCCTGACCTTTCAGATGTGATGCTTTCTCCCCAGGAAGTGGCTCTAGGAATGTAATGTAACGTAATGAAATTACATTGTTGTGAACTTTGACCTTTTACCCTGGTCTCCACCTATTAAAGCTTGTCTGTGATCACTTCCAAGTGTCATTCTGAGCTGCCCACCAGAGGGGAGGAAGATACAGGGCCAGAGGCAGGCAAAAGGCCAGGTGCCATCAGCCCCTGTGAGGCCCACTTCACTGAGGTTGAGTTTTATGGCCCCCCTTCAAATCCTCTGAGATCCCTCCCGTCTGAACTCACCCCAAAGAGAAGAACAGGCGCCCTTGTTCTGGTTGTTTCTCTCCTCCTAAGTATTTCTGGCAGTGACAAATCTGTATTGAGATTGAAACTGACTTTTAAAGCTCTGGAAAAGTTAAAAATATTTTGGGGTAGTTATGAGCATTAGGCATAACAAATGGCTATGAGGAACCCTGGGTAGCTTCAGCAATGAAATATGAAGTGACGTAGGTGGCATTTCAGGCTGGCTTTGACAGGAGAACAAACTTTCTCGGTTACGTACATACGCTGTTATTAACATTTCTGGTTCCCACTCATATAAAATATCACTCTTCGACCCCCTCGTTATTGCAAACCAGAGCAATAACAAAAACAGCAGGGGGAAAATGCTGGAAAGAACACATTAGTCCATCGAATCTAATTGCAAAATCATTTCATTAAAATGGGTCAACGACTCCACGGCAGAGGTCTGCCAGTTATAATCTAACGATACTACTGAGAGCGATTCCTGCTAACTACAGACTGCTCTCACCTTGATTAAAACGAAAATGCATTTAATAGGCGGCTGTCCCCAGCCGGTGCACGTCTGGAGGCTCGTGGTGAAAAGCAAACTGGGCTCCCTCCTGCCATTCTGCCTTTGATCAGCAGCCAGGGTTCCTCTGCTCTGCAAAGATCCCATTACAGACAGACACACTCTGAAGGAAACATACACGTCCATGTGCAGAAGGCCCCCTTCACACCATCACCATGTGGACTGTAGCTCAGAGATGTATCTGGGAAGAAATGGTACAGGTCAGAGTTATTCAATGGGATTGATGGCGCCAAGACAAGGACAAGAGATTTGCATCACACACTCAACCAGAAACTGGGAGCATTCATGCGTGGGTTTTGTTCTCACGAGCCTAGGGGTGCAAGGGGAAATGAAGGAAAGCAGTGGGGAGGGAGTAGAGAAGGAAAGGAGGACACGTTCAGCCTTCTGGCTCCTAGGAGTCACTTCACAATCAGAGTCCCACTAGGTTCCTTCCCAATTCGCAGTGAACACAGGGACATATATGAAGGCAGAGAAAGCAAGAGGGAGGGAGGTGTTTGCTTTATACCTCACCATGGCCCACTGGAGAAGACACCCTCGCAGTCCACCTCCACCGCATTGGACTTTGGAGCTGTTGCTGGAGGAGTGGGGACAAAAGTCTAGTCACAAAACACACTGTCAATAAAACAGGGAATTCATCTCATGGGGCTGCAGCAGCCTTCCTAGGTTCGTCCCTATGCCATGCACTAAACACATTGTAAGACCTCAGTTTCCTCATATATAAAGTGAAGTTCTAACCCCAGGAATCAAGTAGAATCATCGCTTGAAGTTTAAAGAGTATCACGTGGCTGCCGGTACCGGTTCTGTGCATGTCAGCTCTGTGGTCTCTGACATACCACATGTTGGGCCAAGATCTATGTGGGAACTGTAATGGAATGACAAGCTTTTTTCCCAAGAACTCCAGCTCCTTGATTCTACTTTGATCTTCACACCAGCCCCTGTGAGATAGGAGCAGTTATTTGATGGCATTTAACATGCAGAAACACTCAGGCCTGGCCCAACCCAGGTCCTCCACTACTAAATCTACAGACTCCATGTGCCGGTGTTGGCCTGTGATGTAGAAAACATAGCCATGCCAAGGCTTCCAGTGATCACAGAACACATGGTCTCCTCACTCAAAAACACTTCAGAAGTACATCCAGGAGCTCGGGTACCAATGGCACCCCACCTGTGCCTCAGACAAACATGGACTGAGTTCTCATTTTGAACCTAGCTGAGTGCTAATGAAAGTAAGGGTGAGAGAATGAAGAAGCCATACCCCCCCCATTACCACCAGCATAATTCATGGGCTCACAGAGGTCTGCCTGGCTGCTCCCTAGGGCATTTCTCAGCAACATCAGATTGTCAGACCTGTTACCATTACTGTATGACCTTGAAAGAAATGCAATTTGGAAAAAAATTAATCTTAGCTCCAACTTGCATCTCATTGGAGCTGGCCTTTCGTTGCAGTCAAATAATTGCAGTTATAATTATAGATACTCTCTAAGCGGAGATCAAATCTGACCCTCTGATGCATTTTGTTTGTTGTCATAATGTTCCAAATTTGAATTCATTACCAACATTAACAACCAAAAAGAAATCTCAGGCAACTCTTAGCCAAATTCCCAAACCTCAGAGCTGTGCACTCCAATTCTCCACCAGGGCCCAACCCGTATTGTTATCTTGTCAATGTCCAGGCAAGACGCCAATGGTCATTTAGGACCAAGTGGCTGGTCTCCCTCCCTCATCTCATTTCCTTAGAGGTCTGGAAACCTACTGAATTTGTAGCCTCTTCCTACGCCACAGTCCCGACTCCTAGCAGCCCCCGTGGAAGCACCATCGCAGTCTCCCATTTGGTTATCACAACCACGTGGAGGTCTCTGGGTGGTAGGCAGCCTGGAGCCAAGCCCCTCTTCCTACAACTATAGACTGGGATCTGTACACATGTGTCCTGGAGCGTTTCTCTGAGCAGAACATCCATAGTGACCATGACCCACAGAAACCTACGCACCCACAGAGCTGGAGCCTGGTGTCCTTGAGGACAGAAAGTGATAAATGACAAAAACCATTGAGAGAAGCCCCAAGGCTGAGGGGAACAAGATGGCCAAAGGATTAGGGAATTCTGCCTGCTGTTTGACCACACACATACATCTCATCTCTCAGCTCATGGTCTCCCCACCTCCACCACCCACAAGCTCAGGCCAGATGCCAGGGAACCCCAGTGATGCTGACGCCCCCTCTTTGGCCTCCACCTAGGCTCTGAGGATTACCGCAACAGGTTCAGCAGCGAGTGTTTCATGGATCTGGTCTGCCCTGAGAAATGCCGCTGTGAGGGAACCATTGTGGACTGCTCCAACCAGAAGCTGACCCGCATCCCAAGCCACCTCCCTGAATACGCCACTGACCTGTAAGTCCTACCCCATATGAACCCCCTTCTCCTCCCCATCCATCCCGTCACTGTGAGTCAACCCTGGCAGGGTGTCCTGGAGGAAATGGGCACCCTTGATTATCCTTCATGAGATCCCCCAATTCTATAATGAACGAAGTAGATAGCACCTGCTAGCCCTAAGGAGCTTAGAGTGCCACCCGAAAAAGAGGATGATAAATACAAATTATAGGGCTAGAGAGATTGCTCAGTGGCTAGAGGCACTTGCTTTGCAAAGCCTGCAGACCTGGGTTCAATCACCACCCACACACATAAAGCCAGACAGGCATTTGTAGCAGCAAGAGACCCTGGTCCACCCAAACACACACACAGAAAACACACACACACACTCTTAAAAAAAAAAAATACAGGGCTAGAGAGATGGCTTAATGGTTAAGGCACTTGCCTGTGAAGCCTAAGGACGCATGTTTGACTCTCCAGATCTCACGTAAGCTAGATGCACAAAGGTGAGGCAAGTGCAAGGTTGCACATGCCCACTAGGTGGCGCAAGTGTCTGGAATTCAATTGCAGTGGCTGAGGCCCTGGTACACCAATTCTCTCTCACACTAAATATATATATTATATAAATAATTATATAAATTATATATATATATATATGTATAATAGTAAGTCAAAAACTCAATTAGGGTGATTAAATATATCTGATACACTCTATTAAAGAGACATAGCTGGTTTATCCAAAAAGGGATGAGCTAAAAACTCATAGCTTGCTGGAGGATAAGGTGCTGCCTATAGGGACTAAGAGACCTGGTGCTAGTCCCTGTCCCTCCAGCCTTCCCAAAACTGGGCAAGTTGCCCGTCGCATGTGGTCCACAGTTTCTCAGCTTTTGCACAGGGACAACAGTGCCTACCTCCAAGCGTGGGAAGGAAGAGACTCAAACACAGCATTGCCCTCTAATCCTGGCCACAGTCAGCCCTGGATAAAGAGTGGAGGTCTCGTGATTATTATCGCTGTTTTTATTTCTCCAGTCACCATAGCCCATAGCAGTGTTCACTGGCCTGTCCCACAGGAATGCTGGCCACAAGGATCCTACACTCCCTTGAAAGAGTGCAGTGTTCAGGAAGGAGTTAAGCAACTTGGAGGATGAGCGACCCTAGGGAAACCATCCTGAGGATTTAAGTTGCTATTGATATCCCCAAAATGAAAGCAGATACTTGGCATTTGTATGCATAAAGACTACCATGCGCCTATGCTGAGAATGCAGAAATCCTCACCACCCTAGTGAAGGGGGCTTCCCGACGGAGGAGGAGGCAGCCTGTTCTCTTTTTGCCCAGTCATATCTGCCTCCTGTCCCTGCCCCGCCCCCGTGAGCAGATGCTGAAGTTTCCCATAGTTCTGTTGACCTTGCCAAACATGAAGTCCACATACAACTCAGCCAAAGCTGCGTGGACAGGGCTTGTAGGCGAAGCAAGGGATGTGTCTCACCTTCTGCTAACCTCAACTTCCTCTTCTGCCCTCCCATGTAGGAGACTGAACGACAATGAGATCTCTGTCCTAGAGGCCACTGGTATCTTCAAGAAGTTGCCCAACCTGCGGAAAATGTGAGTCAAGTTCAGGAACATAA
This sequence comes from Orientallactaga sibirica, assembly GCA_036365145.1. Taxonomy (NCBI): domain Eukaryota; kingdom Metazoa; phylum Chordata; class Mammalia; order Rodentia; family Dipodidae; genus Orientallactaga; species Orientallactaga sibirica. Next base: position 3,122,892 of record JAEOAD010000194.1, read on the forward strand.
CCACCCCCTCAGCTCCCTGGTTAGGGTCTGTTCAGACCAGAGTGGAAAGCCAGGACACTGGCATCCCCCTGATGCTCAGCCTCCTCTGGACCTCAGCTGAGGTCTGTGTTGGAAAACAAACCAATTTACAGGCCCACATGAAACCTGGCTGCTGTCAAACTGTCGGGCATTACGCATTACGTGGAGCATTCGTTTCACACCATCCCTCATTTCTATCCCATGTCCCCTCTGTCCCTACCTCACACCCTACCCCCACCCTCCACCACAAGCACACATCCAGGAGGTGGTGGGAAGGACTTGGCTCAGGACCAGCAATTGAGTAGAATGTCTGGGGCACAGATTAGTTTGTTTTAGATGAAATGACAACTTAAAAGTGTGTTTTTATTTTTTATTTATTTGAAAGCAAAGAAAGAACAGAAAGAGAGAGAGAGAGAGAGAAGGGATATGTGCATGCTGCAACAAACTCCAGATGCATGCATCACTTTGTGCAACTGGACTTACATGGGAAACTGAACCAGGGCTGGCAGACTTTGAACAAGCAAGCACCTTTAATCTCTGAGCCATCTTCTCAGCCCTTATGGTGTGTTTTTAGATGGAAGTGGAAGCCTCATCAGAGCAAAAAAGAAAAGGTGGGGGGGAAGCTGGAGAGATGGTTTAGTGGTTAAGGCACTTACCTGCAAAGCCAAAGGACTCAGGTTCAATTCCCCAGAACCCACAAAAGCCAGATGCACAAGGTGACACATGCACCTGGAGTTCATTTGCAGTGGCTGGAAGCCCTGGCAACCCATTCTCTTCCCTTCGCTTCCCTTCTGTTCTCTTCCTCTCTCTCTCTGCACCTCTTTCTCTCAAATAAATTAATAAAAATAAAAATATTTTAATGTTTTTAAAAAGGGGGGCTGGAGAGATGGCTTAGCAGTTAAGCTGCTTGCCTGCAAAGCCAAAGGACCCAGGCTTGATTCCCCAGTACTCATGTAAGCCAGATGTACATGGTGGCGCATGCATCTGGAGTTCATTTGCAGTGGCTAGATGCCCCGGTGTGCCCCATTCTTTCTCTCTCCCTCCCTCTCTCTATCTGCCTCTTTCTCTCTCAAATAAATAAATAAAACATTTTTTTAAAATCTTATTTAAAAAAAAACTGCTTTACCAAGCAAATCTCACCTAGGGCCTGGGCTTAGGCAGAGGACCCATATGCTTGTATCGCTTCTTCATTATTGTCCCAACATTCTCCCTGCCTAGAAGTGCTGGCAAGTCATAAAGCTAGCAAGAAGAATGTAGCAGCTGTGAGAGTAGGTGTCCAAGGCCATGCCTCACAGTGGTGAGTTCATTTAGTCCTTGTGCATCTGTCTTGTGCTGGCTGCATGTGTGCAGTGTTCAGGTGAAGGATCCGGGGCTCAGAGAGATTCAGAGAGCTCTCTAAAACCTTCCAGTGGGTGAACACCAGAATCAGTACTCATATCATACTTGGCTCCACCTCACACCAGTGCGAGGTCAGGCTTGTTTCCCTCCTCTTCTCAGGTGCCCCAGCAGAGGTGCCAGCACAAAGGCAGTGGGCTCTGCACCATCTCACTCCCACGACATACTTCTCCCCGCTCCATGCCCCATATGTCCCAATCCAAAAGCCTATGTCTGCTTCTGAAACAAGGGCAGTATAGTCACACTTCATTATTTTTTTTCAATTCTCTATTTAAAAATTCACCTAGGGGGCTGGAGAGATGGCTTAGTGGTTAAGGTGCTTGCCTGTGAAGCCTAAGGACCCATGTTTGACTCTCCAGATACTACATAAGCCAGACACACAAAGGTGAGGCAAGCACAAGGTCACACATGCCCACTAGGTGGCGCAAGCGTCTGGAGTTCAATTGTAGTGGCTGAGGCCCTGGCTCTCAATTCTTTCTCTCTCCTTCTCCCTCCTCCTCCCTCTCAAAAAAAAAAAAAAAAAAAAATCCACCTACTCACAGGGCCAGGGAGAGCAGGTCAGAGTGCTTACAGTGCAAACATGAAGACTTAGGTTTGATCCCTCACACCCATGTGAGAAGCTGGACATAGGCCTGGAGAGATAGTTCAGTGGGTAAGAGCTTGTCATACAAGCATGAGGGCTTGAGAGGGCATGAGTTCAAATCCTCAGCACCCATGTAAATAGCTGGGTATAGCTACCTGTAAATAACCCTAGTCCTAGGGGAGTGGGCAGAGACAGGATAATTATTGGGGCTTACTGGTCAGCCAGTTTTTCCCCCCTCAACCATCAGTTCCCAGCAGACAATGTGGGAAAATACTTTCTAGATAGCCAAATGGCAGCTCTGGGTTCAGAAAGAGACTCCATCTTGAGGAAACACCACAGAAGACAGAGGAAGACAGTCGACATTCTCCTCTGGCCTTTGCACTCCTGCACACACATGTGCATACACAATACATACACTTACTATTCACAGTAAATACACACCATGCAAAAAAAAATGCCAATAGCTGCAGCACTGAGGGAGGTAGATAAGGGAGACTAGCCGGAGCTTCCTGCTTCACCAAGCTAATGAAAACACAGGGAGGTCCAGGTTAAGCGAGAGACTGTCTCTGGGGAAAAAGGTAGTGACAGAGTAGGATGCTTGACATCGTCCTCTGGCTTCCACACATGTGTACACAGGGCACACACACGTGCACACACATACAATAAAGTTATTGGGGCTGGGAAGATGGCTCAGGGGTTAAAGATGCCTACTTGCAAAGTCTGCCAGCATGGGTTCAATTCCCCAGCCACCCTCGTCAACCTGGATACCGAATGTGACACAAATGTCTGGCACACATTTGCAATGGCAAGAAACCCTGGGGTGCCCAGACACACACACACAGGAATTTTTTTTGTAAAAATTTATTTTTATTTTATTATTAGAGACAAACAGAGAGAGAAAGAGAGAGAATGGGCACACCAGGGCCTCTAACCACTGCAAACGAACACCAAATGCATGTGCCACCTTGTGTATCTGGCTTATGTGGGACCTGGAGAATTGAACCTGGATCCTTAGGTTTCGCAGGCAAGCACCTTAACAGCTAAGCCATCTCTCCAGCCCGGGAATAATTTTTAATTATTAAAAAAAATTAAGACAAGTGTGGTAGCACACACCTTTAATCCCAGTACTTGGGAGACAGAGGTAGGACTGCCATGAGTTTGAGGCCACCCTGAGACAGGTCAGCCTGGGCTAGAGCAAAACCCTACCTCAAAAAACCAAAAAAAAAAAAAAAAAAAAAAAAAAAAAAAAAAAAAAAAGCCAAGCATGGTGGCACACACCTTTAATCCCAGCACTCAGGAGGCAGAGGTAGGAAGATTGCAATGAGTTCAAGGCCACCCTCAGACTATACAGTGATTTCCAGGTCAGCCTGGACTAGAATGATACCCTACCTTGAGAAACAAAAAAAAAAATTTTTTTTGAGAAGAAATTTCATCTAAATATGTATGACTCCCAAGTCAAGAGTCTTCATGCTTTGTAATCCTTGAACACACAGATAGGAATAAACACACACATATGTGGTCATTCATGCGCATCCCTTACCTGGGGCACGCATAGTCCCACACGGTCCCAGTTGAGGTTGAACAAGTGCGCCACCTTGCTTGTGTCAGCTGTCCCTCTGTAAGCGCCTGTCCCCTTTACAGTTTCCTCACTGACACACACTTAGCATTCATGTGTATTTGGCTTGGCAACTCTGCCCATTAAACTGGCCCCAAGCATCGTGCTGATTGGTAGTCTAGAGACTCAGAGTCTGAGAAGGCCGTACTGCACCTTGCAGGGGAGACAGCACGTTAGAGAAGCTTCATTCATTCAGACATGGATTCAGCGCTGCTGGCTGTGAGAGCAATGTTGATGAATCAACAATATTGCACATATGGCATTTTTAAACAGAAACACTCATAAATCAAGCTTATTATTGTCCAGGTGATGAAAATGCCATGACCAGAGGCTTGCAGGAGCTTCCTCTTGCTCCCTGAGGAGCAATGCTTCGGTATTTGCTAATTCGATAGTCCTGGTGATATTATGGAACACAGCTACCATAAATCACAAGACTGGCTGTAACACCTTGGTTTTGTTTTCCTCAACCGTCAATGCCCAGCAGACAAGGGGGACAGATACTTCTAGTCCTTGCAGCATCCTGACCTCACTGGCGCCATGCAGGTCCCTCCATGCCTCGGACAAGACCTTAGCTATGCCCCCTGTGACTACCCTGTGTGTATGAGCAGAGATAAGTGCCTCTGGGGGCACAGCTGAGTCCAGGGTGCATGTGTGGGCTGGCAAAGATTGGCTGTCACAGTGGTGCGGCACCACTGGCTTCCAGGATCCAGTGCAGAGGGCACCAGCACTTCCCTTTCAGTTCTAGCTGGAGGAAGGTGCCCTCCAGCCATGGGGCAGATATTCAAAGAAGTCAAGCAGGCCACGTGCCCAGTGTGCCCAGTCAGCAACATCAGGGAGTCCTGGCTTCTGCAAAGAAAACACCACCTCCATCTCCATCCCCACGTAGCTGAAGCATACGTTGTGTCTACCTTTCATGTTCCTACTTTGGGGAGGGATGTGAGCCCAGAGAAGTCGATCTATAGGCCGAGGAGAACAGCAGCAAGAACATGGGGCAAGAGGCGGTCAATCCCCAGTCCAGGCCATCACATGATAGAAGGGCTGTGACCAAATTCAAGCCCAGATCTCACCAAAGGGGCAAATGCCACTCAGCCAGTCCCTGTAGGATCCATGCTACAATGAAGGTTGGTGCCAAATAGTTCCAGAGCTGAAGAGCAGCCAGGAACGCCTGTGTGGAGGAACACGCCTTTGGGGAGCTTACTTTGACCACTTACGGAATATAAAAAATAGCTTCCCCTTCCTCATAAGTGATGATGAGTCTCAGAAGTAAATACGGGGCTGGGAGGTAGCTCAGAGGGCACAGACACGGGCAAGGCTCCTGGTTCAATGCAAGCGCAGCAGAAATCCAAACCAGCCAACATGAAGAGGGAAGGATGAGCGGCCTTGGTTGGAGACTATGCAGGAAGAGAGCACAGGGCATCCGGGCTGACGGCCCCAGCATAGATGTGCACACACACCCTTGTGGGTGCCCTGGGAAGCAAGGCAAAGGTGGGAACTGGCTGGTGCAGGGCTGTGATCACCATCAAGGTAATAGAACTAACACTAGCTGGCAACTGACATGACACAGTCAGCTCTGGGCCAGGCAACACTGAATTCATTCAGTGCCACCCTCATTAAGAAAAACAGGGCTGGAGAGATGGCTTAGTGGGTAGGGTACTTGCCTGCAAAGCCAAAGGACCCAGGTTCGATTCCCCAGGACCCACATAAGCCAGATGCACAAGGTGGCACATGCATCTGGAGTTTGTTAGCAGTGGCTGGAGGCCCTGGCTTGCCCACTCTTTCTTTCTCTCCCTCTCTCTCTCTTTTGCCCTCATTCCCTCTCAAATAAATAAATAAATAAAATATTTTTAAAAGAAAGAGAGAAAAACAAATGGCTTTGAGATTGCTTCATGTCACAAGTGAGGAAGCTGAAAACACAGAATGATAACTAACTTGTCCAAGCTCAAAACTCAAGCAAATGTAGTGAGCTAGGGACAGTACGCCCTGCCGGAAGGCAGTAACTATGAGTCCATATGTCTGTGGGTATAATTCCACACAGGCATCAGTCCCAAAGAAGTGACTAAGCAGCCCTGTGGGGCAAATTCAATCCCAGACCACCGGCTACAGATTATCTCAAATCGCCTGTGGGTCCTGTGAAGGGTCCTTGTGCCCTGGACCCATCACCACCCTGCCCCTATGTGGTGGTGACCAAAGGCTGCTGAGCTGCCTAACACTGTGGGGCCAGGGCCCTAAGGCTGCTGGCCCTGAATCTGCCTTTCTGACTTAGGCAAAAGTGGTTGTAATCTGCTATGCATTTCTGTACCTTTGCCCGCACCCCCATCAGTCAAAGTAATAAAGATGAGCGTCTCTTTGGGATTCCATGAGTGTCACGCATGTGAGGGACACAGGCAATTGTACACACTGAGTTATTGTAAAAGGTCATTATTACCATGGCAACTCAGTGAAGCATTTCAAACGATGTCACAGCTGGGGGGGGGGGGCAGAGGGAGAAGCACTTACCTAGGGAGTTCCATCCCTAACACAGAGAGAGAGAAAGACAAGGAGAAAGATGGGGAAGAGAAGAAAAGAGGGAAGAAGGGAGGGAAAGAAAGAGAAAAGAAGGAAGCAGAGGAGGGAAGGAAGGAGAAGAAAAGAGAAAGCATGAAGTAGAGAAGGAAGAGAGAGAAGGAAATAAGAAAGGAAGGAGGAGAGGAGAGAAGGGAAAGAAGGGGGGGTAAACCAACTTGTTCTGAGAGCTGTGGACCTCTCAGGCGGATGCCTAGGTCACTTCTGATGCGGAAGGAGACTCTCAACCACAGTCCAAAATCTGGTGGGCCCTGAAGCCAAAATCAGGTGGATGTGACTGTGTATATATATTGAGGGTGTGTGCTTTCAGTAAGACATAGTTGTCTACCTTTAAAAACCAGGAATTTTCATTGAATACAAACTGTCTGGGTTTCTGGTGCCTTTTGAATTTCAGAGGACCTGGCAGAGCTGGCCCCACATTCCCAAGAGGGCCCCTGGAGTGGAGCTGAGCAGTAGTTCCCCCCTTAGATAAGCATGTGCTTCCTGGTCACCTTCATCCCCACTGGACCGGCTCCCAGTCACACTCGAGTGACCACCGTGGACAGAATGTCCACTCAGGGAGGGACAGGCCTTGGGAGGCGGGCAGTTCCTCCTCGTCCTGACAGTGCATCAGAGCATGTGTTTAGCCATGGCCCAGTGTCCTCCGTTTCTAGAGAGTTCCACTTAGCTCTCCCATCGCGTTTCCTTGGGGACTGGGCTTTACACAGGTTTATAGCTCTGGCCCTGATGTCAGAGTGGCTGGGACACCCTGCAGTCCCAAGAGGACAGCCTAGAGAGCAGGCCCTGCCTTACGGGGCCTGCCTGTGGAAACCTCCACTGTCCTTGGGGAGAAAGAAGGCAGGTCTGAAAGGGACACCCAGCACCCCGCAGAAGTAGTGCAGCCAGGAGCCTCTGAATCTCCCTGAGCCTGGGGAATTTCTGGGGCTGGGCCATGGAAGTTGAAGTCATGAGGAAACAGATTTTCTCCAAGTAGGTCTACAGAGAAGAAACTAGAAAGGCCCCTGGCTGACCCTGATTGTACATTTGGAGGTTTTCTGGGACCAGGGGTGTCTCAGGAAGAGACTGCTCTGGGGATACATCAGAGCACTCACAAAATGCTGATGCATTCATTTTGTTTCTGGAACATTTGCCCCAAGCTGCACTCTGTCCTCAGCCCTCACTGAAGCCTGCAGTACTAAGCAGGGCTTTGATGGATGGGGAGAGAGCAGCAGCCAGTTCTTCTGGAAAATTCTACCCCCCTCTCCACCTTTGACTCTCCTTCTGTTTTTCATTCTCCCAGCCTGAGGAAATGCAATTCGCAAACCTTACAGTAATGGGATGTTAATTTTGCTCTGTTGAAGAAACAGATGTCAGGAAATGGTACTCTACCTCATCTCCATAGCCGGGCCCTGCACTCTAATCCCCTCCCTGGAGCCCAGCCCTGCTCCTCCCGGGTTCTGTGAGTTATGGCTTGTGGAGAGCCTTTACGTCCACTCCTACTTCTAGTTTGAGGGTAATTTGCAATCTGCCCCATGCATTGCCTCCATCCCTGTGCTGACCACAATGAGGGATAGCTTTGATAAGAAGACAGGCTGAGTTTCAAGTTATCTCAGGGAGCAGAGAACAGTTCAGGAGTTTCCTGGCTCACAAGCCTTCTGGGAGAGCCTGTGGGAGCATTGACTTCCTCTTAGCAGGACAGGGAAGGGGAGGCCAGCAGGGTCAAGACAAGGAGCAGATGATTTGAGAGAGGGTCCAAGTCACTGTCTTATCTCCTCCGCGGCCACCTGCAAGTACAGGGGCTGTTGCTTCGTGCGTGTGGAAATGGCTTATAATGAAACTCTTGGACGCAGCTTTTTCATTACTTACTCTTACTCAGTCCCCCAGGGAGGCATCTGCTGGGAGGTGGGGAGGGATTGATAAGTTCATGTCTGCCCTTCTGAGGCCCTGTGGCCTGGAGCAGTGCCACACTCTTTGAACCTGGTCTCCACAGAAGTAGAATGGGGCACCTGGCTGGTCTGTGAGCCCAGCAGTTCTGCCAGCTAGCTACACACACTCAGTGAGGCCACAGGCTCTGTCTACCCTCACATTTTCATGTTCACAGGAGGCTCTGCCACATGCTGGGAGGCTGACCTAGCCTCCACTTCCATGAATACCATCATGGCTGACTCCATCCAACTAAACATGAATGCCTTGAGCCTAGACATGGGGGGGAGGGTCCACAAAGACCCCTTTTCCCAGCTCCTAAAAGAACCTGGGACCTGCGATAGCTCATGGCCTATAGAACCTGCTACTGTTTTGTTTTTCTTTAACTATTTTATTTTTTATTTATTTGAGAGAGAGAGATACAGAAATAGGCAGGTAGAGAGTGAGAATGGGCGCGCCAGGGCCTCCAGCCACTGCAAACAAACTCTAGATGCGTGTGCCCCCTTGTGCATCTGGCTTATGTGGGTCCTGGAGAATCAAGCCTCGAACCAGGGTCCTTAGGCTTCACAGGCAAGCGTTTAACCGCTAAGCCATCTCTCCAGACCTGCTACTGTTTTGGTCTCTGGTCTAGCCATGCCAGGTAAAGGAAAGGGCCTGCTATTGGAGCTGGAGCAGTCTCAGGAGTGACACTGAGTAGGAACGAGGACAGTGTAAGAAAACCAAGATGCCGTATCTCGAATTCTGGAAAGAGAGTGGGTTTCCATATCACCAAAGACCTTTCGTGTAGGAAGTAAGGGAGTTCAATGAAGTGTTTTTCATGTTTCAGAAAGCCAGCCTTCATATCCCACTTCCCCCAGCCATGTGACTGTGGGTTAGTTACTCAATCTCCCTGAAACTGAGTGACCTCATCCATAAAAATGGGAGGCAGGGCCTCGATATCCATGATCTTGCAGTGCCTAGCAATACCTTTGCAAGACCCTCAAAATAGAAGAGAAAGATGATGTCATCAAATTAGGAGAGAGACTAATGGAGAAAGGGAGGGGATATGATGGAGACCGGAGTTCTAAGTGGAATGGGGGAGGGGAGGGAAATATCAGGTGGGGTTTTTTTGGTATGTAAGATTAAAAGTCAATAAAAATTTTTAAAAAAAATGGGAGGCAGGGCTGGAGAGATGGCTTAGCAGTTAAGGCGCTTGCCTGTGAAACCTAAGGACCAAGGTTTGATTCCCCAGGACCCACAGAAGCCAGATTCACAAAGTGGTACATGCATCTGGAGTTTGTTTGCAGTGGCTGGAAGCCCTGGCGTGCCTCCCCTCTGTGTGTCTTCCTCTCTCTCAAATAAATAAATTAATTAAGTCTTTTTTTTAATGTGAGGACATTACCTGAGTGGCAGGTGCTGAGTGAGGGACTTGGTAAGGTTATGACAGTTAGAGTTTCATGTGGCACCTAGTACATAAGTGCTCAACAAGTTAAAAGTCCACTTACATCAGCACTTCTACGGAGAGAGCTAGAAGCTCTCCAGATGTGTCAGTCTATCCCCATGGAAGGGAGGCTTGTTTTCATAGTTTTCTCCAGCCAACCCCACTCTTAAGAATCACTTCTCAATGAGACGATCTGGTGAAGAGAGGAAGCAAAAGATGATTACTGAAACCCCTCCACATTCCTCATGCTGCTGTCCCAAAGCAGGCCCCATGTGTTGTGAGGAATACCCCACTCCACAGCACAAGTGCCGAGACCCAGACATCAGGGATCCCTTCGCCTGACCCTCCTGCTTTGTCCCCTGCTTCTAGAAACCTCAGCAACAACAAGATCAAGGAAGTGAGAGAGGGCGCCTTCGATGGTGCCTCAGGCGTGCAGGAGCTGATGCTGACAGGAAACCAGCTGGAGACCGTGCATGGGCGCATGTTCTGGGGCCTCAGTGGCCTCAAAACCCTGTGAGTGCCCAGCCTGGGCTGAGGACCAAGGGGAGGGCAGGAATTAGAAGCAGACCATGTAGGCTGGCAGGCAGGGACCAGACGTGGACACAGTCCTGGCCTACAGATTCCTTCTTTCCTGGAGCACCAGACTTCAGCCTTTGATGGGCAAGAAACGAACGCACGGAGCCCTTCAGCACATACTCTGCACTCAGAATCCCCCACTCTGATGTGCACACGCACACACATTCATCCCAGGAACATGCTGACAAGGGGCACACAAATACATTTGCCCACACAGACATGGACCATGCATGTAAACACAGCCGAGGCAAGCTTGCATATTCAGACTCATGCACATACACACAAAGCCCGTGTGAGACATTCCTTGTTCTCCTTTTCCCAGAAATATACATGCAAACAACCACAGCATACGCACATGTGCACATGGATATATGTGTGTTTTATGTCTACGGTACAGGACGCATGCGCAAATAAGAGCCCACGTACATTTGCTCTCGGCAGGTGGGACCCAGGTCCAGGTCATCCCCAGACCAACCTGAGCAGCACCATAGATAGGCTGAGCCGGCTGGGGCAGGGCAAGGGTGAGGGTGGCAATGTCCCCACATATGAGCTATTTGAAAAGGCAAGTGTGTTGCCTGTGACCCCACAGCCCGCCCCTCTCTCCTGTCCCAGGATGCTGAGGAGTAACTTGATCAGCTGCGTGAGCAACGACACCTTCGCCGGCCTGAGCTCTGTGAGGCTGCTCTCACTCTACGACAACCGGATAAGCACCATCACCCCCGGAGCCTTCACCACGCTTGTCTCCCTGTCCACCATGTAAGCTCTCACAGCCATACTGCCTCGCCTCTGGGCCCCTCCTCTACAGATCTCCCCAACCTCCCTGCTCTTTGCTGTCTGGCCAAGCTCATCTGCCCATCTGTCCACTTAGTGTACATTTACTGGGCATCCTGTATGTGCCCAAGACCTGGCTCCTTGTTGGAGCTCACAGATGAGTGAATCACCACAGAAGGGAGGTCCACAGTGATAAGAAACCCAACTTAGAAGCACTGGGGCTGTATTCTGGAAGACGAGCTTGTGGAAGAGAAAAGAAGTACGTTTCCTTCAGCAGGAACAGCATGTGCAAAGCCAGGGCACGGAGAGAGATACGACATGGTATAAGGCCAGACTAGAAAGGAGGTCAGGACCAAGCTGTGGCCATTTTAGCCTTCACCTAAAGCATATTAGGCGAGAGGGAGAGAGAGGGGAAGGAACCAGCATGGAACCAGCATGGCTTCCTGCCACTGCAAACAAACCAGATGCATGCTGCACTTTGTGCATATCCTTTACGTGGGTACTGGGGAATCGAACTCAGGCTGTTGGGCTTTGCAAGCAAGCACTTTTACCTCTGAGCCATCTCTCCAGCCCCCAGATGTGAGTTTTTTGAAGGTTACTCTAGCTGCTTCAGTGCCCATTAGAATCAGAATTAGAGCCCAGTTCTCTGGACTTCTCAGGGGACACCCCAGGAAGTTCTCTGCATTGGGAAGGAAATTAAATAGTGGCCATGATTCTAGAGCTGTGTTTCCTGGGTTCAAACCCTAGCTTTCCCTTATAGCTGTGTGCCTTGGGAAAGTTTTTTTTTTTGTGTGTTTTTTTTTTTTTCTCTGTGCTTTAGTTCTCCATCCACACAGGTCTGCAGGAGAAAATGCTCCTGAGACATGTTCCTTTACAGTCGTTCAGGGTGCTGCCGTCTGGCTCTCTTGTCCCCAGCAAGTACTTAACTCTCATAGTGCTTCCTCGCCCCAAAGGCTCTGTAGATGATCAAACAGAACAGCAGCGATAGCTCCTGTCTTCTCACATGCCCGTTCCACTTGGAATAGAAGTCAAATTACAGAATGGCCTAAGGGCGGGGCCATGTAATCCTTCCCACCTATCACCTCTCCACCCTCCAGCCCAGCCCCAGTGACCTCACACTCCCACACTGGGCACTCCATCTCACAGCTTCCACTGGTGATGCTCCTGCTAGCTGGAATGTTGCTCCCAGCCTCTCTCTCTTCCCAAGTGTCACCTGCCCCTACTCCCTGCTCTGCCACCAACCCGAGTCCCTCAGTCCTAGTGTCTTCATTTCTTCATACCCTGACCTCCCCCTAAGATATTCTGTAATTTGCCCAGCCCTATCATAAGCCTGCTGGTGTAATGGGGTAACCAGTGCTTGGTTTGCAGCTATGTCGGCAAGGCTGAGCTCTGAGCTGGGAGCTCAGTCTGTATTGAACAGATGAATGAGTGGGGCCTGGGAGTGACATGCCCAGGAAGAGATGGAGGCTCGGGACCTAATGCCACTATGTTGGTTCATTTTGGTCCATTTTCAGCCCATCCTCCGGCTTCACACTGACCATCCAAAGACATGAAATGGGGAGAGGAGAGCCACAGACCACAGAGGGAACCTGCTCTGGCTCCTGAGCAAACCCACCCAGCATCCCACATGGCTGAGGAAATGTCTGGCAGTGGTTCCCAGCCTTTGAGTAATATGCAGCCACCCAGGGGTGCTCCCTGACCCCTGAGGCAACCTCTCTGGGCTCTCCTCTTCTCCTTAGGGAAGTGAGAATAAGGGTTTGATGGGCACAACAGGCACGAGTGAAGTGATGGACATGTAAGATGCTTAGCTTGGCCCCGATCCGTGTGGCAGCTGTTGTCACCCTTTCCTTATCCCTGCATCTGTCCTGTGTGTGTCATCACACAGGCAGGGACAAAGCATCCATGGGGCAGGGGGGACTGGGTTCTAAACACCTATTGGCCAGCAGAGCACCCCTTCCTTATCCCTGCACCCTGTGTGTGTCATCACACAGGCAAGGACAAAGCACCTAAGGGAGGGCTGGGTTCTAAATACCTACTGGCCAGAGGGCTGCTCACATCATAGAACTCAGTGAGCATGCGAGTGAGGTAGGACATGACCCGCCAGGGCACTGCTGGGAGATATGCAGGGCGGGAGGAGGGACAGGCTGAGCTAGATTTGAAGAGGAACTCCAAGAAGGCTGCCCAACCAGGCTTCGGGACACTGGGGACTCCCCAGCCTAGAAAACTTTAGACATTTCCAGTGGGAAAGAGTCATAAACACAGCTCTGAAGTAGAGGAAATTCCCGATGGAGGGGATGCCAAGGTTGGACACTAGACCACTGCCAAGGCCATCAGCACAGGCCACAGCAGGGGGACCCTGCAGCTATCACTGGTTTGGGCAAAAATTCTGCACCCCCCACACACCCAGGGAGAGCTGTTCTGAGCTGCAAGAGTGGATCCTGGGCTCTCAGTAGGGGTACAGAATGGACACTGACCACTCAGAGGCCCTTTCTCTCTCAGAAACCTCCTGTCCAACCCCTTCAATTGCAACTGCCACCTGGCCTGGCTCGGCAGGTGGCTGAGGAAGAGGCGTGTGGTCAGCGGGAACCCGAGGTGCCAGAAGCCGTTCTTCCTCAAGGAGATCCCCATCCAGGACGTGGCTGTCCAGGACTTCACCTGCGATGGTGAGTGGGGAGGGCAGGTGAGGGCCAGGCGGGCAGCTGAGAGATCCGACTCCTCTCTGCCCAGTGTCACAAGGCCAAGCTCTAAAGGGCGCTAAGCATCTGCTGCTAGCCCACATGACTTCTTTCTGGCAAACTAAGAAAAGGTGGACACCTACCTGAAATCATTTTACCCCATCAGTCAGACACCCACCCATCAAAATCTACTGGATTCGTTAAAACAAGACCTCCCCTCTGTGACCAACATCACACCAAATATACTAAGCTACCATTCCATCATGTGTGGTGCACAGCCTGTGCAACTGGACATAGGCCTCATCTTCCTGTCTATGTTACAATGAAGCTCAGAGCATGAGCCCATGAGAAACAGACTTCAGGAAAGTGTTGTCGCTGATAGGAACACAAGCGTCTGAACTCCAGCCAATACAGCTCTTTACTTGATGAATTGGGGGCTCTGTAAGGACAGGTGAACTGGTTTGCAAATTAAATGAGATTAAAGTAAAGTATAACAGGGATAGAGACACCGTTGTAACCCCAATAGTAATAGAGATAGAGGTGGTGGCGAGGAGGGAAGAAGGAAAAGGACAGGGCTCGGGTGTTCTGGCTGGTTCCAGATCTGGTGAACAGGGTGCTGTCTCTTTCCCATCTGTTGCTGTGGGCCCAAGTTAGCAGCCCGAGCAGTCTTCATTTTATGGGGAGCTCAGTAAAAAGCAGTATTCCCTTCCCACACCCCAGGCATACATTCTTCCCTTCTGACCACAAAGGACGCCAGGAGCTACCTTAGTCCTGGCCTGCACTGGATGCTGTAGCTGGGCTGAGCTGATTTTTTGCTAAGAACAGCCTGGCCTGTCACACAGCCTGGCTTAGCAGCTCCCCCGACAGGACAGGGTTCATCTCCCATACTCACGCCCTCGGGGGCCCGCCCGTTCCTAACAGGCAACGAGGAGAGCAGCTGCCAACTGAGCCCACGCTGTCCCGACCAGTGCACCTGCATGGAGACGGTGGTACGGTGCAGCAACAAGGGACTCCGCGCGCTCCCCAAAGGCATGCCGAAGGATGTCACAGAGCTGTAAGTACCCCGCCCCTCCCCGCCCCGCCACCTCCACAGCACTGTGGGGCGGGAAGCCTGGCTTGAGTGGTTCCCAGCAAGTCAGCAGCAGAGCTTTGCCAAGAGGGCAGGGCTTGGGGAGACTTTGATGGGGTGACAGGAAGCCTAACTCCCACCAGCTCTGCCTGGCAGGGGGAGGCTGTCTGCCTCTGCACTCCCTGAAGGTACTTCACAGTGCATGCGGGTGGCGTTTACTGCCTCATATCCTGTGTCCCCTGAAGCACTTGTTCTGCACCCTGCCTTCCTAGACGGCCTCTGGCAGCAGGCAGGGTAGCGCCAGTGGCGCCTGGGGCCATGAAGAGGAGGTCTCAGCGCTGAGTACCCATTCACTCTAGATCGGGGCTTCTTCTCCCACCTAGGCCCCTCCCACTCACACCCTGGATCTTCTTCCTGGACTGGAAGCTCCCAGTTAAATGAAGCAGGTGCTTATTTTCTTCAGAAGGTTCACGGTGCTGTGCGGAACACCTTGTCTGGCTCAACAGGCACAACCCCGCAGTCAGAAAATAGGTGCAGGTGCAGCTGGGGTGGAGGGACGGCACAGGCTCCTACCGCTGGCCCATGCTCCACCACCCCTCACTTTGATGCCATCATTCCTTTTTGTTTGTTGGTTTTGGTTTGGTTTTTCAAGGTAGGGTCTCACTCTATCCCAGGCTGACCTGGAATGACTGTGTAGTCTCAGGTGGCCTTGAACTCATGGCGATCCTCCTACCTCTGCCTCCTGAGTGCTGGGATTAAAGGCATGTGCCACCATGCCCGGCTGCCATCATTCTTCACTGAGCACGAGGCGCCTCATGGGTCAGGCCCTCTGCCAGCGTTGAGAGAGGGTTCTTAGCAAACCAGGTGAACCAAGCCTCAAGAGGCTCGTGGTTTACTGAAGCTGGTGGACATTTTGGCCACTCGTCTCAGAAGCTCATGTGACGTGGTGGCCATGAACAGTGCTGTGAGGAAGAGGGAAAAGGTGGCCTCTCTAAAGGAGAATTTTGCTCCCCAGCCCCAGTGCTGAACTGTGAAGGGTGAGGAGCAGGTCCTTAGCCAGGAGACAGCTGATGTTCCTGCACCAGCAGAGACCCTATGTCAGGAGCAGACAGGGCCATTCTAGGAGCTGACAGAGGGCCAGGGTGCCCCAGGAACAAGACTTAACCATCACCCCACACTGCCACACCTGCATTTTTAGGGTTCTCTCTCAACCCCAGGCCCATCCCATAGACCAGCTTAACATGCAACCCTCAGACACAAGCACCGAAATGTGACCCAGATTCCTCCCTCTTTGACCTGCCTGTCCAGAGTCTCCTGGGATAATCTCTTAGGATAGCAGGCAGAGCCTTAGGTCGGGCTGTCACTGCTGGCATTTCCGGATACTCAAGAGGCTGTCATAGGAGGTCTCATAGTCACTCAAAGTCCATGTCAACTGCAGGTTCAGATTGAGGCCAAGTCTTTGATAATCCATGTGAGCAAATTCAATGTCATGTTGGTGGGCATCAAACCCATTCCTTGGGCTGAGCTGTGCCCAGGGATGGTGCACAGAAAATGACTTCAAACGTACTCCTTCCTGACTAAATAGCCAAGAGATCCATATCAAAAGGCAGAAAATGGGGCTGGAGAGATTGCTTAGTGGTTAAGGCACTTGCCTGGAAAGCCAAAGGACCTCAGTTCAATTCCACAATACCCACGTAAGACACATGCACAAGGTGGAGCTTGTATCTGGAAACCCTGGCACACCCATTCTCTCCCCTCCCCCCCTTCTCTCTCTGTCTCTCTCTCTTTCTACCTCTTTCTCTCTCTCAAATAAAATATTCTTTTTAAAACGCAAAAAATGGGCTGGAGAAATGGCTTAGTGGTTAAGGCGTTTGCCTGTGAAGCCAAAGGATCCCGGTTCGATTCTCCAGGACCCACTTAAGCCAGATGCACAAGGGGCACATGTGTCTGGAGTTTGTTTGCAGTGGCTTGAGGCCTTGGTGTGCCCATTCTCTCTCTCTCTCTCTCTCTCTCTCTCTCTCTCTCTGCCTCTCTTCTATGTCTCTCTCTGCCTGCAAATAAATAAAATTAATAAATTTAAAAAAAAAAAAAGTCCAAAAAAGCTCATATATAGCCAAGATATATTGATGGGAAGATGCCTGATTGTCCGAAGTGAGAGGGGTAGCACTTGCCTTGTCCAGGCAGGGCTTTCAACACTGTCCAGGGAACTGACTTCAGACCGTGAACCATCCATTTGTTGGGCTGGGTGGACGGGACCAGCAGGAAAATGAGCATCAGAGAAAGCAAGAGCTGGCGGTCCTGGCACTCTGCAGCATGGGTCCCAGCACAGGAATGTAGAGTGTGGTTGGATCCAGGGTTCCCAGTGTCACTTTCCAGTTCCCTTGGGCATCCTCACCCACCTCATTCAGACAAAGGCACCAGCTAACATAACCAGATTTTCATCAAGATGGCGTCGAAGGCGAAGAAGGAGGCTCCTGCCCCTCCCAAAGCGGAAGCCAAAGCAAAGTCTCCAAAAACCAAGAAGGCAGTGCTGAAAGACGTCCCCAGCCACAAGAAGAAGATCCACGCGTCACCCACTGTCCAGTGACCCAAGACACCTCCAGAGGCAGCCTGAATAGCCTGGGAAGATCGTCCCCAGGAGGAACAAGCTTGACCACAAAGCCATCAAGTTCCCCTGACTACAAGTCAGCCACGGAGTAGACAGAAGACGACATCACACTGTGTTCACCATGGACGTCAAGGCTAACAAGCAGACGGCCAGACAGACACTGACCCTGATCAGTTCTGATGGAAACAAGGAGGTGTACATTCAGCTGGCTCCTCGTTATGATGCTTTGGCTGTTGCCAACAAAATCAAGGTCATCTAAACTGGATCTAGCTGGTTAATTCTAAATACACTTTTTTTCACGATAAAAAAAAACCCACAAGTTTAATTCACTGAGAAATAGCAGAACCAAAATTCTCCGATAGCTCTCCACAGGGCAGGTGTGGAAGTATGTTGCTATAGCAGTAACAACTCAGGCTTAAAGCCCTCCAGGTGGGAAGACGTTTCTTCTTCCCCAAAATTCTAATGTCTACTTGGAAGCTCACAAGCCAGCTAGTCTGGTGTTCACAGCAGCACAACCACAAGGGAGCTGAGACCCTGTCTCAAACAGGGTGGAAGGCAAAAGACCAATGCTCGAGCCCTGAGCACACATACATACACATGCGTGAAATAATATAATAATAAAATGAATTTAAAAGTAAGATAGGGCTGAAGAGATTGTTCAGTAGTTAAGGCACTTGCCTACAAAGCCTAAGGGCCTGAGTTTGATTCCCCAGTACCCACATAAAGCCAGATGCACATCTGGAGTTTGTCTGCAGTGGCTAGAGGCCCTGGTGCACCCATATTCTCTCTCTCACACACACACATACATACACACACACGTACATAAATAAATTAATGTTTTAAAAAGGAAGATAGAGAGCAGATTAGGAGGATGTTCAGTGATGACTACCACACACATACATACAGTATACAGAAAGGAGGAAGGAAGGAAGGAAGGAAGGAAAATGGAGCAGCATTTTCAAAGTCCTTTCAGAATCTTGTGGATGAGTCACTGAAACACAACCACTGGAAGCTTCTGAAAGGCTAGCTGCTCTGTGGGAACTGCACCCACATCAGTGAGCTTTCCTTCTCTGTTACCCTAAATCCCACTGGTCTGTTTTGCAATTTAGGTGGGGCTGTCCTCCAGCAGTGCTCTCACAACATCACACACCTGTCACTGAGTGAGGCCGGTCTCCCAAGTATGACACACTCCACCGAGAAGTATAAAGAACACGGTGTCCTTGTTCTCAGCACCCATCTCACCAGAAAGGTCTTAAATAAGAGGAAGCTACCAAGCTCACTGCAGATTTTCCAAACTTATAATTTTCACCTCAAGCCCAAATTTTATCCTCGGCAACAAGTGTCACCCGTGGTGTGCCATGTGGAGAACTCAGTTTGTTCACGTTCAAGGTTCTGTCTCCTCAGGATCCCTGTCTGAAAAGCCAGTCTGCCAGTCATTCTTCTAAGTGAAAATAATGTCTCATGGAAAGTCCAACATAAGTTAGTTAGGGACACGAACTCTTTTCCTGGGGACAGCTATGCACACCTGTGCTGCATGCAGAGTGCCTTATGAAAACTTTCTGTTGAGTCACGGGTGATACAATGAATCATCTTCACTGCCTTGCCAATGCATCCTTAAGTAAGGCTTGCATTGTCGTTGCTTTGTTTGCTTGGTTTTTCTGCAAACACACGGAGGTAATGTGGCTGTCTTAGCCACAGTGCCCTGCCCCACGCTGAGGTCTCACAGTGATGTTTTCCACTGGCGCTTATGACATCAGTGCAGATGTGAGCCCGGTGCAAAGGAGAAACTAGGGCTTTGATATCATTGCAAAAATAGTTAGGGTTATGCTAGCAATGTAACTTAGCTGGTCAAGTGCTTCCCCTGCTTGAACCAAGTCCTGGGTTCAATCCTTGGCCATGCATAATCCAGGCATCGTTTATATTGAGGCAGGAAGATCAGAAGTTCAAAGTGATCCTCAATGACACTGAGAGCCTGGGATACATGAGACCTTGCCCACACCCCTAAATGCAAGTTTGGAGACTGGAAAGATGCCTTAGTGGCTAAGTGCACTTCCGGCACAAACCTGAGGAGGCCTGAGACTGCCCAAGTTCCAATTTCCAGAACCCATGTAAACAGCTGGACATGGCCACCTACGTTTGTAAATTCCAGTCCTGTAAGGAGCAGAGAATAGCTGGGACTCAGAAACAGCAAGCTGTGAAACCAGTAAAAGACTTCATTTCAAGGAAAAACTAGGTGTGTGAGTGATGGAGGGGCATATCTGGTGTTCTTGTCCAGCTGCCTCAGATGAGCCCATGTGCATACAACACACACACACACACACACACATCACCACCACCACCACCACACCACCACCACAAACACTAGGCATATTCAAAAGGAAAAAAAACAAACAAACAAACAAAAAACAAGTGTGGGCCTAAGACCTCAGAGAGTTGGGATCCCAGGGGCCTGTGGATGACACTTGAAGAGCCACTACACTCTTCACGGCGGCAGGCCTGGGGTGCTGGGAGACGCCTGCTGTCAGCAGCATCAAGCCCCTCATTGCAGAGGCAGCCGATCCGACAGGCTTTTCTTAAAACAGGGACTGGAGCAGGAGCAGGATGTATCTGCCCCAAAGTCACTGACATCACTCTTCTACAATGGAGGGGCCTTTGGAAAGGACAGTTATTGCCGTGTAAATACCCTTTCAGAAGCAGGCCTCCCTCCCTCTTCTAGAAGAATTAAAATCTCAAGATGCATTTGCTTCCATTTCCAAGAATGTTGATAGACATCGGGCCTTCCTGATTCTGCAAACAAGCTCAGCGAAGCTGTGTCTTCTTCAGAGCTGGAGAAAGGATTGAGAATCTGATGGTGGGCTTACAGGTCACCCCTCATTCATATCCAGGAAGTTCAGGTGCTGACTTAGGTCTGAGAATCATGATCATGAATTTATTCTCCTACAACTTATACCACACTGTCTCATGCCCTCCTCCCCCCACACACGTACAAACTCATCACCAGGAGATATAAGGTCTGCCACATCCTAGGATGCAGGCTGGCACTGTGCACCCACCCAGAGCCTGGGCGGGAGACAGGAGGACAAAGGCTTGGACTGGAAGGCAGGAGGACCAGCACAGAGCTTGAGAAAGTTGTTAAGAGTGAGTGTGGCAGGAAGTGGTCATAAGGACCCATTGGGTGAAGGGGAGCCAGACCTGGCACTGTTCTCTCCCCGGGGTCAGAGGATGGGAATTGGAGGGTCCAGAGAGTAGCTCTGTGGAGGTTTCTCCTTGGCTGCAGCTTACTTGGGGTGTGGACATGCATGCAGAAGGGTAGCATCATGTAGCTGGGGACAAAAACAGATGTGTCACAGGAATGCGTGCTTTAGGATAAGGAGGAAGGGGACGGGATCTAAGCAACTCCGCCTGTGCTGGCCTTTAGAAAAGCAAGTAAGTCTTTTTTTTTAAGTTTTTTTATTGCCAACTTCTATACCTACATACAAAAAATGCATGATATTTCCCTCCCCTGCCCCCATACCCCTTTAGAACTCCAATCTCCATCATATCCCCTCCCTCTCTCCATTAGTCTTTCTTTTAATTTGATGTCATCATAAGCAAGTAAGTCTTATCTGCGCTATAGACCAACCCAGCTGCCATGGCCAGAGCTCTTGCTGTGTGCCAGGGACTGCACAGGCTTTTGAAAAGCAGTTGGCCTCATCTGATCCTGCCTCCACCCCCTAAGCCATACTCCCAGGTAAACAGCAGCATTCCCATTCTGCACACCAAATCACTGAGGCAGGGACATTGAGTATTTTTTTTTAATTTCTCAGTTGAGTTGGAGATTATAGCTCAGCATAGAGTCCTAGCCTAGTATGTGTGAGGCCCTGGGTTCCATCCCTAGCACCAATAATAATAATAATAATAATAATAATAATAATAATAATAGTTTTAGTTTGACACAATAACTGTACATACTTATAGGATATAGTTCAACATCTCATTCAAGTGAACAATATGGAATGATCAGATAGGAACAACTGGGGTACCGATCACCCAAAAGTATCATTTCTTGGAGTTGGGAACATCCACAATCCTCTCTGAGGCTAGTTTGAAATGCACACTTAGCTGATGTCCGCCCCTAGCTTCCCCGCTATGCTGTGGAATACCCCAGCTTGTTCCTCTACCCACCTTCCTCCTGTTCTCCCTTCCCACTCCTCTCCACCCTGGGGATTGCCATTCTATTCTCTACTGCCATGAGGCCAAGTGTTTACCTTTGTATCAGGAGAACATGTGGTATTTGTTTGTCTGTGCTTGCTTGAGGAACTTGTATGAACCCACTGCTGACAAGCAGCAGCAGAGCGTCGATGCAAGCTCTTGCCTATCGGCCCCCAGTGCGACCAACTCACTAAGCCTCTGTCCCTTGGTGCAGAAGCCATGTCCCATGTCTCAGAGATATCTTGCTGGGGATTTGCAGTGAATGGCCATGAAAGCTCTCAGAGCCTGCCACCTGCATCAAAGCTGGAGGAGGCAGACCAGGAGACCTGCTGGATACTGCCTTGTCTGGACACTGCCTGTGTTCCGGCCAGCCTATGCTGACCCTTGGGCTTCTTTAGCCATGCAGCTGCAGCTGACAATGGGGTCACCTTCTTCTGTGCTCCACGCTAAGCACACTTCCCCACCCCACCTGCATCCTTGTCTCTCCCTGGCACAGGGAGAAACAGAAGGTGCCCTGACTAGCTGTAGGGGTTTCCCCTATCTTTGAGGGGTGGGGGATGTCTGAGCATAGCCCTTAGAAGGCCTAATGTGGGCCTGGCCTGGAGAGACCATCATACATGATATGAGCAGAGGACAGTTCTCAAGCCTATTGGGTGTGAGGAGGAGAAGGGCTAGGGAGTACTGTGCACAGAATGAGAGTAGAAAGCTCCTTCGCCCATTCACAGGGTGTGCTGCACAAGACACCGTCCTTGGAACTGGAGTAGTGTGGTGACTGCCACCGTCGCAGCCTTGACCTTAGGACATAGAACAGGGACAACAGCAGTGAGGAAACTAACCTGTGGCAGAGGCATCTTGGGTAGGGAGCCCAGGTAGATTTCACAGGAGGGTGAAAGGAAAAGAAAGTATATGTTTTGAAGAGACCTTCAAGGTATAAAAACATGATACCAAGGTCCCAAGGCCCTAAGGAAAATAGGTAGACCAAGAAAGGGGGTGGTGTGTGTATGCTGAGGGCTGTGGGGCCAACTCTCATCCCTAAGGGACAGTCAAGAAGCAGGAACTTTAAGCAGTGAAGTGGCATGAACTAACTCTTACTATAAAAATATTCTGCTATAGCCGGGCGTGGTGGTGCACACCTTTAATCCCAGCATTTGAGAAGCAGAGGTAGGAGTTTCAGGCCACCCTGAGACTACATCGTGAATTTCAGGTCAACCTGGGCTAGAGTGAAACCCTACCTCAAAAACCCAAAAAACAAAACAAAACAAGAAAAAGAAAATAAATATCCTGCTGAGAAAAGATAGGGAAGGGCTGAAGAGATGGCTTAGCATTTAAGGCGCCTTCCTGCTAAGCCTAAGAACGCCTGTTCGATTCTCCAGGTCCCACGTTTAGCCAGGCAAGGGCACAATGCTGCACTTGTCCACAAGGGGGCGCATGCGTCTGGAGTTCGTACACAGTGGCTGAGAGGCTGCTGGCATGCCCATTCTCTCTCTCTCTCTCTCTCTCTCTCTCTCTCTCTCTGTCTCTCTCAAAAAGAAAAAAGGGAATGGATAGCAAGGAATCCAAGCCTTTCTTTTGATGATTATATTTATTATTAGGTAGAAGTAAACATGTATTTATGTATATATTCACAAACATCAAAAGTTGTTGAACATTAGTGTGCCAGGCACTGCTCTGAAATCTACCCACCCCGACCCTTATAACATATCAAGGTAACAATTATTACAAATGCCATTTTGCAGCTAGGTAAATGCAAGCTCAGAGAGGCCAAGGTCACAGAGCTATTAGATAGACAGCATGCCAGCCTGAGCTGTGTCACTTCTGAGCTGTCCTTGCTTCACCCAGACCTCTCGTTGATCCCGGCCTGGAGTGGGGACCCCTGGAAGGTGGCTACCCTCTCCCACCATCACCACTCAGTTGAATCTGGAGTTCTGTTGTGGGAACCTGTCAGCTCTGCAAAGCTTGAACCAGGAACAGGGAGGGTCCACGCAGAGAGAACTATGTGTGTGGATTTTCATGCAAAGCAGGTGTGTTCTTGAGAACTTGCACCGCCAGTGCTGAAAGGAAACGTTTAAATTCAGGTCAATGCGGAGGTTGACCTGCAGAAAAAACTGTGGTGGTTCTGAGACTGGGGAGACAGAGGTAGGGTGTGGGGAGGCTTCTCAAGAGTCCCTATGGGGTCGAGCTGCAGCTATAGGCAAGTCTGGAGTTCAGAGTCTTCATCAAGGGCTTCCCACAAAGACAGCTCTCCACACAACCTCATCTCCATTTCTGAAGTGAAGCCTTTTGATTCTGCATCTTCTAAACCACAATGCCAGGGCCCTGGGGACATCCTGTACTCAAAGTAGCTTCAGCCCAGCTCTGCTTGTGCCAAGTGCGGCCCCTCCCCCACCGGGAGTCCCTCGATTTTCATTGTCCGGGTGATGTTTCCTGGGCATTGCCAGTGCCAGGCAGCGTGCGGGCAGGCTGCAATGAGCATGCCAGCAGAATCAAAGAATCACACAGAAGGTGTCAACAGGGAGTTAACTTCTGTGAAGAAATCATCCAGAGCTTAAGGACTATAATGTCGCCCATGGGTATGGGAGCTGAGTTGGGAGGAGGTGCTGGGGCTGTGAGCTGAGCATCACAGGATGAAGTCAGACAAGGAGACAGAGGAGGGGCCGGTGCAGGCAGAGATCTGCCACCCACTCTTTGGACATTCTAGGAATTCTAGAGGAGCCGGAGCCAGAGGTCACAGGAGAGTTGCCTGTGAGATGAACCAGAGAGCGGAGGCAGGGTCCTGATGGTAATTCCATGTGTCAGTCTGGCCAGGTTGCAGTGCCCAGTGTCATAATCAAATACTTGTTATAGATGGTGCTGTAAATGTATTTTATAGGTGTAATGGACACCTGCAGCCCATGTGGGGATAATTACAGTTCCTAATGAGCAAAAAGCAGAGTGGTCACTTGCTTGTAAAGTATAGACAGGTAAACAGTAGATCTGTTAATGCCAAGCGGGGTTCCTTGTGTTGACTAAGGACCGAAGCAGAGGGAATGAATATCCTGAGCACATCATGGAAACTTGCCTTTTTCAAAAACTCGGTGACTGCCTCTGATGTCTCCGGGTTTCTTAAAAGGTCAGAAAAACAGCTAAGTTTTCCTTTGACAACACGGCACTGTAGTATGGCGACTTCATGGCTTAGTAGAGAAGGGCTACCTAGCCCTTCACAGCTATGACAGAGCCCTCGGAGCCTGGCCTGTGTCCATCCATCAGGGCACCCCAGAGACACAGAAGCCAATGGCTGGAGTCCATGGCAAAGTCTCTGAGAGACCAGAGCAAAAATCAAAGCGGAGCCCTCAAACACCTTGGCATTCTCTACCTCAACCCCCTGCGCCTTCCCCCCCAGAGCACAGGCTACAGTTGATCACGGGCTTCTCGGATAGATACTCCTCTTCTTCCTCTCCCTTAGATTGTCAAGTCCCCCAAAGTTGGCATCATGGCTGTCTATTCGCCAGTGTATATGATACCTGGCACATAGCAGCTGTTCAATGAGTACTTGCACCTGAATGAAGGAATGCAGGAATGAGTGAATGAATGAATGAATGTGTTCTCTTAGCCCCTCAGCCTGAGGCCATAATCTTAAGTATATTCATGGCTAAGCTCCTATCAAGCAAGCTCCCTGAGGGCAAAACTAGGTTCTGGTTCATCTGTATATCTTCCCTGGCCCTAACAAGCTCACACGAAAGCACCAGGGACCAAGAGGACACCATCTAATATGTCATGGCCACCTGAGGCCTTCTGGAGTCCATCCCAGGGTTCTGTGCCAGAGAATCCCTCAGGGTGGCCACAGCTAAAGAGTTATTTGGTCTTAACTGAAAGTAATATGAATTCCAACTTGCCAAGTTTGGCCATGTCTTGCCTTAACCCATCTCTACCACATGCATCCCACTTGAGTCTTCTGGACCCCAAGCAGTGTACTAACACCCCCAAATTGTGTCTCCCAGTGGCAGTCAACCCTGTTCAAAATGCAGATTCTCCAAACTGCTGGATCTGAACTGACTTAATTAAAGCAACCCCAGGGGATGGTGATATGTAAATACGTACTAACGCTTGACACACACTGGGCCAGCATAAGAGAGGCCTCTTGGAGCTTTAGGCAGGCACTGGACAGACCAACAGCAGTGACTCTGTGTTGATACTTTGAGAGCTTTGTGTGGAGGGAAACTCATCCAGAGACCAAGCAGGTCTGGAAAGTTGTCTTCATAGTTTTGCAACTGTGTCCCGAGCAACAGGCTGCCTGAGAAAGTGGTCTTATAACAAGAGAAAGAGTGAAAATGCAACTACCCTGCGGCCCCTCTTGAGGGTGGCGATGACCTTGATGGACAATCATAGCCCTTGTAATTCATATAATTACAGTAAGACATCCTTCCCTTGTGTCACACTTGAGTCTCTAGAAGGTTTCCTGGCTGAACAAGGCCATGGGGTCCAAGCAGGTCTAGCAGGTGTCTGCCCGTCCATGAGGAGCCCCTGTCTGTGGGTGCACCCTCACTTTACAGCCTGGTCCCCTTCAGCCATGTGCTCCTCCTGCTGAGAACCATAGCAGCGTTCCACATAGCTATGGCATGTTCCTCCTTCCTCAGTTTGCACATGCACGTCAGAGATCCTCAATGTTGAATTCAAACGCTTAAGGTTCAGTTCCCCAGCTACTCTCCTAAGTAAAAGCTGTGTGGAATTGTGGTACAGTCAGGAATACCTGTCACTTTGTTGGCACTTGGATGAGTTTTCAGCCTCCCCAGTAGTCACTGCCACCTGAAGGGAGAAGCTTCCCTAACCAAAAGTGAGAGTAGCATTAATAGATGGGCACAAACATAAGCATTTGAGGGCGATTTGGTGGACATACTACATCCATGTAGCCAAACAACAGTAGTAGCTTCCCCCTAGGGCATATGACTTCCCCATCCATAGGCTTTTGACTAGGTTTACACCACCAGGCATGCATTCTGTCCATGGAATGGGCTTCAAACTCAATCCAAGAGCAGGTGGTTTGGTTTGCACCAGTTGGTGCTTTGACCTGGCTGTCCAGCTGTCCAACTTGCAGGGACCACTGCTACTTAAGACCATTGATCACTTTCCTCCCCCAGTAGGCTGCATGGATCTTTCCAGCATCGTGACTGCTAGTAAACAAGGAGGAGGGGCTGGAGAGATTGCTCAGTGGTTAAGGTACTTGCCTGCAAAGCCGAACGACCCAGGATTTGATTCCCTAGTACCCATGTAAGCCAGATGCACAAAGTGGCACATGCATCTGGAGTTGGTTTGCAATGGCTAGAGGCCCTGGTGTGCCCATACTTTCTCTCTCTCTGCTTGCAAATAAATAAATAAAATATAAACAAATGTTTTGAAAATTAGCTTAAAAAAAGAAAGAATAAAAACAGGGAGATGGTTTCTAGCTCGTCCCCAGCTTGATTTCTCAGTGTCCTGCAGCCCAAGCATGTGTTGTCTTTAACACTAGGGTCTTATGATCTAGTTCTGGTGGGCAACCAAGAGCCTTGGCAATAGCCTGTATTGTTGTGGGAGGCATCAGAGGCCTCCCTGCTCAACAAATCACTAGAAGGTATTCTACCCTGGTACTGAAAACTTTTTCTAACAATTTATAGTTTCTGAGCATAGCATTATCCACCTCACGAGGTACTTCTATTCATACAATTCCAAACTCTTATTTTACACTCTCTCTCCCTCTCTCATACACACACATTTTATATATATATATAAAATTTCCAAACTTGGCTCAAGCTGTAGCACACCATTTGCTTGCTGTGTAACCTTGGGCAAGTGTTTTTACATCTCTGAACCTTTGCCTCCTCAACTACGTATTGCTGCTACTGAGGGATATTGTTACCTTTTGGCATAAAGTGGGTGTTTGATTCATTGAATATGTCCTGAGAATTTACTTGGTATCAACTGTGGAAAGAGCCCTATCTGAATCCAATGGTAGAAAATTTTAGACAAGAACCCTGCCATCACAAAACTTGCCTGTTCAACAGAGGAAAAGGTTGTTAGTTGAAGAATCACACAAATAAGCAACAGTGACAAATGAATACATGCTTGAGGGGATAGAAAGAGGTCTGAAAAGATGACACAGGGAGCCAGCCAAACCTGAAAGTCAGGAGGCTTCTCTGAGGAAGTGACCAGTGTGCAGTGTCTCTTTCCCAGTGCTGTCACTCTGCACCTCTCTTTCAGGTACCTGGAAGGAAACCACTTAACCGCCGTGCCCAGAGAGCTGTCTGCCCTCCGACACCTGACACTGATGTAAGGAGCCTGGCACTGGGTGGCATGTGTTTTTCCCTCGTGGGGTAACACGGGGAACTGATGTGGAGGGTGAGAGAACAGTGCCACTGGCTGATACAGCACGGGTCAGCCTTCGTCCCAGGTGGACAGGGAGAAAGAGCTGGGAGGAAGGGACCAGGTCGCTGTGCCGGGACTTGCACAGTAAGACCTACATGCAGAAATATGCAAAGCATAGAACTGTAGGCCATCTGAACCACCTTCCTGCTGGGCCTCCCAGAAGGCTTTGCCCTTCTAGCCTCCAAGCAGAGTTCCCGAGTCTCCAGGACCTCTAGCCTTTTGAAGGCTGTGTCCACACTTAGGTCTGCCAAAAGCATGCAAAGGCATGTCTTCCTCCTTCAGTCTCCTATACAGTGCCCCACATAGATGTTTAGACTGAGGACCCTTCTGACCCTGTGGCTACTACTCGCATACCTTCCAAGATCTGGGACCACCTTGAATGGGAAGCAGGGACGCTGCCACGGACAAGGCCTGGGAGTCTTATTCCTCAACACTTCCCTGTCTTGATTCTGTGGGTCCTAGCAGGGTGCAAAATAGTTTGTTGGGAACATGGTAATTGCAAGATGCCCATGTCTGCTTAGAAAGGAAGGGAGCCAGTCCACATGGGGATAATGAGGATCTTTCACAATGAAAAGCCATTATCCTCAGGAAAGTTCAGGACCCCTTATGAAAGGCGGAAGAAAGCCACCTATTTGGGCCTGGTTCCTAAATCTCCTGAAACTAGTCTCTAGATGAAGATTCTCAGCCTTGAAGCTCTGGACATTTGAGGCCAGACAGTTCTTGGTTGTGGAGAGTGGTGATCATTCAGCAACATCTCTAGCCTCTGTTAGATGCCAGTGTTGACTTACCAGGAGTGACACCCGACGGTGCTTATGGACATTGCCAGATCTTGTGGGGGAGCAAAAGTGACCCAGGTAGAGGACAGCTGCTCTGTTCATGCACTTCAGTGGGTGGGGGAATCACCTGAGGAGGAAGAGCAGATGCTGTCACTTAATACTGCCACACCCACCTCCAGCATCTCAGTCAGAATGTGCAGGCAGGGTACCCGAGCATCAGAACTCTTAATACTGCCACACCCACCTCCAGCATCTCAGTCAGAACGTGCAAACAGGGTACCCGAGCATCAGAACTCTTAATACTGCCACACCCACCTCCAGCATCTCAGTCAGAATGTGCAGACAGGGTACCCGAGCATCAGAACTCTTAATACTGCCACACCCACCTCCAGCATCTCAGTCAGAACGTGCAGACAGGGTACCTGAGCATCAGAACTCTTAATACTGCCACACCCTCCTCCAGCATCTCAGTCAGAATGTGCAGACAGGGTACCTGAGCATCAGAACTCTTAATACTGCCACACCTACCTCCAGCATCTCAGTCAGAATGTGCAGGTAGGGTACCTGAGCATCAGAACTCTTAATACTCCCACACCCTCCTCTAGCATCTCAGTCAGAACGTGCAGACAGGGTACCTGAGCATCAGAACTCTTAATACTGCCACACCCTCCTCTAGCATCTCAGTCAGAATGTGCAGACAGGGTACCCAAGCATCAGAACTCTTAATACTGCCACACCCACCTCCAGCATCTCAGTCAGAATGTGCAGGTAGGGTGCCCAAGCATCAGAACTCTTAATACTGCCACACCCTCCACCAGCATCTCAGTCAGAATGTGCAGACAGGGTACCTGAGCATCAGAACTCTTAATACTGCCACACCCACCTCCAGCATCTCAGTCAGAATGTGCAGGTAGGGTACCCGAGCATCAGAGCATTTTCAAGCTTCCCAGTCCCAGCCTTCCCAAAGAAGCTAGTGACAGTTAATGGTGTCTGGGAGAAGCAGTAGAGCATGCCCCAGTTAATAACCCCACATCCATGACCATGCAAGTGACCCTAATTAAACTCAGTGGAACACACACACACAATAGAAAATTAGGAGGTGGGGTCTAGTTGAGAAGAAGGGGCTTAGTGGGGGTGGGAGGACAATAAGAAAGGAAAATAAAGGTCAGATGCTCAAATACATTATATACATGTTTGAAATCATCAAAAAAGAAAGTTAAATTGACAAAAATCAAAGTTCCCCAGGTGATTTTACTGTATAGCTGATGTCACTGCTGCTGTAGGATTTTGTCCCTGAGGAGAAGCTGGAGGCTCTAGTTGGCAGAAGTCTACTTCCCCAACCCACTGTGATCCTCTACCTCCTCTTCAGAGATACTTGCTAAGATGGAATGAATGGGTGCCAGAGGCAAGGAGAGTGGATGGGCAGTGATCAGATGAACTCTTCAGGGAAAAAATGCAACTAGAATAAGGAGAAACTGTTTTCTGTGTTACGTTTTAATAAAATGAAATGGCTGAATATACATTTAATTGTATCATTAAAAGAATAATAAATAAGTGAATGAAAGAGCAACTGTGTGAATGGAAAAAAATGAACATTTGGATGGATGCTTGGTGAATAGATGAAAGAGTGGGCAGATGAGAATGTGAGTGGATAACTAGGAGACGTGTAGGGGTGTGAGTGGGTAGATGTGTGAGTGGGTGATGGATGGGCAAGTGGGTGGGGGATAAATAAATGACTGGTTGGATGGATAGATAGATGAGTGAGTAGGTGGGTGAGTGGGTAGGTGGATAAATTGACAGATGAGAGAAAGAGTGGGTAAATAGGAAAATGGGTAGGTGTACAGATGGATGAATGAATGGATGAGTGGGTGGATGGATAGGTAAATGGGTGAGTGGGTAGGTGAGTGGGTGGATGGATAGGTAGGTGAGTGGGTGGGGTGGAGAGATGGAACACATGTGTACAGTGGGGAATGACCCACCTTAGATGCAGCAGCAGTAAAACATGACCTTTTTCTTGCTCTCCCTAGCGACCTGAGCAACAACAGCATTGGCATGCTGACCAATTACACCTTCAGCAACATGTCGCACCTCTCCACACTGTGAGTATGGGGACACCCCATGTTTAATGCTCATGAGAGTGGCCGTAAGTGTCCGCCCTATAATCCTCAGGGCTGTGGCCACCCCAGCAAAGGGCAAATCTTACTCATCAGAAGAAAAATGAAGGAGGTTAGGGCTTTGCTGCCTGGCAGACAAAGGAAGTGGGAGCTAATTGCCTCGGAAGAAGGCTGTCTTTGGAATGTCTTCTGGGACGTGAGCATGTCCTTCCCCAGCAGAATGTCTCCCTGCCCAGTTCTGTTCTGTTTGGGCCCATTTGTTTCCCATTAGCTTTGCCTGTGGTAAGCCCATGCTGTTGCACAGTGGAGGGAGGTGGTGGGGATGTTGGTTGGAAAGCCAGCTGCAGTGAGACATGGGGAAGAATGGAAAACGGAAGCTACTGAACTTCCTGGGGTGGTGGGAGAAGTTTCTCTTCTTCAGTTGTTAGGGTGCCTTTGTCAATATATAAAACCTGGGAAATTGGAGGGACCATTTGCTTTGACGGGTCCACAATGTAGACAGTGGCCCCATGAGAACAGGATCAGCCACAGCCTCACCGCTCACTTTCCACAGGATCCTGAGCTACAACCGGCTGAGATGCATTCCTGTCCACGCCTTCAATGGGCTGCGCTCCCTCCGAGTTCTGTAAGTTGTAGGGCCCTGGGGTTGACTTAAATGATCCTGGATCACAGCAGGAGAGTCACTGAGCTTCCCCCATCCCACTCTCCTTATGTAAAGCCCATACCTTCCCATCCAGCACCTTGATTTGCTCAGTGGGGTGGAACGTATACCCCTGAGAGTAAGCCATTGCTGGGATCCAGCATACTTGTGGAACCGTGAGCTAAACACTTAGTCCCTTTGAGCCTGTTCTTCCCCTTCAAGGATAAGGGTTTGTGGCTCTCTCCTGCCTCTGGTGAACACTTCAGGGGCATGGGGACACGGGCTGCCCAGGGGTGCTCCCTCAGGCTTCAAAGGAGTGGTACAACAGGGTCCCCTCTACAGAGAGAGAGAGGCATTATTTACTGGGCTATGGCCTAGCTCATAAGAGTCTTATTCGAAAAACAAAATTTTAGGGCTAGGTGTGATGACACACACATGTCATCCTTATCCCAGGAGACTGAGGCACATGAGTTCAAGTCCAGCCTGGACTATATAGTGAGTTTGAGGCAAGATAGCTAGCAAAATTCTGTCTAAAAAAACTGAAAACAGGGCCTGGGGAGATGGCTTAGTGGTTAAGCACTTGCCTGTGAAGCCTAAGGACACTGGTTCAAGGCACAGTTCCCCAGTACTACGTAAGCCAGATGCACAAGGTGGCACATGCATCTGGAGTTCATTTGCAGTAGCTGGAGGCCCTGGTATGCACATTCTCTCTCTCTCTCTCTCTCTCTCTCTCTCTCTCTTTTTCTCTCTCTCTCACTCCCTCTCCCTCTTTCTCTCTCTCTCTCTCTCTCTCTTTTTCTCTCTCTCGCTCCCTCTCCCTCTTTCTCTCTGTCTGTCACTCTCAAATAAATAAATAAATAATAAAAAACTGAAAACAGAAAAACAACAACAACAAAGACAAAACAGGGTTATGGAGGTGGCTCAGTGGCTAAAGGTAATTGCTTGCAAAGCCTTATGGCCAGGGTTCAATTCCCTAGTTTCTAGTATGCAAAATGTGGTGTATATGGCTAGAGTTCATTTGTAGTGGCAAGATGCCCTCGTTCATGTTCATTCATTTTTTTTTCGCTCTCCCAAACAAATAAAAACTAAAATGATATTTAAAAACCTGAAAAACATCAACGTTTTACCAAGTTGCCAGCACTTAAATATCATGAGGTTTCTCCAACCATTCAGGATTTTCACATTCTCTCAGAAAATCAGGAGTCCTGTCCACAGTGGGTCCTCCCTCTGCTCTGCATCTCTGCGTGGCTGAGTGCCGTCACTTCCGGCAGGCTGGCACAGCATGCAGCATCCACACCGGCCCCACCCTCACTGCCTGCCTGGCTCTGCCCTACCCCTGTGAGGGGGCTACCTGCTTGAGGCCGATGAGCTGTCTACAAAGGCTAGAAGGCCCCAGAGTCCCCCTGTTTCTACACAGTGCTCGCCCCTCCTTCACTCTGCGGCTTCACCCATAAAATTAGATGATGATGGTAATTGCCTCACAGGGTCTTAGGAGGATTAAATGAGATGCTGCATATAAAGCATTTAACACAGCTCTGGCCTCTATAAACATGCCATAAATACCCATTCATTACTATTCTCACATCGTACCTTGCTCAAGCAGGAAGACAACCCCCAGCACTAGGTCCCAGGGCCACCTGATTGGTGCCTTCTTACCCTGCATCTATTTTATTTTATTTTTGACCATTTCAGACATGTATATAGTGTTGTAATTTTATCCACCATTGCCCCTTCTTATCCCCACCTCGCACCAAACCCCTTCTTCCCAACTAATACTCCATGTCCATGACTTGTGTTTGTGTGTGACCCATTGAGTTAACTAGGGTTGCTGACGTTGGCATGGGGTGGGGGGGGCACATTATTTACTGCAGTAGAGATAACTTGCCAGTGGTACACCGCTGTAGAATATGGCTCCTCCTCCCTCAGCAGGCACAAACTGCATTAACAGCTCCTCTGGGAGGAGCGGAGTCTCTTGTGCCGCAACCCCCCCACCCCGGACGGAACGTTGGCAGGTTCAATCTTGTGTAAGAAACCATAGCGGCTGTGAGTTCATGAGTGAGGCAGCCACGTCATGTCCAGAAGAGAGCATACAGTCCTCTCCCCGTCCTCCAGCTGTCACCTTCTTTGGCCCCGTCTTCCATAATGTTCCCCAAGCCTTGTCAGGAGTGACATAAAAGTCCCAGCGAGGGCTGAACACTCTTCTGCCTTTCTTTGACCACCTAGGCATCCCCCTGCATCACCTTTGCCCATTGCAAAATAGAATCCAGCACTGATCTCTCAATGTATGGGTGTAGACAAATGTTTACAAAACAGGTCAACAACCTGTCCATTCAGCGTAAGGAGTAGTTTCCCCTCCCAGGGCCTCGATCTCCCCACTCCCCAATCACAGGCTTTGACAGATTGACAGTACAGGACCAGGTATGAATTCCCTCCTGTGGAATGACTTCAAATCCAATCAGAAAGTGCTTGGTTAGCCCCGTAGAAGCAGTCATAATACTGTGCTTGGCAGGTTGGTTCTAGAGCACCCAAGGACACGAGGGTCCCCAGCTGGGGAAGACTCTTGATGACTTCTGCATTGCGCCTTCCAGCACTATGAAAGCTCTGTCATTTCTCAGTGTCCTGCAACCAAAATGTGTGGTGTCTTCAGCAATGGGGGCTTTCCATCCAGTTCTGGTGGGCGACTAAAAGTAATGGCAATGCCCTGTATAGCCTCTCTGTCTGACAATTCATTGGGAAGTATCTCTCTCCTGACACTGGAATTTTCTTTTTTGTTAATTTTTTATTATTATTATTTTTATTGACAGCTCCTTTAATTGTAGACAATATCCCATGTTATTTCCCTCCCTCCCCCCACTTTCCCCTTTGAAACTTCACTCTCCATCATATCCCCTCCCCCTCTCAATCAGGCTCTCTTTTCAGTTTGATGTCATGATCTTTTCCTCCTCTTATGACGGTCTTGTGTAGGTAGTGTCAGGCACTGTGAGGTCATGGATATCCAGGCCGTTTTGTGACACTGCGATTTTCAATTGATAACCCATGGCTACCAGGCGCAGCATTATCCACCCATGTGGGGTGTATTATTCATTCGAACTTTTTTTTTTTTTTTTGGAGGTAGAGTCTCGCTCTAGCCCAGGCTGACCTGGAATTCACTATGTAATCTCAGGTTGGCCTCAAATTCACAGTGATCCCCCTACCTCGGCTTCCCAAGTACTGGGATTAAAGTTGTGCACCATGACACCCAGCAGAGAGAGAGAGAGAGAGAATGGGCACACCAGGGCCTCTAGCCACTGCAAACCAACTCCAGTAGCATGTGCCACTTTGTACATCTGGATTGACATGGGTACTGGAGAACCAAACTCAGGTGGTTAGGCTTTATGGGTGCTGAGCAATCTCTCCAGCCCCAAACTGTTTTGTTGTTGTTGTTGTTGTTGTTTTGTGGTTTTTTGAGGTAGGGTTTCACTCTAGTCCAGGCTGATCTGGAATTCACTATGTAGTCTCAGGGTGGCCTCAAAGTCACGGGGATCCTCCTACCTCTGCCTCCTGGGATTAAAGTGCTAGGATTAAAGGCATGCACCACCATGCCCAGCTGGGTTTTTTTAATTATATATTTTATATTACTGTATTTTAATTATATTTATTATTGTACTTTTAAATTATGTTTTGGATTAACTTACAAAGTAGTAGGTTTCCATATGGCTTTTCCATATGTCCTTAGTTTTGGTTAATCTCTTCCTGCTCACATCTCTACCTCTACCTTTCCACCCCGTCTCTACTTAAACCTTTCCACCATATTCCTCCCTGTACTTTCATATCACATGTGCTACCATCACCTCTCAACATCTCCACTCCCACCCCTATCCCGTGGCTTCTTTCTAGCAGTCCTGCCCTCTACAGACACTTACTCCAACTTAAATATACAAATCTAAAAATGCAAAGCTAGGGACTGCATATGAGAGAACATGTGGTGCTTGCCTTTCTGGACCTGGGTTCCCTTATACCTATTTTGTTGGAAAGGAAAGGTGCTAGAAGTTGCTCTCTTGACTATTAATTGAATCCTCTCATGGCTGCAGGGATGCCAGATACCCTGTCCTTAAGTCTGTCAACATCTTTACTCGCTAGCCCACTGTTACTACCACACAGACCCCCATGTTTAATGGGACAATGCCTAGCTATGGCTTCTCCTCACCTTTTGCATCAGTGCTCTAAACTCAAGAAGACAATGCCCATTTTAAAGATGGGGAA
The DNA here is from genome assembly GCA_036365145.1 of Orientallactaga sibirica. Taxonomy (NCBI): domain Eukaryota; kingdom Metazoa; phylum Chordata; class Mammalia; order Rodentia; family Dipodidae; genus Orientallactaga; species Orientallactaga sibirica. The sequence goes on from JAEOAD010000194.1 coordinate 3,158,424, forward strand.
ACTGAGGCATGGCTGAAGTAACTGTGCAGCTCCAAGAGCCGGGAGGAGGCAGAGTCCAGTCTCCTGACTTTGAGCCCCAGGACTCTTTCCACAGTCACAGCCATCAGTAAACAGCACCCAACAAGCCCGGTCCATTCCAGAGTCTTCTGGGCTGATGTGATTTATTGAGGTGCACAAAACACCCATGTCAGCGACAACTCCCGCCACATGTCACCTGCACTGTTATTAAAAATCAATTCTCGGGGGGGGGGCAAAGAAATGCCTGCGCTGACAGAGCGCAATCTGTTATTGTCACTTATTTATTATCCACCTTCTCTGGGGAGTTTCAGAATAGAAACATCAGCGGAACCATTTCCAGTTGAGCACAACGGTGGATGGGCTTGTCTCTCTGACTGGGCCTAGAGCTGGACCATGTCCCACAGAACCCTATCCATCCCCGCCTGTTGTCTGCCATCCCAGTCTAGTGATTCTGGGTGTGGCTGGCTGCCAGAAAGTGGGACTTGCTGATCTTTTTTTCTTTTCTTTTTTTTTTTTTGGTTTTTTGAGCCAGGGTCTCATTCTAACCCAGGCTGACCTAGAATTCATTATATAGTCTGAGGGTGTCTTCGAACTCACAGTAATCCTCCTACCTCTGCCTCCCAATTTCTGGGATTAAAGGCATGTGCCACCACGCACAACGGACCTGCTGCTTTTAAAGGGATCTCTGTGCATTAAAGTACTTGTGATTGAGTCAATTCAAGGGGCCAGGGGAGAAAGAAACAGTCATATTTGCCTGTCCACCAGGATGATGGTGAGCATTGCCAGCCTGCTCCAAGTTCTCCCTTCCCCAGCACCTCGTGTGACCCACAGCAGCCCTACCACCATCATTCGCTCACCGGAATGCATGTCTACTGTAGCATGCTGGGGGAAGCTTTGAGTCAGGAGGCGTGTAGCACGATCATGCTAGAATCATTGACTCTCAGCAATAAAACGACATCTTAAGCCTGTCAGTCCAACCAAGTACCTCAGTGGGGAGCAGCCATTTTCTGCATAAGGGCCAATTCAGGAAAAATAAAAAGGTTTACAGGCTATGTTTTTTTATGGTATTTGCATCCTTCCTCCCAGTAAATGCACATGGAGGGATTTATGTTAAAAAGTAATCCAAAATGAGGGAAAAGTTCTATAAATCAGGGTCCTTGTTGCATTGTTAGTTTTTAACCTAAATTTTAAATATTACCTACAAGAGCCACTGTGGGGAAATGTTTAAAGGAAATTATGGTACAAGTAGTCAATAAAGTACAGTTATTAAAAGAGCTAAAGATAAAAACTAGATGGCAGTGTGGGGAAGCGTTTACTATTTAATGTTAACATGGAAAAAGAAACCTGGCCTCCTTCTATTTTTTAAGCATTTATAGGAAGGCTATAAGGGATCAAGTAAAAGAATGGCAGGTAGCTCGCTGCTAATGTACAATCATTTTCGTAACAAGTGAGGGCAAGGCAATGGAAAAGGCAGCAACAGGCTGATAACTGAGGAGCTGAGGGAAAGATGGCACTGCAAAGCCAGCAAACACATCATCTGCAGCCGCATTTGCGCATGTGTAGATTTTCCTCACTTCTGAAGATTCGTATTTTGATGAAAACTTCAGAGACACTGCTGCAGTTACACTAACACCTGACCAGAAGCAGCTTATGGGAGGAAAAGGTTTATTTCAGACTTACAGTTTCAAGGGGAATACACAAATCTAAAGGGCAAGAAAAGTGTAGCATGAGCAGAGGCTGGACCTCACCTCTGCCACAGCCAGTAGACACCGTGAGCAGTCGGAAGACTGCTGTTTACACCCATGAAGCTCTCAAGATAGCGTGAAGCTCCTGACAATAAAGGGCTCCAGTTGCCCAGGGCTTGCTAGCTTCCAAAGAGCTCACTGCCGTAACAGAGAACCCAGTCTGCTTCTGACCAGCTCTGAACATGACAGCATGCTGTTGAGCTGAAAGTAGCTTCTTGAGGCTTCTAGACTGTAGTGCAGGCATGAACCTTGGAACTTCCAAACTAAAAATAAATAGATTAACATCTACTTAGGGACTGAGAGATGACTCAGCTGTTAAGCATACTTCCTGTGCAAGCAAGAGAGGCTGAGGGGACTTGAAACCACCACAGTTCAAACCTCCAGATCCCACACAAACAGCTGGGCGTGGCTATGTACACCTGTAACCCCAGTCCCACAGGGGAGCAGAGATCAGAGTCCCGAAAGCTCCAGAATCAGTAAAGAGACTCCGACTCAAAACAAGACCAGACAGTAATGGAACAGGACACCTAGTGTTGTGCTCTGGTCTTCCACTCTGGCCACCACCATAGGCAAGCACCCCTTCACCACAGACAAGCATATGGCACCACCTCTCTCTCTCTCTCTCTCTCTCTCTCTCTCTCTCTCTCTCTCACACACACACACACAAGATGAAAAACTAGCTAGAATGTTAGCAATGAAAAGAAAGTCTTGGAAATTTTCCTATCCAGACTCGTCACTTATACGATAAGATGACCAAGTTAAAAGGTTTAGCAGCAGCTTGCTTGAGATTGCTGTGTTCTACTGGCCTGCCATGGACTGGCTACGGTGAGTGATGGCAGCAGAAGGCAAACAGTGAGTGAGACAGGACTGATGACAGCTAGAGGAGGAACTGGGAAGTCGGTGAGCATCTGCACCCCAAAATGTCTCCTGAGAGAAGAACCAGGGGACACAGTGGAGGCACATCACCCAGTCCTGGCTGTCCTCAAGGCTCTGAAAGGGAAACCCTGGCAGGACTGGCACCACTGCTATCTGGTAACCTCTGCCATGTGCCGCACACAAGAGTAAGTGCTTCAGTTACGCTGTTATCACGACGCTCTTCACCCGATGAAGAACATGACACGATGGTTCCCATCTCAAGGAAGAGCACACTGAAGCCGAGTGAGATTAAGGGACTTTTCCAATGTGACACTGCCATGGTCTGTCTGGTATTTGAGCCCAGCACTGTCGGCTTGCAGAGCCACTCTAGCACTGTTGGCTTGCAGAGCCTCTCCTTAAGTCCTGGCTGCAAGGCCGAAACCATGAAGCTGCGAGACTCGTCTGAGTGGGGAGAAGGTGAAGAACATTACAAACAGAGAGTGTGAGTGACCTACACAGGGTCCCTGAAGTCTTGAAGAACAAGTGTGTTTGGGCATTTACAGGAAGCTACAACTGTGACTGTGACTGGAATATGGCTTCTGATGTAGGAGCAGGAAGAATGTAAACAAATTGCCACACAGTGAACCAAGACTGAAACTTTTGTCTCCTGGGGCTCCTAACCCTCAGGTCTTTCCACCATGTTCTTTTTTTTAAAAATAATAATAATTGGGCTGGAGAAATGGCTTAGCAGTCAAGGTGCATGCCTACAAAGCCTAAGGACCCCGGTTCGATTCTTCAGGTCCCATGTAAGCCAGATGCACATCGTGGCACAAGCGTCTGGAGTTCATGTGCAGTGGCTAGAGGCCCTGGCATACCCATTCTCCTCTCTCTCTCTCTCTCTCTCTCTCTCTCTCCCTCCCCTCCCTCCCTCTTTCTTTCTCTAAATAAATAAATATTAAGGGCTGGAGAGATGGCTTAGTGGTTAAGTACTTGCCTTTGAAGCCTAAGGACCCTGGTTCAAGGCTATATTCCCCAGGATCCATGTAAGCCAGATGCACAAGATGGCACATGCATCTGGATTTTGTTCGCAGTGGCTGGAGGCCCTGGTGCACCCATTCTCTCTCTCCTCCCTCTCTCTCTCTCTCTCTCTGAAATAAATAAATAAACAAAATTAAAAGGAAAGAAAAAGAAGAGAAAGGAAGGAGGGAGGGAGAAAGAGAGAGGAGGGAAGAAAGGAAAAAGGAAGGCAGGAACTCTGTTTTGTAGGGAGAGGGGAATGAAGCCATTGCTTTAAACTGTAGGAGGAAAAAACAACAACAATGTTCCTAACAGTTTGTCCCCTGAAGTATAACCCGTGGACCAGCAGCACTGTCACATCTGGGAACTTCTAGACTCTTGGGTCCCACCCAGCTCCACAGGGTGGTTATAAGGCCCCAAAATCTGCATTGTCTTACATCAACACTGAACCAAAGAGAGCCCTCGTATAGTATGCACACTTAAACCCCGTCTCTATTTCAGCTGGAGAAGCAGGGCAGGCTAATTCAGCAGAACAGAAGCCCAAGAATAGGTCCATCAGTTATCATCCTGTTTGTGCCCGCCTGCTTGGCGCTAACCGCCTCTTCATTTTATTAGCACTCCTTGCCCGCATTTGAGTTCTTAGTACTCACCCACAAGGGTGCTTTGTCACCAGCAGTTGACAGTGCCCATCAGTCACCATCAGTTTCCCTCTACCATTTCACAGACTAGACCCAGAGGGACTTATCAACTTGGACTTTTTTTTTAATGCAGCTGCTGATGAATCCTTTCATGGAGGCTATAATCCCTGCATTGTAGATCAGGGCTGGTTTCCTTGAGCACAGCAACACCCATTCTGTCATGGGCCTATCCTCCAGGCATCTGCTGAAGGCTCAGCGTATACCAGCACTTTGTGAGTAAGAATAGCAAGCTCCTAGCTGTCCACACCCCAGGGTGGAGAGAAGCACGATGAATACCAAGCAGGTTGCCTGGTCCTGAACTTGCTGCCAGAAGATATATTCAGACGGTGCAAGTGGCAGACTCATGTATGTGTGTGGCTGATGCTAAGCCCTCTGCCATAAAGACAAGGTCTGGCTACAGGGAATACCTAGGAGCTAAGGATCGCCTCTTTCAACCGCCTGCTCTGGGATTGATAGCAGTTTTCAACCCACCTAAGGTCTCTTTAGGGGCACATTAAGGAAACCAATTTATTGGGCACCTTGATTTATACTAGAGCCTTTCATTCATCATTTGGCACTTAGCAAATGCCAGGTTCCCTCTACATAGTTTAACACATCCAGCACAACCTTCTATGGCAAATCTTAAGTGTGTTTGTTTTCATTTGACAGTTAGAAACGGGCTCAGGAGAGGGTAACCATTTTGCCAAGGTCTCACAGCTGGTATATGTCAGAGACCAGGTCTGAATATAAGCAACATGGCTCTAGAACATTCACACCTAACCATAGTTCTTTTTTTTAAAAAAAAAGGGGGGGAGCTGGAGAAATTGGTCAGTGGTTAAGGCTTTACCTATAAAGCCTAATGACCCAGGTTTCTTTCCCAGTACCCATGTAAAGCCAAATGTACAAAGTGGCACCTGCTTCTGGAGTTTGCAGCAGCTGGAGGCCCTAGTGTACCCATTCTTTCTGTCTCCCTTCTATCTCTCTCTGTTTGAAAATAAATAAAATATTTTTTAAATTATTTATTTGTAAGAGAGAGAAAGAGGCAGAGAGAGAGAGAGAATGGGCATGCCAAAGCCTCTAGTCATTACAAACAAACTTCAGATGTATGTGCCACCTTGTGCGTCTGGCTTACATGGGTACTGGGGAATCGAACTTGGGTCCTTAGGCTTCATAGGCTAATGCTTTAACCACTAAGCCATCTCTCCAGCTCAAAAAATATTTTTAAATTTTATTTGTATTTATTTGAGAGAGAGAGAATGGGCACACCAGGACCTCTAGCCACTGCAAACGAACTCCAGATATATGTGCCACTTCGTGCATCTGGCTTACATGGGTACTGGGAAATCAAACCTAGGTCCTTTGGCTTTGCAGGCAAGTGCCTTAACCACTAAGCCATCTCTCCAGCCCCCAATAAAATATTTTTTTAAAAAACACATCATCTTTGAAATTCTAGTGGTTCCATTAGTTAAATTATGGCTCTCCATGTTTCCGGTGCAAAAACAGATGGCAAAAAAAGTAATGTAACTTCCCCCATCCATGTTCCACCACCAAAAGAAACTGATTTCTGATTCCATCCCAGATCCATCAGGTTTTAACATACCTCTTCCTCTTCCCCAGTTCTCAGCCCCTCCACCCCCGCTGCTGAGCTGGGCAGAGCAATACCCATGCATCTGCAGCAAAGGGGTGGCAGCTGCTATGAACAGCAAGTGGCTCTGGGAATCTGAGAAGTGGGGTGGGGCTGGGTTGAGAGAATGCTCAGACTGTCACTGAGTATCATCATTTGGCACTTCTGACCTGGTCCTTTTTCCTCAGAACCCTGCATGGCAACGATATCTCCAGTGTTCCTGAAGGTTCCTTCAACGACCTGACATCCCTGTCCCACCTGTAAGTAGCCTCTTTCTCCCTAGCATGCCTTCACTTCAAACAGGACAGGAGGGTCCTGACAGTAACTGTGTTATCACTGCGACCATTTTGATGAACGTTCTTTCTTTACACACATACGGTTGTTCCCGTGTATCCACAGGGGACTGTTTCCAGGAACCCTGCGGAGACCACCCACCCACAGATGCTCATGTCTCTTACATAAAGTAGATGATATTGCATGTAGCTCCACGCACCCTCCTGTACAATTTAAACTACGTTGGCACACCTCGTGATACCTCACAGAATGTAAAGGCTATGGAAATAGTGGTTACACTGTATTCATTGAAGAAGAGTGGTCAAAAAAACAAATTTAATCCTGTGTGCTCATCATAGATGGAATTTTTAAAATGATTGGTGACCCACAGCTGGTTGCACAGGAAGACAGGGAACCTGGGCTTCAGAGGGTCCACTCAAGTTTATTTTACAAGAATGTTTCCAGGCTCTTTGTCCTGTTCTCGTCTTCAGGTGCCTTCAAAGGCATCATGAGTTCTCTAAAGGATGTCAATATTTAATAAGAAAAACTACCAGAGGGCTGGGGAGATGGTTTTGTGGATAAAGCACTTGCAGCTCAAGTGTGAGGACTGGAGTTCGGATCCCTAGCACCCACATAAATGCCAGGTAGGCATGGTGGTCTGCCTACAATCTCAGAGCTCAGTAGATAGGGACAAGAGAATGCGAGGCAGGCATGGTGGTCTGCCTACAATCTCAGAGCTCAGTAGATAGGGACAAGAGAATGCCAGGTAGGCATGGTGGTCTGCCTACAATCTCAGAGCTCAGTAGATAGGGACAAGAGAATGCCTAGAGTATGCTGGTTAGCTAAACTAGCTGAAACAGCAAGCCCTGGGTTCAAGTGAGAGACCATGCCTCAGTAAATACCTTGGGGAGTTATCAAGGCAGACACCCAACATCAACTTCTAGCCTCTATACACACATGCCCATGTGTGTACCACCACACATAAGCACGTACACAGTGGAAAAAATTGTTTTATAAAAGAGGGCCTGGGGAGATGGCTCAGTGGTCAAAGGTGCTTGCTTGCAAAGCCTGTTTGCCCAGGTTTGATTCCCCATGTAAAGCCATATGCAAAATGGTGCGTGCATAGTACACATACACACAGAAATAAATGTTTGGGGCTGGAGAGATGGCTTAGCGGTTAAGGCGTTTGCCTGCAAAGCCAAAGGATCCCAGTTTGATTCTCCAGGACCCACGTAAGCCAGATGCACAAGGGGGTGCATGCATCTGGAGTTCGTTTGCAATGGCTGGAGGCCCTGGTGCGCCCATTCTCTCCCTCTCTCTCTCTGCCTCTTTCCCTCTCTCAAATAAATAAATAAAAAGAAATTATTAAACAAAAAAAAAGAAAGAAATGTTTGAAAGGAACTGGGGTGGTAACTCAGTGTCTGTTGCACAAACCTGATGACCAGAATTTGGATCCCAGATCCCATGTAAAGCTGGTCCCAAATAACACATGTATCTACAATCCTCGTGCTCCTAAGCAATAGGAGGTAGGGACAGGCGGATCCTGAAGCCTATGGGCCATTCAATCTGGCCTTCCCAGTGACAAACAAGAGAGACTGTGTCTCAAAGTGGAACCAAGGACCGACACCCTGAGGTTGCTCTCTGACCTCTCTGCCCATGTGCCATGGCAAGAATGTACACACACACACACACACACACACACACACACACACACACACACACAGAATTTCTTACTATATTCTAAAGGTATTTGATGAATTATCTAATTTATTTGTTACAGCGGTGGCACCTTTTTATCTCTCTTATGTGATGAAATTGAAACTTGTGCAGTTACTCTTTGCTGCCTTAACTCCCCAGTACTGATTCTGACCCATTCTGCATCCCCTTCATGAGGAAAATGAGACCATGGGTATTAAAGAACTCACTGGAAGGCACCGATCAAGCCAGTGAGACTAGAGTAGAACTCACGTTCCCTAGCTCCCAGAGATCTCTGGGAGTGGGGGTTTTTCTTAGTACATATCTCTGTTGGTGAGTTTTTGACATTATATTCCTTCTCTGTATATAATTGTTTTCATGTTGCATGCATACGGTGTAACACTGACATATATGCATGCTATAAAACATTCAAAAATAGAAATGGTAAAGAGTAGTATTTTCTTCCTGATCATCTTGGAGAGGTCTGAGCTGGACTATGCCCTCCTCCATGTAATTTCAAGCTAAGAGGCTTGAAGCTACTTCCTGTGATCTGGGTCTCAGAACCTCCTCTGTGAAACATCATCTTCCAGTGGACCCTTCTGACGGGCTTGGGAGGCAGATGATGAAGTGCCCTGGGGTTCAGAAAGCTTCTAAGAGGAGACAGAATGAGAGGCAAGCAGAAGACAGAATTTTACAGGGCAGCCAGAGCAAAGCTTCAGAAGTGAGAAGGGACTTGAGTGATAACAAAACATCTACAGAATTAGAAATAGACTCTGGAGACAGCAGTAAAATGCCTTAGTGCTGGTCTGAATATCAGACTCCACGAATCCAGCCAAACTCTGAAAACCTGCTATTCAAGGGAGTCACAGACAGGGAGCCTGTTGGCCAGCCTGATCAGAACCTAACTTCCTGTTCTGCCTCTTAGGGCACTGGGAACCAACCCACTCCACTGTGACTGCAGTCTTCGTTGGTTATCAGAGTGGGTGAAGGCCGGGTACAAAGAGCCTGGCATTGCCCGATGCAGTAGCCCTGAGCCCATGGCTGACAGACTCCTGCTCACCACCCCCACTCATCGGTTCCAGTGCAAAGGTAGGTGCTGCCTGCCATGTCCCTGCCCCTTATGGGGTCTACTATGTCTCCAACAGCCCATCAGAGCTGGACATCTCAATAATTGTGACCATTTTTTTAAAGATTAATTATTTATTTATTTGACAGAGAGATAAAAAGGCATATAGAGATAAAAAGAGAGAATGGGCATGCCAGGGCCTCTAGCCACCGCAGATGAACTCCTGACTTATGTGGGAACTGGGGAATTGAACCTGGGTCCTTAGGCTTCACAGCAAGTGCCTTAACCACTGAGCCATCTCTCCAGCCCAACAGTTACCATGTCAAAAAATCACAGCCTAGCATATCTCCTGTGGGTCACACAGAAGCCCAGATGCCAAAATGAACATGGACATACATCTAAGAGTCATTTGTCATTCTCTCTCCCTCAAGGCTCTTTGGAATTTGTGAGTGTGTGCTGGGATTGAACCTGGGATCTTATGCATGCTGAATACACACCTGACTACTGAGCTCCAACCCCAGCCTCTGTGCTGTTATTATATACACCCATTCCTCTATATCCATGGGGAACTGGTTTCAGAATGACATGCCTCCACAAAACCAAAATGCAAGGATGTTCATGTCTCACATAAAATGATGTTGTATTGGCTTATGACCCAGCAAGATCCTACAAGATACTTTATCTTTACTTATGATACAATGCAGATGCCATGTACAAACTAGTTACAGTACACTGTTTAGCGAAGAATCACCAAAAAGGAGTCTATATATGGTTAGTATGGACACAATTTTGTTCCAATTTTTTTGTTTGTTTGTTTTTTTGTTTTGTTTTTGTTTTTCAAGGTAGGGTTTCACTCTGGTCCAGGCTGACCTGGAATTAACTATGTACTCTCAGGGTGGCCTTGAACTCTCAGCGATCCTCCTACCTCTGCCTCCCAAGTGCTGGGATTAAAGGCATGCGCCACCACGCCCGGCTCCCAAATATTTTTTTTAGAGAGAGAGATGGGGAGGAAAGAGAGAGAACTGGCACACCAGGGCCTCAGCCACTGGAATTGAACTCCAGATGCTTGCGCCACCTAGTGGGCATTTGCAACCTTGCACTTGCCTCGCCTTTGTGCATCTGGCTTACGTGGGATCTGGAGAGTTGAACATGGGTCCTTGGGCTTTGCAGCCAAGCACCTTAACCACTGATCCATCTCTCCAGTCCGTTCCAAATATTTTTGATCAGTGGTTGGTTGAATCTGTGGGTGGAGAAGCTGCAAACGGAAGGCCCAGAACTATGGAGGGCTGATGCTTCTCACTGGCTTCCTTCTCGGTGTATTCTTACGTGATTGAGAATGTCTACTATGCATTCTTCACCCAACATGATTCTCATTTTCCAACTTTACTAAAGAAATATTTTGCAATGTAATTTTTTTGGGGGGGATTTTTGAGGTAGGGTCTCACTCTAGCCCAGGCTAACTAGAATTCACTCTGTAGTCTCAGGGTGGCCTCAAACTTATAGTGATCTTCCTACTTCAGCCTCCAGAGGGCTGGGATTAACAGTATGCACTACCATGCCCAGCAGCAATGTGATTTTTTTAAATTAATCTCTTTTTTGACAATTTCATATATGTACATAATGGAGTTTGATCATATTTACCCCCATTACATTCTCTTATTCCTGTCCAAGTCCTGCTGAGTAAATGTGAACTTTATGGACTGTACCTTATCATAACAAACCACTCCTGAATTCTGACATGACAGGATCTATGTTAAGCATGCTTTTATGTCATCTTACTTTACTTTTATTTCTCATGTGTCAGATTATTTTAATTCTCCAACACATCTGTGCATACACAACTCATATCACCCTCATGTAAAATGTTTAGAAAAACTAATCTTTTGTTGTTTTTGTTCATTTGGTTTTTCAGGATAGGGCTCTCTGTAGCCCAGGCTGACCTAGAACTCACAGCGATCCTCCTACCTCTGCCTCTCAAATGCTGGGATTAAAGGTGTGTGCCACCACACCCGGCTTAGAAAAACTAATCGTTAAAGTGGTTAAATGAAAGGCTAGTAAGGATAGCTCAGTCAGTAAAGTGCTTGCCATGCAGTCATGTGAACCATTCACATAAAATGCCAGGCATGAAAGCCGGGCATGGTGGCGCATGCCTTTAATCCCAGCACTTGGGAGGCAGAGGTAGGAGGATCACCGTGAGTTCAAGGCCGCCCTGAGACTACCTAGTAAATCCAGGTCAGCCTGGGCTAGAGTGAAACCCTACCTCGAAAAACCAAAAAAAAAAAAAAAAAAAGCCAGGCATGGCAAGATGTTCCTGTAATTGCAGCACTGGGGGCAGAGACAGGCAGATCCCTGGAGCTCATTGGCTACTCTAGCCTAATTGGTGAGCTTTAGGCCAATGAGAGATGCTGTCTCAAAAAGAGGTTGACAGTGTGCCTGAAGGATTATAGCTGAGGTTGTCCTCTGGCTCTGGCCTCCCTACTCACCTGCACATGTCAGAGAATTTCCATTTTTTCCTTATGATGAATCCATGAAGGTAGTTCTCTATTGGGCATTATATTCTTAGATAAAATTCAGAAAATAGAAATTACTGAGTCACATCAAAGCAGAAAATCGGAGGCATTTGAGAGCTCAACCCTAAAGGAGATTTATAACACACCTTCCAAGGCTCCAGGAACATTTCAGAATAGGGGACAGAAAGAATGTAAGAGGGGCTGGAGAGATGGCTCAGCAGTTAAAGATGCTTGATTGCAAAGTTTGATGGCCTGGTTTTGATTCCCCAGTACCCCATAAAGCCAGATGCACAAAGTGGTACATGTATCTGGGGTTTGTTTGCAGTGGCAGGAGGCCCTGATGTACCCATTCCTCCCCACCCCTTGCAAATAAATAATAATAATAAATTTATTTTTTGGTTTTTCAAGGTAGAGTCTCACTCTAGCCCAGGCTGACCTGGAATTCACTATGTAGTCTCAGGGTGGCCTCGAACTCATGACGATCCTCCTACCTCTGCCTCCCAAAAGCTGGGATTAAAGGCATGCGCCATCATGCCCAGCTTAATAATAAAAAATTTTAAAAAGAAAGAATGTAAAAGCCACAGAGTGGGAAGGCGTACTGTGAAGCACTTTTCCCCTCCATCAAGACCAACTGGTGCATTCATGACCCCATAGTGATTACCAATAACCCTACTGAAGAGGCCCTCTGTGGAATGAGAAGGAGGGGATGTAAGAGCATAACCCATGGGGAATCTGAAAAGTTTGCAATGGGTTCATACATTAAAGTTTTCAATAAAAAAATTAAATGACAAAGAAGAAAAAGAAAAGGAATAACTGAGCCAAAAATACATGGTTTTCAAACATATTGCTGAACTGATTTCCAAAAAGGAAGATAACCAACTTACATTTTCATTTGTACCTTTGAGTGCCTTTCATTGGATGCCCTCATTATTTCATCTGACTTTGTAGCCATAGCTATTCAAATGGTTTTAAAAAAAAAAAAAAAAACCCTACCTATCTCCTTCCTTTTATTGTCTGTCTTGAATTTTGAGTATCCAGGATCTAATTTCAAAATTTTACTTTCCATTTGCAGTGCACATTTACCTTTTAATGTCCTTTTCTTGTCTCCTAGAATCTTGTTTGTGCTTTATTTACCTCTTAAAACTTCAGTGTCTCGCACTTTTGCCAAAAGCAGAAAAACATCCCATCGATTTAAAGCTAATTTTAATTCTCTGTTTCCTGCTGCTGAGACATCTGATCTGCTACTAAAAACTCAAATAGCCCTAGAATAGTGGTTCTGAATCCTGATCGCACATGCTGGAATCACCTGAGGAGCTTTAAAAGTTACTGGTCCCGACCAGTCTGGGGATGTTATCTCAGGGGTAGAACACCTGCCTAGCATGGACAAGGCTTGGGTTGGATCCTCAGTGCTGTCAAAACAATACCGGTTCTGAGTCCCACCATCTAGCTTTTGCTTAATTTAGTCTGAGGTTCAGAATGGGCAGGGGATTTTGGCTGGTCTAATATAGAGTGGCCAACCTGTCCTGATTTTTCAAAACCTTTCTGGTTTCAGCATTGAAAGCTCTGGGTCCCAGAAACACTCTCAGTTCCATGCAAGCCACACAGATGGTCTCTCCATTCTAAAACAAGCCCAGGTTAACCCTACTGGTCCAGGATCTCCCTCAGACCCTCCTATTCATCAACCCACAAACCGTCATCTCCCCAGAATTAACTTCAACTCTTCTCCTTGTTGAGAACTGCTAGTTCTAGATCATTCCAAGTCCTAACATTAAATTAGGGCCTGTATATCTGTATGTATGTATGTGTGTGATATATCTATATATAGACTCGTGCTCAGAGCGGGCACAACCCCCTTTACAATAATGCACCACGTGGGAACTGTGACCTCCTTCCAGCCCAAGAGAGCAGGGAATAGTTGAAACTGCCATGGATGCAAAATGCAAAGTGTCCCAAGCACAGTGTCAGCAGCATTGCATGAGCATCATTACCTACAGCATCATCCATACGACATTGTTACCTGCAGGCTTCTGCAGGGAGGACTTCTGTGTGTGTGTGTGACCCTGGCAACCTTCCTTAGCCTGACGGACTGTTCTATGGGGAAGGTCTAAATAGAGCCTGCTTCCAGAGCTTCGTGGAGTAAGGAAAGAGACACACAGGAGAGTTCTCATTATAGTGCCTTGTTTGCAGATGAGCACCCAAGTCGGATCAGGCTAATTACAGTAACTGATTTGACTGCAGAAGGGCTTCTGTGGGATGTGCCACTGTGGTTTTTACTCACCGGACAGTGGTTCTGTTAATGGGACCCTAGCCAGACTGTGTGTGCTGCCTTAAGAGAGCCAGCTGCCCGCTGGGACTAGAGAGGGGGAGGGGCCAGAGCAGAGAGGAAGGGAGGTGTGACAGTGCGCTTGCTCAGAGTGTCCCCAACACTGCGGTTTTGCTGCCCAGGGCCAGTGGACATCAACATCGTGGCCAAGTGCAATGCCTGCCTATCCAGTCCATGCAAGAACAATGGCACGTGCACTCAGGACCCTGTGGAGCAGTACCGCTGCACTTGCCCCTACAGCTACAAGGTAAGGCAGGAGGCCCCACCCACCACTCACACCCGGGTTGCCTTTGTCCTGGCTCCAGAGAGGGGCCCCATGTATCTGACCCCATTATCCAGGAGAGGAGTGCCCTCCTCCTGCTAAGATGTATTGACTATGTGCCATGCCCTCTACTAGGCATTTAACCCACCCTTTCTCCCTGCAGCCCTATGGAAGACATAATGATATTCATTTTCCAGATGTGCATCAGACTGCCCACAGGACTGAACTCATTGTCCATAATAATGTTGGGATTGTGGCCTGGGGCTGTATGATTCTAAAACCACCTTGTTTTCTCTTGGCGAGGTTCCTGGATAGCCGAGACTCTTGCAGTGCCACACTAGGGCAGATAAAGCTGCAGCCAGATCTGCTTTTCTACGACCCTCCAGGCTCCAACCTTCTAGGAGAACCAAGAGTTATAGGACAGCTGCAGCCCATCCTATCTATGCACCAACTGCACAGGCTGAGTGACGAGGACAGCATCTATATCCCCAGTATCCCCAGGGACCTGGGCAGTGACCGACGTGACAGGCAGAGGGACTAGACTACCTGGTAGCTTTCTCACTACAGCCTTGCTTCCAGCAGACAGTGTCAGAGTGCCACCTATGGGCCTGGAATAAGAGAGCCCAAGGGGTCCCATTAAAGCCAGCCAACCAGCCAGCCATGCCCAAGGCCTCAAACTAGCATAGAACCCAAGAATGGCATACGCGGGCATGGGGGTGGGGTCTACTGAAACCCCTCATATGGGCTCAATGGAGGAGACTCGGGCTCTGGAATTATGCAGAGAAGCGTGTAGGGACTCCAGCTTTGTCACTTACCAGCTGTGTGGCAATGGCCAGTGACTTCACTTCAGTCTGCCCATCAGGACATTGGGGCCCACCTCAGAGGTTTTTGAGAAACAAATATATAGTCGTGTATGTAATACACATGGGACATGATCTGACACCCTGCAAGCAGTTGATAAGCTGGTCTCTTGCTACCTTCTACATTCCCCTTGAGTGCTGGTCCCTCATACCAGGGGCCATTGGCAGCCAGTGGTGTGCTGCAGTCTTCCTCAGAGACTGTCAGTCACAACACTGTGTCCTGTTGCAGACTTTCATCAGAGCAGCTGAAGTGCCTTGGGAAAGCATAATATTAAGGGAAAAAATTAGCCACTACTGTTGATCTACTAAAATGTCAAGTCTTTATGAGGCGTAAACTATGCACTATCTCACACAGCAGTCTTGATTGTCCTGAGAACTAAGTTTTCTTATCCTCTTTTAATAAATAAACTAAGACTCGTAAATCTCAAAAAAAAAAAAAAAAAAAAAACCATACACAAGCTCTACTACTTACAAAGCACATGAGCTAAAACCAGAACCCCTGCCTTGCCTCCCCTGGAAGGTGCGCCTCACCCTACCACCTGTAAGCGGAAACTCTCAAGCTAGCTCACCCTCAGAGCCGGGAGAAGACTGAGTGGCATCAGTTCTCCTACATTAGTGCCAGGTTCAGTAGGCATTTCACATAGCCTACCCTCCCACTATTCGAAGACTGGGAGAAATGAAAGAAAACTAATTCCTTTTCAGAGGGCTGGCTTCATTCATCGTCTCAGGGCAGTGCTTCTCAAAATTTAACATCCAAAAGAATCGTGTGGCGACCTTACTAAAAGACAGGTACTGATTCAGGAGGCCTGGAGTCAGGCCTGAGATGAGACATGCATAAACAAGCTCCTGAGGGCTGCCGAGCATGGTCCAAAGACCACGCTTTGAGTAGTGAGATCTTAAAGCAGCTCACAAGCCTCACCTTGCAAACAGACTTCCAATCCGGTAGCTGTTCCTGGTCTCTTTTATAAGAAGCCAGTAGCCACAGACCTGTCAAAGAAGAGCCAACTGGGAGAGAGAAAGGAGAAATGAGCGGGGGAGAGTTGAAGGAGAATGGCCAACACGCATCACAGTTCTGGTGGATTTGAGCAAAATTCAGCTGAAGAGAATTAAATCAGGCTAATTAGCCAGATGTTGGCAATGGAGACTATTTTTCAAGAACATGTGACAGAAATCTCCACCTCCAGGCCCAATTACCATGTCTGCAAGCACTGGGGTCTGCCTCTTGGATTTCTATGCTTGACCTGAAAGCTGGAGGAGTTACCCCCTCCCCACTCTTGAGAGGATTCTGCCTGGGTTCTCTGACCCTTACAACCATTCCCAAAACCCACAGGCTAGACAGAGGCAGGGCTTGGGAGAGCCCTGTCCACCATGGTCCATCTGTCTAGTGCCACTCCCACCAATACACACATCCCCAAACTAAGAGTTGGTACCAACCAGATCCATCTCCCATGCTCAACCCTGCCTCAGACCCTAGACACCATCATTGTTATTTATGGAGCTGTGATTGCCTACGAGGTGACTGTGGTTATGTGATCTCCCAAGAGAAACCCCTATGGGACAGGGGAGATTGAGTAACCCTTGTGCCTGGGACCAGAAGTGTCTCAGATTTCAGATATATTTGGATTATGGAACACTTGCAGATAGAGAATAAGACATCTTGTGGGATGGAACCCAAGATTAGACATGAAATTAATTTATATTTCCTATATGCCTTAGAGCATAATCTGCCATTTTTAGATAACATGTTAACTGTACCTGCATTTTGACCACAGCCCATCACCTGAAGTCAGGTATAGACTCTCCCACCTGTGGTATCATGCCAACTCTAAAATGTTTCAAATTTTGAGCATTTTAGATACCTGGATTGATGACACTTAACCTCTGTTATTATTCTCATTTCCTGGAGAGTGAGAACAAGGCTTAGAAAGAACTAGTCATTTCTTTCAGGCATACCACAGCCACCCAGGACTCTGGTCTGATCCACTGTGCTCCAGAGCCCGGGTTTTGAGAAGGGTAGAATCTGTGGTCAAGGCCGGAGGAGCCTGGTGCTGATTTTGGACTCAGCTGGCTGCGTTCAGCTGCTGGCTGCCCGTTTCACTGACTGCTGTGCAGTCTCAGACCTATTACCTCCCTTTCCAAGTCTGCCTTCCCTATCTGTAAAAATGAGTGTAATAACAATTGTACCAATCTCATAGGGTTCTTGGGAACATTATATGTGATCATGAATATAAAACACTTAGCATGAGGCCTGGAATGGAAAATGTGCTCAGTAATGTGAGTGAGACTTCACATTACAGTTTCTATTCCAGACACTGACTTTCGGAATGGGGCCCTGAGCTGCTTTGGCTGAGGAAAACCCCAGATAGTTCCTCAATCTACACTTTCCCTCTCTTTCTCCCCACTGAGAAATCTCTATGCAGGGCATGAACTCACAAACAGAACCAGATAGACAGGTCCTATGGCTTCCAGCTGATGGACAGGGACCTGAGGCTCCAGTACATAATGGAGTAGGAGAGTGCCTCTGGGTCCACAGTGGAGGCTGTCCTGGCCCAATGCTCCAGGCTCAGCTGGCAGTGACCACGCAGTCAGGAAGCCATAGTCCCATGCCATCATAAGCCCTGGCCACAGCCAGATATGGGAGAGGCTCTTCTCAGGCAGATGGCGAACAGGTGCTGGTGGCAGCGGGAGGGCTTCCATGATCACCCCCACTTGGCAGGTACCCAAGTCGCTGAACCCATGGTCCAGAAATAGACTCACCAGACACTCCCCAGACCCAGTGCTCCTAGGTCCCACAGAAGACAGCTTGCCCATGCTTGGGTGGAGCCCGGGGCAGAAGCAGGAGCCAGAGTGCCATGAGCAACTGGGCTGTTCTCTGATTCACTACATCTAACAACCCCGTCTCTGCCTTGGGGCTCTCCTCCTCAGAGCCTTTGTCCCTCTGCATGACAGGATTCGCCCCACCCGCTACGCAGTAGCTTCTTCTCAGCTCAAACCTCCTTTGCGGGATAGCCTGGTACAAAGAAACCCCACATGACTCAAAGTTCATAGCAGTTCTTAGCCTGGCCATGGGTTCACATGCAAAGCTTTAATATAAATAATACAGTTACCTAACCTCACTGCAGACCATCGGGAAGATCCTGGAGGTGAGGGGGGCTTGTCATTTGATAGGACACAGTTCTACTTGCCACACCTATGGTCCACCCTGCTCACACCGTAGTTTATATATGAGCTTTGAATAGTGATACCATCTCCCAGCATTTACAAATGCTTGTTGTGTGTGGCAAGTGTGTTACGTAATACACAGTGCTTCCTTACAGGGAAGCTCTAGTGTAATTCTCATAGAACACCAGCCAGAAGTCAAGAGGCACGGGGTGTGGTGGTGCACGTCTTTAATCCCAGCACTCACTCGGGAGGCAGAGGTAGGAGGATCACCATGAGTTCGAGGTCACCCCAAGACTACATAGTGAATTCCAGGTCAGCCTGAGCTAGAGTGAGACCCTACCTTGGGGAAAAAAAGAGGGGGAGCTTCAAGAGGCTTTTGAGCTAGAAAGAGGTGGCAGTAGAACATGAGATGAGATTGTGCCCTGTAGATTGGGACAGAGAAGAACTCTGGGATGCTAAAGCCTGAACACCTAGCTTCTCAGAATTCCTCCTTTTCCTCTATGGAGTGACCCAGATACAATACCTCCCTGTTGTCTCGTCCTGGGGTCGCCTTGCATCCTTCTCAGCTCCATCCCAGAAGATGCTGGAAACACGCTGGGGTTTTTCTGGGTCTTGGCAGCCTCTTACCAGGCACTTCTTCCTCATCTGTTCCTCAGGGCAAAGACTGTACTGTGCCCATCAACGTCTGTATCCAGAACCCCTGTCTGCACGGAGGCACCTGCCACCTGAGCGAGAGTCACAAGGATGGGTTCAGGTAAAGCTCACCCCTACCTTCCCTCTCTCCGAAAACGTCCTGCACACGCTGCTGTATGAGAATGATGTCAAGCAAGGGGTGGGGGAGGGGAGGAGCAAATACCGCTTCCATACAGGTGAGGAAATGGGGGCGCCGCGGGATTAAACAATTTTCCCAGAGCTACAGAGTAGTGTTGGCACAGGGATTTGAATCCAGGTACCAGCCTTGACTCTCTGAGCCAGGAGGTCTTGGGAAAGGCTGCTGATACTGGCTAAAGTCAGAGGATGTTGGGGTGCTAACTGAAGAAAGCTACCTGCCTGGCAATCCCACCAGTCCTTTCCGTGTCACAAATAATAACAGGTGATATTGGAGGCACACTTGATATGCCAGGCAGTGGTGAGTCCTGCATTATCTCATTTAAAGCTCACAACCCTATCCAGGAAGGAGGCACTGTCCCCACTGAACAGAAGAGGATGCTGGTCGGCTCTAGGTCAGGCATCCTAACTCTGGTTCCTGGGTCTCCAGAGCGTGCCTGCCTTTGGTCCTCTTTACCCACTGGCACGAAGGTCATAGGAAGACAAGGAGATAGAAGCCATTTCAGTTCTTCTTATCCCTGTCGACGAGTAGGATCAGGCCTCCTTCCTGCCTCCCAACAGCTTTCCAATGTACAGTTTCCCCAGCTGTGGCCCTGGCAAAAACTGATCCTGGAAAGGGACTCCCAAAAGGGGCCCTGATGCCAGGCTCCGGGTAACGTCAGAGCTCAGATTGCCCACGATTAATTATCAAAAGCCCTCAAGCCAGAGGCTGCTGTGTGGTCTAGGGAAGAAATGTCCCCTGAGAACTCAGCCCACCTACACAGGCCTGACTCCTGAAAAGTGAAACTTCAACAGAGTTCCTGTCCTGCCTGGACTCAGCCAAGCCACTCACTTCCCCTGCTCGCCGAGAACGCGAGTAGGAGAAACCAACGGGGCTCCCAGGAGGTGGTCATGTCCTCCCCAGCCTGGAAACACAACACCAGGTCTAAAAAATTTGGCTCTGTGCCCCCCCCCACTCCCGCAAACAAGGAACAGAGATAGGCCAGGGCAGTGGTTCCCCTGCCTGTGATTGTGGGCCTCCCAGGATTTCATTTCCATCTTGGTCTTTGAGGAGTTTCATGTGAGCTGGAAATATTTCAAGAACGAAAAGGTAGCATGAAAGGGAAAGTTACCCAAGCCTCCAGGACTCCAGGATAAGGTCAAATGTCAGGACGGTGAGGCAAATGCTGGAGCCCACAGCTGCAGGTGCTTCCCCGAGGAAGAGGAGCATCCTTCCACAAACACTAGGGCCAGTACCACTGTGGGTGCTCCCCCTCTGAGGATCCCCATGAAGATAAGGGAACCTGGCATCTTCCGCCCACCCCATTAGCGAGGATTATTCTGTTGTCCAGCCACCATATCCGCTGCCCACTGCCCGGCAATCCCAAGTCTCTAAGAAGAGCTCAAGAAACTGGTCTTCAGGCTGTCAACCCCTTCATTTAAGCTCTGTGAACGCCTGCCCCTGCCTGACTCTGAAGTCATCCGCGTTATGATATCCAGAGTCCCTAACAACAGCAACAAGAGAGAGAATAAAAATCATTTTGCTATGCTACGCGGGAGCCTAGGCTTCAGATGTCCCTGGACTTGTAGAGAATATGTGATACGGTTTTTAGAAGTAGGATTCTGGGACCACAGATTTCCCTCCTCCTAGTTTTGCTGACTTTTATCTACATCCCACATCAGAGCAGGGTCTGAAGCTGGGCCCATCCTCATGGGTGAGTGGAAATCCCTGACCAGCCACTTGGGCCACGGGAGTACAAGCTCGCAGAAGCACTCAGGTAGTAGGACACTAGCTTCTCACTCACTTACCCCGCCCCCACCCCTCAACACCTCCTGGCCGCTGGCTTCCTCACTGCTGCCCAGTTTTGTTTTGTTTTGTTTTTTAATATTTTATTTTTATTAATTTATTTGACAGAGAAAGAGGGAGACAGAGAGAGAGAGAGAATGGGCACACCAGGGCCTCCAGCCACTGCAAACGAACTCCAGACGTGTGTGCCCCCTTGTGCATATAGCTAACATGGGTCCTGGGGAATAGAACCGGGGTCCTTTGGCTTTGCAGGCAGACGCCTTAACCACTAAGCCATTCCTCCAGCCCTGCTGCCCAGTTTTTAATCTGCTCTCCGTTATTTTGCAATCTCAATCCTGGGGGTGTGACCAAAGTCAGGCAGGATGACAATGGTCAGGCAAGAGACAGGGAGGGTAAGGTTTTCCTCGAAAAGATTTACCACGTTGGAGACAAATGACAAATCGTGAGAAGGAAACGCATCTGCTGACTGGTCGCATTTAAGCTGAGCGCGCAGTCATGGCCTAGAGGCTCTCCTCCTCCTCCCGAAGACAGAAGGACTCAGGGGTAGGAATCGCAGCAAAGGAGGCCGCATCTCTGAAGACAGGCCGAGGAGGCACTCATTTGCCATAGAACTAAAGCCACCTCAGGGTCGACGGGCACCCCTCCAGTGGGTTATGTTTGAATAATTTCAATAAATGACCATGAAAGCCAGGCATGGTGGCGCACGCCTTTAATCCCAGCACTTGGGAGGCAGAGGTAGGAGGATCGCCAAGAGTTTGAGGCCACCCTGAGACTACATAGTGAATTCCAGGACATCCTGGACCTGAGTGAGACCCTACCTCAAAAAACCAAAAAAATAAAATAAAATAAATGACCACAAACACCCAAGGTCAAACAGCTCCGAAGCAGCCGAGCAGAATGCATTCCCAGGACACTTGGTTGCAGAGCTTTGAGCTTGGCCAAAATGTCCTGTGTACCCCTCGACACAAAAAGGCTGCTTTGGAATGAACCATCATGGAATTGGGGGGGTACTCTTGATATTCTTCTCCTTGTCTACAAAGGAGCCAAAGGGAGGGAGGTTTCCAGTGCAGCGGCAGGGATTTATTGATACCATATCCGGGAAACCAGTTCCAGCTGGGGGGGAGTGAGAAGGCCTCTCTGGTGGAGTGAGGGGGCAGCAAAGGCAGGGGAGGTACAACATTGTCTGGAAACAGGGACCAGATGGCTTTGTAGGTTCTGAAAGATCTTCCAGCTCAGGTCCTCAGGCCTCGTGTATCCTCAGTACCGTGATGGATTTCCATGCATACAAGAGACCTAATTGGATTGTCTGCCCTCTTCCTTCCTGTCTACCTCCATAACCTGCGCTGCTTCCTGACCCCTGGCTCCCCTTGTCCCTATGCACACACATCTCCTAAGCTGCTCCTGTCCCCTGGGCTTTGAGGGACAACGGTGTGAGATTAATCCAGATGACTGCGAGGATAACGACTGCGAAAACAACGCCACCTGCGTGGATGGGATCAACAACTACGCGTGTGTGTGCCCACCTAACTACACCGGTAAGGATCGGAGATGCGAGCGCACGTGGCTATGTCTGTGGGATGGCTGGAAGCTGTCACTCAGAGAATGCCATGTTCTTAGGAGGAGGAACCCCCACCTCAGTGGTCTTCAGAGACAGGGGACTAAATGTGGAGATGCCTGGTTCAGGGCCACATCAGGAGGGGTGGGGTCAGCTTCTCCTGAGCACACACAGCAGAGACCAGGCTCTGGGGCTGTCATATGCAGTCACTTCCCAGCCATATTCTCCCACCCTGTCCCCGAGGAACTTCCTTTTTAACCCCTGCCCACAACCCCATTATCCACTAGAGATACCTTCCTTGGTTAGAAGTTTCCATCTCTTAGCTCACCCTTCCCCCAGATGGGCAAGGTGGAATTTAAAGAGACCAAAACTCAGGCTTTAAACTCCTTCACTGCTTGGAGATACCATCCTGCCTTCTTACCCCACTCTGTCGTTTCTAAAACACATCTTCAGGTGGTACACGTTGATCTGGCTTATCCACAAGGACCATCCCTGGCTATCTGTAACTCATCTGACATTCTGCAGTGCTATGAACTTCAAAGGCGGCATATCCAGAGATCAGAATGGCCAAGTCCTTTCATATTTCTTTCCCTGAAATACCCAGGGGGCTTCCGTCTCTGTAGCAGATGCCCCATGCTGCTGAACCTGGCCCACTCTCCCAGGAAGGCCCCTCTGGCCTACTTGGTGAGGTACTGAGTCTACCTCCACAGTGGAATTTCACAAATCTGGGGGGAGTCTGTTTGCAGAGCTCTCCCACTAAGCTATAAGAGAGGCCCAAACTGGGTCACTATTATGTCCCCAGCACCTGGCCTCCCACACGGCAGGTACTCAATAAATAGATGGAGAATGAAGGAAAAAAAAAAACAGCAGATGAATCAGCAAGGTCCAGGATCAGAGTCTGGACTGTGGTTTCAGCTGCAACAGCCCCAGAAAGATAAACAAAAATGGTGATGCTGACTCCCAGGAGAGAGCCTGGGACCGTCGCACTGTCACTCCTGGGAAACTGAGGCAAGGGTACAGAAGAAAGAATGCAGGTGTGGTGTTCTGCAGGCTCATGTGTTTGGTGCCCAGCGGGTGGCAATTTGGAAGAGTTGTGGAGCCTTTGGGAGGCAGAGCCTTGCTGGAGCAGATGTGTCACTGGGACCCTACTGGGTGTGCAAGAGCCAGCTTCCTTCCCCTGACATGTTTTCTCCACCACAATGAAGCTTCCCCTTGAAACTGTAACCTTGAAATAAACCAGTTTTTCCCATAAGCTGTTTCTGGTCAGGTGTTTTATCCCAGCACGAGAAGGTGGCTGCAATGGTAGGGTTCCTGATTGATACCTGTGACCTAGGGTAGGATAACTCTGACCTGTGGCCTGGGTATCCCCAGTACCCCCCATAATGCTTGACTTTTCTCCTCGTCCACCAGGAGAGCTGTGTGATGAGGTGATTGACCACTGTGTGCCCGAGATGAACCTCTGTCAGCATGAGGCCAAGTGCATCTCCCTGGACAAAGGATTCAGGTAAGGCCTGACCGCACAGTCTGGCATAACACCCTGAGGACTCTGCCTCCAACATTATGGGGCTGAGGCTGTCCAGTCAGTGTCTCTGCCTCCCCTCACCCTGTCTTCCTCTCTCCTTCAGCATGTGTTTTTCCATCTCTGACTCAGGTCTGGTGTGATTGTCTCAATCCTTATTTCCCTGTGTGCATGGTCTGTCTCTTACAGTTTCTTTCTCTACATCTCTGCTGACAGACAGAATATGTCCATCTCTTTTTCTCTTTCTCTGTCTTTCCCTTCCCCTCCCTTCGACCACAGCAGAGCCTGCTGGAGTGGAAGGCAAAGGGCTTTGGGTGTGCTAAGAAGGAGCAATTAGTGATAACCAGGCCTCTGGGCTGTACGGAATGAGGAAGGGTTGGAAAACATTCAAGGTCAAGTGGACAGACAGCGAGCTTGAGGGACACTGGCTTCCAAGACCCCACTAGGCCATGGAGGCTGGGAGATGGGTGAGGACACAGGTGGGGTGAGGAATGCTAGGGAATTAGAGCTACGAGATTCCTATGGTCCCCTAGTCTTTTTTTTTTTTTTTCTAGAAACCTCACTGTACCCAAGGGCCTTTGAGTTTACATTGATAAAAGAAAGATGCCAATCAAGCTTTCATTATCTTGAGTTATTTATATGTAATTTCTGCTAGGAGATCTATAAGCCAGTTCAATAATGGTGGGTTCTCTCTTTTTTTTTTTTTCATCCAAATGCATTTAAATCAATAATCTGTTCTCCCAATGCAAGATTTTATCATTTCATCCCCCTCCTCTTCCATCACCAAACTACTGATACCCCAGGGCAGCTTAGAGGGACAGGAGGGAGAACGAGCAATTATGATCAGGGACCTCTGCCTTGGACAACTCCATGTGTACTTTTCTAGTGAGGTCTTAGTGATAGCATATCTGACTAGAAACACAGAAAATAACAAAACAAAACAAGTACATTGGCTTGCATATGCTGATAACGTGTCCACACAGTCTCTCTGGTCTTTAATGAACACCCAGCAACCTTTGCATGTGGAAAGTAGTGCTCACATTGTGTGAGACCCAGTGAAGCAAAGCAAGCTGCCTGGGAACACAGAGAGAGGGGTAGGTGGGTGTGCCTGTTTCTGTGCTGGGGTTTTCATTTTGTTACTCTGGACAGAAGAGCAATAGAAGTACGTTGCTGGCTGCCATCTAGAGGCCTGTTCTTTTTTCTTTTTCTTTCTTTCGTTCTTTATTTATTTATTTATTTAAGATAAAGAGAGAGGGGGCTGGAGAGATGGAATAGTGGTTAAGCACTTGCCTGTGAAGCCTAAGGACCCTGGTTCAAGGCTCAATTCCCCAGTACCCACATAAGCCAGATGCACAAGGTGACACATGCATCTGGAGTTCGTTTGCAGTGACTGTAGGTCCTGGTGCACCCATTCTCTCTCTGTCTCTCTCTCTCTCTCTCTCTGCCTCTTTCTCTCTTTGTCTATTACTCTCAAATAAATGAATAAAAATAAACAAAATTGTTTTTTAAAAAACAGGGCTGGAGAGATGGTTTAGTGGTTAGGGCACCCGCATGCCAAGCCTAAGAATGCTGGTTTGATTCTCCAGGTCCCACGTTTAGCCAGACGCAGAAAGTGATGCAAGGGAGCAATGCCACACTTGCCCACAAGGGGGCACACATGTCTGGAGTTCATTCACAGAGGCTGAGAGGCTGCTGGTGCACCCATTCTCCCCCACCCCAAAAAAAAAGAAAAGAGAAGAAAGAGAGAGAGAGAGAGAGGCAGGTATATAGAGAGAATAGACACACCAGGGGATTCAGCCATTGCAAATGAACTCCAGGTGCATGCCACCCTATGTATCTGGTTTATGTGGGTACTAGGTAATTGAACCTGGGTCCTTAGGCTTCACAGGCAAATGCCTTAACTGCTAAGGCATCTCCTCAGCCCAGGAGGCCAGGTTTTAAACTCATACCAGCAAAGGGTGGTGGAGCTGCAGACACACTGCTCTTTTCTTTGGGGAAGGGTCAGATCAGAAAGCAACCTGGGTGAGGGGAGTTGCTCCTACCCTCTCTCCTGGAAAATAAGTGATTTTACCATTCTCATTTGGCTCCCTGGGGAAAAACAAACAGCCAACGGTAGTGCCAACATCATCATTTTCTTCATCATCATTGTATCATGTTGACTAACTTGACTCCATGTTTAGTATACTCCAGTCTATCATTTAATTTTTAAAATTATTTTTATTTATTTATTTGAAAGCGAAAAAGAGGGAGAGAGAAAAAATGGGTGTGCTAGGGCCTCCAGTCACCGCAAACGAACTCCAGGTGCATGTGCCACCTTGTGGATCTGGCTTATGTGGGTCATGAACAATTGAACCTGGGTCCTTTGGCTTTGTAGGCAAGTGCTTTAACTGCTAAGCCATCTCTCCAGCCCTCACTTAATTTTTTGTCTGTTTGTTTGTTTGATTTTTGAGGTAGGGGCTTACTCTAGCTCAGGCTGACCTGGAATTAACAGTCTCAGGCTGGCTTCAAACTCACAGCAATCCTCCTGAGTGCTGAGACAAAAGGCGTGCGCCACCATACCTGGCCAGTCATTTAATTTTTTTGTTTATCTTCATTTATTTATTTATTTGAGAGCCACAGAGAGGCACAGAGAGAGAGAGAAAGAGAGAATGGGCACTCCAAGGCCTCCAGCCACTGCAAACAAACTCCAGATTGCATGCGCCACCTGGTTTACATGGGTACTAGGGAACCAAGCCTCGAACCTGGGTCCTTAGGCTTCACAGACAAGTACTTAACTGCTAAGCCATCTCTCCAGCCCCAATCATTTAATTTTTAAAGCAGCCATAGAGGCAGAATTCATTGATCACCAGTTGCACTGAATGAAACTGAAACACAGAGAGGTCACGCGTGATCGCTACACTTAGAACAGCATCTGACTCACAGGAAGAAGCATAACTGTCCCTTGGTGGGACTTTAGAGAAGTGCCTTCCGTCCTGATCAGTCTGCCCATGCAGGGCCCTGAGGACTCATTGAGACTCCATGAAAGTGCCTAACCCCATGCCTGTCAAAAGGTCACACCTGAATGCCAGTTCTAGTAGAAGATGGCAGATCTGAGCCAAAAGTGGTGTGATTCACCGTGTGCTCCCCAGCCTGGGTCCTGAAGACTGAATTTACCCACCACATGCAGCAGAAAGACCTTGACTCCGGGAAACAAAGTCTGTGGGCCACTCAGGGCCTGTTAGCAAAGCCAGGCCAGACGAACTCTTAGGGAACTGCAGGAGATGGAGGGAGAAGTTCTCTGGCAAGGGGACGTATAGGGAAGCATTAGGGGTTGCCAGCCATCTGGCAGGCCTTGAGCACTCTGCCTGTGTTCCAGGTGTGAGTGTGTCCCGGGCTACAGTGGGAAGCTTTGCGAGACCGACGACGACGACTGTGCAGCTCACAAGTGCCGCCACGGAGCCCAGTGCGTGGATGCGGTCAACGGCTACACATGCGTTTGCCCCCAGGGCTTCAGGTATGGCCGAAGGGCCCCTCTGGAGGGAGGTAGCCTGGGCCAGATAGCAGGGGGCAGGGACCAAGGCCGCCTTGCAGCTCCTAAGGCAACTCCAAGTGACATTAGACTTAGTCCTAGCTCACATGTCACACGTGGGCATGATCCTGTGTCACTGAAGATGCCACCACCTTGAAGTCCCACGTAGACACAAAGGCTGGAATCTTTTTGCAAGGCTGGAAAAATGAAAACATTATGGTATCTTAGTGGCCAAAATAAGAGGTGAGGCTTGAGGGTCTAGCTCAGTGGGCAAGTGAAGGTTAAGCATGCACTTGACCCTGGGTTCAATTCCCTAAGCACAAAATAATGTATAAAAGGAAACGCCTTTAATCCCAGCACTTGGGAGGCAGAGGTAGGAGGATCGCCGTGAGTTCAAGGCCACCCTGAGAATACATAGTGAATTCCAGGTCAGCCTGAGCTAGAGTGAGACCCTACCTCAAAAAAACGAAATTAAAAAAAAAAAAAAAAGGTCCAGCTTGTACCCCAGCTGTAAGGGTTCCGTGCAGGTCAGGGAGGATGCTATGGGAAGGAGGAGGCAGTTCCATACGTAGCAGTACTCACTGGACGGCAGAAGTACTGAACACGCTGATTAGCCTTAGGCATCCACTCCACTCCGAGGTGGGGAGCAGATCTAGAGGCCAGCGTTACCCAAAACCCAATTGAAACCATACGTATTAGAGGTTCTTGTAAAAAGAAGTAAATTCCTGAGCCCTGCCCCAGAGAAAACAAACAAAAAGATGAGAATCTGAGAATCTGTGCTTAGCTCAGCCGTTGAGACACTTGCCTGTAAAACCTAAGGACCCAAGTTTGATTCCCCAGTACCCACATAAAGCCAGACGCACAAAGTAGAGCATGTATCTAGAGTTCATTTGCAGTGGCTGGAGGCCCTGGCATGTCCGTTCTCTCTCTCTCTCTCTCTTTCTCTCTCTCTCTCTGCTTGTAAATAAATAAAATATGTTTTTAATTATGATGAATTATATATAGCAAATTTTACCATCTAACCCACTTTTAAGGAGCCAGTTCAGTGGTGCGGTACAGTGTTGTGTATCCATTTTAAGAATTGTCCCAGCTTGTGAAACTGAAACTCCATACCATCAAACAGCTCCCTTTCCTTTCCCTGTCTACAGTAACTCTACTTCCTGTGAATTTGACAACTCAAGATTCTTCATTTGAATGGAGTCCGACAGCATTGGCTTTTATGGCTGGCTTGTTTCATTTAGCACAGAGTTCTCAAGGTCCATCCATGTCAATGCAGCTGTCAGAATTTTCTTCCTTCGTTAGGCCGAATTGTTTCCTTTTTGCTGGCTATGCCACCCTGCATTGATTCACTCATCTGTGCATGGATGGGAATCTCTACTCTCTCCATTCTTATCCCAGTCAATTCTGATGGCATCGAAATCTGGGATCGTGCACTCTGATCTGACTCTCTTATTTTTAAACTGGGGAAAGTGGGACTTAAAAAAAAGATCTTTTTCCTGTCAGAGGCAGGGCTGGAACCTTGCTCTGCACCCCTCCTCTCTGCCTGGGCTCTCTATAAATAACTGTGATTGTCTCCTCTTCCCCTTCTTCCCTCCCTTCCTCACGCTCTCCTGCCCTCCCAGCGGGCTCTTCTGTGAGCAGCCTCCACCCATGGTCCTGCTGCAGACCAGCCCCTGTGACCAGTACGAGTGCCAGAACGGGGCGCAGTGCATCGTGGCGCAGCAGGAGCCCACCTGCCGCTGTCCCCCAGGCTTCGCTGGGCCCAGGTGTGAGAAGCTCATCACCGTGAACTTCGTGGGCAAGGACTCCTACGTGGAACTGGCCTCAGCCAAAGTCCGGCCCCAGGCCAACATCTCCCTGCAGGTACGCCCTGACTCACCCTGACCTCTAACTCTTGATTGCTCAGAGCACAATTAGGGTGCCCTAGAGCATAGAAATCCTGCCCATTATCCAAAAGCAGCGAAGGCATCCCCCAACTTTGCTTAGAGAGCAGCCTGTAAGATCCCAGCTGACAGATCTCACCGCCAACAGCAGCCCGCAGCTGTTTCGTTCATTCATTCGTTCCATAATAAACACCGCCTCAACTAGCCTATGTGTGCATAGGATTCATTGGTATCCAAGGCAGACTTTGGAAGGATCACAGATGGCTCCTCAGAGGCAGGGAGAACTGTGTGGTGATCTGAAGCCTTGACAGGAGTTTGCCTGGAGCAAGGAGGGACAGTTAGGACACTAAGGAGACAGACAGAGTGAAGAACAGAAGTTAAGGAGGATTGCTGAGACAGCTGCACGTGCAAAGGCCCAGTGACACAAGCACACGGGGTGGGACATATCCAGGGAACAGAAAAACATTGGTTATAAAATTCTTCTCTGTACAACTTAACCCCAGAGATGTAACTGGAGGGTGCTGCCCATCTAAGAGCCCTACACTTGGGGTTGGGTGCCACTAGGTGTTCATTGGGGCTCTGCTGTCCTCTGGTTATGACCACATTATCCCAGCTGTCATCCAGAGCTCCTGGCTAAAACAGTCACTCAGCAGAGATCTGTTGAGCACCTCTACGCCACAGGCTCTGTTCAGCAGATAGGACCACATGGTAGGGAAGGAAGCTCTGACTCTGTCACCCCTCCTGCCTTCCTCTCTCACTCCTCCCCACCCACACACCGGATGGTTGGGTCTCAACTGGCCATACCAGCCTCTGATGACCAGACACCAGGACATGCTATTGAACTTAGCTGCTACACATCCCATTCCTTAGGCCTGGCAGGTACCAGGCAGGGAGTCCACAGACTAAGTAGAGATGCTCCAGCAGCCGGGCAGCCCATAGGTACATGTCCCTGGGAAGCAGGTTCTGAGGCAATGGCCTTAGCAGCCCCCTTAGAATCTTCTGGAGAATGTGTGAAGGTATCTTTGTCTGGGTCCCATCCCTAGAGACTCATGAGGGTTTGTTCCAGGGTGAAGCCCCAACAGTGATATTAAAACTTCCCCAGATGGCTCCAAACACAACAACAGTTTTTAGGCTGTGTATACCACTATTATTACATACTCCATGTAGAGAGACGCAGCCTCAAGTGGGGTGGTCACTTGGTCAGATCGCTGTATGTACCACTGGCAGGGGCACATTAGTGCTTAGGGATCCTGACATACACAAACACTCAGCCCTCCGTATCCATGGGTTCTTTATCTGCAGATTCAGCTATATGCAGGTCAAAAACATTTGAAAGAAACTGCCACTCTACTGAACACATATGGGCAGACTTGGCCCCTAAATGACATATTCGTGTTGCAAATACTCACATAGCGTTTGCATTATAGTAGGTCTTACCAGTCCTCTAGAGATGGTATCAAGTATACGGGAGAGTGTGTGTGGATTACGTTGTTGTGGGATTTGGGCAGGTTGGCAGCTTTCCCCCCCCCCCGACCTGTAATTCCTAACTTTTAGACCCTTATTCATTATAAAAAAGAATTTAGGAAACCGATTCCAAAACGGTTAAATTATAAGGTTTATTTGGGATAAGCAGTATCCAGAGAAAGGCTGGAACAGTGAAGGGGATTTTCAGGGAAATTAAAAAAGGGCCAGAGTTTAAAGAAACACACATATATGTGCACACACACACACACACAACACACACAACACACGAAGCAGAGGAAAAGGATGTAAGCCTTTCACCTTCACATGAAAATAAAAACTAAGAGATCAGTTAGTGAAGGTCCCATAGCTTATAAGAGAGTACCACAATGAGAAAGAAAATTTTGTCCCCACCACCACCACCGCCACCGCCGCTGCCACTGCCACCACCCATCCCAGGCAGACTGGAATGGGGGAAAGGGTTACTAGAGCAGAATCCTGGGAGATAAGGAAGAAAATAAGAGCCAAGATCAAGATGATTTATTGGGATGGGCTTCACTGTCGGGCACAGGTGGGTAAGGGAGAGAGCTGACTCAAGGCGCTGGCCCAAGAGAGCCCAGCAGAACGAGGGATATCACATTGGGAAAGAAGCAGGGGTGCTGTCGCTGAGGGATGAGACTGGATCAGACGCTGTATTCCAGTTTTGCCAAAGCAGGCAGGATGACATCTCCTCATCCCTCCCCCTCTTTGGGCCTTTCCCTAGCTCACTCCCTATAAAAATCTCCCTTGCTCCTGTTTCTCCCTCATTATGCACATGCCATTTTAGATAAGGAACTTGAATATCCCCACACACTGGTGTCCTTGAAGAGGTCACAGAACCTTCCTCTTCAGGTGCCAAGGTCCTGTAGCTGATGTACATGTGTGTGTGCGTGCGTTCCACTATGATGGTCCATGCTAGGTGTTCCATGAATATCTGTTGAAGCAATTTGCCCAGTCAATGTTTGCTGATGTGCTGCCTTCTGGGAATGTACAGAAAATGGATTTGAAGCCAGGCGTGGTGGTGCACACCTTTAATCCCAGCACTCGGGAGGCAGAGGTAGGAGGATCACTGTGAGTTCGAGGCCAGCCTGAGACTACATAGTGAATTCCAGCTCAGCCTGGACTAGAGTGAAACCCTACCTCGAAAAACCAAAAAGAAAAAAAAAGAAAATGGATTTGAATTCCCATCTGGGCTGGGTTTAGAAGCAGACACCTGGAAGAGGGTGATGGTAACAAATCAGGAGACATTGGGCCCCTGGCAAGTCCTAACCCACACACCCTTACTGCTGTCCCCAGGTGGCCACTGACAAGGACAACGGCATCCTTCTCTACAAAGGAGACAATGACCCTCTGGCACTGGAACTGTACCAGGGCCACGTGAGGCTGGTGTATGACAGCCTGAGCTCGCCTCCAACCACAGTGTACAGGTAAGAACCTCTCCCTCCCAGCCGCTGTGTGCACCAGTGCAGAGCAGAGGTCAGGTGACTCTCTCTCTCTCTCTCTCTCTCTCTCTCTCACACACACACACACACACTCACACACACATACACACACACAGGAGGGAGGGAGGAGAAAGGTGGTGTTGGAGGCAGAGGCAGGAAAGGAAGGCAAGCCCATGTGGGGAGATGACACCTCATTACCATAAGATAAATGGCCAGCTGGCTACTGTGCATGGAGCCAGGTGCTCCAATGGAGATGAGGCTGCTTAACGAGCTGCCCTTTTCAAAATGTCATTCTAATCTTTTATTAGTTTTAGAAAGAAAGCGAAGGCCGATTAGCATGCAAGTCAAGGGGAGGAAATCCAAGAGTACTCCAGGGAACAGGACTATGCTTAAGTGACTTTCAAACTTTCTCAAAGACACTGTTTCAAAAACTTTAGCCATTTGTTACTGGTCACCCTGTGGGTCGGGCAGCTTCCCATGACTATAACAAAATGCCTGAGGTAATCAACCTACAAAGGAAGGTTTCTTTTGGCTCGTGGTTCTGGAGGTTTCAGGGCATGGTTACTTAGTGTAACACTTACTTTCTCATTGCTGGGGCAGATCACTGTACCACCAGCAGCTGGTGGAAGGAAGGGTTCATTTCGGCTTACAGTTTCAAAGGGAGGTTCATCAGGGTGGGGAAAGCATGGCAAGAATGGACAGCAGCCGGGCGTGGTGGCGCACGCCTTTAATCCCAGCACTTGGGAGGCAGAGGTAGGAGGATCGCTGTGAGTTCAAGGCCACCCTGAGACTACAGAGTGAATTCCAGGTCAGCCTGGGCCAGAGTGAGACCCTATCTCAAAAACACACACACAAAAAAGAAGAAGGAGGAGGAGGAGGAGAAAAAGAAGAAGAATGGACAGCAGGAGTTACAACTTGTCACATCAGCTAGGAGGAAGCAGCAAGAGTAAGCTATCTGGGCATCACATCTCCACAGCAGCAGGAAGGAAGTCATCTGTATGATGGGCTTGGAACTGGGCTGTTATCACAAAGCCTGCCCCTCGCAATATGTACCTCCAAGAAGATTCCACCTCCCAAAGGCCCCACAACCTTCCTGAACTGCCACCAGCTGGGGATAAAATATTCAAAATACATGAGCCTATGGGGGCCATTTTATATTCAGACCACACACTTGGGCTCAGCATTTGGGGTCTGCCGAGGCAGCACATCACACTGGGAAGAGTGTGGTAGAACAAGCTGCCCACCTCATGGCAGCTGAAAAGCCAAGGGAGAGAGAGAGGACACAGACAAGGTCCCAATATCCCTGCAGCACACACCCCAATGGCCAGCTGACCTCCCACTATGCCCCACCTCTCAAAGGTTCCACCACCTTCCTAATAGCACCACAGGCTGGGAGCAAGTCTTCTACACATGAGCCTTTGGGGGGCACCCAAGATCCAGACCACAGCACCTGCTTTTTATGTAACTGGTGGAGCAGCTGCTGTACATTTTCTTCACATATGATCTGATGCCAGTGGTTGGCCTGCTGAGTCTCACTACTTAAACTCACCTAAGGAATAGTGACTGAGAAATGCAAATGGGCTCACTCACTGCACAAAATACTTCCCTGCAATTTGTAAAAGATATACAGACTAAGCATACCTTCTCTGGATATCGGAAATATCCCCCAAATCTAAACTTTCTAAAACACTAATTTAATACTCAAAAATTTTCAGATTTTAGGGTGTTTTATAAAGATCAGAGATGGTCAACCAGTAAAATATATGCAAAGTGGGCTGGAAAGATGGCTCAGTGGCTAAGGCACTCGCCTGCAAAGCCTAAGGAACCAGGTTTGATTCCCCAGGACCCACATAAGCCAGTTGCTCATTGTGGCACATGCATCTGGAGTTCACTTGCAGTGGCTAGAGGCCCTGGTGCACCCATTCTCATTCTCTCTCTCTCTCTCTCTCTCTCTCTCTCTCTCTCTCTCTCATCTTTCGTCTCTCTCCTCTCTATCTCCCTCTGATTGCATACAAAAATTTAAAAATATTTTTTAATCTTTGCAAGGGTTGGAGAGATGGCTTAGTAGCTAAGACATTTGCCTGTGAAGCCAAAGAACCCAGGTTCAATTCCCCAGGACCCACATAAGCCAATGCACAAGGGGCACATGCATCTGGAGTTCGTTTGCAGTGGCTACAAGCCCTGGTGTGTCTCTCTCTCTCTCTCTCTCTCTCTCTCTCTGTATGTTTGCAAATAAATAAATAAAATCTTTTTAAAAATCTGTGCAAATTGCCCAAAATCTGAAAAACTACATCTGATCCAAAGCATTTCAGTTAAGGGATACTCAACCTATACAAAATAACTGCTAAAATAAAAAAAATAGTTATGTCTCGTAATAGGTTTTTTTTTAAGGTGAGATTTATTTTATTTTATTTTATTCGTTTTTTTTAATTATTAATTTTTTATTGACACCTTCTGTACTTACATACAAAAACATATGATATTTCCCTCCCCTCCCCCCATTCCGCTTTAGACCTCCAATCTCCATCATATCCCCTCCCTCTCTCCATTAGTCTTTCTTTTAATTTGATATCATCATCTTTTTCTTCTATTTTGAGGGTCTTGCGAAGGTATTTCTAGGCACTGCAAGGTCATGGATATCGAGGCCAATTTCTGTCTGTACAGTTGCATTGTAAGAAGTCATACCCTTCCTTTGGCTCTTCCATTCTATCCTCCCCTCTTCTGCAATGGGCCCTGAGCCTTGGAGGGTGTGACAGAGGTGTTTCAGTGCTGGGCACTCCTCTATCCCTTCTTCTCAGCACTACATTGCCTTTTGGTGATCCCAGTGGTCATCGCCATCTGAAAAGAGAAGCTTCTCTAACCAGAAGTGAGAGTAACGTTAATATGTGAACATGAACATTAAGTGCAGTGCCCCCAGAGCAGCTTGGTGGGAATCGTATATACATTTAGTCAGACAAGAGCAGGCTTTATACCCCTAAGGCTCATGATCTCACCTGCCATAGACTTTTGCTTAGGTTTTTCAGTACCAGGCATGTATTCCCTCCCATAGAGAGGGCCTTCAGTCCAATTATGGAGCACCCATTCAGTCATTGGGCCTGTCTGGCCAAACTTGAATATTCAGTGTCGTAATAGGTTTTTTAAAAACTGATAGATTTTTTGATGCCTGTGCCATACCCAAATCACATGAACCCAATAGTGGAAGAAGGGTGAGCTCAAGGACGGGTACACCAGGATGCCACCCTCCCCAGTCCTTGAGAAGTGGCAACATATTTCTTTGGATGAAGAGTGGCAGTCTGGAGAATTTTTAATTGGAACTTCTTATTGAACTCAAGAACATTAAATTCATGGAGACACAGCTGCCCTGCAGAGTTGATGGACGCAAGGCCTTGACTCTCCTTGAGCAAACCCAGTTAAAACCAGTGGTCTGGGCTGGGGATGCAGCTCAGAAGAAGAATATTTGCCTAGCAAGTGTGAAGTTTAAACACTGAGAAAAAGAGAGAGGGGGAGGGAGAGAGAAGGAAGAGGAGGAGGAGGGGGGGACAGAGAGGGGAGAAAAGAAGATGGAGAAATAGAAAGGGGAAGAGAGGAAGAGGGAAGAGAGAAAGAGAAGAAACCGTGGGTCTCAGAATGTGGTTCCTGAGGCAGCAGCCTTAGCAGCACCTGGGAGATGTGGTAGAAATGTCCATCTTCAGACTCTATCTGAACTGAAGCTGCTCCAGCAAATCTGTGCATCTGAGAAGCAGCAGGTTATGGCACGGAAACGCTCTGGAGAAGAAATTATCTGCATTGGCTCTTGAAGAAAGGATCTTGTATGTTCACAGAGAACAAGTAGGCAAGCCATGCTGGGACAGAAACAAAGACAAGATGAGGTACATTGACGAGGGCATCAGCCAGAGCAGAAGGGTCACAGTGGAAGATGGAGAGAGGGAAGACCAGCCTGAGGACAGTGTGGCACAGCGGACACCATGAGGAGGAGCTCTACCCAGGGGCCTCCATGGTCCCAGGAAACTGGGCCTCCTAACATTGAGTTCCTGGAACCAGTGGCCTTGGAACAAGTGGGAAGGACAGACAGCAGGACAGCAAGGCCAGGGACAGCCTAACAACCACATGTCAGAAAAAGCGCCTGTGCCCCAGTTTTCTCCCCTTTTGTTGAGGACATAAGTAGGGGTATTTACTGGGGTATTGGTGGGCATAAGACTGTACGTGGCTAAGCAAGCCCTCATGTGGATGACAGCGAATGGAAAGTTAAAGGCAGGCTTCCAAAGCAGCTGGGCTCTGTGCAGAGAAAGAAGCCTTCCCTGAGCATCCCTGTCTTCCCCCTGCTCTGAGGCTGGCTGTTGTGAGGGGGCTTGATAAGGACCAATACTGCAGGTAGAAATGTGGGAACTTCTGCTGACTTAGGAACTGGGAAAGCAGAGAACAGCTGCCACCTACAGTTGTCACCAGGGAGTCATATGAGGGTTAGCTAGTCCACCCACCCTTAACCTCGTCCATGGGAGGAATCCAGTGACAGATGTCCAGGCAAATGACCTAGTTCATGCCAAGGCTGGTGGCAGATCTTAATACCCTTTTAGCTCATAATCATGAGTCCCTAGGCTCCAGAAATCACACTTTAAGAGAAGTTTGCTGCCAGGTGTGGTGGTGCACACCTTTAATCCCACACTTGGGAGACAGAGGTAGGAGGATCACCATAAGTTCAAGGCCACCCTAAGACTACATAGTAAATTCCAGGTCAGCCTGGGCTAGAGTGAGACCCTACCTCGGAAAAAAAAATGTTTGCTTACAAATGCTTTCCTATGAGATAGTCCTGGTTTTGCCCTAGGCCAGAGTAAATAGCTCTTATCCAAAATGGTTGGGACAAGAAATGTTTTCAGTTTCATAATTTTTTCAGATTTGGGAGTATTTGGGCATACATAATAAAATATCTTGGGTATGGACCCAAAATCTAAACACAATCATATATACATAAACATATATAGACAGACAGACAGACAGACAGACATACTCTGTGGTATTTTATAGAAGATTTTCAGTAATTTTGTATGTTTTGACACTAACAATCACATGAGGGCAAGTATGGAATTTTCCACTTGTGACATCCTGTCAGTGCTCAAAACTATTCCAATTTTGGTGCAGTTTAGGTTCTGACTTTCAGATTAGTGATGTTCAACCTGGAGTGTTCTCTTTCAATCACCAACTGACTCAGTAAACAGCTATCAGGTACATTGCTTGGGCCCGACCTGGGCCACATGTAGGGAGCAGGGGATTAAGCACACAGCAGCCAGGGAAGAGGGCCCACAGTGGTTGCATGGACAGGATCAAACAGACTTTGCTGGGAACACCAGCAGCATGCTGCAGGGACACCTGTGAAGAAGGAGCAAATATTTCTGCTCGGAGGACCGTGGAGGGGGTCCCTAAAGAAAGCAGCCCAATGTGTACCAAAGAGCACTTCCGCGTGCTGGGGAGGGGAGGCACAGTGGAAGCCACTGTAGGAGGAGCTGAAGTAATGAAAACCAAGTCTGAGCTGGCAACAGCTGAGGGTTCCAAAGGCCAGTGCAAACCGTGAGATCTCCTCAGAGTAACTGCACTGACCTCTTGTCCCTCAGGAAGGCCTTCAATGAGAAGCAGAGAGTCAAAACAAAGCTGACCTATCAGGGGAGTGGGCAGCCTGCAACTTTCTGCCCACTGAGGACCCCACTGACCAGCCCCAGAGAAAGGGTGAGCCGTCAGGATTCCTGGCTGATTTGCTCTGGACCCCAGAGCCTCCTTCGTGCCTGTCCCTGATTCTGTTCATGCACCCAGCTGTAATCACAGGAGGTGGAAAAGGCACATAAAGATTCTACTGCAAGCCCCAGGGTGGACGTATAAGTCCAGCCGTGTCTCTCCCTGCCCCAGAACAAACAGGAGTTTGCTGATGCTCAGTAAAGATATTTTTAAAGAATATTTTATATTTATTTATTTGAGAGAGAGAGAGAGAATGGGCACACCAGAGCCTCTAGCCACTGCAAACAAACTCAGATACATATGCCACCATGTGCATCTGGTTTTGTGGTTCCTAGGGAATCAAACCTGGGTCCTTAGGCATCACAGACAAGCGCTTTAAGTGCTGAGCCATCTCTCCAGCCTACTACAGAGACTTTTTAATAGGAAAGGTCCCTGTCTACAGGGCCAGGGAGCCTGAGAATTAACAGACATGGGGAAGGTAGGCTGGGATTCACAGGGAACAGTGAGGATGCCCTATGGGAAGGCCTGCTGTAACCAGGTGAAGGGGTGGTACAGTATCAAGAGCAAGCAATTTGTGCCATAGCCCAGATTTTCACAGTTTCCATTTTAGAACACTAAAAGTGGGCTGGAGAGATGGCTTAGCAGTTAAGGCACTTGCCTGCAAAGCCTAAAGGCCCAGGTTCAATTTCCCAGGACCCATGTAAGACAGATGCACAACACCTTGCATCTGCAGTGGCTAGAGGCCCTGACGTACCCATTCTCTCCCCCCCCCAAAATAAAATATTA
Organism: Orientallactaga sibirica; assembly: GCA_036365145.1. Taxonomy (NCBI): domain Eukaryota; kingdom Metazoa; phylum Chordata; class Mammalia; order Rodentia; family Dipodidae; genus Orientallactaga; species Orientallactaga sibirica. The sequence goes on from JAEOAD010000194.1 coordinate 3,197,042, forward strand.
AAAATAAAATTAAAAAAATTTTTAAAGCACCATGAGCACGTGAGCTGCTGTACTTATGGTCTTAATTGTCACAATCCAATTTCTTTGTCCTGTTTGATCTTCATTACAAGATCCAGGCAAGCATTACTCTTGTTTGAAGGGTGAAAAGCCTGTTACTCTGTCAAAGCCTGGGACAAGACAGAGCTGGGGTGAAAATGCCGGTCAGGTGTCCACCAGAACCTAGCCTTCCACTGTGCTGGCTCGAGGCTGTAATGCTATTGTACAGGAGCCCACTGCTGCATTGGGGTCTGCGGGCCGCTGCCTGAGGAAACCCCTTGAAGTCTATATTCCTGCAGGGCTCTGTCGCCACCTACTGGTGATGCTCAGCATCTGGGTTGGCAGCATGAGCATGTGGAGGAGTCACCACCACCTGCATAATTCCCCCTCCCAGCTCCCAGGATCTGTGACTGGGGGACCTGGACCTAAACCCTACCTCTGTCATTTTCACTGTGAGATGATGTGCTGAGCACATAAAGTCTCCGAGCCACAAGTCTCATTTCTAAATGGAGAAAGCCACCTAGGGGCTTAGTAGGGTTAAATGAAATTGTGCTGCCCACGCTGCCTACTATATGGCTCACCCCATCACTATGCAAAGCATAAGAGAGGGGCTGAAGAGGTGGATTAGCGGTTAAAACACTTGCCTGTGAAGCCTAAGGACCCATGTTTGACTTCCCCAATCCCACGTAAGCCAGATGCACAAGGTGAGGTATGCGCAAGGTGGAGCATGAGCACAAGGTGTCGCACATGTCTGGAGTTTGATTGCAGTGGCTGGAGGCCCTGGTGAGCAATTCTCTCCCTCTCTCTCTTTTGCTCTCTCATAAAAAGTAAATAAGCATAAGAGCGGGGCGTGGTGGCGCACGCCTTTAATCCCAGCACACGGGAGGCAGAGGTAGGAGGATCACCATGAGTTCGAGGCCACCTAGAGACTACATAGTTAATCCCAGGTCAGCCTGGACCAGAGTGAGACCCTACCTCAAAAAAAAACAACAAAAGGTAAATAAGCATCAGAGAACTCTGTGGGCCCCTCTCACAATGTATGTGATCACAGCAGCCCCAGGCCAGAGCCATCCAGCTTGGCTCCAGTGCTCCCAGCCTCTCACTTAATGCTGGTTCTGCCAGATACCCCTTGGGTAATAAGACTGGCAGGCATCTAGTCTCCCCTGAAATCCCTAAATATCTTTCCAGGAGACTAACCACTAAGGCTTGACTACACAGTATGGCCATTTCTTTTAGAGTGAACACCAGGGTTCTGTTTTGATTTCAGTTTTTCCCTCTTTTGTTTTTATAGGAATAGAGCCATTTTTCCCATTGATATTTTACTTTAAAGGCCAATATTTATAACTTTTTCTAAAAGGCAGGTAGAAAAGGAGCCATCCTGATTAAGAGAATGATAGTAAAGAATCGGAGCTGTCAGCACTGCACATCGCAGAACTCCAAGGACACGCTGTTTGAAAAGCACTGTCTTTATTATTTCTAGGAGCCTCTGATTCCAGTGCACCAGGCAGAAGGCATCCCATTTACCTAGCAGCCTTCAGTCACACAGATAAGGTGATGGGAGGTCTGGATTTAGAGGCAGTTCTCGCTTTGAGCCTCAGTTCCACCATTTCCAAGCAGTGTGGCCTTGATCAAATTCTTTAGTTCCTTCCCCAGAACATGGAGCTCACAAGAGTGCCCTCCCCAGAGATGCTAATAACCACGGGAAGGATAGCCCAAGGCTACAAGTTTGAGAAGTTAGTAGACAGGCTCTTCTGGGGTCTACGGATCTACTCCCTGACCCCAGTCCCTGGCTCATCTCCAAGCCCTCCTGAGGGTGGGGAGGTCACCATCTTCCACTTTTTTAAATATTTGTTTTTATTTATAAGAGAGAGACCATTTCCCACTTTTACTGAGTGCTTGGTAGGTGGCAGCAGCCAAATGCTGCCCACTTAAAGCCAGTGTAAAACAGGGGCAAAACTCATTGTATAGAAGCAGAAACTGGAGTTTCCAGAAGCAATGTGACTTGCCCCAGGTCCTTCAGCTGGAAGACCCAGTGTGACACTAGATCTTCAGCTGTGAATTCTGCCTACAGGGAGGAGCCTATATGCTGCTGTCATGTGGGTATGCAATAAGGCGCTCTGTGGAGCCAGGCACTTAGACACCATAGATCCCAGTGCTTTGTCCAAGACAGGGGCTTGGAACAACAGTTCTTCTGCTCCTGCAAGCCACTGTCTCCAGGCTGGTAGCCCTTGACCATGAGCCAGGGCCTCAGATGGCCCTGGGAGCTCAGAAAGAGAAGGGGAAATTAGCTTAGCAGCCAGGAAAGAGCTACCAGTGTGTGCTTGCTGTGCCTGTATGTATCCAGAATGGGAAGATAACTGCCCCAACTCCATGAACCATAGTTCTGAAAGGAAACACCAAGACCACCACTTACCAGTGCCACACACTCAGAGCTCAGTTTATAGCAGGGCGCTGCCCAGCACCTGTTTACACAGCTCGCAGGGGAGGTGCTGCTAGCCTATGGATCTTTAATGTCTTGTGGTGGCCTGTGCATTGGACTGGGGAAGTAGCCCAGTGCTACACATGCATGAGGCCTGGGGTTTGATTCCTGGCACCACTTAGAAAAAAAGTATAAAAACAAAGGTCTGTGCATTAAAACCTTGGCCACCAGCTTGTGGTGCTGTTGGGAGGTGGTGGAACCTTTAGGTTGTGGGGCCTCCTGCAAGGAAATGAGGTCACTGAAGGAGTGCCCTTAAAGGGACTGTTGGGATGTTGGCTCCTGCCTCTTTCTTTGCTTCCTGGCCTCCAAAAAGTAAATGGGCCTCTGCCACACACGCGTGTGCCATGATGACCAGCCCAAAGCAACAGGGCTACCGAACCATGGGAGAAATCTCTGGAACTACGAGCCCAAATGGCCCTTTCCTGCTCTTCAGTAGATTTCACCCTGGTATTTGTCTCAAGAACAAAAAAGCTGATAAACATAGGAGCGCACTTGTGTTCAGGACACAACAGCAGCTCACGGTGACTGGGAGAGTGGCTGCGTGCCTTTGCATGAGGTTAGAATACTGTTTAGAAGCTCCCATTCCCTGCCCATGTGTACCGACTTGTCGGGCGGGATCACAGCCTTGTCCTCAAGGCAACTAGAGAGGCCTCTGGAGCCTTCATACAGTGCCTTGGCTCCCATCCCAAAACCTGATCCCCCAGTAGTCTCTCAGCCACCTCCCCACTTCCAGCTTTCTAATTTCTTGGGTAGACCTGACACTGATTAGGAAGGCATGTCCAACCTGTGGCACGTTGGCCTCATGTGTCCCAGGGTAGCTCTGAATGCAGCCCTGCACATTTGTAGATGGCGCCATCATGTTGTGATGTCCAAGATTGGACAGCCCTAGTAGAAACAGAGATTAAGGAGAGTGGAGCGTGAGCTTTGTGAGGTTGTCACTAATCCCCAGCACTTAAGAAAGTGCAGACACAGTGGCGCACACCTTTAATGCCAGCCCTCGGGAGGCAGAGGTAGGAGGATCGCCATGAGTTTGAGGCTACTCTGAAACTACATAGTGAGTTCCAGGTCAGAAGGAAGGAAAGGTGAGATCAGGGATGGACGAATGTCTATGAAAGATTTCTCACTTGAACTTGGGTGTCTCCAGGGCTGCTCATTCATGCTGTCCTCTAGCACCACTTCCTTTAAAACTTCAGCACTAGCCAGGTGTGGTGGCGCACACCTTTAATCTCAGCACTGGGGAGGCAGAGGTAGGAGGATCGCCATGAGTTTGAGGCCACCCTGAGACGACATAGTCAATTCCAGGTTAGCCTAGGCTAAAGTGAGACTCTACCTCAAAAAAAACCAAAACAAGAAAAAATTCAGCACTAGATTAAAGAACCCTTGATGGGTTCTTGTCACTAATATTATTTTATTATTTGTTTTGTTTTGTTTTTTTTTGGTAGAGTCTCATTCTAATCCAGGCTGACCTGGAATTCACTATGTAGTCTCAGGGTGGCCTCGAACTCATGGCAATCCTCCTACCTCTGCCTCCCTAGTGCTGGGATTAAAGGCATGTGCCACCATGCCCAGCTCTTGTCATTAATATTCCAAGCAACACTAATAACTGCTTGCATTTTTTCAAGTAATTTACCATCTACAAAGTACTTTCGTGCACATTCTCTGATTTGATCATCACAATAATTCTGACAAGTTGTTCCCTTCTGGGGAAGAGAAAACTACGCAGGAACTTCTGTGGTCTATGACTGTCCATGACCCCCCCCCACCCGCCAGCAGTGAGGGATGAGGGCACACTCTGCCTCCACTCAGCCTACTGTTTCCCTCATTTCTTCTGAAATGTATAAATCTGAGTCAGTCACTCAAACTGTCCCTGCCTACTTGAGAAATTGGTGCCACCTCCTGCTAGCTCTCTCTTATTGGAGCCAGCATGCATTTCCTCAAGGGTATTCCAAGGGGAGAGTGAGTCTGCTGTCTTCTACCCACACCTGAAAGGGTAAGACAGATCTGCCTGCTCCTCAGTAAGCCCTTTTCTAAGTGGGAAATATGATTGTCACATCTCCAAACTCCTGTCACCTCCCACCAGTATTCCCTGATGGAGTAGAGTCAAGTCATAGAAGGAACAGGACTTGAGAGTCAAATGCTTACCTCTGGCATTTGACCTCAGACAAATCACCTAACATCTTTGGGCCTCGGTGTCCCTTTTATCTGTAAAGTGGGATATCTGGTACCCGCTTTGCAGTATTATAGTGGCATTCAAATAACATATGTGAGCCATGTAGCACAAACATGACCCATCATAAGGACCTGCCCTTCATTATCAGCTTGGAGGCAGAGGTATCAGCAGTTGAACTCCCCTGCGCTTCCAGCTCCACATTTCTGAAACAAGAACAAACATACTTGTCATGAGTATTGTGAGTCATTCTTCCTCAAATGTGACATACACAGAACTGTGGTCCATGTGGAGGGTTTAAGTGGGATGAAGACAAATTACTAATATTTTTACCAAGAGAAAACTTGTTTTATGTGTACCAGGAAAAAATTTACATCACACCAGAAACATTTTCTTGGCTATTTCTTATAATAAAACTAGCCTATGTCCTCAGTGGTGTTGAGGGAGGAAGTAGGGAGGTTGAAGGGACAATGTATTAAGTTATGTCCACGTGGTACACAGGAGCGCCAAAACAGAGTGGGCTTGAGGATGGTTTACCTAATTCTGTGGAATGACAGATACCAATGTGACTGCCATGCTGGCCAGACTGGATCTTCTCGGCATCACTGGGACCACTGGAAAATCAGAGCAGATGTTAAAGAATGGCCTTGAATGACAGCCTTACCCGAGTGGATCAGCGTACTATGTTTATGTAAGAAAGTGTCTTTCCTTAGGGAACCCCGCTGAGGGAGCCCAAAGTAAATAATGGATAGATCTCATCTTTTACCAGAGAGACAAAGAGAATCAATAGGGGTATAAGCAGTGCAGGTCCACCTCGCAGCGCTTGGCTGAGGCGTGCACTTGGTGACCTCTGGCTCTCTCTCTCTCTTTTTCCTTCCCGCCCAGTGTGGAGACGGTGAATGACGGGCAGTTTCACAGCGTGGAGCTGGTGATGCTAAACCAGACCTTGAACTTGGTGGTAGACAAAGGAGTCCCCAAGAGCCTAGGGAAGCTCCAGAAGCAGCCAGCAGTGGGCATGAACAGCCCCCTCTACCTTGGAGGTAACATCCCCTCCCCCCACCACCTTGCCCAACCATCAGCACCAACACCCAAACCTACTGCCAGGGAAGACTTCATACAAGAAGTGATAAGAGAGCTGATTCCTTAAAGGGCATGTGGGGAAGAGGACTTTGGGCCGATGTCTGGAAAGAAGGGCAGACAGGACGCTGTGGGAACAGCAGCAACACGGAGGGGGAGAGGGAAAGCAGGATGTGGAGGTGATGTTCAGACTCTGCTGCAGTCTGTAAGTTTCAGGTCACAGCCCCTCTGCTTAGCTGCCTGCTCAGACACTACAAAGTTCAGGTGATGAAGCACAAGGTTGAGGCTAAGGCTATACAAACACCACCATAGGAAGGCATCACCAATCTGGCAATGCCTTTGGCTGGTAGACCTTGAAGAATTATAGGAAGGAAACAATCAGAGCAGGGGGCTGGAGAGATAATGGCTCAGAAGTTAAGGTATTTGTCGGCAAAGCCAAAGATCCCAGGTTTGAGTCCCAGGTACCCACATAAGCAAGATGCACAAGGTGGCACATGCATCTAGAGTTTGTTTACAGTGGCTGGAGGTCCTGGCATGCCCATTCTCTATCTCTACCTCTCTCTCCCTCTCAAATAAATAAATCATTTTTTAAAAACAAATTCAGAGCAGGGACTGGGGGTGTGGCTCAGTCAGTGCAGGGCACTTCCCTAGCATGCAAAACACACACATAGCTGCCAGAACAACAACACACATTCCTGAGATTTCACCCCAGGTGTCCTCTAGTGAAGACTGGCATGGGGTCAGGAATCTGCACTGGTAGCGGGCCATCCAGATACAGGGGTACACAGTCTTTCTGGCCCAAAACCATTCCAGAAAGGAGACAGCTTCTCCCTGAGAAAGACTGTTGCTCCTCTCTCCTGCACCTGCCCCACCTGTAGCCAGAACAGAACTGGAAGCCCGACTTCCAGCAGCCTTCATCCTGGCCTCAGGCTCCCAGTGTAGGGGATGGGCAGGAATTGGTCCTCACCAAAAATCAAGTCAGGATTTTGCCAACAGTCCGTGGAGGCCTCTGAAAAGAGTGACTCAGAACATAGCGCACAGACTAGCAAAATGGTCTGGAAACCTTGAACCCCAAAGTTCCACGGATAAAAAAGGTAGGGAGCCACATCTTCTCTCCCAAACTTGAGCATTTTGCACTGGGCTCTTGACCAGGGCCTGGAGGAAGGGACACTCAGGCCAGCTGAGGACAACAAAGTGATTTAGTATTCACCCATGCCATGCCTGAGGGGGTGGGCCGCCTAAGTCCAGCCAGTGGGGCCACGTGGCAGCAGGTGACCAGGTCCTCTCATTTTTCTAGAGAAGCGCAAAGTACAGTCCTTTATGGGAAGCTTTCTGTATTTAAAAACTGGCAATGAGTTGGAATTTTTCGAAACACCCCTTTCGTGTCCCTATATGGGTAAAGCTTAGGCCCATTAGTTCAATTTGCTTGTTGTTGTTGTTGTTTGTTTGAGGTAGGGTCTTGCTCTAGTCCAGGCTGCCCTGGAATTCACTATGTAGTCTCAGGGTGGCCTCAAACTCACAGCGATCCTCCTCCCTCTGCCTCCCAAGTACTGGGATTAAAGGTATTCACCACCACTCTTGGCTTTTTTTTTTTTAATATTTTATTTAATCCTGGGGCATGGTGGCACATACCTTTAATCCCAGCACTCGGGAGGCTGAGGTAGAAGGACTGCTATGAGTTTGAGATCAGCCTGGGACTACATGGTGAATTCCAGGCAGCATGGGCTAGAGCGAGACCTTACCTTGAGAAAAAAAATAGTGTGTAAATTAAATATTTTATTTATTTGAGAGAAAGAAAAAGAGATGAAGGAGGAGAAGGAGGAGAAAGGGAGGGAGGAAGGGAGAGAGAGACTTGCAAACAAACTCCAGATACATGTGCCACTATGTGTATCTGTGGATAGTGAGCAAACAAGCTCCTTTAACTGCTTCACCATCTCCCCAGCCCCTATTAGCTCAAGTAGAACTGCAGAGGTTGATGCCCTGAATCCTTAACAATGAACACATTTGTTTCACTTTTATTTTTGTTTTTTTTTGGGGGGTGGGTCTTGATCTAGCCCAGGCTGACCTGGAATTCACTATGTAGTCTCAGGGTGGCCTCAAACTCGTGGCAATCCTCCTACCTCTGCCTCCCAAGTGCTGGGATTAAAGGCGTGCGCCACCACGCCCGGCACATTTGTCTCACTTTGAGGACAACTGGGTGGGCAGGGATGAGTCTTCAACATGCCCTGGCTCTCTCCCACAGGCATACCTACCTCCACGGGGCTCTCAGCCTTGCGCCAGGGGGCAGATCGCCCACTGGGTGGCTTCCATGGCTGTATCCATGAAGTGCGTATCAACAACGAGCTGCAGGACTTCAAGGCCCTCCCGCCGCAGTCCCTGGGCGTCTCCCCCGGCTGCAAATCCTGCACGGTGTGCAAGCATGGCCTGTGCCGTTCCGTGGAGAAGGACAGCGTGGTGTGTGAGTGCCACCCAGGCTGGACAGGCCCACTATGCGACCAAGAAGCTCGGGACCCCTGCCTTGGCCACAGGTCAGTGTTGTGCGAGCCCTAAGTTCCCAGTATACTGGCTGCCCTGCCCCATCTGAGGAGGGAGCATTAATGGATGCCACAGGGATTGTGGGCTTACTGTGGAGTTTCAGTCACTGTGTGCCCTAGGCAAGGTACCATGCCCATATAACTATGTACAACTGAATCATGTTTAATGGTTCAACCATTTATTAGTCATTCCACAAATGCTTGTTAAGGACATGCTATGTGCGGGACCTTGTGTTAAATGTAAGAAACCCAGTAGTCCTAGAAGTCTGAATCAGAATTCCAGGCCCAAGATGATAATTTGGCTGGCTGAAGAAGTTGGGAAATAATCCTGGGTCAGGATGGAGGGAGTTGTAATGGGCTTGAGCTTTGTGTAGTACTCATGAATATGTGTGTTTGGCTATAGAGTTAGTAAGACTCCAGTCTGAAGGTCATCCCAGGGACACTGCTATATCATGATAAAAACTACAGGTGCCAGGCGTGGTGGCTCACACCTTTAATCTCAGCACTTGGGAGGCACAGGTCCATGAGTTCAAGGCTACTCTGAAACTACATAGCAAATTCCAGGTCAGCCTGAGCCAGAGAGAGACCCTACCTCGAAAAAACAAAAAACAAAAAACAAAAAACAAAAAAAAAAACTTACAGGCGTTGCCATCAGTATTTCCTCCTAGGAGATGTGCATACGGGTAGTTCACAGGAGAGGCTGTTGTGAAACTATGAGGAATACTAGATGTAGCAGTTGGAAAGGGTTTATGTCAGCTGGTAGTCTTGAGAAGTTTCGTCATGGTGAGGAAAGCCTGGCACAAGCAGACAGCTGGGAGATCACATCTTATCACATCAGCCAGAAGGAAGGGACAAGAGTGAGCTGGCTGGGCATCACATCTCCAGAGCACCAGGAAGGAAGCAGTCCATGTACTGGTCTTGGAGCTGAGCTATAGCACCCCAAATCCCGCTCCCAGTGACACCCCCCCCCACCTCCCAGCCAGGCTCCACCACCCAAATGCTCAACAACATTCCCAAATTGCCACCAGCTGGGGACCAAGTGTCAAACCACATGAACCTCTGGGGGACATTTCATTCCAGGCCATCATACTAGATATAATGTGCTAACATGATGCTTGGCACACAGCTGGTGGTACCTGCTGAATACAGGTTAAGTGTCTCTTGTCCAAAATGTTTGAGAAGAGAAATGTTTTGGCTATCTTAGGGATGTGTACACATAAAATTCATTTGCTTCAGATATATCTCATACAATGGCTTAGATGTTAAACATCTGTGCTGTGGTGGTGGTGTTTTGTTTTGTTTTGTTTTGTTTTTTGTTTTGTTTTGTTTTGTTTTGTTTTGAGGTAGGTCTCACTCTAGCTGACCTGGAATTCACTACGTAGTCTCAGGCTGGCCTCAAACTCATGGTGATCCTCTTACCTCTGCCTCCTGAGTGCTGAGATTAAAGGTGTGCGCCACCACAGCCATCCCCATCTGTGTTTTATCTGCAGCCCATCCCAGGGGTCAGATGTAGAATTTTCATTTGGGGCATCATGTTTGTGGCTAGAATATTTTGGATTTGGAGACATTTTGGATTTTTGGATTAGGAACAGTCAACCTGTAGTGGTAGTAATAGTGTCATTTTATCTAAGTTAGGAGAGCAACTAACGTGTATGGGGGGAAAAAGTGTTCCAAGCAGTGATATGACGCCATTTGGGTTCTTCTGTGTGCATATGAAACAGCAGGCAAACTGGCATCTACCATGGTCACAGCTGGCAACAGACCTTGGCTGGGGTTCGCTCACAAGCTTCTAACTGGTTGGTCACTGGGATGGGTTTCTAAGAAAAGAAACATGCCGGGCTGGAAGAGGGCAGACGACAGGCTGGCATCCTGCTGGAGTACACTCAGCCTGAGTCCCACAGCTCTGTGTTCCGCAGCTGGGGTAGACAGAGGAAGTTTCCAGCAGCACTAACCCTGGCCTGGTCTGCTTGTCCTCCTCTCTGCCCCCAGCTGCAGCCATGGAGAATGTGTGGCAACAGGAAGCTCATATATGTGCAAGTGTGCCGAGGGCTATGGAGGGGCTTTGTGTGACCACAAGAACGACTCTGCCAATGCCTGCTCAGCCTTTAAGTGCCACCACGGACAGTGCCACATCTCAGATCGAGGGGAGCCCTTCTGCCTGTGTCAGCCTGGCTTCAGTGGGGAGCATTGTGAGCAAGGTGAGTCTGCGTAGCTCATGGGATGGGGGGAGGGGAGCTAGGGAAAAAGCAGGGGCCAGAGTTGGACTCCATATCCAAGAACAAGTAATCTCAGCTGTGCCATTGAGGGTCAGCGTGACCTTGGCCCATCCTTTTCTAAGCCTCCATTCTGTCATCATGGAAATGGGGGCATTACTATAGCTACCATCAGCTATCTTCCACTGCATAGCAAATCAGCCCCAGAGCATAGCAGCTCAAAGTCCAGCAGATATTTCTTCTCCCTCACAGTTCATGTATGTTGGGAATTCTGAAACAGCTTAGTTGAGCTCTCCTGAGCTTGCATCCAACAGCAAGGGCGATGGTTTCCCAGAGGCCAGTTTGAGGCAGAAGTTTCTGTTTTCAGTAGGGAGGTGGAAATGGAATGTCTGAAGTGAGCTGCCTGCTTGATTGAGTAAGTCAGCTAGCCCTGGGCTCAGGTGAGGAACCCTGCTTCAGTAGGTAGATTGGACAGTGAACAAGAAGACACCAATGTCAACCTCTGGCCTACCCACACATGCGTGCACACACACACACACACACACACACACACACACACATACTTTATTATTGAAATGGTGATGTCACAACTCTAAGTTTAAAAGTCATGCCGGGGGTGGTGGCACACGCCTTTAATCCCAGCACTTGGGAGGCAGAGGTAGGAGGATCACCATGAGTTCGAGGCCACCCTGAGATTACATAGTGAATTCCAGGTCAGCCTGAGCTAGAGTGAGACCATACCTCGAAAAAAAAAAAAAAAAAAAATTCACAATGGCCCAAGATCACTAGAGCCATAATAAGTTATTAAGGAAAACACAATCTTTTTAAAAGATGTAAATTTAGACAACAAAGATAAAAATGAGGAGGTTGCCAGGCATGGTGGTGGCACACACCTTTAATCCCAGCACTTGGGAGGCAGAGGCAGGAGGATTGCCATGAGTTCAAGGCCACCCTGAGACTACAGAGTGAATTCCAGGTCAGCCTGAGCTAGAGTGAGACCCTACCTTGAAAAAAAAAAAACTGAGGAGAGGTTGGTAGAAGTCTCAAGTTTCTATATTCACCCAAAGTTTAGCAATTATTGTCCTGATCCACTATTACAAGATTCTTTGTCAGTCTTATGGTAATCTCAAAGGGGAAAAAATTACAGCATAGGCACAAACAAGAAAGAGAAAGGTAGCCTGGTGTGGTGGTACATCTAAAAAAAAAAAAAGGCCATAATCACGACACAGTGGTTCAGCAAGATGAAACCTAAAGACAACCCTAAAATTCACAGCAGGCCTCAAATAAACCAGTATAACCTTGAACAAAAGAACAAAGTAGGAGGCACCATACTGCCTATCTTCAAAATATACTACAACACCATAGTAACCAACTGAGAAAGATATGGGAATTAAAACCTAGACAGGGCTGGAAAGATGGCTCAGCAGTTAAGGTAATCAGACCTCAAAAACATAGGCAACAAAACAAAAATAGCAAAAGCAAAAATAAACAGGATTATGGCAAGCTAAAAGCCTATGCTACAAACAGTCCACAAAATGAAGATAGAACCTACAGCCAGGAGGAATTATTTACAAACATCTGAAAAGAGGTTCACATACAGGATACATAAGAAACTCAGTAGAAAGAAGGCAATGTTAAATAGGCTAAATGGGTGTGTTGATGCATGCCTGTTATCCCAAAACTCAGGAGCCCGTGGCAAAAGGATGATGAGTTTGAACCAGCCTAGGCTACATCGTAATGTCCAAGCCAGCTGAGCTGTATAGTGAGACCCTGTCTCAAAATAAATGGATGAAACTAGGTGAAAGACAAACTAGGCAAAAGACCTGAAATGGACATGCTATAAAGCTATTTAAAGGCCCTTTGCCTCGTTAACATTTTTTATTCAGATCTTAAGTCTGTTATCACTTTCCCAGAAGCCTCCCTGAGCCTGAGGCCAAGTCGGCTGACTTTGCCGTGTGCCATTTCTTAGTAGCAGCTCTCTACCTCAGGTTCTCAATACAAATAGATTCTCCTCAAAAGCAAGAGACAGAGTGCCTGGAGTGGAGGGGCCTGGGGCAAACTGGGGCTCTCTGGTCCCAACCAAAGCTCTGAGCTTCCACCCACCATGGCAACACAGGGAACAGGCTCAGCTTCACCATACTTCTTGGTTTGCAAAGAAGCCAGAAATCGTGCCAGGGGCACACCTTTAATCCCAGCACTCCAGAGGCAGAGGTAAGAGGATCACTGTGAGTTCAAGGTCATGCACATTCCAGGTCAACCTGGGCTAGAGTGAAACCCTACCTCAAGAGAAAAAAAAAAGCAGCAGCAGCCAGAAATCCAAATTCTGAAGTGAAACCTGAATGTCTTCATGTTGGTACCTAATCATGTCATGGCAATCAGAACTTGTCCAGGGACAGGATTTGACCACAATTTACTAGCTTGCCAGGTCCTTTAGGATGGGGGACCAAGTCCACTCTTGTCACTGGTATATCCTGAGGGGTTCGTTATAAGTCCAGCATAGAGGCTGGCCCAGAAAAGCACTTCAAATCTGTGGGAAGGATGAATGAAGAGATGAATGAAGAGATGGACACGTGCATTCTTCAGATCACAAGTATTCCCTAACAGCCTACTTGGGAACTGCCCACGGTCCTGCCAACCCTCTGCACTGCCAGTTTCCCTGACACCTACCTCTTCCGCCCTCTGCAGAGAATCCATGTCTTGGGGAGATAGTCCGCGAGGCCATCCGCCGCCAGAAAGGTTATGCATCATGTGCCACGGCCTCCAAGGTGCCCATAATGGAATGTCACGGGGGCTGCGGGTCCCAGTGCTGCCAGCCCATCCGCAGCAAACGTCGGAAATACGTCTTCCAGTGCACCGACGGCTCGTCGTTCGTGGAGGAGGTGGAGAGACACTTGGAGTGCGGCTGTCGCGCATGCTCCTAAGCCGCTCTGCCAGCTGCCCGCGCACAGCCTCTCAGACTCCGGCTTGGGGAGCTAAGACAAGGCGCGTGAGACCTCTCTGGATTCAGAATGAAGGAGAAGCAGGAGAGGGAGGCAAGAGAAGAAGAGAATATTAAGTATATTGTAAAATAAACAAAAAATAGAACTTATTTTTATTATGGAAAGTGACTATTTTCATCTTTTATTATATAAATATATCACATTGTCTATGTACCATATAGTGCGTTATTTTTACCGAGTTTTGTTTTGTGTTGTTTATTTGTTGTGTTTTTATAAACAGCTGTTTAAAATTTTAAGACAAAAAGACTAATAAAAATGTTTTAAACAAGAGGGTAAGAATAGAGACATGATAGCCTGTCTGAGGAAGGAGGAGGAAGTTATATGTTTATGAAGCACTCTTAAGTCAGCTGAAGCCAAGACCTGCTTCCTGAGCTCAGGAAAAAGAAGGCGAGAAAAGGAAAAGTGTCCTTTGCTCCATCTTGGTTTTCCCTCCTTTTCCCCCTCTTCCCAAGCACACAGCTTCCACTGTTCCCAGTTCTTCTCCTCCTCCTCCTTGCTCTCCATTAGAGGGCTGACTCTGAACTTGACTAACAGTCTGGGCCTGTTCTGCCAAATTTGAAAACAGCTACTCTTTTCCTGCAACCCTCCCCGGGAGGAAAGGGCCTGCGTAGTCTCCTCTCCTCAGACCCCAGGCACTGGCCCTTCCTCAGAAGTCCTCGCCTGCCCTCCTCCCTCAAGCCAGTTTCACACTGGAGTGCCATACCAGCAGCACAGGCAGCAAGGCTGGGCATCAATTAAGCCAGGAACCACACCCAACAGGCAGACCTGAGCCACCAGGTCTTCTGGGCCACCACCACAGTAGCAAAGACCCACTGACCAGCTACAATACGTTCCCATGCATAGTCCATCCCTACCACTCTGAGGAAGGTGGTTCAGTGAGCCCTATTTCATGACTAAGGACACTCAGGCCCCTGTCAGGATGTGTGACGTGCCTTATGCCACCATAGGATAAGTGGCGGAGCCAGAGCTGGAGGGCACGAGAAGCTCTGGAGACTTGGGCAGGTGCAGGACCTCTGGCAGCAAAGGCAGGCACATGTTTGCCTCACTTGGTTTTCCTCCGCTCTTGTCCTGTTTTGTTCATTCTTGAGTCTACCTCCCTCACATCCAGAGTTAGGGGCTTGGGTGTCTAAGCAAGGGAGAAGGCAGCTTTCCTGCCTCAGAATCTATTCCCAAAGGCCCTTTCCCACCTCTGTCCTCCCACATCTGTCCTCCACCCTCACTGGCCCCTTCACATCCCCCCATCTAGGATCTCAGCTGGCTGTTCATCCACTCATCCTTCCTTCCAGGAGGCCCTACTTCTAGAGTCTCAAGGACAGTGTGTTACCTTTCTGAGGACCCATCTGCTCTGTGAAGACCAGTGGTGGGTTAAAGACTTAAGGAATATAGAAAGGAGAGTGAAGAAAAAGGGAGGTGGAGAAACCCAAGATAGGGAGAAAGGAGTGTAACAGAGAAAGTCACTTTAAAATAGGCCTATGAATATATAGTGTTCCAGGGACTGTGCCTTCCAACGGGTGTGTTGCAAGTATTTGTAGTTAGACTTATGTAGTACTCTACAATCTACATCAGATGTCCTTCTGAGTGCCATCAATATATTTATATGTTTATATGCATCTATTCATTTAATTCTCAAGCAACTCCATAGTAAAAATATTACTAACCCACTTTACAGTTGAGCAAACTGAGACATAGAGAAGTGAAGTAACTTGCCCCAAAGTGGATGACTAGTAAGTTATAACAGCAGGATTTGAACCCAGGCTGTCAGACTCTAGAACTTGTTAACCACTCTATCAAACCACTTATTATGGGAAAGAAACACACCCATCTTTAAGGATCCTACAACCTGGGAAAGAAAGAGAAATAAAATGGAAAATGTCTTAACTATACACAAGTTCCATAATGGCAATGTAAAAAAGAGGGGGGGGGCTGGAGAGATGGCTTAGTGGTTAAGGCGCTTGCCTGTGAAGCCTAAGGACCCAAGTTTGATTCCCCAGTACCAATGAAAGCCAGATGCACAAAGTGGCGCATGCATCTGGTATTTGTCTCTCTCATAAGTAAAAGAGAGGAGGGATGTAAGATTAAAAGTCAATAAAAAACAATAATAATAAAATAAAATAATTTAAAAAATAAATAAAATAAAATAAATAAAATAAATAAAAAAAAGAGAGAGGAGGGAAGGTCAGTTTCAAATCCTGGGCTTGTCAGGGTCAAAGAAAGGAATCAAGTGCTATAGGAAACAGCTTGCTAAAAAGCAGTGAAATGTGAGAAGGCTTGGTATGTTTGAGAAGCAGCCAGAGTCCCATGGGTGGCAGCAATGTGGGATGTACCCTAGGGCCCACAAAAGAGGCAGGCCAGGCCATAGAGAGCCAGAGGCTTGGTGTGAGCAAGATGGTCTGAGTGAAGGGTAAAACAGGGTAGAGTGGAAACAAGCGTTGGTGGAAAAGTAGGCTTTATCACTCAAAATAGTGGTTCAGGCTCCTACTGATTCACCCTGTAGCTAGAATAGATACATTTCAAGGTGAATCCCATGCTAGCTCCAAAGCTCAGTCCTGGAAGATGCGTTCTGAGATGTACCCAGCAACATCCCTCCCACCCCTTCTCCTGCCCCATGAGCCTCCCATTCCCACTGATTGACCTGATCTTTATTTCATCATTTCTCCCCATCCAGTACAAAGCCCATGCACTCTGCCACTTGAAGAGCCCTGCCAGGGTCATTGATGCTCTGGGAGGAGTCACCAGGCTTCCATTCTGTAGCCCAAAGAGTGCCAAGACCTCCTCTTTCCAGTCACCCCTTCCCTTATCCCTGAATCTAGCCACAGTTAATCCAAGGCAGCAGAAGGGCCAAATTCTGCTTCTCAACATAGCTTTGCAGCCTTTTCAATTTTGGAAGCCTCAACTCTAAAAAATTCTGAACACAGGGACCCTCAAGATAAGCATTCCAAAAATGAAAGTTCTTTAAAAGTGAAATTTAAAGCTCACTTTCTTCTTGAGCAACCAAATTCTAGGAAGTGAAAGTCCATGGACAGAGTACAGTACCTGAGAAGTGTGGTCTAATGTTTGTGTGGGGACATGCATGTACAAAAGGGCCCATATACTCTATTAACCTCCTGAGCAGCGTCAGAAAATGGAGACAGGGTGCCTTTTGGACTCTCCAAAAAGGTCCTGAAATGGTTGATGAAATGCTGTACCTAGAAGCTCTGTAAAGTATAAACTAAAATCCTGAAATGTAAGATGTTGTCATTATCACTATTGTTATTGCTGTTGTTGACATGTCAAAGAGACCTTTTGAGAAGAACATTTTGCCTTTTGAATCTCACTGCAAGGAGTCTGATGCTTCATAATGAAGAGAGGAGGATGGGGGGGAAGAAGAAAGATTCCTTCCCCAGGTAAACTTCAGGGATGTAGGAATGGCCATACTGGGATCAAGCCAACCTTGCCTTTCCCCCAGAGACAAAACCATCCCCAGATAGCACCTTAAGAGTTAGCATAGCCATTGCCTGTGCTGGGAGCAAAAACCCTTGGCAGAAAGTGGCCTGCTCTTCAAAACTCACAGGATTCCAAACACCAGAGCTGGGAAAACTCTTGGGGTCTTTGCATGACAGACCAAAGTCATGCAGCAGTCACCACAGGCAGAGAGAGGCCCAGGGGTGCATGCAGGAAGTCCTCCTTGCAGATTGAAGCCTGGGATGGACAACACAACACAGAAGCACGTCCTTCCCCTTCCCCACAAGCATCTCCCAGTGCACTAACAGCATGGTCACCTTTGGTGGTCTGCTCATCCATGTTTTCACCTGAGAAGTTAAACAGTGCCAGAGAAAAAGAATGACGCCAAGCTGGTCAGAGATACCATCCAGCAAGACTAATAAAGGCAGAATTGGGCATTTGGCAAAGCTTATTTCTCTAGCTCAATAGGTTCTTATAAGAAAAATGTTAAGAGTTTTTTAAACAGTGCTATAACGCCATTTCCCTGGCATGGAATAAATAATGTGCATTCCGTGTTTCAACAGACTGCCATGCTCTGATGTCATTTAAATAAATCGATGTGTCACAGGGGAGTCACCGGAGTCACCGGATGCTCTTGTGAATACATAACTCAGCCCTGCTCTGTGATGTGTGTTTTGTTCTTACCCGTGACTTTCACACCCCATGGGGCAATAAGTAATACATTCACAAGATTTGGGCAAGTCTGGGGTGGGATTTGGAAGTTGTAAGAAACTGACTTCTTGGATTACAAAGTAAGAAAAAATGAATCCAGAATTCCCAGAGGCATGGGAGAGAAGGCCTAACAGGAATGTGGCTTGACTAGCCATACATTTGAGTTATGAAGGGTCACAGTGGAGGAAGCCACTCCATTTGAGAAGTAGAGAGCACACATAACTGAAGATCTTCTAGGTCCTCTGGTGCCTAATTTTCCTCCTCTAGTCATTCCTTTACCAAGCATTACTGAGCATCCACTGTGTGAGTGGTCCTGTTCTAGCTAATAAGGGCTCCAATGATGGTCAAAACTAAGTTTTTGTTCTTCCAGAGTTTAAATGTTCACTGGCAGGGCAGGTTAGGGAGTTTGTAAGGTACAAAGACAGGTCCTATGCCACAGCTAGCCCCAAAGGACACTTGTGGTGGAGAGTGTTAAGAGTCTGCCCAACACACGGACTGCAAAGCTAAGTGTGGCCAGTAGAGGCCACTAGTGTGCAAAACGATAGCTGCTAAGGCGAAGAAAGCCTGATGGACATCTGATACTTACCCAATATATGCTCAGCACCAGCTTAAACCATTGGAAAGAGAAGAGCCCACAAGTTTAAGACTCCACTATGCAGTGTCCAATTTCTGAGGATCCAGAAAGAAGCTGCTTGAACATTTTATCTGTACCACCACTACTCTCTGGATTTTTTTTTTTTTGGCCCCTCTTTTCTTTTTAGTAGTGTTTCCACTTTATCTTTTAAAGGCTGGGGAGATGGCTCGGTAGTTAAAGGCACTTGTTTGAAAAACATAAAGCCAGATGTACAAAGTGGCACACATGTCTGGAGTTTGTTTGCATCAGCAAGAGGTCCTGGTGCACCCAATCATATTTATTTCTCCCTTTCTCTCTCTCTCTCTCTCTCTCTCTCTCTCTCTCTCTCTCTCTCTCTGTCATGTATATAAAAAAATTAACTTTTGTAATTTTTTATCCCCTCTTGTGCATTTATATTATCTTGTTTATGTATTTTATCAATATTGGAAAATCATTTTTCTTTTTCCTTGTTTTCTTCTTTTTGCCATCTGTTTCTTTATTCCCCCCCTTCTTTTCTACTAAACTTTTTAGTATTATTTTGACTTTATATTATTGGGTTTTTTTAAGCTCTTGTGCTTTTAATTTTTGTTTCCCTTCTTACACTTACCTACCTTTATTTAACTTTTTCATTATTGGTCTTTTTTTTCTTTTATTTATTTTTTTTTCTAATCTCTTGCTCTTTCCCTGTCCACTCCATAGCTTCCTGTGCTCTCCTTCTTCTGTTCCCCTTCTTGTATTTAACATTGCTTCACCTCTATTTTTACATTGTAAGAGTACTTCTATTTCTTTTATGGTTTTTATTTTTATACCCTTCACACAGTATCTAATTTGGGTTGTGAATTTTTTCATTACTAGGCAACCTATTTTCCTTTGTTTCTTTTTTTATATTTCTAGTATTTATTGAGTTTTTTGGTTGGTTTTTTTTTTTTTTTTTTTTTTTTTTTTTTGGTTTTTCAAGGTAGGGTCTCACTCTGGTCCAGGCTGACCTGGAATTAGCTATGTAGTCTCAGGATGGCCTCGAACTCATGGCAATCCTCCTACCTCTGCCTCCCGAGTGCTGGGATCAAAGGCGTGCGCCACCACGCCCGGCTTTTTGGTTGTTATTTTTTATTACCCATCTTGCATTTATCTAATTGTGTTTTTAAACTTTCCCATTATTGAGAAACTTTTTGTTTTCTTTTCTCGTTACTCATTTCTAATGTTTTATAATTTTTCTTCTCCTCTCCATAAGTCTTCTCCAGCCCTCTTCTTTTTCTTACTCAACCTTGCTTCTCATTTATCCTTCCCCTTTCCCTCTCCTAGCTTTATCTTGTTTATTTACTATTTATCCCAGATCTTTTTTGTGTGTTTTTTGTTTGTTTGTTTTTTGTTTTTGTTTTTCGAGCTAGGGTCTCACTCTAGCTCAGATTGACCTGGAATTTACAATGTAGTCTCAGGCTGGACTCAAACTCACAGCAATCCTCCTATCTCTGCCTCCCGAGTGCTGAGATTAAAGGTGTGTGCCACCACACCCGGCTGCCATCAAAAGTTTAATGACATTCTTCACAGAAATAGAAAGTAATAATCCTAGGGGCTTGAGAGTTTTCCCAGTGGCTAGGGGCCCTTGCTTGAAAACCCTAATGGCCTGGATTCAATTCCCCAGTTCCCATGTGAAGCCAGATACACAAAGTGGCATATGCATCTGGAATTCATTTGAAATGGTGGGAGGCCCTAGAGCATCTATACTCTCTCTAAATACATACATACACACAGGGTTCTTTTTCTTAGTTTTCTAAGAATACTTTTTACTAATTTACTTATTTATTTAAGCAGAGAGAGAGGATAGGAGGGGGTGAGAGAATGGGCACGCTGGGCCTCTTGACAATGCAAATGAACTCCATATGCATGTGCCACTCTATTATGCATCTGGCTTTACATGGATAGTAGAGAATCAAACCCAGGCCACAGGTTTTGCAAGCAAGAGCCTTTAACCACTTAGTGATCTCCCTAGCCCCCATCAAGTTAAAAAAAATAATAACAATCCTAAAATTCAATTCAAAGCACAAATGATGAATAGTCAGGGCAATCCTTAGCAGAAAGAACAATGCTGGGAGTGTCACAATACCTGCTCTCAAATTATCAAAAACTGTACAGTGCTGTCACCAAAACTGACACAGACCAGTGAAACAAAATAGAAGACCCAGAAGCAAACCTATAGCCACCTAATCTTTGACCAAAGTATCAGAAGCATACCTTGGAGGAAAGATGGCCTATTCAGCAAACGATGCTAGGAAAACTGGATATCCCACATACAGAGGGTCTTAGGCAGACCCTGTACCATTATTGTTGCAGTCAGCTCCTTGTTGCTGGGACAAACATCCAACCAGACACAGCTTGTGAGAGGAAAGGGTTTATTTCAGGCTTACAAAATCCAGAGGAACACCATCAATAGTGGAAGAAGCTGGCTCCCTTTCCCAGATCCACACACAGAGAAACAACTGCAGCAAGCAAACACAGCCAGAGCCTAAACTGCTCTAACATACTTACTAGGGCTAGACTCAGATCTGCCCCCAAACACACCTTAGGGCTAGATTCCAAGATCTGTCCCTAGTGACACGCCCCCTCTAGCAGGGATCTGCCTGCTAAGGGCTCAAGAAGGAAGTTTAATCCAATTGTGAGGCCATACATTCAAACTACCACAATTACTTCAAAGCAAAGCCAATGCAACTGCTGGGGGAGTGATGGAAACGGCTCTTAGTGGCTTCTATGAGCCAGTCATTTTGCATATCTACCTGTGGTCCTCACAAACTCTCTGTGATTATTATTCCATATTAGAAAGGTCCTGAATCTTCTCAAATGAGACTACTGCCCAGCTCCACAGCCAGCAGCAAACGGCAGAGCTAGGATCCAGACCTGAGTCTGAGTATAAAAGAACATACATTTCCACTCCACCAGCAATCAAAATCCTCCATACGCACTTAAGTGTGGCTAGTGAGGCTCATCCCATCTTGATGGCTAATTTCCATGCGGGCCAAGGACAGACTCATCCTTGGCAAATACAAGCCCCTGGTCCAGAATGCTGGACAGCAGCCTACTCAGGTCCCCTTCCTGCCACCTGTGACAGCTTAAAGCTTTGGCTTTTTACTTTTATTTTTACTTTTTCTATAGTTTTCTTTCTCTGTAATGAGGGTTTGTTTTGTTTTGGGCTTTTTTTGTTTGTTTGTTTGTTTTGGTTTGGTTTGGGTTTTTTTTGTTTTTCAAGGTAGGGTCTCACTCTAGCCCAGGCTGACCTGGAATTCACTATGTAGTCCCAGGGTGGCCTCGAACTCATGGTGATCCTCCTACCTCTGCCTCCCAAGTGCTGGGATTAAAGGCGTGCGCCACCATGCCCGGCAACTATAATGAGTTTTTTCTCTAAACTTTCTTTCTCTATACAATATTTCTTCTTTTAAACTCATCCTTCATGACCCATAAGGTTCATTCTTTTGAGTTACACGAGACAAAGGACCTCAAGCCACTGACTCAGTAGAACTCTTGTGACCATTGAAGGTCCAGCACCCTAGTTCGTGAGGTGAGCTCACATAACAGCTGAGATATGGCTCCATTGCTCTCAGAGACACATTACACCTGCATGTCACATCCACCTTAATCTACTATGACCTTATGATCCTTATCTTCAATGACCCTGTTTCTAAATAGACATGGGGGAGACCAGAATATGCCTCCCCTCATTATGACCGGACAAGTGAAGCTAAGACATTTTTCTGCAGCAGCTCTGTCTCCCAGTGATTTCCTTCTCTCTGTTGTTCTTTGCTTATCAGCTCAAGTGGCCTCCGTTTTGTGCCCTTGAAGTTGCTCCTGCATGCTGTGCCCCATGCCTGTTGCGAGCTTGTTTTCCTCCTGCTTCTCTGTCCACTGTCAGTCCACTTCCCAGACTCAGAAGACAGACCATCTCCTCTCATTTATGGACCCCTGAGATTCCAGATGTGCCTGAATGTTCAGAGGCTCAGTTCAAAGCCACTCTGTTATCTGTTGTGTTTATTTGCAACTGAGAAAGCTGAGACCTCGAGAGATCATGTGGTTTCACACGTACAAGTAGTGTCAGACAGGCGAGGTAGGGCATTTTGTCAGAGAGGAGAGGCCGGGGCTCTCCAAGCTTTTCAGAGACCTATGCATACATGGACAAACTCTCATAGATCAAGATAAATAAGTCCACCCTGATGAACAAGGTGCAGAGGGAGTGTGGTGGTTTGCATCAGGTGTCTCCTGCAAACTGTGTTCCGAATGCTAGGTCCCCAGCTGATGGCAATTTGGGAATTGGCGTCTCCTGAGGGAAGTTGCTGGAGGTGGGCTTATGGGTGTTATAGCCAGCTTCTCCCTGCTAGTGTTTGGCAAAGTCTCCTGCTGCTATTGTGCACCTGATGTTGCCCAGGAGGTGATGGCCAGCCTCTACTCGTGCCATCGGTTTCCCTGCCATCATGGAGCTTCCCCTCAGGTCTGTCAGCCAAAATAAACCCTTTCCTTCCCACAAGCTGCTTTGGGTTGGGTGCTTTGTGCAGCAATGCAAAACTGACTGCAACAGGAAGCCCAAAATATGCTTGTGACTCCAATATCTCTCCCCTCTCTTCCCTTGTCTTCTCTTCTCTCCCTGAAACAAGGATGTTGTTCCACAGAAAAACAACTGAAAAAAAGAGAAACCAAGCAGCCATCATTACACCAACTACTCTTAACAGAGACATACAGTTTGGAGAAAAAAAAAAAGTCCCCCTCTACTTTTCTCCCCTACAGTTTCGTCCACCTATGGCTCCAAAACCCTGTCCTTGAAGCATGTCCTATCCCATGGCCAGGTGTAGCCACTTGGAAAGGAGAAACAGCTTGAGGCTGTCCTTGTTTCTCTGTGTTCCCGGCCTAGTCAGGACCACAGCCTGGTGAAAAATCCAGCCCCGCCATGACCTCACTGGGCTGCAGAGTTTCCTTTTTGGGCTTACAGCATTTCACTCTCATTAAGAGCCAGGGTGAAGGGCTGGAGAGGTGGCTTAGTGGTTAAGGTGTTTGTCTACAAAGCCAAAAGATCCCGGTTTGATTCTCCAGGACCCATGTAAACCAGATGCACAAGGGGGAGCATGCATCTGGAGTTTGTTTGCAGTGGCTAGAGGCCCTGGCATGCTCCCCTCTCTCTCTCTCTCTCTCAAATAAATAAATAAAATATATTAAAAAAAAAAAAAAAAGAACCAGGGTGAGTCTGCTTTTAAGTGGCCTGATTCAGGAAAGGCAGCTATGGTATTTAAAACCTCGTGCCCAGAGATAATGGACCCTTCCCCCACCAACCAAATACAGCTGCTGGATCCTGATCAGAAACTGCTGGGTTTCGTCCCTCCTGGGCCCAATAATTCCCAACTGCAAACACTCTAGACCGGTTTCCTTTCTTTCTCTCACCTATCGTGCAAGATAGAGTCTAGAAGTGAGACCCGGAAAGTGGCTTGTGCCCTGCAAAACTTCAAGAAGAGATGGGACTGAAAGTGATAAAATGGCCACGGAGAGAAGCCAGGCACAGAGCTCGCATATTACACAATTCCATTCATATGAAATGTACCGAACAGGCAAGTCTGCGCAAATGGTGGAGGAGGAAGAGGAGGAGGAGGAAGGAGTGACTTTTTTTTAGTACAGAGTCTCCCTTGAGGGCAATGAAAAGGAGACAGCAAATGCTTGCACAACCTTGAGAAGGCACCAAGTGGCACTGACTTTGAAGTGGTTAATTTAGGGCTGGGGTGTAGCTGGCAGAGGTGTGGGGGGCGGTGAGGGGAAATGTTTCTTAGTGTGTTGCAAGGCCTTGGATTCCATTTCCCAGCACTGCCAAAAAAAAAATCTTAATTTCATGTTCTATCAATCTTTCCTCCAGTTCATAAAAGGAGCAGGAGAAAGGGGGGAGGCGGGGAGAGAGATGAGGAAGGAAGCCCTGGGGTCAGAGCGGAGCTGGCTGAGCCCCAGGGCAGAACAAGGCCTTCTCTGAAGAACTCTCTTTTGCACCCAAAGCCTCAGGCAGAACTCACTGGGAGCAGGCGTCCCCTGGCACTTCAGCTAAGAACATGTGCCCTGTCCCCTGAAGCTAAGAAATTCATCAATGTCTTTCTAGTGGGCTTTTCCTGCTGACCCATCTACTTGAGGATCATAAAATGAACACAACACAGTGTGGAAAGATTTTCTTTAATCCAACACTCAGCTGAGGGAGAAGGATGGCCATGAATCTGAGGGCACCATGGGCTATGTAGTAAATCCTAGGCCAGCCTTATGTACAAAACAAAATCCTGTCCCCCAAAAGAAATAATTTAGAATTCGCAGCCCGTTATTCAGAAGTGCTAAAAGTGAACATTGCCTTTTGGAAATCGATCAAAAGTTTCTATTATTTTTATTTATTTATGTATTTTTGACACACAGAGAGAGAGACAGAGAGGGAGAGGGAGAATGGGCACGCCAGGGCCTGTAGCCACTGCAAATGAACTCCAGATGCATGTGCCACCTTGTGCAGCTGGCTTACGTGGGTCCTGGGAAGTGGAACCGAGGTCCTTTGGCTTTGCAGGCAAGTATTTTAACCGCTAAGCCATTTCTCCATCCCCCCAGAAGTTCCTATTATGGGACCCCATCCTACAACGGAACACCCTTTCCTCTTCTACTTCCTTTGCTAGGGTCACAGCTGAACCAGGCATCTTCTGTCCTATAAGATGTTTGCTCCTTGCCATCACCATGTACTCATGCCTGCTGCCATGCTACACAGACTCCAGTGGGACATCTACCTTCAGCTTGTCTTTCTGTGCTGTGGTTGGGAAGCTCAGGGAAGGAGTCTGGGGTCGGAGAGATGGCTCAGAAGTTATAAAGACACTTGCTTGCAAAGCTTGAAGACCCAGGTTTGATTCCCCAGTACCCACAAAGAGCCAGATGCTCAAGGTGGGAGCAGGGACATGGGGCAGTGTCACCTCCTTAGACTTTACCCTTGGAGCTGAAGTTCAGCTCCTTGTCCACCGCCTCCATCTTACAACTGTCTCCAAAGTTCTTCACATAGATACCTGCAGTTCACACTCACCAGCTCTTGATAAGCCTTAACAAAGAAATTCTGAGATGTGGGAAATTATTTGCAAATTACTATGAATGCCTGCAGGGGGAGCCAGACTTTTAGACCAATAGAAGACATCTTCCTACTCTCTGGCCAAGAGGGTTTCCTAACACTGTTTCCTTCTTTCAAGTCACTTTTTAATAGTTACCACAATATGCTAAGAATCTCATTTAATCTTACACACACACACACAAATTAGGGTTGGGGAGATGGCGCAAAGGTTAAAGGCACTTGCTTGCAAAGCCTGTCAGCTCAGGTTTAATTCCCTAGTACCCATGTAAATCCACATGCACAAAGTGTCACATGTGTCTGTAGTTCATTTGCAGGAGTAAGAGGCTCTAAAACACCCATATTCATTCTTTCTTTTTCTCTATTTTTTGTTTTTTCAAGGTAGGGTTTCACTCTATCCCAGGCTGACCTGGAATTCACTATGTAGTCTCAGGGTGGCCTCAAACTCATGGCGATCCTCCTACCTCTGCCTCCCAAGTGCTGGGATTAAAGACGTGCACCACCATTCCCGGCTTATTTATTTATTTAATTTGAGAAGGAGAAAGTGGCAGAGAGAAGAGAGAGACAGAGGGAGAGAATGGGCGTGCCAGGGCCTCCAGGCACTGCAAACGAACTCCAGACACATGTGCCACCTGTGCATGTGGCTTATGTGGGTCCTGGGGAATTGAACCTGGGTCCTTTGGTTTTGCAGGCAAGCACCTTAACCACTAAGCCATCCCTACAGCCCTTGTTCTTTTACTTTTCTCTCAAATAAGTAAAAATATTTTTTGAAAATTTTTAAACTATGAAAAGGAGCCAGGCATGGTGGTACATGCCGTTGATCCCAATACTCAGGAGGCAAAGGTAGGAAGATCACTGTGAGTTCAAAGCCAGCCTGAGACTACTTAGTGAATTTCAGGTCATCCTGGGCTAGAATGAAACCCTATCTCATAAAGCCAAAAAAAAAGCTAAGCTAAGCTAAGCACTTGGGAGGCAGAGGTAGGTGGATCACCATGAGTTCAAGGTCACCCTGAGACTTCATAGTGAATTCCAGGTCAGCCTGAGCTAGAGTGAGACCGTACCTCAAAAAAAAAGAGCATATGAAAATGGTATTATAATTCCTATTTGACAGAAGAGAATGCATGGCCCCAACTGAGTAAGCACTGTGTTTAAGATTAGACAGCTGGGCTGGAGAGATGGCTTAGCAATTAAGTGCTTGCCTGTGAAGCCTAGGGACTCTGGTTTGAGGCTAAATTCCCCCAGTACCTATGTAAGCCAGATGCACAAGGTGGCACATACATCTGAAGTCCTTTTTTTTTTTTTTTTTGCAGTGGCTGGAGGCCCTGGTGCACCAATTCATTCTCTCTCTCTCTCTCTCTCTCTCTCTCTCTCTCTCTCTGCCTCTTTCTCTGTCACTCTCAAATAAATAAATAAAAATAAACAATTTTTTCCTCAGCCGGGCATGGTGGCGCACACCTTTAATCCCAGCACTTGGGAGGCAGAGGTAGGAGGATCGCCGTGAGTTCAAGGCCACCCTGAGACTACATAGTGAATTCCAGGTCAGCCTGGGCCAGAGTGAGACCCTACCTCAAAAAACCAAAATAAAATAAAATAAATAAACAATTTTTTAAGATTAGACAGCTGACAGTGACATGACTGGGATTCAAACCCAAGGTGACTTCTAAATCTATGCTCCCTTTTAGTTCCAATAATGTATTTATTTTGATGGTGATGAGGATGAACGCAGGGCTCTTGCTAGGCAAGCACTCCATCACTGAGCTGTATTCCCAGCCCCAAAGCCCATTCTTTCCCATGGTATCTTTCATGTTAGCCCTGGTGAGTTCATTGCCTCTTTGGTTTCTTAGTTCTTCCATGCCCAGCAATAGATTCTAGGGAGAAAAGTAAGCGAGATTTTCCAGTTCTGGTAACACCACAATAGCTTGTACCAGCCCTGCCATAAGTAACAATTACATAATCTGAACAAAGTACTTTAAGAAACAACTGTTTGGGGGCTGGAGAGATGGCTCAGAGGTTAAAGGCACTTGCTTGCAAAGCCTGACAGCCTGGGTTCAACTCTCCAGTACCTATGTAAAGCCAGATGGACAAAGTGGTGCATGCATTTGGAGTTCGTTTGCAGCAGTAGGAGGCCCTGGCATGCCCATTCTCTCTGTGCCTCTCCCCCACCCCCTCTCTCTCTCTCTTATCTGTATCTCTCTTTCTCAATAAATAAATTTTAAAAGAAGAAACAACTTTTAAAGCACTGCATGGCAACCAAAGACAGGCAGAAATGGAAAAGGGACCCAAGCTTTTAAAGAAAGCCAGGCACGGTATAGGACCATGCTAACTGGCTCTGGCATGCCCCTTTTTAGAGTGTACACAAGAGCAGAGTGACTGGAAGTTGAGGAGGGATAGCCTATACATAAGGAACTACAAGAGGGGCGCCTCCAAATCTGCACGCACGTGTTCTTATTATGCTGGTTGTCTGCTGAACAGTTCATGGCTCTAGTCACAGGATGTGACTCAGAGCCAAGCAACTACAGGAAGACGAAAGAGTTGAACAGAGTGTGGAGTTCAAGTCCTGCCAAGTTCAAAAACCTTTGTTGGCACAGTAGCCTTTTTTTTTTTAATTGAAACTCTCTCAGGGCCATGCCATAGGAGGAAGGACCATACCTTCATGCTAACACCTTGGGAGGGGCAAGTGTTGCACCCTAAGAATAAAGATAATATCAACAAAGATAAACTAAAGGTTCAAACTAAGATTCCACAGGAGGAAAGTGATCGATCAGTGATTTCTCCATCTGGTAAGGCAAAACTTAATAGAAAGATGAAAGAATATAGCTGGGGTGGTAGTACACACCTTTCACCTTAGCACTGGGGAGGCTGAGGTAGAAGGATTGCTATGAGTTAAAGCCAATTTGTGCTGCAGAGCAAGTGCCATGTCAACCTGGGCTAGAGGGAGACCCTGCCTTGAAAGAAAAAAGCAAAAGGAAAGGAAAGAAAGGAGAAAGACAGAAAGAGAAGGGAAGGGGGAAAGGAAAGGAAAGGAAAGGAAAGGAAAGGAAGGGAGGAGAGGAGAGGAGGGGAGGGGGAGGGGAGGGGGAGGGAGGGGAAGGGAGGGGAGGGGAAAGAAAAGGAAAGGAAAGGAAAGGAAAGGAAAGGAAAGGAAAGGAAAGGAAAGGAAAGGAAAGGAAAGGAAAGGAAAGGAAAGGAAAAAGAACCTATAGATTCTAACATGAAATAAATACAATGAAAATACAATGAAAAGAAAACTACAAATGAACAGAAAAACATGAAAATTGGGATAACAAAATTAGTCAAAAGAAGCCAATCCAAAGATGAGTTAGATATTAGAATCAACAGACAAGGTCTTTGAAATTATGTGTGTGTGTGTGTGTGTGTGTATGTGTGTGTAATGTTATAGGAAAAAATAAATAACTGGTGAATTTAAAGAGACATAAGAAAGCTAAAAGGTAAACCTAGCATAAATCCAAACCTTCAAACATACAGAGGTAGAAATAAAAATGTCACTGAATTAGATACTCTGATAGTACAGAATGAAAGTGGAATTAAGGCATTAGAAATCACCTGAACTGAGCCACAAAGAGAAAGCAGTTTTAAAACATGAGCAGAGCACTAATGGAACCTCATAGTTTGATATGTGTCCATATAAATGTCATAATAAAGCCTGCAGAAATGCCTTAGCGGTTAAGGTGCTTGCCTGTGCTTGCCTAAGGACCCAGGTTTGATTCCCAAGTACCCACATCAGCCATATGCTAAAGGTACACGTGCATCTGAAGTTTATTTGCAGTGGCTAGAGGCCCTGATGCACCCATTTTCTCTCCCCCACTTCTCTCTCTTTCTCTCTCTCCCACTCTCTCAAACAAATAAAATAAAATAAAAATATTTTTTAAAAATTAAGGGCTGGCTTTGGAGAGATGGCTTAGTGGTTAAGCACTTGTCTGTGAAGCCTAAGGACCCCGATTCAAGGCTCGACTCCCCAGTACCCGTGTAAGCCAGATGCACAAGTTGGCACATGCATCTGGAGTTCTTTTGCAATGGCTGAAAGCCCTGGTGCACACACACTCTCTTTCTCTCCATATATATATATGCCTCTTTCTATCTCTCTCATATAAATAAATATAAATAAATAAATAAAATCTTTTTTACAAAATTTAAGGGCTGGGGGGATGGCTTAGCAGTTAAGGTGTTTGCCTGAAAAGCCAAAGGACCCAGGTTCAATTCCCTAGGACCCACGTAAGTCAGATGCACAAGGAGATGCATGAGTCTAGAGTTTGTTTGCAGCGACTGAAGGCCCTGGCATGCCCATTCTCTCTATATCTGCCACTTTCTCTCAAATAAATACACTAAAATAAATATTTTTTAAAAATATTTTAAATATTTAAATACTTTTTTAAATTTTAAAAAGAAAGAAATGTGAGAATAAGAAACGGGAAAGAAAACTGAGAAGAAAAAATCTGTAGGTATTTTGCCTGGAGCTGGAAATATAGCTCAATGGTAGAGCACTTGCCTAGGATGTATAAAACCCTAGGTTTAATCAGCACAAAAAAGGAAGGAAAGGAGAAAGGAGGAGAGAAAAGGAGGAAGGGAATTGCAGACTGAATTTTTTCCAAATTCAATCAAAAAATAATTAATCCACAGATTCAGGAAACTCAGAAAATCTGAAACATGATCATTACAAGGAATACCCTATCTAGGCACACACAGTCATTTCTGATGACCAAAGATAAAGGGAAAATTCTAAAGAGATCCAGGGGAAAAGATACACACAGAGGAAGAACATATTACTTAGCAGAAACAATGGCGACCAGAAGACAATGGAACGGTACCTTTAGAATGCTTGGAGAGAAGGGGACCATCCCTGCAATGCTTACAGAAAACCTGTGCCTATATTTTATTATTCTTGTGTGCGTGCATGCGTGTGTGTGTATGTGTGAGCATGCCTACATGCACTAGAAATTGAACCCAGTACCTCAAGCTTGCTAGGCAATTGCTCTACCACTGAACTGTATACCCAGTCCTGATTTTTTTTTAATCTTCATCAAGGAAAATTTCATGTTTTTTCATTTATACGAAAGCATTCCTGAGCTTCTGGTCTAGTTCCAAGCTCTATAAGTACAAAAGCTATGTGCCATTTAATTTCTCTGAACCTGAGTCCTCATCTATAAAAGAGGATGGTAACAGTATCTAGACTCCATAGAGCTGGTTTGAAAAGCAAAGGAAATTAGATGCGAGCACAATGGCCAGTATATAATAGGATAGAGAACACAGGGTGGACGGGCAAGAAGATTCAAACAAAAGATTCCAGCCAGCTCCACAGTCAAGGATACATGCACGTCCTTGATTGACAGGTAAGTGAGATGGCAGCTGAAATGCATGGATTGAGAGCGTAGGAAGGGCAGCTCCCTGGAGTACAATCAGAACACGTAATGAAGGTGGGAAGGCAGACCACAAATGGTTACCCAGGTTCTAAAGCTGGGTCAGTTTCCCCTCCGGGACAGAGGGACTTGTGGCATAAAGTACTAAAGCAAGGAAAGAGTTCCTGGAGAAGCCAAAATTATACGTGTATGTTCAAGGATAACTCAAGAGTTCTCAAAGAATGGGCTGGAGAGGTAGCTTAGCAGTTAAGGTGTTTGCCTGCAAAGCCTAAGGACCCGGATTTGATTCCCCAGGACCCACGTAAGCCCGATGCACAAAGTGGCGCATGCATCTGGATTTCGTTTGCAGTGGCTAGAGGTCCTGGCATGCCCATTCTCAATCTCTCTATCTGCCTCTTTCTCTTTCTCTCTCTCTCAAATAAATAAATAATATAAAAAATCTTTTTAAAAAATGAGTTCTCAAAGAAGAAGAACGATTTTTTTCAACAAAGTGAAGTCTGGAGGAGTGGATGGAGAATAAGGCATCAGAAGTCAGTGCCCTGACAGGCCCAGGCTTTCTCTGGAAAGGGGCACTAAGGAGTTTTGGCTTTCTCCACTTTTCCCCTTCATGCATAGCTTTCCCAGTTTTGTGGGGGTTGGTTGGTTGGTTGGTTGGCTGGTTTTTACTAAGCCCACAATAATAAAATTATTTTATATGGCAACATGTATAATTACATGTTTTTACATTTATAATTCACATACAAAAGACATTATGCATACACCTCAAATGAAACTATTTGTGGAAAATTGTTTAGAAATTTTCATAAAGTTATTATATATCAGCCAGGCATGGTGGTGCATGCCTTTAATCCTAGCACTTGGGAGGCAGAGGTAGGGGGATCACCATAAGTTTGAAGCCAGCCTGGGACTATAGAGTGAGTTCCAAGTCAGCCTGGACTAGATTGAAACCCTATCGCCCCCTCAAAAAGAAAAAAAAAAGTTGCCGGACATGGTGGCGCACGCCTTTAATCCCAGCACTCAGGAGGCAGAGGTAGGAGGATCACCATGAGTTCGAGGCCACCCTGAGACTACATAGTGAATTCCAGGTCAGCCTGAGCTAGAGTGAGAGCCTGCCTCAAAAAAAAACAAAGTTACCATATATCTAATTTGTGTTCCAAATTTTTCACTCCTGTTAGTAATCACCAAAGAAATGAATGGATAGGTCTAAGGGTGTGGCTCAGTAGTAAAATATTGATCGGCTCTGGACTTTAATCTCTAACACAAAAGAAAGGAGGGGGGGAGAAAGAAGAAGGGGTTAGGAAGATTGCTCAGTGGTTAAAGGTGCTTGCTTGCAAAGCTTGCTGGCCCCAGGTTCAATTCCCAAGCCACTCACCTAAGCCTTATGTAAAAAGTGGCAGTGTCTGGCATTGATTTGCAAAGGCAGGTAATCCTGGCCAGGCATGCCCATACACACACACACACATGCACGCACGCACACACCCGCATGCATGCACGTACACACACACAAATAAATAAAAACTTAAGAAAATATGGGAGGGCTGGAGAGATGGGTTAGCACTTAAAGGAGCTTGCTTGCAATGTCTGACAGCCCAGATTCGATTCCCCAGTACCCATGTAAAGCCAGATGCACAAAGTGGCATATGCAGTAGCAAAGAGGCCTTGGTATGTCCATCCTCATTCTCTCTCTCCTTATAAATACATAAATAAACAAAAAAAGAAAAGGGGAAAGGGGAGGAAAGAAGAGAAGAAAAGGAAAGGAAGGAGAGGAGGCAGGGAAGGAGAGAGAGAGGAAGAGGAAATAAAAAGAAAGAAGTGGCTGTTCCACAAAAAGACAAGTACAAGAATACTGACAGCTTTGTCCATAGCAGCCAAAACCTGAAAACAATACAAATGTTCATTAACAGAACTGGGCAATTAGTGTACGGCCATACTACCCTGAACGTCTGATCTGAGAAGCTAAGCAGAGTTGGGCTTGGTTACTACTTTGACGGGAGAACGAGATGATTAAACAATAGTATATTCTTAATATTTTTATTTATTTGCAAGCAGAGAGAAAATGGGTATGCTGCCCACTTTGTATATCTGGCTTTATGTGGATACTTGGGAATCAAACGTGGGGCCTTAAGGTTTTGCAAGCAAGTACCTGTAAACACTAAGCCACCTCTCCTGGAAGCCAAAACTACAGTAGACTCATATGATGGAATGTCACAATGAAAACAGGAAAAAGGCAGTTACATGTGACATCATAAATGTCTCATGAACATACCATTGAGCTAAAGAAGCCAAACTCCAACACAGTATAAATCCTTGGTTCCATTTATATGAAGTCCAAGAACAGACCAAACTGATCAGTGATCACAACAGCCACAATAACGATTCTCTTGGGGTTCAGCTATGACTAAGAAGGGGCAAGAAGGAACCCTCCAGGCTCCAGGAAGCCAGATATGATATATGTCTTGGTGAGGGTAGCAGTTAAATGAGAGTGCAAATAAAAAATTTCACCAAACTGTACACTTAAGTCTTGAGCAATTTACTAAATATATGTTATACTTCAATACAAAGAGATTTAAAATTATGTATATTAAAACTAACCCAGGGCTGGATAGATGGCTCAGCTGTTAAGGCACTTGCCTGCAAAGCCTAAGGACCTGAGTTCAATTCTCCAGTACCCACATAAGCCAGATGCACAAGGTGGCGCTTGTATCTGGAGTTCGTTTGCAGTGGCTAGAGGCCCAGGCACACCCATTCTTGCTCTCTGTCTATCTATCATCTCTATCTATCTATCTATCTATCTATCTATCTATCTATCTGCCTCTTTATCTCACTCTCAAATAAATAAGTGAATAAAGTATAAAAAGAAATCCTGTATAACGTGTGAACTATGTCTCAAGTTCCCACTTCAAATACATACTTAGCTTTTTAAAAATCTGAAATAAATGTCTTTTATATAGCATAAGATTTACATTTGATTCAGGCTGACATTCAGTCTACTTAAAATCTTTTTTTTGTTGTTGTTGATGTTTTGTTTTGTTTTTTGGTTTTCAAGGTAGGTTTCACTCTGGCCCAGGCTGACCTTGAACTCATGGTGATCCTCCTACCTCTGCCTCCCAAGTGCTGGGATTAAAGGCATGCGCCACCACGCCTGACTTTAAAAACTTTTTAATGCCAGTTTTCACTCACATAACTGATTCCCAACCCTAATAAAAAGGACCTAAGTCTTTCTTAAACAACATACTTGAAAACAGTAAGGAGTCTTTAAAGGGTTTTGGAAGAGATGTGATATGGACAGGCTAGTGTTTTCCAAGTTTTCTCTAAGGTAGTGAGCTAGAGCCAGAAGGAGGCATTACATGGGAGAAGGCTCTAGAGAGAAGGCCCGGTGTCCGATCCTACAGGCTGTGGGATTTTGTCTGCTCCATGGGCCTCTGAACGGACTTTTCACTTTCCTTCTGACCTGGCCCTGGTGCCGGACAATGGAATCAACCCAACTGATTCTGCCTGAGCATGCCCTGTTGGGAATGGCTGCAGGAGAGAAACTCTGCCTTCTCCTTTCATGTGGGCAGAAATCTCCCTTCCATGTCTCTTCCCCACACGCAATAGTTGCCCACGAGCACTCTTGGAGAGCAAGGCCTAGGAAGAGTTGACAAGGAAAGAGGGAAACCCATGAGCATTCTTTCCTGACATTGTGAAGGTCACTTTATTCACGTGAGCTATCTCTTGTATTTGTCTTGTATTTGTCTATTCTTTTTTAAAGGTAGCATGTAAAGTAATGGGTTTCATGATGGGATTTTCATTAGCCCTTTAGAATGCACAGACTTACCTCCACGGGTGAAGAGAGGAAGGAAGGCATACTCAAAATCCTGTTGCTAAAGTGAACCTTAAAACCCAGGTCTGGCCGGGCATAGTGGTGCACACCTTTAATCCCAGTACTTGGGAAGCAGAGGTAGGAGAATCGCCATGAGTTCAAGACCACCCTGAGACTCCATAGTGAATCCCAGGTCAGCCTGGGCTAGAGTAAGAACCTATCTTGAAAAGCCAAGAAAAAAAAAAAAAAAAAAAAAACAGGTCTGGCAGGAGAGATATCTCAGTGATTAAAGGTACTTGCTTGAAAAGTGTGATGGTCCAAGTTTGATTCCCCAGTACTCACATAAAGCCAAATGCACAGTGGATTTAAGTGCCTCTGGATTTAACTTGCACTGCCAGGAGGCCCTTATATGCTCTTTTCATAGATAAATGAATATTTTATTTTTATTTTTTGTTTGTTTGTTTCTTTTCAAGGTAGGGTCTCGCTCTGGCCCAGGCCAACCTGGAATTAACTATGTAGTCTCAGGGTGGCCTTGAACTCACGGCAATCCTCCTACCTCTGCCTCCCGAGTGCTGGGATTAAAGGCGTGCGCCACCACGCCCGGCTCAGATAAATGAATATTTTAAAGAGAACCTAGGGCTTCCTAACAAAAGGTCCAAGCTCTTTCTCAATAAGAGGCCTCATAATGTGAGTATACCCATCTTGGCTTGAGATGTTGGCCAGAGAAGCGGGACGTGGTTCATGTGTGTCCCTGTGGGCTCTGTGAAACGGTCCAGATAAAGTGTGAGACTCCAAGAGACAGTCTGCTGTCTGGGTGGTACATGGATTTCATCCATTCTGTTTGGAGTGAACTAACTCATGACCTTTCCCCCCTCATCTCCTCTGTAGTCTTCTTCCCCACCAGGCCAGGGGTCTTGTGAGAGCAGCTGGCCTCATGGCTCCAGGATCGGTTATTGGGCAAGTTAGGCAGTTTCCTGATTTCTCCATCTCTAGCCAGGGTAACAGGCTATAGAACTGGTGACGGATAATGTGAAGAGAGAGAGGAGGAGAGGAAGAGGGTTGGGAAGGACATGTCCCTGGAGACTGGGCCCAGGATGCCCCAACAGCCATGTATTTCCACAGAAGTGTAATGAACTGAAGCTGCTGGAAGGCCTTGGCTCTGACAAAAGCAGCATGCTTCTTTTTTGTCCAACCCACAGAGAATTCTGACAGTAGAAGAAAATACTAACTGGAGGGCTGGATGGATGGCTTAGCAGTTAAGGCATTTGCCTGCAGAGCCAAGGGACCCAGGTTTGATTCTCCAGGACCCATATTAGCCAAATGCGCAACAGGGTGCATGCATCTGGAGTTCATTTGCAGTAGCTGGAGGCTCTCTTTCTCCCCCTCTCTCTCTTTCAAATAAACAAATAATTAAAATAAAATATTATTTTTTTAAAAAAAGGAAATACTAACTGGAAATCCTGAGGTCACTCTGAGCGGGACTCCAGGAAGCAGGATGCTGAGACAAGGCTCCTCTCTCTTTCTCTCTCTCTCTCTCTCTCTCTCTCTCTCTCTCTCTCTAAAACCAACCAGCTAGGCCAGCCTCCATGGTCTCTGCCGTGCTCCATGCCCTCAGATTCTGCCAAGCTTCCTGCCTTCAGACATTCCTTGACCAGAGTGAGACCCTACCTTGCAAAACCAAAAAAAAAAAAAAAAAAAGCAAGTGTGTGTTCTGATCACCTCTAGCCCCAAGCAGACATGTGTCACATTCTCTCAGTAGTTTGCAAGGATCACCTCATTTCCTTTAAGGTATGCATGGATGGGAAGAGAATGCTCAGGTCCATACAGAAGGTCCTGCATGGGTGACTCTTGCCATCCCAATCTACCTGTCATGCCCTCAAAGTTATATTGGGACCCAACTTTTTAAAAGAAAATAGATTTTAATTTTTTTTAATTTTGGGGGGGGCTTTTCATTTTTCAGTTTTTCGAGGTAGGGTCTCACTCTAGCCCAGGCTGACCTGGAATTCTCTATGTAATCTCAGGATGGCCTCGAACTCACGGCAATCCTCCTACCTTTGCCTCCCAAATGCTGGGATTAAAGGCATGTGCCACCATGCCCGGCTTAATTTTTTTAATTTTTATTCATTTAATTATTACAGAGAAAGAGAGAGAATGGGTGTGCCAGGTCCTCTAGCTACTGCAAATGAACTCTAGACGCATGCACCACCATGTGCATCTGACTTACGTGGGTTTTGGGGAGTTGAACCTGGGCCCTTAGGCTTTGCAGGCAAGTGCCTTAACTGATAAGCCATCATGCCAGCCCCAGATGTTTTGTTTGTTGATCTCCATTTAGCATATTTAGCATAACTTCTTTGGCACCTTTCTATTCAGCTATGTGGGTGCAATGAGTAGAAACATCAAGAAAACCAGTACTCTCTCCCAACTATCCTTCCTTCCATCCTTTCTTCCTTCCTTATTTTTCATATATAAGTATAGTAGATAAATTCCATGGATGACATTCACTGGGAATAAATTACTAAGGGCCCAGGGTCAATGTGGCCTTTGTTACACTTCTCTGTGTTTGGGATCCTGTTGGACTGGGAGGGGCAGCATGGTTCACTCATGCTGAGCTCCCCAGAGGTCACTCATCACTATCCCCTGGGACTTACAGCAAAAGTCACTCCCAGAAGAGAATGCACAGTTGATAGACATGTCCCTGGAGACTGGGCCCAGGATGCCCCAACAGCCATGTATTTCTACAGAAGTGTAATGAACTGAAGCTGCTGGAAGGCCTTGGCTCTGACAAAAGCAGCATGCTTCTTTTTTGTCCAACCCACAGAGAATTCTGACAGTAGAAGAAAATACTAACTGGAGGGCTGGATGGATGGCTTAGCAGTTAAGGCATTTGCCTGCAGAGCCAAGGGACCCAGGTTTGATTCTCCAGGACCCACATTAGCCAAATGCACAACAGGGTGCATGCATCTGGAGTTCATTTGCAGTAGCTGGAGGCTCTCTTTCTCCCCCTCTCTCTCTTTCAAATAAACAAATAATTAAAATAAAATATTATTTTTTTAAAAAAAGGAAATACTAACTGGAAATCCTGAGGTCACTCTGAGCGGGACTCCAGGAAGCAGGATGCTGAGACAAGGCTCCTCTCTCTTTCTCTCTCTCTCTCTCTCTCTCTCTCTCTCTCTCTAAAACCAACCAGCTAGGCCAGCCTCCATGGTCTCTGCCGTGCTCCATGCCCTCAGATTCTGCCAAGCTTCCTGCCTTCAGACAGCTTTAGAAAAAAGCAAGTGTGTGTTCTGATCACCTCTAGCCCCAAGCAGACATGTGTCACATTCTCTCAGTAGTTTGCAAGGATCACCTCATTTCCTTTAAGGTATGCATGGATGGGAAGAGAATGCTCAGGTCCATACAGAAGGTCCTGCATGGGTGACTCTTGCCATCCCAATCTACCTGTCACGCCCTCAAAGTTATATTGGGACCCAACTTTTTAAAAGAAAACAGATTTTAATTTTTTTAATTTTGGGGGGGGCTTTTCATTTTTCAGTTTTTCGAGGTAGGGTCTCACTCTAGCCCAGGCTGACCTGGAATTCTCTATGTAATCTCAGGATGGCCTCGAACTCACGGCAATCCTCCTACCTTTGCCTCCCAAATGCTGGGATTAAAGGCATGTGCCACCATGCCCGGCTTAATTTTTTTAATTTTTATTCATTTAATTATTACAGAGAAAGAGAGAGAATGGGTGTGCCAG
The DNA here is from genome assembly GCA_036365145.1 of Orientallactaga sibirica. NCBI lineage: Eukaryota > Metazoa > Chordata > Mammalia > Rodentia > Dipodidae > Orientallactaga > Orientallactaga sibirica. The sequence continues at coordinate 3,235,321 of JAEOAD010000194.1, forward strand.
GTCCTCTAGCTACTGCAAATGAACTCTAGATGCATGCACCACCATGTGCATCTGACTTACGTGGGTTTTGGGGAGTTGAACCTGGGCCCTTAGGCTTTGCAGGCAAGTGCCTTAACTGATAAGCCATCATGCCAGCCCCAGATGTTTTGTTTGTTGATCTCCATTTAGCATATTCAGCATAACTTCTTTGGCACCTCAATACCTTCTATTCAGCTATGTGGGGTGCAATGAGTAGAAACATCAAGAAAACCAGTACTCTCTCCCAACTATCCTTCCTTCCATCCTTTCTTCCTTCCTTATTTTTCATATATAAGTATAGTAGATAAATTCCATTCGTGACATTCACTGGGAATAAATTACTAAGGGCCCAGGGTCAATGTGGCCTTTGATTACACTTCTCTGTGTTTGGGATCCTGTTGGACTGGGAGGGACAGCATGGTTCACTCATGCTGAGCTCCCAGAGGTCACTCATCACTGTCCCCTGGGACTTACAGCAAAAATCACTCCCAGAAGAGAATGCACAGTTGATATCCCTCTGCACCTGGGTCACCTCTGGATCAGAGCTTGAGTCATTGAGAGCTGGTGTCAATAACCAAGCCACAGTGGATGATCGCAGAACTCCCTGGTTTCTCAGTATTGCTCAGCTCACAAACTCTGCAGAAAAGAAGCTTACAGTGTCTTTTGTCTGTTTTGTTTTGTTTTGTTTTGTAAGGCTGGAGAAATGGCTTAGCTGCTAAAGGTGCTTGCTTGCAAAGCCTGACAGCCCAGGTTCGATTCCCCAATACCCACATAAAACCAGATGCACAATTGGGCACTTGTGTCTGGAGTTCGTTTGCATGGCAGGAGGCCCTGGCGTGCCAATACTCACTCTCTGTCTCTTTCTTTCTTTCTTTCTTTCTCTCTCTCAAATAAATAAATTGAATGTGTGTGTGTGTGTGTATACATTTTTAAAGATTTTTTTGGGGATAGGGTCTCACTCTGGTCCAGGCTGACCTGGAATTAATTATGTAGTCTCAGGGTGGCCTCGACCTCACAGCGATCCTCCTACCTCTGCCTCCCGAGTGCTGGGATTAAAGGCGTGCACCACCATGCCCAACTAAAAATTTTATTTTATTTTATTTTATTTTATTTTTATTCATTTGAGAGTGACAGACAGACAGAGAGAGAAAGAAGCAGAGAGAGGGAACGGGCACACCAGGGCGTCCAGCAACTACAAACAAACTCCAGATGCATGTGCCACCTTATGCATCTGGCTTACGTGGGTCCTGGGGAATCAGCCTCAAACCAGGGTCCTTAGGCTTCACAGGCAAGAGTTTAACCACTAAGCCATCTTTCCAGGCCCTAAAATATATTAAAAAAAAAGAAGAAGCTTACTGATGTCCAAGAAAGCTGAAAGTGCTTGCTTCAAGCCTGCTAAGGTTTTTCTTCAAACAGACTGAATACAATGGGGAAAAGCCTGACTACATTCCTCCTCCATCTCCATTTCCCTGTCTTGCTGAAGATTCCACAGGCTGATCGTCAGAACTACACGATGGTGGAGAGTTGGAAGGTTAAAGCCCAAGTTAGCTTGAATCATCTTCTACAGGCATTGAGTGCTCACCTTCTATCTCTGACCCAACATCCTTTCTGCCATCAGGTAAAATCTTTGGGATGTATTCACTTAGCAGACCTCTAGCCTCTACCAGCCCCAAAACTAAGCATGTCATCAAAAAGCCTCTGAGAGTGGGCTGGAGAGATGGCTTAGCGGTTAAGTGCTTGCCTGTGAAGCCTAAGGACCCCGGTTCGAGGCTTGATTCTCCAGTACCCATGTAGAGCCAGGTATGGCGGCACACGCCTTTAATCCCAGCACTCAGGAGGCAGAGGTAGGAGGATCACTATGAGTTCGAGGCCACCCTGAGACTACTTAGTGAATTCCAGGTCAGCCTGGGCCAGAGTGAGACCCTACCTCAGAAAACAACAACAAAAAAAAAGCCTTTGAGAATGTAGCAGAGCTCTCCCCCACTTTGTTGTAACCCAACTACCTGATATCCCCAACAACGTATTAGGAAAATGCCAGAAAATGCCAAAATGCCTTTTTGGGGCTGGAGAGCTGGCTCAGCAATTAAAGGCACTTGCTTGCAAAGCCTGACAGCCCTGGGCTTGATTCCCCAGCACTCATGTAAAACCAGATGTACAAAGTGTGGCCCATGAGTCTGGAGTTCGTTTGCGGTGGTGAGAGGACCTGGCCCACGCCCATTTTTTTCTCTCTCTCTCTCCTTTTTTTAAAAATTTTATTTATTTGAGAGAGATAGAGATACAGAGAGATACAGACAGAGAGAGAGAGAGAGAGAGAGAATGGGAGTGCCAGGGCCTCCAGCCACTGCAAACAAACTCCAGATGCATGCTCCCCCTTGTGCATCTAGCTTATGTGGGTCCTGGAGAATTGAGCCTTGAAATGGGGTCCGTAGGCTTCACAGGCAAGCGTTTAACCACTAAGCCATCTCTCCAGCCCCCGCTCTCTTTTTTTTTTTTGTTTTTTGTTTTTTGTTTTTTGTATTTTGTTTTTTCGAGGTAGGGTTTCACTCTGGTCCAGGCTGACCTGAAATTAACTATGTAGTCTTAGGGTGGCCTTGAACTCTACCTCTGCCTCCCGTCCTACCTCTGCCTCCCAAGTGCCTTTTAAAAAGAAAGCCGGCGTGGTGGAGCCTTTAATCCCAGCACTTGGGAGGCAGAGGTAGGAGGATCGCCGTGAGTTCGAGGCCACCCTGAGACTACATAATGAATTCCAGGTCAGCCTGACCAGAGTGAGACCCTCCTCGAAAAACCAAAAAAAAAAAAAAAAAAAAAAAAAAAAAAAAGAAATTATCTTGATTTATACTTTTCATTTGATCTGTGACTATAAAAACTGCTTCCACATTGCACATGCTGTTCCAGGCAACATGAATCAATACTCCCAGGCTAAGCTCACTTATATTTAGCTCAGAATAGACTCTCTCGTGGTCTCTTTGAGGAGGGAGTTATGTTTTGTGTCCAACAAACTTACTTCAATTGACACCCATTCTCCCCTCCTCTCTTCCTGTGACACCCAATGTCCCCTCCTCTCCTGTATCATGGGGAAATGTTCCAAGGCCCACACTGCTCCAAAGTTGTACTCCACCTTCTCAAGGAAGTCTTTGTTAACCTTCGTCCCCTCCCTTCTCAAGTGGGGTGTTGTAATTACCTTCATGTTACTCACACAAAGCACCTGACCAAAAGCAGCTGGTGGGAGGAAAGGGTTTCTTTTGGCTGACAGACTCAGGGGAAGCTCTGTGATGGCAGGGGAAATGTGGCATGATCAGAGGCTGGACATCACCTCCTGGCCAGCATCAGGAGGACATAGCAGTAGGAGAGTGTGGCAAACACTCGCAAGGGGGAACTGGATATAACACCCATAAGCCCGCCCCCAACAATACACTGCCTCAAGCAAGGCTCCAATTCTCAAATTGCCAGAAGATGGGGACCTAGCATTCCGGACACAAGTTTATGGGGGACAGCTGACTCAAACCACCACATGGGGCTTCAGTCTCTGTCTCGTCCTCTCTGTCTCCCATCTTCCTAATCTTTCAAGATTCACGGGTAGAACAATTCCAAGTTCTGCTTTTGAACTGGAAGGATGTGTAGAGAAGGGAGGAGGGGGAAGGGGAAGTAGCATTGTCCCCACAAGCAAAGCCACGTTTCTTCAGATTGGGACCCCTGCCAGCTATTGCTTTAACCCTCCTCTTCCCAGCCCAGCAGTTTGAGGGTCTATATTTGTGCCTATTTCCTCACTTCCCTTTTATTTCTCAACTCGGTGCAATCTGGCTTCTGTTCCCTCTCCTCCACTGAAACTGAGCTGAGTTCACCAAGGATCGCCTACCCGCAGAATCTCACTGCCTGAAAGCAAATAATGACCCACGATTTCTCCTGAGCACGTGCCATGGAAGACCTTCCCCTCTTCTCTTTGACACTGTCCTTCCCTGCCCCCTGCCTTGATCCACCCTCTGCTCTGGTCTGAGCACGGTTTGTGTCCCCAAGACCCCACTGTGACTAAAGCTTGGTCTATAAGGTGGCACTGTTGGGAAAAGGTAAACTTGGGAATGGGGGCCTGACAGAAGGTGCCTACCTGGTAGTTCTCAAAAGTGCAAGCCTGGCCCCAGTCATCCTCGTTCTTGCTGTTGCCACCACACTCAGTCATAGCATGAGCATCAACATCCCCTGCACACACCGTGTTCATAAGAACCCCCTCACCCTGCCCAGCCTTGGACTTTGACCCTCCAAAACTCAGGGTCCTGTGCAGGCTAGGCATATGTCTACAACTGAATTGTACCCTCAGCTCAAAACTTTCATCATTATTTTTATCTTTTTTTAAGTTTTTATATTTTATTTATTTATTTATTTGAGAGAGAGAGGCAGGCAGATAGAGAATAGATATGCCAGGGTCCCCAGCCACTACAAATGGACTTTAGACACATGCACCTCCTTATGCATCTGGCTTATATGGGAACTAGGGAATTGAACCTGGGTCCATAGGCTTTGCAGGTGTGGTGGTTTGATTCAGGTGTCCCCCATAAACTTAGGTGTTCTGAATGCTAGGTCCCCAGCTGATGAAGATTTGGAAATTAACGCCTCCTGGAGGCAGTGTATTGTTGGGGGCAGGCTTATGGGAGTTATAGCCATCTTCCCCTTGCCAGTGCTTAGCACATTCTCCTGTTGCTGTTGTCCACCTTATGTTGTCCAGGGGGTGATGTCCACCCTCTCCTCAGGCCGTCGTTTTCCCTTGCCATCACATAGCTTCCCCTCAAGTCTGCAAGCCAAAAATAAACCTTTGTTTCCCACAAGCTGCTCTTGGTTGGGTGATTTCTGCCAGCAATGCGAACCTGACTGCAACAGCAGGCAAGTGCTTTAACCGCTGAGCCATCTCTCCAGCCCTTAATCTTTTATTTTTATACTTAGCTGCCTCCAATATTTTACTCTTATTAACACAGAACTGACTAATACACTCTTCATATACATCTCCACCTTCTTTTCCTCCTCTATTAATGCTTGAATGCCAAGGTTACTTGCATTACTTAAAGAAAGAAGGCTTGGGCTGGAGAGATGGCTTAGCGGTTAAAGCATCTGCCTACTAAGCCTAAGAACCCGGTTCCAATCTCCAGGTCCCACATTTAGCCAGATGCAAAAGTGAAGCAAGGGTGCAATGCCACACTTGACCACAAGGGGGTGCACACATCTGGATTTCCTTCACAGCAGCTGAGAGACTGCTGGCGCGCCCATCTCTGTCTCCCTCTCCCTCTCTGTCTCTCTCTCTGTCTCTCTCCAAAAATAAAAATAATAAAAATAAAAAAAAATAATAATAATAAAAAGAAAGAAGGCTTATCCTCCATTGTCTTCATGCTCCCAGGGAACTGTTGTTCAAATATATTCCAACCACCAACAGCACTTCCTACTGATGCCAAGACATGTCCCAACACTGTTACAGGGCACTTAGGTTCATGAACCCATCACAACATAAAAAAAAAAGCAGGAAGTTGGGCTGGAGAGATGGATTAGCAGTTAAGACACTTGCCTACAAAGCTGACAGACCCAGATTCGATCCCCAGAACCAATGTAAGCCAGATGCACATGGTGGTGCACGCATCTGGAGTTTGTTTGCAGTGGCTAGAGGCCCTGGCATACCCATATTATCCCTTCCTCTCTCTTTCTTTTTCTCTCTCTCATAAATAAATAAATTAAAATATTTTTAAAAAAATTAAAGGAAATGGATATATTTACAGTCTAGCCAAACTGGAGAAAGATTCCTCATTTCTTTTTTTTTTTTTTTTTTTTTTTTTTGGTTTTTCGAGGTAGGGTCTCATTCTGGCCCAGGCTGACCTGGAATTAACTATGTAGTCTCAGGGTGGCCTTAAACTCATGGCGATCCTCCTACCTCTGCCTCCCAAGTGCTGGGATTAAAGGCGTGCGCCACCAAACCCGACTAGATTCCTCGTTTCTATAGCAGTACAATCCAATGGAAAATGTATGTGGTAATTTAAGTTGTCAGTACTGTGTGAATTCTGTTCTTGGGAGGCAAATTTGTCCTCTGGTTGGCGCCAGGGCCTACTCTTTCCTTCCTCCCCATCCCCGGCCCCCCGCCCCTAAGCATGAGATTCCTGAAGATATTTCAGTTCTTTGGGATCCATTGTTTCAATAGTCAGCTAGAGGAAGGGAGGGACACAGTGTTTCTCTTTCGAGTGTCTTCTGACCTGCCAGGACGGTACATGTATTGTCACACTATTTCTCTGGGAACACAGAGACTCTGCCAACTCAAAGGTTAGCCCAAGGCTGTAGTTATCTGAGTGTGTGTGTGTGTGTGTGAGAGTGTGTGTGTGTGTGTGTGTGTGTGTTGCTGGTGGTCAAACCCAAGGCCACATGCATACTAGGCCAGCACTGTGCCACATTGCATTGCACCCCCAGCCCTTGGTCATGGTTATCCACAAGCTGCTCACATCTCTGTGTGAACTCATTAGCACTCCTGACTCCTGACAAGGGTTGCTGGCTCCCTCATCCCAGAATGACCTTGGAAAAGTGATTGAAAGTCAAAGAAAAGACAGCTGACAAATGTGATGAAATAATGCACACAAAGTGTGAGGAAACCCCTGGGAAGGGAGGAGACGGTGGAGGCCCCATGGAAGATGGAAAAGAGTAGCCCAGGAGATGAGAGGCAATGGGGTTACTGAGTCTACACAGGGATTTGATTGATACTCTTCTCTGCCCTGTATGTCCCTGGGTGGAGGAGCCGAGTAGGTAGGGGGAAGGGGTGGGGAATGGGAACGGCCTAGCTGTCAGCACTTTGGGGCAGTAGAGTATTATGTGAGCACTGGTCAGCCGGGCAGCAGAGATCAGCAGGTTCACCCAGGTTGCCTGGCTCCGGGCTCTCCTCCCCAACCCACAGCCTGAAGATAAGGAAACTTCAGCCAAAGAAAACAGCTCTTGGAAAGAGCAGTGCCCATGGGTAAGGGACAGTGATCTTCCCTGAGGACAGGGAAAGAAAGAGAAGCTGAGTCCACATCATGAGGCCAGAACATCACCTGAGCTACGCACCTCAGCACACATATAACAAACACATGCTCAAAACTTCACAGAACACCAGCCACACCCAGGACTCTCACCCCCTCCAGGACATACTTGTCAGCCAGGACAGATGAGCCCTTAGACTAGTAGATAGGAGTTTGTAGTATAATCTCTGAAAGACACAACACCATCAGAGAAATTTTTAAAAAGAAACATTCATTAGAGAAAATCCCACTGACAAGGACTGGAGAGATGGCTCAGCAGTTAAAGCACTTGCCTGCAAAGCCTAATGACTGGGGTTCAATTCCCCAGCCAGAGGCACAAAGTAGCATTCATTGCAGCGGCTAGAGGCCCTGGCATGCCCATTTTCTCTCCCTCTCTCTCTCTTTCTCTCTCTCTGGCTCCCTCCCTCCCCTTGAAAATAAATGAGCAATTTTTTTTAATGTTTTAAAATTTTTTGTGAGGTCATGGATAACCAGGCCATTTTGTGTCTGGAAGAGTGTATTGTAATGAGCCCTTCTCTTCCTTTGGCTCTTACATTCTTTCTGCCACCTCTTCCGCAATGGACCCTAAGCCTTGGAAGGTGTAATAGAGATGTTTCAGTGCTGAGCACTCCTCTGTCACTTCTTCTCAGCACCATGGTGCCTTTTGAGTCACCCCAAGGTCACCACTATCTGAAAAGAGAAGCTTCTCCAACCAAAAGTGAGAGTAGCATTAATATATGGGTATGAACTCCTTTCCAAGCACTTTGGTGAGCACAGTATATACATTTGGCCAGACACCAGCAGATGTTACACCCCTAGGGCTCATGACTTCCCCTGTTATAGGTTTTCAGTATCAGGCATGTATTCCCTCCCATGGAGCAGGCCTCCAGTCCAATTAGAGAGCAGTTGGTTTCCCCCATAACAGACATGTATTTGACGCCCTAGAGTGCCCTGTCTGGCCAGGGATGGCCAGAGATGGTATGGCCATTCTTGGCTGGCCACAGGTGGCTGTCAGGCTTCCATGTCAGGTTTCCATAGCAGGCCTCCTGGAGGGCAGCAAGATGAACGGAGCTAGGTCAGAAGGAGCAGGCTCTGGGATATCTGGTCAGGTTCTGGCAAGCACTGGGCTGGGACAAGGGTCCTATAGGCTGGGGCTGGCAGGCATAGCACTCACAGTGATGCCAGCCACCGGTGCTTCCTGCAGGAGGCCTGTGAAGACATTGTTCCAGTGGGACTTGGGTCGGACATTCAGCTATAGTCCATATAGAGAGCGAAGGCCACCAGGAAGAACTGACCAGGGCTGCAGCAGCCATGCCCACTTCCAGCAGAGTGGTCCCTCGGACCTTGTGGCATGCCCACCCCAGCCTGTGCAGGGACTATGAACCCTCCAGCACCTCCTCCACACATCCTACTCTGTAGCTGGGGAGACCGAGGCCCACAGATGGGGTGACCAAGCTGTGGCTCTTCAGCAAGCAAGTCAACCCTCCCCACCCCAAGTAGCATTCAGGCAATCCCAAAGGGAAAAGTTCAAGTACAAAGATGGCCTAGGGAGGGGAGTGCAGCAGGGGAGCAGTGCAGGCGGTGGGGGGCAGCTGCATTCAATGATGGACGGTAGAGGACAGTGGGGCAGTGAGGGGTAGTGGAGGTCAGCTGAGCTCAGCATCTGGCCTGCCCTCAGAATCCAGGCAGTCTAATCACAATCTCAAGATCTCAGTCCTCCAGACCTGGCCAGTCCCAGCTCTTCTCTAAGATCACAGGCACACTGCCCAGTTTTCTTTCCAGCTTGTTTTGTTTTGTTGTTTTTTTTTTTTTTTTGTTTTTGTTTTGTTTTGTTTTGTTTTTCCAGGTAGGGTCTCACTCTCTAGCCCAGGCTGACCTGGAATTCACTATGTAGTCTCAGAGTGGCCTGGAACTCACAGTGATCCTCCTGCCTCTGCCTCCTGAGTGCCTGGCCCAATTCTCTAGCAAAACAATGGACTCGGGCAATCTGTGGAAACTGAGGAAACCCTTGGCTTACATCCAACCCAAAGGGCAATTTCAACAGAGCGAAGAGCTGTGTGGGAAGGGAGAGGAGAAGCGAAAGGGACACAACTGAGAAATGAATGGTCTGAAGTGTGATAGACAGAATGTCTGCAATGTGGAACTCGTGGACGAAGGAGAGTACAAAGAGCCGGGACATCTGGACTCTATTTCTAAAACCTGTGGGATCATTGAGTCTTTGGAAAGATATGACAAACTACTTCGTTTCCAGCTTCTGAACTGTCACTTCTTGCTTCCCAGTCTGGTAGACTTTAGGATGGTTATGCAATGTTCGGACACTGGCCTGACTCACCAGATTCTTTCTCTTTAACATCTGTAATCAGAGCTAGTATTATTGATCTGGTACATAGTTATAGGTCCCTTTACTCTGACAAAAGTTATATATTAACTAAGCCTTGGGAGCCCTGGATGAAGAAATTCCGAGCAGCTCCAGAAACCTCAAGAATTGCATTTATTACAAATTCAAATGGATGTCACATGCTCAGGTTCTGTTTTTCCCAGGGTGACAACCTTCCTTCTGAGTCAGCCTTTCTGTGTTCATAGCACAGCTTTAACATGTGTAAGGGACGAAGTGCATCACGCTTCTTTGGGTTCAGATATGTCTTTACAAATCTCCGAAAGCCGTCTTGACTATGAAAATTAGCGGGCTCCTACTGAAGGCACACAGTATGGAGTTTATAATGATTTCCACAAGGGACCAGAAAGATAACCAGGCTTGCCACAGGAAACCTGCCTTCCATTCTGTGTCACATTTGCTGACTTTAGAAAATGAGGGACTGGAGAGATGGCTCCACAGATAAGGCATTTGCCTGCAAAGCCTGAAGACCCAGGTTTGATTCTCCAGTGCCTGCATAAAACTAGATGCACAAAGTGGCACATGCATCTGGAGTCCATTTGCAGTGGCTAAAGGCCCTGGCGTGTCCATTCTCTTTCTCTGTCTGCCTCTTTCTCTCTGCCGCTCATAAGTAAATAACAAAACCTTGAACTCTAGGATAAAATATTCAGATTTTAGATAAAACCTCAGGTCCAACTAGCAATTTGTCTCCATAACATGGGGAGCTCTGGTTATATTGGTTGAAAGATATAATAGAAGATATTTCTTAGCCGGGCGTGGTGGTACATGCCTTTAATCCCAGCACTCGGGAGGCAGAGGTAGGAGGATCACTGAGAGTTCGAGGCCACCCTGAGAATACATAGTGAATTCCAGGTCAGCCTGAGCCAGAATGAGACCCTACCTTGAAAAACCAAAAAAAAAAAAGATATAATAGAAGATATTTCTTGCTTGTGATTAACAGTGAGGGGCTGAAGAGATGGCTCAGGGGTTAAAGGCTCTTGCTTGCAAAGCCTGATGGCCCAGGTTCAATTCCCCAGAATCCACATAAAGCCAGATGCACAAAGTGACACACGTGCCTGGAGTTCATTTGCAGTGGAAGGAGGCCTTGGCTTGCCCATATTCACTTTCTCTCTATGTCTCTCTCTGTTTCTGTCTCTCTTTCTCCTAAATAATAAATAAATTAAATATTTTAAAAGATTTTTTTTAAAGTACTATTGCAGCCGGGTGTGATGGCGCACGCCTTTAATCCCAGCACTCGGGAGTCAGAGGTAAGAGGATCGCCGTGAGTTCGAGGCCACCCTGAGACTACATAGTGAATTCCAGGTCAGCCTAAGCTACAGTGAGACCCTACCTCGGAAAAAAAAAAATACTATTGCAAGGAGCAAGTCAATATCTGTATCTTCATGCTGGGGACATGGTGCATGCCTTTAATCCCAGCACTCAGGAGGCTGAGGTAAAGGATAGCCATGAGAAAATATAGCTGGGCATGGTGGCACATGCCTTTAATCCCAGCCCTTGGGAGGCAGAGGTAGGAGGATCTTGGTGAGTTCGAGGCCACCTTGAGAACACATAGTTAATTCCAGGTCAGCCTGGGCTAGAGTGAGACCCTACCTCAAAAACCAGGAAAGAAAGAAAGAAAGAAAGAAAGAAAGAAAGAAAGAAAGAAAGAAAGAAAGAAAGAAAGAAAGAAAGAAAGGAAGGAAGGAAGGAAGGAAGGAAGGAAGGAAGGAAGGAAGGAAGGGGAAAGAAAGAAAAGAAAGAACAAACGGAGGGAGGGAGGGAGGAAGAAAGAAAAGAAAGAAAACATGCATGTATATATATATATATCAGGGCTAGAGAGAGCTCAGTGGTTAAGGCACTTGCCTCAAAGTCTAATGACCTAGTTTCAAGTTCCCAGTACCCACATAAAGCTGGATGTACAATGTTGTGCAGGCATCTGGAGTTCATTTACAGGGACTAGAGGACCTGGTACACTCATTCTCTCTCTCTTCTCTCTATCTCTCTTTCTGCTTACAAATAAATAAAAATATTTAAATATCTATATCTTCTCTCTTTGGAGAGGATATTATCACACATCTGTCATCTACTTATCTACTGTGTGATTTTCTTATCCATTAATTTCTCTATTATATAAAATTTAGACACTAAAGAATTTGCATTAAGGCGCTAGAGTGATGGCTAAGCAGTTAAAGGCACTTGCTTGCAAAGCCTGCTGATCCAGCTTTGATTCCCCAGTACCCACATAAAGCCAGACGCACAAAGTGGTACATGCAGCTGGAGTTTGTTTGCAATGGCAAAAGACCCTAGTGTTTATATTCTCTTTCTCCTTCTCTCTCTCTCTCTCTCTCTCTCTCCTTCTCTCCCCTTGCTAATAAATTTTTTAAAATATTTTGCATTATGCAGAAGAGAATTAAGTCAGAGACAGACTAATAGCTTTACATGACAATAAGGCAAATCCCTATTAAGGAAACATTTTATCTGTGTGATAAGAACCTGGAGATTTGTGTTTAAGCAATAATGGATGGATGGATGAAAGACAGATAAATAGAGGGTCAACAGATGTACACAGAGAGATATGATTGGGGTTAGGTTTACCGATGAAGGAAATGTGTCTGGGTCCTGCAGTACCGTGTCAGAGGAAGCAGTAATTGATAAAGATGTGGGGTTTGCAGAAAGACAAACAACCTCCACTGCATTATCCCTTCTCTAATGGCACTGAATTTCTCCACTGACATAAACCTGTACTGTGGTTGTAAGGACTGAGTGAGGCAGTGTAGGTAAAACTCCTGGTACTTGCTTAAATGGGAGCTCAATGGATGTTTCACTTCCCCCTTCCTCTGACTCCCTTCTAAGTAAAGCTTTCTCTGTCCCGTCTCCCATAGCTAATGAACATAATGAGTCACAGGGCTATTTCTCAGTCCGCCTGGATATTGGGAGGGAGGTTGGAGGTTTGTAGTAGTTCTACTTCTCTACATGGAAGAGAAGGAGCTGAGTATTTCAGGGGCTGAAGAGTATTTCTGAAAGGGCATTTTTCAGGAGGCAGAGGTAGGAGGATCAGTGTTGACCCTGAGATCTTTCCAGGTCAAATGAGACCTACGTTGAAAAACAAAACAAAACAAAAAAACTGAAATGCTCTGAAATCTAAAACCCACTGAGCAAGAGTCCAATATTCTAAAATTTCCCTAATTTTGAAAACAAAAATTTCAGATAAACAATGATCAGTAGTATTTGAAAGGTGATACTTTCCATTAAAAATTTAAGGCACTGGTGAGACATGCACTTGCCTGCAAAGCCTAAAGACCCTATTCAATTCTTCAGGTCCCATGGAAGCCAGGAGGCAGAGGTAGGAGGATCACTACAGTAGCTGGAGGGCCTGGCAGGCCACCCTGAGACTCTCACAGAAAAAGGCCAATCTGTTGGGCTTGCCTCAAAAAAAAAAAAAAAAAAAAAAAAATTGAAGGGGCTGGAGAAATGGCCAGGTCAGCCTGGGCCAGGTTTGAGCCCCAATACCCACATAAACCCTGGCACATGTGTCTGGAGTTCATTTACAGTGAAAAACCTATCTGACTTTTTCTCACTGTCTCTCAAATAAAAAATCTTTAAAAATTTAAGGATGCTGGCATGGTAGGAGGTCGCTATGAGTTCAAGGCCACCCTGAGACCAGTAATCCCAAAAAGATTTGCTGGCATGGTGGTGCGAGCCAGTAATCCCAGGGAGATTTGCTGAGTTCGAGGCCAGCCTGAGACTACATAGTGAATTCCAGGTCATCCTGGACTACAGTGAAATCCTACCTCAAAAAAATAAATAAATAATAATTTATGGAGGGCTGAGGAAATTGCTCAGTGGTTAAAGGTGCTTATTTGCAAAGCCTGGCTGCATGGGTTTGATTCCCTGGTACCTTATATAAAGCCAGATGCACAAAATGGTGCATGCCTCTAGAGTTTGTTTCCAGTGACAAGAGGCCCTGGTGCACCCATAATCATTCTCTCTGTATCTCTTACTTGCTCTCTGATCATAAATAAATAAATAAATAAAATATTTTTTAATGTATGGAAACATTCTGGTACATGAAACCTTTGGAATCCTAAGAGGTCCTAATTTAGTATGTCACTAATTCAGAAAGATCTTATTGAGTTCAAATCTCTATAAAAACTAGCAAACACCAAAATGGAATGCATAGATTTCAAAATTTGTTTTATTAGGGATAATCTGGGCTCTGGGTTCATATTGTGCTGCCAGCATCTTTGACCAGGATCTCTTTTTGTTGTTGTTTTTTCTGAGGTAGGATCTCACTCTGGCCCACGCTGACCTGGAATTAACTATGTAGTCTCAGGGTGGCCTCGAACTCATGGCAATCCTTCTACCTCTGCCTCCTGAGTGCAGGGATTAAAGGTGTGTGCCACCATGCCGGGCTCAGGATCTCTTTTAATGAGAATGAACATTGTGTTATTCAGGGTCCTGTAGAGGAACAGAACCAATAGAATGAACATTATCATAAATACGTATTGGATTAATTGATAAGATATGGCTGGGCAGTTCAACAATAGCTTTCTACAGAATGGAGAGTCAGAGAACCCAGCAGCTGCTCGGTCCATGATGGTGAAATGCAGGTTCGGTTCCAGTGTCCTCAAACAATAAATGCAGGTACGAGAGTAACAAGGAAGCCAAGCAAAAAGGTACACACGAGCAAGTAGCAAAGGAGGCTGGATGAAAGAAAGACTCCGCAGTCATCTGGAGCTTCTTTCTATAGTCCTTCACCAGAGGGGCAGCCCAGTCTGTGAGAAAGATTTACCTGCTCAGCTAATCTTTCAGAGATCACCTTCACAGACCTGCCCAAGCGGTGTATCTCGAAGTCAGTTCCTAATCTGATCAAGTTGACAGTCACAAACGTTATTAATTTGAGACCCAAGAACTCTTTGAGATCTCATGCAATGCATAAGCCCAAGTTTTTGTAATACTAGACTACTTAACATGAGCTACAAAGCAAAAAAAAAAAGTTACCATCAAAATGAAAATAATAACTTTAACAAATGTATGGTGAAAATTTGTTTTCTCTTATCATCTCTGAAAATATTTCCCCAGGGGCTGGAGAGATTGATTAGTGGTTAAGACACTTGCCTGCAAAGCCTAAGGACCCAGGTTCAATTCCCCAGTACCCATGTAAGCCAGATGTACAAGGTGGCACATGCATTTGGAGTTTATTTGCAGTGGCTGGAGGTTCTGGGGTGCCCATTCTCTCTCTCTCCTTCTCTATCTGTGTCTTTCTCTCTCTCTCTCCTTCTCTCTCGATCTGTGTCTTTCTCTCTCTCTCTCTCGAATAAATTAATTAAGTAAATAGATTTTAAAAATATATTTCCTCAGGGCTGGGGAGATGGCTCAGTGACTAAAAGCACTTGCTTGGAAAGCTGGACAGCCTGGATTCGAGTCCACAGTACAAACCTAAAGCCAGATGCACAAAGCAGCCCACATGCCTGGAGTTCATTTGCAGTGGCAGAAGGCCTTGGTGTCCCCGTGCTCATCTCTCTCTATTTCTCTCGCTCTCAAATTAATTAATTAAACTAAAAAATAGATTTCTCTGACGCTGGGGAGATGGCTCAGTGGCTAAAGGTGGTGGCTTGCAAAGCCTGCTGGCTTGAGTTCAGTTCTCCAGTAGCAATGTAAGACTAGACACACAAAATGGTGCATGTATTTGGAGTTCATTTGCAACAGCAAGAGACCTTGATGCTCTCTCTCTCTCTCTCTCTCTCTCTCTCTTTCTCTCTTTCTCTCTCTCTCTCTCTTCCTCTGTCTCTTTCTTGAAAATAAATAAATAAATATACTTTTAAAAATATTTCTCTTTAATGAGAACAGCCAAGCGGTTCCAGAGGAAGACCTATCTTGGAACAAAATGCCTAGACTCCTAATACAGCTGGGGCTAGGGAGTGGGGGAGGTAGGCAACCGTGTGTTTCCTGAGCCTGGATTAGGGGAATGAGAGTTTAATTCACAAATTCTGTTTCATGTGTTGCTCAGTTTTCCGGCTTGTGTATTTATTACCCTATCTGAATCTGTAAGTCACGTGGAGATTTAGCCCATGTGAAAGATACAGACGCCTCCCTCGCGGGGCATGAGACACATTTCTTAGGTAAAGAGTATGGAGCAAGAGGAAAATTCTGCATAGAGCAATAACCACATTAACATTCTACTGTGTACAAGAGCAGAGGGGACACTGGCACCTGGGACTACAAAGCAGCATTTCAGTAGAAGTAGAAGTGTGAGGAAGCAGAGACCATGCGGATCCCTAATCCTGTCTCTCTGCTAATGCTCGGGGGCTCTTACACGCTCTGACATTCCATGGCTGTTAGAGAAGGCAGAGAAACTAGGTCTTCCAGCCTCTACCCCAAGCATCATGAATTTCAGCTTTGGAATGTTGTTCAGACATATTGGCAGTACTCAATAGTTGCTCCAGTGATGACGCTATCCAGCTATAGACCAAAGTTCTACTCCCGGGGTGAGGTTTCTGCTGTAATTAGCTAATTAACTTTACAAGTCCAGAGAGCACAGGGGGACTATAGCCACATAAACCCTTACTGGCCAAGCTGGACATTTGGTAAATCTGTTCTTTTATGCAGAGGCCCATATAAAAGGCTCTAGAGAAAGAAAGAAAGAGAGAGAGAGAGAGAGAGAGAGAGAGAGAAGAAGGAAGGAAGGAAGGAAGGAAGGAAGGAAGGAAGGAAGGAAGGAAGGAAAGAAGGGAAGGAAGGAGAGAAAAAAGGCTGGAGAGATGGCCTAGTGGTTAAGGCACTTGACTGTGAAGCCTAAGGACCCAGGTTTGATTCCCCAGTGGCCACGTAAGCCAGATGCACAAAGTGGCTCAGGCATCTGAAATTTATTTGCAATGTGCCCACTCTCTCTCTCTCTCTCTCTCTCTCTTTCTGTCTCTGTCTCCCTCTCTCTCTCTCTCTTTCAAATAAATAAATAAAATACAATTTTTAAAACCCCAGCACATGGGAGCACTTGGGCGGCAGAGGTAGGAGTATCACCATGAGTTAAGGCCCCCTGAGACTACATAGTGAACTCCAAGTCTGCCTGGGCTACAGTGAGACCCTACCTTAAAATAAAAAATAAAAACTTTAAAAAATAAATGAATAAAAGGCTCCAGATAACAGTATGCCAGAGGCTGGGAAGATGATGCAGTCAGTAAAGATCCTGTCATGCAAACACAAGGAATTGAGTCAGTATAACCAGCACTCACATAAATGTTATCCCAGCCCTCAAGAGGCACAGACATGGGCTCCCTGGGGCAAGCTAGCTAGACTAACTGAACTGGTGAGCTCTCCGTTTAAGTGAGAGATCCTGTCTCAATAAATAAGGAGTGTTCCAGGAAGACACTTGACACCAACCTCTAGCCTCCATACACACGCACATACACACACACACACACACACACATATTTGAAATCACATACATGTATGCATACCACACACACACACACACATGAAAATCTATAATGGATTTTCTTTTTTTAATATTTTATTTTTATTTAGTTAAAAATTTGTTAAGCGCTTGCCTCTGAAGCCTAAGGACCCCATTCAGGGCTCGATTCTCCAGTACCCACATAAGCCAAATACACAAGATGGCACATACATCTGGAGTTTGCAATGGCTGGAGGTCCTGGTGCACTCATTTTCTTTCTCTCTCTCTCTTTCTTTCTCTCTCTCTCTCTCTCTCTCTCTCTCTCTCTCTCTCCCTCTTCCTCTGTCTCTCTCAAATAAATAAAGAAAGACAAACGAAAAATATTTATTAAGAGAATGGGTGTGCCAGGGCCTCTAGCCACTGCAAACAAACTCCAGACACATGCCACCATGTGCAACTGATTGATGTGGGTAATAAGGAATCAAACCTGGGTCCTTAGGCTTCGCAGCCAAGCACAGTAAGTACTGAGCCACCTCTCCAGCCCTATAATTGATTTTCTAAATAAAGCTATGCCAAAAGAAAAGAAAGAAAATAGTAACTGTTTCATAATAGACCTCCTCCAGTAGGCAACTCTACACTTAACAATTTCATGAAAATTTATTAGCCACAGGCACAAAGACTTAAGAAATTCTGATAACCAAATCTCTTAAAGATCAAAATGAGAAGACTCAAACAAAAATATTTGTTACTAACTTACACGCCACTTTGCAGAAATGAAAGAACTTGGGTTTACAGTCATATGTAGAATCTAAATCCAAGGAGGATAAAGAAAGACCAACAACTGAAAGTCCTCAAAACAATGATAAATTTATTATTACTAGGCTTTTGAATTAAATTATTACCTAGGTTCTCAAATCAAACTATGTCAAAGCAAAGTTCTAAAATACATCATAGAGCTGGGGAGATGGCACAGTGGTTGCAGGTGCTTGTGTGTAGGTGTGATTCCCCAGTGTCCACGTGGAATCAGATGCATAAGGTGGTGCGTGTTTGCAGCAGTGGGAGGCCCTGGTGTGCTCTCTCTCTCTCTCTCTCTCTCTCTCTCATAAATGAAGAAAATAAAATTTAAAAATAATTAAGCCATGTTTGGTGGTGCATGCCTTTAATCCCAGCACTTCGGAGGCTGAGGTAGGAAGATCGCTGTGAGTTTTAGGCCAGCTGAAACTCCATAGTGAATTCCAGGCCAGGCTGAGCTTGAGCAAGACCCTACCTTGAAAAAAAAATTAGGATGGAAAGATGGCTCAGCAGTTAAGGTGCTTGCCTGCAAAGCCTAACAACTTGGGTTTGATTCCCTAGTACCCACATAAAGCCAGATGCACAAAGTGACACATGCATCTGGAGTTCATCTCCAGAGGCTAAAAGCCTTGGTGGGCCCATTCTCATTCTCTCTCTTTCCAAATAAAAAAATATATAATATATAATATAATCATTAATTTTTTAAATATTTTATTATTTTTATTTATTTATTTTGAGAGAGGAAAAGAAGCAGAGTGAGTGAGAGAGAGAGAGAGAGAGAGAGAATGGGCACATCAGGGCCTCTAGCCACTGTAAACAAACTCCAGATGCATGCGCCACCTTGTGCATCTGTCTTACCTGGGTACTGGGGAATCGAACCGAGGTCCTCTGGCTTTGCAGGCAAGCGCCTTAACCACTAAGCCATCTCTCCAGCCCCTATAATCATTAATTTTAATTAGGAAAAATAATTCAACTCTCCCTTTTTATTTTTAGTTTAAAAGTTAACAATAGGGGCTGGAGAGATGGCTTTGTGGTTAAGGTGCTTGCCTGCAAAGCCTAAAAGGACACAGGTTCAATTCCCCAGGACCCACATAAAGCCAGATGCACAAGGGGCCACATGTGTATGGAGTTCATATGCAGTTGCTAGAGGCTCTGGCATATCCTTTCTCTCTCTCATCTGCCTTTCTCTCCCTTCCTCCCTCTCTCTCTCTCTCTCTCTCAAATAAATAAAAATATTATAGGAGGAAAAAGTAATGACATCAAAATAAAAGAGAAACTAATAAAGAGGGGGAAGGGATATGATGAAGAGAAGATTTGTGAAAGGGATGGTGGGGGAGGGGAGGGAATTATAATGGTTTATTGTATTATGGAAGTTGTCAATAAAAAAAGTTTTAAGGACTGGAGAAATGGCTTAGCAGTTAAGGCGTTTGCCTGTGAAGCCAAAGGATCCCGGTTTGATTCTCCAGGACCCACGTAAACCAGATGCACAAAGGGCACATGCAGTTTGTTTGCAGTGGCTAGAGGCCCTGGCATAACCATTCTCTTTCTGTCTTCTCTCTTCTATCTCTCTCTCTGCTTGTAAATAAATAAATAAATAAATAAATAAATAACAAAATGTTTAATATATATATATATATATATATATATATATATATATATATATATATATATATGAGCCAGGTGTGGTGGCACAGCACTTGGGAAGCAGAGGTAGGAGGATCACCATGAGTTCAAGGCCACCCTGAGACTACCGAGTGAATTCCAGATGGTCAACCTGGGCTAGAGCGAGACCCTACCTTGAAAAACCAAATGTGTGGGCTGGAGAGATGGCTTAGGGGTTAAGGCACCTGCCTCCTAACCCTCAGAACACTGGTTCCAATCTCCAGCTGTTCCAATCTCCAGGTCCCACGTTTAGCCAGATGCAAAGTGACGCAAGGGCGCAATGCTGCACTTGGCCACAGGGAGGCGCGCTCATCTGGATTTCGTTCTCAGCAGCTGAGACACTGCTCATGCGCCCATCTCTGTCTTCCTCCCTCCGTGTGTGTGTGTGTGTGTGTGTGTGTGTGTGTGTGTGTGTGTGTGTGTCTGTGTCTCTCTCCAAAAATAATAAGATAAAATAATAAGTTTAAAAAAAAACCAAATGTGTGTGTGTGTGTACATGTTCATAATTAAAGATGTGTACCACCATGCCCAGCTCTAAAATAAATTTTAACAGAAATCATTTCTATTAAATATAAGCAAGTTGCTTTATTTATTTATTTGAGAAAGAGAGAGAAAGAGGCAGATAGAGAGAGAGAGAATGGGCATGTCAGGGACCCTAGCCACTGCAAACAAACTCCACATGCATGCACCACCTTGTGCACCTGGCTTCATGTGGATACTGGGGAATTGAACCTTTGGCTTTGCTGGCAAGCACCTTGACCACTGAGCCATTTCTCCAGTCCAAGTTGCCTTTTTGAATGAGAAGCTGCTGTGACATGGCCTTAGCTTCAGTAGACCTGGTTTCTTCTGTAGGAAGTCCTTCGGGGGCTTGATTCTTATCAAGTGTCTAACCACGTTCAGTTTTGCATTCACTGAAGGGATATTCTTGTGAACTAGAGGGGTGTGTGCTTTTTCTAATCCAAGCATCTCTTTTGTATCTTTCTCCAGTATGGTCGCCCTTTTATACTTTTTTTGGTTTCCGAGGTTGGGTCTCACTCTAGCCCAGGCTGACCTGGAATTCACTATGTAGTCTCAGGGTGGCCTCGAACTCACGGCAATCCTCCTACCTCTGACTGCCAAGTGCTGGGATTAAAGGCATGTGCCTCCACACCCAGCTTTTTAATTTTTTTTTTATTTTTGATTCCTTTTATACTTCTTATTCTGGTAATAGCATACAGTTTATGAGGGTGCTGGGAACCCCCCCATAGTTTTCATAATCTTCAGGACTAGTCTGAAACACTGTATCTGGAATTCTTGATTTGGTGAATTTGTGACAGATCTAGTTTGTACCAATGAGATACTCCACAGCTTTTGTCACAGTCTGTAGTCTACCTGGGGATCTCTATACTAGTGAGTGCAAAATCCCTGCCATTATGTAGTAATTCTTCTCTTTAGAGGCAGTCTCTGCTGAAGATTTAGCCTGAGCTACCAGATTATTTTTAATGAAATTCATTAGATGGTCATTTCAACCAGATCAGCATTGTTTTTTTTTATTTTATTCTATATTTTATTTTATTTTATTTTATTTTATTTTATTTTTATTTTATTTTATTTTGAGGTAGCATCTCACTCTAGCCCAGGCTGACCTGGAACTCACTCTGTAGTCCCAGGCTGGCCTTGAACTCACAGTAATCCTCCTGCCTCTTCCTCCTGAGTGCTGAGAGTAAAGGTGTACACCACCACGCTCAGCTAGGAATTATTTTAAATGATCCAAAATCATGTGAAGTAAAATGCTAATGGAAGATTCTTTTCCAATATGATTTTCACCAGATAGAATGAGGTCACCATTTAGCATGGTCACCTCTGGGGGGAGCATAAACTTGACAGGTTTAGTGGGAACCCCCTCTTAAAGACAGTTTCAATTGTGCCAATTTTCAAAATTCTAACCACATCCTAGTATTTTATTTTTTGAAAAAGTGAAACTCTTAGTGTTGAATTCTCTGTAGCCTCAGTGAACGTCACAGAAGGCGGAAGACTGTAAGAGCCACAGAGTGGGTAGGATTAGCCTGAGACACAGTGACCCCCCCAGATTAAATGAAGTTCTCAGGATCCCTGAGGAAGGCCCTTAATGGAATGGGAGCGGGGTAAAGGGGATATAAGAGTCTAGCCTTAAGCCAGGCGTGGTGGCACACACCTTTAATTCCAGCACTCAGGAGGCAGAGGTAGGAGGATCATTGTGAGTTCGAGGCCACCCTGAGACAACAGAGTGAATTTCAGGTCAGCCTGGGCTAGACTGAGACCCTACCTCAAGAAAGCAAAAATAAAAATAAAAAAGAGTCTAGCCTTGGGGCTGGAGAGATGGCTTGGTGGTTAAGCACATGCCTGTGAAGCCTAAGGAACCCGGTTCAAGGCTCAATTCCCCAGTACCCACATAAACAAGATGCACAAGGTGGTGCATGCATCTGGGTTCATTTGCAGTGGCTGGAGGCCCTGGTGCATCCTCTCTCTCTCTCTCTCTCTCTCTCTCTCCCCCTTCTCTCTCTCTGTCACTCTCAAAAATAAATAAATAAAAATAAACAAAAATTTTAAAAAAGAGTCTAGCCTAGCCTTTTTAAAAATATGTTTTATTCATTTGTTTGCAAGCAGAGAGAGATAGAAGAGAGACAGACAAAAAGAATGGGCACACCAGGGCCTCCAGCCGCTGTAAACGAACCCAGATGTATGTGCCACATTATGCATCTGGCTTTACGTGAATACTGGGGGAATCAAACCCCAGTTGTTAGGCTTTGCAGGCAAGCACCTTAACCTCTGAGCCATCTTTCCAGCCTGAGTATAATCTTTTAAAGAATAAAATTTGCCAGGCATGGTGGTACATGCATTTAATCTCAGCACTTGGGAAGCAGAGGTAGGAGGATCACAGTGAGTTCAAGGCCACCTGAGACTACATAGTAAATTCCAGGTCAGCCTGGAATACAGTGAGACCCTACCTCAAAAAATAAAATAAATAAACCGGGCGTGGTGGCGCACACCTTTAATCCCAGCACTCGGGAGGCAGAGGTAGGAGGATCGCCGAGAGTTCAAAGGCCACCCTGAGACTACATAGTTAATTCCAGGTCAGCCTGGACCAGAGTGAAACCCTACCTCGAAAAACCAAAATAAATAAATAAATAAATAAATAAATAAATAAATAAATAAATAATCCAGGGGGATACTCTTTCCCAGATGTAGTCAATGAAGATGTTCCAGGATTTTACTCTTTTCGTAAGTTTTTTTTTCTTTTCATAAGTTTTGTTAAATATGAACTTTACTATATGAACCAAAATTACATGTTCGTCATATTCCAATCAAGTTATACTCTTATATCTCCTCTCCCTGGCCCCCATTCCACTGACGGCCCTCCTCAGAAGGGTTACTGGTATTGACCGTGGGGTCGTGAATGCCTTAGTCAGTGTCTGTGGAAGGGGACAATGTTTCAACATACTCCTTCCAGCCTGTGGCTCTTACAATATTTTTCCACTCCCACTTCCACAATGTTCCCTGAGCCTTGGTGAGCGTTTCAAGTCCGCTTTAGTGTTGAGCTCTCTGCAACCTCTGGATCTCTGCTCTGATGAGTTTGGAGAGTGCTCAGTGTCTATCTGGATCAGGGTTTTACTATTAATTGTGGCTGGACTGTTCCCCGAACTATACTTGTGACCATGGTTGCCCTGGTTTTGGGCAATTTATTTTGATTAGTTGCTTGGGCTGAAGAGTAATATGGTAAGAAGATAAATCTAGGGCTGGAGAGATGGCTCAGCAGTTAAAGGCATTTGCTTACAAAGCCTGACGGCCTGGGTTCAATTCCCTAGTACCCACTTAAAGCCAGATGCACAGAGGTGCATGAATTTGTTGGTCATCTGCAGTGGCAGGAGAACCTGGTGTGTCCATTATTTTCTCTCTCCAGCCCCCCCATCTGTCTCAAATAAATAAATAACATTTAATTAAATTTTTTAAATTTATTTGCAAGTAGAGAGAGAGAGAGAAGACAAACAGAGAGAGAGAGAGGGAGTGTCAGAGCCTCCAGCTGCTGCAAACAAACTCCAGATGCATGCACCAATTTGTGCATCTGGCTGTGAGTACTGCGAATTGAACCTGGGTCTTTGGGCTCCGCAAGCAAGTGCCTTAACCACTAAGCCATCTCTCCAGCCCAAAATGAAAACATTTTTATTTATTTATTTATTTATTTATTTATTTATTTATTTATTTATTTGAGACAGAGAGAGGGGAGAGAAAGAGAGAGAGTGAGAATGGGCACGCCAGGGCCTCTAGCCACTGCAAACAAACTCCAGACGCATGTGCCACCATGTGCATCTGGCTTACGTGGGACTTGGAGAATCAAACCGGGGTCCTTAGGCTTCACAGGCAAATGCCTTAACCACTAAGCCATCTCTCCAGCCCTGAAAACATTTTTAAAAAGAAGATAATTCTCAGCATTTAAGAGACAAAAAAAAATGAGATTAAGTATTAAAACTACTTACCTGCACTAAAGGCCCTTACCTCTCTTCCCTGCTCCAAGTCCTTCTCTTCTTTCAAGGTCAGCTTACTTTTGCTTCTTTCCAAATCCTTCTTTCCTCTAGTTTTTAGTGACTCTTCTCTCCTCTCAACGCAAATAGCTTATTCTGAAGCAAACAAATCGGCCCTTCATTATGTAAATTTCTGCTTTTCTGGTGAGTTAGTAAATCAGTTTCCTTCTCATTGCTATGAACAAATACTTGGACAACACAATGTAAGGAAGGAAGGGTTCGTTTTCAGCTTACAGTTTCAAGGGGTAGGTTTCATGGCAAGGAAAGCATGTGGCTGGGCACCAAGCTAGTCATCCCATCATCAGACAAGACGCAGACAGCCAAAAGGAAGTGAGCCTGGACTACAAAACCTCCAGGCCCGCTCCAGTCACCCATTTCCTCTAACCAGGCTCCATCTCCTAAAGCTTCCTCAGCCTTCCCAAATAGTGCCCCAGCTCAGAATCGAGGGTTCTAACACATGAGACCACGAGGGATATTTTACATTCAAACCCCACCATTCCACCCCTGGCCCCATAGGCTCCATAGCCATCTCATGAAGCAAAATGAACTCAGTCTAACTTAGAAGTCCTCATAGTCTTTATTTACCAGTCCCAACCGTGTTCAAAAGTCCAATCTGGGCTGGAGAGATGGCTTAGTGGTTAAGCACTTGCCTGTGAAGCCTAAGGACCCCGGTTTGAGGCTCGATTCCTCAGGACCACCTCAGCCAGATGCACAAGGTGGTGCATGGCATCTGGAGTTCGTTTGCAGTGGCTGGAGGCTCTGGTGTGCCTATACTCTCTCTCTCTCTCTCTCTCTCTCTCTCTCTCTCTCTCTCTCTCAGCCTCTTTCCCTCTCTCAAATAAATAAATAAAAATAAAAATAATTTTTAAAAAATAAAGTCCAATCTCAGCCAGTCAGGGTGGTGCATGCCTTTAATCCCAGCACTCACTCAGAAGGCAGAGGTAGGAGGATCACTGTGAATTTAAGGTCACCCTGAGACTATAGAGTGAATTCCAGGTCAGCCTGGGCTAGAGCGAGACCTTACCTCGAAAACCAAAGCCAAGAAAAAAAAAAAAAAAGTCCATTCCCATGCTCCACTCAAGGAGTCTCTTATCTATCTTATCTATGAGCTCTGAAAAGTTAAGACGCAAGCCACATAACTCCAACGTATAATGCCACAGAGTAAACATTCTCATTCCAATAAGGAGGAATGGGGCATAGCAAGGAAAGAGTGGCCCAAAGCAAAACCAAAACCCACAGCAGGGCAAGTGTCCAGTCCTGCAGCTCCGTGTCCAGTGTCCGGGATGTGTGATGACATCATCTGGGCTCCAAATGCTTGGCGAGGAGCTCCATCCCTCTAGCTCTGCTGCTGGAACACTCATAGGTCCAAACCATCATCCTGCTTCAGCCTCCGGGGTAGCTGGGGCTAACAGTGTGCACACAGCACCCAGCTACATCGGGAATTGCTTAACGTTTGGTTTGGTTTTGTCCTTTTTGAGGAAGAGTCTCACTCTAGGCAAGGCTGACCCAGGCTGGCCTCCAATTCACAGCAAACCCCCTATCTCTGCCTCCCGAATCGGTTTGGTGACTTCCCATGTGTAGGTACGATGATGACAGAGATTCACAGGACAAATTCTCAGCTCATACCTCCTCCCCTCCCCACCCCCGCCGCCTTGCCCTATGATGCCCTCTCTGCCCCAAAACCATCACCAGATGAAGTCGTGTGACCCTCCTCATAAGTACATGAGCCAAACTATGAGCCAAAATAAACTCTTTTTTAATTTTTTTTTATTTACTTATTTGAGAGTGACAGAGAGAGAAAGAGGCAGAGAGGGGGAGAGAAAGAATGGGCATGCCAGGGCCTCCAGATACATGCACCACTTTGTACATCTGGCTTACATGGGTCCTGCGGAGTCAAGCCTCGAACCCGGGTCCTTAGGCTTCATAGCCAAGCACTTAACTGCTAAGCCATCTCTCCAGCCCCAAAATAAACTCTTTCTTCCACACTTCCTGCCTCCCTAACACACTGCATTCTTTTCAGGATCCTCCTCTTGTTCCTGTCCAGTGATGACTCCTACTTTCATCTGTCAGAACTGGCTGTGCACATACCTCAGGGCAGGGTGGCTTGGTCAGCAGCCCCAGGACACACTTGGCAGACTTCATGATGTGAACCAGCCTGTCCCGCCCCCCCCCACAGCCCTATGTCGAGGCAAGCTAGAACAGAGACTGCAATTGCCCTAAGGTTGCCTTCCTCTGTGAGTAAGGATAGCTGGCCCTGGGAGGGATACAGTGTCCCCAGCCAGAACACTGAGCATGGTGCAGGTGCTTGGCATATGCCCATGCCCAGGGAGACTCTCCCTTCCAGCCTTCCAGTGTCTGGCTGTGTTCATCTCTTTGGGCAAGCTCAGGGTACCTGAAGAGAATGAGACACAAAAAGATAAATTGGGTAATTTTGGCAAATCCACATCCAGCTACACTCAGTGACACTGGCATTGCAAACTGGCATGGCACAAGATAGAGATGAACAAAAGCTGGGCATGGTGGTGCATGCCTTTAATCCCAGCACTTGGGAGGCAGAGGTAGGAGGATTGCCATGAGTTCGAGGCCAGCCGAACCAGAGTGAGACCCCTCCACAAAAAAAAAAAAAAAGATAGAGATGAACAGTCAACTTCAGGCTAATTTAAAACTTTAATTTTTCTTTATTTAGCATGATAACAACAAATAAACACCACTGGCAAGTTGCAGGAAAGAGATTGTGGAAGAAAGAAAAAAGTTTTATATTTTCTTATCTTTCACAACATTATCTTATCTTCCTTGTTGTGTTTTCTTTTGAGCTCAGTTTTCTTTTCTTTTTGGTTTTTCGAGGTAGGGTCTCACTCTAGCCCAGACTGATCTGGAGTTCAAGGGTGGCCTTGAACTCACAGCGATTCTCCTACCTCTGCCTCCCAAGTGCTGGTATCAAAGGCTTCTACCACCATGCCTGGCACGATTCTGTTTTAAAAAATATTTTTATTTATTTGGAGGGGGGGCATGCCAAGGCCCCCTGCCACTGGAAATGAACTCCAGGCACATATGTCACTGTGTGCATCTGGCTTTACATGCTTTTCTGCTTATTGTAAATAAGAAGCCTATTCTTTTCCTTTTGCTCTGGACCCCCGTCTTCTAAGAGCATTGTCCCAATAAACTGTCCCTGCCTCACCTTCTCTGTCTAGGTAAACCTACCCACACCCAAATGTTCCAGGAAAGAAAAACTAGACTTCCCAATGAAAAGGCTATGGAAGGAGGCAGCAAGCAACAGGCCATGGCATCCTACACCCAGATGGGAATCCAGCTCTCCTTTCCACCCACACTCGTTTCTCACGACTTACTCTGATAGTTGGGTGGTAAGGCATCTCTCAGACTCTCCTCTGACTCCTTTGTCCAGCATTCCCAATGGCTCTAGTGATAAGACTGTCTCTACCAAACTAGGAATCCTCACCTCTTTTCTTCAGCAATTATTATAGAAAATAACTTTTTCCAGGCTGGGGAGATGACTCAGCAGTTTGTTATGGGGTCCAGTGTCGCATACGTAAGACCATCGACTCACAGAATGTGAGGCAAAGTTTTATTGGGTAAAAAAAGAAAGAAAAGTCAAAGAAGAAAGGCTGATGCCCACCAGGGCTACACCCAGAGTTTGGGTCCTCAAGATGTAGCATTGTACTGTTCGGTGTGTCAGCTTTTATTGGAAATAACTACAGGATGTTCATAGAAAAAACAGGATGGGAGTTAAGACATAAATCACAATTCACATGTTGCAGTTACAGCCATAAAAGTAATCTTTAAACAAGAAGGGGAATTTGCATTGAGGCAGGGGCATTCCGTTCTAGAGGATTAAAGAAACTTGTGAATAGTTCTGTTAGTCAGTTATAGAAGCACCTTGGGGTATGAGGCCAGAGTCTCAAAGTGTCTTGCTTATGTACCCTTAAGGATTTTGCTTAACAATTCAGGCCCAGGGTAATATTATTCAGACCAGTAGAGAATCCTGTTTATCTACCATCCCCGCCTGCTCAAGCAATGTGTAAAGTGACTTCTATTTTTCTCTAAGCTTGTTGTAAAGAAATAATATCATTTTGACCTCTTTACAAGTTAAAAGCACTTGCTTGTTGTAGCAGACAGCTTCAGGTTCACTGAGATGAACTTCCAGACCAGGCATAGTTATGGAGGAAAATATATTTATTGAAGCTTACAGATCCAAGGGCAGTTCCATAATGGCAGAAGAAGCTGGCCTACTTTCACAGGACCAAACACAGAGA
This sequence comes from Orientallactaga sibirica, assembly GCA_036365145.1. Taxonomy (NCBI): domain Eukaryota; kingdom Metazoa; phylum Chordata; class Mammalia; order Rodentia; family Dipodidae; genus Orientallactaga; species Orientallactaga sibirica. Next base: position 3,263,382 of record JAEOAD010000194.1, read on the forward strand.
GAGAAGCCACAAGCCAAAAAGCCACACAGCACAGCACACCTTAGGAACTCCAGCTAGGCACACTTTGCATATCTTTAGATTGAAATCTCAAACCCACCACCACACCTTAAGATCCACCCAGTGACATTGCCTCCAGCCAGGTGGTTGCAGATGAAAACTACAAACGACAAACTAATAAAACACTGAATATATTGGGAGGCCATATATTCAAACTACCACACTTGCAAAGCCTGTTGACCATGTTTTGAATCCCCACATACACATAAAACCAGTTGCACAGACTGGTGCATGGGTCTGGAGTTCATTTACAGTGATTCTCTCTCTCTCTCTCTCTCTCTCTCTCTCTCTCTCTCTCTCTCTCACACACACACACACACACACACACAACTAAATAAATACAGTGTTTTGTTTTTTTAAAGAAAAAGCTTGTTCCCCTGTACCCTCCTCTCTTTGGTCTGTTCCTGCTTTCTAAGAGCACACTTGATGAGACAGGCTGCCCAGCAACATCCTATCCAAACAGGAAATCCAACTGATTTAAGGAAAAAGAAAGCCTTGGAATTGGGTTGATTGGCTTAAGTAACTGAAAAGAAGAGCTCTGATGGTGTTGTAAGTGTGGGTCTCAGGCTGGAGAGATGGCTCAATGGTTAAGGTACTTGCCTGCAAAGCCTAATGACCCAGGTTTGATTCTCTAGTATCCACATAAAGCCAGATGCAAAGTGGTGCATGCATCTAGAGTTTGTTTGCAGTGACTGGAGGACCTGGTGTGCCCATTCTCTCTCCCTCTCTCCCTCTCTCTCTCTCTCTCTCTCTCTCTCTCTCCCTGTCTATCTGTTTGTCTCGATCTCTTCTGCTTGCAAATAAATAAATAAATAAAAACATAAAAATAAATAAAATAGTATGGATCCCCTTTTGTGCTGGTCTTGCTTGTCTTCTTGGTACCTTTCCAGAGGTAAGCTCCCTCTTGCAGATATAATGCAAAAAAAAAAAATGACTTATATTTCCAGAACTTAGAATCCCTGGAGGAAAAGGAGACTGTGAAGAGCATCAAAACGGAGCCCTACTGTCCCAGTCTAGCTCATAGAAGCATCTCGAACCATCGCTGTGGCTGGGAGAATGAAACAGACTGGTTTTCCAGGCCCGGCCACCGCGCCTTGCTGCTCTACCTCTTCTTATAAAGCCACCAGAAACCAATTGTGGGGTACTATCCTAATGGCCTTAACCTAAGGCTATTCACCTCCAATAGGCCCATCTCTGAATACTGTGTTCATTAGATTTCAGTGGTCTTAACACCATCACCATAAGATGAACTACCGCATGAATTTGGGAGATAAATTATATTCAAACCATAACAGTTGGTTTCATAAGGGAAAAAAAATACAAGTTACTTTTTTAAGAAGTGAGGATTGATATTGGGCCAGTAAAATCCACAGATGCCATCCAAATACCCACAACCAAAAGCATGATACCAGCTGGGTATGGTGACACACACTTGTAATCCCAGCACTGGGGAAGCAATTTTGAGGTTGAGGCCAATTTGGGTTACATAGTGAGCTTGAGGCCAGCTTGGGTCAAATAGTGAATAAGGAGTTTCTGTCTCAAAAAAGGGGGGGGGGTTACTGAACAGATGGCTTAGTGGTTAAGGCATTTGTCTGAGAAATTTAAGGACTCATGTTCAACTCCCCAGATCCCACATAAGCCAGACGCACAAGGTGACCCATGTGCAAAGTCATGCATGAGCATCTGGAGTCCGACTGCAGTGGCTAGAGCCCTGGCTTGCCAATTCTCTTCCTCTCTCTCTCTCTCATAAAAAAATAGTACTATACAGTCTGATAAATCCAATGGTTGTGAGATTCTAATTCTTATTGTTTTGCCCAGAAGACATGGTTGGGGGAGAGGGAACTCCAGGGAGAAGTGGACATAGCTTGGATACAAGTTCAACATGGTCTTTGTTTCCTCATATCTGTCCTTATCAGATTTAACAGTAAGGTAGATTTGCTCCAGTTGAAATCAGAGACAAATATAAAGGGGATTTGTGTGTGCTAAGCTGGGGCAACCCAAGCAGGCCTAGATGGTGCATGTTCTTGGAAAGAGAATGATACGAAGGTGCTGAAGGATCTTGGTGTGTGAGGAATAGTGACAAGGCCAATATCTGAACAAGGGAGAACATGGTGAAACAGAGAGCCACGCCAGTCCCACTAGCCAGCCTGAGAAGGGAATGCCAACAGGAAGCTCCAGCTCTATTTTTACGCCTGTGAAGTGTCATTAGCACCTCCTGAAGTAAGTAAAAAAAACTCAAAAATCTTAATTTTCCTCTTGATCTAAACAACTGAGCCTAGTGAAATGGCATTTTCCTTTAAAAAAATTATTTTAGTCAGGCGTGGTGGTGCACGCCTTTAATCTCAGCACTCAGGAAGCAGAAGTAGGAGGATCACCGTGAGTTCAAGGCCACCCTGAGACTACATAATGAATTCCAGGCCGGGCATGGTGGCGCCTTTATTCCCATATCTGGAGGCAAAGGTAAGGCCTTCCAGGTCAGATTTGCCTTTAATCCCAGCACTCGGGAGGCAGAGTCAGCCGGCCCAGCCAAGGTGCAGGGGATCCTAATTCCAGGTCAGCCTGGACTAGAGTGAAACATGGACACATTTGCAAAGTGCTGGCACTTAAAGGCTGTTGAATTCTCAAAAAAAAGTGTTCATTATGCCAAGGACCTGGTTAGAGGTACCAGCCTGTGACTAATTTTTTCCTCTAACAATTTTTTGGTGTGTTGTACAGCAGTATAACCTTATTTATTCCATCAGTAGAAAAAAACAAAACAAAAAAAATGTTTTGTTTAGTTGAGAGAGAGAGAGTGTTTTGGTGCATCAGGGACTCTTGCTGCTGCAAATGAACTCTAGGCACATGTTCCACATTGTGCACCTGGCTTTTACATGGGCACGGAGGAATTGAACGAACCCCAGACCTCAGGTTTTGCAAGTAAGAGCCTTTAACCACTAAGCCATTCCCAAGCCCAGTGGCATTTTCCTATAATCTCAGCTACTCAGGAGACTGTCATAAGAGGACAGCTTGTGCCCAAGAGTTCTAAGCCATAGTGACACCTGTCTCAAAAAAATATACTAGGGGCTGGAGAGATGGCTTAGTGGTTAAGGTGCCTGCCTCTAAGCCTAAGAACGCTGGTTCCAATCTCTAGTGGTTCCAATCTCCAGGTCCCACATTTAGCCAGATGCAAAGTGATGCAAGGGCGCAATGCCACACTTGCCCACAAGGGGGCGCACACATATGGATTTCTTTCTCAGCAGCTGAGGCTGCTGGCGCACCCATCTCTATCTGTCTTCCTCTTCCTCTTCTCTCTCTCTCTCTCTCTCTCTCTCTCTCTCTCTCTCTCTGTCTCTCTGTGTCTCTCTCCAAAAAAAAAAAAAAAAAAAAAAACGATACTAGATCTGGGCATGGTGGTGCATGCTTTAATCCCAGTACTTGGGAGGCAGAGATAGAAGGAGTGCCATGAGTTCAAAGCCACCCTGAGACTACATAGTGAATTCCAGATCAGCCTGGGCTAGAGCAAGACCCTACCTCGAAAAAACAAACAAACAAAAAAAGGATACTAGGGGCCGGGCGTGGTGGTGCACATTTTTATTGCCAGCACTTGGGAGGCAGAGGCAGGAGGATCACCTTGAGTTTGAGGCTAGCAGGGAACTACAAAATGAATTCAGATCATCCTGGGCCAGAGTGAGACCCTACCTTGAAAAACCAAAACCAACAAAAAATGATAAAAGGTTGGGGAGATGGTTCAGAGGTCAAAGGTGCTTGTTTGCAAAGCCTATTGGTCTGGGCTCAATTCCCCAAAGCCAGATAGATGCACAAAGTGGCGCGTATTCCTGAAGTTTGTTTGCAGCAGCAAGAGGCCCTGACATGTCCATTCTCTCTCCCTCCCTCTTTCCCTCTCTCCCTCCCTCTTTCCCTCTCTCCCTCCCACTTTCTCATAAGTCAATAAAAATATTTTTTAAAACCAAGAACTCTTACATAAACTGTAAATAAGGACCACAGAGTGGAACAAGAAATTCTTATCATGGTATATCGCTGTCTAAGGGTAAATCATTCTTGCCATGCAAATGTAGGTTCTACCCCAAAAAAGATTACCACACCATGGCCCACCTCCGTTGTCACACTGTGTGGAGTCATCTTTGGAAACAGAACTCCTTCCCTCTCTCTCAGGCAAGGAACAGCTAGCCTGTTGCAGCTAAGCAGTACCAAGCTATGACCTCCAACCTGCAGCTGAGGCCCAAGTGGGAGTTGCTGGGGAAAGAGCACCACGCTATCAGATTTGGCCAAGCCTGTGGCTTCTCAAGCCAGGGTGGATCTGTTGACCTGATCTACTGAAATCACTGGAGGTAATTAAAAGGGTGGTACTGGACTTGGCTTCCAGAAGGAAGGAGGAGGGAGCTGTACAGATTGTCCTCTGGGTAATGCCAGCACTACAGAATTGGCATTTCCTCCTTGTGCTAGCTAGTTTGGGAAGCAGAAATCTAGTGGGAAGCCAGGCTTGGGGGCACACGCCTATAAACCCAGCACTCAGGAGGTGGATGCAGGAGGCTATGCGGTCAAGGCCATCTTCAGCTACATAGCAAGTTGGAGGTCAGCCTGGGCTACATGAGACTCTGTTAAAATTAAAAAAAATAATAAGGGCTATGGAGATGCTCAGTGATAAGGACACTTGCTTGCAAAGCTTTTCAACCCTGGTTCAGGTCCCTAGCACTTACATAAAGCCAGACCCAAAAAGTGACACAGGGGTGGAGAGATGGCTTAGCGTTAAGACTTATGCCTGAAAAGCCAAAGAATCTCGGTTCGATTCTCCAGGACCCATGTAAGCCAGATGCACAAGAGGGTGCATGCATCTGGAGTTCACTTGCAATGGCTGGAGGCCCTAGCATGCCCATTCTCTCTCTCTCTCTCCCTCTCTCTTTCTCTCTCCCTCTCTTAAATAAATAAACAAAAACAAAGAGGCCCTGGTATGCCCATTCTCTGTCTCTCTGTCTCTGTCTCTCTGTCTCTCTCTCTGCCTCTCCCTCTCTTAAATAAATAAAATAAAATAAAATAAAATAAAATAAAATAAAATAAAATAAAAAAGTGACACAAGCATATGAGTTCATTGGCAGTAGCAGGAGATCACACACACACACACACACACACAAATAAATATATAAAAATTTTTAATTTTTTGGTGGCGCACGCCTTTAATCCCAGCACTCGGGAGGCAGAGGTAGGAGGATCGCTGAGAGTTTGAGGCCATCCTGAGACTACATAGTTAATTCCAGGCCAGCCTGGACCAGAGTGAAACCCTACCTCGAAAAACCAAAAAAAAAAAAAATTTAATTTTTATTTATTTATTTATTTTATTTGAGAGAGAGAGGGAAATAGTCAGGGAGAGAGAGAGAGAATGGGTGCACCAGGGCCTCCAGCCACTGCAAATGAACTCCAGGCACATGTGCCCCCTTATGCATCTGGCTTACGTGGGTCCTAGGGAATCGAATCTGGGTCCTTTGGCTTTGCAGGCAAACACCTTAACTGCTAAGCCATTCCTCCAGCCCTATAAAATTTTTTAAATGAGGATTGGGAAGGAAGGAATGGAGGAAGAAGGGAGGGAGGGAAGAAAGGAAGGAAAGAGGAAGGAAGGGAAGAAGGGAAAAAGGGAAGAACTGGTGGGAGTCAAATACATTGTGAAGTCAGAAGTATAGAAGGAGGTGTGAGGCCTGCAGCTTTAAGGAAAAATTTCTGTCCTTTTATCAAAATCAGTGATTTGAAACAAGACATGAGGGGAGAGGTTCCCCCAACCTCAGGGCTCGTTTCATAATATATGGCAACTATGTTGTTTTGCTTGTCACAAGTTGTGGGGTAAGGCAGTGCTACTGCTATAGAAGCCACTACACACCTTCACTGCACAGAGCGAGACAGAAAAAGTCTCCAGTGTAGCGGGGACTGGTAACTGACAGAGAAGACATTTGGATTTGGGTCTGCATAATTCTCACTAGAAATGAAGCTCCACGAGGACAAGGACCTAGTCAATCTTGTTTACCTACATGTGTCCCATGTGTCACAGAGACATTGCTTCCAGGCTTCAAGTCAGGCAATGTTGCATGTCAGGAACAGGAATGTTCCAGGCCAACTCATGTCATAATGGGAGTTAACGGGCTGGAGGAATGTCTCAGTGGTTAAAGCACTTGCCTGCAAAGCCTAAGAACCCAAGTTCAATTCCCCAGGACCCATGTAAAGCCAGATGCACTAGATGGCACATGTGTCTGGAGTTCGTTTTGCAGTGGCTAAAGGCCCTGGTGTGCCCATTCTCTCCATATATACATATTTCTCTCTCTCTCTCTCTCTCTCTCTCTCTCAAATAAATAATTTTTATGAAAATTGGAGTTTGTCTAAGAATGCAAGGTATCATAGAAACCAAACCTAGCCAGGAATTAGGGACTTAACAGACCATCAGAAATCAGAGTGACCTATGGTCTCTAAACATCTGTTAAATTTTCATTTTCTTTCCCAACATATGATTTTGTTAAGCCATCTTGCACCTAGCCTACTAAAACAGCCTCACCTTGACCATAACTGTAAGTCTACATAGCCTCTCAGCTATAGGTTCCTCTTCGTTAACTGGGTCAGTCTCTGTCTTTGTCTACTTTCTTTCTTTTTGTTTGTTTTTTCCAGGCAGGGCCTTGCTCTCGCCTAGGCTTTTGTCTACTTTCTATTGCTATAATGGAATAATCAAGACTGTAGAGATGTCTGCATAAAGAAGATTTATTTAGCTCTCAGTCCTAGAGGCTTGAAGTCCAAGGCAGGGTGGCTGTATCTGGTCAGGGCCTCATCAAAACTTGATGGAAGAGAGGAACAGCCAAAGGGTCTTGTGGTGTGGAAAAGGCAAAAGAGCCAGGCATGGTGGTGCACGCCTTTAATCCCAGCACTCGGGAGGCAAAGGTAGGCAGGTGGCTGTGAGTTTAAGGTCACCCTGAGACTACATAGTAAATTCCAGGTCAGCCTGGGCTAGAGTGAGACCTTACATCCAAAAAAAAAAAAAAATCCTGGTGTGGTAGCACATGCCTTTAATACCAGCACTCGGGAGGCAGAGGTAGGAGGATCACTATCAGGTCCAGGCCACCCTGAGACTACATAGTGAATTCCAGGTCAACCTGAGCTACAGTGAGACCCTACCTCAAAAAACTAAAAACAAAGTAAAATATAAGGGTAGCGTGGCTTTATGACAACTGGCTCTCACAGTGACTAACCCAGCCCTGTAAAACTTAACCCAGCTCCATAAGAAGGCGTTAAGGGCTAGGGAAATGGCTTAGTGGTTAAGGCATTTGCCTGCAAAGCCTAAGGACCCTGGTTCATTCCTCAGGACCCACATGAGCCAGATGCACAAGGGGGCACATGCAACATGGAGTTTGTTGGCAGTGGCTAGAGGCCCTGGGGTGCCCATTCTCTCTCTCTCTCTCTCTCTCTCAAATAAATAAATAAAATATTTTTTAAAAGAAAGGCATTATACCTTTTAATGGGCTTAATCACCTCTTAAAGATCCTACTGCCTCTCAACATTGTGACATTGGGAATGAAGTTTCAACATAAGTCTCAGAGAAACAAACCATGTTCAAACCATAGCAGTCTGTCAATAAAATATTTTCTAAACATGCATTCAGGGCTGGAGAGATGGATTAGTGGTTAAGGCAGTTGCCTGTGAAGCCAAAGGACTCAGGTTCAATTCCCCAGCACCCATGTAATCCAGATGCACAAGGTGGGGCATGCATCTGGAGTTCATCTTACCGTGGCTAGAGGCCCTGGCTCAACCATTCTCTCACTCTCTCTCTCTCTCTCTCTCTCTCTCTCTTTCTCTTTCTCTCTCAAGTAAATAAATAAAATATCTAAAGAAAGAAAGAAAGTCCAGGACAAAGAAGCCAAGTTGAGGTAACCCTACTAGATGGTCCACTGAGACATGAGAATGACAGACCTTTCAAGAAGATCTCAGCCCCAGGCAGTATATCCAACTACAGCCACATGAGAGAGAATCAGCTGAGCCCAGTGAAGCCATAAAACCAAGAAAGAAAAAAGAAATGAAGCCAGGTGTGGTGGCGCACACCTTTAATCCCAGCACTCAGGAGGCAGAGGTAGAAGGAGCCGTGTGAGTCTGAGGCCAGCCTGAGACTACAGAGCAAATACCAGGTTAGCCTGGGCTAGAGGGAGACCCTACCTAGAAAAAACAAATAATAATAATAATTAATTAAAAATGATTTCTGAGGTTGCTTGTTGCTTTGCAATGCTGACAATCAAAGCCCCAGCTGGGCACAGGCTAGGTAAGATCTCTACCACAGAGTGATGGCTGAGGTTTTATTGGCCACTAAGCTTTGTAGTGATTTGCTACAACATAACAGACAGCTAATACTCTTCTCAGCAGTTATTGCATGTGGTAGTTTAAAATATTTTATTTTGGAAATTGGAAAGATGGCTTAGCGGTTAAGCACTTGCCTGTGAAGCCTAAGGACTCTGGTTTGAGGCTCGATTCCCCAGTACTACGTAAGCCAGATGCACAAGGTGGCGCATGCATCTGGAGTTCGTTTGCAGTGGATGGGGGCCCTAATGTGTCCATTCTCTCTCTCTCTCTCTCTCTCTCTCTCTCTCTCTCTCTCTCTCTCTCTTTCTCTGCCTCTTTCTCTGTCTGTCTGTCTCTCTCAAATAAATCAATAAAAATTTTAAAAATAAAATATTTTCTTTTTACTTATTTGAGAGAGAGAGAGAGAATGGGCTTGCAGGGCCTCCAGCCATTGCAGATGAACGCCAGACGCATGTGCCACATTGTGCAGCTGGCTTATGTGAAACCCGGGGAATCAAACCTGGGTCCTTTGGCTATGCAGGCTTATCCACTAAGCCATCCCTCCAGCCCTGCATGTTGGTAGTTTAAATAGTGTAAATGTATGACCACAGAGACTCAGGTGTGTTATTAAGTTTAAACTTCCTGCTTAAGTCTCCAGCAGCCTGCTACAGGGGGCGGGCCATTTGGGGGGGCAGATCTGAATTCTAGCCCAAAGGTAGAAGAGCTTGCGCTCTGGCAGTGTTCACTACCTTTTGGTGTTTTCTGTCTGAATGGTGGTTTCTCTGTGCTTCGATCTGTGAAAGGGAGACAGCTTTTTCCACCATTGATAGAACTTCTCCTGGATCTGTAAGTTTGAAATAAATCACTCTCTGCCATACACTGTGTCTGACTGGAAGTTCATCTCAGCAAGGAGGAGTGACTATGACACTGCATCTGTATTGCTTGAATGCATGACAATGAGCACATGTGATGGTGGAGAACTATAAAGGAAACAAATTAGAATTTACCATTAAAATGGCACAGCTGGGGCTGGAGAGATGGCTTAGCAGTTAAGGCACCTGCCTGCGAAGCCTAAGAATGCTCAGTCAGATCTCCAGGTCCCACGTTTAGCCAGATGCAAAAGTGACACAAACGCGCAATGTCGCACATGCACACAAGGGGGCGCATGCATCTGTAGTTCAGTCACAGTGCCTGAGAAGGCCCTGGTGTGCTCATTCTCTCTCTGCCTCTTCCTCCCTCCTCTCTCTCTCTCTCTGCCTCTCTCAAATAAAAATAATAATAAAGTAAAATAAAACAAAACAAAATAAAATGACAGAACTGGGCTGGAGACGTGGCTCGGTAAATAAAGGCACTCAGCCGGGCGTGGTGGCGCACGCCTTTAATCCCAGCACTTGGGAGGCAGAGGTAGGAGGATCGCTGAGAGTTCGAGGCCACCCTGAGAATACATAGTTAATTCCAGGTCAGCCTGGATCACAGTGAGACCCTACCTCGAAAAACCAAAAAAAATAATAAATAAATAAATAAATAAATAAATAAATAAATAAATAAATAAAGGCACTTGCTTGCAAGCCTGATGTCTTGGCTTTCATTCCCCAGTATCCACATAAAGTCAGACTACAAAATGACACATACATCTAGAGTTTGCTTGCAATAGCAAGAGGTCCGGTATGTCCATCTCTCTCATCTCTCTCTCTCTCTCTCTTTATCTATCTGCTTGCAAATAAATAAAAATATAAAAATAAAGTGACAGAGCTTTGGAACCATAAAGAACTAGGCTTACACCCTGGACAGCATACTTCTTACAAGTTACAAGGTTTGAATAGGTAGTTTATTCAACTTCTACAAGTCCCAGTTTCTTTCTCTTTGAATTATTTAAGAACCTCTATTGCACACAGCACATAAATAGAATCATAAAAAGTATATAGGTCTAGGGCTAGAAAGATGGCTTAGTGGTTCAAGCACTTGCCTGCAAAGCCAAAGGATCCAGGTATGATTCCCCAGTACCCACATAAGCCAGATGCACAAGGTGGTGCATACATCTGGAATTCACTTGCAGTGGCTAGTTCTCTCTCTCTCTCTCTCTCTCTCTCTCTTTCTCTACCTCTCTCTTAAATAAATAAAATCTATGATACAGATTGACCACTCCTAGGAATATATCTATATCAATTACTTTTCTGTTGATGTGCCCAAATACCTGACAAGAAACTCAAGGAAAGAAGGATTTATGTGAGGTCACGGTTTAAGTTCATGATGATGGGGAAGGTATGGTAAAGTTCATGGTAGCAGGAGCATGTGCTGGAACTCCCTCACATGGTGATGGGTCAGGAAGCATACCACAAGGAATGCTGACACCCAGCTGACTTCCTCCTTTGCACTGTTTATGGCTGAACCCATTCAGGGTGAGTCTGGAAGCACCTGGAAGTAGGGACCCAAGAAATCGGAAGTTCCCCAGGGATCTCATGCTGGAAGAAGGTACAGGCTAGAGCCTTGTGCAGCCAGAAGAGGAGCTTGTCTCCTGGAAGGAGACTTCACACAGTTCTGCCCATTTGTCAGATCGCTTCTCAGGAGACACTGGAACCCAGACGATGGTGATGGGCAGAACTACACCTTCACTGGGACCACCCAGCTGTGCATACTGCTTGCCCTCTGTTCAAACCTAAGCCTTGTGTCCAGACATGAATGAAGATGGACTTGGGGCGAGGGAGGAATCCTGGGACCTCCTTGTTCCTCTTCCCATGGTGACCATGTTGAATAAATCTTCTTTTGCTGCTTTTCATTTTTACTTCTTTCTTTAACTGATTGAGGACAGGTGGCCAAGTCTAGGTTTGGGCGCCTTGGGCCCCGGCTCTTAGCTCTTAGCTCTTCAGTTCAAACTCTCGGGCAAGGCCCACAGAGACATGCCCAGAGGTGTGTCTCCTAAGTGATCCCATAGCCAATCAAGTTGACAATGATTAACCTCACAATACCCAACGGAATCAAAGGCAGCATACATAGAGATACCTGCACACCCAGGTTTATTGCAGCACTAGTCACAATAACCCAGTTATGTAATCAGCCTGGGTGAACCACTGGGTGAACAGATAAAAGAATGGTATGGGCTGGAGAGATGGCTTAGCGGGCAAGATGCTTGCCTATGAAGCCTTAGGGCCCAGGCTTGATTTCCCAGTACTCAGGTAAGCCAGATGCACAAGGTGATGCATGCATCTGGAGTTTGTTTACAGTGGCTAGAGGCCCTGGTACGCCCATTCTCTCTCTCAAATAAATAAATAAAACACTTTTAAAAAAGAATGTGGCCAGGCAATCCTTCTACCTCTGCCTCCCAAATGCTGGGATTAAAGGCATGTGCCACATAGTGAATTCCAGGTCAGCCTGAGCTAGAGTGAAACCCTACCTCCAAAAACAAACAAACAAAAAAAACACCTATCTCTCTCCCATCTGTGGGTGAGTTTTTCCCTCAGCTGGGCCCTCTAGCCCTTACTCTTTGCATGGGTTCTTAATCCCCTCTAACTCCCACATGGCAGGAGCTCCTTGAATTTTTGTTTTCTTTTCTTTCCATGTTTTTTCCCCCAGGCCCTTCACGTGGGATCTCTAGTCATGTGGGTGCCTTTCCTTGGCTCTACTTCCCTCAGTAAACATTATAATTCTACAATTTAAAAAAAAAAATCTAAACCGGGCGTGGTGGCAGCACGCCTTTAATCCCAGCACTTGGGAGGCAGAGGTAGGAGGATTGCCGAGAGTTCGAGGCCACCCTGAGACTACAGAGTGAATTCCAGGTCAGCCCTGATCCAGAGTGAGACCCTACCTCGAAAAAAAAAAAAAAAAAAAAATCTAGAGAGGAAGAGGAAAAAGGACAGAAAAAATTGTAATGTTGCTCCTCCAAAGAGCAGGGCTTGGTTTCTAGATTATGAATCATCAGGTTGATAATTCTGCAATTTTAATTTTATTTCCTGAAAGTAAGGGTTGACTTGAAAAAGCTGTTAAACAACATGGTCAATGTGAACTATCAACCCTCACTCTAAACTCTTCCTATTCAGACCATCAAATAAAGATCGGGCTTTTGCCAGTTGTGGTGGCATACGTCAGTAGGATATTGCTGAAGAGGCGGAGGCAGGAGGATCAGGAGTTCGAGGCTAGCCTGGGTTACACATTTTAAAAAGCAGGGTGTGATGGTGCACACCTTTCATCCCAGCACTCGGGAGGTAGAGGTAGGAGGATTGCCGTGAGTTCGAGGCCACCCTGAGACTACATCGCAAATTTCAGGTCAGCCTGAGATAGAGTGAGACCCTACCTCGAAAAAAAAAAAAAAAAAGATTGGGCTTTATGGGCTAGAGAGATGGCTTAGTGATTAAAGAGCTTGCCTCCAAAGCCAAAGGACCTAGGTTCAATTCCCCAGGGCCTACGTAATCCAGATGCACAAGATGGTGCATGCATCTGGAGTTCATTTACAGAAGCTAAAGGCCCTGGCGTGCCTATTCTCTTTCTCTCTCTCTGCCTCTTTCTCTCTCAAATGAATAAAATAAATTTTAAAAAAGGAGTGGGATTTTAGGCTTTCTCGGTGGTACATCCAAAAAGGGAGTTTGAGAGGCTGGAGAGATGGCTTAGTGGAATAAGGTATTTGATTACAAAGCTTGAAGGCCTGGGTTCCCCCAGTACCCATGCAAAACCAGATGCACAAAGTAGCATGTGTTCATTTGCAGTGGCAGAAGGTCCTAGTATGTCCATACTTTCTCTCTCTCTCTCTCTGTCTTTCTCTCTCTTGAAAAGGGAGGGAGGGAAGAAGGAAGGAAGGGAGGGAGGGAGGGAGGAGGGGGGGGAGGGAAGGAGGGAGGAGGGAGGGAGTTTGGAGGTTGTCGTACACTGTTAATGATTGTCTGTCCATGCCCTGCATGGAACACCATGATTTTGAAAGTATATTGATACAGGCTGGGGAAATGGCTCAGTTGGTAAAGTGTTTGCTATGCAAGCATGAGTGGAGTCCCGAGTACTTAGGTAAAAGCTGGACAGTGGCACACCTCTACTCTCAGGGAGGCAGAGGAGGATCCCTGGGGCTTGCTGACTAACTAGTCTAGCCAAATGAGTGAGCTCTACGTTCAGTGAGAGACCCTGTTTCAAAAAATAGGGCTGGCAGAGCGTGGTGGAACACAACTTTAATCCCAGGACTCGGGAGGCAGAGGTAGGAGGATCGCCATGAGTTCAAGGACACCCTGAGATTACATAGTGAATTCCAGGTCAGCCTGGGCTAGAGTGAGACCCTACCTCGAAAAACAAACAAACAAACAAAACGGCTACGTGTGGTGGCACAAACTTTAATCCTAGAACTTGGGAGGCAGAGGTAGGAGGATAGCTCAGAGTTCAAAGCCAGCCTGAGAGTACAGAGTGAATTGCAGGTTAGCCTGGGCTACAGAGAGACCCTACCTTGAAAAACATAATAAATAAATAATAAATAAATAAATAAGGTGGAGGGCTAGAGGGATGATTTGGGGGTTAAAGGCACTTGCTTACAAAGCCAGTGTCCTAGGTGCAATTCCACAGTACTCATGTAAAGCCAGATGCACAAACTGGTCCATGCATATCTGGAGTTCATTTGAAGTGTCAGGAGGCCTTAGCATGTCCATACTCTCTCTGTCTTTGTCCCTGTCTCTCTCTCTCTCTCTCTCAAATATTTTTTTAAAAATAAGGTAGAAAAGCCGGGCGTGGTGGCACACGCCTTTAATCCCAGCACTCGGGAGGCAGAGGTAGGAGGATCGCCGTGAGTTCAAGGCCACCCTGAGACTACATAGTGAATTCCAGGTCAGCCTGAGCCAGAGTGAGACCCTACCTCGAAAAACCAAAAAAAAAAAAAAAAAAAGGTAGAAGTGACTAAAGAAAGATATCTGATGTCAACCTTTGACTTCCAAACACACACATACACACATGCACATGAACCCCCCCGCACACATACATCCCATATACCCCCCCACACACATGCACATGTACCCTCACACACATACACATATACCCCCACACACATGCATGTCCCTCACATACACACATGCACATACACACATACATGCACGTGTGCACATACACATATATATACACACCCCACACTCAAACACACACCAAATAAATAAATAAGGCTGGATACAGTTTGACTTCTAACATGAAAGCAGAGGGGACTATTAGGGAAGAAAAAGGGATCCAGAAGGAGGGGGAAATGGAGCAGCAGGGAACATGAACATATGTTACATGCAAAATATATTAATTCATGTATGCAATTGCCACATGAAAGTCATTATGGACACAAGTAATGTGCACTAATGAAGGAATTTAAAAAGGCCACCTATTGCATAATTATTGTGAGGTTTAAAATCAGAGAGGGTACAGAATCCTGTGGGTGAGGGCTCAGTAACTGATTTAACCATTGTTGGTTGATCGTTGTTGACTAAGCCGGAGTTGACTGGGACTTCCCCTACCTAAGAGGACTGGTAATGCTCAACTTTGCCTTGTACAACAAAGAGGCTCTTTGCCTGGATTGCTCTGAAAGCAGAAGTCCCAAGAAAGGATTGCTTGGTTATTAGGTTCTAGACCCGAATCACTCCAGTTCTATTGAAAATGTGGGTCGAGGGCCTGGAGAGATGACTTAGTGGTTAAGGCATTTACCAGCAAAGCCAAATGACCAGGTTTGATTCCCCAGGACACATGTAGAAAGCCAGATGCACAAGGTGGTTCATGCGTCTGGAATTCATTTGCAGTGGCGAGAGGCCCTGGCATGTCCATGCTCCCTATCTATCTATCTATCTATCTATCTATCTATCTATCTATCTATCATCTATCTATCTATCTATCTATCTATCTATCTATCATCTCTATCACTGTTTATCTGCCTCTCTCTCTCAAATAAATAAATAGGGCTGGAAGGATTGCTTAGCAATTAAGGCATTTGCCTACAAAGCTGAAGGACCCTGGTTTGATTCCCCAGGACCCACATAAGCCAGATGCATAAGATGGCACATGCATCTGGAGTTCGTTTGCAGTGGCTAGAGGCCCTGGCATGCCCATTCGCTCTGTGTTTCTCGTTCTCTCTCTCTCTTTGGCTCTCTCAAATAAATATTTAAAGCTTTAAAAATAAAAAATCAAATAAATAAGTACAATATTATTAAAAAAAATGTGGCGGGTATTTAGCTCAGTGGATGAATGCTTGCTTGGCAAGTGTAAAGCCCTGGGTTGGGTCCTTAGCACTAGGGGAAAAAATAAAAGGGAACTATGGGAAATAGACTCCTCCTCCATTCTGGGGTGGCAGTGGTTTTGAAAGTGAACAGCTGAATAGCAAATGAGGTATAGGCGCCAGGCGTCCACACTGAGGGAAAGAAAGACCCCGCCTTGTGTTAAGGACCTGCACCTGTGGACTGGCTGGGGCCTCTAGTTTGAGTCTAAACTGGTCCATTTCGCTCCTTAGATGGAAATTTTAAACAGCCTTGCACAAATACTTGGTGCTTATGCTGAAGTGAGGAAGCTGGCGCTCCGGCTGCTGATGTTAATTCAATCACGCTTAGCTCATTCACTCATCCCACCACCAGGATGTCTCAGACTAAACTTCCTAAAATGCACCTCTAATCCCGACATTCCTTGCTTGGAACTCTTTGCTGAGTTGCTGTTGTTCTTTGGACAAAGTCCCAAGTCTTTAATGCCCTTTATAAGAAATTTTATACTCTGGCTTAGAACCCTTCCATGGCTTTAAATCGCTTTTATAAAGGAATCCAAATGCTTTTAGGTAGCTTACATGGCCCTGCATGAACTGGAGCCTTCCGGTCTTTCTGACTTACCTCCTCTTGCTCACTCTGCTCAAGTATACAGACCCGCTTCTTGTTTCTCTCAACATGCCTTGAAGTCTTTGTACTTGTTCTTCCTCAACCTGAATGATTCATCCTTGTACTATTTACTTATTTATTGGCAAGGGGGGAGAGAGAGAAGAGAGTGGGCACATGAGGGCCTCTAGCCACTCCAGATGCATGTGCCACTTTGTGCATCTGGCTATATGTGGATACTGGGGAAGCGAACTCTGGTCATTAGGTTTTGCAGGCAAGTGCCTTAACCAGTGAGCCATCTCTCCTACCACTTCTTTTTTTTTAAATATTCTATTTATTTATTTGCAAGGAATGGGTGTTCCAGGGTCTCTAGCCACTGCAAATGAACTCCAGATGCATGCACCACTTTGTGCATCTGGCTTTACATGGTTACTGGGGAATCAAACCCAGGTCCTTAGGCTTTGCAGGCAAAGTGCCTTAACCACTGAGCCATCTCTCCAGCCCCCCCCCCTTTTGTTGTTTTTTCGAGGTAGGGTTTCATTCTAGTCCAGGTTGACCTGGAATTTATTATATAGTCTCAGGGTTTGCTCCAAATAAATAAATAAAACACTTTTAAAAAGAATGTGGCCAGGCAATCCTTCTACCTCTGCCTCCCAAATGCTGGGATTAAAGGCATGTGCCACATAGTGAATTCCAGGTCAGCCTGAGCTAGAGTGAAACCCTACCTCCAAAAACAAACAAACAAAAAAACACCTATCTCTCTCCCATCTGTGGGTGAGTTTTTCCCTCAGCTGGGCCCTCTAGCCCTTACTCTTTGCATGGGTTCTTAATCCCCTCTAACTCCCACATGGCAGGAGCTCCTTGAATTTTTGTTTTCTTTTCTTTCCATGTTTTTTCCCCAGGCCCTTCACGTGGGATCTCTAGTCATGTGGGTGCCTTTCCTTGGCTCTACTTCCTCAGTAAACATTATAATTCTACAATTTAAAAAAAAAATCTAAACCGGGCGTGGTGGCACACGCCTTTAATCCCAGCACTTGGGAGGCAGAGAGGTAGGAGGATTGCCGAGAGTTCGAGGCCACCCTGAGACTACAGAGTGAATTCCAGGTCAGCCTGATCCAGAGTGAGACCCTACCTTAAAAAAAAAAAAAAAAAAAAAAAAAATCTAGAGAGGAAGAGGAAAAAGGACAGAAAAAATTGTAATGTTGCTCCTCCAAAGAGCAGGGCTTGGTTTCTAGATTATGAATCATCAGGTTGATAATTCTGCAATTTTAATTTTATTTCCTGAAAGTAAGGGTTGACTTGAAAAAGCTGTTAAACAACATGGTCAATGTGAACTATCAACCTCACTCTAAACTCTTCCTATTCAGACCATCAAATAAAGATCGGCTTTTGCCAGTTGTGGTGGCATACGTCAGTAGGATATTGCTGAAGAGGCGGAGGCAGGAGGATCAGGAGTTCGAGGCTAGCCTGGGTTACACATTTTAAAAAGCAGGGTGTGATGGTGCACACCTTTCATCCCAGCACTCGGGAGGTAGAGGTAGGAGGATTGCCGTGAGTTCGAGGCCACCCTGAGACTACATCGCAAATTTCAGGTCAGCCTGAGATAGAGTGAGACCCTACCTCGAAAAAAAAAAAAAAAAAAAAAAAGGCTTTATGGGCTAGAGAGATGGCTTAGTGATTAAAGAGCTTGCCTCCAAAGCCAAAGGACCTAGGTTCAATTCCCCAGGGCCTCGTAATCCAGATGCACAAGATGGTGCATGCATCTGGAGTTCATTTACAGAAGCTAAAGGCCTGGCGTGCCTATTCTCTTTCTCTCTCTGCCTCTTTCTCTCTCAAATGAATAAAATAAATTTTAAAAAAGGAGTGGGATTTTAGGCTTTCTCGGTGGTACATCCAAAAAGGGAGTTTGAGAGGCTGGAGAGATGGCTTAGTGGAATAAGGTATTTGATTACAAAGCTTGAAGGCCTGGGTTCCCCCAGTACCCATGCAAAACCAGATGCACAAAGTAGCATGTGTTCATTTGCAGTGGCAGAAGGTCCTAGTATGCCCATACTTTCTCTCTCTCTCTCTCTGTCTTTCTCTCTCTTGAAAAGGGAGGGAGGGAAGAAGGAAGGAAGGAAGGGAGGGAGGGAGGGAGGGAGGGAGGGAGGGAGGGAGGAGGGAGGGAGGGAGTTTGGAGGTTGTCGTACACTGTTAATGATTGTCTGTCCATGCCCTGCATGGAACACCATGATTTTGAAAGTATATTGATACGGGCTGGGGAAATGGCTCAGTTGGTAAAGTGTTTGCTATGCAAGCATGAGTGGAGTCCCGAGTACTCAGGTAAAAGCTGGACAGTGGCACACCTCTACTCTCAGGGAGGCAGAGGAGGATCCCTGGGGCTTGCTGACTAACTAGTCTAGCCAAATGAGTGAGCTCTACGTTCAGTGAGAGACCCTGTTTCAAAAAATAGGGCTGGCAGAGCGTGGTGGAACACAACTTTAATCCCAGGACTCGGGAGGCAGAGGTAGGAGGATCGCCATGAGTTCAAGGACACCCTGAGATTACATAGTGAATTCCAGGTCAGCCTGGGCTAGAGTGAGACCCTACCTCGAAAAACAAACAAACAAACAAAACGGCTACGTGTGGTGGCACAAACTTTAATCCTAGAACTTGGGAGGCAGAGGTAGGAGGATAGCTCAGAGTTCAAAGCCAGCCTGAGAGTACAGAGTGAATTGCAGGTTAGCCTGGGCTACAGAGAGACCCTACATTGAAAAACATAGTAAATAAATAATAAATAAATAAATAAATAAGGTGGAGGGCTAGAGGGATGATTTGGGGGTTAAAGGCACTTGCTTACAAAGCCAGTGTCCTGGGTGCAATTCCACAGTACTCATGTAAAGCCAGATGCACAAACTGGTCCATGCATATCTGGAGTTTATTTGAAGTGTCAGGAGGCCTTAGCATGTCCATACTCTCTCTGTCTTTGTCCCTGTCTCTCTCTCTCTCTCTCTCAAATATTTTTTTAAAAATAAGGTAGAAAAGCCGGGCGTGGTGGCACACGCCTTTAATCCCAGCACTCGGGAGGCAGAGGTAGGAGGATCGCCGTGAGTTCAAGGCCACCCTGAGACTACATAGTGAATTCCAGGTCAGCCTGAGCCAGAGTGAGACCCTACCTCGAAAAAAAAAAAAAAAAAAAAAAAAAAAGGAAGTGACTAAAGAAAGATATCTGATGTCAACCTTTGACTTCCAAACACACACATACACACATGCACATGTACACATACATCCCATATACCCCATATACATCCCATGTACCCTCGCACACACATACATCCCCCACACACACATGCACGTGTCCCTCACACACACATACACACATGCACATGTCCCTCGCACACACACATATACACATGCACGTGTGCACATACACATATATATACACACCCCACACTCAAACACACACCAAATAAATAAATAAGGCTGGATACAGTTTGACTTCTAACATGAAAGCAGAGGGGACTATTAGGGAAGAAAAAGGGATCCAGAAGGAGGGGGAAATGGAGCAGCAGGGAACATGAACATATGTTACATGCAAAATATATTAATTCATGTATGCAATTGCCACATGAAAGTCATTATGGACACAAGTAATGTGCACTAATGAAGGAATTTAAAAAGGCCACCTATTGCATAATTATTGTGAGGTTTAAAATCAGAGAGGGTACAGAATCCTGTGGGTGAGGGCTCAGTAACTGATTTAACCATTGTTGGTTGATCGTTGTTGACTAAGCCGGAGTTGACTGGGACTTCCCCTACCTAAGAGGACTGGTAATGCTCAACTTTGCCTTGTACAACAAAGAGGCTCTTTGCCTGGATTGCTCTGAAAGCAGAAGTCCCAAGAAAGGATTGCGTGGTTATTAGGTTCTAGACCCGAATCACTCCAGTTCTATTGAAAATGTGGGTCGAGGGCCTGGAGAGATGACTTAGTGGTTAAGGCATTTACCAGCAAAGCCAAATGACCAGGTTTGATTCCCCAGGACACATGTAGAAAGCCAGATGCACAAGGTGGTTCATGCGTCTGGAGTTCATTTGCAGTGGCGAGAGGCCCTGGCATGTCCATGCTCCCTATCTATCTATCTATCTATCTATCTATCTATCTATCTATCTATCTATCTATCTAATCTATCTATCATCTCTATCACTGTCTATCTGCCTCTCTCTCTCAAATAAATAAATAGGGCTGGAAGGATTGCTTAGCAGTTAAGGCATTTGCCTACAAAGCTGAAGGACCCTGGTTTGATTCCCCAGGACCCACATAAGCCAGATGCATAAGATGGCACATGCATCTGGAGTTCATTTGCAGTGGCTAGAGGCCCTGGCATGCCCATTCGCTCTGTGTTTCTCGTTCTCTCTCTCTCTTTGGCTCTCTCAAATAAATATTTAAAGCTTTAAAAATAAAAAATCAAATAAATAAATACAATATTAAGAAAAAATGTGGCGGGTATTTAGCTCAGTGGATGAATGCTTGCTTGGCAAGTGTAAAGCCCTGGGTTGGGTCCTTAGCACTAGGGGAAAAAATAAAAGGGAACTATGGGAAATAGACTCCTCCTCCATTCTGGGGTGGCAGTGGTTTTGAAAGTGAACAGCTGAATAGCAAATGAGGTATAGGCGCCAGGCGTCCACACTGAGGGAAAGAAAGACCCCGCCTTGTGTTAAGGACCTGCACCTGTGGACTGGCTGGGGCCTCTAGTTTGAGTCTAAGCTGGTCCATTTCGCTCCTTAGATGGAAATTTTAAACAGCCTTGCACAAATACTTGGTGCTTATGCTGAAGTGAGGAAGCTGGCGCTCCGGCTGCTGGTGTTAATTCAATCACGCTTAGCTCATTCACTCATCCCACCACCAGGATGTCTCAGACTAAACTTCCTAAAATGCACCTCTAATCCCGACATTCCTTGCTTGGAACTTTTGCTGAGTTGCTGTTGTTCTTTGGACAAAGTCCCAAGTCTTTAATGCCCTTTATAAGAAATTTTATACTCTGGCTTAGAACCCTTCCATGGCTTTAAATCGCTTTTATAAAGGAATCCAAATGCTTTTAGGTAGCTTACATGGCCCTGCATGAACTGGAGCCTTCCGGTCTTTCTGACTTACCTCCTCTTGCTCACTCTGCTCAAGTATACAGACCCGCTTCTTGTTTCTCTCAACATGCCTTGAAGTCTTTGTACTTGTTCTTCCTCAACCTGAATGATTCATCCTTGTACTATTTACTTATTTATTGGCAAGGGGGGAGAGAGAGAAGAGAGTGGGCACATGAGGGGCCTCTAGCCACCCAGATGCATGTGCCACTTTGTGCATCTGGCTATATGTGGATACTGGGGAAGCGAACTCTGGTCATTAGGTTTTGCAGGCAAGTGCCTTAACCAGTGAGCCATCTCTCCTACCACTTCTTTTTTTTTAAATATTCTATTTATTTATTTGCAAGGAATGGGTGTTCCAGGGTCTCTAGCCACTGCAAATGAACTCCAGATGCATGCACCACTTTGTGCATCTGGCTTTACATGGTTACTGGGGAATCAAACCCAGGTCCTTAGGCTTTGCAGGCAAAGTGCCTTAACCACTGAGCCATCTCTCCAGCCCCCCCCTCTTTTGTTGTTTTTTCGAGGTAGGGTTTCATTCTAGTCCAGGTTGACCTGGAATTTATTATATAGTCTCAGGGTGCCCTTGAACTCACAGTGATCTTCCTACCTCTGTCTCCTGAGTGCTAGGATTAAAGGCATGTGCCACCACACCCGGCAGCCTCTTCTTTTTATAGTCCCCCTAGGTCAGCCTTCTTTTTAAAAAAAAAAAAAAAAAAATTATTAATTTTTTTATTGACATCTTCTATATTTACATACAAAAAGCATATGTTTCCCTCCCCTCCCCCCATTCCACATCAACCTTCTTAAGAAAAGCCTTCTCAGCTGGTGTGGTGGCGTATTCCCCTCGTCTCAGCACTTGGGAGCCTGAGTAGGAGGATCACTGTGAGTTCAAAGCCAGCCTGGGGCTACAGAATGGGTATCAAAGTCCAACTGAGCTAGGGTTAGTTAGAATGAGACCTTGCCTCAAAAAAGGGGGGGGCTGGAGAGATAGCTTAGTGGTTAAAGTGCTTGCCTGCGGTTCGATTCCCCAGGACCCAAATAAGCCAGATGCACAAGAGAGCACACACATCTGGAGTTTGTTTGCAATGGCCAAAGGCCCTGGCATGCCCATTTTTCTCTCTCTACCTGCCTATTTACCTCTCTCTCTCTCTCTCTTTCTCTCTCTCTCTTAAATAAATAAATAAAAAAAAAAAAATATATATATATATTTTTTTTTTTGTTTTTCCAGGTAGGGTCTCACTCTGACCCAGGCTGACCTGGAGTTAACTATATAGTCTCAGGGTGGTCTTGAACTCAAGGCGATCCTCCTACCTCTGCCTCCCGAGTGCTGGGATTAAAGGCGTGTGCCACCACGCCCGGCTCCTAAATAAAAATAAAATATTTTTTAAGAAATAAAATAATAAAAATTAAAAACCCAGACTTCTCTAATCCTCCAATCGTTTCACACATCACTCTATTTATCTATTTACACATCTTCTTTCTCCCCTCTCCCTTTGTCTTCACCCTGTCAACTTTCTTCTTTTAGGACTGGAGAGATGGCTCACTAGAAGCTATGTGTGTGTGTGTGTGTGTATGTGTGTGTGTGTGTGCGCGCCACCTTTTACATCTGGCTTTCTGAGTACTGGGGAATCAAACCTGGGTCCTTAGGCTTTACAGGCAAGTGCTTTAACCTCTAAGCCATCTCTCCACCCCAAGAAGCCATCTACTCTATTCTTTGGAATAGAACCTGGGCCAGCAGGCTTTGCAAGCAAGCACCTTTTACAACTGGGCCATCTCCCTAAACATGGCAATTTTCTTTCTTTCTTTCTTTCTTTCTTTTTTCTTTCTTTCTTTCTTTCTTTCTTTCTTTCTTTCTTTTTTTCTTCCTTCCTCTCCTTCCTTCCTTCCTTCCTTCTTTCCTTTCTTTTCTTTTCTTTCTTTTCTGAGGTGTCAACTTTTTCTTTCTCTCTTTCTTTCTTTCTTTTTTTTTTTTTTTTTTTTTTTTTTTTTGACATAGGATCTCATTCTAACCCAGGCCAACCTGGCACTCACTCAACTCACCAGGCTGGACTTAACTCACAGCACCACCACACCTGACTTCTTATCAACTTTCTGAACAGTATCAATCATAAACTTCCAGTCTTCACTTTATCTTTAGGTCCCTTAGAAGCAGAAATTCTGCCAAGGGCTCTGCAATACTTAAACCCACACAACAGTGCTTGGCAGATGGTTGGTAGATACTTGGATTTTTTATTGAACATAAGAATTTCCATTTTCCCACCATTGGAATCCAAGGCTTCGAGAGTTTAAGGACTTGCTTTAGTAAGAGCCAAGTCTGTTTCCAAAGCCCAGAACTGCTCGGAGCAGCTTGTCAATGGACCACTTGTTACTAGTCCAAGCCTGGGCAATGACATCCTGGGACAAAATGCAAATCCATGCAAAGAGCTGTCAAGAAAGCTCTGCTATGAAACAAAATATCATCTGAACTGAAGAACAGTAGACTTAGAGACACAGCTGATAGCTGTCCTTCTTGGGAATGGGCGCCTAAGGAGAACGCTGCTTTAACCCACCACCATGCTGCTTCACGCTTCCCTTAGCTAATGACTTCACTGGCAGCCCCCAATTCTTTTCTAGCTCCTTCTTTCCTGTCATCTATGGGTTTTCTGCACAGGAAGTGGCAGATGATTGGTGTCATAAATGAAAAGAATATTGAAGGTTTATTTTTTTCTTTTAAGTTTTGGAATTTTCACAAAGCTTTAAGCTCTGAACTCCAGAAAGCTATTCTTGGTGGCTGGTTGGCTTGCTGAGCTTTTGATTTCCGAAGCTCTGATTTCCAAACTAGAACTGGGAAGTCTATGATTATACACTCTGGACTTCCAGCCTGAAGGATCCTGCAGGGATCCTTCCTACAGGTACCTGTCTTCATGTGCTCTCAACCTCTCCTTAGATGGATGAACACTCCTACCTGAACCATTCTCCATCACTGTGGGTTTTCCATTGGCCGCTTCATGTCTGGTGTCACCAAGTAACCCCACCACATGTACATGGACACACACACACGCACACACACACATACAAGCAAGCTTACAAGTGACCACACATAAATACACCATACCAAGATCTTTGGTATTTGCATAGTATGAAAGCTTTGTTCATTCATAGATTATTTTATTTTCTCATCCATTCATCTTGATCTGTCTCTGTGCCAGGAACTGTATTTAGAATCAAAGATACAATGGTGAACAATACAAGACAGAGCCCGCGCCTCTGGGAGCTTTCTGAACTGAGTTAGGAAGTCAACCTAAAAATATCACAATGAATGCTATGGACAAAAGTATCTCATTTCTCTGGGATCAAATAGATCTGCTTGTGTGTGGTCGTGGGGGTGCAGAATTAATCTTTAAATTGACATGTTATTGTCAGAATGAATGTCCTGCTCTTCTATTAGTCACTGCAAAGCCATCTTTTTGTTCCCAGTGCCAGGTCAAGACTGAGTATTTACCTATGAGAAGTCATTCCATCTTCACACCTGCTCAATGGTCATTTTATACTCATTATACAAATGATGAAACTGAGACATAGAAAGGCAAAATTACCACTATAGACTTGCATAGTCAATCGAGAGTTAAGACCTCATTCTGCCTGCTTATGGTATCTACCTCTTTAAAAAAAATTTATTGACAGCCTCCATATATATACTCAATATACTGTGATCATGATCCCCTCCTACCACTCTCCATTTTCCCCCTCCCCTCTCTACTGAATTTCTCCATTTCAACTAGTCCTTCTTCTATTTTTCTCCTTTAAAAAAATTATTTATTTATTTGCAAGCAGAGAGAGAGAAGAGAAACAGAGAGAGAATGGGCATACCAGGGCCTCTAGCTACTGCAAATGAACTCCAGGTGCATGTGCCCCTTGTACATCTGGCTTCCGTGGGTCCTGGAGAATTGAACTTGGGTCCTTTGGCTTCACAAGCAAATGCCTTAACCACTAAGCCATTTCTCCAGTCCTATTTTTCTTCTTTCTCATCCCATTATGCAGATCTTGTGTAGGTAGCATCAGCCACTGGGAGTTATGAATACCATGGCTACTTTGTATCTGGAAGACAGTATTATAAATACTCCTCCCTTTCCTTTGGCTTTTACATCCTTTCAGCCACCTCTTCCGCAATAGTCCATGAGCCTTGGAGGGTATGAGAGATGTCTCACTTGGTGCTCAACAGTCCACTATCATTTCTTCTTAACCCTTTGTTGAGTTTTGAACCAGCCCAGTGGTCATCACCATCTGAAAATGAGAGTAGCATTAATTGATGGGCATAAACATAAGTATTTAGCAGGCACTTTTGTGGGTGTACTATGCCAGGTAGCCACAGTAGTAGTTTGGTGTCTAGTTCTTAACCACGTGGTTCTTAACCACGCCCTGACAAGTACACCATGATGATGAGGCATCTCAGAACCAGGAAGAGGAAGTTGAGCTGCCTCTAATCAAACATAATGCCAGGAAGTACAGGATGGCTCCCAGGCCACCCTCTCTTCAGTACCACCCTCACAAGACGTGATGATTCACTCTGACTAGAATAATTAATGCTGTCATTAATTACTAGATGCTAGCAGTTTTTACAAGGATGATTTTCCAGGTTGCATCTAAGCAAGTGTGATTTTAACTGCTAAGCCATCTTTCCAGCCCTCCAGGATGCAAGTAAGAGAGTTAGGCAAAACCCATTCAACTTAATAGGTTTGTGACCTTCTGTTTTAGGCCGGACTCTATGCTAAGCCTAAGGACCTCAAGCAGAATAAGATACAATCCCAACCTATCAAGAATTCACCTGGTGGTGAACGAGGCAGGCAGGTACATGGGTTGATTGCTCTACTGTTATGCAGTGAGTGAGAGAAGTAGAATCATGTACCAAGACCAAGTATAATGTGGAAGAGAGGAAGTCTTGCTAGAAAGAGGGGGATTTCTAGATTGACTTTTTGTTTGTTTGTTTGTTTTTCAAGGTAGAGTCTCACTGTTGCCCAGGCTGACCTGGAATTCAATATGTAGTCTCAGGGTGGCCTCGAACTCACAGCGATCCTCCTACCTCTGCTTCCCGAGTGCTGGGATTAAAGGCGTGTGCCACCACACCCAGCTTAGGTTGAATTTTTGAGCAAATGAAAATTGAAAAAAGGGTTTTAGGAGATGGTTAAGTGGTTAAAAGCACTCGCTTACAAAGCCTACTGGCCTGGGTTCAATTCCCCAGTACACATGTAAAGCCAGATGCACAAAGTGGCACATGCATCTAGAGTTTGTTTGCAAGAGGCCCTGACTTGCCCATTTCCCGCCCCGTGGTAGTTTGAATTTATGTCCCCCAATAAATTCAGGAGTTTTTTGTTTGTTTGTTTTTGTTTTGTTTTGTTTTGGTTTTGGTTTTTCGAGGTAGGGTCTCACTCTAGCCCAGACTGACCTGGAATTAACTATGTAGTCTCAGGGTGGCCTTGAACTCATGGTGATCCTCCTACCTCTGCCTCCCAAGTGCTGGGATTAAAGGCGTGTGCCACCACACCCAGCTTGTTTGTTTGTTTTTAAGATAGGGTCTTGCTCTAGCCCAAGCTGTCCTGGAATTCACTATTTCACTATGCAGTCTCAGGGTGGCCTCAAACTCATGGTGATCTTCCTACCTCTGTCACACAGGTACTGGGAATAAAGGCGTGTGCCACCACACCTAGCTCAGACTCAGGAGTTTTATTAAAACTTGTAACTTGGATTTCCAGCTGCCTGGCTGGAAGAGGTATCACTAGGGGAGATCCTGGGGTCCAACTCAAAGGTCTGTTTGGGGACAGATCTGATTCCTAGCCTAATAGTGTGCAAAGTGTTTGAGCTCCGCCTGGATTCCCTGTGGTTTTGTTCTTGCTTGTGGTACTGGCTGTGTGTTTGGATCTGTGAAAGGGGCCCAGCTTCTTCTGCCATCTATGGAACTTGTCCTGGATCTGTAAGCTTCAAATAAATCCCTTCCTCCATAAACTGTGTCTATTGGGGGGTTCATCCCAGCAGCGTGGAGCGGACAAATGGCTTGCCTATTCCCTCCCCTCTCTCTCTCAAACCAATAAAAAGGAAAGAAACCCCCAAAAGAGAGATGCTCACCGTGGAGAGGGATGGGCATGCACTCACTTTCCTGCAATTCTTATATTACTGGGTCATGTAAGGAAGGGTACGTAGAAGCAACAGAAGCCGCTCCAGCTAGCCACAGAAACAAGCCATGGGAGGGATTGAGGTTTTTTTTTTTCTGTTGAAGACAATGTAGCAGGGTCCTGAGCCCTGGAAATCATCGTCTAGCTCACTTTGGGGAAAGTTTCCTCGAATCAGTAAGGAACGTGGGTCAGCTAAGCCAGCCCAGAAGCAGGAAGGGCCTTGGAAAGCGTACGTGAGAGATGCGAAGGCTGACACTCAGGCGAAAGCATGAGACTGAGAAGCCAGACGCATGTGAGGATGACAGCAAGAAGACCTGGTGCCTGGTTGGATGTGAACTGTGAGGCATAGGAGGAGGCTAGGGTGACTCGGGCTTTCGGTCCTGATAGGGAGGGTGGTGGCTGGAACCACCAGTGAGACAGGGCCTTGAGGAAAACGAAGTGGGTGGAAAGAGAATGTGGCTGGACTTGCTGAGACCAAAGTGGCAGAAGGTTGGGATCAGCAGGCAGAGAACTCCAGAGAGAGGCTCTTCTTTGTCACATAAGGAAGTGCCCAGAAGGACTCATTTCTGGCTATATCACCCAGGCTGGGGGGGACTCTGAGGTGTTGGAACAAGTGACTTCTATGACTAAACATAGATGTGTCCCCAATACAAGGAAAAAAATAACCCTGGGAGGGCTGAAGAGATGGCTTAGCAGTTAAGCACTTGCCTGTGAAGCCTAAGGTTCCTGGTTCGAGGCTCAATTCCCCAGTACCCACGTAAGCCAGATGCACAAGGTGGCACATGCATCTTGAGTTCGTTTGCAGTGGCTGGAGGCCCTGGTGTGCCCATTCTCTCTTTCCTTCTCTGTCTGTTGCTTTCAAATAAATAAATTAATTAAAAATAACCCTGGGAATCAATAGGGCCAATGAGTACCCTTGATTTCTCTCTCATCTATTTTTTTTTTTTTTTTTTTTTTTTTTTGCTTCCCCACCCACCATCGAGGCCTACACTCAAGCCCAAACCCCACTAGATGTGTCTAATCTGTAACCTTTGGGACATATGAAGTACTGTATAAGACACAACATAAAATTATAAACTTATAGCCAGGCGTGGTGCCACATGCCTTTAATCCCAGCACTCGGGAGGCAGAGGTAGGAGGATCACCATGACTTTGAGGCCACCCTGAGACTACATAGTGAATTCCAGGTCAGCCTGGGCTAGAGTGAGACACTACCTCGAAAAAAACAAACAAAAAAAAAAATTATAAACTTACTTAAAACATTATGAGGCCTGGGAATAGGATTCAGTGGGTAAAGTGTTTGCCACACATGGGTGAGGGCCCGAGCTCAGATCCCCAGCAACCATGTAAAATGCTAGGCATTGTTGGTGTGTGCCTGTAATCCCAGCACTGAGGAGGCAGAGACCAAAAGATCCTTGGGGCTTGCTGGCTAACATTATAGGCAAATCGGTGAGCTCTGAATTCAGTGAGAGACTTTGTCTCAAAAACATAAGGAACTGGAGAGATGGCTCAGAAGTCAAAGGCACTTGCTTTCAAAGCCTGACAGCCTGGATTCAATTCCCCAGTACCCACATGTAAAGCCAAATGGACAAAGTGGCACATGTGTCTGGAGGTTGTTTGCAGTGGCAGGTGGCCCTGGTGTACTTTTGTGTTTTCTCTCTCTCTCTCTCTCTCTCTCTCATAAACAAGCAAATAAATTTTAAAAAATAAGACAGAGGGGCTGGAGAGACGTCTTAGCAGTTAAGGCACTTGCCTGCAAAGCCTAACAATCTAGGCTTGATTTTCCAGTATCCACATAAAGCCAGGTGCACAAAGGGGCTATTGCAGTCAGGTTTGCATTACTGCCAGAAAACATTTGACCAAAGGCAACTTGTGGGGGGAAAGGGGGTTTATTTTGGTTTACATGCTTGAGGGGGAAGCTCCATGGTGGCAGGGGAAAACGATGGCATGAGCAGAGGGTGGACATCACCCCCTGGCCAACATAACGTGGACAATAGCAATGGCAGTGTGCCAAACACTGGCAAGGGGAGACTGGCTATAATATCCATAAGCCCGCCCCCACCAATACACTGCCTCCAGGAGGCATTAATTCTCAAATTTCCATCAGCTGGGAACCTAGCATTCAGAACACCTAAGTTTATGGGGGACAACTGAATCAAACCACCATATTCCACCCCTGACCCCCATAAACTGATAACCATCCATGATATAAAATGCAATCCATTCAGTACAACTTTAAAAATCCCCATAGTTAGTTATATATATATGTATTTTATTTATTTGAGAGACAGAGAGAGAGAGTGCCAGGGCCTCCAGCCACTGAAAACGAACTCCAGATGCATGCACCCCCTTGTGCATCTGGCTTACATGGAGAGTCAAACAGAGACCCTTTGGCTTTGCAGGCAAACGCCTTAACCACTATGCCATCTCTCCAGCCCCCCTCACACACACACACCATAGGTTTGTTTTGTTTTGTTTTTCAAGGTAGGGTTTCATTCTAGCCCAGGCTAACCTGGAATTCACTATGTAGTCTCAGGGTGGCCTCGAACTCATGGCAATCCTTCTACCTCTGCCTCCCAAGTGCTGGGATTAAAGGTGTGTGCCACCATGCCCGGCCTACCCATAGTTGATATCAATCCTAATGATGTTCAAACATACCATAGTCCAAGGTCTTTTTTTAATTTATTTTTTATTTCTTTATTCATTCATTTGACAGAGAGAAAGAGGGAGAGAGAGAGAATGGGCACACCAGGGCTTCCAACCACTGCAAACAAACTCCAGATGCATGCACCACCTTGTGCATCTGGCTAACATGGGTCCTGGGGAATTGAGGGGGAAGCTCCATGATGGCAGGGGAAAACAATGGCATGAGCAGAGGGTGGAAATCACCTCCTGGACAACATAAGGTGGACAATAGCAACAGGAGAATGTATCAAACACTGGCAAGGGAAACTGGCTATAACACCCATAAGCCCACTCCCAACAATACACTGCCTCCAGGAGGCATTAATTCCCAAATCTCCATCAGCTGGGAACCTAGCATTCAGAAACCTAAGTTTATGGGGTGTATGGCACAGTGCAGGTCAGGCCCTAGCCAGGCTGCCCGCTAGGAGGAACCAGGAAGTGGCTTCTATGGACGTGGCATTCTGCACAGGCCTGGCGTGACAACAGCTACAGCCCCATGCCTGTGAGCAACCTGCCATGAGATGATCTGCCCAGAGACAGGCTGTCATTGGTCACAAGAAGGGAACCACCCTGCCCAGAGACAGGCTGTCATTGATCACAAGAAGGGAACCACCCCTTACAACGATTGGCCAGCCAAAGCCTTAGAAACTCCGATACTTCCTTGAATAAACGAGTCTGCAGCAGCTCGCCCTCTGCCTGCTTTCACCTGATTCCTGGTGTCTGTGCTTTGACTCGGCGCCTCTCACCCCCTGCCCAGCAGAGACCCTGCATCCCCTCCTGGGCTGGCCCTAGGAAGGACCCCAACAATGGGGGACACCTGAATCAAACCACCACAGGGGCACATGCATCTGGAGTTCATTTGCAGAGGCTGAAGGCCCTGGCATGGCCATTCTTCTGTCTTTCTCCCCTTCCCCCCAACCACTTGCAAATACATAAGTAAAAATATTTAAATAAATAAATAAGACAGGGAATCAGGCATGGTGGCACATGCCTTTCATCTCAACAATCAAGTGACTGAGGTAGGAGGATCTCCATGAGTTCAAGGCCAGCTTGGGGCTACAGAATGAGTTCCAGGTCAGCCTGGGCTAAAATGAGACCCTGCCTAAAAAAAGAAAGAAAGAAAGAAAAGAAAAGAAAAGAAAAGAAAAGAAAAGAAAAGAAAGAAAGAAGAAAAAGAAAGGAAGGAAGGATGCAGGCAAGCAAGCAAGTGGGCTGTGGTGGTGCATGCCTTTAATCCCAGCACATAGGAGGCTGAAATAGGAGGATGGCTATGAATTTGAGGTCACCCTGAGAGTACATAGTGAATTCCAGGCTAGCCTGAGCAAGAGCAAAACTCTACCTGAAAACTAAATAAAAACCAAAATAAGAGCCGGGCTTGGTGGCACACGCCTTTAATCCCAGCACTTGGGAGGCAGAGGTAGGAGTATCACC
Organism: Orientallactaga sibirica; assembly: GCA_036365145.1. Lineage (NCBI taxonomy): Eukaryota > Metazoa > Chordata > Mammalia > Rodentia > Dipodidae > Orientallactaga > Orientallactaga sibirica. The sequence goes on from JAEOAD010000194.1 coordinate 3,294,901, forward strand.
GTGAGTTCAAGGCCACTCTGAGAATACAGAGTGAATTCCAGGTCAGCCTTGGCTAGAGTGAGACCCTACCTCGAAAAACCAGAAAAAAAAATAATAATAAGATGGAGAACAATTGAGAGAGATACCTGGTGTTAACCTCTGGCTTCTATAGGCAAACACACATACGTACATGCATATCCATACATACATGCACCCACATACATAAGATCATGCTTATACACACATACCATATACACATGCAAAAAAAATACATTATGAGATTTTGTTGCAATGTTTTTGGTAACTTGATTACTTGGTTCTTGAGCATGTGTTTTGTAGATGACAATGTCATATCATATTGTAAAAGCTTGGACACCCCTGCCTGAAACCCACCCTTTGTGCCTCCCTTCCCTGACCCATCCACTGCACCCTGTTCACCTGCCTCAACCACTCTTTCTTAGCATAGTCCCAATCACCCCCGACACCCATGTTGCTTTCTTGTTTTCATAGCCCTGACATAATCTGAAACATCATTAACTTATGTAACTGTCTATTTATTTCGTGCACATATCTTCTCTGGAATATAACCTTTCACCCACTGCCCCTGACATGTGACTTCTTCCAGTGCTCAAATCAAACCGGTCTCCAGTACCAGGCACACCTCTGCCAGGAACGCACGTCCCTGGCAATATTCATGGGTACTAGTTGAAAAACTTCCTCAGAAAAGTCTTCCTTGTCCTTTCAAGCTGCCTTCTTCCTACAAGGTTTCTGCATTCTTTTTTTTTTTCTTCTTCTTTTCAATTTATTTATTATTTTATTAGTCATGCACATAATGTGACTACATTCATGTTGGTGACAACGACCTCCCTGTCCTCCCCCCCTCCGAAGGGACTCTCCTCATTGGGTAATGTGGGTTGTGCATTGCGGGGGTAGCCATAAGTTATGGAGAAGCCGGGCGTGGTGGCGCACGCCTTTAATCCCAGCACTAGGGAGGCAGAGGTAGGAGGATCGCCTAGAGTTCAAGGCCACCCTGAGACTACATAGTTAATTCCAGGTCAGCCTGGACCAGAGTGAGACCCTACCTCGAAAAACCAAAAAAAAAAAAAAAAAAAAAAAAAGTTATGGAGAAGAGGCAATGTCTCTGTGCATAGTGACCCAACTTGAGGCTCTAACACTCTTTCTGCCCCCTCTTCAGCGAATTTCCCTGAGCCACATTGGGTTTGCTTTAGGTCTACTTCAGTGATGAGGTCTTGGGAGCCTCTGTGTCTCTGGATATCTAGTTTAGTAGGAGTTGAGTGTTCTCTGCGTCTCTCTCCTTCACCCTTGTGTTGGTATCAGTTCACTAAGAAAGCACTTTCTGCATTCTTTTGCACACCTAATTGATTTCCTTTACATCATTTATCTCAACCCATTCTTATTGATTCTTTTTTTAATTATTTTTGTTTTTATTTATTTATTTATTTGACAGAGTGAGAGAAAGAGAGAATGGGCTTGCCGGGGCCTCCAGCCACTGCAAACGAACTCCAGATGCATGCACCCCCTTGTGCATCTGGCTAATGTGGGTCCTGGGGAATCAAACCTGGGTCCTTTGGCTTTACAGGCAAACGCCTTAACTGCTAAGCCATCCCTCCAGCCCCTCTTATTGATTCTTTTATAAAAAATATTTTATTTATAAACCAGGCATGGTGATGCATGCCTTTAATCCCAGCACTCAGGAGGCAGAGGTAGGAGGATTGCCACGAGTTCAAGGCCATCCTGAGACTACATAGTGAATTCCAGGTCAGCCTGGGCTAGAATGAAACCCTACCTCAAAAAAAAACTTTTTTTTTACTTATTTATTTATTTGAGAGAGAGAGAGGGAGGCCAATAAAGAGATAATGGCCATGCCAGGGCCTCCAGCCATTGCAAATTAACTCCAAATGCATGTACCACCTTGTGCATCTGGCTTACGTGGGAACTGTGGAATCAAACATTGGTCCTTGAGCTTCTCAGGCAAGCACCTTAACCACTAAACCATCTCTCCAGCCCTTGTTTATTAATTTTTTTTTTTTTCAGGTAGGATCTCACTCTACCTCAAGCTGACCTGGAATTCACTATGTAGTCTCAGGGTGGCCTCAAACTCATGGCGATCCTCCTACCTCTGCCTCCTGAGTGCTGGGATTAAAGGCATAAACCATCACGCCCAGCTTGTTTATTAATTCTTAAACTTGATTAATATTTCTTTTTAACCTCTCTCCCTGCCCTTGGTACATACCCTAGAGACTGGAACGTAGATAAAGCTTAATATTTGTTAAATGAATTTTTTGTTTGTTTGTTTCTTGAGGTAGGGTTTTGCTCTAGTCCAGGCTGACCTGGAACTCACTATGTAGTCTCAGGGTGACCTCAAACTCACAGCAATCCTCCTACCTCTGCCTCCTGAGTGCTGGGATTAAAGGCATGCGCCACCACGTCCGGCTTCTTGTTAAATGAAATTTTTTGTTGTTATTTTGAGGTAGAGTCTCACTCTAGCCCAGGCTGACCTGGAACTCACTCTGTAGCTCTCACAGAGATCCTCCTACCTCTGTGCGCCACCACGCCTGCCCGGTTTAAATGAAATGTTTGTGATTTCACTATCATGATAGTAAGGAGGCCTGATGGAGATGATATTAATGACACTCTCCTTCAGCGAGATAATGATTTCAGTTTATTCTTCCAAAGAGTGACTGGAGTATGTTCTTAACCATCTCAAGAGAATGGGATCCATTGTGAGTAGCTTGAGCTGGGTTTTGAAGCGTGTGTGTGTGTGTGTGTGTGTGTGTTCCTACTGGGAGTCCTCATAGTTATCAATAAGTACAATCTACAACCTGCCTCTAAGGATACACAATCCGCCAAAGCAAAATGTGGCTGTATCAGATATCCTGTATCACTTCCAAGATAAACTGGATTTATTGGGTTCCGACAATAACAAATATCAAGGTAGGAAAACAATTTCTTGGTCCCTTTAGATGCACTTTCTAGCTCCCACGCTCATTCTGCCACGAACAGTTTTAAGGGCATGCTAGAAAAGAGAACCTGCAATGAATCAGACATTGCTGAGGGAAGGGGTTGGGGCTGAGGACCAACAGGATTTGAAGGAGAATGGCCAGAAGCCAAAGCAGTATGACCTGTCAGCCTCAGACGGTGGTGATGTGAAGAAAAATCTAATTGAACACATTTTACAATACTTCTGCAAAAATAACTAGATTTTAGGATTTAGGAAGCCACAAATAACAAAGATGATTAAAAATCAGACTAGAGAGCTGGGCATGGTGGTGCACCCCTTTAATCCCAGCACTCCGGAGGCAGAGGTAGGAGGATCACCATGAGTTCAAGGCCATCCTGAGACTACATAGTGAATACCAGGTTAGCCTGAGCTAGAGTGAGACCCTACCTTGAAAAATAAACAAACAAAAAAATCAGACTAGAGAGATTGCTTAATGGTTAAAGTGCTTGCCTGCAAACCCTAAGGGCCTCAGTTCAATTCCCCAGGACCCACATAAGCCAGATGCACAAGGTGGCACATACATCTGGAGTTTGTGTGCAGTGGGTGGAGGCCCTGGCATGCCCTTCCCCCTCCCTCTCTCCAATAAATAAAATATTTTTAATTAAAAAAACTTTTTGGGGGTTTTTCGAGATAGGGTCTTGCTGTAGCCCAGGCTGATCTGGAATTTACTATGTAGTCTCAGGGTGGCCCTGAACTCATGGTGATCCTCCTACCTCTGCCTCCCAATTGCTGGGATTAAAGGCATGCACCACCACACCCTCTTAAAATATTTTTTTAAAAAACTTTTAACTATGCATGGTGTGGTGGTCACTGTGAGTTTGAAGCCAGCCTGGGACTACAGAATTCCAGGTCAGCCTGGGCTAGAGTGAAACCATACCTCAAACACAACAACAAAAGGGCTGGAGGAATGGCTTGGGGTGAAGCACTTGCCTGCAAAGCCAAAGGACCCAAGTCCCATTCCCCGGGACCCACATAAGCCAGATGTACAAGGTAGCTCATGTGCCTGAAATTTGTCTGCAGTGGCTGAATGCCCTGGTATGCCCATTCATTTTTTTCTCTCTCCAACAAATAAAATAAAAATAAATAATTTTTTTAAAATCTCAATCACCTCATCATATATATATATTGGTTTTTCGAGGTAGGGTCTCACTCTAGCCCAGGGTGACCTGAAATTCACTAAGTAGTCTCAGGGTGGCCTCGAACACTTGGCAACCCTCCTACCTCTGCCTCCCATGTGCTAGGATTAAAGGCATGCGCCACCACAACCAGCTTATATATAGATGATTTTAAGCCCAGGGAGGAAGGAAATTCCCAGGATTTTGCAGCATTTCATGACTCATCTAAGACTAGAATTTTTTGTTTGTTTTTTTCGAGGTAGGGTCTCACTCTAGCCCAGGCTGACCTGGAATTCACTATGTAGTCCCATGGTGGCCTTGAACTCATGATCCTTCTACCTCTGCTTCCCTAAGTGCTGGGATTAAAGGCTTATGCCACCACACCCAGCCAGAAATGTTTTTTCTAAGCTTTTTAGGTATGTGAGCTGGCAACTCAGACACCTAAATGGTGGGCTCTCTCTCTCTTTTTTAAAAAAATATGTTATCTTTATTTATTTGAGAGATACAGAAATAGGCAGGTAGAGAGAGAATGGGTGCACCAGTGCCTCCAGCCTTTGCAAATGAACTCCAGATGCATGCATCCCTTTGTGTATCTGGCTTATGTGGGTCCTGGAGAACTGAGCCTCGAACCAGGGTCCTTAGGCTTCACAGGCAAGCGTTTAACCACTAAGCCATCTCTCCAGCCCCCGGACTTTCTCTTTTATGTTCTCATCTTCTAAGGTTTGGGAGTAACCAAGACCACACAAACCACTCTGAGGCAAAGATGAAAGCTTTTATTCAAGAAAAGCACACGCTGCCAGGGCTGACTTTCAAGAGCAGAGCACAACCAACCTGAGTTTTCAGGTAGTGGGCTTTATAGGGCTTTTTCAGTTGGGGTAAGTTGAGGAAGGGAAAATAACTCATTTGTTAAGTTGAATTAAAAAAAGTTCCTTTAGCCTAGATGTCCCTTAACTGATGAGTAGATAATGAATATATGGCACATTTACACAATGGAGTTCTATTCAGTGGTAAAGAAAAATGAAGTTTATGAAGTTTGCAGGAAAAGGGATGGATCTGGAAAGGATTATGCTTATTGAGGTAACCCAGGCCCAGAAAGCCAAATGTCACATGTGGATCCTAGCTACAAATGATTGGATTTCTATGTGAGTAGGAATAAAAGTCAGTAGCAGAAGCCAGTAAGCTAGAAAGGGGATATAAAGGGAATAGAAAGGGAGGGAGGGGGACTTAATAGCATGGTATTATATATATATATATACAGATTAATGGGGATGAAAAGGCCTTAAGTGAGGTCAGGGGAAGAGATTGAGTAAAAGAAAGGTGGAGGGAGGGCTAATCAAAATCTGAGGATATAAATAAATAAGTCATATGAAAACCTACTTTTCTGGACAATAGAACACTCAGAAGCAATAGATTGCTACTAGAAAATTTTCAGTGCCAGGGATAGGATACCTTTCAGTGAGTTGTTGGCCAGGGAGGTCCCTGATACCCCCAAAACCTTACAGGCCATTGCTGAGGTCCTTGGTTTCCCACCATGAATGGATGGTAAGTCCCTGTTGCTGAAGACTCCACATACTTGGGCTGCAAGGTCACTGAGAAATCCTGCTGGAGCTGAGCTGAAAGCCTCGTCCATGTGGAACAGTTGACAGAAAGCTGGAAAAATCTATGTTGCATGAAGAAAAATCGCCAGTGAAGATACTCAACAGTGGACACTGCAAGCCTTAAATTTGGCCAGCCAGGCCAAATGAGCCAACAGGTACAACAGTGGCATGTCTGTTATGGGGAAAACCAACCCTCTCTAATTGGACTGGAGGCCTGTTCCATGGGAGGGAATACATCCCTGATACTGAAAACCTACCACAGGGGTAGTCATGAGCCCTAGGGGTGTAACGCCTGCTGATGTCTGGCTAAATGTATATACTATGCTCACCAAACTGCCTGGTAAGCACTTCTCTTAATGTTCACACCCATGTGTTAGAGAAGCTTCTCTTTTCAGATAGTAGTGACCTTGTCACTGAAGGCACCAGGGTGCTGAGAAGAAGTGACAGAGGAGTGCACAGCACTGAAATATCTCTAACACACATTCCAAAGCTCAGGGTCCATTGCAGAAGAGGTGGTAGAAAGAATGTAAGAGCCAAAGGAAGGGTAGGACTCCTTACAATGTGCTCCTCTAGACTCAAAATGGCCTGGATATTCATAACCTCACAGTACCTGACACTATCTACACAAGACCATCATAATAGAAGGAAAAGATGATGACATCAAAATAGAGGCTGATTGAGAGGGGGAGGGGATATGATGGAGAGTGGAGTTTCAAAGGGGAAAGTGGGGGGAGGGAATGAATTATCATGGGATATTGGCTACAATTATGGAAGTTGTCAATAATAAAAATAAATAAATAAAAAATTTTAAAGTTCCTTTAGGGGAGATCATTACATTAGCCATTTAAAATAGCTAGGGTGTGGGCCAGAGAGATGGCTTAGTGGTTAAGGCACATGCCTGCGAAGCCTAAGGACCCCAGTTCAATTCTTCAGGTCCCATGTAAGTCAGACACACAAAGGGGCGCCATGTCTGGAGTTCCTTTGCAGTGGCTAGAGGCCCTGGCGTGCCCATTCTCACTCTACCTCTCTCTGTCTCAAATAAATAAATAAATAAATAAAAATAAAATCTTAAAAAACAAAAATAGCTAGGATGTGCCGGGTGTGGCGACACATGCCTTTAATCCCAGCACTTGGGAGGCAAAGGTAGGAGGATTGCTGTGAGTTCAAGGCCATCCTGGGACTGACTACATAGTGAATTCCAGGTCAGCCTGGACTAGAGTGAAACCTTATCTCAAAATAAATAAATAAAATAAAATAGCTAAGGTGTGAGACCAGAACAGTAACCAGGTGACTTATGAGATAAAGGGGCAGGAAACCATGACCTAGGGCATTGTTAGGCAAGGATGGAATAATCACTGGATGGTTTCTTGAGGAATGTGGATAATCCACTTTCCTATACCTCTGTCACCATTCTGCTGACCTTGGTGACTCCATCTTGGGAGCCTGTCCCAACCTAACAGTCTTACCACATGCCACAGAACGCACAAGATATTCTAGGATAACTCTAGTTTCATTCAGCGAGAGTCATGTTTTTAAATTTTTATTTATTTATGTATTTGCAAGGATAGAGGAATAGAGAATGGGAGAAGAAATGGAAGCACCAGGGCCTCTTGCCATTGCAAACAAACTTCAGATGCATGTGCTAGTTTGTACATCTGGCTTTACATGGGTACTGGGGATTAAAACCCCTGGCTGCTAAGTTTTGCAAGCAAGTACCTTTAACACTGAGCCATCTGTCCAGCCCAACACTCATGGTTTTGAATCTAAAAAGTTTTGAAAGAGTACTCATACTCTGATAGGATTGGTTGGTTCTCTACCAACATGTATCTTTTGGCTGTATCAAAATAATAAAAGGTACCTTTTGGACCTAGTGTCTCTCCAAAATAAATACCTTGAGCAGACTAGATATTTAACCTTTCTTTATTACAATAAGAATAAGAATAGAAGGGAGCCAGGCCTGGTGGAGCATGCCTTTAATTCCAGCACCTGAGAGGTAGAGGTAGGAGTTTCACTGTGAGTTTGAGGCCACTCTGGGCTAAAGTGAAACCCTACATCAAAAAAAAAAAAAAAAAAAAACTAATAATAATAATAATAGAAGGGGCTGGAGAGATGGCTCAGCAGTTAAGGCACTTGCCTGCAAAGTGTAATGTTTGGCAGTGACCAAGACCACACAAACCACTCTGAGGCAAAGATGAAAGCTTTTTATTCAGGAAAAGCACGAGCTGCAGGGTTGACTCAAGAGCGGAGCACAGCCAACCTGAGTTTTTAGGCAGTGGGCTTTATAGGACTTTTTCAGTTGAGGGAAGGTGAGGAAGGGAAAAGAATTCATTTGTTAAGTTGAATAATAAAAAGTTCCTTTAGGGGAGATCATTGCATTAGTCATTTAAAATAGCTAGGGTGTGATACCAGAACAATGACCAGGTGAGAGATAAGGAGGCAGGAAACTATGACCTAGGGGCATTGTTAGGCAAGGAAGGGCTAATAGCTGGGCGGTTTCTTGAGGAATGTGGATAATCCACTTCCTAATGCCTCTGTTGGCTGTCCTTGGTGACTCCATCTTGGGAACCTATCCTGACCTAACACTAAAGACTCAAGTTCCTATTCCCTAGGACCCAAGTAAAGCCAGATGCTTAAGGTGGTGCATGCATCTGGAGTTCATTTGCAGTGGCTGGAGGCCCTGGCACACCCAGTCTTTCTCTCTGCTTCTTTCTCTCAAGCAAATAAATAAATAAATAAATAATATTTTTTTTAAGTTGAAGAGGATCTAGAAGATCCTTAATGCTATCTCTTCCCTTTCCTGTGGGAGATCTCAGACTCCAGTATAGAGAGATAGGTGTCCTGGTTTTGTTGGGGAAACTGGCCTATGTACTTTTCTTTCCTAGAAGTCAATTTTTCCTTTATTATTTGAGGCCCCACAGTCTCAGGTGGGAGAAACAAGGAAGGATGGCAAAAAGCATGTGATCAGAAGGGCTTAACTTCCCATCTTCAAAATGATTATAAAACCGGTCACGCGACTCGTGCCAAGGTTGCTGGAGTACAATAAATAATTTACAAAAAGTGCTGCGGCCAAGATGCGATACATGTGGCTGCCGTTACCATTCAAGGTTGTTCATAAAGGGATTCCTTGGAGAATGACTTTAACCTTGAGTGGCTTCTAACCTTGAGTTTTGCGCTTCCCACGGTACAATGACCAGCTTCTCTGCCTCGAGAAGGTAGCCTGCAACTGCAGGACGGCCATGACAGTCCCCGCAGACTTGCCAGCCCCTCACCTCTCGCCGTAGCAGCGGGGACAGGCCCCGAGCCCGGGAATTGCAGGGCCGCCCACATCTGCCACCATTGGCCGCCTCCTCACTGGCGTGACTAAGGCCCCGCCCTCTTCTCGCTGGGCCCACTCTGGGGCGATCTCCGGAAGCGGAGGGGGCTTGGGAGAAGGGGGCCGCGGTGCATCCTGGGCTTTGTAGTCCGTCTGTGAATCTGCAGCCAGAGAGCAGGCCCACTCGGCGCGGAGAACTACAATTCCCAGCAGCCCCGCGGCGAGGAAGGCGCGGCTTGGGTCACGTGGGTGCTCCGCCTGGGCGGGCTATTTCTCATTGCGGCGGCGGCGGCGGTGGCGGCGGCTCGGGAGGGGGAACCGGGTCCTTTTGTTTGGAGCGGCTGCGGGTGGGGTTGGCGGGGCTGGGGGCGGGGGGAGGCGGCCCGGAGCGGTGAGGCCGGAGGCCTTCACCCAGCTCGCTCAGTCCCGGCCTCCCCTTCGCAAGAGTGGGGGTGGGGCCGCCCCGCCCTGGGCCCGCCCCACCCGGCCCGCGGAGGGGGAGGAACCGGCCGGGTCTCGCCGAGCTGCCCCGACCACCTCCGGAGTCGTCGCCGAGTCTTCCCCGGAGCTGTGCACGCGAGGCCGCCCTGCGCTCCTTAGGCCGGCACCATGAAGATCAAGGATGCCAAGAAACCCTGTAAGATGGGGCACCCCCGGGTCGGCTGCCCGTGGGTGTGGGTGTGGGGGTGCGCGCGGGCGGGCGGGCGGGCGGGCGCGAGCCTGGGAGGAGGACCGGGGGACCCTTGCAACCCCAGCTCCGAGCATGCCGGGCGCGCGCCCTCCCGCTTCCTCCTCGACATGGAGGAGCTGCTGGAGAGAATTTGGACTCGGGCTTTGCGCAAGAAGAGTGTCTGTTATCAGTCCTTTCTCGCCGACATGGTCGTGGCTGTCAGCTAGGAACCATTCCCCACCCATCTTGACGGATTTCCGGGCTCCCTGCTTGTGTCCTTGAAATCCTGGTGGGTTCCTGGGAGTTGTCAGGCACTCTTGTTGCAGCTGGAGCTTTTGAACGCAAGTGCATGTAACCTGCCCGTGCGTAAATTGCTTTGGCTTTTTGCGGGGCGGGGGGTTAGAATATCAACTAGTTCCTGCTAGTTTTTAGAAGCCGGCAAGCAAAATAGAAGATTAAAAAAAAAAAAACACCCATTTTCCCGCCACCCAGAACGAACCACATTAGTATAGTTGTGTATAGAGATTCTCCTATCATTGTATGTGCATATACTTAAAATTTCTTCCCATGCTGTTAAGAAAGCACATCAACTTCATGTGCTATCTTTTAAAAACCTTTTATTTCTTCAATTGACCTATTTATTCCCGCAGTCTTTTGTGATTGTCTCGTTTTTAGTTTTCCAGAACAACCAGGGATGTGTAGGTTCATGCTTATCTCTTAAAGTAATGATGTTTTACAGGTTCTACAGTATTTCATGCTGTCTTTATAACTGTTAAAAGAAATCTTTGACTATAGAAAGGGGCATGCGTGAACACTTAACTTCCACTGCTTGCTCCCATAAACCTCGCAAGAGAAGCAACATCTCGGAGTGCTTTGAAAGTTCACTTTATTAAAGTCATAGTCTTGACAGTTGAGGAATTTGAACTTACTGAGTAACCTCGGTAACTTAGAACCCTCAGTGTACTAGCTCAAAGTACAGTGCTGTTTCTTTTCTACCTATGGGGCATAGTCTAAATACTTGGGAAACACAAACCTTTCTTTCTTTTTTTTCTCTCTTTCTTTTTTTCCGAGGTAGGGTCTCTCTCTAGCCCAGGCTGACCTGGAATTCACTATGTAGCCTCAGGGTGGCCTTGATCTTCCTACCTCTGTCTCCCCAGTGCTGGGATTAAAGGCATGCACCACCACGCCCAGCACAAGCCTTTCTTATTTGGTGATTGGTTTTAGCTTATCTGCTAGTAAAATTTATGATAGCTAAATCTTGGTCTGTATAAAGCAATGGTGTGTGAAAGCTTCAATGACAATGGTCAGGACGCTTATGATTTACTTTTATAGTGCTGGGCTGCACTAATGCATGCTCTATGAAGGTAATGCATCCTCACACATCATCCCAGCATTCAGGAGGCTGAGGCAGGAGGATTGCTGTGAGTTTGAGGCCAGCTTAGGTATAAGTTGAGACCCTGTTTGTTTCCTCCTGCACCCTCCCCTGAAGAAAAGAATTCTATATCTTGGGCTGAAGAGATGGTTTAGCCATTAAGGCGTTCACGTGCAAAGCCAAAGGATCCCGGTTTGATTCTCCATGACCCACATAAGCTAGATGCTCAAGGGGGCGCATGTATCTGGAGTTCCTTTGCAATGGCTGGAGGCCCTGGCACACCCTTTCTGTCTCTCTCTGCCTCATTCTCTTAAATAACTAATTAAAATAAAATATATTTTTTAAAAAGGATGCTATATCTTGAACTAATGCATCTTCCTTGGGCATCCTACTTCCATGCAAACATTTTTTTCTGTTTGTCTTAGAATTTCCATTTAGTGAAAGGACAAACTTTATGACAAATTCATATTCTGACACAATGGTGGGTTTCTTTTTTTAAAATATTTTATTTCTGTATTTATTTACTTGAGCGAGAGAAGGAGCCAGAGAGAAAATGACTATGAATGGACACCCCAGGGCCTCCAGCCACTGCATACAAACTCCATGCACCACCCTGTGCATCAGGCCTTATGTGGGTCCTAGGGAATCAAACCTGGGTCCTTAGACTTTGCAGGCAAGCGCCTTAACTGCTAAGCCATATCTCCAGCCCATGGGTTTCTTTTTGTTGTAGTGATATGAATACTTAAATTTGGGCAAACTATATATACAATGTTTATCATTTAAAAATTATAATAAACTAGGTTGAGAAATAAAGAATGCTTTGTTTTTTTTAACAAATGTTAATTATTTACCATTCCTAACATCACATTGAGCTTAAGAAAGACTATTGTAGTTATCTTCCTAAACTGAAAAGCTCTTTGTTTTATTTTGCTCATGACTTTGTGGTCAGTAGTTTAGGGAGTCTCTCATGCTGTTGGTTTCCAGATGTCACTTAGGGCCTCCACTGGGTGCTGAACCACACTATCACTCATGACTACACTGGTGACAAGTTGTAAGCTTGGAGCTTAACTGAGACTCAAAAGAATAACTTTTTTTTAAGTTGATTATTGCTACATTACTTTTATAAATAACATAATTACCAAGTTATAAAGCAAAGCTTATGTTAGCCAGAAATTTTTTAAAGAATTGGTTTCATCCTATAGTTTTTTGGAACTTAGTTAAACCCCAAGGGAAGGAGAAAGTAAACCAGTCATGCCCCTTGTACTTTGACACGATGTCTTAAGGTATAGGTTTTTCACCTTGTGTTTTGCTCTTACCTGTGTGACATGTAGCCAGATGAAAAAGGTGATAATAAAGTGATAAATAGGATTTGAGTCAGTGCCAACTAGTAACATACTTGGAAGTTTGTGTTGGGCATAGCACTTGGGCACTGTATAGCATTTGAGTCTAGTCTGCCTTTATATAACGTAAGGGACCTATTTGTAAGTGTTTTCATTAAGAATTATCACTTCTTCCTAGAAGTCAGTAAAATGTGATAGGAGGTGGTAGTTTCTAATGTAGTTGCTCTCAGAAACAAATTCACTAAAGGGAAAAAAAGGACTCAAACCTTTCCTAAGGTGTCTTAAAACCAAAGATATGAACACAGGTATTTTATTAGTCTGTTTCAGAACACCGTTTTTTTTGTTTGTTTGTTTGTTGTTGTTGTTGTTGTTGTTGTTTTTAATGTTTTGGATTTTTGAGATAGGGTCTTGCTCTAGACCAGGCTGACCTAAAATTCACTATGTAGTTTGGGCTGGCCTTGAACTCACAGCACTCCTCCTACCTTGGCCTCCTGAATCCTGGGATTAAAAGGCTTGCCCCACCATGCCTGGCCACCATAATTTTTACTTGGAATGATTGATGTAAAATGGCTTTTATTCAAGAACTCAAAATATACCTGGAATTTACCAGTGTGTATGCTACCTATGTGAGCATGTTCCTTTAAATACTGTATAACACTTTGAACAGTTCAGCATTTGGTCCCTGTCTAAAGAATATCTAAGTCCTATTTTGGTATAAGGTCCCTTTGAACTAGATCTGTGTGGTCAGTAGTTAAATAAGACTTTAGTGCTCCATGTCTGGCTCCTTACAGTAATATCAAACTTAACTCATCTTGTTAGAAGTTAATGATCCTCCCTGTGGGCATGCAGGCTTCACCATTTCCACACAGGTTCTGCCTGATAAAGGAAGTTGATATTTCTTGGTAGCACACTACCCTTGGGATAGCATCTGAGGACCCAGTGACAACTCTCAGTAGACTTTTTGAGTGAGACACAGAGTAAGAGCTGTTATTTTTTAATTTAAATTTTTGATACTTTTATTTGAGAGGAAGAGGCAGAGAGAGAATGGGTGCTCCAGGGCCTTTCAGCCACTGTGAACAAACTCCAGACATGTGTGCCCCCTTGTGCGCATGTGCGACATTGCGCATTTGTATCACTTTTGCCTCTGACTATATGTGGGACCTGGAGATTCAAACAAGCATTCTTAGGCTTAGCAGGCAGGCAGCTTAACCACTAAGCCATCTCTCCAGCCCAATTTCTGATACTTTTATGCATATATCTTTTGTGTTTTGATTCACAATCCTCACCTTACTTTATACCTTTATTTTGTTTGTTTGTTTGTTTAAGGTCTCACTCTAGCCCAGGCTGACCTGAACTCAGGGCAACTCCTACCTCAGCCTCCTGAGTGCTGGGATTATAGGCTTGCTCTACCATTTCCAACTAAGTTTGGTCTCTTCATACAAATAGCATGCCTGATGAGCCTTTTTAAAAAGCTGTAAAATACTTATTTTTTAATTTTTTTGGATACAGAGGGACGGGAAGACTGATAGAGATGTGTGCGCCCCCTTGTGGTCAAGTGTGGCATTGCGTCCTTTGCATCTGGCTAAATGTGGGACCTGGAGATTGGAACTGGTGTTCTTAGGCTTAGGAGGCAGGCGCCTGAACCGCTAAGACATCTCTCCAGCCCATAAAATATTTTTTTTTAAAGATTGTTTTTACTAGGCCGGGCGTGGTGGTGCACACCTTTAATCCCAGCACTCTGGAGGTAGAGGTAGGAGGATCGCCATGAGTTCGAGGCCACCCTGAGACTACATAGTGAATTCTAGGTCAGCTTAGACTAGAGTGAGACCCTATCTCAAAAAAACAAAACAACAACAACAAAAAAAAGGCTGGGCGTGGGAGGTAGAGGTAGGAGGATTGCCGCAAGGCTACCCTGAGAGTACAGAGTGAATTCCAGGTCAGCCTGGGCTAGAGTGAAACCCTGCCTCGGAAAAAAAAAAAAAAAAGATTGTTTTTACTCTTTCAATGATAATTATACCTAGACAGTCATTTTCTTTCTCTGTGAAAAAGTGAATAAACATTAATACTTTCATGTGCTTCAGATTTTGAACAGACAGTTCACTTCACAAACCAGCCTTTCTGCTATTTGCTATCATCAGATGCTGTTTGCCTTCAGTTCAAGTGAGGGGCCCTGTCTAAGTAAAATCAGGTGGAGAAGAGATCAAGGAAAGACCTATTATCAACCTCTGGCCTCCATGTGCACATACACCTGCATACACATGCACACCACACAGATGCAAAATTGGGGGGACTAGAAAGGTGGCTCCGTGGTTAAACCACTTGTTTGTAAAGCCTGCCAAAACCAAACCACCCAAAGAGTGGCTCAAGTGTCTTGTGTGCATTTGCAGCAACAAGGATTAAAGGTATATGGCACCACACCTGGCCATAATTATTTTTTTTTTATTTATTTATTTATTTATTTATTTATTTATTTGGAAGGAGAATGAGCATGCCAGGGCCTGTTGCCACTATAGTCAAAATTCATATGCATGCACCAGTTTGTGCATCTGGCTTTACATGGGGAATCAAATCCAGGCCATCAGGCTTTGTAAGCAAGTGCCTTTAACCATTGAGCCATCTCATCCTCATAAAGTTGTTTTTTTTTTTAAATAGTGTTAAGTGTTAATTGGAGGTGTTACTTTCAAGAATGGTCATATTCAAGCCAGACATGGTGGCACACGCCTTTAATCCCAGCAGAGGCAGAGGTAGGATTGCTATGAGTTTGAGGCCACCCTGAAGACTACATAGCGAATTCCAGGTCAGCCTGAGCTTGAGTGAAACCCTACCTCAAAAAAAAAAGGCCATATTCAGATATTTGTAAATCTGTGCATAGGATTCTGGCTGAAAATAAAAATACATGGACCTGATTGCTTTGCAATTTATACCCCCATTGACATTTTTATATTTGTATGTTCTGATACCTGTGAAGAACTGCAAAGGGCTGGGGGGTGATGTAACTCAGGGTAGAGTAATTGCCTAATAAGCACCAGGTCCTAGGTTTGATCCCTCTACACTGCCAAAGGTGAGGGGAGGAGGGCCTGCAAATATTTGATTTTATTCTCTTTTAAATTTTGGGAAATACTGATTTTCTACCTTTCTCTGAAATCAAAATCAAATGGGAAAATTTACTTTGGTTAGGTAATATCAAATATAATGCTGATTTAAAAGTATTTATATAGGGCTGGAGAGATGGCTTGGCAGTTAAGGTGCTTGCCTGCAAAGCCCAAAAGGTTCAATTCCCCAGGACCCACATAAGCCATACGCACAAGGTGGCACATGTGTTTGCAGTGGCTAGAGGCCCTGGCACACCCACTCTCCCTTTTTCTCTGTGTCTTTGTCATGCGTACACATATGCGCTCTCAAATAAATAAATAAAAATAATCTTATAGAAAGTATTTACAAGCCGGGCGTGGTGGCACATGCCTTTAATCACAGCACTTGGGAGGCAGAGGTAGGAGGATTGCCATGAGTTCGAAGCCACCCTGAGACTACAGAGTGAATTCCAGGTCAGCGTAAGCTAGAGTGAGACCCTACCCCAGAAAACTAAAAAGAAAACACAAATGCACTGGATTGGCATATCTGTTTCTATTGTTTTAAGAGTACTATAGCCAGCTGTATTTTTTTTTAAGGTTGCTTTTAAATTTCATTTGTTATATGTGTGTTTGCCTGCTATGGCATGCTTGTGGAGGTCAGCGGACAATCTTGAGGTATCTGTGCCCCATCTGAATCAGGGCCTTTGACCACTGCAACTTTGAGTTTCAGACTGCATCTGGCTTTATGTGGATGCTGGGGGGTTGAAGTTGGGCCAGCTGGTACCTTTAATCACTGAGACAGATGTCTCCTAGCCCAGAATGACCTTGAACTTTGATCCTTCTCTTTCATAAACTCCCAAGTGCTGTAATTATAGTCATGGTGGGCCTGGGCCCATTTTATGCATGCTAAGGATCAAACACAGGACATTATGTGTACTAGACAAGCACTCTGCCAGCTGAGCTCAGTCCCCAGCCTTCACATGCTATTTTTAGCAAATGTATAAATTCTAAAATAGAGAAATTATAGAATTCTTTTTTGTTGAATCATGTTTGTAGTTATTTATTTATTTAAGAGAGAGAGAGAGTGCTTGCCAGGGCCTCTGCAAATGAAGTCTAGATGCATGCATTACCATGTGCATCTGGCTTACGTGGGTGCTAGGGAATAGAACCTGGATCTTGTAGTGTTATTTTTTATTAAAGTCAGAGAGAGAGGGAGAAAGAGAGAGTGAGAATGGGTGCGCCATGGCAAACGAACTCCAGATGCATGCACCACCATGTACATCTGGCTTATGTGGGACCTGGAGAATTGAACTTGGTTCATTAGGCTTCACAGGCATGTGCCTTAACCACTAAGCCATCTCTCCAGCCCTCATGTTTGTGGGTTTTTTAATTGAACACACAAAAAGTAAGCAAGATATGGGTATTTTAGGGGAAAAATTTGGAATTATAATTTTGCTAACTTAAGTAAAAATTGTTAAATTTATTTGTTATCTTAGATATTAAATTCATTTTAAACCTATCATAGTGGTTAAGATTTCAGAGAGTAGAAATAGATTTTCTAGGCTAGCATTTTTGTCATTTATTTAAGTTTTGCTTTAAGGGACTTAATTATTTTTGTCTTTTCTCTGTTTGTGAAATAGAGCACACAGTAGAGTACTTTACAGCAGTGGTACTGAGGATTAAGTGGGGTATTGCATATAATTAGCATATTTGTGGAAGATAGAACTCAGTAAACGTCAGTTGTAGCTTTGTGGAAAATGAATCAGTTTTCTTAAACATAATCTAAGAATGAGAGTTACATTTCATAACATTGCAATACTGATTTG
The DNA here is from genome assembly GCA_036365145.1 of Orientallactaga sibirica. Classification (NCBI taxonomy): domain Eukaryota; kingdom Metazoa; phylum Chordata; class Mammalia; order Rodentia; family Dipodidae; genus Orientallactaga; species Orientallactaga sibirica. Next base: position 3,312,207 of record JAEOAD010000194.1, read on the forward strand.
CTGGTGCCCCAGCCTGCCTTGTATCTGTGTAAGAATTATTACCAGTAAATGTAAAGAAATCACAATATAGAACTGAATGCATTAGCATGAAGGAATCTGGCTATAGTAGAACACACAGACACACACACAAAGAATAAAGTCCAAGGTAATCTTAATATTTGCCTAATACCTGTGGAGTGCATACCCAGAAATATTCATAGGATTAACAAAATGGCTTGATGGGTTTGATCTTCAGATAGATGTAGGGTACCTCAGCCTTGCTTTGCAAGTGTATCTGGAACTGCTTTTGTCTTCCCTTAAGTAAGCTTTGTAGTTGGCAGCTAAGATGTACCACTTTCTTACTGAGAATATTAACAGTACCTATAATTGTCTACAGATTCAAAGCTAAGTTCTTTGGCTTGTGTGCAGGACCCTTTGTAATTGACCCTGTGTATTTCCTTAGCTGTAGTTTTTTTCCTAGTTCATTAACCATATTGACTCAATCCTTTTTGCCTTTGAGTTGGCCAGTTTTTATTTTTAGCCTTCCCCTCATTCAGAGGCCTCAAATTTAGCATTCTTATATGTATATGTATATAAATTTTATTTTTTCTGTTTCATGTGGGTGTTATGTTCTTCTGCTACATTGAGATTTCCTTGTGGCAGGAATTTTGTCTTACTCTTTTTATGTCTCTGTTCCTTATTGTAGAAGAGATCCTCAGTGATCATTCATAGAAGGGAATTGAGGAAAGTATTATCAAGGAGAGTTAATGGCTTTTCCAGAGTCATATAGCCCAGTTAGGCAGTCCAAGTCCTAACCTGGAATGATTGTCCCAGCCTGAAGTGCCTGTCCCTGTGTAAACAATTCAACATGATGACCCATATGTACTAAAGAAACTTAACACCCTTCATGAGCAGAGAATGATGGCATTTTAAAGTGGTTCTTTTCCCATGCATGTAATTAAAAGCCAGTTTTATTAAAGTTTTTATAGAAACAGAAAGATGTTCAAGCTCTACATATGACCTATTTATTGGTTTAAATTCTTCCTGCCACCTGGGTTACATGATAGGTATTGTACTTAATCAGAACTGAGGAGATGGCTCTGTGGTTAAAAGCATTTGCTTGCAAAGTCTGCCAGCCCAGGTTCAATTCCCCAGCACCCATGTGAACAACCCAGATGCACAAGTGGCACATGGCCCTGGAATTCATTTGCAGCTGCAAGGGGACCTGGTGCACCCATGTTCATTTTCTCTCAAATAAAACAATATTAATAATAAGTAATTAATCAGACAAAGGATTAAAAGGCCCTGGACCATCTGTTCTACACATTTTCAGGAAACCACAAATGAGACTAAAGGAAAAAGTGAGGTGCACACAGAAGATAAGTCTTAGCCAAAAAGTACTATTGACTGAATCACAATCCTGGTGAATGGGGTTTGACAAACTTGTCTTAATTTGTTTTTTCACAATCAATACATTTTTTTCATTCACAGCTTTCCCGTGGTTCGGCATGGACATTGGGGGAACTCTAGTAAAGCTCTCATATTTTGAACCTATTGATATCACAGCAGAGGAAGAACAAGAAGAAGTTGAGAGCTTAAAAAGTATTCGGAAATATTTGACTTCTAACGTGGCATATGGCTCCACCGGCATTCGGGATGTACACCTTGAACTGAAGGATTTGACACTCTTTGGTCGAAGAGGGAATTTGCACTTTATCAGATTTCCAACCCAGGACCTGCCTACTTTTATCCAAATGGGAAGGGATAAAAACTTCTCCACATTACAAACGGTGCTGTGTGCTACAGGAGGTGGTGCTTACAAGTTTGAAAAAGATTTTCGCACAGTATGTATTACTTGGAAACCTAAAAACAATACTCTGGGTTTTCAAGTATGAGGCTGGGTTTCCATCTAGCATGTTCTTTGTTTTCAACTATGAGGCTGGGTTTCCATCTAGCATGTTCTTTGTTTTCAACTATGAGGTTGGGTTTCAGTCTAGCATGTTCTTTGTTTTCAAGTATGAGGCTGGGTTTCCATCTAGCATGTTCTTTGGGTTTATTCTCCCTGAGGAAACGTGTTCATGACTAGATTTTGATTTGGGGCATTTAAGACTCCTTTATGGGGTGGCTAAATGCCCAGATTGGGTATGGTACATGTAGTATTTGGTAAATTTTGTAAACTACCCAACCATAGGACTGTGCTACAATTAAAGAGGGATTTCAGTGAATTTGATAGTATATAAAATCAGATTTATCTGGGTGTGGTGGTGTACATTTTTGATTCCAGAGAGGCAAGAGATAGGAGGAACCAGCTTGGGACTACAGAGTGAGTTCCAAGGCAGCCTGGGCCAGAGTGAGACTCTGCCTCAAAAAAAAAAAATCAGATTTATATGAATCTTGAATTCTTTCCACTACTATCCTACATATATAGGGATTTGTTGAGTAGTACATATTGAGTGGAAGTACATAATAAACTATTCCTAACCTAAAATGAACTTAGTAATTTCAAACAGGTATAATACAAAAGCAGGAGTCAAGGCATTTTATATATCAGTGTACAGGTTAGCTTGTATCCTTATACCAGAGGACATGGTAAAGTAATTTAATGCCTGCACCTACATACAGATTATCATTAATGCCAAACATGATGTCACATTGATAGTATGTTTTATTGGAGAGTCAGATTCCATAAATAGCATTGCTGGTGGTGACACATTATCCCCTTGTTTATGGTGAATACCTAGCAAATTCAGTTTCTATGTCAAAACTTTGTGGAGACTTTTCTACGCATCAGTAGGTAGGTAAAATAAATTTTCCAAGTACCACTGCAAAGCATGTAGCAGAAAGTCAAAGACAAGGCCGAAGTGGGATTTTCTTTTTGTTTTATGTAACTGTCGTGCCCACTGCAGACGTCTGTCATGCTGAGGCCTTGTCCACTAAATGTTAGTTTGATTCCCTGCCTTGTCACCATTCTTTTGGGTTTTTGTTTTTTTTTTTCAAAGTAGGGTTTCACGCTGGCTCAGGCTGGCCTCAAACTCATGGCGATCCTCCTATCTCTGCCTCCGGAGTGCTGGGATTAAAGGTGTGTACCACTGTGCCTGGCCATCACCATTCTTTAAAACTTAAAATATATTCTCGGGGGCTGGAGAGATGGCTTAGCAGTTAAACGCTTGCCTATGAAGCCTAAGGACCCCGGTTCGAGGCTTGATTCTCCAGGACCCACGTAAGCCAGATGCACAAGGGGGGTGCGCGCATCTGGAGTTCGTTTACAGTGGCTGGAGGCCCTGGCGCACCCATTCTCTCTCTCTCTACCTCTACCTGCCTATTTCTGTATCTCTCTCTTTCTCTCTCTCAAATAAATAAATAAATAAAAATAAAATATTAAAAATATATATATATTCTCCCTCTCAGATGATAGGTACAGCTCTTACTGAGAACCAGTGGACTACATAAAATTCTTGAGAAATTTTGACACTATAATAAAAATAAGGGCTGGGGAGATGGCTCAGTTGTTAAAGGTGCTTACTTAAAAAGCTTGTGACACAGGTTTGATTCCTCAGTGCCCACATAAAGCCAGAGGCACAAAGTGGCACATGCATCTCAAGTTTGTTTGAAGTAGCAAGAGGCCCTGGTATACTCATATTCTTATATTCTCTCTCTCCTCCCTTCCTTTCAAATCAATACTTAATTTAAAAAAAAAAAGTGAAAATGGAGAGCCTTAATACTGAAGTTTTGTAAAATATTTGAAAATTACACAGTATGCTATTTTGAGTGCTCTCTTTTTTAACTCAAATCTTAACTTCTTTATAGATTGGAAACCTCCACCTGCACAAACTGGATGAACTTGACTGCCTTGTAAAGGGCTTGCTGTATATAGATTCTGTCAGTTTCAATGGACAAGCAGAATGCTATTATTTTGCTAATGCCTCAGAACCTGAGCAATGCCAAAAGATGCCTTTCAACCTGGATGATCCCTACCCGCTCTTGGTTGTGAACATCGGCTCAGGAGTCAGTATTTTAGCAGTCCATTCCAAAGACAACTATAAGAGAGTGACTGGAACAAGGTAGTAGCCTTTTTGATCTCATTGCTGTGTTCACAGTGTTTTACACAAAACTTATGATTGATGTTGGGTTCTCAGTCTTCACATGTACCAAGCAAGTGGAACTACTGAACTGCATTCCTAGCCATAGACGCATATTACTAGTTTCCTCGTTTTACCAGGGGAAAAATATATATTTGTGCTACAACAAAAAATATAGATGTGGAAGTTAATTGTTACAGATAGACATGTATATGAAGACTCAGAACTAAAGTCCCTATGTGTTGATTGTTGGTCAGCATTAGTTATGAAAATTTACATAATGGTGGTGCTGGAGAGATGGCTCAGCAGTTAAGGTGCTTGCCTACAAAGCCTATCAACCCAAGTTCAATTCTCCAGTACCCAGGTAAAGCCAGATGCACAAAGTGGCCTATGCATCTAGAGTTTGTTTCCAGCAGCTGGAAGCCCTGGCATGCCCATTCTGTCTGTCTGTCTCTCCCCTCTTATCTCTCTCTGCTTGCACAAAAATAAATAACATTAAGAGAAGTGCTTACTGAGCAGTTTGACGAGCATAATACATACATTTAGCCAGACACCAACAGATGTTACACCCCTAGGGCTCATGCCATGCCCCTGTCATATGTTTTCAGTATCAGGCATTACCCTTCCTTTGGAGTTGGCCTCCAGTCCAATTAGAGAGCGGTTGATTCCCCCATAACAAACATGCCACTATTGCACCCGTTGGCTCATTTGGCCTGGCTGGCCAAACTTAAGGCTTGCGGTGTCCACTGTTGTTCATCTCCACTAGTGACTTCTCTCTCTCACACACATAGCATGCAGTGTAGCTTTTTCCAGTTTTCTGTCAGCTGGTCTACAGGGAGTAGGTTTTCAGCTAGCTCCAGCAAGATTTCTCATTGACTTTACAGCCCAAGCATTTGGAGTCAGTAGGGTCTTACCTTCTATTCCTGGTGGGAAACCAAGAGCCTCAGCAGTGCCTGTAACATTTGAGGCATCAGGGACCTCCCTAGCCAACAACTCACTGGAAGGTATCCCATCCCTGGCACTGAAAAATTTCTGGTAGAAATTTAGGTAAGATTAGAGTGCAAAGATTTTGAGGTTAGAGATTAGAGAATTATGATTTCAGGGGTGCATGTGCCCCCTTGTGCATCTGGCTTACATGGGTACTGGGGAGCTATTTTTTCTGTGTTCAGTAAATAAATGTGTACCCTTTTACTTTGGGAATGATTGTCACATGTAAATGTAACTGTCAAGCTTGTTTTGTTTTATTTTAGCCTTGGAGGTGGTACCTTTCTTGGTTTATGCAGTTTACTGACTGGCTGTGAAAGTTTTGAAGAGGCTCTTGAAATGGCATCCAAAGGTGATAGCACTCAAGCTGACAAGCTGGTCCGTGATATATATGGAGGAGATTATGAAAGATTTGGTCTGCCAGGTTGGGCTGTAGCATCTAGGTAAGTTTAACATTAGTGTAAGTTGCTTGTTTTGGTTTTGTAAAAGTACAGCAGAAATGTAAGGGTGGCCATGTGTGGTGGTGGTGCACCCCTTTAATCCCAGCACTTCGGAGGCAGAGGTAGGAGGATGGCTGAAAAAAAAAAAGAAAGAAGAAAGAAATATAAGGGTGATTTCTCTTTTTGGATCCAAGCTTTGAACATTGAAGTAATTTTAATTTTTATTTATTTGAGAGAGGGAGAGAGGCAGACTGAGAGAGAGAATGGGCATGCTAGGGCTTCCAGCCACTGCTTATGAACTCCAGATGCATGTGCTCCCTTGTGCATCTGGCTTACGTAGGTCCTGGGGAATCGAACCAGGGTCCTTCAGTTTTGCAGGCAAGCGCCTTAACTGCTAAGCCATCTCTCCAGCCCTGAAGTAATTTTAAAATAACAAAAATGTTAAGGAGTTTACCCCTATGTGCCCTCATTAACAGACCACTTGTACTGGAGATAGAGCTCAGAGGTAGTAATGCTTGTCTAACATCTAAGGCTCTGCACTGAGGGCCAGGGATAAGCTATATTAAGCATGCCTTTTCAGGGTCTGGGGAAATGGCTCAGCAATTAAAGGCGCTTGCTTGCAAAGCCTGTTGGGCTGGATTCAGTTCTCCAGTGTCCACATGAACCAGAAGTGGCACAAGCATCTGGCATTTGTTTGTAGCAGCAGAAATCCCTGGGGTGCCCACGTACACATACACACATGCATATAAATAAATAATTGTTTTATTAAAAAGCATGCCCTCCTAAGGAATGGTACTGTTAGCCATCCTGTCTGGCCAGCAGTATGTGAAAGGATATGTCTCTGTGGTTTCACCAGTATACTATAAGACTTGGATTTTTGCTAACCTGAAGAATTGACATCTTAGTATAACTTTATTTGCATTTTTTAAACTGGCAGTGAGGTTTAACCTTCTGTGTGCTTTTTGTGAGTGATTGTTCATGCTGTTTTCTGTTGGCTTGTTACACAGTTGAATTTATCAGTCTTTTCTTTCATGGCTTCTGGATAATGATTCATAGTAAGTAAGTCTTTCACATTCCAAATATATAAAGGAATTAACACTTCTTTTGATATTTTAGTGTATTATTTAATATTTCTGCCTTTGATTGAATATGAATTTGATATATAATTTGTCTTCATGTTTTGCATGAGGTGTAGATCCAGTTTTAATTTTTCAGTTTTTTTCCCATAAGGTTCTAATACCTTCTTTCTTGGTATCTAATTGAGATGACTTCATTCTGCCCTAGATTTTTTTTTTAATGCACCAGCATTGCATTTTTAAGATTTCCAAAGCATAAAAATATGCTTTCTCCCTTTTTGTTTTTAGGTTTCATGAACCTTATGTGTTGACTTAGGGAAAATGACATCTTCATGATTGTCATTGCTGTTACTGTGCTTAGCCTGTTTGTTTAAGGGTATTTCTGTGCCTTTCTGGTATTTTGAGTATTTTATTTATCTTTATTTGTTTTGTTTGAGGTAGGTAGGGTCTTGCTTTAGCCCAGGTTAACCTGGAATTCACTATGTAGTCTCAGGCTGGCCTCAAACTCAGAGCCATCCTTCTACCTCGGCCTGCCTCCTGAGTGCTGGGATTAAAGGTGTGTGCCATCACACCTGGCTCATTTGCTTTTTGTTTTGTTTTTTGTTTTTTAATGTTTTATTTATTTACTTGAGAGAGGGATGGAGAAGCAGATAGAGAATGGGCACACCAGGGCCTCCAGCCACTGCAAATAAACTCTAGACGATGCGCCTCCTTGTGCATCTGGCTTACGTGAGTCCTGGGGTATTAAACCGGTGTCCTTAGGCTTCGCAGGCAAGTGCCCTAACCACTAAGCCATTTCCTCAGCCCCTCATTTGTCTTTTATACATTGCTTTTAATTCTTTTTGGTTTTCTGAGGTAGGGTCTCACTCTAGCCCAGGCTGACCTGGAATTCACTGTCATCCCAGGGTGGCCTCGAACTCATGGCGATCCTCCTACCTCTGCCTCCCAAGTGCTGAGATTAAAGGCGTGCGCCACCCAAGTGCTGAGATTAAAGGCGTGCGCCACCACACCCGGCATAAATATTTTTGTGTGTGGTCTATTGTGCATCATTCTCATATCCCATCACTCTGTAACAGGCCCCCCCACCCCCCACCAAGCTGGGTCCCCTCTAGCCCACACTGACCTGGAATTCACTAGTCTTAGGGTGGGCTTGAACTCACTGCTATCCTCAGCCTGAGTGTTGGGATTAAAGGTGTGAACCACAAGGTCCAGCTTGTAACAGGCTTTTGCATATACACTCCAAGTTCCTTGTCAAGTCATCTGGTGCTAAGTCCACTTTAATAGTGGTGGACTTGTCCTAACCTCAGTGTGTCATCTCTGACTCCTCTCACATGGCCTTCACTCTGACCTTTGGATGTCACTTGCAATTTTATAAAGATATTTTTATTTCTCATCTCTGTATATCATTAACTTCGCCTAGAACTTTCCTTCTCTTTTTTTCTAGTTAACTTTTTCTTTTCCTTTGTGTCCCCAAGGTAGCCTGTGGTTTGATTTTGTGCATATGTTTTTCTAGTTCTGGTTAGTGTTTCTATTGCTTCTTCTCTGTGCAGGTCTGCACTGCTCATAAAAACATGTATACATTTGGAATGTGATTAGTGTGTGTACATAGAGGTAGTAACTTAAACAATTAATTTCACCTGTTTATTTTCAGTCTTTCAATGTGGCTAGTAGAAAATATGGAATTACATGTGGCTTACTATTTGTATTGGACAGTGTGATACTGCACTCATACTGCCTAAGGGACTTCTCATGGGTCCTTGTGTGATTGAATGAAAAAAAATTTGATAATAAAGCTGCCATAATGTTTAAAAATATTTTGACTTTTTAAAAGTAAGTCAAAATGTACTTTCCTATTGTTTTCTTCTTGGCTTCCTAAAATAAAATAATCTTTTTTGTTTCCTTGTTTTATATTAGGTTTAAATGTAGATATTTTGGTAATCTTTGCTTCCTTCTAATAACTAAGTACTTTCCTTGAAACATAATTTTAGCTGTAATGCTTTAAAAGGTGCTGCCTGTTTCTTGTATAGATACCTGTTTTGACCTAATCCTTATGTGTTCTTGCTCTTTTGGTCCTAACATTACAAAACTCTCTAGATTATAGACACCTAAGCTAATGTGTGAAGTTCTGTTGTGGAGTTGACTTTTGTTTGTTTTTACTTTTTTGCACAGTTTTGGGAATATGATCTATAAGGAGAAGCGAGAAAGCGTTAGTAAAGAAGACTTAGCCAGAGCCACTTTAGTTACCATCACCAACAATATTGGTTCTGTGGCACGCATGTGTGCTGTTAATGAGGTAAGAAACCCAGCACTATTTTATAAAAGAATTTAGAAGCCACGGGCTGGAGAGATGGCTTAGCAGTTAAGGTGCTTGCCTGCAAAGCCAAAGGACCCAGGTTCAATTTCCCCAGGACCCACGTAAGCCAGATGCACAAGGTAGGGCATGTGTCTGGAGTTCGTTTGCTGTGACTAGAGGCCCTAATGCCCCTATCTATTTCTCTGTCTCCCTCTCTATCAAATAAATAAAGTAAAACATATATTTAAAAAATATTAGGTTGGGCATGGTGGTGCAGGCCTTTAATTTCATCACTTGGGAGGCAGAGGTAGGAGGATTGCCATGAGTTTGAAGCCAGCTGAGTTCCAGGCCAGCCTGGGCTAGAGCAAGACCCTACCTCGGAAAACCAAAAAATAAAAAAAATAAATTTTTAGAAGCCAAATAACTTTAATTTTATAAAATAAATAAGTTATACTACTCATCTGACATGACTTCTTTTTTCACTGTTCAGCACCGCAAAACAAAAAGAAGTCAACTTTGTCTTAGAAATGGGACAAATATTTACATTTATCCAGAATAGGCAACTTAAGTCTCCTTAGAGTGGGGGAGTGGGATTTTCCTAAATATAAGACATTTTGAGTTAACTAATTAGTGAAAACATTATGGGTTGGTTTTGGCTTCCTTACAAAATTCAGTTAGTGAAACACTTGGAAGTTTTCTTACTGCCCTCGGCTTCTTTACAGTGCTGCCTTGTTGCATATGGATCAAGCAGCATTGTACAGGGCTATGAAGGCATTGAGACTTGATCTTCACATGCTGTCAAATGATGTGTGCTGCTTGCCCCTTGCTTTAAGAAAAGCATGTACAAGCATATTTTGCTAGACTGACCACAGAGTTGAGTTACTTTATTCAAAAGATGAAATTAAAAGGGAGGGAAGACTGTTTTCATGGAGTACATTTGCTCATCAAATGCATTAGGAACTTTACTTCTTAAAGGGACCACTATTTGTTCATTCACTTGTTTATTTAGCAAGGAAGTGTTTAGAGTACCATCTTCCAGGCATTATTCTAGGCAAAAGTTCCTGACTTTATAGTTTATATTATTCTAATCTATTAAATAAATTGCTTAATATGAAGTAAATGCTGTTTTTTTTTAAAAAAAAAAAAAAAAAAAACTCAAACCAGATAAAGAAAATTGGGAGTAGAGCAGAGAGTGGCTGGGAACAAATTACAAATAATTGAGCATGTAAAGGAAGGCCTTATTATAGCCAGGTGTGGTGGCGCACTCCTTTAATCTCAGCACTTGGGAGGCACAGGTAGGAGGATCTCTGAGTTTGAGGCTACCCTGAGACTACATAGTGAATTCCAGGTTAGCCTAGCCTAGAGCAAAACTCTACTTAGGGGAAGGAGGGAAAGGCCTTATTAAAAATGTCATTCTTGGGCCAGGCATGGCATGTGCCTTTAATCTTAGCACTTGGGAGGCAGAGGTAGGAGGATTGCCGTGAGTTCAAGGCCACCCTGAGACTACATAGTGACTTCCAGGTCAGCCTGGGCTAAAGTGAGACCCTACCTGCAGAGGATGAAGGGAAGTCACTCTTGAGCCAGGCTGGGTGTCTCTTGCAAAGAAAAATCTTTGAATTCTATTTAGTCCAGAATTGTATCTTAACTTTTTTAAATTGCAATGTCTAAGTTGACTGATGAAATTTTGGGAAAAGTTCACTTTGGGGCCTGACAATCTGTGACCTTGGTTCTTAGCCTTACAGATCTAGATTTTCACTGGCCAATTAGCAGGAATAAAGGCCATAGTTTGTGTTTTTCAAACTAATATATTAAGATTCATACTCAAAATCAGTGTGTTATAAAAGTAGGAATATGTTTTCTGAACAATCAAATACCAATTCCTTCACCTAAGGTTTCTTGAGAGAGTAAATTGGTAAATGTGAAATCTCAACCAAAAAGATGACTGGATGGGTCTGGCTGGGGCAGAGAATGGGGTAATGCCAATGATCCAGTCATTTGTGTAGAGACCAGGTTGCGTGTCATAGTTGAATGTAATAGGGTATATTTTGAATGGTTGTAGATTTACAGTAAAAGCAAATGGAAAGTAGGGAATTCATACATAGTGCAGGAACCTGCATTGATATAACATCTGTAGTAAAACCTCATCCATGGGTTACATTTGAGCTCTCATGTTATATGTTTGTAAGTCTTGATAAACTTATAATGACATATTTTACTTTGATTTGTAAATAATCAGAATTATAGGAGTCCAGTATCAGAAACTAGACGATAGTACTAGATACTAGTAAAAGTTGATTGACATCCTTAGGTAGAGATTTCATGAAGTCTTTGTACTATAAAATCTACTCTAAATCTTTTACTGTGTGTTTATTTTTCTTTTAGAAAATAAATAGAGTTGTCTTTGTTGGGAACTTTTTACGTGTCAATACTCTCTCAATGAAACTTCTGGCATATGCACTGGATTACTGGTCAAAGGGTCAGTTGAAAGCATTGTTTCTAGAACATGAGGTATGACCAAAAATGTTTATTATTATTAACAGAATATTTTAGATTCAGATTTTCTATATTGCTTATAGTATAATTGTAAAACTACAAAATATTTTTAATGTTTCTTTTATGTTATATAATGTATTTTAGTCATATTCACACATAACCTACTACTCTCTTATATGCCCGTTTTATGCTTCCTAGAATAGTCCCCCTCTTAAAATTTTATTTATTTATTTATTTATTTATTTATTTATTTATTTATTTGTTGTGATCCACTAAGTTTAATTACTTGTATGGGTGGAGGATTATTTACTGGAGTGTGGGTAATTTATCAGGTTTTTTATCCTTGAACTTGAGGTCCTCCTTCCTCATGTGTGTACAGCAAATTATTAAATAAAATATTGATTCCCTTCAGTTTCCATTGTGGGAAGAGAGTTACCTGGAGGGTATCTCAGTAGGATTAGTCAGCTCTTCTGACCCACTGAGCAATGTGAGGTCTCCAAGTTCCTCAGATAAAGCTAGGGCATCTCCAGACTTAGTGGGTATTTTCTGTAATTGTTTTTGTGTCTCCCGTTACAAGTGATAAGATATGAACAATCACAAAATCACATGTTTTAGCTGTAAAATTTTCTTTAATCCTATAAGCTTACCTAAACTGCAGAAGAAACTACTGCTAGCTCCTGAAATCTGTCCTTAAAGATCTTTTTCCTACCTGAGCTTCATGGGGTGTGTGTGTACACACACACACACACACACACACACACACACCTTTAATCCCAGCACCCGGGTACAGAAGTAGGAGAATCACCACAGGTTCAAGGCCAGTCACATGTACATAGTCATTTGTAGGCTGGTCAGGGCTATATAACAAAGACTTTGTTTCGCCCAAAAAAAAAGAAAAAGAAAAAAAAGAAAAGCCCACCCAGAAAAGATTTTTGTTTTCCTATTATATTTATTTATTTTTAGATTTGTTTATTTTTATTTATTAGCAACAGACAGACACAGAGAGAAAGAGGTAGAGATAGAGAATGGGTGCACCAGGGCCTGCAGCTACTGCAAACGAATGCCAGATGCATGGGCCACCTTGTGCATCTGGTTTATGTGGGTACTAAAGAATCGAGCCTTGAACCTGGGTCCTTGGACTTCACAGGCAAGCACTTAACTGCTAAGCCATCTCTCCAGCTCCTATTATATTTATTATACTCAATTAAATTCTAGACTGATAGTCTTCATTAAACTGATTCTTTGTAATGTAGTCAAATATTATGAATTATTACAGACTTCTGTAAATCATTTTCATAGCTCTCACCATAATCAGAAATTTTTTGAAGCAAGCCCAGCAGACTGGCTTTTTTGGTTTTTCGAGGTAGGGTTTCACTCTAGTTCAGGCTGACCTGGAACTCACTATGCAGTCTCTGGGTGGCCTCAAACTCACAGAGATCCTCCTACCTCTGCCTCCCAAGTGCTGGGATTAAAGGCATGCGCCACCAAACCTGGCTTTGACTTTTTTTTTAAATGAGAGAGAGATAAAATTGGTGCACCAGGGCCTATAGCCACTGAAACCGAACTCCAGATGTGTGCGCCCTCTTGTGTGCATGTGTGACCTTGTGCATTTGCGTCACTTTGTGCATCTGATTTACATGGGACCTAGAAAGTTGAACATAAATCCCTAGGCTTCAGTTAGCACCTTAACTGCTAAGCTATCTCTCTAGCCCCAGAATTTTTTTTTTTTTTTCAGTTCCAGCACTTGGTGGATGAGGTCATCTTCGGCTGCATAGGTATCCAAAGTCAACTTGGGATACATAAGGCCCTTTCTATTTATTAGAGAGAGGGAGAGAGAATGGGCACACGAGGGCCTCTAGCCACTGCAAATGAATTCCAGATGCATGTGCCATCTTGTGCTTCTGGCTTACGTGGGACCTGGAGAATCAAACCAGGATTTTTTTTTTTTTTTTTTTAGGCTTTGCAGGCAAGCAACTTAACTGCTAAGCCATCTCTCCAGCTGCTTTTACATTTTTTAAAATATATTTTATTTATTTATTTGGGGAGGGCAGAGAATGGGCATGACAGGGCCGCCATCCACTGCAAACTAACTCCAGATGCATGTGCTCCCTTGTGCATCTGGCTTATGTGGGTCCTGGAGAATTGAACCGGATCCTTTGGCTTTGCAGGCAAATTCCTTAACCACAAAGCCATCTCTCCAGCCTTTTTTTTTAAATTATTTATTTATTGATTTATTTATTTGAGTGAGAGAGAGAGAGAGAATTTTTTGGTTTTGCAAGGTAGGGTCTCACTCTGGTCCAGGCTGACCTGGAATTAACTATGTAGTCTCAGGGTGGCCTAGAACTCTCGGCAATCTTCCTGCCTCTGCCTCCCAAGTGCTGGGATTAAAGGCATGCGCCACCACGCCCGGCTGAAATTTTTTTACAAGTCCTAACAATATGGAACTTACAGAATTTCCAAATAAATTTTGAACAATTTTTATTCTAAAAAAAAGTTAATTGGAGGTATAATTGCATATTTTGGATTCTTATGTAATTAAGTCCTTGTGGTATGGTTAAAGTGAATGGGAATGTAAGTTATTAATGTATATATAATGTATACACAATGTTATAACGACTGGTTAATATGCCACTTTAAAAGCAATACTGCACTAACAATTTAAAAATCATACAGGGATATTTTGGAGCCGTTGGTGCACTTCTTGGACTGCCAAATTTCAGCTGAAACATCAGAAATCTCTGCTGGTATGTCATCCAAGAGACACTGAAACCAGAGACAATACCACTGTACTCATTGTCACCGGGAACCAAAGGATAAAGAGTAACACTATTCTTGTTGATTTGAAATGTCACAATGGTACGCTCATGAGTGTTGCCGTATTAATAGAGAGCGCTCTGCAATGTGAAGTATTTCTCATTGAGATCCTTTCCTTTCTGTATATAGTGAATATTCAATCTTTAAATGCAATACAGCCTTTCATTACTGAGCTTCCTCTCAAAAAGATTATTTTATGTAGCTAACATTGTAGAACTGTATGCTCAGACACAAATCTTAAAGTCTCAGAAAAATTTGATTATGAAAATCATTGATTCCGAATATTTGGCTCTTGTATGTGTTTGGTCACTAGTGAGCAGAAAGTAACATACCCTGAATCAAAAGTGTTGTAATGGCAATCAAGGATGATTATTCAGTGTGATTTTTAGAGGTAGTTAGGATGTTAGATGTTAATCATGACAGTTTTTGTAACATTCTCCTCAAAAAAGCATATTTGTGTGACTTTTTTTCTCAAGTGCCATAATGATGTAATTGAAATAATGAGGTTAAACAGCCTTAATTTCAAAATGTTCTTTGAAAATTAACATATTTAACATTACGTTTTCTCTGTTTTATTATTTAATCATCATATATGTTAAAATGTTAACTACTTTAAAATTGGAGGTACGATTGCATGCTTTGGAGTCTTACCTAATTAAATCCTTGGGTTATGGTTAAAGTGAATGGATAGATCTGTGCTCTTTATCATATATATCTCAAACCCAAACATAATATATTTATTATTAGATCTGAACCATGAAAATTAGTAACAGGCTTACATTTAGACTAGGGATGTTTTGAAACTTAGGGCATGTGAGGCAGTATTGCAGAATTACAAAAGGGTCAGTGTTTAATACCTTCTGGTAATAAAAGCATTATGGTTCCAGAATTTTTAATTTCTTTTGCCTTGGAATTCATTCTTTGTTTTGAGTTCATTTTTTAATGTTTAATATTTTCCCCTTAGATTTTTACACTGGTAGCAACACTTTGGACGTCCTATAGTTCTATAAAGTTGAGTGTGTGAGGGCAATTCACTTCTATAAATTACCAATATTTCTGGATGTACCTTGAAGTTAGTAATCGTTTACATTTCAAAAGGAGTATTACCCTGTGTTCCAAGAGCGGTGTTGCTCAGTTGAAGGGTTTCCAGTAGACTTTAAAGAGGTGCTTGACAAAGACATTTCTCTGTGGAGTTTTTAAGTTTTATGTGCAAGTGTTTAAAATTAGGGCTTACCTAAAGATATGAAAATATAAATAATGTCTAAGTATTTTTGGAGAGATGCATGCAAATATGGTTCCCAGTGGCTGGGGAGCTGATTCATTGGTTATAGTTAACGTTACTTGCTTGCAAAACTTCCTGGCATGGTTTCAATTCCTTGGCACCCACATGCATGCTATAGTATGCACACCCCCCCCATACATGCAAAACATCTAAATAAAACATTTTTTTACATGTTCCTAATTCAGACCACTTGGTAGGCATTTTATAAACCTGTAGTGATGTCACTAATGTTTCCATTGCATTGTTTGGCTTTTGTAGCTGAAATGTAATTGGTTTGGCTTATTTTAAATGTTTCTGACTTTGGTATTTGTACAGATAATGTTACTGAGGAGTTGAGGAGCTGGTTCAGTGGGTAAAGTGCTTTCCATTCAAGTGTAAGGACCTGAATTTGGATCTACAGCAACTACATAAACTGCTGGGCAATGCATATGTGCCTGTAAATCCTAGCACTGAAGAGGCAGAGAGGGAATCCCTGGGGCTCAATGGCTAATGAGTCCAGCCTAATCAGTGAACTCTAGGTCTGGTAAAATACCCTGTCTCAAAGAATAAGATGGAGAGCAACTGAGGAAGACCCTAATGTTATCTCTTGCCTCTATGAGCAAACAGGCGCGCACGCACACACACACGTTACTGAATGATAGAAACTACAAGTCTTATACCTGTGGAAATTCCATACATTAGCAGTCTTTAAGAAAAACAATTGAATGGTTCAAGTTGTTACTTGGGTTAGTATAGAACTGTGACTCATCACTTGAAACAGAAGTTGCCTACTAAAATATATATAAAGTAACTGGCATCTCATGGCTCTTGTTCTTACCTGTTTTCATATGTAATCTAGAATTACTAGATTAATAAGACACAGAATTGGGATAAAGTTTGCCAAGATCCTAATTTTCTTATTTTCACCTTGAGAAATTTTCTATAAGCATGCTGTCTTTGTGGTCTTGAACAGAGCTGTTTAATAGAAAAAAAAAATGAAAACTATGCATAATTTTTATATTTTCTAGAAAACTGACCAAAAAATCAGGTGAAAATCATTTTAGTTACATGTCTATTTACCCAACATATCTAATGTGTAATTTCAACATGAATCTGTTAAAAAGATTATTGGGGAGATATATTTTATTTTTTTAATTTTCTTATTCTTCAGTCTTCACAGACAATATATACTTGACACTTAGAGCACATCTCAAGATTGACTACCTTTCTGCGTGTGAACAGTGGCCACTACATTAGACTGTACTTTTCTGTAACTACTGCTTAACAGAGAGTATCATATGTCCATGAAAACTTTCTGAATAGGACTTTTAATAGAAATAGAAAGAGAAGGAAAAAATGGGAACCTGATCTCTTAAATGAGGATATCACTTATTTGGGCTGGCTTATTTTGTAGAGATATTTCTGATCGTTCCAAAATTGCCTGACCTCTTGTGGTGTATATGCTGTCTCCCATGGCTCGTAAAATTGCCTGGCTGGGACACAGCCGTTTGGTTCTCAATAACATATTTCCTTCACTGAAGTAAAACTGATTCCAGGGATTTAATTTCTAAAATTCTGAACTGTGTGCAGTCAATTTAAAGGATTGCAAAGAAACATTTTTAAATTTGTTAATGACTGACACACAGAGAATGTTTGTAAAAATTCTGTAAACTTTCAAATGCTAAAGAACACTGGCAGTTAAATTTTGGTCTGGTAAAAAATACCAAATCCAAAACTCGCCACCACCTCTCCCAAAATGTTGCTTTCTAGCTGGAGACTTTTAGAAGTAATGGCTTTCCATTCTGCCCTTAGACTTTCCCAGTTTAGTAGCCTTATTGTGCAAGGTAATGTGGCTTTCTTTTCTTCCCCACTCTGGATGGGAAAGTAGGTTGACACCTAGTGGGTAAAGCCAGTGCCATTGCCAGTTATACACATGATAATGGAAAGCTCTTAAGAGATTCCAGTTATTTGCAAATTCAGAATGCTTTCAGAACTGGAATTAATCTTGCCTCTGGATGTTTGTGCTTGCTCTGTTTGAGAATATAAGTTCTTAGAAAATTAGTGCTACTTCAAAGTTGTGTTCTTGGGTGGAAAGCTTACCTTGCCAGTTTCTAAATGTCATTTATAACCACTCCACTTGTTATAACAAAATTATTTTTTCATATTTTATTTATTTCTTTTTCCTTCTGTTGAGCACTTTATCCTTTTTAGTGAATTGCATTTGAGATGTAATTCAGAAATTCTTCTAAGCTGGAGACAGATATAGATATAATGAAAAAGTGTACATTATTTTGCGTTTAACTTTTCATGTTATGTGCAACAAAATCTACATATGTTGTCTTTCCAATACGTTAATCTTATTTTTAAGTTGTTGCCATCAAATGGTGACAATGTCCTTTCCCCCACTAAGTGCACACTGAGTTGAGCGTGCTTAGTCAGCTGGCTTTGTTTCTGTCATCAAATAGTCTGAGACTATCACTGCCTGTTGTCATTTTCTACTGTTCCCTAAGATCAATCAAGTCTCCAAAAAGTGAATGTTTTTTGAAGTATTTTAACATTCCATTCAAAAAATGTAGAATCAGCTGGGCATAGTGGTGCACGCCTTTAATCCCAGCACTGGGGAGGCAGAGGTAGGAGGATCACCATGAGTTGGAGGCCACCTGAGACTACATAGTGAATTCCAGGTCAGCCTGGGCTAGAGGAAAACCCTACCTCAAAATAAGATAAAATGGGAGAGTGGCAAATGAATTTTTTTTTGCCATATCTTTTAAGTAATTTCTATTTCTGAAATGTTTACTTACTGCAGTCTCTATTGGTTATACTGCAGATGTGGAGTTGAAATTTGGTTTTGTTTTAGACAAAGTTCTTCAAATGTTATCTTTATTTGTAAACTAGAATTGGATTGTTACAGTGGGAAATGGCTCAGTTACTATCAGGATCCTGAGACAGTTGCTTACTGTGTGGCAGTATTTGTGATGACTAAAACAGTATTTTCAGTTGGGTTCTAGAGTTAATTTTTAGTGCTTCTATAATTTTTTAATTACTCTTATTTGATGTGTGTTAATTAGGTACTGGCTTTTGGACTCTCAGAAAATCAGTAGAATGCTATTGCTTATTTTCTCAACTACTGCCTAGAGTAGCCAAGTAGAAAACATTGTGAATGAAGGGTAAAATATGTATTTTAAAGTGTGTGTACATTAATGTATAAAGGTATCTCGACTTTTTTGCTGTTAATTTCATAATTATGTAGTTATTACAACTTTTCATTGTATGAGATGAAAATATCCTTCTAAAGTCAGATGTTGGTATATTAGGTACATTTGGGCCATTTTTAGTGGCCTTTTTGTGATCATTCTGAATGGGAATAGGTGTGGATGGACATGAACCCTTTCTGGAATTATTGTTTTTGCCCATCATTCACAGCACAATTTCTGAAACAAAGGCTTAATTACCTACAAGTAACCTGAGTCCTTTGTACTCAGATAGGTTGTAGACCTAAATTACTTTGTCCTTATCAGGTGTCTTTAAACCTTACTGTTCAAAACAAATCTAATAAGCTGATACTAGAATTTATGGTACAATAGTTAGTTTTCAATGTGTTTGGGGAATATCAATTTTAAAAAATTAGAAATAATTATCAAGCCAAGCATGGTGGCGCATGCCTTTAATCCCAACACTCGGGAGGTAGGAATTGTTGGTTTGAGGTCGCCTTGAGACTACATAGTGAATTCCAGGTTAGCCTGAGCTAGAGCGAGACCCTACCTCCGAAAGAAAGGAAGGAAGGGAAGAAATCATTATTCACAGTCCAGTTTGTTTTGTAGTTAGTGGTTGTTTTTCAGGTTTAGCATCTTTTTGCTGCAACTACCACTAATTTTATGTTTTAAAAAACTGGTGAATGTATTTTTCATGAGCAAATAGAAGTAAAGATTTTTTTTTTAGAAATTTGCAACTAATTCAAGCCTAGAATATTATGCTTTCTCTATTTCCAGATAGCTTTCATACATTGTAATGCTTAAATTTTTGGTAGCTTTCAAAGCATTTTCATTTTTATGTAATTTGTATAGCATACACAAATTATGTAAAAGATTATTTTAGTTTTGCCTCACTGCTTGAGGTTAATGTGGATGTATACCAGCTGAGCTCAATCAGTAGTTAACACCAGTACTAAGCCATCTTGAAATTGGTCTTTTTTTTTTTTTTTTTTTGATTGGCCCCTTTAAGTTTACTACATTGAAAAAGAAAAGATAATTTTATTATACCTTAACACCAATGCCCTAGTCTCCTTATCCTAAATATAATGTCACTAGGAGGTGAGAGTAAGTTGTATACATTTAAACCAAGTGAAATACATCTTAACTGACGGTAAATGGCGTTTGCCTCCATTCTGCCCAGTTACTGGTCAGATCATACCTGATGTTCTGATGTCTTAGTGAGAGGATCTTGTAAAGGTTTGGGGTGTTCTGTGCATACACACCACTTCAGTGTATGCTGCCTTATTCTGTCTGTTGTATTGCTCCTGTCAGGTCCAAGCTTTGTCGTGTCTGAGCTCTTTTACATTGAATCTGTGATGTAAAAATGTATAATGTGCTATAAATTTTATGCATAATAAACTAAGTTATGGCCTATTATAACCTGTAAAACATTTCTTGTAAATTACCTAATTTATTTTTCCATTTATGTACAGTTTCTTATATAAATTTACAGAGTATTTGTTGTGGCCTGTTCTGTAAACATTCCCATGCTCTTTTCCTTAGTGCTTATTTGCATGAAAGAAACTTGGGTTCTTTTGTTTGTAGCCCTCTTCAGAATCCCTGCCTTTTACTGTAGTTTATAACTTTTTCTAATTTTAATATTCTAAATCAACGTTAGAATCATGCCTTTTATATCCTACTTTCCAAATAAATTATCTTGTTTACTACATGTATCTCTTTGTTATTTCTTTATCTTACAGTGTTGGACCATTACATTTCCACTCAAATAAAAGGTTGTGGCTCTCACTGAAGTTAATTAGGAGACTAAACTCCATGAGAGTGAGGGCTTCGTAAAGATTTGTTCACCTCTGTTATCTCCAAACACCTGACATGGAGAAAATAATAAATAATGTGTCTAATGAACTGATTATAAATGCTATTATCTAGTCTGCCTAAAGTAGAAGCAGTCATAGTTTCTCCCACCATCACACCTTCCAAGGCTTACAAAAATGAAACAAGTTGTTAATATTATTCCACACCAGGGTAGTTCTTACAATCTTAGACTTGCTGCTGAGGTGAATGCAGCCAGCATTTGCTGGTGTCTGAACTGGGCTTGACAGTGGCCGGTCTAGAGCCGCTGACTCCATGATAAAGCAGCAAGCTCCACCCAACTTCCTATTTGGACCAGGCCTGTCAGAAACCGTGCTAAATTCCCTCCCACTCGGAGCTTTTGCTTCTTGGCCACCTTGTTATCGTCTATGGACAGAAGGGGAAAAAGAGCATTCCTGGCTTTACCATTGTGGTGGTTTGAATCAGATGTCCACCATAAACTCAGGTGTTTTGAATGCTTGGTTCCCAGCTGATGGCAATTTGGGAGGTGGAGGCTTGCTGGAGATGTGTTGTTGTGGGTGGGATTAGGGATCTCATACACCTCCCCTTTGCTAGAGTTCTGTTCACTCTGCTGCTGCTGTTGTCCACCTTACCTAATGTGGGCAAGACGTTATGTCCAGCCTCTGCTCTACCATCATGGAGCGTCCCCTCGAGACTGTAAGCTACAATAAAACCTTTCCTCCTATCAGCTGGTTTTGGTAGGGTGCTTTATCCCGGCAACGAGAAGGGAACAACCACAGCCATGCACCTTGATCTCACGATCCAGTAGTCATGACATTTGAGGATTTTTATTTTTTGATATTCATTTCTTTGTTGTTGTGTTTTTTGTTGTTGTTTTTCGAGGTAGGGTCTCACTCTGGTCCAGGCTGACCTGGAATTCACTCTGTAGTCTCAGGGTGGCCTCGAACTCTTGGCGATCCTCCTACTTCTGCCTCCCGAGTGCTGGGATTAAAAGTGTTCGCCACCACGCCCGTCTTATTTTATTTATTTATTTTTTTGGTTTTTGAGGTAGGGTCTCACTCTGGCCCAGACTGACCTGGAATTAACTATGTAGTCTGAGGGTGGCCTTGAACTCAAGGGATTGAAGGTGTGCACCTCGGCTCAGGACATTTTTCTTTTTAGGATTTTTTAATTTTTATTTTGAGGCAAACTCTAGCCCATCCTGGCCTTTAATATACATAATCCTCCTACCTCAGCCTGTAAGTGCTAGGATTCATAGGCATGAGCCACCATCTCGAAGTATGGCATTTTATGTGAAAGTTCTCATCTGTTCTGAGTGAACTATATCCCCCCCAAATTCTGGGGTTTTTTTTTTGTTGTTGTTTTTGTTTTTCTTTCTTTTTTTGGTAGGGTCTCTCTCTAGCCCAGGCTGACCTGGAATTCACTATGTAGTCTCAGGCTGCCCTTGAACTCACATCAGTCCTACTTCTACCTCCCCAGTACTGGAATTAAAGGCATGTGCCACCACGCCCAGCAATTTTGTTTTTGAAAGAGGGTCTCACTCACCCAGGCTAACCCAGAACTTACCTCCTACCTCAGTGAAGTTCCAGATCAGCCTCGGCTAGAGTGAGACCCTACCTCAAAAAAAAGCAAAGTGGGCTGGAGAAATGGCTTAGTGGTTAAAGCCTTTGCCTGCAAAGCAAAGGATCCTGGTTCAATTCTGCAAGATCCACGTATTCCAGATGCATGAGGGCCACATGCATCTGGAGTTCGTTTGCAGTGGCTAGAGGCCCTGGCACGCCCATTCTCTCTGTCTGCCTCTCTTCTCTCTCTCTCTCCCTCCCTCCCTCCCCCTCCCTCCCTCCCTCCCTCTCTCTCTCTCTGCTTGCAAATAAATAAAATAAAAATTGGGAAAAAAATATTTAAAAAAAACAAAGCAACAAAAATACTGAGCATCACTAGCTCTGCCATGTGGATTATGATAATGGTTGCCTAGGTAACACTTCATGGGCTAGTAAAGCATTTTTTCAGAAAATACTGACTCTTCACTTGAGCTGCAGATGTCTGACGGTAACCAGAACCAGACAAGAAGGGTTGGCACTTCTGTCTGCATATTGTGTCTGTCCCCTTTGCTGCCTTAATCACTGGGTCACATTCTGCTCAGCTCTGCTTGTGGTGGACATGTTTATCATTGGGAAATGTTTTGTCCAGAACTCTAATGTAGAGTTAACTGAGCCTAAAATTGTCTTCTTTTCCCCTTCAAGGCTAGACACCCAAAGCCACCCAGACCAGCAACAGCAGACCATGGAAGGAACAAATAGGGTGGGTCCTGGAGGATCTCTGGCCACTCCCAGAAAAGAAATGAATATCCATCCTTTAACCATCCCGTTTCTCTCCCTTTTTTGCTATTCCGTGTCTGTAACCTCTCGACCCGCTGGAGGGGAGAAACTGCTCCATGAGCAAAACTCCCTCTTCTCCATCTTTTAGCCATCGAATAAAGCTTTTCTGTATGGCCAACACTCGTCCTTGGATAGTGGTTATTCTATGAAATGAGCTTCCGGACCTGGGTCTGGTGACATGTGACTTTGTCACCAGAACCTTCATACCCAATCAACCCAGAGATGTAACACCCTCTGGGCAGCCATGCCAAGGGTCACTGGGCAGGTCTGGCTGTCTAGCACCCCTCTCGTCTCTAGGACTCTGATGCACTGCCTGCTGGAACTGGGCTCCTCTCTTTGCCCTTGTCATCCCTAAACAGATTCCATTTTCTTTGCTGCAGTCCTGTATGCCTGTCAGTACTAACCATGCCATTCCACTCACCACATGCATTTGAAACCCAGTGGAATTTCATTTTCTTTTTAGAGTCTATCCTTGTTGCCCAGGCTGTCAGCCTCAGCGAGTAAAGAAGAGGAACACATCACCTTATCCAGTGAAGAGTGGCTCTTTTGGCAGTGGGGAGAGGCTGGTTTCAAAGTAGGGTCTCACTCTAGCCCAGGCTGACCTGGAATTCACTATGTAGTCTCAGGGTCGCCTTGAACTCACAGAGATCCTCCTGCCTCTGGATTAAAGGCGTTGGCCACCATGACTGGCTAGATCACTCTTTGATGGACCCCGCCAAGCAGATTCAGATACAGCCTGTAGATCATGTATCTTGGGGATAGGGAGGACCCACTACAAGGAAAGGGGTTGGTTTCCTTTGCCCTATGTCCTGTCTTGGGGAAACGCACACCCTATAGAGTAGAACCAAGAACTCTGGTCAGCCTGTATCCTTCCCTGGAGTTGGGATTAATCATGTAACGTGGCAAATACGGACAGTATTTGTTTCTTTTTTTGTTTTTGTAAACATTTAAAAAATATTTGTTGTTTTTATTTATTTATTTGAGAGGTAGAACGAGAGACTGGGCATGCCAGGGCCTCCAGCCAGCATAAACTAACTCCAGACGCATGGACCACCTTGTGCATCTGGGCTTACATAGGTCCTAAGGATTCAAACCTGGGTCCTTTGGCTTTGCAGGCAAGTGTCTTAGCTGCTAAGCCATCTCTCCAGCCCTCTTTTTCTTCCCTCCTTCCTTTTTTTTTTTTTTTTTTTTTTTTTGAGGCTGGATCTCAATCTTGCCAGGCTAACATGGAGCTCACCCTGGCTTTGAACCCAGGACAATCCTCCTAGTTGAGTCTCATCAGTGCTGGAATTAAAGGCTTGTCTCTCTACCCCTGGCTTTGCAGACAATATTTTCTTTATCAACTCACAGTCTCTTTCCCCTGCTTTTGTAGTTAGAGGAAGCATGTATAAAAATCGGCCCTCGGGGAGTCAAGGATTGGGGTGATTGGGATAAGCATAGCTACTGTGCCCAAGTATGTTAGGCCTGCCAAAATTGGAAGATGATTTTATTTGTTACAGCCACAACACCCAACAGGATCTCACAATGAACTTGAATACTTTATCTCATTTCACAGAAACACAACACATCACAACAGACACAAAGACACAAGGCAGCCTTGCTGGGGTGGCAAGGGACGTGCAGCGGCGGCTGCTACTACTTGCTACTCTTGGGAAGGGGCCGATAGACGCCCACGACCACCGCGTGGTCCCTCTCATAGGGCTCCAGGGTGAGCTGCTCCTGAGGCTTCAGGTTCTCCTGCTGCAACTTCCTCACCTCGGATGCAAACACCGCCTCGGCCGAGGCGGTGGAGTCGATGCAGTTGGCCTTGATGGAGATGATGAAGTGGCCCCCGTTGCGCAGGAAGGTGTGGGCGTTCAGAGCCACGATGCGGGACTGGTCGGGCTGGGCCACGTCCGCGAAGATCACGTCGACCATACCGATGAGCATTCGGTACTTGAGCGGGTGCCGAGCGTCTTCCAGGACGGGGATGATGTTGGTTCTCTTCTTGGCCACGTTGACCAGGTCGCGGCCAGCGCGGTGGGAGAACTCCACAGCGTAGACCAGGCCGTCGGGGCCGATGATGTCGGAGACGTGCGAGACCGTGGTCCCCGAGGCTGCGCCCAGGTACAGCACCTTCGATTTGGGCTTGATGTGGATCTGGTCCACCCCGCCCAGGATGGCAGCGGCCAGCTTGGAGCGGAATGGGTTCCACGTGCGGTACTCCTGCTTCACGCCGTTCTCGGTCACCGTGACGCGCCGCTCGCCGTACACCGACAGGCCGGGGACCATGTTCAGCGTGACCAGAGCATCCTCCCCACCGCGGTAGATGAACACGCCCTCGTGCCGGTGCGGCTCCACCGACACGCTGATGCCCTTCCGGCGCCGGTTCTTGTTCTTAGACAAGCCACCGCCGCCCCGCCGGGATCCGCCGCCTCCGCGGTCCCTGCTGTCCCCGCCGCCGCCGCCACCGCCACCACCGCGCCCCCGGCCCCGGCCACCGCCACCGCCACCGCCTCCGAAGTTGCGCGAGCGCCCCCCGAAGCCACCCTTGCCCCCCGATCCAGAGTCACCGCCGCCCTTCCAGCCACCACCTCGGCCGGAGCCCCAGCCCCAGCCGCCGCGGCCGCCGCCGGACCCACCCCCGCGCTTCATGGTGCACCTCAGGGGCCGATGCGAATGGGGCGGTTGCTAAGGGCTACGGGATGCTGCGGGGGGCGGTCGTCAAGGATACGGGCTGCTGGGACGGTGGTCAGGGGCTCCCGGAGGCTGGGGTTAAGGGATGCTGGGAGCGGTCGCCAGGGACACAGGCTGCTGGAACGGTGGTCAGGGGCTCCTGGAGGCTGGGACAGTTGTCTGGGGATAAGGGATGCTGGGAGGGGGGGGTGGTTGTCAGAAGTTACCGGTGTCTGGGACGGTGGTCAGGGGTCGCCAAAAGATCAGAGAGGATGTTGTCAGGGGTCGCCGAGGAATCCAGGTGTTTGTGCTGGCGGGGAAGAAACGGGTGGCAGCTGTAGCCTGCGTGCTGAGCTGAGCAGCAGCTGGGACGGTGTGGGCGGCTGTCCGGACAGGCTGGACTGCAGTCCCCGCATCCCGGGAGCCGCCCTCCGACGCAGTGACTGGCGTGATGACATCATCACACCTGGTTTTTTTTTTTTTTTAGCGACCCTGTGAGCCCCCGGAAGCCCCCCTTCTCCACCTGCTGTTTTGAAACCCTCCCCTTCTCCCCGCCCGCGCCTTCTGCTGTCTCTGAGACCCCTTGGCTCCGCGGTGTCTCTGGCAGGAGAAGAGAAGCAAGCATTCGCTCGGCCCTGGTGGCATTTGCTTGCCACCTGTCTGAGGACTGTGAGTTGGGGCAAGTCTGTTGAACTCTCTGAATCTCGCCACACTGTCTGTAAAACAGAATCCATCTCAGAGATTTCTGCTGCAGCTGCACATCCGCACTTCAGCACGACACATTCTAAATGCCCTGTAGGCATTAGCAGCTTTATTCAAGAATTTGTATTTACTTTGGGTACTCTTTTACAGAGTTATTGTTTGCACGCAATATAATGCGCTGACTTTCGCTTTCTTTCCAATAAATTCATTGTTCTTGGAGCCTCTGGCATGCAAATTGGTAAGAGATTTTGAGGAGACATGTAAACAGCCTATATTTTAATCTAGTTATTCTCTCCCGGAAACAGTTATCCTAAAGAGACGGTTCCTGCAGGAGATGACGGTAACCAGAGCCACAGAGTGCAGGCGCCAGTGGACCACGGCGATGCTCGTTGCTGTGGAAGTTGTGGAGGAAGGGAGAAAGTGGATTAACCCCAAAATAATGGGAAGGCTGGATGTGAGAATTCAGAAAGAGGAAATTTTCTAACTATTGTCAACTATTGCTGTGGTAGCTCTGACACTCTCACCCAGGGCCTTTGCACACTAGGCAAGCACTTTCTTACTGGCCATATTCCAAATCTGAGAAAAAAAAATTAGATCCAGAGGTTGCCAGAGCATCATAACTTCTTCACTGGGTCACAGCCCACAGACAGAAGCTCACAGTCTCTGCTGAGTGTCGCTCTAGTCCCTTAACTGTGTTAAATCCCATAACCTGTGCTTGGGAGTATTGGTCAGCAGGAAAATACTGTTTTTTCAGCGTGAATGTGTATTTAATGAGCCAGTGTTTGTCCTTGAATATTTGTCTTCAAAATCCCACGCTTTCAGTATGCAAATATTGGGGCTGCGGGGGGGGGGGGTATTGGACAGCACCAAGGACAGAAGCAAAAATGCTGTTGCTCTGGCTTCAGTGGTCCTAGTCAGCACTGGGACAGCAACAGCACGAGATGCCATTTTGTCTGCTGGTGATGGTTTAGGGGCCTACCCAAAAGCCAGCGTGGGGGTGTAGGTGGTGTAACTGATCAACCTCCGGGGAACTAAGTGCCAGATGCACGAAATGGTGCATGCATCTGGAGTTGGTTTGCAGTTGCAAGAGGTCCTGGTGTGCCCACCCCCCATTACCTTCTACTATCCCCTCCTACTTTTTCTGAACCCCCTTTTTCCCAACTAGCCCCCCTCCTGCTTTCATGTCTTTTTCTGTGACCCACTAAGTTTAATTAGAGTTGCTTGCATGAGCATGGGTAAGGGTTATTTACTGCAGCGTGGGCAGCTTATCACTGAAGAAAATGATTTCCTCTCTCCTGAAAAGATTTGACTGGCAATAGCAGTCAGGGAGACATGAGGCCCATGACTCCTCATGGTGAAACTTTGGGGGCCCCAATCTTGTGCAGGTAATCACAGCTGGACAAATCATTTGCAACAGCAAGAGGATTGGCATGCACATTCTCTCTCCCTTTCTTTCTCTCTCTCTCTCTCTTTCTCCAAATAAATAAGGGCTGGAAAGATGGCTTAGCAGTTAAGGTGCTTGCCTGTGAAGCCTAAGTACCCAGGTTCCATTCCTCAGTACTCATAAGCCACATGTGCAAGGTGGCACATGCGTCTGGAGTTTGTTTGCAGTGACTGGAGGTCCTGGTGTGTTCATTCTCTAGCTGCCTCTCTCTCTAATACATAAAAATAAATTAAAAATGAAATTAGCCAAGCATGGAGGTTCATGCCTTTAATCCCAGGCACTTGGGAGGCAGAGGTAGGAGGATTACCGCAAGTTCAAGGCCACCCTGAGACTACATAGTGAATTCCAGGTCAGCCTGAGCTAGCGTGAGACCATACCTCAAAAAAAATTTTTTTAAATAAAATAAAATAAAGGTGATGAAGCCACCGAGATTGTAGTGAGTGCTGGCTGGCCCTGCAGCAGGTGAAATGACGACATGCACCAAGGCCAACAGTAATGAGAATAGTGACAACAGGTGCTCTCAAGAATTTACACACCTGAAAAGTGGGAAAGCAAATTGAAGGAACATTGACCTCTTACCCAGTAGGAGCTGCCAACACCAGGTGATTCAGATCTATACAAACACAGGTTTACAAAACAAACCTAAAACCTAGACTCTCAGGCTAGGTTGAACTTGGCTCTCGAGAGATCCTCCGTTTACGGTGTTTGAGCTCACGCCTCCTGCTCAGTGGTCTCCTTTGATAGGGGAGATTGTTTTCCTTCAGTGTTAGTTTCCTTCAGTTTTGTTTTGTTTTTTTTAGTCCAAACTCATTTCCCTTTTACTAAAGTCCTCCTTCAGTTTTGATTTGTCAAGTTTCTCCACTTCTGTCAAGATTATCACTCATTCTGATGAGAAGACTGAAGGCTGGCGGGTTCCTGCAAGATCTCCACCAACCAACTCTGCTGCTCACCTGGGACCAGGTCTGTAGTCTTGATTTCTTTTCCTTATAAGCTAATGACGTCGTTATTGTTGGTTATTTTGGTTTTGTGAGGTAGGGTCTTGCTCTAGTCCAGGCTGATCTGGAAATCACTAAATTTAGTGTGTGTGTGTGTGTGTGTGTGTAGTGGCTGATCACTGTATTTAAAAAAAAAAAAACTATTTGGGTTTTTTGAGGTAGGATCTTACTCTGGCCCAGGCTGACCTGGAATTCACTATGTAGTTCCAGGCTGGTTTTGAACTCACAGCTATCCTCCTACCTCTGCCTCTCAACTGCTGGGATTAAAGATGTGTCCACCATGCCCAACTAAAAAAACATTTTTATTTATTTATTTGCACGTGTGTGTGTGTGCGTGCGCACATGCGCGCGTGCATGCCAAGGGGTCTCTTGCCACTGCAAACAAACTCCAGATGATTGCACCACTTTTTCTTCTGGCTTTATGTAGGTGCTAGAGAATTAAACTGGGTCCAAAAGCTCTGCAAGTAAGCATCTTTAACCTTTTTTAAAATTGGTTTTTTGAGGTAGGGTCTCTAGCTCAGGCTGACCTGGAATTCACTATGTAGTCTTAGGGTGGCCTCAAACTCACAGTGATCCCCCTACCTCTGCCTCCCAAGTGCTGGGATTAAAGGCGTGCACCACCATGCCCAGCTGTCATGGTACTTTTAAATCAGTGTTCCATAATTTTTCATTTTAGAGGTCTTTTTCTTCCTTGATTAAATTAAACCTAGTCATTTCTGTGCCTTACTTCCTTCTTAGTGCCTCCCCCCAATGCTAATATTTAGTGGTGTCCCTAAGATATCAGAGGTTCTCCTTCAGTTTGTCTGACTTGTAGATACATTGTACATATTTCCCCCCAACATAACCTTGCACATGCTAGGCAAATGCTTTCTCATTGAGTCATTAAAAAAAATCCATCTCTGGGCATGGTGGCACACACTTTTAATCCTAGCACTTGGTAGGCGGAGGTAGAGGATTTGATTCGTGGGAGTTCAAGGCCAGTGCAAAACTACATAGTAAATTCCAGGTCAGCCTGGGCTAGAGAGACCCTACCTTAAAAAAAAAATCCATCAAGTTCAGAAAGCCTGCTTAACAGTCTGTTGCTGAGGCCCTCAACTAGACTTTTTGACTGAATTCATTTCCATGATTTCTTTTTCTTCAAGTTTTAGATCTCTGCTTATTTCAGAGTAGGAGCATTTTGCAAATTTCATTAAATTGTCACTTCATACAGTCATTGAAAATTCCTTATCAAACACATTTTTTTCTGATTCATTTTTATTTATTTATTTATTTATTTATTTATTTATTGTTATTATTAGTTTTGGTTTTTCGAAGTAGGGTCTCACTCTGGCCCAGGCTGACCTGGAATTAACTGTGTAGTCTCAGAGTGGCCTTGAACTCACGGCAATCCTCCTACCTCTGCCTCCCAAGTGCTGGGATTAAAGGCGTGAGTCACCACGCCCAGCTCTTGTTTATTTATTTATTTATTAGAGACAGAGAGAGGGGGAGAGAGAGAGAAAGTGAGAATGGGCTCACCAGAGCCTCTAGCCACTGCAAAAAAACTTCAGAGGCATGCACCACCATGTGCATCTGGCTTACATAGGACCTGGAGAATCAAACCTGAATCCTTAGACTTCCCAGGCAAGCACCTTAACTGCTAAACCATCTCTCCAGCCCCTTTATTTTTATTTTTTGGTTTTTTGAGGTAGGGTCTCACTCTAACCCAGGCTGACCTGGAATTCACTATGTAGTCTCAGAGTGGCCTCGAACTCACGGTGATTCTCCTACCTCTGCCTCCCAAATGCTGTGACTAAAGGTGTGTGCCACCACTTTCTGCTTGAGGTCTGTGCCTAGCTGTTTCTTCGTAGGTGTCATGTTAATTTTTCTTCATATTTCTTTAAAAGTATTCATTTGTATGTGTATGGGGGAGAAGTGCGTGTGTGCCACTTTGCATCCAACTTTAGGTGCTGGGGAATTGAACCCAGGCTGTTGCAAGCAAGGGCCTTTAACTGTTTTCTTTGTTCATATCTATATTTGAGGTAGGGTCTTAGTCTAGGCCAGGCTGACCCAGAACTTAGTCTGCAGTCCCAGGCTGGCTTCAAACTCTCAGCAATCCTCTTGCCTCTGCCTCCTGAGTGCTGGGATTAAAGGTGTGTACCATCACACCTGGCCTTTCTTGTTTTTTTTTTTCTTTTTGGTTTTGCAAGGTAGGGTCTCACTCTGGTCCAGGCTGACCTGGAATTAACTATGTAGTCTCAGGGTGGCCTCGAACTCTCCTCGATCCTCCTACTTCTGCCTCCCAAGTGCTGGGATTAAAGGCGTGCGCCATCACACACGGCCTTTCTCGGTATTCAAAAAAAAATATTTTTATGTATTTGCAAGCAGAGAGAGGAGGAAGAGAGAGAATGGGTAGGCCAGGGCTCTAACCATCTCAAAGGAACTCCAGAAGCATGCTTTCACTTTGGGCATCCAGCTTTACCTGGGTACTGGGGAATCAAACCCAAGCAGTCAAGCAGCATTTAAACCACTGGGCCATCTCTCAACAGGTTTGAGTGGTCTCTTGCAGGGGAGACGCCTTTGGGTGACGAGGGTCATCCGCAGGGGAGACGTGATTGGGTGACGAGGGTCTCCCGCAGGGGAGACGTGATTGGGTGACGAGGGTCTCCCGCAGGGGAGACGTGATCGGGTGACGAGGGTCTCCCGTAGCGGGGACGTGATTGGGTGACGAGAGTCTTCCGCAGCGGAGACGTGATTGGATGTTTAAGCAGTTTTCTGCAGTGACGTCATTGGGCAATGAGCCATCTTTTTTCTTTTCTTTCTTTGTTTGTTTGTTTTTTTGAGGTAGGGTCTCACTGTAGCCTAGGCTGACCTGGCACGCACTCTGCAACCCCAGGCTGGCCTCGAACTCACAGCGATCCTCCTGCCTCTCAAGTGCTGGGATTAAAGGGTGTGCGCCGCCTCGCCGGTCAGGCTCCTTGAGCAGCCGCGGGGAGCAGTGACTTAGTGTGGACTGTGACCCTCGGCTCACAGGTGGTTAGGGACAACTAGAATGGTGGCTCAGCTCAATGCCGTTTGGGTGGATCACTGTGTCCCCTTACATGATTAACTAGGTGCCATCAGGCTAATCAAAATTGTGTGAGTAGTGGCAGGCAGGAGCGTTAGCTCCTCCCGCAGCGTGTCACCCACTGCGCATGTAGGGACTGTTGGGGATGTGGTGTTAAGTTCATTTTCAGGAACAATGCTATGGTGCCCTTTAGGAAGCTAGTCTCCCCCACACCCTCTGTTCTAAGGCTTTTCACCCCTGTTAGGTGGCGGGCATCTGTCCCCGCACTGATGCCCACTAGTCGGGGAGCCAGGGTCAGCCATACGGTTGATTTCCTCCATGTGGTGTTAGCAGACAGAGGTCGCTGTATCTTTCTGTGACCCCACGTCTTCCTGGTGCAGTTTCATTGTCACCTTGAGATGTAGCTTGCTTGCTTGCTTGATTTATCTATCATCTATCTATCTATCTATCTATCTATCTATCTGTCTGTCTGTCTGTCTGTCTGTCTGTCTGTCTCTGTCTGCCTGCCTGCCTGCCTGCCTGCCTGTCTATTTATTTTTTGAGGGAGGGTTTAGCTCTGGCTGACCTGGAATTCACTATGCAGTCTCAGGCTGCCCATGAATTTGGTGATTCTCCTACCTCTGCCTCCCAGTGCTGGGATTAAAGACGTGCCATCATGCCCAGCCATATATATATATATTTTAGACTGAGTCTTCACAATTTATTTGGTTATAGCTCCAACTTTCTGATTTTAAGTGAGTTTTGTCAATCTAAATGTTTGTTAATTTTGTTACTTCTTTAAAGAACCAACCTAAAAATATTTTCTGTATTAAAGAGAGGGAGAAGGGGAGAGGGAGAGAATGGGTGCACCAGGGTCTCCAGCCTCTGCAAATAAACTCCAGATGCATGCACCACTTTGTGCATCTGGCTTTACACGGGGACTGAGGAACTGAACCCAGGCTGTCAGGCTTTGAAGAAAGCCCTTTTACCACTGAGCTCTCTCTTCAGCCCCAGGAACTAACTTTTGGTTTAATTCTTATTATCTACTCTGTAATTCATTTATATCCATTCTAACCCTAATTTCCTTTCATCCTTAACTAGTTAAATGGGTGTGTCCACATGTGTATGTGTACACCATTTTAGTGCTGGGGGGTTACTATCCTATTTTCACTATTTATTTTAGACTCAGACCTACTTCAGCAGTATACAAAATATCTGCTCTTGTAGATGTTTTTGCATTCCGTTGATTGCTAATTTCTATCTTTATAAATTGTATGCTCATCAAGTTAAATGTTTATGTATTATACAATACACATTATATATTGATATATAGATAAATACATATTTATCATATTAATTTTCTTTTCTTTTTTGAGGCAATCCTCCTCCTTCTGCCTCCCAAGTCCTGGAGTTAAAGGTATGCGCCACCATGCCCAGCTCATTAATTTTCTTTTTAAATTTTATTTATTAGAGAGAGGCAGAGAATGGATGCACCAAGGACTCCAGCCACTGCAAACGAACTCCAGACACACGCACCACCTTGTACATCTGGCTTATATGGTCCTGGGGAACTGAACCTGGGTCCTTAGGCTTTACAGGCAAATACCTTAACTGCTGAGCCATCCCTCCAGCCCTAGTCTGCTTTTTGAAACCAGGAACTAGCTGGACGTGGTGGAACGTGCCTTTAATCTCAGCACTTAGGAGGCAGAAGTAGGATTGCTATGAGTTCAAGGCCACCCTGAAACTACATAATGAATTCCAGGTCAGCCTGGGTGAGAGTGAGATCCTACCTGGAAAAATCAAACTAAATAAGTAAATTTGAAAAATGAAACTGGAACTGAAGGCTTTCCTTCTGCCTTGAGGCTTTCAAATGAAAGTTCATTCATGGTCATTAAAAGCCGCTGGCTAGGTGTGGTGATGCACCACTTTAATTGTAACCTTGAGAGGTAGAGGCAGGAGGGTCAGGAGTTCAGTCATGATCATCCTCCCCTGCATAGCAAGCTTGGTCAGCTAGTGAGACCATCAGAACAAATGACCGGTGGTGTATAGTGTAACCGCCATCACCACTGACTGTCCCAGCAGCATGTGCGTCCCTTTGCAGGGACGTTCTGGGGACAGCTGTTTGCATCCAACTCCACACAACAACCTGTTAGCATCAAAGTTCTTCACCTTCACTTCTCAAATGTCAAGGGAGGGAAGCCTCTGCTCTGGATTACAGGGTATGGTGGCTGGTCTGGTCATCTCCCAGTCCACTAAAACTTTCTTCGTATCAGCAGTGAGGCTATTTTTTTTTTTTTTTTTTTTTTGGTTTTTCAAGGTAGGGTCTCTCTCTGGCCCAGGCTGACCTGGAATTAACTATGTAGTCTCAGGGTGGCCTCGAACTAGTGAGGCTATTTTTAAAAAGTTTTTATTTCTGTGTTCAGTGGAGTAGTGCATTTATATTTTAATTTATTGGTATTTGATGGGGGAGGGAGTGGATAGAGAAAGGGTGCACCAGGGCCTCTATACACTGCACATTCCAGACGCATGCACCATGTGCATCTGGCTTATGTGGGTACTAGAGAATCGAACCTAGGTTCTTAGGCTTCCCAGGCAAACGAGTTAACCGCTAAGCCATCTCTCCAGCCCCAGAGTAGCAGTTTTTAATGTCTAGAACTTTCCTTTTGCATCCAAAGCATGGCAAAAGCACAAGTCCTGAGCCTTCATTCTGTTTTCCATTTCTGTTTCTCACTACACTTAATCACTTCTTGACTTTGGACTGGAGCAGGAGATATGCTCAAGCCTTCCTTTCATTGCATAATTAAAGGCAATGGTGGAATATTAACTGGCCTAACCCTAGTACTGTTTTTAGGAACTGGGAGGCCCAAGGACAGCTCTTAAGTGGGCAACAGCTGTTTGGTCAGAACACACATTAATCACTTAAGTTTGCTATCTGCGTGTGGTTTGTGGTAAGCTAAAACAATCTCAATATTAACACCAAACATTACACATGACAGATATCCATCACAGATGTTTAAGGCGAACTCTGAAATTTTATGAAATGGTTTAAAGTGTGACAGGCAGAAATGAGAAGTGTTGGTGGAAAAACAACACAATACTCTTGGATGAAGGGTTGCAAGAACACCTCAGATTGACCAGACACACAGAAACCGTGGATCACATTGTGAGTGAAGCTCCAAAGTCTGGGATCACGAATAAATTTCACTATGATTAATGAATGACTATATAGTAATCTGAAAGCCTTATCCTATTAACCAATAAAATAAACTTCAACCTGTTGTTAGTGGTGAAATGAAGACAAGGTAATGATCACATAATGACCCCTGGGCTTAAATGAGATCAAGCAAAGATTTTCTGAAGTCAACAATTTTTTAATTTTTTTTTTTATTTTTGGAGAGAGACAGAGAGAGGGAAGGACAGAGAATGGGTGCACCAGCAGTCTCTCAGCTGCTGTGAATGAAATCCAGATGCGTGTGCCCCCTTGTGGGCAAGTGCGGCATTGAACCCTTGTGTCACTACGTCTGGCTAAACGTGGGACCTAGAGATTGGAACCAAGTTCTTAGGCTTAGGAGGCAGGCGCCTTAACTGCTAAGCCATCTCTCCAGACCCATTTTTTTTTTTTTTTTTTTGAGGTAGGGTCTTCCTGTAGCCCAAGCTGACCTGGAATGTAGTCTCAGGGTGGCCTCAGATTCACAGGAATCCTCCTACCTCTGCCTCCCAAGTGCTGAAATTAAAGGTATGTCCCACCACACCAGATTTAAAAAAAATATTTATTATTTGCAAGGAGAGGAATATGAATGAATGAAGATGGATGCACCAGGGCCTCCAGATGCATGCACCACTGTGCATCTGTCTTCATGTGGGTATTGTGGAATCGAACCCAAGTCATTAGCCTTTGCAATTGCAGGGAAGCAATTTAACCACTGAGTTATCTCCAGCCTGAGACTTTTTTATTTCAGAGAGCGAATGAGGCAGAGGAAGAGAGAATGGGCATGCCAGGGCCTCAAGCCACTGCAAACCAACTCCAGACACATGCGCCATCTTGTGCATCTGGCTTATGTGGGTCCTGGGGAATCAAACTGAGGTTTTTTGGCTTTGCAGGCAAGCACCTTAACCACTAAGCCATTTCTCCAGCCCAATTTTTTTTTTAAATGAACATGTGGAGGTTAGACAGCAACTTTGAGGTGTCTGCTTCGTCATTTCTGAGACAGGGTTTCTTGCCATTTGCACTGAACTGCCAGACTGCAAATGACCACGAGATTCGCTGGCCTGTGATCTTCACATTCTCTGCTTCTCATTGTTAGTGCTTTGGGATCACAGATACACGCATCACTTTGCATCTGGCTTTATATGATTACTGGAGAAATGAACCGGGCCAGCAGGCACTGCAAACAAGTGTTGTGAACTATTGCACCATCTTCCCCAACCCTCAAGTAGGTTTTTGTCATTTCTGAGATTAGTACATTAAAAACAGTTTCACTGGGTGTGGTGGCACACGCCTTTAATCCCAGCACTCAGGAGGCAGAGGTAGGACGATCGACATGAGTTTAAGGTTACCCTGAGACTACATAGTGAATCTCAGGTCAGCCTGAGCTAGAGTGAGACCCTACCTCGAAAAACCAAAACAAAAACTGTCTCATCAGCTGAGTATGGTGGCTCATGCCTTTAATGCCAGCACTCAGGAGACAGAGGTAGAGGGATCACTGTGAGTTCAAGGCCTCCCTGAGACCACATAGTGAATTCCAGGTCAGCATGGGATATAGCGAGGCCTTACTTCAAAAAACAAACACTCAAAAAATTATTTCCATAAACTGAGGTAAGACAGTGTTTAAAAGTAAACATAGTTTTGGTTTCACGTGCCAGCATGTGAAATGACTATAGTATCTGTTTACTTCTGGAGTCTTTCATCTTAAAAAAAATTATTTGCATGTATGTGTGTATGGGCATGCCAGGGCCTCTTGTTGCTGCATCATATGCTTGTGTCACTTTCTGCAGCTGACTTACGTGGGTGGCTTTGGAATTGCATTAAGGATGAAGGCTTTGCCAGCAAGGACCTTTAACCACTAACCCATCTTTGTAGTCTCCAAATCTTTCATTCTTTCTCCTTACATTAGGATTTATAAGAGCTGCTCTCCTATGGACCAGTCTGGACAGAATGTCCACTTAGCAGAGGAAATTGGTTGACTATCCCATGAAGTAATGACCTATTGTGGATAGTACAGACAAGTTTGTTTGTGGTAGCTATTATAGCTCAAATTTATAGGGTCTCTAAGAGCTTGGTACCTCTGGAACCAACAAAGGATGTTTACTAAGTTCTTATTCTGTTTTGCTGGCTTATTTAATTTTCATTTATTCATTTATTAGAGGGAGAGAGAATGGGCGCGCCAGGGCCTCTAGCCACTACAAATGAACTCCAGATGCATGCACCACCATGTGCATCTGGCTTACGTGGTACCTGGATCCTTAGGCTTCCCAGGCAAGTGCCTTAACCGCTAAGCCTTCTCTCCAAGACCTCATTTCATTTTTAGGGTGCTGGCAGGCCAAATTACTGACTCGAGACCTTCCTTGGCAACCCTCCTTACTACCATGGTCAGTTTGTACTTTCAAATTTGCAGCAAAAAAGTATGTCAAACCCAAGGGAGGCCCTTTTTCTTGAAACTCACACAAATGAGTGGCTAAGAGTTAATTTGGGGCAGACTAGATCTGTTGTATTGCCAATGTTATCTTTTACTGAAATGTAAAGAAAGTGATTATGGGTGTTAGACATACATGAATATGAATGTTAGTTTAGTTCTAGAGTTTAGGAACTTTAGTTTTGGGACAAGTGTTGACAGTGGGATGAGGAAGACTGGAGTTCTTAGGGATCCTTACCTAACAAAAAATCCTGCTGAACCATCATTCTCCAACTCTGGGCCCAAACTTATGTCATTCCACAGGAGAGCAATTTTGGTTTATAGCTCAATAACAAAGCATATTTTGAAAGGAGTTTTCCTTTTAGATCACTGTTAAAGAATTATTGCACAGATAGTTGAGAAATTTGTTTTACTGTTTTTGAGTCCACATAATTGTTAAAAAAGGCAAACTGCCAATGACTACTTTGGTAAAAACAGTATTTCAAACCCAAGTTGGGTTACATCCTCTGAACAGGTTTTATTCCCAGGATATCAAAGCCCTTGGCCATGACAACAGCAACTGCCTCACACAGCAGCATACGCCACATGTTCACCTTCAGTATTTTCCCTGAGAGACAGAAAAAAGAAGGCATTAAATTGTTTTCTTTTTGAAAGTGATTAAGGTATAAGTTATTTCTGGAGTTCACTGAAAAGTGAATAGTCCAACTCATAGTATTTTGGGGCCCTAACTATAATTGTCCTCAACTATAAAGTTTGCATTTCTATTTCTTTGAAACCTGCACTGATTAGAAAAGTAAATTTAAAAAAATATTTTAATGGAATTCTAGGGCTTCTAGCTGCTGCAAAAAACTCCAGACGCATGCATTCACCCCTCCCCTGCAACTGTCTTATAGGGGTCCTGGAGAATCGAACCGGGATCCTTTGACTTAGCAGGCAAACGCCTTAACCACTAAGCCATCTCTCCAGCCCCCAAACTTATTTCTTTATAGAACTTTAAGTTCTATGGTGGAAAATAACTATAACCTTAAATACCATGAGCTACTGTTCTTCCTTCTTGAAGGGACCATCATGAACTGCTATGTGCCTCTTTAATACTTAAAAAGACAGAAGCACAATTCTGTTTCAAGTAGCTTTCCCACAAATTCCATGTCTGACATATGCCAGTGATCACTATACAATTCTTTAGAAAGGGAGAAGTTTCTATAAATTAAACAGAAAAGCTTCCTCAGTCCTGTGGTTTGTTGGGACTGCTTCCCACACATGTAAACTAGACAAGACACTTACCAGTCTGTCGATCTTTCTCCACACAGTAGCAGCTATCGTAGAACTCTGTGAAGGTAGCTGCCAGCTCATAGATATAGTCACACAGAGTGTGCAGAAATAAGTCATCTAAAATCTTTTGCAAAATCTCAGGGAAGCGTAAAATGCACCGGCCTAGCTTCCACTCCTTTTCATGGTCTAGAATGATCTTGGTTTCCCGAGCAGCTTTCTGAAGCATCTCTTCATCAATATTGGCCAGACGTGCAATCGACCTGAAATAACACAAGCACTGCTGTTCCTTTTTGCCAGGCAAATTTATTCTTTTCAATGCAATAGCACAAAATAATATATGACTAATGTGAATCAGAAAAGAAGTCAGTAATTAACAGAAATTCTTAACCCCGGGTGGTGGGGTACCCCTGTAACATCAGCACTTGGAAGGTGGATGCACAAGGGTTAGATATCAGAGTGAGCTATGAGTGTCCCCATACCACTGTGTCTCAGAGAAATTCTTAAACTGAGTGTGGTGGTCCAGGCCTATAACCTTAGCATTGGAAGGCAAAAAGATCACAAATAGCAAGACCCTATCTATCTCAAACTTCCCCTCTCCTGCTCATACCCAAGATATTCTTTGAAAATGAAATATTTAGGGGCTGAAGAGATGGCTTAGTGGTTAAAGGTGTTTATTCCCCAGTGCCCATGTAAAGCCAGATACATAAATTGGTGCATGCATCTGGAATTTGCAGTGGCTAGAGGCTCTGGAGTGCCCATTCTGCCTCTGCTTGCAAATTTAATTGTAGGATCATTATTATGCAAAACTAATCATCTTATGTCAATCATCTTACAATATTGTTATTGTAATTCTTTTGGGGGGTCACCTATGACTTCCCTGGTATTTAAATAAGAATGCAAAAAACTATTTGCCAGAGGCAACAGGTACAGGCTTAGGGAGTCAAGTCTAAGTTAGAATTTGAAGAGAGCATATTTTAAGATGCTTATATAGACCAAAATCACAACTTTAACATGAGGGCACACACTTGTATTCCTGGCACCTTGAGACACGGAAGCAGGAGGATCAGGAGTTCAAAATCATTCTTGGCTACCTAACAATTCAAGGCCAGCCTGTGCTAAACCTGTCCAAAAAAAAAAAAAAAAAAAAAAAAACAAAAAACAAAAAAACCCCCAGCAACTTGGAACAACTTAAATTTGATTCCAAATGTCTTTAATTACCTGATTCTAGTGAAGGCATATAGCAAGTAGGCCGCTGTGTTTCCTCTGTCGTCCAGCATTTTGTCAAAGGAGAAGATGTAGTCATTCAGCCGGTTATGGGACAGGTCAGCGTATTTGATACAGCCGTAAGCCACAGAGGTCTGAGCAGCTTCCAATTCGTCTGCAGTTAAGACCTGTGGGAAAAACATAAAGCACTTCATAGTTAGCTGACCACTGCTTCTGTCCTAGTTGTTGCACAGGCAGGAAGGAGGTTGCATAGGGAGCTTCGACAGAGCTCCCATCAATAAACATGAAACTGAGGTAGGATGACATGGGGCAGGGTACAAAGAAAATGCTGAACATAAACTCATCAGCTGGACACAATGAGGAAGTTTTTATACTTGATCTCTTTAAAAGCATTTTTATTTATTTGAGAGAGGCAGAGATAAAATGGGTACACCAGGGCCTCTAGCCATTGCAAATGAACTCCAGATGCATGTGCTACCTTCTCCATCTGGCTTTAGGGGGTTCCTGGGAAATCCAATCTGGGTCCTTTGGCTTTGCAGGCAAGCGCCTTAAACACTCCAGCCCTTATACTGGATTTTTGGTGAGTCAAATGTTACCTTATTTTCTACTATATTCAGTAAATATGCAACCCAAAGCACAAATTAATTTTACACTGTAAACACTTGAGATTATAGCAAAAAAAAAAAAAAATTAGATCATGTAACTACAGAAATAGTATTTCATGAGTGGAAGAAATCTTGTATTGCTTTAGTATTATTTGGGAGCCCAGCATGGTGGTGCTTGGTCTATATGGCACAACTTTTGTCTAAAAACAAAAAAACTTGAAATATGTGGTATTAAGAATTTGTGTCTGCCCATGCAAACACATTCTTCTTTCACCAAGACCCTTTTTAAAAGTTGGGGCTGGAGAGATGGCTTGGCAGTTAAGGCGTCTGCCTGCCAAGCCTAAGAATGCTGGTTCCATCTCCAGGTCCCATGTTTAGCCAGATGCAA
Source organism: Orientallactaga sibirica (assembly GCA_036365145.1). NCBI lineage: Eukaryota > Metazoa > Chordata > Mammalia > Rodentia > Dipodidae > Orientallactaga > Orientallactaga sibirica. The sequence continues at coordinate 3,352,986 of JAEOAD010000194.1, forward strand.
AAAGTGACACAAAGGCGCACTTGCCCACAAGGGGAATGCACACATCTGGAGTCCTTTCACAGCAGCTGAGAGGCCACTGGTGCGCCCATTCTCTCTCTCAACAACAACAAAAACAAAAAAAGTTGGGGCTGGAGAGATGGCTTAGTGGTTAAGGTGCATACCTGTGAAGCCTAAGGACCCCGGTTCGATTCTCCAAGTCCTGCGTAAGCCAGATGCATAAGGTGGCGCATGCATCTAGAGTTCGTTTGCAGTGGCTAGAGATTCTGGCGCACCCATTCTCTCCCTGTCTCTAATAAACAAATAAAAATGAAATCTTAAAAGTTGGTGCTGGAGAATTGGCTCAACAATTAAAGGCACTTGCTAGCAAAGCCTGTTGGCCAAGGTTTGATGTTCTAGGATCAACATGAAGCCCGATGTGCAAGGCCTTTGTTTGCCTATACTTTCTCTCTCTCTGCAAATATTATATTTATTTATTTGAGAGAGAGAGAATGGGCACACCAGGGCCTCCAGGTACTGCAAACCAACTCCAGCCACATGTGCCATCTTGTGCATCTGGCTAACGTGGGTCCAGGGGAATCAAACCTGGGTCCTTTAGCTTTGCAGGCAAACACCTTAACTGTTAGGCTATCCCTCCAGCCATATACTACATATATGTATGTATATATATATTTTGAGGTAGGGTCTTGCTCTAAACCCAGGCTGACCTGGAATTCACTATGTATTCTCGAATTCATGGTGATGCTCCTATCTCTGTCTCCCAAGTACTGGGAATAAGGGCATGTGCCAACATGCTTAGCTTGCAAGTAAGTATTTTTAAAAAAGAGCCAGGCGTGGTGGCGCATGAACTTTAATCCCAGCACTCAGGAGGCAGAGGAAGGAGGATCGCCGTGAGTTCAAGGCCACCCTGAGACTACATAGTTAATTCCAGGTCAGCCTGGGCCAGAGCGAGACCCTACCTTGAAAAACAACAAAAAAACCCAAACAAACAAAAAAAGTTGGGGAAGTCTATTGTGAAAGGTGTCAGAATAAAAACAGAATCAATGTGTCAAGTTTAACAAAGAAAATTTAGCTGTTCTAAAGATAAGGCTCATCTTTTTTGCTTATTCATACTTTATTGCAAACTCATATAAAAAATACTTCAGGGCTAGAGAGATGGCTTAGCAGTTAAGGTGCTTGCCTGAAAAGCCAAAGGACCCAGGTTTAATTCCCTAGTACCCACGTAAGCCAGATATACAGGGTGGCACATGCATCTGGAGTTTGTCTGCAGTGGCTGGAGCTAGCATGCCCATTCCTCCCTCTGAAATAAATTATCAAACAAACAACTTCAAAAGCTGGCTGAAGGCAGAGGGAAAAGGATTGCTGAGTTTAAGGCCAGCCTGAGATTACATAGTCTCATTCCAGATCAGCCTAAACTAGTGTGAGACCCTACCTTGAAAAACAAAAAAACCCCTGCTTCCTAGTAAGTATTTTCGCAGAGAACCTCTGGCTGTTATTGAAAGTTCTTTGTAGCATCAAGACACTTGATACAATGTGTATTTGTATTCTGTATGATTGTCTTCTGGTTCTGTGCACCAAGACTGACCAACACTTTGATGTGTGTGCCTCATTTCCAATTTTTAAAATTAAAAAAATTAAAAAAAAACTTATTTGCAAACAGAGAGAGAGAATGGGCACGCCAGGGCCTCTAGTCATTGCAAACGAACTCCAGATGCATGTGCCCCTTGCGCATCTGGCTTACATGGGTCCTGGGGAATCGATCCGGGATCCTTTCGCTTTGCAGGCAAATGCCTCAACCATGAAGCCATTTCTCCAGCCCTCATTTTCAGTTTTTTTTTGTGAGCACCTTAAATTTGGCTCCCTAATTCTTTCTGAGCAAGAGCCAAAATGAACTTTTTTTTTTTGGTTTTGCAAGGTAGGGTCTCACTCTGGTCCAGGCTGACCTGGAATTAACTATGTAGTCTCAGGGTGGCCTCGAATTCTCCGCGATCCTCCTACCTCTGCCTCCCGAGTGCTGGGATTAAAGACATGCGCCACCATGCCCGGCCCCAAATGAACTTTCTAATGGTGAATCTGAACTGGCCCTTGAAAGCCAACAAAGGGTTGGGTATGTAGGTCTGTGTGAGACCTAGCTGGATGCTACTGTAGTTTTTGATCCTGTGGCAAATTCTACAATGAAAACCTTAAGACCATTTCATATAGGCTGCATGTTAGGTCTATATGCAAATCTCTCCTAAGGAATTCTATTCCAATTGGCTAACAGATAAAAGAGCTTGCACATAGTTAAACTGTTATAATCATAGATAGCAATTAGCTCAAATGCCTTTTAGTTTTATATGATATGATCTAAGTAAATGTTTGACAATTAAGTTAAAATTTGTTAAATAAAACAAAAGCCTTCATAATTAACAGTCATGGTGTGGTGTGCTGGCCAGGCAGGTTTACATTCATCTCCATTAGATAGTTAAGATTATAAAGTTGTATGTTTGATGTATGATATAGATGACAGAACAGTACTATGACTCTCTCCTTACCTAACTTCTCATCAAATAAGGTACAAGTGCTAACAATAAATTCAGTAAATGGATAATTCAAAGACTTTCTGAGCATGGTGACACAAGCCACTAATTCCAGAACATGGAAAGCTGAGAGAGGACTACAAATTAGAGACCAATGTAGCAAGCATCTATATCAAAGAGGGAAAAAATAATCTTGTATGAGAAAAGGGTAATTTTGTTAAATTCAGAGACTTTTCAACTGGATGGACTGTTTGACGAGGGGGAGAATAATGCACATGCCAGAGCCACTGCAAACAAACTGCAGATACACATGCCACTTTGTGTGGTTACTGAGAATTGAATCCAGGTTGTTAGGCTTTACAGGCAAGTGCCTTGCCCAGTTCTGACTTTTTAATTCTAAAATGTTTACTTTTTTGGAACAGAGTCTTCCTATGCTAGCCCTGAACTCTTCAATGCTACAATAAGAAGTAAAAGCCACCATGTCCAACTTGAGATATTTGGTTTTCCTATTTTACGGTACATTTAATTGGTAAGTTTCTCAACTTTAAGTCAGCTCCTTTTCTCCCTAGTTCCAACTCAAAAATTACTACAAGATTTATTTACTACCTTCCTCTATAAGATGATGTGCATTCAAATACATGCTTCTGAGGCATAACTACATTCAAATATCATCTCATGTTTGATTCCTTTTGTTCTAAATGGGCTTTTCAGTGAGAATTGGGTGAGTGGCCCAGGGAGCAGAACTTCCTGTCTTATGTCTGCTGTCTTTATTTACCTTTGATTACTTAGGGAAACAGACTTCAAAAGCAAATAGATGTTTTAAAACACATAACTTTTAAACTGCCTGATGGATATTATTTCAATAGTCTACAATCCCATTTTGATCAAGTGGTTTAAAACCTGTCTGTCTTGTTTCCCTAGGATCAAAGTTTTACATTAACTCTCTTTGCGACTGATCTTATCTCAAAAGGAAAACACTGTAGAAGTGTTTAAGGTCACTGGATTGGCAAGGATTTTGTGTACAATATCGCAGGATGAGAGGCAGGACTTGCAAGCTCTCTATCTGGAAGGGCTAAATAGCCAAAGGACACAAGCAGTTCATATAATAGCAAAGCCTCCAAATAACCCCATTTAAATATAGGTAGAAAAGCTGGGCATGGTGATACACATTTAACTGAGCCCTAGGGAGGAAGAGGCAGCAGGATTGCCCCAAGTTCAAGGCTAGTTTGGGTTATATAGTGAGACCTTGTCACATAACAACGTATCAGGAGTTCAAGGGCAGCCTGGACTATATGAGATTGATCTCAAACAACAACAAATAAAACCACATAATGATATAAATGACCATCATCAGAAAGACAAAAAAGCTAGGCTTACAAAGCCTCCTGACCCAGTTTCCATTACCTAGCACCCATTCAAAGCCAGATGCTTTCATTTGTAGTGGCAAGAGATCCTGGCATGCCCATACATACACACATATATAAAGCAAAAGCAGGAAAAAAAAAGTGACACCTTCTCATTTACAACGTGGATGAAACTGTAATTTATGAAAGAAGCAAGGCATAGTGGTAATTCATAATTTCACTCATGCAGAATGTGAAAATGGTTGAAAGCAGAATGGTGTTTACAAAAACTGGGGAGAGCCAGGTGTGGTAGCGCACACCTTTAGTCCCAGCACAGAGGCAGGAGGATCACCGTGAATTCAAGGCCACCCTGAGACTACATAGTGAATTCCAGGTCAGCCTGAGCTAGAGCCAGACCCTACCTCGAAAAACAAAAAAAAAAAAAAAAAAAAACTGGGGAAAGTAGTGGGGACAGGAGAAAACCCCATGCATGGCCTCTGCAGTAGTTAGGAACAGGATTTTCAAAGCAAGTGCTCAGAACAACTAACAAAACTTCCCATGCAATCTTACCAGGTCAGCCTACCTTAGGACTGACTTCTAACTGCCCCAAGATATAACGCAGGGCACATGTGGTAGTACAGTAAGGCCTTGCTCACCTTTTCTCTCTTTTAATTTTTAAAATTTTTATTTAGGAGTGAGACAAAGAGGCAGACACAGAGAGAATGGGTGCACCAGGGCCTTAAGGTACTACAAACAAACTCTAGACGCATGTGCCACCTTGTGCATCTGGCTTACATAGGTTTTAGGGAATTGAACCTGGGTCCTTTGGCTTTGCAAGCAAGCACCTTAACTGCTAAGCCATTTCTCTAACTCACTGCCTTTTTTTTTTTTAAATCAAGATATAATGCAGGGTACACATGCACATGTAGTAGTACTCAGGGAACCTTGCTCACCTTGTCTCTCTCTTTTTCTTTCAACTTGTCCATGGAGCGCTTCAGCCCTTCTTCCATGAGGTCCATGAGGCGCACTGTTTCACCTGAACGAGTTTTAAACTTCTTCCTGAAAACCAATCAAAGTCCCAATCAAATATGCTGAAACAGACCTTTCATCTTACGCATCTTTCAATTGAAGGTTTAGGAGCTGCAACCACACTCTGCAGCACATACCTGTTACAAACAAGGGTCTTACTCTATCCACTGACTGCCAGAGGCATCAGAGAAACTCTGCTTTCCAGTGTCTCACTGCTAGCCTTCAACTAACAATGACCCATGGTGCTCTACCTTTACCACACTCCCTAACGGGATAAGAAAGCATCTACTTGGCTGTCCATTTCCAGAAAAACAGTTAAAAATACAAGTTTGCTTCTAGAACTCTTAGGTAGGCAAGCAGATTCTTTTTTCTTTTCGAGGTAGGGTCTCACTCTAGCCCAAGCTGAGCTGGAATTCACTATGTAGTCTCAGGGTGGCCTTGAACTCACAGTGATCCTCCTATATCTGCCTTCTGAGTGCTGGGATTAAAGGTGTGCGCCACCATGCCCAGCTTAGATTTTTTTTTTAATTTATTTTTATTTATTTGACAGAGAGAATGGGTGTGCCAAGGCCTCCAGCCACTGCAAATGAACTCTACACGCATCTTATGCATCTGGCTAATGTGGGTCCTGGGGATTCAAACCTGGGTCCTTTGGCTTTGCAGGCAAATGCCCTAACTGCTAAGCCATCGATGCCTCAAGCAGATTCTTTATTGCAATCATTTTCTATCCAGCTATATTAATCCCAAACACACATGCAAATTGCTGGGTGGTGTATAATGAAAGATGCTAAGACTCCATCTCTATGCAATCAACTGGGCATGGTGTATCCACTTTTTAAATTTGAAGAAAGTCTGGTCAAATGCTAGAGGAAGGCTTAATGTCTCTGCTTTGCAGTAACAGGTTCTTCCCATACTCTCTACCTGTACGTGCCTTCAACTAATGAGAGATGTCAATCTGAATTCAAACAGGGCTTTGCAAAACACAGACAATACTGACTTCAGATGCAAATGTAACTCCTATGCTGGAGCCTGGCAGGTCTGTTTTTACAGTTATCTATCAGAGCCCATATTCTATAGGCCTTTGTATGTAGACGTGGAGAAGCACCTAGCCAGTGCTATGCACAGACAGATGTTCAATAAGCAGGTGTCCAAAGAATAAGATGAGATAAAAAGATAAACTATGGGGTTGGAGAAAGAGCTTAATCTAGGTTAAGGCATTTGCTTGTGAAGCCCAAGGACCCACATTCGATTCCCCACTATGAACAAGGTGGCATATGAGTCTGTAGTTCGTTTGCAATGGCAGGAGGCCCTGGTGCGCTCATTCTATTATCTGCTTCTCCCCCCCGCCTTCCCAAAGAAATAAATATATTTTTTTAAAAAGACAAACTATATATTCTACAAACAAAAAATGTCACTAAAAAGCAGAAGGCAGATTACGTGACATTTAAAATGTTCATAATGATGAACTGCCACTGGTTAGCTTTCATTTAAATTGGTCCTTTAACAAAAATGGGCTATACTGAAATTATATGATGGTGAATGTAGAAACAATGATCTAGGAGTTCCCATACATTCATGATAAAAGAACAAAGTAAATGTGACATTTCTAAGTGTAGGAATATTACCTACATATCTGTCAAACAAACACAACTATCACTTAAGGAGCTAGGATCTCATACACCCAATAATCGTCAATTCACTAGGGTTTGTTTTTGAAGCAGGGTCTTACTCTAGCTTAGGCTGACACCGTGATCCTTCTAACTCAGCCTTCTGAGTACTGGGACTAAAAGCGTATGTCACTATGCCCAGGTATATTTAGCTTTTTTGAGGTAGGGTCTCACTCTAGCCAAGGCTCGCCTCGAACTCACAGTGATCCTCCTACCCCTGCCTCCCTAGTACTGGGATTAAAGGCGTGTGTCGCCCAGCTTTTTTCTTTCCATTTTGTACACATGTCCCTAAGAGGCTGAATCCTCTGATAGGAAAAAAGGCTTAGCTGAGTTATCTTACAGCATGAGAAGACTACAGAAATTGTGCATGTTCTGTTCTGATGCAGCAAAAAATATAAAACAAAGCCATTTCTGAAGAATATGGAGCCAGCCAGGTACCATTCCCAGCTCCAAATTTTCTACTTACTTATCTTCCCCCAGCACCACACCAAAGCCAGCATGGAACACTCGAGTTACTTCAGGGTCATACCAACCAATCATTTGAGCAGCAGCAAATATCGTCTGGAAGTGCACAGCCTATATATAGATATAAAAAAAAAAGTTGGCTGAAGAGATTGCTCAGTGGTTAAGTCATTTGCCTGTGAAGCCTAAGGACCCAGGTTTAATTCCCCAGTACCCACATAAATTGCATCTGGAGTTCATGTGCAGTGTGGCTACAGGTTTTGGCATGCCTATTCTCTCTCTTATAAATAAAAGCAAGACCATTTAAAAAATCTATATATTTCTGGGCTGGAAAGATGGCTTAGTGGTTAAGGTGCATGCCTGCGAAGTCTAAGGACCCCGGTTTGATTCTCCAAGTCCCACGTAAGCCAGATGTACATGGTGGCACGTGTGTCTGGAGTTCTTTTGCAGTGGCTAGAGGCCCTGGCATGCCCATTCTCATTTTCTCTCTCTCCTTAATAAATTAAAAAATAAAACAAAAAAATTTCTGTGGCTGAGATGGCTCAGCAGTTTAAAAAGTTTGCTTTCAAAGCCTGACAGCATGGGTTCAATTCCTCAGTACCCACATAAAACCGGATGCAAAGTGGCACATGGATCTCAAGTTTGTTTGTAGTGGTTAGAGTCCCTGTTCTCTCACTTTCTCCTTCTCTGGTTGCAAATAAATACTTTAAAAAATTCTGTTTATTTGTGAGCAGAGAGAACACGAATATGAGTGAATGAACAATAATAGGTGCTGGGGCCTTTTGACACTGCAAACGAACTCCAGATACACCAAGTCTTTGTGCATCTGGCTTTACGTGGGTACTGGAAAACTGAACCTGAACCAGTAGGCTTTGCAAGCCTTTAACAACTGAGCCATCTCCCCAGCCCTTAGCAAGACCACTGTTATACATTCTATGTTCAGAGGTATTAAATGAAGCAGGGCATAGTGGTGCATGCCTATAATCCCACCTGGGAGGTGGAGGCAGGAGTTCAAGGCCAGCCTAGGCTACATGAGACTCAGTCTCGAAACAAAACAAAACAAAAAAGCAAAAGAAGGTAGTCTTAGTGCAGAGTGCTTGCCTATCACACTCAAAGACCAGGTTTTGATTCCCAGCACAGCAATGAGTGGATGAATGAATCTATCTTCTGTCTCAGCCAAGTGGGCAGGATTTTAACTACCTGGGCTACGCAGTAAGACAAGTGAAAACAACAAAACTACTTCTAAGTCTCCCCATTATCACACTGATAGGAACAATCCTGGAGTTTAGAGACTAGGCTTTCCTAACGTGTGAAGGTAGCTAGGAGGGGTGATCCAAACCAGTACTTTCTCCAAGATACTCCAAAGCTTAGTACCTGTGACCAACTTACATGTTCCAGTGCCAAATGCCACCAATTTTACTATACTCTCTAGACAGTGGAGAGATCAGGAAGACAGACCATAGATAAATCTAAAACCTTACTTGTCCATTGTCCACCACATAGATAATCATATCTGCTTTTTCTTCAAATAACCTTTGTTTGATAGCAGCAAGGTCAGATGTGTCGTAAGTATAGCCTCCATCTGATTTCACTATGGTTAACGGTACAGAACACCCTGGGACAAACACAATCTTTCTGCCATCATCCACTTGCACGAATCCTAGCAAGAAAAAAAAGAAAAACTTTATTAATGCTAAAAAGACTCTGAAGGAAGAGGAATGCTAGCATAGTCTAGAACTGACTACCCAAACACCTGGTCATTCTATGAATATTTTAGAAGACAAAAATAAAAGACCTTAGGAATCACAGAACTCCTGATCCCAGGATCCATTAGAAGCCTTAGGAAATGGCTACTGCCAACGTTGATTATCAAGTCCAGCTGTCCTACAGTGATCTGCCCCCACTACATTTGGTTTCTGCACTCTCCATACAACACTTCAACAAAAATACCTGCTCTGCAGGCCCTAAATCTCAAGCTCAGTGCTTTCTTTTCTGACTGGAGATACTATCTTCCCCTAGGAAAAAGACAGCGTGCACAAAGCAAGCAGGTCATTGCACTTGTCAGCCAGAGAATCTTCTTTCCATTGCTCATCTGTGTTTCCTTAGGGTTGAGAGTGTCTCGCTGATTTAGGAGTCTGCTGTTTGTGTGAGCCCCAGCAATTTTCCATTCCCCTCAGGACTGGAGTTCTAGTACTGCGTGGCCATGACCACCATTTGTGTGGGTGCTAGGGATTGACCTCAAGTGGTCGCAGGCCCTCTAGCTTGCCTGGGAGGCACTCTTGACTGCTCAGCCATCTCTTCAAGCCTCTACATGGTAACTTTATACAGTAAATAATTCTACTCTCTACTATACTGATACTCGTTCATTGCTGTGTAATTCACAATGGCAAGGAAAGGGAATCAGCCTAGATGTCCATCAATGGAGGAAGGGATAATGAGAACGTGGCACATGTATACAATGGCTTTTCATTCAACCATAAAGAAAAATAAGGTTATGAAATTTACTACAAAATGGAACTGGAAAACCTATCAAATGAGGCTCAGAAAGATAAAACTGCATGTTCTCACTCACATGTGGATCTTAGCTTAAGAATCTTTATACATGTGCAAGTGTGTTATGGTGGGAGATAGCCTGGAAACTTGAAATGACCTATGCGAGGGGGAAAAAAGACTTCAAGAGAGAAGGGTAGGTAAAGCAGGAAGTCTTTTTTATTTTTTTGGTTTTTGAGGTAGGATTTTGCTCTAGCCCAGGCTGACGAAATTCACTATGTAGTCTCAGGCTGGCCTCGAACTTACAGCAATCCTCCTATCTCAGCCTCCTGAGTGCTGGGATTAAAGGCGTGCACTACCACGCTTGGCTGTGAGCTCAGAACTTCTATTTGAGAGAGGCAGGCTTATAGAATGGACATGCCAGATGCATGTGACACCTTGTGCATCTGGCTTATGTGGGTACTGGAAAACTGAACCTGGGTCCTTAGGCTTTGTAGGCAAGTGGCTTAACCTCTAAACCATCTCTCTCTCCAGCCCAAGGCAGGCGATCTGAAGTGATGTGAAAGAGGCAACACTGATGGGAGGGAGGGAGGTGAAAACAGTAGGGGGCAGGGAGACGGGGCAGAGGAGGGCTACAAAGCTAGCCTGGAGCTGGAGGAAAGGCTCAGCAATTAAAGGCACTTGCTTGCAAAAGCCTGACAGCCTGGGTTCAATTCCCCACTATTCATGTTAAATCAGATGCAAAGTAGCGCATGTGTCTGGAGTTTATTTGCCCCCTCTCTTCTTCCTTTCAACTTACAAATAAACAAAACATTTTTTAAAAAAGTGCTGGATGTGGTGTATGCCTTTAATTCCAGCACTTGGAAGGTAAAGTTAAGAGGATCACTGTGAGTTCGAGGCCAGCCTGGGCTAGAGCAAAACTTTACCTCAAAGAGAAAAAAAAAAAAGCTAGGCTGGACTATGTAAAACCCTGCCTATCCTGCCTAAAAGAAAAACTATAGGGGTGGGGAGATGGGACAGGACAAAGTTCTATACACAGGAGTGTCTCAGGAAACAAATGGAAAAGAAATGCCTGCACACTACCATCCTCCAACCTCTAAAGAAGTCACCTTCAAAGCCCTGAGGATCAATAGCTATTGCAGCTACCAGGGAAATTAGAGTCTGATGATCAGGCTACCAATACCTAAAACCCACTCATCAATCCCAGCATCACAAACACAGCCAGTCACGCATCACTTACACTCCTGCAAAGAAATCCATGGTGGGAAAATACAGCACAGCAAACACAAGGCAGAACTATGAATCCTCTTTACAAGCACAGGCAAAGTTGGGCATGGTGTACATGTTTGTTATTGGCCGAGGATATCACCATTAGTTCAAGACCAGTCTGGCTAAAGGGTGAGACTGTCTCCAAATGCAAGCAGAGGAATGACGTTTTATTTTTATTTTTTTTTAAATAAATTTTTGAATGAGAGGCAGAAAGAGAGAGACAGACAGCAGAAATCGGCGCACCAGGGCCTTTCAGCCATTGTGAACAAACTCCAGATGCATATGCCCCTTGTGGCACATGTGCGACATTGTGTGCTTGTGTCACTGCATCTGGCTACCTGGGACCTGGAGGTTCGAACATGCGTTCTTAGGCTTCCTAGGCAAGTGCCTTAACTCCTAAAGCCATCTCTCCAGCTCTGTTATTATTATTTTTTTAATGTTTACAATTGTGTGAGGGAGGGAAAGGGAGAGAGAAGGAATATGAATTGGCATGCCAGGGCCTCCAGGCACTGCAAATGAACTCCAGACACATGCAATACCTTGTGCATTTGGTTTACCTGGGTCCTGGGGAACCAAACCTGGTGGGTCCTTAGGCTTTGCAGGCAAGCGCCTTAACTGCTAAGCCATCTCTCCAGCAAACACAGCTCAGTGGTAAAAGCACTTGGGAGGCAGAAGCAGGAGGACTACCCTGAGTTCAAGGCTAGCATGGTCTTACACAGCAAGACCCTGTCTCATCAAAAAAGAAATTATTTTCTTGGAGTAATAATGTTATTGTGATTTTTTTTTTTTTGGTTGTTGTTGGTTTTTCGAGGTAGGCCCAGGCTGACCTGGAATTCAAACTCACTGCAATCCTCCTACCTCCCAAGTGTTGGGATTAAAGGCAAGTGCCACCATGCTTGGCTCTTGGTAAAACACTTGCTTACAAAGCCTGCTGTCAGGGTTCAGTTCCCAAGTACTCATGTAAAGCTACATATATACAGTAGCAAAAGCATCTAGAGTTCCTTTGCAGTGGCAAGAGGTCTTGCCACACCCATTGTCTCTCAAACAAATAAATGTGTGTGTGTGTGTATATATATGTATATATATGTATACACACACACACACACACATATATATAGAGAAGAGAGCACGTGCATGGGTGCACATGGTGCTTACCTTTATCTTCAAATTCCTTTACAACATCATGCATTCTATCTTGATAGAAGGATTCTCCTCTCTCTATTAAAGTGATGTCCAATGCATCATAGATTTTATTAAACTCTAGGGAAGAAAATAAAGTAAATAAAATTTAAACAAAAGGGAAACACATCTAATATTCAGAGAATCCTAATTAAAACATTCAGAAGGAAATCAATCACATAAAAAAGTATGATATAGAACACTTTATATTGTGCTGCTGCCATTTGGGAAAAGAATATGGTAAAATTTAATAAACATTCTGAGGTTTGGGCTGGAGAGATGGCTTAGCAGTTAAGGCACATGCCTGTGAAGCCTAAGGACCTTGCAAGGTTCAATTCTCCAGGTCTCATGTAAACCAGATGCACATGGTGGCACAAGTGTCTGGAGTTCGTTTGCAGCAGCTAGAGGACCTGGTGTGCCCATTCTCATTCTCTTCTCCCTGTCTCTAATAAATAAATAGAACTTCATGTAAAGCTTTTTAATAATTCATAAAAGAAAAAAATGTAAGCAAGGAGGCGCAGATGCAGTTCAGTGGTAGCACATCTGTATAACACTTGAGGCCCTGGGTTCCCTCCCCAGCACTACAGAGGACATGTCAATAAGCTGTGCATGAAGCTCAATTGACAGAGTGCTTGCCCAGCACTCACAAGGGGAAAATAACATAACCAAGGCTGCTCGACCGGCGGAGGCGCTGGGCTGCGTGCGGCGTCCCAGCTCCATGCTGGGGACATGGCGCCCTGGGCCAAGAGCAAGGCCCACACAGCTACGATCACTATGACCAAGGGCGTCTCCTCAAGGCACCCTGTTGTGACAAGCTGTATACCTGCTGATTGTGTCATGATAGCAATGAAGATCACTAGCTAGATCGCTTCAAAGTAAAGGAAGTGCAGTGCATCAACTGAAAAAAATCCAGCATGCCCAACTGACTTGTGAAGAATGTAGCACATTATTTGGAGAGAATTACTGCAGGATATGTCATCTGTTTGACAAAGATAAGAAGCAGTATCATTGTGAAAACTGAGGAATTTGTAGGATTGGTCCAAAGGAAGATTTTTCCCCACTGTTTGATGTGTAACTTAGCCTAACTATAAATCTACAAAGAAAACACAAATGTATTGAAAATGTTTCTCGGCAGAACTGTCCAATGTTTGGAGGACATTCATACATTCCGTGTTGTTGCTCATATGTTGCCATGTGGACATGTTTTACATAGAACGTGTTATGAAAAAATGTTGAAAGAAGGCTCCAGGTGTCCACTGTGCATGCAGTCTGCTGTGGATATGAGCAGATGTGGAGTTGGCACAGACGCCCATGCCGTCAGAGTATCAGAACATGACTGTGGATATTCTCTGCCATGACCGATCCACAGTCCTGTTTCGTATTTTAGGAATGACGTGTACTATACTACTCAAGCTGGAAAGCAGAGAGTTTCCCTGGATCAGCAGTGACCAAGGCTGTCCTTCACTGGAGACTCAGCGTTTGTCATATAGATAAACGTCTGTGTAAAAGTATCCTGTTATTAGTATGTATCATGACATATGTATTAGAGCTGTGTTTTATACTAGTGGTACAGCATAAAACCATATATATGTACTTATGCCTTCAAGGCCTGGCCAGAATGACCACAGTGCTGTATTGGAGGAAAGTCTGTGCTTGTATTGCTGGGAAATTCCTTGAGTATCAGTTGTTTTGAAGCCAGTGGTGCTTGGCCCTGAGGTGGTCACATTTACAGAAATTTTTATATTTTCGTAGAACTTTGTTGAAGTGATACTGCATGCAGAGTACATTCCAAGTTCCTGATAGAACTGCACTTGATTTTAAGGGCTGGATTATAATAAAATCTACTATTATTTGTTAAAATCTACGTACATATATGTCTTCAAATTTTCTAAGACAGCTGTTTGGATCCTAGAAGTAAATTTTAATGTAATAAAATAATAAAAGGTTATAATGAAAAAAAAAAAAAAAAAAGAACATAACCAAAACCAGAACCCTAAATCCCCAAACAACAAAAACTGAAGATCAGTCCCAAGTAAGGACTCAAGCACACTATGCACGATAGTGCTGGGTGAACAGAGCTCAGCTCACCTTGGCGGGAGACATCACAGATGAGTTTCCAGGCTTGGATAATATCGGGGTTTTTGCTCTGAAGCAGAACCACACACTGGTATGCTCGCTTCTTAAATTCCTCCTCAGTATCAAATCTCTTCTTAGATTCCTGTTTCAAAAAGGTCTATAAGAGCCAATCCTACATCTCTAATAGATTACTTATTGCTAAGTATACGCACACAGGAAAAGGAGTCAGAAAGCAAGAACAAGTACTTTTCTTCAACAGTCAAATTAGTTCTAAAACGGGGAGGGGGGCAGTTTGCGAGTTGAGTGTACTAGTATTTACCTACGATACTAGCATTTGGGAGGTGGAAGTAGAATCAGGAGTTCAAGGTCAGGTACAGACAAAATAGTGCTGGCCAATATATACAATGTTCATTATTACTATGGTTTCTATTTTGCCTATGTTTGCAAATTTCAATTGTAAAAAAAATTAAAAGTATGGTGGGCTGGGGACATGGTTCAAGTAAGTAAATTTTGTGAAACAGTTTTCATTTGCAGCATCACTATGGCCAGGCCAGTGTATGTGAAAAGCTTCATGTGTGTTAAGTTCAACAATGGTGCAAACACAACCTTCAAATTTTTACCAACTTTGATGTAACACTATTTCATTACAAAGTAACTACAAATTCTGTTTAGAACTTCATAAGGAAAACAGATAATTATGAGTGGTAGACACACAAAAACATGTAACAAATGGAACCAAACCTTATAAAAGGCCTGAAGATCCCCAATAGGAGGTGAAACTGTCAGATAATCTGGGAATTTATCTTGCAAGTGAGCGATGAGCATGCCAAACTGAGTGCCCCAGTCTCCCACGTGGTTTATCCTAATTCCAACCACAGAACATGAGATAAGCTTTAAAATGAAAAGATGTTACATAAAATCCCATTACAAGCCATTGGGCGTGTCAGCATATCACACTTACTAATGGCTGGTTATTTGGTTGTCTCCTCAACCTGACTGCTAACTGCTGGCCTTTGTCTCTTACATGCAGCCCTGCACAATCCATAGAAGTAGTCTGCAGAGTAGATACTAGGATTTGCTGCGTGGATAAATTTATCAGTGGACTATAAACTGTCCTGAATAGCTAATTAGGACAAAGACAGATGAGTCAACATTAGTCCCACAGTTTTGTGAAAGTTTAACTTTCAGCCAATTATTTTAGAACAGTTTAGAGAAACGGTTCCTAAATGTCAATAGACAAAATGCTTCGTTCTCTGCTTTTCTTAAAGACTAAAACACCAGATTGTATCTGGATGACGAAGCTTGTTTATCACTATAGCTTACTTTATTTGCCTAGTTTCCTAGCTGCTGCTGGAGTAATCTTTCATTAGACCTCAATGCTCTACTAGTTAGAATAAAATCCCAAATCCCACCCTGGCCTACAAGACCCAATATAATGTATTTCCTGCCTAGACCTCCCTGAATACTAGAAGATATGCCCTTGATATAAGAGAGGCTCGCAAGAAATAGGAGCAAAACAAAAGGAGATTAACCTTTAGTTCCACCGGAGGGTCCAAAGAATTACAAAAACTTAGTAGAGGAGGGGTACAGGACAGTTTTAAAAGCTTACAGGGTGACTGCTCGGTCATAAAAGCAAAACTAAGCTTATGAACTAGGGTCAAAGGCTCCTCTCAAGTAAGAGGTTTCATTTTCTTAAGAATTTTCAAAAGAGAATCAAGAGCACACACCTTAGCACATCATATCCTGCAAATTCAAAGAGGCGAGACATACTCTCTCCTATGATGGTTGACCTAAGGTGGCCCACATGCATCTCTTTAGCTATGTTAGGAGAGGAAAAGTCAACTATAACCTGAAATAGAAAAAAAAAATATTTTATACATTTCATTTTTTTTTCTTTTTTAAATGTGTAGCCCAGACTGGCCTCAAACTCCTGATCCTCGTACCTCTGCCTCCCTAGTGCTGGGATTAAAGGCGTGTGCGTGTTTTAAAGTATTTTATTTATTTGGGGGTGGGGAGAGAAACAGAGAGGGAGGAAGAGAGAGATAATGGGCACATCAGGGTCTCCAGCCACTGCAAACTAATTCCAGATGGATGTGCCACTCTGTATATCTGGCTTATGTGGGTACTGGGGAATTGAATCTAGGTCCTTAGGCTTCACAGGTAAGCACCTTAACCACTAAGCTCATTCACTCTCTCATTTCATGGTCTCACTCTAGCCCAAGATAACCTGGAACTTACTCAGACCTCACCCTCCCAAGTGCTGGGATTAAAGGCATGTGTCCCCAAGCCCAACTCCAGCAAGATTTTTAAAAGGGCACATACATTTTATTCCGCTAATATTTAATAGAAACCAAGATTGAAATGGTTTGGGTTGTAATTCACATATGATAGATTTTTCTTATGGATCTAGCTATACATTGTTAACCGAAAAAGCATCAGACTAAGTTATACAAATTACTGGTGATTTCAACAATATTTGTATAATTACTTCACATGCCTTATGGAATGGGGTGAAAAAATTATAAAACCTATCAGAAACACTACTTCATATTTACACTCATGATCTCAAATACTAATTTACTAAGTAAGTCAGAGTCATTCCCAATAATAGCTTTTCCCATACACTTCTAAAAGATGAAGATATTAATAAAAGAAGACCCATATACCTTTTTATTCTCTCCAAGGGCAGGTAGTTGCACCCCATTGACTAGGAGATTGGTCAACTGTTCTGAAACAAAATCCTTTCTCAAGTGGACATTAATGAAACCTAAAGGGACAATAGAAAAGATATCAGTCTCCCGTCTTGAGTGATTAAGTATTCTCAAGGAGTTGCCTGCTGAATGTCACTTGTGCTGGCTCCAGAATAGACTCTGATAGAACCCTTCAGGATCCCAACACCACCGAGGCCTTCACTCCAGTCCTCTGGTAAGCTCCTGCTTCAGTACTTACTTCAAACTTCACCTTCTTCCGAAAACTCACTACTTATCTCAGGGACCACCCACTGTCCACAAATGATTTGTCATAACAGAAACCACAGGGCCATCTTGTCAATAACCGAGCCATTATGAATCCCCTTCTGTGGATCACAGACAGGCAAAGTAACCCATCCAAGAATAGGCAACCGGGGTGGGAGCTGAGCCTAGATGGAAACCTGAATTGCTACCTGAGGTGGTTTGAAGGTAAAATGTCCCCCTTGGTCCATGGGTTTGAACACTAGTTAGTAGCGTGTCTGTGAAGGTTATAGAGCCTTGTCAGAAGAAATCTGTCACTAGGAGGTGGGCCTTGAGGTTACCCTGGGCCTCTTGCATGCTAGGCAAACCCTCTATAACTAAAATATATCCCTATCCCCTTGAAAATTTCGAGGCAAGGTCTTCCTAAGTTGTTCCACATGGCCTAGAATTTACATTCCTCCTATCCTACCCCTGAGCAGATGGGATCACAGGTGTGCACCGCAATCACCAAGTTTAAAAAAATTTTTTTGGCCATGTTAGAGCTCAAACCTAAGAACCTTGCAACATGCTGAGCAAACATTTTATCACTAAGGTACACTCCCAATCCAGTTATGTAGGCTTCAATGCAGCTTTTAAAAAGAAACAAGTACTCAAGCTGGGTGTGCAAGCTCACACCTGTAATTCTAGCACCCAGGAGGCTAAGGTGAGCACAAGGCCAGCCTGGTCTACAGAATTAGACTCTTATATCAAAATGCAAACAAAACAACTCCCATCCTCCAAAACAAACGCAAAAAATGTCTCACAATTATCCATACAGCTATTATGGAAGCCAACTAATGGGACTGAGGAGGTGATTAAGTGAGTTAAGAAGCCTGTCTTCCCAGCTTCGCTTAGGGGAGTGGACACAAGACAATCACTGGGGCTTGCTAGCTAGCTAACCCAGCCTAAGTAGTAAACTCGGCATTTATTTACACTCTTTCTCAAGGTGAAGAGTGTCCGAAGAAAACTCCCAACAATGACTTCTGGCCTGCACATGCCACATGTACATCCCTCTTCCATGAACAAGTGTAACACATGCATGCACACCACACACGCATATATGCCCCCCCCATTCCCCCCAAAAAGCTAACATCATACCAGGACCAGCAATTTCAACTTTTTCAATATATTCGTTGTTTGGCAGGTGTTTGGTAATGTTTTCAGCAATTTCTCTTGGATTCACTTTCTGTTCTTTCGTTTTGAGCATCTACAATATAAAACATTTCCTCTCGTTACAAATAGATTTCACCAAGCTTCTTGGAAATGTGTAAGTGCCAAAGTGTGCAATGCTTTTGGTACAATACTGATCAACGTCCAGTCACCTGTGCATGGGTAAGTTACAGTGTTAACAGTGCTGACAGGGAAAACGGCAAAGCCACACATCTCCATTTCAAAATGAATTGCATACATATCACGTAGAAGTTTTGTGTGTTCATGTCACATGTCTGTGGAGGCCAGAGGACAGCCTTCACTGTTGGCCCTTGGGCACCACCAACCTGTTTTGAGAGAGGGCTTCTCAGTGGCCTGTAACTTGCCTACCTGGGTTAGTCAAGCTGGCCAACATACCCCAGGGATCCACTTGTCTCCACCTCCCTGAGATTACAAGTTTGCACCATGTGGTAGTTTGAATAGATGGCCCCCAATATATTCAGTGTTTTATTAGCTTGTAGTTTGCATCTGCAGCCACCTGGCTGGAGGAGGGGTCACTGCGTAGATCTTAGGGTCCAGCCCTAAGATGTGTTGGTGGGTTTGAAATTCCAATCTAAAGCTATACAAAATGCCTAGTTCCACCTGGAGTTCCTGAAGTGTGCTGTGTGGCTTTTGGCTTGTGGCTTTTCTCTCTCTGCTTGGAGCTATGACAGCAGGGCCAGCTTCATCTGTCATTATGGGACTTCCCCTGGATCTGTAAGCTTCAATAAATATCCCTTCTTCCATAATTTTTTTATTTAGTTAATTTTTGTATGGGTTTTGAGGATCAAACTCTGGTCCTCATATTTGCAAGGCAAGCACTTTACCCATTGAGCAATCTTTCCAGTCCCATACCTGGAACTTTTAAATGAAGATATAACAAGGTTTAGTACTATGCAGCCTGAGTCCAGTATATTCACATTTCTAATTTTCAAATTATCATGTCTAATATTAAGACTTAAGACTCTCGGGCTGGAGATGTAGTTGAGTGGTTGAGTACTTGTCTAGCATGTGTGAGGCCTTTGGTTTGAACCCCAGCACCATGAAACAAATGCAAATCCCACTGTGCTCTTCCAGAAAGCTCAAGAGCAAACATTTCCTAATCAAAAAAGACAGACAAAAGCCAGGTGCAACAAACTACACACAGAACAGATGACGAAGCTACTGAGAATGGGAAACTGCTCTGCCTACAAATGAAATACAACTACCACTGTGGTATATGCCTGTAATCCCAGTAATAGGAAAAATGAAGACAGAAAGATCTTTGAGAGTTTGAGGCCAACCTTGGCCTATATAGAGACCTTGTCTCAAAAAAATAAACAAATAAATAAATAAAACAGAAAAGAAAAATAAACACATAAATAAGCCCATTTCAAAAATATACTACTTTTACCACACATTCAATGGCTATGTTAATTAGCAATTTGTTAACTTCTTTTTTTCTGGGGGGGCTGCCATGTAGCCTTCCTTGGCTGGCATGATATTCAGTATGTAGCTTAGGCTGTCTTCAACTTGTGGCAATCCTCCTGCCTTAGCTCCCAGTTTGCTGGGATTACAGATACAAGCGACCTGACTTGGTAGTAATTTAAGTCTTCATTTCACTTCCTAGCAGCCACTGACCACATATAGCAATCCTGATACAGCAACAGCACCAAAACAAAACAGTACTAAACACGGCCCTTAAATGTTGAAGAGAAAAAAAATCCAGATTTGTGCTTTAAAAAAATTAAAACATGGGCTGGAGAGATGGTTTAGCAGTTAAGGCGCATGCCTGCCAAGCCTAAGAACCCGGTTCCAATCTCCAGGTCCCACGTTTAGCCAGATGCAAAGTGGCGCAAGGGCGCAATGCCGCACTTGACCACAAGGGGCGCGACGCACCTGGATTTCATTCTCAGCAGCTGAGAGACTGCTGGCATGCCCATCTCTGTCTCCCTCTCCGTCTCTCTCAAAAAAAAAAAAAAAAAAAAAAAAAAAAAAAAAAAATATATATATATATATATATATATATATATATATATAAACATTTATCATTTCTCTTTCCTTCTCCCTTTCTTTCTTTTGTCATACTGTGGAGAACTCAGGACCTTGTGTATATGAGGCAAGTCATTTATTACTGAGTTATCTTCCCACCCCAAAGTTTTCCCACCCCAAACTATGGAAAATGCTGTTAGAGACAACAATTAGCTGTTATTTATGTTAAAGGGAATAAAGATTGTACCCAGCAGAATCAAGTCAGGCAAGCCAGTCATAATAAAGGATCCATCACCTGAGAAATACCCATGGCACTGTTACACTGATAGTCACCAAATCTAGGCTGCTGACTTGGCGTCACTATGAGAGGAGGGTTGTCCAAGTCTGGATATGCAGCCTTAATGGCACAACCGAAGACCGCCTGCAGGCGGCTGTTGATGTTGATCATGTTTGTAGTGGGTCTCTTCCTTTCTGCCTGAAGACTCTGCAGGAAAAGAACAGGACCATGTCAGGGAAGTAGGACACCACCAGACAAAACTTCCCCAGACACTATGAGAACCCTTCAAATATTCTGAGGACAAGTAGAAGGGAGTGTGTGGAGACATGGAATAGGATTCTAACACATGCACGGGAAATTCTGAGGTCTTTCTACATTTGTCTCATCAGAACAGAAACTGGGAGCAAAAGAAGAAACTGGATGTTATCAGCTTCTCCAAAGCTCTGAGAAAAGACAGGTATAAAATCACTCTAAATTATATCAAGCACTGGAAGCGAAAGTTCAATGAACAAAAAATTAAAAAGGTAAAAAAAGCATCATGCTTGACCTCCCCAAGGCATGCAAGGAAAGAGGACAGTGAATTTGTCACCAACCAGAAAAGCAGGTTTTGTCTTACTATAAATAACCCCTGTTGGCCATTTTCTTCTAAGTAGAACATACTCATTTAAGATAGCATATAATTAATCCTATTATTGCGTTTATCACCAAATTACTGTCTCCACAGCCAGACTGCTGGATGCAGTTGAGTATCTCATCCCTGCTTCTATCCACTCAATCTACCACTGCACCTGCCATCTACAAAAAAAAAAAAAAAAAAAAAAAAAAACACAACCCCAAACCAAAACCAAACAAAACAAAACCACCTCTGCACTCTGAAGTCTGAGGTGGGAATATCGCTGTGAGCATGAGGCCAGTCTGGCTAAAGAGCGAGTTCCAGGTCAGCCTGGACTAGTGACACTCTGACCCCTGCCCCACAAAAGCAGTGAGGCAGGAGGGCTGCTTCACTTTTCTAGGCCAGCTAGGGGTACAAAGTGGGACCTGCTCTCAAAAGGGAGGGGACAAAAGCTGGGCATACTGGCATATGACTGTAGTCCCAACTACTTGAGAGGCTGAGGTAGTAATGTTTCTAGGCCAGGCTAGACAAAAGTGTGAAAGCTCATATATAAATGGGGGATATAGATAGCATGTGAAAGGCCCTGGGTTCAGTTGCTAGCACCTCACTCCCATAGGAAAGTGAACATATGCTTTTAATAGAATGCAAATGGAAATGATGCCTCTATAGCAATCACAAAAAAAAAATTAAAAAATCTTCTTGTGGTGTTGGGGAATGAACTTAAGGCCTCATGCATGCTAGGGAACTGCTCTACCAACTAATCACAGTCTTACATTAATCAAAGTGTCAAAGCTAGGCCTGGAGGCACATGCCTGTAACCCTATTACTTGGGAGGCTGAAGCAGGAGGATTACCGTAAGTTCAAAATTGGTCTGGGCTACACAGCTGAGTGCCAGGCTAACCAGGTCTACAGAGCAAAACCCTGTCTCAAAAGAACAAAACTTCCAAAGAGCACTGTATAAAGTATGAATAACAACAGAGGAAAAGCTACCAGGTGAATCCGGGCTGTGTCAGGGCTGGCATTAAGTGCTATAATGCATCACCTCCACACATCATCATCTACACAACAAAACTGATTTTATCATTATTTCCATATGCACTAGTGATTAGTCTGGCCAAAAAAAGTAATTCACAATCAGGGGGCTGGAGAGAGGCTCAGCGGTCAAGGCACTTGCCTGCAAAGCCTAATGACCTGAGTTCGATTCCCCAGTACCCATGTAAAACCAGATGCACAAAGTGGTGTATGCATCTGGGGTTCCTTTGCAGCCGCTAGAGGCCTTGGCATGTCCATTCTCTCTCTCCCTCTTTGCTTCACCATCCAAGTGCTGGTATTACAAGTGTGAGCCATTATGCCTAGCCAATCTCAAGTTCATCAGTAACTGACTGACTCTTCTGCGTGATAGCTTACTAAAAAAAAAAAAAAAAGGAGCCCCTCCCGTTGGGTGTGGTGGTGCACATTCGGGAGGCAGGCAAAGGTAGGAGGAGCACCATGAGTTCAAGGCCACTTTGAGACTACATAGTGAATTCCAGGTCAGCCTGGGCTAGAGTGAGACCCTACCTCAAAAACAAAAAATAGGGCCGGAGAGATGGCTTAGTGGTTAAACGCTTGCCTGTGAAGCCTAAGGATCCCGGTTCGAGGCTCCATTCTCCAGGACCCACGTAAGCCAGATGCATAAGGGGGCACTGCATCTGGAGTTCGTTTGCAGTGGCTGAAGGCCCTGGCACACCCATTCTCTCCCCCCCCCTCTCTCTCTCTCTCTCTCTACCTGCCTGTTTCTGTATCTCTCTCTCTCTCAAATAAATAAATAAAATATTTAAAAAAACAAAAAATAAAAATAAATAAAATAATAAAAAAAAATGGAAAGGCATGCTTTTCACAATCTAAAGATATTCAATAACAAATACTATTTAGATATGATCTTTCCAGGCATGGTGGTGCATGCCTTTAATCCCAGCACTCAGGAGGCAGAGGTAGGAAATCACCAAGAGTTCGAGGCCAGCCTGAGACTACACAGTGAATTCCAGGTCAGCCTGGGCTACAATGAGACCCTACTCCAAAAAGCAAAAACAAAAAAAATCTTAACTCCCAAAATTTACTATAAATTTTAATTTGTTATTTTTTTAATGATAGAATGGGCATGCAGGGCCTTTAGCCTCTGCAAACAAACTCCATGTGCATGTGCCACTTTGTGCATCTGGCTTACATGGGTCCTAGGGAATCAAACTTGGGTCCTTTGGCTTTGTAGGCAAGTGCCTTAACCCCTAAGCAATCTTTCCAACTCCTAATTTCTTTTTATTTTTAAAGGATGAAATACTTGTGTGTATTCTTTGTGAATATATACATAGACACAAAACCCACTGCAAAGCCAGAGTACCTGGGGTTTGATTCCCCCAATACCCATGTAAGCCAGATGCACAAGGTGATACATGCATCTGCAGTTTGTTTGCAGTGACTGGAGGCTCTGGCGTGCCCATCCTCTTCCTCTCTCTCAAATAAATACATTAAAAAAACTTGTTAGCTGAAGATGACCTTGAATCTCTCCTTGATCATCCTGCCTCTACTTCCCAAGTGCTTTTTATTTATGATTTTTTGTTGTTTGTTTCAGAAAGCTCAGGCTGGCCTCAGTCTCTGCAATCCTCCTGCTCAACCGCCCAAATATTGGATTAGAGGTAACGCACAGGTCTGGCTCTTAACACCTGATCTTACACGTGCAAGTCCTTTTCTCCCTCCAAATGGCAAGCTCCATGAGGGAAAGAGAAACCTCACCTGGCTGTAATTACATTACAATTGTAATTGTTAGCACCTAGGAGGCTGAGCTAGGAAGACTGACACAAGTTAGAGGCCAGCTGTGCTACATGGCAAGATACTACCTCAAAAAAAAACATCCTATCTTGGGCTGGAGAGATGGCTTAGCAGTTAAGGCATTTGCCTGCAAAGCCAAATATTCCCAATTCCATTCTCCAGGACCCACATAAGGCAGATGCACAAGGGGCATAGGTGTCTGGAGTTTGTTTGCAGTGGCTGGAGTCCCCAGTTGAGTCCGTTCTCCACCCACCCCCCAAATAAATTAAATAAAATATATTTTTAAAAAATCCTATCTTGCTGGCCGTGGTGGCACATGCCTTTAATCTCAGCACTTGGGAGGCAAAGGTAGGCGGATTGCCATGAGTCTGAGGCCATCCTGAGACTACATAGTGAGTTCCAGGTCAGCCTGAGCTAGAGTGAGACCAAAAAGAAAAAAAAATTCCTATCTTGTTACAATCACCCATTACAATTACCATGATATATCCATTCTGAAAAACCTCACATTATGCAGAAATATACTAGCTCCTGAGGAAAGTAAACTATGGGTTCCTTTAACAGCACTGTTGTCATAGCAATCTTAAAATCAATCACATGTGGGGAAAAGACATCTGTAAGACCTAAGAAGTACTAAGTAATTCTGAGTCATTTTAAAAATATTTATTTATTTATTTATGAGAGGAAGATAGAGGATGGGTGTACCAGGGCAAACAAACTCCAGACACATTCACTACTTTGTGTATCTGCATCTGGCTTTATGTGGGTACTGGGGAATTGAACCAAGGTCCTTAGGCTTTGTAGGCAAGTGCCTTAACTGCTGAGCCATCTCTCTAGACCAGTAACTGTAAATCTTTCTCTTAAAACACAAAAAGGCTGCTCACCGGAAAGGAGCTAACAAAAATTTTGGAGCCGGGCATGGTGGCACATGCCTTTAATCCTAGCACTTGGGAGGCTTGAGGTAGGAGGAGCCTCTCGAGTTTGAGACCCACCCTGAGACTATATAGTGAATTCCAGGTCAGCCTGGGCTACAGTGAGACCCTACCTCAGAGAAACCTAAAAAATGAAATGTGAAGTTAAAGAGAAAAAGGGTAAAACACCTAGCAAACAGATGATCACCTGCTACATGTTTCCAAGTCACTTTGTGGCCCCAGAGAACTCAGGGGAGGACAGAAGAGTGCCTTTTTGTTTGGCTTTTCTCTTTAGTTGTGTTGTGTGGTACAGTCAAAGCATTGCGAGGCAAAGTATTTGGGAACCAATGCATTTTTCTCATTTGACTATTCCATCTGCACATGGAAGCTTATTTGCATTAAGAGTACTTCCTTTTATAGACTTCTCCTGCCCTTATCCCAGAAGAGGTATTTAATAAGACTTTTGATTTAAGATAAATACAAGTACAGGCATGGTGGGACACACCTTTAACCCTAGAACTTGGAGGCAGAGGTAGGAGGATTGCTGTGAGTTTGAGGCCAGCCTCGGACTAGAGGGAGTTCCTGGTCAGTCTGGGCTAGAGTGAGACACCAAAAAACAAAAACCACACACACCCAAAAGAAAAAAAGTAAATACAACAGAGGGTTCAGTATACTGCTTCAGGATTTATACTGAATTAAATATGAACGCACTACAAATGATATAAGCAGAGAGTGAGATTCTTTAGGGAAGATTCCATGAAAAACATCTTATGACATGCTATCTGAAGCCCAGCAGATCTCAAACAGGTAATAAAAGTCTTCATACGAGTGGAGGAGGGAGTCTATGATGAGTAAATTGAGGCAGCTTTAGGAGAAGAAACCTGCCTGAAATTGACACACATGGAATAATTATGGGAATGAGGAAATACTTTGGGATATGTCATCAGCAAACTTGCAAATCAGGCTACAAAGCTGAAGCTCTTTCTCTCTGTTATTAACAAGACTGATAACCACTGCTGTTAACCACTGGGTCACAAGGCTGTTAAAACCTAGGCATGGTGGCACACGCCTGTAATTCCAGCACTTAGGACATAGGGGCAGAAGGACCACTCCTAGTTCTAGATAAGCCTGGTCTATATAGTTTCAAGCCAGCCAGGGCCACAAACCGTTTCAAAAGTAAACAAAACAAACAGAACCAAAGGGCTGGAAAGATGGTTTAGTGGTTAAGGCACTTGCCTGTAAAGCCTAAGGACCCAGGTTTGATTCTCCAAGGTCCCACGTAAGCCAGACACACTAGGTGGCATATGTGTCTGGAGTTCATCTACAGTGGCTAGAGACCCTGCAGCACCCATTTTCTTTCTCTATTAAATAAAAATAAATTTTAAAAAATTCCTGGGGAAAAAAAAAAAAACTTGGGAGGCAGAGGTAGGATTGCTGTGAGTTCAAGGCCTGAGTCTACAGAGTGAATTCCCCACCTTCAAACAAAAACAAGAACAAACCCCAAAACAAAAACAGACTATTAAGCAACACAGCACAAGCCTCATGGGGGAAAAAAAAGTTTTAAAAATTAAGTGGAACACTCCCCCCAACATGATACTAGAAAATATAAACAAAAAGAAAAATTTTAAATAACCAACTTAGTGCAAAACAGCTGCTCTAAGTTGGTTATTTTACAATATTTATAAATGGGAATATTTTTAAATATTTCCCTTAGAGTTGGGCGTGGTGGTGCATGCCTTTAATCCCACCATTGGGAGGCAGAGATGGGAGGATTTTGAGGCCACCCTGAGAATACATGGTGAATTCCAGGTCAGCCTGGACTACCTTGAAAAAACAAAAAAATAAGAAAAATAAAAAAATTTTTCTTTTAGTTTGTTCCTGAGTTTCATCCCCCAAAACAAAAGAATTATTTCCTTTACGATGATACTGGCAATGATTTTACAACAAAAATAAGTAAGTCTTTGCTTTATGAAGCACAGGCCATGGCTATTGCATTGACAATCTCTTAGTGGCTGTGGCTATCTGCACAATATTGGGCCCATTACGGAGGAGGACAAACAAACAAAAATCAACAACATGGTCGGGTCTAGCTGGAAAGGAGTTCAGTGGAAGGGACAAGAGAAGACAGCAGGAGGGGATTGTGATCAAAATATATTACGTACATGAATGAAAACTGTAATCATTTTTTTTAAAGCATAGGCATAACCTGTTAGAAATAAAGACATGGGGGCTAGAGAGATGTCTCAGCAGTTAAAGGTGCTTGCTTCCAAAATCTGATGACCAGGGTTCAATTCCCCATTATCCATGTAAAGCCAGATGAACAAAGTGACACATGCATCTGGAGTTTGTTTGCAGTGGCCAGTGGCCCTGGAGTGCTCCTTGCAAATGAATAAATAAAATTTAAGAAAAAGAAAAGAAACGGAAGGAATGTCTAAACCTTCCTTAAATCTTTCTTTAAAGTAGCGAGTAGTAGCATGATGAAACACTTGAAAGGGATTTGGAGCAACAGGACCGCACCAACTTGTCCATTATGAGTGCTGAGTGACGTGGTCCTAAGTTGTCTAATGCAGGGAAACAGTTTTCCCGACTTCTTCAAATTCTGTAACGTACACTTTTAGAATCTTCAGTAAAAAACTTAAAAAAACAATACCGGGTACTCACTTTCCGAAGAATATTCAGTCGATACTTTAATTTTAAATTTTC
Organism: Orientallactaga sibirica; assembly: GCA_036365145.1. NCBI lineage: Eukaryota > Metazoa > Chordata > Mammalia > Rodentia > Dipodidae > Orientallactaga > Orientallactaga sibirica. The sequence goes on from JAEOAD010000194.1 coordinate 3,380,469, forward strand.
CTCTCGTAACTTCTCCAAATTTGGAGAGGCTTCTAAATACCCGCAGTTCTTCAAGCGGTCAATCTCAGCAGTCAGGGACTTGATCTCTTTTTCCTATAAAAGGTAAGGCACTTTTTCAGCCCAGTGCAATTAAATACTTCTACAATATGATAAAGTGCACCATCAGCTTACTTCCTCATTTCCCTTTTCCAAAGTACATGCACAGCTAAGAGTGTGACTTTCCCTCAGACAGTGGTCAGGTTAGTTTTTCCTGAGAGACCCTTGCTAACATCAGCAATTATCCTTCATTAAACTGTGTGTATGTGTGCTAGGAAAGATGGCTAGATAAGAAATGTTAAGAATATAATGGAGGGCTAGAGAGATGGCTTAGCGGTTAAGGCACTTGCCTGCAAAGCCAAAGGATCCCGATTCGATTTTTCAGGGCCCACATAAGCCAGATGCACAAGGGAGCACATGCATCTGGAGTTTGTTTGCAGTGGCTCCAGGCCCTGGCGTGCCCATTCTCTCCCTCGCTCAGGCCAGGCCGGGTGTGGTAGCACACGCCCCTTTAATTGGGAGGCAGAGGTGCCCCTGAGGATCACTGTGAGTTTGAGGCCACTCCTAGACTACACAGTGAATTCCAGGTCAGCCTGGACTAGAGTAAGACCCTACCTAGAAAAATAAAAAAAAATAAAAATATTTTTTTTTTCTTTTTTAGAGAGAATATATAATGGAGCCGGGCAGTGGTGCACGCCTTTAATTCCAGTACTCGAGAGGCAGAAGTAGGAGACTCACAGTGAGTTCGAGGCCAGCCTGAGACCACATAGTGAATTCTAGGTCAGCCTGAGCTAGAGTGAGACTCTATCTCACTCTAAAACAAAACAACAACAACAAAAACACAGTATTTGCCTAGTCCTTGAACACCCCAGGGCTACAGACAACCAACTCCATCTTTTGTCCCATTCAAAATAGCTCCAGTCTCTGCCTTTTGTTCTTTCTGGGGCTAAGTAATTTTCCTATTTTCCATACCACCCCCCCCCCGCGCTCGTTTGGAAGTGTCCCATGCCAAAAACATGGGCTCCGCGCAACTAAAAGCTCATCCGCGTACTTCATCTTGTACTCTGGGACTGTGACAGGCACGAAGCAGCCGTCCCAGGACAGAGTGCAGCGAACCTTCTCCCCTCACTCCTCCCCACCCCGGCTCCCCTTTCCCCTCCTCGGGTTATCACTCTCTTTCAAGGCTCTCGTGTCCCATAAGCAGACCCTACTTGGGCTGATGAGGACGCCTCCAGCACGGGAGCAGCACCCGTGCACGCATCACCCGCGGGTGCACCCTCCACCCCCAAAGACACGCCACGTGCGCCCGTGGACTCGCCGGGCTCCAGTGCCCAGGCCCGTCCGCTTCTCTAGGTGACCTGAATCCAGCAGCCTTGGAAGGATGGGAGGCTCCTCTCCGAGGAGCATGTGCGCGCCCCACGGCGCAGGCCCGGCGCTGGGAGCCCGCCGCGCGCACCCCCGGGGGCCCCGGTGACCTGCGCCCAGCGCTGCTCGCAGGCGGCCGGCCCTCCCAGCCCGTCCCCGCTGACAAACCTGCTGCAGGAGCCGCGCCGAGCACTGAGCCACCAGCCCGTCCATCCTCCCGGCAGCGCCTCACACGCCAAAGTGGCCGGAAGCGGAAGTAGCTCGTTAAGACGCGGAAACGGAAATCTCTCCCTCTCCTAGTCTCTGTGGTTCCCAGCTGTTCCTCGGCCGCCCCCTGGCGGGATCCAGGCGACATTGCGAGGAGAACCCAGAAGGTGCTGTGGAGCCAGCGCAGCATGGACTATGTTTATAAAAAAGATGGGGTAAACTGTAGAGATGTCTTAGCGGTTAAGTTGTTTGCCTGTGAAGCCAAAGGACCCAGGTGTGATTCCCCAGGACCTACGAAGACAGTTGTACGAGGGGACACATGCCTACCCATTCTCTCTTTCTCTCTGCTTGTAAATAAATAAATAATATTTTAAAAATATATACTTTAAAAAGAAGTGATGGGGGGAAGAATGAGGGTGTTGGGACGGAATTATGATCGTGGTATGTAGTTTTTATTTATGGAAGTTGTCGGTAAAAAGTTTTTAAAAAAGTAGCCAGGCATGGTGGCACACGACTTTAATGCCAGCAGAGGTAGGAGGATCGCTGAGTTTGAGGACACCCTGAGAGTACATAGTGAATTCCAGGTGTGAGACCCTACCTCGAAGAGCAAAAAAAAAAAAATAAAAAATAAAAAATAAAGAAAGTGATGAAGGGGGACTTTGGGAGGGAGGGTGGTGGAGGGGATTATGATCATGGTATATTGTCTATGTTTATAGAAATTGTCAGTAAAAAGTTTTTAAAAAGTGATGGAAGGGGAATTTGGAGGGTAGTGGGAGGGAATTATGATCATGGCATATTGTGTTTATTCATGGAAATTGTCAGTAAAGAAAATTTAAGCCAGGCTTGGTGGCCCACACCTTTAATCCCAGTACTCCACAGGCACAGGTAGGTGATCAGCCTGAGACTACAGACTGGGCTACAGTGAGATCCTACTTTGAAAAACCAAAAATAAAAAATAAAAAGTGATGGACTGTAACATCAGTCCCAGAAACCCAGAACACTCTGTTTCCTTCCACCTGACCAGGCTCAGCCTAGGTCTAGGACTTCTAATAGCCGGCTTAAGGACACCTCAATAACCTGAAGTTACCTCTGGGCTGAGAAGAGAGAGTGCCACCTCACCTCAGCACATCACCCAAGGTCCCTCCCTTGCAGGGCAGTTACCCTCCTCGTCCCATAACTTTTAAAACTCTTGCTCTAGCCCTCCCTCTCTCTGGATGTCTTGATCCTGGTACACCTTCCCCCTTCCTCTTCCTCTCTCTCACTCCCTTCCTTCTTATCTCCCTTACCTGCCTCTGTCTTTGTCTCTCATTAAAATAGTCTTTTACTTCAGGAAACTGTCGCTGTGTCTTTCTCTTGAAACCAAAATCAAATTGTAGTCCATCCACTCAATGGTCTAGGTTGTTTTATGAAAGAATGACGAGGGCTGGAGGGATGGCTTAGCGGTTAAGGCATTTACCTGCAAAGCCCAAGGATCCTGGTTTGATTCTCCAGGACCCAGGTAAGCCAGATGCACAAGGGGGCACAGGCATCTGGAGTTTGTTTGCAGTGGCTGGAGGCCCTGGTGTGCCCATTTTTTCTCTCTCTCTCAAATAAAGAAATAAAAACATATTTAAAAAAAAAGAATGATGAGACTTAAGATACCTTATTGAGAAAGACCAGGTTCATGACAGCATTTGTTATGCATGTTTAAGTGGGCAAAAAGAATATATATGTATGTATAAATGCATTCCCCTCTGGGAGGATGTAGAAGAAAACCAACAACACTCGGGCTGTGAGGGGCATACATTCACATTCAAAACCACCTTCCTTTACCACTCAGCCACTTATTTCCTTTCTTGAGACTCTCTCCCTCAACCTGAAGCTGCTGTTCATTAGCAAGTGCCAACAATTCTGTCTCCGTCATGGACTGGGATTACAGACACGCGTGGCCGCACCCAGCTCTTTACATGGATTCTGGGGAGTTGAACTCAAGTCTTAGTCTCCAGCTCAGAAGGGCCTCATGCTTAAGTGGTTAAGTACTTTTAACCACTGAGCAGTCTCCCCACTCCCTCTTTTAAATTTATTTTTATATATTTATTTGCAAGCAGAGATAGAAGAGAGACATAGAGAATAAGTGCACCAGAGCCTTCAGCCACAGCAAATGAACTCCAAATTCATGTGCCACTTTGTGCATCTGGCTTTATGTGGATACTGGGGAATCGAACCTGGGTTGTTAGACTTTGCAGGCAAGTGCCTTAATGGCTGAGCCATTTCTCCAGCCCCTCTTTTTAATATATGTATGTATGTACGTACGTATGTATGTATGTATGTATGTATGTATGTATGTATAGTGTGTGCACATGTGTTGTGTATGAGTGAGTGCAGGCATACATGCACTTTCAGATCATTCCCGGCTATTCCACTTCAGTTGAGGCAGGGTTTCTCTCTATCTGGATCTCACTCTGCTGTTATTCTTTGCTGCGTTTGCCATGAATTTCCGGGAAATTCTGCTCCTATTTTGCCACTCAGCATGGGAACTGGAGAATAGAACCTAGGTCCTTAGGCTTCACAGGCATGCGCCTTAACCACTAAGCCATCTCTCCAGCCCATGTTTCATATTTGAAGAAAAAAGAAAAAATTTTATTTAGTTACTTGCAAGGAGAGAAAAAGAGAGAACACAAACCACCACAAGGCACTTGCCTGCAAAGCCTAAGGACTCATGTTTAATCTCCAGATCCCATGTAAGCCAGACACACAAAGGTGAGGCAAGCGCCTGGTTGCATATGCCCAGTAGGGGGTGCAAGTGTCTGGAGTTGGATTGCAGTGGCTAAATGGAGCTTCCTGTTCCGCCTGCTTAATTATGTTCTGTAAGGCCCCACCCCTTAAATTGGACATGGTGATGCATCCCTGTAATCTCAGCACTTGGGAGGCTGAGGCAGGAGGATTACCATTAAAGGTTAACCTGGGCTACTTGAGAGTTTCAGATAGGGCTGGAATACAGTGAAACCCTATTTCAAAAACAAAACAAAACCAACAAACAAAAAAATGACCAGAGGGCTAGGTGTGGTGGCTCATGCCTTTAATCTCAGCACTTAGGAGGCAGAGGTAGGGGGATCACCATGAGTTCAAGGCCACATAGTGAATTCCAAGTCAGCCTGGCCTAGAGTGAAATCCTACCTCAAAAAAAAAAAAAAAAAAAAAAAAAAAAAAAAAAAACCCAAAAACAACAACAACAAAAAAGTCTGGAGAAATAGCTCAGCAGTTAAGCCACTAACCACCCAGGTTCGATTCCCCAGTACCCACATAAAGTCGGATGCACAAAGTGGCACATGCAGGTGGAGTTCGTTTGCAGTGGCTAGAGGCCCTGGTGCACCCACTCTGTCTTCAGTCTCTCTCTACTTGCAAATAAATAAAGAATAAACTCCACAATCTCTATCACCTACCTCTTAAAAGTTCTCACCCTCTCTAACCACAACAGCAAAAGACCAGCAATCTAGCACTTGAACTTTCAGAGGACATATTCAAACCACATCCAAATCATAGCACCTAATGACCCCTGGAAACCATATTGGGGAAGAGGAGCAGTTTCTTTTCTTTTCTTTCTTTTTTTGGTTTTTCAAGGTAGGGTCTCACTCTGGCTCAGACTGACCTGGAATTCACTATGTAGTCTCAGGATGGCCTCGAACTCACAATGATCCTCCTACCTCTGCCTCCCAAGTGCTGGAATTAAAGGTGTGCGCCACCACGCCCAGCTGAGGAGCAGTTTCTATACCAAAGCCAAATGGGTTTCATAAATGTGAGGATACACAGCCAGGTAGGGGACCCAGAGGGAATATGGTAAGGTCCTTGGTGACAAGTGAAAGGGTCCTACTGCCTCCTTTGAGCCCCATCCACCCCTACTGGCCTGGAGAAGGCTGTGTGCACATGGACATAACCCATGGCCTTGTTATCTTACTTGTCCCAGGCTTCATTCACTTTACACTAGTGCAATGTGTGTGTCTAAGACTCAGTGGGGACATGGGTAAAATGTTGGTGGTGTCTGCATTCATCCCAGGCTGTGTGGTGACGGTCTAGTGGATCTAGGGAGAGGTCCAAGAGCCTGAGTAAAAATATATATATATATATTGGGCCAGGCGTGGTAGTGCCTGCCTTTAATCCCAGCATTTAGGAGACAGAGGTAGGAAGACTGCCATGCGTTCAAGGCCAGCCTGACAATACATAGTGAATTCCAGGTCAGCCTGAGCTAGAGTAAGACCACCCTACCTTGGAAAAAAAGAAAAGCCTTAACCACTGAGCCATCTCTCGAGGTTTACCCCCCCCCCAACCCTCACCATTTCTTTTTTGTGAGACTAGGTTTCACTATGTTGGCCAGACTGGTTTTGAACTTCTTCACTGAAAGTTTCCTTCTGCCTCAAGCTCTCAAGTAAGTGGCATTGCAAGTGTGAGTGAGAGTGCACCACCTTACCTGCAAGAGTCCAAGGTTCTCTTCAGCTTACCCGAGGTGCTTGTGATATAAGTCACTTTGATAAAGGCATCACAGGATAACAGATGCGAGAGGAACAGAGTATTTATATGTGTGTGTGTGTGTGTGTGTATAATTTATTCATTTATTTATTTGTGGTTGTGGTCTATCAACAGCTGCCTTGATTGCCAGTAGGACCTTGTACAAAGCTCTGAGCTGCACAAGAACCATGAGTGTGGAGCAGTGCAACACAACCCGTGTGCTATAGGACATACTGCAGCAGAAGTAGGGACAGGGTGGGTCAGTACCCACAGGAGTCTCGCTGGTGAGGAGGAGTCCCATGGAAGGAGAGAAAAAGCATTCAATTTCAAGTGGGAATTTTCATTTGTTTGGGTGGCCAAAGATGGCCTGAATGGGATCCCCGTGCCTCTACTTCCCAGGTGCTGGGATTACAGGTATGTATGTGCACCTTAGATTCCCAAACAGCCGAGCAGTCCTTTGTTTTCTTGTGTGTGTGTGTGTGTGTGTTATGCACATTTAGAACACCCCATGTACTCATCTGTAAAGGCCAGAGCAGAACGTTGGGAGTCCCACTCCATCTCTCTTCCACCCGGTCATACTTGAGCTCTAGTCTCTGATCCCAGAGGTTGCTGTTTTTCTGAGAGCCTGGCTGATTCCCTGGTCTCTGCTCCCCTTGGCAGAACTAGGGTCACAGGTACCCATGGCCACACCATTTATGTGGAATCTAGAGAGTTGAACTTGGCAGTTTCAGGTCCCCATAGGCCCTCATCCTTGTGCAGCAAAGACAATGAGCCACTGAGCCATCTCTAGCCTGCTGGGTAGTCATTTTAATTTAATAAGCTAATGAACAGAGCAGGCAAAAGAAAAACCAGACCCAGACACCTTTAACCCCAGCAGTCAGGAGGCCAAGGTAGGAGGATTGCTGTGAGTTTGAGGCCACCCTAAGACTACACAGTGAATTCCAGGTTATCCTGAGCTAGAGTGAAACCCTTCCTTGAAAAAAAACCAAAATAACAAACAAACAAACAAACAAACAAACAAACAAACAAACAAACAAAAAAGGGCAAGAAAAGCCAGTTTCCTGAAATGGGGAAAGAAATAATTTAAAAAAAAGGAGCAATCCAGAAATCAGGGAAACACCCAAGTGATGAATGGGGATAAAAAAAGAACGAGAGGAAACTCTTCTGAAAAGGCCACTTTATTGATAGAGACAAAACTGGAAGCAGCTCTCCACAGCCCTCCCCTCACCATCAGTGGTTTCACTGGGCATCTGAGACTGGTGGTGGCCTGTTGCCAGCTAGGCTGGCCTGCCAAGCCAGCTCCATGCCACCCACTTCAAGTCAGGTGGCCACGTAAAAACACATCACAGCTCATAGAGAATTGTGGACGTATCTTGTAATCCCCCACAGTTTCTTTGCGTTCTTTCTTTTCTTTTTAATGTTGTACAAAATATGTTAACTAGGGGAGGTTAGCTGTGGTGTGCCATTGGAGGATGTCCTTTTAGGATGACCATCCTCAGACTGGACTTCTTATTGCAGGAAAACCTCTAAAAGGCGTTGCTGTACAAAAAGAAAAATCTAGACAATTTTAAGAAGAGCAGCAACTTAACACTGCCTTAATTCATTTAAATTTTCTTTCCCAAAAATACATTCCTAAATATACAAACTATACAATCTTGTCATTTTAATGCTGGTTGGTTTTTTTTTTGTGTGTGTGTGTATGTTTTAATAATAACAATAAAACCCAACTAAAAAAAATCTGTTATTCTTCAAACCAACAAGAGTGCTAGAGGGCCTGTGACTTGGTACCTTCATATAACAGCACATAAATAACTTTAGCCACAGTCAATGTTCACAGCGTGGTCCAGGGAACAAAGGAAATACTTTTCTGGTGATTAGACATCGTCTGCAGAGAGAGTTGGAATGTTCATCCGAGGCCGGGTGAAAAACGCCATCTTCTCCCTGTAAAAGAGACCACGGGCTTCAGGCTCACTCAATGATATTGGGGCAGGATGTTTCTTTTGATTCTGGTGCTGGAATGAACCCAGGCTTCATGTGTGCTGTTGTTATACCCCAATCATTCTTCTTTTAAAAAATATTTTATTTATTTGAGAAAGTGAGAGAAAGGGGGTAAAGGGGGAGGAAGAAAAGAGGCAGACAGAGAGAATGGGCACACCAGGGCCTCCAGCCACTGCAAATAAACTCCAGATGCATGTGCCACTTGTGCATCTGGCTTATGAAGGTACTAGGGAATTGAACCTGGGTCCTTAGGCTTTGCAGGCAAGCACCAGAAACCTGGGGAGGGGAACTCACCTACACAGCACCCAGCACAAGCTATCAGAGCAGTGACTCGGCAACCTAGCCAGTCTACCTGAGCCCACAGCACAGCAAAGAGGGACCCAAGTGGGTGCACAGCATAGCTGAGAGCAAAGCCATCCCAAAAGGTAACTGAGATCACACCAGGTCAGGACCTGCCAAAAAAGCCTGGTGTATAGGCTTGCATTGGAAGTGCTTTTTGCACCTTCCATGTCAGCATAAATTATGTGTTAAATCTCATGGATGGTCATATTTGCCGTTCTTTATTTTTATTTATTTATTTGAGAGAGAAAGAAGCAGAGAGACAGACAGACAGACAGAAAGAGAATGGGCATGCCAGTGCCTGTGGCTGCTGCAGATGAACTCCAGACACATGTGCCACCTTGTGCACCTGGCTTATGTGGGTCCTGGGGAATTGAACCTAGGCCTATTGGCTTTGCAGGCAAGTGCCTTAACTACTAAGCCATCTCATTAGCCCAATTTTTAAATTTTTATTTATTTATTTGAGAGAGAAAGACAGATTTTCCATTCTTAAATAAGCTATATGGGCTTGTCATTTGTTGCTTCCTGATTTATAGTGCCTTTGTCTTCTCTTCTGTCGTTTGTTGGGGCAGGGTCTCATTTGGTCACACGCTAACCTTGGAACACTCTACAGATGAGAAATCTTAGCCTCCCACTTGACAGGATTAAGGGTCTGTTTGTCATAATACCTACTCTTGCATAAATACTCTGTGCTGGTTTTCACTGAATGTGTATATTGTTTAGTTAAAAAATCTGCCTGTATTTTGTTCCACCCAGCCTACTAGAATACTCTCATAGCAGGCACACCCAACACCTAGGGTCACTTTTGTGGTTACTCTGAGAGTCTTAAGAGCCACACCTAACACCTTAAGGTCCTACCCTAAAGACATAACATCAGATCAAATGATACATCTAATAATACTGCAGATAATCAGAAAACCCAAGATGCAAAAATCTCTACATTATAATATAAGCAACACAAAAAAATCAAGACAATATAAATCTACTAAGAATTATAAATCCATCAGAAATGACCGCCAGTGAGACTGATTTAGAGGAAATGCCTCAGAAAGATTTCAAGAGAATGATTATAAATATGCTCAAAGAAATCAAAAAGGAAATCAAAGGAATCAAAGAAGACACAGGAGGGCTGGAGAGATGGCTTAGCGGTTAAGGTACCTGCCTGCAAAACCTAAGAACATCCGTTCGATTCTGTGGGTCCCACGTTTAGTCAGACACAAGAGTGACACAAGTATGCAATGTCGCACATGCACACAAGGGGGCGCATGCATTTGGAGTTCATTCACAGTGGTTGAGAGGCCGCTGATGCACCCATTGTCTCTCTCTCTCTCCCCCAAATTAAGAAGAAAGACACAGGAAACCAATTTAATGAAATAAGGAGGTCAATAGAAGACATGAATAAGAAATAGAATAAAGAAAAACCAGTTGAATACTAGCAATGAAAAACACAGTAAGTCAAATAAAAAACTGTAGAAAATCTCACCAGTAGAATGGATGAAGGAGAGAACAGAATATCTAAATTAGAAGACCAGGTGGCAGATCTAATACACTCCAACACAGAGAAAGACAAACTAATAGGAAGGTATGAATGGGAATTTCAAGATATTCTGGACACTATGAAAATATCAAACATAAGAATTGAGGGTATAGTCGAAGGAGAAGAATTTCACTCCAAAGGCACAGTAGGCGTTTTGAACAAAATCACAGAAAGAAAACTTCCCCCAAATTGGGAAAGAGATGCTAACACAGATACAGGAAGCCTTTAGAACTCCAAACAGACAAAACCTGGAAAGAACCTCTCCTCGGCATATTATAATTAAACTACCAAACACACAAACCAAAGAAAATATATTGAAAGCAGTAAGAGAGAAAAATCAAATCACATACAAAGTCATGCCCATCAGGATCACAGCAGATTACTCAACACAAACTTTAAAAGCCAGAAGGGCTTGGAGTGATGTATTCCAAGTTCTGAAAGATAACAAGTGTCAACCAAAGTGCTTTATCCTGCAAAGCTTCCATTCAAATAGGTGGAAAAATAAGGACATTACACAACAAAAACAGGCTAAAGGAATATTTGAAGACAAAACCAGCTGTACAATAAATACTTGAAAGGATCTTCCATGCTGAAGAGAAAGAAAAGCACACAAAAAGGAACCTGGAAAAAAGAAACCATACTCAAATACTAGTTAATACAAGAGAGCAAGAGCAAAGGTAAAACCAGAAGAACTACAAAACAAGAAAAAAGGCAAAAACAAATACACACCTTTCAATAACTCTTAATATCAATGGTCTGAATGCCCCAAGCAAAAGACATAGGACTGGGTTAAAAAGTAGGATCCTTCAATTTGTTGCCTCTAAGAAACTCACCTTTCTACAAATGATGGAAACTATTTTTGGGTGAAAGGTTGGAAAATGATGTTTCAGGCAAATGGGCCTAGAAAACAATCAGGAGTCGCTATCCTATAATCTGACAGGGTAGACTTCAGACCAACATTAGTTAGGAAAGATAAGGAAGTTCACTTTAAATTGATTAAAGGAACACTCCAACAGGAGGACATTACAATCCTAAACATATATTCACCTAATATGGGGGCTCCCAATTTCATCAAATAAACACCATTAAAACTAAGGTCACAGCCAGGCATGGTGGTGCATGCCTTCAATCCCAGCCCTTGGGAGGCAGAGGTAGGAGGATTGCCGTGAGTTCAAGGCAACCGTTGAGAGACTATATAGTGAATTCCAGGTCAACCTGAGCTAGAGTGAAACTCTATTTCAAAATACCAAAAAAAAAAAAAAAAAAAGGACTAAGGTCACAGATAACACCACACACAGCTGTAATGGGTGACTTCAACACCCCACTCTCACCAACTGACAGGTCATCCCAACAAAAAATAAATGGAGATGCATCTGGATTAAACGAGGACATAGAACAAATGGACCTAACAGTTATCTAAAGGACATTTCACCCAAATGCTGCAGAATACACATTCTTTTCGGTAGCACATGGGACATCCTCTAAAATGTATTAGGACACAATGCAAATCTTAACAAATACAGGAGAACTGTAATAATTCCTTGTACTCTATCTGATCACAATGGGATCTAACTCAATGCCAGGGCAGCTTGGCAGAGGGTGAGCATCTGTCGCAGTACCCGCTGCAGCTCTACCAGTGATGGGAATGGGGCCAGGCGAAGGAGTTGATGGGGGCTCTAGCTGGGCAGTGGAAGGGGTGCCATAGGGCCATCTACTTACCTAAAAGACTGCACTTCGGGGGGCTCCTTACAGCTCTGGCCTCGAAGCCTGTGCACGTCCTTGGCAGCTGCCCTCATCATCTTGTCCGTCTGCAGCTCGCTCTTGCGCTCCATGCGATCTACCTGTGGGGCAGAGTAGGCAAGGCCGCGACATGGGAGAGTGCTTGCGTCTATAGGAGAACTTGTCATCCGCAGTGAGAGCCCGGGGAGGAAGGAGCTTTTCACACTTCCTGCTCTCCCACTGGGATCTGCTTTACCCTGTATCTGCTTATACCATGTATCTTTTAGGCCTGAGTCTGACCGGCAGGAATCAAATGCCTGTTAGAAATGAGAAGATAAGGGATAGCCCTTGGGTCAATCACCCATCTTTTGCTTTTTTTTTTTTTTTTTTTTTGTTTTTCGAGGTAGGGTCTCATTCTGGCCCAGGCTGACCTGGAATTCACTATGTAGTCTTGGGGTGGCCTTGAACTCATGGTGATCCTCCTACCTCTGCCTCCCGAGTGCTGGGAATAAAGGTGTGCACCACACGCCAGGCTTTGTTTTTTTTTTTTTTTTTAACATTTTAAAAATATTTTATTTATTTATTTGAGAGAGAAACAGGCAGAGAGAGAGAGAGAGAAAAAAGAGAGAGAGAGGAGGTACACCAGGGCCTCCAGTCACTGCAAACGAACTCCAGATGCATGTGCCCCCTTGTGCATCTGGCTTACGTGGGTCCTGGAGAGTCGAACCGGGATCCTTTGGCTTTGCAGGCAAATGCTTTAACCGCTAAGCCATCTCTCCAGCCCCCACCATCTTTGCTTTTTAAAAATATTTTATTTTTATTTATTTAATTGAGGGAGAGAGCCTGTAGGAATGTCAGGGCCTCCTGCCATTGCAAATTAACCAACACATGCTTCACTCTGTGCATCTGGCTTTATGTGGATACTGGAGAACTGAAGCTGGACAGCAGGCTTTGCAAGAGAGCACCTTTAATTGCTCAGCCATTTCTCCAGCCCAGTTTCTGGTTTCTTAAGTAGAACACATAGATGCTTCTTTTCTCATCTCTTTTTGCGTTGACTACCAGGAAGAGCAAAGGCAAGTTTAACAGACACCACTACTAGACAATAATTAGGTTCCTTTGCGTTTGCCATGTATCTATTTCCTTCTTGTCCTAGTCGCTTTTCAATGGTCAGTCCTCCTCCTGAGGCTCTTACTACTTATAAATGTACAGGGTAGTAATATCAATTAGGAGGCACTGGAGCTCCCTACTTGCCAGCCAGTTTGAAGCTCTGGCAGGAGCCTGGGCTGCACACATGTTTTCCTGCTGTAAGACATCACTACCTGTGCAGCGCTAAGAGTTCTGTTGCAGGAACTTGGAAAAACCCAGGCAGACCTCCTGCCTTTGTCCACGGTGACCTGTTAGCTCTATGGCTATGTGAGAGGAAACCAGCACAGGTCTTTCTTGCCATGGGTAGCATTCTGGGAACAACAAGTGCTACTTACTACAAATGAGTAAAGTGTGACCTTTGTCTACTGGCCCTGAGTTGTTCGCATCTTCCTGGCAGTTTGAGACCTATGGGCTCAGAAGCCTGCTGGTACCAAACTCGAGTTTTAGTCATCCAATAATTTTATGTAAAGGTCACGTGGAGCTCTTTTAGCCATTTAGAGACAGCCTGCTTTTATTTTACTCTTAATTTTAATATTTATTTATTTGATGGGGGAGTGATAGGTGTGCCAGGGCTGCCTGCCTCTGCAAACAAACTCCAGACGCATGTGCAACTTTGTGCATCTGGCTTTATGGGTACTAGGAAATGAAAGCCAGGCTGTCAGGCTTTGCAAGCAAGTGCCTTTAACTGCTGAGCCATCTCTCTAGCCCCATCCTGCAGTTACATGCCAATTGGAACGGAACATAATATCTGGTCACAGATAATCTAACCCAGGGCTCTGAGAGCCTTAGCTGCTGTTGCACTTTGTAATTGCACATGGGCTCCATGCTATACCATTGGGGGACATCTCCTAGATGTGTAAACCCTCTCCCATGCCCTTTTCCTGGGGAGCCCTTATATCTCCCTTCCTCTGAAAGGCCTCATGTGTCGGCGTGTGGTGGCGCACGCCTTTAATCCCAGCACTCAGGAGGCAGAGGTAGTAGGATCGCTGTGAGTTCGAGGCCATCCTGAGACTACATAGTGAATTCCAGGTCAGCCTGGGCTAGAGTGAGACCCTACCTCGAAAAAAAAAAAATAAGGCCTCATGCTGGGAGGGGACCCCTTCTGCATGCTAACCTGTCAAGCACAGCCCAAATTCATTGCATGCTACTTTCTCTTTGTGTCTTTCTCCATGGTCAACCGAGTCCCTTGCACTCACTGCAGTGGTGTGTATACCCTAGGGAACCTCATGGGTACACAGCTCTGGCTGAGCAGTGCCAGGTAACTGCTATGCTGCAGGGTAGCCTGCGGGCGGAGGCGTAGAGAAGATGCTGGCTTTCCTCTGGTAAGAGCATGGCCCCGCTGGATGGAGTGCCCAGTGTGTGCGACCAGAGACCACCTGACGGTGACAGACTGAACTCCTACAAACACCAATGCAGAAAAAGTCCCAGGAGCCATGCTGAGAACGGGCAAAGGGATACTTGGGTATTAGAACTCCCTCACAGGGACCTGAGGTGGGGTGACAGGGCTGTTCCCGAGCTCTCCTTCTCTTCTGGGGCAGCAGATGGCCGGGGGCCCTCACCCTCTTCTCCAGCATTCTCAGCAGCAGGCGGAAGCGCTCGTCCTCGCGCAGCCACGGGGGCAGCTCCTTCTCCCCTCGGCTCTTGGCTTGCTCCAGCTGCTCCTTCAGCTCCTTCAGCACCGAGATCTCCTGGGTCAGCTGACTGTGCCAGGTCCTTGTTGCCTGCAGGTCTAGCTCGAGGTCCAGTGAGGTGCGGATCAGGCGCTCTGCACGCAGCGACTTGACAGATGAAGGCTGCAAGAGTGGAGATGTGGAGGTGAGGGCTCAGCCTACGAGCCCACACAGCTCTGTCCTCTGAACCCCCAAGATCTGCTTTCTCTTTCTCTGCAGGCATCTTCCCCTTCCCAAATCCCCTCATCAGTTCGCCCAGTCACATACCACATGCTCACTGCATGCTAGGCACTCTCGTTATCCCATTTTCACAGCAGCCCTATGAGGGACCTACTGTTGCTCTACACAGGATGACAGCTTAAACCAGGCTAGGAGTGGTAAAGCTGAGACCCCAGCCCAGGCCGTTGGCTTTAGACCCCACCCAGTCTCTGCATACATCAAGTCAGCTTAAGCCTTAGCTCCTGCAACACTTATGCTGTAATGGGTCCTGCTGCCACCCTGTCCTGAGGGTCCTTCTAGGCATACTGCTCCCTCATGGGAGTAGAAGTCGCAGTTTTCCTTGTCCAGTACCTCTGTCTCCCTCCCCCGGAGGATCCATGCCTCCACCACAGTCAGTTTACCTGGCTATCAGGGGCATCAAGGTAGGAATGGGGCTTGTACCACCATCCTAGTGACTGGTTCAGGGGTGAGTAAATTCCCCACATCCTGCAGGGGGGAAGGGAACAACGTCTCTACACAGAGGGTGCTGATGCAGCAAGTAGCTCAGTAGTAGAGTGCTCGCCTAGCATGCATGCACACATATATACACAGACAGACAGACAGCTGGGCCTGGTGGAGCATGTCTTTAATCCCATTACTCAGGAGGCAGAAGTAGGAGGACCGCTGGGAGTTTGAGGCCAGTTTGAAACTACATAGTGAATTCCAAGTCAGCCTAGGCTAGAGTGAGCTGCTACCTCAAAAACAAAACACCCCAAACAATAAAAATAAATAAGTACATGAAAAAGATGCACCTGGTACCTGGGCTGGGGAGATGACACAGCAGTTAAAGGTACTTGCTTGCAAACCCTGTTGGCCCAGGTTCAATTCCTCAGCAGCCACATATAGCCAGACACAGCACCTGGCAAGAAAGCCTGATATGCCTACACGTATGCTCAAACGCAAGTAAATAATGAAAACACTTAAAAACCTGGAACTTATGCAAAAATGGCCATCTTCTTCATCATGTAGGGTGATTCTGTTTAAGAATTCTGCTACCTGGTGGGAACAGCGCCCTTAGAGGGAGAATGAATCCTGACAGCACTGTCAAGCTCTTGGGTCAATCCATATGTAAAGGTGATCACATGGCCTATGGACTTTTCTGGGCTTTTCTGTGGTTGTTTTGTTTTGCAGTGTTGAGGACAGAACCCAGGGTCTTACACACTCTAGGCAAACACTCTAGCAATGATCTCCAGAATTGTGGCTGGGCTTAAATGTCTCCCCAAAGGCCCATAGGCTAAAGGCTTAGTTACCAGCTATAATGAACTTGTAATCCTCCTGTATCAGCTTCCCACATAGCTGGAAACCTCCTATTTTAATTATCCTAAGTATTTTCTCCCAGCCTGGACTTTCTGTCTTTCTGACAGCCTGGACTTTTCCATGAAATGTGATAATAAAATCTCTCTTTTATTTTTAAATTGCATTAGAGTTGGGTTTTATTGTCTGTATGTAAAAAATCTGGGTTAATATAATCATTAACTTTTCTTCTGTCAAAACCTATAAAAATAAAAACCCAGGGCTAGGTGCAGTGGCGCACACCTTTAATCCCAGCACTTGGTAGGCAGAGGTAGGAGGATGGCTGTGAGTTCAAAAGTCTACAGAGTGTGGGCTGGAGGGATGGCTTAGCGGTTAAGGTGGTTGCCTGCAAAGCCAAAAGACCCAGGTTCAATCCCCCAGGACCCACATTAGCCAGATGCACAAGGGAGCGCATACATCTGGAGTTCGTTTGCAGTGGCTGGAGGCCTGGCCACACCTATTCTCTCTTTCTCTGTCAAATAAATAAATAAATAAAAATAAAAATAAATTTTTAAAAAAGTCTATAGAGTGAGACCCTACCTCTTAAAAACTAAAAAAAGCCAAAAAAGCCCCACAAAGCAAAACGTGCATGTGCATACACACACAAATTATGATGGTACAGTCCTGTAGTCTCACAATTTTGAAGGGTGAGGTAGGAGTATTGATGGGAAGTTAAGGCTAGCCTGGGCTACGTGAGACCTGCCACAGTTACCTTCTTGTTGCTGGCATAAAGTACCTGACCCAAAGCAGCTAATGAGAGAGGATTTATTTTGGCTTACAGACAAAGGAAAGCTTCGTGATGGCAGGAAAAGCATGGCATGAGCAGGGCTGGACCTCACCTCTGCCGTAGCAGGTGGACAATGGCAGCAGGAGAGTGAGCTGAGCTCTGGCAAAGGGGAGCTGGCTATAATACCCCTAAGCCCACCCCCCCCCCCAACAACATCCCTCCTCCAGCCAGATCCCACCTCCCAAACTGCCACCAGTTAGGTACCAAGCATTTAGAACACATGACTTTATGGGGGACGTCTGATCCACACCTCCCCAAGACCCTATCTCCAAAACAACAAGACAAAACAAAACAAAATCCCCAAAACAACAAAACAAAAACAAAGAATGGACTGGCTTTCCCAGCTGTTCTGTTTACTCTGCTGGCCTTGAAGAAGCAATGAACATGACAGAGGAGGTCACACAGTAAGCACCAACGATGACCTCTAGGAGCTGAGACTAGCTGGAGGCCTGCAGTCATACAGAAATGAATTGTGCCTATAGCCCTGGGAGCACACAGTCCCCTAGTCAAACTTCCAGATGAGGATACAGTCAGTCAACACCTAAGTCCCAGCCTGCTGAGACCCTGAGAAATACACAGGTACCCTACGTCCCACTCTTGACCCAGGGAAATGAAGGTCATCATATGTATGACTGTGAACTGCTTAGTACAATTTGTTTTTCTTGTTTTGGTTTTTCGAGGTAGGGTTTCCCTCTAGTCTAGACTGACCTGGAATTCACTACGTAGTCTCAGGGGGGCCTCGAACTCATGGCGATCCTCCTACCTCTGTCTCCCAAGTGCTGGGATGAAAGGCGTGCGCCACCACAGCCGGGTACTGCTTAGTATAATTTGCTACACAGTCAAAGACACATATAGTGATGACAAGGGAATGAGCACTACGGTGCAAGAAACAGCGCCGTGAGACGAGCCTCACTTTGCAAGGCTGACAGCTATAATTTTATTTTATTTATTTTTTCGTTTTTCGAGGTAGGGTCTCACTCTGGCTCAGGCTGACCTGGAATTCACTATGTAGTCTCAGGGTGGCCTTGAACTCATGGTGATCCTCCTACCTCTGCCTCCTGAGTGCTGGGATTAAAGGCATGCGCCACCACATCTGGCTTGACAGCTATAATTTTAGGGCATGAAACAGCTCGATGCAGAAGTTCTAGAATGCTCTTCCATGGTGGATATTGATCTATGCTTATAAATGAGCAGGACTGAGCAAACACAGCTGAGCCATCACAGCAGGCTCAGCGGAAGTGACTGTGAGTACAAGTGACTCCTGTTCTCAGGAGCACCCCATCAGGGCTGCCTTAGCAAGCCTGTGTGAGGGAAATGCAGGGCCGGCAAGGAGGGGTTTGCAGTGGTGTTTTTATAGAAGTGGATCATGGATCTCTATGCCAGAGACTCGCGGGGAGCATTCCAGGATCCCTTTCCAGCTGCCTGGTTCAAACTGTCTATGAGCGTGGCTTTGGTAATGTGTACTGTCAACAAACTCCCCAGGAGACTCTCAGTGTTCCAGAACACTGAGCAGTACCGGCTTGCTTCTGCAGATAGAGCAGGGGACCCAGACTGGATAGCCACCACGTGCAAGTCAGTCAAGTCAGCACACGGTCCTGCGCTGCGTTCTCACAGCTCTGGTGAGCTCTGCAGCCTTACTGGGCATAGGCAGGAGCCTAGTGTGATGTGAAAGACCAGCTCCTTTGTATCCTTTGGCAGTGCTAGGGCTTGAACACAGGGCCTCTGGAAGGCCAGCCATGTGGGAGCATGAGGGCAGACTGGACTGACCAGAGACTTGGGGTTGCTGCACTGCTAATTGCTACCCCACCATGATCTATCAGACAGACTCTTTTTTGTTGTTGCTGTTCTGTTTGTTTCTTTGAGGGTTTTTTTGGGGGTAGGGAAGAAGGGTTCAAGGTAGGGTCTCGCTCTAGCCCAGGCTGACCTGGAATTCACCATGTAGTCTCAGGGTGGCCTCCAACTCATGGCAATCCTTCTACCTCTGCCTCCTGAGTGCTGGGATTAAAGGCGTGTGCCACCAAGACCAGCTGCGCCAGACTCTTTTAAGGTAAGCATGAACTCTTAGGGGGAGCAGGCTCCCATCAAATCACGCTCTCCAGCTGGTGATTCTTACTGACTGATTTCCACCTAAGAGGTCTGGACTAAGTGTGCACATTCTGGGTCTCACCTCCTTGTCATTATCAAAGGGTTACATCTGCCCTGTGGGCTGTTTCATAATCACCACAGGCCTTGGAGTCCACAAACTCCTGATGGCAAATGCCGTCACTCTGCAAGAGCAAATGCTGTGCAAACCATAGGCTGAGCAGACATTAGGGAAGGTTTGTAAGGGACACAGACCGACCAGCAATGGAGGCACAGGCACACAAATGGCTTCAAGGCAACTCTCTCTTACCCGCTTCATCCGGACACTGCGCCGCTCCAAGGAGTTTCGAACAAAAGGTGGCTTCTTGGACAGAGTGGAACTGTCACTGTCACTCCGATTCAGCTGCAAGAGAAATGCCAAGGGAGGTCAGGCACGGCTAAAAAAAACAAACAAGAAAAACATTCTGGAAGGTGTAGCCGGACCAGGAAGGAGCTCACCCTCTCCCATTCAGCCCGGGCCTCACTCTCCTTGTGCAGACATCAAGCTGCTTCTGGTCAGGTGTTTTGTCCCAGTAATGAGAAGGTGACTGTTACAATCACAATGTCACAAACAAGGCACAGAAGCTCAGGAGTCCCAGAACTTGCCTGACGTTGGTGATCACAGGAGCTGTGCAGCAGGGTTTGACAAAGGCAGTGTCGCTGTAGGGTGTACTATTCCCTTGACCTATCACACAAGGGCTGCTTGTGTCCACTCTTCTCTGTCATCCACACAGCCCACCTTTAGTGGCTCAAATAGAACCATTATCATGACTGATACTTGGGGATGTAGTTCAGTAGTAAAGCATATAACTAGCACATGCTAGGTTGGGGGTTCCATCCTCTGCATTGCACACAGAGATGGGAGGCTGAGCCAAGACCAAGCCTCAGGGGATATATCCTGGTACTGGAAGAGCAGGCACGCTATGTAAGAGTTGAGTTGACAGCTCTGCTGCCCACCAAGAATCCCTTCCCTCAGCTCATTATTTATATTGTCTCAGAAAGCTCACACTCTCACCCATGACATCCCCTTGCTGGGTAAGGGCAGGGCGGGGCTTCTTTCTCGAGTTATATTTTCAAAGTGGAGGGGCTAATATGGCCATGCCACCCCACCTGCCAGGCAGTTGTCAGTTTACATGTGCAGGCCTCTCCTGAGACGCAATTAGTGTCATCATTTTTGTGTACTGTTATTAAAAGTGATGACATTAACAGTCTTGCACCAGGCACAGCCTGAACCAGACTAGAAATGGGTAAGAGAGATGCTAATGACAGCCAAGTGGGTGGAGCCCCTAAGCCACTGTAGCCTTTTAGCTAGTTTCAGTAAGTCCTCAAGCATTCTGACCAGCAGCTCAGAGAGATGCAGGCGATTTTCACAGTTCATACGCTGAAGATCATTACAACAAGAATTCAAGGTGTGAAAATGGCCTGGATATCCTTGACCTCACAGTGCCTGACACTACCTACATAAGACCATCATAATAGGAGGAAAAGATCATGACATTAAACTGAAAAGAGAGACTGATTGAGAAGGGGAAGGGGTATGATGGAGAGTGAAGTTTCAAAGGGGAAAGTGGGGGAAGGGAGGGAAATAACATGGGATAGTGTCTACAATTAAAGGAGTTGTCAATAAGAATAAAAATTTTAAATTAAAAAAAAAAAGAACTCAAGGTATGGGAGACAGTTCAGCAGTTAAAGGCAAAATCTGTCGGCCTGAGTTCAGCTGCCCTGCACCCATGGAAAGCCAGATGCAAAATGGCACATGCATGGATGATCTCAAAGTGCCAGGAGACTCTCAAGCTCTTGGGCCAGCTAGTCTGATATTCCTTTGCAGTTTGGAAGTTCATCTGCACTGGCAAGAGACCCTTTCTCCAAGAAGGTAGAGCACAGACACCTCCAGGTTGTCCTCTGACTTGTACACATGCACTGTGGCATATGCTGCCCCTCTCCCCCACGCATGTGCATGTGCACGCACACACAGAATTTAAATAAAGTCAGGCTGGGGTGATGGCTCAGCAGTTAAAGGTGCTTGTTTGCAAAGCCTGCAAGCCCAGGTTTGACCCCCAAGTGCCCACGTAAAGATAGATGCACAAGGTGGCATGTGCATCTGGAGTTTGTTTGCAATGGCAAGTGGCCCTGGGGTGTCCATAGCCTCTCTCTCTTTCTCTCTCTCAGATAAAGAAATTAAATATTAAAATAAATAAATAAGCTGGGCATGATGGTGTAGGTCTTTAATCTCAGCACAGGGGAGGCACAGGTAGGAGGATTGCTATGAGTTCAAGGCCACCCTGAGATTACATAGGGAATTCCAGGTCAGCCTGGGCTAGAGTGAGACCCTACCTTGAAAAATCAAAAAAAAAATTATATAAATAAAGTAAAATAAAATAAAATAAAATAAATAGAAAGAATTCAAGGTCTAGTATAATGTCACAGGCACGCCCCCTCCTGGCCAGGGCTGTGCACAGCACTCAGAAACTAAACCAGTGTGGACAAAGGGTAATGGCAGAGTCACATGAGTGGACTGGCTGTGTGTGGTACCAGAAGGGGATTTATGTTTTTTTGTTTCAATAAAAGGTGGGGTTTGTAGAATGTGTCATGTTCATCAGAAAAAGCGACCAGGACAATTGACCTTTAAGCTTTCTTTATGTGTTAACGGTCAAGCAGTTAAAAAAGCTGAAAAAGGTATATACATTCTTTAATTTCATTTCATTTCCTTGATTTTCTTTTTTTGACACAAGGTCTGATGTAGTCCAGGTGAGCCTTGAACTTGCTACACAGCTGAGGCTGACCTTGAACTCCTGGTCCTTCAGCTTGCACCTTCCAAGTGCTGAGATTACACACCCACACCACCGTGCCAGGCTTGAACTTCACTTCCCCTTATTTCCTGATGTTTTCATCGACTTAATCTCACACATGGTAGAGAATATCATTGCTTCATTACTAATTCCATTTAACAACTAGAGAAAAGGAGGCTGAGAGAAGTACAGTAATTTAGTTTAGGCCCAATGGCACAAGCTTACATAATCTCAGCTTGTCGGGAGACTCAGGTAAGAGGATCACAAGCTGGAGGTCTACCTGGCCTACAGAGTGAGTCCTTATCTTGAAATGAAAGGCTGAAAAAAAAGTGCTGGGTACATAGCTCAGTGGCAGAACATTTGCCTACCATGCATGAGGCTCTGGGTTCAATCCCTTGTACTGCAAAATAATAGCAATGAATAAGTAAAATAAAGTCACAGGAGCTTGTCTAGGAGAGACTGCATCCACTCGGTCAACATGGGCCAGCTAACAAGCAGGCAGTACTGCTGACAAACACACAGGTACTGTGGAGAGCTGCAAGGACTATAATTCACTGTCCCCATCGCATGGACTTCAAAGTTCAGTGGGAGGAGCCTGGGGAGATGGCTCAGTGGTAGGAGCACTTGCTGCATAAGCATGAGGACCTATGTTTGATTCCCTAGGACCTAGAGCTCAGCAGTTAAAACATTTGCCTGCAAAGCCTAATGACCAGGGATCAATTCCCTAGTACCCACATAAAGCCAGATGCACAAAATGGTGCATGTGCCTGGAATTCATTTGCAGTGGCTGGTGCACCCATTCTCTCTCTCACTCTCTGCTTGCAAATAAATAAATAGCATATTTTTTTTTAAAAAGCCAAGCATGGCCTGCAGATGCTAGTAATCCAAGCATTGAGCAAGGCAGGTCACTGGGGCTTGCTGGTCAGGAAGTCTAACCGAAAAACAGCATGAGCTCCAGGCACAGTGAAAGACCCTGTCTCAAAGAAATAAGGCAGAAGAATGACAGAGGAGGACACTCAATGTCCTCTGGTCTCTGCACGTGTGTGCAAGGGACACACACATCTGTGAGTACACGCACACACTGAACTTCCTGTGTGGATTATGTAGTTGAGGCTGGCCCTGGACTTCGAATCCTCTTGCCTCCACCTCCAGAGCGCTGGAATGATGAGCATATGCTACCAGGGCTTTGTGAATGCTAGATAAGCACCCTACCCACTGAGCTCCATTTCCAGCCTTGTTTGTTTTGATTTCTATTTTGTGTGTATGAGTGTATGGGGTGTTGGTCCTTGTTCGAGACAGGGTCTCTTCCTGTTGTTTGCCACTGGGAAGGCAAGACTGTCTGGCCTGTAAGCTTTCAGGGTTCCCCTGACTCTGCTGCTCACGGTCATAGGCATGCTGGGATTACAGATGTGAGCATCACTTTGTATCTGGCTTTACGGGAGTGCTAGGAATCTGCATCCAGTTGGCAGGCTTGTGGAGTAAGCACCTTTAACCACTAAGTCATCTCCCTGGCCCCTTGGTTTCTTTCTTTTTCTTTTTGTTCGTTTGTTTTCTTTGAGGGAGAGGTCTCACTCTAGCCCAGGCTGACCTGGAATTCACTATGTAGTCTCAGGCTAGCTTCGAACTCACAGCAATCCTCCTGCCTCTGCCTCCTGAGTGCTGCCACCTTGGTTTTCCTTTTTTAAAGATAAGACTTTATATAGCTGAGACTGGTTTCAGACTCAGAGCAAACCTCCTGCCTCAGCCTATCAAACTTTGGAATTGTAGGTGAGTCATCATGTCAAGCTGGAACACTTGATTTCTACGGTGTATTGTGTGGTATCCAATTACATATTACATACATAGTGCATGTGCTTGTGTATGCATGTGTGTGTGCATGCAGGTTTGTATGTGTAAGGGTCCATGTATATGCCAATGCATGTGGAGGCCAGAGGTTGGCATCAGGTGTCTTCCACATCTGCTCTGCACCTCTTTTTTTTTTCTTTTTTCTTTTTTTGAGAGGATCTCACTGAACCTGGAGCTCACTGATTCAGCAAGACTAGCTGGCCAGCAGACCTCAGGGGTCCTCTGTCTCTGCTCCGCAGTGCTGGGATTATGGGAGTGCATCACTGCACCTGGCTTTTACTTGAGTGCTGGTGGTCTGAGTTTAGGTATTCATGCTTGCATGACAAGTCCTTGACTGTGACTGAGCCATCTCTCCAGGCTCCAAATCATTGCTGAAAATCAAAGTTCCCAGCAACATCTTGCAATGGTACCAGTGACTCTATATCGGGCCCTTTAAATGTACTTAACCAGAGACCCTCAAATCAAATATGGAGGAAGCAGCTGGATAATTTAGCATTCCAGAAGGAAAATAAAAGGACAGTGTTCCACTTCTAGGTGAGACTGGACTCACCCTGCTAGACCACTTTTGGGTTTTAGATTCCAGCCACTGAAGGTGCCTGCCTTGGCTTCTTAGATTCCTAACTCCTGGCACCTAAAAAACTTCTTCCAGTACCTTTTTTTTTTTTTTTTAAATTTATGAGACAGTGTGTGAAGTGGTGCGCCAGGGCCTTACACTGCAAATGAACTCCAGATGTGGGTGCGACCTTGTACATCTGGGTTTTGTGGGTTCTGAGGAGTTGAACCTGGGTCTTTAGGCTTTGTTGGCAAGTGCCTCAACTGCTAAGCCATCTCTCCAGCCCTCCTGTATGTTCTGTCTGTTAAATAACATATTTTCTAAAAGTATATATGAAGAAAAGGGAATATTTAAACAGTGTACTGAAGTAAATACTGTTGATATTTTGGTATATAACATTAGGGTGCTTTTTTTGTTTGTTTGTTTTTGTTTTTTTCATTTTTCGGTTTTTTCAAGGTAGGCGCTCACTCTAGCCCAGGCTGACCTGGAATTCACTATGTAATCTCAGGGTGGCCTCGAACTCATGGCGATCTCCTTCCTTTGCCTCCCAAATGCTGGGATTAAAGGCGTGCGCCACCACGCCCGGCCATTAGGGTGCTTTTATTGCATGTATTTCCTAACTTTAATTTTTTTCATCAAAAGTGAAGCCATCTTCTTCTTATTGGTTGTAACTACATAATGTTTCATGACATGTTATTTGTCACTCAATACATAGATCTATCGATTATCAATAGATAAAAAGAACAATCTGGGGGTTAGAGAGATGGCTCAGCAGTAAAGACACTTGCTTGCAAAGCCTGATAGCCTGGGTTCGATTCCCTAGTACCCATGCAAAGCCAGATGCACAAAGTGGCATATGTATCTGGAGTTCATATGCAGTGGCAGGAGGCCCTGATGTGCCTATATTCTCTCCCTTTCCTTGCAAATAAATTAATAAAAAAATTAATCTGCCCCAAGACAGCCAAACCTGTGAGAGTGACTCCCACTTGCACCCTGGCCTGGGGGAGGTTCCTGAGTCTTCTGAGGGGAGAAAGGCACCATTGCTTGCTTACCCGGCACACATACTGACTCTGGGGTCCAGGGGAGAAGGTCTTGGAGCGGATGATCGTGTTCCCTCGAAGAAATGGCCCTGGTGATGGGGTACCCACTCGCCGGTCCTTGGGCCGCACCACTGTGGGGGATGGGGCCACACTGTCAGTGTTGGTCTCTTTGTCCACCTGAGGAAGAGGTCACAGCCTTGAGACCACCAGTGTTCATCAGGTCTCACAGTCTATCTGACAACTCCCCATTCCTGTCACTTCACCACGGGATCACAAGCCCAGCTGGACTTGCTGGGACTCTGGCCCTGCTGGCTTCAGTAGCAGGGACCAAGTGGGATGGCAAACGAGGTCAGAGTCCCATGCTTCTATCACACGTGACTTACCAGGGCTGCTGGGAACACAGTTAGCCCCCAAATCATATGATTCATAGCAGGATGCAGGTTCCAGTATCCTATGCCCTATGCCCTTAATACTTAAGTACCAGACATACCCATGGTCTCTACTGTCCTGGCTGAGATAGTCTCATTTTAAAAATGAGGTCTTGGGCCTGGAGAGATGGCTTAGTGATTATGTGCTTGCCTGTGAAGCCCAAGGACTCTGGTTTGAGGCTTGATTCCCCAGGACCCACGTAAGCCAGATGCACAAGGGGGCTCATGAATCTGGAGTTTGTTTGCAGTGGCTGGAGGCCCTGGCGTGCCCATTCTCTCTCTCTCTCTCTGCCTCTTAGTCTGCCTGCCTGTCACTCTTAAAAAAAAATTGATGCACATGGTGGCACATACACTTGGAGTTCATTTGCAGTGGCTAGAGTCCCCAGTGCACCCATTCTAGTTCCCTTCCCCCCTTTCAAATAAATAAATAAATAAATAATAAAATATTTTAAAATGAGGCCATGATAGAGCCAGTGGTGGTACATGATTGTAATCCGAGCAGTCAGGAGGACGAGGCAGGAGGATCACAAGTTTAAGGGCAGCTTGAGATATATAAGACTCTATCAAAATCCCTCCAAAACACAACTAAGGATGGAAATGAAAACCAAACATCCCTCAAGGCCAATGGGCTTTTACAGTTCAAGCCCCGTGGCCACAGTAGAAGATAAAAGGACCCAGACCAGGGACACTCTTTGCCTGAATAGCCTTTGCTTGCTTGTGAAAAGATGCACCCTCTGACTGAAGAAACTGCATAGAGGAGTCTGCTCCAGGCCCACTAGCCAGGCACTGGACGCTCTACCGCAGGGCTCTGCTTGAGAACATCAGATGCTGAGTGCACAGAACAGAGGCCTCCGCAGAAGTCAGCCTGTCATCAAACTCTAGAGCAGGCGGGAATTAGACACACTCCCTTTTCCTAGGGTGCTTTGCACACACACTTTGGAAGCCCTGGGGCCCGTCAGCAAGTACAGTTAGAAAGGAAGACATGGAGACCAGGGAAAGACGACATCATTTGACTCAGACCGCATATCCAGGCAGTGAGGAGCCAGGATCAGATCGGAAAGCCCTAGGACAGAGGCCTGAAGTCTTTCTGAGAGAAGGCAGTCACCCTCTCCTGGTTTACTATCTCCACAGTGACCCAAGTACAAAGAGGGCCACCTGTAGACCATTTGGAGAGCCTGTAACCTGATGCTGAAGGCCAAGGCTTGGCTGTGAGCTTTGTCTGACCGCCCAAACTCAAGGATGAAAAGTCATTTCCCCAGGAGAGCTCTGCCTACCTTTGATGCTGGGTACGCATCTGCATCTGGTGAGGTTTTCTCATCAAAAACATCCTCTTCTTCCTCCTCCTCCTCAGCCACTTCCTCATTCTCACTGGTCTCCTCTTCGTACCTCCTGTGATGACAAAACACTCTGGTCACCTACCAAGAAAACCTCTCTGCCACTACTCACCTGGTTGAAAGGACATGTAGGCAAGGCTTCCAAAGCTTTTTTTTAAAAAGACTTTTATTATGGTTATTTATTTGAGAGAGAGAAGCAGAGCGAGAGAGAGAGAATGGACATGCCAAGGCCTTCAGCCCCTGCAAATGAACTCTAGATGTATGCACCACCTCGTGCACCTGGCTTACGTGGGTGCTGGAGAATTGAACCTGGGTCCTTTGGCTTCACAGGTAAGCGCCTTAACTGCTAAGCTATCTCTCCAGCTCCCAAAGCTTTTTGACTATTAAATATATTTATTATAAGAACCTCCAGGGCTGAGGAAATGGCTCAGCAATTAAAGGTACTTGCTTACAAAGCCTGCCAGGCTAGGGTAAGTCCTTGTATCAGAGGTGGGGCACCGGGGGTGGTGGTGCATACATTTAATCCTATCACCTGGGAGGCTGAGGTAGGAGGATCGCAGTGAGTTTGAAGCCAGCCAGGGACTACAGAGTGAGATCCAGGTTAGCCTGAGTTAGAGTGAGACCCTACCTTGAAAAAACAACAACAAAAAGTGGTGTGAGTGGAGTTTGTATTTGCAGTGGCAAGAGGCCCTGGTGTAAAGAGGCACAATATATAATAGTTTTTTTTTTTTTTTTTGAGTGAGTCAGAGAGAGAGAGGAAGAGGCAGAGGCAGAAAGAGAATGGGTGCTCCAGCGGTCAGCTGCTGTGAATGAACTCCAGATGTGGGCACCCCCTTGTGGTCAAGTGCGGTATTGCACCCTTGCATCACTTTTTATGTCTGGCTAAATGTGGGATCTGGAGGTCAAACGGGTTTTCTTAGGCTTGGCAGGCAGACACCTTAACTGCTAAGCAATCTCTCCAGCCCCTATAATAGTTTTTTTACGTGAAATTCCAATATAGGGCTGAGGCTGTAGCTAAGTAGAAAAGCATTTGCCTAGCATATGCAAGGCCCCGGGTTGGACTTCCAGCACTCCAACAAAACAAAACGTCTGCTTTTAGTGAGGTGTAGTTTCTCATTCATTCATTCATCCATCCTTTCTTTCGGAGAGAGAGAGAGAATGCGTGCCAGGGCGTTCAGCCACTGCAAGTGAACTCCAGACACATGCATCACCTTGTGCATCTGGCTCACGTGGGTACTGGGGAAATGAACCTAGGTGCTGCTATGCCATCTCTTCAGCCTTTGAGATGTAGTTTCTATATAACAAAATGCATTTCCAGGGTATAGTCTGACGAGTTCTAACAAATGCACTCAGATGCATAAACCACTGTTACACTCAAGATACAGAACACTCCATAGCCTGAAAGGTTTATCTTTTCCCACTGGTCATCCCTGCTTCCCCAAGGTGGCCTCGGATTGGCTTGCTGTACCTACAGACCACATGTGATTTTACTTCCCTTCACACGGGGTCAGAAAGCACCCTCCTTTGTCTGTGGATTCTGTCAGTTTCAAGTTTGAGATTCTCTCAATTCCTCCGTTCATCGGTACCACTGAGACAGGGTGCACTAGTTACTTTCCCCATTGCTGTGACAAAATTCCTGACAAGGAAGGAAGGGTTTACTGTGGTTTACAGTCCATCCAGGGCATTCAGTCCGTCTGCTGGGAAGGCGTGGTGGCAGGAGCATGATACAGGTGGCCACATTGCATCTACACAAGCAGAGGGCAATGAATGCCAGTGTTTGCCTCACTTTTTCCTTTTTTAAAAAAATGTTTTATTTTTATTTATGTACTGACAGAGAGAGAGAGAGAAAGAATATGGGTGCACCAGAGCCTCTAGCTACTGCAAACTCCAGATGCATGTGCCATTTTGTGCATATGGCTTTATGTGGGTTCTGGGGAATTGAACCTGGGTCTTTAGGCTTTGCAGGCAAGCACTTTAACCAATAAGCCATCTCTCCAGCTCTCAGTTTTTCTTTCTGATACAGTTCAAGACTCTAGCCCATGGAATGGTGCCACCCACAGTGAGAATGGGTCTTCTAACCTCAAACAATCTAATCTAGAAACTCCCCAAGGGGGATAGGGGAATGGGTACAGAAGTTAAGAAAGTCCCTCATAGACAATCCCTAACATTTGCTTTCATCAAATCCTATCAAGTTGACAAGATTAACCATCACACAGGATCCCCCACTTGAACCCAGCACTTGTCTATTCAGCTAGTCCAGCTAGCCAGCTTGCCCCAGGGATCCCTATTCACTACCTCCCAAGCACTGGTATTATAGATAGAATGCCATACTTGCCTTTTAAAGGCTCTATGTTAAAATACAGTTGCATTCTGAGGAACTGGAGCTTAGTAGGGCTTCAACACATGAATAAGGGGGGGGGGAACAAGTCAGCTCACGACAGATATAGTGTACAACAGATTTGTTGAATCAGTGTATTTTTTTCTTGAACTACTTTCTTGACAACTTTCATACATGTACAGACTAATTCTGCTCACAATCCCCTTCTGTTACTATCTACCCCTTCTCCTATGTGTTTTCCACTGAAGCCCTTCTTCTTCTTTCCAAATAGCCCCTCTTCTACTGTAATGCTGTTTGTTTGGTTTTGTTTTTATTTTTGGCCATCCTTCACCACCCACGACGGATGCCCTGATTAAGCAGGTATCATGCAGGTAATAGCAGCTTGCTCTGAGGTCATTAAAGCAAAGGCCACTTCAGTTTTAGAAGACAGCATTCCACTCCCCCCCATCCTCTGGCTTTATGTTTTTTTCGCCTTGCTTCTATAATGTTCCTTGAGACTTGGAGGGCACAATCCAGAAGTCTAAGTGCTGAGCACTCAATAGTCTTTTATTCTATGTACTTTGATGATTTGTTTTTTTTTTGAGGTAGGATCTCACTCTAGCCAGTGAACTCTCTCTGTAGCTCCAGGCTGGCTTCAAATCTACAGAGGCCCTCCATCCTCAACCTAATTTCAGTTCTTCTTCTTCTTCTTTTTTTTTTTTTTGTGGGGAGGTTATTTTCAAGGTAGGGTCTCACTCTAGCTCAGGCTGACCTGGAATTCACTATGTAGTCTCGGGGTGGCCTCGAACTCACAGCGATCCTCCTACCTCTGCCTCCCGAGTGCTGGGATTGAAGGCGTGTACCACCACACTTGGCTCAGTGCTAGAATATTTAAATCGGATTCAGAGTCAAACCTGGTGTTTGAGCACTTGGTGGAGTTGGGCAGCCAGGTTGGAAACCAGCTTTCTCTCCACGCCCCGCCCTTCCCATGAGCCACCCTGGGGCCTGGACAAGTCCCATCAGCCTGTGGACCTCACCCTCAATCTGTGTGGTGGTGGCCATGCTGTCCCTCAGCGCTGTTGGGGAGTCTCCAACATCCAAGGCTCCGTGCAGGGGATTCGCACGTGGCTGAGACTCCCGTGTGAGATGGCAGAGGAGAAGCTGCTGGACCATGGAGGGGGAGTGAAGGCCCCCTCTGCAGCAAGCCCTCATCTGGGCTCAGGGGACAGTCAAAGCACCAAGAGCGGAGGACGGGAGAGAAAAAGCGAGCAGACCCTCAGGGAGATGCATGTTCACCCTCAGCCTCGCCTCGGCAGCTGATTGGGTGCCACGCTCTGCTTTGGCCAAAACTTTGCCTCTCAGCATGGGGACACTGTCTCACGCTGGTCAGAAGCCTGGCAGTGATGTGCCTCTTTCAGAAGTCAAGATGGAAGGAGACAGAAATTACTACCCAACGCCTGAAGGTTATTTGTCACACAAATCCTTCCAGCCCTGGGGGGCCGGGGGAAGAGGACAGTTCCACAGGGTGTCGTAAACACAGAGGCTCTTGAATAAATGGTGCTGGAACAGTGCCATACCCGTATGTTCCATATCTCCCATACAGAAGACAATTCACTGTGATGCTAATTTCACCTCATGCTCAGAAATTAATCTGAATTATAGCATAGAGTGTAAAGAACTGAAACTAGCCGGGTGTGGTGGCGCACGCCTTTAATCCCAGCACTTGGGAGGCAGAGGTAGGAGGATCACCGTAAGTTCGAGGCCACCCTGAGACTACAGAGTGAATTCCAGATCAGCCTGGACCAGAGTGAGATCCTACCTCAAAAAACCAAAAAATTGCCGGGCGTGGTGGCGCACGCCTTTAATCCCAGCACTCGGGAGGCAGAGGTAGTAGGATCGCCAAGAGTTCGAGGCCACCCTGAGACTACATAGTTAATTCCAGGTCAGCCTGGACTAGAGTGAAACCCTACCTCGAAAAAACCATTAAAAAAAAAAAAAAAAAAAAACCAAAAATAAAATAAAATAAAATAATTAAAAAAAATAAAAGATGGATATTTGATTATTTTATGGTGCTGGGGATCGACCCCAGCATGCTAGATAAGGATTCTGCACTAAGCTGCACCCCGAGCCTCAAATGTACCTATTCTACTTGTCATTTGTGATTTTTTGTTGTTGTTGGTTTGTCTTGTTTTTCAGTGCTGAGGGCCGAACCCAGGGCCTTGCACTTGCTAAGCAAGTGCTCATGCACTGAGCTAAATCACCAAACCTCTGTACCTATTTTTTAATATTATTAATATTATAATATTGTTTGTATATGTGTGTGCAAGTGTGGATGTGCACATGCCATGACACATCAGAGGACATTTCCCCCCAAGGTAGGGTTTCACTGTAGCTCAGGCTGACCTGGAATTCACTATGTAGTCTCAGGGTAGCCTTGAACTCATAGTGCTCCTTCTACCTCTGCCTCCCAAATGCTAAAATTAAAAGCATGCATCACCATGTTTGCTGTTTTTTAAATTAAAAAAAAATTTTTTTTTTCTCAATTTGGGTGTTGATTCTTGTCTTCCACCTTTTGAGCGGTCCTTGCCTCCCATCATGTTTGAGACAGGCTCTCTGGCTGTTCACTGCTGCATTATGCCAACCTAGCTTGCCCACGAGTTTTGAGGATCTCGTCTCCATCTCCCATCTCGCCATAGGAAGGCTGGGCTTGCTACTGGGTCTGGTTTGATGGGGGTTTTGGGAATCTGAACTCAGAGCATCATGCTTACACAGCAAGTGTTCTTTCCCACAGAGGCATCCCCACAGTCGTCCCCAAGTGAACGTATTCTTGGGTATAGTAGTTCAGTTAAACTGAGTGCCTGAGAGAGGGTAAGAACACTCTGGGGCTGGAGAGACGGCTCAATGGTTAAGGCACTTGCTTGCAAAGCCTAATGATCTGGGTTTGACTCCCTAGTACTCATCATGTAAAGCCAGATGCACGAAGTGGTGTATACATCTGGAGCTTGTTTGCAGCACTGGAGGCCCTGGTGCACCCATTCTGTCTCTCCTCTCTTTATCTCTCTCTGCTTGAAAAAAAAAATAAATAAATAAAAAAAGATTTCTTTGATCTGAGAACCAGTCTGCCTCACCTATTTACTAAATGGTAAAGACCATGGGCTTTGGCACACAGCCACACCACCTGTGATTACCTGTCCCAGACACACACACACACAAGCACACACAACTTCCACGGTGCCAATATAAGGATTTCTCACACTACGATGGTTTACAATTATATTTTTGTAATATTCGTAGTTTTGTTGTGCTTGTGAATCTTAAAAAACAAACACACAACAACAACAACAAAAACAAGCCAGATTTCTAGCAAAGGGTGATGGTATGATGCATTTATATTCTGAGCACTCAGGAGGCAGAGCCAGGAGAAGAATTTTAGGAGAGCCTGTGCTATATAACAATGCCCTGTCACAAAACAAACAGGGCTAGAGGGATGGCTTAGCGGTTAAGGCACTTGCCTGTGAAGCCTAAGGACTCAGGTTCAATTCTTCAGGACCAATGTAAGCCAGATGTACAAGGTGGCACATATGTCTGGAGTTCATTTGCAGTGGTTGGAGGCCCTGGAGCACCCATTCTCTCTCTATTTCTCTTAAATAAATAAATAAATAAATAATAAAAACAAACAAACAGGACTGCAGAGGTGGCTTAATGGCGAAGGCACTTGCCTGCAAAGCCAAAGGACCCAGGTTCAATTCTCCAGGACCAACATAAGCCAGATGTACAAGGTGGTGCATACATCTGGAGTTTGCAGCGGCTGGAAGCCCTGGTGAGCCCATTCTCTTTCCCCACTTCCTCTTTCTCTCTCTCTCAAAAAAAAAGGAAACAAACAAACAAAAGAACAACAACAACAAAAAACCACCCAAACAGCCGGGCATGGCGATGTACACCTTCAATCCCAGCACCTGGGAAGCAGAGATAAGAGGATTGCTGTGAATTTTTGAGGCCACCTGTAGACTACATAATGAATTCCAGGTCAGGCCTGGGCTAGAGTGAGACCCTACCTCAAAAAAAAAAAAAAAAAAACCAAACCCCCTTCTCCCCAAAAAACACCAAACAAACAGGGGCTGGAGAGATGCTCAGCCTGCAAAGCCTAAAGACTGGGGTTCGAGTCCCACATAAAGTACCCACACAAAGCCAAATGCACAATGTTGCATGCTTCTGGAGCTTGTTTACAGTGGCTGGAGGCCCTCGCATACTGATTCTCTCTGGCTCCTCTATCTCTCTCTGCTTGCAAATAAATACATAAATAAAAACATTAAAACAAAACAAACTAACAACCTAAAAACAAAAAGAAGGAAAGAAAGAAATGCAGTTTTCTGATGCAGACAGCTAAATAAAAAGAGAGAACAGTGCCACTAGGGGCCTTGGTTCTAAAGGAGTGGATTAGCTCTGAGCTGGTCTTTGGAAGACCTCCACCTACCCCAGGGGCTAGTGGTCGCCCCAGGACCAAAAGAAGCTTCTAGCCTTGGGGGAGGGGCTGCAGATGGACTGATCCCACTGCTCTGGGATCCCAGCTCTCTTTGGAAGTCAGCATTTGGGGAAGTTTGAATGGCAGGGGGTGGGGAGAGAGAGGCCCACAAGGGGAGAAAGAACAGAAGGTGGTTGCTAGGAGACGCCTTGAAAAGCCTCAGCTTGGGCTCGGAATTTAGTAGAAACTACTGATCCTGTGCCAGGGTATGAGGAGCGAGGACCTGGGCCGATTTTTGGCATCAGACCTTCGCTTGGATGACTATCATGCAGGGTGGTATATATGGGAGTGCCATGGACAGGGAGAGAGAGAGATGGTGATAATGTGGTCAACCCTGAAACAAGGGGACAACAAAAATTCCAGGAGCCTCCTCACGTTCTTTATCACTTGGGGAAACAGTCAAAGAGTCAGAACTGTAGCCTGCAGGCCCAATCTAGCCTGCTGCTTTTTCTGCACAGGCTGTGAATGGCTTCTATATATTTTTTTTAATGGCTGAAAAAAAATTAAGAGGAAAATGATAATTGTGACAGGTACAAATTATATGAATGCAAAGTTCATTGTCTGCAAGTGGAACACCGACAGAATACACACCATTGTCCTCAGCGTGTCACTGGCCACACATTATCTATCTATGGCAGCATTCACACTGCAGAGACAACTTGGGGACATGCAGCAGAAGCCATGTGGTCACCAGTATCTATCACCTGGCCTCTTCCAGGAATCGTTTGATGACCCCTGGAGTCGGAGTTTTTTTTTTTTTTTTTTTTTTTTTAATGAACCACCATGCCCGGCTTGGTGGCACACACTTTTTAAAAAAAGATTTACTTTTATTTATTTCAGAGAGAGAGAGAGAGAGAGAGAGAGAGAGAGGAGAGGAGAATGGGCACACCAGGGCCTCTAGCCACTGCATACGAATGAACTCCAGAAGCATGCACCACCATGTGCATCTGGCTTATGTGGGACCTGGAGAATCGAACCTGAGTCCTTAGGCTTCGCAGGCATGGAGTCAAGAGATTTTTAAGGGAAGGCTCCTTCTGAGACCAATTATATAACTGGGGACTGTAACAAGGATAATCCAAAAGAAGTACTCTTTCCTCTAGGTTGTTATGCACCAACTAGTCACTGTGGCCTGGGTGTGATTCACATTAGCTAAGTGGTGCCACCAGAAGCTCTGATGAGCGATTATCACACGACATTTCCCCAGCATAGGAGCCGTTTAAAAATCTGATTGCAAATCTGATTTCTCAGTTTAGGAAGAGGGTCTTGGTAGTGCCTCTCAGCCCAGGCTGTACTTGAGCATCACCCAGAGAGCTGAGCACTTCTTGCTCCTCAAATGACCACCCAGACAAGAGCCCACAGGAAGTTGGCCAAGCTAGCTGCTGTATCCATTCAAAGTTGAATTCAAAGGCCAACATGCAGTTTTAAATGGTCGGAATGGACTGGAGAAATGGCTTAGTGGTTAAGGCGCTTGCCTCCAAAGCCTAAGGACTCGGGTTCAATTCCCTAGTACCTATATGAAGCCAGAAGCCAGATGCACAAGGTGATGCATGCATCTGGAGTTCATTTGCAGTGGCTGGAAGCCCTGGTGCACCTATTATCTCTCTCTCTCAAATAAGTAAAATATTTAAAAATATAAATGGTAGGACCTATGGCTGTGGTCGTTTCCTTTCCAGAGGTAGTGAGAATATTCCTCTTGCTTTGTAGCATTTACTGAGTGCTGACTATGCATTTGCATTTTGACTTTCCTGCAGTCTTTTTCCTGTTACCCCATATACAGTCACTATTATTTCTTCCATTCTCGTGAGGCTCAGGGAAGGCAGAGGGAGCTGAGGACAGTGATGGAAAAGAAGGTGTGGGCTTGCAGTACTGGTAATGCTGTTTTTTCTTTTCTTGCTTCCTTGCTTTATTTTTGTTTTTTCTAGGTAGGGTTTCACTCTAGCTCAGGCTGACCTGGAATTTACTATGTAGTCTCAGGGTGGCCTTGAACTCATGGTGATTCTCCTACCTCTGCCTCCCGAGTGCTGAGATTAAAGGCATGCACCACCATACCTGGCTATAAGGGACTCTTTTTAAAAAAAAATTTTTAAAAATATTTTGTAATTAATTAATTAATTTGAGAGAGAGAGAGAGAGAGAGAGATATTGAGGGGAAGTGGCAGAGAGAAATAGAGAATGGGCATGCCAGGGCCTCTAGTCGCTGAAAACAAACTCCAGACACATGCGCCCCCTTGTGCATCTGGCTTACATGGGTCCTGGGAAATCGAACTGGGGTCCTTACACTTCATAAGTAAACGCCTTAACCACTAAGCCATTTCCCCAGCCCTTAAGAAATATTTTTATTGATTTATTTGCAAGCAGAGGGAGCTAGAAGACTGCAAATGAACTCCGGATACATGTGCCACTTTGTGCATCTGGCTTTACATGGGCATGGGGGAGCTGAACCCAGATCCATAGGCTTTGAAGGCAAGCACCTTAACCACTAAGCCATATCACCAGCCCTATGATGGACCTTTTTTTTTTTTCTTTTTCAAGCTAAGGCCTCACTGGCAACTTGAACTCAAGCCATCAGACTTTGCCAGCAAGCCCCTTTAACTGCTGAGCCATCACCCTAGCCCTTCTTTCTAAAATAAATCTTGCTTAACTTGCAAAAAAACAAAAAGGTAGGCA
This sequence comes from Orientallactaga sibirica, assembly GCA_036365145.1. Lineage (NCBI taxonomy): Eukaryota > Metazoa > Chordata > Mammalia > Rodentia > Dipodidae > Orientallactaga > Orientallactaga sibirica. The sequence continues at coordinate 3,416,921 of JAEOAD010000194.1, forward strand.
ATGTTTCTAAGGATGACACCAAGGAGTCCTCCGGCCTCCACATGAAAACACACATCACACACACACACACACACACACATCACACACACACACACACACACACACACACACACACAAAAACAAAAACAAAAACAGCATGGACATGGTGGTGCATTCCTTGGGAGGCAGAAGTAGGAGGATTGCCATGAGTTCAAGACCACCCTGAGACTACACAGTGAATTTCAGGTCAGCCTGGACTACAGTGAGACCCTACCTCGAAAAAAGAAAAGGAGATCAACTCCACTGCTTCTTTCTAGGGCTAGGCTAACCTAATGATTTCCAGTTCCATCCATTTTCCTGCAAATGTCATGATTTCATTTTTCTTTATGGCTGAATAAAATTCCACTGAGCAGATGTTACTACATTTTTTATCCATTCATCTGTTCATGGACATCTAGGCTTTTTCCATTTCTTAGACATTTTGAATACATTTTTTTGTTTGTTCTGAGGTAGGGTTTCACTCTTAGCCCAGGCTGACCTGGAATTCACTATGTAGTCTCAGGGTGGCTTTGGACTCATGGAAATCTTCCTACTTCTGCCTCCTCAGTGCTGGGATTAAAGGCATGTACCACCACGCCCATGCTGTTTCAAGTGTGTTTGTGTGTGTGTATCTATGTGTGCGCACACGCACACATTTATTTTCATGTGGAGGCCAGAGGACTCCTTGGTGTCATCCTTAGAAACATTGCCTACCTTTTTGTTTTTTTGCAAGTTAAGCAAGATTTATTTTAGGAAAAAGGGATAGGGTGATGGCAGTTAAAGGGGTTTGCTGGCACAGTTTGATGACACTTGCCTGCAAAGCCAAAGGACCCAGGTTTGATTCCCCAGGATCCATGTAAGCCAGATGCACAAGGGGGGGGGCACATGTATCTGGAGTTCGTTAACAGCAGCTGGAGGCCCTGACATGCCCATTTATTTTCTCTCTCTTCCTAGATATTTCTCTCTCTCTCAAAAAATAAAGAACACAGGGGGCTGGAGAAATGGCTTAGTGGTTAAGGTGTTTGCCTACGAAGCCAAAGGATCCCAGTTCGATTCCCCAGGACCCACGTAAGCCAGATGCACAAGGGGCACACACATCTGGAGTTCATTTGCAGTGGCTACAGGCCCTAGTGTGCCCATTCACTCTCTCTGTCTACCTCTCTTCTATCTCCTTCTCTGCTTGCAAATAAATGAATAGTATTTTAAATAAAGAAAAATAAAAAATATTAAAAACAAACCAAAAGTACCACCGTATTTTCAAAATTCAAATATGCTATGTTTTCTCTCACTTGTGGGTTTTAGACACTATAGATGCATAAATTGACATATGAACCAATGACAAGAACTTAGACGTGAGACTGTCCAGGGAAAACAGTCAATATAGAAGGAAGGGTAGGGCAAGGTGAAGGTAGTAGAGTATATGCAAAAAGTACATTATATAGTCACATGAAAAATTTAAATTTATAAAAAAGTGTAGGACAAAAAATAAAAGTTATAGTCAAAACTTTTTAAGGTTAAAAAAAAAAGCTTTGGGGGTTGGAAAAATGGCTTAGCGGTTAAGGCACTTGCCTGTGAAGCCAAAGGATCCTGGTTTGATTCTCCAGGACCCACGTAAGCCAGATGCACAAGGGGCGCATGCATCTGGAGTTCGTTTGCAGTGGCTGGAGGCCCTGGTGTGCCCATTCTCTCTCTGTCTGCCTCTCTTCTCTCTCTGCTTTCAAATAAATAAATAAAATTTAAAAAAGAAAGCTTTGCTTAGGTTACTAAAAACTTGAAGAAGACAGGCACAGCCATTTTTCGTCTTTTCTGATGGACATCTACCTGATGGCAGTAGTCTGGCCGTCATCTTGGCTTACAAAGCAGCCTCAATTATTGAGTCTCGGAGTAAAGACAGCAAAGCAGACAGATGAAAGGAGCCTGGGTTCCCAATAACCTTATGCAGCTAATAGAAGAAACTGTTCCTTTTCATTCTTCTTAACTAAAGGAGAAACTAATTTGTTCTTTTTTAATTGTATATGTTATATTTTATATATTAAATATTTTTTATTATTGATTTGCAAGCAGAGAGGGAAGAAGGGTGGAAGAGAGAATGAAAATGGGTGCCAGGCCTCCTGCCATTGCAAACACATTCCAGATGTATGCACCACTTTGTGCATCTGGCTTGATGTGGGTACAGGGGATTTGAAACTCAGGCCATTAGGCTTTGCAAGCAACTGCCTTTAACTACTGAGCCATCTCTCCAGCCCTCTGAAGAGACTTTTTTGGTTTTGTTTTTGAGGTAGGGTTTCACTATAGCTCAGGCTGACCTGGAATTGACTATGTAGACCCAGGGTGGCCTTAAACTCACGGTGATCCTCCTACCTCTGCCTCCTGAGTGCTGGGATTAAAGGTGTGCACCACCATGCCCAGCTTGAAGAGACTTTTAAAAAAAATTTTATTTTGAGGTAGGGTCTTGGTCTAGCCCAAGCTGACCTTGAATTCACTCTGTAGTCTCAGGGTGGCCTCAAACTCATAGTAATCCTCTGCCTCCCGAGTGCTGGGGTTAAAGGCGTGTGCCACCATGCTTAGCTAAGGAAACTAATTCACACCTGTTCTTTCTATTGTCTATTCCTGGCAGACAATTGCAATCTTTACTGAATCATCTGTTTTGGCAAATGATACAAATATAATATTCATAGTAAATTTTCCTTAGTATTTTTTTTCTGTAGCCCAAGCTCGCCTCAGGTTTATAGCAATATTCCTGTTTCAGTCTCTCATGTACTAGACAAGTGTGAACTGTTGTTCTCGGCTCTCTTTATTTTTAAAAATATGTATGTATGTATGTATGTATGTATGTATGTATGTATGTATGTATGTGTGTGCTAGGGTCTCTTGCTGCTGTAAACAAATGCTAGATGCACATGCCACTTTTTTGTTTTTTTTTTGAGGTAGGGTTTCATTCTAGCCCAGGCTGACCTGGAATTCACTATGTAGTTTCAGGGTGGCCTCAAACTCATGGTGATCCTCCTACCTCTTAAAGGTGTTCGCCACCATGCTCACATGTTCCCCTTTTGCATCCAGCTTTACATGGGTGATGGAGAATCTAATCCAGATGCATAGGCTTTGCAAGCAAGTACCTTTAACCATTGAGCCATCTCTTAGCTCTCTCTATAATTTTTTTTTGATTCTGAGAGATGCTTAGCAGTTAAGGAGCCCGCCTGTGAAGCCTAAGTTTTAGATTCAGGTTCGATTTCCAAGTATCCATGTAACCCAGATGTACAGGGGGGCACGTGAGTCTGGAGTTCGTTTGCAGTGGCTAGAGGCCCTGGTGTGCCTATTCTTTCTCTCTTTCTTTCAAGTAAATAAATAAAATATATTAACTTTTTTTCACCAGAATAAATGTCAGCACATCAAGATACACAGGAATATAACAGGGTGACTCACAGAACCTCGAGTGACAAGCTAGGAAGGATTTTGGTCAACAATATGCCAACCAGTTCTGTCTCGTGGCCAGCAGTGAGGCCACACGATGGAGGCTCTCAGAGCTCCCAGGGAAACCCTTCTCTTGGTTATGTGGGCTTTTGGCCCAGGGGAGCACTCACTTACCAGCTGCCTTCCAGTGTTTGGGAGCAGCTCCTCCCCTCCTGCCTCTTCTCCAGCTCCACAGCTGTCTGTTCTAACAAGACAGACACGGCATCCTGTAAGAGACACAGGTTGGGGGTTGGTCAGCAGATGTCCTCTGGGTGCCGGCAATCAGAGCATTCCAGACCCTCCTAGAGAACAAAGATCCTGGAGGGTAGGGTGGCCAAGTGTCTAAGGCAAGGGCACTTGTACGCCAAAGCTACAACTCTCCATTTCTTTAAGTGTTAGGAACTTGTGGGGACTTTCCCATGTGCGCATGAGCACAGATCTATTCAGCAGAGTTCTGGAAGACAGTCGGATTTTGTAGTTAAGGGAGAAAATGTGATGAGGACGGGGAGAGAAGTAAGTGCCACATGTGGGAAGAGAGAAATGGAGGCGAGTCGGAGAAGTGGCACGCAGGGAGGGCTTCCGGAAGAACAGCAACCCGACTAAATGGGGTTACAGGTGAGGAAGCCTGTGTGACTTGAGGCAATTATTAGACCTCTTTAAGACTTTTCTTCCAATATATTCTAGAAAGAATCACTCTGAAGACAGTTATGATCTACGTATAAGATGCAATAGAATAACCTAGCATGTAATTGGCAACCAGGAGAGCAGCAAATAGCAGATCCGAACTGGAAGCTGAGCTGGGCATGGTGACTCATGCCTTTAATCCCAGCACTTGGGACACAGAGGAGGAGGATTGTTGTGAGTTCGAGGCCATCCTGAGACTACATGGTGAATTCCAGGTCAGCCTATGCTAGACCAAGACTCTACCTCAAAAAACAAAACAAACAAACAAACAAACAAACAACAACAACAAAACCCCACTGGAAACTGTAATTTTTTTTTTTTTTTGAGTACATGGTCAATTTGGTATCACATTCAGCCAGGTGTGCGGTGCTGGAAAATCCTGGCACATTCTTTTGGGGAAGCAAAGAATTAAAACCCCGTGATAGCCTGACACATGAACAGAACAACAATGGTTAGTTTACACTAGCAGTGTACTGAATCGCTCAGCCACCATGTTCCACGGTGCGGTAAGCATGGTTCCTTTGAGAGGAGAGAATTCAGAAGCTGGTGTATGGGGGTGATGTGCTTGCCCAAAGTCATGCTGTGGGAAGGACAGAAGTGTGCTCTCCATGTGTCTGTCAGTTCACTGTGTCCTTTAAAGGTTTGCCAGCTAGTTGGAGACATGCTTAAAATTTTTTTTTTTTTTTGAGACAGAACCTCGCTAAGTAGCTCTGGCTGGCTGGAACTTGCTATGTAGTTCAGGCTGGCCTTAAATGCTCAATGAAGCTCCTGCTTCGGCTGCCCTATGCTGGGATGACTGGTGTGTGCCACTGTGCCAAGCTGGATGTATATCTTTATGCAATTTGGTTCATCTTTCTGAGCCCAGGTACATAATAAGCACACCTGTTTATTACCTGACAAAAGAAATGGAGAAAAGATAATGATGGGGCTGGAGAGATGGCTTAACAGTTAAGGCACTTGCCTGCAAAACCAAAGAACCCAGGTTCAATTCCCCAGTACCCACGTAAGCTCATGCATCTGGAAGTATGTGTGCAGCGGCCGAAGGTCCTGGCATGCACATTCTCTCTGTCTCTTTCTCTCTTGTTCAAATAAATTAAAAATAAAATAATTTTAAAAAGAAAGAAGAGATAATAATGAAAAAGAGAAGGAGTAGAGTGGGTAGTGTAAAAGAGGAGGAAGAGGAAGAGAAAAAGAAAACACCCACACTTCCTGCTTCCCTTATGTTTCTCTGTGTAACCCAGCACATCTGTTCCTCTGGAATTCTGGGCATCAACTCTCCACAGTGCCTGAGCAAGACACCCTCAATTGGCTCTTGCAGATCCCCTAGGATTCTTGTGCCCTATGTACAAGACAGCTTTACAACTCAGAGCTGTGCACAGCCTACCTGGTCAGCAGGTGGGGCCTAAAATTGTTTAGGGATATTTTCATAGGTTAAAATGTACCAATACTAGGGGTCGAGCAGACAGCTCAGTTGGTAAAGCACTTACCTTGCAAGCATGACGCCCCAAATTAACCAGAACCCATGCACAAAAGCTAGGCTCAGGGCTGGAGGGATGGCTTAGTGGTTAAGGCGTTTGCCTGAAAAGCCAAAGGACCCAGGTTCAATTCCCCAGAACCCACGATAGCCAGATACACAAGGGGGCATACGCATCTGGAGTTCGTTTTCAATGGCTGGAGGTCCTGGTACACCCATTCTCTCTCTCTCTCCCCCTCCCTGTCTCTCTCTGTCAAATAAATAAATTATTAAATAAAAAAAAGGTAGGCTCAGTGGAGCACTTGAAATCCCAGCACTGGGCAAGCAGAGACAGGTGGATTCCTAGGGCTCACGGGCCAGCCAGTTTAGCCTAATTGGTGAGCTCTAGGTAAGAGAGAGACCCTGACTCAAAAAAACAAAACAAAAGAAAGAAACAAAACAGTGGAGTGTTTCTGAGGATGAGACAAAGGTTTCTGTCTGCTGTCTACATGCATTTGCACACACATGTATCTGCATGCACATAAACAGGCACACAAACATCTTTTTAAAAACATGTACTATTAAAGCATATTTTCAAATCAAACAGGACCAGATGCAACACTTTCAGGTAACTCAAAATGACAGTCCAGAGTTAGAGAGACGGCTTAGCGGTTAAGGTGCTTGCCTGGGAAACCTAAGGACCCAGGTTCAATTCCCCAGTACCCAACTAAGCCAGATGTACAAAGTGGCACATGTATCTGGAGTTCATTTGCAGTGGCTAGAGACCCTGATGCACCCATTCTCTCTCTCAAATAAATACACAAAATATTTAACAAACAAACAAACAAACAAAAATAACAAACCAGCTGCCATCTATCAGCTCACATACCAAGCATTCTTTCTGTTTGTTTGTTTGCTTGTATTTTTGAGGCGGGGTCTCACTCTAGCCCAGGCTGATCTGGAATTCACTATGTATAGTATGTAGTCTCAGACTGGCCTCAAACTCACAGAGATCCTCCTACCTCTGCCTCCAGAGTGCTGGGATTAAAAACGTGTGCCATGAGGGTGTGGTGGCGCACGCCTTTAATACTAGCACTTGGGAGGCAGAGGTAGGAGTATCACTGTGAGTTTGAGGCCACCATGAGCTAGAGTGAGACCCTACTTCTGAACCCCCCCAAACAAACAAACAAACAAACAAATGAACAAAACAAAAAACCTCTCCCTAAAAAAAAAGTGCCACCACACTCTGGGCTCCAAGCATTCTTTACATTTTTTTTCGGTGCTGAGGACCAAACCCAGGGCCTACTGAGCTAAATCCCCAAGCCCTATATATATTTTTTCAAAGTTTTGTGACAGTACCTTAGGCTCATGGTTGACAGGAAAGAAAAGCAAGGCTTAGAGAGATACTCGTGACTCTGTGGTCTGACTAGAAACAGCCATCCTCTGACTGTCCTTCCTGTGACTTCTGCTGTTCTTAGTTTTCATGACAGATTTGCATACAGTAGGGTCTCAAAAAAAGGTTAATTTTTTACCTCCCAGCTTTCTCCTTCCTTCTGTACTTCTTTCCCTCACCTCCCTCTTTCCTCCCTTCCTCTTCCCTCCCTCCCTCCCTCCTTTCTTTTCTTTCTTCTTCCCACCTTCCTTCCTTCCTTTTTTCTTTTTCTTTCTGGTTTTTCAAAGTAGGGTCTTGCTGAAGCCCAGGATGTCCTGCAATTCACTGTGTAATCTCAGGGTGGCCTCAAACTCATGGCGATCCTCCTATCTGTGCTTCCTAAGCGTTGGGATTAAAGGTGTGCACCACCATACCTGGCTCCGCACTTCTTTTTTGCAGGGCCTCACACATACTAAGCTTGCTCTGTATGCTGAACTACACACACAGCCCTCCACTTCATTTTTTAAAAATATTTTATTTTTTAAAATTTATTTGAGAAGGAGAGGGAGAGAGAGAGAGAGAGACAGAGACAGAGAGAGGCAGCCACTGTAAATAAACTCCAGATACATGCACCATCCTGTGCATCTGGCTTATGTGGGTCCTGGGGAGTTAAACCTGGGTCCTTTGGCTTTGCTGGCAAGCGCCTTAAGCACTAAGCCATCTCTCCAGCCCCCCTCCACTTCATTTTTTAAACAATGTGAATTAAGGATTTTTAACAGGCAAGCAATACAAAGCAATGCAAAATTCAGGAGGAAGCAAAAATGCTGAAGGGCATGAGATGTGGCCAGGGAGGTCCTTTTCTATGCTCTCTTCCCACCAGCCTCCATGCCTGACTGGTTCTGAGAGGTTTTCCCTCACTGGTTCATCAAATGTGGCAGGTGTGGGGGCAAGCACACCCATCCCGCTCAGCAAGCTCACCGTGTGGTCTGGCTCTGGGTCAGGACCTATGGCTCCAAGCAGCTGGGGCTCCCTGCTCTGCTTCTTCAAGTATTTGTAGCTCAGAAGGTTGTACCAGCGAGTTGACCTCTCCCCAGAACGGCAGACCTCAGCCAGGCTGATCTGAGCACCTCCCTGTTTGAGATAGAGAGAAGGAAATTGTAATCAGGGAGTAATGGGGCATTCTGAGAATTTAGTTGTTCCCCCTACCCCACACCCCAAAGGATGGGGCTTTCTGGGATGAAGGAAGGGATTGCTATTAACTGTCTCCATCAATTCATTCATTCATGGGTGTATACACTTTTGAGGTAAGAGTCTTGGCCTTTGGAGTACTAAGATTACAGGTGTATGCAACCATATCAGTGTGTGCGTTTGTATGTATGTATGTATGTATGTATGTATGTATGTATGTATGTATGTACGTACGTATGTATGTATTTAGTTCATTTTTTTTGAAGACAAGGTCTCACATAGCCCAGCTGGCCTCAAACCTGTTATGTAGCTGACTCTGAAGTCCTGGTCCTCCTGCCTTCACCTTCCAGGTGCCGGGGACTATACAAGCGGGCACCACTACATCCAGACTTGATACACTGTTAACCTTGCTTGCTACTCTTGTACTAATTACATTCAGTGTTAGGTTCTCGGTTGGGTACTGAGAATAATGAGGGGCCCCACATAATCCCCCTTCTAGCAGGTGACATGCTGAAAGGAATGCAACACTGAACAAGTCCTTGTAAGTGGGGTGAAAAGTTCTCCTGTCATTTCTCCCCTAACAAATCTGCTACAATCTAGAGTGCTAACAACACACGTTGTTAACGAGGCTATGGGAACACAGACTCTCACCTTACTGGTGGGAATGAAAAAGGGAGGTTACTTTTATGGAAAGGCTTTGGCAACACTTAGTAAAATGTGGTGAGTAGGGACAGGAAGTCAACCCCATTTCTGGCACTGTGTTTGACACCAGCTTCTTCACCAGGGAAACGAGGAAAATACCTCACATGTGTAGGACCACTGGAAGGACTACAATCAATTCTGGAATTAAATGGCTGACATATTCCAGGTACCCAGAATCAATGCAAATTAAATACACCCACACACAGGTATACAACTCATTTATTTATTCACCGAATACTCCCCAAGTCCACTACAGACTCTGCATCCAGAGAAACCTCTAGGACATGATTCTTCCCCAGGGGCTGACTGCTTCCTGGGGCAACGAACACATCGGATATTACAGTTCAGAACATGACAGGCTAGGATTAAGGTACAAGAGGAGCGGTCGTGAGAACAGCCTGGATGTGTGACACCTCTGTCAAGTTATAACAAGATGTACAGTCTATTGAGGCTGCCTCATAGATCTGATTATCACTTGCTTCTATAAACTGGACGGACTCTGAGGATCTGTGTGTAGTTTTATACATTTACTCAGCACATTTGATTCCTGAATAGAATAGAATGTACGTGCCGGGCGCTGTTCTAGGTAGAGAATGAAGCATGATTTAGGGCGGACGAATATTCCAGCCCTCCCAAGCTGGCTTGAGTCTGGGAGAAATGAAGAAATCAATGAGCGTGGTGCTGTTTCACTGAACTAAGATGCTACAGGGCTGGCGAGATGGCTCAGCGGTTAAGTGTGCTTCTGGCACAAGCCTGAGTGCCAGAAACCACCAGAGTTTTTAAAATATAAGAGCTGGGGGTGTGTCTGTAATCCCCATCCTGCTTGGGAGCAAAGGCCTGAGAAGCACTGGAGGCCTGGGAGCACCAGAATCAGTAAAGAGATTCCAGCTCAAAAGCCAGACCGTGCTGAACAGTGATGGAGTAGGAGGACCCCTCCAACCGCCACACCCCACCCACCACAGGGGAGCATGAGGCACGACCGCACACTATACACGTGCCCCACATTACGACAAAATTATAAAGATGCTATCATTTATAAAGCACACTATTACCCTGTACACCACTAAGAAACAGAAAGGTGGCCTGGTGAGATGGATTAGTGCTTAAGGTGCTTGCCTATGAAGCCCAAGGACCCAGGTTCGACTCTCCAGAAAACACATAAGCCAGATAGATGTACATGGTGGCACATGTGTCTGGAGTTTGTTTGCAGTGGCTAGAGGTCCTGGTGTGCCCATTCTCTCTCTCTCTAATAAATAAAAATAAAATATTAAAAAAAGAAACAAAGTCATCGATTAAATATCAGTTGACATTTAGAATAAATGCATTTTCTCCCTTCTTTTTCAAGGAGTGTGGCTATGTCACTCAAGCTGGTCTTGAACTCCTGGGCTCAAGCAATCCTCAAACATCTGCAAATAGTCTCCAATTTCAAAAACAATACTAGGTAACAATAACATACACCCTATATTTTTTAATTCTAATCATTTTAAGATTTATTTAATTATTTATTTGAGACAGAGAGAGGGAGAGAGAGAAAGAGAATGGGCGCACCAGTGCCTCTAGCCATTGCAAACGAACTCCATATACATGTACCACCATGTGCATCTGGCTTACGTGAGACCTGGAGAATCGAACCTGGGTCCTTAGGCTGCACAGGCAAGTACCATAACTGCTAAGCCATCTCTATGGCCCTTTATTTATTTAATTTTTAAGTTTTTTTTTTTTTTAGCACTATAGGAAAATAATGCAGGGAAAGGGGATCAGAGGGAATTTGGACTGGTTTTGACAGCACCAGAGATCGAATAAAGGGCCTTGTGCATTCTGAGTAAGAACTCTCCCTCCAAGCTATGTACACTCTCCTTGTTTATGAGACAGGATTGCACGTGGCCCAGACTGGCCTGAACTCCTATGTAGCTGCAGATCCCTTGACTTCTGAGTGTCCTGCCTCCACCTCCCAGGTGTTGGGATTACAGGTAGATGCCACCACATTTGGCTTTTCTTTTGGTTTTTTAAGATAAGGTTTCACTTTGTAGACCAGGCTGGCTTAGAAATAGTGATCCTCCTGCCTTAGCTACCCAAGCGCTAGAATCACAGGCATGTGCCAGCACACATTTAGAGGGGCGGAGAGCGTGAAAGGGAAGTAGAATTTTCTACAGTGAGCAAGAGGCTGTCTCTGAGAAGTTTGGCTGTGGGCATCTGGGAGAAGGGAGGTCTAGTCACAGGGCACAATAAGTATACCAGCCTGGGAAGCATGTTTGCCCTCAAGAACACGGGATGGGCTGGCTTAGTGGTTAAGGCACATGCCTGCGAAGACTGAGGAGCCCAGTTTGATTCTCCAGGTCCCACGTAAGCCAGATGCATAAGGGGGCGCACACATCTGGAGTTCGTTTGCAATGGCTAGAGGCCCTGGCGTACCCATTCTCACTCTCTCTCTTTCCCTCTCTCTGTCTCAAATAAATAAATAAAAATAAAATCTTTAACCAAAAAAAAAAAAAAAAAAGAACAACAACAACAACAAAAAAGAACAACAACAACAAAAAAAAGACACGGGAGGCTCCAGGAGTTTCAAGGAATACAATTAGAGGGAGAAGCAGGGGCCATATCCTGCTGAGTCTTGAGGGCCAGGCAAAGGACAAACCATCCTAAGTGCTAGCATGCCTTGACTTACATTTAAGTATGTCACTCTGGCTACTGGAGAAGAAAGGAAGGGGAAGGGACTGTACTGTGGAGACAGAGGGAATACCAGAATAATACATGGAGTGGGTGATCTTGGGAAGGTGAAGCTGATAGGATAGAGTGTGCAGAGAGGGTCAAGGATGAATCCATCGTGTCTGCCTGAGAACGGCAGAATATGACTGTCATCATCCAAGACAATAAAGACACAGGATGAGGGCTGGAGAGATGGCTCAGCGGTTAAAGTGCTTGCCTGAAAAGCCAAAGGATCCAAGTTCGATGCCTCAGTACATATGTAAGGGTGGGTGCACAAGGTGGCACATGCATCTGGAGTTGGTTTGCAGTGGCTAGAGGCCCTGGTGCCAATTCCCCCCACCCCATATATATATATCTGCCTCTCTGTCAAATAAATAAAAATTTTTAAAAGACAGAATGGGGCTGGAGATGGCTTAGTGGTTAAGGTGCTTGCTGGCAAAGCCGAAAATGATCCAGGTTTGATGCCCCAGGACCCACGAAAGCCAGATGTACAAGGTGGCACATGCTTTTGGAGTTTGTTTGCAGTGACTGGAGGCCCTGGCATGCCCATTCTCTATCTGCCTCCTTCAGTCTCCCTCCTCCCCTCCCCGCCTCAAATAAATAAAATACTTTAAATAAAAAAGACAGAATGAATGATGGGGGGGGGTTGCCATGCCGGTGAAGGGTGCTCATGAGCTGTGTCACAGAAGATGCAGAAACGGTAGTGGACACGTGGGGTTGGAGATGAGGGATGCACTTTGAATGTGGGGAGTAAGAGGAGTCCACCAAGGAAGGGACTAAGAAAGGGACAGGAGCAAGACCAGAGTGCAGGGGCCTTCCAATGCATAGAAGTTAGGGAACTGGGGAAGGATCAGTGAAGGCCCAAGACAGAGAAGCCAGCAATATGGGTACTGGTGATGGAAGACAGTGAGGATGCCAAGCAAGGGGAAAGGATATTGTGGGATGGAATGAGCAACTGGGCCATGTGTGGCTAACAGGCAGGGTCCAGGATGACTGCAATGAGCTGCTGTGGGCAGAGTGCAGAAGGCAAAGCCCAATTGGAGTGGCGACAGTGTTGCTGTAAAGAGAAAGAACAGGGGCTGGAGAGATGGCTTAGCAGTTAAGCGCTTGCCTGTGAACCCTAAGGACCCCGGTTCGAGTCTCAATTCCCCAGTACCCAAGTAAGCCAGATACACAAGGTGACGCATGCATCTGGAGTTTGTTTGCAGTGGCTGGAGGCCCTGATGTACCCATTCTCTCTCTCTGCCTCTTTCTCTATCACTCTTAAATAAATAAATAAAAATAAAAACAAAAAAAGTTAAAAAAAAAAGAGAAAGAACAACATGGCAGTATTTGGATATGGAGATGGAGTAGAAAAAGAAGCAATATATATATTTGGTTTTTTGAGGTAGAGTCTCGCTGTAGCCTAGGCTGACCTGAAATCCACTATGTAGTCTCAGAGTGGCCTCAACCTCATGGAGATCCTCCTACCTTTGCCTCAGGAGTGCTGGGATTAAAGGCGTGCGCCACCACATCTGACAAGTTTTGTTTTAAGGCTGGGAGATAGAACAGCACACTGGTATCTCCACAGGTTGGATCCAGCTGAGGAGAGAACACTGAAGACCAAGGAAATTACAGAATGACTGTTGAAGTCTTCAGGAATGGACGGGCAGGAGCACACAGGTCTGTCTTCAGACACCAGAGAACCAGGGGAAGCTACGAAAGTCACTCCATGTGGGTGAAAGCTATGGGTGCACCTTTCCCATTCTCTCCTGTGTCCCCGAGAGAGAAGCGTGTTAGTCATGGCAGTGGGAGAGGAAGTAGTCCCGGGAGACGCAGCGGAACAGCTAGCAGCATTCAGCGCTTGCACAAAGCCAGTGGGGGTAACTTTCAAAGAACATGATGGCATGGCTACGTGCATTTTCTGTCCAGTTGCACAGGTGTGGAGAGGAGGGGGCGGGTTCACTTCAACAGGGAGGGATTTAGCCAAGGGAATATGGCCAAGTAGAAGAGAGATAAGGGGAATTGCTGTAAGGGCCAGCTCTGGAGGCTGCCTTGGCAGAACCTGAGCTGTACGGCACTGAGCTTAGTGGTTGGGTGGGAGTGGCCCAGTGCTATGGTAGCATGATTGGTAGACCTGAAATCTTGGGGCCAGCAGGCCATGTGTTTCCCTAAACCCATTATCTAGGTCTGGGGCAACAAGAGCCCTCAGTCTCCCTGAGATGAGTTCAGTGCAACAGCTACACGGAAGGAGGCTGACTCTTCAGATCCATGTTGGTTCTTGAGGAGATGGCTGGAAGACCTGAGCAAGCTACTTGGCCTATCTACTCTGTAAAATGGAGATCACAGGCCGGGCGTGATGGCACACGCCTTTCATCCCAGCACTTGGGAGGCAGAGGTAGAAGAATTGCCGTGAGTTCAAGAACACCCTGAGACTACACAGTGAATTCCAGGTCAGCCTGGGCTACAGTGAAATCCTACCTTGGAAAAAAAAATAATGGAGCCCACCTCCACTGCTTCTTCCTAGGGCTAGGCTAAGAATAGAGGTAGTCCACACAGAACTCTTGTCCCAATATAGGCACTGCTGGCTACGGGTACAACTGCAGTTGCCTGGCAGATGAAGTAGCTTAAAACAGACAAGGGATTCCACAACCCCCACACGGCAGGGAGGCCCCACGCAGGAGCAGAGCAGCCCTTTCCCCCTCCTATCTCCCTTCTTCTTCTCCAGCCAGCCAAACACACCAGCCTGACACTGTGGGCAGGAAAGGAGGTTTCCCACTGGTCACGGACAGTGACAAGCCTGGGGAAGATGAGTGCTTGGGCTGCTGCCATGGCAACCAGCGATGGCCAGGCTTCAATCAGGCAGGAGGAATAAAAGACACCCACTTAGGAGAAGAAAGCAAGATTGAGTTTCTTCTCATTTCAGACTCCCTATGCTTCACGAGAGGAGCCTGGGTTTGGAAGAAAAAAAAAAAGATGTCTGCTCTTCCCTTCAATGTCCACCAAGTTCTCCAAACTCTTCTTGTCAATGACCCCATTGACAAGATCCCTGAGCAAAGAGAACACCGAGGGGCTGGCATGTGTATCCTGTAGTCAAGGATGATCCCTGGGTGTATAAGAGCCATCATTCCGTATGAAGGTCAGTGGAGGCAGTTGTGTTACTATGTGCCCTAAGGGAAGATCTTTCTTCTGCCATCGCGTAACTATGTGACTTAAGACGAGATCTTTCACCTTTGTGACTCAGTTTTCCAGTGCTGGAAAGGCCTTATTGTGTGAGACTTGAGTGAGGATCAACAGAGATAATGCTCATCCAGCACTTGGTTCTGTGGGTGTCACGTATTTGTTGTCCTACTTGATGCTGTTACAGGTCCCAGCTGAGCAGGAAAGTGATGGAAACTCGTGTGCAGTGGGCACTCTGTTGTTGCTGCTCTATGGCCTTTTTATACAGAGTGTGACGCCCAGGCACGCAGCATCAGGTCCCCTGGGAGTCCGTGAGAAATGCAGCTCCTTAGGCCTTGCACAGACCTGTCAAATCCAAATCTTCATTTTAATCAGGGAACCAGGTGAACCAGGTCCAGGCTGACCTGGAATTAACTATGTAGTCTCAGGGTGGCCTCGAACTCACAGCGATCCTCCTACCTCTGCCTCCCGAGTGCTGGGATTAAAGGCATGCGCCACCACGCCCGGCCAGTACGAGTGTTTTTAAGTCAGAGCAGGGCTATTCCTGTGCTCCATTGGTTCCTGAGAACATCCAGAAAGGTTGGCAGGAGGAGCTGCGTGTTACAGATTCACAAACTGAGAGCAGAAACTGAAGATTATTAGGTGACAGAGCTGGGAGTGGCCTGATGACCCAGCCTTACATCCCGAGAATGCACTGCCATAACTGCTTAACAGAGAAGATGTGGTGAATCAGATGTCCGCCATAAACTCATGTGCTTGGAATGCTTGGTTCCCAGCTGATGGCCATTTGGGAGGTGGAGGCTTGCTGGAGGAGGTACCTTGTTGGGAACAGTCTTTTTTGCTGTTGTTTTTTTTGAAGTAGGGTTTCACTCTAGCCCAGGCTGACCTGGAATTCACTATGTAGTCTCAGGGTGGCCTTGAACTCTCAGCGATCCTCCTACCTCTGCCTCCCGAATGCTGGGATTAAAGGCGTGTGCCACCACGCCCGGCTGGTCTTAAGGGTGTTATAGCCAGCTCCCCTTTGCTAGAGCTTTGGCTAATATTCCTGCTGCTGTTTGCCACCTGCTGTGGCAGAGGTAATGTCCAGCCGCTGTTCATGCCACACTTTTCCCTGCCATCATGGAGCTACCCTTTGAGGCTGTAAGCCAAATAAATTCTTCCCTTCCATAAGTTGCTTTTGGTTGAGTGCTTTTCCCCACAATGAGAAAGTGACTACAACAGAAGGGTTTCTCAGGACACATGGAGTCAGGCAAGGCAGCACAAGCCACTCCTGGGTTCCCACTGGGGGAGAGGAGACTGGCCTGCAGAGGAAGCAGCAGCCTCTGCCAATGCCACTGCTGCAGCTTGCAGACGCTGAGGCGGGGACGAGGCTCAGTGGTGCAGGCACCTCCCTGGCCTGTCATCTGCATGTGCTCCACATGGTCTCTGTCATCTCAACCCACCCATTTCCAACACAGCCCGCATCGTGGTTTGTGTGCTGGGTCCTTATCACAGGGGCTCTCCTAGCAAATCTCCAGTGCCCAGCTTGGGGGTGAGCGCCTAGTGGGCTCCCACAGAAGCTCTAGTGAGCAGAGCTTCCTTCTACGTTGAACGCACACATTTGGGCTCCTTTATCACAGCACCCAGAGACACGAAAGCCTTTGACTTCTTTCAACTCCTTTGTAAACGAGAAGCTCTTTGGTGAGGTAGTAGTCTCATTTTCCAGATTAAAAAAAAAAAGTTGAACAAGGGCTGGAAAGATGGCTTAATGGTTGAAGTGCTTGCCTACAGAGCCCCATGACCCAGGTTCAATTCCCTAGTACATATGTACAGACAGATGTGCAATGTGGCGCATTCATCTGGAGTTCGTTTGCAGTGGCTGGAGGCCTTGGTGTGCCCATTCTCTCTCTCTCTTTCTCTGTGTCTGTATCCCTCTGTTTGCAAATAAATAATATGTATGTGTATATGTATGTGTGTGTGTGTGTGTGTGTGTGTGTGTGTGTGTATATATATGGAGAGAGACAAAGAGAGAGAAGTTGCAGGGTGTGGTAACCTAAGGACATCCAGGGCTACTTCACCTCCAACCCTGCCAGTGTGGTGGTGGAGGTGGTAGAGGAGGAGGAAAGGAGGAAGGGAGGAAGGGGCAGCAGAGGTGGGGCAGCCTCTGGTCCAGAAAGGGGAGCAACAATGGCCCAATTCAATGAGACCCTACCAAGTCAGGGACTTCAGTAGTCTGCACTCACACAACCCTCACAAGACCTCTCCTGTGGCCATCAGGGAGGAAGTATTTGCACTTTATGGACAAGGGAAGTGGGATCCGAGATGTGAAGTAACTTGCCAAGGGCCACACAGCTAGATGGCAAATGGCCAAAAGATGGGATTTAAGTTTGTTTGTAGCTCTCTGTGCTTCCTGTCTGATCTAATGATGCCCAGAGCCAACTGAGGCACGTGGCTAGCACCCTTTGTATCCTTTAAGGGGTTCTCACCCACCAGAAGTCTGGAATACAGACTGGAATCCAGAATGAGTGTGACCTGTACCACAGCCTGTCTCATGTTCACACCTTAAGATGAAAGGACAGACACAACCCTCACCAGACACTCCTCTGTGTGGCTCCTGTCAGTGCTACAGACGTCTACTCGTAAGGTCTTCTGGTGAAGGGCTGGGTAGGACATGGACGCCCAGAATGCCTCATTGAACACAAGAGTGTCGGCGGCATCCAGAGGCCGGGTCCGGAAGAGGCAGATGGTGCTTTCGGAGCAAGGCAGGATGGCCACACGGATGTTCCTAGAGGGGGATGGAGCCACCAAGGGATCTGGGTTAGCCAAAGTCTGGGACTAATGTGCTAGTACCCCTCAATGCAGAAATCCCCAGGAGCAGGGCTACAGAGATGGCTCAGCAGTTGAGGTACTTACCTAAGGACCCAGTTTCAATTCCCCAGAACCCACCTGAGCCAGTTACACAAGGTGGCGCATGCATCTAGAGTTCATTTGCAGTGGCTACAGGCCCTGGCATGACCATTCTTTCTCTTTCTCTCATAACCAAATAAAATATTTTAAAAAGCAAAAAACAAAATCTCAAGTTGGGCATGGTGGTGCACACCTGTAATCCCAGCACTTAGGAAGATTGCCGTGAATACAAGGCCACCCTGAGACTACATAGTGAATTCCAGGGCTACAGCAAAACCCTACCTTGAAAAACCAATCTCAAAGCCAGGTGTGGTGGTGCACGCCTGTAATCCCAGCACTTGGGAGGCAGAGGTAGGAGGATCGCCATGAGTTTGAGACCACCCTGAGACTACATAGTGAAATCCAGGTCAGCCTGAGCTAGAGTGAGACCCTACCTTGAAAAAAAACAAAAAAAGAGCCAGGCGTGGTGGCGCATGCCTTTAATCGCAGCACTCAGGAGGCAGAGGTAGGAGGATTGCTGTGAGTTCAAGGCTACCCTGAGACTACATAGTGAATTCCAGGTCAGCCAGAGCTAGAGTGAAATCCTACCTCAGAAAAACTAAACAACAACAACAAAAAAAACCAAAAAAGAAGAAAAAGAAAAAAAATCCCTGGGGAAAGAGTAGTGGAGGAGGGAGTGTAAATCCTCTCTGTGAAGGAGGTTTAACAATTGGGTCTCCAAATCCTTAAGACTCTCAGAGCCTGAGGAGCCTGAAGGGAGCCATGCACAGCAGTCTGTGCAGTAAGCATCGGCTGACGATGGCTGTTTGCTAGCTCCGAGGAACGTTGGGAACTGGGGATGTCGAACACTGAGGGCCAAAATGCTCTCACCCTGCCAGCAGTGTCATCTGACAATCCTAACAAAAGTACACGTGCATTTTCCCCTAACACCCAGACCTCACCCTTCTAGGCACTGCCCAGCAGACAGCTCTGCCTAAGTACTGAAGAGCTCTGGAGATTATTGCCCTGGCACCGTTTGTATGGACAAAGACCAAACACAACCCACAATCCAGTCTGGTCTCCCTTGTGAATTTCCCATCTTCCTCCCCCATGTGCTACTATGCGGCTACTGCTGTCCAGCTTTCGCGGCCTCGTTACAGGAAAAAACGTGTAGGTACAACAGTGCAATAAACACTCAGTCTCCAGCAGGACTGCACCAGACGCTGCAGGCGCTTGCTGTCCTAGTGGCTGCCAGGTCAAACCCAGTCACATCGCTGCTAGAGAAGCACAGGGCCTGGTGTGGACACTGAGACATCCTTGAGCATGGTGGAGGACATCCCATATGGACTGTGGCCACTCTTCTTCATGAGGGCACGGTCCAGGAGAGCAGAGCCCATAAAGAACGTGGAGGGGATGTAGGGCATACCAGGAAGGGATGAGAACTCTCTAGAGTGCTACTCTCCCAAAGAGGCTGGCTGGCCTGCTGTCGTGCCAGTCTGTGCAAGGCCAGCAGCACCAACATGCTCACACGCACTAAATACCCGTGGCGGTACTGGGAGTCAGAATGAGACGGAGCTGGAGTATTCCCTGGGATGACCACAGTGGGCACCAGGATGACGAACAACCGCCCGGCTACATACTTACACTTTGTGGTCTTGCTGCAGGGACAGAGCGGACAGGTTACTCAGCTGGATGACTAATATTGCAAACTGCTTATTCTTCTCATCATATCTGAAATGAGAAGAGGCAGATGGGGGCACAGATTGGCATATCTTCCCTACCCCTCTCTCTCTCTCATTGTAGGACACAGCTGCTGGTCACACTGGCAAGTATGGTGAGCCAGGCAGCACACACTCAGAGCTTTGTTGCCACGACAGGACGCAAGTTCAGGGCTGAATCTCTAAAGAGATGCCAGCAAATTGTAGGGAATTTCCCAATATTGAAATGCTGACAATTCCTAATTAAATAAAAATCACAGGCTGGAGAGATGGCTTAATGGTTAAGACATTTGCCTGAGAAGCCCAAGTGCCTAGGTTCGATTCCCCAGAACCCATGTAAGCCAGATGCACATGGTGGCACATGCGTCTGGAGTTCATTTGCAGTGGCTGAAGGACCTGGCACACCCATTTCTCCCCTCTCTCTCTCTAAATAAATAAGTAAAGTTAAAAAAAAAAAAACAAAGGGCTGGGAAGATGGCTGAGCAGTGAAAGGTGCTTGCTCACAAAGCTTGCAATCCCAGGTTCAATTCCCAAGCCATCCACTGTCCCTGCCCCTCCATCCCCCCCAACACCATGTCACTTACTTCAGGGCAATCTGAACCCGAGTGGCGCCCACAGCTTCTGATTCATCACTGTCAAATGCAGCGGCTTCTGAAGCACCCGGTCTGCAAGGCAATGAGAGGTAGTTAGCTTCCCCACACTCACTCAGCAGCTAAGCTTGGACCCCGCCTTCTCTGGGTGTCTGGGCCACCCTGGTGGAAAGGGCTCCCTTTCTCTTCTGCCTGTTTCAATAGCACACACTGTACCTGTCACCCCAGAACCCCTACTCCCCCTGGGAAAAGCCTTGCTATCTGTATCTTTCCTGTCTGTGCCTCTGGCACAGCTCCAAATAGAGTTGCCAAGGGAAGACAGGGTCATGGAAAATGCCCTCCTGGGGCCCCCCTGTTGCACCCCTTTGGGGCCTGGGCTTGTATATCCAGAGATCATGCTTCCACATATGGAACAGCACTGGGACGACCCACCTCTGGCCCCCCTGTTGCACCCCTTTGAGGCCTGGGCTTGTATATCCAGAGATCATGCTTCCACATATGGAACAGCACTGGGATGACCCACCTCTGCACGGAAGCCTCGTACACACCACTGTCCCCAGCCACGGACTCGTCGGACACTGCAGCTGAGACGCAGGTCACTTTGAGACCACACCCTGGAGCTGCATTTGTGGCTAAATGAGGAGGAGAAAAGGAAAAGACAGGTGCAGAAACAGGACAGCATTCTGGTGAGACAATTTTGATCCACTGTATAGCATAAGATGGTCCCACAGAACTCAATGCCCCTGGACTCTCAGGCAGGTCCCGCTCGCTCAGGGTGAAGGAAAGGGTCATATATATCCCAGGCTCTGGCTTCAAACATGTCACTTACTGGTTTATGACCCTCAGGCACTGATTCATCCCCAGATTTCTCCTTTGTGAAGTGGGAACATCACCTGTCTTATAGGATTACTGAGGACTGAATGAGGGTAAGTCCTTAGATCCGAGGTGCGGCACCAGGTGTGGTGGCACACGCCTTTAATGCTAGCACTCAGGACACAGAGGTAAGAGGATAGCTGTGAGTTCGAGGCCAGCACGAGACTACATAGTGAATTACAGGTCAGCCTGGGCTATAGCAAGACCCTCCCTTGAAAAAACCAAAACAAAAACCAGAGTTGGGACAGGCAAAGTGTTCCATGATCTTTCTGCCTGAGCTGCCTGAGTGCTGCGATACTCGGCTACTGGTAACCTGAGGCAAAATAACAGGCCCCGAACCCTCAGTAGAGGCAAGAGAAGATTAACCATCCACTTTCCCACTCGGCCGTTCCAATCCATTCACAAGTCTGTTCCTCCTCTTCTCTACCCTCAACACACACCCAGGGTGCATAACCAGACACTCTGCCAGGTCCAGGGCTACAAAGGTGAGGAGGCAGTTTCTGCCCTCCACAGGGTAAAGAAAGCCTGTCCAGGTCTTTCAACCCCACAGCCGACACTCCTGAGCATTCCTGTGTGCCAGGCCCTGGGAACAGAGGAAGATCTGGAGCTCCTAGGTTCAGTACTGTGGCAATGAGAGCGTGGCTTCCCCACTGTGATCCTATGTCTGCTGAGCCTGTGAAGACACCCTGCTTTCAGTTCTAGGGATCTCCACTCTCCACTGAGCCACTTAAGGAGATTGGTTTGTCTGCTGACGGAACTGTGGCACTCACTGTATAACCTGCTTAGCGTCTGAGCTCTGCCTGGCATCACTCACTGTGGTGGAGACTTCTAGAGATGGTACTGAGGAAACGTGCCCAGCTCCATGTGCCGTCTCTGGCCTATAAGCCCCAAGTGCTAGGAGGGAAGGAAGTGGGATTGGTTCCCAGCACCTGGCTGGGTCTGAGCATCTTTAGGTGTCTCCATCAAAGATACTTCTTAAGTGTCAGAGGTTCCACCTGTTTGCCCTATTCTCTAGGGAACAATTTGCTAAGGCTTGCCATCTGCTGTAGCAGAGGGTTGTTTTTATTTTTGTTTGAGAGCACTCAGCAAGATTCCCTTCCTGATGAGGGAACTCTCGTCTCCTCTTTAAAGAAACAGCTGGCACTCAGAACTTTTGGGTAAAGCAGGAAACCTCAGCTTTCCTCCACCCTGCATATAAAAGGCCCGTTCTGCTGAAGGCGACACCCACTTCACAGTCACTAGGCTTCAGTGGAGAAGTACACAAAACGGTACTTGAAATCCTGCATACCATCACCCAATAAATCACAGCTACTATTGTTGCTGGAGAGATCAGTGGGGTGCCAGAACTGAGGACTCTCAGGAGAACTCACTGACCACCTTGCCCTGGAAGGATCATTATGGCCAGGACCAGGTAGTTTTGGTGAGTCAGCAGGCACCAGTCAAGTTGCTCACTTGTGTGACACTTGACCGCTGGGTATGACACTAAAGGGCTTGGGCTCTGGGATTAGGTAGACCTGGGTTTCAGGCCCAGCTTCTCATCAGCTGTAAGGGTAATCCCAAGGCAACTGATGTTACCCCTCTGAACCTCAGTCTATGAAATGGATAGAAAAAAGTAACCTCGGTTTTCAACATAATGCATCTCCATTAAGTGTGAAAGTTCTGATTCTTTATGTGACTGCAGCTACAAGTCTCCCTTTTAATAAGCCTGCAGGCTGGAGAGATGGCTTAGCAGTTAAAGTGCTTGCCTGTGAAGCTAAAAGACCCAGGTTTGATTCCCAAGCACCCACGTAAGCCAGATGCACAAGGTGGCACATGCATCTGGAGTTCCATGTACAGTAGCTGGAGGCCCTGTTGTACCCATTCACTCTCTCTCTCTCTATCCCTTTCTTTCAAATAAATAAAGTATTAAAAAATAAGCTTTGCTTGTCATATTTCTGGAGATTCCCACTTGAATCTTAGTCAACTCCAGAATGTTCTTTTTGACCCCATGCTGGATGCAAGTCAGATCAGATCCATTCCCTGGCTTCCACAGTCACATGTTGCAATAGGTATAAAAACTACAGCCTACCAGGTCCTGCATGATCAGAACTAATCCTTCGGCCTGGCTGGCGACCCCTTCTCTCTAACTCACAGCTTCCCAGCCTCCATTTGAGTTCTCTGTTGTGGACCTGGAGATTTACTCTTGTTCTTGTTTTTCTCTGTTTATATGAAGTGGTTGGACTTGCTGCAGAGCCCAGGATGGCCTAAAACTAGCTATATGGCCTCAAGGGTAGCCCCTAGCTCTTGATCTTTCTGTCTCAGCCTACCAAGTGCCATGCCCGCTTGGTCTTGCTCTATCCCACTATCCTATCATTCAAGCCTCTAACTCTGATGCCCCATTCTGTGATGGCACATCTTGACTGTCAACTAGAAAGGTTCTAGAATCACATAGGAGACAATCCTCTGAGCTGCATCTGTGAGGGAGTTTCTAGGTTGGGTTAGCTGAAGTGGGAATATTCACCTTAAATGTGGACAGTAGGGCCGGAGGTCCCAGACTGAATAAAAAGGAGATAGGAGGCTGAGCACCAAGGGTCCCAGGTAGCCCTGGCTACAGCGTTCTCTTCTCTCGGCTTGTTGACTGCAAATGCAATGTGACTAGTTGCCTCACGCTCCTGCTGCCTTGGCTTTCCTGACAGGATGGACCACACCTTCAACCGTGAGCTACAATCAACCCAGCCTTCCTTGCTTTGGTCAGATACGTGGTCCCAACAATGAGAAAAGTCCCTCATATACCTTTCTTCACAGCTATCCCACTGGCTCAACCACATTCCCTATATATTAACATAAGCTTTCTGAGAACAGGGACCTTGTCTATCTTCAGCACTGACCCTTAGTGACTCAGTGTTTGCCACATGGCATATCTGCTGGAGGCATGCATGAATGAATCCACGTACATATAATTAGCTCAGAATCTGGAATTCAGTCTTAGCAGGTACTGAATAGCTTCTGAACGTGTAAATCTACCACAAACCCCTTTGGCACAGGACCCAAGCACATCCTGCAGTAATAAATATCTACTCAGTGAATCATCTTCCCTGAATGCATAAAGACCCTGGATACAGCCAGGAATTATCACGGGAGCACACAAGTGTCTCCTTCCCACCTTCAGGCTCCCCACCGGGAGGGCCCTTTCTACCTTGGCCCACAGCCTTGCCCTCTGGTCCTGGTTCTTCCAGTCGGTAGCTTTCCTGGGTGTTACTTCCAAGGGTCAGCTCACAAAGAGCGGCACTCAGCTCTGGATCCTCGAACTCCAGCGGAGTCAGGAACGTGTCTCCCGTCAGGAGGGGGTCAGCAATGAGAGGTGAGCAGGGAGGCGATGGGGAGGAGAGCGAGGAGCGTGGGGACAGTGAGGTCATAGACTTCGGCGTGCCCGACAGTGAGCGCAGAGCCTGTAGGCGGCCGCCTCGCTCAGCTTTCTGAGTCTTGGCCACCTCATCCTCATGGATGGTGGTGATGCAGCCCGAGGGCCGGAAGCCTGTGGCCCCCTCCAGGAGCAGCAGCTCCACCTTGCTCTGCAGCTCCGAGTCCAGCTGCTCCAAGGGGTCATAGTAGAGGTCAGTGAAGCTGGCTGAGGTGGAAGAGTCAAGGCTGGAGGTGACCAGGGAGCCCCGGCTGGACGTGAGTGACCCAGGGCTGCTGCCTGAAGACAAGGATTGCATGCTGCTGGACAGGCTGGGGACAGATAGACAAGCAGAGAGTCACGGAGTAAGGTGGCTGCTGGAAAACAGACTCTTGGAACACATCACCGCCCTGCCCCACTTGATAGACTGTGTACCCATTTCGCTAAGGAGAAAACAGACACCCTATGAAGATCATGTACGGAAAAGGAAGCTGAGCTGGAATGGGATTTAAGCTCACTGTCCCCACCCTCTTTGTTTCACTAAGCAAGGCTGGCCTTGAACTTCTGATCCTCCTGCCTCCTCCTCCTCCTGAATGCGCCAGCAGGCTCAACTCATTTCTTTAATATGTTAAAATATTTAACTTATGGGCTAGGAGATTGTGCCATGGTTAAAGGCGCTTGCTTGGAAAGCTTGAAGGTCCAGGTTCGATTCCCCAGTGCCCATCTAAAAGCCAAATGTACAAAGTGGCTACATGTGTCTAGAGTTCGTCTGTAGTGGCAGGAGGCCCCTGGTGTGCCCATACTCTCTCTCTCAAATAAATAAATAAAAATATTAAAAATATATTCAACTTAAAAGGAGATCCAGTGGGGCATGATGGCACATGCCTTTAATCCCAACACTTTGGGAGGCAGAGGTTGGAGGATTGCTGTGAATTTGAGGCCAGCCTGGAGTGGAGTTCCAGGTCAGTGAGACCCAACCTCCAAAAAACAAGGGGGGGCCTTAGACGGGTGTGATGATGCCTTAATTCCTGTTCCTTGGAAGGCTGAGGTAGGAAGAACACTGTTAAGTTCAAAGCCAGCTGGGCTACCGAGTGAGCTCCAGATCAGCCTGGGTAGAGTGAGATCTGCTTCAAAATTAAATAAATATGGGTCAGGGAGATGCCTCAGTGATTAGAGGCACTTGCTTGCCAAGCATGCTGACCCTGGTTCAATTCCCAGTACCCACGTAAAGCCAGATGCACAAAGTAGTGCATATGTCTAGAGTTGGTTTACAGTGGCAACAGGTCCTGGTGTGCCCATTCATTATTTCTCTGTCCCTTTCAAACAAAAACAAACATTTAAATCAACAAAATAAAAGAGAATAAAATAAATGCCCTCACTCAAGCCAGGGAGGACTAAGTAAAGGGGTGGAGCTGGGCAGGGCCACCTGCTGGCCATGTCCAGAGGGACAATCACTTAGCACCCATACTTACCTTCTCAGCTGGGTGTGCAGAGCTGCCACCTGCCGAGTAGCTTCCTCCAGTTCTCTCACCAGCTGGTTCCTCTTACTGTTTAACTTTAACCTGAAAGGACAGAAGGTGTAACCAGGGCACTCTGGAGGGATGCAGTGCACCACCGCCCTTCCAGCCACACCTCCCCCTAGGAGGGGAACACCAGGGCTTGTGCTCTCACAGAGGGACACACGGATCCAAGGACACATATGCAAGAAGTTGCTAGAAGCATGTGACTATGGTGTTTTTCGAGAAATACAGCCTCTCTACACAATGTAATCCTATAGCCGGGCATGGTGGCGCACACCTTTAATCCCACACGTGGGAGGCAGAGGTAGGAGGATTGCTGTGAGTTCAAGGCCACCCTGAGACTACATAGTGAATTCCAGGTCAGCCTGGGTTAGCAAGACACTACCTTGAAAGACAAAACAAAACAAAACAACACTTTATTTGTTTGAGAGAGAGAGAGAGAGAGAGAGAGAGAGAGAGAGAGAGAGAGAAAGAGGTATTGGAGCCAGGCATGGTGGCACGTACCTTTAATCCCAGCACTCAGAAAATGGGTGTGCCAATGCCTCTAGTCACTGCAGACAAACTGCAGACACTTGTGCTACCTTGTGCATCTGGCTTCACATGGGTACTGGGGAATCAAACCTGAGTCCTCTAGCTTTGCACTTAAGTGTCTTAATTGCTAAGCTATCTCTCCAGCCCAAGAAATAAACTTCTATTGGATTAATCCCTAGAGATTTGGGACCATTTCTTATAGCAGGTCTATCTCCTATTAAAAGAGAAATTTGCTGGGCATGGTGGCACATGCCTTTAATCCCAGCACTTGTGAGGCAAAGGTAGGAGGATTACCATGAGTTTGAGACCACCCTGAGACTACATAGTGAATTCCAGGTCAGCTTGGGTTAGAGCGAGACCCTACCTCAAAAAACCAAAAGAGGGCTGGAAAGATGGCTTAGCGGTTAAGGAGCATGCCTGCGAAGCCTAAAGACCCAGGATCAATTCTTCAGTTCCCACGTAAGCCAGATGCACATGGTGGTGCATGCATGTGGAGTTTGTTTGCAATGGCTGGAGGCCCTGGCACACACCCATTCTCTCTCTCTCTGTATCTCTCTCTCTCTGTATCTCTCTCCCTCCCTCTCTCTGTCTCTAAATAAATAAATCTTTTTAAAAAATATTATTTATTTATTTTGGGAGAGAGAGAGAGAGAGAGTGAGAGAGACAGAGAGAATAGGTGTGCCAGGGCCTCCAGCCACTGCAAACAAACTCCAGATGCATGCACCACTATGTGCATCTGGCTTATGTGGGTCCTGGGGAATTGAACAAGAGTCCTTTGGCTTTGCAGGCAAATGCCTTGATCGCTAAGCCATCTTCTCCAGCCCATAAATAAATAAATCTTGCCATCCTGCGTCGACACTCCACCACCTCTAACACATGCTCTGCAAAGGTGAGAGGTGGATCAAGACACAACTGCAAAGTACTCTTCTTGTCACCGGGCAAAATGAAGCTGTGAAATTACAGAAGAGACAAGCAGAGCACAGAGTAGAGTGGTCTCAACATGATTTGTGGTCAACTCAGTCTCTGGGGCTCTCCTTCCAGATTCCTGCCTGGGGCTTCCAGGGGCAGATAGCAAGTAGCCTGGTAGAAGGGGCCTGCGATGAACAAGCCCCAGAACTCTCAATGGAATGGGCAAGGCTGTAAAATCTCTGGTTCCTCCACAAGGGCAGAGCCCAGAAAAAGGGTGAGGCATGGGTTCGAGAGGTGGAGTTCACCAATTTCTACATAGCGGGCCCGGGAGGCATGCAGTCCCTATGGGGACCTGGGCAGGATGGTGAGGAAACTAAAGACAAGCTGCCTTGACTTCCCGAACACGGTGAGGTAGCCACTGCGCAGCAACACGCAGGTGTGGAGGCCTCCTCCCAGCTGCTATGGACCCAGCAGGCCAGATGGCATGAGTGGGATGTGCAGCATGTGTTGGGAAGCCAAGAACACATCAAGTGTGGAAGCAGAAGATCCAGAACATAGAGCTGGCATCCCCACTAGTTTGGCACCTGGGGTGCTGGTTAAAAATCCCAGAGCCTGGGCTGCATCTCAGGCTTGAAGACTTGGTTCTTTTTTTGGCTTTTCGAGGTAGGGTCTCATTCTAGCCCAGGCTGACCTGGAATTCACTCTGTATTCTCAGGGTGGCCTTGAACTCATGGCGATCCTCCTACCTCTGCCTTCTTAAAGGCGTGAGCCACCACACCTGGTCAAGACTTGGTTCTTGGGGTGGGCTGGGGTGCTCACACTCTAGCGAGCATCGTGTGACTGGCGACTGCACACAGGCTCTGACGGTTGGTGGCAAGGGCTTGTGGAAGGGAGAGTGAAGCTGGGGGAGAGAAGGAGCAAGTATGGTTCTGATGGACTTGGGTCCTGTGGTTGGCCCTTTGCGGACACATTTATTACTGTCTTCAAAGGCACCTGAAAGGGAGAGACTATGGATGGAGACTCAATAATTCCAGTTTGAAGGAAAAAAGGGAAAGAGGAGCAGAAAGGAAAGAGGGGGAAGGACAGGAAAGAAAATAAAGAGGGAGAAACAAGCACCGGAGATGGGGAGATGGCTCAACAGTTAAAGTCGCTTGCTTGTAAAACCTGCAGTCTGGGTTCGATTCCCAAGTACCTACGTCACACAAAGTGACAAATGCATCTGGAGTTTGCAGCAGCAAGAGGCCCTGGTGAGCCCATTACCTCCTTCTGCCTCCCTCTGTTCTTTCTCTCACAAATACAATTTAAAAAAATTAAAACCAGGAGTGGGCTGGAGAGATGGTTCCGTGGCTAAGGTGCTTGCCTGCAGAGCCTAACAACCTGAGTTCAACTCCCCAGTACCCACATAAATAAAGCAGATGCACCAAGTGGCACATTTATCTGGAGTCCATTTGCAGTGGCTGGAGGCCTTGGCGTGCCCACTCTTTCTGTCTGTCTCTCTTCTATCTTTCTCTGCTTTCAAATAAATAAATGAATAGCTTTTTTTTTTTAAAAAAAGAAGCACTCAAAGATACACATACAGGCATAAGAGAAACAGAACAGCAGAGGCCCAGGGATGAATACAGACAGACAGACAGGGAGGAAAAAACAACTAGCTCTAGATGGAGCAGCAGAATCCTCCCCATTCTTCCTTACACTCACCTTAAGGCACACATGGCTTCCTGACCTTGTGCTCTCTACCTTCCTGACCACTACACAGCCCCAAGACCCTATTCTCCATGACCTCCATATGACCTGATGGAGAGCTGCGGGGGACCAGGCAGGTTGGTCTCCCTGCACTGGCTGTAGAGACTTGTTGCTCCAGAAAAGCCACCAGACCTTTAAAAGATGGGGGTGAAGGCAACCATGACAGGTCTTCCGAGTGGGCAGCTCCCCTAAATGAGCATGGGCTTGAGCCATAAGCCTGGGGGCACAGAATCTCTGGCTCACGGGAGGTCTTCTCATCTGTGAAATGAGGACTGCTCCCAAGGTGACTGGGCAGTTTCAGTGACATAGCATATAGGGTCCGGCACATGCTGGTGGCTTTTTTTTTTTTTTTTTAGTTATTTTTTTATTGACAACTTCTATACTTACATACAAAAAAACCCACCTGATATTTTCCTTCCCTCCCTCTGGTGGCTTTTACATGCAGTGCACCTTAGGGATCCTTAAGAGAATCTCTGGTCCTAGTTTCCGGAAGTGAAATGTTCAGAGCCATGAAGAGCTGTATTTCAAAATCTGACACCGGGCTGGAGAGATGGCTTAGCGGTTAAGGCGCTTGCCTGCAAAACCTAAGGATCCAGGTTTGAGTCCTCACTACCCATATAAGCCAGATGCAGAAGGTGGTGCATGTGTCTAGAGCTCGTTTGCAGTGGCTGGAGGTCCAGACATTCTCTCTCCATCTGCCTTTCTTATACTCTCTCCAATAAATAAATAAACAAACCAATAAAATACTTAAAAAATCTGACCCAATATCTACCTACAGCCTACCTCAAAAAAACCAAAAAAAAAAAAAAATTAAAATAAAAAAAAAAAAACTTTGATCTTGAGCTCAAATGTTGCAGCCTCTAGCTTACAATGGGAAATAAACTACTTAATGCAAAACAATGGGGAAAATGAGAGAAAGAGGGGACGGAGGAAGAAAGAGCGAGCTTGAGCTTGAGATGTGCTCCTTGGCTAATGACCTCAAGTCTCTCCTGGTTATTTTCACTGTTCTGGCAGCAGGCTGAGGAAGGTCTGTGCTCTTAGGGAACATAGAGTTGAAGCTGGTGATTTTTTCTCTCTTTCTCTTTTCTTTTTGGTTTTTTTAAGGCACTCTATACATGGTGTGGGTAATCAATAAACTGTCCTCTTTTTCTCCATAAAGCAACTGAAGCCCACATTGGTCAATGACTTGCACGGTGTCAGCAGGTGGAAAGAGGTCTTCTTTGACCCCATGAAGGTCAAGTAGGGCTGCTGTGAGCATGTTCGCCAGCTGCTGGGGAGGGGATGACTGGCGACCTGTGAAAGGCTCCAGGGGCAGTTACTTTGTTTGGCAGCAGACAAGGGACCCCATGGACTGGTACACAGGCCAGAACATGCATGCAGAGGCTTGGTAAGGGTTTGCCCAGGCCACCTATCCATTTGTTCTTTCAACATGAAGAGCACAGAATATAGTCATTGGCCTTACCCCCAAAGGGCATAGGCTTAGGAAATCAGCAGTGTCTTGGGGCTGAAGGAAACTTCTAGTAGGTATTTCTAATGGACATAAAACATTAGTTATATATAGCCTATCATTCTCCACCTTATTCCACTGACCTGGTAAGAGCTTACTTACCCACCACCCCTGAGAATGAAGGCAAAGTGGACACACTTTGCATATCACTGTTCACAGTAGTGATAACATGCTTGCCTGGGAAAGATTCCCACCAGTCACCAATTCTTTGAACCCTGTGGGGGTCAGGCAGCTGGACGTGTAAATGGAGCTTACTCAATTGTGAGGAAGCTACTGCAAGCTGCATGCTTTGTAGCTCCAGGACTGTCCCAGGAGGGAGCAGACACAGGTGGCTGGCACTGCCAG
Organism: Orientallactaga sibirica; assembly: GCA_036365145.1. Classification (NCBI taxonomy): domain Eukaryota; kingdom Metazoa; phylum Chordata; class Mammalia; order Rodentia; family Dipodidae; genus Orientallactaga; species Orientallactaga sibirica. The sequence continues at coordinate 3,447,633 of JAEOAD010000194.1, forward strand.
GCAGCTTCTCTTGGGGCACAGGCACATTTTCCTGCTTTACAAGCTGGGTTTTCTACCTCTGACGTCACACCTACAAACATTCATGCGATGTCTGTCTATAGCTGGCTTATTTCACTTAATATGATGTTGATATTGGAGATGACAAGTCATCTGTAGAAGGCACCAAGGCTGATTTCACCAAAGAAGCAAACTGAGTGGTGCCCACCAGGGGCTGGGGAGGGCGGGGAGGTGGTGGACACAGAGGTCAGATAATGAGTCACAAGATACATTCACATATTGGGAATTAGTTTCGTGTTCTATACTGACGTAGGGTAACTACAGTCTACAATTGGTATTTCAAAGCAACAAAGGAGAACCTACAGGCACCTGATATAGAAATGGTAAGTGTGCTGGGCATGGTGGCGCATGCCTTTAATCCCAGCACTCCAGAGGCAGCAGTAGAAGTCATCAGCGGTGATAAACAACAGTGAACAATACAAGCCTTAAGTTTGGCCAGCCAGGCCAAATGAACCATTGGGTACAAACAATATGGCATGTTTGTTCTGGGAAAAACCAACTACTCTCTAATTGGATTGGAGGCCTGCTCCATGGGAGGGAATACATGCTTGGTACTGAAAACCTATGATGGGGCAGTCTTGAGCCCTAGGGGAGTAATGCCTGCTGTTGTCTGCTAAATACATATATTATGCTTAAGAAAAAGTGCCCTGTAAGCACTTTTCTTAATGTTCATACCCATGTATTTATGCTACTATCACTTTTGGTTAGAGGAGCTTCTCTTTTTAGATGGTGGTGACCACTGGGATGACTCAAAAGGCACCATAGTGCTAAGAAGAAGTGACAGAGGAGTGTTCAGCACTGAGACATCTCTATCACACCTTTCAAGGCTCAGGGTCTGTTGGAAGAGGTGGTGGAAAGAATGTAAGAGCCAAAGGAAGGGTAGGACTCCTTACAGCCTGGATATCCATGACCTCACAGTGCTGGACACTACCTACACAAGACCCTCAAAATAGAAGGAAAGGATGATGACATCAAAATGAAAAGAGAGACTGATGGAGAGTGGGAGGGGATATGATGGAGAGTGGAGTTGTGAAGGGGAATGTGGGGTGGGGAGAATTATCATGGCTTATTGTCTATAATTATGGAAGTTGTCATAATAATTTTTTTTTTTTTTGGTTTTTTGAGGTAGGGTCTCACTCTGGTCCAGGCTGACCTGGAATTAACTATGTAGTCTCAGGCTGGCCTTGAACTCATGGTGATCCTCCTACCTCTGCCTCCCGAGTGCTGGGATTAAAGTGCTGGGATTAGGGTCTCACTCTGGCCCAGGCTGACCTGGAATTAACTATGTAGTCTTAGGGTGGCCTTGAACTCACGGCGATCCTCCTACCTCTGCCTCCCGTGTGCTGGGATTAAAGGCGTGCGCCACCACGCCCAGCTCCCAAATTTTTTTTAAATGAAAGAATTATAGGGACCTTAGGCAACCAGGGTGCTCACCCTTCTGATATCTAGAGGTAGGAGAGGGCACCCGTTTTAGACAAATGGGTTTGTGCTCTCCAGTCTGACATGATCTGCTATAGGTCTGGCCGCAAGCACTTTGAATACTTGTTTGGTTGCTATAAATAAGCATTTTGATTTACAACTCTTATCCTCATCAGTGGTCTCCAAACTGCAACCCCTGAATATGTGCTGAAATGAACTTGGTGGACCACAAAAAAATGAAAAGAAACAATCTGGTGTGGTAACTCATGCCTTTAATTCTAGCACTTGGGAGGCAGATGCAGGAGGATTGCTGTGAGTTCAAGGCCAGCCTGGGACTACAAAGTGAATTCCAGAGCAACCAGGACTCAAGTAAGACCCTACCTCAAAAAGCAAAAAGCCAGGCATTGTGGCGCATGCCTTTAATCCCAGCACTTGGGAGGCAGAGGTAGGAGGATTGCTGTGAGTTAGAGGCCATTCTGAAACTACACAGTGACTTCCAGGTCAGCTGGGTTAGAGTGAGACTCTACCTTGAAACTCACCCCACCCCTGCCAAAAAAAAAAAAAAAAAAAAAAAAAAGAAAAGAAAAGAAAAGAAACATAGTTGTCAGCTTGTATCCTGGAAGAATTAGTTCCAGACCCCTCCTATAGATACCAAAGCTCAAGACCTTATATGAAATGGCATAGTATTTACATGCAACCTACCCACATCCTTCTGTATGCTCTCAGGGGTGTCTAACCTTGTGACATTGTGAAAAGATACTGTTATTACCCTAGGACAAATGTGGCTTGTTGGCTGCTGGTTAGACATGCTTGCTAAATCACTCTAGATGATTCATCATGCCTATCACAATGCAAATGCTATATAAATAATTACTATAGTAAAGCATTGTGTATTCCTGTTGTTAATTTTTATTTTCTTCTTTAGACATTTTCAGTCTGCTACAATGGTCTGTCTAACAGAGGAAATAAAGTACTAGAGGACACCTAGGCAGACCTTGTTTTTTTTTGGTTTCTCGAGGAAGGGTGTTGTTATAGCCTGGGCTGACCTAGAATTCAAAATTCACCATGTCGTCTCAGGGTAGCCTCGAACTCACAGTGATCCTCCACTTCTGCCTCCTGATTGCTGGCATTAAAGGCATGTGGTACCATGCCTGGCCTGGGAAGACTTTTCTTTCTTTTTTGGTTTTTGAGGTAGGGTCTCACTCTAGCCCGTGCTGATCTGGAATTCACTATGTAGTCTCAGGGTGGCCTCAAACTCATGGCGATCCTCCTACCTCTGCTTCCCGAGTGCTGGGATTAAAGGCGTGCGCCACGATGTCCGGCCTGGGAAAACTTTTTGTACCATGCTTTCTGTATAAAGTTCCAGTATGCAGGTGCACAGGATGGCGAATTATTGTCGTGTCATCCTAGAAAGCTGTGAGATCTCTAATTGAGGGTGTCCCATAATGTCCCTCTAGCCCCTGCTGGGCTGAGAGGACAGACTGGCATGTTCTTCCTTATCCCTGGTTCTGGACACACACCTGGCCATGCCTTCCCATCCTGGACCCACCTTTCAGTCAAGGCCTTGCTCTGGGTGTCCCGGGCTGCCTGCAGGTCCTTCTCTAGCCGTTTCCGGGCCAGCTCCAGCTGCTCCACCTCCCCCTGGGCCCACTTTCGGGGGCTGATAAAGCGCATCTCCTTCAGCAGCTCCTCCTTCTCGTTGATGAGAATCAGCCGGTCCCTCTCCGAGTCTAGCACCCCAGGCCAGGCCTCACTGTCAAGCTTGGCCAGTTGGATCTTGAGGTTGGCGATTCTGGGGGTCAAGAAGGTGAGTAAGACAGATGAACAAGACCACAGGGAAATGGTTGGCGTTTCCAAGGATATAAGGTACCAGGGGCCATGACACCCTCAGAGCTATCTTTGACAGTTAATATCTTCCTTTTGATGGCAGCATGGTGTCTCTAGGGAAAATCTGTAGATAAGCTCATGTGTCAACCATGCACATGGCTCTCTAGGGCTGGGTAGTGACATGAACCAAGGCGGGTCCCGAGTCTAGTAGAGTCGATGTGTGGATGTAGCACCAGGTAACAGACTTACCAAAACTGTGTGACCTTGGGCAAGATGCTCATGTCATTGAAGGGAATAATAGTAAGATCTCCTTCCTTGGGGGGTGGGGGGGTGGTTGAAAGACTGTGATCTAAATTTATAAACCCTCAAAGCACAGTGCTGGCACACAGAGAGCCCTCTATGAATGCTTCTATGGCTACCGTTCTATCATTACCTGGTTGGACGATTCTTAAGTTACGTAACACTGGGAATGTACCCTGAGCCGCGAAGAGAGAAAAGCAGCCACTCATCTTTACAGAGCTGAGAAAATCGGCGCTTACATATGCAAGGAGGGTGTATGATGGGCACTGAATTGGCAGCAGTGGCAATTACTGGACTGCCATCAACCTTGTATCCATCCTTTCAGTTCTGAGTGGTGGGGGTGCTGCATGCAGTAACAGCCACAGATTTGGGATTCAGAGGCCCGGAGTTGGAGTCCTGCCTCTGGCTTTCATGACTAAAGGAATCCCTTCCTTCTCTCTCCTTCCTTCTTCCTCCCTCCCTTCCTTCCTTTCTGGGGTGTGTACATGTTCAGGTGTGTGAGTGTAGTGGGCATGTACCGTAGTGTGCCAGGCAGAGGTCAGGGGACAACGTTTAGGTGTCAGTCCTAGCCTTCCGCATCACCGAGGCAGGATTTCTCATTGTTCGCTGCTCCCTGTGAGTTTCTGGGAAATTCTCCTATCTCCTCCTCCCATTGTGCTGTAGGTATGCTGGGATTGCAGAAGCCAGGCACAGCTATGGACTCAGGGACTCGGATGCTTGCATAGAAAGTGCTTTACCCATGTTAGGGAGACGGCTCATTGGGTAAAGTACTTGCTATGTAAGCAAGAGGACCTGAGTTTGGACCCCCACAGCACCTACATAAGATGTTGGGTCTGGTTGTGCACACATATAATCCCAGTGCTGGGGAAGTGGGAATGGGCAAATTCCTAAGGCTTATGGGCTAGCTTGTCTAGCTGAACCAGTGAGTTCTAGACTCAGCAAGAGACCCAGACTCAAAGAAGGAGAGGAAGACAACTGAAGAAGATATCTGATGTCCACCTCTGGCCTCCACATGCACATATGTGTACACATCCCCCGTCCACACACATGTGTGGCCACCTGCATATAAACACACATTCACACATACATCCATACAAAGAAATCATTTTGGGGGCTGGAGAGATGGCTCAGCAGTTGAGGTGCTTCCTGCAAAGCCTAAGGACCCAAGTTCAATTCTCCAGTACCCATGCAAAGCAAGATGCACATAATAGCACATGTGTCTGGAGTTCATTTACAGTGGCTAGAGGCCCTGGCATGCCTATTCTCTCTCTCAAGAGGAAGCTGAGGATATAGCACAGTGGTAAGGAATGTGTTTTTGCATGCACAAACTTATGGGTTTGAGTCCCAGCAGCAGTGGCAAAAATCATTTTGGTATCACAAGCTTCTAGCATGATGCCTGGTGTAATGCAGGTACTTCATAAATGTTAAGGGAAGGAATCTTAACTTGTCTAAGACCCAATATCTGTGTCCATAAGCTGGGAATAATGATGGTAGCCTAATAGGTAGGCTATAAGAATCATGTGAAAAAGTTGCAAAACGACCTCTTTAGCTGGGTGAGGTGGCATACACCTTTAATTCCAACACTCGGGAGGCAGAGGTAGGAGGATTGCTGTGAGTTCGAGGCCACCCTGAGACTACCAAAAACAAAACAAAACAAAACAAAACAAAACAAAACAAAACAAAAGAAGGAAACCTCTTTATATATTTCCCAATGTTCTACAGACATGAGACTTTTCCTCTGTGGGAGAAAAAGACAGCCACCACATAACTGAGTATTACCTACAAATACCTAAAAGCAGTCACACCATGATGCCTTGTGATATAAAGTCCCACACAGAAAAACGTACATCTTTGGTCTTTCCCTAAACACGTATCCCAGCAGGTATTCTAAATTATTTAATTTCATATTAATGTCTACAGCAATCCACAAGAATTTGTTTTGGGATATCTTGATAGCTGCTATCACAGTACTCAAAGCCCAGAATGGTATGGTAAATCTGGTGGGGCTTGAGGATAAGCAGGAAATTAAGAGTGACCAATGTCTTCTTGGGAATGCTTTGTAGGATGCTCTCCCATGCCACTGTGCCTTAAACACCAGGTGTGCCATCCTTTGGAGAATCCGGTAAGAACTACCAGTTGTCTCCACCCTCAGAAATGCACATGTAGCAAAACTGGACAAGGGATGAGCAGAGGCTCCCGCATTTCTGCTGCTTCTCTTCCCACCATCCTCAAGCCTCACAGCCTGTGCTCTTACACCCAGCTGCCCTGCCCTGTCCATCAAAGCTAGCTTTGGGTCCTGATGAAGTGTTTGGTGGCTCAATTCCAGGTGGAACACTTCAGTCCTCCAGTCTTCCCATGGCTGATTATCTCAGAGATCCATTATGGCAAACTGGAACCGATCTATATTTAGAGTGGTCCTCTTTCAAACGGATGAGAGGACAATGCACACGTTCTGTTGTCTCCTTGAGCCCCTGGGGAGCTGAAATACTGGACAGGGCATGTGATTCTTTCTAGCCCCATCATGATCCCATTCCTTCATTGTTGATACCCTAAATTTATCTGTTGGAAACTACCCCTCCCCTAAACCTTTCACGTCACTTGGTAAGTTGACCTTAATTTCCTGCCCAACCATGATCGTGTGATCTACTCCTGGACCTTTAGGAAATTCTAATGCCCACCCACTGCTGGCCCTGCAACAATGATCGGTTCATCCAAAAATGCCAGTGAATCTCAGACCCTCCTGGGGCAGGAGGATTGTGATTTTAAGACCTGGTTGGTCTACATATTGAGACCCTATCACCAAAATAAATAAATAAATAAATAAATAAATAAATAAATAAATAAATAGATAAATAAATAAATAAATAAATGTAAGTCTTCAGGCCTCCACACTCAGGTACACATATAACATACATGCACCTTCCAACAATCCTTAAGATTGTCTCGGAGGGGGAAAATGTGACAGAACAGAAAGACAGGAAATTATGGAGATGTAGGAAGGGAAAGGAGCCTCTCACCCTGGTGTCTGGCTGAAGCCTCTCAACTGCTGAGAAACAAGTTAACAATATCTGGAGACTCTGGAGGATGCTCAGTGGTTAGAGGCACTTGCTTACAAAGTATGCTGCCCAGGGTTCAATTCACCAGTACCCATGCAAAGGCAGATGCAAAAAAGTGGTGCATGCATCTGGAGTTCATTTGCAGTGGCAAGAGCCCTAGAATGCCCATGTTTTTCCCTTTCTCTCTCTTTTTCTTCTCTCCCTCCCTCGGTGTTTCTCAAATAAGTAAAAATATATTTCAAAAACCAAAACTGGACTGGAGAGATGGCTTAGTGGTTAAAGCACTTGACTGTGAAGCCTAAAGACCTACGTTCAACTTCTGAGAACCCACATAAGCCAGAGGCACATGGTGGTGCATGCATCTGGAGTTCATGTACGGTGGCTAGAGGCCCTGGCATGCCCATTCTCGTTCTCTCTTCCTCTCTTTCTTATAAATAAATAAAATATCTAGCAGGGCATGATGATGCACATCTTTAATCCCAGCCCTCAGAAGGCAGAGGTAGGAGGGTCTGTGTGAGTTCAATACCACCCTGAGACTACATAGTGAATTCCAGCCTGGGCTAGAGTGAGGCCAAAACCATCTCCCCCCTGCCCACCCCCCCACAAAAAAACATTTGCTATGAAGGTTGCTGAGATAAATAATACTCCTTTCATATGCAGATATGTTCTGTTAAAATAGAAATGAGCTGATTTAAAGCCCTTTCCCTAAACATTTTTTGGGAACTTTTTCTAAAGCTGTTTTTCAAATTAGGTATGATCATAAATTCACAAGTGTTTTAGCACAATAAACAATCTGTTTGCACTTGTCAGCAAATGCTCTAAAAATGCTAGCTTTGCTATTTTATTGGTGGCAGTGAAACCCCAACTGCTTAGGCTTCTACAGTACCACAGAACATTTCAATCCCTGGAGTCTACACTGCTGAAAAGCAGCAAGATACTGCAGCAGGTGGTGTCTACTTTATGACTGCAAGATGGACTGATTTTATAATTGAATTATTTTCATTCAGAAGACTAGCAGGCTGGGGTTGGAGCTTAGTGGCTGGGTACTTGCCTAACATGTGCAAGGCCCTGAGTGAAATCTCCAGCACCGCCACCACCACCACAAAACAAGTTCAAGGTCAGCCTGGACAACATGAGATACCCGACCTGGGAAAAAAAGATCCAAAAGCAGAAACAATGTATAGGGGCAAAGAGATAGCTCAGTTGGCAAAGTGCTTGCTTTGTAGAAATGAGGACCCACTTTCTCTTCAGTACCCATGTAAATGCTGGGCACGGTGGCATGCTGGTAATCCTGGCACTGGGGAGGTGGAGACAGATGGATCCTTGGGGCTCACCTGCCAGCCAGTCTAACCTAACCACTGAATTCTAACCCAATGAGAAACCTTTCCTCAAAGGAGGTGGTTGGTTTCCCTGAGGAATAATACTTAAGGTTGTCCTCCGGCTTCCACACTCAGGTGCACACATAAGCACATACTATGTAAACACACACATGCCATACACACACCACAATATTTAAACACACACCCTAGAAACAGCTGGAGGCATACCTGTTATTGCACTTGCCAAGACCCTAGATTTAATTCCCAGTACCACAAAATATACAATTACATTAAAGTGACTATCATGAATAACATTTCCATACTGTTAAGTCTTTTTGTAGCCTGTTGCTGAACCAAACCAAACAAACCTATTGCTCCTTCTAACCAAACTGTTTCCAGAAACACCAGAGAACTTTGATTCTGAATACCAACACAGCAAGTAGGAAGATTAACTAGGCTTTGAGGTGAACCAGATTTGAGTTCAGAGCATGGCTAGTACTACGTCCTGGACCACTCATTTCCTCTCTGAATTCCGGAGAGGATCACCCTGTCAGGGTGCTCATACCCACCTTTCTAATACTCCTGAGGTGTGAACAAGAGGCGGAGGAGTGGCAGTGGTCCTTGTGACTGCTGGGACCACCCCTCCCCCAGCCCCGGCCTCTAATTACCTTCTCTTAGCCTCTTCATAGCGCAAGCGCAATCGGACCTTCTCAGCCAACTGGTTGTTGCTGGTGATGAACTAGAGGATGAGAACAAAGCCGGGAATCATGCGGCTGTGGTGGATTGAGCTGGGCTAGGTGTCAAGAGTTCATGGGGAGCCAGGCGTGGTGGCGCACGCCTTTAATCCCAGCACTCGGGAGGCAGAGTAGGAGGATTGCCATGAGTTCAAGGCCAGCCTGAGACTACAGAGTGAATTCCAGGTCAGCCTGGGCTAGAGTGAGACCCTATCTCGAAAAAGAAAAAAGAAAAGAGTTCACGGGAGTATGGATGGCTCACGTAGGTGGAGCCAACAATAACGCCCAGTTCCTAGACTAGCTGGGTGGGTTGCATAGAAGTTAGTTAAGTGAAAGTACTTCTCCTCCGTTAAGTTGTGGGAACAGCTTCACACTCGCGTATCTAGTACATCGTGAAGACAAACTAAAGGCTCAAAATATCATCTTGCAGTCTGAGCAGAGAGCACAGGAAGTGAGAAGAGGGACAGTGAGGACACTAACCTAAGGACAGTGGGGGGGATCAATGGAAAACTCACCCAGCAGGACTGAAACCCTGGGAGATGAGAAAGAAGGTTCTAGGATGTAGAATGAGGAACCTAGTCTGACTTAAAGGTGGCTTATAGCTTGGTACAGGGAAGGTGGGTCAACCTCATACCTGCATTGATCTGCCAAAAGTGGATAGAAGGGAGCTGGAAAGATGGCTTAGTGGTTAAGGCGCTTGCCTGCAAAGCCAAAGGTCCCAGGTTCAGCTGCCCAGGACCCACATAAGTCAGATGCACAAGGTAATGCATGTGTCTGGAGTTTGTTTGCAGTGGCTGGAGGCACTGATGCACCCATTCTCTCTCTGCCTCTTTCTGTCTCTCTCCCTCTCTTCCTCAAATAAATAAAAAGAAAATATTTAAAAGAGATGGCTCAGTGCTTAAAGAAAGCACTTGCAGCCTGGCGTGGTGGCACATGCCTTTAATCCCAGCACTTGGGAGGCAGAGGTAGGAGGATCGCCTTGAGTTCAAGGCCACCCTGAGAAGACAGAATGAATTCCAGGTCAGCCTGGACTAGAGTGAAACCTTACCTTGAAAAACCAAAAAAAAAAAAAAAAAAAAAAAAAAGAAAGCACTTGCAAGCTGGGCATGGTGGTGCACACCTTTAATCCCAGCTTAGATGTTAAGGTGCTTGACTGCAAGGTCAAGGAACCCAGGTTCAATTCCCCAGTACCCACGTAAAGCCAGATGCACAAGGTGGCACATATGTCTGGAGTTTGTTTGCAGTGGCTAGATGCCCTCGTGCGCCCATTCTTTTCTCTATGTTCTGTTAAAATAGAAATGAGCTGATTTAAAGCCCTTTCCTAAACATTTTTTGGGAACTTTTTCTAAAGCTGTTTTTCAAATTAGGTATGATCATAAATTCACAAGTGTTTTAGCACAATAAACAATCTGTTTGCACTTGTCAGCAAATGCTCTAAAAATGCTAGCTTTGCTATTTTATTGGTGGCAGTGAAACCTCAACTGCTTAGGGCTTCTACAGTACCACAGAACATTTCAATCCCTGGAGTCTACACTGCTGAAAAGCAGCAAGATACTGCAGCAGGTGGTGTCTACTTTATGACTGCAAGATGGACTGATTTTATAATTGAATTATTTTCATTCAGAAGACTAGCAGGCTGGGGTTGTAGCCATGGCCAGCACTCGCCTAACATGTGCAAGGCCCTGAGTGAAATCTCCAGCACCGCCACCACCACCACAAAACAAGTTCAAGGTCAGCCTGGACAACATGAGATACCCGACCTGGGGAAAAAAGATCCAAAAGCAGAAACAATGTATAGGGGCAAGAGATAGCTCAGTTGGCAAAGTGCTTGCTTTGTAGAAATGAGGACCCACTTTCTCTTCAGTACCCATGTAAATGCTGGGCACGGTGGCATGCTGGTAATCCTGGCACTGGGGAGGTGGAGACAGATGGATCCTTGGGGCTCACCTGCCAGCCAGTCTAACCTAACCACTGATTTCTAACCCAATGAGAAACCTTCTCAAAGGAGGTGGTTGGTTTCCCTGAGGAATAATACTTAAGGTTGTCCTCCGCCTACACTCAGGTGCACATGTAAGCACATACTATGTAAACACACACATGCCATACACACACCACAATATTTAAACACACACCCTACAAACAGCTGGAGGCATACCTGTTGTTGCACTCTACAGTGACCCTAGATTTGAATTCCCAGTACCACAAAAATAATACAATTACATTAAAGTGACTATCATGAATAACATTTCCATACTGTTAAGTCTTTTGTAGCCTGTTGCTGAACCAAACCAAACAAACCTATTGCTCCTTCTAACCAAACTGTTTCCAGAAACACCAGAGAACTTTGATTCTGAATACCAACACAGCAAGTAGGAAGATTAACTAGGCTTTGAGGTGAACCAGATTTGAGTTCAGAGCATGGCTAGTACTACGTCTGGACCACTCATTTCCTCTCTGAATTCCGGAGAGGATCACCCTGTCAGGTGCTCATACCCACCTTTCTAATACTCCTGAGGTGTGAACAAGAGGCGGAGGAGTGGCAGTGGTCCTGTGACTGCTGGGACCACCCCTCCCCAGCCCCGGCCTCTAATTACCTTCTCTTAGCCTCTTCATAGCGCAAGCGCAATCGGACCTTCTCAGCCAACTGGTTGTTGCTGGTGATGAACTAGAGGATGAGAACAAAGCCGGAATCATGCGGCTGTGGTGGATTGAGCTGGGCTAGGTGTCAAGAGTCTATGGCAGCGTAGGCTACGCTAATCCCAGCACTCGGGAGGCAGAGCCTCTCTTTCTTATAAATAAATAAAATATCTAGCAGGGCATGATGATGCACATCTTTAATCCCAGCCCTCAGAAGGCAGAGGTAGGAGGGTCTGTGTGAGTTCAATACCACCCTGAGACTACATAGTGAATTCCAGCCTGGGCTAGAGTGAGGCCAAAACCATCTCCCCTGCCCACCCCCACAAAAAACATTTGCTATGAAGGTTGCTGAGATAAATAATACTCCTTTCATATGCAGATATGTTCTGTTAAAATAGAAATGAGCTGATTTAAAGCCCTTTCCTAAACATTTTTGGGAACTTTTTCTAAAGCTGTTTTTCAAATTAGGTATGATCATAAATTCACAAGTGTTTTAGCACAATAAACAATCTGTTTGCACTTGTCAGCAAATGCTCTAAAAATGCTAGCTTTGCTATTTTATTGGTGGCAGTGAAACCCCAACTGCTTAGGCTTCTACAGTACCACAGAACATTTCAATCCCTGGAGTCTACACTGCTGAAAAGCAGCAAGATACTGCAGCAGGTGGTGTCTACTTTATGACTGCAAGATGGACTGATTTTATAATTGAATTATTTTCATTCAGAAGACTAGCAGGCTGGGGTTGTAGCTTAGTGGCTGGGTACTCGCCTAACATGTGCAAGGCCCTGAGTGAAATCTCCAGCACCGCCACCACCACCACAAAACAAGTTCAAGGTCAGCCTGGACAACATGAGATACCCGACCTGGGAAAAAAAGATCCAAAAGCAGAAACAATGTATAGGGGCAAAGAGATAGCTCAGTTGGCAAAGTGCTTGCTTTGTAGAAATGAGGACCCACTTTCTCTTCAGTACCCATGTAAATGCTGGGCACGGTGGCATGCTGGTAATCCTGGCACTGGGGAGGTGGAGACAGATGGATCCTTGGGGCTCACCTGCCAGCCAGTCTAACCTAACCACTGATTTCTAACCCAATGAGAAACCTTTCCTCAAAGGAGGTGGTTGGTTTCCCTGAGGAATAATACTTAAGGTTGTCCTCCGGCTTCCACACTCAGGTGCACATGTAAGCACATACTATGTAAACACACACATGCCATACACACACCACAATATTTAAACACACACCCTACAAACAGCTGGAGGCATACCTGTTGTTGCACTTGCCAAGACCCTAGATTTAATTCCCAGTACCACAAAATAATACAATTACATTAAAGTGACTATCATGAATAACATTTCCATACTGTTAAGTCTTTTTGTAGCCTGTTGCTGAACCAAACCAAACAAACCTATTGCTCCTTCTAACCAAACTGTTTCCAGAAACACCAGAGAACTTTGATTCTGAATACCAACACAGCAAGTAGGAAGATTAACTAGGCTTTGAGGTGAACCAGATTTGAGTTCAGAGCATGGCTAGTACTACGTCCTGGACCACTCATTTCCTCTCTGAATTCCGGAGAGGATCACCCTGTCAGGGTGCTCATACCCACCTTTCTAATACTCCTGAGGTGTGAACAAGAGGCGGAGGAGTGGCAGTGGTCCTTGTGACTGCTGGGACCACCCCTCCCCAGCCCCGGCCTCTAATTACCTTCTCTTAGCCTCTTCATAGCGCAAGCGCAATCGGACCTTCTCAGCCAACTGGTTGTTGCTGGTGATGAACTAGAGGATGAGAACAAAGCCGGGAATCATGCGGCTGTGGTGGATTGAGCTGGGCTAGGTGTCAAGAGTTCATGGGGAGCCAGGCGTGGTGGCGCACGCCTTTAATCCCAGCACTCGGGAGGCAGAGTAGGAGGATTGCCATGAGTTCAAGGCCAGCCTGAGACTACAGAGTGAATTCCAGGTCAGCCTGGGCTAGAGTGAAACCCTATCTCGAAAAAGAAAAAAGAAAAGAGTTCACGGGAGTATGGATGGCTCACGTAGATGGAGCCAACAATAACGCCCAGTTCCTAGATAGCTGGGTGGGTTGCACAGAAGAGAGTTAAGTGAAAGTACTTCTCCTCCGTTAAGTTGTGGGAACAGCTTCACACTCGCGTATCTAGTACGTCGTGAAGACAAACTAAAGGCTCAAAATATCATCTTGCAGTCTGAGCAGAGAGCACAGGAAGTGAGAAGAGGGACAGTGAGGACACTAACCTAAGGACAGTGGGGGGGATCAATGGAAAACTCACCCAGCAGGACTGAAACCCTGGGAGATGAGAAAGAAGGTTCTAGGACGTAGAATGAGGAACCTAGTCTGACTTAAAGGTGGCTTATAGCTTGGTACAGGGAAGGTGGGTCAACCTCATACCTGCATTGATCTGCCAAAAGTGGATAGAAGGGAGCTGGAAAGATGGCTTAGTGGTTAAGGCGCTTGCCTGCAAAGCCAAAGGTCCCAGGTTCAGCTGCCCAGGACCCACATAAGTCAGATGCACAAGGTAATGCATGTGTCTGGAGTTTGTTTGCAGTGGCTGGAGGCACTGATGCACCCATTCTCTCTCTGCCTCTTTCTGTCTCTCTCCCTCTCTTCCTCAAATAAATAAAAAGAAAATATTTAAAAGAGATGGCTCAGTGCTTAAAGAAAGCACTTGCAGCCTGGCGTGGTGGCACATGCCTTTAATCCCAGCACTTGGGCGGCAGAGGTAGGAGGATCGCCTTGAGTTCAAGGCCACCCTGAGAAGACAGAGTGAATTCCAGGTCAGCCTGGACTAGAGTGAAACCCTACCTTGAAAAACCAAAAAAAAAAAAAAAAAAAAAGAAAGCACTTGCAAGCTGGGCATGGTGATGCACACCTTTAATCCCAGCTTAGATGTTAAGGTGCTTGACTGCAAGGTCAAGGAACCCAGGTTCAATTCCCCAGTACCCACGTAAAGCCAGATGCACAAGGTGGCACATATGTCTGGAGTTTGTTTGCAGTGGCTAGATGCCCTCGTGCGCCCATTCTTTTCTCTATTTGTCTCTTTCTCTCTCTCTCAAATGAATAAATAAATAAATAAATAAATAAATAAATAAATAAATAAAATAAAAAGTGGAAGTGCCAGGTGTGGTGGTGCACACCTTTAATCCCAGCACTCAAGAGGCAGAGGTAGGAGGATGCTGTGAGTTCAAAGCCACCCTAAGACTACATAGTGAATTACAGGTCAGCCTGGGCTAGAGCAAGACCATACCTCTCGAAAAACCAAAAAGAAAAAGAAAAAGAAAAAAGAGGTGGACAGTAGGGACTGGAGAGATGTTAAAGGTGTTTGCTTGCCAAGCCTGAAAGCCTGAAGACCCAGGTTTGATTCCCCAGGACTCACGTAAAGCCAGAAACATGAAGTGGCACAATTGCCTGGAGTTTGTCTGCAGTGCTGGGAGACCCTGGCATGCCCATACTCACTCTGTCTGCTCCCCTCCCCCCGCAATATAAAAAGGGGACAAGTAGCTTCAAGGCTCACCAGATCACACATAGAAAAGCTTCTCACCATTGAGAGAGCTGCTACAGAAATCAGGTGGGGCCAACATTAGCCATGGAGGCTGGGAGGTGACTTGCTCAGTGTCTTCGGCTCCAGAACACCAGACACTCTTAAAATTACAGTGCCTCACCATGGGCTGGTGGGTCCTCCTCTGCCACTTTCATGACTTGTGTCTGGGTGGCATTTTTACTACCCATGGCTGGGGCCAGACAGAGCCTTGGCACGGGAAGGCACAGTTATCTGAAAACTACAAGCATTGTTTTGGGAGTAGGAGAGAAATATTCTCTGTTTTCCAGCTGGTGAAAGAAAACCAGAATGACACTACAAAAGAGAATGAAAGAAGCCAAGGAAAGCCACTTCATCTTTTTAAGTGTATTCTCAGCTGGGCGTGGTGGTGCACGTCTTTAAACCCAGCACTTGGGAGGCAGAGGTAGGAGGATCATTGTAAGTTCGAGGCCAGCCTGGACCTACAGAGTGAGTTTCAGGTCAGCCTAGAGACCCTATCAAAAAAAGCAAAGAAAGAAAAATAAAAAGAAGTGAATGAACAAACAGATAAATATGCATTTTGTATAGGGTCTAGAGATACACATTCCTGGCCAAATAATACTCAGCCCTGGGGAGTCTCTGTGTTAGCTGTTCCTCATATGGTCATGTCACATCTCCTGGGGTCAGCTGAGTTCAAGATAGCCAAGTTGGCAACTGGTCTTACTAAGAGCTACAGGCCTAGAAATAGTTGTAAGACCCTATTGCTGAAGATGCCACATGCTTGGGCTGCAAGGTCACTGAGAAATCAAGCTGGAGCTGAGCTGAAAATCTCCTCCCTGTGGACTAGCTGACAAAATGCTAGAAAAAGCTAAGCTGCACTCAGCCCTATGAGAGAGATAAGTCAAAAATGGTGATAAACAACAGTGGACAATGCAAACCTTAAGTTTGGCCAGCCAGGCCAAATGAACCAATGGGTACGATATGGCATGTCTGTTATGGGGAAAACCAGCAGCTCTCTAATTGGATTGGAGGCCTGCTCCATGGGAGGGAATGCATGCCTGGTATGGAAAACCTATGACAGGGGAGGTCTTGAGCCCTAGGGGAATAATGCCTGCTGCTGTCTGGCTAAATACATATATTATATTCACGAAAAAGTGCTCTGGAAGCACTTTTTTTTTAATGTCCATACCCATATATTAGTGCTACTCTCACTTTTGGTTAGAGAAGCTTCTTTTCAGATGGCAGTGACTTCTGGGAAGACTCAGAAGGTGCCATGGTGCTGAGAAGAAGGGACAGAGGAGTGCTCAGTGCTCATCTCTTTCATACCTTCCAAGGCTCAGGGTCCATTGCAGAAGAGGTGGCAGAAAGAACCTAAGAGCCAAAGGAAGGGCAGGACTCCTTACAGTGCACTCTTCCAGATACAAAATGGACTGGATATCCATGACCTCGCAGTGCCTGACACTACCTACACAAGACCATCATAATAGGAGGAAAAGATGATGACATCAAAATAAAAGAGACTGATGGAGAGGGGGAGGGGATATGACGAAGGGTGGATTTGTGAAGGGGAACATGGGGGAGGGAATTATCATGTCTTATTGTCTATAATTATGGAAGTTGCCAATAAAAAAAAGGTAAAAAAAAAAAAGAAGAAGAAGAAAGAAAAAGAACCATAGGCCAGCTCTTGGGCAAGCACGAGTCAGTGAGCCACCCGGATGGACACCATCCCCTGCCTACTCACACTTCCTGAGATGTCGGTCTGTGAGCTCACGTCCAGATACTGCTTCGGCAGCAGGAATCCAGAACTCTCCAGAGAGCTGCTACTGGACCACAGGTCGGAGTGAGAGCCTCTGTCGGTGCGGAAGCCGTCCTTCAGCATGGCGAGGCTCTACAAGTGGGGGGCAAGTGGGATACAGGTAAGTGAGGGAAGGGAGCTCTAGTCTTCCACACGGTGCTGGCTGTCCCACCTTCCCTTTAGTCCACCTGCTGAGGATGAGACGGAGAGCTAGTGGGGTGTACGCACTTACTGTGTCAGGCCTTTTAGAGCGGGGGAACCAGTCTTCTCATGATACAAACCTAAGTCCATTACTTTCTAGCTGTGGGATCTGAGCTAGCCGATCAACGTCTCAGCGCCTCTACTTCCTCTTCTATAAAATGGGAATCATCCCAGGTCATTTCCTCCCAGGACTGTCAAGTTCATTAAATGGTGGTGCACAGTGCTGGGACCTAACTATAACTCTGTACTTTTAAATGCCAATCTTCAGAAGTAGTCTTTGCTGTCTACAAGCCCCTTGTCAGAATGTTCTCTCTGGGAGCCTTGAAATTACTGTTCTCCATAGAGCTCCAAAGCTTCTTTCCTGGGCTGGAGAAATGGCTCAGTGGGTTCAGGAGCTTGCCTTCAGAGTCTAACAACCTGAGTTCTAATCCCCAGTGCCCACGTTAAACCAGATGCACAAAGTGGCGCACACATCTGGAGTTTGTTTGCAGTGCCTAGAGGCCCTGGTGCACCCATTCCCTCTGTATGTTTCTCTCTGTTTGCAAATAAACAAATAAATAAAAATTAAAAATGAATAAATAAAATTTAAAAATAAATAAATAAAAATATCCATGTGTAATATATATGTGTATGTATGTGTAGATTGCCTTTATCAGAACTTGAATTATAAAAATAAATAAAATAAAATAAAATAAAATAAAATAAAATACAAGCTTCCTTCCTAAGTTGTGGAGGCAGCTCTGAGTCTCAGGTTTCTGATACTTAGCAGTAAAGATCTCAGGGGTCAGGTGGTCATGGAGGTGGGGTGAGTTCCGAGGTGAAGTGACAGAGTTGCGAGTCAGGTCTTTTGTGGTCTGGAGGATGGCTCTGTCACTTATACTCTGACTCTCCTTATCTGTAGGACGGAGGCAGGCTGAGCCAGGTATGCAAGGAACGTGACACACCACCTGCTGTTGATGGGCTGCTCTGCTTACTGGTTCAGGTCCCAGAACAGAGACCACCACCAAGGCCAGGCTGATGGAGGCGTGTCATTCTCATGTTCAGGTTAGACTCTCTGTGCTGGTTTGAATGTGAAGGGTCCTTCCTGGCCTCATGTGTTTTGGGACATGAGTCCTTAGGCTTTGCAGTCAAGCGCCTTAACTGCTAAGCCATCTCTCCAGTGTCTAGTTAAGATTTTTTTTGGACTATTTATATATACATGAGATATCTTGAGGATGGGACCCAATTCTAAACTCAAAATTCATTTAATGTTTCATGCACATCTTACATACATGGTCAGAAGATAACTGTATGATATTTTCGATGCATCCATATTTTGCCTGATGGCCATACAAGGTCAGACATGGCAATTTCCAATGTGGCTGCATGTAAGTGCTCAAAAAATTGCATATTTCAGGCTAAAGAAATGGCTTAGTGGTAAGACGTTTGCCTGCAAAGCCAAAGGACCCAGGTTCAATACCCCAGGACCCATGTAAGCCAGATCCACAAGGTAGAGCATGTATCTGGAGTTCGTTTGCAGTGGCTAGAGGCCCTGGCATACCCATTTTCTCCCTCTCTTTATCTGCCTCTCTGTCTCTCTCAAATAAATAAATAAAAATTAAATTAAAAAATTTTATATATTTTAATTTTTTTTTAATTTAAAAAGGTTTCATATTTTGGATATTTGGATAAGAGAGGCCCACCCTGAAATGAGAACTGATAATGCATGCAGTGTGTGAAAATACCCGGCATGAATCTTTGCCCACGGGCTCCCCAGGAGAAACCGAAAGGGAGCTGGCTACACCGGGCACTTGCACACCTTAATGAGATCTTGCTTCTCCTTTTCTCCGCAGCTGATGGCTTTCTTGATGGCCTTGGTTTCCCTCAAGACAGCCTGGGCCTCGTCCAGCTTGTAGCCACCCTGAGCATCGGACATTTTCTTGTCAATTCTAGAGAACAGGAAAGGGGAGAGGTCAGACAGGGGAGGACAAGAGAATGCACAGGCCACAGGGCGGCTTCGGTCCCTCAAGTCTCCTCCCTGTCCTGTGCTCCTTCTCCCCTGACTTGGGGGAGAAGGCACAGAAGGTTGACTATCAGACTGCAAATGCATTTGGCTGCAGAAGCAACAATACTCTTAGAGTCTAGGCTTCTATAAGCATGAGCTCTTACTGGAAGCCTTCCTTCATTTCCCATTCAGTTCTCCAGGCCAGGTAGGGGGTTCTGTGATACCTCACACGTAACTGAGACGCTAGGCTTGTTATGCTGTATGGTGATTTAGGCTTTATGGGTCGGCACCCTTGACTCAACTCTAGTAGAGTAGAACAGAGCTGACTGGGTTGAACAGTGTTAGAATCTAGCAGAACTTCCTTCTTTAACCTCAGAATCTCAATCTCCATACTCTTTTTATTTATTTTTATTTTTTATTTTTTTGGAGAGAGACACAGACAGAGAGAGAGAGAGAGAGAGAGAAAGAGAGAGAGGGAGAGAGGGAGAGGAAGACAGAGATGGGTGCGCCAGCAGTGTCTCAGCTGCTGAGAACGAAATCCAGATGCATGCGCCCCCTTGTGGTCAAGTGTGGCCTTGCGCCCTTGCCTCACTTTGCACCTGGCTAAACGTGGGACCTGGAGATTGGAACCAGCATTCTTAGGCTTAGGAGGCAGTTGCCTTAACCCCTATCTCCAGCCCTCCATACTCTTTTTTTTAAAAAATTACTTATTTGTGCTGTGTACATGCCAAGGCCTCTTATTGCTGCAAAGGGATGCCTATGTGGCTTTACATGGGTGGCTGGGGGAACTGAATGCACGCTGGCTAGCTTTCCAAGCAAGCACTTTGAATGGCTGAGTTATCTATCCACCTTGTCAACCTCTACACTTTTCTTGTTGTTGTTGTTTTGATTTTTTCAAGGTAGGGTTTCACTCTAGTCTAGGCTGACCTGGGATTCACTATGTAGTCTCAGGGTGGCCTCGAACTCATGGTGATCCTCCTACTTCTGCTTCCTGAGTGATGGGATTAAAGGCGTGTACCACCATGCCTGGCTCTCTACACTTTAAAAAAAAAAACCCTTATTTTATTTATTTGAGAGAGAGGGAGGCAGATAGAGAATGGGCACACCAGGGCCTCTAGCCACTGAAAACCAACTCCAGACACATGTGTCATCTTGGACATCTGGCTTATGTGGGTACTGGGGAATCAAACCTGGGTCCTTTGGCTTTGCAGGCAAGTGCCTTAACCACTAAGCAAACTCTCCAGCCCCCAATCTCTACACTTCTGATATGTGGGGCTGAGCCATTTTTTGTTGTATAATGTTGGAGGAGGAGGAGGTCTCCTGTCCTGTATATCATAGGGTGTTTAACAACTTCCCTGGCCTTGACCCACAAAAATGCTAATTACCTCTTAGCCTGAGTTGTGACCACAGAAAAATGTCTTCATACATTTATGCTTATTTGTCTCCATATATTGCTATTGCCTTGAGTGAGAGGTCTAAAATCAGTGCAGGCAGAGAACTACTTACTCTCTGTGATAAACATGAGTTAATGAACACAATGAAGGAAAGGGGAGGAGGATAGGAACTCCCAGTCCTGCTACTACCCATTAGCAGAGTGGCCTTGGACATGACCTACGCCACACACAGCCTCCATGTTCTCCTCTAAAGAAGTCAGCGGAGACCCTGGCATCCACCTGGCCCATGTCCACTGAGCTGTTAGGAATGTCAAAAGGGATAAAGGATGGCAAAACCTGTGGTGAACTAACAAGTACTGTACAAATGTAAGGGATTAAAACACCTCTAGCTCAGAGAGATTATTGGCTTATCCAGGCCCTACAGGTAGGTTTGTTTTGATGGAGGGGACACCTGCTTAAAAGAAGGAAAAACAAAACAAAACCCTGAGTTCTTTTTCCTTCATCCCCACATCCAGGACTCTAGGGCCTTTATACACGAGGCAAGTTCTCTACCACTGTGCTATTACCTAAGGGTCTAGATACAGTTTTCTGGAGGTCAAAGCAAACCAGACATGGTGTGTGTGTGGTGCAGGGGAGGCCCTCCATACTGGAGGAGGAGGACTGGGCGGTGGAGAAGATTCTGAGAGCAGATATGCTTCGCACTTTTATCAAAGGCTGGCCCAAGGCTTCAGCAGAGGGTGGGGAAAAGGAAGTTTTAGTCAGAGGGACACCACAAACCCATTATTTCACCATGAGAAACGCTCACAGGCATTCCTCTCTGGTTTCCTGCTATGGGCCAAACTGTCCAGGGCTAAAAATAGCCTGAGTGGGGGCAATCACTGTGAGGGACAGAGGAGGGGGGGCAGGTTTCTCTCCTGCCTCGTAGTCTGCACCTCGGAGGGGAGAGACAGGGACAGAGGGGACCACACAGCTGCCCCCTGCAGTGACTTCAGCCTCCATGGAGAGAAAACAAAGCCCCAATTGTGTCTCCTGCTAAGCATAGCCTGTCTATTCCTTTTGAGGATTTAGGCTTGGGCAAGCCTGCCAGGCCAACTAAAACCAGTCTCAGATTTAGTCTGAGAAATCCACCTGAGGAATATTTCCACTGCAAAGTCCTCCTGAAGATGCTGCAAGAAGTGCCCAGACCGAGGGACTGGGATGGCAGGTGGCCCTGCCCCAAAAATGTCAGGGGGTGGTGGGTGTGGGTGCAGGGAGAGCTGCATGTCTGAGGGCTAGGTGGCTGGGCCAGCTTGGTGTTGGACTCTCCTCTGCCAGCAGGCTGAGATTGGCTCTGAATCCCCAGCAGGACTGGACAGAGCGGTTTGTGTGCTGGGCTGCAAAGAGCTCTCTCTACCTGATTTCTTTCCAGCCTTAGCAACCCCGGCTCTGGAATTTGGCTCCAGAGAGCTGCTCTGAGAGGAACACTCTCGGGATGAAGCAAGGGGGGGAGAACAAAGGATCACCATTATGTACTCAGTGAATGAACCTTTTTTTTTTTTTTTTGATAAAGGGAAAGAAAAGTGGTGTGTGTGTTTGTGTGTATGTGTACATATGTTTTAGAATTTCCAAATTATGCAGCTATTCTTCCTCTGAGGCCTTCAATGATTCATATGCTTGGTAGCCTCAGAAATGGGCACAGACTCTAATGGAAGCCAAGTCCTCCTGTCCCATCCAGATAACTTTGGGCACAGGGGCTCCTGTGATGTGCAGAGGGACCCTACCCTGTCCTCCTCCCGCTGAAGTAACAGGCTAAGTCTTCCTGTTTATAGGGACTCAAGGAAGCCCTGCATGTTGGTATTAATTTTTCTTTTCTTTTTAAAAAAATACTCTATTTTTATTTATTTGAGAGAGAGAGAATGGGCATGCCAGGGCCTCCAGCCACTGCAAACAAATTCCAGACACATGTGCCACCTTGTGCATCTGGCTTACGTGGGTCCTGGGGAATCAAACCTGGGCCCTTTGACTCTGCAGGCAAGCAGAGCCATCTCTCCAGCCCTGATTTTTTTTTTCTTTTTTTTCATTCTCAAGGTTTCCTTCAGTCCTTACCAACATTTTCTCTCCTCTCTCTCTTTTTATTTATTTGTAAGGGGGAGGTGGGAGAATATGCCTCTTGCCATTGCACATGAACTCCATATGCAGGTGCCGCTTTGTGCAACTGGCTTTATGTAGGTACTGGGGAATCAAACTTGGGCTGGCAGGTGTTGCTTAGCCATTTCTCCAGCCCTCCTCCTCCTTCTTCTTCCTTTCTTTCCTCCCCTTCCTGTTGTTTTTTTTTTTCAAGGTTGGGTCTCACTCTTGCTCAGGCTGACCTGGAACTCACTCTGTAGTCCCAGGCTAGCCTCAAACTCACAGCAATCTTTCTACCTCTGCCTCCTGAGTGCTGGGATTAAAGGTGAGCCACCATGCCTGATTCCTCTTTTTATAAAGTCCCTGCTGCTGAATAACTGACAAACTCATGAAGTCCAGACGTAACTACTCATAAATGGTAGCGGGCAGCGTCCCCAGCATGGTAGCAAACTCTAGTGCTCTCAGGGCACAGAAGAGCTGCATGTCAACCTCTAACCATGAACATGATATTTGGGCAAAGTCATTCTAGAAACTTCCTCAGGTTCACCTTTACCAGGTTCTGCAAACACAAGAGGCTAAGAGAGATGGGGGTGCCTTAAGTTGACAAACCAGACATGAACAAAAGCAATTCCAAGGGAGACAGAGGGAGCTTATGCTTTTCAGACATACAGAGAGGGTTATCTGGAAGAGTGCCTGGAAGGGAGATACTGAGACATGAGCATCAAAATACAATCAGTTCCCCCAAGCACCACAAAAATAAAAATAAGGGCTGGAGACATGGCTCAGCTGTTAAGGTGCTTGCCTGCAAACCCTAAGGACCCAGGTTTGATTCCCCAGTACCCATGTATGCCAGATGCACAAGGCGGCACATGTATCTGGAGTTTGTTTGCCATGGCTGGAGGCCCCAGTGTGTCCATTCTCTCTCTATATCTGTCTCTTCCCTTCTCTCTCCTTATCTCTCAAATAAGTAAATATTTCAAATAAATAAATATTTTAAAAGTAAATAAAAATAAATTACAGATAATAATAATTAAATAGTCCTGGACTATTTGGCTTAAGGGCAAAGTATGTGCTTAGCATGAGTGGAGCCTTGGGTTCAGCACCAAATTCTCAGCACCAAAGAAATAATTAAGTAAGAAAATAATAGCTGAGCCGGGCATGGTGGCGTGTGCCTTTAATTACAGCACTCGGGAAGCAGAGGTAGGAGGATCACTGTGAGTTTAAGGCCACCCTGAGACTACAAAGTGAATTCCAAGTCAGCCTGGAGTCGAGTGAGACCCTACCTCGAAAAAAGAAAAGAAAAGAAAAGAAAAGAAAAGAAAAGAAAAGAAAAGAAAAGAATAGCTGGCTGTGTATCTCAGTGGCAGGACACTAGACTAGCATGTGCAAAGCCCTCGGGTTTCAGTTCTAGCACCAAAACAACAAATAAATAAATATAAAATTTAAAAATATGGGCTGGAAAGATGGCTTAGTGGTTAAGGCGTTTGCCTGCAAAGCCAAAGGATACTGGTTTGATTCTCCAGGACCCACATAAGCGAGATGTACAAGGGGGCACATGCATCTGGAGTTCGTTTGCAGTGGCTGGAGGCCCTGGCACGCCCATTCTCTCCCTCTCTCTGTCACTGCCTCTTTCTCTCAGATAAATAAATAAGTAAAATATATTTTTTAAAAAGCCTAAAAATCTGGGCAGGAGAGATGGCTTAGCGGCTAAGGTGCTTGTAGCTGACCCTGGGTAGATGCACACTCACCTTCCCAAATCCAAGAGGACAGCTAACTTTAGGCCACCCCATCCTCCTCACTGAGTTCTTCCTACCTGCCAGGCTCTGTTATATACTAGACAGGGATTTTCCAGCTCAGTACCTATAGTCACACACTTTTCTGATTAACAAATCAAAATCCGAAAGAGTTGAGTCATTCTTCCAAGGTTCCAGTGAGCTAGGATTTGAACCTAGAGTCTATTCTTGACGCTACATTCCTAACCCTCTATGCCAGCATGCGTGTAAAGCAGGTGTCTTTCCCCGTCTCAGACAGGGAGCTGGGTTTCTGGCTAACGAGTGTGGGTGGCCAGGACTGCAAAGGAGTCTTATCTAAGCCAACTCTCAAACATGGGGCAAAGGGAGGTGGAGGGAGGCTTGTCTTTAAGGTGGTGTTGTCGACTTACCGAAGGACAAGACTTTCCAATGCTACGGGTGGGGTGGGGCGGGGCGGGGGTCACAAAATGGCAGAACAGGCTTTGGGAGGCTCAGAGGTTGACAGAAGTAGTGAGGAGGGGATGGATGGAGGCTGGAGAGAAGAGCCCAGGAGACTACTAGGTCAAAACCAGGAATCTCTATGCTTGTACTATTGCCTTGATTGTCCTGGATGCTTATTGAAAATGACCTAGATACCATGGTATATTGTCTACAATTATGGAAGTTCTCAAGAAAAAAAATTTTTTTAAAGGAAAAGAAAATGACCTAGAAACATGAAACATAGTCCTGGCTTGAATGAGGTTAGAATCTTGTTTGAGAGATAGGATCGGCATAGGTATATACACATATGTAAATGACACATGGAGGACATAAAAACAGAACATAAAATAATACTTTATAATATGAAAATGAAAACCAAGTTATAATTTGTAAGTTATAATTTAAAGTGTAGACTTCTATATTTATTTATTTATTTATTTTGGTTTTTCGAGGTAGGGTCTCACTCTAGCTCAAGCTGACCTGGAATTCACTCTGTAGTCTCAGGGTGGCCTTGAACTCACAGCAATCCTCCTACCTCTGCCTCCCAAGTGCTGGGATTAAAGGCGTGCGCCACCACGCCCAGCAATACTTATTTATTTTTGTTTTACAAAATAGGGTCTCACTCTAGCTTAGCCTGGCCTTGAACTCACAGAGATCCTCTTATCTCTGCCTCCTGAGTGCTGGGATTAAAGGCATGTCCCACCACACCCTGTTGACTTTTTAATTTAATTTAATTTTTTTTATTTATTTATTTATTCGAGGTAGGGTTTCACACTAGCCTAGGCTGACCTGGAACTCACTATGTCGCTTCAGTCTGGCCTCAAACTCACAGTGACCCTCCTACCTCTGCCTCCTGAGTGCTAGGATTAAAGGTGTGTGCCACCATGCCTGGCGTGTTTTGTTTTGTTTATTGGTTTTCTTGAGGTAGGGTCTCACTGTAGCCCAGGCTTACCTGGAATTCACTATGTAGTCTCAAACTCCTAGAAATCTTCCTACCTCTGCCTCCTGAGTGCTGGCATTAAAGGCATGCACCACCATGCCCAGCTGACTTTTTATTTTTATTTCAGTGCTGGGGACCCTGTACATGTTAGGTAAATGCTCTACCAACGGGGCTGAAGTCCCAGGGAAGACTCTCTTGTTGTTCTTGTTGTAGAAGCTGCTTTGAGACAGGGTCTTGCTACATAGCTCAGGCTGGCCTTGAATTCACAACTCTTTTGTCTTGACCTCCCAAGTACTGGCATTACAGGTGTGCACCACCATTGCTGACTCATACTTCATTATGTCATGTGTTGTGCTAGATTCATGGGGGGATCCCCCAAGTGGTTAAAAAAAAAGATTGTAGGATAAGAGGATGCACAGAAGAATCAAGCAGTACTCAACTTGGGGCCACAGTTCACTTGGTCGTAACAGGACTCACAGACAGACGCTGCAAGGCAGGAGGTGATGCCCACTGAATGGTGAGCATGGCAAAAGGCCCAGTGAATAAGGAAAAGGCATGACCAGGGCTGGAGAGATGGCTCAGCAGTTAAAGGCACTTGCATGGAAAGCTTGATGGTTTGATTCCCCAGTACCCATGTAAAGCCAGATGCACAAAGTGGTACAGGCACCTGGAGTTCGTTTGAAGGGGTAGGAGGCCTTGGCATGCCCATATTTTCTCTTTCATAAATAAATAAATAAATAATATGACTAGGAAGGGGTAAGTAAATGATTAGAGGAACAGCTGACCATACAGGCAGACTGTTGTAGTCAGGTTCACATTGCTGGCAGAAAACACCAGATCAAGAACAGCTTGGGGGAGAAAAGGGGGGGCTTATTTTGGCTTATAGAGTCAAGAGGAAGCTCCATGATGGCAGGGGAAAACGATGCATGGGCAGAGGGTGAACATCACCCCCTGGCCAACATCAGGTAGACAACAGCAACAGGAGAGTGTGCCAAACACTGCAAGGGGAAGCTGGTTATAACACCCATAAGCCTGCCCCCAACAATACAGTGCCTCCAGGAGGCTTTAATTTCCAAATTGCCATCAGCTGGGGAACTAGCATTCAGAAGACCTAAGTTTATGGAGGACACCTGAATCAAACCACCACTCAGAGCCTCCCCAGGAGCCTGAGAAGTTCCCTGGAAGACAGGAATCTGGGAACCTTCCTAGTGCTTCTATGATATCCAGGTGATATTTGTAGGGCTCATCTAAGGATCACCAGTTATGATCAATGCAATTCAAGAATAAGCCTTGGTTAAACTGAGTGTAGTGCCTCATGACTATAATTCCAGAACTTAGGTGGCTGAGGCAGGAGGATCGCTGGGAGTTTGAGACCAGCCTGTTGTATGTTAATGATGACGAAGATGATGGTGAGGCTAGCTAGCATTTACTGAGCCCTTTGTTGTCTCATCTATACAATGGGGTTATCTAAAAGAACATTCCCTCTGGATTGGATGGATCAAGTGAGTATGCCGACACAAGAACAACGGAAGTGCTTCCTGGCACAGAGCTGTGGCTCCCGGCATCTTCACCACTGTAATCAACATCACAGCAGTTAACACACTGCTCTTATTAAAGGGATAATCAACAAGCCACATCACTCAGC
Organism: Orientallactaga sibirica; assembly: GCA_036365145.1. Taxonomy (NCBI): domain Eukaryota; kingdom Metazoa; phylum Chordata; class Mammalia; order Rodentia; family Dipodidae; genus Orientallactaga; species Orientallactaga sibirica. Next base: position 3,474,807 of record JAEOAD010000194.1, read on the forward strand.
TACAAGCCAGCATCTCAAATGAAAGGACATGTGTCTATTCAACGTGACGCTGGATGTTCCTCCAGACACACATTAAGGTGTCCACAGTCTCAGGCTTACTTCTACAGTAGTGTGTTGAAGACACGGCTGTTCCCACTGCACTAGGTGAAGTCGTGGCTCATTTTAGGGGCCACAGACATAAAGGGTTTGCTTTGTTTTCGCATGACATTCTAGGGTGGGACGACGTGCACAGAAATACTCAGATGTTGTTTGCAGGGCTGGAGAGTCAGACTCAGTGGAATGGAACGGACCTTAGTGGTTTCTGGAGCTCAGAGAATGATGAGAGCTGTGGTTGGGACGGATTCTCTTTACCTCCACCCTTGGGTGATGGTATCTTCAGTAAGTGCCAGTGGAAAAAAACTTGAGTGATTAGTGTCTTGAGAAGGGAGGAAAGGGACTCGTGGAGAGGGGCACAGAGGGCAGCAGGGGAGTCCCACGGCGGGAGAGACTTACTTCTTCAGGGTCTGAAAGCCACGCTCTTTGAACTGTAGCTCGTGCTGCAGGTGGACCATCTCTCTCTTCAGCTTGTTGACCTGGCCGACAGGAGATTAAACACGGGGGTGAGTCAGAGGTGACACGGTGACATGGTAACACGGAGCCCCTGTACGCTCCCGTTCCATCCACTCGTCCCCACTCCTGCATAATGGCTGGCTCATAGGCCACGAGTCACCATTCCCTCCCCCCACCCATGTGAATCTTGGTGTCTGCAACTGCCCATTTAGTTAATACCCCCGTTGGTGTTTCTGTAGGCCCTCCTAGTCGGTCTCTATTCCAGGGAAATAGGAGGTGAGCGACCTGGGATAGAGCTGGGCCTTTTCAGGTTTTATTTGTTAAGTTGAGAGAGAAAGAAAAAGGCAGATAGAGAATGGGTATACCAGGGTCTCTAGCTACTGCAAATGAACTCCAGACGCATGCACCACCTTGTGCATCTGGCTCATATGGGTACTGGGGAATCAAACCTGGGTCCTTAGGCTTTGCAGGCAAGTGCTTTAACTGCTAAGCCACCTCTCCAGCCCTCATTTCTCTCTCTCTCTCTCTCTCTCTATATATATATATACATATTGTTTGTTTATTTATTTGCAAGCAGAGAGAAAGAATGAGAGGGAGACAAAGACAGAAAGAGAATGGGCAGGCCAGGTCCTCTCACCGCTGCATGTGAACTCTAGATGCATGTACCACTTTGTGTATCTGACTTTACATGGATACTGGGGAATCAATCCCTGGCCACCAGGCTTTGCAAACAAGTGCCTTTAACTGCTGAGCCATCTCTGTAGCCCTCTTGCCATTTGTTAGTTGTGTGATCTCTCTGAAGTCACCATGCCCTTCTCCCCTCCTCTTCCTGCTCTGAAGAATGGAGCCAATGAGCACTACCTGGGTCCCACACAACTGAAGGGAGGTGATGGATGTGAGCCTGCCTTGCATGGAGGGAGGAGCAATGGAGAAATGGCCAAGAGCCAGAGCTTGCCTGCAGAAAGGCTTGTTTGCCCTGCATAGTGCTGTCAAACTTTCAAAATGAGGAGCTAATGATTAAATACTGAGAAATTTCATATAATAAACCTTGATACACAGCTACATACATTTCCCCCAAAATACCCACACTCCAAGCACAGGCACACTACACTACAGCTGGAATGCATTATCCCCTTACACAAGGCACACCTCTCTAGGTTACCAGTCCCCATGGCATCCTCCTGCCCTCTGGCCACTTCTATTTTCTTAAGGGCACCTGAGTTTGAGAAAACTACTCTGAGTGGAACTAGCCAGTATTCAAAATTCTCACTTAACCACAAACAAGCCTCTCAACCACGGTGCCTTAGTTTTCATATCAGTAAAACGGGAAGAATAACGCTTATCCTTTTGTTTTGTTTTTGAGGCAGGGTCTTACTCTAGCCCAGGCTGACCTGGAACTCACTCTTCCATTCCAGGCTGGCCTCGAACTCATAGCAATCCTCCTACCGCCACACCTCTCAAGTGCCAGGATTCAAGGCATGCATCACCACCCGTCCGGCAATACTTATCCTTAAAGTAGTCAAGAATAAGGTCGGAGGATCTAGAATAGCCAGTAGCTAAGAAGAGCTACAATAAAATCTCTGGCGAAAGACTTGAGACTGTTTCTTTAGGCAGGGTTCTTAGCTCCCTTAAGTCTCTGCCTGCTCATCTATAAACTGATGACCATAGCTGTTTTCAAGGGGTTGCTGAAGGACACAAACTGAAGGAAGCAGCACATGGTGATGGGCTATTAAGAGGACACTACGATTGCTATTGCTAGGGACCTTGTAATCAGCACTGGCTGCCATGGGCTGGCTAAAGTTGATTCTTTTTTTTTTTTTTTTCCCATGTTCAGAAAGATTTTATTATAGCTAAGAGCTTTACAATGGGAGAGCTTTAAGAGAAGGGGGGCTTAGGCTGGAGAGATGGCTTCATGGTTAAGGCATTTGCTTTCCTGCAAAGACAATGGCTCCAGGTTTGATTCTCCAGGTCCCACGTAAGCCAGGTGCACAAGGTGGCGCATGCACCCAGAGTTCGTTTGCAGTGGCTGGAAGCACTGAGAAGTCCTTCCTTCCTTCCTTCCTTCCTTCCTTCCTTCCTTCCTTCCTTCCTTCCTCTCTTTCTCTCTCTCTGCCTCTTTCTCTCTCACACAAATAAATAAGTAAAAATAAATAATTTTAAAAAGAAAGAAAGAAAAAAAGAGAAGAGGGGGCTTAAGGAAAAGCAGGCATACACAGTTCTCATCCAGGGAGGCCAGGGGAGTTTGAGAACCCCGGATACTCTCTGTCTTGAGGACGGACTGCCTAGTGGTCAGTGACCTCCATCCACACAGGGGGGAGGAGCCTTACCCGGGATTTTGCAGTGGCGATTTCTGCTTTCAGGATCTCAGGGTCATACTTAGAGCTGGATGAGGAGCCAGACACCACTGTAGGGAAGGGAGAGAAGGATTTCAACAGCACAAACATGTCATGGCCCCGGTGGTTTATTTGGCTATCTTTATATAAACTCAGACAGGAAGGAATAGAAGCAAATGACCTCAACGTCCAATGGAGGGGGTTGTATTCAATAAACATGGTAGATATAAAATGAAGATAATACAACTTATGTCATTTAAAATGATGATGCAGGACTAGGGAGGTGGCTCAGCAGTTATGTGCGCATCCTGTGCAAGCAAGAGGGCTTGAAGGGATCTGAGACCACCCGATTTATCTATTGTTTTTTTTTTTTGTTGTTGTTGTTGTTGGAAGCAGAGTCTCGCTTTAGTCCAGACTGACCTGGAATTCACTATGTAGTCTCAGGGTAGCTATGAACTCACAGCAATCCTCCTACCTCTACCTTCTAAGTGCTAGGATTAAAGGTGTGCACCAACATACCCCGATACTTAGGAATTCTCATCTCCTAAGCATACATAAACAGCTGGGCACAGCCATGCACGTCTATAATCCCGTCCTGTGGGAAGTGGAGACCAGAGAATTGCTGGGGCTTGTGAACAGCAAGCTGCTGAATCAGTAAGAAGAAACAACAACAACAACAACAAAAAAAAAACCCAAAAACAGGTGGCTGAGGGACAGAGGGGTCACTGCTTGTTTTTCTCCTGCCACTGTAGGCAAGCACACAGTGCTACATCAGCATATACACATGCACACACCATACATATCACACAGGCACACCACGTATACTATGCACAAACACATGTGTGCACACACACCCACAAAATAGTAAAATAAACAAACAAATGGATAAAATGATGTAGAAACCTACTGGCTGGGGAGGTAGTTCCATGGTTGAAGGCACTTGCTTGTAAAGCCCGCCCAAGTACAATTCCCCTTCTGCCCATACAAAGCTGGACAGACATTTGTTTGCAGCAGTAAGAGACCCTGGTATGACACAACACACAACACACACACAGATTTTTTTACATTTTTTTAAAAATTATTTTTATTGGGCTGGAAAAATGGCTTAGCGGTTAAAGCATTTGCCTGCGAAGCCAAAGGATCCCGGTTTGATTCTCCAGGACCCACGTAAGCCAGATGCACAAGGGGCACATGCATCTGGAGTTCATTTGAAGTGGCTAGCGGCCCTGGTGTGCCCATTCTCTCTGTCTGCCTCTCTTCTATCTCTCTGCTTGCAAATAAATAAATAAATAAATAAATAAATAAATAAATAAATATTAAAAAATATTTTTATTTATTTGACAGAGAGAAAGAGAAGGGGTATATACCAGGGTCTCCTCCAGCCACTGCAAACAAATTCCGGATGCATGTGCCACCTTGTGCATTTGGCTTACATGGGTACTGGGGAATCCTAACCTGCGTCCTTTGGCTTTGCAGGCAACAGCCTTACCCACTAAGCCATCTTTCCAGCCTTAAATAAACAATTTAAAAGAAAGACGCATGCCTTTAATCCCAGCACTCCGGAAGCAGAGGTAGGAGGATCACTGTGAATTGGAGGCCACTCTGAGACTACATAGTGAATTCCAGGTCGGCCTGGGCTAGAGCGAGACCCTACCTCAAAAAAACAAAATAAATAAATAAATATTTTTTTAAAAAAATAAGCGAAAATGCCTACTATTACATGAAAACAAGCTTACAAAGAAAAGAATAAATTGGGGAAAATACAGCTTACAAATAGATTCACACACATGCCTCTAAAGAGAATAGGTGGTGGGATGGAACTCAACAACTTGGCTACCATATGTGAGACCCTGCGTTAACATTGATATCCAGAGAAGTGGGTAATAAATGATACAACCTTTACAATTTTGGGGATGTTTTTCATATTTTCTTTTCTTTTTTTAAGACTCACTGTAGCCCAGGCTAACCTGAAATTCACTATGTAGTCTCAGGGTGGCCTCAAACTCACAGTGATCCTCCTACTTCTGCCTCCCAAGTGCTGAGATTAAAGGCATGTGCCAAAATGCCCGGTTCTTTTTCATACTTTCTAACATGAACATTTATTTTATAATAAAAATGCTAAGTACTTAATTTTTATTTTTATTTATTTATTTATTTTTGGTTTTTGCAAGGTAGGGTCTCACACTGGTCCAGGCTGACCTGGAATTAACTATGTAGTCTCAGGGTGGCCTCGAATTCTCGGTGATCCTCCTACCTCTGCCTCCCGAGTGCTGGGATTAAAGGTGTGCGCCACCACGCCCGGCTCAGCAAAGTACTTAATTTTTAATAATATTAATATACATTTGAGAGGAAACTATATCACCCATAATCATTCAGCTCTAAAACAATAACATTTCAGTCCTGGAGAGATGGCTTAGTGGTTAAGTGCTTGCCTGTGAAGCCTAAGGACCCTGGTTCGAGGCTTGATTCCCTAGGACCCATATAAGCCAGATGCACAAGGGACACATGCATCTAGAGTTCATTTGCAGTAGCTGGAGGCCCTGGAGCACCCATTCTCTCTCTCTATCTGCCTCTTTCTCTGTCTGTCTGTTGCTCTCAAATAAAATAAATAAAAATAAACAAAAAAATTATTTTAAATTACATTTCCCCTAGGTCATCTTCCAATGCTTATCTACAGCTCTGTTGTGTTGTTGGAATCTTCCTGGAATTCACTATGTAGTCTCAGGGTGGCCTTGAACTCATGGTGATGCTCCTAACTCTGCCTCCAAGTGCTGGGATTAAAGGCATGCGCCACCATGCCTGGCTTGTATTTATTTCTTTACGTTGATATTATGGCTTATGAAATGAATAAAGCATGCTATAGTAAGGGAAGAAAAGTGAAAGAAATCAGGGTAAGGCTGGGGCTTGCTGCACACCATGAGCTCTGCCTTCCTAACCTACCCACGGCCACCACAAACTTGGCTCTGAGCTTGCTGACTGGTGATGTGATGCGGGAAACACAATAGCCCAGAAAAACCAACCACAGGCAGTGCTACAGTTCTGCCACATTTACCATGGCGTGGATGGTGGAGCCTGGGGTTTACCAGCAGGATGGACACTGAAGACGGATGACCTCACAGCCCTTACCTGGAGCATGGGGCACAGGCTCAAGGGACATGGGTGTCTCGTTTGCAATTTAAGGTTATCACTCCCTGCCTTTTATTCTTCCCAACTTTGCTGCACTTGAGGGATTTAGAAAGAGACATGGTTGGATACTCGGCTGGAAGATGGCCAAAGCATATTCTCCAAAGAGGAATTTTATTTTTATTTTTTAAATATTTTATTTATATTTATTTATTTGAGAGAGAGAGGAAGAGAGAGGAAGAGAGAGAAAGAGAGAGAGAATGGGCATGCCAGGGCTTCCAGCCACTGCAAATGAACTCCAGACACATGCGCCACCTTGTGCATCTGGCTTATATGGGTCCTGGGAATTGACCCTGGGTCCTTCAGCTTTGTAGGCAAATGCCTTAACCGCTAAGCCATTTGTCCAGTCCCCCAAAGAGGAATTTTAAAGTGGGCCAAACAATCTGTTTCCCATGGTGGATGGTGAGAACATGATGCAAAGCCTAAATGGAAATGTCAGCATGGAAATGAGAAAGAGATTCACAAAGACAGGTCGTTAGAATGGGCTACTGTGTATGTACCCTGTCCTGCCAACCCCTTGATCACTATGTGGTGCGGCTGAGGCCAGAGCCACACAGTGGAAGAAATGTAAGGGGACTGAGATACCCCGGAAAAACATGTTGGGAATGGTAAGACCTGACCCACTCATGGAATGGGCGGCCACGGAGACCAGTGCCACCAAGGCTGACTTGTGGAACTCATATCTGTTGGCATACACAGAAATTCTGAAAGCAGAAGAATTAAAAAAGAAATGAATGGGACTGACAGAGACTTGAAATTTTATTCTCTGGAGTGTTATGAAGTGCATAATTTAAAAACATAACTGCTAAAATAGGATACAGCCTGACACATTTTTTAGACAAAACATTTTATTGAAGTTAAAAAATATGTTCATAAGTTAGATGTGATGTTTTCCTGTAATTCCAACATTCAGGAGGCTGAGGCAGGAGGATTGCCATGAGTTTGAGGTTGGGCTAGGTTATACAAAGTAAGACCTCATCACAAAAGTAAACCAGAGGGCGTGGTGGCGCACGCCTTTAATCCCAGCACTCGGGAGGCAGAGGTAGGAGGACTGCATGAGTTCAAGGCCACCCTGAGACTACATAGTTAATTCCAGGTCAGCCTGGGCCAGAGTGAAACCCTACCTCAAAAAAAAAAAAAAAAAAAAAAAAAAAAAGAGGAATAGTAGTAGGAGGACGAGGAGAAGCAGAAGCTGATAAAAGTACACATACCAGGGCTAGAGAAATAGTATATCAGTTAAAGCCACTTGCTTATAAAGCCTGATGGCCTGGGTTCAATTCCCAAGTTCCCACAAAAAGCTAGATGCACAGGGGGCACATGTATCTGGAGTTGATTTGCAGTGGCAAGAAGCCCTGGCATGCCCATTGTGTCCCTCTCTCTCTGTCTGCCTCTGTCTTTCTCAAATATATTTTAAATAAATAAATAAACAAACAAATAAATACTGGAGAGATGGCTTGGTGGTTAAGGTGCTTGCCTACAAACTCAAAAGACCCAGGTTTGAATCACCAGTACGCACGTAAGCCAGATGTACAAGGTGGTACATGCATCTGGAGTTTGTATGCAGTGGCTGAAGGCCCTGGCACACCCATTCTCTCTATCTGCCTCTGTCTCTCTCAAATAAAGAAAATAAAAATTTTAAAAATACATTTAAAAAATAAAAGAAGCCAGGCGTGGTGGCACATACCTTTGATCCCAGCACTTGGGAGGTAGAGGCAGGAGGATCTCTGTGAGTTCAAGAACAGCCTGAGGTTAATTCCAGGTCAGCCTGGGCTAGATCAAGATCCTACCTTGAAAAACCAAAAAGAAGAAACCCTTGGAACTGGGGAACATAAAAAAAAAAATGCACACACTATAGCTTGAGTTTTCATAAAAGAAACAATCATACACAGGTCCTTTGCTGCCTCCTACCAAAGTTATTTTATATTCCAACAGGGCCTTAAAGACGACCATGTCCCATTTTATTTATTGATCTGGTTTGCTTGTTTTTTAGTTCTCACTCTAGCCCAGGCTGACCTGGAACACACTCTGTAGTCCCAGGCTGACCTCGGACTCACAGCAACCCTCTTACCTCTGCCTCCCGAGTGCTAGGATTAAAGACGTGCTCCACCACACTTGGCAATATCCCATTTTAGAAATTTGATTTAAATTATGTTGTTTTCTAGCTTTTAATTAAGGTTATATATATGAACACAGTATAAGATTTGCTCTTAAAAATGAATACTCCACAGTCCCCATCCCTGTAGTTTGAGTAGTATCCCTGAATGGAGCCAGTTTTAATGTGCTCAGCCAGTTTTTTCATGCACACCTGACAAGTGCTCTGTAACGCTGAGCTCCACCCCTACTCCTTCAGCCCCTCCCTTAGGGGTTTACTTCAGTAACAGACATTACTGCCTCTCGTAGGCATTTTTCATTCACTTTTTCCCTCTGGAGGATGAGTTCTTAGCATCTCTTCCTTTCCCTGCCCTACAGTGCAAGCTTGCCCCTCTCTTCAACACTGCAGTGTTTTTACTGTCCAGGAGAGTCATCTAGCTGGCATGGCGTACCAGCCCTGTTTTGATTGTGTTCTTCCTCCTGCATTAATAATGGTCATTTTTGCCGGGTGTGGTGGCCGCACATCTTTAATCCCAGCACTTGGGAGGCAGAGGTAGGAAGATTGACGTAAGTTGGAAGCCAACCTGGGAAGACATAGTGAATTCCAGGTCAGCCTAGGCTACACTGAGACTCTACCCTGAAAAACCAAAAATAAGATAAAATAATAATAATGGCCATTTTCATATCTGCTTAGTTTCTACATACTTGTCATTAACTGTGCCTCACATCTTGCCGGTCCTCTGCACCCCTCTCTTGGAGCACGGTCAGTATGCAGTGTACTTCGGTGTTCTGCTACTCCCTCCATAGAGTCTTGGAACCCTCCTCTCTGCTCTGCTCTTTCCTGTTTTCTTTTCTCGACTACTCCTTCCTCTTGGTAGAGCATCCCTTCTAGTAGCTTCCAGACAAAGGAGATGGGAAGGAAGGAAACTTCTTGAACTTCTGCATGTTTTAAAATATCTTTATCCGAGTTGCATGTGGTGGCACACGCCTTTAATCCCAGCACTCAGGAGGCAGAGGTAGGAGGATCGCTGTGAGTTTGAGGCTACCCTGAGAATACAGAGTGAATTCCAGGTCAGCTTGGGATAGAGCAAAAAACCAAAAAAAAAAAAAAAAAAAAAAAAATCTTTATCCGAGGCTGGACAGATGACTTAGTGGTTAAGGCATTTGCCTTCAAAGCTTACAAACACAGGTTTGATTCCCCAGGACCCACAAAAGCCAGATGCACAAGGTGGTGCATATGTCTAGAGTTTGATTGCAGCTAGAGACCCTGGTGTGCCCATTCTTTCTCTCAAATAAAAATAAAAATTTTTTTGAAAAAAAAAATCTTTATTCTACCCTGCATTAGTTAAAAGTAGTTTCGCAGGGTCTAGAACATTCAGGCAGGACTAATTCCCCTTAAAAACGGAAAGGCACTGCACCTGTCTGGGGGTTTCCACTCTGCCAGTGAGAAGTCTGGAGCAATGACGAGTCCTGATCATTTCTGAGTGACCTGGCTTTTCCCTGGAAGCATTAAGGATTGAGGTCTCCAAACCCTGTGTCCTGCTTATTAAATCACTGTTCCAGCTTTGGACTTACCAGCTAGCCTCTACTCCAGAGATGGTGTTACTGACTCTTAAAAGGTTGGAGGCACTGCCTGGCTGTACCAATACAGGGGTACTCTGATGGTGTGTCTCAGAAAAGATTTTCATCCTCCTTGTTTGAGACCCTCCTCTTTATTCTTATTTCCCAACATAACTGCCACTGCCTCGTGATTTTACGGTCTATGCAGAACCAGTGTCCTTGATGCCTGCCCATTTTCTCTCTGCTCTAGCCTCCCAAGTAGGTTTCCATTCGCTTTGAAACCTACAGATCTTTTCTTTTGTTGTTGTTGTTGCTTTGTTTTGTTCCAAGATGGGGTCTCACTCTCAGGTAGACCTGGAACTCACTCTGTAGCCACAGGCTGGCCTAGAACTCATTGCCATGAGTCCCACCTCTGCCTCCCAGGTGCTGGGATTAAAGGCGTGTGCCACCACGCCTGGTTACTGCTCTTTCTGGTCCCATTCTCCCAGTCCCTGAGCATGTGCACACATTCCTTTCAAAAATCATCTTATCAGATCTTCTTGGTTTCTGGGAGTGAGTAAAACCAGGTGGGTGGTTTAGCTGACATTTTAAACCACCCGAGTGCCAGTGATTGGTTTTTCCAGCAGGAAACCAAAGCCCTGAGGACCAGGAGGAAGGCTCTGAAGAACCAACTCTCCTGTTCCAGACTGGGAAGAACCAAATGTAGCCTACGAACTTACCTTAGCATGAGTGGCCGACTTGGATTAAGGTCTGAAGATGAGACACACCTTCATATAAAGGCTAGCTCTGCCACTTTTAAGCCAGGTATAAAAGATGTGGCTTTGGGGCTTGAGAGATGGCTCAGTGGTTGAACGCACTTTCTTGCAAAACATGCTGGCCCAAGTTCAATTCCCCAGTACCCCCATAAAGCCAGATGCACAAAGTGACAGGTGTGAAGGGATTTTCTATGCAGTGACAGAAGGTTCTGGGGAGCCCATCCTCTTCTCCTCCCTTTTCTATTTCTCTTAAATAAATAATAAAACTATTTTTAAAAAGATGTGACTTTGGAAGAAGAAGCTATTTGTCATGTGTGAGCCTCAGTTTCCTTGTCTGTAGAATAGTAACAACACTGTCTTGCAAGATGCTGTGGGTGGAGAGGGAGATGTTTGGGTTGAGGGCTTAAGCCTACTGCTCTCTAGGCATATACACATTAACTACTGGTTGCCTTCTTCCCCGTGGGGTGACAGATCACAACAGAAAGTTGACAACACAGTCTCTGTCCCAGGACAGGCCCCACCTATGACTGGCAGAAAAGGCCGGATGATGAAATCCTCACAGGCCCCAGCAGGCCATCTGAGTTAGAGGAGAGGCATGTGACCTCACCAGTCTTTCACTCCAGTAAGCTTGGCATGGAATGCCGACCTGGCTTGTAAAACCCAAAGAAAGATCATGACGAGGCTGGGTCACACCTCCGTTTACTGGGAATCTTATGCTGGGGACGCCTCAGTTCCTGTCTGCATTGGACCTTAGGTCCACATGCCTGAAATGACAGCAATGTCTTCAGAGGGATGGCCTTCAGTGTTCATGGGGTGGTCACTGAGGCCCGCACAGCTCTTGGGGATGTCTTGAAGTCACGTGATGGGGCTGAAGAACTGCGTCATTTACTTCCTACCTTCAGGCATGGATCTATAGGTCGAGTATTCTCATCTGAAATATGTGGGACGGGAAAACTTTCAGATTTTGTACTTCAGGATTTTGATATGTGTACATGGGGTGGTTTGAATATGAAATGCACCCCCTGCCACAGCCTCTCTGTTTGTGACTGGGTCTCATACTTGATCCCCAGCAGTCAGTGCACCTGGGGGAGGTGTGGATGAACCTTGGGATTTTACTGCCCAGCTACCCTTGCTAGAGCTCCCTCAGTCTTGCTGCTGCCCCCAAGCTACTTGGCAAGGTGTGATGCCCAGCCTCTGCTCTGTCATGCTTTTCCTTGCCATGATGAAACTTCCCTTCGAAAGTATAAGCTGAAATAAACCCTTTCCTCCCACGAGCTGCTTCTGGTCAGCTGCTTTTTTCCAGCAATGAGAAAGTAACTGCTTATATACATAATGAAATACCTTATGAATGGGAGCAAGCAAGGAAAAAGAGAAAATCTGTTCATGAGTCATATGAACTGAAAAGTAATTTTAGACAGTATTTTGACTACCTTTGCATGTGACACAAAGTCCCCAAGGAGACAATCTCCCACTTGTGTCATGAGAGCAGTCCTCAAAGTTTCAGATTCAGGGGCTGGAGAGATGGCTTAGAGGTTAAAGCACTTGCCTGTGAAGCCTAAGGACCCCGGTTCGAGGCTCGACTCTCCAGGACCCATGTAAGCCAGATGTACAAGGGGGCGCATGCATCTAGAGTTCGTTTGCAGTGGCAGGAGGCCCTGGAATGCCCATTCTCTCTCTCTCTACCTGCCTGTTTCTATCTCTCTCTCTCAAATAAATAAATAAAAATAAAATATTTTTAAAAAAAGTTTCAGATTCAGGAGCATTTTGGATTTTAGTTTTTCATATTAAGGAGATTCAGCTCTATTCTTGGTGTTGAGGATCTGCTGAAATTCTTTGTCACTGACTGCCAATGAAATAGTAGTAATAATTTTTAACAATATTTTTATTTATTTATTTATTTATTTATTTGAGAGAGGGAGAGAATGGGCACACCAGGGCCTCTAGCCACTGCAAACTAACTCCAGACGCATGCACCACCTTGTGCACCTGGCTTACCTGAGTACTAGGGAATTGAACCTGGGTCCTTAGGCTTTTCAGGCAAGCGCCTTAACTGCTAAGCCATCTCTCCAATCCAGCAATGATAATTTTTATTGAGAACTGTAAGAATGTGACATGTACTAGTCCAAGTACTTCACTAAACGATTTAGATCCATAACATCTCCAACGAAGGTGGTACTAACATTAGGTCAACTTTATACATGAAAGAAGTAGAATTGATGCAAGGTTACGAGGTGTGGTGGCTTATAAAAGAGATGTGCCTCTGAGTCCCCTACTTAGTCCCTCTGGGAGGTGGAGCCTTGCTGGAGGAGGCGCGTCACTGGGGGTGGACCTTGATGCTCATTAGTCCAGCTCACTCAGACTACTGCCTTCCCTATTGCTACTGTGACAAGATGTGTTGCCTGGGCTGTCTGCTCTGCCATGTCTTCCATGCCAAGATAAAACTTCCCCTCAAAACCGTAAGCTGAAATCAATCCTTTCCTCTCAGAAGCTGCTTATGGCTGAATGTGTTGTTGCAGCAACCAAAAGATAACAGCTACAAATGATTAGTAGTTTATGTCCTGAATTTAAAGCCAGGCAGTTTGGCTGTAGCATTGAGACTCTCAAAAATATTACATAGTACTTCCTGTCTTTTTAAAATATTTATTTGAGAGAGACAGAAAAGCAGATAGAGAGAATGGGTGTGCACCAGGGCCTCTAGCCACTGCAAACAAACTCCAGACACATACACCACCTTGAGTATTTGGCTTTTGTGGGTACTAGGGAATTGAACCTGGGTCCTTAGGCTTTACAGGCGAGTGCCTTAACCACTAATCCATCTCTCCAGCCCACTTTCTGTCTTAAGGATATTTACTAAGCCATTAGAAGATTCTAAGAAACATATACAGGTGTTTTCCCTAGACTAGCGGTTCCTACAGCACTCTGAGGTATTTGGAAATGTGTTATTTTTTTACAACTTGAGGTATGGGTTGGGGGGGACTGCTGCTATGTGCTGAATACAGACCAGGGATACCACATGTCTCTACACGCAGGCAAGCCTGTGTCATGAAGGTTTACCCAGCCCAGCATGTCCTCAGCACTGTGGTTGAGAAATTCTGACATGGACTCATCAGACAAAGCCACTATTGACATCTCCAGAGTTTAACCTAAAGAATCCAAGACTGAAAAGGTGAAGCAGGGTGCTCAACAGGACACGCTCAGCGCTGTGGCAAGAGACATTTCCACCCAGGATTTCTGACCAGAGTCCAACGGACATGTCACTTTGCAGTGTTTCTAATGAGAGTCTACACTCTTATAGCATTGGACCCTTTTCCCTACCTGACAGTTTTAAAATTTAATTGGCACTATTTTTTGTTGTTGTTGTTTAACAATTTATTTAATGGCAAATGATGATCACAAAAATTTCCCTGCAGTGGCTACATATTCTTTGGACAAGAGAGCAGATTAGCACTTATCCTCTGCAAAATGATTACAGGCTGCACTGTCACTTTTCTCAAGGTTACTACAGGATAACCCAGAATCTTTGCCCTCATAGGCAAACACAAAGTGATCATACAAGCAGTCCAACCAGGTTTATCACCAGCATTTATAAAATCAAACCTAGGGAAAGAAAAGACCTAGTCTGGAGACACATGCATGATTGTAATATAGCGAATGTTTAGCCTGTCCTGATTATTACAAAATCAGAACAGCAAGAATATTCACAAATAATTGGCACTTATTAATTATACATAAAAATGAGTTTCATTATAACAATTTCCCATTTGGGTTTTAATTTTGTAACATTTACATCCCCAAATCTGGGGTGTGTGTGTGTGTGTATATATATATGTGTGTGTGTGTGTGTTTTTTTTTTTTGGTTTTTCAAGGTAGGGTTTTGCTCTAGCCCAGGCTGACCTGGAATTCACTATGTAATCTCAGAGTGGCCTTGAACTCATGGTGATCCACCTACCTCTGCCTCCCAGTGTTGGGATTAAAGGCATGCGCCATCACGCCTGGCTGGTAACTATATTCTTAATAATGATACATCTGCACCTAGATACACCAAGGTTTTATTTGATGTTTTCACAGTACTGGAGATGGAACCCAGGATGTTGTACATCCTAGGCATGTAAATTACCATTGATATATACCCATTTATTTTTATTTTTATTTTTTATTTCTGGAGAGAGACAGAGAGAGAGAGAGAGAGAGAGAGAGAAGGAAAAGGAGACAGATAGAGAACGGGCGCGCCAGCAGTCTCTCAGCTGCTGTGAACGAAATCCAGATGCATGTGCCCCCTTGTAGGCAAGTGCGGCATTGTGCCCTTGCGTCACTTTGCATCTGGCTAAACGTGGGACCTGGAGATTGGAACTGGGTTCTTAGGCTTAGCAGGCAGGCGCCTTAAGCCATCTCTCCAGCCATATACCCATTTTTTAAACTTAATTCTGAGACAGGACCTCATCTAAGTAGCTTTGAACTTGTCATCTTTCTGCCTCAGCCATGATAGTAGTTAGGATTATGAGCATTATTCCCCAGGCCTGGCTAGATCCACCAGCTCTTACGGTATTTCCTTATTTATTCTAGCCATCTCACTCCCTAGTTGGTAATATGCTCAGCTCATAGTAAACCTTCAACGGGGCTGGGAGTATAGCTCAATAGTAGAGTGCATGTGTACAAGGCCCTAGGTTTGCTCCTCAGCACTCTTTACTCCATACTCTACCCTGCACCCAAAAAAAAAAAAAAAAACCATAAAAATCTTCAACAAACAATGGTTAGAAACTGTGGCAGAAGATACTGTCTTCAAAGCCACTAAAGAGTCAATAGTGATTGATCTGTTCAGTTAGCCTGACAGCAGTCTATCCTTTCCTTTTTCCCTACCCCAACCACTGGACCTATTTTATTTTTATTTATTTATTTGAGAGACAGAGAAAGGAGTGAAGTAGGGAGTGAGAAAGAGAGAGAGAGAGGGAGAAAGGGAGATAGAGAATGGGCATGCCAGGGCCTCTAGCTGCTGCAAACGAACTCCAGACACATGTGCCACCTTGCGCATCTGGCTTATGTGCGTCCTGGGGAATCGCACCAGAGTCCTTTGGCTTTGCAGGCAAGCTCCATAACCACTAATCTATCTCTCCAGCCCTTTTTTTGAGGTAGGGTCTCACTGTAGCCAGGATGACCTGGAATTCACGCTGTAATCTCAGGATGCCCTTGAACTCACTGCAATCCTCAACCTCAGCCTCTCCAGTGCTGGGATTAAAGGCATGTGCCATCACACCCTGCCTATGTTTTTTTTTTTTTTGGAGTAAACTATACACATGGTGCCACATGCATCTTCTGAAACTGAAGACAGACATTCTCCTACATAGGTTATAACCACACCTAAGGAAATGTTCTCAATGTCTTCTGTGGGTCTGTCTCCTCCCCTCCTGCAGGGTCTAACTCAAGGTTCGTGTATTTCACTTGTACACACCCACAGGGCTTGTTATGTCCAGTGGAGACACTAATTTCATCCTCGGTACAAAGGCTACAAATCTCTCCAAGCAAAACGTACATTTTACCCTCTGAAATTAGCAAGTGATTTGTGGGATATTATATTAGAACCACATAAATATGCTGTCATCCCCAAAAGAAGGCGTGCTTTTATATACATTGGCCACCTTTCGGCTGTCCATTTTATTTTTATTTTTTATTTTAATTTTTTCAGGTAGGGTCTCACTCTAGACCAGGCTAACCTGGAATTCACTATGTAGTCTCAGGCTGGCCTTGAACTCACAGTGATTCTCCTACCTTTGTCTCTTGAGTGCTAGGATAAAAGGCATGTGCCACCATGCCTGGCCAGGATTTTTTAAAAAATATTTTTATTTATTTATTTGAGAGAGAGAGAGAGAAAGGGGGAGAAAGAGAGGTAAAGGCAGATAAAAAGAAAGAGAGAATGGGCATGTCAGGACCTTTAGCCAATGCAAACAAACTCCAGATGCATATGCCCCCTTGTGCATCTGGCTTTTTACATGGGTACTGGGGAATGGAACACAGATTGTTAGGCTTTGTAGACAAGTGCCTTATCAGCTGAGCCATCTCTCCAGCCCCCAAACTATGGAATTTGAAGGAAGAAAAAAAAATTACTTCAGCTCTTCAAGCTCATGTTTCAACAGGGACAATAACATATCTATTTCGGGGTGGAGGTAGTGACAATACTGATCTCCCAAAACTTCATGTCAAAGCCCAATCCTAACTTCCAGAGTGTCAGTGCTTGGAGGCGGGAGCTTTGGAAGATGATCAGGCTTGATGGGGTCATGGGAGCACAGCTGCCATGATAGGATTCATGGTTTTGTAGGAAAGGCCATCAGAAAGCTTGCTGCGCCTCCCTCCTTCTGCCATGTGAAGTCACAGCGAGGAGGCTGCTAATCTCCAAGGCACAAGGAGAGCTCTCACCAGAACCCAACCATGCTATACTTGACCTCAAACCTCCAGTCTCCATAACTCTGTAATCTTGTTATGGCAGCTCCCGTGGAGGAAGACGAATTTGGTGCTGCAAGCCTCAAGATAGTTTCTAGGATGTTATCCTTCCAGGAGATGATGAGGGAAGTTCCAGGGTTGCCCAGAAAGGCAGAATTAGAACAATGGGTGACCCAGCAGGGATTTCCCAGCATGCTAGCAGAGTGAACCTCCCAAAACAAGGACTTCACAAAGGAGGGGCCAACCAAGTCCTAACCACCCTGATACCGTAACCTCATGCTTGTCCCCAGGCCTGACCTACATTAAAAATATCAGGGATGAGCCGGGCATGGTGGCGCATGCCTTTAATCCCGGCACTCAGGAGGCAGAGGTAGGAGGATTGCCATGGAGTTCAAGGCCACTCTGAGACTACTGAGTGACTTCCAGGTCAGCTTGGGCTAGAGCAAGACCCTACCTTAAAAAACAAACAACACACAAACAAACAAACAAAAAAAAAAAAAACCCCTATATATCAGGGATGGGTTTTAGATGGCTCAGTGGTTAAAAAAACTTGCTTGCAAAGCCTGACAGCCTGGGATTGATGCCCCAGTACCCACATCAAGCCAGATGGAAAGTGGCACAGGCATCTGGAGCTCATTTGCTGTGGCAAGAGGTCCTGTCATACTCATTCTCTCTCTCTCTTCCCCTCCATCCCTTCCTTCTTCTCTCCTTCCCTCCCTCTCTTCCTACCTATCACTTTCTCTCGCTCTGCTTGCAAATAAAAAAATGTTATTTTTAAAGAATATATCAGGGAGATAACACATGGGTTTGTAATTTATCATTATCTCTACCAAGCAGTAAGACCCTAGGCACATAACTGATCCTAACCCTTTGTTTCATCATCTACTAAAGCAGGTCTTAATTATACTTGAGTTAATATTTTAATTGGGCAAAGCTGCAATGAGATTTATAAATAGCACTGTGATTACAGCAGGTGCCTAGCATGTAATATGTGCTCAATTAACATAGAAAAGAATTGGTTATTAAAAACTAGTGGTATAACTGGGCATGGTGGTGCATGCTTTTAATCCCAGCACTCGGGAGGCAGAGGTAGGAGTTGATGGCCACCCTGAGACTATGTAGTCAATTCCAAGTCAGCCTGGGCTAGAGTGAGACCTTACCTCAAAAAACCAAAACGAAACACACAAAAAACTAGTGGTACAATAGATGCGGTGGGCACGTGCCCTGTACCTCTCAGCAGGTGGAAGCAAGAGCATTGTAAGATCAAGTTCAACTGGGCAATATAGTGAGTCCTTGTCTAAAGAAAAGTCCCTAAACTGCTGGATAAGATCATTGTGTTCCTTGATAGCCAGTTCCCTGGCAGCACACAACACAGGGAAAGGACAGGGGACACTGTCAGGCATGCTTGATGCCGTGGATGGCAGGCTGCATAAGGAAGGCAGAAGCCCCGCCTTTATCAAGTCTATGTTCTAGTGGAGAAAATGCAAACAATCTACAGTGGAAGCAGGTGGGCTGTGATGTGTGCAATGAAGAAGAAAAGGGCTCAGTGAATAAGTGCTGTTTGCACAGCCTGCGGGCTCAGGGTTCAATTCCCCAGCCACATACACAAAGCCAAGTGGGAATTCTTTTGCAACAGTAAGAGACTCTGGAGCATGCACACATGTGTGTGTACACACACACACACACACACACACACACACACACACACTCTTCAATTTAAAAAAAAAGTAGTAGTAGTACTGGGCTGGAGAGATGGCTTAGCAGTTAAGGTGCTTGCCTGCAAAGCCAAAGGACCGTGGTTCAATTCCCTAGGACCCTCATAAGCCAGATGCACAGGTGGTACATGCATCTAGAGTTCACTTGCAGTGGATGGAGGCCCTGGTGTGCCCATTCTCTCTCTCTCTGCCTCTTCCTCTTTCTCTTTCAAAAAAATAAATAAAATAAAGTAACAATTCTCTTTCAAAACTAAGCACCTATCACTCCCCTGCCCCCCAAAAAGTATTAAGAAGCCATACTGGCAACACTCAGTAATAGACATTCCCTATTGGTAGCGTTGGGACAGTGACAGCAACACTGGACACTGGTGGGGAGGTACTCACAGCTAACCTGGGAGCCCAGCCTGTGCTCCCAGACAGCATGCAGCTGCTGATATTCCTGCTGCGCGAGCTCCAGACGCTGCTGCTTCACCTGGTAGATCTCCTTCTGTGCGCTCAGTGCCTCCTGGGCCACCACCAGGTAGTCCTTCAGCATGTGCTCCTGCTCCCGCCGCCATTGCACCCGGGGGTCCTCGATCTGGGTGGTTTCTGGAACAGATCCCAGAGCTGTAGGTCAGCACATCACAAGCATCTGCTGGGTTGGTGGCCTGTGGAATCCACCATGAGAAAAGAAAAGCATAATACACAGAAATGTATAATAAACAGAGATGGCTGGAGCTCACTAAATGGCAGGGAATCTCCGAATGGATTAGTCACACAACTAAAAAACAAAACCAAAACAAAGTGAATGTCAATGTCTGACTGATATCAGCCCAAAGATGACCAGATTTGGGCTGGAGAGATGGTTCAGTGGTTAAAGTCACTTGCTTGCAAAGCCTGACAGCCTGGGATCAAATTCCCAGAATCCACATAAAGCCAGATGCACAAAGTGGTACATGCATCTGAGTGGCAAGAGGCCCTGGTGAGCCCGTATTATCTCTCTGCTTGCAAATAAATAATAATTTTTTTTTGAAGCAAAATCTCACTCTAGCCCAGACTGACCTGCAATTCACTATGTAGTCTCAGGCTGGCCTTGAACTCACTGCAACCCTCTACCTCTGCCTTCCAAGGGCTGGGATTAAAGGTGTGTGCCACCATGCCCAGCTAAAACATTTTTTTAATGCTCCATGCATCACTACAGGGATATTTGCTCAACTATGTTTATAGCTAAGAACTGGAATCAACCCAGGTTCCCATCACTGGATGAATGGATAATGAAGTTGTAGAACATTTATGCAACAGGATTCTACTCAGCAATAAGAAAAAAACAATACAGTGAAATTTGTAGAAAAACAG
This sequence comes from Orientallactaga sibirica, assembly GCA_036365145.1. Lineage (NCBI taxonomy): Eukaryota > Metazoa > Chordata > Mammalia > Rodentia > Dipodidae > Orientallactaga > Orientallactaga sibirica. The sequence continues at coordinate 3,494,760 of JAEOAD010000194.1, forward strand.
ACAGACTTGGAACAGATCATACCCAATGAATTCTCAATCACAGCAAGACAAATGCCTCATGGCTTCACTTAACTGCGGTTCCTAACCTGGGCCTTGAGTTGCTGACATACCTGATAGGCAACCCAAGGCCCCAACAACAGGGATGGAGGGAAAAACAAACACTAAACTAAATCCAAAATGAACTGGTACCATAGAAACCTTTATCCTTAGAGACAGACTAAAAGATACAACCCTCAAAAGGAGTAGGGGGTGCACCTGAAAAGAAGAGCCCTGGAGAGTTTGGGATGAAGCCTAAACTTTAAAAAAAAAAAATGGAGAAATGGCTTAGCAGTTAAGGCACATGCCTGCAAAGCCTAAGGACCCAGGTTCGATTCTCTAGGTCCCACATAAGCCAGATGCACATGGTGGTGCATGCATCTGGAGTTCATTTGCAGTGGCTAGAGGCCCTGGCATACCCATTCTCACACACACACTCTCTCTGTGTCTCTTTCTTTCCCTCTTTCTCTGTCTCTAATAAACTAAAAATAAAATAAAATATTTTTTAAAACTTTATTTCTAGCCTATAACTCCCAGTACCAGAATTCAGTTGCTAGCTATCCACAATAAGCTGTTGACTGAAGAGACCTATAAGGTCCTCAAATCAAGACAGGTTTCTGTCAAAGCACTTGATTACCCACCTGAGGCAAAAGGTAAAGACCTATTGCTGAAGACACCATATGCTGCTGACACAGAGCATGGAGAGACCTGGCTGGAATCCAGAAAAGGCCAGTCTCCAGACAGTTAGCCCGTCTAGTGCTGTAAAGTACTACATGAGCTACTGGGGGAAAGTGGCCAACAACGGTCAGAGCAACCAGAGATCTAAGCTACTCAGAAGCAAACACCCTGACACGATATACACACTAGTACAATTATAGCACAGCCTTGGTGGGTAATCAATAGCTTTCTGATTGGCTAAGAGATCCACTCAGTGTAAAGAACCCATGTCTGGAATTGGGAACCAGATCGGAATCCTACGGAGGCAAAGATTATGCTCTCTGGTGTCAAGATCTCACTAGTCTTTGGCTAAAAGACAGGCTACATCCATCAAATTCTCCCTAAATTAATAATGCTTATCCTATTTAACCTATGCTGACTTCACTCTCCAGTGAAGAATCTGTTCTTTTTTTTCCAGAAGTGAGTGAGATCTGAGGAGATAAATTACCCCTCGCACTTCAGCCAAACCACAGCTGAAACCACAGAGAAATTGGGGAGACGAGCATGAGTGCTGCTTCCATGGTGAACCTGATAACCAGCACCAGGGTGTAGGAGACAGACCCTGAGGACACTCAACACCTACCAAAGCAGAGATCCAGAGACTCCTAAGAGCTCATCACTGAAGTAGACATAAAACTCACCCACCACGGCTTGGAATTTTGTGAAAGAAGGGGACGGAAAGATTGTAAGGGCTACAGGTTGAGACATCATGCCCAGAGGCATTGCTTCCCCCCAAAATAACTGACTGCTGCTCCACCAATGCATAAACCACAACCCATGAGGAATATCTGCAACCCCATTGAGGAGTGTCTGCAACAGAATGGGGCAGGGATGAGGGAAAACAGAGTTCCAACACATAATGTACCCATACAAAATATGTTAATAATAATAATAATATTTAAAAAAGAAAAGGGGGGCTGGAGTGATGGTTCAGCGGTTAAGGCACTTGCCTGTGAAGCCTAAGGACCCAGGTTCAATTCTCCAGTACCCCCGTAAACAAGATGCACAAGGTGGTGCATGCGTCTGGAGTTCGCTTTTAGTGGCTAGAGGCCCTGGTGTGCCCATTCTCTCTCTCTGCCTCTTTCTCTGTGCATCTCAAATAAAATTAATAAAATAAAATGAAGGACCAGGTTTGATTTCTAATCTACACAAGAGGCTCAAGGGCATGACAGACGTGCAAAGTCATCTGTTCTGAAAACAAGGAACTGATGAGTTTCAAAGGATACACACAGATAGACACTCCAAACCACTAGTAATATGAATGAGAACTGTCTTATTGATAAGCTACTTGGCCATGTGGATGAAGAAGCATAAAACATTAATACTCTTGAGCATCATTCTACATACAGTAATTATAAAGATGATTTAAGAATTTTAAGCAAAGATACATTTGCATAAAATCATGATGGCAGTTAACAAATAAACAGTGTAAACATATTTCATGTTTATGCCAAGCACTATACTAGCTATTTTGTATGGATTTACTTCTTCAGTTCTTACCTTAACTTTACACATTACACTCTGCTCCTATCTCCATTACTCAAAAGAGAAAACTGAGGGCTACAGAGATGGCTCAGGTGCTAAGGGACTTGCCTGCAAAGCCTAATAACCAGGGTTTAATTCCCCAGTACCCAAGTAAAATCAGATGCACAGTGGTGCATGCATCTGGAGTTCATTTGTAATGGCTGGAGGTCCATTCTCCACCCCTCATTTCTCTCTTGCTCTCCTCCCTATGCTTGTTAATAAATTTTTAAAAAAATTTTAATGAGAGAGAAAACTGAGACACAGACAAATGGAAAAACTGGTTCAAGGTTGTAAAGGGAATAGCTGTGAGAGTAAATATCCTACGTTAACCTAATGAACAGCCGTTCAAAGGAAGAGATTTGGGGTGGGGATGTAGTTCAGTTGGTAGAGTGCTTGTCTAGCATTCACAAGGCCCTGGGTTTAATCATCAGCATTGCATAAATGAGGTGTAGTAGCTCACATCTATAAAGCTGGAGCACCTAGAGGTAGAGGTAGGTGATCAGAAGTTAAGGTCATCCTTGGCTGCCTAGCAAGTATAAGGACAGCCAGGAATATGAGACCCTGTCTCAAAAAAATAAATCATGGGCTGGAGAGAAGGCTTAGTGATTAAGGTACTTGCCTACAAAGCCAAAAGTCCCAAGTTCAATTCCTCAGGACCCATGTAAGCCAGATGCACAAGGTGGCACATGCATCTGGAATTTGTTTGCAGAGGCTGGAGGCCCTTGTGCATCCTTTCATATTCTGTCTCTCTCACTGCATCTTTCTCTCTCTCAAATAAATAAATAAAAATAAAATAAATCTTGGGCTGAGGACATGGCTCAGAAATTAAAGGCACATACTTGCAAAGCCTGTCAATCCGGGTTCAAGCCCCTAGCATCCAAATAAAATCAGACACAAAAAGTGGTGCATGTGTCTGACAGCAAGAGACCCTGATACAGCTACATACACACATATGCATGCAAATACTTTAAAAATCTTAGAAGAGGGCTGGAGAGATGGCTTAGCAGTTAATTTGCCTGCAAAGCCAAAGGACCCCAGTTCGATTCTCCAGGACCCACGTAAGCCAGATACACAAGGGATGCACACATATGGAGTTCGTTTGCAGTGGCTGGAGGTCCTGGCGCACCCATTCTCTCTCTTTCTCTCTCTCCTGCCTCTTTCTCTCAAATAAATAAATAAAATATATATTTAAAAAATCTTTGAAGAAAAAGAAAAATAGTAAGAATGAAAACTGCTTATGTTATAAAAATGAGTGGAACAGGGCCTGGTGTTACACACCTGTAACCCCAACCATTGGGAGACTAAAGCAGGAAGGGCATAAATTTGAAGCCATCCTGAGCTGCACAGAAAGCTTGAAGCCAGCCTGGCCAACACAAAACATCTTAACCTAAACAACAACAACAACAACAACAACAACAACAACAATGAGGGGTTGAGGAGATGGCTCAGCAGTTAAAGGTACTAGCTTACTGGTTCACTCCCCAGTACCTACACAAAGCTGCATGCAAAATGGTACATGCATTGTTTACACAAAAACACACTGAAATATACAAACAACAACAGCAACAAAAAGGTGCATGGATATGAAGATTGCAAAACTGAATGAGTGACTTTGTATTTATAAAAATAAATATGTACATTCTCAAAAGATTGAGAGAAAATAGCAATACCACCCACACAGGAGCAGTCTATTGTATAAAGTCCAAGTGGGTATAGGGTATTTCTCTGCATACTTTTCAATATTTTTATAAGGTATGTAGATAATGACATATATAATGACATCTTTTTTAAAAGACTTTTAAAATATTTTATTTATTTGTTTGAGAGGGAGAAAAAGGCAGACGCAGAGAGAGAGAGAGAGAGAGAGAGAGAGAGAGGGAGAGATAATGGGTATGTCAGGGCCTCCAGCCACTGCAAATGAACTCCAGACGCATGCACCACCTTGTGCATCTGGATTTAGGTAGGTACTGGGGAATTGAACCCGGGTCCTTAGGCTTTGCAGGCAAGTGCCTTAACTGCTGAGCCATTTCTCCAGATCAAGATATTTTTAAAAAAATGAAGCTGAGCAGGCCTGTAAGAGAGCAGAATAACAGCAAAGAAACAAAGCTGTGAACTGCCAAAACTGGAGAGATCCAGTTAAGGTGCCTGCTTTCAAAGCCTAACTGACAGGGGTTGGGGTTAAGTTCATTTGCAGCAGCAAAGCCCATTCTTTGTCTCTTTCAAATTTTTTTAATCAGCCCAAAGAATTTTATCAACCTGATAAAAATAGCCCATGAGTGCCTTTCCCCAAGATTTTTAGAAAAAATTATAAATAAATAAATTAAATTCAAAACTTTATGGGCTGGAGAGATGGCTTAGCAGTTAAGGTGCCTGCTTTACCAAAGCCTAGTGCTGAGCCAGGTTTGATTCCCCAGGTTTAAAATTTAAAAAAAAGCCGGGTGTGGAGCCAGGTTTGAACTTTAGATGCATGCACCACCATGTGCCAACCTTTGATTCCAGGTCAGCCTTGAGACCCAGAAAAAAAAAAAAAAAAATTATTTTCCTAAATCATCTCTAGGTTACCTATAATACTTAATGAATGCTAATGATGTAAATAGCCCCTATCTTGTATTATTAAGGGAATGACAAGGAAAAATGTCAGTGCATGTTCATTACAGATGCAAATTTCCCCCCAAATAGTTCCACTCTGAGGTTAGCAAAAGAGGCATGGTGGTACTTTTTTTGTGCAATATACATATCTATGTAATATGTATTGGTATATTAAAAAGGATAAACATCCTAACCCTTTGGAGGCAGAGCAGACCAAAAAAAAAACCAACAACAACAACAAAAAAAAAAAAAGATAAGGATAAGTATGAACATTCTTCAAACACACACTCAGGATAGAATGAATGGGAAATGGTACAAAACGTAACTGCACTGGATGTGTGTAGTTGGTCAGTGGGGGGTGGCAATGCTGACACAAAACAGTGAAGTGGGCTCTGTTTTGGAAAGACTTTGGTACTTCCTGCTGTTGATTGCCAACCTTTGATTCCTTTCAGACTCCCTCTACCCTGACTTTTGTGTCCCAGGTCTTTTATCAAAGCAGATCTCCAAAGTCAGAGTCACTGGTGTCACCTGGCTAATTCTTGTTTCTCTTTGCGCTTGACCCATCAAAAGCATCTGAGGCCACTGATATCCACTCAGCCACACACTGCCTTCCAAGGCTTTACCCAGCGTTTCCTCCTGCACCCTTAAAGCCTGAGGACCTCTTGGCTCATTCTGCAATCCCCTCCTCTCATGAGCCCATCCAACTCCATGTCTTTACATGTTATCTATGCCACCCCATCCCAAATACATACCCTCAGACCAGATCTTTTTTTCCCCAAACTCCAGGTCACTACGTGAAACTGACCAACCACCTATCTCAGATGTGTAATGGCATGTAAGATGCAAAGTGTCCAAATAAACCCCTCTTCCTTCCTTCCTAAACCCATTCCACCATGCCCGGCAGTGGATAGCAGCTCCCTCCCTTTGTGACTCAGGCCCAAAGATGGCCCTTCTTTTCTTTTTCCTTCCCAGGCTGCATGCAAATAAGCAGGAAATCTTGCCGTTCTACCACAGAATAAATTCAGTTTTCAGTCACTTCCCATCACCTCTGCTACTACAGCCCTGGTCTAAGTCCTTGAACAGTTACACAGGACTCCCAGCTTCAGCCATTGCCTTAATAAGGTCTGTTCTCAGCAAAAGCAATCCCACTGACCCTTTTGTGACGTTAAGTCACTTCATGCTACGCATCTTAGAACACCAATGACTCCCACTTCGGAGCAAAGGCCTCAGCTCAATTCACAATAGCTAAGAACTGGAATCAACCCAGAAGCCCATTATTTGATGAATGGGTAATGACGATGTGGTACATACACACAGTGGAATTCTCAGCAGTAAGGAAAAAAATGATATAATAAAATTTGCAGAAAAATGGTTGGATTTGGTACCTACCCACACCATGTGGCTCACGGATGGTGCCCTTCTGTCTTCCTCACTCCTGGTGTTGCAGGCATACTTGCCACCCCTCGAACAAATTAAATGTGACCATACCTCACAACCCTGGCTCTCCATCTTCTCTACTTGAAATGTTCCCTCACTTCCTTCCAATCTTAGCTCAAATCTCACATTCCCAACAAGGTCTTCTTCCCTAAAGATTCAATGCTGCCATCACCACCTGATTCCCAGACACAGCCACCCACCACACTTCAAGTCCACAGCCTGCTGCTCTTCTCAGAACGCTGTCTCATGTAGCGCGTAATCGGACTGAACTGACTTTCCGTCTCTCCTGTCCAAATGTAACCTCTGTAGGAACAAGGTTCTCGGCCATTTTGCATGCTCACGTATCTCAAGGTCCCAGAGCAGGCAGTCAAGAATGACTGTTGAATGCATATTAGTTGGATAATGAATTTGTCAGCAAAGTGTTGCTCAATTATATTAGGTCTAGTATTTTATTTATTTATTTATTTTTGGTTTTTTGAGGTAGGGTCTCACTCCAGCTCAGGCTGACCTGGAATTCACTATATAGTCTCGGGGTGGCCTTGAACTCATGGCGATCCTCCTACCTCTGCCTCCCAAGTGCTGGGATTAAAGGCATGTTCCACCATGCCCGGCCTAGGTCTAGTATTTTTATTTATTTACTTTAGGGAGAAAGAGACAGAATGGGTGCATCAGAGCCTCTTGCTACTTCAAATGACTAGACAGATTCATGTGCCACTTTGTGAGTATGGCTTTATGTGAGTAGTGTAGAATTGAACCCCAGACAGCAGTCTTTGCAAGCAAGTACCTTTAACCACTAAGCCATCACCCTGGTCCTATATTGAGTCTATAACTCTTTTATTTTACTATTTTCTTTCTGAGACAGGGTCTTACTATGTAGCTCAGGCTGGCCTCAAACTCAAGACCCTCCTGTCTTCACCTCTATCTAGAGTGCTGGGATTACCGGCATGTGACAACATGCCTGGCTGACAACATTTAAGGGAAGATATTCAGGGCTGGAGAGATGGATCAGTGGTTAAGGAGCTTGCTTGCATAGCTAAAGGAGCCAGGTTCAATTCCCCAGGACCCATGTAAGCCAGTTGCACAAGGTGGCTCATGTGTTTGGAGTTTGTTTGTAGCAGCTGGAGGCCCTGGCATGCCCATTCTTCCTCTCTATCTGCCTCTTTTTCTCTCTCTCAATCAATCAATAAAATTTTTTTAAAAGAGAGTAAGTTGGCATACTTTTCAAAAAAAAAAAAAAGGAAGAGAGCTGGGCATGGTAGTGCACGCCTTTAATCCTAGCACTTGGGAGACAGTGTAGGAGTATTGCTGAGAGTTCGAGGCCACCCTGTGACTGCAAAGTGAATTCCAGGTCAGCCTGAGCTAGAGTGAGACCCTACCTCCAAAAAACAAAGAAGAGAAGAAATTCAGCTCATGAACAACATATACAAGTATGATAATTCCCTGTCCACAGCTCTGCACACTTAGACTTTAAGCATTATACACTAGATTTGCTTCAATAGACCCTTCTTCAGATATGGTGTATTCTATGCGGTAACACTACCTTGAAACCAAAGGGAAACCCTGGAGCTGGTAAAACTGGCAGCCAGCATTCTTCCTGTCATGATGCCATTTCATTGCCTCTCTGCACACACATACACCATGCTTCTTCCATCATCCCCCGTGAGGAAACAGCTCTGTCACAGCCTGCTAGTCCCTCCTTCCTTCCGTTTCTCTAGTAACTCCCTGAAGCACCTTAAAGTCCCACTCCCACCACGAGATTTTAATGAAGGGGATGCTCTCGGCAATTAGAAACAGGAAAGGACTGATTAGGGTTCGGGCACATCAGTGCTTAACCCAGCATCCTATGCGGTCCTCCAAGCATTAACCTCATTCCCTATACACACTCAATTAGGCATATTTACTTCTCATTATCCAGTACGCAATCATGAGTGCTAATAAAACCTTTGCTACCCCCAACAATGCAATTAATGCCATTAGCTGTCGCTCAGAAACCCTTCTACACTCTGGCACTGTCAACTGTCTGCTCAGTCATCCACTTACCCATGCATTTGTGCACGTATGCCCTTCTATACTTGGCAAGGGTTAGGTTCACACCTACTGTGTGTCTCACCAGGCAAAGGCCTGGGACTACACAGATTAGACACAGTTACTGCTCCAAAATAAACAGCAAAAACAAGTACATAGCTGGCATCGTGGTGCAAACCTTTAATCCCAGCACTCGGGAGGCAGAGATAGGAAGATTGCTGTGAGTTGGAGGACACTCTGGGACTACACAGTGAATTCCACATGAGTGAAACCCTACCTCGAAAAACTAAAATATATATATAATAAACCACACTGAGGAAGATCCCCAATGGAATGGGGGCAGGGACGAGGGAAAAGAGGGTACCAACACATGATGTATCCATATGAAACATCTTGTTAATAATAATAATAAACATAAAAAATGGTTAATTTTTATAATGCAAGCAAATAGAGCTCAGAGGAAGAAATGGATAGAGAAACACAATTCCACACATCTATTCTCTAGCATCAGTGCAAATTGCAGCTCAGCCACAGATTGGTTTGTTTAGTTGGTTTTGTTTTGTTTTAGATAGGGTTTCTCTATGCAGCCTAGGCTAGTCTGAAAATCCCTATGTAATCCAAGCTCCACAGTCTTCCTGCCTCAGCCTCCTGGGTGCTGGGATTACAGGTGCCTGGCTTGAGCTGTGCTTTCTCTCTGAGTAGTAAGCAGTCAGTTACTCCCTCTATATCTCATTTATAAGACAAAGACAGTCATTTCTAATACTCCATAAAATAGCGGGAGGATTAAATGAGATGGTGCCCATTAAGTGCCTACCAGAGCACATGATGAGTGCGCTGGGTAAACAGGAGCAGTCATAATTGCAGTCCTATTCCCAGGCTACAGGCTTCGCCAGGTTTGTCCCATTCCATTCCATCCTCCCCTTTGCCTGAAAGGACAAAAGGAATCTGATAGCTCGGAAGGCTGAGAGTCAGACAGGAAAGTCCTGTCCCTCTGTACACGATTTCTAAGGACAAGGATGGTGGTCCTGGCTAAGAAAGTACAAAGCAAATGAAGCTGACACATCACCTCACCCCAGCTCCTCCTGGGCTTTTTCCATCTGTAACAGAAAACATGCTTCTGCCTTTCTTAACCAATTCTTTCATGAAGGTCCCACCCGCAAATAAATAAAGATAGTAGGATCAGCCTAGTGTGGTGGAGCACACCTGTAATCCCAGCACTCAGGAGGCAGAGGTGGGAGGATCACCATGAGTTTGAGGCCAACCTGGGACTACAGAGTGAGTTCCAGGTCAGCCTTTGCTAGAGTGAGACCCTACTTCCAAAAAAAAAAAAAAAAAAAAAAAAAAAAAAGGGCCGGGTGTGGTGGCTCACTCCTTTAATCCCAGCACTTGAGAGGCAGTGGTAGGGGGATTGCCATGAATTCAAGGCCACCTAGTGGATTCCAGGTCAGTCTGGGCTAGTGAGACCCTATCTTAACCCCCCCCCCAAAAAAAAGGCTAATAGGAATCTTCATCCTGGGTCAGAATATGGTGGTGATGGGTCAGGGACAAACACGCTAATCTACTAAGGGAATGTGTGTGCGCTGCTGTGGGCTTGCTAGGGCTACAGCTGCTCCAAAGTGGTGTGACAATGACATTACATCAAAGTCATACCTGAACATATACACAAAACTTACAATTAGCTGGGTGTGTTGGCACAAGCCTTTAATCCCAGCACTCAGGAGGCAGAGGTAGGAGGATCGTCACGAGTTCAAGGCCACCCTGAGACTACATAGTAAATTCCAGGTCAGCCTGAGCTAGAGTGAGACCCTACATTGAAAAACCAAAACCAAACAAACAAAAAAAACCCCATACAATTAGAAAGTGTCTGAAAAACCGCATGTATAAGAAACCATTAGCAATATTGCCCATAAATAGAGGGCATGGAACTGGGGTTACAGATCAGTGGTAGAACACTTGCACAGCAAGGACAAGACCCTGGGTTCAATGCCCAGCACTTCAGGAAAGAAAAATGAAAGGAGGTGATGGATGGTAAGAGACGTTTTCCAGACTATTAAAAACCCTTCTGGCTGGGCATGGTGGTGCACGCTTTTAATCCCAGCACTCAGAAAGCAGAGGTAGGAGGATCACTGTGAGATCGAGGCCAGCCTGGGACTTCTTAGGGAATTCCGGGTCAACCTGGACTAGAGCAAGACCTTAACCTCAAAAAAACAAACAAACAACAACAACAACAACAACAACAAAACCCCACCAAACCAAAAAAACCTGAATGCAGTTATTTTTACATGAACATACTAGAGCAAGACCCTACCTCAAAAAAAAAAAAAACTTTCTGAATGCAGTTGTTTTTATATGAATTACCTATCTATATTCACACTGACACCTCTACGTCTACATAAAACAAAACACAATCTGCTTTCAGGACTCTGCTGGTGGTTCCTTCAGACTTGTGGAGAGGGGGAGAGAAAAGGAGGGTGGCCGTGAACTTACTGGTGTTGTGGTCTATGAAGTAATCTCCAACCTGTGGATCGTACGCCTCTTCCCATCCTAGTGGTAACTCATCACTGATGCAGTCGGCGAAGGTGAGTGGTTTGGTGTACCTGGCAAGGGAGAGGAGAAACATGCACCATCAGCTCACAACGCCCAAGGCTCCTGCCTCCTCCTGGCTGCCCACCAGATCCATAGACCTCAGCGCCAGCTCTGCTATCCCCTGGCTTCCTGGAACGGGGAAGGCATTCTGCAGCAACATCCCTGTAACATCACTCCAGGCTCTGGTCCTAATGCTTTTCACTAAGTAGACAGTGACTTCGGAAAGCCACTCACCTTTCTGGACCTCTGCTTTCAGCATCTCCAACGGAGGGTTTGCAGAATAGCGCTAAGGCCAAGTTTTGGCTTGGTGACTTGGACTCTAGTCGCCTCTGGCTTCTCCACCTGCAACTCGCTGGCCCATCCCACCTCCAGCTTTTATCCTGTTTCTGTCCTGTGTTTGTCACGCCCGCTTGCCCTCTGAAAAGCTGGCCTCCTGAAAGCCCTAGAGCAAATGACCCAGCCTGGGAGTCCAGCCAGCAAGCAGTATTTATTTACCGATTGAGTTGGTTCCCAAATGCCTGCACCCGCTGCGGTCCCTCCCCAGACAATCCAGGCCAAACTGACTGACGGGCGATAACCACGTCCTAAGTCCCCATCTTGTGGGGTTATGAAGTGGTGGTAAGCACTGAGTCTTAGTGGCTAAATCAAACAGACAAACAAATTGTCTCACCAAAGCAGCAAACGTCTGTCATGACTGCACAAAACAAACAAACTAACTAACAAAAAACCATTTGTCCAAGATTTTAGCCATAGTGTGAGGAGCCAGGAGTCTAGGCATATGGGACCAGTGGCTCTTCCAGAAAACCACTTTTGTTTCTTCCCAGGGCTGCCTTTGCCTGAAATACCTATTCTCATTCTCCCTTTCTTTTGTCTGTTCCTTCCTTGTTTCAGTTCTGTATTGTGCTCAACAGACCCTTTCTACAGATTGGCAAGATGGCTTACAACAAGACAGACAGGAGATGACTGGGAAGGGACTTAACCTGTATGATTTCCTTAGTCACATGCTGCAGGATGTGTTAGGTGCTCCATCCCTGGCTCTAAGTGCTACCAGATGATGATGGAGCTTCTACATGTATGTGTACTGAGCACGTTCATCTAAACACACACACATGCATACACTATTCAAACACACACTGCTCCTAACACACACACACACACACACACACACACACACACACCCAAAAAAAAAAAAAAAAATGGGAAAGAAAAAAAAAAAAACCTTAAAAAGCCACGTGTAGTGGTGCATGTCTTGAATCCCAGCACTTGGGAGGCAAAGGCAGGAGAATCACCGTGAGTTTGAGGCCAGTCTGAGACTACACAGTGAATTCCAGGCCAGCTTGGGCTAGAGCAAGACCCTACCTAGAAAAACAAAACAAACTAACAAACAAACCTTAAAATACTGAAACAATGCAAAATGAATGGACAATCCAAAGGCTTCAATTAGCAACTTATTGCTGTGTTGTGGAAGGCTGTACTTCTACAAGGTTGAGGCTGGAGGTATATGTGTGTCTGCAACAACTACCAAATAAAAATTCAATAAGCACCAGTCACTAGTTGTGTGAGTTGGGAAATGAATTTAATTAACCACGTGGGGTGGAGCCTCAGTATTTTGCATCTGTAAATTGGAACTACTGTAACTCTCCTGGTGGTTGTGTAGGTCATGACTGTGAGTTAGAATATGTAACACAAGGCTGAAAGGACGGCTTAGTGGTTAAGGCACTTGCCTGCAAAGCCTAAGGACCCAGGTTTGATTACCCAGGACTCACATAAGCCAGCTGCACATGGTGGCACATGTGTCTACAGTTCATTTGCAGTGACTAGAGACCCCAGAGTGCCCATTCTATCTGCCTCTCTCTCTCTCATGCATAAACATAAACAAATAAATAAAAAACTTTTAGGGCTGGAGAGATGACTTAGTTGTTAAGGCCTGCGAAGCCTAAGGACTCATGTAGTCCCGTGTAAGCCAGACATACAGTGACGCAAGCATGCAAGGTCGTACATGTGCACAAGGGGGCATATGTGTCTGGAGTTCAACTGCAGTAGCTGGAGGCCTTGTTGTTCCCATTCTCCCCCCTACCACTCTCACATAAATTTTTTTTTAATATATAACACAGATGCTGGTGTGAATTAGCATATGAGAATATGAGTTATAATTACTTCTGTTTGCCAGAAGAGAAAATAGAGGTTTAAAAGAATAGTAATTTTCTTTCTTCTCCTTTGTCTTTTGATTTAAAAAATTTTTATTTTTATTTTTATTTATTTTTATTTGAGAGAGACAGAGAAAGAGAGAGAAACAGAGAGAGAAAGAGCACACCAGGGCCTTTTCAGGCACTATGAATGAACTCAAGATGCATGCGCCCCCTTGTGCGCATGTGTGACATTGCACCATTGTGTCACTTGCGTCACTGGCTAAACATGGGACCCGGAGATTTGAACAAGTGTTCTTAGGCTTCACAGGCAGGCATCTTAACTGCTAAGCAATCTCTCCAGCCCCAAATTTTTATTTTTTATTCCTTCATTTATTTATTTATTTTGATTTTTAAGGTAAGGTCTAACTGTAGCTCAGGCTGACCCAAAATTCACTATGTAGTTTTAGGCTGGCCTTGAACTCATAGTGAACCTCCTGTCTCAGTTACAAGGGATTAATGACATGAGCCACCACACGAAGTGCTAATTATTATTTTTATTTGAAAGAGGGGTGGGAGGAGAGGGGGAATATGGGCACACCAGGGCTTTTGCCACTGTAGAAGAACTCCAGACACATGGGTACCTTGTGCATCTGGCACATGAGTCTTAGGGAATAGAACTCAGGCCAACAGACTTTGCAAGCAAGCCCCTTTCATTGCTAAGTCATCTCCCTTGCCCTAATTAGCATTTTTTCAAATGCATGTGTAGCCGGGCGTGGTGGCTCATGCCTTTAATCCCAGCACTCGGGAGGTAGAGGTAGGAGGATTGCTATAATGTTCATATATTAAATAATGAAATATTTTATATATATGCAATTATTTATTTGAGAGAGAGACAGAAAGAGAGAGAGGGAGAGAATGGTCACACCAGGGCCTCCAGCCACTGCAAACAAACTCCAGATACATCCCCCCCCCACGCCCCATGCACCTGGCTTACGTGGGTCCTGGACAGCCGAACTGGGATCCTTTGGCTTTGCAGCAAGCACCTTAACCCCTAAGCCATCTCTCCAGCCCTAAATAATGAAATCTTTAACAATGTTTAAAGCTGGGCCAGGAAAGCATGCTATGTATATAATGTTCCCTCTCTGGGTAGTAGGAGCTCTTGGTTAATTTTACACACGAGGAAACATGTTCAACAGTGCATAGTTAACGCACACTAGAGGTTTCTATTTCCTGAAGCTTTCCTGCAAGATTTCAGAGCATGCTCTGTGCTAACACAAAATGAACAAGACTGAGTGAGTCTCAGAACAATCTGGAACACTGACCAAGCTACACTACAGGTACAGAAGATGAGCCAGAGGAGTGTGTGAAGCAGATAAAAGCACTGGAGCTCTCTCTATGCAATGGGTCCTTCCAAGTATTCGTGTCTTGGTGTTAGGATGCTCCAGAAACCCAGGAAATCCACAGCAATCAAACACTTCAAGGCTATGAGCACAAATGACTCACTGAGCTCTCCAGGTAATGGATGCAGGTAGAAGTGGACCAAGACACCAAAACTACAATCATGTGTCCAGAAAACCATGAACCACAAATGTTGTTCCAGCCTGACATGCTGAGAAATGAGCATTCTTTAAAAAAAAAAAATACTTTATTTTTATTTATTTATTTGAGACTGAGAGAAAGGAGCAGAGAGAGGGAGGGAGATAGAGAGAGAATGGGCACGCCAGGGCCTCCAGCAGCTTCAAACGAACTCCAGAAGCATGTGCCACTTGTGCATCTGGCTTACGTGAGTTCTGGGTAATCAAACCCAGGTCCTTTGGCTTTGCAGGCAAGTGCCTTATTCACTAAGCCATCTCTCCAGCCCCGAGAAGTGAACATTCTTGACAAATGTTAGGTATAGCATTAAGAATGTGACAATTGGGCTCAGAGCCAAAGAGTGTTTGCTTATAAAACCTGTCAGCCTGGGTTCAATTCTCCAGTACCCATGTAAACCTGTTCATGGGCCAGACTCATGTGTAGTAACAAGAAACTGTCTCTCAAAAACAAAACCTCTCACCTCCACATGCGTGCCATGACATGTGCATGCCTCCCACCATACATACATATATACATACATACACACATGCATACATATACATACATACACACACATAAATGAATAAAAATTAAACAAAAATGCAGGGTGTGGTGGTGTATGCCTTTAATCCCAGCACTGTGGAGGCAGAGGTAGGAGGATGGCGAGTTCAAGGACCCCTGAGACTACATAGTGAATTCCAGGTCAGCCTGGGCTAGAGTGAGACCATATGTTGAAAAAAATAAAAAATAAATAAAAAATTTAAAAAATTAAACAAAAGGGCCGGGCGGCACACACCTTTAATCCCAGCACTTGGGAGGCAGAGGTAGGAGAATCGCTGTGAGTTCAAGGCCACCCTGAGACTACAGAGTGAATTCCAGGTCAGCCTGAGCTAGAATGAGACCCTATCTCAAAAAACAAAAGCAAAAACAACAACAACAACAAAATTAAACAAATATTATGTGACAGACATGAGGCTATCCTACCAGGGCTAGGATGCTGATTCTGGCTAGCAGGGAATGCAAACATTCGCCCAACAGGGAGGAAAGGGAGGCATGTGGACCTAAAGTAAGAAACAGGGGTCCGGAAGAGAAAGGGAGATTTGGGTTCCCTGTGGATGTGATCATGGAGAAACACCCCAGAGGGCTGATCTCCAGATGCTCAGTGCTCTTCCATGGGAAAGAGGAGAGCAGCTATGGGAAGGACTATACAACTGACAAGAAATCTGGACGGCAAGTTCTCTCTGGAACAAATGCCAAGAGGGAGATGAATTATTCAGTGTGTAGAGACGTGTCATTCAGAGAATCAGGATGAAGAGAAAGAAGTATTTTGGCTGCATGGGGATTCTCCTCCCCTTCCTCCTCCCTGTCTCTTTCTCTCAGTGAGCAAAGAACTGTCTCTGGATCCCTGGCCTGCAGTGTCCACCTTGGGCAAGTTCCAAGAATGTGAGCTGGGAAGAGCTGTGTTTCTCAGATGTGGCCAGAACCTGAGGGCTGCTTGGAACCCCCAGCCCACCCCCCACCCTCCTACCCTGTCAGGTTTGGTGGGTCCCTGCTTCCAGTCTCCATGTCCTGGGCTGTTTAAAACCCAAATCATAAAATCAAATGACCCAGATGTTAAAGAGAGGAAGGCAGGGAAGGGTGTCAGACAAGAGCAAGTTCCGCCTCTTCTTAATTATGAATCTCTGAAGGAGCACACACATTCCTGAGTGTTTCACAACTGGCCCTCCTGGAAGAACGGCCCTGGATATGTTGTTGCCTTGGAGACCGATAGGTTCTGCCAGGTGCACTCTACAAGGGACCCACAGGCACAGCTGTCAGGGAATGTGGCGAGCAGCTCAGGAGTTGGAGGCTCCCACGGGCCCCTCATCCTCACACAGCAGGTGGCTGGCTATTGCCTTCCTATGGGCTGAGGCTGTAGGTTCATATGGTCAAAGTGGACACTGAGGATTCAAACTGTGCCTTTTCTAGGGAGGCAGCGAGAAGGAGGCACGGAAAAACTACTCAGTCCAACACTGAGAAGTGAGTCTCTGGGGAATGAAGAACGCAAGCCATCGTCCATGTTCCCGGTGCTGCCCGAGAAAGCCTAAACTTCCCACAGTAGCCTCTTCATGACCATCCAGTAAACTGCTGCTCCCCACCCCCAATTCACTCATGTCTTCCAGGACCCAGCTGGGCAGGATCACAGTCTAAAGGATTCTCTAGACTCTGAGCCAAGCACTGTCCACACTTTCAGCAGAACCTCTTTTCCCCACCCAGGCACAATGAGCAGGCTGGTTCTTCCTGCCCCAGGCTGTTTCACATACATAATTCCCATAGCTTAGATTTCATAACTCTTGATAATATGCCCTTCCCTCCAGCTGCAGCAGGCACCATTTCTAAGCAGCTCCTGCCCCCAGGTTTGAAGGTTTCCTTCCTTCCCTTAAAGCCAGTAGACACCAACACCTTTCTTCATTTCTCTAATGAATCCAGGATAACAAAAACCACCTCACAAGCTTATAAGAAGGGCTGACGGTGGGGTGGGGATGTGGCTCACAGCTGAACTTTAATAAAACCATAGAAGTGGTCAAGGCAGACAGGGCCTTACCCTCTTCGTACAGAAAGAAAGACACACCCCAACCAGAAGCAAATCGTTGTGATTTCAGAGATTCTTGGCATTCATTTTAAAAAAGGGGGGTTATGTGGGGAGCTGAAGAAATGGCTTAGTGGTTAAGGCATTTGCCTATGAAGCCAAAGGACCTAGGTTCGATTCCCCAGGACCCATGTAAGCCAGATGCACAAGGGGCACATGCATCTGGAGTTCTTTTGCAGTGGCTAGAGCCCCTGGTATGCCCATTCTCTGTCTCTCCCCTGCCACTTGCAAATAAATAATTTTTTTTTAAAGGAGCTAGCCTTTAATTCTAGCACTCAGGTGGCAGAGGTAGGAGAATCACTGTGAGTTTGAGGTCACCTTGAGACTACATAGTGAATTCTAGGCCAGCCTGGGCTAGAGCAAGACCCTACCTTGAAAAAAACCACACACACACACACACACACACAAAATAGGTTCTGGGATTAAATATAAAGGGCAGAAGTGATCAGGGGAAGCTTCTGCAGGGAGAACCTTCGAAGGAGCTCAGAGGCAGGGGGCAGAGGGGAGGGAGGCAATGGGAAGAAGCAACAGAGACAGCAAGCCTGAGGTCAGGGTGGGGCTGGCGCATATGAGGAACAGAAAGAAGAGGTAAGGGCTGGAGAGATGGCTTAGCGGTTAAGGTACTTGCCTGCAAAGCCTAAGGACCCAGGTTCAACTCTCCAGATCCCACTCAAGCCAGATGCACAAAGGTGAGGCAAGTGTAAGGTCGCACATGCCCACTAGGTGGCTCAAAGCATCTGGAGTTCGTTTGCAGTAGCTGAGGCCCTGTGTGCCAATTCTCTCTATCCCTCTTTCTCTCTACAACAATTTTTTTTTAAATCCCATTTGAGAGATGCAGAAAGTGAGATTCAATAAATTTAAAAAAGAAGAAGAAGAGGCAGAGGGATCAGGTGCAGTGTACTTGGGAGCAGAGGCTGGCTTTGGGGGTTCTAGGGCTACTGGTAAAGACTTCGGGTCTCACCCCAGCGTGCACTGCCCATGAGCTAAGCAGTATGAGGGATCCTGGAGACACTGCCTCACCCTCTGAGCTCCTCCTCTTCCTCTCATTTCAGTGAGTCTACACCAAACCTGAGCCTCCTCAGCAGCTCAGTCCCAGCAAGGCAAGGTGGATGAGCACTGTTTCTGCCCTTCCCAATAGTACCCATGGCACTGCCTGACTAGATGTGGCCACAGCATTCCCTGAGGCAGTGAACAACAGGTAATTAAAGGATGCAGGGATATGTAAAAAGTACAAGCTCAGCAAGACAGAGGTAAGCATCTAAGGGGCTGGGAGAAAGGATAGGCGGATAGGCATGAATAGGGTGTGGCCAGGGAAAGCAGAGGATGGAGTCAGGGAGGGACAGAGATAACTATGGGTAGCTTCACTGTTTAGGAAGAGGCAAGGTAGAGGCCACTTATGCAGGCCCACGTATCTGATGCTGGGTTGAAACCCAGACTCCACCTTGTCCAAAGCTATAGTCATGGGCTGAAGAGATGGCTCAGTGGTTAAGGTGCTTGCTTGCAAAACCTGAGAACCGGAGTTCGATCCCCCAGGACCCATGTAAAGCCAGATGCACAAAGTGGCTCATGCATCTGTAGCTCATTTGTAGTGGCTAGAGGTCCTGCTATGCCCATTCTCTCTGTCTGTCTCTCTTCTATCTCTCTCTGCTTATGGATAAATAAATAAAATGAAAAAATACTGGGCTGGAGAGATTGCTTAGTGGTTAAGGCACTTGCCTGCAAAACCTAAGGACCCATGATCGACTCACCAGATCCCAAGTAAGCCAGACAGAGTGACACAAGCACACAAGGTCACACAGGCACACAAGATGGCAAATGCATCTGGAGTTTGACTGCAGTGGCTGGAGGCCCTGGTATACCAATTCTTTCTTGCTCTAACTCTCTTGCATTTAAAAAAAAAAAAAAAAAAAAAAAAGGCCAGTCTGTAAGGCTTGCCTCAAAAAAAAAAAAAAAAAAATTAAAGCTACAGTCATGACCTTGTCAAAAGGTATCTGTCTCTGTGAAATGTTTGAGAAGTCCAGATGTGGTTAAGTGTGGTGTGGGCATGAAATAAGTTAACCTATGGCCTGTCAGGTAACAAGTCCTTGATTACATGGACTGGTGATTTATCACTGGAGAAATATCTGTGTACTGTAGGAATCACGTCACCCTGAAGCTTACATCCTTAACAGGTGAGCCTTCACCACCACCACGGCCATTCTTTACTGCAGGTGATATGCAGTGGTACCTACAAACCTGCAGATGCTGTCCCCGTGAGCATCAACTCTCACCTGTTTGATGTTGCGTAAGATGACGGTGCTTAGCTCAGTGCTGGACACAGCCCACGGTAGCTGCTGCTCGTGGGGTTTTACAACCCTATTTCCATGATGAGGAAACAGGCAAAATTATCATCCAGGCTGATAGCTACAAAGCCTGTGCTGCACGGCACTGCACTCCACGTCCCCATTCCAGCGAGGCTGGGACTGTGTAAGTTGTATGCTTTTAGAAAGTAAAGCAGACAAGTTGAGGGAGGGCAGAGATTTTAGATCTGGCTCTAGGTATCTGCTTTGTGACAGTGGAGACATTTGCTCCAGGAAAGAAAGGCTCAGGTCCTCTTTCTCTAAAACACTTCTCCTGTTCCCCATTCCCTCTTTTGTTGTTGTTTGTTTGTTTGTTTATTAGAGCCAGAGAGAGAGAGGGGGGGAGAGAGAGTGAGTGAGAATGGGCATGCCAGGGCCTCCAGCCACTGCAAACAAACTTCAGATGCGTGCATCACCATGTGCATCTGGTTTACATGGGACCTGGGTCCTTAGGCTTCACAGGCATGCACCTTAACTACTAAGCCATCTCTCCAGCCCTTGTTTTTTTTTTTTTTTTTTTTGCAAGGTAGGGTTTCACTCTGGTCCAGGCTGACCTGGAATTAACTATGTAGTCTCAGGGTGGCCTCGAACTCTCGGGGATCCTCCTACCTCTGCCTTCCAAGTGCTGGGATTAAAGGCGTGTGCCACCACGCCCGGCTCCTTGTTTTGTTTTTTGAGGTAGGGGTCTCACCCTAGCCCAGGCTGACCTGGAATTCACTGTGTAGTCTTAGGTGGCCTCGAACTCCTGGCGATCCTCCTGAGTGCCAGAATTAAAGGCGTGCACCACCACACCCAGCTCCTGTTCTCCATTCTCAAATAGCCTGATTGTGCATTCTGGCTTTCTAACCTTGGAGTCTCATAGCATCTCCTCTTTGGTCTGGTTGGTTTATCTATATGTGCTCTTGGCCTCGTCATTCCCAGTCCTGAAATTCTCTTATAAAGACAGGAAGGGGAAGAGGGGAAGAACTTAAGAGAAGATTCCAGATTGTTGTTCTTCTCACCTACTTTCAGCTTCAGGTTGGACATCCCAAATCAATAGCTGACCCCCTCACCCTTACCATTGCCAAATCTGAGATATCTTCCCTCTGTCCATGCAAACTAGGGTTCCTGGAATCCCATGACTCCCTTCCTTTACCATCTCCACATTGCTGTGACTGCCCGTCCCGTGTCACACAGCTCACCATACCAGGCCAATGTGTAGTGTCTGGATGAGTTTCAGACTACAGTAGTTTGAATCAGGTCCTGAGTGACAGCAGACATGACCGACCCAAGGGGCCAAATTCCACCTGCAGGGACAACTAATCACAATGGTGATGTGTTTTAAGCAGAAATTTGTGTGCCTTTGGGGAGACAGGTACTCTCTGTGGTACTCAGGCCCCCTAGCATGATGCTCTGATAGCTTATCATATCACTAGGCAGTGTAGAGTAGTGGCTAAGAACATGGAGCCTGGAGCCAGACACCATGGGTTTGAATCCAGACGCTGCCAATTTCTAGGTGTGTGATGTTGGACAAAATACTAGAAGCCTCCACAGCTCAGCTATCACATCTGTCAACTAGGAAACAGCATGTTCGGTGAGCACTCACGATGCATGCGCAGCTGTTGCAAGCACGTTATAAATATTTCCTTACTTCACAGCGACCCTTTCAGGCTGGCATGATTCAGACTACTTCCTAACAGCCTTTGTGGCTAAACGAGACAAGGCATGAAACAGTACCAGGGTGCACAGTGTGTGTCAATAAATGCAAGTGATGCATTATTTATTTACCCCGCTAATGTCTAAATGAAGCCCCTTGAAGTGGCCGTATTAAAGAAAGTTAGGATGAAAAGGTACCTGACAAGTGAATGCTCTGGCATTACTGATGAGAGAAAAACCAGAGTGTAAAAACAGTCTTTCTTAGAGCCATCCAGGGCCCAGCAGAGGAGCTGCGGACCAGCCCAGGCTTGAATCACACTCATGACACCAAGGGATCGAGTCAGCCTGGTGTCGGGTTCAGCTCCATAAGAAAAGCAACCAGTATTGGTACAACCTCCAGGAAACAACTGCAGACAGAGTCCCAGTCTCATTCACACTTATATGCAGAATGGAGAATTGTCAATGGGTGGGAACCAAGACGAAGCCATTAAGCACCATTCAGGGAAAGATGCAGGTAGGAGAGGGGCTCTTCATTTTGTTTTTTATTTATTGACCATTGTTATACCCATATATAATGTATCATAATCCCTTCCCCATTACCTTCCTTTGGCCCTCGTCTCCATCCCCTGACTGTTGAATACCTTGTTTCCAACTAATTGAACCTCCTTGAAGAATCATTGCTGAAAGCCCAACACCCATGGCAGACCAGAGCTCCGGGCAGCCTTGTCTGCCTTCACACAGCCCCACGGTCAGCTTCATCCTCATACCAAGACTTAGTTCTGTACCCTAAGAAAGGGTGACAGGACCAACCAGGTCCACCATTCCTAACTGTGTCATCTCAGCCCATTCCTTCTGGGGTTCTAGGCCTCAGTTTCCCTAGAGGTATAGAGCAGTCTAGAAGACCTATCTCCCGGGGCTCTCGCAGGGATGAAATGAATTTGTACCTGGTCGTGACTCAACATAGCACCTGGCACATAGGTCCCAACTGGGTTTTCCTTTCTGGACGTGGACACTTGGCCCAGCTTTAGTACTTCAGGTGCCATAGACTGGCTTCCACAGTTGCAGCTATGCAGAGCCCCCTCGGCAGTAAGAGCACAGCCATCTTACCCAGAAATGGGGTCATTCCTGTATCTTCTTCGTGAGTGCTACTCTCACTCCAGCTACCCCACGCAAGAACCTTGTCTTTCTAGGAAGAAAACTGGTCTCTGCCACCTTCACTGAGATCCCCTTTGATTGAGGGTCCCTCCCATGACAGCATAGTTTTCATGGAGCACCAGGAGGGAACTGACAAGGTCTGGGTTTGATCTTGACTTAGCCTTTAGACAAGTAACTGCCTCTCTGGGCAATGAGGAAATTGGAATACGCCATCTCTAAGGCCATCTTTGGAGCATCAGCCTTGTAACTGATAACTGGCCTGCCTCTCGCAAAGGTAGAAGGCACTGTGACACTAGAACGAAGTAATATGTAACTAGAACATTGTTCAGGCAGGTGTGGTGGTGTGTGCCTGGAAGTCAAGTATTTGGGAAGCTGAAGCAAGAGGACTGTCACAACTTGGAAGCCAACCTGGGCTACAACAGTGAGACCCTATCTCAAAAAGGGAAAAAAGAGGGCTGGAGAGATGGCTTAGCAGTTAAAGCATTTGCCTGCAAAGCCTAAGAACTCATGTTCAAATCGTCCAGGTCCCACGTAGAACCAGATGCACAGTGACGCAAATGCACAATGCCACACATGCACACATAGGTGTGCACGTGTTTGGAGTTCGTTAGCAGAGGCTGAAAGCACTGGCATGCCCATTATCTCTTTCTCTCTCTCTCCCTCTCAAAATAAAGAAATAAAAAGGACAGGGCAGGAGAGATTGCTTAGTGGTTAAGGCATTTGCCTGCAAAGCCAAAGGACCCAAATTCGATTCTCCAGGACCCACATTAGCCAGATGCACAAGGTGGCGCATGCGTCTGGAGTTCATTTGCAGTGGCTGAAGGCCCTGGTGCGCCTGTTCTCTCCCCCCTCCCCCCGCCCCTTCTTTCTCTCTGTCAAATAAATAAATAAAAATATTTTTTTAAAAAAAAGAAATAAAAAGGACAAAAAGAACATTTTTACTCAATCCCAACCAAGTGCAAAGCACTGTACATAAAACTGATCATTTCCTTTATCTTTGTGCTATTTCTGTAAGGCAGATACCACACAGGAGAGTGACACTTAGTAGTAAGAGGAAAAGCTATCCACACCTCCAGACTACCTAAGGGTAGTTTTTGGTTGCTGGGAGAGGGGGTCAGGTTCATCTGTGGTGTAGCCACTGATAAGTATCCATTCCACAATAAATAACTTTCCACCCATGAGCATGCAAGCAAGCCTAATTTAACTCCATGTTCTCTTTTAGAACTTTTTAAAACTTTTGTTTATTTATCTGAGAGAGACACACAGAGAAAGAAAGAGAGAGAGACAAAGAGAGAGAGAGAGAGAGAGAGAGAGGTATGCCAGGTCCTCTAGCTGCTGCAAACAAACCCCAGATGCATGTGCCACCTTGTGCATCTGGCTTGCGTGAGTACTGGGAAATGGAACGTGGATCTTTAGGCTTCACAGGCAAGTGCCTTAATGGCTAAGCCACCTCTCTAGCCCCATGTTTATTTGTTTGCTTTTAATATTTTATTTGAGCAAGCAAGAAAGAAGTGGAGAGAAAGAAAGTGAGCATGAACTCCACACACATGCAACACTTTGTGCATCTGGCTTTATGTGGGTACTGGGGAATCGAAACCAGACCATAAGCCTTTGCAGGCAAGTGACCTTAACCACTGAGCCATCTCTCCAGCCCCTCCATGGTTTTTCTAAAGGTATTTAAGTAAGACAAGGATTAATGGGGAAGAAGGGTATTAATAGAAAGGTCAAAATACATTCTATACATGTAGGAAGGTGTCAAAGATGGGAAAAAATAAAAAAAGAATAAAAGCTAAATTGATAGACTATTCACAAAGTACAAGGCACTACTCAGGGCTCATTATATACACTTTTTCACCAAATCTGAGGGTTTTTTTTTCTTTCTGGGGAGAGAAAGAGGGAGAGAGATAATGGGTGCACCAGCAGCTTCTCAGCTGCTGTGAATGAACTCCAGACGCGTGCGCCCCCTTGTGGGCAAGTATGGAATTGTGCTCTTGCGTCACTTTGCATCTGGCTAAACATGGGACCTGGACATTGGAACTGGCTTTCTTTGGCTTAGCAGGCAGGCGCCTTAACCACTAAGCCATCTCTCCAGCCCTGTGGGGGAGTTTTCTGAGGCAGGATCTCACTCTAGCCCAGGCCTACCTGGAATTACTCTGTAGCCCAGGCTAGCTTCAAACTCAAGGCCATCCTCTTCTGAGCTGTCCATTTTAAAACACACTCAGTATCTTTGGAACCATGCATACACTGATGCTGACAATAGTGTCCCCACCGTGAGCAAGGGTGCCGTCCTGAGAGGGCTGTCTGTCACTCACAGGCTTGGGGTGAAAACCCTAAAGGAAGAGTGGAACACTCAATCTCTAGGAGCCACAAGCTTGTGGAGAGGGCAGAGGAGGAAGTGAGCAAACCAGCTCAGCCACATTCCTGAAGCAGGAACCCAATGTAGGTTACCACTGTATCAGCTGCCTTCAGAGCCCAGCCGCAAAAGCTCAAGTTCCTGTGTGGGTCCTGAAAGCAAGCAAGACTGCACTGTTAGCACACACAGGATCCTGGGACAGTGTGTTTAAAGCACCAGGAACTCAATTAAAACCTGACTCCAAAGGATTGGATTCTACACGAGATGTTTTAGGCACAACAGTGCTTTTTAATTTTCTGTATGTATTCCTTTGTGGGTTTTTCTTTTTCTTTCTTTCTTTTTTTTTTTTTTTTTTGGTATGCATACAAGTAACATGTGAGTTTTAAAAAAATTCAAATTTGGGGATGGAGAGATGGCTTAGTGGTTAAGGCACTTGCCTTCAAAGTCAAAGGACCCAGGTTCGATTCCCCAGGACCCACGTGAGCTAGATGCACAAGGGGTTGCATTCATCTGGAGTTCATTTGCAGTGCACCCATTCTCTCTCTCTCTCTCTCTCTCTCTCAAATAAATAAATAAACATAAAAAATTTTTTTAATCCAAGTTTGGGCTAAATGGGTATGCTATGCCCATCAAACTGCCTTCTACATATTTATGTTTATACCCATAGATTAGTGCTACTTTCAGCTTTGGTCCAAGAAGCCTTGTTTGACAGCAGGCAGTGATTACTGGGGACGCTGAAAAATGGTCCACATGCTAAACGAGACATCTCATCATCCAAGGCTCAGGGACCGTGGGGACAGAGGGGGTGGAAAGAACACCGTGAGAGTCACAGGATGGGGAGGAGGGCTGGGGACCGCTATCGTCTGGACTTGACGTGGCCGGTGAACTCACAGTAGCTGTCTGCACATACATAAGACCTGCACGATACTGGGCCCATCAGCATTCCATTAATCCGTCATGGATGGTGGGGGAGGACACGAGGCCTCCACTCCTCCGAGGAGCCACTAGCAATTAATAGCTGCCAGGGGGAGAATTTTTCTTTGGTGGTAAAACCACTGGTAAGTGAGCCATGCTTCAGTAAATAACCCTCCAATTTATGCAAGCAATCCTAATTAAACTCAGCGGGTCACAAAACAACACTAATAAAAACAAAAAGGAAAACACTGAAGTAGACGTGGGACTAACTGGAAAGAAGGGATTTAGTGGGAGGAGGAAGGGACAAGAAGACAATTGGGGTGAATATGATCAAAATATATACATGCATAACATTGTCAAAATACGAAAATCAACTTTAAATTTTTTTTTTTTTTTTTACTGTTTTTGAGGTAGGGTCTCACTGTAGCCCAGGATGACCTGAAATTTACTATGTAGTCTCAAGGTGGCCTTGAATGCACAGCAATCCCCCTACCTCTGCCTCCTTAGTGCTGGGACTAAAGGCATGCACCACCATGCCCAGCTTCTTTTAAAAAAAAAAAAAATCCATTATTATACCAGAATAGTGGCAGATGCCTGTAATCCCAGTACTTGGGGGTCATCTTTGGCTACATAAAGAGCTTAAGGCCAGTCTGAGCTACGAAAAACCCTATATTTCAGAAGAGCAAAAAAAAAAAAAAAAATAATAATAATAATCCCCACCCTCGAACATTCTAAACTTGAGATGCTTTTAACAAACATGAAATAAACAAACAGTGGGTCATAGCTTTATTGGTAGCCTTCCCCCTCTTATAAAATAATGGAGCTTCGTAAAATTAATGAAATATTCTCCTGAGTTCAATCCTTACTATCAAACACATACACAAAAATCAACCTAATGTTTGTTTGTAAGAACCCTAAGTTGAAAGCAACCCAAATGTCCATCCAGAGGTATCCACGCAGTGAAAAAGCACTCAGCAGTAAGAAAAGAACACACACAGGGCTGGAGAGATGGATGGGTCAGACGTTAAGGCCCTTACTTGCAAAGCCTAAAGGCTCAAGTTTGATTCCCCACGTAGGGCCAGATGTGCATCTGGGGTCTGTTTGCAGTGGCAAGAACTCTAGTACTCATGCCCTCTCTACTTGCAAATTAATAAATAAAAATTTTAAGCCAGGCATGGGGAAGTGCATACCTTCAATCCCAGTGCACGAAGGCAGAGGCAAGAGGAGCACTGTAAATTCAAGGCAAGCCTGAGACTACATAGTGAATTCAGGTCAGCCTGGGCTAGAGCAAGACCTTACCTCTAGAAGAGGAGGGAAAGGGGGTGAGGAAGGGGGAGGGGATGGGGAGGAGGAGGAGGAGGAGAAGAGAAGAAGAAAAAAAAGAAATAGCCAGGTATGGTGGTGCATGCCTTTAATCCCAGCACTCGGGAGGCAGAGGTAGGAGGATTGCTGTGAGTTTGAGGCCACCCTGAGAATATAGAGGGAATTCCAGGTCAGCCTGGGCTAGAGTGAGACCCTACCTCGAAAAAAAAGAAAAGAAATAAAAAGAAATAAACACACAATAGATGAATATCTGAAACATACTGGGTAAAAGAAGCAAAGAAGAAAGACCACAATGCATATGCATTTATATAAAATTGTAGAAAATACAAACTCACCGACAAGAACAGAAATCACATGAATGACTCCCTGGCAATAGGGGTCATAGGGGTAAAGGGTGAGGGTTATACATGGGGCTGGGGAGATGGCTCAGGGGATAAAGCACCTACCATGCAGCATGAAGATCTGAGTTCACATCCCAGAACCCATGTTAAGCCTGACACTGTAGCCTGGGTGTCTATCATTCCAGTGAGCCTATGGCAAGAAGGGAGGTGGGACAGGAGGATCCCTGGAAGCTCCCAGGCCTGCAGTGGTGAACTAGAGACCCTGCCTCAAACAAAGTGAAAGAAGAGGACACACACTCAAAATTGTCTACTAACTCTACATGTGTTGCTGTGACACACGTGCCCTCATTTACATATCACACATACAAATGCATGTGCACACACATAAAACAAAGTTTGGGGGACTGGGCATGGTGGCTCATGCCTTTTATCCCAGCACTTGGGAGGCAGGGGTAGGTGGATCAAGGTAGGTGAGTTTGAGGCCAGCCTGAGACCACATAGTGAATTCTAGGTCAGCCTGGGCTAGAGAGTGAGACCCTAGCTTGAAAAATAAAAAAAGTTTAAATAAATAAATTAAAGAAAGTTTGGCCGGGCGTGGTGGCACACGCCTTTAATTCCAGCACTTGGGAGGCAGAGATAGGAGCATCGCCAAGTTCGAGGCCACCCTGAGACTCCATAGTTAATTCCAGGTCAGCCTGGGCCAGAGTGAGACCCTACTTTGAAAAACAAACAAACAAACAAACAAAAAAAAGTGGGTATAATAGGAATGTCTATCATATTGACAATGATGAGATATAGATACATCTATGTCAAAACTCATTAAACTGTGCCCTTTAAATAGGGACAGTTAAGCTGGCATGGTGGCACATTCGGGAGGAAAAGGTCAGAGGATCACTGTGAGTTGGAGGCCAGTCTGTGACTACATAGTGAATTCTAGGTCAGCCTGGGCTAGAGCAAGACCCTATCTCAAAAACTAATAAATCAATCAATAAATAAATAAATAAAATAAAATAGGTACATTTAGAATATGTCAATAACTTATCAATAAGGTTGCAATGTATTATTATATACATTCTAAACGACAGTATGCTAATCCATATTTATATGGTAAGCATCCCGTTTGTAACAGTGCCTATCAGCCTCTATACTGACAATAATAGTGCTAACAAGTATACTGCCAGTAATCTCATTTCACTTGTGGAGACTGAGGCACAGAGGTTAACGGTTGTGGTCAAGGCTACCTGGCTAATCAAGAGGCAAACCTACCTGATTTCAGTTCTCATTTCTGCCACTAAGTAGCTACGGCCAACTTCCCTTGGTGTTTTCCCTCTCCATCATGAGAACTTTTCAATACTGAGTTTCCATGACTGGATCCCAAGGTCAGGCAGCCACAGAGGAGTGGATCCTCCTGGGTTCTCCTGACATCTCACTTAGCTCCCCTCGTGCACACCACCAGTCACCTCTTTATTGCACAAACCAGGTCTTCCTTCTACCGTCAATGAGCTGTACACTACACACTGGATGTCCTGCCAAAATCCAAGGTGGACGTGGTAATGGGTCCCCCGGGTCACATATCAAGGTAGAGAGAGGGCTCTCCCAACGGCAGCTGTAGCTGACCTGTCTTGGAAAGCACAAGCCAGCAAAGCCTGGCCATCGGTGACAATTTGTGGTCCCCACATTCCCAAATGCTTGCTGACTGCATCACAGAGAACAGATTTGATTCATCCAGGCAGCTGCATCCATCTATCCATCCATCCATCCATCCATCCATCCCGCTCTGTATTTTTTAGCACCACAGAGGCCAATGGTAACTGGCTACAAAGGAGTTCTTCACAGGAGTTATTGTATAATTAGTTTATTTAAATTTTTTTATTTCACTTTGGGTCTTTTTCTTTCTTTTCCTTTCTTTCTTTCTTTCTTTCTTTCTTTCTTTCTTTCTTTCTTTCTTTTTGGAGAGAGACAGAGAGAGGGAGAGGGAGAGGAAGACAGATAGAGATGGGCGCGCCAGCAGTCTCTCAGCTGCTGGGAACGAAATCTAGATGCGTGTGCTCCCTTGTGGTCAAGTGCAGCATTGTGCCCTTGTGTCACTTTGCATCTGGCTAAACGTGGGACCTGGAGATTGGAACCCCTGGAGATCAGAACCAGCGTTCTCTAGGCTTAGCAGGCAGGCGCCTTAACTGCTAAGCCATCTCTCCAGCCCCACTTTGGGTTTTTTTTTGTTGTTGTTGTTGTTTTTTGGTTTTTCGAGGTAGGGTCTCACTCTAGCCTAGGCTGACCTGGAATTAACTATGTAGTCTCATGGTGGCCTTGAACTCACGGCGATCTTCCTACTTCTGCCTCCCAAGTGCTGGGATTAAAGGCGTGCGCCACCACGCCCGGCTCACTTTGGGTCTTTTTGAAGCCGGGTCTCACTCTAGCTCAGGCTGACCTGGCATTCACTCTGTAGCCGAAGACTGTCCTTGAACTCACAGCAATCCTCCTGCCTCCGTCTCTCAAGTGCAGGCACTAAAGGCATGCGCCACCATGCCCAACAGGAGTTGAAAAGAAAATTGCTTTCCTTTCTGGAAAACGTGGTTTTTCTTATGTATGCTGCTCCGTCTTTTCTTTTAAAAGAAGAAGACGAAGAACTGTTGTTCCTCAAGAGAAGCCCAACCAGCCCGTAAATCAACACAAGGCACCCAAGTGTTTTGTGCGCTGAAGGCTGCAGCGCAACCCACGGGCAATTAGAACAGCTATTTTGGGAAGTCCTAGAAAGAAGCAGATCCAGTATGAATTATTCATTCACACCGTGAGGATGACTTCTGGTCATTGTCCTCTCTGCGGGAGCTTGCTTGCTCTTGTTCATTCAGCTGCTGAAGCACACAGCGGGAACACAACACCCTGGCCTGGACACTCGTGAGCACATGCACACACGCACCATTACCACCGCCACCGCCACAAGGAAGCCAGGTTGCCACTCCAGATGGTGAGCCATACAGAAAAGAAACCCACACACATGTTGCCAAGTGCTGTCAGTCAGCCTCGGGGTCAGAGGACAATGCGTACATTTCCAATTGGCCTGAGCTGACTGAATGAGATGGAGGGAAACATACGTGCCTACATACACTGGTCACAAGACCATACAGCGCAGTAGAGATCACACAGTATTATTTATTTAGTTAGTTGTTTGTTTGCACATGTGTATATGTACGTATGTGACTTTTGCCACTGCAAATGAATGGCTTTATGTGGGTGCTGGGGAACTGAACCTGGGCTGGCAGGCTTTTGTAAGCTTTAACTGTTGAGCCATGTCCCCGGCTCTCTCATGGTATTTCTTTTTTTTTTTTTTTTTTTTTCTTTTAGTATTTTTATTTTTGAGGAGAGAGAGAAAGAGAAAGGGAACAGATGTGCTAGGGTCTCTTGTCACTGCAAACATTCTCCAGTTGCATGTGAATCTGGCTTTATGTGTATTCTTGGGAATCAAACCCACGCTGCACGCTTTGCTGGCAAGTGCCTTTAACCATTGAGCCATTTCCCTGGCATCCTCATAAGGTATTTCTACTACTCCCCCAGCTTTCAGCTGCTCCAGGATTGGTTTGGGTAAGACACAGAGCAGGGGCTGACCCCAAAGTCTTCTCTCAGAGCCCACTTAGGGTCATGGTGGAAGCCTCTGCTCTTCTCATTGCCTGATGACAGGAGTGGCTCTGTGACATCCTGCCTTATATCCATATAGGTAACCTTGGCCTGGTCCTCTTCTTTTCACAAATGTGAGCATTTGTTTCCCCATGAAACAAGGGGCCAGACCCCATTTCAACCAACCTCCCAGGTCTGGCATTCACCATATCATTCTGTCATAATAGCACAGGACCTGAGAGGTGGCGTACATGGTTCTCTGTAGCACCTAGTGTCAAAACATTTCCAGAACAGCATGAATAGCTGCCTAGTGTTTTACACATACTGTGCCGTGACGTTCTAACTGTAGTCCTATCAGGCAGTTCCTACAATGGGGACTTCTTGAAGCCATGTTAGGTTGCCTGATGTCACTTGACCATAAGAAGTGGACTGCAGATTTAAAATATATATATATATGCTTGTTTATTTATTTGAGAGAGAGAGAGAGAGAGAGGGAGGAAGAGTGAGTTTGGGCACACTAGGGTCTCTAGCCACTGTAAACAACCTGTGATACATGTGCCCCTTTGTGGATGTGGCTTCATGTGGGTACTGGAGCATCAAATCCACACTATCAGGCTTTGCAAGCAAGCATCTTTAACCACTGAGCCATTTCTCCAGCCCTGGACTGCAGATCTGAATTTGGGCCTTCACTACTACTCAAAATATGAATGGAAAAAGATGACTCAGTACAACTGGGTGACCAGAAGGAAAGTTTATAAAACACCATGGAATTTGAAATTACCCCCAGAAGGAACCTCTCTTTACAGAGTCTGGTAAGAAAAGGGAAAATGAGGGGTTATTTTTGCCTCTACTATCAACTACTAGAAAGGTTTGTTATGAAGATGGAGTTGAGGAGGTAGCTGGCTGTGGGCGACAAGAAGGTAAGGCACGGTGCATCATTAGCTAACCTGAAAGAGATGCTCAGTCTTGGTGCCCAACCCCGGCCAGGTGCCGAGCGGCCAATGGGAAAGACCCTGAGGAAGCCGAGGAATCACTTCTGCAAGCTTCTCCCGCAGGCATCAGGGCATAAAGAACATTGAATGCAGACAACAAACCGCTGCCAAGCTCGGCTGGAGGAGTGGAGGGGAGGACGACATACAGGGGCAGCTTAGGATACTTTGTGTGTCGAGCAAAAAGCTGACAGAGATCTCTGGGCTAGTCACAACAGAGACCAGTGAGCTGCAACAGTGAGCTGTGAGAACAACTAGCACACAGCCCTAACGAGTCACTCAGAATGCAGTGGTCTCGGGAACACAGCAGCTTCCTGGAACTTCCAGTAAGGACCCTGGGACACCCAGTGTACCATCCAAGCCGGTCCACACATCTCCATGCTTTGCCTGTGTTGTTCCCTCTGTCCCAGAACACCTTTCCCTGGACATCTGTTTACAATACGTGTACTTTTCTTATTTACTCTTATGTCCAAGGGCCTGAGCAGAATCTTACACATGACTGTCACTTCAGCATCTCATTTGAGTGAGCACAGAATGTTCCACGAGTGACTAAACGAACTCTTCAACAAAGAAAGAAAGGGAGGAAGGGAGGAAGGAAGGTTGGTTTCACTGGAATTCCCAGCAGGGCTCTCAGGTAGTCCTGTTTACCCTACCTAACAAGAAGCAGTCTGCCATTAAAGAAACACTGTGGGGTACTCAGATGGTTTGTCTTCCTGACCTCATTTGATTCTCAAATAACGACCACAACAGCCACAACATACAGGACCCTCGTCATTACTCCTCCACGTGACAGATGGTGAATGCACACCCAGAGGTTCTCCAAAATGACAAGGCTCCTGGGTACCTGGTTTATGTAGGTGTTGGCCATAGTCTACCTGAGCCCAGGTCCACTGCTCAGTCCCCATGAACTGTCCCAATGGGCCTCCCCCTCCTGCTCTGGTAAGCAGAGAATTGCAGCTACAGCCGAGTCTCCTTCCCCTGGGAGCGCATCAGCCCATGGGGAGCCAACAGAGCTTCTGTCTCACCTCCCCGTTTCATTTTCACTAGCCAGGGTCATCAGAGAGACACAGACTGATTCTGGCGCCTGCGTTCTGCGACCCTGGCTCGTAGCACTGCTCAGCCCGGGGAAGGAGGTGGCAGGAAGGAAGGATAGAAAGCATCCTGTGGCTTATCTGTAGGTGTCAATCACTTGGAGTGTCCATCACCACATGTGAGCCCCAGGCCAGGGCAAGGTGCAGGCTGGGGAGCGCTCCTGGACTTAATGACTTCAGTGGCCCTCCCTGACACACAGCTGTTCAGAGGCCAGAGGCGTGAGACGTGCCTTTGCCAGCTGGAGCCAGACCTTTGCCTCCACATCCATGGGCCCCAGACAACATGTTCCCTGCATAGAACAGGGCTTTTAAAAGGTGGATTCTTTTCCCTCCAAAATGAACTCCTCTGATAAAAAATGTTCTTCAGCTATGTTATGGTCTAATAAGCATGCCAGATTTCAGAGTGGGGTGGGGGTGGGGGGGACAAAGTGTGGATATAATACCTATAGTACCAAAGTTTTGAATCAAGATTCCCTCCATGCTCTTCCCCCTCCGTGCCCTGCTTCTCTGGGCCAAGACCTGGACTGGAAACGAATGGAATTCCAAATGCCCCCTAGGGGCTGGGGAGGTGGCTTGGTGTTTAAAGGCACATGCTTGCAAAGCCTGCCAGCCCAGGTTCAATCCCCCGGTACCTAAGTAAAGCCAGATGCACAAAGAGGCACATGTGTTTGGAGTTCATTTACAGTAGCAAAAGGCCTTGTGATCGTTCTCTCTCTCATGAAAATAAATAAATAATTTTTGTGATGCCTCCATATGGTCTCCACTGGTTCTCATCCCTACCCACAAAAGGCATCTTCTTTTTCTGGTTTATATTTATTTTGGTTTTGCAAGATAGGGTCTCACTCTCTAGCCCAAGCTAACCTGGAATTCACTGTGTAGTCTCAGAGTGGCCTCCAACTGACAGCAATCCTCTTACCTCTGCCTTCCAAGTGCTGGGATTAAAGGCATGCACCACCATGCCCGGCTTTGCAAGAAGAGAGAGATAGAAAACATGGGCACGTCAGGGCCTCTGCTGTGAATGAACTCCAGACACTTGAGCCACTTTGGGCATCTGGCTTTATGTGGGTACTGGAGACTCGAACCCAAGCCATCAGGCTTTGCAAGCAAGTGCCTTAACCACTCAACTATCTCTCCAGCCCTGGTTGACTGTCTTTCTGGTTTTGTTTTTCTTCTTGAGGTCAGGTCTCGCTCTAGCCCAGGCTGACCTGGAAGTCACTCTGTAGTCTCAGGGTGGCCTCGAACTCACAACAATCCTCCTACCTCTGCCTCCCAAGTGCTGAGATTAAAGGCGTGCGCCACTATGCCTGGTTTCTGATTGTCTTTCCATACCTACATTTTTCACCAGTCTTTGTGCGGTCTAGCACAAGGCCTGGCGTGGAGCTGGAGCTCGCTAATACATGCAGAGTGGAAGAAAGAACAGAAGGTGGGAGTGTGTCTTTTTTCCCTTTTTTCTTTCTGAAATAAAGTCCCAAGTCCAACCCCTGCGAGGCATGCACCAGATTCCTAAAGTGTTCCAGGGACACAGAGCACACAGTGAACCCCAGGGCCTGCTCCAGGCCATAGGACCCGTCACACTTGAAGCTAACTGTTCTCCACCTGCCCCCAGCAAGCTGGGGACCATTAAAGAACAGGCCCTGACCACCTTTCCTAGGAACAACACAGAACAAATCAGCCTATAAAAGGGCAGGGGGCTACTGATGGAGCCAACCACATGGGCATCTGAACACCTTTGTCTGTAGGCCAGCAAAAGTCAGGGGCTCATACTGCCTCCATGGCAGCACCCCATGGTCTCATGGACTTCAGGATAATTCTGTTTTTGAACCTAGGGCAGTGCTAATGTTAGGTATATCCAGATTCCCCAAAAATGTAGGGTGGAAGAATGAAAGAATTAGTTTTTAGCTGGGCATGGTGGCACAGGCCTTTAATCCCAGCACTTGGGAAGCAGAGGTAGGAGGATCACCATGAGTTTGAGGCCACCCTGAGACTACAGAGTGAATTCCAGGTCAGCCTGAGCTAGAGTGAGACCCTACCTTGGAAAAAAAAAAAAAAAAAAAAAGAATTAGTTTTTAAAAGATTAAGATATATAGTTGAAAGATTTTTATCAATAGTTTAAATGGTTGCATTTCCTTTCAGAAGCTGAAAACAAGGAGATGGGATACACGTGGGGCCCGACGTGTGGCTGCTCCGGTTAAGTATTCCTGCAAAGTTCAAGCTGGAAACGCATGCGGAGCTAGCAGAGTCTATACTCCTCAAACCTGCTCAGTGTTCACTGAACCTTTGGCAGCAAGTGTTGCGTATGAGGTGGAAATCAACACAAGCACATATTCATTCACACATGACCATATCTACAGAGGGATGAAAAGAAAAATGAAGGTGTTATTCCAAATGAAACGTTTGTGAAAGGTGCCACAGCATTCCAAGAAAGGAGAACTCCTGTGAGCTAGACTACTCCAGGAGGCACGCTAAGGAAGCGGGGAAGCAGCTCGGTCCCGCGGGGCTGGCTGGGAGGGCTTAACCAAGTAAACAGCTCTGCAAGCCTTCAATCTTCACGATCAAGTACTACACAGTGACCAACGCTACGAGGGGTGTCTGATTGGTCAGATGGCACCCTGCTGTGGGGGTGTGGGGAAGCAGCTTTTGGCAGGAGGTCCAAGTGCAGAGACCATTAGGTGGAGGAGGGCAGCCGCAGTACCTCTGGGGTGGGAGATGAGAAGGGGGGCTGGAGTCCTCAGGAGCAAGGCTGGGCAGTAGGAAATTCAGGCTACTGCAGCCTCAGAGCTAGGGGCAAGTTTACAGTTAGCAGTATCTTGTCTCTGAACAATCTTTACTTGCAAAGGGCCAAGAATTGCCTCAGGGTCTGGAAGGACAGTTTGAGATTAGAAGTCTGAAAAGAAGAGCCAGGCTGGTCTTCCCAGGAGAAGGAGAAAGGTCAGCGGTGGCCTCTTCCTAGGGAAAGCAGAAGGCGAGCAAACTTGCTGAGCAGAGTCTGGGGATGTGGAGGGATAAGAAGCCGCACACAAAGGGCTAGCCCAGTCCTTGCACGGGGATCCAGAGCACACAGAGGCTGCGGGGCTTTGGAGCGTGAAGGCCTGGGTTCAAATTTCAGTTTGGCAAATTGCCTACAGGAGTAGCTTCACCGGGCTTAGTAATCAGCAACAACAGAGTTCTCGTTCGCTGAGTTATTTTAACCCAGCAATCCTGTGAGAAGCCACTATTTTCGCATACCTGATCACTCTGCATATTGCAGATGGAAACTGAGACATGGAGAGGTTAAGCCACTTGTGAAAGGCTGGAGGCTTCTAGGTTCTGTACCTTGATACACTGTGCACCACACAATTAGTAAAGCACAGAACAACAGTATCAATACCTTTCAGAGTTACAGTGCCCATGGGGAACCCTCAGTGGATGCCCGAAACTACCTACAGTAAAGAACTCTATACAAGCCATGTTCCTGGATTTTTTTTTTTTTTTTTTTTTTTTTTTAGCGACTGGCCAGCCATGTCACTGTGGACATGTGGAAACGGGAGCCCAAAGCAAAGGAAGGACTTGTCTACACTCACTCAGAGAAGAGCTGGGGAGGACCCGATTTGTTCTCCCATGCTCCAGAATCTTGAGCACATGGGTTAATCTTGCTGTGCCCAGGTCTCTCCTGTGTGACGTAAGGGGCCATTGGGAGACTTTTGGGATAAATGTGTGTGTGTGTGTGTGTGTGTGTGTGTGTGTGTGTGTGTGTGTGTGTTATCAGGCTTTATACCTGGAACACAGGAAGTCCAGAAGATAGGTAAGTGTGGGAATTTTCAGATCATTACACAATTTTACCACCAGGAGAGAAACCCCTTTCTTCCCAAGCGAAGAATATAGGTGGCAATTTGGAGACCACGGAGCCCTAGCCTGGCCCCAACCAAATTCCATCTAGGCCACATTGAGGAAGGGCTTTCCTAGGCCAATCATGTCTTTCTTTGTGTTTCTCCAGTGGACCCTGACCAGACAACTACTCATCGATCCTCCCCAGCCCTGGCCCTCTGGATAAAGCCTTTGTATTTCCTCCTCCGAGAAGCCCTTGTTTGTGATGGCCGGCACCCCCAGCTGGCAAGATGTGCTGCTCTCCTCGGCCTGTGGAAGTGGGATAAAGACAGGCCTGTGTTGTGGCCAAGCTCTGGCCCCACCCCGGAACTTCTAGAGAGGTGTGCTTCAGTGAAAGGGACAATGATGTGTGGCCCTTCCCTCTGCCAGCAGCAGTCCCCATCCGGCCGTGGATTAAAGGACCTGGGTAACTGCCCAGGCGGAATAAAGCCGGCAAACATCCTGGGGATGTGCCTCTCATTGGCAAGAAGACAGGAGCGAGGGTGAGAGAGTGACAGCCTGGGTCTCTGAGCTTTTCCTACCTAAGTCTGAACACATGCACGCGCACACATACCAAGTCCAGGTGCCAGCACTGCTGGCTGTGTGCTCTGAACATGATTCTGTAATGATGAGCTGACAGTAACACTATCTTCCTGGAGCAGGGAGGGGCACCACAGCGCAGGTCTCCCAGAGGTTGCACAGTGCTTGCATGCACTGGTGCCCAGTGCCATCATCAATGGCACATATGTTAAACAATCAGATAGCTATCTCTTGAGCAAGACACCTCTCATACTCCAGACCTAGTTGGTTAGATTCCACAGCCGTAAGTCCTTGACTCCTCTGTGTCCTTCTTACATTTTTTTTTCATTTTATAAATATTTTTATTTATTTGCAAGCACAGAGAGAGAGAAGAGAAACAGTGCACCAAGGCCTCCAGCTGCTGCAAATGGACTCCAGATACATGCGCCCGTTTTTTGTATCTGGTTTTACGTGCGAACTGGGGGACTGAACTGAGGTTAGGCTTTGCAGGCAAGTTCCTTAACCGCTGAGCCATCTCTCCAGCCCCTTCTCAGCTCTTCACAATGCCTGACAGCCTTTACCTGGGGATAGTGAGTACTACCAGGGCAAGGACCAAGACTGGATCACTGTAGGGTCCCCACTGGACAGTGGCCAGAATCAGAATTACTCCTGACCTATAATAAGGATACTGAATACAAACACAGAGTGTGGTGGCTGCATGCCTGTAATTCACATGCTGGGAGGTTGGGACAGGACAATTGTCAGTTTAGAGTCACTCTGGGCTACACAGC
The DNA here is from genome assembly GCA_036365145.1 of Orientallactaga sibirica. NCBI lineage: Eukaryota > Metazoa > Chordata > Mammalia > Rodentia > Dipodidae > Orientallactaga > Orientallactaga sibirica. Next base: position 3,532,910 of record JAEOAD010000194.1, read on the forward strand.
AAGTTCTCAATCGGACCTACTGGGTGTCTCAGAGAATGAAAAACCAAACTAAACAAAAAGGTTGTCAGATTCCACCCAGACTCTGAAACACTCTTACCCTGACGTGGGAAGTAGGGAGAAAGGAGAACACACAGGCATTGAGTTACGGTAAGAGCTGCAACATGGCACTACGTTGGTGGGAGCCCACAAACAGGTCCCAGGTGAACAGGCAAGGCCTTTACACTCAAACTAGCATCTCAGAGAAGGAGAAAGAAGATGCGGGAGCACCAGCCCCACTGTGGTGGGGAGGGTGGGCAGGGGTACTGGGGAAGGGTGCCCTCTGGGCCTGGTGGACTGACCAAGCAGCTCTGGAGGGAGGAGCTGCCTCCCAGCTGGGGTTGAGCCTGGAAGACCCAGAACTCCAGCATCACAGAAAGCAGCCCTAGTGCTCCAACGTCAGTGGAGGAAGATGCACAGAGCCTGACGTTGGCCTGTGGCAAAGATCCGTGACACTTAGTAGGTGAGGGGCACTGCCAATGCCTGGGAGGTGATTTCTAGGGAAGGCCCTCCCCAAAAGAGGGCAGAGTCTAAAAGGCATGTAAGTTCAATGTTACAGATTCAGGATGGTATTTTTAAACAACAAATTATTCATTAAAGAGAAAGAGCAGAGAGAGACAGAATGGGTGTGTGAGGGCCTCCAGACGCATGCACCACATTGTGCATCTGGGTTTATGTGAGTATTGAGGAATCAAACTTGAATCCTTAGGCTTTGCAGTTAAGTGCCTTAACTGCTAAGCCATCTCTCCAGGCCAGTATGATTTTTTTTTTAATGATTAGGGAAGCTGCTGCCTGGCTCAGCTCAGTTTTTCTACCTGACTGGCCCTGAGACTTAAGAGACCTTCAGAATATCTGTTGGAGTCCCAACATCCAGGTAGGCACTTCAAAGGGGGAGAAACACCAGGCCTGACACTGGCCAAATGACACTCCTCAAATCACTGTACACAGAACCAAGTGTCCTTTGTCACATTAAAAAATAAGGCTGGTGGGGCTGAAGAGATGGTTCAGCAGTTAAAGATGCTTGCTTGCAAAGCCAGATGTTCTGGATTCCTCTGTACCCACAAAATGGCACAGGCATCTCCAGATTTTTTTGCAGTTTGTTTGCAGGGACAAAAGGCCCTGGCATGTCCACCCACTCTCTCTAACAACAATAACAACAATAATATATATGAAGGCTGGCAATCATTTCTAAACTGCCTCTGGTTTATGGAGTAATCTCACAGAGACAGCATACCAATTTTGGGCCCTGGGAGGTCCCTAGCTTTTACTTTTTAACTAATGCTAATTAGTTACACAGGTTTCCCTACAGTGGCTAACTGGAATTCCTCAGCTCAGAGCCAAACAAGAGGTATTCAAGCACTTTTATCAGTGAGCCATCTTCTCAGCCACTTCCAATAAGAAGTGTTCAGACACATGTATTCTCTAAGCACTCAGTCTCTCAGTAAGCATTAAGGGGATACCTACTAAGTGAAGGTCTTTGTTGTTATAGTGATCTTGTTATAAAGTGTTTTTCTGGGGGTTGAGCAGACAGCTCAGCAGTTTAAAGTACTTGCTTGCAAAGCCGGCCAGCTGGGGTTCAATTCCCCCATACCCATGTAAAGCCAGATGCACAAAGTGGGGCATAAATCTCAGGTTCATCTACAGTGGCAAGAGGCTCTGGAGTGCTATTTATCTATCTCGCAAATGCATAAACAAAAATACTAAAAGCGTCTTCTGCCTGCAAAATGCAGATCTCTAGCCTTCCGGTCCTCCCCAAATCCTTCTTTTCCCTTTGAATATCAGAAAAGGGGTCCGACTCACCTCCCGCAGCAGCGGGTTCCAAGTGGCAGAAGAGTCAAGATTGTGGTATCCCCAGCACTCCCGAGGGGCCTGCTCATCCACCCGACTGTTCTAAGATTGGGCTGCTATTCCTCTCCTCGCACCACACAGGCCTTTATCTGATGGTATGGTCTAGACCCCTCCTACTTGCTGTGGATGTTGGACTTCCATGCAGAGTGTCAGTTATGAACAATAGTGTCCTAAGAAAACTAGGCCACACAGGAGTTCCAGAAAAACATGGGGAACTCGTGAAGAACAATGCTTGGTAGTAATAATCATAATTAGCCTTTGCTGAACGTGTGCCATGGTTCAGGAACTAAGCTCTTTGTTGGCAACTTCACAGAATCCTCAAGAAGATTCCCTAGCTTAATGACTAACATTATTACCTATATAGGTGGGAAACACTGAGAATCCCCAAATTTAACTAAGTTGCAGCGTCATAGAGTAGAAGCTTAGATTCCAAATCGGGCTGTTTTAATCATGGCAAACTCAGTAACTGGCTCTTTTTTTTAATTAATGTTTTTATTTATTTATTTTGCAAGCAGAGGGAGAGAGAGAGAATGGGTATGCTCCCAGGCCTCCAGCTGCTGCAAATGAACTCCAGATGCATGCCCCACTGTGCATCTGGCTTTATGTGAGTACTGGGTCCTGAGGCTTTGCAGGCAACTGCCTTAACCACTGAGTGATCTCTCTAGCCCTCTTTAAAAAAAAAAAAAATTGTATCCATTTATTTGAGAGAAAGAGGTAGAGAGAGAGAATGCACACTTCAAATGAAAGTATGTGCCATCTTGTGCATCTGGGGCCTGGAGAATCAAACCTGGGTTCTTTGGCTTTGCAGGCAAGTGCCTTAACTGCTAAGCCATCTCTCCAGCCCATACTTCTTTCTTTTTTAAATTTTTTTTTCTTTTTTTATTTCGGAGAGAGACACAGAAAGATACAGAGAGATAGGGAGAAGAAGACAGAGATGGGCACGCTAGCAGCATCTCAGCTGCTGTAAACGAAATCCAGATGTGTGCGCACCCTTGTGGGCAAGTGCAGCATTGCGCCCTTGCGTCACTTTGCATCTGGCTAAACGTGGGACCTGGAGATTGGAACTGACATTCTTAGGCTTAGCGGGCAGGCGCCTTAACCGCTAAGCCATCTCTCCAGCCCTTCTTTCTTTTTTAAAAAAAGTTATTTATTTGCAAGGAGAGAGAGAATTGCCACACCCAGGGCCCCTAGCTGCTGCAATCAAACTCTAGGCACACGTGACACTTTGTACATCTGGTTTAACATGGGTACTGAGGAATGGAACCCAGGCTTTGCAAGCAAGCACCCTTAACTGCTGAGCCATCTCTCCATCCCCTTTATTTCTGTTTTGACAATTTTATAAATGTATTTGATCATATTTGCCCCATTTATCTTCTTTTGTCACTCTTCCCCCTCAACTGAACCCTTTCTTTTTCTCAATTAGTTTCATGTGGACTTTGATCTCTCTCTCTGTCTGTCTCTGTGAGCCACTGAGTCAGTTTAATTAGGGTTGCTAGCAAGAGCATGGCTGAGGGTTATTTACCAGCACACAGAAAATGTAGCAGTGGCTACACCCCTGCAGAAGAAGCTCCCCACTCCCACAGCAACCATTAACTGCCTAGGGAGGGATGGGGACCTCCGGATGTCCTCTGCCATCCATGATGGAATATTGATGAACCTAGTATTGTGCAGGTCTTGTGAGCTCATGAATGCAAAGGCCTCGTCATGTCTGGAAGACAGCATTCCACAGCCCTCCTTCCCATCCTCTAACTTGGACAATCTTCCAGAGCTCTCTTCTGAGATATTCTCTGAGCCTTGGAGACAGTGGTTTGCACTCACTAGCCACTTATGCTCAGCAGTGTTATTCTTCCTCCCTCCCTCCCTCCCTTCCTCCCTCCCCTTTTTCTCTCTATTTCTTTCCTTCTTTCTCTCTTTCTTTCTCTCTCTTTCTTTCTTCTCTCTCTTTCTTTCTTTCTTTCTTTCTTTCTTTCTTTCTTTCTTTCTTTCTTTTTCTGTAGGGTTTCACTCTAGTCCAGGGTGACCTGCAATTCACTATGTAGTCTCAGGATGGTCTCGAACTCATGGTGATCCTCCTACCTCTGCCTCCCAAGTGCTGGGATTAAAGGTGTGCACCACCATGCCCAGCTTTTTACTTTTTCTTTTTTTGATTTTTTTTTCTTTTATCTTGACCTGGATGTCACTATGTAGTCTCAGGATGGCCTCCAATCTCAAGGCAATCCTCCTACCTCAGCCTCCCTCTAGAGTGCTGGGATTAAAGGTGTGCACCACCGCACCCAACTCTGATGAGCTTGGAGTCTCCTCAGCTGTCACTGCTATGTGCAAAAAAAGAAGTTTCTCTGACAGAAGTTGACAGCACCACTAACTGATGGTCATAAACAGAGATAGTCAGAGATAGGCAGGTGTGTTTGTTTTCTTGATCTCTTAAAGTCATCCAAGCATGAACGTTTAACCCTTGAGAACTTATCAAACCAGTGACTCCTGGAGACAGCTCCTCATAGACCGTCAGCATCCAGCCTACTGACACTGCCCTCGTGGGTTGGTCGGATGTCTTAGCATCTGTCCAGGCAATGGATGCACAGTGTCCATCACTAACAGGGAAACAGCTAATATTCTAAAAGCGGCACAATGTCATGAAGTTGCTGAGAAAGGGACATTGAACTACTCAGACCACACTCAACGGGAAGCAGTCCCTCTGTTAGCAGCTCACCCACAAGGGTAATTAGAGATAAGAGGTCCTTCTAAGAGAAAGGATTTCAATGACATTAAGGGGTTAAAAGGCCTCTGTGAGTTCGAGGCCAGCCTGAGATTACATAGTGAATTCCAGGTCAGCCTGGGCTAGAGCGAGACCCTACCCAAAACACAAAAAAAATAAACAGAGAGAGAAAAAAAGGCCACTAGGAAAACTGCCCCCCCCAATATTTTGCAAAAATCTGGCCTCCCATCTGAAAAAGTCAAATTAGAGGGGAGGGACATCAGTTTGCTTGTAAGTTAAAATAATTATGCAATGAATAAATTAGTTGGGACATAGTTGCAACTGTTACTAATTCTTTTTAAAAATTCATTTATTTATGTGTGTGTTCATGTATGTGTGTGTATGGGTGCACACATACCACACATGCACCACTTTACATCCAGCTTGATGTGGGTGCTGAGGAAGTGAATCCAGGTGGACAGGCTTTATGAGCAAGGAAGCAACTTTAATCACTGAGCCATTTCCCAAGCTCCATTGTCACTTAAATCTTGTTTAACACTGTCATGTGCCACGTGACAATGTCACAGCCAATGGAGGGTGGCTCCCGGGGCTATAACCCCATACAGTGACCACGTGCCTGAAACACTCACGCCTAGTGGTGTTGTAGTCGTCACAACCAGGCGGCACCACACAGTTCGCAGATGTCTGTGACGGTGCCGGTATAAACATACCTACTGCCCTGCCAGTGAGCCAAAATAAACCCTGTCCTTCCATAAGCTGCTTCTGATTGGGTGTTTTGTCCCAGCAATGAGAAGGGGAGTAAGTGCTACACCAAGTGACCGCCTAGGCTGTCTACGTGTCAGCACACACTGTGATGCTCACACAGTGATGATAATTGTGTACCAACACACATCGTGAGACATTTGTCTATAAGCACAACATAACATTTCTTTTTTTTTTGCCTTGTATTTACATGTTTTTATAATTTATTTTTTTATTTATATTATTCTAATTTTACACTCATAATGGTGACTCCATTATCCTCCTCCCTGTCCTCCCTCTTCCAAAGGGACCCTCATCAATGGGGAATGTGGGTCACAACATAACATTCCTTTTTTTTTTTTTTTTTTTTTTTTTTTTTCTTTTGGTTTTTCAAAGTAGGGTCTCACTCTAGTCCAGGCTGACCTGGAATTCACTCTGTAGTCTCAGGGTGGCCTTGAACTCACGGTGATCCTCCTACTTCTGCCTCCCAAGTGGTGGAATTAAAGGCGCGCGCCACCACACCCAGCACAACATAACATTTCTTGACACAATTGTTTTTTTTTTTTTTTTTAGTTTTGTTTTCCAAAGTGATAGCTTTAATCAAATCTTTTACTCAGGATTTACTCTAAATCTCTATCTTGGTCATTTCTCTTCTAAATAAGCACTCTCTTGTGCAGGAACTCCCTGTTCTGCTTTGACAAGATGTCCCTGCCATGGAAGGCACAAACATCACTAGGGCTTGGGTAAAAACTCCACTATCAGGAGATGCTGAGTCTCCCCCTTCCATGAATTTTCCCACCTACTGTTTTATCTGATGAGCAAACTGTGCGAGGGATCCCTGTTTGCACACTGCATTTAATAGTTTACAAAGCTCTCATTGTTCGTGGTATTCCACTGAGACCCACAGGACCATATTCTGCAAGACAAGAGTTTGGCTCCCACCTTACAGATGAGAAAACTGAGCAGAGATACAAAGAACAAACTTGAGGAAACTGCCCAGTGCCAACCAAGGGCCTGCGTCTGGGCACCAGGCAGAGAGCAAAGTGTGCTTTCTGACCCATTATACCTTCCCAGGACACCTGGGATCTTTGAATCTTGGGGTTCTTACACCACTACTCCAGCCCTACACACCCAGTCTGCATTCATTTTCTTTGTATGACTCAAGCTTTCTCAATTTTTCTTCCCTTTCCCATTTGCACGAACACCGTTTGCAAGCTAGCACACATATTTTTAGGCCACTGAGTTCTTTTTAAAAGCTATTTGCAAAGTTGCCATAAGATAGTCAAACATACCTGCTTTGCTGTCAAGGAAAAGATTAAAAAGACTGACAATAAATACATTTCCACCACTGCCCTATTGTGGCAGATCTAGGTGGAAAATAACTCTCTGAAGAGCTTTGTTCAAAGGTTCAGAATCACATACCTCGGGAGTCACTGCAGTGCCTTGTGATAGCCTTATGTCAGCTACCTGGGTCCAGACCAAGCAGGGTTCGCTCATGCTTAACTGAGCAAGGAAGCAGAGCATGAATTATTAAGAAACTCCACCCATGAGGGCTGGAGAGATGGCTTAGTGGTTAAGGTGCTTGCCTACAAAGCCAAAGGACTCAGGTTTGATTCTCAGGACCCAGAGTTCATTTACAGCAGCTAGAGCCCTAGTACGCCTCTCTATCTGCCTATTTCTCTCTCCCTCTCAAATAAATAAATAAATAAATAAATAAATAAATAAATAAATAAATAAGAAATACCACCCATGAAAGTCTGAGTGGCAGGAAGTGTGTAGGGTGTCCAAGAGGTCTGAATGTCCAAGGGCTGAAAGAAATGCGTGTGAAAGCAAAAGTTCCAACTTTCTTAGTTTAAGTCAGCAAAGTCCTTTGTAAGCAGGTGTGTGGGCTGCTGTGTTAGGCAGAGGTGAGCACTGTGACCTTGGGCAAGTAACTCACCTTTGGGGGGCTCAGTTTCCCTCATCTATAAAATGGGATGATGACTTCCACCTGCTGTGAAAGTGTATGGGATAATGGGGACACAACACAACACCTGCCTCATGGTAAAGATCAAATTGGGGGTGCTTAAAGGCGCTTGCTTGCAAAGCCTGATGGCCCAGATGCAATTCCCCAGTACCCATGAAAAGCCAGATGAACAAAGTGGCACATGCGCCTGGAGTTTGTTTGCAGTGGCAAGAGGCCCTGGCCCACCCATACACATAACTCTCTCTCTCTTTTTCCTTGCAGATGAATAAATATATTTTAAAAATTATTGCCTATAGTTTGTGCAAATGGGAAAGGGAAGAAAAATGGGGAAAACTTGAGTTATACAATGGAAATGAATGCAGACTCCTGGGCGTGTAGGGCTGGAGTGGTGGTGTAAGAACCCCAAGCTTCAAAGATCTTCAAAGAAGGTATTTAAAGAAAAAAAAAAAAAAAGAAGCCGGGCGTGGTGGCGCATGCCTTTAATCCCAGCACTCGGGAGGCAGAGGTAGGAGGATCGAGGAGAGTTCGAGGCCACCCTGAGACTACATAGTTAATTCCAGGTCAGCCTGGACTAGAGTGAGATCCTGCCTCGCAAAAAAAAAAAAAAAAAAAAAAAAGAAAAAAAGAAGAAAGCACCCTTTGCTCTCTGCCTGGTGCCCAGACATGGGCCCTTGGTTGACACTGGGCAGTTAGACAAGCCCTATGGCCCAGGGGCTGGAAATGCTTAGGGATTCAATGAAATGCTCTCAAGCCATGCCCACCATGATACCCTCTAGTTCTCACTCAGGAATCCCAGATGGTTCTAGACATGTGTGGGTTTCCTTATTTGCATCTCTAAGGCAGCTCCTCATTTATCATCTGAGTGTTCTCTTTCCATGGAGCCCCTTTACCATGCAGTGTGCTCCATCTGCCCACTGTGTCCCCTCTGGGAGTTCCCTTTCCATGACTCCCCTTTACTACGTAGTCTGCTCTGCCCACTGTGTTCCTTTCCACCTTAACATCTCAGTATGTGTTCTGCTAGCCTTTAGACCACTCCAAATCACACTAGTTTCTGCTTTTCTTTTTTCTAATGTTATTTATTTGCAAGCAGAGAGGAGAAAGAATGTGCGCACCAGGGTCTCAAGCCACTGCAAACGGACTCCTGATGCATGTGCCTCTTTGTACATCTGGCTTTATGTGAGTACTGGAGAATTGAACCCAGGTTGTTATGCTTTGCAGGCAAGTGCCTTAAGTGCTAAGCCATCTCTTTAATCCCTGTTTCTGCTTTTTTTTAAACCTTATTTATTTTATTTATTGATTTGTAAGCAGAGAGAGATAGATGAGAGACAAAGAGAATAGGCATGCCAGGGCTTCTAGCCACTGCAAACAAACTCCAGACACATGTGCCACTTTGTGTACCTGGCTTTGTGTAGGTGCTGGGGAATCAAACCTAGCTTGTTAGCTTTAAGCCTTAACCACGGAGCCATCTTTCCATCCCCAGTTTCTGCTTTTATTTATTTATTTTTTTGACCCTACAGTCCTCTATGCAATCTTTAGGAATGTGTTTGCTTGAACCCTGACATCCTGAATTCAACCCTATATCCAATGCCACTGTTTATAGCTTCTGTTCATGTCTCTCTGGCCAAATGCCAGGCTCGTCGGGGCAGAGCTTGTACCCCTCACTTCTGTGATTCACCCACAGTTCCCAACATAGTGACCTGGGTCTAGTCAAGTACATGCACAGCTGCTGAGATCCCCGCACCTGCTCAGCAGTCTATCTTCCACCAACCCTTCCCTGTGCAGCTCCATCTGCTGAGATCCCCGGACCTGCTCAGCAGTCTATCTTCCATCAACCCTTCACTGTTCCGTTCCATCTGCTGAGATCCCCGCACCGGCTCAGCAGTCTATCTTCCATCAACCCTTCACTGTTCCGTTCCATCTGCTGAGATCCCCGCACCTGCTCAGCAGTCTATCTTCCACCAACCCTTCCCTGTTCAGATCCATCTGCTGAGATCCCCGCACCTGCTCAGCAGTCTATCATCCATCAACCCTTCCCTGTGCAGCTCCATCTGCTGAGATCCCCGCACCTGCTCAGCAGTCTATCATCCATCAATCCTTCCCTGTGCAGCTCCATCTGCTGAGATCCCCGCACCTGCTCAGCAGTCTACCATCCATCAACCCTTCCCTGTGCAGCTCCATCTGCTGAGATCCTGCACCTGCTCAGCAGTCTCATCCATCAACCCTTCCATCAGCTCCCCTTCACCTGTTCAGTCTATCATCCATCAATCCTTCCCAGCAGCTCCATCTGCCTGAGATGACCTGCTGCATCTACCATCCATCAACCCTTCCCCCTTCCTCTGCTGCCCACCTGCTCAGAGCCATCGTCCATCACCCTTCCTGTTCAGCCAGTAGCACATGAGCTGAGCTGTGCCCACAACTGAATCTTCCATGAGCTTTCTGAATCTTCCTATTTCTCTCCCTACCCCCATCCCGAAAGCTTTTCTCTATGTACCAGCGATGCTTGCTCCCCACTTTCCCACACTGGAACTCCAAACCAGCATCCGGGACACACGGAGCTGCTTCGTGCCATCACATGTTGGCATGTGACACAGGTTCTGCTCTGGCCAGGAACAGGAACAGAATGGCTCTAAGGAGACTGAGAGATCACAATAACTCATGATGCCTGCTGCCGAAGAGAGCAGGCTCCAAGCTTGGAAGCAAGAGGCCAGTTACCAGGAGGGCAGGAGATGAAAAGAGTCTGCCAGGTTCTGATCTGAGGCATCCTGGCTTTTGATGTAAGAGATGTGAGGACAGGATCAAACGCCAAATCTTCAGACAGGGCCAGCAGCAGTTCCTCACAGGCTCATGTATTCCTGCCTAGAGAGTGAGCTCGAGATTTCTCCGAGTCAGCCCTGGGCCTGCAACAGATGCTAAATGGCTGGCCTCTGAGGGCATACACCACCCTGCCCTGTCCCTACACTGGATGTCTTGTACCTGCCTAGGCTGTTGCCTTCCTTCCTCATCTCCACTTGGTTAGCATTAGGTATCTTGCAGCTCTCAGAGCAAATGACTCCTCTCTTAGGAAGACTTCATCCTCTCTCTTTTGTGATGATGACAAGCCCCATGGTGCACCTGCAGAACCTTGGACTTCTCCACTGTCACTGTTATTATAGCTGTCTTGGATTACTGCATGCATCATTACAGTCTAGGTCCCCCTAGAAGCGCTATGTGGCAGAAGCATGCCTGCTTTGTCACCCTGGCCTCTGGTTCCTACCCAGTAACTGCTGGGTAGATTGTGCACAGGAAGAACATGGGTGACAAACAGCCCCCGCAGCCAGTAATTGACACTGCTTGAGTGTCAATTATAGCTTTGGCTTGTTGGCTGTGTGGCCCAGGACAAAACCCTAACCTTTCTGGGCCTTAGCATATTTACTTGTAAAAATATTGATTAGGTAGCCGGGTATGGTGGTATTCACCTATAATCCCAGTACTCAAAAGGCTTAGATAGGAGAACTGATCCTATTTCAAAAAAGCCAAAAAATATCCCCAATACCCACATAAAGTCAGATGCACAAAGCGGCACATGCATTCAGAGTTCATTTGCAGTGACTGGAGGCCCTGGCATACCCATTCTCTCTCTGTTTTCTCTATCACCCTCTGTTTGCAAATAAAAACAAATAATATTTAAAAGTTATTGGAAATACCATTAAAAAAAAATGGTGTGGGGGTGGAAAGAGCTGGGGATAAGAATAATGCCTAGCAGGAACCAAAGCAAATAAAAATGTAAGGCCACTCATAAGCTTGCACATGTTATAAAAATGAGGTTTGGGCTGGAGAGATGGCTTAGCAGTTAAGGCACCTGCCTGCAAAGCCAAAGGACCCAGGTTCAATTCCCTAGGACCCATGTAAGCCAAATGCACAATGAAGCACATGCACCTGGAGTTCATTTTCAATGGCTAGAGGCCCTGGCATGCCCATTCTCTCTCTCTCTCTCATTGCAAATAAATATTTTTTTTAAAAAAGGAAACTTAGAACTGTTACCCCATAGCCCCTCCCCTGCAAATCATATAATGAAATGACATGGATGGCACACCCAAATTTTTCAAGCATTTTTTTTCAATAACTGAAATCTGGTATTGGGCATCTAAGATGTTTACATATTTTGGTTATGAATTGAACAACATTGATTGCAACTATCTCTGTGATGTGATGATTTAGATTCCTTTGGCCCAGCAGTAGGTATAGCTACAGTTATTGTATGAGGGTTTTTTTGTTGCTGTTTTTAGTTTTAGTTTTTTTGAGGTACCTTCATACTGATTTCCATCATGGCTACAGCAGCATGCAAACGTTCCCATCAACCAATGAATGAATGCCTAAGAAATATATGGTGTGTGTGTGCAATGGAGTTTAATCCAGTCATGAAGAATTTGTACTGCTACTTTCTCCATGCACAGGAGAAATGAAGTCTGAGCAGTTTGGGCAGCTTCCCCAGTCACAAACTGCCAAAGCCAGATCACAGAGACTTGAACCAACTGTGGTGGTTTGAATGTGGAGTGTTGCCCATAATCTCATGTGTTTCGAATGCTTAGTCTCCAGCTGGTGGCAATTTGGGAGGTGGAGCCTTGCTGGAGGAGGTGTGTTATACGTTACAGCCCAGCTTTCCCTTTGCCGAGTCTCAGGTTTAATTTGCTGCTTTCTGCCAGCTGCTTTGGCAAGAAGTGATGTCCAGACTCTGTTCTACCATACTCTCCCTTGCCATGCTGAGATTTCCCCCTTGAAACTGTAAACCAAAATAAACTCTTTCCTCCTATCAGCTGCTTTTGGTCAGGTGTTTGAGCCCAGCTTTGTACAAGTAACTACAGTATCAACCTAGTTTAAGGCTACTAGTATTGCATAAACTAATAATTCATTCATTCAGTCAGAAAACCTACCACATGCTCTCAGAGTCAAGGCAGGTTCTATACACACAAGAAGCACAAGCTCAGAGCCTCTGTTTGGGATCCTGAGAGGCTGGAGATCACCAGATACTGTGGTTTGTTGCTAGTGGTTTGTGAGAGACTCACATTCTTTAGCCATGCTGGAATTCACTACATAGCCCAGACTAGCCTTGACCTTCAGGTAACCATACTTCCTCGGCCTCTAAGGTAGTAGGATTATAAGCACTCCTAACTAGTACTGTCCTGGAAATTGAGAACACACTCTGGCTCTTCTATTGGACATGAAATCAGAGATGCAAAGAAGCTACTTCGGTGGTCAGTTTTTACTCTCAACTTTACTGGATTTGAAAAAACCACCATGATGCCAGGCATGTGGGCACATGCCTTTAATCCCAGCACTTGGGAGGCTGAGGTAGGAAGAATTGCTACAGAGTACCTGGCCGGCCTGAGCTAGAATGAAAGTTTAAAAAACAAAAGAAACAAAGGAAAAAGAAGCACATGAAAACATACTGGGTGTGTCTAGGAGGATGTTTCTGGAAAGTTTTCACTGAGGTGGGGTGGTCCTGAACGTAAGTGGCACCCCCACCGAGGCTGGGGTTCTAGGCTGAATAAAAAGGATAGAGTGCGGAGCACCTGTGTTCATCTCTCTTTCTGCTTCCTGGTTGGGTGTTATGTAACCAGCTGCCTCTATCCCCTGCCACCGTGCCTTCCCGCCAACAGGGACGGAACCCTCAAACTGTGAGCCAAAACAAATCCTTGCCGCCTTGCGCTGCTTTTGTCAGTTATTTTGTCACAACAGTGAGTAAGTCTCGAACACAGCTAGCTGCTCACACTGGACAGGCCTTTGAAGTCGTTCACAGCCAGGATGCACAAATGGGGTTCTGGGGAACCCACATACCCAGGTGGACTGGAGCGGCAGGAAGTGAGAACAAAAGGAGAGGCCAGCACAGGCCAAGTTCAACGGGAAGATTCCATGTGAGGACTCTCTCACTAAGACTTTAGAAAACGTCTGAGAGAGTACAAAGTCCTCATTTTGTAGATGAAGAAAGAGTGATCTGCTCTGCACGAGACAGACTCCTCTGTTCCCACAGCGAGGGCTTTGTGGGTGGATGGACTGTGCTTGAATCCTGTTTTTGCTACTTGGTTGGTTTCTCTAAGCTTCATGTTCGTCGTTGAGAATGCGGGCAATCCTAACTTCCTCATACTAGCGCGTGAGTGAGCCAATGGTCGTGATGCCTACCTAGGAGGGGGAACGTCGCCAAGCGCGGGCTGTCAGGGAACGGAGACTTGAGTGCTGTGAGATGGACCTATGTTCAAGTCCCAGCACTGGTCTCTAGGCTACGTGACCGTTCAAATCTTTGAGCTCTAATTCTTAATTCCTCCCATGTCTAATTGACGTGATAATTCTTTGCATGCAAGTGTGCTGGAGCAGACAAGTGGATGACCACTGCTTGTCATCACGGTCTCATGAGGGGCACCTGTCTTGGGATGTTCCTGCGAGTCTGGGTGGGCAGAGGTGAAGAAACTTGAGGGTGATCCTGCATGGGCAGGGGCTGGCCTGCGTGACTATGGCGTGTGACGTAGAAGCTCTCTTAAAGGAAGGGTTGCATGATTTTATTTTATCTTGAGTTTGGGGGGGGGCCAAAAAAAAAAAGGCAAGAACTTCAAGGTCAGGTTCACTTCCTGGCAGGCTCCTCCAAGGCTACAGAGAAATGTCAAGAATGCAGACTCTGGGCCCAGTTTACATTCCCACCCTCTTGGTATCCAGGATACCAGAGGGACCAGAGACATTCCACCTTCACCAATCAGCCTCCTGGGCTGCTGGGGGCGGGGCCTGCCTATTAGCTCCTGGGAAAAGCATCCGCAGACCAGAAGGGTCATTCCTTCATTCCTTGCCCCCAACATGTATATTCAGAGCTCCCTGGAGTCGAGCCAGAGCTCGCACCTCTGTAGGTTTGCAGTGAAGCTCCCAGAAAAAAACAAACAACAGACAACAAAAATTATGTGAGCAGTTCTGCAAAGCTGCTTGAACATTGGTGGGATGTGGGGGTCTCACCTACTCCTCAAGATGAGGGAAGTGGGCTGGGACTGCAGCTTGGTTGGTAAAGTGCTTCCCTAGCATTCACCAACCCTGAGTTCTAATCCCCAACAGCACAGAAAACAGTGCTATGACCATACCTTGGAATCCTAGCACGTGGGAGGTAGAGGCAGGATGGTTAGAAGTTCAAGATAAGGGCTGGAGAGATGGCTTAGCGGTTAAGGCGCTTGCCTGCAAAGCCAAAGAACCAGGTTCGATTCCCAAGGACACACGTAAACCAGATGCACAAGGGGGCACAAACGTCTGGAGTTCGTTTGCAGTGGCTAGATGCCCTGGCGCACCCATTCTCTCTCTCCCTCTCTCCCTCTCTCTGTTTCTTTCTCTCTCAAATAAAAAAATAAATAAAAATTTAGAAAAAAAAGATAAAGGCTGGAGAGATGGCTTAGCAGTTAAGGCGCTTACCCACGAAGTCTAAGGACCCAGGTTTGATTCCACAGTACCTACATAAGCCAGATACACAAGGTGGTGCATGTCTGGAGTTTGTTTTAAGTGGCTACAGGCCCTGTTATGCCAATTCTCTCCCTGTCTCTCTCAAAAATAAAGAATGAAAAATAAAGTTCAAGATAACTCTCAGCTACATAATGACGATTTGAGGGTTTTTTTTTTTTTTCTTTTTCGAGGTAGGGTCTCACTCTAGCTCAGGCTGACTTGTAAATCACTATGTAGTCTCAGAGTGGCCTCGAAATCATGGCAATCCTCCTACCTCTGCCTCCCAAGTGCTGGGATTAAAGGTATGTGCCATGCCTGGCTTTTTGGATTTTGGGTTTGTTTTTTTTTTTCCCCTTTGGTTTTGCAAGGTAGGGTCTCACTCTGGTCCAGGCTGACCTGAAATTAACTATGTAGTCTCAGGGTGGCCTCAAACTCTCAGCTATCCTTCTACCTCTGCCTCCCGAGTGCTGGGATTAAAGGCGTGCGCCACCACGCCCGGCTGGGTTTTTGTTTTTTGAAACAATATCTCATACTCACTATGTAGCCCAGGATGGACTAGAACTCACAGCAATCCTCCTGCCTCAGTCTCTTGTGTTCTGGGACTATAGATGTGAGCCACCATGCCTTGACAGGAAAGTGTATCAGCAGTTTCAAGGTCCCAAGGTGAGGGACCTGGGCTGACAAAGGAGGGAAGGGGGACTGAGGAGACTGAGGAAGAACCTGGATGCACTATCTTCTTGCCATGTCCCTCTGCCTTCTCATTCTCATTCTCTCCTTCGGGACAGGCCTGCAGCCTAGCCAATGCTGAGCAGAGCGTTTCTAGGTTGGGATGGGCTCTTAAGCAGCCTCTCAAGGTCACAGGCACACTGCCCAACATTAGGACCCCCCAAAAACCTACACCCAGCCTCAAAGCAAGTGCTCTCCAGGGAAGGGAAGCCAGAGGGCTCAAGGCACCTGGGAGACAATCTCAGGTCTAAATGTTACAGAACAGGCATTAGCAGCTGGAATGGCACACATTTTTTCTTCAGCTCCAGAGGAAGAGGAGGGTCTGTAGATTCTTGTTTGACACTATAAAAGGGGGTGTTAAAAATCCTTTGAAGGTACAAAGGAGAATAGGAGGGAGGAGAGAAGAGAGCGAGAAGACAGCTCATTCCTTAATAGTCCTTTGACACCCCAAGAGACTCATGAGTTCCTAGTCCCCTGACCATGGAGAGGCTAGCAGGCTTCACCTGGACAGACGGAGATCTAACCCTAGCTCCCTAGCACGTGGAGGCGAGGCTTGAGACACAGGTCCCCTGGCCCTGCTGACTGTCTTGCTCTAGAACACAAGGTTGATGCAGCGAGGAAGCTGCAGTTCTGACCCATGACACCCCTGCAGGGGTGGAGCGGGCACTGTGATGGGCCCAGACTGGAGAATGGCTGCATGAATCGCCCAGTTACTTCTCCAAGCTCTGCCTGCAGGGTCGGAGTGATCAGACAAGGATTGTGGGGACACCAGCTACTGCTCATAGCTTGACAACAATGAGGAGGAGCCAATTCTTCCCCAGTTTCCTACCCTGCAGAGCCCCAGACCTCCCAAATCCAAACGCTGCCTGCCAACAACCTCAGACAATTTCACTGTGTCCTTTACTTTGTCTCATGCCCCTTTGCCTCCCTACCACACCCAACATCCATCCAGCCCAGGTCCCTGATCTTGGGAACTTGAAACTGCTATACTAAGTATACTAAGTATACTAAGGCAGGAAGACCAGAGCACCCCTAAAAGGGGTATGGGGGGGATCTGATCTACTCCTCAAGATGAAGGAAGCAGGCTGGGAATGTAGCTCAGTGGGTAGAGTACTTCCCTAGCAGTCACAAGGCCCTAACTGACAGGTGAACAGAGGAAGGAGAAAAGTCAAAGGGATCTCTGTGAATGAGTGTATGTGGGGGCAGAGGGCACCTTCCTTCATCCTATCCCCTTCTAGCACAGGCCATGCACCACAGTGGGCACCATGGGTGGGAGTAACAACAGTAACCCTGAAAATGATTAGTGAACACAACGGTGAGAAAACACAATACAATTGATCCCAAAATTCTGAAGGCTTTTTTTTTTTCTTCCCACTATTTTATTATTAAGAAATCTGAGCTGGGCGTGGTGGCGCATGCCTTTAATCCCAGCACTCCGGAGGCAGAGGTAGGAGGATCACCAAGAGTTCGAGGCCACCCTGAGACTACATAGTTAATTCCAGGTCAGTCTGGACCAGAGTGAGACCCTACCTTGCAAAACCCAAAAAAAAAGAAATCTGACTTGGAGGCTGGAGGAATGGCTTAGTGGTTAAGGCATTTCCCTGCAAAGCCAGAGGACCCAGGTTCGATTCTCCAGGACCCACATTAGCCAGATGCACATGGGGACACACACATCTGGATTTCGTTTGCAGTGGCTAGAGGCCCTGGCATGCCCATTCTCTCTCTCTGTCAAATAAATAAATAATATTTTTAAAGGTTTTGTTTAATTTATTTATTTGCAAGCAGAGAGAGAGAGAGAGAATGGGCACGCCAGGGCCTCTAGCCACTGCAAATGAACTCCAGACGCATGTGCCCCTTGTGCAGCTGGCTTACATGGGTCCTGGGGAATCAAACCTGGGTCCTTTGGCTTCGCAGGCAAGCACCTTAATGGCTAAGCCATTTCTCCAGCCCCCAAATAAAATATATATATAAAAAAATCTGACTCAGGAGGCAGAGGTAGGAGGATCACCGTGAGTTCAAGGCCACCCTGAGACAACATAGTGAATTCCAGGTCAGCCTGGGCTAGAGTGAGACTCTACCTCAAAAAAAGAAAAAGAAAAAGAAAAAAGAAATCTGAGCTTGGGAGAAGGAAACTGCCTTATCAGTGATGTTCCTCCATAGAATGCCCCATGGATTTCTCCCAAGGGGTGTTCTTAGACCTTCTTCTGAAATTCAAAATACTTGTGCTCAGTGGTGAAGGCATTCACCTGAAATTCAGAATGGCTTATTTTTTAATTTAATTTATTTTTTTTTAATTTGAGAAAGAGAGAGGAGCACACACAGAGAGAAAATGGACACACCAGGTCCTCCAGCCACTGCAAACGAACTCCAGACACATGCGCCACCTCATGCATCTGGGTTCTTGTGCTTTCCGGGCAAGTGTCCTAACTGCTAAACCATCTCTCCAGCCCAGAACACTTTATTTGTATTTTTGTCCTGTGTGTTTACAGTGTGGATTGTGTGTGCTGTATGCACATGTACGTGCCCCATACACTCGCCTGCGGTGGGGGGAGTCTCTCACCTGCAGTGGACCAGAGTGGAACATGGGGTGTTCCACTCCATCGCCTGGTCTTGTTTTGAGCCAGTCTCTTTTTACTGTTCCTGGAGTTTGTGGATGTCTGCTCCCCTGCAGCGCTTGGGTGGCAGGACCACTGGGGCATGCTTGAGTAGGAAGTGCACTTATTGAGTGAGCCATGGTCCAATCCCAAAAACCCTCCATTCCATGAGTTACACTGACGCACCCCTGAGTGTACTGAGATGAGTGGAAATCTTGTTTTTAGTCATCTTTTTTAGAATTTACATTTTTTTTAACCAAAGCCAAAGCTTTTAATCAAGATTGCTTTGTGCTGTTTCATTTCCCCTCGGTTTATCCCTTCTGTCCTTTTAATTACTGTTTTTTACCATGTTCCTACCATTTGCATATACTAACTTCTCCACCAAATGAGAAAGCAAGGGGGCTTCCTGAACCTGCCTTTTCCAGCGGGTGCAAGAATTTGCAGAACATGGTGGACAGATTCTAATTCCAGATTCATTAGCATGGCTCATTAACTGATAAAAGCCTCTACTTCCCTCCTCCCAACCCTTTCCCTCAAATACCCAAAACAGCAGATTAAGTTTTAACTCTGGCTGGCGGGACACCTGCTTCAAAAATTCCTCATCTCCACCCCCACCTCCCAGGATTTACAACACACAAGTAAACATTGACACTGGTTAAGATTTACTAAAAGGAAGTGTGGCCTGGAACACTGCCTTTGAAGTTCTGCCTAAGCCTTTGGAAACATAAGCTCACACGGGAAGAGAAAACCTCTAAGCCACCTAGGGGAAGGCCAGCACCAGCGTGGGCTCAGCTAGTCAAGGCTGTCTCTCTTCTTCTCTTGGGCTTCAAGGCCAGGAGACATAAAATCATGAGCCAGACTCGCTCTAGGCAAACAGAGCTGTCAGCAATGGAATCACGTGGCATCCTGGGTACCCTCCTCTTGGATAAGGCTTTCTTTTTTTTGTTTTTAAATTAAATTAAATTTATTGATTTATTTGCACGCAGAGAGAGACAGAAGAGAGAGAGAAAAACACAGAGAAGAGAAAGAGACAGAGAATGGGTACACCAGGACCTCTAGTTACTGCAAACAAACTCCATCACTTTGCGCATCTGGCTTTACGTGGGTACTAGGGGATCGAACCCAGGTCATTAGGTTTTGCAGATAAGTGCCCTACCCACTGAGCAATCTCTCCAGCCCTCGGCAAGACCCGCTCACTAGGAGCATGGTGTCCACACAGAGGTGATTTTCTCAGGGAGGCATGAACGCTTTCCTGTAGGTGGGGTGGCAGGGCACAGCCAGCCCATGGTGTATGCTGGCTAAACTATGGGGTAACAGATGCCAGGGCAAATGGAATCACCAGGCCAAAGGGCATGCAAGTACTTATGAGTGAAACTATTCCCTTACATTCAGCCCAAGATAGCTGGTGCACGCCAAAGGAAATGCTCTTCTAATCCAAGGTGGCATTGGGGTTGGCATCCAGTCGACTCCTGAGGGTCAGCACCCCAATCAGCCAGCACTGTACTGCCAAAGACCAGCTGAGAGGGAGTCAGGCAGCTTTGTTAGGCAGTTTAGGGTGACTGGATCCCAAAAGTAAAAAGAAGTCAGCTAGGCTTGGTGGCACAGGCCTTTAATCCAGAGGTAGGAGGAATGCCCTGAGTTCAAGGCCACCCTGAGACTACATAGTTAATTCCAGGTCAGCCTGAGCTAGAGTGAGACCCTACCTCAAAAACCAATAAACAAGTTAAAAAAAAAAAAAAAAAGGCAACCACTGGGCCTTAGATGGCTGGACCTTAGCTTAAGAGTCTGGCCAGTAACAATAGCTAAACAAGAAATGACATCTTCAGTGGAGTGTTCAGCACTGAGACATCTCTAGTACACCCTCCAAGGCTGAGAAGGAATGTAAGGGCCAAAGGAAGGAGAGAAGTGTTTTGCAATACTGTCTTCCAGACAAAGTGATCAGAGCATTCGTGACCTCACAATAGCTGATGCTACATACAAAAGACCTGCATAGTAAGGGGGGGGGAATGGATGACATCAGTAGCCAGGTGCACCTTTAATCTCAGCACTCAGGAGGTAGAGGTAGGAGGATCACTGTGAGTTCAAGGCCAGCCTGGGAGTACAGAGTGAGTTCCAGGTCAGCCTGGGCTCCAGTGAACCCTGGGGAGGTGGGAGGATGACATCCAAACAGAAGAGAGTAGGCGGGTGTGGTGGTGCACGCCTTTAATCCCAGCACTCAGGAGGCTGACATAGGAGGACCACCGTGAGTTCAAGGCCACCCTGAGACTACATAGTGAATTCCAGGTCAGCCTGGACTAGAGCAAGACCCTACCTCAAAAAACAAAACAAAACATAAAGGACAGAGGCCAGTTAGAAAGAAGGAACTCTCAGTGAAAGGGGGACAAGGGACAAAGAAGAGTGTGGGAGATTATGCAAGCAGGGCAGGCAGCTAGAGATGGCTCAGCAGTTAAGGCACTTGCCTGCAAAGCATAATGACCAGGGTTCAATTCCCCAGTACCCACATAAAGCCAGATGCAGAAAATGGGGCATGCATCTGCAGTTTGCTTGCAGGGGCTAGAGGCCCTGGTGCGCCCATTCTCTCCCCCGCCCCCATCTCTCCTTGCAAATAAAAAATAAAATAAAATAAACTGTGGTTTAAAAAAAATAGCGTAATGCTCTGCCAGGCCAACACATTCTTCCCAGAAGCCACCTCTTCCTCTTCCAGGAAGCTTTTCCTTTTTACCACCTGG
Organism: Orientallactaga sibirica; assembly: GCA_036365145.1. Lineage (NCBI taxonomy): Eukaryota > Metazoa > Chordata > Mammalia > Rodentia > Dipodidae > Orientallactaga > Orientallactaga sibirica. Next base: position 3,553,706 of record JAEOAD010000194.1, read on the forward strand.
AACTGACTGGACTCCTTTCAGCATCTTAAAAGACAGAAACCAGCCAGAAGATGGTTCTCCTGTGTCCTAGTACAGAATTCCCATTGGCCAACACTGACTCCCCATCCACCACTCTAGGACCCCAGCTTTCTCTGGCATCAGCCACACGTCCAGGCTGGCATCTCATGTGAGCTAGGAACTTTCCAGAGGAAAATCTTCAAGGCAAGAAAACCTAGAGGTGAGGGTAAGCTCTGAATGCTATTTGTAAGGCTCCTATCTGAGAGCCCCAAGCCAGGACCTGCCATCTTAGGGCCCATTTGTAGGACTCGGCTAGTCTTTATTTATTTGCAAGCAAAGAGAGATAGAAGAGAAACTGAGAGAATTAGTGCACCAGGGCCTCTAGCCACTGCAAAGGAACTCCAGATACATGTGACACTTGGTGCATCTGGCTTTACGTGGGTACTGAGGAAGTGAACCTGGGTTGTTAGACTTGGTAACCAGGTGCCTTAACTGCTGAGCCATCTCTCCAGCCCCTCAGCTAGTCATAATGCTAAGTACAGGCTGAGCCACAGTTCAGCTCCTCCACCTGCTTTATCTTTGCAGTGACTGGAAAGGGAGGAGCCTGGGACTGGAATGAGGAAGTGGAGTTATCATTCCACTCTGGCATGAGAGGCCACTCGACTGGATCCTGTCACTTACTCAGACCATTGAATTCAGCTATTTGGCACCTGCACAGGCAGAACTGGTCTTTTTTGTTTGTTTTTTTTTTTCTTTTACAATTTCATCCATGTATATAACATATAATGTATTTTGATCATGTCCATCCCACGTTACCCTCTCTTCTCCCCCTCCCACTCCCACTAAACCTCTTCTCAACTTAATTCCCTTCCTGCTTTCACGGTGTAAAATTACTAACTTATTTTGTGACCCACTGAGTTAAGCTAGGTGTGTTTGCATGAGCATGGGTAAAAGTTACTTCAACTCTCTTATAAGCAACCTATATATTTTATTCTTTTTTTTTTTTTTTTTTCCAAACTGACAATATCAGCCTTGCCTTTGTTTTGTTTTAATGCAGCATTGGGAATCAAATCAAGGGCCTTTGCCACTGAGCTACATCGCCAACTGTGGTGTGTTCCACACTCGCCCCCAGCTGGTGGCAGTTTGGGAAGAGGTGTGTTGTTGGGGTGGGCTTTGTTTTTGACCTGTTGGAGCAACAAGTGATGTCCAGCCTCCACTCGTACCATGCCATCATGAAGCTTCCCCTTAAGACTTAGCCAGCTTTCCTCCCAGAAGCTGCTTCTGGTCAGGTGATCTGACCCAGAAATAAGAAGATAATAGTTACACTAAGCCTTTACAGAAAAAGGTTTTCTAATCCCTTGTCTAGTATAACAATTCTCAAACCTCTGGTCTCAAGATACCAGTGCATTCTTCGTCGAGGACCCTAAGAACTTTTGCTCATGAAGGTTCTTATTGATCCAGATTATCACATAGTGATGGAAAACAAGTCTATTTAAATATACTTCTTGTTTTTTTTTTAAAAAAAAAACAGATCAATTGCATGTTAACAAAAACCATGTTTTTATAATTTCCCATCCTCTCCAAAATGAATCAAGGGGTAGCATTTTTGCAAATCTGCAATGTACAGTGTAAGAGAAGAGAGCTAAATTCTCAGAGATGCTTTACATCTACCTGTTGCAAAGCCACATGCCCTGGACTCTGCAAAACTCTACTGTGCTCTCCTGAGAGGCCTGGAGTACCAGAGGCAAAGAATTTCTTAGTATTATGGTGGTGCTTTGGCCTTGTAGACCTGAGAGGTTCCTGGGGCCTTCCACGACCACACTTTGAGAATTCCTGGTCTAAAAGGCCATGACACCAAAACACTGTGAGCTATTACTCCTCGTTACCGGTGAGTACTCAATTTAAAGGACAGCTATGGCCTGTGAGAGCCTGTCACATGAACCTTGGCCCCTCTCAGGAAGCTCCTGAGCAGCAGACTTTTAAACTGGGACTGGAGGGAGGTTAACCAGAAGACAGAGGAGAGAGTGTAAGTTCTCCCTTCCTTTAGCACATCTGTTCTTTGGGTCTTTCTAAGGATGCTGGGCTGGTTTGAAAGAAGATATGGATTCCTTTCTCCCTTGATGTCTTCCTTAGGTGATGTTGTAGATAGCTCCATGCTGTTGGGATGAACTTCCAAACAGACACAGTGTACTGAGAGGAAGGGATTGATTTGAAGCTTATAGATTCAGGGGAAGTTCCATTGATGGCAGAAAAAGCTGGCCCCCTGTCATAGATCCAAGCAGAGAGAAACCACCATCAAACACCAGCACCAAAGCACCACAAGCAAGAGCAAAACCTGCAACAACAACATCAAAAAAAAAAAAAAAAAAAAAACCCAGCAGGGAACCCAGGCAGAGCTCAAGCACTCTGCATACCTTTCTTTAAGCTGGAATCAGATCCACCCCCAAGCACACCATTGGGCTGGACCTCAGGATCTGCCCCCAGTGACACCTTGTCTAGGTAGGCTGCTGGAAATCCAAGTTACAAGCTTTAGTAAAACTCCTGAGTCTATTGGGGACATACATTCAAAGTACCATAGGGGGGAAGGATTGAGTCAGGAATGTTTAGAAGCAACTCAAGTGACCTTATGGTGCAACAGTAGCACCTCTGGTTCCAGAGGCAACCCCAGTGAAGGACACCCCTGGAATGACAGTGACACCCACCAGAGAGGCGGTGTGAGCTGAGACTCAGGGGACAAGGCCAGAGGACAGTTGCAAAGTGTACTATGAAAACCTGTTACCACACATACCCTTAGCTAACTGTCACCACACACACCCTTAGCTAACTGTCTACAGGCCACAAGCAGCCATCTCCTCTCCAGCTGGTCATGGTGGAAGGGACTATGGCAACCACCTTTGCACTCTACTCCCAGGCCTAGTTCCACTTTTAGGTTGCCAGTCTCAGGAGGATCTCTACATTTCTCCCAGACACACTCACCCCGAGGCATGAAAGCATACTAGATTCTAGCCACCATCTCTTCAACCTTGCGAGCTTTTTGTTACCTTGAAAAAGACAGGGCGGAGTAGAAATCAGGTGATGGATGGCAGTAGTTTCCACTCTGATCACTGAACATAGTATGAGTCTCACACCGTTCTAGGACGTAAGCTTTTTCCATTTGCAAACTCTTTTCACCTGAGATCATTTTAGAAGACTCTGGGGACTGGAGAGGTGGATCAGCAATTAAGGCACTTGCCTGCAGAGCCTAACGACCAGAGTTCAATTCCCCAGTGCCCACATAAAGCCAGAGGCACACAGTGGCACCTGCACCTGGAGTTTGTCTGCAGTAGCTAAAGGCCCTAGCATGCCCATTCATTCTCATTCTCTCTCACTCTTTGCCAGGTGTGGCGGTGCACACCTTTAACGCCAGCACTCAAGGAAGTAGAGTAGGAGGATTGCTGTGAATTCGAGGCCAGCCTGAGACTACGTATTGAATATATAGAACAAGACCCTGCCTAGAAAAACAGAAAGAAAAAAAAAATTTTAAGTGGCAGAAGTATGTTTAGGGCCATTTTTTAAATTGTTGGAAGTTGTACCCTGATCCCAAACCAAAAGGAGGATCACCATGAAAATTCATTTAATAATTTGTTCTGAAATTCAAGTCACCACCTCAAGCAATTTGAACATTCTAACAACCTAACACAAAAAGGCGTACTAACACTAACTTGATTCTTGCATGCTGAAGAATGACAGTAGTAAAGTATCGCCTTTATTTTCCACAATGAAACCACTGTTTCTATAAAAGCAGACAACTTTGTATGTGGAATAAAAATACTACAATTCCTAAGAGATCAGTGTCAAAGCTGAGTTGAGCAGTTTCCAGGCAATGTCTGCTGAAGCGACATCGCACAGCATGCTAACATGCGCCCTGTAAAGTACTCACGTGTGGTACCAAGGCGACAGTGAAGTCGGGCGTGCAACATGGACCAGCGCTGCCAGAAATACTCCAGACTCATAGATGCTTTTGAATTTCAATTAACTTTTGGTCACTAAGAATTTAGAAATGTTTTTATTGTTGCCAACACTCTTGTGACCTCCCATTCAGTGATACCATCCCACATAGGGTTGTGACCCACTAAGAAGCTGAGATGGGCTGGAGAGATTGTTTAGCAGTTAAGGTGCTTGCCTACAAAGCCTAAGGACCTAGGTTTGATCCCCCAGTATCCACCTAAGCCAGATGCACAAGGTGGTATATGTGTCTGAAGTTTGTCTATAGTGGCTGAGACCTTGACATGTCCATTCTTTATGTATGTATGTATGTATGTATGTATGTATGTATGTATGTATGTATGTATATATGCCTCTTTCTATCTCATACAAATAAATAAGTAAATAAAATAAATGTAAAAAAAAAAGATTTTTTTTTTTCGTTTTTTGAAGTAGGGTCTCACTCTAGCTCAGGCTGACCTGGAATTCACTGTGTATTCTCAGAATGGCTTTGAACTCATGGCAATCCTCCTACCTCTGCCTCCCAAGTGCTGGGATTAAAGGCATGTGCCACCACACCCGGCAAGATTTTTTTTTAAAGAAGAACTTATGTTCTCTAGGACTCATTTGTTCTAAGTCACGGAGTCCCGCCAGTTCACTTCTTATGCCATTTCACAGATGGGAAGATAAAGAATAGAGCAGGCTGGTAAATGACTGTGGGGAAGAAGTGAGTAAAGAAGAACCAGGGCTAGAGAGATGGCTTAATGGTTAAGGCATGTGCCTACGAAGCCAAATTCCTCAGGACCCATGAAAGCCAAATGCACAAGGAGTACATGCGTCTGGAGTTCATTTGCAGTGACTGGAGGCCCTGGCATGCCCATTCTCTCTCAGCCAATCTCTCTTCTTTCTCTCTCTGCTTGCAAATAAATAAATAAATTTTTAAAAAGAGTAGAACCAAGATGAAAACGGGGCAGTGTGGCTTCTATGAGTCAACTGCCTGAACATCTCCCAAAAGAATGCCTGAATGGATGCTCACAATTCCAGTTGTTAAGAGAAATGCACAACCAAATTGGATGTGGTAGTGACACCTTTAATCCCAGCACACAGAAGGCTAAGGTAGGAGGGGTCAAAACCAGTTTGGCCTAGAGTGAGACCCCCACCTCAAAACTGAAAAATAAAATCTAAATCACCTAGAGCTGGGCGTGGTAGTGCATGCCTTTAATCCCAGCACTTTCATTCGCAGGCAGAGAAAGGAGGATCTGTGAGTTTAAGGCCAGCCTAAGACTACATAATGAGTTCCAGGTCAGCCAGGGCTAGAGCAAGACCCTATCTTGAAACAAACAAACAAACAAAAAAAAACACTGAGAGAGTGAAGGTGTAAAATGTGGAATGTCCTCGAGCCAGTCAGGGAGATTCTGGTTTTTCTCCTTATCTCTTTCCCCTTACACCTCAAGAGGAAGTGACTAGGTGCCTCGGATTTGATCCCTTTCTTAGAAGAGAAAAGAATGTAGAGGATTACTACTCCCTCTTCCTGAAAACCTGGAAGCATCTAGACACCTCCATCCAAGGCTTGACTATCCAGTCCACCCCATGCAGTGGTCTCCCATGAAGACCACCATCTTGGGCTGAGGAGATGGCTCAGCAGTTAAAAGGACTTGCTTGAAAAGCCTGCTAGCCCAGGCTTGATTCCCCAGTACCCACGTAAAGCCAAATGCACAAAGTAGCACGTGCACCTGGATTTTGTTGGCAAAAGTCCCTGATATGCCCATTATTCTCTCTCTCCTTTCAAATAACTTTAAAAAAAAAAAAAGGACCCCAGCCAAGGTGGTACACACCTTTAATCCCAGCACTTGGGAGGCAGAGGTAGGAGGATCACTGTGAGTTCAAGGCCACCCTGAGAATACATAGTGAACTTCAGGTCAGCTGAGCTAAAGTGACACCCTAACTCGAAAAAAAAAACAAAACAGAAAAAAGAAAAGAAAAGAAAAAAAAAGAAAAGAAAAGAAAAAAAGCAAAACCCCAATCTGGGTCTGTGGGTAGGCTTTTTCCTTTCTAGAAACCTCCTCCTGCTTACAGGAGCTCTGTCTTCTTTCCTTCTCCTAAGCTCTTTAAAACTCTATCTCTGTAAACTCTAGGCTCAATAATAAAATATTTCTAAACTTTATCTTTTGGTCTGTGGGTTACATTTGTCAAAATTCCCAAAACAAAAACCCAGAAGGCACTTAATTCAGTGGAAGCTTTGTGTGACCGTTTCAGTGTCCAGCGCCCTGGCTCCCATCAAAAGCTAGAAAGGCTCCAATGCCCTCAACATAAGGTATCACTTCAGACTCATTTGGATGACGACTAAAGCTATAGGAAACCAGTGTCAACAAGAATCTGCAGAAAATGGAAGCTTTGTCCACTGCTGGCGGGAATCTGAAATGGTGAAGGCACTATGAAAAACTACGGTAAGATAAAATGGCCAAACTATGGTTATAATAAAATAGCCAAAATAAAATGACTATGGGACCTATGATTTCTGCTTCTGGGTCTATACCTGCAGGAACTGAAAACAAGGATATGAGCAGATATCTGTACACCATGGCTGCAGTGGCGTTAGTCACAAAAACCACAAGGTCGGGGATGGAGAGGCGACTCTGTGGTTAAGGTGCTTGCCTGCAAAGCCTAACAACCAGGGTTTAGTTCTCCACTACCCACATAAAGCTAGATGTACAAAGTGGTGCATGCATCCGGAATTCATTTGCAGCATAAATTCATTCTTATTCTCTTCCCCCACATCTCTTTCTCAAATAAATAGCCAGGTGTGGTAGTACACAGCTTTAATCCCAGCATCAGGAGGCAGAGGTAAGAGGACCACCTGTAGTTCGAGGCCACCCTTAGACAACATGGTGAATTCCAGGTCAGCCTGGGCTATAGTGAGACCCTACCTCAAAAAACAAAAAACAAAAAACAACAACAAATCAAGTAAATAAATAAAAATGTTAAAATTTTCTGTCATGTCTTACAATTAGAAATAATTTAGCATTTTTAAAACATAAACTACAAAGGCACCTGGGTATTAAGACTCAGCACCTTTATTATTGTAATTTCTGTAATGTCAAGTAACAATCTAATGAAAATAATCAGGGCTGAGGGGGGCACTGCAAGCAAATGGGACATTCCTTGGACCCCATATCAAGCCAAAACGGTGAGTCTTCCTTTTTTCCTTTCCTTTTTTCCCTTCCTCCCACTTTTATTGAGGTAAGGTCTTACTATGTAGCCCACCTTAAACTTGTACCAATTCCCGTTTCTGCCTCTAGAATGCTACAATTACAGTCATTAGCTAATGGGTCCTAGTTGAACTATAGATTTCCGATTGGATATTGAAAATCACCCTCTGATAAGGAGAACAGGAACAAAAGACCAGTCAGCTCGGGGCGTGTAGATTAGAAGCTGGGTTATGCAGTGCGTGGGGCCCACAATAGTTACTGCACCTACTGCACATAGTCCTGCCTGTAGAGGTGTTTTCACGAGTGGGCATTTTTATGATATCACCAGGCAATTGCATTGCATTATTAATGCTTCATTCAACTCAGGATGACTCTAACCCAGTGCCTCTGAATGAAAATGAAAACATCTGGGAGGATTTTTTTTCCCAAAGCCATTAGCAATGATCTCCGAGCTGGCACTGGCCTCTGCTGGCTATGCACCCGCTGCTATCTCTCCAGTGAGCTGAGACGGTGGGCTCTGCATGTTCACTTCCACACAGCTAGAGTCCCGGAAGTGCATGTGAGGAGGCGGGGCAGGGGAGGCCCAGGCTCTGGCCCTGCAGGTCACATTGCCCCCTCATGGGCCACCTGCTGTCCTCACCACTCAGCAGAGTGGGATCCAGGAAGGAGGCAGGAACTTCCTCCAAGGCCTGAATTCCAGCCCCTCACCCGGGAGAGTGTGAGAGCTTAACAAATCTCCATTCAGGGCACACAGAGGAAGGCTCAGAAAAATGGCAGGGAACTCAATGGGGTTTCGTGACGTTCCCGGGACCACATGCCAAGGACTCGGAGGAGACAACACAGTATGGTTAAATACTTGGGCAGGCAGCTCTAGACTGAAACTTTAGCCTCTTGCCAACTTGCTGTGTGACCTTAGTAAGTTCCTAAACCTTTCTGGGCCTCAGCGTTGTCACTACCCTCAGCCAAAGGTTTCCATAGCAGCCAACAAGGATTTTTAAACTTTCCTATGACTACATTATTTTTATTTTTATTTATTAGAAAGCAAGAGAGAGGTAGATAAAAAGAGAGAGAGAGAATGGGCATGCCAGGGCCTCTCGCCACTGCAAACAAATTCCAGACGCATGCACCACCTTGTGCATCTGGCTTTATGTGGGTACTGGGGAATTGAACCTGGGTCCTTAGGCTTTGCAGGTAAGCATCTTAACTGCTAAAGAATCTCTTCGGCCCCATTTGGTAAGTTTTAACCAACGGTAACATTATATTCTCTTCCAACCGAAGGCCAAGTATAATTAGGGGAGAACAGGTGAAGGTTCAGGAATAACACCCTCATGAAAATAAAATAGAAGCCGGGCATAATGGCGTACATCTTTAACTCCAGCACTCAGGAGGCAGAGGATGGCTGTGAGTTCGAGGCCACCCTGAGACTACATAGTGAATTCTAGGTCAGCCTGTGCCAGAGTGAGACCCTGTCTTGAAAAACAAAACAAACAAATATATATATATGAGCTGGAGAGATGGTTCAGCTGCTAAAGGCACATGCTTGCAAAGTCTGATGGCCCAGGTGCATGCATATGAAGCTTGTTTGCAGAGGCAATAGGTGCTGGTATGCCCATTCTCATCCTCTCCTCCTCTCCCCCTCTCTCTTTTTCTCTGCTTGCAAATAAACAAATATTTTTTTCAAAAAAAAAAAAACACATGAAAGAACTCAATACTTGTGTAAAGTTTTGCAATACCAGATTCTCTATATCATAGCAAAGGCCAGAAGGATTTTCATGTTGCTGTGGATGCTAAACTCAAGTTGGAGGCTCACCTCTCAGCAACTCTGCCCTCCTCTGGCTGCCTCCTTCAGCCAGTTCCCTCTTCCTTTTCCTCTGGCTGCAGGCTGACCTTCAGCCAGCCTTGAACTCACAGCGATCCTCCTCTTCCTTTTTAATGACGCGCCCCCCTCTTCCTTTTTCAATGATCAATGAAGGGAGCCTACTCTAGAGAGCAAGTCCCTTGCTGGAACCTCCTGGTTGGGGCCCCTATGATCACAGTTGCATGCAGAGTCTCATCAGGTTAGGCCTGACCTTTCCAAAGCCACCAAATTTCCTTCCCGGCCATAAGTGGGCTTGGAAAAGGCACCTGCAGAAGAAATGTGTTTTGTGTCTGGAGAGATGGCTTATCTGTTAAGGCACTCGCCTACAAAACCTAAGGACCCAGGTTCAATTCCCCAAGACCCATCTAAACCATATGCACAAAGTGGCACATGGGTCTGGAGTTCGTTTGCAGTGACTAGAGGCCTTGGCACGTCCATTATTTCTCTATCTGCCCCCTCTCAAATAAATAAATAATTTTTAAAGGATAAAATTTTTAAAAAGAAATGTATTTTGTGGGCTGGAGAGATGGCTTAGCGGTTAAACGTTTGCCTGTGAAGCCTAAGGACCCCGGTTCGAGGTTCGATTCCCCAGGACCCACGTAAGCCAGATGCACAAGGTGGCACATGCATCTGGAGTTTGTTTGCAGTGGCTGGAGGCCCTGGCACACCCATTCTCTCTCTACCTGCCTATTTCTGTATCCCTCTCTCTCTCTCTCTCTCAAATAAATAAATAATTTTGGGGGTTTTTTGTTGTTGTTGTTTTGCAAGGCAGGGTCTCACTCTGGTCCAGGCTGATGTGGAATTCACTATGTAGTCTCAGGGTGGCCTTGAACTCTCCGCATTCCTCCTACCTCTGTCTCCCAAGTGGTGGGGTTAAAGGCATGCGCCACCACACCCAGCCCCAAAAAAATTTTTTTTAAAGAGAAATGTATGTTGTTTTCAGAGCTTGGTAATTGGCAGCATTTTGGAACCCAGGTACCAGGAGCTCCTTCCACCACCATGACTAAGACAGCCTGTCTAGGCAGCTGGTAGCCTTGTCTGGTCCCTGTTGGGTCATCAGTTATTGGTTGGGCAAACAGAAATGACGAGCTTGGCAGGGAGTCACAGCAGTGAGTTACGAGTAAGCTCGGGAAAGGATTCGGGTGTTTCATAATCTGGTAGCTCCACTCTTCCACTCCTGCCTGCAGGTGGGCAAGAAGGATTGACCACTGAAGCTGCCCTGGGCATGGGCTCAGGCACCCTCCAGTCCCTTTTTCTATAACAGGGTTTATCTTTCTGACATACAGACAGGAAAGCCAGCATAGTGGCACACTCCTACAAACCTAGTACTTGGGAGGTAGGAGGCAGAAAAATCAAGTTCAAAAGAAGCCTCAGTTACATAGTGAGTTCCAGACCAGCCCTGCAACATGACCTTGTCTTAAAAATAACATGGGGGGGAGGGCCCTAGAGAGATGGTTTAGCAGTTAAGGCATTTGCCTGCAAAGCCAAAGGATCCCAGTTCGATTCTCTAGGACCCATGTAAGCCAGATGCACAAGGGGGTGCACGCATCTGGAGTTTGTTTGCAGTGGCTGCAGGCCCTAGAGTACCCATTCTCTCTCTCTTTCTCTCTCTACCTTTAATCCCAGCTCTCGGAAGGCAGAGAGGTAGGAAGATCACTGTGAGTTCGAGGCCACCCTGAGACTACATAGTGAATTTCAGGTCAGCCTGGGCTAGAGTGAGACCCTACCTGGAAAAAAAAAAAAACGAGCTCAAAAAACTAACAAAGGGAGCCCAGCGTGGTGGCACACGCCTTCAATCCCAGCACTCAGGAGGCAGAGGTAGGAGGATCACCAAGAGTTTGAGGCCAGCCTGAGAATACAGAGTGAATTACAGGTCAGCCTGGGCTAGAGTGAGACACTACCTCAAAAAAAATAAAATAAAATAAAATAACATAGGGAGCCGGGTGTGGTGGTATGCGCCTTTAATCCTAGCATTGGAGGGGTGGAGGCAGAAGATCAGGAGTTGAAGTCTATCCCCAGCTACTTAAGATCTGTCCCCTCCTAAAAAAATAAAATAAAATAAAAACATGCAAACCTGCTCATGCCTTCATGCAAATATTCCTACTCAAATTCACTAAGTCAAAAAAAGAAACACCATAAAAGTAGGAGGGAGAATAGTTGAAAAGAAGGCAGAGATTGGAGGATTACTGTGAATTCGAAGCCAGCCTGAGACTACAGAATGAGTTCCAGGTCAGCCCAGCCTGGAATGAGACCCTAATTCAAAAGCTAAAAACCAACGGATATGGTGGTACACACCTTTGATCCCAGCACTCAGAAGGTAGAGGTAGGAAGATCAATGTGAGCTGGAAGACACCCTGAGACTACATAGTGAATTCCAGGTTAGCCTGGGCTAGAGTGAGACCCTGTTTGAAAAACAAATCAAAAACAAAAAAAGAGAGAGAGAGAGAGAGAGAGAGAAAGAAAGAAAGAAGGAGGGAGGGAGGGAGGGAGGGGAAGGGAAGAAGGAAGGAAGGAAGGAAGGAAGGAAGGAAGGAAGGAAGGAAGGAAGGAAGGAGGAAGGAAAGAAATACTCCAAAAAATTATTTTAAAAATATATACGTATATGCATACATATGGGGCTGTAGATACGGCTCAGCAAGCACTTCCATTTGTCTGGAGTTTGTTGCCAGTGGCAGGAGACCTTGGAGCACCCCATACTCTTTCTATATCTGCCTGTTTTTCTCATCTCTCCCTCTCTCTCAAATAAATTTTAAGAAAAAGGGGAAGGGTGAGGGGGAAGGCTCACAGTAGAAGCCTGCAAGTGGACCCCATACAAACACAAGTGGGTCAAAGATGGCACATCTGCCAAGGAAAGTGAGCCCAGTGGAACACGGGAGTGAGGTCTCAAAGGAGACAATCTGCGGGCCAGCTAAATATGCAGATTCCCAGGAGCCTGATTCAACTCAGACTTAGAGTCTTGTGGGGAGACAAACAATCACGAGATCTGGGGACCACACTGCTATCTGTGGCTTTGATGGAATATTGGTTAATTTTCTTGGAATATTCCCAAAGGAACTTTGCACAGCTCACTCATGACTCGTTCTTCAGTCATTTTACACAGACATACAAACCAATATGAAACAAAGTGGAAATGAACCCTGGGAGGGTATTAGAAGCTTCGATTCCACCAATGGTTGAACAGACCGTCAGAGATTATTCTGGGAGGACAGAAAGGGGAAGGTGGTGGCAGCCTGGGCGTGTTATCTCAGGAATGTGTGGGGCAAGGTTCTTGCTTATGCTGACATGGTTCACAGGTGAGCCTTGCTGGGAAGGGCAGTGTACCAGTCTCTGATGGAAAAGCCCCCGGAATCTGGCCACACCTCATGCCAGGAAAGTACAGCCTGTAGTGACTCCCTATCCTCTGGTCCCCAGCCCCCCCAAGAGCCACCCTGGGGGGAGAGGGCGGAGGGGCAGGTCTCAGGCCAAGGTTTGCATGCAGGGCCACTGGCTCGCTCAACCGGCCCACACCTTACCCATTTAAGCCACTTTCCTTCTGGTCCACTGTTCTGGGGAGCCTGCCCCATATGTCTGTCCCCTTCTCGGAAGGTTACTGGAGACACCTCAGTGCTCTTGCCTTCATTTTCTAAACACTGGATTCCTGTGTTTGAGATATGTATAGTGCCTGCCTGGCTACCTCATTATATCCAACAGCCAACAAGCACAGCTCTCCCCTAAGTGTCCCCCCCCACTGACACTGTCCCCCACATGTCAAGCATCTTGGGTTGACTCTGGTACCTGCTCTGACCTTTGGCATTCAGCCCTGCTGGTCACCATGCTGTGGCCTCTTAACCTTGAATTTTCCAAGCAGGTGTGAACCCCTAATCAACTGAGTTCCATCACCCCACCCAGCTTGAATCCCTTAACCCATACAGGGCTCTGGGACTAAGCTAAAACAGCTCCTTTCCCTAGATAGCATTTATAATGGGCTGTAAAAGAGCACTGCCCACTGATATCACAGCTATGTGGCCGAGCGTCCTCAATCAGAGCTCAGTAGGCACAGGCACCCACAAAATAAGAGGCTGGACATGGGGAATGCTGCACACTGAGGGCAGCTCAGAGGCTAATGTACACACACAGCACTGGTTAAAAGTTGAATGAATTGCCCAGTGAGTATACATAGCTAAAATTTCATATCACAGCCCGTGAACATGTACAATTAATATATCAATTAAAAATTACCAAAAAAAAAAAAAGCTGGGTGTGGTGGCACATGCCTTTAATCCCAGCACTTGGGAGGCAGAGATAGGAGGATCGCCGTGAGTTTGAGGCACATAGTGAATCCCAGAGTGAGAGTCTACCTTGAAGAACCAAAAAAAAAAAAAAAAAAAAGGAAAAATGTGCTCCTGAAGTTTTGGGAAGGAATGTGCTACTAGCTCTCTGCTACATGCCTCAAAGGAAATGGTCCAGGTCCATACTCCATTCTTACCAGAACCCTTCAAAGCAGACACTAGTTTAAATGTACTAGTTCTCGGGGCTGGAGAGATAGCTTAGTGGTTAAGGTGCTTGCCAGCAAAGCCAAAAGACCCAGGTTCATTCCTCAGTACCCACATAAAGCCAGATGCACAAGGTGGCACATGTATCTGGAGTTTGTCTGCAGTGGCTAGAGGCCCAAGCATGCCTGTTCTCTCTCTCTGCCTCTTTCTCTCTCTCTTAAATAAATAAATTATTTTTAAATAAAAACTACTAGTTTGGGGGCTGGGAATATAAATAAGTTGGTACAGCGCATGTCTAGCAACACGCAAAATCCTGACTTTGATCCCCAGCACCCCACAAATTTGAGTGTGGTGGCACAGACCTGTAATCACAGCACTAAGGAGGTGGAGGAAGGAGTATTAGAAGTGCGACATCCTCACCTCCATAGGGAATTTCAGACCAACCTGAAATACATGAGATTTTGTCTCAAAAATAAAAGGGGGCTGGAGAGATGGCTCAGACGTTAAGGTACTTGCCTGCAAAACCTAACAACCACGGTTCAATTCCCCAGCACCTATATAAAGCCAGATGTACAAAGCAACACATACATCTGGACTTTGTTTGCAATGGCTGGAGGCCATGGCACACCCATTCTCTCTCTGTCTCTGTCTCTCTCTCTCTCCTTAAAAATAAATAAAATAAAAAATTAAATATGGACTGGAGAGATGGCGTAGTGGTTAAGGAACTTGTCTGAGAAGCCTAAGGATGCAGGTTCAATCCCCAGGACCCATGTAAGCCAGATGCACAAGGGGGCGCATGCATCTGGAATTTGTTTGCAGTGACTAGGGGCTCTGGCATGCCCATTCTCTCTCCCTCTCTCTCAAAATAAATAAATAAATAAATAAATAAATAAATAAATAATTTTTTTTTTAATAAATTAAGTAAAGCCAGGCGTGGTGGCACACACCATTAATCCCAGCACTTGGAAAGTAGAAGTAGGAGGCTCACCGTGAGTTTGAGGTCACCCTGAGACTACACAGTAAATTCCAGGTCAGCCTGAGCTACAGTGAAACCCTACCTCGAAAAACTAAAAATAAATAAATTAATTAATTAATTTAATTTAATTTAAAGCCAGGTGTGGTGGCACACACCTTTAATCCCAGGAAGCAGAGGTAGGAGGATCACAGTGAGTTTGAGGCTACCCTGAGACTACATAGTGAATTTCAGGTCAGCCTGAGCTACAGTGAGATCCTACCTTGAAAAACAAACAAAAAGGGCTGGGGAAATGGCTTAGCAATTAAGGCGCTTGCCTGAGAAGCCTAAGAAGCCTGGGTTCAATTCCCCAGGACCCGTGTAAGCCAGATGCACAAGGGGGCGCATGCATCTGTAGTTCATTTGCAGTGGCTAGAAGCCCTGGCATGCCAGTCTCTCTCTCTCCCCTCTCTTCCTCTCTCTCTCTAATAAATAAGAAAATTTTTAAAAAGAAATAAAAGAAAAAGAAAAACAAAGAAACAAAAAAAAATTGCGGGGCATGGTGGTGCACTCCTTTAATGCCAGTACTTGGGAGGCTGAGGTAGGAGGATCACTGTGAGTTCAAGGGCAGCCTGAGACTACACACTGAATTCTAGGTCAGCCTGGACTGCAGTGAGACTCTACCTAAAAATAAATAAATAAATAAATAAATAAATAAATAAATAAATAAATATTTAAAAATAAATAAATAAAAATTTTTAAAAAGAACAAAAAATGAGTGTGGGCCAATGAAAGGGCAGTCAGAACTGAGTTAAGTGGTTGGCCAATGGAAGGAGAGTCCTCTCACTGGGTCTACCTTTGAGCCTCAGTAGGAACTCACAAAGTGAATGAGGCGTCAGGACCAGCAGAAGAAAGGGAGTCAGGGGTTGGCAGACAGGTGAGGGGAGAAGGGAGAAAATCAAGATAGATGCTTCTGGGAACAGCAATGCCTGTGGGAGGGTTGACAGGAATCAGGCATTCTTGCCCACCCATGTGGACCTTTAGAATTGACCCCCTCTCCATGCTTCAACCTACATGAGACCAGGAGGGGAACGTGGGTAGAGCTGCTGCAGCTGCAGTGTTTCCAGAATCCACACAGTGTCCAGCTGACACCTGGACAAGGGCACTAGAGGCTTCGTGGCGTACAAGGCACCACTAGGGAACATCCCAGGGAAGAATGACCAGCAGTGAAGGGGGCAGATGCAACCAGGAGGTAGCAGGACAGTTCTGCACAGCTGCTGGTGATGCCTCTAGGGCTCTGCTCCAAGGTGGGGCAGAGAGGATGGATGGAGGATGCCAAGGCATGCAGGGAGGCTGTGCAGGCAGAGTGTAGAGCATTACTATGTTCTTCGGGTAAAGGTCGCAGGGTGAGACACAGGATGAAGACCTATTTTTGCAAAGAGAACTGCTGAGCATATGGTAAAAAAGTCCATGGCCTGATAAAAGGCTATATGTGTGCGTGTGTTCATGTGGGTGGATATGTGTGTCAAGGTGCGAGTGCATGTGTATGCATATGCACGTAGAGGCCGCAGGTCAATACTGGGTGTCTTCTTCACTTCTCCTTATTTTTCCATATATTTTTAAAATGTATTTAAGAGAGAGAGAATGGGCGCACCAGGGCCACTTACCACTGCAAACAAACTCCGGATGCAAGTGCCACATTGTACATCTGGCTTTACATGGCTACAGGAGAATCGAACCTGGACCAGCAGGCTTTACAAACAAGGACCTTTAACTGCTGAGCCATCTCTTCACTGCCTCCCACCTTATTTTTGAGACAGGCACTCTCACTAAACCTGAAGCTCACCCATGCGGCTAAAACTAACTGACCAGCAAGCCCCAGGACTCCTGCTTTCTTCTCCCCCAGAGCTAGGATTGTGGAGTTAGGGGTGCATGCTGCAGCATCTAGCCTTTAGGTGGGTACTGAGGAACTGAACTCGGGTCCTCATACTTGCACAGCAAGTGCTTTAGTGACTGAGCTATCTCCCTAGCCCCAGGAAGAGAGGCTATGTGTGTGGGGGGGGGTGACATATGCATGAGCAGATGCATACATCCTGTGTGCCAAGTGTGTGGAGGCCAGTGGTCTCCTCCACATATTTCATTGAGACAAATTCCCTCATCCCAGGGCTGCAGCAGCTTTTTGGGTCAGCAAAGCCCCAGTGATTCTCTGGCTTCCACTCTCTGCAGGACATATGTCACAGATGAGCACAGTCATGCCCAGCTTTTTATATGGGTGCCAGGAATGAAACTCTAGCAGTCTCAGACCCTGCAAAGCCAAAGGACCCAGGTTCAATTCCCCAGGACCACGTAAGCCAGATGTACATGGTGGCGTATGTGTCTAGAGTTCGTTTGCAGTGGCTGAAGGCCCTGGTATGCCCATTTTCTCCCTCCCTCCCTCTCTCTCTCTAACAAATAAATTTTAAAATGTGTACTTAAAAAAATAAAAACATAACCGGGCGTGGTGGCACATGCCTTTAATCCCAGCACTCAGGAGGCAGATAGAAGGATCGCCATGAGTTCGAGGCCAGCCTGAAACTACATAGTGAATTCCAGGTCAGCCTGAGCTAGAGTGAGACCCTACCTCGAAAAACCAAAAATAAATAAATAAATAAATGAATAAATAAGTAAATAAATAAATAAAAATAAAAACATAACCGGGCATGTTGACGCACACCTTTAATCCCAGTACTTAGGAGGCAAAGGCAGAAGGATTGCCGTGAGTTCCAGGCCACTTTAAGAATACATGGTGAATTCTAGGTGAGCCTGGGCTAGGGTGAGACCCTACCTCGGAAAAAAAAGAAGAAAACCTAGCTAAAGAGGAGGAGAGGTGATCAATGCAGGTGAATCTTATTCAAGCTAAAAGCAGACTCACCTTTTCCATCTAAAGGTCTTTATAACCACATCTTGACCTTCGGTGATATTTACCAAGCCTGTTCTAATTACCCTCTGTGTTTCCCTAATCTGTGATCATTTTGTGTTTTATTACCTGTCTGTAAGCTCCATGTGCAATGTCAGTCTATGTTCACTGCTGTGCCCATTCTCTGCACAGTTCCCATCAGGCCTCACATCCACAATGATAATGGAATGCTGTGTGTTTTTCCAGACAAGGTCTCAGTATGTTGCCCGGGCTGGCCTCGAACTCACTATCCTTCTGCCTCAGCCTCCTGAGTGCACTGTCCACACCCAGCTTGGAATTTTTAGTTTCCGTTCATCCAAGCATTGCCACTTCCTGTTCAGCAATCCTACGCCTGAAATGACCCAGTTGACTTCTAGTGAACTCAAACAAACATCCTGAAGGATGTTCCAACGGGCAAGCAGGAATGTTGCAGGCCAGGCCCATAACAGGTTGCCAGGCCTCGTCATAGAACCACAGGGAACCCTAGCTCTTGCTGAACCTTCAACCAGTCACCAGAATGAGGTCCACAGAGCAGAACAGTCTCTAAGAAAAAGGAAGGGAGGCTGGAGAGATGGCTTAGCAGTTAAGGTACATGCCTGCGAAGTCTAAGGACCCAGGTTTGATTCTCCAGGTCCCACATAAGCCAGATGCACATGGTGGCGCATGCGTCTGGAGTTCGTATGCAGTGGCTAGAGGCCCTGGTGCACCCATTCTTGTTCTCTCTCTCTCTCTAATAAATAAATAAAAATAGGCCTGGAGAGATGGCTTAGCAGTTAAGCGCTTGCCTGTGAAGCCTAAGGACCCCAGTTCAAGGCTCGATACCCCAGGACCCACATAAGCCAGATGCACAAGGTAGTGTGTGCATCTGGAGTTCGTTTGCAATGGCTGGAGGCCCTGGCGCGCCCATTCTCTCTCTCTCTCTCTGCCTCTTTTTCTGTCTGTTGCTCTCAAATAAATAAATAAACAAACAAACAAACAAACAAACAAAAAGTAAAAATAAATAATGATGCCTCTAGGGCTCTGCTCCAAGGTGGGGCAGAGAGGATGGATGGAGGATGCCAAGGCATGCAGGGAGGCTGTGCAGGCAGAGTGTAGAGCATTACTATGTTCTTCGGGTAAAGGTCGCAGGGTGAGACACAGGATGAAGACCTATTTTTGCAAAGAGAACTGCTGAGCATATGGTAAAAAGTCCATGGCCTGATAAAAGGCTATATGTGTGCGTGTGTTCATGTGGGTGGATATGTGTGTCAAGGTGCGAGTGCATGTGTATGCACATGCACGTAGAGGCCGCAGATCAATACTGGGTGTCTTCTTCACTTCTCCTTATTTTTCCATATATTTTTAAAATGTATTTAAGAGAGAGAGAATGGGCGCACCAGGGCCACTTACCACTGCAAACAAACTCCGGATGCAAGTGCCACATTGTACATCTGGCTTTACATGGCTACTGGAGAATCGAACCTGGACCAGCAGGCTTTACAAACAAGGACCTTTAACTGCTGAGCCATCTCTTCACTGCCTCCCACCTTATTTTTGAGACAGGCACTCTCACTAAACCTGAAGCTCACCCATGCATACGGCTAAAACTAACTGACCAGCAAGCCCCAGGACTCCTGCTTTCTTCTCCCCCAGAGCTAGGATTGTGGAGTTAGGGGTGCATACTGCAGCATCTAGCCTTTAGGTGGGTACTGAGGAACTGAACTCGGGTCCTCATACTTGCACAGCAAGTGCTTTAGTGACTGAGCTATCTCCCTAGCCCCAGGAAGAGAGGCTATGTGTGTGTGGGGGGGGTGACATATGCATGAGCAGATGCATACATCCTGTGTGCCATGTGTGTGGAGGCCAGTGGTCTCCTCCACATATTTCATTGAGACAAATTCCCTCATCCCAGGGCTGCAGCAGCTTTTTGGGTCAGCAAAGCCCCAGTGATTCTCTGGCTTCCACTCTCTGCAGGACATATGTCACAGATGAGCACAGTCATGCCCAGCTTTTTATATGGGTGCCAGGAATGAAACTCTAGCAGTCTCAGACCCTGCAAAGCCAAAGGACCCAGGTTCAATTCCCCAGGACCACGTAAGCCAGATGTACATGGTGGCGTATGTGTCTAGAGTTCGTTTGCAGTGGCTGAAGGCCCTGGTATGCCCATTTTCTCCCTCCCTCCCTCTCTCTCTCTAACAAATAAATTTTAAAATGTGTACTTAAAAAAATAAAAACATAGCCGGGCGTGGTGGCACATGCCTTTAATCCCAGCACTTAGGAGGCAGATAGAAGGATCGCCATGAGTTCGAGGCCAGCCTGAGACTACATAGTGAATTCCAGGTCAGCCTGAGCTAGAGTGAGACCCTACCTCGAAAAACCAAAAATAAATAAATAAATAAATAAATGAATAAATAAATAAGTAAATAAATAAATAAAAATAAAAACATAATCGGGCATGTTGGCGCACACCTTTAATCCCAGTACTTAGGAGGCAAAGGCAGAAGGATTGCCGTGAGTTCCAGGCCACTTTAAGAATACATGGTGAATTCTAGGTGAGCCTGGGCTAGGGTGAGACCCTACCTCGGAAAAAAAAGAAGAAAAGAAAACCTAGCTAAAGAGGAGGAGAGGTGATCAATGCAGGCGAATCTTATTCAAGCTAAAAGCAGACTCACCTTTTCCATCTAAAGGTCTTTATAACCACATCTTGACCTTCGGTGATATTTACCAAGCCTGTTCTAATTACCCTCTGTGTTTCCCTAATCTGTGATCATTTTGTGTTTTATTACCTGTCTGTAAGCTCCATGTGCAATGTCAGTCTATGTTCACTGCTGTGCCCATTCTCTGCACAGTTCCCATCAGGCCTCACATCCACAATGATAATGGAATGCTGTGTGTTTTTCCAGACAAGGTCTCAGTATGTTGCCCGGGCTGGCCTCGAACTCACTATCCTTCTGCCTCAGCCTCCTGAGTGCACTGTCCACACCCAGCTTGGAATTTTTAGTTTCCGTTCATCCACGCATGGCCACTTCCTGTTCAGCAATCCTACGCCTGAAATGACCCAGTTGACTTCTAGTGAACTCAAACAAACATCCTGAAGGATGTTCCAACGGGCAAGCAGGAATGTTGCAGGCCAGGCCCATAACAGGTTGCCAGGCCTCCTCATAGAACCACAGGGAACCCTAGCTCTTGCTGAACCTTCAACCAGTCACCAGAATGAGGTCCACAGAGCAGAACAGTCTCTAAGAAAAAGGAAGGGAGGCTGGAGAGATGGCTTAGCAGTTAAGGTACATGCCTGCGAAGTCTAAGGACCCAGGTTTGATTCTCCAGGTCCCACATAAGCCAGATGCACATGGTGGCGCATGCGTCTGGAGTTCGTATGCAGTGGCTAGAGGCCCTGGTGCACCCATTCTTGTTCTCTCTCTCTCTCTAATAAATAAATAAAAATAGGCCTGGAGAGATGGCTTAGCAGTTAAGCGCTTGCCTGTGAAGCCTAAGGACCCCAGTTCAAGGCTCGATACCCCAGGACCCACATAAGCCAGATGCACAAGGTAGTGTGTGCATCTGGAGTTCGTTTGCAATGGCTGGAGGCCCTGGCGCGCCCATTCTCTCTCTCTCTCTCTGCCTCTTTTTCTGTCTGTTGCTCTCAAATAAATAAATAAACAAACAAACAAACAAACAAACAAAAAAGTAAAAATAAATAAATAAAAATAAATCTTTAAAAGAAAAGAAAAAGGAAGGGAAGGTGGCAATCTCAGCCACGGATGGGGGCATTTGATCAAGGAGACTGTTCCTAGGATGCTGAAACATCTAATGTGCTCAGAAGGGCTGAGGGACACCTGAGCAAGAGCTGCCTGCTGCAGAGGGCAACTCGGTGAAGGGGTTCCCTAGTCTCACCCACAGGGTGGTGGAGAGTATGATGGGCAGGGGCAGGCAGTTACCTGGGTTAGCATGGCAATCCTACCATTTATTAGCTATGCAATCATGGGCTAGTTTTCAACCTCACTCCCCAATTTCCCCATTAGTCAAGTGGGAAGGATAATGGCCAGCCGGGCATTTTTAATCCCAGCATTCGGAAGGTAGGGTAGGAGGATCACCGTGAGTTTGAGGCCACCTTGAGACTACATAGTGAATTCCAGGTCAGCCTGAGCTACAGTGCCTCAAAAAACCAAAATTAAAAAAATAAAATAAATAAAATAAAATAAAAAGCTCCATGCTACCTGTGCTAGCACTTCTCCACAGGCTGTGGTACAGAGGTCAAAAGCACAGGCACCCACTTCCTGGGAGGCTCAAGGATGCAGGTTATGTTCCTGGAACCCATTGCTACTCCAAGAACAGAACAGAAAGGCAAGCCCACTCCCCAGGCTGCCAACAGCTCAGAACAACTGATTTAAAAGCATTACTGGTGCTGTGGGAGAAGATTTTCACACGCAGGCAAGGAAAAGCCCAAATCTCTTCTATGCTTAACACATCAGGAAAGCAATACCAAGACAGGAATAAAAGAGGGAAAATTGCCAAACAGCAAAGTACCTGACATTCCCTAAATATCTACTTCTCCTACAACAATTTTTAACACTTCCTGAATAGCCTCAATTTTTTTCCCAAGTCGAACAGTTTAAGTGATGAGTTTTAAAATGATATGTGATATTCATACCAGTGCCCTTCATAGGGTATTTTCACATAATCTCATTCAAACTTGACAAGCACTCACCAGGAAAACAGACTTAACTATAGCAGTGATTCTCCCATCTAGCTACACCCCAGAACCAACTGGGTGTCCCCCCTTTTGGAGACAGGGTCTCGTCATGTATCCCAGATTAGCTTCAAACTCTCCATCCTCTGGTCTTCAGCTCTCAAGTGCTGGGATTACAGCTGTGCACCACCATATCCAGCTCTCAACAGGGGACTTTCTAGAAATCCCACACGCAGGTTAAACCCAGACCAACTAAACCAGAACCTCTGGGAGTGGACTGCAATTGTGTATTTTCAACCTTCCCTGCCAGCAAGCCAACGGTTCCAATGTACAGCAGAAGTTGAGAACCACTAACTTCTTCTAACGAACAGCTCCCCTTACTTCTCTGCTGTGGGAAGAAGATGGAGTCTTTAATTCCATGTTGGGGTAACAGAGACCCAGGCAAAGGAAGGGCAAGGGATTTTTTTGCAACCAAAAAGAAGGACTAGAAAGAGAACTAAGAGGGGACCAGAGAGATGGCTCAAAGGTTAAGGTGCTTGCTTGCCAAGCCTAAGGACCTAAGTTCAATTCCCCAAAATTCACATAAGCCAGATGCACAGAGGGGCACATGTGTCTGGAGTTTGCAATGGCTGGAGGCCCTGGAGCACTCATATACTCTCTCTCTCCTTGCAAATAAATGCATTATAGAAGGAAGGAAGGAAGGAAGGAAGGAGGGAGGGAGGGAGGGAGGGAGGGAGGGAGAGAGGGCTGGGGAGATGGCTTAATGGTTAAGGCATTTGTCTGCAAAGCAAAAGGACCCAGGTTCAATTCCCCAGGACCCACATAAGCCAGAAGCACACGTTGGCGCATGTGTCTGGAGTTCGTCTGGAGTGGCTGCAGGCCCTGGTGTGCCCATTCTCTCTCCTTCTATCTTCCTCTCTCTCTTTCTCGCTCTCAAATAAATATAAATTAAAAAAAAAAATAGAACTAAGGCCCCGGTTTGGGAGCATGTGGAAGATGGAGAAAATACAGATGACTGCATGGTTCTGTTAATGCTAGTAAGATGCTATGGGGCAGGACAGGCAAGGCAAGGTAAGGGGAGTGGGGCATACTTCCCTACTTCATCTGTGAGCTAAAGCAGATGCAAATGACAGTAGGGGCTTGAAGAAGGGCTTGCACAGTAAGAGCTCATAAGCCGATGAAGACCAGTTCTCACCGGGCTGTACGGAACTGTGCAACCTTGGCAGTATCTGTAAGTCCTCCTAGAGAGTGGTGAAGGCTCCACAGGAGGCACGGTTACCAGGGGTGAGGGAGCTGAGTGAGTGCCTCCCAGTGTGAGCAGCTGGGAGAACAGTCCCGGATATGCAGGTTCAATACATTCTAATTAAAGGGAAGTGCCCCTGGCTTCTCAAATCCCCTCAGGCTGCCTACTTGAATACAGACAAGAAAATCCCACAGGGCCCTGTGATGGTACAAACTTGAAATAATTCAAAGCTAGCCTGGGCTACATGACAAGGAGAAAACAAAACAAAAAAACCAAACAGATTAATCACACAGGGCTGGGGAAATGGGTCAGCTGTTCAAGGTGCTTGCTTACAAAGCCTGTGGACTCAGGGTTCAACTCCCCAGAACCCAAGTAAAGCCAGACACAAAAAGTAGTGCATGTGTCTGGCATTTGTTTGCAGTGCCAAGGAACCCTGGCATGCCCATAAACACACAAACACACACACACACACACACACACAAAGATATCTTTAAAAAAGTTTAAGCACAGTTTTTGGTCATGAAAAACAGAGCAATGGATTCACCAAGCAACCACAGGGCTGCAGGTAAACCTTGAGATGATGGCTGTTGGTGGGACTATTTCTTCCAGGTCTCTGAGCATGGGGAGGAGAACCAGGAGGCCCCACCTGCATTCCTTTCCTCACTGTCCCCACTTCTGGATGACTGCCAAGACTGGGCCAGCAGCCCCACGGGGAAATGCGTATTCTCGGGTGCCACCCAGAACCAGACTCCTCACTGGCCTAGAATGACAAGGACTTAACCACAGCTGAATCACCAGTGCTGGAATGTAGCCTGGCCCATTACAGCATGCCATCCAATAAATATTTGTTAAATGACAGAATGTGTCCAGATGAAACAGGAGAGGAAAGGAAGCAGGCTCAGAAGGCCTGACTCTTGGAGCTGTCTTTGCACAGTCAGTGCCATGTGTTTCTCAGTGACTTGTAGTAAATTCCTTGAGTTGGGGACAGTTGTATTTCACAACTGTTTTCCCAGCATTCAACCCAGCTCACCCTAACAGGCTCTTGTTAACACCCTGTGGTGGGCACAAAGGTCTCTAGTGTCCAAATCTAGATTTGTGTCACCACTGTCAAGAGGTGTCTCGGTCACAGATAGGTCAAAAGAATTTGAGGGAACACCAAGTCCCCGGGTCATAAAACAACTATCTGTTTAACAATTGGCTGGTCTTCCTCACCCAAGCGTCCACCCCATTGCAGCAGGACTTTGCTCCGATCCCCGGCACTGCAGGGTTGAGAGCGTGGTAGGCACTCCATAAATACCAGCAGAGCGAATGGCCAACACCTGACTGGGCGGGACTGATAAATGCCAATGCCCTTCTGCACCTTCTGCATGCCCAAACCCGCAGGCTCTCCGGCAGCATGACAGGATGGAAGGGACACGCTACCAAAGCAGTTGCGAATGGCGCCTGCGCCTGCGTGAGTCTTAGGAGCTCTGCCAGGACAAGGGCAATTCACTACTCCTGCTTCACCCGCATGGTCCTGATGCCACCTCACTGGCAAGTTCGCTCCAGAAATTCCAAAGGAAGGCTTGCCTCTGATAAGACCCAGGGGAAAGTTTATAGATTTATTTATATAACAAACACTGGTAAGATGGTTTGAAAGCAATAAGCGTCAACATGGCTCAGGTGGGCTGTGGCCTCTACGGGGTGAGGCTTGAGCTGGCAAGGAAGAAACTGGGGAGGGCTGGGAGTTCCTCTGCTAGATGTGGAGGAGGGTAAGTGAGCCTAGCTAGTAGTTCACCTTGGAAAACACGGTATGCATTAGGCACCAGGCTGTCACCTTCCACACCAGGTGTCTGTCCCCTTATCCTCATACAACCCTTGGGGGTGGGCATGTTCCACCGCACTCCCCCCCCACACACACCCTTTCTCACGATTTTACAACTAAGGAGAAAGACATGGTTCAGGCCAATTGCTAGTGGTGAGAGCCAAATCTGACTGTCCTCTGGTGATCTTTATGAAGTTCAGGGAATAATAGCGAGGTAAGTCACACCCTTAGTGGGCTACAGCCATGTAAATCATTTTCTCCATCATAGTGAACAAGGTACATACTCCAACAGGCATTTATTTTAATATATATATATATATAATTTAGTTATTTGAAAGAGAGAGGGTTATATATATATATATGGAGAGAGAGAGAGAATGAGAAGGCACACCAGCGCCTCTAGCCACTGCAAGTGAACTCCAGATGCATGTGCCACCTTGTGTATCTGGCTTTATGTGGGTACTAGGAAATTAAACTTGGGTCCTTTGGCTTTGCCAGCAAGCGGCTGTAACCACTGAGCCATCTCTCCAGGCCACTAACGGGCATTTTTGCTTCTCTCTGTATAGTTACTAAGGCCCCTATTTTCTCTTGGAACTCACAGGAAGAGAATGCGGGGATGGAAGAAGCTTTGAAATAAGACTTAATTTACATTCTAATTCTGCTCCTTATCCTTCTTGGGCTTGTTACGGTTTGCCTTTCTGCCTCAGTTTCCCCATTTGCCAAACACCATTATGATGTACACCAGTGCCAAGCAGTGGGTGAAGATCATTAATGAAAGATAACCATTTTTCTTGGGCCTCATTAGCACCCCATGCCAGTTGTTGTTCTCACAGTTCCTAACACAAAGGCAAGTCACATACTTGCAAGCAATTCCTGGAATACACAGTGAAATCCAGAGCCCTCACTAGCCAAGAAAAGTCACCGCAGAGTCAGGCTATGAGGGCTTCCTTGGGTCATCTCATCCTAGCCGTCACCTGATGCCTGTATCTTGACACTTTATCGTTCCAAGTTCCCAGGAACACTCCAGGGTTAGCAGAGGGCCAGACGAAGCCAGGGTATGTGTGTATATGGGGTGGGGGTGGGGTAGGGAGGCTGCCATGAAACCAGGTTGGGACAACAGCAGGCAGCCGACTGGGGAAAGTCAGCAGCTGCCAGGTGTCCCTGCTGCCAGCAAGTGATGAATGGAGGAGGGAGTTTAAAAAAGAGCCAACAAAGATGTCCCTAATCTTGATGTGGCTTCATTTCTCCCCCCCCCCCCGGCTGACCATTGAGTGAGAACTTAAGCCCCCGGGTCCCTTTTCTCCATCAGACATTTGAAACTGGAAGATCCCATTTCTTCCCAACTGGGAGATGGCATGGGTAGAAGTACTGAGGAGGCTGATGCAGGGAGGGAGACACGACACATGACCGTACATTTGACCAACTCTCTGCCCAGTCCCCTCTTCCCAGTCCAGCATCTTTACAGAATGTTCTCCCTGTCAAACCACAATGAACAACTATCCCTTCTTCCCCTGTTCCCTCCCGCCCCCATACACATTTGCAAGATATTTATTCATTTATTTATTCATTTATTTTATTTTTTAGAAGTAGGGTCTCACTCTAGCCCAGGCTAACCTGGTACTCACTCTGTAGTTCCAGGCAGGCCTCGAACTTAACAGCGATCCTCCAACCTCTGCCTGGGATTAAAGTGCTGAAATTAAAGGCACGTGCCACCATGACCAGTGGATTTTAGCAAGAGATTTTCTTGCCTGGGACCTAGAGACTAAATGGGATGCTGGCAGAGATTGACAAAATGCTGCTGCTGGTACTCTCTATCTCATTCTGAAGTGAGGATTCGAGGCAGACAAAAAGCCCTGCCCAGTGGCTGCCCCAGCCAGACCCTGTGGCTGTTCTAGTTAGAGGTGTGTGGGCCCTCTCTGTGCTGTGAGAGATATGACATGGGTTTTTCACATAGACGACACCCACCTGCACCCCTCAGCCGTGCCCAGGTGGAAGCACTTCCCTCAGCAAAGAGCAAGGAACTGGTGACAGAAACGCTACGGGAGACACTTCTCCAGCTGAAGTGGATTCCACTTTTCTGGAGTCCCCCCACCCCCGGCTGGGCCAGGACTAGGCAGCCTCCTCATTTAGAGCCACATGTCATCAGAGAGAGCTCCTGACACTGCACAGGCGGCCACTCGCCACTAGGTTGACAACCCCTGAAAATGCCAACAAATCCTGACCACGGGCTTCTCCCATCTGGACAGTCCTGCAGCAGTAACCTGCTGACCACTCCAGCTCTCTCTCCGACTTGTCTCTCCTCTCCTTGCGTGCACCTGCACTTGGCATGCCAGCCTTCCTGGTAACTAAGGCAACCTGATTCTCTTCCCTTCAAAAGGGCAGTGTTTCTCTCATGGCTCCCTGGGACCCGAGGGGATTGGAAAATCAGGTCAGTTTAGCTAAACTCTCTTCTGCAAAGGAGACAGATGGGGATAGAGGGGCTGCCTCCGTTACTCATTCCCTGGCAGCTTGGAGCATATGTCTACACAACTTGGAAACAACTTTGCTCTCCCTGCTCAACACTGCATACTTCTGGCTCTACCTCTCTCTGGGGTCTCTCACCCACCCCTCCCCCAGGGCTCAGGTTAGCTGGCTGCTCCTGGAAGGCAGAGTCCACATTCAACAGTATCCTTAGCTGACATGAGCCTACTGTCTTCTCTGATTAAGGTGCCTTAGCAACACCACCCGAGACCCATGTCAAGTTTACCCATTCTGAAAGTAAATGGTAACTTAAGCCCAATTTAGCCAAAGGGTTCTCTGGGGCCCTGACATGGGTGGACAAAGCTGGAGCACCCAGACCAGGCTAATAATAGGAACATAGATTCACAAGTCCACCTAAGGGCTCTGATCATTACTTAACCTTTGTAAGTCTCCTTCCCTATCTGAAGATGGAAATTAATAGTACTGACCTCATACAGCTGCTGAAAGGATTAAATGAGAGCATAATGCAAAATGTTCAGACCATGGGCATGGGAGATGTTCATGGGACAGGTAGGTTTTTTTTTTTGTTTGTTTTTGAGACATTGTGATGCTATGAATTTAGGCTAGTCTCAAACTCATGATTTTACTACCTCAGCTTTAGAAAGATGTGCTATCAAGTCTGGCTAAAAGGTGTAAATCTTAAATTCAAGCTTGGATGTGTTTTGTATGTTGCTGTTAATATTATAAGTGTATACAGCTATCAGTGGGCCACTGGTAACATAAGCAGGGAGCACACAGGGGCTTGAATAAATTCCCTGGCAGGCTTGTTACATTCCCACCTCAGAAAGCACATCAGAATGTAAACTTTTAGACTGACAATGGTAAGGAAAGGAATGTAGCTCAGTTGGTAGAGGGCTTGCCTAGCACACAGGAAGTCCTACGTTCAAATCGCCAGCAAAGTATAAATTGGTGTGTGATGAAGTCTGTAATTCCAGTACTCAGAAGGTGTAGGCAGGAGGATCAGAAGTTTAAGGTCATCCTCAAATACAAAGCAAGTTCAAAACAGAGTGACCCTGGGTGTGGTGGTGCACGCCTTTAATCCTAGCACTAGAGAGGCAGAGGTAGGATGGCTGTGTGAGTTCGAGTCCAGCCTGAGACTACATAGTGAATTACAGGTCAACCTGGGCTACAGCGAGACCCAACCTCAAAAACAAAACAAAATAACCTTAAATCTATTGTAATTGATAATAAAAATAGCAATTTGCTTGTGATCATTGGTACTTTTACCATCCCGCATATTTAAAATTCCTGTGACACAATGCACAAATGATTCTGCCACCATGAATGAAACTCACCCATCTACCTAACCTAAAATGACAATGAGGAAAAACTCACACCATTATCACAGATGAAGAGAACCTAGGCATGGGTTTGAAGGCAAGGTTTACATAGGAGAAAGATGACCTTTGCTTGACTCAAAGCTGGCATTTATTTGCTTCGTGACCTTGGACAAGTCACTTGTCTGCATCTGAGTTTCATCAGTGAAATGCAAAGCCAGGGTTACATAATCAGCAAGGTCCCTTCCAACTGAAGGGAGCGTGGAGACTTAGCTTCCAAATGACCTAGGTGTTTCACAGGTCCTTTTCCTAGTGAAAGTTGAATTGGCATTCTCAATCACCTCTTGCTGGCTGCCCCACCTGCATCACCCTCCTTGGTTTAGGTGCTGTTCCTCATTCAACAGGAGACACAGCCAAGGTGCAGAGAATATGAAACTTGCCAAGGTCACCTAGGGAACAAGTCAGAGGCCCAAGATACCAAGATCCAAAGGCTCCCTTATCCACACTTGCCCATTGGTTGACCATGGTCACAGCCGAATGGTCACAGGTAAGTGAAATGCCTGTCTCACTTCCCAAGGCAAATTCCTGAAGCAGTGGAACAGAGGTGAGACAGCAACCCAGTAAGCAGAAAGCTGAATGGACAGGTGGTTAGAAACATGGCTTCCAACCTGGCACAGCAGCACACTCCTTTAATCCCAGCACTTGGGAGGAAGAAGTAGGAGGATTGCTGTGAGTTCAAGGTTACTCTGAGACTACATAGTGAATTCCAGGACAACTTGGGCTAGAGTGAGACCCTACCTTGAAAAAACAAATATATATATATATATCCCAGCCAGGCATGACAGAGCATGCATTTAATCCCAGCACGTGGGAGTCAGAGGTAGAAGGATAGCTCTGAGTTGGAGGCCAGCCTGAGACTATATAGTGAATCCCAAGTCAGCCTGGGCTAGAATGAAACACTACCTCAAAAGAAAATAATAATAATAATAATAGTGGGTTCCTCCCTAGCACCATGAAAAAAAACAAACAAGAAAACAGGAAAGGAAATGCAGGTTCTCTCTTTCTCTCTCTCTCTCTCTCTCTCTCTCTCTTTTTTTTTTTTTTTTTTTGGTTTTTCGAGGTAGGGTCTCATTCTAGTCCAGGCTGACCTGGAATTCACTATGGAGTCTCAGGCTGGCCTTGAACTCACAGCAATCTTCCTACCTCTGTCTCCCAAGTGCTGGGATTAAAGGCGTGCGCCACCACACCCGGCTGAAATGTAGGTTCTCATCCAGCCTGCCTAACATTCACACAGCTCACAAAAATTCAGTGACTTGAACTGGGGCTTTAACCCAATCAATGACAGGCTTCTTGCTTAATGTGCCTGAGGCTGTAGGTTCAACCTCAGCACTGAAAAGAGGAAATAGGAGATGATGATGATGTTGTTGTTACATTTAGTATCCCTGAGCCTCAGGTAATTCAAGTCCCAAGGTGGGGTTGTTGGGAGGACTTACAGAAGTTACCCACGCAAAGCTTTCCGCACACCTCCTGAATGCAGTCAGTGCTCAGCCAAGGACCGTTCTCCACCTCAGCAGAGAGCATTTTAGGTACCAAGATACTTTCAAGTTATCTATGGCATGAGTTATGAACCCAGGGCTTGCTGGACCCCAGAAATAATGTGGGGGGAGAGGAGGAAACTGGGAATAGTCTTGCACACCCACTAGAGTCTCCTAAGATCTGGAACCTGAAGGTTAGGAAGAGCTTTCACTGCTGTAGACCCAACTTCCTATAATAACATTTCTGAAATGACAGGGTAACAAACGTTGGCCCGCCAATCATGAGAAAAAAAAAGCTGAAATCTGATGTGGGTTTCCAAGACTTGTTACCAGAGAAAAATGCCCAGAATTCTCAGGGAGTTCCCTGAGGTCTGAATGCAAAGCAGGGAGCCGGCAGGAGTCAGGCTTCAGGAACCTTCTCTGGCAGGGCCTGTCCCCATGATCCATTCTTCCTCCAAGCACAGTCGGCATGTTTGTTTGTGCATGCCATGAAGTTGAACACATACAGAAGGCTGGCCCTTGGCAGTCCAGAAGTGCCCAAGTTCGGCAACAAACAGCGCCCAGCTCTAAGGGGTTGTTCAGGTGTGACCTGCACGGCCTGATTCTCTAGGAGCTTGTCCCTCCCCAGAACGGCCTTGACTTGGGCAGAGTCTGGGTGCTGCTGCAGCCTTTGGCCCAGTGGGCAGGGTCCAAGCTGCCCACTGGACCCTCTCCGGTTGTTGGGACAACCATCCTCAGGAATTTCAGCCTCCCAGTCTTTCCTGGGTGAGAAGGGGAGAGTTGGCAAGGCTGGCTGCCCCTCCAAGCCCCTGGTGAAAGGGGAGGCTGAAAACTGGATTCCCTACCCCCAGCAGCTCCATGCCGGACAGCGCACAAAACAGCTCGGCCCCAGAGGGAGGAATGTGCCAAGACATTCTTTAGGGTTGGTAACCAGAGACACTATTTTGTACTCGGTGGCTAAGAAATCACTTTTCTAACCGAAGGACCATGTGGCTTACTTCTTTTTAATTCAGTAGAATGGGTGGGCATCTGCACGTCTTAGGTGCTGACATACATATTCTGAAGGAGTGAAATTTTCTTAGATGTGATTTTTCATTTGTCTCATAGCATTAAGTAGTTATACAGATATGACTACTTTGGGAGAATTGACCACCCCCATTCCACCATCCCCCCCCCAAAAAAAAAGCTCAGCTTTTTTTGTTTCAGCTTTGGTTAAACTGCTCCCTTCATATCCTCGAAATCAGTCCCCGTTGTCCCTCCTCCCCCATAAATCAGCTGGGGTAAAAAGGGGCTGGGAAGATGCTCAGCTGTTAAAGGAGGTTGCTTACAAAGGCTACTGGCCTGGGTTCGATTCCCCAGTGCCCGTATAAAGCCAGATATATAAAGTGGCACATGCATATGGAATTTGTTTGCAGGGGCAAGAGGCCTTGATGCGTGCGTACACACACACAGAGAGTCCTCTCTCCCTCTCTGCTTGCAAATAAGTAAAATTAAAGGAAAAATAGTAAAAAAGGAGATGCAGAGGGCTGAGAGGCCCTGAGAGAATGCCTAATCAACCTATCTTCTCACCCACTGGGCCCTCAAACCTCAGAGAGGTCAAGCAATATTCCTGTCGCTACAGAGACAGGATTAAATAGCAGAGCCCCTGACCAGGTGACAAGAAGGAGATTCCAGAGACCCATAAGTAGATGTCCTTTGCCCAGCTCCATCAGAAAACTTTCAAAGTGCCCACTATGGAGACCCTCGGGGCTGACCCCAGGCTCAGAGCCACACACAGGCGCAGTCAGTGCAGGTGAGATGAGCACAAGACACAAAGTGAAATAAGGAAGCAGTTCTACCAAGCTCCGGTGTGCTTGTGACTTCTCACTAGTATTGCTAAGCCACTCTGCCTCCAACAAAGGCTGCTTGGGCCTGGCCTGGTAAGGAGGGCAAGACACAATACCTACATGAAGTAGAATCATACTGGCTCTTTCCCACTTATTATATAGTTAAGGTTTCTTTTCTTTCTTTCTTTCTTTTTTTTTTTTTTTTTTTTTTTTTTTTTTTTTTTTTTTTTGAGGCAAGCCCAACAGACTGGCCTTTTTTTTTATTGGAGAAAGTAAGAGTGAGAGAGAGAGAATTGGTGCTCCAGGGCCTTCAGCCATTGCAATCAAATTCCAAATGCCTGCACCACCTTGAGCGCATGTGCAACCTTGCGCACTTGCATCACCTTGTGCATGTGGCTTACTTGAGATCTGAAAAGTCGATCATGGGGCCTTAGGCTTTTTAAGCAACCACCTCAACTGCTAAACCATCTCTCCAGCCCTTTATTCAAAATGTTTTTTACATTTCTTCAAATTTCTTATTTATTTATTTGCAAGTAGAGAGACATAAATAGAAGAGAAAGATCCTCCAGCCACTACAAACAAACTCCAGATGCATGTGCCACTTTGTACATCTGGCACAAACCCAGGTCCTTTGGCTTTGCCAATAGGCGCCTTAATCACTGAGCAACCCCTCCAGCTCTCTTTTTTTGTTTGTTTGTTTTGATTTTTCAAGGTATGGTCTCACTCTAGCCAAAGCTGACCTGGAATTCACAATGTAGTCTCAGGCTGGCCTTGAACTCACAGCTATCCTCTTACCTCTGCCTTGTGAGTGCTGGGATTAAAGGTGTGAACCACCTAGCTTTTTAAGTTTTTTTTTATTTATTTTTATTTCTTTATTTGAGAGAGAGAGAAAATGGGCATGCCAGGGCTTCTAGCCACTGCAAATGACCTCCAGACACATGTGCCAACATGTGCATCTGAACCAAATTGGGTCCTTAGGCTTTGTAGGCAAGCACCTTAACCGCTAAGCCATCTCTCCAGTCCTATAGTTAAGGTTTATTTCTATTTATGCAATAGATATGATTAGTTTTCGATTTGTGAAAGTAGTACAAAAATTTTTAGGTAACTTGATGTGAAAGCAAATATTAAATAAGCAACACAAGTCTGGGAAGATGGCTCAGTGCTTATAAGCACCTGCATGTAAAGTCTGTGGGCCCAGGGTTCAATTCCCAGGCCATCCATGTAAGCCAAACACTAAAAGTGTCTGCTGTTGCTTTGCAGCAGCAAGAGACCCTGTAGCACATGTGTGCACACATACAAATACATAAATAAAAATTTAATTAAATTAAAAAATAAATCACATGTGGTGGTGCACACCTTTAATCCCAGCACTTGGGAGACAGAGGTAGGAGCATCACTGTGAGTTTAAGGCCATCCTGAGACTACATAATGAATTCCAGATCAGCCTGGACTACAGCAAGACCCTACATCAAAAAACCAAAAAATAAAAATAAAATATAAATAAATAAATAGCCTGGTGGATATATCAAAAAGTCCATGTGACTTCAAAATTTAGGAAACTGTTCTGGCCAATTCAGTTTATGGTAACTACACACTTGTCCTCTCAACAGTAAAGAAAGATGGCTGGAGAGATGGTTTAGCAGTGAAGGCGTATGCCTGCAAAGCCTAAGGACCCAGGTTCATTACTCCAGGTCCCACGTAAAGCCAGATGCACATGGTGGCACATGTGTCTGGAGTTCATTTTGCAGCGGCTAGAGGCCATGGCACACCCATTCTCACTCTCTCTCTCTCCTTCTGTCTGTCTGTAATAAATAAATAAAAATTTAAAAATATTTTTTTAAGTTTAAAAAAAAAGGTAAAGAAATACTATTATTTTCGAGAAGTTTTCTATGGCTGTATTCTTCTCTCAGATGCATGGTCATCGCTGGTCCCCACCCTCCAATATAACAGCACATCAGCCTCAGCTACAGAAAGGTCTGCTACAGGACACATAAGCTAGAACTTGTCTCTTCTAAGGAGAAAAGACAAAGGAAAGGAGGCTGGGCATTAACAGAGCTCCTGGGGCAATTGATCTGAGAGGCATAGGGAAAAACTACGTGAGATTCAAATTTGGAAGTTAGAATGTCAGAGCTGGGCTGATATGGTGGCTCACACTGATAATCCTAATACTTTGGGAATGGAGGCAAGAGGATTAGTAGTTCAAGGTCAGTATAGGCTACATGAGACTATCTCAAAAGAAAAAAAATAAAATCAGAACTGGATGCAAACTTGGTGTGTGCAAGTACAAAGACCAAAACATTTGTGGGTTGGAGAGATGGCTTAGTGGTTAAGGTGCTTGCCTGCAAAACTCAAGGACCCAGGTTCAATTCCCCAGTACCCATGTAAGACAGATGCATAAGGTGGTGTGTGCATCTGGAGTTTGCAGTGGCTAGAAGCCTTGGTGTACCCATTCTCTTTGCCCCTTTCTCTCTCTCAAATAAACAAACTTTAAAAATTTGAGCAAATCACATATCTGGCTTTCAAATTTTCTCTTAGGCTTAAATGTGGGAACTGGGGCTAGAAAGATGGCTTAAATGTTAAGGCACTTGCCTGTGAAGCCTAAGAACCCAGGTTCAATTCCCCAGTACTCATGTAAGCCAGATGCACAAGGTGACATATGTGTCTGGAGTTCGTTTGTAGTGGCTAGAGACCCTGGCATGGCCATTCTCTCTCTCTCCTTCTGTCTCTCTCTCTCAAATAAATAAATTAAAAAATTTTTTAAAAGGGAACTGGACTTAAATCTCCTGTATCTCTTCCAACTTTTTTTTTTCAGGGTACGGTTTCACTCTAGACCAGGCTGACCTGGCATTCACTATGTAGTCTCAGGCTGGTCTCGAACACACAGCAATCCTCCTTCTGCCTTCCCTCCAGAGTGCTGGGATTAAAGGTGTGTGCCACCACACCCTGGCTCTTCAACTTTTGAGTCACCACTACTTTTTCTTCCTTTCAGGCAAACCTTTAAGGAAACCCATAGGGAAACTGAGGCCTAGAGGTTAAAGCAGCCTATCTAATCCTCTGTGGCATAAAAATGTTCTCGTCTAAATTATATGAAAGAATATTCAGATATTCAATGCTGAGAGAAGAGCAGGTACCCAGGAAGTGATGAATGACAGCGTTCAAGAGAAAATGAACTCTCGTTTTCTTTCTGCTTTTTCCTTCCTTCCCCTTCTTTAACCTACTTCTTGCTGCACATCCCATCCTGGACTTTCGAGATGCCTCCAGTCTAAAGACTACAAGATGAAGGTTCTCAAAAAAAAAAAAAAAAAAAATCACCTCAAGTTGCTCCACAGGCACAAGGTCATAGACCAGAAAATTCCACATTCCTGAGACACTTTAACCACAAACCATGTCAGCAAAGGACAACAAAGTGATCTGCAGGTGGATGGCGAGGTCTCCCCACTCCCAGGACATACAAGGGGGCAGGTGTGTGTGCAAAGCAATACCAAATATAGATGAGAATCTGGACCCATTAGGACTTAACCTGCCAAAAGTGCACCCTCCATCCCCGCCCCAACACCAGACACACACACACACCAAGGTCAGGACTTGCCAAGGAAGAACTGAGCAGTCTTGGGCCCCAGAGGGAAGAAAGGGAGGAGAAAGAGGTGATGGGCAGGGCTTGAAGGGAGGCCTCTCACCTCCATCTGTATCCTAACAGCTTCCAACTTGCTATGAGATTCCTGGAGAACCAGTCTCTCCCTCTTTGGCCCTCCCCCGCCCTCTCCTTTCTCTGCTACCCACAGCCTCCCTAGACTTGCTTCGGTGATCTTTCAGCAGCCACCCAGGCACCTGTCAAAAAGCTGCCTTTCCCCTCGCCAAGTGCAATGCCCTTCCTCCAACAGCCTCCCAGAAACCCCAGCGTCCTTACCGAACCCCCCCTTCCCACGCCTGAAAAACCTCCCCCCACTCAGCCAGCAGAGCTATCCCCCAGGAAGACTTACCTTCACTTAGCCTAGGTCGAGGCCCCCACCTCTTATCCTAAAGGGGTCGAAGGCGGGGCTAGCGCTTAAGGTCAAAACTCCCGAGCAGGTGCAGGCTGGGGCCTAAAGTCCTCTACCTGGGACTGGCTGCGGAGGACCAGCCCGCTGGCTCTCAACACCTCTTGGGGGCAGAAGTGACGCCCAAGAAGAGGGGAGGGTGGGGAGCCAAGTGAAGAAGAGGGCCAGAGTTCTCTTGCCTCACCTGCCCAAGTCCCCATAGGGCCCCAAGGGCAGGTGAGGCCCAGACGGGGATGCACGGGGGCGAGGGCGGGGGGTCCTACCTGTCCCTTGGGTCGATCCAGCTGGTGGTTCGGTTCTTGTGGTCTATGTAGTAAACCTTGCCGTCGAAGTCGCGCGCCTCCTCCCAGCCCTCCGGCAGGGGTAACTCCGGCCGGGGCATCTTCCCGAGCGCGGCCCGCGCTCCCCCATGCAGCTCTCCACCGCCGCCGCCAACGCCACGGGGCTCAGCGGCTCCGACCGGCCGCTTGGCTTGCAGGCGATGGCCGAGGCACCATGATCACAGGGGAGTGGCGTCCGTAGATTCCCCACGGTGGGGATGGGGTTCCTAAAAGGGACTGGCCGGGGTAGCGCCGTTGTCCATACGGCCCCGGGGCCCCGCCGGCCTCTCACGCTGCCATGTGCGCCCGCAGCGGCGCGGGGCGGGCCCCGGGTGCGCGCCCAGCCAGCCGGCCCCGGGCCGAGCGCCGCAGCCGCCCGTGCTCCCTGTGCTCGCCCGCCCGCCGCGCCGCGCGCCCCACGCTCCGCGCTCCACGCCGCCGCTCCCCGGCGTCCCCCCGCTCCCCGCCTCCGAGCCCCGGCGACTCCCGCCTCCGCCAGGTGCGGCTCCAGCTCCAGCTCTGGCCGTGCAGGTAAACTGCGCTGCCCCGGAAACGAGAGGCGGAGCGCCGGGCGCCCAGGGATCCCGGGTCTCCACCCCGCGCAGAGCGCCACGAGGGCGGGTCCAAGGGCCCCGAGACGCGCCCCCTCGTGGGACAGCCGCGATGCCGACCACCCCTGACCGGGGACCGCTTCAGACGCACATCACAGCCCCCATCCATCCATCCATCCATCTATCTATCCATCCACCACCACCCCCACCCCACCCCTTTCTCTACCTCCGCTTCCCACGCTCGGCTTGATCTCTGCACCCCGAGCTGGGGGCTAGTAGAGGGTGGGGGAAGGGAAAGGGAGAGGAGGTTCAGATTCTGGGCACAGGTGGCCCCAAATCTTAACACAACCCCGCTTTTCTCTGTGAGAGAGAATCGGGAGTCAGGCAAGAAATGGTTAAGTGAAAACATTCTTGCAAATCGGGCTACATAAGTTTTCCAGGAGCTCTCGTCCCTTCCCCCAACACTTGCACCATCTGTCTCCTTCCTATTCAATTCTCCCCATGTTGTTTGAACCACAGCCCCCCCCCATCCACCCTTCCCCAGCGACAATTTGCAAGTGTAGTTGGCTCTCCTTGGGGGTCCCTAAAATTAGGAGTGCTGTGGAGCTGCTTTCCCTAGGAGGACTTCCAGAGGGTTGTCAGGGGAAGGAGAGAGACATCTCCTGTTCAGTGCACCTGTCCTCCCAGCTACTCGAGAGGTTGAGGCACGAAGATTGCTTGAGCCCAGGAATTCCAGGTCAACTTAAGTCAAAATGTCAACCTTCTTCAAACAGATAAATAAATCAATAATAAGTATTTATTTATTAAATGACATGGGCCTGGAGAGATGGCTCAGCAGTTAAGGCACTTGCCTGCAAAGCCTAACAACCCTGGTTCAATTCTCCAGTACCCACATAAAGCAAGAGGCGCATACATATGGAGTTTGTTTGCAGCTGCTGTAAGTCCTGGTGTGCCCATTCTCTGTCTCTCTTCTCTCTTTCTCTGCTTGCAAATAAATAAAGATAATGAAAAAAAATATTTAGAAAATTTTAAATCTTGATTTCTTAAAAAATGGTAATGTTTCTTGGAAAACTAAATACTGAAACACATCTCCTTTTAGGTACTGGGGCCTGTATGAATTTAGCTGGTGTGTGTGTGTGTGTGTGTGTGTGTGTGTTTTGCTATGTACATGTGGCAGGAAGGTGGATGGGAGGAATGAAGCCCAATGCCAGTATCCTTTTGTCTGCCAGCCAACTCCCTATAAGGGCCACAGTATGCTGAGCAAGGGAGGAATCCTGTTTGAGCCTCAGCTCCTCTTTGTGAAGAAGAGCCTCAAGGGTGAGCTCCTCACTTCCAAATGCCCCCAGGAGCGACCTAGAATTCCTTCATTCCCTCCCTTATTCCATAAATGCTAGCACCAAAGTCCAGGTAGCCAATATCAGGAAGATTATCAGCACCCAAAAGTAGTGGTTCCCCATTCCTTTATGGGGGGATTCCTCAGCCTGTCTACTTCCTCTGATGTCCAAACTTCCACTATGTAAATACCTCCGCTTAGTTTTTTGGGGTTCTGGCATCACACACTCCAGGTAAGCACCCTATCACTGAGTTACACTCCCATCAACCCTCCCCCAATTTATTTATGTTTTTGAGACTATGTAGACAAGACGTTTTGTAATCCTCCTTCCTCTGCTTCTGAGTGCTGGGATTACTGATATGAGCTACTATTCCCAAGACCCTCCAATTAGGGATGAGGATAGCCCGGAAGTAAAACTGGCTCAAAGACTAGATGCTTCTCACACATACATGATCTCACTTCATCTTCACAACAACCCTCTGAAGGAGGGAGATATGTATGTTATACTCATGTTATGGAAGAGACATGTGAGGCTTCAAGATGGCCAGGGGTATGGTGCTAAGATGATACCCAAGGGCAGTGTCCTCCAGCACCAGTACTCTCAATCATTAACCTATACTGTTATTTTGGGTATTTCATATTTTAAAAAATTTATTTATTTATTTATTTGCAAGGGGAGGGAGAGAGAGAGAGAGAGAGAGGGATAATGGGCATGCCAGGGCCTCTTGCCACTGCAAACAAACTCCAGATGCATGTGCCACTTTGTGCGCCTGGCTTTACATGAGCACTGGGGAATGGAACGCAAGCAGTCAAGTTTTACAAGTGCCTTAACCTCTGAAACATCTCTCCAGCCCCATTTACTTGGTTTTGTTTGTTTGTTTGTTTAGATACAATCTTGCTATGTAGCCCAGGGAAGCCACAAACTCATGGGTATTGTACTTCTGTCCCAGAATGCTGGGATTATAGGCATGGGTCATGATACCGGCTTACTATGCTTTCTTTATTTAAAAACAAAAGTCAATTAAGTTTTCAATATCTTCCCACCACTTTCACTTTTCCCCCCTTCCAAATCCCCCTCTGCTGAATCCTTTCTTATTGCCAACTAGTCTCTCGTCTTTTTTTTTTCTCTTGGTTTTTCGAGATAGAGTCTCACTCTAGCCCAGGCTGAACTGGAATTCATTCTGTATTCTCAGGATGGCCTCGAACTCATGGCGATCCTCCTACCTTTGCCTCCCAAGTGCTGGGATTAAAGGTGTGCACCACCCTTTGATGTCATCGTTTTCTCCCTCCTAGTATGCAGGTCTTGTGTAGGTAGCGTCAATCGCTATAAGGTCATGAATACCATGGCCACGTTGTGTCTGGAAGACAGCATTGCAAAGCACTCCTTCCCTTTAGCTCTTACATTCTTTTTTTTAAGTTTTATTTATTTATTTAAGAGAGAAAGAAGGAGATAGAGAGAGAATGAGCATGCCAGGGCCTCTAGCCACTGCAAATGGACTCCAGACACATGTACCACTTTATGCATCTGGCTTTACTTGGATACTGGGGAATCAAATACAGGTCCTTAGGCTTTGAAGGTAAATGCCTTAACTGCTGAGCCATCTCTCTAGCCTTCTTACATTCGTTCTACCACCTCTGCTGCAGTGGTCTCTAAGCCTTGGTGGGAGGTGGTATGTGATAGAGATGTCTCATT
Source organism: Orientallactaga sibirica (assembly GCA_036365145.1). Lineage (NCBI taxonomy): Eukaryota > Metazoa > Chordata > Mammalia > Rodentia > Dipodidae > Orientallactaga > Orientallactaga sibirica. The sequence continues at coordinate 3,593,900 of JAEOAD010000194.1, forward strand.
AGTGCTAAACACTTCACTGTCTCTTCTTCTTAGCACTTTGATGAGTTTGGAGTGCCCACAGGAGTCACCACCATCTCAAAAGAGAAGCTTCTCTAACTTACTTACTTACTTTCTTTTTTGAGGTAGGGTCTCATTCTAGCCTAGGCTGGCCTCAAACTCACAGCAATTCCTCAGCCTCCCAAGTGTTGAAACTAAAGGAATGCACTAACACATGGCCCTTCCTTCCTTCCTTTCTTTCTTTTTTTTTTTCTTCAAGGTAGGGGTCGCTCTAGACCAGGATGACCTGGAATTCACTCGGTAGTCTCAGGGTGGCCTTGAACTCATGACAATCCTCCAACTTCTGCCTCCCAGGTGATTAAAGGCATGTGCCACCACCACACCAGCTTGGCTCTTTCTTTTCTTTTTTTTCTTTTCTTTTCTTTTTTTTTTTTTTTTTTTTTTTTTTTTTTTTTTTTTTTGAGGTAGGGTCTCACTTTGGCCCAGGCCCACCTGGAATTAACTATGTAGTCTCAGGGTGGCCACGAACTCATGGCAATCCTCCTACCTCTGCCTCCCGAGTGTTGGGATTAAAGGCGTGCACCACCACGCCCGGCTCTTTCTTTTTATAAGTGACTATAATTCCAGGGTCTCCCCTGGTCTGGCTCTGGAACATTCTGGATGCTGACCATTGGTTATCTCTGTTGATATTTGTTGGGCTGAGAACCAAAAATTCTGGAATCCTGGCTGTGTAGATCCCAAACTCCCTCTTTGTTCCAGCCCTGTGACCTTGGGCATTGAATGCACTAACACATGGCCCTTCCTTCCTTTCTTTCTTTCTTTTTTTTTTCTTCAAGGTAGGGGTCGCTCTAGACCAGGATGACCTGGAATTCACTCGGTAGTCTCAGGGTGGCCTTGAACTCATGACAATCCTCCGACTTCTGCCTCCCAGGTGATTAAAGGCATGTGCTACCACCACACCAGCTTGGCTCTTTCTTTTCTTTTTCTTTTCTTTCTTTTTTTTTTTTTTTTTTTTTTTTTTTTTTTTTTTTTTGAGGTAGGGTCTCACTTTGGCCCAGGCCCACCTGGAATTAACTATGTAGTCTCAGGGTGGCCACGGACTCATGGCAATCCTCCTACCTCTGCCTCCCGAGTGTTGGGATTAAAGGCATGCACCACCACGCCCGGCTCTTTCTTTTTTTAAGTGACTATAATTCCAGGGTCTCCCCTGGTCTGGCTCTGGAACATTCTGGATGCTGACCATTGGTTATCTCTGTTGATATTTGTTGGGCTGAGAACCAAAAATTCTGGAATCCTGGCTGTGTAGATCCCAAACTCCCTCTTTGTTCCAGCCCTGTGACCTTGGGCATTGCTGAATTTATGTCTCAGCCTTGGGCCTGAAGAGATTCATATAATAGACTCCTTATAGGGTTGCCTGGGAAGGGCAAAGTGAAACGAAAAATGTAAGGACTTAGCCTGGGCAGTGAGCCACTAATCTTAGGAGCCGCATTGGAACACATCTGCATCCTGGCTGACAGCTAGCACACCTCTATGAAATGTGGATCAATTGCTCAAAACATAGGTCCAGGGCTAGAAGAGATGGCTCAGCAGTTAAGGTAATGGCTGACAAAGCTTAATGGCCTGGGTTCAATTCTCCAGTATTCACCTAAAGCCAGATGCATAAAGAGGTGCATAAGTCTAATTCGTTTGCAGTGGCAAGAGGCCATGGTGTACCCATTCTGCCTCTCTCTCCTTCCAAATAAATAAATAAAATATTTCTAAAAGGCCTATGTCGGGCTGAAAAGATGGCTTAGTGGTTAAGTGCTTGCCTATGAAGCTAAGGACCCCGGTTTGAGGCTCGATTCCCCAGTACCTATATAAGGCAGATGCATAAGGTAGCACATGCATCTGGAGTTCATTTGCAGTGGCTGGAGGCCCTGGTGTGCCCATTCTCTCTCTGTCTGTCTCTCTCTGCCTCTTTCTCTGTCTGTCGCTCTCAAATAAATAAAAATAAACAAAATATTTTTTTTAAAGGCCTATGTCATTTTCTCTTTTGAAAAGCATCAATTCTAATTGCACTTGTGTGCACATGACTTATTTTCCAACCAAGAATTTCCACTGGATGTGTGTGGTAGTGAGACACTGTGGGCTTCCGTACTTGATTTCTTTTAGATCAGATGCCCACAGCCTGGCAGTTTCCAAGTGGTTTGCTCCTCTGCATTTTTTTTCACAACTGGTTTTGGGAGCAGAAATTGACTCCTTAAAGCCTTGGTCCTCCTGCCCTCCATGAAAGAATCCTCGGTTATCAACCAGAAGCTGCAAGCAGAGTGAAGTCAGCAACAGATGGCCACCTGCCCCACTGCAATGGCTGGTGAATCATCTCCAGGCATTCGGAGGCCCAGGGCAAATGTGCAAGGGATTAAAGGTAAAACCGGCTGAGCCACATGATAGGATAGGATGAATTGAATGTTATTGTACAGGTGACTGAACCACAGGAATTCGAACTGAAGACAAGTAGCCCCAGCCTCTCCCGGCCTTCCTCCAGGAGCTGTGTCTGGCTGCAGGGAGCTGAGTTCAAGGGTCTGACCACTGTTGGAGCTAAGTAGATGAGGTCACCAGCCAAACTCATGTCCACTTTCTTCCACAGTCAGGTCGCTTATAGGAGACCCTAGAGCCTGGGGCAGGTTATCTTGTTTATAAAATCAGTACCCGCTTCAATCCAGTTCCCACTGCCACAGCAAAGAAAGGCCATTTTCTATACATGCCTTAAGAGACGTGGTAACATTTCATGAGGATGGCGAGGAGGGGAAATTAAATGCAAAGACAAAGAAAGAAAAAGAACACGAGGTTGGCTGTGTCAGCAGTAATTTCCGGTTGGCATGTGCATGCTTTAGGGGGCTGGAGGCTTGGAAAACCTCTGCTGGGATTCGTCTTCCCACTCGGTGACTACACTTCCTTACCTCATGCTGTCCCTCCCACATGTCCTAGGGAAGGCACAATTATGTTCTTTGAGCCAGTAATGTCCCCTTTCTTTAGTCACACATTACTTGAGGTTCATAATTGTGCCACAAACTAGTTTTCTTTCAATATCATGTCCTAAGCCAGAGGAAATCAGCGTAGAAGGAGACCTTGGCAACATGAGAGTCTGGGCAGAAGAGAAGGGTTCTGAATAACCTCTAGGTTTTAAGACAGTGCTGGAAAATAAGCTGAAATATATCTACCTCCACACACGGACTCATTCCTTTTACAGAGAAGGCCCAGTGCCTTATTGCACTAGTTCTTATAGAGGAGTAAACCGAGACTCAGGTATACAAAATGACTTTCCTACAACAATACAGACCAAATTCCAACACAGCTGCTTCCAGTAGGGTTTCATGACTGGGTTTCCAGCAGGGTGGGCTCTGGGAACCCTCAAGAGAGCCTTCAGTGCCACAGGCCTGGAGGAGTTGCAGCCATGGGACGCGCTGCAAACCACTTTCATTTGGTCCAGGGTTCATTTGGAGCTGCTGGAGGAGGCAGGAGATTGGGGAGGGCAGGTGAATCAGACCATAGCAGAGCTTGAAAGAGTGGTGCTGGGGAGTGGGGGCTCCGAATTCCAAACTGAGCATCAAGCCACCTCCCCTGTCACCTGCACAGAGTTGTCATGAAGACTCCCCTGGGGGTGAGGGCAGAGGGAAGAAGACAGGGGTTTAACAGGTAGAACTGGCTCCCTGGAAGCGGGGCATTTTTCTGCCTGGGCTTTATTCATTAACTGAACTGGATTTCTCCTACACCAGAGGCTATCCTGGGGCTGGTAGGACAGGTCAAGTCCATCCTGTTTCCAACTCCCTATCAAAGAGTCCTCTGGGGCCAGGGAGCTTGTTGTGTCTTTCACCAAGGAGGAAATGAATTATGCACTGTAGGAGGTGGAGATGAAATGGTGGTTTCAAGGGTGGGGGTGTGTGGAAGGAGAAAGCAGGCCTGTGAGCAGAGGGCGGGAGCCTCAGCGTGGCAACAGTGCTGCCTGCTTTTCTCCACTCCTACCCCAGCAGCACGAGCGAGCAAGCAGAGCCCTGGTGGGAAACGGGGGTGGCGATGCAAGTGGAAGAACCAGCAGGAGGACTGCAAGAAGTCTCTCGGGTATTTATAGCACTCCATCGCCATGGTACCCAGGCGCTTAAATTAAACTCCAGCCCAACTGTTTAGAGATGCTGGGATTGTGGGCTGTTCTTATTTACCTGTACACTGCACAGGTCTGACATTGGATACCCAGAAACTCAGCCACTTCAAGAAGAGCAAAGCATGCAGCAAGTATAGGATTGTAGTTTAATGGGCTGGAGAGATGGCTTATCAGTTAAGGCACTTGCCTGCAAAGCCTAAGGACCCATGTTCTAATCTCCAGGTCCCACCTAAGCCAGACGCACAAGTTGATGTATGTGCAAGGTGGCACATGTGTCTGGAGTTCGATTACAGTGGCCAGAGGCCCTGGTGTGCCAATTCTCTCTCTCTCTCATTCTCTCCCCCTCATTCTCGCTCTCTCATAAAGAAAAGGTCAATCTGTTGGACTAGCCTAAAAAAAAAAAACCTATATAATACTGAATAATATCTGCCTCCACTAGGTGACTGGGTGGTTCAGTTTCCTCATCTGTACAATGAGATCAAGGTTACCCACCTCATTGTTGATTTCTGACAGACAACTGAGATTTATGTCAATAAAGTCCTTAGCTCAACCCTGAATCTCAAAGTTCCTTTATCATTTTACTTTGACTTTTATTTGCGAGGAGAGAGGGAGAGATATTATGTGGGCAAGCTGGGGGCTTCTTGCTGCTACAAACTCCAGACGCAAGTGCCCTCTGGCTTCATGTGGGTACTGGGGAATTTAAGCCCTGGCCAGTAGACTTTGTAAGTAAGTGCCTTAAACTGGAAGTTCTTTGGTTTTTGTTTGTTTGTTTTGTTTTTTGTTGTTTTGTTTTTTGTGGTAGAGTCTCACTTTAATCCAGGCTGACCTGGAATTCACTATGTAGTCTCTGGATGGCCTCGAACTCACGGCGATCCTCTTACCTCTGCCTCCCAGTGCTGTGATTAAAGGTGTGTGCTGCCACCCCAGCCCTGGAAGTTCTTTTAAAGGTAAGTACTATGGGTTGTATGTGGAGCATTTCTCCCTGAAATGGCTCAAGTGTAGAAGGAGATTTGGTCCCCAGCTGGAGGTGCTGTTGAGAGGTGACTGGATCATGGGAGGATGACGTCATCAGTGAGTTAAACCCCTGTGAATTCATCCTGAATGGGCTATTACGATGTAGGGCCTGGTGGGTGGAAGTCAGTTGTTGGAGGTACACTGTTGTGGTCCCCCCTAAGGCCAGCCCAGGTGGGACAGTAGGGTCTCTGCCGAGTTGGGGTGAGCAGCGCAGAGTCACAACACAGACTCTGGGAGTTGGATGGAAGCAGCAGAGGGCGAGCTGCTGCAAACTCCTTTATTGAGGAAGTGCACGTGGGTTTTAAGGGGCTTGGCTGGCCAATCATTGTATGGGGTGGTCCCCCTTTTTGTGACCAATGACAGCCTGTGTCTGGACAGGTCCTCTCATAGCAGGCTTCTCGCGAGCATGGGACTGTAGCTATTGTCACGCCAAGCCTGCACAGAACGCCATGTTCACAGAAGCCACTTCCTGGTTTCTTTGGCCATGTGGTCTGGCTAGGACTAGGCCTGTATTGTGCCATACATATCCTCCTTTTTGTTTTTATTATTGGTAACCCTGAGAGGTATGGTTTTTTGCAAAAGCCATTGTTGAACCCAGGCCCCAAGGGATCATCACATGTGACAGTGCCTGTCTTAGGTTGCCCCATCTCATGGAATCTTACCCATCATGGGCTATCTGCCATCCTGGTGAGAAAACCCGAGGGGTATGGCCTGGTATGGCTTTTAGCATGAGGTCTGGCTAGGGCCAGACCTACATTGTGCCATACATATGAGGCTGTTGCCTAGGAGGCATGGGAAGGCCAAGTGGTCGTGGCTCTGTGGCATGTGAACAGTCCCAGCGAGCGAGAATTAACTAGAGAGCCTGAAAAAGATTGGGGTAGGACAGGTTGCTGGGTGACTGTCATGAGTTCACCCTAGCGTCATAGTTAGTAGCATTGAGTGTCCTTAATGGTAGTAGATCAATGTAATCAAAGGAGTTGTAAAGGAATTTATGGCTGGTTGGAGGATAGCATTACCATAAGAGGCATTAATAAGCAAAAAAGGCAAAGGTGTGGCTAAGGAGAAGTGCGTGCAGTGAAATAGAGTGGCTAAAATAAAGCCTAGGAAAAGCATGAGAATCTAGGCCCACTGCACCAAACAAGTATGGCCTAAGAAGAGTTGTCCAAAATGGTTTCTCGGAAGTGGTAGTAGGGAGAAAAGGAGATAAAAGGAGAAAAAAAGGGGGGGGGAATAAGTTTAATGTCCCGTATGCAGCCTGAGGGGTTTGGCATCATCCTCTTCATCAAGGCTGGTCGCTGAGTCAGTGGCTGGACTGATGTTTCTGGCAGGAATCCAAAGTGGGATCTGTGAAGTTTCTGGAAAGACACAAGCATACCCTTGGCCCTGCATTAAAAGAGGGTGGGGTCCCTTCCAAATATTAGTAAGAGGATCTTTTCAGCAGACTAAGGGTAAGGGTGTCGTGGTTGGTTGGGATCTCCAATGTTTGTAGGCTAGGGAGAGTCCTGCCTCATCAAAGGTGAGAAAATTGAGGGTGAAAAGAGCTTCCACCAGGGCCAAGTGGGGGTCCTTGGGCGACATAGTGGACTTCTGTTTTATAATTAGTTCCTTTAGGGTCAGGTTCATTCTCTCCATGATGGCTTGTCCTTGTGGGTTGTAGGGGATCCCAAGGGAGTGTTTTATTCCCCAAGATTCCATGAAGGATGTGAATTGGGCAGATGTGTATGCAGGGCCATTGTCAGTTTTAATTGACCAGGGTATGCCCATGACCAACATAGCAGTTTTTGTCACCTTAATGACATGGGACGCCTTCTCCTCTGAGAGAGCAATAGCAAAAGTAAGCTTAGAGTAAGTGTCCACAATGACATGGACATATTTGAGGCTACCAAAGGAAGGTATGTGGGTAACATCCATCTGCCAGATAGAATGTGGGGTAAGGCTTCTAGGATTGACTCCTTGAGGCTGTAGGGGCCCAGGGTGGCTAGAGGGTGTGTGCCTTACAGGTACAGGTTAAATGTTTGCATTGGCTAAGCGAGAGCTCAGGGTATAGGGTTTTTAGATTAGTGGGGGATAGATGGAACCTTTGGTGTAAATGTCTAGCTTGTTCTAAAGGTGGCAAGGAGCAGACAGCAATAAATTTGTCTACCTGTGAATTCCCATCAGCAATAAAGCCAGGCAGACCAGTGTGTGAACGAACATGCTCAACAAACCAAAGGTACGATCTGTTTTCCATCTGCAATTGTAAAGTATAGATGGCAATGTCTATGGGATGATGAGAGGGCCTGGGATTGGCTAAGGGCAGTACCTTTGTCATTTGAACAGCATAACTGCTGTCAGAGAAGATGTTGATGAGCTCTTATTGACAGAGCTCTAAGACTCTGATGATGGCATATAGTTCCCCTAGCTGGACTGAATGGGGTTAGGGAACTTAAGGGCCTCATCTGGTTGATTGTCTCTCTTAATAATTAGCCCATAAGTATGTTTGTTGGCATCTGTAAAGGCCGAGGCTTTTGACCCATGGTCAGGGTTTGTATTGAGACAGCCAGGGCCTCGAGGGGGGCAGACATGGGATTGATATCTTTGGTAGCTACAATCTATTTATGGAGATCCTCATTGTGCATGGCAGCAATAGCATTGCGCACTACCGTGGATGCTCATTCCCATGCCAGTTGCTTAACTAAAGCGTCCCTGGTGGGGCCAGGGGGAGTGCGTCAGTCCACAGACTCTGTCACATGAGAGAGGAAATCTGTGAAGCCCTCGGATGGGCCCTGGACCAGGTTATGAAAATAGGTATCCGGCCTCTGTGGGAAGCAGGCCTTAAGCCCTTGGAGGGACAAAGATTTTACTTGGTCAAAGTAGGCATGTATGCCCACTGTGGCTTGTGATATAGGGTCTGTGCCAAGGAGCATGTCCAAGGTAATTGGGATTCCACTCCTAAGATTTTGGTGGGCCTGGGATTCAGCCAGGTCACTACAGGCGGCTTTCCACTGGAGGAATTCAGAGGGGAGAAGGACCGCCTTGAGGAGCAAGTACCAGTCATAGTAAGTCTGAAGGTGGATGGCCCATTGTAAGAGGACTTGTTCAAAGTAAGAAGAGTCAACGCCAGATTCTTGGGCTGCCTTACGGATGAGAGCCAGATCAAAGAGGGGGGTGGTCTGGCTGTCACATCCAGCCCTACATTAACAGGGAAGGTGGTGAAGGGGCATGTCAAGGAACTGGCAGTCACCTGGGTATGTCCAGGACTGAGCGGGGGGAGGTCCTTGCAAGGGTAAAGAGGGGGAGGGGTGGTTGTGAGTGTGGCTGTAGCAGGAGGGAGTTGGGGTGGCGGTCTATTATCATTTAAAGGTTTGACTTCCTCCTCATCCAAGTTATCCTAAGAGGGGGCTGGGAGGGAAGAGCTTTGAAGAGCCATTTTAGGTTCCTCCTTATAGCGTTCGTTATGGGCAGAAATGACTTCCTCCACAGTGGAGCCTTTAAGGCCGGCAATTATGGCAAGGAGGATAGGAAAGAATGGGGCAGGGGGTGTGTGCCCTTCATAAGCCTCCCGTTTCTTCACAAGGAAGAGAACCCAGGACCAAATAGAAGTGTCCCAGATGTTCTCTGGACTAATCCATGGGGCTAAAACAAGAGTTTCATCTCCAAAGATATGGAGGTCTTTTTGTTTTACTTTTAAGCATATTGCAGGAGGAGGGCCTTAAAAGCCTGCAATTGCAGCATCCTCTGGTGGGGAGGGAGGTTGCCCATTATGGCGTGGTGTAGTTTGAGGGGGGGGGCTAGGCTGGGACACTCCTGAATCAAAGAGACTGAGAAAATAATAACCCAGATCAAAAATGACAGACCAAAAGATGATCATGCAAACCACAAGTCCTAATGCCAGGGCCAGCTGAGACATACAGATAGAATGTTTAGGACCCATGTGTCTTGTGCTTAGTGGGGGACTTCCATGGGTCATTACTCCATGGCTGTATGCCCACACGGTGTCTCTGGGGAGGCTCAGCCAAAGGCCTCGCCTTGGTTCCGAAATTGGGTGGGTCAGACCCTTATTGTGATTTCACCGGGATGAACCAGATAATGGAGGGGCCAACACAGGCTTTGGGGCTGTGCGGTGGTGTGTGCCTTCCTGGGGGGGAGAAGGACAAAGAAAAAGGGGGGAGGAGGGGGCTGCCCGCTCACCCCCAGGCAACCGTCAGCACATGGAACAGCAAGGGGCTTTTCTCACCAAGGATGAAGAACAGGGCATCTTGCCAAATGCCGAGGGGGCTACTTGCCGAAGATCAAGGAGGAGGCATCTCGCCAACGCCGATGGGGCAGAAGGTCACTGTTCAGGTGCCAGATGTTGCGGTCCCCCCTAAGGCCAGCCCAGGAGGGATGGTAGGGTCTCTGCCAAGTTGGGGTGAGCAGCACGGAATCACTACACAGACTCCGAGAGTTGGGTGGAAGCAGCAGAGGGCGAGCCACCACAAACTCCTTTATTGAGGAAGTGCACGTGGGTTTTAAGGGGATTGGCTGGCCAATCATTGTATGGGGTGGTCCCCCTTTTTGTGAACAATGACAGCCTGTCTCTGGACAGGTCCTCTCGTAGCAGACTTCTCACGAGCATGCATGGGACTATAGCTGTTGTCACATCAAGCCTGTGCAGAATGCCATGTTCACAGAAGCCACTTCCTGGTTTCTTCTGCCATGTGGTCTGGCTAGGACCAGGCCTGTATTGTGCCATACAGTACACCTTGTTCCCAACCCCTTTCTGCTTCTCACCCCAGATGCCACAGGTGAACAGCTGCCCCCCTTCCCCAGCCTCATGTTGTTTCCATCTCACCACAGGCCTAAAATCACTGGATCCAGACACCAAGCCCTGAACCCTCTGAAACCATGAGCCAAAACAAACCCTTCCTCTATGAACGTGTTGCCTCGGGTATTTTGTCACAGTGATGACAAACAAATGAACACAACAGGTTTCCTTTCCTTTTTAGCAAGCACAATTGCTCATTTACCCAACAAAACTTTTTTGTTTGCCTAATGTGTGCCAGGGAAGGTGTTGGGATATCAGGATTGGTTCTGGAGCTCACATACAATAAACAAGCCAAGGAGTTGTAAAGTTACAAGTTGTTGTAAATAATGTGAAGGAAGTGGAGGGCTCTGAAGGAGTTTATAGGGTTGGGATTGGTTTAAAAATGGGCATTACGGGATCAGTGGATAAAGGAGCTTGTTTGGGCATACCTCCCTCCCTCCCTCCCTCTCCCCCTCTCATTAAAAAAAAAAAAAAACCCGACAGCCCAGTTCAATTCCTTAGTGCCCATGTAAAGCCAGATACACAAAGTGAAGCTTGCATCTGGAAGAGACCCTGGTGTGCCCATTCTCTCTCTCTCATAATAAATAATAAATAAATAAATAAATAAATAAATAAATAAATAAATAAATGTGCTGGAGAAGGCTTAGCAGTTAAGGTGCTTGCCTGTGAAGTCTAAGGAACCAGATTTGATTCCCCAGATCCATGTAAGCCAGATGCATTTTGTGGTGCATACATCTGGACTTTGTTTGAAAAACCAATAAAATAAAATAAAATAAAAATACCTTTTTTGTTTGTTTGTTTGTTTGTTTGTTTGAAGGTTTTGCTCTAGCCCAGGCTGACCTGGAATTCACTATGTAGGCTCAGGGTGGCCTTGAATTCACGGCGATCCTTCTACCTCTGCATCCCAAGGGCTGGGATTAAAGGCTTGTGTCACCACGCCTGGCCAATAAAAAAATCTTTTTAAAAGGATGCATTACAGTACTCAGGAGGCAGAGGAAGGAGGATCGCTGTGAGTTCAAGGCCACCCTGAGACTACATAGTGAATTCCTGGTCAGCACAAAACTGTGCTTGGTGACTGGGAATGCTGATAAATGCTTGAGCACATGTCCTCCACTCAGCCAGCCACTCTCCAAGTGGCTGAGACTCTTGAAAATGTCATTCTTTCTGTACAAGGGTCAGATGCTGAAAGCATTTGCTCAAGTTCCCTGGGCCTGGTAGGGGGCTGGAGTAAGACCATACCTCAAAAAAAAAAGGATGTATTGGGGCTGGAGAGATGACCTAGCAGTGAAGTCGCTTGCTTGCAAAGCCAAAGGACCCAGGTTCAATTCACTATCACCCACATAAGCAAGATGCACAGGTTGGCGCATGTATCTGGAGGCCCTGGTACACTCACTCTGTCTCTCTCAAATAAATCAATTAAAATTAAATATTTTTAAAACATTTTATTGTTATTTATTCCAGGAGAAAGAAGGGAAGTATGGAGGGAGAGAGAGAGAGAGAGAGAGGGAGAAAGGAAGAGAATGGGTTCACCAGGGCTTCCAGCCACTGCAAATGAACTCCAGACGCATGTGTCCCCTTGTGCATCTGGCTTACGTGGGTCCTGGAGAATTGAACCCGGGTCCTTTGGCTTTGCAGGAAAGCCCTTAAACCCCTAAGCCATCTCTCCAGCCTGTAAAATTAAATATTTTTTCAAAAAATTAAAAATTTGCCAGGTGTGGTGGTGCACACCTTTAATCCCAGCACTCAGGAGGCAGAAGTAGGAGGATCACTGTGAGTTCAAGGCCACCCTGAGACTACATAGTGAATTCCAGGTCAGCCTGGGGCTAGTGTGAGACCCTATCTCAAAAAAAAAAAAAAAAAAAAAAAAAAAATCCAAAAAAGGAAACAAACTAAATTAAAAAACAAACTAAATTAAAAACTAAAAAAAAGGGGGGGGGTTGCTGGAGAGATAGCTTAGTAGTTAAGGCATTTGCCTGTGAAACCTAAGAACCCAGGTTCAATTCTCCAGGTCTCACGTAAGCCAGTTGCACATGGTGGTGCATGTGTCTGGAGTTCGTTTGCAGTGGCTGGAGGCCCTGGCATGCCCATTCTCCCTCCATCCCCCTCTCTCTGTCTCAAATAAATAAATAATTTTTTTAAAAGGATGCATTAAAGCCGGATGTGGTGGCGCACACCTTTAATCCCAGCACTTGGGAGGCAGAAGTAGGAGGATCGCTGAGAGTTCGACGCCACCCTGAGACTACATAGTGAATTCCAGGTCCGCCTGGACCAAAGTCAGACCCTACCTCGAGAAAAAAAAAAAAAAAAAAAAGGATGCATTAGAGAGGGAGGACACGCTGAGGAGGTGACACTGAAGCAGAGACTAGCAAGTGGATGCCTGAGAGCATGCATTCCAGGGTAAGGGAACAGGATCACCAAAGGTAACCAAAGATAGCATGTGTCACACATGCAGAAGAGCCCTGCATGACTTCTTCTGGAAACAACTCCTAGGCACCCCACCTAGGAGGGGAGACCCTGGAACTCCTCAAGGCTCTCTGACCCCCAAGTACATGGTTTCCTGTCACCTCTGTCTTCATTCAGGTCATCAGAACCCTGCTCCCCAACCCTGGCTGTTCAGCTACTTCAAAGGTCTAATACAACCCACTCATGATGGGTACTGTGCTTATTCCTGCTTTACTGTTCAAAAGTTGAACCACATGTCCTGCCATAGAGTTCTATTTATTATTTATTTATTTGAGGGTGTGTGAGAGAAATATGGGTACGATGGATGTGCCAGGGCCTCTGGCTTCTGCAAATGAACTCCAGACACATAAACTACTTTGTGCAGCTGGCTTTATGTGGATACTAGGGAAGTGAACCTGGCCCAGCAGGCTTTGCAAGCAAGTGCCTTTAATGGCTGAGCCATCTCTCCAGTCCTAGATTTTTTCTTTCTTTTTTTTTTTAAAGTTTCCTGAAGTTGTAGGTTTTTTTTTTTTTTTTTAAATACTTATCTATTTGCAAGCAGAGAGAGACAGAGATAAGAGAGACAGAAAGAAAATGGGCACTCCAGGGCAGCTAACTGCTGCAAACAAACTCCAGACACATACACTGCTTTGTGCATCTGGCTTTACAGAGGTACTAGGGAATTGATCCCAGGTCATTAGGCTTTGCAGGCAAGCTTCTTAACTGCTGAGCCATCTCTCTAGACCCTGAAGCTGTAGTTTTATGCTTCCTGTTCAACCCATTATTTGTCTTTTTATAGACCCCATCTTCTTTCTACATTAAAGTCAGAAAGGACCATGGGACCTGAATCTCCTTCCTTTTCTCTTTTCTTCCTCCCCTCCCTCCCTCCTTTCCTTCCTTCTTCCAGGCTAGCCTGGAACTTACAATCCTCTTGCCTCAGCCTCTTAAGTGTTTGGATTCCAGGTATATATTACTACACTTAACGTGTGTGTGTGTGTGACACTTGGAGTCTTCCTTGGTCACTTTTCACTTTATTTACTGAGGCAGAATCTCTCATTTGAATCTGGAGTTCACCAATCCAGCGAGTCTAGCTAGCCAGCTTGGTGGGAGATCTTGAGCACTGGCCTTACAAGCAGGCTGTCATATCTACCCAACATTTATATGGGCATGCCAGGACCTCTGGCTGCTGCAAATGAACTCCAGACACATGTGCCACTTTGTGTGTCTGGCTTTTTGTGGGTACTGAGTAATCAAACTCGAGTAGTTAGGCTTTGCAGGTAAGTGCCTACACTGCTGAGCCATCTCTCCAGCCCTAATAGAATTTTTGATGGAAACATAGGCATCATATTGCTCACTGAGACTTTTTTTTTTTTTTTTTTTTTTTTTAAGGAAGGCTGACCTGGAATTCACTATGTAGCCTCAGGGTGGCCTTGAACTCATGGTGATCCTACCTCTGCCTCCCAAGTGCTAGGATTAAAGGCATGTGCCACCACACCCAGCTTTAAAAAAATTTTTTTTTGGAGACTCACTATGTAGCCCAGGCTGGCCTACAGCAATCCACCTGATTTAGCCACCTTCCTCTCTAGTCCTGGGATTGCAGGAATACAGTTCCATGCCCAGCTGCTCTGGGACTTTCTCTCTTTCTTTCTTCTTTCTTTCTTTCTTTCTTTCTTTCTTTCTTTCTTTCTTTCTTTTTTCTGTTTTTTCAAGGCAGGGTCTCACTCTAGCCCAGGCTGACCTGGAATTCACTCTGTAGTCTCAGGGTGGCCTTGAACTCATCACGATCCTCCAACCTCTACCTCCTGTGTGCTGGAATTAAAGGTGTGTGTCACCACGCCCAGCTCTGGGACTTTTAAAAACTACCAGTATTAGCTGTCTTTTTCTGATACCTTTTCAGAAGGGGAGAGGGGGTAATACATCACCACTGTCAGGTGGAGGCAGGCTGGATGGGCGACAAAAGCCCCAGCTCCCTGTCTGACCCCCTTTGGCACCTTGTGCTGGGGTGCCTCAATCAGAGTTTTGAGGGTATTTGTTCAGAGATCCACTTGACTTTTGCTGGTGTGGGTCAAAGTTGGCCTCCCATTTTTTATTTTATTTTATTTTATTTTTTTTTGAGGTAGAGTCTCACTCTAGCCCAGGCTGACCGGAATTCACTCTCCAGTCTGAAGGTGGCCTCAAACTCACAGCAATCCTCCTACTTCTGCCTCCCATGTGCTGGGATTAAAGGTGTGCACCACCCTGCCCATTTTTAGGACTATCATTTCTCTCAATGTTATTTGTGGCTGGACGGGGGTGATAGACAATAATCTAAAGTTTTCTTTTCTGAAGTGCCCCTTCCCTTGCTCATGGGCTAGGGAGCACAAGATTTTGTTAGGGGTGCCTTTAAGAGAACCACTAGTGTTTGTGGGCTGTCTGCTCTTTCAATACCCAGTGTAGGATATGTGAGGCAATAGGAAACTCGGGAACTCACCACCATGTCGTTTCTCAGATTGTTGTATCTGTCTTCTCACATTTATATCACATATAATGTCTGCATTAGTTAGGGTTCTCTAGAGGAACAGAACTGATAGAATATGTATGAACATAGGAAGTTTGAGACCCTCCTGGACTAGAGACCTTGCCTTGACAAATTGAAAAAAAAAAAAGCAAAACATTAGGAAGCCAGGCGTGGTGGCACACGCCTTTAATCCCAGCACTTGAGAGGCAGAGGTAGGAGGATCGCCATGAGTTCGAGGCCACCCTGAGACTACACAGTGAATTCGAGGTCAGCCTGGGCTGCAGTGAAATTCTACATCAAAAACCAAAAACAAAAAGAAAAAAAAAAAAAGCTGGAATTAGCCGGGTGTGGTGGTACACACCTTTTATCCTAGCCTCTGGGAGGCAGAGGTAGGAGGATCACTGGGAATTAGAGGCCAGCCTGGGACTGCAGAGTGAATTTCAGGTTAGCCTGGGCTAGAGTGAGCAATACCCTACCTGGAAAAACTAGAATAAATAAATTAATTAAATAAATAAACAAATAACAAACGCCTTCAGATGGCAAATTCTCCTGCAGGTTTCAGCCTAAGGTTGGAGTGCTTGTTCTTGAGCTCAGTAACCAGGCCCCTCTCCCAACCAACCCTCCTGAGATGAGATTTAAATTTTCTTTCCTTTTCCCCATATCACCAATGCCTAAATCATTTCCAGCACAGTCACCCCTGAGGATACCATGACTGCACCCTGGCCACGGTCCAGGGCTCCTTTTTCCTTTTATTTTTCTTTCTTTTCTTTTTTTTTTTTTTTTTTTTTTTTTGGCTGATGGGTTTGAGGTAGGGTGTCTTGTTCTAGCCCAGGCTGACCTGGCATTCACTATATAGTCTCAGGGTGGCCTTGAACTCATGGTGATCCTCCTATCTCTGCCTCCCGAGTGCTGGGATTAAAGGTATGTACCACCATGCTCAGCTCCAAGGCTGTTTTGACTCCACCTTTTGGCCATTTTTCCTTCTTGTAGAGAGCAGATGGCATTAGTCTGTTGGAATAATTAGGAGCCCATCTGCCCCTTTAAGAAACACTTTGCCCATCTGTAGAGAGGAATGAGAATTATGCATCCACGGGTCTTGTACAAAAAGCTTTTTGCTGTTTTAGTTTGAGCAGGAAGCGTCTTTGACAGCCCTTCACCTTTCTTTCCAGAGCTCTCTAGCTAAGAAAATGTCTGGCAGAAGCCAAATACAATATGGGATCCACAAGGGATCCTGGATTACTTTTAAAAAACTCCAAAGAATGTTCTCGAGTCTCCTGGAGAAATGAGGATATGGAATGCATTTCAGACGTTATGGTTATGTCAGTGTCAAAGCTCTCAAGACTTATGGTGGTATGGTAGTTATGTAGGAGAATAATCCGTGTGCTTAGGGGCCCTCAGCTGACACATTTAGGAGTTCCAGGCTGCCTGCTCATCTCCAGAGTTTACGTGAGCTTACATTCACTAGTAGTTTAAGCATTGCGGAGGAAAGGAGAGAGTGCAATTCTGGCAAAATTGTCAACTAGTAAATAATAACAAAAAAGTATTGTGTATGATGTATCACTCATCCCTTTGCACTTATCACAGTGGGTGGCATGGAATATCCCTCCACAAACGCTGCCTAAGTACAGTAACAACAATTACTAGGTTGCCTAAAAATGTGTACTGACTTACTTAAGATGATCTATTAAACATTTATTTTTATTTGTTTATTTGATAGAAAGAGAGGAGAATGGGTAGGCCAGGGCCTCCAGTCACTGCAAACTAACGCCAGACACATGTGCCACCTTGTGCATCTGGCTTTATGTGGGTACTGGGGAATACAACCTGGGTCCTTAGGCTTCACAGGCAAGTGCCTTAACTGCTGAGCCATCTCTCCATCCCTAAAAAAAAATTTTTTTTTTAGTTTTTTGTGTAGGGTCTCGCTCTAGCCCAGGCTGACCTCAAATTCACTATGTAGTTTCAGGGTGGCCTTGAACTCATGGCATTCCTCCTGCCTCTGCCTCCTGAGTTCTGGAATTAAAGGTGTGCACCACAACGCCTGGCTTAGTCTATTAACTTTTGATTTTGGCCTCCTGGTGAGCCATATGGTTGAGTTTCACATATATTTCACAGAAATTCTATTTCATAGAGCTTAACATTTTTTGTAGTAAATGTATTTATAAAGGAAAATAAGGGTGGGGGAAATGTGGTATGTACCAAAAAAGGTTAACTTCTCACTGCTGGGAGAAAATAACTGACCAGAAGCACCTTATGGAAAGAAAGGGTTTATTTCTGGATTACAGTTCCCAGGGGAGGTTTCATCATGGGATATGGGGGCGGGAAGTATGGCAGAAGCAGATAGCCAAGGTCACATCTTTTCATCAACAAGAAGGAAGAGCAAGCTCTCTGTGACAAGTGGAACTGGGCTCTAGTGCCACAAGGCCCGCTCTGTCATAGTTTTACATTGTTGAACTTTTTTCGGGGGGGTTTCGAGGTAGGGTCTCACTCTAGCCCAGGCTAACCTGGAATTCACTGTGTAGTCTCAGGGTGGCCTTGAACTCCTGGTGATCCTCCTACCTCTGCCTCCCGAGTGCTGGGATTAAAGGCGTGCACCACCACGCCTGGCTGGGATGAACTTTTAAACAGACATAGTTTATGGGAGGAATGGAATTTACTTTAGGCTGATAGATCTAAGGGGATGTTCCATCAATGGCAGAAAAAGTGGGTTCCCATTTATAAATCCAAGCAGAGAGAGAGAGAGAGAGAGAACCAGTCAGCAAGTATTCAGGAACCTGTGGCAGCCAGACCCCCAGAGTTTACTCTGTATACCTTAGGCTGGAATCAGATCCACTCCCAGCAACACCTTACGGCTGGACCTCAGGATCCACCCACAATGATATCCCTGCCAGCCAGATGGCTGGAAATCTAAGTTACAAGCTTTTTAATGAAAACATCTGAGTCTATTGGGGGACATTCAAACTACAACATACACCCAGGGGCACATCTCCTCTATCAATTTCCCATCTCCCAAAGGCTCCATCAACTGAGGATGAAGTATGAGGGTTAATCATGAACACATGAGGCTCTGGGGGACATTTCACATTCAAACCATCACATAAAGTAAAAGCACTCCTGATGTGACTGTGGGACCACGATCCCCTGGCTTGATCCTGACAGACAAGGATGGAGTCACTCTCCTCTCCACCCTCCTGAACAGATCCCCCCATTTTTTGCAGGGCTGCGGGACTGGTGTCCACTCCTTCAGCCAGCTTGAGGACTACAATTGCTCTGAAGGCTGGAGACTTGCACTTTCAGGGACTTAGAGATCTGTGGGCAGGGGAATCCTTGTGATATGTTTGTTTCATCATACTGATAGTCACATGATGTGGTCCCAAAAAAGGAAGACTCCTGTGGTAGTTTGAATCCCCCATAATGATGTCCCCTATAAACTCATGTGCTTTGAGTGTTTGGTTCCCAGCTGATGGCAATTTGGGAGGTGGAGCCTTGCTGAAGGAGGTGTGTTGTTGGGGGTTGGGTTAGGGATCTCATACAACTCCCCTTTGCTATAGATCTGGACTGGATGGAGCACGTGTTTGGTGGTTTGCTTATTCCACTAACCAGTGTCTGCCCTAGGGGACAACAATATGACAATAATGAGAGTGGCCTTTAATGATTGAGCATTTACCCTGTACCATGCACTGAGGGGCCACTTCCCACATCCAGAACTCATTGTAGCCTGCTCGGCACAAACATCCAGGCTGCAGAGTAGTTGGTATAATATAACCATGGCTACCCCGAGAATGTAGAAGATTCCATCACCCTATGAGGACTTGCAGCTAGAACTTGGTAATGTTCCTGCGTCTCCATTGAGCAGTGACATGCATTACTGCTGTTCTGGGTGTACGCTTCAGGTTCTCATTCTCACCTCTAGCATCTCACAAGAAAAACTGTTTTCCAGGTTAAGGCATTTGCCTGTGAAGCCCAAGGACTCAAGTTCGATTACCCACGACCCACCTAAGCCAGATGCACAAGGTGGCACACGTGTCTGGAATTTGTTTGCAGTGGCTGGAGGCCCTGGCACACCCATTCTCTGTATCTGCCTCTCTCTTTCCAAGAAATAAATAAAATATTTAAACAAAAAACTGATTTCCAGTCCACTCACCAGGTCAACGGGTCATGTGGTTGCCCTGAAGGAGGGACAGGACTCACTCCTGTGTTGCCAGCAAGTCTAGCTCAGCAAGGAATTGCTTCTGGGAAGCAAATCCTGTCTCCACCTGACACAGGCTCACCACTGTCTGGAGTGTGTTCAGCCAAGTCCACCCTTCACAAGGCTGGGAAGTACCTTCCTCCAGGTGATGACAAAGCTGACGTCTGTGTAGCACCCTTTGGCCATGAGGGAGCTGGGCTCGGGCCACTAATGGACCTTCTGTGCCACAGAGATGCAAAGGGAAGACAGCGATTGCTGGGGTAGAGGTCAGCCATTCCACCATACAGGGCCCCTGGCTCATCCCTCTAGAACCCGTGACAAGGTTAGGTGGAACCAACGAGAGCTTGAAGCTGTAACACAAAGTCTGGCCTAACAAAATGAAGCTGTACGTCAGCTCCCAGTGAACCTCGGGACATGAACGGATGTGGGCTGGAGAGATGGTTTAGCAGTCAAGGTGCTTGCCTGTGAAACCTAAAGACCCAGGATTGGTTTCGTAATAACCACATAAGCCAGATGCACAAGGTGGGGAATGCATCTGGAGTTTGTTTGCAGCAGCTAGAGGCCCTGGTGCACATGCATGCTTTCTCTCTCTCATAAATAAATAATTTTATTTATTTATTTATTTTATTGACAACTTCCTTAATTGTAGACAATATCGTATGGTACTTCTCTCCCTCCCCCCACTTTCCCCTTTGAAACTCTACTCTCCATCATATCCCCTCCCCCTCTCAATCAGTCTCTCTTTTAATCATGACGGTCTTTTGTAGGTAATGTCAGGCACTGCGAGGTCATGGATATCCAGGCCATTTTGTGTCTGGAGGAACATGCTGTAAGGATGCTACCCTTCCTTTGGTTCTTACATTCTTTCTGCCACTTCTTCTGCAATGGACCCTGAGCCTTAAAAGGTGTGTTAGAGATGTTTCAGTGCTGAGCATGCCTCAATCCCTTCTCCTTAGCACCATGTTGCCTTCTAAGTCATCCCAAGGTCACCACTATCTGAAAAGAGAAGCTTCTCTAACCAAAAGTGAGAGTAGCATTAATATATGTGTTTGAACATTAAGAGATGTGCTTACTGGGCAGTTTGGTGAGCATAGTATATACATTTAGCTAGGCACCAGCAGATATTACACCCCTAAGGCTCATGACTACCCCTGTTGTAGGTTTTCAGTATCAGGGATGTATTCCTCCCTTGGACTGGGCCTCTAGTCCAATTAGAGAGCAGTTGGTTTTCCCCCATAAATAAATAATTTTATAAAAAAATGCATGGGTGTGTTTTGAAGCATCATACTTAGGTGAGCAGCAGAGGCTAGGGGCTGACAGAGAGTTATCAGTGTCACTTCTGCCACTAAGGGTCAGTTAGGCTGAGTTCTTCCCATTCCCACTTCAGAACCCAAAAAGTTACAGACAGGTGTAGTGCTGTGTGTCTGTAGTCCCATCGACCTGGGAGAGCTGAGGCAGTAGGATTCCTTGAGCCCAGGAAATACAGTATAGGCTGAGCAACACAGCGAGACCCCTGTCTCAAAACCAACCAACCGATCAAAACAAACCATAAATGTGGGCTGTGTGTCTGGGACAGTGTGTGTCTTGTGCTTGGAGGCAGACTGGGGGTTGATTTTGTAGCTATTAATTTAAAAAAAATTTTAATTAATTTGAGAGGGAGGAGGAGCGAGCGAGTGAGTGAGAGAGAGGGAGCATGCCAGGGCCTCCAGCCACTACAAATGAACTCCATACTCATGCACCACTTTGTGCATCTGGCTTATGTGGGTCCTGAGGAATCAAACCTGGGTCCTTTGGCTTTTCAGGCAAACACCTTAAATGCTAAGTCATCTCTCCAGCCCTATTTATTTGAGACAAGGTCTTGCTATTCAGCCCAGGCTGGTCATGGCTTTGTGATCCCCCTGCCTCAGCCCCCAAGTGCTGTGATTACAGACCTGTGCTGCCATGCCTAGACCAGAGAGGGTCAGCGTCTGTATGCTCAGATCTGTGTAGCCCACACAGCAGGAGCAATAGGCACCAGAGCTCCACTGTGTTGTTACGTCCCACAAGCAGGTGACGTTCTTGTGTTTCCCGCCCTTGCTGTGTCCTTCAACAATCACACCAGCCAGAACACAAACTCCAGCCACACATGTTCATACTCTCTGATTTGCTTCTCCCATCGTCTCCAGCACCACCTCCTTGAGCTCCCCCATAGCAAAACCTGCCACTGGCTCTGCTCTGTCTCTCTATAGGTCCCTAGTATGTCACAACCAATTCCACACTCCCACTGGTGGTGGTGGCGGGGAATGGGGCATTGGAGCTTAGGGGCAATGGTCTCTGTAGCACAGTCTCCAGCCTACCTCACTTTCCCAGTTTCCAGGAATAGCAGCCTTGTGGTCTCTGGGGGAAAAGACTGTGAGCTCATACAAATGAGGACATTTGTCCAAACTGTTAAGAGCAGTTATTTGGGTCAGGTGTGGTGGTACACACATTTAATTGCAGCACTTGGGAAGCTGAGGTAGGAGGATCACTATGAGTTCGAGGCCAGCCTGAGACTACAGAGTGAATTCCAAATCAAAACCCTACCCCAGGGGACAGGTTGGGGGAGAGCAGTATCTGGGAGGGCAAGCAGGAGAAAAAAGAAAGAGGGAGAACTTGGACTATGATGCTGAAACAACCGTGGCCTTGGCAAATGCCAGGGGCGGAGTTAACTCTTTAGAGCCACCCCTCACATTCAGCACAACACGCTGCCAGGCCCTTGAGCCCCCGAGCTGACCAGTTGAGATTTTCGTACTGTGAGTATCCCAAGCAGGCAGCAACTGGCTAGGCAGCACCTGGGGCCAGAGTCAGGGAATCTGTATCCACTCTAAGGACAGATCACACTGTCTGGAACAGTCCCACTGTGAGCATGTGAAACCACCCTCTGCACCTGGAAGATCTTCTCTGGAGTTCTTCCATCATTATTTATTATTTGTTGGGCTACAGTGAGACCCTACCTTGTACCTTATTTATTATTTGTTTATTTACAAGCAGGGAGAGGAGAGAGAAAGAGAAAGAGAATGGTTGGTTTTACCACTGCAAATGAACTCCAGATACATGTGCCATTTTGTAAATCTGGCTTTATGTGGCTGTCAGGATTCGCAGGCAAACACCTTGACCACTAAGCCATCTCTCCAGTCCTTCCATCATTTTCTGTGTTTATTTATGGTGTTAGTGCCAAGCCTGAGTGCTGGACCCTTGGCTGTCAAAGTGTCCATATGCTTGAGGTCCACAGAAAAACCTTTACGGGGGCCATCCTTTCTCTTATCTTCTCCCAATGGCTCTACGACATTTCATTCATGCTTGCAGCCCTCCCCCTCCCCCTTCTTGTTTCAGGAGAATGGGCCCATTTTTATGGTGTAAATACTCCCGTAGCTGATTTCAAGGATCAGTATGATGTCGCCGAAGAGCCACATATGTGTTTTTTTAAGTCTGATCTGGAACTCATTCTGTAGCTCAATCTGGCTTTGAATACATAGCAATCCTCCTACTGCAGCCTCCCAAGGGCTGGGATTCAAGGTGTGAGTTGTTGCTGCCACGCCCACTTAGCTGCATATGTGGTCTTTTGAGCAAGTGGCAGTCCTTCTGAGCGCAGGCAGGTGTGAACAGGAGGGATCCTGGGATAGATGCTGGGGCAGTGGGTGGAGCCTGTGCTCACGGGGAGGGGGAGGGCTTTCCTGCCTCACCTAGTAGGGCTTTAGCTTGCTTGTGGTTTCTTTCTTTCTTTCTGAGGTAGGGTCTCACTCTAGCCCAGGCTGGCCTTGAACTCACAGCAATTCTATTACCTTTTTATCTTGAGTGATGGATTACAGATGTGCACCACTACACCTGACCCCTGACCTTTTTTTTTTTTTTTTTTTTTTTTTTTTTTTTTGGCTGATTGGGTTTTGAATAGTTTCAACTGTGTCTGTATCCTACTTCTCCCAATGATTTTCTATCATATGAATCTCATTTCTTTTGTTGTTTTGTTTTCAAGGTCTCACTCTAGCCCAAGAAGACCTGGAACTCACTCTGACTTCTTCTTATCTCTCTCTCTCTCTCTCTTTTTTGGGGAGGGCGGTTTGAGGTAGGGTTTCACTTTAGCCCAGGCTGACCTGGAATTCACTATGTAGTCTCAGGGTGGCCTCGAACTCATGGTGATCCTCCTACCTCTGCCTCCCAAGTGCTGAGATTAAAGGCGTGTGCCACCACCTGGCTAAAACTCACTCTGTAGTTCCAGGTTAGCCTCGAACTCACAGTGATCCTACTATCTCTGCCTTCCAAGTGTTGGTATTAAAGGCTTGTGCAACCGCATCTGTCTAAATCTCACTTCTTTCTCTTTTTTAATATTTTATTTATTTATTTGAGAGAGAGACAGAGAAAAAAAGAGGGGGGAAGAGAGAGAGAGAGAGAGAGAGAGAGAGAGAGAGAGAGAGAGAATGTGTGCACCAGGGCTTCTAGCCACTGCAAATGAACTCCAGACTCCAGACACATGTACCACCTTGTATATCTGGCTTACATGGGTGCTGGAGAATCAAACCTGGGTCCTTAGGTTTACAGGCAAGTGCCTTAACTGCTAAACCATATCTCCAGCCTTGAATCATTTCTTGACATGCTGGTCCTCAGCAGTTCCTCTCTGGCAGGTTCCCTGAGGGTAAATGAAGGGCTTGGGTAGGGGTGATTAGCAAAGATAGGGCAAGGGGATGGCTCCTGAAGGGGTCTGCACTCTGGGTATGACAGCTGGGCTTGCAGAAGAGCTGTGTTTCCTTGTCCTGCAGGAATCTTCACATAGGCCCTGAATGACAGGCTCCTGCTCTTTCAGTTCACAGTGCTCCATGTCCGGGAGTACGGCCCTTGGAACCACTGGATCTCCTTTCATTCTCATAACCTCCACAGGAGGCAACATCACTGCTCCCAATTTTGTTGATGAAAAAACTGAGTCATAAGAGGTATCCAATTTGCCTAAGGTTTGTGCAAGTATGTGGTAGAACAAGTTTCTGACTCTAATCCTTGATTCTAAAGCTCATTTTATTTTAATACTTTTATTTACTTATTTGAGAGCCAGTGAGAGGCAGAGAGAGAGAGAGAGAGAGAGAGAGAGAGAGAGAGAGGAAGAGAGAATGACTATGGGCACACCAGAGCCTCCTGCCACTGCAAAGAAACTCCAGATGCACGAACCACTTTGTGCATTTGGCTATATGTGGGTACTGGGGAATCAAACCCAGGCCATCAGGCTTTGCAAGCAAGCACCTTTAACCACTGAACTATCTCTCCAGCCCCTAAAGCTCATTTTATCATATGTTCTGTGACCTATCTCAGGTGGTCACAGGAGAAGGGAGAAAAGCCATGCTTCCATTTGACTCTCGTATACAAAGTATATTTCACATGCTCAGGGTTGTCTTACCCTAACTTCCCGCCTCTCCTGGGTGGGAGAGACAGGTGTGAACAGTGAGAATGAGCAGAGTCCCCAGGCAGTAGCTGTGTCTGCTCATCTGTGCTTGGTGTGTCTCACACATTAAACACCATGCCCTCCCCCCACTCTCCAGTGTGGCTCTCTTCCTCACCCTCTCTGGCATGCCTTCCTTCACATAACCCTGCTAGCCTTTGTGCTTGCATACAACCCTGGAAGCCCATGTATAGTCCTGAGTGCTTGCCATGTTACACGAACACACACACACACAGAGTCATTGCTTGCTGGGCATTGAGCACAGGCTGCCTTGCACACATGATGCAATTCTCTGGCATTGGAAGGATCTCCACTCCTGCTGCAGGCCCTGTGTGGCACACCCTGCTTCACACAACAGCCTGTAGTCCTCTCCTGAGCTCCTTCAGCAAGTGAGGTCTTCTCAGCTGTCCTCACTGTCACAACCCTTGTGGCACTTAGGGGTGCTTACACCACACACCCTGCAGAGACCAAGACACACCCAAGCATGAATGCTTTAGTGGCGAAGGAATAAAAGTGACCTGGCAAATTTGTGCTCCTGAAACCACCCTTTCCTCCAGGCAGGCTCCTTCCAGGCAGCTGATGGCCACCAATTCACATTCTCTCTCGAAGTGTGATCAAGCCATGACTGTATCCCCCAGCACCTACCCAGAGACCTCTGTTGGAACATCATCCATTACCATCAAGATACTGTTTCAAGCCAGGCATGGTGGCTCACGTCTTTAATCCCAGCACTCGGATTGCCATGAGTTTGAGGCCACCCTGAGACTACATAGTGAATTCCAGGTCAACCTGAGCTAGACTGAGACCCTACCTCGAAAAACAAAACAAAACAACAACAACAAAAAAAGATACTATTTCAAGTTCGACATAGGTTCGCACCCCTATAATTCCAGCATGCTGGAGGCAGAGGTAAGGAGAATCGCTGTGAGTTCAAGGCCATTCTGGGAATTCACACAGTGCATTTTAGGCTCACTTGGGCTACACTATGAGACCCTATATATCAAACATAATTCAATAATAAAAATTAAAAAGAAAACTGGACTTGGAGGCACACCATTTAATCCCAGTACTTGAAAGGCATCACGATCACGGTGAATTCAAGGCCAGCCTGGGACTACAGAGTGAGTTCCAAGTCAGCTTGGGTTAGAGCAAGACCCTACTTCAAAAATAACTCCCCCCATCCCGCCAAAAAAACAACACACAAGAAGCTCTTGGCTGCTGCAACCTAGAAGGGGGGGCATGAGGTCAGTTCTAGATCTGCAGCGCGAGGGCTGCAGCTTGCATAAACACAGAGAAGTGCGAAGTACCAATAGCTTAGTCTGCCTAACCAGAGGACACAGGCTTTTCCCTTCTGGAGACTGGAGTCTGCCCAGGGAGAAAGGAGGGGGAAAAGGGGAGGAAACACATTGGTTCAGTGGTTCTCCAGTGGGGATAATTTTATCCTCTAAAGGGTCATTTTACAGCGCCAGGAAATTGTCACAGCTATGTGGAGCATCCAGTGGGTGGAGGCCAAGGATAGCTACTAAATGGCCTACGAGGCATAGGGCAGCCCTTCCACAAGAGACGGCCATGTGGCCGCACGTGTCACCAGCTTCCAGATGGAGAAAGATTGCGCTAGAATGTGGGGTAGGAGGCTGGGCAGAATCACCTCTCTGAGGGTTCAGTCCTGTTCCCCATGAGTGGGAAGGATGGAGCAGGAACTGGAGAGAAGGAACAGGCCACTTCCAGTCCCACCCAGACCACGTGGTCCTGCCCAGGGCACAGTCTGGTGTTCAATGTGGTTCCCACCATCCCGGGGAAGGGAAGGGGCTTGGAGTCTTCCAGGTGGGTGGGCTAACCCTTGATGGAAAACCCTCCCGGGGTCAGGCATCTTTTTGGCTGTTCCAAGTTCAGTGCCTTATTTGTGTGCCCATGGCTCTCCTTTCCAGTAAATTCTAGCAAGGCAGGACCCGTGGCCCTGCCCCTCTGCTCTCATCGCCCTGTTCTCCAAGCACTTCCATTATTGCACAGCCATCAGCTCCCAGCTCTGGAATGGCTGGCTTGATTCATCCTGTCATCCCAGTGTGTGTCTCTTTCCGGAGCACCCAAGATGTGTGGGGCACTATTATGGACAGAGTGGGCGAAGGTGTGATTTCAAGCCCTCCATGCTGTTGCCTAGGCAATTATCTTCTTGGGGATCCATCCAGTTCTCACGGATAAGCCTCAGAGGTTTAGTAAAGTCTGGGTCCATCCAAGGTCTTCTGAGGCACAGGGGGAGGTTAGGCCCTCTGTGCTGTTGCCATGGTGCTGTAAGGGTATAGGTTTGGGCTGCAGCAAACACCTTCCCCCACACACATGGAGTAAAGCTCTCCAGGAATAAGATCGCATCCCAAGAGAAGGGGAACTCAGTGAAGGCACCTTGTTGAACACCCTTGAAGCCATTTCTATGGGCTTCCCAGCTTGGCATGAAATTGGGGTTCTGGGGGCTGGAAAGATGGCTCAGCAGTCAAGGTGCTTGCCTGCAAAACCTAATGACCTGAGTTTAAGTCCCCAGTACCCACTTAAAGCCACATGCACAAGGTGGTGCATGCATCTGGCGTTTGTTTGCAGTGGCTACAAGCCCTGGTGCACCCATTTTCTCTCTCTCTCTTTGCAAATAATTAAAGATATTTATTTTTATTTTTAAAAAATATTTAAAATTTATTATTATTATTTATTTATTTATTAGAGAGAGAGAAATACAGAAATAGGCAGGTAGAGAGAGAAAGAATGGGCACACCAGGGCCTCCAGCCACCTCAAACGAACTCCAGATGCGTGCGCCCCCTTGTGCATCTGGCTTACGTGGGTCCTGGAGAATTGAGCTTCGAACTGGGGTTCTTAGGCTTCACAGGCAAGCATTTAACCACTAAGCCATCTCTCCAGCCCTTTTCAAAAATATTTTTATGTTTATTTATTTGAGAGAGAGAGAAGGAGAGAGAAAGAGGCAGATAGATAATGGGCGCTTAGGGCCTCCAGCCACTGCAAACAAACTCCAGATGCATGCGCCCCTTTGTGCATCTTGCTTATGTGGGTCCTAGGGAGTTACCTGGGTCCTTTGGCTTTGCAGGCAAATGCCATAATGGCTAAGCCATCTCCCCAGCTCTAAAAATATACTTTATTTATTTATTTGAGAGAGATGCAGAGAAAGAGAGAGAGAAAGAATGGGCACTCCAGGGCCTCCAGCCACTGCAAACGAACTCCAGATGCATGTGCCACCTTGTGTATCTGGCTTATGTGGGTCCTGAAGAGTCAAACAAGAATCCTTTGGCTTTGCAGGCAAATACCTTAACTGCTAAGCCCTCTCTCCAGCCCCTAAAAATATGTTTTTTAAAATGGGGTTCTGTCACTGATCATTGCAAGTCTTCAGGTTAATACTGTGATGCCTCCTAGGCTCAGGAGCCAGCCTGTTCCTCTTTTTGAAAAACGTCTCCCTGCTTCAGTTTTCTACTTCCTAAATGTTCCATAAACATTCCACCATGGATCTGATTGCTTCTGGCCTAGGGCTCCAGCCTCAGTATACAATCTGCATGCATTTGGTGGAGGTAAGTCCATGATAAGGGCTTGTTGATGGAGTGGAGTGGAGATAGCCAACTCAGAGAGAATTTCCAGCTACCTAGGAGTGGCCTGCTCTGTTGTGGCGCTGGATCTGTTATGTGGCCTCTTCTAGGTCATTTCTTTATCTCTGTGCACATAGGAATTTTAAATAAGATCAACTCACTTGACTGACGAGTTTGTATGTGCATGTGTCGGATTTTTGCTTTTATTTCCTCTAGAGTTAGGCTCAAGGAAGAAGGATCAGGGTGGAAGATGAACAGAGAGAGGGACAGATAAGCCAGGAAGGAAGGCTAGAAGGTGAGAAGGTTGGAGGACAACCTTTCACCAAGATGCCCACTGCATGGAATTCTAAGGTAGGCCTGAGTGGTGGGGGCTGGCCTACTTTTTTCCTTTCTTTCTTTTTTTGTTTTTTGGAGGTAGGGTCTCACTTTAGCCCAGGCTGACCTGGAATTCACTATGTAATCTCAAGTTGGCCTCAAACTCATAGCAATCCTTCGACTTCTGCCTCCCAAGTGCTGGGATTAAAGGCGTGCGCCACCACGGCTGGCTTCTTTTTTTTATTTGAGAGGAGAGAGAGAGAGAGAAAGAGAGGATTGGTGTATATTGCCAGGGTCTCTAGCCACTGCACACAAACTTCAGATGTATGCACCACTTTGTGCATCTGGCTTTACATGAGTACTGGGGAATTGAACCCCGGTTGTGAAGCCTTGCAGGCTGAACCATCACTGAACCTCTCTCCATCCCCTGACCTATAGTTCTAAGGAAGGTGGAAATAGTTTGCTATAAAGGGACGGTCAGTGCATGCAGAGGTCATGTCCATGTCACAGCGAGGGGCTAGGGAAAGAGACTTAGCTAGAGAGGAATGGGAAGAGGAGCAACTGGGATTTACAATGAAGGGTTTAAAAATTTTTTTTTAATTTTTAAAAATATTTTTATTTTTTTATTTGCAATCAGAGAGACATAGAAGAGAGACAGAGAGAGAATGGGCGCACCAGGGCCTCCAGTCACTGCAAATGGACTCCAGATACATGTACCACTTTGTGCATCTGGCTTTATGTGGGTCCTGGGGAATCAAACTTGGGTCATTAGGTTTTGAAGTCAAGTACCTTAACTGCTGAGCTATCTCTCCAGCCCTGATAAAGTGCCTTTTTTTTTCTTTTTTTAAAGGTGGGGTCTTTCTGTATCCCAGGCTGACCTAGAATTCACTATGTAGTCTCAGGGTGGCTTTGAACTCACTGTGACCCTCCTACCTCTGTCTCCTGAGCTCTGGGATTAAAGGCATGCGCCACCACACCTGGCGAAGGTTTATTTTTTATTTTGTTTTTCAAGGTGGGGTCCCACTCTAGCACAGGCTGACTGGAAGTCACTCTGTAGCCCTAGACTGGCCTTGAATTCACCGTGATCCTCCTAACTTCAGCCTGCTGAGTGCTGGACTTAGCTTTGAACTCTTGATGTTCCTCCTTCCATCTCTCAAGTGCTGGGACTTAAAGGTGTGCACCACCCTGCAGGGTTATATTTTTAATCCCTGTTTTACAAATGAATAAAGGTGAGGGCCAGGGAGGTCTTACCCAGAGTTCAGACACTCCTGGCAGCCCCTTTAACCTGAGTCACCGAGGCTTGACGCTGGCAATATTTTTTGGGGGGTGAAAGGCTGACATCTGGTGGTCAAAAGAGGAACACACCGCTTAGCAGGAGCAAAGACTTGGGAGGTGGAGCTTTGGGAGAAGCAGGTGGAGTTGGTGGAAAAGGGCTAGCGCTGGCCTATCTTTTGGAGGGTGTTCTACACGGTGCCCATGGGGGAGGTGCGAGTGGGACCCAGCAAGGCTGCGCAGCCGCCTCAGGACCGCGCCTGGACGTTCGCAGCTGTCTTCCAATAGACTTGTTAAGTGCGCCCCCAGGTGGTGTGTGCTTTCACCTGCAGGGTGGAGGGTGTTGCAGGACCCTTGCTTGGGACATCTTAAAGCAGGGTCTTAACCTTTGTTGTTCTACCTATGAAGTCATTGTCCACAACTCGAAGGAAGTGACAGACCCTCCCCTCACTCACCGCCCAGCCCAAGTTCAGGCCCCAGTGGTCCTTGCAGAATCCTTTCTCTCCTCTCCTCCCTCCTCATCGCATTCCTCCCAGTTTTCAAGAACCCCACGCACATACCTCACGACCTGGTGGGAGACAGAAGGCCAGCTAGGATCCCGATCCTCACTGGTGACCCCTTGTGCCCCGCAGGGGCATCTTGTGCCAGGCCTCGTCCCTGCTGCGGGGCATCCAACCCAGCGTAGCAGCCTGCCCCTTAGCTCAGCAGTTTCCGTTTCCCAATACGTCCTGAGTCAGCGGGCCATGGAGCCTCTGGAGAACAGGGTCCCGAGTGACTCCCTCTCTCTCTCCCCTGGGTACTGGTATGAAACCCAGAGCTACCTGCTTTTGTGCTAGGTAAGCCTCCGGCCCAGCTCCAGCCCTCCCTTCCTCCCCAGGTGAGGAAAGCGTCTCCTCGTTAGCCTTCTTACCTGCCTATTTGTATCAACATTCTGACTCCGCACCTGCTCGCCTTACCTCCCGGATTCTTACCAGGATTCTTGTCCAGCTGGGATGCTCATTGGAGACCACTCGAGTACTCTCTTTCAGGGCTTCCTGCTGAAAGTTCATCACGCCCTGCCAACTGTGACCTACCGGTGTTTGTCTCACACCTGATGGAGAGGTTTCTGACAAGGCTTCCTTTATCTTTACATTCCTATTTTCT
Organism: Orientallactaga sibirica; assembly: GCA_036365145.1. Taxonomy (NCBI): domain Eukaryota; kingdom Metazoa; phylum Chordata; class Mammalia; order Rodentia; family Dipodidae; genus Orientallactaga; species Orientallactaga sibirica. Next base: position 3,624,706 of record JAEOAD010000194.1, read on the forward strand.
TTTCCCCCCTTTCTTTTTTTTTTCTTTTCTTTCTTTCTTTTTTTTGGGGAAGGGTTTCAGTGTAACACAGGCTGATCTGGGACTCTGTGGTTCTAGGCTAGCCTTGAACTCATATATATATATATATATTTTTTTTTCAAGTTTTATTTATTTATTTACTAGAAAAGGAGAAAGAAAGAAAGAAAGAAAGAAAGAGAGAGAGAGAGAGAGAGAGAAGGACAATGGGTCCTCTAGTCACTGTAAATGAACTCCAGACACATATGCCACCATGTGCATCTGGCTTATGTGGGTTCTGGTGAATTGAACCTAGGTCCTTAGGCTTTGCAGACAAGTTCCTTAACTGCTAAGCCATTTCTCCAGCCCTACTTAAAAAAAAAGTTTTTATTTATTTTTATTTATTTGAGATAGATAGAGAGAAAGGAGGGAGGGAAGGAGAGAGAAAGAGAGAGGAGAGAATGGGCACCCCAGGACCTCTAGTCACTGCAAACAAACCAGATGCATGCACCACCTTGTCCATTTGGCTTATGTGGGTGATGGGGAATCAAACTTAGGTCCTTAGGTTTTGCAGGCAAGCACCTTAACTGCAAAGCTATTTCTTCAGCCCTATTCCCATATTTTGACAGTGCCAGGGACAAAACTGTGCTTGGTGACTGGGAATGTTGATAAATGCTTGAGCACATGTCCTCCACTCAGCCAGCCACTCTCCAAGTGGCTGAGACTCTTGAAAATGTCATTCTTTCTATACCAGGGTCAGATGCTGAAAGCATTTGCTCAAGTTCCGTGGGCCTGGTAGGGGGCGTGTGCTCTTGACAGGTGACAGGTGTGTGGGGACGAAAGAAGGTGTGTGGGGCCTTCCATCCTGCCCATCTCTGCATAAAGAGTTTTTACCCTGTGCCCATTAATAATGCCTCTGTTTCCACTCTTTTTATTTTTAGAATTAAAAAATATTTTTATTTATTTATTTGACAGAGGGTGGGGGGGGAGAGAGAGAGAGAGAGAGAGAGAGAGAGAATGAGCACACCAGGGCCTCCAGCCACTGCAAATGAACTCTGGACATGTGAGGCCCCCTTGTGCATCTGGCTAACATGGGTCCTGGGGAATTGAACCTGGTTCCTTTGACTTTGCAGGCAAGTGCCTTAACCGCTAAGCCATCCCTCCAGCCCTGCTTTTTTTTTTTTTTTGAGGTGGGTTTCGCTGTAGTCTAGGATGACCTGGAATTCAACATGTAGTCTCAGGGTGGCCTCCAACTCTCAGCAATCCACCTACCTCTGTCTCCCAAGTGCTGGCATTAAAGGTGTGTGCCACCACGTCCAGCCTGGCCCTGCTTTAAAATTTTTTTTAATACTTATTTTTATTATTTATTTATTTATTAGAGAGAGAGAGAGAGAGAGAGAGAGAATGGGTGCACCAGGGCTCCAGCCACTGCAAATGCACTCCAGATGCACGTGCCCCCTTGTGCATCTAGCTTACCTGGGACCTGGAGAATCAAACTGGGATCTTTAGGCTTCGTAGGCATGTTCTTTAACATGCTAAGCCATCTCTCCAGCCCTGCTTTTTTTTTTTTTTTTAAATATTCTTATTTATTTATTTATTTGAGAGAAAGAGGGAGAGAGAAAGAGAGAGGAGAAAATGGGCACACCAGGGCCTCCAGCCACTGCAAACGAACCCAGATGCATGTGCCCTCTGGAGCATCTGGTTTACGTGGGTCCTGGAGAATTGAACTGGGATCCTTTGGCTTTGGAGGCAAACGCCTTAACCACTAAGCCACCTCTCCAGCCCTCAGCCCTGCTTTTTTGAGGTAGGCTCTCACTCTAGCTTAGGCTGACCTGGAATTCACTATGTAGTCTCAGGGTGGCCTTGAACTCTCGGTGATCCTCTTACCTCTGCCTCCAGAGTCCTGGGATTAAAGGTGTGTGCTACCACACCCAGATAGAATTTTTAAAAAGACTTTAATTAATTTATTTATTTGAGACAGAGAGAGAGGGAGAGAGAGAGAGAGAGGGAGAATGGGCATGCCAGGGCCTCCAGCCACTGCAAATGAACTCTAGACACATGTACCACCATGTGCATCTGGTGTACGTGGGACCTGGAGAATTGAACCTGGGTCCTTAGGCTTTGCAGGCATGCACCTTAACTGCTAAGCCATCTCTCCAACCCTCCACTCTTTCTTTCTTTTTTTTTTTTTAACAGATACTTTCCAATAGGAAAAAAAAATTTTTTTTGAGAAAGAGAGAGAGGCAGAGAAAGAAAGAATGGGCACACCAGGGCCTTCAGCTGCTGCAAACCAGCTGTGTGTGCCCCTTGTGGTGTACATGAGACATTGTGTGCTTGTGTCACTGGTTGGCTGGCTAAGTGAGACCTAGAGATTCTAACGTGAGTTCTTAGGTTTCACAGGCAAGCGCCTTAACTGCTAAGTCATCTCTCCAGCCCCCATTTCTACTCTCAGCAAGCCTGCGTTTGGTGCAAAGTATTATTATTATGACTACTACAGTGTTTCTAGCTCAGGCTGACCTCAAACTCTCTATGTGGCAGAGAGGTAAGAGGATCACCCGTGAGTTTGAGGCCACCCTGAGGCTATATGGTGAATTCCAGGTCTGCCTGGACTAGAGTGAGTCTCTACCTCAAAAGCAAAACAAAACAAACACAGATGGTGAACTCCAAAGAGAGGCTCTGCTGTTTGTGAAGCCAGTGTTTCCTGGTTTCCTGAACATCCTGGAGGTTGGATGGGGCAGAGAAGCCTTGGGCTGAGTGGCCTCTAGGCCCTGTACTCCCCTCCCAGGTGCAGCTACCCAACGAGACACCACCCAGTGGCTATCCCAGCACACCAGGAGCCCAGGTGTCCAGCACCTTGATGCTTCTCTGAGCCTGTTGGTGCTGACTCCAGCCAGGTTCTACAAAGCAGGTGACAGCTGGTCCAAAGTTCTCAGGAGGAGGTTCCTTCTAAGGAAGACAGTCCCATCCCAGTACACCTGGGGTGCTAGGTTACTCATCTTCCTGAGACAGGTGCTGGCTGGGCCGTTTTCTTTTTCCTGCTAGTTCTACTCTCCCCAGTTTGCATTGCTCACAGGGCTCCTGAAGCCTGGTTTAAGGCAGGCTAACCTTCCTCACTCTGCCTTTCCTTCTATCTGTGGAGATCACCTCAGCCTGACCGGATGACCAGGAAGGCAGAGAGATGTAGATCTCAGGAGGGTCTCAGGGCGACAGACTCAACTAGCCAGACCTCCTGCAGAAGTTTTGGACATAGAGAGGTTAAGCCCTGGGTCTACCACTTACCGCCTGAGTACCATCCATTTGCCTTCTTAGCCTGTAAAGTGAATGATAAGCCGAGTGCAGCCTGGGGCTCTGCCTATTCCACTCACCTCCCTGTTTTCCTCTGACTGGGGAAGTGGCCTCTCAGCCTCCTCCTTTGTCTCAGCCAGGCAGCCACATCAGCTACCTTTACCTGTTTTCCACATTGCATCCAGGACACTTGCTTACAACATTGAAAGCAAATGGCTTCCTGTTGCTGTCGCAGTCCTTCTGTGTCCCGCCTCATCACCCAGCTGGAATATACTTGAATTGACTGTGTCCTCTCTGCCAGTTTTTAGTTGTAGGAGGGGTGTAAAACCAAAACAAATCCAAATCCAAAGTGTTCCTGTTACTTGAGTTAACCAAAGTGTTGACTGAGGAGATGGCTCAGCAGTTCAAGGCGTTTGCTTCCAAAGCCTGAGTGCTTGAGTTCAATTCCCCAGTACCCATGGAAAGCAGATGCCTACGTGGTGGGCACATGCATCTGGAGTTGATTTGCAGTGGCGAGAAGTTCTGGTGTGCCCATGCTCTCTCTCTTTCAAATAAGTAAAAATATTTTTTTAAAAAATGCTTCCAGGGCCTGGCATGGTGGCACACGCCTTTAATCCCAGCACTTGGGAGGCAGAGGTAGGAGGAATACTGTGAGTTCGAGGCCACCCTGAGACTACCTAGTGAATCCCACGTCAGTCTGGACTACAGGGAGACCCTACCTCGAAAAACAAACAAAAAATAAATAAATAAATAAATAAACCCATATAAGAAAACAAACTTTTTCAAAGTGTGCATGTTTTAGAGTAAGGTGATCCAATGTAGAGGAAAATATGTATACTCACAAAGCCACACGAACACACATGTGCAAACCTCCCAAGGTGGTGTAGATTTCTTGCTGGTGATTCCCAGAACTAGAAAGTGGTGGTTAGGTGAGGCCAGCATGGTTGCAGGAATCCACCCATGTTGGGCAGGCCTGAGAGTCCTCACTGCCCCTGCCCAGCAGAGGGGGCTGTAAGTACAGGCAGAGACTCCAAAATTTTAGGGCAGTTTGGAGACCACTAAGGTACTCCAATAAAAGCCCTTCCAGGGCTGGAGAGATGGCTTAGTGGTTAAGGCCTTTGCCCATAAAGCCTAAGGATCCAGTTTCAATTCCCCAGGACACACATAAGCCAGCTGCACAAGGTGGTGCATACATCTGGAGTTTGTTTATAGTGGCTGAAGACCCTGGTGAACCCATTTTTTTTCTCTCTCAAATAAATAAGATGAAAAAAAAAAAAAAAAAAAAAAAAGCTCAGGCTGGGCATGGTGATACATGCACTTGGGAGACAGAGGTAGGAAGATTGCTGTGAGTTTGAGGCCACCCCAAGACTACATAGTGAATTCCAGGACCACAGCCTGAGCTACAGTGAGACCCTACCTCGAAAAACCAAAACCAAAACCAAACCAAACCAAACCAAACCAAACCAAACCAAACCAATCAACCAACCAACCAACCAACCAAAAAATGCTCTTCCAAGGCTAGAAGGCTGGGAGATGGCCCAGTAGCTACAAGATACTTGCTTGAGAAGTCTGTTGGCCCTGGCTTGTTCCCTGCTTAAAGTCTGAGTTTGTTTGCACTGGGAAGAGGTCCTGGTGTGTCCATTTCTTTCTTTCCTTCAAATAAATAAATAAAAATTATATATATATTTTGGTTTTTCAAGGTAGGGTCTCACTCTGGCCCAGGCTGACCTGGAATTAACTATGTAGTCTCAGGGTGGCCTCGAACTCATGGTGATCCTCCTACCTCTGCCTCCGGAATGCTGGGATTAAAGGCGTGCACCACCACGCCCGGCTAATAGGAATATTTTTAAATGATAATAAAAAGGAAAAAATTTAAATTTGAAAAAAGAAAGCTACTCCAAATGTTCCAAGTATGGTTGAATACCCCACAAATCCAGAATCTGAAGTTTTAGGGCCCAGACCTGAGGCCACAAGTAAACAAATTCATACTGTGAAATTATGTCACAGGTATAATATTAAAAATGCTGTGCAGGGCTGAAGGAATAGCTCAGCAGTTAAGGTGCCTGTCTGCAAAACCTAATGACCTGGGTTCTATTTCCCAGCATCCAGGTATAGCCAGATGCACAAAGCAGCACATGTGTCTGGAGTTTGTTTGCAGCAGATGAGGCCCTGGCGCACCCATTCTGTCTCTCTTTCACTGCTCGCAAATAAATAAAAATCTACTGTGTCAAATGACCTTGATGAATGATAAGGTGTATATAAAACATGAAGAAATGTTATACTTAGATCACTATTTGTATATGATTGTCCCCAAAATTTCAGGGTTGGAGAGATTGCCTAGTGGCAAGTGACACTTGCTTGTAAATCCTGTTGGCTGGATTCAATTTGCCAACCACTCATGTAAAGCCTGTTGCAAAAAGTGGCACCAGGGCTGAAAAGATGGCTTAGCAGTTAAGGTGCTTGCCTGTGAAGCCCAAGGACCTAGATTTGACTCCCCAGAACCCATGTAAGCCAGATGCACATATTGGCACATGTGTCTGGAGTTCATTTGCAGTGGCTAGAGGCTCCAGCATGCCCATTCTCTCCTTCTCCCTCTCTAATAAAATAAATAAAAATTTTTAAAAGGGTGCACCAGAGCTGGACAGATCATTCAGTGGTTAAAGGAACCGCTTTTAAAGCCTGACAGCACAGGTTCAATTCCCCAGTACCCATGCAAATCAAATGTACAAAGTGGTGAATGCCTCTGGAATTTGTTCATTTGCAGTGACAGGAGGCCCTGTTGCACCCATGCCTTCTTTCTTTCTCTCATATGAATAAAAATATTTTGAGGGGCTGGAGAGATGGCTTAGCGGCTAAGGCCTTTGCCTGCGAAGCCTAAGGCTCTTGGTTCGGTTCTCCAGGTCCCAAGTAGGCCAGATGCACAAGGGGGTGCACACATCTGGAGTTCGTTTGCAGTGGCTGGAGGCCCTGGAGCGCCCATTCTCTCTCTCCCTTTCTTTATGTCTAACAAACAAATGAATAAAAATAAAAACAATTTTGAAAAAGTGATACCAGCTTCTGGTGTTTGTGTGCGGTGGCAAGAGTACCTAGTGTGCCCATAAAACACACACACACACACACACACACACACACACACACACACACGTGCGCCTGAACACACGCACAAATAAATATATAAAAAATTTTAAAATCTCCAACATTTTTGGGTCCAAGCTTTTGGGATAAAGGACACTCAAACCTGGACCACTTGGGCATCTCAGCAGAGTCTCTTTCCTCCAGCCATTGTCCTGTCTTAAAGCATTTTGACAGAAGACTAATGTCCACAGGAGTTTTAGAGACTTTATTTATGTATAAACAATTTAAACACTTTGCCATAAATTATCTTTGCCTGTCCCTAGTCTTTGCTTAGCAGCAAATTAAAATTAATATAAAAACTCGATGAACAATTCATACATGTATATTACAAAAAAGTTCCTGTACCAAAGTTCTTATTAGATTTTTTTGTTTTTATGTTTTTTTAACGTTTTAAAATTTTTTTGTTTTTATTTTTTATTTTATTTTATTTTTTTATTTTCTCTCCTCATGGTGACTGTCATGTGATTGTCTCAGTTTCTGGACCAAACAAACACACTAATAATTTTAAGTCTGAAACAGTGATTGTGCCTTACGGCGTATGTATGTACAGGGCGATCGGAAGTGGTACCCGTTAGCAACAGAGTCACAATGCCGAACCTCTACCGTAACTGATACCCACGAACTACGGAATCTAAACAGACTACACCCTGTAACTGCGTATTACTGTCCACAATGGAATCTCCAAAGACAAAAGAGAAATGAGATTTATGTGTAGTGAGTATAGCCACCATTTTGAATTAAATTTTACACTTCTGCGCTCAAATAAATTAGCTCAGGCCGGACTAAGTGGAGACCTGAGAGTTAAGTGCTGGACGGTATTATTTTGCTTTGACTTTTGATATTAATTTCTTGTTTTTTTTTCTTGTGTTTTTCTTTTTCTTTAAAAAGCATTTCCAGTGCTCACTCCTCCACTTTTATGCCCCCCCCTCCCCAGGCGCTACACACAAATCCGCCCCAAAGTCGTGTTTGAAATGCACCTGTATTTGCTTAAATGAAAACGTTGGAAGTATCTGTCCACCAAGCAGTCTGAATCGTCCTCAGCTGGTCTGCGACGCCGGCCCTTGTCAGTGTCTCCCGGGTTGCTCACGTGTGAATGAGTGAGGTATTAGCATATGAGGCCTTCTCGTCTTCGTTTCTTTGTTTTTCCGGTCGGTAGGTGTGTTTGTGTTTTTGTTTGTTTGTTCTTTGCGGGTTTGTTCTCTGTTCTTTTTCTCTCAGATGTTTTGTGTCTCTTTTCTGCATTAGACCCAGAACAAGTGGGTCATATTTTAGGGGAACTTGGAACATTTTTGTGTGTTTGTTCATTCGTGTGTCCTTTGCCTTTTTTTTTTTTTTGTTTTATTTTGTTTCTGTTTTTGTTTTTTATTTTCCTCAGAATTTGTGGCCAGGCTCTAGTCTACTTCAGAATGAGGGACTTTGCGCTTGGACAGTAGCATTTGAACTCAAAAAATGTGAGCTTTCTTGCCACTTGGTATCCTAAGCAGCCCAGCCTCAGTGCCCCTGTTAGGTCTTCGTCTCCTTAGGAGAGGAGATCACAGTTAACCCTGCTGAGCCACCCAGAGAAGGGATGGCAGGAGTTTATTTTGTTACCTCTTTCCCATCTCATTCTGTCTTAAAAACTGGATGTTGCTGCTACTGTCTGCGAGCTCTGGGTATTGCTCCACGGGCAGTACGTAATAGCCCTCGTAACCTTGCACCCGTCCCGTGCTCAGCAGTTGCTGTTTCTCTCCCTCAGTCCATAGCCGGCTCCCTTCTCTCCCGTCTCTGGCTTTCTGCTGCTCCTTGGCCCAGGCGGTGCCCAGGGCCCTCTGTCTGGCCTGGTCCAGGACACGGGCCTTCTCTTCATCCAGCGTGTCAGGGGTGAGACCGTAGCGGATGCTGAGCAGCAGTGTAGAGTACTGGAATTCAATGTTGGTGAACCTTCGAGTCCTGCCGTTGACCAGCAGTGTGGGCTGGGACACGGTCACGTTCACCCCGCTCTCCAGCACCTTGCGGCCGATGGTGGTACCCAGCGTGACCAGGTCGCCATCCGCTGCACCAATCTTCACAAAGTAGTGCGTGTCCTTGCCCTCGATGCTGTAATGCATCTTGTCCAGGTAATAGGCATTGTTCAGCACAGATGCCACCTTGCGGCTGTCCTCACTGGCAATACTGGACACACCCGTGGTCACCCGCCCTTCTTTGATGGCGAACATGATACCTTTGCCGATGATGGGTGTGGTGGTCGCAAACCAGTGGCCTGCTTTCTCTCGGATGCTGGCATGGAGTTTTTTAGAGATAACCTGTCCTTCCAGGGCCAGGAAAGCCTGATTGTGCCTCTCGGTCGTCTGTTGGATGCCTGTAATGAGCTGTGGGCAACAAAACAAAAGAGAAAGCTGAGAAATTGGACTGGGCAGCTCATTAAGCAAGAGCCAGGAAGGGAAATGCTTTAGATACTCAGGCCAGAGCTAATGGCACACATGGGTTAACCCAGTCCTACTTTTTAGAACTAGGGCAGGCAGATGGGTGCCCAGTGTACTGTCCATCTTGTAATTGTGTCACTCACTGAAAGACAGTCAAGTAGGTGCTCTCCCTCACCCGAGGCTGCACCCAGGCTGTGCCCTAACCATGCTCTCCCTTGTCCCAGCAGGGAGGCATTCTGCCTTCTTGGTGTGGCAGCTGCCTGGCATATTTCAAGACTCAGGGATGTCAGGTGCCTGTCCAAACAGCTGGGTACCCCACTGCTTTAACCTGCCTTTCTCCAAAGTCAGTGTCCCTGATACAATTTCCTTTCCTTGGGTTAAAACCTTGCCACTCAAAGCAGATCCACCAGCAGAGGGCCCACCAACGTGGACGGCCCTGTTAGAAATCTCAGGCTACTGAGCTGAGGCTGTGTATTAACAAGACACTCTAGGTGCTCGGTGTGCATATTCATATTTGAGAAGTGCTTGGCTGAGAGAGCCAGGATTTGAGGGCCGGAGAGAATATGCATTTTCCCCCTCCCGGCCTTTGAGTCCATTGTTTGGATCCCAGCCCTGGTTCTGCAGAGGAATGAAATTGCCATTATCTCCTTGGCCTTGAGTTCTCTACTCACAAATGACAACTTGTCTCAATTGGTGGTTGGGGGACAGGATGGGATAATGGAAGAGGCTGTGTTTGGGAGGTAACGGGCACTTAGATAAATGAGAGAAATGATGGCTATTCATTCACGGAGTGGGCCCCCGAGGGGCAGGATGGAGAGAATGCAGTTCTCAATTACCCGGCAGCTCCTCCTTGCCTCTCTCTAGTTACACAATCTGGACAATTATTCAGAGCAGCTGAGACCTTCCAGACTTTTACAGAGCTGAGCCCTGGCCCTGGAGCAGGGTTCGTCCAATGCAGTTCCCGCACCTCCCATCTGCTTACGGCTTAGGTCTCAGCTGCACCCAAATTGAAACTGACCACCCTTCGGTCATCACAGAAAGACCCAGGCACAAATTATGTTCTGCAAACTCAATCTGTATGCATTTGGGTCATAAAGCGCTGAGGTTTTTATGTGGGGCATAAAAATGTTCTTTAATGGGACAGAAACTGCAAACCACAGTTTTATTACATCCCATAAAAGCTGAAAGGGTTATGATCTTACAGCAGGCAGATGGCAGGTTGCCGTTAGATTTCTCTGTGCTGTTGTTAATCAAAGTGTGACCCGAGGGTATACACTGAACAGATAATGATACCACAATTAAGGTAATCATCGAGGTTGGGAAGAAATATGGGTCTTACTAGATAGGGCAGAAGTGGCATTTGCTCTCCTGGGAAGTCCCAGTGTTCCTGCATGCCTTTTATACCCAGCCCCAATGTTCCCTCTTCTGATCGGCCCTTGGCTCCCAGACAGTGGTGTTTGTGAAAAGGAATGAGGACAGCTGTTTGGGTTCTTGTCAAGGACCTTTGCTTACCTGTCCATTCTCACTTGCTTGACTCTCTGACAACTCATAGGGAGGAGGCACAAAATACATTTTGGCTCTCGGGAAGCCGGGAATTATGTTGCTAAGCTGAAATCCAAACATCACAAGCCAGCTTTTCACATCTATGAGGGAAACAGAAATAACGACTTCTGAAATCATGGTAGGCAGAAAGCCGCAATGGATCTTGGCAGGAGAATGAAATAAAATGGGTTGCTGGGGTCCAAGAGCTGGTGACTTTTCTGGGCCAGGACACAGAGATTCTTCCAATATTTTTTTATTTATTTATTTATTTATTAGAGAGAGGGCGAGGAGGGAGAAAATTAGTGCAACAGAGCCTCTTACCAGTGCAAATGAACTCCAGACACACGCACCATGCTGTTCATCTGGCTTTATGTGGGGAATTGAGCTCTGGCTGGCAGTTTTTGCAAGCAAGTGCCTTTTAACCACTGAGCTATCTCTTCAGCCCCAGAGATTCTTTTAAAAAATATTCTATTTATTGTTTTGATAATGAGAGAGAGAGAGAGAGAGAGAGAGAGAGAGAGAGAGAGAGTATGGGCATGCCAGAGGACTTCTTACCACTGTGAATGAACTTCAGATGTATGTACCACTTTGTGCTTCTGATTTCACATAATTTTTCAAAAAAATATTTTATTTATTTATTAGAGAGAGGGAGGCAGGCAGATAGAATGGGCATGCCAGGGCCTCTAGCCACTGCAAATGAACTTTAGCACATGCACCACCTTGTGCATCTGGCTTATGTGGGCACTAGGGGATCAAACCTAGGTCCCTTGGCCCTGCTGGCAAGTGCCTTAGCCAGTGAGCCATCTCTCTAGCCCTGATTTTACATAATTAAAAAAATATTTATTTCTTTGAGATAGAGATAGAGAGAGAAAGGGACAGACAGAGAGAGAGAGAGCGCGCATGAGCTCATTGGCACACCAGGGCTTCTAGCCACTGCAAATGAGCTCTAGATACACGGGCCACCTGGTACATCTGGCTTCACGTGTGTACAAGGGAATCGAACCTGCATCCTTTGCCTATTCAAGTGCCTTAACCACTAAGTCATCTTTCTAGTCCCTGATTTTACATGGGTACTGAGGAATCAAACCCCAGACTGGCAAGTGCAAGCAAACACCTTTAAACATTGAACCATTTCTCCAACTCCCTAGAGATTCTTTATGAGTTGAAGGGGTAGATGTCCCTCCTAACACTGCCAATTGATAACCACCATGTTGTGACATGAAGGGCAGTTTTTTTTTTTGTTTGTTTGTTTTTTGAGGTAGGGTCTCACTTTAGCTCAAGCTGACCTGGAATTCACTATGTAGTCTCAGGGTGGCCTCAAACTCACAGTGATCCTCCTACCTCTGCTTCTCAACTGCTGGGATTAAAGGTATGTGCCACCACACCTGGCTTTTGTTTTTGTTTTTGTTTTTGTTTTTTCAGGGTCTCACTGTAGCTTAGGCTGACCTGGAATTCACTATGTAGTCTCAGGATGGCCTCGAGCTCATGGCAATTCTCCTACTTCTGCCTCCTAAGTGCTGGTATTAAAGGCATATGCCACCTCGCTCAGCATGAAGGGAGTTTCTGAAACCAGACAGTTCAAATCCCTGTGCAGTGTGACCTGGGGCAAGTTCCTGACCCTTCTCTAAGCCTCAGGTTCCTCTGTTATGAAGTGAGGTAATAATTGTACCACAGGCTGGAAAGATGGCTCAGTAGTTAAAAGCACTCACTTGCAAAGCCTGCTGACCCGGGCTCAATTCCCTGGTACCCATGTAAAGTCAGATGCACAAAACAGGACATGTGTCTGGAGTTTATATGCAGTTACACTAGGTCCTGGAGTGCCCATTCTCATTCTCTCTCTCTCTACTTGCAAATAAATAAAATAAGATTAAAAAATGTATTCAGTAGGGTGTGGTGGTGCACAACTTTAATCCTAGCACTTGGAAGGCAGAGGTGGGAGGATCACTATGAGTTTGAGGCAACCCTGGGAATACATGGTGAGTTCCAGGTCAGCCTGGGCTAGAGTGAGACCCTACCTCAAATCAAACAAACAAAAAATGTATTTACAATGTCTAAGAAATGGAAAAAGCCTAGATGTCCACGAACAGATGAATGGATAAAAATATGTAGTAACATATACTCAGTGGAATTTTATTCAGCCATAAAGAAAAATGAAATCATAACATTTGCAGGAAAATGGATGGGAACTGGAAATCATTATGTTATGTGAAATAACCCAGACTTAGACAAATGACACAGACTTTCTATCATGTGTGGATCCTAGATGTGTGTGTGTGTGTGTGTGTGTGTGTGTGAGAGAGAGAGAGAGAGAGAGAGAGGGAACTAGAAACCATGCCGCTCACATTGCTTTTCAGAGAGGGTTCTTCTATGCCTCTACGTTTAGTGTCAAAGTCAAAGGAGACCATAGGAGGGGAAGAAGAGCTCTTAAGGAGGGAGAGAACAAAAAGAGAGAGGTAACAGATCTGACATGATAGTAAGAGGGAGGGACTACTGGGTAGAGGAGGGGGACCAGCAAGGGGGGTGGGGCAGGGAGTGGGGAAGGGGTGTGAGGGAGTTGTACAAATAAGAACAAAGTGTGTACCAAAATGCCATAATGAAACCAATTACTTTGTTTGCTAATTAAAAAAAATTGAATAAAATACAGGCTTGAGATTGACTTAAAAAGTAGAATATTAAACAACCTGGCTTTAATTTGGCAGCAACATGTAGAAAGCACTTACTATGTTCCAGGCAGGTGCTAGTTGCCCCCAACACTGGCTTCTAACTTGGGATATTTATGGTCGCTCAATGTGATTTTTCTTTTTTGGCCATACTCAGGTATCACTTGTACTGTTATTTGCTTGCTAATTTACAACAAATCTGCCGTTTGTATTTTGCTAAATCCATTTACAAACAGATTTTTTTTTTTTTTTTTTTTTTTTTAGGGTTTCACTCTAGCCCAGGCTGACCTGGAATTCACTATGTAGTCTCAGGGTGGCCTTGAACTCCTGGCAATCCTCCTACCTCTGCCTCCCGAGTGCTGGGATTAAAAGCGTGCACCACCACACCTGGCCAGATACTTTTTTTTTTTTTTTTTGAGAGAGAGACACAGAGAAAGAGAGAGAGAGAGAGAGAGGGAGAGAGAGAATGGGTGCACCAGGGCCATTTCAGCCACTGTGAACCAACTCCAGACACGTGTGCCCCCTTATGGGAAAGCACAGCATTGCACGCTTGCATCACTTGCATCTGGCTAAACATGGGACCTGGAGAATTGAACAGGAATTCTTAGGCTTGGCAGGCAGGTGCCTTAACCTCTAAGCCATCTCTCCAGCCCCAAATAGATACTTTTTATCATTGCCACACACAGGAAGCAGAAAGACAGCTATCAAATAAAAGCAAAGAAACAGAGGTCTGGGGAGACAGCTCAGCACTCAAGGTGCTTGCCTGCAAAGACTAACGACATGGCTTCCATTCCCAAGTACCCACGTAAAGCCAGATGAACAAAGTGGCACATACATCTGGAGTGCCCATTCTCCCTCACCCTCTCTCCTTGGACATAAATAAAATAAGAAATGAAGTCATGTGGCTTAATAGGAGCACAGTTTTGGTTCCCGCTCCTGAGAGAGTCTTAGACCTGTTGTCACTGTTGAAAGGAGATGACAGTGTTGGGGTGGTTTGAATGTGAAAGGTCCCCCATAGCCTCATATGTTTGTGATGAAGCCTCACACTCAATCCCAGTAGGTGGAGCCTTACTGGAGGAGGTGAGTCACTGGGGATGGACCTTGAGATTGATTAGTCTATCTCACCAGGTATTCATAGCTCACTCACTCTTGCCACTCCTTTCTGGCTGCTGTGACAAGATGTGACACCCAGCTTCTGCTCATGCCATGCTTTCCCTGTCATGATAAAATTTCCCCTCAAAAGCCGGTGTGGTGGCGCACGCCTTTAATCCCAGCACTTGGGAGGCAGAGGTAGGAGGATTGCTGTGAGTTCAAGGCTATCTTGAGACCACATAGTGAATTCCAGGTCAGCCTAGAGCTAGAGCGAGACCCTGCCTCGAAAAACAAACAAACAAACAAACAAACAAACAAACAAACAAACAAACAAACAAACAATTCCCCTCAGGACTGTAAGCCAAAATAAAGTTTTTCCTTCCATATGCTGCTTTTGGTCAGGTGTTTTGTCCCTGCAGTGAGAAGATGTCTTCCATGAGTGCTAATGAGGTGTTTACTGCATGCCAGCTGAGTTGAGTAAAAATGGAAGAATTCAGACCATCAGAAGGGACTAACTCTCCCATGGGTCTTGGTGGAGACTTCCTTTGTACACCATAAAAACCCTGCTCATCTTTCACTAGGGACTGGCAGGCCTTACTGGGAATCCCAAGAGGAGAAAGCCCGGTTCTTATCTCACCACTATCTTCCTCCTTTGGGGAGTTCCCTCTGTAGCCCAGGATATGCCCCTGAGGAGGGTAGAATGTTAATGTGTCCTGCCTTGGGGACCTGGGTTTCTAATGGGCACTCCCTCGAATAGGAATCCTTTTGTCATCTACCTCTTTTCTGCTCTTTCTCTTTTCTTCCTTCCCTTTTGTTTCCTTTTCTTCTTCTGAAGTTCTTCCCTCCCTCATTTAAGAAAATGTTTTATTTATTGTAGCCAGAAGTGGTGGCGCATGCCTTTAATCCTAGCACTCGGGAGGGAGAGGTAGGAGTAGCACCGTAAGTTCAAGGCCATTCTGAGAATACAGAGTGAATTCCAAGTCAGCATGTACTAGAGTGAGATCCTGCCTCGAAAAACTAAAACAAAAAACAAACAAACAAAAAAGAAAATATTTTATTTATTTGAGAGAGAGAGATCGCACACCAGGGCCTCTAGCCACTGCAAACAAACTCCAAATGCACATGCCATCTTGTGCATCTGGCTTCACGTGGGTACTGCGGAATCAAACTCGGATCCTTAGGCTTTGTAGGCAAGCGCCTTGACTGCTGAGCCATCTCTTCAGCCCACTCCCTCGTTTTTGAGAAAGGGTCTTAAGTGTGTAGCCCGGGCTGGCCCCACAAACTAACTCCTGCCTTTGTTCTCTCCATGCTTGCACACGCGAGTGCAGCCGGTTCTGCTCTGGAGTGTCTGATTTGGCTTTGCTTTTACATATGAATCTGTTCCACAACATCTATTCAAGCTTCTCATCTTATCCTCCCCTCCAAAGAAGCCCTCTGGATAAGGCAAGCACTTTTTGTACATGTGGGGTGGTGGCCGAGTGTGACGGGTGATGAGGCCTCTAAACAGGGTGTTTCAGAGGCGGCCGATGAGGCAGGCCCTGGTGACAGGGCCCTCCACTGCCCAGGACCGTGCTGCCAGCACCGCACCCTCTGAAAGCTGTCATGTGGCATCTTCAGGTGTAAAGTGTAAACCTGGGAGGAGGATGAGGCAAGGAGGGGCTGTACCTTTTCTTCACTTTCAGAAGTTAAACACACAGCCTCACTTTAGGCAGGGGTTTGTGTCTAAGGCCTGGCAAGGGGAGAAAGAGTAGGGGAGAACGCCGTTCCTCATGGCTGTCTCTAGGAGGTTCACTGCACTCCAGTGGTGTCTGGAGTTTGCAAGCAAGTTCACCAGCGCAGTCAGTGGATTTCCAGGTGTACGTGGCAGCTTCTCCCCAGAGCAGCACACCAGCCTGGTGTCTTTGCTCCTCACTGAGCTGCTATCTCCATATTCGCAGCTTCTCTCAATAACGAGTGTGTGATCAGCCCCCGCTCTGTGCTGGCCTGATTCATTTTGTTTTCACAACCCCACGAGATGATTGTAATTATTATCATCAGTTTTGCACTTGAAAAAAAACAAAACCAAAAAACAACAAATCTAAGGCCCAGGAAGGCTAAGTAACATTTGAGTGAATCACACAGTAAGAAAATGGAGAGGCCAGAATTAGTGTTTGAAGCTGTGTTCAGGTTTTAATTTCAGAGAGATGGCTATGTGGAGCCCGGGTTGGACATAGGCTGAGCAGTTTCCATGGAAAGGGTCAGGACACTGTAGACTGATGGGAAGGGGTGCATTTCTCTATCTTTCACACCTTTTCTTTTTCTCTACTACCTTTTCACCACAGGGATGGCAATTGTCCTGGTAGAAGTAACCATTAAGGGGCTAGAGAGATGGCTCAGTGGTTAAAGGTGCTTGCTTGCAAAGCTTGACAGCCTGGGTTTGATTCCTTAGTACCCACATAAAGCCACACATACAATGTGGAACATGTATCTGGAGTTAGTTTGCAGAGGCAAGAGGCTCTGGTATGCTCATTCTCTCTCTCTCTGGTAGATTAATAAGAAAAATAATGGTTGGGATGGAGAGATGGCTTAGTGGTTAAGGCACTTGCCTGCAAAGCCAAAGGACTTCAGTTCGATTCCCCAGGACCCATGTAAGCCAGATGCACAAGGTGGATGCATCTAGAGTTCGTTTGCAGTGGCTGGAAGCCCTGGTGTGCCCATTCTCTCTCTTCTCTCAGCCTCTTTCTCTCTCTCAAATAAATAAATAAAAATAAAAATATTAAAAAAAACAGAACTGTTAAAAAGAGGGCTTGGAGCTGGAGAGACAGCTCAGCAGTTACAGTGCTTGCTTGTAAAGCCTAAGTTCAATTGCCCAGTAGCCAGGCACATGTATCTGGGGTTCGTTTGCAGTGGCTGGAGGCCCTGGCATGCCTATTCTCTCTCATTCTATCTGCCTCTTTCTCTCACTCTCTCAAATAAATACGTAAAGAAAACTGTAATCCTTTTAAAAAGAAAAAAAGAGGGCTACTTTGGAGCAGAGCCAATTCTTGCCCTCCTCCCTGGGCGGGTCCTGGGCATCCACCCCATTCTCCCAGTGTGCCGCTTTTCTGTGCCCCAGTGTTCTTGGGTGGACACGGAGCCTTCTCCTGTATTAGCTGCCACTTATATTCTTAGACCAGCCTCCAAATAGTGATGATTCTTTTGGGTGCCAGAGAGAGGCAGGGGGGTGGGGTTTCTGTTCTCTGCGTTCCTCCTGACCACATCTTAATTACCTCTTCTGCTTAAGTTGTGAGCAGGAAGTTCAACCACTCTGCCAGTCTCCTAAGTGACAAATTAAAACTAATTTTGATAGGGTTTGCAGGCGAGCCAGTGTTCAAACAGGAGAGAATAATTTGGAGTTCTCGGCTCAGGGCTGCTCTCCAAGGGCCAGCTCACGGGAGCAGGTGGCTGCAGGTGTGGGCCCTCCCTGACCTAGCTCCCTTCTCTCCCAGCTTCCTTCCCTGGCCACCCATGCAGATACTGGCCCCGTGCCACACTTCTATGACAGCGTCCTTCAGCCTAGACTCTCTAATGGCTTCTGGATTCAATTTGGTTGGACTTAGTTCAAATTGATTTGAATCCCATTTATCAAGTCTTCGTGAAGGCCTAGGATGAGGAAAGCCATCTTGCTATTCAGAAAACCTTGCTAGTTTCATTTTTCATTCTTTCTATCCTTCCCCCACCCAAGGGAAGCAGGAATGTAGCCGAGGGTCTTGGTGAGGTTGACGGTCCTCTGAATGGTTTCATTTAGGTCTTGGCAGCCATTCTGTTGGGCTTTTCTTCCTTTGCCCTTGGCAGATTCATTCCTGAGCGGGTCCTGTGCCAAGCAAGGCTCTGGGAAGTACGTTTGTATGGGACAGGATTCACTGCCTGGGATAGGGATAAGACTGGCTTACTTTGCTGCCTGGTTCACCCAGTTTCTTCTCCCTAGAACACCAGTTCCCTCTATCTTCCATCTCATAAAGGCCTCTACACAATTAGCACCCGTGGGGTCCTTAAATAAAGGACACACTTCTGAGAGCGTTCCTGGTCCTGGGTCATCTTTCTGCCCAGCACTTACTGTGTACACTTTCCTGAGAAGTCCTTTCATTTGAAATTGGGGTGAGTTGGGAGACAAAATTCTGCCAAACCACGGGGAAGGACACCATGGAGAGGCTCACGGGAAGGAACCAGCACGGTTTAGGTCTTAGGATCAAATGGTCCCAGCTGCTTTGTTTGTATGGGAATGCTGGGGCCATCTCCCAAAGGGGTGAAACCTGATGACGAGGTCCCACGGGGTCACTGGAGGTCATCTCCTGGGACTGTAGTAGGACACAGTAAGGGCAGCGTTGTGTTCCAAGCAGCTGTTGATTCGTTTCTTGCTTTGTGAGGTGGAAAAGTGACCACCCTGGTCACCTGAGAGTAGATGCCTCCCTGACCGTGACAAGATTGTGGACTTCCTGGAACTTTGGGGGCCCCTGGTTTCTCTTGGTGCTCTTCAATAGAATGCATGGCCCACTGAGATGGTTGTAGCTTGCTTGCTGGAAGTTGGATACCTTGATGTCTTTGCTTATTTCCTGAAGCACAGGGACTTACTCTTGCTCCTCTCTCTTCCTTCTTCCATTAATTTTTTTTTTCCTTATTTGCAAGTAGGGAGAGATGAGTGAAAAGAGAGACAGAATGGGCATACTAGAGCCTCCAGACACATGTGCCACTTTGTACATCTGGTTTGACATAGGTAGTGGAGACTCGAACCCAGGTCGTTAGGCTTTGCAGGCAAGCACCTTAAGCACTGAGCCATTTCTTCAGCCTGCCCTCTGTGCTTTTGAGGCAGGAGCTCACTGTAGTCCAGGCTGACCGGGAACTCACTCTATCGCCCCAGCTGTTCTTGAACTACCTCCTACTTCAACCTCCCAAGTGATGGGATTATAGGCGTGACCTACCCGGTGACTGCATCTCTTGTCTCATATAAGTAAGATACTCCAAACATTTTGCTGGCTGGCCAGAGGGATGGACAGATGGTGTGGTGGTTTGAAGGTGAATGTGTATCCCCCATAGACTCAGGTGTTTTATTAAAGCATGTAACTTAGGTCTCCAACTATCTGACTGGAGGAGGTATCACTGCCAATGGATCCTGGGGTCCATTCCAAAGATGTGTTTTGGGGCAGATCTGAATTTCAGCCCAAAGGTATGCAAAGCAGTCTGAGCTCTGAGAGTCCCGCTTGCTGCCAGATTTTTGTGCTTAAATGGCCTTTTGGTGTTTGCTGGCTGTTTGGTGTTTCTTTGTGCTTGAACGTGTGGAAGCAGCTTCTTCTGCCACTGAAGGAACATCCCCTCCCCGCCCTGGATCTGTAAGCTTGAAATAAATCCCTTCCTTCAATTAACTGTGTCTGGTCCCAGCAATGTGGAACTGTCTACGATAGGGGGAGTGATGGATGAATAGATGGGTGGGTGGTTGAAGGGATGGATGGAAAAATGGGTTAGTGTATGCATGGGTGGATGGATGGACGCAGGGCTGGCTTGGTGGAAAGGGAACCTCCGCTCACCAACTTCTTGTTAACCCTGGTGAAGTAGATTGTCTCCCCCCCCACCAGCTCCTCCTTCCACATCTTCCTCCAAGCTCTCTGTCCTTCTGACCTTTTTTTTTTTTTTTTTTTTTTTGTTTTTCAAGGTAAGGTTTCGCTCTAGCTCAGGCTGCAATTCACTATGTAGTCTCATGGTGGCCTTGAACTCATGGCAATTGTCCTACCTATGCCTCCCGAGTGCTGGGATTAAAGGTGTGCCCCACCATGCCTGGCTCCTGATTTTTAAAAAAATGTTTTATTTTTATTCATTTATTTTTGAGAGAGAGAGAGAGAGAGAGAGAGAGAGAGAGAGATATGCAGACATAGGCAGGAGAGTGAGAGAGAGAGAGAGAGAGAGAGAGCACATGCCAGGGCCTCCAGCCACTGCAAACAACCTCCAGATGCATGCGCTCCCTTGTCTATTTGGCTTATGTGGGTCCTGAGGAGTCAAACCTGGGTCTTTTGGCTTTGCAGGCAAGCACCTTAATGGCTAAGCCATCTCTCTAGCCCCTGATTTTTAAAAAATAAATAATTAATTAATTAAATAATTTGAGAGGAGAGAGAGAGAGAGAGAGAGAGAGCGAGCTAAATAGATACAGAGAGAATGGGTACACCAGGTTCTCTAGCCACTGTAAACAAATGAACTCCAGACACATGTGCTACCTTGTGCATCTGGCTTTACATGGCCACTGGGGAATCAAACCTGGGTACTTAGGCTTTGCAGGCAAATGCCTCAACCACACAGCAATACCTCCATCCCTCCTTCTGACTTTTTTCTTATTTATTTATTTATCTATTTATTTATTTGCAAGCAGGCAGAAGAAAGACAGAGAGAATAGGTACACCAGGGCCTCCAACCACTGTAAATGAACTCCAGATACATGCACCACTTTGTGCATCTGGCTTTATGTGGATACTGGGGAATTGAACTCAGAGCATTAGGCTTTGCAGGCAAGTGCTTCTGCCACTGAGCCATCTCTCTAGACCTCCTTCTGACTTGTTCAAAGTCTTTATTCAGACTTGAGTCAATTTAGAGCCCATTCCGTCCTCAGGCCCATTTTGACATGGGCCTTTCTATATTATGTCATATCTTCATATATCAATCAGTCTACACACACACACACACACACACACACACACACACACACACACACACACACAGAGAGAGAGAGAGAGAGAGAGAGGTGTATATCTTATTTACCTTTGTTCCCCCAGAATCTCACGTTCCTGCTCCATAAATGCTTTTGCAATAAATAATGGAGCAGGTGCCTCTGTAAGAGCCCAGGCTTGATTTTGTCTGCATGATTACTGGTTACCTGTATACACATCTCTCAGCAGGGAAACCTCTGGAGGTCAAGAACCAGGGCTCAGGCATCTTAGTACTGATGATAGCTCATTGCTTTATGCGTAATGACAATGTTACTGACAGGCAGGAGCCATTTGATGACCTCCCACTTGCTGAGTCCCTACAGATGTTCACTTACTCTGGAGTGCTTTGTCAGCAGCACCCTTTCACAGAAAGACTGGACAACTAATCCCAGGTCTTTCAGCTTATAAATAGAAGAGACAGAATTTGAACCACTTTTTTTGTTTTTGAGGTAGGGTCTCACTTGAGTCCTGGCTGACCTATATAGTGTTAGGGTGGCCTCGAACTCATAGTGATCCCTCTACTTCTGCCTCCAGATTGCTGGGATTAAGGGCGTATGCCACCATGCCTGGCCTTTTTTTCCCGCCCCCCCAAGGTAGGGTCTCACTTTAGCCAGGCTGACTTCTAATTCACTATGTAGTCTCAGAGTGGCCTCGAACTCATGGTGATCCTCCTGCGTCTGCCTCCCAAGTGCTGGGATTAAAGGTGTACACTGCCATGCCTGGCTTTTTTTTTTTTTTTTTTGACATAAATCCCTTTCTTTCCCTGCTACTTCAGCTAACCCCCACTGCTGGGGAAGGGATAAGGGCACTTCTAAAAGACATTTCAGGGCTGAAGAGATGGCTTAGCAGCTAAAGGCACTTGCTTCCAAAGCCTGCTGACCTGGGTAGGATTCCCCATTACCCATGTAGAGCCAAATGCACAATGTGGCGCATGTGTCTGGAGTTCATTTGCAGCAGCAAGAGGCCCTAGTGCACTCATAATTTCTCTCCCCTCCACAAATAAATAAATAAATAATAAAAATATTAAAAGTCACTACAACAGCATAAACTTGAAGTGGTCATGAAACTCTGAAGAAAACATGGTGACCACTTTGTGTCACTATCCCTTTACTTTTCTAGACATGGTCTTGCAGCGTCTTGGGCTGATAGCTTGAGGGTCTCCTCAATCAAATGTAAGACCCGCCCCCAGCAGTCTTCCAGCACAACCACCCACAGGGAGCCACTGCCCCAGCAGGATGAGGACGGCCAAGTCTCACCTGTCAGGTAGTTCTTCAAATCCAGCTCACTGCTGAGTGGATTATTGCTCTTGAACATGTACAGGTTGAAGGGGGCTGGCTCCCTGCCCACGTTTCTCCACATGGTGTAGTCTGGGGAGGTCCATCGTCCGGCCAGCACGTCATAATCACGCTGAGTAAAGTGGACCAGCTTGGTGAGGGGGTCATAGAGGCCCCCGTGGAAGCCAATGACCATCTGGAAGTCTGGGTTGGAGTCATAGTAAATCTCCCCATAGGCCGTGTACTGTAGCTGTTTGATCATGAGCCCATTGATGCTGAACACAGCCAGAGGGGTCCCCGTGTTATCCGAGGCGACATAGTACTCCTCCCCACTGCTGCTCTCCATGGCAAAGAGATGGCCCTGGAGGTCATAGTACAGCGAGGTGATCTCCGAGTTGGAGTGATTGTAGACATGGGTGATGCGAGTCGGGTTGTGGAGGTCAGAGTAGAAGTACTGCAGGTGGTGGCCCAGCGTGGTCTTATATGAAGCCCGCCGGCCCACACCGTCATAGCGGTACTGCACGCTCCACCCGCTGGCCTTGTTGTATGCTCTCGTCAGGAGGCCCTTGGAGTTGTACTCGAAGATGTCAGACCCTCGTTGGCACAGATACCCGTCGTCGTCAATTTTGTACTGCACATCGCCCAGCCTGGTTATCCGGTCACGGAGGTCGTAGCGCAAGGGCATGAGGCGGGCACTGTTGCCTGGGTTCAGCAGGTGCAGGTTCCCATTGAGGTCATAGCTATAGCGCCAGGTTGGGCGGTCATTGACGGCCACGCTCTGGAGCTGCCCGTCTCCGTCGTAGTCATAGGTGTACTTTGTGGTGTTGGCATAGGGTCCCAGTTTCAGTTCTCTCTTGATGACCCTGCCCATGCTGTCATACTGCACCGTCATCCAGTACATGAGGGACCGGAACATCTCATACTGCACTTCCTTGATACGCCCGTGAGTGTCAAAGTGCTTGCTGAGCGTCATGACGGCCGTGGTGATGATCTGGTTGATGTCATAGTAGATGACGCCAAACTTACCGAAGTGCTCCACCTTGCCAGAAATCTCGTCATAGCGGTACAGATCAACCGGAAGGGGCGTCTCACTTATGACCGGTTTGATGCTAGCAATGCGGAAGCTGTTGTCGTGATAGGTGTAGTCGAACCTGGCGTTGATCATCCCTTCCTCTGAAAACCTGTAGATCTGTTTGTCCACAAGGGGTCCAATCTTCCGGTACCGGATGGTGCAAGAGAAACCCCCACTTTGGAGGTTGACCATCTTCAGCACGCCGGTGGTCTCATCATAACCAAAGGTCACAGCAGTACTATCGTAGACAATCTCCGATAACTTGGAGAGTTTCCCATACTTGTAGAACACCTGGCGCCCAGTGCCCAAAAAGGACGTCTTTAGGATGCGGCCGTCATCACTGTAGTCAAAGATGACTGACGCGTTGCTTTCGGGCGGGTTGTAAATGTTGCGGATGTAGCCAATGGAGGTGTGTGTGGACATGCTGTGTCGGGCGACGCTGGGCATGGTGACAGCATGGAGACGCTCAGAGGAATCGTACTCAAATATATACTGACGTTGACTCTGAAGCAGGAGGACCATGGACTGGGGGAGGAAAGAGGAAGGGAACAGGTGAGTTGGCTCCTTGGGACCAAGCACTCAGATGACAGAATTCATTGCATGTCCTCAAATGTCAGTACAAAAGCTTTAAGAGTGGGCACTTAAAACAGAGAATAGACAGGATCATATTGTCCTGTTGGATTTCAGTGGCTGTTCTGAGCAGTCCTGCCAGACCTTAACCATGTGTCTGAGATTCTCGGGATCTTGTGAGAAGAGACTGCAGGTCTGGGCAGGGTGTGACAACCTGCATGTGTGACTGGCTCTCCTGGAGAAGCTGTCACTTGGACCATAGTGAGTGCAGAGGGCTTGGAGGACCGATTGAGAGGCACTGTCCTCAGGCTCAATAAGAAATCCTGACACAGGCCTGGAAAGATGGCTCAGCAGTTAAGATGCTTGCCTTCAAAGCTTAATGACCTGAGTTCGATTCTCAGCACCCACTTAAAGCTGGTTGCACAAAGTGGCACATGCATCTGGAATTTGCAGTGGCTAGAGCCCTGGTGCATCCATTCTCTCATCTCTCTTTCTCTCTCTCTCTGCTTGTAAATAAATAAAAGTATTATAAAAAAGAAATCCTGACATGGTGTAGAACTGAATGGTACTGGCCAGCTGGAGAGAATTGTGACACACATACTATTTTTTTTGTCACCTCTGATAAAATCTAGAGAGGAAGCACACTTTCCATTTAGAAGGTGCTGGAAGATGAAATGCCTTAGAATCAACATCTCTTTGGGTAGGAATGACCTTGGTCAGAGACAACAGGGAGATTCCTGGCTTCTGGTTAGGGGTTCCAGGACATCAGGACAGAATGACAACAGTGGTAGATAAGGACTGAGGGGACAGTGGCCCCTCTTGCAGAGGTTAACTGTTCTGTGAATTATCCATGCAAGGAGTTAGTACAAGAGAAAGGAAGACATGGACCTGAACTGTGGGTAGGCCAGGTGAGAAACCCCACTCAATGATAGATAGCCAGGGTAGATCCAAAGGAACTTCCCCACCCTACTGCTAGGCCATTTGCCAGCAAGGTGCCCTGAGGCTAACACCTTCAGACACAGGGAACCAGGCAGAAAGTCAACTGGCTGCTTTGGTCAATAGACCAAGTGGGGGTGGTGGTGTGTGTGTTTGGTGGGATTTCCTGTTTCTAAGTAATGATTATCCCTGCTACCAGTGGCATGATTCTGATTCTGTCCCCTTCAACAGCACTTTGTTTTTTTTTTTTTTTTAATTTGGTTTTTCGAGGTAGGGTTTCACTCTAGCTCAGGCTGACCTGGAATTCACTATGTAGTCTCAGGGTGGCCTCAAACTCATGAACTCATGGCGATCTCCTACCTCTGCCTCTCAAGTGCTGGGATTCAAGGCATGCGACACCATGCCCAGCTTTTTTTTTTTTTTTTTAATAAAAATCAAATTGTCCAGGCTGGAGGGATGGTTTAGCGATTAAGGCACTTGCCTGCAAAGCCTAAGGACCCAGGTTCAATTCCCCAGTACCCATGTAAAGCCAGATGCACAAGGTGGTGCATGCATCGGGAGTTTATTTGCAGTGGCCAGAGGCCCTGGCATGCCCATTCTCTCTCTATTTGCCTCTCTCTCAAATAAATAAATGGAATAAAAATTATGTTATCCATACTTTTTGCCATTACTGAGTTCCTAGCACTTTTTTTTTTCTCTTAATGGTAATTGTGCTGAGCTATGAGTAATATTTTCCTGTGGTATCTATTCCCCTGCCAGTGCAGTGGGAACACAAAGGGAGCACTTGCAGCATCAAGTAAAGATGTTAAGATGACTTATGACAAGGTGTCTCTGGCTGGCTTAGAAACAGAAACCCCGTGGATGGGGGTGGTGCGACGCAGTCACCCACCTTGTCAAGGTAGGAATAGCTCCACACCTTCCCATCAGCAAACATGCGGGACACGATGCGGCCTTGCTTGTCAATGTCTGTCCTCTCGCTCATGGCTCCACGCTGGAGGCCAGCCAAGCGCCCATTGAAGAAGTAGGAGACGTTGACAGCTGCCAGCCCGCTGCTGGGGAGCCACAGGAAGGGTCGGCCCACTTGATCATAAATGATCCTCAGGGTGAACTTCCGGTGGTCGTCATAGATCTTCTCTGTCCGAATATTCCGGTCATAATCGATGGACAGGAGGTTCCTCCCATGGACCTGGGGAAACACAATGGACCTGGGTTGAAAGACATCGCACCGCAATATTAGCCAGTGTCTGGGCAGTGTTTGTGTGCAGAGCAGATGCCGCGCGGCAAGGACGTGAACAAGTCTCTAATAGAAGTGGTTCTCAAGCTCCTGCGTCTGTTCGAACCACCTGGGGAGGATTTTAAGAAACAAGATACTTGGGGCCCTCCTCCTTTGCCAAATGCATGAAGATCTCTGGGATGTAGAGGCCGGTGAACAGCCAGTCAATGTGGAAGGATGGCTGCAAGCCACTTGGTGAAGGAGAGGACCCTCTTCCAGAATGGCCTGATCATCCTGTTGCAGGGCCTCCAGGGCAAGGTCACCTATACCGACCATTGAGGACATCAGGTCTAGCTGAATGACCTCTTTGTGACAGGTTGTAATGTCCGATACATCCATATCCCAGATGATGTTAATATCACTGCACCAGTGAGCAACAGCTTCAGAACATCCATTGTGTGTGCAACTTTGGTGGCCAGGGCAAAGGATCAGAAGGAGTTTCTTTCCAGAAAGTGCAAGTGAGGCAAGCTCAGCAAACTTCTGGTGCTGCTAACTCAGGGTCTTCTTGTGGTATGAGCCAATTCCTGTCAAGCCTTCCTACCTGGGACCTGGTGTCTGACAGACATCATTTGTCACAGCTGCCTTTTACAGGGTTCCCATCTCCTGGACTCACCTTGGGACCTAGAATCCTATCTATATGTCTGTGGCTTTGGAGTACGTGACAATTTCCCCTTTTGATAATTTGTATCTGGGATATTTATTTATTTGTTTATTTATTTTGGTTTTTCAAGGTAGGATCTTGTTCTCACCCAGGCAGACCTGGAATTCACTATGTATTCTCAGAGTTGCCTTGAACTCACAGTGATCTTTCTACCTCTGCCAACCGAGTGCTGGAATTAAAGGCATGTGTCACCATGCACGACTATTTATTTTTTAATATTTTATTTATTTGAGTGTGAGAGAGAGGCAGATAGGGAGAGAATGGGCACACCAGGGCCTCCAGCCACTGCAAACAAATTCCAGACGCATGCACCACTTTGTGCATCTGTCTCTATGTGGGTCCTGGGGAATTGGACCTGGGTCCTTTGGCTTTGCAGGCAAGTGCTTTAACCACTAAGCCATCTCTCCAGCCCTGTATCTGGAATCTTGATGTTTTGATTTATACCACCTGTCAGGTAGTTTTCAACTGTGCCAATAAGGATTCTTAAATGTGTTTGACACGAATTACTGCTCCCCCCGCCACAAAAAAGACATCATGCTTGTGTTCCACGCTGCTGTGGAGTACATGACTGATGGGATTGAGAAATAAGCACACGGAGGGGACACCACCACATTGCCACTATGTAGTGTGGCTTTCTCAGCTTTGTCAGCTCACACAGAAAATGACAAAGGCTGAAGGTTGGAGATGGTTGATCTGGGCCATGGCTGCCATGAGCACGTCCACTTTGTAATTAATTATAAAGGATGCTATCTATCACTTTGCAGACGTGTGAGTGGTGAACACTGTACAGTGCACTCAGAATACAATCATCTCTGGACCTGAGGGGTTTTCTGTCCTACTGTCTATATTTGGAGCAAGAGAAGTTTTTTTTTTCCCCTCTGTAGTCCTTTTCTGGCATCATCATCCATGAGGCTAAATTTAAAAACAGGTGCTCTGACTTAGGAAATCTCATGTAAAGGCGCCTAAAAAGGGAGAGTGGATGTCTTAGCAGCTCATATTTTACAAAGATCTGGAATATAAGTATAAAAGATGAAAAAATAGAATTCCAACATGAAGTCTTTTATTTCAAGTATCTAGAGGAAAAGCTTGCCACTGCCAGGGATGCAAGACATCGGTGGGGAGACCTGGGCAGGACTGGGGAATTCCCACCAAGGGCGGAAGTGAGTTACTTAGATCTGAAAGGAACTGGGGAACAAGTCCAGACATGATTTAATATTTATTTAGGAGTTGATCTGCTTAGAGCAGAAAGGCTGTCCCAGAAGGCAGAGCTGGGAGATGAGACTCTGGTTAAGGGCAAAGGAGAAGGACTCCTGGGACTCGGGTGCCACAGTGGATGGCAGCAATTGGATGAGATGAAGCTGACTGAGCCCAGACTCTTACAGCACAATTGACTGCAACTCCAGACATCCCTGGGATGGCTGTCGAGAGCAGAATGGGGAAGGCGGAAAGAGAAAAGGAGATGCCTGCCACCCTCTCACTGAGCCCTCACATTCAGCTGTATTTTTTTTTTTTTTTTTTTTTTTTTGGTTTTTCGAGGTAGGGTCTCACTCTGGTCCAGGCTGACCTGGAATTAACTATGTAGTCTCAGGGTGGCCTCGAACTCTCGGCGATCCTCCTACCTCTGCCTCCCGAGTGCTGGGATTAAAGGCGTGTGCCACCACGCCCGGCTCAGCTGCATTTTTTAAAATGAATTTTTTAAAGTTTTATTTTATTTATATTTATTTACTTATTAGAGATAGAGAAAGGGAGAATGGGTGTACCAGGGCCTCTAGCCACTGCAAATGAACTCCAGACGCACACACCACCATGTGCATCTGGCTTACGTGGGTCCTGGGGAATCGAGCCTCGAACCAGGGTCCTTAGGCTTCATAAGCAAGCACTTAACCACTAAGCTATCTCTCCAGCCCTTACCTGCAATTTTAAATATTTATTTATTTATTTGAGACGGTAAAATCCACTCAAAGTCACACAGCAGTGAAGCTATAGGGTTGCAACTTAGGTTTCATTTCAACCCATTCACCACCTTCTCATTTATCCAGCATTACTGCTCACTGGAGTGAATGGATGAGGGACTGGTACAGCATTTCCATGGCCTGGAGGATCACTGCTCTCCTGGGGAGAGGGAGACTTAGTGTAGCACCATGGATACCTGGCTGTGGGGAGCGGCTATGTGTGTAGATGAAGAACTACATCTTTCAGCATCCTTTGGAGATAGAGGTGGCCATCAAAATGTAAATTGTTGCTGGCTGGTTATTTGGAAAATATTCATTTAAAAAATTATTTGAGAGAGAAGGGAGAGAGAGAGAAAGAGAAAGGGTGCATCAGGGCATGTAGCCCTGCAAATGAACTCCAGATGCATGCTCTACCTTGTACATCTGGCTTATGTGGGTCCTGGGGAATCAAACCTGGGTCTTTTGGCTTTGCAGGCAAGCACCTTAACTGCTAAGCCATCTCTCCAATCCTCAGTTTTTTTTCTGAGGTAGGGTCTCACTCTAGCCCAAGATGACCTGGAATCTACTATGTAGTCTCAGGCTGGCCTCAAACTCACAGTGATCCTCCTACTTCTGCCTCCCAAGTGCTGGCTTTAAAAGTGTGTGCCACCCTGTCACCTTGCCATGCCTGGCTACAGACAGAATGGGTGCATCAGGGTCTCCAGCCACTGCAAATGGACTCCAGATGCATGCACCACTTTGTGCATCTGGCTTTACGTGGGTACTGGGGAATTGAACTGGGGTCATTAGGCTTTGCAGGCAAGCATCTTAACTGCTTAGCCATCTCTCCAGGCCGGGAAATGTTCTTCAAAGAAAGCTGACTCAGCAGAGAAGTAGGCAATTTTTTGTTCTTTCCCCATTCCTCCTTTCCTAGGTAAAATATGGGTGCAGTGGCTGGTGCTCAAGCATTTGTCTTGTGAATATGATTTTTTTTTTTTGAGACTGGGTCTCACTTTGTAGTACAGGAGGGCCTGGAACTCACTATGTAGCCTTGGGTGGCTTTGAACTTGTGGCAGGCCTCTGGCCTGAACCTCCTGAGTGCTGGGATTACAGGTAGGCAACACCATGCCTGATTCATGAGGTGATTTTGAGGATGGGACCTCCAGGATGCTAACTTCAACACAGAAAAAAATCTAGACCCCTGCTGACAAAGGTATCTCCAACTTATCCATTCAGTCGTGAATCAGTCACTCCTAGGCCTCAAATATAAGCCTGTCTATTACATCAGCTCCTTTTATTTCTACTACTAGCAGTTGAAAGTGATCTGATTTTCACAAGCCACTAGCACTTCACACTTTGGTAGACAATGTGCTGATATTCCATGGGACTTCAATCTCACTTTAATTCCCTCACAGTTTCTACAGAAGCTGTTTCTCACAGTGGTAACTGGGCTCAGAAGGGACCCACAGGTACAAGAGAGGATTCAAATCCAGGACTCCACCCTTGCTATCTCTATGGAGCCATCCCAAAGAGTTGACGCTATGGCTCTGCACTGAGTGTGCATTGAGCAGACAGTGTACAAAGGCTTGTAGGTGGGAATGGAGGTACTGAGGTCTTAGGATTCCAGGGACATCTAGTGACTTAAGTGGCTGGAAAAGGACCAAAGGGCCAAAGGGTAAAGGAAGATGAAAAAAAAAAATAAGGGGCTGGAGAGATGGCTTAGCAGTTAAGGTGCTTGCTTGCAAAGCCAAAAGACTCAGGTTTGACTCCCCAGGACCCACATAAGCCAGATGCACAAGGGGGCGCATGCATCTGGAGTTCGTTTGCAGTGGCTGGAGGCCCTGGCATGCCCATTCTCTCTCTCTGTACTTGTCTATTTCTGTATCTCTCTCTCTCTCTCAAATAAATAAAAAAATATTTTTAAAAAAATAGATAAAAACATAGAGCCTGGAGAGATTGCTCAGGGGTTAAGACACTTGCCTGCAAAGCCTAATGAACCAGATTCAGTTCTCCAGTACCCATGTAAAGCCAGATGCACAAAGTGGGACATGCATCTGGAGCTTGTTTATAGTGGCTAGAGACCCTGGTGTGCCCAGACTCACTCTCTATCTCTCTGCTTGCAAATAAATACAATATTTTAATAAAAAAAAAGATCAAGAACTTCATACTGTCAGGATCATTGAGGACTTGTTACAAGTTAGTAGCCATTTCACAGCAAAACACAAACTAGGGTCAAAAAGATCACGTGTTCTAGAAACACAAGATGGGCTGCACAGGGTTGTGGCCCCGGGGACACCTGCAGAAAGTTGTGGAGCGTTCTAAGCCTCAGAATTCTGAATTGTGGGTTCAGCCTTCTCCAGGACCAGTCTGGGTGAGTGAAAAGAGGGCTTCCAGGGTTGCTAGTGATAGCTACTGGAGACGCTCCACTGCCTACTTAGGTCCTGTCTCTCTTAGTCATCTCCCTGTTCCTCTTCCTTTCTTCTCTGATTTTATCCTTGTGCCTCTCCTTGCTCCTGGGGCCCTCAGCACATTTGTCAGTTTTTATTTATTTATTTATTGCAAAGGGGGGGGGAGGGAAGGGAGGTGTGGTAGTTTGAATATATGGCCCCCAATATATTCAATGTTTTATTACTTTATAGTTTGCATCTGCAATCACCTTCCTAGAGGCAATGTCACTGGGAGCTGGTCTTAAGGTGTTAATGGTGGGTTTGAGATTCCATTGTAAAGATATACAAAGTGTGCCTAGCAGGAGTTCCTGAAGTGTGCTGTGCAGCTGGTGGCTTGGCTTTGCTCTCTTGACTGGTCCTGTGAGAGCAGGCCACTTCTCCTGCCATTATGGAACTTCCCCTGGATCTGTAAGCTTCAATAAATATCCCTTCCTCCATAACTGTACCTGGTCTGGAAGTTCATCTCAGCAAACCTGAAGCTGTCTGCTACAGTAAAGTGGTACCAGAAGTGGGGTGAGATGAACCTGACCGTGTGGATATTCATCTTTTGAAACCTTTATTTTGGAGGAATGGACATGGACTTGGTGCTTGCAACTGAAGGTGCCTTCTGGAATAGTAAGCCAAGTTTTATGGACTATTCTGATGAGAGTTTGAGAATGCTAAGTGCAGACTGTATTGAACTTCGAGGCTTGGCTTATGAGCTTTCTAAGGGGAAGGAAAGACTGCAGAGGACTTTGTTGGAACTGGGCTACTGGCATAAGGGATGGCTACATTCCACTATCCAGGCCCAGAAAGTTTGATCAAGGTTAAATTTGTAATGGACTGATGTGCTTGGCTAAAGATACCAGACTGAGATTTTAAGATTTTAAGCTGGAAAACCTCAAGCAAGTTAAATTTAGAGGCACTGAGACTGATTTTAGGTTAATGGAGCTGCTATAGTTAAACACATTAGCAATCTTAAGGAAGGTGAAAGGAAGGTGGTCGGACTGCTTTACATTAAAACAATGTAGAGGATGCCTGAGGAAAGACTGTTAGAAATGCAAACTCTTGGAAAGAGTTGACTGGAGAAGGAACCTGCTTTTCAAGGCTATGATTTATTTTGTCCCTGGATTAAGAATATGGCTGTGTTCTGCACACCTGGTGTTAGTTTTGGAAGCATGAAAAATGCATAGAATGGTCATGAATTGCACACGGTTCCAGGAGCCGCTGCTGAGATGCGGCATGAGGCAGGGCATAAAGACCCTCAGGAATAGGCTGCAAGAGCCTTTGGAAGATGGACCGTGGTTTGCATGGAGACCTGAAGATGTTTTGGATATACCAGGACTATGCAAGGACCCCCATGTAATGCAGTGTTGGCCTGGGATAGAAGTTTTCCCTGGCAACTCTGCCCAGCTGGAGGGGCGGAATTGGAAAACCTGGAGACTGTCAGTCTCTGATTATATTGAACTTGAACTGCAGAAGTTTGATGACCGCTGATGGTGGTTGAGTTTGCATTATTCTAGTCTCTCCTTGCTATGCCTTATACCAGTTAAAATGTTTACTCTGTGCCTTTACATGTTAAAAGTATTTAACTTGTTTGATTTTACAGGACTATCTTAAGTTGGTCAAGACTGTGAGAACTTTTGAAATTGGACTGAATACAATTTACAATGTGTGATAATTACAAATCTATTGGGGGCCAGGGGCGGAATGTGGTAGTTTGAATATATGGCCTCCAATATATTCAATGTTTTATTACTTTATAGTTTGCATCTGCAATCACCTTCCTAGAGGCAATGTCACTGGGGGCTGGTCTTAAGGTGTTAACGGTGGGTTTGAGATTCCATTGTAAAGATATACAAAGTGTGCCTAGCAGGAGTTCCTGCAGTGTGCTGTGTAGCTGGCGGCTTGGCTTTGCTCTCTTGACTGGTCCTGTGAGAGCAGGCCACTTCTCCTGCCATTATGGAACTTCCCCTGGGTCTGTAAGCTTCAATAAATATCTCTTCCTCCATAACTGTGCCTGGTCTGGAAGTTCATCTCAGCAAACCTGAAGCTGTCTGCTACAGGAGGCATGCCCGGCTCTCTTGTCACTGCAAATGAACCCCAGATGTGCCACTTTGTGCATCTGGCTTTGCATGGGTGCTGGGGAATCCCCTGGGGCAGCAGGCTTTGCAAACAAGCACCTTTAACTGCTGAGCCATCACTCTAGCCCACACCTATTACCCTTAGAATATTCCTTCCCTGTCCCTGCCAGTACCCGCTCTGGAGCAACAGGGCACTCCACTTTGCACTGTGTTCAGCCCCACCAGCACCAGTCCTAACCCCATCTTCCACATGAAGCATTGATGGTTTCCGGGAACCACTGAGCTGTGTGCATGTGGTAAGAAGTGGAGCTTGACGTCCCTGCTCCATGCCACGTGGCCCTGAGGATCAGAGTACTGCTCCAGTAATCTCCAGCAAGCCTGTGGCATTCCCAGGTGGACCTGCAGGACCAGCCCCTAGGGAGGAGGTCTCAGAACATCCTGCCTAAAACACAGTGTGGCAGAGACCCCATCTTCAGCTACTGGGGAGAGACCCACCTGCAATAAATTGTGATAATCCCACGTGTGTATGTTTGTAAATACACTCCAACATGTATCTGAAAGATATCAGTGTGTGAGTCACATGTATAATCATGACCATCACTGGAAGAACATGTTAGTACACGAGGGAGCTAAGGTTACAGCAAGAACAAAGTGCCCTGCAAGGACAGAAGGGTCCTAGTTTCTGACCACCGCTGAGCTGTGTCACCAGCGAGAAAGAAGTCGTGACAGCTGCTCATCTTCACAGAGTGGTAATTTTGGATGGGTGTGACTTTCAAACTTGCCAGGTGTCCCGGGAAGGGATTTGGGAATCACTGGTTGGAGTTAACTTTTTCAAATGTGAAATTTCATTAAAATCCTCAATACATCTCATAATTAAACATAATAAATTCACTGAAACCGCAGCCAAACAGTTCAGGCCAGTTGTGTAATCTAATCAAAAATATTGAATTCTGTGGGTGGCATATTTAAGGAGAGGCTTCTGTGCTGTGAGTAAGAGATGGTGGAGGGTTCACCAGGCCTGCATGGGTTTCTATGGGTGCCTGCCGCCCTCAGTTTAGAGCACGCAGGGGCTTTAATTTAGCCACACTATTCTCTTATTCTGAATTAAATTACCCGTCTGGCAATATTTAAATTAACCTTGAGGGTTCCTGGAGAACATAAAAAGTTATTCTGAGTTATTTTCAATGCCAGGATCAGCACAATTCCCTTCCCAGCCGGCTCGGTAGGAATTCAGCAACAGAGAAACCAATTTTTAAATTAATACAATTTTGTGTTTATAAGGAAGCCATTATTTTTAATTATCGGGCATTTTCCTCAGCCTGGCTTCCCCAGTTAATAAAACTCAGCTATTTAGCATGGCGTTTATTTTTGCGGAGGGCAGACTTTGGGAAATAGTTTTCCCTGTGGAATTTTCCCTGGAATGTTTGGATCTCACCAAGCACACACACAGCCTGTCACAAGGAGGCTAAAAAAAAAAAAAAAAAAAACTTACAGAAAAGGAAATGCTGTCTTCAAAATGGCCCTGCTGGGCCTATAACTGGTGACTCTAACTTAGCTCTAGGGGCAGCGATAGGAGCTGGTGATTTGAGAAAGACGAAAGAGGAAATTACACTGCCTCAGGCCCCTCCAGGAAACATAACGCACGCAGCAGGACAGATCTGAGTTAGGCACATAGAAGAACCCCTTGCCCATTCTGCTTCGTAGTTTGGAAAACCCAAGGGAACGAGTGAGGGAGCCATGAGACTCTCCTGGCTAGTCACTTACCAGAGGAGTGGCCTGGTGAGGTGACATTTCCATTTCCTTTCTGGGTTGGTCCTTGGGGATTTAAAAGCAGCTCTCCACAGCCCTCAACATTGCATGGGGATCAGTGCTTGTGCAGACAAAACAACTTGCCATAAATTTAATATTAGCTTAAATAATGCATCATTAGAAGGGTGGGCCTCTGCAAACACATTAAATAATGTATTCCTCCAGCAAACATTATTTTTGGATGACTTGCTGTTTGGGGGTTGTGTCAATGGGAAGGTGGAAAGAGCCAAATCCAAGTCACAATTTTGACCCTGACCAGCTCTGTCATTCCAAAACCACCTCTTCTGGGAGGGTGCCTCCGTTTCTCATCCATGACGGCCCACGAGACACTGGTGGGTAGATGCTTTATCTTAGCAATTCCAGAGGACATACTGTTTTGAAAATGTTTGCCCATGTGTGAATATGGGGGTTGGATAGAATGAGTGTGTGTTTGTGTGTGAAACCTGCCAATTCTGATCATTGAAAGTGGTGCCAAGGAAAACTGAATAGAAAATGTGACTGTGGTGATGGACATGATGGTACACACCCTTAATCCAGCGCTTAGGAGGCTGAGGTAGAAGGATCCGCATGAGTTCAAGGCCAGCCTGGGGCTATTCAGTGAGTTCCAGGTCGGCCTGGACTAGAGTGAAACCTTACCTCAGAAACAAAACAAAATGAAACAACAACAAAAGAAAACAAACAAATCAACAACAACAACAACAACAACAAAGAAACACAAAGAGGGCATGGTGGTGCATGCCTTTAATCCCAGCGCTTTGGAGGCAGAGGTAGGAGGATTGCTATGAGTTTGAGGCCAGCCTGAGACTACAGAGTGAGTTCCAGGTCAGCCTGGGCTACAGTGAGAATCTGCTTGAAAAACAAAACAAAACAAAACAAAACAAAACAAAACAAAAAAAGGGAAAGAAAAGAAAATGTGACTACCCATGATCCTTCCCCATGGAATCACTGAGGAAGGCTTCAGACCTGAAATTAAGAGCAGTGGTGGAAGGGAGCCACTTCTCATGACATCAGCTTAAAATCCCATCCATCCATCCATCCATCCATCCATCCATCCATCCATCCATCCATCCATCCATCCAGTTTGCTGCACATCCACTGTGTGTTTGTTACATACTGGCCACTGAGATAGAGCCAGGCCACTTACAGTAAAAGGATGAGAGAAAGTGAGCCCTAAGCTACAGTCATTGTAGCAATGGGAGGGAACTCAGCTCAGAGGTGGAGGAGGACCCTGAGCCAGACTGGGCACTGGGCTGACATGCCCAGGGGAAGTGTGGCTTCCTGGAGACAGGGACTGTGGGCATGATTTTGACAGGGGAGGGTTCCACGTTGTCCTTTGTGTCACCACTTGGTAGCAGTGTCTCTTAGATCCTTATCACAGCCATCAATTCATACTGACTGCTTCATTTGGTATCAAGACCATAGTAGGCATTGTAAGTGGAAAATATTAGGCAAGAAAGAATGCGCTGTGGCAGGAAGGACAGAAGCAGTTTTCGTGATGACATATGTATGTGAATAGTCCTGCCTGGGTGTGCCCCAAGCAGAACTAAGCTTAAGACACAAGGATCCCATGTACACATGCATGCCAGCACCCCTTTGCTCTTGTGATGCTGTGATTTCCTACATAAGTAAAAGTAATGCATGTCAATGTGTAAGTGCTATGTCACATTAATTATATGGAAACCCAAACAAGATGACGGAACTCCCACTTCATCTGGGAACGCTAATAACGCTAATACCAATATCACGACAGAAGATTATCTTGGAAGCAATTTTTCTTTTGTTCTGCTACCTACACATGTAGCTGCTTCTTGCTTCTGCAATCTCTATGTAAATCGCTAGCAACAAGAAATACCCCACTATTAAATACTGTCCTTTTAAGAGAGAAGCAGACACATATCCATTTTAGTAGAGAGCAGAACTTTAACATCTTATGAGAAGGGGTCCTTTTGAGTCCTCTATGTCAAAACTCTTGTTGGGTGGTGGGGAGAGGCCATGGGCGTGAACTGCTGCTCAGGGCCTGGGGCTTGCTTTGTGCCCAGGCTTTGGAGGCATGGATGATTCACTATAGATCTGCTCTGTGTTTTATCTTTTGCATTCTTGGAGCATAGGACCCGCTTTGTACATTAGGCCAGTGACCAGAGCCTGGCCAATCATAGGTTCCCATCTCCCTGACCAGGGTTTGGCCCAATGATGTCCCTGTGTGCCAGGCCAATCACAATTCTTCCATGGGATTCTTGACCCTTTCCTCTGGGTTCACTACACAGAGAAGATGTGAGCCTGGAATTACCTTTGACTATGTCTTTCTGACCCACTGTATAAAGAAGACACCAGCTTCCTGTAGAGGAAAAGTAGGCCCACTGTCCCCAGAAACACTGCTGGAAGATAGAAGGGGACTGGGAGAAGAAAAGTGGAGTGTGATGGCAAACTGATGACATCTCAGAGGCACCAGGGCCAGCTCCTCCCTTAGTGTGGCCCACTAGGTGATCTAATGCATACCCACTTTAAAAAATAATTATTTGAGCAAGGAGAGAGAGAGAGGAGAGAGAAAGAAAAAATAGGCATACCAGTGCCTTCAGCCACTGTAAAATGAACTCCAGATGCATGCGCCATGATGTGCATCTGGCTTTATGTGGGTACTGGGGAATTGAACTAGGGTTATTAGGCTTTGCAGGCAAGTGCATTAACCACTGAGCAATCTCTCCAGACCCATATACCTGCTTTTATTACACTAGCTTGGGTAAACTTGCTCTGTTTTGCAGTGGAGAGATTCTGAACAGATAGAAGCGGTGTGTGTGTATGTGTGTGTGTGTGTGTGTGTGTGTGTATGTGTGTGTGTGTGTATGTGTGTGTACTTATACCAGCTTGAGGTGAGGGAGAGTTTAGGCACTTTCAAGGTAGAGCCTAAAGAGGGCATGTTTATCACATTTTCCTCTGTCATCCCTGTCGGAGTGTCCCCGATGTGGCACTTGTGCTACAGTGGTGACATGGCTTTTGCACTCATGAAACTGAGGGACACAGTTGCTTCATTTGCTTCTGAAAGGCAGAGGAGATGACAGAGGAGTGGAAGGCAGAGAGGAGAGACTTTTTCAAAGGACAAGTCTTCAAGAAGCACGATGAAGCTCTTCCCGACAGTGACCCTGGGCAGGGACAATGGGACCAACCACTTTAAATTTTGGCTAAAGCATTGTAGAGCTTCTAACAGAAGGATGGTCCAGTTGTCCATCACGGTACCTATTTCTAGCTGATAAGGAAGAACACCTGGCACTTTGGTTAGCCATGTCTCTGACTAGGGTCACTGGCAAGAGTGAGTACCAGGATGGGTCAGGACTTCATTGGCATGGTTCTGTCATGATGGGTTCACTGGGAATTTTCATCTTCTCTCAATTCCAACGCTGCTCAGAGCCTCGCCTTGCAGCTCCCAAGTAGCAGATCTCCAGGAGTTGGCCAGTGACAGGGAGAGGCCAGGCCTTCAAGGCGTGACACTACCAGTTGCTATACCACTCCAGATGCCCCACTGTGACCCCCACAAACTCCGTGACTACATGGCGCTCACTACAGTTGCATCTTCAACTTCTTTCCTCTTCTTCCCAGTCTGGAAGTCAGGGCCTGGACCACACAGCCACCCATGCTTAGCTTGGGTTTCAGCATCTAGCCTCTCCATCATCTAGCTCCCAGAGTCTAGAGAGTGGTACAACCTTCCTGGTCTACATGATCACGTGGAAGGCCCCAAGAAAGTCAGCAGGACACAGCAGCCAGGCTTGTTGCCAAATCCTATTAATCATATGTGCTACAATTCTCTCAGGCTCTCTCTCCCTCCTCAGCGTTCTGTCTCCCCTGCTGGGGACATAGTTTCTGGTTTGCATTATTGCAACAGCATCCCTCTCCTTCTGTCTTGTCTCCTTCTTGTCTGTCTTCCTCCACCCCCGGGGGGAAGCTGGAGAGATCTTTCTAATGCTACACATCCCCACACATCACTCTGCTAATTAAGCCCTAGGACAGCTCCCCATTTTCCTCAGAATGAATGACAGCCTAGCAAGATATTCTCTTCCACACGCTGTCCCAGACAATGGGCCTCACTAGCATGCAACCACCTTCTTTATGGTCTAACACATTTCTTGAAGTTTTCTGAACTCTTAGCTTCTTTGTGACCCCCGGCTTCCTTGTAGGGACACTCTCTGGTCACCTCATTCCTGGATGATTCCTGCTGTTGTTCAGAGCTGACTTTGGCTTTCCTGGGAAGCCCTATCTGGTCCCTTGTCAACCCCATGGCCTGAATTGAGTGTTAGAGATTCTGGGAGAGGTTCCTGGAATCTTCATCTTTTCCCAAGCTTCCTTGCAATTAAGTGGAGGGCACCTAAACTTTCTCCCCATGTGATGGATGGGATGTTTGCCATGTATGGGCTTGCTTGCTGCGCAGCCTTGAAACATTCAAGCTGTCTTCTATCCAGTGTCCTTACAAGGTCCTTGTAGTGGCCTTGGCAGGCCAAGTGTTTAAGACAGCAGGATCCCAACATACAACTGGAGTGAGCCATCGTTAAGACGAGCTACCTGGATTGTTTGGACTGTGCTTTTTTTTTTTTTAAAAAATATTTATTTATTTATTTATTTATTGGAGAGAGAGAGAGAGAGAGAGAGAGAGAGAGAGAGAGAGGAAGAGGCAGATAGAAGAAAGAATGGACCTGCCAGAACCTCTAGCCATTGCAAACGAACTTCAGATGCATGTGCCCCTTGTGTATCTGCTTAAGTGGGTCCTAGGAAATTGAATCGGGGTCCTTAGGCTTTGCATGCAAACTCCTTAACCGCTAAGCCATTTCCCCAGCCCAACTGTGCTGTTTTAAGCCCTTGAAGCTTCAGGGCCTGTTTGTTACCAGGTCACAGTGTAGCTGCTCCTCACTGATACAACAATGTGGAATGGGCTCACGCTGCACTCCTTGCAATGTCTTTTTTTTTCTTTTTGGGTTTTTCAAGGTAGGGTCTCACTGTAGCCCAGGCTGACCTGGAATTCACTATGTAGTCTCAGGTTGCCCTTGAATTCACAGCGATCCTCCTACCTCTTCCTCCTGAGTGCTGGGATTAAAGCTGTGTGCCACCACACCCAGCTGGCAATGTCTTTCATTAGACTGTGAGCTCCTTGGTGGCAAGGACTCTGTGCTATCACAGTTTAACCTACACGTTCCATGGTGGTAGACGCAGAGTGGGTACTCATTAAACTCATTTCACTGAGCGAATGAAAAATGTCATGGCCCTGTGTTACAGTGGAACAAGAGTGAAAAGAGATGGCCAAACTGGCCATAGAGAGAGAAGAGCCCAGATTGCCATCAACCCAGACAGTCATTTTGCCATGGGGACCAATAGACATTGTTGGTTTAGGGGCTACAAACTCCCTGCCAGGAGGTCATGAAACACAGGAGGGAAAAGCGATGCCCAAAGTCCCTGAACCTACGGTACACCGAGCACTCCCTTACACTTCTTCCAATGGCTCCCCTGCAGCCTCCAGGAGTTTCTTTTATTTCATTCACTAAACAGTTTATGAACTGAATTAAAATAAATGAGATGCAAATAAATTCCAGGCTTTCTCCCTCATTTTCAAATTACATTTTCAGTCCACTCAACCTGCTATAATCTCATAGTGATTTTCATTTAAGAGAGCTAAATGGATATGTGATTATTGTTACAGGAATGAATACCAGACAATTAAATGTTGAGGTGTTGATAGATAAAGCTGTGTTTTGATTTGCATAAACATGATGCCAGCAAGTCTAACCCTGGCAGAAATTCAGTTATAAGACTTGCGTGCCTAACTTCTGCTAATTACCACAAGTACCATTATTAAGAGTTTTAATATTCAGAGTTGGGATTATCACCATTTTATTTTAGGGCCACATTTATCTTTATTTTGAAAATTCAGTCAAAATGCATAACTGATTTATTAGAGCAAAGGCACGATGACTACTTATAATCAACTTCTACAGTGCAGCGTATCAAAAATCAATTACACAGCCCTGAAATCCAGTCATTAAGGATTTAGCTACTAATCTCATTCCATTTTTGTCTTTAGGAAGATACTGCAGCTTGCAACTTTGCAGATACCAGCAGAGGAAGAAAAACACGGGAGACTGCTGATAACCTAATGTGGAGAATTAAACTCCAGCCAGACAAAGGCAGAATCTTAATACTGAGTGGTCTGGTTCTGCAGGGAGGTCACCTGGCTGGCTGGATTTCAAAAGTTATGACCTAAGTTTTACAGGCGCTCAGTCTTCTACTCTCAGGGATTCTAAAGCATTGTTTAAAGTTTGCCTTATGACTGTCTAACTTGAAATCATACCTACTGCATAAATATGTTTAAAATTGTGATAAAAAAGTTTGTGGGCTGGAGAGATGGCTTAGCAGTTAAGGCACATGCCTACAAAGCCTAAGGATCCAGGTTTGATTCTCCAGGTCCCATGTAAGCCAGATGCACATGGTGGCACATGCATCTGAAGTTCGTTTGCAGTGGCTAGGGGCTCTCGTGTGCCCATTCTCACTGTCTCTCTTTCTCTCCCTCTCTGTGTCTCAAATAAATAAATAAAAATAAAATCTTTAAAATAAAAAGTTTGCTGGTCTGGAGAGATGGCTTAGTGGTTAAGGCATTTGTCTGCAAAGCCAGAGGGTCCTGGTTCCATTCTCCAGGACCCATGTAAGCCAGATGAACAAGGGGCACATGCATCTGGAGTTCATTTGCAGTGGCTAGAGGCCCTGGTGTGCCTATTCTCTTCCTCTCTCTCTCTCTCTGCCTCTTTCTCTCTTTAAAATAAATAAATACATACATACATACATACATAAATATATTTTAAAAGTTTTTTAAAATTTTTTTTTATTTTTGGAGAGAGACACAGAGAGAGACAGACAGAGAGAGGGAGACAGATAGAGAATGGGCATGCCAGCAGTCGCTCAGCTGCTGTGAACGAAATCCAGATGCGTGAGCCCCCTTGTGGGCAAGTGCGGCACTGCACCCTTGCTTCACTTTGCATCTGGCTAAACGTGGGACCTGGAGATTGGAACCGGGTTCTTAGGCTTAGCAGGCAGGTGCCTTAACTGCTAAGCCATCTCTCCAGCCCCATAAATATATTTTAAAAAAATGTTTGCCTTGCGTTTGCCTGCAAAACCAAAGGACCCTGGTACCCACATAAGCCAAATGCACAAGGTGGCACATGCATCTGGAGTTCATTTGTAGTGGCTAGGCATGCCCATTCCCTCTCTTTTTCTCTCTCTCAAATATATAATAAGTAAATAATACATATAAAAATTAAAGAACTGAGCTCTTTCTCAACAACAACAAAAAAATGTTTGCCTTGGTCCATGGCAGAATGTCTTTCTGGTGCCTGTTTGTCTTCATCTGCAGTTATCTTGAGCCTTTATTGGCCTATTTTCTACCTTCCCTTTTGATCTCCCTCCTCTAGCCCTAGATGAAAACGACCAGAAGGCAGGAGCTTTGCTGTGTGTCATCTATCTTAGGTTTCCAGCACAGGCTCTGGCTTATCACATATGCTCACTAAGCATGTGTTGGATTTTTGAAAAGAAATACTTTTATTTATTCATTTGCAAGCAGGAGACGAGAGAGAGAAAAAGAGAGAGAGAGAGAGAGAGAGAGAGAGGAGAGAGAGAGAAGAGAGAGAGGCAAGGGTGGGGGAGAGAGTAAATATATGGGCATGCCAAGGTCTCTTGCTATGCAAATGAACTCTGAGATAGATGGACCACTTTGTGCATCTGGCTTTACTTGGGTATTGGAGAATGAAACCCAGGCCGAAGGCTACGCAAGTGCTTTTAACTGTTGAGCCATCTCTCCAGCTCCCATATGTTGGATTTGATGAAGATTGAGGTCTGCAGGATTTGTCCTTTGACCCTAGGGAAAGGGTTGGAGGAATGGTAAGAATAGGTCACCTGTGAGTAACAGTAACTGACAGGGTTGGGATCCACTAGTGCTCCGATTGCCTGATGACAGTGTATAATAAATAGATTGATGCACATGGGACAGTGGCTAAGAATATGGGCAAGTGAACCAGACAAACCCAAGTTCTGAATGGCTCATTAAAAAATATTTTATTTTTATTTATTTATTGAGAGAGAGAGAGAGAAAGAGAGAGAGAATGGATATGCCAGGGCCTCCAGCTGCTGCAAACCAACTCCAGATGTGTGTGTCCCCTTGTGTATCTGGCTTATGTGGGCCCTGGGGAATAGAACCTAAGTCCTTTGGCTTTGCAGGCAAGCACCTTAACTGCTAAGCCATCTCTCCAGTCCTGGATTGGTCATTTTCTAGACATTATCTTTTTAGATTTTAGATCATGACTCTGTTTCCCTAAGCCTCTGTTTCTCCTCTGAAAAAGAGAGGTGATCATAACCATCTCAGTGGAGCTGTTGAGAAGATGACGACAATAAACAGCGTCCAGCTTACTGCGGCATCGTGGAGCCCTCAGTCAGTACTCTCCGTCAGCTTTGGAAAAGCATTGAGTTGGGCAAGTTGCCTAATGTGGGGAAGCTGGGATTGGTTAAAACGTCCTGTTGCAGGTTACTTGTTATTTCCTCTTGAGATGCTTGCCTGCCCCCTCAGGTTGGGTGCTTTCTCTTCCCATGACCCTATCGTTCTCCCACGGGACCTCTGTCTTTTCACTTACAGAGTAATTGACTTGTGTCTGCATATTCTATAAGAGAGTCAACTCTTTGAGTGTGAAGACCATACTTGATCTTGTTTTGACCTGGATTACTTGACCTAGAATTCTCTATTGTATGGCACAATGCAGGCCTGACCCTAGCCAGACCGCATGGCAGAGAAACCAGGAAGTGGCTTCTGTGAACATGGCGTCCTGCACAGGCCTGGCGTGACAACAGCTACAGTCCCATGCTCGCAAGAAGCCTGTTACAAGATGACCTGTCCAGAGACAGGCTGTCATTGGTCACAAAAAGGGGACCACCCCATAGAATGACTGGCCAGCCAAGCCCCTTAAAACCCACATGCACTTCCTCAAAAACAAGTTTGCGGCAGCTCACCCTCTGCTGCTTCCACCCAACTCCCAGAGTTTGTGTCGTGACTCCGCGCCTCTCATCCCAACTTGGCAGAGACCCTGCCATCCCTCCTGGGCTGACCCTAGGGGGGACCCCAACACTCTATGTAGTCTCAGGCTGGCCTTGAACTCATAGTGATCCTCTACCTCTGCCTCCAGAGTGATGGGATAAAGGTGTGTGCCACCATGCCCAGCTTGATGATTTTTGTTCTCCCAGTATTTAGCAAATTACCAAGCACACAGCAGGGACCAGTGCCAACTCATTTGTTGAATTGGCCAAATAGTGAAAACTGAAGGAGCGGGGCTGGAGACATGGTTCAGTGGTTAAGGCATTTGTCTGCAAAGCCTAATGACCTGGGTTTGATTCCCCAGTACCCATGTAAAGCCAGATGCACAAAATGACACATGCATCTAGAGTTTGTTTGCAGCGACTGGAGGCCCTGGCACACCTATTCTCTCTCTCTCTCTCTCTCTCTCTCTCTCTACTTATAAATAAATAAACAAAAATATTTAAACTTTAAAAAGAAACTGAAGCCTGGCATGGTGGCCCACATCTAGTACTTGGGAGGCAGAGATTGGAGGATCTCCATGAGTTCGAGGCCAACCTGAGACTACTTAGTAAATTCCAGATCAGCCTGGACTAGAGCAAGACCCTACCTCAAAAAAAAAAAAAAAAATCTGAGAGAGGGCTGGAGAAATGGCTT
This sequence comes from Orientallactaga sibirica, assembly GCA_036365145.1. NCBI lineage: Eukaryota > Metazoa > Chordata > Mammalia > Rodentia > Dipodidae > Orientallactaga > Orientallactaga sibirica. The sequence goes on from JAEOAD010000194.1 coordinate 3,669,301, forward strand.
AATGGTTAAGGCACTTGCCTGCAAAGCCAAAGGATTTAGGTTCGATTCTCCAAGACCCACATAAGCTAGATACACAAAGTGGCACATGCGTCTGGAGTTCATTTGCAATGGCTGGAGGCCTTGGCGTGCCCATTCTCTATCTGCCCCCTCTCAAATAAACAGATAAAATATTAAAAACTTAAAAAATACCTGAAGGAAAAGATCACAGGTTTGGAATGAAGACCCATGCTCTCTCCAGCTGCAGTATATCATAAACCCCACAGTCTCAGGAAATGGAGGGTTTACCTCAAGATAGGGTACCCAGTGAACAATGTCTTCTACCTTATGAGGGGAGGAGAACCTGCCTTGTCATGGATGCTTAGTAGAATTCTTTCTGTTCTCTGAGGAGAAGGCCGTGCCCTCTCACTCTGGCAAGAAGGCATGGAACCACTCACCCGGAGCTTCCTGCCAAAGATGGTGACTTTGCCTTTAATCTGCTCCTTCCTCAGACGCCACTCAATGGAGTTCAGGCCATTCTCCATGGGCAGGGAGATGTTGCAGCGTCCGATGGTGGGGGTGATGGTGCCCGCCAGGACGTGGGGCTCACTGTGGAAGTTGACTCCCATGCCATTGGCATACATCACCCTCAGGGTTCCATTGTTGCAGAGCTGGTAGCTGTTCCTCACTTGATCTGGAAGAATGTAAGTGGGGGTGGGGACAGGGAAAGGAATTATCCGCTCGATTTGTCAGGAGAGAATAGAACCCCTATTTTTACAGGTTTCCATGGTACTCTGTAGCTGTCAGTCTGCGCCTGCCTTCAATTAGCACACATACAATGGGGAAGGTGAGTAGCAGAGATGTTACTGATCCGTGGGAAGAAAAACATTATTAATATGTGGCACTCCAGAAATAATTATGTCGTGATATTTTTCTTTTACTCACTGAAGGCTATTAATAGTACAGTTAAACATTTAAAAATGTCTATTGCCTACACAATTTGTGTCAATCAAATTCCTGAACTTTAACATATATATTTTAGCTTATATGAAAAGAAATACATGAAAGGCAAATGACTTCACCCTTCCTTTTGCCAACCACGTGACCCAAGGTTGATGTTTAGCCACAGGTCTGATCCACTATAAAGCAATTCTACTGTTTGTCCACACATTGAAGAGAAAAGGCCACCTTTCTCCTCATGTTGCTGTTGCTGGCTCTGTGATGACGCCAGCGAAGAACTTGAGAGACCCTCACATGGCATGAGGTAGACAGAGACAGTGGGTGCTGATAATGCGTGTTTATTGCCCCAAGTGGAATCTGCACTAACCATACAGACTGCTAACCTTCTCCTGAATCAAAAACAATTTACAAGGAGGGAATGTGAGTCAGAATCTCCTTTTACAGATACGCTGCTTCTAGAGCGTCTGGGTAGAGGAGCTGGCCTGGGCTGGCCTCTGAATGCCAGCTTTGGGGGAGTGAACAAGGGTGTGTCTGTCACTCTGTGACTCCAGCCATCATACAGAAGGACAGAATCTACATCATTAGTCACCTGGCAGAGCAGAAATAGAGTCATTGAAACAGGCTCTGTTGTGAGATAATAATAGTCCAGAAATGCCATCATTTATCTACCAAGAGGACACTTATCCTCTGACAAATGGCTAGCCCACTGACATTATATCTTAATTAAAAGAAAAATTAATCTGCACGATGCCTTTTCTTGACATCCCCTGTGCTTGTCCTGGACTGCATGTAACAATGACCTCAAGGTGGTCAGAGACCTTGGGGATTCCTGTGATGGCAAGAGATTGCTGAAGAGCTTGGATCCCAGGGCAAGCAACTCGATAAAGACATGTTTCCCAAACAGAATGAGAATCAAACAACAAAATCAAAACCCAGTAGTGGGCCCTGGAGACAAAAAAAAAAAAAAAAGGCTTTGAGAAAATAATGACGCGTGTTGCATCTTTGGAGAGTGATGACAATACAGGGGTGAGCCATGGGAAGAATGTATATGGAGAAGAGACATTTTCAGGTACCTAGTTTTTTTTCCCAGAATTTTCAAGTATCTAGACATTTGGTATCTGAAAGACTATCACTATTTCCCTACTTTCTTCTTCTGAGGTAGGGTCTCACTCTAGCCCAGGCTGACCTGGAATTCACTATGTAGTCTCAGGCTGGCTTCAGACTCACAGCGATCCTCCTACCTCTGCCTCCTGAGTGCTGAGATTAAAGGTGTGTGCTCCCATACCTGGAGCTGCCTTATTCTTAAAAAAAAAAAGTTTGTCCTCTTGGAGAATTGGTTTGCTATGGACATTCGAGTAAGATGAAAGCTGAGGAACCCTCTGGGTATCTAGAAACTTCAGTGTGTGGCTGGGCTCTGGGATCTGGGTCTGGGGCCGAGCTCGGGGCTGAGGACGCTGGCTTCGGGGCTCACCTTGCACCACTGTGTAGGAGGCCTCCACTGAGGAGAGGTTGGTGATCACAGTGACGTCGTCATCGCGGTTGGAGTTCTCGATGTCAATGGTGATGGATTTTTCCATTTCTCGGTGCAGACTGGTCACCACCCCTGTGGGGCGTGTCACGTTGGTCAGACGGCCCTCATGGTCATAGCTGGATGAAAGAAACACAGTCAGTTGAAAGCACAGTCCGTGCAGCTGAAGGTTTCCCTGACATTTGGAACCACAGGATGGACAGGCCTGTAGGGTCAGAGGGACTAGAAAGTAGGATGGTAGCACCACACAGAGACCCCGTCACTATCCAAACCCCAGCCTATCCTGAGAACAGTGCTGTTGCGTTCTGGTCCTCAGTGAGATAACTGGCTTCACCTCAGGGGAAACAATGACCCTGGTCTCAGAGAGATGTGTTTAATCATGTTTCCAGAGCTGGAGGGAACAGCTACTTTAAAAAAATGTTTAAGAAAGAAGGGGGGTGGCTGGAGAGATGACTTAATGGTTAAGGCACTTGCCTTCAAAGGTTAAGGACCCAGGTTCGGTCCTAGTACCCATGTAAGCCAGATGCACAAGGTGCCACATGTGTCTAGAGTTTGTTTGCAGTGGCTAGAGGCTTTGGTGTTCCCATTCTCTCCTCTTACAAATAAATAAAATATTTTAATAGAAAAAAAAGAAAGAGAGTGAGAGAGAAAGAAAGAATGAATGAATGTGTGTGCTAGGGCTTTTTCGAATGCAAATGAACTCTAGACACATGTACCACATTGTGCATCTGGCTTTATGTGGGTACTTGAGCTCAGGACAGCAGACTTAGCAAGCAAATGGCTTTAACCACAGCCATTTCCTCAGCCTGGGAACAGCTACTTGTAGATACCTTCTGCTCATTACATGTTCCACACAGGCACCAAGTATCAACTCCGTCACGTCGTGTCTCTGCTGAGGAAAGCATACACTCTTTCACATTGGTCACTCAAACCAATCCAAGTTTGGAATTTGTGACCTTCCAAGCCCTGAGCCCTCCACAGGGGTACAACCTCATCATGCTTGTCATCATGTGCATCTTTCCACCAGCCAGGTCCAAGTGCCACCTTTATGTCCTGGCTCAAGCAGGGCAGGCTTAGCTACATCGACCTTGTCCCTTGTTTCTAGAGACCCGAACCAACCACACTCAGCTCTCCAAGCCCTCTGGAGGACTCACTGGACCTCAGCTATCCTCAGCACTCCTTTTGAAATATTTTAAAATTTATTTTAAGAGAGAGAGAGGGATAAAGAGGCAGATAAAGAGAATGGGCATGCCAGGGTTTTTGGCTGCTGAAAACAAGCTGCAAACTGCAAACAAACTCCAGTCATATGTACCACATGTACCATCTGGGTTATGTGGGTCCTGGGGACTTGAACTTGAGTCCTTTGGCTTTGCAAGCAAGCACCTTAACCACTAAGCCATCCATCCAGCCCTAGTACTCTTTTTTTTTTTTTTTAAATTATTTATTTATTTGAGAGAGGAGAGAGGAGAAGAGAGAGAGAGAGAGAGAGAGAGAGAGAGAGAGAGAGAGAATGAATGGTTGAGCCAGGGCCTCCAGCCACTGCAAACAAACTCCAGATGCATGTGCTATCTAGCTTACATGGATACTGGTGAATTGAACTTGGGTCCTTAGTTTTGCAGGCAAGTGCCTTATCTGCTAAGCCATCTCTCTAGTCTCTCAGCACTCCTTTTTATAAACATGCCATGATCATGCTTGCTGCCTGCAACTGACCCTTTTTTACATGTATTTATTTTGTCTGTATCCTTTTCTTGGAGGAGGAGTTTGTTTCCCCACCCCTACATTAATTAGGAAGGCTTGTGATTCCAGCTGGGGAGCCTGTCTCCAGGTTAGAGGCTCACTGTACTGTGGAAGCTGGGTCCTCTTTAGACCCTAGGCCAGGTATATGGGCTCTTCCCACAGGCTGCATGTGAAGGCCTCTGAGCTCTCCCCCATGGGCTATGATACTGCAGGAGAGATGGGGAGGAAAGTGGAGCCATGTAGGCCTTTTTCATGGGGGAAGAAAAGACATTCTGGGGCTGGAGAGATGGCTCAGCAGTTGAGGTGCTTGCCTGCAAAGCCAAACAACCTGGGTTTGATTACCCAGTACCCATGAAAAGCCAGATGCACAAGGTGGCACATGCATTTGGAGTTCATTGGCAGTGGCTAGAGGCCCTGGCACATCCATTTTCTCCCTATATCTCTGACTCTCTGCTTGCAAATAAAAAAAATGAAAATATATAAAAATAGACCTTCTGGACTTCTGGCAAGGGTTGGATTCCCTGTGGACTAGGGAAAGGGACCTAACTGTTGGGTGCTCATTGGGATCCTGAAGCCCGCACAGCATATGGGCAGGGGGTCTTCAGTGGAGGAGCCTTGTAGGGAAGAATGACTGTGTCCTGTCTGACCCTGCTGTCGAGTGCATAGGATGACAAAAAGCAACATGGATGGCGCTTGGAAACTGTTCCTGGATGCGGAGGTACCTCAGTCTTGGAGTGATCTGAGACCTTCCACTTCTGGGGACAAGAAGAAGCAGTCATTGTCTGGGACCTCAAACTGGATAGCCAGTGCTGTACAAGGGGTGAAGATGAGGCGTCCTGGGGGCCGAGCCTCTTGTTTCTGTCCCATCACTGGCCCAGGGCACTGGGCATGTTAACACCTTCCTTGCTGAGCACTGGATGGGACTCAGACCTTCTAAGTCAAAGGGACTCCCTGTGTCTTCATGGCCTCTTGGATGTTGGCACACAGATAGTACTTGTGATACGACTGAAGATTCATTAAACAATTGACAATCAATCCACAAAGCAGAAACCTAGGCAGCTGTCAAAATTGACCACTGGCAGACACACATATCCTTTGTTGAGTGAAAAAGGAAAAGAATAAAGGCTATTCCCTTCATCACACATGTAGAGCAGATTCTCTAAAAATATAAATGTAAATAATAACGAGGGGCTGGAGATGTAGCTCAGTGGTTGAGCACCTGCATTCCATGTACGAGACTGAGTTTGATCCTCGGTATTGCATAAAGAAAACCAGGAGTTGGTTTCTTTTTTCCTGTGTGGGTTTTTTAAAAAAATTTTTGTATTGCTGGGTGTGGTGGCGCATGCCTTTAATCCCAGCACTTTGGAGGCTGAGGTAGGAGGATTGTTGTGAGCTCAAGGCCAGCTTGAGACTACATAGTGAATTCCAGATCGCCATGGGCTAGAAGCAATACCCTACCTCAAAAAAAAAACAAAAAAAAAAAAATTATTGGCAAGGATATATCTATCTATATCTATATATCTATATGTATGTGTGTGTGTATGTATGTATGTATGTATCTATCTATAAATGATCATGCCAGGGCCTTCAGCCACTGTAAGCAAACTCCAGATACATGTGCCACTTTGTGCATCATGGGCACTGGGGAATCAAACCCTGGTTGTTAGGCTTTTCAGGCAAGCACCTTAACCACTAGGCAATCTCTCCAGCTCCCCCTCTGTGTGTGTTTTAATATTTTAATTCATTTATTTGCAAGCAGAAAGAGAGAGAGATAGAAGAGAGAAAGGGAGAATGGGCACGCCAGGGCCTCTAGCTATTGCAAATGAATTCCAGACGCATGTGCCACCTTGTGCATCTGGCTTTCTGTGGGCACTGGGGAATTGAACCAGGATCCCTAAGCATTGCAGGCAAGCACCTTAACTGCTGAGCCATCTCTCCAGACCCCTGTGTGGGTTTTTGACCTATCTTTCATTTCCTCTTAGATTGTTCTCATCTTAGGAATTATTTGGGATCAATATGACTTACTTTCATACCTTAGAAACAGGAAATATAATTAACATAAGGAAGTGTAGCAATTACAATGTTCGAGCACTGGGTGTCTCGCGTAGCACTCAGCCTCACCGGGCCGCCATGCTGGGATTGTGTCCACAGTGCATTCTCTGGAACCTAGGCAGGATTTGAATCCCAGTGCACTGCCTTTCTTGGACACCTGCAAAAGCTGCTGTCCTCCCCACCCTCACACACACCCCGTCGGAGAGTAGAAGGAAGAATCAGAGTTTCCACTTGGGGAGAACAGAGCGGTGGAGCAGGGGCAGGAATCTCAGGGGCTCCAGGGGCCTCAGGAGAAAAGCATGCTTGAGTGGCAGCTGCCCATGCCTTGCTTGTTTCTCCCTTGGCAGATGTGCACATTCAGGTCTCTGCACTCCTGAGCGAGAGCTGTGAGCATCTGTAGTGGGTTCTCAATGTTAACCCAATGGGGAGCCTGCAGGGTCTTGGCAGGTGTGGGGCTGGAGACTGTTTTGGACTCATTTAGTCAGTAAACATTCACAAAGCACCTCTTATGTGTGAGGTGCTGGGAAAAGCGCTATTGATATGGGTGGGAACAAAATGGGCAGAAATCTGTGCTTTCATTTTAGATGGAGGGGCACAGATAAACCACAGACGCTTTGCCCAGGCAGAATGTTCAGCAAGCATGGTGGGATTTCCACAGGCTTCTTGAGCTTCTCCATTCTGACGAGCTCTCCCCCAAATCACCTTTCGGACCCTATGCTGTTAGCATTACTGACCCTGTTTGACAGATGTGGGCACAGTGACTGGGAGAGGAGGTTGAGTCACTGGTCTGGTCCAAGGATCAGTAAGTATACAGCAGAACCAGCAATTACACTTCTCTCTTTCTTATGCCAAGACTTAAGAGCTTTCTGGTACATTATGTGTCTCCCATGGAAGTCTGTGAATTCCTGCATTCCCTCTCGGGTGAACTTTGCCTAGGGTGCTTCTGTGAGGATCTAATGGCCTCCATCTGGGGAAATCTTGGGACTCCTTGGAACTTGGACATGAGGGGAAGTTCTCCCTGAAGCACAGACCATCTTGTGGGGTTATACTCATTTCCCTTAGCTCCTTTCTCTAGTTTTGGCTATCACTGTGCAGTGTTAGCCTGGACCTCACAGCCCCAACAGGAAGTGGAATTGGTGTACCAATTCTCTCTCTCTCTCTCTGAGATTTATTTATTTATTTATGTTTGTTTTTTAAATTAGGGTCTTGCTCTAGCCCAGGCTGGCCTTGAACTCACAGGGATCCTCCTACCTCAGCCTCCCAAGTGCTGGGATCAAAGGTGTGAGCCACCATACCCAGTGTGAATTATTATTATTTTTAAACTTTCTTATTTATTTATTTGCAAGCAGAAAGAGACAGTGTATGTGTGAGAGAGTGAGAACACCAAGACCTCTTGTCACTGCAAGCAAATTCCAGATGCATGTGTCACTTTGTGCATCTGGCTTTGCAAGTGCCTTGAACCACTGAGCCATCTCTCCACTCACTGTATCTGAGTTTTAAACTGCTAATTTTCTAACCATGTGTGAGAAAAGCTACAAAACCAAAATAATGCACTATCTTCTTAGAAAGGCTAAGAAAACCTTATACCTGGGAACCTTCACAATGGAGATTGTGGGACCATTAGATTTACTCACATCATGCAACTTATCAAATTAAGAGAGAAAATGTGTTTTTCTGTTATGGGGGAAGCCAACCATTCTCGAATTGGACTGGAGGCCCGCTCTATGGGAGAGAATACGTCCCTGATACTGAAAACCTACAACAGGAGTAGTCATGAGCCCTAGGGGTGTAATGTCTGCTGGTGTCTGGCTAACTGTATATACTATGCTCACCAAACTGCCCAGTAAGCACATCTCTTAATGTTCATACCCATGTATTAATGCTACTCTCACTTTTGATTAGAAAAGCTTCACTTTTCAGATGGCAGTGACCTTGGGATGACTCAGAAGGCACCATGGTGCTGAGAAGTGACAGAGGAGTGCTCATCACTGAAATATCTCTATCACACCTTCCAAAGCTCAGGATCCATTGCAGAAGAAGTGGCAGAAAGAATGTAAGAGCCAAAGGAAAGGTAGGACTCCTTATAACATGCTCCTCCAGACACAAAATGACCTGGATATCCATGACCTCTCAATGCCTGACATTACCTACACAAGACCATCCTAATAGGAGGAAAAGATGATGATGCCAAAATGAAAAGGGAGACTAATTGAAAGGGGGAAGGGATATGATGGGGAGTGAAATTGCAAAGGGGAAAGTGGAGGGAGGGAGGGAATTACCATAGGTTATTGTCTACAATTATGGAAGTTATCAAAAAAAATAAATTAAACAAAATCTAAATAAAAAAAAAAAGAAAATGTGTTTTCTGGGCTGGAGAGATGGCTTAGTGGTTAAGATGCTTGCCTGAAAAGTCTAAGGACTCATGTTCTACTCTCCAGATCCCACGTAAGCCAGATGCACAATGGTGAGGCAAGCACAAGGTCGTACATGCCCACTAGGTGACGCAAGTGTCTGGAGTTTGATTGCAGTGGCTGAGGCCTGGCGTGCCAATTCTCTCTCTCTCTGTCTGTGAATGTCTCTCTCTCTATATAATAAATAAAAAAAGAAAATGTGTTTTCTTTTAACCAGTACTTCTGAACAAGCATTTGAAAAATCAATGAATTAAACTAGGGACCTTTGCTGACAAATCCCAGCTCAGTTCACATCTGTGGACTCTTTCACACCTGAGTTGTGGAAACTGGCCTCCCTGTCAGGCCAAATTCCACTGGCCTTCGATTCTCATCCAAGCGATTCAGTAACTGATTTGTAGGTGCACTGGGTTGTTGGGTGAAACGGATCCTGGAGGTGGGTTGGTTATAGCTTCGCTTTCACCTACTTGTGTGAGAGCTAAAGGTGACATGTATATGGATCCTACCCCACCTCGGGGAAGAATCATTGGTTGGTGCTATGTTATCAAGTTTTAGTATCTTGAAGACTGAAGACTGTGAAGAAGCTTCAGAAGTCTGAAACCAAACAAACAAAAAAAAACACAAAAAATAAAATAAAATAAAATAAGATAAAATAAAATAAAATAAAATAAATCACTTTGCCTAAAGAAGAAAGCCAAAACCAGGGCAAGAAATTCTGCAGTGCAGTCAACTTCCAGCAGATGGCAACAGCTTCCTTTGCATTCTCCTAAGCCCGCAGGCACACCAAAGCAAGTGAAATGTTCTTAGATTGAAGAGTGAACAACAATGAAGTCTTCCATCTCTTTTACCCGCCCCCACCCGCGACACTTTTGCAGCATCCTCTCTGTAACTTACTAATTTCTCAACTAGTAGCACCACTGGTACAACAATCAAGCAACCCAAATACATAAGGGTTGAAATACGGGGCCCACCACCACCTAGCGCTTGAGGTTGTAAATTCCATCCAGGCTCAAGCTGGATGACTCAGGGGATCACGTTTAAGAGGCTTCCTGCAACCAGCGGCTCTTAGGTTAATACCTGCGGCAGCAGGCTTCTTCACCAAAAGCTGCTTTGTGAGCTAGGGAAAACAGCTTTTTGGCAAAACAAACGGCAGGACTATTAAGTATGAGATAATTGTTAGGGGAAAGATGACCAGCCCGCGTATCTTTTAATATACCTAGCACTTTATCTGTATTGATCTGCTTTTGCTAAGGAGGAAATTCAGGGTTTATCTACCCGTCTGTGCAATCAAGTGTGTTTCTGGACCTACTGGCGAATTACAGGAGCCCCGCTGGGACCTTGCCGCTTAGGTTCTCATTTCCGCACCCATGGCAGACATGAATAATCAACGGAGTTAATCAGCATTTTATCTTCCAGGTGCGGTGCGTGTCCAATATCCTGAAATTTGAACGGCAGGCAGACAACAGGAATTCCCAGTGCTAGTAGGGAAGATGTTCAATATCAGAGACCCAATAGAGCAAATCATTTAAGAGTCAGGGAGAAGGGACATGAATATCTCCAGGCTATAAGAAGTCATTAAAGTTAGGAAGACAACATGACTAAGCAATTTTAAAAGCAACATGAATGGCTTATCTGGATGCAAGCTAGAGTAGGGGAACTTACTCATAGAAAGTGGTCCATCCAGTTTCATCACTTTTGGTAGCTAGAAGCCCAGTGTTCCCATCGTAGGTCATGAGGCCTAGCTCCAGGCTCTGTGTGGACACAACTTTGAGGCCACCGTTGGTGCCCACAGTAAGGGTGATGATCTGATTGTCCGGCATGAGCAGGTGGCGGGGCATGCCACTGCTGTCCCGGCGGATCTTCAGGGAATTCCCATTGTTGTCAATCAACTCGGTGACATCGTTGTCAGCACTATAGGTGAAATTGTACAAGTATTCTCCTGTCACCAGGCTCACAGTGTACTGGTGGATGCCTTCGGCATTGAACACATACAGCTCCTGCTCCCCAGGAGACGCGGCCTCATACTGGTTGAATGCATTAAGAACTGGTTTGTTTTTGCTGACCGCCCTGATCCGAATATTTCCAAGGTCTGCGATATAGATGGTGCCATCCGGAGCCACGGCTAAGGATGACGGGGAGTTCAAGATGGCATCAGTGGCGTAGGCATCGTCTCCTGAGTAGCAGATGCAATTGACGTCATTCTTGCAGTCACAGTCTGAGGCTGCCCCAGCTAAGAGGCAGATCTCCCCATTGGTTGTGACCTGGCGTAGACGGTTAATCTTCTTCTCGTCAGTTTCAGTGATGTAGAGCACTCCCGTGTGGGAGATGGCGATGGCACTGGCTGACTCCAGAGCAGAGTGGATGGCGAGCTTGCTGAGGGAGTAGTCAATGCCGGGAACCTGGCAGTGCATGGGCCGGCCTGCAATGATGCTAACCTGGTGGTTTTCAGTGATTCGAAGGATCACGTTGTTCTCTAGAACGTACAGGGAATTGTCCATGGGGTTGACAGCAAGGTCTGTTGGCCACTCCAGGCGAACCTGTGGATGACATGACATTTTACTTTATTTATTTAAAGACAATACTTCCAGAGATCATTTCTATGGTATATGTGTATATATATATATATTTGTTCTCTGCTGGGCATGGTGGCTCATGCCTTTAATCCCAACACTTGGGAGGCTGAGGTAGGAGGATCGCTGTGAGTTTGAGGCCAGCCTGAGACTACATAGTGAATTTCAGATCAGCCTGGGCCTAGAGCAAGACCCTACCCTGAAAAACTATACACACACACACACACACACACACACACACAATTTGTTTATTTTAGGTAGATAGACTGATAGATAGATAGATAGATAGATAGATAACAGAATGGTCAAACCTGCCAGCAGGCTTTGCTCTTGCTGCCATCTCTCCAGACCCTGACATAATATTTTAGATGCATCGGGCTGGAGAAACTTTGGGCATTTGCCTGAGAACATGGGTATTCTCCAGGGGAATCAAACCTGGGCCAGCAGCATCTGGTTCATCTGCAGTCAGAGTGCCTTTAATGCCCATTATCTTTCTGTCTGCCATCTCTCTCAGACCCTGAAATAAAAAAAAAAAAGAAAGAAAAATTAAAAAAAAAAAAAGAATAGCCTCTAATATGCTGATTTGATGCCTCACAAAAAGACTTAGCACACTGTTCTGGAAGCGGTCATCACTGAGCCCATGGTCCATGTGGACTGGGTATGATAGAGGAAAGAAGGAAGATGACATAACAAATACTTCTTCTGATATCATCTACTCGGATCAAAGGAGGCCGCCAACTCTACACATGATGTTGCCTTGGGGAGCAAAGGACTAGAGCTGTCACAACCCTATGTGACAAGGGGCCACTGCGATCCAGCTCTTACTCTATCCCCCAAGTCATGAGCCAGAGAAGGCCTTGTTTAGAGAAGACACATTTGTCCAAGTTACAGAAAGGAGCCATGTGGCTTGGAAGGTGGTTCTAACCCTCTCCAAAAGACAGAGAACAGGCAGACTAGCCAACGACATCTTGAGTGTTCACAAAAAAGCTGAATCAGACACATCATTCCTCCTCCTCTGTGGAATTTGAAATAAAAATCTCAGGAGCAACTTGTCAGTTTGTTGCAGAATTTGAGCTGAAATTTATGAGGTTGACCTAGGGTTGAAAAGACTCTTATAGGAAGGGTGAACATGCATCCCGGCTTGAGAACAAATGCAAGTATGTTGGAGGGAGCCCGTGTTCTTTGCCACCATAAGAGCCCTGACGAAACATGCTCTTAGGGGGTCTATTGCAGGAGGCTTTGCTTGCTATAGTAACTACTGAACAAAGTGAAGGTTTATGTAGTGAAGATGAAATCATTCCAGATTAACAGGGAAGCTCTGATTGACACAAAACACTGCACCACACACAGTCAAACCTGCAATAAAGATGGAGAAGAGAGGTAATTACACAGCAACCCCTACCCTGTAATCTGCCACGGCTGGAGTGGGTCACCAGCTTGGCTTCTTTGAGCAGAATGGCCCTCTCTGCTCATCTCTCTCTCTCTCATTCCTGTCTGGCATTTCCCAGTTTATTTTGCTGCTTGGATCACCTTGGTCTTTCTATAAACCTTGGATGAATATCCATATCTCACTATTTCATGCTACTCATCCAGGCACAGGTGAGATCTTTTCACCAAGATCTAGGAGTTGTTTAGTAATGACAACTAAAATACAGAGAGTCCCACCTGAGCTACATCCATACTGGAGTCACAGCTCAGTGGCCGGACAGCTGTGAGGTCATTGGAGCCCAGCAGAGTGGAGATAATTCCGTTCTGGTCGACCTTCCGGATCATGGTGGCATCCACGAAGTACATGAGTCCGTTCTTATCCACTGCAATCCCTGGGGAAGGAAGCATTGGGAATATGTCTCAGGCTGGATATTGGTTTGAGGGAAGGATGTGAGGAATGCCTTGCTGAGCATGCTTTGCTTGGGAGGGAAGTAGTTTTCAGCCCTTTAAAGACAAGAACCTTTATCAAGGGCACTGAAGTGTGATGTGTGTGATTCCTGGGGTGCTGGCTTATCTGGATCCTGCTTCCTCTAACTCTGCATCTGCTGTCTTTAGAAAACAAGTTATTTCCAAAGTTTATTGCTCCCCAAAAAAATTACTGGTAGTAGATTACTTAAACATCCTTCACAACTGATTGCAACAAAAGGCTGAGAGAAACAATGATTCCAAAAAAAAAAAAAAAAAAGTATCCCGCAGGAAGAATTCCCAATTAAGCCTTGGCTCCAATCAGCACTCCAGTGCCCTGGGGGGGACACCAAGCCCTAGCATTTCCCTGTCACAGCAGGGCTGATAAGACACAGACGGCAGTTTCTATTTCTTTTGCGTTTTCATTTCAGTGCCCAAGTACAAGGCTACACATCCTTAATCCATGCTGCAGGCTGCTTGTGCAGCAGCTAAAAATACTAACAGGACTTAGACCCTCAGATGATTGCTCCTTAACCTGAAGCGTCTTCAGTCCTTTTCAAAGAGAAGCCCACTGGTTCTAAGAACTCCCCCCATCCTGGACCCCTGAAAATTAGACTTATTCTCAACTGCTACTCCTTTCTTGGGTATTTATAACCGTGCCTCAGACTTTATACACATTATTGTCTAACATGAAAGTCTGGCTGAAGCTCTGGTGGGCTTTGTCCTGTCACCAGCCCCTACAGCTAGCACTCTTGACCTATGGAACACTGCCTTCTGGTTGTGTGGCTGGCAGCATTTGGAGGTCTCCAGATGCCGGCCACTCAGTTTTCACGAGGTGATAGAGTTTGCTTCCAATCAATCAACATGATATTATGAAAGTACCCCTCGCACACAAAAGCAGAGTGTTCAGTGATCTTAGAAAGAGCTGTGCTCTGCATCACAAGGCTTTGCTCCGCTGTGGCTACGGGAGAAGCGTAGCTTGCGGCAAGCTCTAGGTGGGACCTGGTGATCTCCTTCTGGGACCTTTACCTCTGGGGCTCATCAGGGTGGCATCCACAGCCTTCCCTCCATCACCACAGCGGGCTTCATCAAAGGGCAGACATTGTTCTCCAGTCCCTGCCACAACTTCCGAGTTGCCAGCCAGGTCTTTGGCTCCACTCAGAGACTTGACCCTGTAGATTCGGCGACTGTTGGTGTCAGAGATGTAGAGCGAGCCGGACACGGGGTCCACGGCCAGGTAGTACTTGTGTGCCGGGTTGTTGCTTTAGGAGAAGAGGCAGAAAGAGAAAGGGGGAGGGGCTATGCAACCGGCCTTCTGGATCGGAGGTGACACACATCCTAGTGAGCGTTTACCTTCTTTAGTATCTTTCCACGTTAGTGAACTGGAAAGAAACTGACATCATACGTGGAGACAACTTTGTGTCCCTATGTATGATGGTGCTCAGTCACTTCCAACCAGACTTAAGAACCTCAGGCCAGCATGGCATGCGTGGGCCTCCATCACACTGAATGACTGTCACTTCATTTTGATGTCACAAAAAGTCCCATTCCAGGTCTGTGTTGCAAAGACTGTCACTCAGTGCCAAGCACCCGTGTCCAGCCTCCTTGATTTCCCCAATGGGCTTCATGTATTCTCTCGTGGGATGGAGGCCCACTACCACTCCGTCACAATGGCCACTTTCCCATCTATGCTTCCACAATGCCTCCAAGGTGGGAACTAGGGCCACCTGGGTTTTGTAGCTGTCATGGCTAGCTCCCCAGAGTCATATTTAACCCTTGGCCTGAGATCTTCTAATTGTTGCTTAGTGTTGATACAAACAACGCTGGCATTTAGTGTAAAGACCTGGAGCTATCCTGCTATCATGCCTAGCAACTACACTTGATTCCTACCAAGGGGCCAAGTAGTGATGTGTCACAGGTATGAGCCAAGAATCCTCAGAGCCCCGAAAAGCCCTGAACAGTCATTGCTTTGTGCACATGAAGTGTACTGGAAGATGTAGGCCTCCAAGGCTCACATATTCCCTGTGCCACGCTTCTCACTGTGCTTCATGAACTTGGTCAGAATGGAGCAAGACTTGTAGAGCTGGCTCAAGATTAAGACACGGGAAACACAAAACTCAAAGGGAGGGCATTTCTTTTGGCTGTAGCAGGTGTTAGTGTCCTAACTTGGGAAGTGAAGAAATCAGATCATAGTCTTTCTGTCTCAAAGCCTACCGTTCTCCCCTTTGTGGTATCTGTCCCTAGCGGTGGTTTCAATGTGGTTATTCAATTCCCTGCCTCTCATGCTATGTGGTGCAGTGGGGTGGACCTGCTTCCAGTAGCATGGGCCAACAATGAGCACAGGTCTTTCATCCTGAAACTTTTCAACTGCCTTTTGGGATAATGGGGAGGAGAAGAGCTGGGGGGTGATAATGTCAGAAGTATTTGTCTTGTAGACATTAGCTGGTAAATTACTCATTATAAAACATTATCATTTGGTTTCTTCCCTGATGTCAGGGGGAGAGGGAGAAGATCTGGGAAGCTACTTTAAGGAACATTTTGTGAGTCAAGGCCATCTTTAGTTTCAGCCTCTCCTTGGGTTGTTATTAAGTCACATGATTGAAGTGGAAGTCAGGGTCTTTCTAAACTCCAGCTTGGAGAACTAGTTTGCAAGCATAGGCTAGTTTGGTTCCTTCTCTTTCCTCTTTGTTTTTCTGCTCTCTTCTTTTTTTCTTTTTGGCTAAGTCATTAGAGCATATCCATATATGCAAAACAAATTAGGGCAGAAAGGGAAAAATCCATGCCACTTTTTAAATTAGATGCTGTAGCTCTCTTACTGAACGAACAGTAGCTGGCATGAGCCTCAGAAAGATCAAGGCTCTGCACATCTGTGCCTACGTATGGGCACGATAATTAATTCTCGACATTCCAGGGAGCCTGATTGGACAAGGCTTTTCCAAGTCTTCAGCATCAGAGCAGACAGGTGGGAAGCGGGGTTAGCTGTTACTTGGGGAGAAACCATTCTTCTCCATGGCCTGCACTTCCTCCAACTTTGATTCTTGCAAAGCAGCACCAGTTGGATGGACATCCATGCTTCATGTTGGTGGCTATAGCAAGGATCAAGGAAAGGGCGCATCCTTTTGGGGGCACTGTTACTCTTCTTAAACATTTAGCTCTATTGGAATTCCTATAACTAGCCAATTTAGGGGTTCCAGAGGCTGAAAAGGTAGGGATGTGATCTCATCCCACAAATCTCTCTCCGCTGATTGTGATGGTCCCAAGCAACTAGATGCTATTCTTTGTTTAATTTTAACCTACTGTCATAAATAAGTCCTTTTGGTGGTTCATGGGATGAAGGAAGGATTTCTTTCAGAAGTGAGATAAGCTGTCCTCCACTTCCAAATATAAATGATTGTTTTTCTACCAGAATGATCATGCCATGTCCATATCAGTGTAATTATATATATATATATATATATATATATATATATATATATACACATACACATTTTATATGTGAATTGTCTCAGCATGATTTTAAATAACCTTGGATTAGTGGAGTGACAAAGGCTATTTAGGCAAAGTACTTTGTCTGTACCTTTCATACCATTCAACAGTCATTTAATTCCATGAAAATTCTCACTGCATCTGACTATTTGATTCATTCTGACCAGTAGATTAGCAATTAATAATGTGTGTGTGTGTGTGTGTGTTTTAAATGACCATATATCCAGGAGAAAAATCATTAATGAGTTGAAAATGAGTTTTTGACCCGTTTCCAGTTCATTAAAGCTTTTGTGAACCCAGTCCAGCATTTACAAAAGCCTGAAGTTTGCCTGTATGTTTTGCCCAATTATGGGCCACACCAAGCAGCTGGGATGGAAGTTCACTAAGGGTTCATTATCTTGCACTTACATCTCCTGGAAATTCTAATTACTGTCAACTTCTTTGGTTGCTTTTTGACTGCATTTCATAATTGCTAAAGCTTATCATATCCACAACACACAATTAGCACATAAAAAAGTTACTGTTTTTGGTACATAAAAATATACAACATTATACAAGAAGCACAAAACAAAAATGTGAACACAAGGAAGCAAACGAACCATATCAAATTATATGGGAAAGAGTTCTTTGTCTTACCTATGTTTAAACTCTTTATTTCTTTATAGAAAGAAAACAGAAGGAAAAAAGAACAAACAGTTAGCTGAAGAATTGATGATAAAGCAAACATAACATTTTCTTTCTTTCTTTCTTTCTTTCTTTCTTTCTTTCTTTTTTTTTTTTTTGTATAAAGGGACCTAAAAATAGGCAGTATTTTACTTTTTTTTTTTTCCCTCCTCACTGACAGCTCCTGGCTCAATTACTTGGGTAGAATCCCCAAGTGTGGATCCCTCCTGGCCACTGAGGAATCTAGACAAGAATTCTTGGATCCTCTAACGGGCAAGGTGGCATCTGGGGACACAGGTGAAACAAGACTTCTGGCTGATGAAGGGACGGCAGACTGGTGGCATCTCGAGGGGTAACACCTGTTAACTGGTCACGGCTCCTGTGAGCGTGTGGTAGGAGGATTCTGAAGTCCAATCAAGCTCAGCTGTCAAGAGCTCTGGGAATCGTTTGTAATGTGGAAGGAGCGAGGTTATACCTGTAACACTGATTTTGCCACTGGCCCACTGAGGGGAGAATCAGTACCATGGAAGAGTCTTTGCCCACACCAACTTCAGTTCGATCTGATGCCCTGTGACTTCCTCCCTCTGTTCCACGTCTCTCTGCTCCTCCCCACACCATTGCCCAAGTTAAACCCCCAAAATGCATTCTTTCTCAGAGTGACAGCCAATACCACACCCACTCATGAAATTCACAGGCAGTAAGACCCTCTTGTAATCGAAAGCCAAAGACTCCAGTTATCATTCTGCTTTGGAGAACTAAAGGAAGTTTGGTTGCTTTTTCTTTAAAGAACAAGAAGCACATTTCAATTCCAGCAGGAGACTGGCTGAAATTTAACATTTGGGACACCTTGAGTAAGGAACACAGATCCCCATTTCTAAGGATTCTAGGTCAAGGTGGAAGGAGCTCTGAACCTTCTTTCCTTCCAGCTGGCGGAGGAGGCTTGGGGAAAGGAGTCCAACGCCTGCCTGATCCCTGTTTGGGTGCAGTTCAGGCCTCTGCCAGGGGCCATCATTAGTGATGGGTTTGCACAGGGATTACATTTTTATATTTTATTCTAACATGTTAGTTTTTGCAAAAAAAAAAAAAAAAGTTAATTAAATGATGCTGATAACTCCAGAGCTCTGACTGACATAGTGCAATTTAAGATTCATTCTGCAAAGCCTGGTGTGTCAGTGTGGCAGCCGGGAATTCTCGTGTCTATTTTATATTGCTTAATGAAAGTGAAATGTTATCTGCCACCACTGGTAGACATATTTGGCTCTTAATTATTGCAATATCAATTCCATTTTTTTTAAAGTCAAGATTTTGTGAAAAGACTGGATGGGATTTGGGTCTTCAGTTGTGACCTACTTCTTTGCTAAGAACATCTGCTTTAAGTTGATTACTATACATACTATCTATGTTGGGCGAGAGACAACGGTGGGGGAGGGGGAGCAAGGCATGCAAGGGTGTTGAGTCTGAATGATCATATGGATGAAGGCTAAGGTCACTGCTATGCCAGTTCAGAATTATGTACATGTGTGTGGGGGGTTTAATAGCATCCTTGACCTCTTGCATAGATGAGTATAGATGCCCTACTTACAAAAGACAGGCACAAGCTTTGTATGCATGGCTTTAACAACAGACTCTTTAGCCATACTCTTGGAGGACAAAGTGGCATCTCTAACTTAAGAATTGAGATAGATGAGCTGTTCACACTGTGGAGTCTCGCTGACTCCCCTGTGAAGCCTTCAGGGTCTCTCCCAGGCTTCTCAGCCTGTCTGGGAGAGCTGTCATCACCCTGTCTTATGATTTATATGTACATGCCCGTCTTCCTCACTGCTTTGAGAAGGGGATGTGACTTACTCATCTCTGCACTGTGGATGCTTTGTAGAGAGTACTGGCTAAGGAAGCAAGCCTCTGCATTCAGGGAGCATAGAATGAGGCTGCATTCTGCAGTACTGGGTAGTTCCTATCTTGGGCTAGCTCCATCTCCAGATGCTCTGTTCAGAGGCAGGAAGCATATAAGATGATTATGTATCTTTTCTTTTATCTTTTGGGTAGGGAGGAGTTGGGCTGGCCATGGTTTTGCTGCTGTTCTAACTCTAGGGACATCAAGTAGAAATTTAGAGGTGTACATAGATGGTTTATATATATCTTTAGCATGTAATTAAGTTATTGCTAGACATTTTGGACTAAGAAAGGCTTTCAGGAATGTTCCTGTCCTATGTGTGGATTCATGTAGCCTCTTTTCAGGGTGTGTTGAATTTATTCAACCTACTGTTGAATTTATATTTAATGACCATAAGGACATCACAGAGCAACTGATAAATGAACATCAATTGAAAGAGAATTAGTTTATTGACAGTAAGAAAACTTGAAGTGGCCAGAAAGACTGCAAAGGGAACTTGACAGAGGTTTCCTCATATTTTATAATCCTAACAACTTACATATTAGCAGTAACAGTTGTGAGCATGAAAGCCCCTACTTTAATCATGATCTGAAAGAGTTTTTTGAGAAGTTCTATGAAAAAGGACTGAATAGCTCTATTCTTTCCATGATAACAAAATCACAAAATAGCTGTGGTCTTCAAAGATAATCAGAGCTGGGCATAGTGGCACTTGGGAAGCAGAAGGAAGAGGATGAGGGATTCAAGGCCAGCCTCAGTTCCATAGCTAGTTCCAGGCCATCCTGGGCTATGAGACCCTATCTCAAAAAAATCAAAACAAAATAAGACAAAACAAAACAACAACAAAAACCCAAAGATAAAACAGGAGTATGGAGCTGAAAGGTGTAGAAAAACAAGCAGCTTGGCAATATAATAGGAGTTAGTTAATATAAAACACTAGCTTATCTAGATGATGTGGTGCTTGTTTAAGCTGTTGGCTTTTTTTTTTTAAATGAGAGACAGAATTGGCATGCTAGGGCCTTTAGCCACTGCAATCGAACTCCAGATCGCATGTGCCACCTTGTGTGCATGCACAAGGTTGTGCATGCATCACCTTGTGTAACTGGCTTACATGGGATCTGGGGAGTCGAACATAGATCCTTAGGCTTTGCCTTAACCGCTAAACCATCTCTCAATCCTGCTGTTGGCTTTTAAAAAACTTGTCATCTTAAATAATATCATTTTCATTTTTAATATCTCTCTCTCTCTCTCTATATATATATATATTTATATGTTTTGGTTTTCCAAAGTAGGGTTTCGCTCTAGCTCAGGTTGACCTGGAATTCACTATGTAGTCTCAGGGTGGCCTTGAACTCACAGCAATCCTCCTACCTCTGCCTCCGGAGCACTGGGATTAAAGGTGTGCGCTGCCACACCTGGCCCTTTTTCATTTTCTATTCATAATCATGAATTTAATTTCTTAGAAGGAATTTAAAAAAATTGTACTAGCTTCTCTAGCCCAGTGAAATTTTTCTCTGTTCTTGATAAAAAGGCTTTGAACAGAGAAGGCAAGATCTATTTAATGTTGTATGGATACACGGCAGTCACTGTGATTCTATTTTGCCTTTCCTGACCCCCGTCTTCACAGGTGACACTGGGGAAGCTTGTACCTTCTCTAACTGGTCATAGTATTAACCCTTACACTAAGTGGGACCTGTCCTTGTCAAACTCTCAGGTCAAGCTTGTCTTTGTTGATTTTCATTTCCAATTTAAGCTGCCTTTGCCTTTCTTCTTAGCTTCTCAGTTTCCCACATCTCCATCTCCTCCGACTCTAATACGCCTGTGTTTGAGAATTCCCTTCCCTAAACATCTTTCCCAATGCAGGCATGTCTCCCCCCCACCTGCCAAAAGAACGTCTGCATGGAGAAGTGGTTTCACTGAAGAAAAGAGTACTTAGTATCATCATTTTTGAGGTAGGGTTTCAATCTAGCCCAGGCTGATCTGGAATTCACCATGTAGTCTCAGGGTGGCCTCGAACTCACAATGATCCTCCTACCTCTGCCTTCTGAATACTGGGATTAAAGGTGTGTACCACCACACCCAACCAGTGTCTTATATTTTCTTGGAAACTTAATAAGAATTTCATATATTAAAGAAGGAATGAGGGCTGGGGAAATGGCTTAGCAGTTAAGGCATTTGCCTGTGAAGCCTTAAGGACCCCAGTTTGATTCCCCATGACCCATGTAAGCCAGATGCACAAGGGGGCGCATGCATCTGGAGTTTGTTTGCAGTGGCTGGAGGCCCTGGTGTGCCCATTCTCTCTCTCTCTGCCTCTTTCTTTCTCTCTCTGTTTCTCAAATAAGTAAATAAATAAAATATTTTTTTAAAAAGAAGAAGGAATGATATTGTTGTGTTTACCAAAAGGGGGCATATTTGGACAACGTAGAGAGATACTGCCCCACCCCCGTCCTATCACTTACTGCCTCACGGTGGGGTCTGTTTCTTAAGATGTTCTTCAATTGGGGAAGGAAGAAGGATTTATCTTTGAGAGAAACTCACCCTAAGATGTTAGTGACTGACAAATTTACTCTACTCCAGAGGGTCCGGGTTTTCCAAGCACCACGTGGAGAGGGTGATAATTACAAGTAGGAAAAGGGACTCCTCAAGGTGGGATATTAGGCTTTTCAGGGAAGTGGGTGTTAAAAATGTGTTAAATCAAAGCGCATGGGTGATAACCGGTTCACCTAGGAGGAGGCTTCTTCCGGTGTTATCAGAGTGTGGAGAACTCTGCTCTGCATGTTCTGTATAGGCAAAGGCAGGAGAGAAAGGTCACCGAGTACCATGGCAACATGTAAACAACATCCCAATGTGGAGGCTCGGCTCTGGGGCGAGTGAGCAAGGCAGGGATGGGCGCCAGCTCCAAAATCACTCAGCTGCCAACCCACAATGGAGACGAGACACGAGCAAGACAAGTCTCTTCCTCCCTCCCCCCTCCCTCTGCGGGTGCTTGTTTTGAAGAGAGGGGATTGACAGCCCTTTGTTTTCAGGTATGTAGTGGGAAGAAAAGAAGAATCAAACCAGTGTTCTTATAAAAGCTTAACTTCTAATCGGCTCTGGGTCCCTGGCTGATGAAAGCAAGAGCAAGTCTAAAGGCAGTTAAAGAAAAAAAATGGGGGTGGGGGGGGGGGTGAGGGAGGGGGGAGGAGAAATCACACAGCTACCAAGGGAAATTGGGAGTCATATTCCCTCAAGCTATCCTCAACGTTACCATTTGGGCAATGCTAGTATTTCCTTTGATTGAGTCATCGGGGCCTCTACAGCGTGAGAGATGGACTCAAAGGCCAAGTCTAACAAGAAGGATGAGACTGGTTCTTTAATGCAAGCACCCTATCTTGAGGAGCTGGGGTGGGGCTGGACACTGCTCTCACGAAGGGGTAGAGAAGAGGGTGATAGTTATCCTCCAGAGTTCACGCACCCTGGCCTAAAGATCTACAAAGAAATAACTTGAACAAGGCAGCAAGCAGTTGTGACAACTCTCATGGGAAACTGGAATGTTACACTTCCCAGAGGAGGGTGAGGGCTATGCTTACTTCTTCGCAGGGGTCAGGGTTCAGGGAAGAGGGTACCTTCAGTTCAGGGTTACAGGTGGACAGGAAGATACAGCAAGGTGGACTAAAGATGTCAAGCTGATTTTTTTTTTTTTTGGCAGGGTCTCACTGTAGTCCAGGCTGACTTAGAACTCACATTATAGGCCAGGGTGGCCTCGAACTCATGTTAATCTTCCTACTTCTGCTTCCCAAGAGCTGGGACTAAAGCCTTGAACCACCACACCCAGCTTTAATTTGATCTTGAGCAGGAAGACCCCTGATGAAGGAGAAAGAGCGGAATGGGAAGGATCACAGATGGCAGATTAACTCTCCATGAAAGAGCACAGCGCAACCCCTCCCTGCTCTACCCTCCTTCCATAGCTCTCCATTGCCTGAAGCTGGCCTGAGACGATGGCTTTCCTGGGTTACACAAAGATCCTGGGAAGATGACTTCCATGGGGAGGTCTAGGGAAAGTGGCTTGCTGTCAGTTTGCTTCAGGATGAGCCAGCCCCTTCCATTGTGCCTCCTTCTTGCTCTTCATTTTTTTTTATATTTTGTAGTGCTGGGATCAAAGATGTGTGCCATCACGCCTGGCTCATCTTTTGGATGCAGCAGCCTCTCCCAGCACCCCATGGTGTCTGCACTGATTTCTGTGGCTCCTCAGCTCAGCTTGAACTACATTGACTTCTCCGCGTACTCACTTTCATCCTCAACAGGGTGGTCCCTTGAGCCACGGTTTCATCTCTCCTGTTCTCTCAGAAGCCAGCACATGTGTGACTCGCTGTCATACTCAGCTAACACCCTCTGGACTAAAAAGGCTACAGCGCCCTCAGGGTGGAGCTGTTGTTTCCTCCTGTCTTTTTACCCTCCTAAGGCCTGGCACAGTTGATGCCCAAGAATTGTCAGCAATAGCTGCTGGTGGCCCTGTCATTGATGTCTTTCCCAGCAGGGCCTTCGGGACACTGATGGCCAGGTTGGTTGGCTTGAGAAGTGCCCGGGAAGTCTCAGTGTGTCTGTGAGGTTGTTTCCAGAGAGGGTTGGATAGGAAGGTGCTGACCTCATGCGTCGTTTAATCTACAGATGGATGAAAACATAAAAGACTATAGAAGACTTCGGTTGGAGGAAGTGGGTCACTGGGTCATGTCCTTGGGCTGTTTTTTGCTCTAGCCCTTCCTGTTATGACTCTGCTCTGCTTTCTTTTCTTTGTTTCTTTCTTTTCCTTTCTCCCCCCCCTCCCGCAAAGTAGGGTCTCACTCTAACCCTGGCTGACCTGGAACTCGCTCTGTATTCCCAGGCTGGCCTCAAACTCATGGAGATCCTCCTACCTCTGCCTCCTGAGTGTTGGATTAAAGGCTAAAGGCATGGGCCACCACGCCGGGCTTGCCTTGCTTTCTGTCTGCCACACTGTGAGCAGTTCCGTTAAACCCACCCTGCCAAGATAGGCTGAAGCTTCTGAAATCATGAGCTAAATCAACATATCAAACAAACAAACATAAGGGTGTTCTCTGAGGTACTTTGATCACAGTGATTCAAGAGTAATTGACACTGACACCAAAATGCAAGTATGGCCTGTGACTCTACGTCCTTCACGTGGTAGCTGAGGTTGAGTCAGAAACACCAGCCTCCCTCCAGTGGCTCAGGCCCACATCTTAGGGGCTCCTTCTCTCTGCCTGTCTTAATTCTTTATTCCTGGACCTGTCAGGGTTAACTACAACTTGGATGTCCATCGAAGCATGTCTTCATCTCTTCCACCACCATGCTAGTCCAAATTACCATCACTCAAATCCTGGACCATTGCTACAGCCCCCTCCCTACCTTCAGGCACCTCATTCTGAATTCTCCATTCTGCACAAGCTAGCCCGAACCATCTTTAAAAATGGGTAATCAAGTCATATCAATTCTATCCACTCTCCTTCAGATGCTAGTGGCTTCCCATTGCAACAGGGAGGCAAGTTACCCTCGCCCACAGACAAGCAGACACTTGTCAGCAAGTCTTTGAGCACTGGTTTCTTCCCAGGCTCTCTGCTTCCCTTTGAAGATGCTTTCCTGAGCTCACAGCCATATCGGACTTGTACGGATCCCTTCCATAAGCAGATGACTGGTTAGTAATAGGGCTTTTTCTTTTTTGGTTTTTCGAGGTAGGGTCTCACTCTGGTCCAGGCTGACCTGGAATTAACTATGTAATCTCAGGGTGGCCTCGAACTCTTGGCGATCCTCCTACCTCTGCTTCCTGAGGGCTGGGATTAAAGGCATGTACCACTATGCCTGTCTTAATAGGGCTTTTTAAAAAAATTATTTATTTATGAGAAAGAGAGAAAGACAGATGAGAGAGAGAATGGGCATGCCAGGGCCGTTAGCCACTGCAAACAAACTCCAGACACATGCGCCACCTTATGCATCTGGCTTACATGGGTACTAGGGAATTGAACCTGGGTCCTTAGACTTTGCAGGCAAGTACCTTAACCACTAAATCATTTCTCCAGCCCAGTAATAGGGTTTTTAATTTTTTTTTTTGAGGTAGGGTCTTGCTCTAGCCCAGGTTGACCTAGAATTCACTATGTAGTCTCCGGCTGGCCTTGAATTTATGGTGATCCTCCTACCTCTGCCTCCTGAGTGCTGGGATCAAAGGCATGTGCCACTACACTCACCTAAATATTTAAAAAAATATTTATTTGCATGCAGAGAGAAGAGAGAGAGAGAGAGAGAGAGAGAGAGAGAGAGAGAGAGAGAGCGAGCTGCACCAGGGCCTCTAGCCACTGCAAATGAACTCCGGATTGCATGTACCACTGTGCATCTGGCTTTCCATGGGTACTGGGAAGTTGAACTCTGGTCATTAGGCTTAGCTGGCAAATACCCTAACCACTGAGCATCCTCTCCAGCTCCAGTAATAGGGCTTTTACACAACTTCTCTGTGCCTGGAATGCTTTCCCCTGTTTTTCCCATGGCTGACCCCACCACTCAGGGCCCAGCTCAAATTCTATGAGGCTCTCATGTCTTATTTTTGCTACCTACCTAGTCCCTGTGCCTTACTCTGTTAGATTTTCCTCAAAGTATCCAGTGCTACCTGAAATTACTTTCTTATTTGTCCACGTGGTTGGAGGCTCCCTACCAGACCACAATATAACAATGGGGGGATGTTCTCCTAGCCAGAAAGTCCCTGCAACATGGTATACATTCACCAAATTCAGATATTTCTGAAATAGTTTCTCCCCTTATCTACAGACTTTCTTTCTTCCTCTCTGTACAGATCCTCTTCTGGGTAGGGGTGTGGAATCAACTTTCCATAGAAAGCCATTTCCAAGAGCACTGAGGAGTCAATATTTTCCCAACGCAGTAGCAAGTAATATCCAGGAGGGAATCTCCCAGGGTGGTAAGAAAGTCCCTAGTAAGACCTAATTAAAGTGTGCCATGGTGTGCTGGAGAGATGGCTCAGTGGTTAAGGTGCTTGCCTCCAGAGCCTAACAACCTGAGTTCAATTCCCCAGTACCCATGTAAGCAAGATGCACAAAGTGGCACATGCAGCTGGAGTTCATTTGCAGTGGCTGGAGGACCTGGTGCGCCCATATTCCTCTCTCTCTCTCAGTGTCTGTGTCTGTATCTTTCTGCTTGCAAACACATAAAAATATATTTTTTTAAAGTATGCTGTATTGTATCCTAATGAGTGTGCAGAGATCCATAGGCGTTACAGCGAGGCCCCACACAGAGGTTCTCAGTGAACCCTCATGAATTAGTAAATGAACATCAGTGGTCCTCACACTTTGATATGCACTGGAAGCTTCTATAGAGCTTTTAATAAAAATATGGCACTTGACCCTTTTCTAGTTTGGGAACAGAAAGATGCTACACTTGTTTGCAAATGAGTCATTGACAACTGTTTCAAATATATAGATGGTGTTTTATGCATGCACAAAGCATTTTCCCCCAGCGATCCTGGGCCTAGCTTTTTGATCACACGGACTCTATGCTCTCTGAGAACACTAAATTCAACCATCTTTCATCTATAGAAATTTGGGAGCAGCAGGGTGCTAGGGAGCAGAAATTTGCCCGTGTGGCCATTTACCGTAACTCCAAGATGCTGGTGACATTTCGAGAGGGAAAGATGCGCCGGATGTAGTTGAAGTCACCAACAAAGAGGCTGCCATCAATTCCCACGGCCAGAGCGACGGGGGCCAGCAGTTTGTTGCCTTCGGCGAGGCCGTTGCAGCTAGGACAGGAGATGCTCCTGCGGCGACCGTTGCCCATGATGCTGGTGATGATGGCAGGCTGCTGGGTCAGGAACTGGTTCTCCCCCGTGCCTTTGTGCAATATTCCTGGAGGAGGGGAATAGAGGGGAATGGTTACACAATCCTCTGGTGAGGAAGCTTGCCCTGGGCTACTGAGGGGATGGGACTGATAATGAGAAGAGAAAAAAAAATTAGGAAACCTCTCCTTCTAGGACTGCTTTTCCATTTCTTCATGGTACTAAGAGCTGAAGTGGGAAAGCTACCCCCAAAAGCGGTGGCACGAATATGGTACCACCTGGAAGGATAACTGAAGATGAGTGGCAAGGTATGGTAAGGCTGATGCAGTAGACAGAGTAGTCCAACATGATTGCCATTAAAAATGAGAAGATAGGGAAACCCACGGGCTTTGGAGGTACTTGATAGAAAGTGGTTGAAATGTTAAGGCTGGAGAGAATAAGTCCACAATCATTTCATTCATTAAAGTTTTGCAGGGCCAGGGGTGGAACCCAGCACCTCACATACGCTAGGCAAACGCTAGACCCAGAAGCACATCTCTGGCTCCTCACATACCGCTCTTAACATTGAGGATATGGTGCTTGTCCAGGGACCACCCGCCGAGGTTGGAAGGGTCCAGCTCGAATCCTTGGAGCAGGGCTGTCCTTTTCTCCCACAGAATGAGGCTGGGGCAGGTCTCGTATTCAAACCCGACAGACACTGCAAGACAAAGCGGGTGGGGCAGAGCAGGAAACAAGATTGAATTTACCCGTGGAGAGTAAGAACCAAGTGTTCAGAGTGGTACAGGCTGTTTCCAAAACTCCACTTCAGAGGTAGGATCATCTCTTGGCTCCATGCGACACCGATGGGAGGATGGGGAGGGGGCATCTCTATCAGCCCACTGTTTATGGAACGCATTTTCTATGCCTTAATATGATTTATTTTTTTACTCATCAGGAGAAAGGTCTCTAGAAGTTTGGTGACTCCTTAATAAGGAGATTCTGGGACTAGTGCCAGTGGAAGCACTTGGTTTTTGCTGTCTTTAACATCTGCATCTTGGGATTCAACCAACCATGCATGGACTAAACATATATGTGTATGTGTGTGTATCTATCTATCTATTTTTTTTTTTTTAGGTAGGGTCTTACTCTAGCTCAGGCTGACCTGGAATTCACTATGTAGTCTCAGGGTGGCCTTGAACTCACAGCAACCCTCCTACTGCCTCCCGAGTGTGGGATTAAAGGCGTGTGCCACCACACCTGGCCTTTTTTTTTTTTTTTTTTTTTTTTTTTTTTTTTTTTTGAGGTAGGATATCACTCTAGCCCAGGCTGACCTGAAATTCACTATGCAGTCTCAGGATGGCCTCAGGCTTACAGTGATCCTCCTACCTTTGCCTCCTGAGTACTGGGATTAAAGGTGTGTTCCACCACGCCTAGCTGGACTGAAAATATTTGAAAAAAAATTTGCATCTGTACTGAGCATGTATGAACATTTTTCCTTATCATTCCTTAAACGATATGGTATAACAACTATTTACATAGCATTTACATTGTATTGGGTATTATATGTCATCTAGAAATCATTTAAAGACTATGGGAGGATATATATATATGGGTTCTACATAAATTTTATGCCAGTTTTATTTATTTATTTTTAATTTGAGAGACATAGAGAGAATGGGTACACCAGGGTGTCTTGCAAATAAACTCCAGACACGTGAGCCACTTTGTACATCTGACATTTTTATGTGGGTACTAGGGAATTAACCTGGGGCCATCAGGCTTTGCAAGCAAGCACTTTAACTGACGAGCTATCTCCCCCACCCTATTATCTGGTTTTATACAAGAGATTTGATTAGCCACAGAGTTTAGTATGCCTGAGACTCATGACTAATAATCCTCTTTGGATACCAAGAGATGACTATATGTATCCCCATGGTTCTAGAAAGGACCAGGAGAGGCCGGCCCCCATGGGAGTATATCCTGCTAGTTATAGTGAAATTCAATGGGTGTAAGAATCTAAAATGCTGTTTTTACAAATCTCACATTTCTCACATGTACAAACGGGAGTGCAAGAGAGGGATGGTCAAGGATCTCAGCTGGGCTCCAGCCTCGTGTCTTACATCCTTTCCCACATGTAAAATGAGGTAGGCAAAGTCTCAGTTTCTGAGAGATGTGTGAGCGAGAAGAGACCAAACACAGAAATGTCATACATCTTTAATTGGATCGCTGCTCTAGAAATATGAGGCATTGTTATCACTGCTGTTCTTACTACATTAAGCTCTTAACTATGTGTGTCACCTTTGGGGATTCTCCACAGCTTAAAAAAAACCCTGAGATATAGAAGTGTCGATATGTATGAAGGGTACATTTTTATCTTAAGACAACAACAGACAAAACCATACACATCTCCCAATGTATTTCCTAGCTTGTCCTCTGAAAAATGCCAAGAAACTAGTCGCTAATCCAGTAGTCAGAGGACTGCAAGTGCCCAGCTTGTGGTCTTGAAATATTATTTCTCATTTGAAGAAATGGCAGGGGCAAGGAATTAACAAGATGAGACCAGGCCACTTAAAGACACTTTTGGTGAGAGGAGCTTCTCTTTTCAGATGACAGTGGCCACTGGGATGACTCAAAAGAAAATACAATGTTGAGAAGAAGTGACAGAGGAGGGCTCAACACTGAAACACCTCTGAACACCTTCCAAGGCTCAGAGTCCATTGCAGAAGAGGGGGCAGAATGTAAGAGCCAGAGGAAGGGTACCACTCTTTAAAATGCAACTGCCCAGACAGAAATTGGCCTTGATATCCATGACCTCACAGTGCCTAGCAATACCTTCACAAGACACTCATATTAGGAGAAAAAGATTATGACATCAAAATAAAAGAGAGACTAATGGAGAGAGGGAGGGGATATGATGGAGATTGGAGTTCTAAAGTGGAATGGTGGAGGGGAGGGAAATAATCATGTGTATTTTTGTATGTAAGTATAGAAGGTGTCAAAAAAAAAAAAGATGTAAGGCACAAGGAAGAGAAGTCACCATCGTTGAGGGTCATGTCAAAGGATGTTAGAGTCAGCTTGGAGAGCCTCCTAATGACCAAAGACAGGACCTGTGACTATGAATAGCATACTAACGTCAGTGTATTGAAACATACTAGAGACATTTCAGTTCGTGAGTTCATAATGATCTTTTCAGAGAACCATTAATTTGCCATCCGTGGAGGATGAACTAACTAATTATACTGAAAAGCAGTAAATAAAGGGAAGAACCTAGCGTTTGTCCTCTCCTTCTTATTTGAACCACAGCTCAAATAACCAAGTCGTTAATGAGAAGTTGTCTCTATATAAAATTATTCTAGCTCATGGATGAAGATGCAGTGACAGAATTAAAATATCATTCTGCCATCCCTGGTGACCTAGGCACTGAGTATCCATGGCTGTCAAAATCATGATGCCCAGTCCCACAAGGCATCTCTTGGGGGAAGAACACAGCACCACTGTCAGGTTGTTCCACCAAAAACAAAAACCAAATCTGAGCCTTTGAAAGACTCAATATCTAACCATGGATATATAGGAGGTTAAAGGAGGGAAACTGAGAAAATAAGATTAAATTATTTCTTAAAAATTTTAAAATGTAGCCAGGCGTGGTGGTGCAAGTCTTTAGTCCCAGCACTCAGGAGGCAGAGGAGGAGGATGGCTGTGAGTTCAAGGCCAGCCTGAGAATAGAGAGAATTCCAAGTCAGCCTGGGCTGGAGCGAAACCCTACCTTGAAAACATTCCCCACCCCAAAATTAAAAAATGTAAGTGACATATGCCTTCAATCCCAGGAGGTAGAGGTAGGAGGATTGCTGTGAGTTTGAGGCCAGCCTGGGATTACCGGGTGAATTCCAGGTCCACCTAGGCTAGTGTGAGACCCTACCTCATAAAAACAAAAAGAAAAAATAAGAGAAACTACCCAATTGTAAAAGGTGGATATTATTTTGAACACTTAAGTTATTAATATTCTATTCAGGAGAGAATGAAAATTTTTCTTATTTCTTTTCCCTCTTAAGACAGAGTTTCACCATGCAGTTTGGTTGGGTCTCAAACTCACAGTCTTCCTGTCTGAGACTTCAAAGCTAGGGTTACAGTTGTGTTATTTCCATACCTGCCCATCAACTCAAACACTGAGCAATGATGAGCCATTATTTGATGATACGAAGAAATTATGATAATGATGTTGTGGTTTCAAAGTGCTTTTTATTTTATTTAAAAACATGTATATACTCACACATATATGAGAGAGAGAGAGAGAGAGAGAGAGAGAGAGAAAGACAGAGAATGAGAATGAATGGGTGTACCAGGGCCTTTTCCAACTGTAAACGAACTCCAAACACATGTCACTCTGAACATCTGACTTTATGTGGGTATAGGGGGATCAAACCAGGGCTGGCAGGCTTTGCAAGCAAGCGCCTTTAACTGTTGAGCCATCTTCTCAGCCCCTCTTTGTAGATATACATCCTGATATATTCCAGATGAAATGATGTGATTCCTGGGACTTTAGAAAAATATGGGAGGCAGGGGAAGGGGATGGTATGGAGGGACAGGAATCATTAGGAGCTGATAGTGACAGAAGCCAGGGCACAGGGGGTGGATCATCTACTTTGTGGTATGGGCTCTTGTTCCAATATAGGCTAAAGCCAGATATAATATTGTTCTGATTAGCCAGTGTTTTATGTAAGACTAGGTATCTAACCTTTTAGCTTCTCCAATAAACTCCACCACTTTGAGTGACTAACTTCACTGACGGGTCTACTGGGGCATAGCCTGGCATGTACATCTTAGGCAACTTACTTGCCCCCCCCCTACTTCTACTCCAGCTGTACCATGGGGATCTAATAATGGCTGCTTGGGTCACTGAGAGATTACTCAAGACCAAGTACAATGCCTGATAAGCACCAGTGAACTTTACTGAGTTTGAGTTTGGTGGCTTTTCTTTTCCTTTGGTTAGTTTACTCATAGTTCTTTTTTTTTTTTTTTTTTTTTTTTGGTCTTTGGCCCAGGCTGACCTGGAATTAACTATGTAGTCTCAGGGTCTCACTCTGGCCCAGGCTGACCTGGAATTAACTATGTAGAGTCTCAGGGTGGCCTTGAACTCTATTCTCAGGGTGTCCTTGATCCTCCTACCTCTGCCTCCCAGTGCTGGGATTAAAGGCATGTGCCACCAAGCCCAGACTAGTTCTTTTTTTCTTTTTTTTTTTTTTTTTTTGAGGTTTTTTTTTTTGGGGGCGGTTTTCAAGGTAGAGGGTCTCACTCTAGCTCAGGCTGACCTGGGTAGTCTCAGGGTGGCCTTGAACTCATGGGATCCTCCAGGCTAGCCCATGCTGACCTGGAATTCACTCTCTATTCTCAGGGTGTCCTTGAATTCATGGCGATCTCCTACCTCTGCCTCCCCAGTGCTGGGATTAAAGATGTGCGCCACCATGCCCAGCTACTCATAGTTCTTTTTTTTTTTTTTTTTTTTTTTTTGGGGGTTTCAAGGTAGAGGGTCTCACTCTAGCTCAGGCTGACCTGGAATTTACTATGTAGTCTCAGGGTGGCCTTGAACTCACTGAATCCTCCTACCTCTGCCTCCCCAATGCTGGGATTAAAGGCGTGCACCACCACGCCTGGCTCTACTCATAGTTCTTGAAAGCCATGTTTACTAGCAGAGAGAATAGAAAATGCTGGATTGATTTTTAAAAAAAAAAATATTATTTTCCTCATATTTATTTATTTATTTGAGAGAGAGAGAGAGAGAGAGAGAGAGAGAAAGAGATAGATTGAGAAAGAGGGAGAGAATGGGCATGCTAGGGCCTTTAGCCACTGCAAATGAACTCCAGATGTATGTGCCACCTTGTGAATCTGGCTTTATATGGATACTGGGGAATCGAACTCAGGTCTTTAGGCTTTGCAGGCTAGTGCTTTAACTGCTGAGCCATTTCCTACTGTCCACAAACAGGAAGATGCCAGACAGATACTAACCCACACCTCACACTCTAGTAACCAGAGGACTTATGAGTACCCCCACCAACCAAAGACAAAGCCAGAAAACACTCAGCCTGGCTCCCAGAGCTGTTCAGACCCCAGTCTCTTATCTTGAGGTCCACACAGTGCCATCTGCACATCTGCAAGTGCTCTCTCTGAAACATGAGCCAGTGTTGCCCCACCTCAAACATCCATGTGCTTTGCCACATTCTAGCCCCTGTTTCCCCACATACCTCATACCACATACCTCACTCTTCTCTTGGCCTGGAGTGCTCTTTATTCTGATTTTCACACGGTTCTTCCATATCATTCAAGACTACACATAAATGTCACTCTACTGTGGACCCCAAGGAGCCTCCCCTGAATGCTGAGTGTCCACCCACTGTTGATTGTTGCCCCCCAGCATGTGTCACTTATCTTTATTTTTTTAAAAAAACTTATTATTATAATCAGAGAAAGTGTGTGTGTGTGTGCAATAGATAGATAACAAACAAGAAAAAACATGAATGGGTGCATAGGGCCTCTTGCTCCTGCAAACAAACTCTAGATACATACACCACTTTGTGCATGTGGCTTTATGTGGATGCTGGGGAATCAAACCTGGGCTGTCAGGCTTTGCAACCAAGCACCTTTAACTGCTAAGGCATCTCTCCAGTCCCAGTTTATCTGTTGTCTGTCTATCTATCTATCTATCTATCTATCTATCTATAATCTATCTATCATCTTTCTTTCCTTTTTTAAACAAATATTTTTATTTTTTTATTTTTTGAGAGAGAGAGAGAGAGAGAGTATAGGCATGTGCCAGGGCCTCCAGCCACTGAAAACAAACTCCAGACACATGTGCCACTTTGTGCATCTGGCTTCTGCAGGTCCTGGGGAATCAAATCTAGGTCCTTGGCTTTGCAGGCAAGTGCCTTAACTGCTAAGCCATCTTTCTAGCCCCCCTCACTTTTTTTTTGAGACAGCATTTCATTATTATCCAGGCTGACCTGGAATTCATTCTGTTACCCCAGGCTGACTTAGAACTCATGGCTATCCTCCTATTTTAGCCTCCTGTGTGCTGGGATTAAAGATGTGAGCCACCACACCTGGCTTATATTCTTATTGACACTTATCTTGGATTTACATTTTTCCTTGTTGGATTAGTTTGTCTTATCTGGGTCCTCCACTGGAAAGTAAGCTCATGGAAGAGCAATCCTGTCTGTCCCATTTTTTAAAAGATTTTATTTATTTATTTATTTATTTATTTATTTATTAGAGACAGAGAGAGGGAGAGAGAGTGAGAATGGGCGTGCCAGGGTCTCTAGCCACTGCAAATGAACACCAGATGCATGCGCCACCTTGTGCATCTGGCTTACGTGGGATCTGGAGAATCGAATCGGGGTCCTTAGGCTTTGCAGGCACACACCTTAACTGATAAGCCATCTCTCCAGCCCCTGTCTGCCTTATTGATATTTACCTTTATTTAGTAGAACAGTGCTTAGAACATTCAAGAACTGAGGTCACAGTGATTAAATTACCATAATAGCTAAGGCCATGGGTGAGTAAGTGGTTACAACTAGTACATACCAACAGCATCAGAGAGCCCATATACCCTTTGGCCATAGGCATCCGTCTTGTCCCAGATGAATGTGTAAGCCAGGTTGGGAGAAGCCTGGAATGATTTCTGGAAGAGATGACCCTCTACAGCAACCATCAGGTGGACCCTGATGAGGTTCAAGGGCACTGTGGACTGGGTCATGGTGATCTTCAGCAGTGACTTGTACCCTGCAGTTCTGGAGCTCAGATAGCGGAGCTTTACATTGGAGCCTGGCAGCTCAATTTCTTCATGAAGAACCTGGAGGGGAATACATGGTAGATTGACATCAAACATACCCCTGCAGGTGAACCGTTTGCAACCCAGCACTGCCTAGGAGCTGCTGAAGCATCACACCCTATGTGGGTGTGTGAACTATTTCCCACAGTACACACACACACACACACACACACACATGCACGCACACATGCACGCACGCACATGGGGGCAGGAAGAGAAAGAGAGAGAGAGAGAGAGAGAGAGAGAGAGAGAGAGAGGAAAACCAACCCAAACTTCATTCTACACTATGGAGTGAAGGGGCTGAGGTTATGATTTTCGGATTAATAATTATTCTTGGTCACTGTTGCGTTTCTTTTCTTTCTTTCTTTCTTTTTTTTAAAATCACACTGTTGGCAAAAGATGTAAATAAGAACAGCAGGCTTTATTGCTAGCTGCGTGCAAGGAGGCCACGAGAGGCTATAATTATATGAACCTGCAACTTCCACTGACAATTGGCATAAAACAACAGGGATACAGTAATGTAATATGCCCTCTGTTGTAACACCGATGTAGATCATTAAAGCGCCTCTTATCATGTATCTTTATGACTAACAGGAGTAAAAAGCAATTTACAGGTGGGTTGCACATATGTATATTGTTTTTATTTTGTTAAGAGCTCTAGTGACGGCCAACATCTTGAATGACTATCTGCAGCTACCCAGCATGTCCAGGAGGGATTCAAACTTGAACCAGCTGTGACTATAAATCCTACAGTGCTTCTACTTTTTTGTCTTTCTCCATTAATATTTGTTTCTGGCACACACTGGGAGACAGATGTGATAGGAGAAAGTTGGCTGTTACTTTTGGTGTAGGAAGTTCTGAGAGCACCCCGCCTCCGCCTCCCCCTGCACCACCCTGCCATTCCTACCTGGGTCTCGGGCACAATTGG
The DNA here is from genome assembly GCA_036365145.1 of Orientallactaga sibirica. NCBI lineage: Eukaryota > Metazoa > Chordata > Mammalia > Rodentia > Dipodidae > Orientallactaga > Orientallactaga sibirica. The sequence goes on from JAEOAD010000194.1 coordinate 3,704,995, forward strand.
GTTCTGCCCAGGGGCAGCGCTGAAGAAGGTGGACAGAGGGGAGGAGATGATGATTGGATCGGGCCGGACAAAGCCACTGAGGTCACAGCTGGGGATGGAGTTCTCCTCAGTCTTCATCACCAGGGTGTCCATGGCATAGAAGCTATTCCATGGCAGCCACACGGTGCGCTCCTGGCTCATGAAGGGGGCTCGTTCAAAGTGCAGAGTCAAGGCAGCGCCCCCATTAGCAATCAGATCAAACCTGGAGCGGGGGCAACAGGCTCTCTGAGAGAGGTGAACTCACCTGCAGCCAGGTGCTCATGCATCCCTGCCTAAGGGCGGCGGGAGAGGCAAATCCCACAGAAGTAGGATCACTTTGCAGGAAGCTGGCTTAGGCTGGAACCCAAACTACCACCTATTAGCTGCACAACTCTAGGTAAGTTCCTCATCTTCTCTGAGCTCACATGGCTTTGCTAGAGTTTGGATCCAAGAGGTTGGAAAGATGGTCTGAAAGGTGGATTTGGACCATAATTAATGAAGAAATACCTGAGAGGGAGGGAGTGCAGAAGGAAGGGATGGATGGGGACCAAAGACTCATCAATGTCTTCACGTGCTGTCCTATAGGACTTTCTAGATTTCAGGAGTATGGTTGTGCATACTTGCAATCTCAGCACTAAGGAGGGAGAGGCAGGAAGAGTGCCGTAAGTTCAAGGCCAGCCTGGGCTACAAAGTGAGTTTTAGGCCAGTCAGGAATACATAGTAAGACCTGGCTTCAAAAACAACAACAAAACAAACAAAACACAAAACTAACCAGGGAGCTGGAGAGATAGCTCAGTGGTTGAGTGCCCACCTAGTATATGTGAGGCCCAAGGTTCAATCTTCAGTTTTACCAGATACCAACTATCTGATCAAGCAGCCCACCCCCAACGCCAACAGTAATAATAACCAAAAGGAAAATGCTATCTTCAAGCCTGATGGTGTGGCTCATGCTATAATCCCAACACTCTAAAAGCAGAAGAATTGCCACAAATTTGAGGCTAACCTGAGTTACCCAGTGAGACGATCTCAAAAACATCTATCAGTCAAAAACCCAGGAACACTGGCTTTGAAGAGTGACCAAGGGCCAAAAGCTCTCTGAGCAGGGCCACATTAGCCATCCCAGAGCTTTCAAAGAATTAGATTTGGCTACAGAGTGTATGAGTGGGACATTTTAAAAATTTATATTTAGAGAGAGAAGGAGGGAGTGAGAGAATGAATGAGAAAGAGAAAGAGAGAGAAAGAGAGAAAGAGAGAGTGCAAATAGAGAGAGTGGAAATAGGCATGTCAAGGCCTTCAGCTGCTGCGAATGAACTCCAGATGCATGTGCCCCCTTGTGGAGCATGTGTGACATTATGTGCTTACATCACTGTGCTCTGGGTACGTGGCACTTGGAGATTTGAACATGAGTTCTTAGGCTTTGAAGGCAAGCAGCTTAACCACTAAGCCATATCTCCAGCCCTGTTTTTTAAAAATTTATTTTGAGAGAGAGAGAGAGATGAATGGGACAATTAATAATGGAGATGATTTCTCATGATGGTTTGACTTAGGATTTTAACTTTCCAATGGTACAAAAACCAACATACATGCAAGCTGTGACAGTGTGCTGCTGAGGGCCCCGTGTTTGGTAAATTGGGTGCATTTCACACATGCATAATTCTTCTAACGTACAGTGGGTTCATCAGGGTGGTGAGACACATTTTTGGCAGGCATCATTAGGTCCCTTCTTCAGGTTTCAGGGTAGGGCATGACAGTAGGCTACTGTGGGGCTTGGAATGTTGGAAGCTGCCCGCAAGGTTTCATTAGGACATTGAAAATAAGGCTAGACTCTTCATGGAGGAAGGCAAGAATCAAAGTTCTTCCTTCATGATACATCTATGATTTATAGAGTTGGTTTTGTAGAAAAAAAACTGCATCAAGTTTACAGTGATGGTCCATTTCTTCCTTTGGAAGTGAGTCTGATAGTTTGTGCACATGTGTCTGTGTGTGTGCATGTGTGTCTGTGTGTCTGTATGAGAATATATGCATTTGTGTGTAGGTATATGCGTGTGTGTAGTCCAGAGTGAGTATTTTTCCCTTTCTATAGATGTCTTTCCCCCCCTTCTTTTTGCTTTAGCTTTTAACTCTATGCCCAATGGATCAAGGAAGTGGCAACGCTTTCATCTTGGTGGGGGCTGCAGGGTACACATTTCCAATCAGAAGATAATGGGGGAAGGTCTCCTCCTCCACACAGCAGGGTGACTGCTAAATGTACTTAATTACACTTCTCTGATTACAGCCCACCCCTCAAAACTGCAGCAAAAACATCACAACTCCTCAAGCCACAGATGAAAGCCGAGGGGGATCACTGCAGGACACTGTGTTGTGTGGATTCTTGTCACCCTGAACTGCCTTTGATTTCAAAGTAGGAGCTACCTTCCTCTTTCTGGAACCTCCACCCCCCCTCCCATCCCCAGCCCACACAGAATAGCATTTATCTGACATGAAAACAGAAGGGTGGTAGCCGTCAGCCGCCCTGGACTCACTGGCCTTTCTGTTTATTTTCTGGTTGGAATACCATACTATCAAGCATGACACATCTTTGGGGGAATCCTCCCTAGAGGTCTTGGCAGGTGGCCATTCCTGTCTACAACGGGAGCCACATGGTTCCAAGCCAACTGTGCAATCCTTCCCTTGGCATGCATACTTGATCCTGAATAGGTATAGGCCCCACAAAGCTACTTACGTGCCATCCTGGCGGGTGATGGTATAGCCATATTTTGGGTACTTGACAAAAGACACATTCACGCCCACCAGGGGAGTGCCATCTGTGGTTACTACTTGACCTCGGATGAGAGAAACCAGGCTGAGAGGGAAAGAAACACAAGTACGTGAGGTGCCGAGAAGCCGATAAGCAGGTTGTTGATGTTTCTTTCCTGTCACTGGTGCATCCTAGGACCCTTGTCTGGTCCCCGGATCAGGAGAAGACCTTTAACATTACCTGCCTGGCTGCATGTAATTGTACCTCCCCGAGAGGTGTGGGCAGTGAGGAGACCCAGTGCTTTACCTAAGCACAAGAACACTGACTGTCATTCTGGGGTGAAATTCCTTGGTAGCATCACCCATCATTGGGCTGGGCAATAAGGTCTTCAGGGTCTGCAGGGCACATTCCCTTAGCCTTGGCCTTGGCCCATTGCTTGATGACATTTGGCACTGGTTTGGCCCAAGCGTCAGGCTGGCCCTCATCACTCACTTGTGTGTGTTGGCCTGGCACAGAGAGTATTATGCTCAGGCGAGAGCTTCCCCATCTGGCCACTCATTTCCTAATTTGGTTTTGGAGCCAGGCCATGTAACTCTCCTGCTCGAGGCTGGGATGTCAGGAGGGTACATGGCAGTGCACAGTTTGTTATGAACACACTCTCTCTTTCTCTCTCTCTCTCTCTCTTCTTTGCCCTCCAAGAACAGAATGTCTTATCATCCATAAGAGCCTGAGGAAAAGAGAACACTGGAGAATACTTTTCCTCTGGTGGAAATATTTTGGATTATGGATTACATGAAATTATGTATTTTTTTTTCATGTTAAACTCCTGCTATCTCGGGAAGTAGGTGTCTAAAACCCTACCCGCTTTTCTGGTGGTATTATGGCATACTCCCTTCTCTCCAGGTAACAGCAAATAGAATGTTCCCAAGAACGACATTTTCCAACCAGCTATCTTATAATCTTCTATCACAGTGACGTGGGTTGAGTTTCCTTATTGGAAATGCTTTGGACTAGAAGTGCCTTAGATTTAGAATTTTTATTATTTTGGAATATTTACATATCTGTAATGAGATGTCTTGGGGATAAGACTCAAGTCTAAACATTTGATTTGTATATGTTTTATATATACCTTATGCCCTAAAGGTAATCTGATACAAAATATTAATAATTTGAGGCTGGAGAGTTGGCTTAGCAATTAAAGGTACTTAATTATACAGCCTGAGGGTCTGGGTTTGAATCTCTAGTATCCATCTAAAGTCAGATGCACAAAGTGGCACATGCACCTGGCTTTTGTTTGCAGTGGCAGGAGCCCCTGGCATGCCCATTCTGTCTTTATTCTTGCATATATATTTTAGATAATTAATTTAATTTAATAAATATTTTTAATAATTTTGTGCATGACACAAAGTTTTTTGGGGTTGACTTTTCTACTTGGAGTGTCATGCTGGTGTTTAATATGTTTTGGATTTTGGCTCTTTTTGAATTTGGGATTTTTCAGATTAAAGATATTCAACCTGTACTCTACGCACATCCCAAAGAAGGAGAATGTGTGTCTCTGCTCCTGGAATTCTCTTGATCTCATGAAGAAATAAACAACGAGAAGCTCCATGTCTGCACTGAGCCCCCAGATGACAACACTGGCCTCCAAGCGAACGGCCGTCCTTGGAGACAAGAAGGCAGAGCGCTTCTCCTAGGTAGCTGGGCACACTTCCCACTTCTGGAATAGGTAATCGGGCTGACCTGCTCTTTGCCAGGATCTTGTCAAAGCTTTTTGGAATGTACTGACTTTGCAATCCCAGGTGTCCCAAAAGCATAAGGGATACTGCCTCCAATCATCTCTTTCTATTAGCAGCATCCCTCTGCCCCTCGCCATGGTAATTCAACCCCAGCTCTCTGATGATCTTGGGGCACTTGGACTGTTCATTCCATGACAGCTCTAATTGTCTGCTACTGGCTGCCTAACAAATGAATTCTACTTTCAGCTGCTTCCAACCACCGTGATAGAGTCTCTTGAAAGTCAAAAACTAATTTATGAAAAGAATCCTTTTTGTTCAGTTCCATTTTCTCAACTTAGCTTAGACTAAGGTTTCTTTAAGGCTTTACCAGACACTGTTTTAAAATCAAGGTTGTGTTGATGACCACAAGGTATATGCTGCTCGTGAGTTGAAAACAAATTTTGGAGTGCGTTCTATCATGCTGTTTTTTTTTTCTTCTTCTCCGTTTTCCTACTTCTTTCAAGTCAGTCCTACAGCATAAGGCTTTGCAGAGTGCCACGGGGAATCGAAGGGGCTGGGTTGCCGTGATTTCTCTGGCTCTGTTTTTGTAATTCATCATTGCTGCTGGCTTTCTATCGTTTCTAGGCAGCCAAGTCACAGAAAAGATTCAGCTAAGACATGCTATCAGTTCATTTCTATTTATGATTATTGATGTGTAACAATTATCACATTATCTCGATAGTGAGATCTGCACTATAAATTATAGTGGTGGAGTCAAGGCATTTCAGTTATTTTTGTCTGCCATTATTGAGGGGAACGCCTTTTAAGAAGTCTTGAATCAAGTTCTTTTTTACTCCTAGCCTTGTCCTTCATTATTTGTCAGACGGGAATGTACTGAGAGTCACATGCTCGCCGGACTTTGACTAGTGCTATTTTATACTTCTGAATTATGCATCTAGGCTGAGATGCTGGGGAGTGTGGGCTCATCAGACTTCTGAGATGGCTGGGTGTTGTGGAACACACGCCTTTAACCCTAGCACTCGGGAGGCAGAAGTAGGAGGATTGTAGTGAGTTCCAGGCCAGCGTGGGACTACAAAAGTGAATTCTGGGTCAGCCTGGGCTAGAGCAAGATCCTACCTTGAAGAACAAAAGCAAACAACCCCACCCCCCACAAAAACCAAAAAACAACACTTCTGAGACATTTCCTCTATAGTGACATGTGAACTGGCTTAGACTACAACATATTTTGGTGGTCCTGCACGTTCCATGGTCTCTTGGCTCTTGCTCAGAAGGGACAGGGGAAGAAGGTATGAAAAGGAAGGTAACAGGACATGACTGAGTTTAGGGTATACATTGTGAACTACCAGTGAGGAGGAGGGTAGAAGCAGATGTGGGCCATTGGCAGATATATTTACGGTCCGAGCAAGCTGCATGTGAACACCACTAAAATACTATGGCCTAAAATGCAAGCACATCGTGGTTCTCTTATGAGATCAAGTGTGTTCCCAGCCCATGCACCAGTAATGATACAGGAATTTGGGGGTTCCTCACGGATGCACCAATATAATATACCAATGCACTGTTAATTTGGGGGATGTCTCCAAATTCTTGTCTTATGAATTCACTTAGTGCATCTGGCTTTATGTGGATACTGGGAAACTGAACCCCAGCCATCAGGCTTTCAGGCTTTACAATCAAGTGCCTTTAACCACTAAGCAATCTTTTTAGCTGCTGTCTTATGAATTCAAAGAATGAAATCCAGAGGATAAAGTTCAGGAAAAGTTTATTGTAGCTTAGAGCTTAAAGTAGGGAGAGAGCTGTAAGAGAAGGGAAGCTTAAGGGAAGGAAGACATAGTTCTTGCCCAAGGAGGCAAGAGGGGGTTTCAGACACCCAGAATTTAAGAGATGAAGGAAGGAAGGAAGGAAGGAAGGAAGGAAGGAAGGAAGGAAGGAAGGAAGGAAGGAAGAGCTCTTGCTCTTCCATGGCTAGGATTTCACAAGCATAGGAAATGATTTTGTCTTTTTGTTAGAGATTTGTGGTCTTTCTTTCTCTCTCTCTCTCTTTCTTTCTTTCTCTCTCTCTCCCTTCCTTCCTTCCTCCCTCCCTCCCCTCTCTCTCTTTCTTTCTTTCTTTCTTTCTTTCTTTCTTTCTTTCTTTCTTTCTTTCTTTCTTTCTTTCGAGGTTCCTCTCTTAATCTATAATATTACTTCATGTAGTATAATAATATTATGCTAATTTTGCTAATCAAGAAAATGAGATTATTATGTACAGGCTGACATAGGATCTCAGGGCAGAAAAGGAAGAGGATTGAGATTGTGATTTTTTTTAAATTAAAAAAATATTATTTATTTTTGGAGAGAGACAGAGAGAGAGAGACAGACAGAGAGGGAGAGGGAGACAGATAGAAGATGGGCGCGCCAGCAGTCTCTCAGCGGCTGTGAACGAAATCCAGATGTGTGCGCCCCCTTGTGGGCAAGTGCGGCATTGCGCTCTTGCGTCACTTTGCATCTGGCTAAACGTGGGACCTGGAGATTGGAACCGCTGGAGATTGGAACCAGTGTTCTTAGGCTTAGCAGGCAGGCGCCTTAACCGCTAAGCCATCTCTCCAGCCTGAGATTGTGATTTTTTTAAAAAAATATTTTATTTATTTGAGAGAGAGAGATACAGAAATAGGCACGTAGAGAGAGAGAGAGAGAGAATAGGCACGCCAGGGCCTCCAGCCACTGCAAACGAACTCCAGATGCATGCGCCCTCTTGTCCATCTGGCTTACGTGGGTCCTGGAGAATCGAGCCTTGAACCCGGGTCCTTAGGCTTCACAGGCAAGCGCTTAACTGCTAAGCCATCTCTCCAGCCCGAGATTGTGATTTTTTAAAAAAATATTTTATTTATGTATTTATTTGTTTATTTGATAGAGAGAAAGAAAGAGGGGGAATGGGTGCACCAGGGCCTCCAGCCACTGCAAATGAACTCCAGAGGCATGCGCCACCTTGTGCATCTGGCTTACATGGGTCCTGGGGAATTGAATCTGGGTCCTTTGGCTTTGCAGGCAAGCACCATAACTACTAAGCCATCTCTCCAGCCCAAGATTATGATTTTTTTTGTATTGTTCCCCCTCCTTCCCTCCCTCCCTCCCTCCCTCCCTCCCTCCCTCCCTCCCTCCCTCCTTTCTTTCTTTCTTTCTTTCTTTCTTTCTTTTTGTGTTTTTTTTTTTTTTTTTAAGGTAGGGTCTCACTGTAGCCCAGGCTGACCTGGAATTCACTCTGTAGTCTCAGGGTGGCCTTGAACTCACAGCGATCCTCTTACCTCTGCCTCCCGAGTACTGGGATTAAAGGCATGCGCCACCATGCCCGGCTGTATTGTTATTTCCTTTTCTGTTTTGTAAAACCAGACCAGAGAGAAGTCAAAGATACTGGTCTAAGGTGATCTTGTTAAAAATTTGCATATTCAGAAAAGCCAAGCATAGTGGCCAAAGTCTGTCAGGAGGCTCAGAGAGGAGACACTGTGAGTCCCAGACCAGTCTAGAATGCAGTGTTTCAGATGGCTCAGTGATTAAAGGTGCTTGCTTGCTAAGCCTGTCAGCTTGGGTTTGGCCTGAGTTCAAATCCTCAGTACTGACATAAAAACCAGATGCACAAAGCAGCACATGCACTGGGAGTGCATTTGCAGTGGCAGGAGGCCCTGACGTACCCATCATCTCTTTCTCTAAAACACACACACACACGTGAGTGAGTGAGTGAGTGAGTGAATGAGTGAATGAATAGAGGTGCCAGGAACTGGGGCCATGCAGCTTTTGAGAAGGCTCTGCAAGGCTGAAGACTGGACTGTACTTCTCCATCCCACCCTGCTAGGATCTCAGGGAGGGAGAGGAACAGAGTCCTGACCAGGTGATGCCTCACTGCTCCAAGAGTCCAACGAGGGGACCTACGAAGTTAGGGGCTCCTGTGAGCAGCAAAGTCTGGTAACCTCTGTTGGGAGCTGGGTGAGCCGCACACTTCCCCAGGTGCTCCTGAGCCTAGCCGAGGAAGTCCAGAGCCCCAGGGAGGAGGGCGGGCAGTACCTTCTGGTGTTCTAGCATGCAGGGGCGGCTGCAGTGAACACAATTGCATTGAATACAGCAAAAAAGTTAAAAGGGTGGATTTTGAATGTTCTCATCACACACACACACACACACACACACACACACACACACACACACACACACGCTGACTACTTAAGGTGATGGATATCCTAATTATCCCAGTTTGATCACTACACAAGGTATACATGAAAGCAAAATATCACATTGTACCCTATAAATATGTAAATCACTATGTGTCAATCAAAAATATAATTAAGGGCTGGAGAGATGCCTTAGTGGTTAAGGCGCTTGCCTGTGAAGCCTAAGGACAGGTTCGATTCCCCAGGACCCACACAAGCCAGATGTACAACGTGGCGCATGTGTCTGGAGTTCACTGGCAGTGGCTAGAGACTGCTGCATTCTCCCTCTTTCTCTCTCTCTCCCTCTTTCTCTCAAAAATCAACAAATAAAAATTAAAAAAAATAATTAAAAAGTGGGGAAAATAAGAGGTTAAGAAAGGCTAAAATAAAAGAGAATAAAAAAAGAGAGAGAGAGAGACTGAAGGGAAAGACGACATGATGGGGAATGTTGGGGGAAAGGGGAGCAGATCATTTTGCTTAGGTTCCTGGAACCTAGCAGTCTAATGACAGCAGCCAACCAGCAGTTTGTAATTTTCCATGTGAAAGAGCATACAGATGGGATGGGATACTCACAAGAAGCCCATGCCCACTCCCCCAGCATCAGCATATGCCATGAAAACCTGGATCTGGACCGTCTGAGAGGTGTCAACCATGCACAGCTAGTTAAAGGACCCGTGCCCTGGCAGCTCTCCTTCTACCCTCAAAGTCAGTGTGGTGTCTAAAGACAGAAGGGAGTGGGGTGGTGGGGTGTCTATAAGCCGAACCTTTCTCTCGCTTTCTTCTCCAGGGCACAGTTCTGACTGAAGGGACAGGCCAAGTGGACTACAAAATTAACTAACCCAGAACCAGAACTGTATCCCAGAATATTCATATACCTCAAGTTAGCAACTGAGAGCTAAAATGAGCTGGAGAGCCGGGTGTAGTGACACACGCCTTTAATCCCAGAACTGGGGAGGCAGAGGTAGGAGGATTGCTGTGAATTCAAGCCTAGCCTGAGATGACATAATGAATTCCAGGTCAGCCTAGGCTAGAATGAGACCCTACCTTGAAAAACAAAACAACACAAAAAACAAACAAACAAAACATGAACTGGAGAGAACGGGGGTTAAAATGTGGCAACGTTGTGCCCTGGGCACTTGGAGGTACCATGGAGGTGTGGGGACTCTGAGCTCCAGAGGTAACATGTATAACGTCAGCCAAGGTGCATCATTTTGACTCTAAGATGCCATGAATGATAGGTTATGCTATCAAGTTAATAACAGCTTTCAAAAACGCTCACTGAATGAACCATTTCAGTAAAGCTCAAACAAAAGCTGCTCTCAGAGGTATTAAAAGGGGGATTTTAAAATAATGACAAAAATGTCATAAAATAACAGATCATAAAAATGATCTCAAAACTGGAGAACCAACAGGTGTCTTTAGCGAGTTCTGCCTTGAAGGTGGTCCCAATCCTGCAGGGAGACCAAACTTGCTCTGGAGCCTGAAGTAGGGTAAAGAAAGGACTGCCTGTGAGCTGTAGAAGGGGGATGCCTCGGGGCCAGTTTCTAGGGAATTAGATCCATAGAAAAGTTGGAATGCTTTCTCCTCCTTCAGCATCAAAGGGACCAGGGACCTCCGTGGCCCACAGGGACAAGAGGGCCCCTACCTGCTGTTGAAGGGATTGTCTCCAGGAATGATGTGGGTACTGTCCTTGCCCGCCAAGAGCTTGATGCGGTCGTAGAAGGACTTCACTGCGGGCCAGTCCGTCTGGCCTTGCTGAATGATGTCTAAGGGGTCCCGGGACCCCCGGCAGAGCAGGCTGTTCTGACAGGCTGACTGCAGGCAGCAGTCAGGGTCCAGACAATCCACCAGGCCATCTGGAAGGGCAGAAGCAGAGCCAAGGTCAGCACACTGCATGGCACGGAGCCACTTGGAGACATTTGTCACCATCCAACTTTCCCAAGGGCCTTGGCTAGCCAGCCTAGTATAACTGCAACCCACACTCATAGACAAGAAAAGACTGGAAAGAAACAGTTGGAAATGTTAACAGTGGTTTTCTCTATACAGTAGCAAAGTGTGGTTTTCTTCGTTTTCTTTATTACATTTTTCTGAAGTTTTTTTTTCTTTATTTTTACTACCATGAGCAGGTATGAATGGAATTACTGGGGAAAAAAATTCAAAATCTTGCTTTTAAAATATTTTATTTATTTATTTATTTGACAGAGAAAGAGGGGGAGAGAATGACTGCACCAGGGCCTCCAGCCACTGCAAAAGAACTCCAGATGTGTGTGCCCCCTTGTGCATCTGGCTAACGTGGGTCCTGGGGAGTCGAACCTGGGTCCTTTGGCTTTGCAGGCAAATGCCTTAACTGCTAAGCCATCCCTCCAACCCCCTTGATTTTAAATAGCACTGCACAAAAATTACCCAAGAGGTGATTCCCAAGGGCCTGTGTTGGGGGTGTACAAGTAACCAATTTGTGGAATTCCTTAGATCTTTCTTCTAGTTGTAAAGCATTCCAGCTTTGCTCCTTAAGCCAGGGAGGGAACTGTTAACCAACTGGAAACCCAGATGCTATTAATCTTCAAGGAAATGTGGAGAAATAGCACTGGTGAGGGAACCAGGAAACAGATCCAGCCTTTCAGCCAGTCGCTTCTGTTCAGTCGTCTATGCTTACAGGACTTTGAACACTCTAATTGACCTAGCTTCCCATCCCTTCACCCCTTTTCCTGGGCTCTCCCCATCCAAAGGTGTGTACCATTGTACACATCTCACAGTGCTGCCTGCCTGCTGGAAACCAGTGAGCACAGAATCATGATGTCTGTCTTTAAGGAACTGACACTGCAGTGGGAGACACAACAGGATGACTCGTCAGGGACTAGTTGAGGGTGGCCTTGTGGTGACACCCCTGGCCGGGTTAGCATTAAACACTGTGTGCCCTCTCCTATTCCTATGCTGAAGGTCTAAAACCTCCATGTGATGGTATTAGAAGGGGGCCTTGGGAGGGAACTCAGCCATGAAAGCTCTCATGAGTGGGGGTTAGTGTCCTTGGAACAGAGACCCTACAGAGCTCCCCAGCCCTCTTTCAGTCCTATGTGGACACATGAGCGGCAATCAGGCCCTCAGAAGACAAGTCCCTCAGTGCATTGATCTCGGCCTTCTGGGCCTCCACCATGAGAAGCAGATGTGTGCTGTGTAAGTCTCCCAGTTGTGATTTTTTTTTTGCCATAGCAGCACAAACGGACCAGCCCTGTTGGGATCTCCAGTCTTGTATACACCCCATTCACCAGAGACTCTCAGAGAATAGTGATGCAGTAGAATCCCGTGGGGAAGAATCACAGGGCTACCCCAGGCCTCCCCAGGGACAGTGTCTAGTAGCAGGTTCTAGAATCTGCATGTTAATCATGCTTCTCAGGTGATTCCAATTTACAATAAAATTCAGAAACAATTATTGTTGATACCAACCCCCTTGTACTAGAAGTAACATGTCTGGACAGTGAGCTCAGTGGGGGGACACAGGGTTGAATCAGGTGTCCCCCAAAAACTCACGTGTTCTGAATGCTAGGTCCCCCAAATGGCAATTTGGGGATTGGAGCCTCCTGGAGGAGGCATGTTGTTGGTACCAGCTTCCCCTTGCCAGTGTTTGGTACAGTCTCCTGCTGCTCTTGTCCACCTGATGCTGGCCAGGAGGTGATGTCCAGACTCTGCTCATTGCCACATTTTCCCCTGACATCATGGAGCTTCCCCTTGAATCTGTCAGCCACAATAAACTCTTTTCTCCCACAAGCTGCTTTAGGTCTGGCGCTTTGTGCCAGCCATGAGAAGGTAACTACAAGGGACTTATGAATTTCTACATTCATGCCTCACAAAGCACTCAGCACAGAGCGGGGCAGTCCACAGATGTTTGCTGAATGAAGAAATGACTGTTTCCCATTCCTCACATGTCAAAGAGGGTTTGGGGCCAGAATGTTTAGGGGAGTGTTCGCTCCTTGGGATTTCCTATTAGAATGGACTTGCTGGCTAATTCTTGAGCATTCTGGGACTTGACTGAGTGCATGGGTGCATCACTTGAGAATAACTTTCTGGCTCCTCCTGGATTTGGTAGCAAGGCATTTTGGGGCTGGGGGAGGGGCATAACCCACATCCTAGAAATGTGCTCGCGAACCCTGAGTTACGCCATGACAAACAGTTGCACTTGAATGTTGAGTCAGAGGCCTTGGCTGTATGCTTTAAATTTACTACCATGTAACTTTTTGGCATTACCCTTTTCCTTTGGTTCCACTAATGAAACTGAAATATGTAATTTCGCCGAAGTTCCACTGCAATTTAGCAATTAACGTACAATTATTTTAATGCATTACTTTCTTTTTAGCAAACAAATAAATTAGGAGGTTGCATGTCTTGCCTGGCTTAAAATTACTAAAAGGAGCCTTTCATTTTGCACACCAGCCAATGTAGCTCCTAACACATTTAGATTTACAAAATTTCCTTGAAACACAGGCACAGAGGGTGAGCAGGCACGCACGCACACACACACACACACACACACACACACACACAACTTTAGAGACTTTTAAAATTTAGCTCCAAACAGCTCAGGTCAATGTGCTGGCTTAACAGGAGACTCCCCAGAGGCCAAGAAAGCCGAGGCCTCCAGAAATAGTGCTGGAGAATGAACTATGTCTCCATAGCAGGATGCTTGGGAAGCATGCATGTGAATGATCCATATTTCAATAGTTCAATCTGGATTTGAAGGCCATTGAAAAGATAAGGGAAAGAAGTGGGAAAAATAATCACGGAGAATTCTGTGTGGAACAACCCTTGCGTGGACTGCCTGCACTCGATAGAAGGAATCTCCACGGAATGCCTGCTTCAGATTTTAAAATAACCCGCAGAGATATACTGGCCTCCTCCCGCCATGCAGCAGCCACAGAAAGTTCTCAGGTGAGAAGAGGCTATAGATTTCTGTTAAGGTCCCCGGCCTCTTCTCATTTGGAGTCCCATCCATCTCTAGTGGCCTTACCCTCCTGCGGCTGGGAAAGTTTTCTTCCTCTTCTTGCCCATTTGCCACCCACTCCGTGTTACCAGTTTGGAGACCACTCTGGGCTCAAATAATACCTTGAGACAGTTTTCCTATTAAGTACCAAGCATTTTCCTCCCTGCCCCCTCCGGTCTGTCACTCTTTCTGGGCTTGCGACTACCTCCAATTTCCTCACTGTTTTGTTGGCTGTGGGCTTCTTATTCAAAGGCCCCTCTGGAAGGAGCTAACCAAAACACAGCAGCAATAGCAGATGACATATACTAAAAGAGAAGAGAGACATAACTGATTTCCTGCCCCCATATTTACATTTACCTGCTGCAGAGACACCGTTTTGCGGTTCCAGACGTTATTACGCCTGTAATGACCTCGTCACGCTGCGTGATCACTGGCTGCTGCCCCAAACACTTTCAGATGACACTGTGAACTTTAAATTGGTGGTCCAATCTCCCAGTGGCCTGTCAGTCATGAGAATCGCATCTTTATGCCAGCAAGCCCCTTGGATGGAGTCTGACATTGCAATCTTCAGTAAATTACCCTGTCACTGACAATCTTGCAGTTATCTCGCAAACAATCAAGCAGGCAATCAAACTGCTCTGAATTGCCAGTTCAAGACCAGAGGCCACCGATGTCTCCATTCAACAGCTGGGAAGGCGGCGGGCTCTTCATGACATCGGCTTATTTATTTATTTATTTATCCACCCATGTATTTGTTTGTCTGGTTGCTTCCCCCGCCCTGCTGGGAGGGTGGTGAGGGAGGTTTGCAGAAGCCTCCAGAGTCCTGATTCTAACTCAGCAACTGAGGCCTTCACAAGTAGGCCCATGGTGACCAACATGTCTGTCCCTATGTCCTCATCTCCTTCGCTCAGTAAAACATGGCTATAAAGAAGCATTCAGGTCTGGAGAGAGAGCTTAATGGTTAAGGCACTTGCTTGAAAAGCCAAAGGACCCAGGTTCAATTCTCCAGGTCCCAAATAAGCCAGATGTACAAGGTGGCTCATGCATCTGGAGTTCGTTTGCAGTGGCTGGAGGCCCTGATGTGCCCATTCTCTTTCTCTCTATCTACTACTCTCTCTCTCTCTCTGTGTGTCTTAAATAAATAAAAATTAAAAAACAAAAATGCTGGGCATGGCCAGGCATGGTTGTAGATACCTTAAAAAAAAAGCATCCAGGTGCTTTCTGTCCAAACGGAGGTGAAATCAGCGTCTTCTGTTTTGTACACATACACATTAGATGTTAACTGTACTGGGAATTTTAGGAAAATGTGGTCATGGAAGAAACGTTCTGGGAACAAGACCAGGGCATTTAAAAAAATTATTATGTTTTTAGGCAGGGTCTTATGTATACCAGGCTGTCTTCAAACTCACTATGTAGCTGAGGGTGACCTTGAACTCCTAATCTTACTGCTTATATTGCACAAATGCTGGGATTTGCAGTTACAGTGGAATACACTGGTAGAAGATGGAGGCAGGAGGCTCAGGAGTTCAAGGCCAGCCTGAAGTGCTGAGAAGTGACTGTGGTGTGTTCAGCACTGAGACATCTTTAGCACACCTTCTAGGCTCAGGGACCACTATAGAAGAGGTGGTGGAAAGAATGTAAGGGGAATGTAAGGAAGGGGAGAAGTGCTTTGCAGTTCTGTCTTCCAGACACAAAGTGGCCATGTGTGGTAGTTTGAATAGATGGCTCCCAATATATTCAGTGTTTTATAGATTGCATCTACAGCCACCTTGCTAGAGGCAGTGTCACGGGGTGGATCTTAAGGTGTGGTAGTGGGTTTAGGATTTCAATCTAAAGATATGCAAAGTGTGCCTAGTTGGAGTTCTGGAGGAATGCTGTGCTTTGTGGCTTTTGGCTTGTGGCTTGGCTCTCTTGCCTGGTCCTATGAAGACAGGCCAGCTTCTTCTGCCATTACGGAACTTCCCCTGGATCTGTAAGCTTCAATAAATATCCCTTCCTCCATAATTGTGCCTGGTCTGGAAGTTCATCTCAGTGAACCTGAAGCTGTCTGCTACACCATGGTATTATTCACAACCTTACGGTGGCTGATGCTACCTGCACAAGACCTGCATAAAAGGAAAGGGAAACATGCTGACATCAAAGTGGAGGAGAGACTTCTTGGCAAGAAGAAGGGATTCAGTCGAAGGAGGATTTGGGAGGAAAAAAGACAGGGTGGTGGGAGGGGATTATGATCACGGTTTATTGTCTAAATGTATAGAAGTTGTCAATAAGAAGCAAAAAGAAAGAAAAGCAGAGAATCTTTTATAATGTTCTAGTGATATGAACCAGAAATTAGGTTTATTGCTCAGTTGAATCTTTTGGACTAGAGTCAGAACTAGGTCTTTGGATTCATGTGGGTTTGGGATTGAAGTTTACCCTCCCTAGTTCTGGCTGTGTGAGCTTGGGAAGATAACAACAACCTTACTCCTCAGTTTCCTTGTCTTTAAAACTGATATCATAGTGCACATAGTATAGGATTATGTGTTAGAGAATAAATGAATTAATACATATGCCTCTGTATGAAATCCCTTTGTAATACAGTATGTGTTCAATAAAGTATAAGTATGATTATAAACCCAAACTCCCTGAAGCTCTTAAACTCATTCATTTTATAAAAACTAGACAGGAAAATAATTGGGATTAACATCTTTTATATTTAGAGTGATTCACTAAGGGCTCTGGACTAAGTAAGCTGTGGCAAGCATGCTAGATTAAAAACAGTGAGCTGCATTATGGAAGCTGTCAATAATAAGAAAGATTAAAAAACTAGTGAGCCGGGCATGGTGGCACATTTCTTTAATCCCAGCACATAGGAGCCTAAGGTAGGAGGATCACTGTCAGTTCAAGTCCAGCCTGGGGCTACAGAGTCAGTTCCTAGTCAGTCTGGCTTAGAGTGAGACCCTACCTCAAAAAAACACCCCACCCCCCCAAAAAACCAACTAAACAAAAAAAAAAATAGTGATGGGGTTGGGGAGATTGCTCAGTGGTTAAAAGTGCTTGCTTGCAAAGCCTGCTGGTCTAGGCTCGATTGCCCAGTACCCACAGAAAGCCAGATTCACAAAGTGGATCATGTGTCTGGAGTTCATTTGCAGTGGCAAGAGGCTCTGGCACACCCATACTCTCTCTCCTTGCAAATAAAGAAAAATATTCAAGAACAGTGACAGAAACACACAAACACACACGCGCGCGCACGCACACACACACACAGTGACTGGTTAATAATAATTTAATCATAATCATAGATGTCCTAGGTAAAGTAAGATTTTGATAGTTTTTAATTTAAATCTTCATGACAACCTTGCAAAAGCAGGATGACGTAACCTTGAAATTTCAGACTGTGTGACTGGCTTTGGATCTCAGATTAGCTACTGCCTCACTGGTCCCTTGGTCTTCACTTTCCCTCATGCAAAAAGATGGAAATGATGGTGACAATGCGAGGAAGTCCTGTTTGCATAATTGAATCCGTTAATTCTTGGCTTCCTGGGTCTGGTTTCTATATCTGTGCCTTCACCTAACCTCAGATAGAAAAATGCATCCAGGGATGCCAGGCATGGTGGCACATGCCTTTTACCCCAGCACTTGGGAGGCAGAGGTAGGAGGATTGCCATGAGCTCAAGGCTACCATAAGACTACATAGTGAATTCCAGGTCAGCCTGGGCTAGAGTGAGACCCTACCTTGAAAAACAAACAACAACAACAACAGTAACAAGAAAGCTCCTAACAAAGAACATGCAGCCAAGATTATGGGGATTATATCTGTATAGGGATTACATCTGTATGGGCATGTACAGATAATCTTCCTTGTCATTATTCCCTAAGCTATACAGCAAACCAACTATTTACATTGGATTAGGTATTATCAATTAGAGAGAGATGGTCAGGTGGATGTATGTAGGTCATATTTAAGGATTTTGGTATTGGGGGGTCCTGGAACGTCCTGTGGATAGCAAGGATGACTGCAGTATGTAAAAGCAACACCTATCACCCAAATCCCATCCTGTGGAGGAGGAAGACACTGGGGACTTGGAGGCTGTAAGCTTTCCAAGTGGCTAAGAAGCAGGAGGGCGTAGCCAATGAGAGAACTTTGGCCTTTGTCTCTTTCATTGTTGGAGAAGAGACACTGCCTCCCCAAAGGGAGTCTGAAGAAAGAGTACTAGGCCCATCACCTGGGGAGATATGAGTGTCTGTGAGGCTTAATTACTTCTTAATTACTGTCTACTACTCCAGCTAGGCGAGAATTTGACTGCTTGACTCGAGCAGTCACCTGGTAGCTCACTCCTGACAGTGAGGACCCTACTATTTACCTGTGAGATGATTCAAACTATTGGCAATGAGGTGGCACCTACCTTCTCAGCTGGCTGTAGGCTTGTGCCAGCCATTTCCAGCTTCTATCTACTTTGCTCTGTTAGATTTTTAAAAAAATATTTAATTAATTTATTTGAGAGAGTTAAGGGAGAGAGAGAGAGAAAGAATGGGCACACCAGGGCCTTCAGCCACTGCAAATGAACTCCAGACACATGCACCCCCTTGTGCATCTGGCTTATGTGGGTCCTGGAGATTTGAACTGGGATCCTTTGGCTTTGCAGGAAAATGCCTTAACTGCCAAACCATTTCTCCAGCCTGATTTTTTCTTTTTAAAGGCGCTCTGGCATGGTGGTGAGATTTAAGCTCAAACCCTGAACTGAATGCTTCCTAGTAAAGCTCATGCTCCAGGTGGTGGGGGAGGCTTCGTGTACCTGAGGAAGCTGTAAAGCCATCATAGAAAACAGCTGAGTATTTCAGAGTTGGTTGAACTGTGTGTATCCTTTTGCCTGCAGAGTTCTGCCTAGTCTTTGAGTGATGCCTTATACAGCTAAGGGCTCCAGGAATGTGGTAGCAAACCCAGAAAGGTCTTCCAGCTGCTATATGAGGTCGGCTAATGAGAGAGAGAAAAAAGGGAAGAGGTATCTATCCAGTGGGGGCAAGAAGGAAGTTGGTGCTTTCTGTGCTTTGTGATGGAAGTAAAAGAAGAGGAGTGGTGGGGGTCTGGGGATGTAACATAATGAGCTTGACAGAGGCCAAGGCTCCTGTGGAATGAAAAAGGACAGAACAGCGGTGGGATGGATTTTGCCATGGAAGTTAGCTTGTAACTTTACTAGTAAGCATTCTACCTTGTAACTGAGCTCTGGCAGAGTCCATCTAGGGTATGTGGGACCTCTGACAGATTTTTGGCTGTCTGTATAAGCAACGTGAGTCATCCCCTATTATAAGTCCGTGTCATGCTGGCCATCCAATCTCTCATGTGAAACTGCAAAGCAGATAGTGTCTAACCAATGGAGGACGTCTGCTGCCTTCTGCGGTCGGGTTTGTTCTTCGGTCTTCACATACACCACAGCTGTACATCAGACACTTAGAAACTGCTGAGTGACGCTTAACGACTCCTCACTGGTGCCATGAGGTAAAGTAGGACAATGGTCTTCATTTTGTAGCTCTCTTCTTTAGGCAACTTATTGTCAGCGTTGGGGGTCCAAGACCCCCTCAAAGTGTACCTAACACTACGGTCATCTTGGATTCTAGGAACAAGAGTGATTGAGGATCAGTTTTATTGCAAGGGATCAAAACTACATCCATACCTTCAAGAACTGACAGACCACGCCTCAAAGGAGGGCAAGTCTGGTGGTGAGTCTGCAAGCTTCTCTTCATGTGATGATAGTGGAAATGGCCGCTTTGAATCGCCTTGCAGAGGCAGAATGGAGACCGAGATTGCCCATAAGATCACATAATTATGTATATATCCTATTCCTGCCCCCACTTATTCCTCTACTCAAGCCTAAGGCTTATTTTAGTGCCACAAAGATAGACGTAGACTCACCGAATGCCTTCATCTGTCCTTCCCAATGTACCACATTGACTAAGTCTCCTTTCTGTCATTTGCCATGAATTGTCTCCTTGCTCTGCCTCCTCTTCCTCCTCCTCTTCTTCTTTTGAGGTACTCACTCTAGCTCAGGCTGACCTGGAATTGACTATGTAGTCTCAGGCTGTCCTTGAACTCATAGTGATCCTCCTACCTCTGCCTCCTGAGTGCTGGGATTAAAGGCATGTGCCACCATGCCCAGCTTTCCTTATTTCTTATATTGGGATTTTGAGCCTGGGCTAGTTAGGAACTAGGGAACTGGGGCTTTTACCTCCAAACTTCAATAAAAGTTGCAAATCCCCAAATCACTCTGGGCATCTGGTTGACCCCACACGCATAGGGATAGGGTAAGGAATGGTAGACAGCTAAAAGATACCCTGATAGGGTGAAACAGGATGCTTGTGGGGTACTCCTTCTAGTTAACATGCTGACTCTGGCCAGTCCTTGCCACTGGGGGAGATTGAGAAACTCAGGGAAGTCACCCTGAAGCTCAGGGTCCACAAAGACATAGTGCTTGGTCCCCATTCAACTTATTTATGGTGGCACTAGCTTTTGACCCTGTTAGAAAAAAAAAGGCAAATGCACATGGACTCCAGCAACTGAATGTTCTGTTTTAAAAACTGGGTTTAGGGCTGGAGAGACGGCTTAGTGGTTAAGGCGCTTGCCTGCTAAGCCCAAGGACCCATGTTTGACTCTCCAGCTCTCACATAAGCCAGACACACAAGGTGACGCAAGTGTGCAAGGTCACACATGAGTACAAGGTGGCACATGTGTCTGGAGTTCAACTGCACAATGGCTGGAGGCCCTGGCATGCCAATTCTCTCTCTCTTGCTGTCTCATTAAAAAAATTATATATATATAAAAGAACTTTAAAAAGCAGGTTTATGGCTCACTGGCTCTGTAACCTTGGGCAAGTGAGTGAACTCTCATGACTCAGTTTTGCAATCTATAGAATGGACTTCCCCACGGTGCTTGGAGATAGTACAGGACTGTGCGTGCATAGGAAACGAGATGGTGTCCCCGGCATTGAGGACAGGCACGGGGAGCTCCATGAGTGACCTCTCTCAACGATGTTTTCTGCTCTCCACCAGAGAAGGGCACTGTGCCATTTGCATTTTACCCTACGCCCGCTGACAAGTTGGAAGTGAGGGATAATTGAAAGTATTCTGGCTTGATGTAACTAAGAAGTGAAAGGCGCAGGCAAGGCTGACTTGATTTAACCTGGCAATATGAGATTAGTTCTTCATTGCCTCTGTTAGGTCTCTTCGTATTGCCAACCTCTGAAAGCAATAGATTGGCTGACGGGGTGCTCATTTGGAAGATTTCACCTGCCATTAATTCCCGGGCTGCCTGATGGACCGTTGTTCCTCCGGCATCCTGCTCTCCCCCAAGGAGCATGGCCATTCTGACACAGCGCAAGGAGAGCTGGGCTTTCACTCCTAGGAGGCCTCTTGGAAGCTTTCCACTTGCTTTGTGACAATTCTTCGTGTCAGCATGAGTTCCAGGGTCAGAGATCCTTGCCCCAAAGCACCTTCAGCTTTTTTTTTTTTTTTTTAATGATTTAGAAATGGAAGATGAGTCAGGCTTGAACAGAAACCTGGCAGAGTGTGTGAGGGGCTCCCACTGCAGGCCTCTTTGCTAACTGTTTTCAGGGAGGGATGCGGGGAAGACAGCAAAGTCAGCTTAGGAGACCCTAGTCTCTGTTACTGAAGGCAGGGGTGGGGTCCAGGTAGGGCCTCTCTAACAAGATTAGATGTATCTAGAAGCCAGAGGGAATTTTTTTTTTCTGCCCCATCTGTGGTACTCCTCTAGCTTATTTATTTATTTTGGTAACACTTCTTTAACAAAAGGACCGGAGACAAAACATGAATACCATCCACAAAACCTTTTACACCAATACTTCTTTTTTTAAAAATTTTGTTTATTTCTTTATTTATTTGAGAGCGACATACAGAGAGAGAAAGAGGCAGATAGATATAGAATGGGTGTGCCAGGGCCTCCCGCCACTGCAAACAAACTCCAGATGCATGCGCCCCCTTGTAAATGTGGCTTATGTGGGTCCTGGGGAGGTGAACCTGAACCAGGGTCCTTAGGCTTCACAGGCAAGTGCTTAACCACTAAGCCATCTCTCCAGGCCCTATACCAATGCTTCTTAAATTCCAGTCAGCATTGGAATTAATCCGGGATCTTGCCAAAATGTTGAGTTTAGAGTTTATCCCCAGTGGTTGTGGGTGGGGTTGAGGAGCCTGCAGTGCCTATGAGCTTCTGATGATTGGACCCGCCTTGTTCAAAGTGGGTTCCCTGTTACCAACCCCTAAACCCTACTGAGGTATGAAGATGGAGACTGGGAATCTGCATTTTAAAGAAGAATCCTGTATAATTCTTTTGGTCATCAAAACTCCAGAACTTCTGCCCCGAATCACTGCACTCATTATAAGCACTGGACTGTGGCTTTTTCAGTATCCAGAGCAGAGCATGTGGCACTGAGGGACGTGAGAGCTTTTCCAAACCGGGTATCCTGCAGGATGTTATCAGGGGTTCCCTGAAACCCAGAAATGGACGATCTGTGTTCAGATAATGATTTGGGAGAAAACAGTTTAGCCACGTGTACCTGATTTCTTGCCAGCAGGACTTCTCCGAGCCTTCAGTTATACATACACACTGTAACGCTTTAACACTGTGATGCAGTACTTCCCGACCAATGATCCCTTTTGGCTCCGAGCATGTCTCTGCAATTACATTCAGAGCCATACCCCTTGGGAAACTCTTGAAGAGAGCATTCAGAAGCATTCTTTTGTCCTTGGAGGACCAGCCAAACCTCTGTGTCCTCCATAGTCACAAGTGGCAGCTGTATCCTTGCTTGACTTTGCCCTGGATGTTAGCTGTCAGTGACCGGGTCCACGGCAGGCCATATCATCATACAAGCACAACAGTTCAGTGCTCCTGTTGCCCCAGGGCCACAGCACCTTGTGCTCGGTGGCAGCCTCCTGGGGTCAGGAGGATGACCAAGTGTTAAAGAAAGCATGTCTCCTGAGAGCTCATCATCCGGTACTCACGAAGAACCTCCGAGGAGATGAACCACCCCTCGCATTTTAGCCAAGGCCCCGGGCAACCACAGAAGTGGGGAGATGAGCAAGAATGCTGCTTCCCTGGTGAGTCTGACAATTGGGGCCAGGGTGAAGGAGACTGATGCCGAGGATACTCAACACCTACCAAAGCAGAGATCCAGAGACTCCTAAGAGCTCATCACTGAAGTAGACTTAAAACTCATCCACCACAGCTCAAAATTTTGCGGAAGAGGGGGCAGAAAGATTCTAAGAGCCACAGGTTGAGACATCATGCCCAGAGGCATTGCCTCCCCCAACCCCAAATAACTGACTGCTGCTCCCACAAAGCATAAACCACAACTCCATGGGGAATACCTGCAACCCCCGCCCCCAGGAGGGTCCCCAGAGGAATGGGGGCAGGAGGAGGGAAAAGAGGGTATCAGCACATGATGCATCCATATAAAGTATGTTCTTAATAGAAAACAAACAAACAAACAAACAAACAAACAAACAAACAAACAAAGAGCCTCCAAGGTACCAGACACTTTACATTTATCTCAAACCACGGGGATCCCAGTCACTAGTGGATGTGGAACAGGAAACCTGGAGAGAGATTAAATGACTTTACCCAAGACCACACCACTTTTGAGTGGCATGGTGGGATTTGAACCCTGCTTGTTGTTCTTTGAAGTCAAGTCCTACGTGTGGCTGTTGTGTGCGGCTGTCTGTCCTCCGTGTAAAACATCTCAAGTGCCCTCCATTGAGACACATGGTTTGTGCCTGAACCCAGGGCAGGATGGGGCAGATAGAAGACTACATTAGCAACTTGAATACACACAGCAGGGAGACTTACTTTTTTGGAACACCCTCCATTCCAGCACCTCACTTTACCAGGCTTATATTCTGACTTAGTGGGTACCCCCAACAGCCCTTCAAGCTCCTTTACTTTCCTACCTTGCGCCCATGTGTCCTTAAGCCACCTACCATCTGGGTATGTTTTCAGGAACCCTGTGGCTGGGTTCCATGGTCTCCATTTTACAGATGGAGAAACTGATGCCCGGGGAGCATGAGGATCCTGCCCAAGGCACAAAATTTGTAAGTGATGAAGGAAGAACACCTCTTAGCCTTCACTCCCAACTCTTCATAGAGGCTGCATGGAGTCACAGCCATGTCAGGCACCTACCCTCTGAATGCCACAGGATTTAGGGGAGCAAAGTTGAAGTTTCAGAAAGCAGAAAAACTGGTTGATCTGTTGCCTCCCTTCCTCCTTCTCTTCCTTTTTCCCTTCCTTCCTTTGCCTGGCTGATCCTCCTCAACTCAAAAGCAGCCTCTGGAGAATGACTTCATTTGACCCATAGGTATTTACTACGGGCAGCTCCACAGGCCTCTCCCGCAGACTCACCTTTACTGGCCCGTAGCTATGTTTGTGGTACCTGGGGACTTCCTGCCTGCCTGCTGCTGTCTCCCCTTGACTGTTACAAAAACCACTGGCTAGAGAGAGCAGGGCCTCCGGTCCTGGCCTTCGATCTTCCCAGTGCTCACTCTCTGCCTGTGGTGCCTGGCCTCTCACAGCCACCCTCCTCCTCATCAGCTTGTGGTTCTTGAGCCCACTGACAGGTCAGACAGGCGTCCAAGCAATGCAGGCCCGGCAGGAGGTGGCAGCCTGGTGGGGTGCCAGACAGTGACCTGCTGGGCTCTGCAGAAAGAAAAGGGGCTGTCACTATCAACACCGGGAGCAACAAGCCGGAACAGTTCCTTTCTGCCTCAGGGGAGACCTTCAGGGAGGGGTCAGGATGGAGCCCAGAGCTCAAAGACTGTTGGGCATGATACTTTTCTTTTTGTGACAGAAAACACACTCCAGACTGCAGGCTGGGAGTGGGGACCAGACTCAGCTCTCACACAAGCTCTGGGCTCCATTGGGGAGGTCGGAAGTACTAATTCCTAAACTGTCTTGCTACTAAACATGGTCATGGTTGTGCTTCTGACATTGGACATCCAGTCATCTAATCCTCATGTCTCCTTTGTGGGGTGGGTGTTAGGAGCCCGTGTTGTACTGTCAATTGTGACAGTACACAGGTGACACAGGTCCAACATACTGTGGACATGGACCTAGACACCAGAGGGCAAAATAGATGATAAAGAGGAAACATGCGTACTAGACTTTGGGGGAATGAGTGTGCAACATACTGGTCAGAACACATCGGCTGTGTGGCTTTGGGATACTGGCTTTACTTCTCTGAGCCCCACTTTCCTCACCCGTGGAATGATACCACCATCATACCAGCTTCACAGGTCTGTCATGAAAGATAAAACCTTCCACAAAAGCATTTATGGAAGGCGATCACTTGTTAATACCCACTTTACAGAGAGAGGAAGCAGCAGTCCAAGGGAGGCTGTCTTCCCTGGCTAGGGCTGGTGAGAGGCGGGACCGAGGGACACACACAGGCAGGCCCAGCCACAGCTTTGCGGCTCTTCCCCACGCCACCACTCCTTGCCTACCAAGATCTCCCCTACAAACTCAAGTGTTTTCTATGCTTGGTTCCCAGTTGATGGCAATATGAGAGGAGGTGGAGTCGTGCTGGAGGAGGCATGTTGTTGGCGGCAGGCTTAGGGGTGTTATAGCCAACCTCCATCCTCAACACCTCTCCCTTCCTTCCTGTCTTAAAGGCTTATTCCTCTGGGGAATATTATTATTATTATTATTATTATTATTATTATTATTATTTTGGTCATAGTGACAAAGAAACTTAGAAAATAACGTGTGGAAGAAGCACTTATTTTGACTCTTGTTTCAAACCACAATTTTCCTTGCTCCTTTGCTATGTGCCTGTAGTGAGGAGGAGGGTGTGGCAGAGCAAAGTTGCTCACCTCATGGTGGCCAAGAAGAGAGGAGACAGGATGGAGCTGGGAACATGATATAGTCTTTAAGAACCTAGATGATGGGCTGGGGAGATGGCTTAGTGGTTAAGGGGTTTGCCTGCAAAGCCAAAGGACCCCAGTTCAATTCCCCAGGATACACGTAAACCAGATGCACAAGGTGACACATGCATCTAGAGTTCGTTTGCAGCAGCTGGAGGTGCTGGTGTGCCCATTCTCTCTCTCTCTGTTTGCCTCTCTCTCAAATAATTTTTTTTTTTTTTTTTTAAAAAGAACATAGACGGGCTGGGGAGATGGCTGAGTGGTTAAAAGCGCTTGCTTGCAAAGCTGCTGGCCCAGGTTTGATTCCCCAGTACCCATGAAAAGCCAGATGCACAGTGTGGTACATACATCTGGAGTTGGTTTTCAGGGGCAAGAGACCCTGGTGAGTTCATTCTATTTCTTGCAAATAAAATTAAAAATTAAAAAAAGTATGAATGACTTTCTTTCTAATTACGCTCTACTTCTGGAAGCTTCCACCACCTCCCAATAATGACATTATACTTGAACCCTTCAGCGGATTAACCCGTTGATGAAGACAGAGCCCTCGTGGTATGACCACCTCTCAAGGATTGGCTTCACCAGTCGGGGATCACAACTTCCACACCTGTGGTGGACTGTTGTAGTCACTTTCTTGTTGCTGGGACAAAGTGCCTGATCAAAAGCAGCTGAAGGGAGGAAAGGATTTAGATTGGCTTCTAGTCTCAAGGGGAAGTTTCATGATGGCAGGTGAAGCATGGCATGAACAGAGGCTGGACCTCACCCCTGCCACAACAGGTGACAACAGCAGCAGGAGAATGAACTATGGCAAAGGGGGACTGGCTATAACACCCTTAAATCTACCCTTAATAAAATGCCTCCTCTAGGGCTGGAGAGATGGCTTAGCGGTTAAGGTGCCTGCCTGCGAAGCCTAAGAATGCTTGTTCAAATCTCCAAGTGGGTGCACGCATCTGGAGTTCGTTCACAGTGCCTGTAAAGGCCCTGGCACGCCCATTCTCTCTCTGCCTCTTCCTCTCTCTCTGTCTTGCTCTGTCTCTCTCAAATTAAAAAAATGCCTCCTCTAGCAAGTCTCTACTTCCCAAATTGCCATCAGCTGAGAAGTAAGCAGTCAAAAAAACACGTGCGTTTATTGGGGACATCTGATTCAAACCATCAGGAGGAGGTTTCATATACAAATTGTAACTACCACAGCACGGGGCTCCAGCCCCTTAGGAAGTCCTTACATCATTGGGCAGAGCTATAAAGAATAGTACAGCCATGTGTTCTTATCTTAGTGAGAAGAAATAATGCATCTTGCATCCCTTTCTTTCTTTCTTTCTTTCTTTCTTTCTTTCTTTCTTTCTTTCTTTCTTTCTTTCTTTTTCTTTCTTTCTTTTTTGGGGTGGGGGTTTGAGGTAGGGTTTCACTCTAGTCCAGACTGACCTGGAATTCACTATGTAGATTCAGGCTAGCCTTGAACTCACAGTGATTCGCCTACCTCTGCCTCCCAAGTGCTGCGATTAAAGGCTTGCGCCACCACGCCCGGCTTGGTTCTTTATTAGTAAAGTGGTTTCAGTGACATATAGTGACCCAGGCATCACTGATACATGGTTACTATTTTTAATCCTAATATAAAATGTAACCATCCCTAAATAATCTACTAAATAAAAGGGACTTGTTTTCTATTCTAAATGCTTCTCACAGAGCTGTGACTTCATCAGCTTATGCAACAGAGTTGACCCCAACAGATGAGTACTTGTGAACATGGACCAGAGTCCAAAGGCGGAAGCAGATCATAAGGGAAGGGATGTGTCCTTGACTTTGAGGGTGCTAGAGTGCTTTCAAGACATGGAATGAAGTCAGGCAGACAAGTGGAGGCTGCTGGAGGAGAGGGAAACCAAGGAGGGCTTCCAGGAAGAAATAGCATTTAGGTAGAAACCTAAATGAGGACAAAAGTCTTGGCAACACCTGGGGGACAATCTTTTGGGGCACCCACAACAGGATTCACAAAAGCCCTGGGTGGGAATGTATTTGAGAGTCGTAGGATCAAGAAAGCTGGTGTGTTACAGGAGATAGGCAGTTTCCTTGGCTAGGCAGACAAGGCAAAAGAGCCCTTGGTAGGTGAGTATATTCTAACCCAAGATGGAGAAGAGGGTGACCCCAGTTTCCTCCTTCTTTCTGTCCTAAATGAATTTTCCTATCAGTGGTATCAGTGGGCTGGCTTGGTAGGCTTTCTGGGACCTGCACAATACTAGATGCATTATGGACCAACCAGCGCCTTGTCTTCACTTTTATTTAAGATGACCGATCATGGACTCTGGATGGGTGGGTTTCCCCCATTGAATAAAAGTCCAGCTCCCACTGGGACTGGTGGATTTCCAGCTCTGGAATCCTGCCCTCCCAGGAGTCTGTTCATTCTGCTTTCTTTTCCTCTTACTTTGAAATAAACTTTATTCTTTTTCAAGGTAGGGTCTTGCTCCAGCCCAGGCTGACCTGGAATTCACTCTGTATTCTCAGGGTGGCCTCAAACTCACGGTGATCCTCCTACCCCTGCCTCCCAAGTGCTGGGATGAAAGTCATGTGCCACCATGCCTGGCTAATTGTATTCTTTTCAACAAACAAAAAACAAAATCCAAACAAACAAATAAACAAAAAAGAAAAGAAAAGAAAGGTAAGGGCAGAAGGAAGGAAGGGAAGGAGATCAGAGGAGAAGCTGTGGGAGAGAGATGTGGCATTGTGGGAAGGTCTGAATAGGGTATGATATAATCTGACTGTTAAATAGATTTCTTCTGATTGCTCTGAGTGGATTGGGTCAGAGGCTGAAGGACCGGCCACCAACCCAGTGAAGTTGGTGGCATGACTTGGGTGGAGGTGGAAAGGTACCATTAAACCATGGCTTTAATGATTAGCAGCAGAGGATGGAGGGACCCAGCCAGGGATCAGTCAAACATCTGTGTGGCAATGCGCAGACGGTTGGTACGTCAGAGAGTAACTCCACAGAGTGTGGGAACTGGGGAATGGTGATGTTACAGCTGCTTATCAGAGAGCCGGGACTTTGGGTGACAGGCCTCTGGTAGGCTGGCTAGCATTTTCTCCCTAGATGTGCCCCGGCTGAGTGTGTTTGCTGAGAGAACACAGCTCAAACACAAGCAGGGACAGCTCCCATGAGCGGCTACAGCTTCCCTTCTCTGTGTCTGTGTCTGTGTGGATTCCCCTCTTCTCCTGACCCCTTTGGACCTTCAGACAAACGTGACCCGTCACAATGAACGAGACACTAGGAAGCAGAGAACCGGGCTCCAAGCTCAGCTCTTCCACTGCAACTTGCATCCTCTCACTGTCTTTGTTGGGTGGAGGACATGCTCTGAATGTTGGCATTGTATCCGAGGATGTTTGTAAGCCTGTGCAAACCAAGCAGGACATGTGAGTGAGCCACTGGGAAAGCAGCCCATGTTTTTTTTTGTTTGTTTGTTTTTTTTTTTTTTTTGAGGTAGGATTTCACTCTAGTCCAGGCTGACCTGGAACTCACTATGTAGTTGCAGGGTGGCCTCGAACTCATGGTGATACTCCTACCTCTGCCTCCTGAGTGCTGGGATTAAAGGCATGTGCCACCACGCCCAGCTTTTTTATTTATTTATTCATTTACTGGAGAGAAAGGGGGAGGAGAGGGAAAGAATGGGTGTGCCAGGGCTTCTAGCTACTGCAGACAAACTCAAGATGCATGTGCCACCTTGTGCATCTGGCTTTATGTGGGTACTGGGGAATTGAATCTGCGTCCTTAGGCTTCACAGGCAAGTGCCTTAACTGCTATGCCGTCTCTCCAGCCAGGCAGGGTCTTATTCCATAGCTGAAGCTGTCTAGAACTATATAGACCAGGCTGGCTTTGAGCTCATGGTGATCCAACTGCCTCAGCCTCCCAAATGCTAGGATTATAGGTGAAAGCCACCATGTTTGGTTTATTTATTTAAAAACATTTTTATTTATTTATATGTTTACAAAGAGAGAGACAGAGAGAGAAAGAGAGAGGGGGGGAGAGAGAATGGGCACACCTGGGCCTCTAGCTGCTACAAACAAACTCCAGATGCACGAGTCACTTTGTGCATCTGGTTTTACATGGGTACTGGAAAATCAAACCTGGGTCGTTAGCCTTTGTATGCAAGTGCCTTAGCCTTGGAGCTATCTCTCCAGGCTTTATTTATTTATTTATTTATTTATTTAATTTTTATAAACAGTCCCTACTTTAATATTTTATTTTTTATTTATTCATTTGAGAGAGAGAGAGAGAGAGAGAGAGAGAGAGAGAGAGAGAGAAAGAGAAATAGGTAGGTAGAGAGAGAGAATGGGCACACCAGGGCCTCCAGCTACTGCAAACGAGCTCCAGATGTGTGCGCCCCCTTGTGCATCTGGCTTACGTGGGTCTTGGAGAATCGAGCCTCGAACTGGGGTCCTTAGGCTTCACAGGCAAGCGTTTAACCGCTAAGCCATCACTCCAGCCATAGTTATTTATTTTTGAGATAGGGCCTCTGTAGCACATTTGGTCTGGAATTCACTATGTAGCCAAGCCTGGCCTTGAACTTGTGACCTTTTTATCTCTATATCCCAAGTGCTGAGATTATAGGTATTTGCCACCATGTCTGCTTCACCTCCTTTAGAAGCCTCGGATGCCCTTCTGCTGGGCAGCCATGGTCCCTTGGCCTTACTTCTGTCATGAACCCATCATACACCCATGTGCAGTGACTAATTGAGTATTTACCCTGCCAACCCACAGCTCTCTGCAGGTACAGTCTGAGTTTCATTCTTTCCTGTGCTGGGCACGGAGTAGGACCTACGTTGTCTGTTAAATGCATAAACAAATTGTGGGCATTGTGTCCTGGAGTATGGCTGGACTGGGGATGGCGTTTGTTGTCATTTTCACCAGGGACAAGTGGTCTGAGCAGGGCTGCATGGAGGGTGAGGTGATTGAGGGGTTTGGGGACATGCTAGAGAAGGTGCTTCCTACCGGGTGTGTTTGCAACTGTCACTCATCCCAGCTTAGGTCTTCTGGGATCTTGTTCTCCCAAGAGCCACTGGGTCCTTTCAGTGGCTATAACAATGGGAAAGGCAGATTACATTTTGAGCCAGGAGCCTGGGGCTCTGGCCCAGTCTGCCTTGTCTGCTGTTTGGTCTTGAAGAAATTACTGCCTCTCCAGGCTTTGGGGCCATAAAAAAATAAATTAAATAAACATTTTTACTTTCCTTTAATTTATTTACTTAGAGCGAGTGTCATCTTGTAGCTCAGGCTAGCTTTGAATTCAAGGTCCTTCAGCCTCCCAAGTGGTAGGACTAGAGGCATGCACCACCATGCCCAGCAGTACCTTATTTATTTATTTATTTTTGGTGTTTTGAGGTAGGGTCTCATTCTAGTCCTGGCTGACTTGGAATTCACTATGTAGTCTCAGCCTGGCCTCGAACTCACAGCGATCTTTCTACCTCCTGAGTGCTGGGATTAAATGTGTGCCCCACTATGCCCAACTATTTCAAAAATACTTTTACTTATTTATGAGAGAGAGAGAGAGAGAGAAGAGAGAGAGAGAGAGAGAGAAAATATTGGCACAGCTAAGGGCCTGTTGCTACTGTAAACAAACTCCAGACACATGTGCTACTTTGTGCATCTGGCTTTACATAGATACTGGGGAATCAAACCTAAGCTGGCAGGCTTTGAGCAAGTACCTTTAACCACTGAGCCAGCTCTCCAGTCCCTGGTCCCCAGTCCCCAGTAGTACTTTGTATTTTAGTTTTTTTTTTTTTTTTTTCCAAATATCTGGCATTCCTGGCTGCCCGTAAAGGAAATCAGTCCATAATTTCCATGAATGAATTTCCCTCAGTGTTTGCGACCTCAGAATATCAGAGAGCTGGGGTTGGGGTCAAATCTGAGAATATCAGAGAGCTGGGGTTGGGGTCAAGTCTCAGAATATCAGAGAGCTGGGGTTGGGGGCAATTTCATGAAAACATTCTTTAGGACAGATGAAGTGAGTGTGTGGTGGTGGAGAGGTGTGCTCTTCCAGGCTGTAAGTGGGGAGGAAGGGCAGCGCGGAGCAGAGAGGGCTGGGGAACCTTGTCGTTTTCTTTGGATTCACTTTCGGCCGCAGTGCTGGCCCCTCTCCAATCCCCCAGAGCTCTTGGCTGAGAAGATGGAAAACCACAGAAAAGAGCACAGGCCTTGGGCAGCTGCTCTTGCTGTGCCGCAGAGAACGCCTCGCTATTTAAAGTCCAACTGTTCCACTTTCCCCTGCTCGCCCCCTGGCATTCCAGTGCATAAGCACTTTGTGGGAAAAATTGCATTCTAAATCCCAAACTGGGGGGGGGGGATAGGGAACGGCGATGGTGTTTTTCAGCACGTTGCAGAACTTGTGTTGCTGCGGGGCTGAGGTGGTGCTGGCCTGCCCGGCTCTGATCCTGGACACACTCACTCAGCTGTGGGGAGGAGAGGGGAAGGGAGAGGACTCCACCTGGTCTTTGGATTCTGGCAGGGTTCCCTTGTGGCTGTGGGAACTTGCACAAGCAGTTCTTCTCTTGCAAGTATTGTCGTGGTATACTTGGACGATGTAGGTGAAGTCTTAGCACAGGGTTGGCCCTGGTAAGTGCCCAGTGCCTCTCAGGCCTTGGACATCATACCCTTTGACATCAGGACAAAGGACACTCCCTGCTTTGGGACTGCCTGGATTTCTCATGTACCCATGTGCCTGGGAGATTTTTCTATCTGCCTTGTGTTCTCAACTCTGGGGTTATTGCTACACTGGGCCTGATTATTCTTTCCTAAAAATATTTTTATTTATTTGACAATTACATGGGGAGAGGTTGGGAGGGAGGGAGGAAGGGGGAGGAGAGAATGGGTACACCAGGGCTTCTAGCCATTGCAGACAAACTTTGGATGCATGTGCCACTCTGTGCATCTGGCTTATGTGGATACTGGGTAATCAAGCCCTAGCTGATAGGCTTTTGAAAGCAAGTGCCTTTAACTACTGAACTATCTCCCCAGTTTTTTTTTTTTTTTTTTTTTTTTTTGTAACAGGGTCTATATAGACCAAGCTAGCTTTAAACTCATGGTGACCTACCTGCCTCAGCCACCCAAATGCTGGGATTCTAGGTGAAAGCTACCATGTTTGACTTATTTATTTATTTAAATTTTAAAAAATTTATATATTTACAGAGAAAGAGAGAAAGAGAGAGAGAGAGAGAGAGAGAGAGAGAAATGGAGAGAGGGAGAGGGAGAGAGAATGGGCACTCCAGGGCCTCTAGCCACTGCAAAAAAAAAAAAAAAAAAACTCCAGATGCATGAGCTACTTTGTACATCTGACTTTCTTTGGGTACTGGGGAATTGAACCTGGGTAGTTAGCCTTTGCTGGCAAATGCCTTAACATCAGAGCCATCTTTCCAGGCTGGCTTGCTTTTTCCTTTTTCTTTCTTTCTTTCCTTTCTCTCTCTCTCTCTCTTTCTTTTTCTTTTCTTTCTTCCTTTCTTCCTTTCTTTCTTTCTTTCTTTCTTTCTTTCTTTCTTTCTTTCTCTCTCTTTCTTTCTCCTTCCTTCCTTCCTTCCTTCCTTCCTTCCTTCCTTCCTTCCTTCTTTCTTTCTTTCTTTCTTTCTTTCTTTCTTTCTTTCTTTCTTTCTTTCTCTTTTTTGAGGTGTGGGTCTCACTCTAGTCCAGGCTGACCTGGAATTCACTATGTAGTCTCAGGGTGGCATTGAACTCATGGTGATCCTCCTACCTCTGCCTCCCGAGTACTGGGATTAAAGGTGTGAGCCACCATGCCCGGCTAGTTATTTATTTTTGAGATAGGGCCTCTGTAGGACATATGGTCTGACATTCACTATGTAGCCAAGGCTGGCCGTGAACTTGTGATCCTTTGACCTCTGTATCCCCCGTGCTGAGATTACAGGTATTTGCCACCATGTCTGCTTCACCTCCTTGAGAAGCCTCAGATGCCCTTCTGCTGGGCAGCCATGGTCCTTTGGCCTTACTTCTGTCATGAACCCATCATACACCCGTGTGCAGTGACTAATTGAGTATTTACCCTGCCAACCCACAGCTCTCTGCAGGTAGAGTCTGAGTTTCATTCTTTCCTGTGCTGGGCACGGAGTAGGACCTACGTTGTCTGTTAAATGCATAAACAAATTGTGGGCATTGTGTCCTGGAGTATGGCTGGACTGGGGATGGCGTTTGCTGTCATTTTCACCAGGGACAAGTGGTCTGAGCAGGGCTTCTTGCCACTGCAAATGAACTCCAGATGCACACACTACTTTGTGCATCTGGCTTTATGAAGGTACTGGGGAATGGAATCCAGGCTGTCAGGTTTTGCAAGCAAGTGCCTTTAGCCACTGAGCCATCTTTCCAGTCTCTTGTGGGCAGCTTTTTAAATGCTTGTAGGATGTTTGTAGCAACCCTAGCTTCTATCCATCACGTACCAGTAATACTTCCTGCCTATCTAAGAGATTCTTCCAGAAATTCCTGGAGAACAAAGTCCCGCCTGGTAGAGAACCATTGATTGGGACAAGGATTGTGGGGGGACCAAGTAAACAACAGTAATGGCACACAGGGCTTCGTGCTTGTACTTAAATGCCAGTCACAGAATGGGGACTTGCTAGCATCTAGGAAGAGATTCTGGCCATGTCAGATCTTGAAAGAGCCAACATAATGATATAAACAAATGTTATCCATCGACCACCAGCTAAACCTGTGTTTTAATCCTTTAGCTCCCCCAAATAAATCTGGAGCCACTTAAATGATTAACGTTTTTTTCAGATCATACATTTTCATCACCATTTTATGATGAATATTATTAGATTTGTCATCTAATCAGGGGGAAAAAAATCTAATCCCTTAAGAGACACTTAATAATGATTTAAAGTACTAAAGACTTGATTAGAAAGGGCCAAAGGTGCTGTGTTGGATAAACTCATAACTTTACCTGCTCCTCCCCCTGTTTTTTTTTAAATTTGAAAATGTTTTTGATGGTTAATTTTATCTTTGATGTGATTTTGTTTTTTGTTTCCTCTGAGGTCTCTGTAACAACACAAATTCTGCGCTTGTTGAGTCTTCTTCAGAAATATCCAAATGTGTCAGTGGGTTAGAAGAAAAGATATGCAGCTTTCATGGGGGAACCTGTCTCCTACTAGTTAGCTGAAAGGCCTATTTGAAGCCTCATTTCCTTGAGTCTTTGTATTTGTATTTGTGAAATGGAAATCCAGTCATCCTTCTCTAGCTTTGGATTTCACATTCATGCAGTCAACCAAAAAAAAAAAAAATAAATAAAAAAGGGTGAAAATGATTTAGGAGAAAATAATTTCTTTGTGTTGAACATGTATAGATTATCATTCCCTAGACACTATATACAAGCATTTTCACTGAAACAGGTATTATAGGTAATCTATAGATGATTTCAACTGCACAGAAAGCTAAATGGAGGTTATATGCAAATGTAAGACTGATTTATAGAAAGGATGTGAGTATCTTATTTTGATGCCCATGAGGTTCTGAAATTAGCCTCCAGTGGGCACTGAGGGATAGCTGTAATAAGGTAAAATAGACCCACAGAACTTATGTTTTGGTCTGAAGAAACAGGGAGCATGCTGGAAAGATCTATATGGGAACATTTAGGAGTATGGCTATCCTAAGGAAAGATTAAAAAGGGAAGTGGTTGAGGGGACACTTTATAGAAACAATCCATTTTTTTTTGTTGTTTTTCAAGGTAGGGTCTTACTCTAGCCCAGGCTGACCTCGAATTCACTACGTAGTCTCAGGCTGGACTTGAACTCATGGCGATCCTCCTACCTCTGCCTCCCAAGTGCTGGGATTAAAGGTGTGTGCCACAATATCCGGCCTCAATCCAATATTTGCAGGGAAGGGATGTTTGAGTCAAAAACTGAACGTTGAGAAGAAACTCAACACACACAGCACTTGGGTTGAACATGTTGGATCCTGTACCAGCAAAGACCCTGGGGTGGACTGAGCACGAGAGACCAGCATAGCTGGAGGGTGGGGAGGGCTGGTCAGAGGGGAGGCAGGGGACATAGAGCAGGCCCTCTAGGCCAGGGAAAAATGAACATTTGCTTTTTGATTCTGTGTGAGAATCCCCTTAGAACTCTCCATTCAGTTACTGAGAGGCCATGTATAGGCAGCCCAGCCCAGTGCTCGGCACATAGAAGCTCTTCAAGTTCTTACGAGTTAACGTTTTCACAGGTGCCAGAGAATAACAGGACGCTGAGTATCAGTCTTTGGTTTCCTAATCAGATGGTTCTTGAGTCCAATATGCCTATGCTTTCAGAGACATTTTGTTATTTATTTATTTGTTTATATATTTATGTATTTGTTTGTTTTGAAGCAGGATCTCATTCTAGCCCAGGCTGAGCTGGACCTCATTCTGTATCTTCAGGCTGGCTTTGAACTCATAACAATCCTCCTACCTCAGCACCCTAGTGCTGGGATTAAAGGAATACACCACCATGCCCAGCAAAAACCATATTTAAAAAATTTATTTGTATGTGTATGTGTGAGAGAGAGGGGGAGGAGAGAAGGAGGGAGGAAGGGAGGGAGAGATGAAGGGGGAGAGAGAGAGAGAGAGAGAGAGAGAGAGAGAGAGAGAATGAATATTGATACCCCAAAGCCTCTTGCAGCTTCCTGACACATGTACCACTTTATGCATTTGCCTCTAAATGGGTACTGGGGTACTGAACCTAGACCAGTACCTTTAACCATGTAGCCATCTCCCCAGCCCCAGAGGCCTTATTTTAATGGAAAGATCCAGAACAATCTCAGACTCCTATTGCCATGTGCTCCTCTGGAATCTTAGCCGGGCCTTGCTCTGCTTACTCTTAAGAAAAGAGAGCCAGTGCCTGGCCAATTGGTGGTGACCTCAGGGCCAATTTCTCCTAAGCATTAGATACTTCACTCTCTTTTCTGGGAATGAACTGGGGACTTTGTTTGTGGCTCCAGCTGCATCTGCTACAAGGCCTTTGGACTGCAAGGAAATCTGCATCCAACTCAATTAATAGAGCAATGTTGCACTTTGGAGCTGTCTCCCACCTGACCAATCCATCAACAGGATTTGCACACATTAATCAAGGGGTCCGCAATGGGTTCCCCAAGCTCCACCTCTCACTGGAGGAGGAAACTGGACTCTTTGGACCTAAAAATCATAACTCTTCCAGCCTCTCAAGTCCCTTCCTTGGCTCTGCTAAATGCACAGACAAGGTGAGCTATTAATTAACAAGTGAGATTAGTGCCCAGATCGCATCCCCGAATCAAGTCAAACCAATTTGGATGGTGAGGGGATGGAAGGGGAGGGTGAGGAGGCAGTGGGCGAAGGGTAGATGTCATCTGTTCCAAGAGCTCTGGACACACTCCAGTGTTATTTCTCCTCATTTAGACCTGGCTAGAGTGTCTTGGATGGCGTGCCCAGAGCTCAGGCCAGCATCCACATCTCTTAACCCAAGGCAGCTTCCTTCGGAGCAAAGCAAGGAACCAAGCCTTGCCAATAGAGGTGGGGTGGGAACCACCGTTCTGGAGGGAAGATGAAGCAGTTCTTAGTGTATGAATAGGAGGGAGATGCTGTTGGGGCTCACTTAGATCTGTGTTCCTGGGGACAGGATGGAAACCCTGGGCTCAACACTGGGCTGGGCTTTCCCTTGTCTTGTGAGTGGCCCATCCCATGACAGCTCCTGCTCTTTGTTCCTACTGCACTCAGGGCCTTCACCTCGGTCCCCACTCATGCACTGGATTGTGAAAGTAAACACGACCACGTGTTTATGCATCCTATCTTGTCAGATGCTCTTTGTAGATAATATGCCACGTTTGTTTTAGTATTTTTCAAAGGCAAATTTCAATTGCCTAACATTTAGTAGACCTTCGCAAATGTTTGTTAAGCCATGAATGAATAAGTTAATAGAGCATGGGTGGGTGGATGGAAGGGTAGTGGGTGAAGGACTGGAGGCACGGAAGGGATGGTTGGAAGGATGAATGGATTCACTTCCTCATGGAGAGAACTAAATTTGAAAGAAACAGCATTCACCTCACTGACAAGGGACATTATGAGTGAGTGAGGGGGCACAAGAAGGTTATAGGGGTGAAGATGAGTAAAGTATATGATACACATATATGAAAATGTTATAATGAAATTGGTTTGTACAATGTATACACATTAATAAGAACAAAATTAGAAAAAGATTAAAAATGCTCAAGTCATTCACTCAGGGCTAACTATGAAATTGTGGTTGTGCTTTTTGAAATCAATCATTTGTCCTGTCCTGGCTTTGCTTCTCTTGTCTGTTGGGAAATTGGGGGTATCATGTAAGGTAGAGCGGACATCAGGCAACGGGATGAGCTGTCTAAGAAGTGCTGTCTTCGGACCTTCTACTCATAGCTTACGTGAGGTTATATGCCGCCTAGTGTGGTCTGCACTGTTGCCCTGTGCACCATTTGGACAGGGCACCTGATAGGTCCCATGGAAACTTCTGCCATATTCTCATGCTGGCTGAAGATGATGGGCATTGGACTTTGAGCAGACAGAGGACTAGGGTTCTGCCTGCAAATTCTAGGTGGCAAAGGGGCCTGGGAAGGAGCGAGGACAGCCTCTCCAGGCCAGGCTGTCTAACGATGCCTCCTCACCTTGTGGTCACCACTCTTAGAGGAAATCTACACCCTTTCTCCTACTCCTGGCTGTGATGAACTGGATCTTACACCTCTGTCTTGGTGGTGATAATTAAATCTTCTCCGCCCGTCACTTGCACACATGTTGTGTGTGTTCTCAGACTTTAATGAGCTGGTATTTGTCTTCTGTAAGCAAAAATATTTCTTTGAGTCTCTCCTTTTTAAATTGGGGTGAGTGGTTCAAGCACAGATCTCTCACTTTTTAAAAAGACAGTCTTTGGGTAGCTTGTCTGTGAACTGTCTCTACTTCTTTGCGGGGGCAATGATGGGTAAAGCTTGTTTCTTCTGAACTGGCTAATGCTTGCTGAGGTGATGTGAGACGTTACGTGGCTAGGGATTTTGGTACCTTTGGAAAGTGATGGGAGTATAGAGGTAGGGGGTCACCATACTTGCTTTTGTGGAAAAATCCCAAGACAGATTTTTTTTTTCAATAAGCTTTCTCAACTAAATATTACAGAATGCAGAAAATATTTGAGTGAAATTTTCTCAGCACTTTCAAAGAAGGCATTTTATCTAACACCACTTTAGATGCATAGAAGAAAATGGTTCTTTTAGAAAATAGATATTTTGGGCAATCTATGTCACCTGGAAATTTACTAGAAGTTCAATTTCTTACACCTTTTTGCATACCTATGGGGTTCAAAAACCCAGAGAAGAGGTTAGGCCTCATCTGATAGTGTTTTTGTTTTTAAAGTTTTTAATATTTATTTGTTTGTTTATTTGTGGGGAGAGAGAGAGAGAAAGAGAGAGAGAGAGAGAGAGAGAGAGAGAGAGAGAGAGAGAGAGAAGAGAGACAGACACCGACAGAGGGAATGGGCATGCCAGGGCCTGTAACAGTTGCAAATGAACTCCAGATGCATGCACCACTTTCTGTATCTGGTTTTATGTGGGTCTGGGGAATCGAACCCAGCTCGGTAGACTTTGCAGGCAAGTGCCTTAACCTCTGAGTCATCTCTCCAGCCCTATATATATATATATTTAAATTATGGATTTTTATTTTATTTTTCTACCTCTGCTTCAGTAAAAAGATTCAGAGAACTTATTGACATATATCATAAACTTTTCACCCATATACAGTGTATATACAGCGTTGCTACTTTTTCACTGAACAAGGTGACATTACCTTTGTTCAAGCCAAAGTACAAATGAAGACTTTCTATAAATGAAAGAAATGGAGGTACAAAGTGTTTTTGTTCTCCCCTGTTTCTTTTAAATTTTGGTTTAATGTATTATTACTTTTTGGGTGTGTGCTAGATGCACGTGTGTGCATCAGGCCCAGAACCCTGTGCATGTGCATGTGGAGGCCAGAGGAAGATGGCAGCTGTTCTCCACTACTCCCCTGCTGCCTTGTTTCTCTGAGTCTCTTGCTGAACCTAGAGCTCCCTATTTTTTGGTTAGAATGGGCTGAGGAAAGAGCTCCAGTAATCCTCCTGTCTCCACCTCCTGCAGCACTGGAGTTAGGACATGACTGGCTTTGTATGAGGCTGCTGGGGACTGAATTCAGGTCCTCAAGCTTTTATAGTAATACTCTTACGTGCTGCTGAGCCATCTCCCCAACTCCCGCTGTATCCCCAACAATCTTTTGGTTTTTTTTTTTTTTTTTGGTTTTTCGAGGTAGGGTCTTGCTCTAGCCCAGGCTGACCTGGAATTCACTATGTAGTCTCAGGGTGGCCTCGAACTCACGGCAATCCTCCTACCTCTGCCTCCCAAGTGCTGGGATTAAAGGCGTGCGCCACCACGCCCAGCTCCTGTTTTTGTATTTTTTTATGAGAGTGAGAGAGAGAAAGAGACAGAGAGAGAGAGAGAGAGAGAGAGAGAAAGAGAGAGGGAATTCACACACTAGGGCCTCTAGTCATTGCAGTCAAACTCCAGATGTATGCGCCATCTTGTGCACATGTGCGACCTTGTGCACTTGCATCACCTTGTGTGTCTGGCTTATGTGGGACCTGGAGAGTAGAACATGGATCCTTTAGGTTTCCCAGGCAAGTGTCTTAACCGCTAATCCATCTCTCCAGCCCCCAATGATCTTTAAACATGTCCTCTAGGTAATTGGTAATTTTTCTTTTGGTTTTTCCAAGGTAGGGTCTACTCTAGCTCAGGCTGGAGCCACTGGTAACTAGAAGATACTAGGGCCTAAATTCAACCTTAGCTGGAGAAGGCTGTTAAGGGTTTCAAAGACCTCTGTTTGTATTTAAATTTAGAACTATCTCAGTTTAAAAAAAAAAAAAAAACTGTCACTTAATGGAGATTTTTAAAGAAAGCTCAACTGTCTCCAGGTGGAGGGGGATGTGCCTTTCCTATACCCTCTGGAAGAGTACACTATTATTTTCCACATTCATGAGATTTATGAAAAATGTGTTCTTCGCAGCCACTCCCTGTGGCGGCATTTTTGTTCTTCCTGGATGCCTCTTGGACCCCGTGCCAGTTTTCTAAACCACACAGTGCTTCCGGAGGATTCCCAAAGCAGGTGTGGGGGGCAAGCAAATGCCCAGCCCCACCCCAAACACACAAAAGTAGTGATATAATGAGTGAGCTGCAGGCCTGGGCTCGGGGTTGATGAGAAGCAACTTTAATATTTATCAATAAACAGCAAAGTGCTTAGCACACTTCCTAGGGAAGTAATTAACCATAGAAAGGATGCTCTGTACCGAGGAATCGCTTCCCAAAAAAGCACTCACTTAATTGGGAATTGCTTACGCCAGGTGAGAGAGAGGCGGCGTCTACCTCTCTCACCTGACATAAGCAACTCTGAATTAACTGGGAGTTTCTTTTTATAAACACTTTCTTTTTGGTGCTTAATGACTTCCTTGGGAAGTTGCTTTAATAGTCCCCATAACAAGGCCATTATTGTCTTTAGCACAATCACCGCCTCATTTACTTTTGTCCCTGACTTTCTGGAGCTTAGGTTATACCTGCTAGGAGGGACCCTGGCTTGTACTTGTCGAAATAGCCCTTTAGTATGGGGACCTGGTGCCTCATCGAGCTTCATTTACCACCTCAGGGATTTGGATTTTTGTCTGGTGGGGGAGCTAGGATCAGGGTAAGCTGGTTGGAGAGGGAGGTGGATGGCCACTGAGTCCCTAGGAATGCCTCTTCTCCTTCTGTGACACATTCCAGCAATATGCTACACTCTCAGTTGCTGACAACCAGAATAGGGAAGGGAGCCAGCAAAGTGGCTCCTCTCTGGAAGTCGAATCTGATCTGTAAGCAATCACTGTGCTCAGTGAGGTTAGCAGGGGAGCAGAAGCAACACAATGAACTTCCCCAGTAAGTCACTGGATTATGACTCTCAGAAAATATTGCCTCAGTAGTTATGCTTCATCTTGTTAAAAAAAATGAATTAAAGGGCTTCTATTTTGGCTTTGCTTCAGGAAAGGCTCTCCAAGCTATACAGGTCTATATACTTTAAAAATTATTTATTTATTTGCAAGCAGAGAGAGAGAAAGAGATGGAGAGAATGGGCATGCCAGGGCCTCTAGCCATTGAAACTCCAGATGCATGCACCACTTGGTGCATTTGGTTTTATGTGGGTACTGGACAATAGAACCAGGGTCATTAGGCTTTAACTGCTGAGCCATCTCTCAGTCCCCTCTGTAAACTTTCTTGATTATGAACTCCTGTCGTATCCATCTGTTTATTTACAAACTATATACTTATGCAAGGCAATCATAGATTATGGAAATTGCAAAATGCCCATTAAGAGGATGAAAAAAAGGAAAAACAGAATGTTTTTCTTTTTTTCTTTTTTAAAATATATTTTTATTTTTTATCTATTTATTTGTTTATTCATTCATTTAAGAGATAGAGACACAGAGAGAGGCAGAGAGAGAGAGAGAGAGAAAGAGAGGGAGAGACAAAGTATGGGCACGCAAGGACCTTTAGCCACTGCAAATGACCTACAGATGCATGTGCCACCTTGTGCATCTGGCATATGTGGGTCCTGGGGAATTGAACCTAGGTCTTTTGGCTTTGCAGGCAAAGACCCTTAACTGCAAAGCCATCTCTCCAGCCCAGCATGTCTAATATTCTCATCTGCCCCATGGGTTGCTTCCAACTTTGGACAACTGAAGTGACTCCAGGGGCCAAAAGCAGGGACAGCTTTGACTTCGGGAGTTGATATAGTGCAGTGGCTGGCACATTGTGGGGCCATAAACATTGGTGTTAAGTCAGAAAATTGCACCATGGGTCCTCTTACCCCTGAAATGTCTTCTCCAGGTGAATTCTGACTAGTGGGTCATTTTTTATTCTTTTTTTTTTTAAGAGAGAGAGAGAGAGAGAGAGAGAGAGATTGAAAGTAGAGAGAGAGAGAGAGAGAACTGGCACACCAGGGCCTGAGCCACTGCAAAGGAAGTCCAGATACTTGCACCACCTAGTGGGCATGTGCAACCTTGTGCTTGCTTCACCTTTGTGCATCTGGCTTATGTGAGATTTGGAGAGAGATCAAACATGGGTCTTTAGACTTTGCAGGCAAGGACCTTAATCTCTAAACCATCTCTCCAGCTCATAGTGAGTCATTTTGATGGGCATGGGTCACACAACTACACATACGTTTGGAATACTACATGTTCTTAGGAGATCATCTGACCCCTACACTCATGCAATCCATTTAGTTTCAGCATCTTAGCACTCCAGCAAGACAAAGCCTTGGGAGACTCCAGAGGTTCAGAACATGGGTTGGCAGTCTACAGCCTGGCTAACCTGCCCGCACCCAGCTTTAGAAACCAAGCAGGGTGGAACTTGGCTAGTACTTGGATGGCAGTATAGGGATTGGAAATGCTCTCCTGTAAAGTGACAAATGAAAACATTTGAGATCTGTCAGCTGTGTGGTCTTGTGTTATACCTACTCAGCTCTGTGGTTGAGGGAGAAGACAAGGTACTGTCGGGAACAGAACTCAAACAGAACCCAGCATATTTCAGTGCACAGAAAGGTGTAGGTTAAAGGGTCCAAAGCCTCATGATGCAAGATAAAGGCATTTTCGAGATCAATTACAGTGCACAGCTAGTGTCTATAGCTAACAATATTGTACTGTATACCTACATTTTGCTAAGAGAATAGGTGTTATATACTATAAAGTCACCCCTCCCCAAATATTAAGAATAAAGGTTGTGGAAAGGAACTTTGGGAAGTGAATAGGCTTACAGCCTTAAAGGTAGGATGGTCTCATGAGTGTAGACTTATTCTTCAACGCATTGCAATGACTATATCACATATATACAGCTTTTTATGTGCCAACCATGCCTCAACAAAGTAGTTAGAAAAGACATTATGGACACTTAAATTTAAATTTCACATATTTTCCCTTGTCATGAAATATTATTTTTCATTTACTTTATTCCAACAAACCATTAACAATGATAAAACCATTTTTAGCTCACAAATTGGATTTGGCCCATGGGGTATAGGTTGATGACCATGGATTAGAACGTGCAGTTTGCAACAGGAACTGGGTTTGGGCCCCAGTTTTACTACCAAGAGTTATATTGGCTTTAAAAAGTTATAAAACAGCTTCCCGGGCCTTGGTTCCCCCTCATTTGTAAAGTGACATCCCAGAGGCTACAAGGTGAGGAAGAGATGCCTTGGTTATGACATCGCAGTGCAGTGCAAAGCCCTCCCTGTCATCACCATGTCACTAACCATAAGTGCCAGCCCTGGAAGGTCTGGCAGGATAGTCACCCTGAAGGCAGTGCCAACACCCAGCTACCTCTTTGCAGTGATGGATGCCTCAGAATCCAAAGCCAGCACCAAACCTCACTGACTATAGTCAATGTCTTCTGGAGTCCACCTGGCCCAAGGATGTCCATTCTTTGCCGCTTTTACTTAAAGGAAGTTATACAACATCTGACAACGTTAGAGGGGAGAGGCCTTTCAGGAGAAAAGTAAGCCCTGACGAAAGCATATATAACACTGTTCTTGAAGGGCTGGGAATTAGAAGACACTTGCTCACCTCCCTCATTATCCTTGTTATCAGCGCAGGAGGTTTCCATGGCAACGTTGCATCCGGGCCCTCTCCAGCCGGTCTGGCAGACACACTGCCAGCTGTTCTGACCCAGTGTGCATCTCCCGTTACCGTTGCACAAATCAGGGCAGCCATCTGGTTGGAGAAATGGAGAGAATGAGAAGGAGGGACGTGAGGCCGCGCCAGGGAGGCAGGGGAGCCATGCAGAGGGGAGCAAGCCTGCAGGGCAGCCACTGGGCCAGCCTCACAGTGGGGCCCATACCTGCTGTCCAGAGAGTCAGGGGTAGCAGGCCACGCATGCAGGTGCAAGACGGAGTAGGGGCACAGATGCAGGGGTTTCCCAGTGACAACTGACTTGGGTATAGGGGTAAGAGCAATCTTGCCAAACTTGGGGTAGTGGTTCAGTGCACACCCTAGACAACTACACCAGTGCTGAGCTGATGAGCACACTAGCTAGGTTGTGATTTCTATTTAGCCAGTAGCTCAGGCTGTACACTATCTTGAAAAGAAAGGTCCTCTTTTCCCCCTTCCTTCCTTCCTTCCTTCCTTCCTTCCTTCCTTCCTTCCTTCCTTTGTTTCTTTTTCCTTTCCTTTGTTTCTTTTCCTTTTCTTTCCTTTCCCTTAGTTCCTCCTTCCTTCCTTCCTTCCTTCCTTCCTTCCTTCCTTCCTTCCTTCCTTCCTTCCTTCTTTTTCTTTCTTTCTGTAATGCTTTCTGCATACAAGGGAAAATTCCCTATCAACCCAGGATGGAAGCAAAATGCCACACCCCCATCTTTC
This sequence comes from Orientallactaga sibirica, assembly GCA_036365145.1. NCBI lineage: Eukaryota > Metazoa > Chordata > Mammalia > Rodentia > Dipodidae > Orientallactaga > Orientallactaga sibirica. The sequence goes on from JAEOAD010000194.1 coordinate 3,749,923, forward strand.
AGAATTTTAAAGATAGATTTACATATGATTTTCATCAGTTTCTTGTGACCAAGAGCTGGATGGCTCTGCTGGGCTATTTTCATATCCTTGTAATAGTTAGTTTTAAGGGACATTTAAAAATTTGGCTTATCACTCTACTTATTCATGGCAGATTTAAAACTAGAGCAGGATTTTGAAGGCCGTGGGAGGACTAGGTGCTGGGTGCCATGAACTGGAGAAAAGACAGAAACTACATATATGCAGTCAAATGCTCTACCACTGAGCTATACCCCCAGAAAGTGTGTGTGTGTGTGTGTGTGTGTGTGCGCACACACACACACACACACATACATGGGGGATAGGCAGAGGGGTCTGGACTATTATTATTTAGTGGCTCTCTTTTCTTTCTTTTCACCCCTTCCCTTTTGCATGTGAAATCAGCAGGCGACCTCATTTCCTAAGTGTTCTAGCACCCACAGCAATTGTGGCACTAAGTCCTCTTGCCTTGAGATGGACAAAAGGAGCTGGGTGGGAAGAAAAGAGAATTCAGATGGGGAGAGACTTGCTAGTCAGCCAAGTTTTCTGTTGCCTTTGTAAGACCCTCCCCCAAAAAAGCACAGGATTGATGGCATACAGCCATACTCGTAAAACCTACATGTTGGCAAGAATTCCTAAATAGGTTTTTATTTGCCTTTCTTTTAGCAGCTTTATTGAGGCATAATATATTTAACACAAAATTTACCTGTTTTAAGTGTACAATGCAATGACTTCTGGTAAAGTTATAGAGTTGTGCAATGTAGGTATGCTTCCCTATTCATTCAAATATACCTTCATGACCATTCAGTTAATTGTCCCCAATGGTAATTAGCTGAGTATCTTGAATCCTATCTCTACTTCTATGACTACTTCCATTTCTGTATCTATTTTTAAACCTCACAAAGGTGAGTTGGATTGGACCAAGGCAAAGGAATGAAGAGCTTTGTCATGATGGAGGTAATTGATTTGAAACCTTTCTGTGATCAAAAGCGTTCATCTTCCCTGCTTGTTTCCTGCATTTTGAAGGCCTTCACCCAGCATTCTCCTCTCTTCTCTCAATGCCTCTCGGCAGAGTGCTGATAAGGAGTTGGAAGGACTCCTCCTGAGAGAAAGGCCCCAACTTGGGTTTGAGAAGCATTTTGCTCCCCCAAGCTTGTTCCCTTCTCTCCTTTCAGGAATGCTGTGGGGTTAGACTCTGAGGGAAGCGGGTATGAAACAGAGCCTGTGTTAGGGACAGACTCCAAGGAGCCTGGAGCAGGGACTCCTCTGTTTAGCCTCCGGGTCTAACTCCCACACTGTGCACACCCCTGATTCCACACTTTTCCTTTCCAGTGAGATGACTGTGGCCCAGTGTGGGGGAACCACTAGCTTTCCCTCTCCTGCTCCTATGAAAGCATGCAGCAAGGAGAGCCTTCCTCACTTTCAGAGGAGTACCACAAACATTGCTGGTAGGAACAAAAGTGGAACTTGGAAGGAAAAGCTCCAGGGACGTTTGGCAAGTTCTCAAGGAAAAGAGATCCTCTCCCTCCTCCAGTTGCCTCCCACTTTCCTGTTTCCACCAGAAGAGTTTTGGGGAATGGATCACAGAGAATTCAATAAATGACAGACCCTACTAACATTGGCTCAGCATGGTGTCTTGTCAATGGGCTTTGTTATTTAGCTAGTTTGAGGTCTCGTGTCTGACTAAAATCAGACCCAGAGTCTCAACAGAAGCCTCATTGTGTAGGAAACCCACGTCCACCACATAAAATTTAAATTTGCCAAGAGCACCAGCATGTCAGTTAGAGATATGCACTCAAAATATGTATGTTCCTCTATGGAATGAAGTCCCTCCCGCCCCCGACCACTTTCTCTTTCTTGTTTTTTATTTTTTATTTTTCTCTCTGACCAACCGAAGTGAGATAAACAGACCACAGTAGCGGGTTTTCTCCACATCATCAGAGGAAGATGAAAACACGAACAGTAGGAAGCTGGCAAATCTCTGAGAAGTTTCAGGGCAGCTGGGAATTAATGGACAGGACTTTGCTTTTAGCTTGAAGAGGAAGAAAGCAGCCTTGGTAGGTGCGTGGCGTTGCTAGGCAACCCCAAGCTAGCCCTAGCACAAGTTCATTCTGCTGGTGGCCTTCCTAGGAGGTGACTCTTTGTGTTTGTAAAGTGCAAAGCCAGCCTCTGCTTAAGGAAAAACAAAACCCAGGAAGTAATTAGTCTGGAGGGTAAATGGGTATCAGGTGGCAGCTCGTCTCTAGAGAGGATGCTATCGCTGAAGATGGATTTGGCTTATATAGGCTCATACTTGGGCGTCCAAGAAATCTGCTAGATGGAGTCTTCTGAATTCTAGCCTGGCTTTCTGACTTCCTCAAGTGCCTGCTTCTAAGATCACACTGGTTTATAGTCCTGGAAGGCCAACCTGTTTGGATCCTTGTTTCTGCAGCTAGAGAGAGCTTATGGATGACTGGAGGCTTCGGGTTCTAACATGACCCTGGGTCATGTGCATTTCAATAGAAGCAACTTTCTCTCTCTCTCTCTGTCTCAGACATTTGGCAATGTCTGGAGATATTATTGATTGTCACCATTTAAGGAGGATGACATTTGACACCTTATGGGTAGAGAGGCCAGGGTTGTAGCTTAGTATCTCACAAGGCACAAGAGAGCTCTCCTATCCTCTCAAGAAAGATGCAGGCTCAGATATCAATAGTACTGAGGTTGAAAGCCCTGCCCTGGACATCAAGCGTCATGAGATCTCAGACAGGGTTGCCTGTTGTTGGTCTCCAGAGCCCAGCGTGGCCTCAGGCCCATAGTAAGTGCTTGAATACATGGGCAAAACCAAGTGACACCCTCTCATTTCAGCCTGCTTCCCAAGAGTCCTCAGAGATGGAAGGAAACTCCCTCTCCAAGATGGAACATCTTCCCAAGAAGCACTGCAGTGGGCTGGTTCTGCCACTTTACAATCTATTCATAGCTGATGCAGGAAACAGGCAATCACCCCCACCCCAACCAAAGCCACACACTCCTACATTCTGATGACTCCTGAATATTCAACTGCAATCCTGGGAGTTCTAGCCCTGGACTCCAACTTTTATCTCAGCAGCCCTATCTATTTACTCATGGTCAATAGTATTCAGACACACACACACACACACACACACACACACACACACACACACACACTCTCTCTCTCTCTCTATTTCTCTCTTTCCCCTTCCAAATTCTGATTAATGAATAGCACTTGCATGCACCCAAGCCAGGGACTGAAATTTTGGAGTAACCCTTGACCACTCTCTAGTTCTATAACCTCTCTCATCTCTTTTTTTAAAACAATATTTTATTTTTAAATTTATTTATTAGAGACAGAGAGGGAGAGAGAGAAGGAGAGAGAGAGAATGGTAGTGCCAGGGCCTCTGGCCACTGCAAACAAATTCCAGATGCAAACGCCATCATGTGCATCAGGCTTATGTGGGATCTGGAGAATCAAACCTGGGTCCTTGGGCTTTGCAGGCAAGCAATCCAACCACTAAGCCATCCCTCTAGCCCTCTTTCCTCTCTTGTATAGAATCCCAACCACATATCGCCTATTTCCCCTCTTAATTGTAAGAGGCCTGTTACCATTGAATATGGCCTAGATGTCCCCTGAGGATTCACTGTTGGAAGCCTGGTCCTCAGGGTGGAGGAATCCTTAAGAGGAAAGGTCTAATGGCAGAATCTTAGTTCACTGGTAAGCACCCCCACAGGGGAATAGGACGTCCGTCTTTCTGTGATTTTCTGCTTTGAGATGTAGATGTGACCTCTTCCTGTTGCATGAGCAGCCACCATTGCTATCTAACATAAAGTGGCACAGCCCACACCAGGGCCTACGTAGTGGCGCTTGGTCTTGTAGCATTCAAAACTGTGGACTAAGGACACCACTTTTCTTTATAAAGTTAGCTTGCCTCAGGTATTTTATTATAGTAATAGAGAATAGATCAATACAAAATCCCCTGTGTCCATCCTATATCTCTCAGATTCTGCTCTCTATTCCCCATCTACTGCCACTATATTAGCTCTTGGTGTGGACTTCTGAGGACTTGTAACTGGTCTCCATGTCTGTCTGTCTATCAATCAATCAATCTATCTATCTATCTATCTATAATATATATGTTTAAATATTTTATTTATTTATTTATTTATTTGTGTGTGTGTGTGCGAGAGAGAGAGAGAGAGAGAGAGAGAGAGAGAGAGAGAGAGAAGAGAAAGAATGGACACATTAGGGCCTCCATCCACTGCAAACGAACTCCAGATGCACATACCACCTTGTGCATCTGGCTTATGTGGGTTCTGGGGAGTTGAACCTGGGTGCTTAGGCTTTGCAGGCAAGTGTCTTAACCACTAAGCCATTTCTCCAGCCCCCTATATTTCTTTTCATTTTGAATACTATTGAAAATACTTCAGTAGTTCTCTTTTGAGTCCTGGGTAAAGGCCGAAATCCTTAGCCTGGCTCTGAGAACTATATAAACTTGCTCCCACCAACTCAGAATCACTTTGGGTTTTGGCAACACATAAGCCATACAGCCTTTCCTTACCTCCCTACCTTGATCCCACCCTTCATGATCCCATTAGGCAGGCATCTTTTAGATGGTCATAATTCTTTCATCCTCTTGTTAACTATCATACAGCCTTTCCTTACCTCTCTACCTTGATCCCACCCTTCATGATCCTATTAGGCAGGCATCTTTTAGATGGTCATAATTCTTTCATCCTCTTGTTAACTATTATAACAGTTCAGCATGGAGTCCATGCTGGTTAGGCCATATGGCCTTATGGCCTTCCACAAGAGTGTTATATGAACTATAGATGTTTCCATTAAGTACAATTTGAATGGCACCTCTACTGCTCAGGTGAACAGGGCACTCCTGTTATATTGTAAACATGTTGGGCAAGAGACCATGTCTAACTTATTTATTCTTGGATTGGCACTACTCAGTAAAAAAAAAAATACTTGGAGTGAATGAATGAAAGATGTTTGAGTGAAGTCAGTGTGTCTAATGGCAATGAAGTTATTTCCAAGACCTTCCCATGTATAAATACCAACTGCTGAAAAAAAATAAATTAAAAAAGGTCTTGTTGATACAGTTACCAGGTAGGCAGGATTTTTGCATTGACAAAAATTAGGCATCAATAGAGCCCAGGAAAAAAAGGAAACATAAATGCACTTGAAGACAGCTATAATTACCATAAAAGGCTTTTTCCAAAACAGCATCAAGGCATGTTCTGTCACGTGTGGCAATTTACAGGTAGAAATAAGTGGCTAATATTACATAAGGAGCAAGGAGGAACAAATAGGATTTTTTAACATTCATCATCTAGCATGCCCGAGAGAACACCGTACATGAGAGAAAAAGCCAGTGAAAGGTCTGAACAGGCCCGTGTCAATGCAGACAGATGAGAGAAAGACCACAGAAAGGACACCGCTCTGCTCCACCCCAGAGGCCACTAGAAGAACCTTTGCAGCCTGGTTGGAGCCTAGTCAGTGTATAAAACTATATGTTTCTCCCCCAGTCAATCTTTTCTAAAGAATATTTTTATTTATTTGCATAAAGAGAGAAAGAGAGAGAATATGAATATGAGAATAAGCGTTCTTGCCACTGCAAAGGAACTCTAGGTGTATGTGTCACTTTGTGCATCTGGTTTTATGTGGGTACTGGGGAAATCAAACCAGGGCAGTGAGGCTTTTCAAGCAAGCACCCTTAACCGCTGAGCCATCTCTCCAGCAATCCCCCATCCCCACATTAATATTATATATTGTTTCTTCCAATAGGTTAAAAATCTCCAAGAAGGGCAAGATTTTTGTCTCTTTTGTCCATTGAGATAGTCCCAAGGCCTAGAAGGATGGCTGGCATGTAACAGGCACTCAATGCATGCTTGTTAATGGAGTGATTTCCTGGGGATGATGGCAGTACTTACTTTGGATGGATATCAGTTGTGTTAAATGAAATGACAAAGAAGAAGGTTTTAGCAGAGCTTGGCACATCATAAGAGCTCGACAGATAGACATACATTGTTGACAGCATTGATATAGCTGTCACTACAAATATTCAAAGCCGTAGGCGGGAGGCTCTTTCTTCAATGTGAAGCCTAGTGTGCAAGCCACGTCTCCCTGCCTCACTCCCAGATCAGGAAAACCCAAGAGTTTTCTCCAGTGTTCTCAGAACACTGTGCTTTGGGTACAACCTAGGACACCCTCCTTCCTCCCATGACCCTCAGTCAAAGCAATATCCAGTCATGCCACATGAAGTCCAGCTGAATGAGAAGAAAAAGAAAAAAAATTTCCCAGAAGTAAGTGACAAAAAGGCAGGAGGCATGAAGAGGCAATGGCGGCCCCTTCCCTTGGGAAGAACTGAACTTTTAATGTTAACTACACTGGGATGTCATCTCCTCTCCCCTGCAACTGTTTGCATGTCACTGTTTTCTTGGTTCTGTGTGCCTCTGAACAAAGATGCACACACTGTGGAAATATTTAGTAAGAGTCTGCCTTTCCATTACCGAATGCTTTCTAATTGGGGACAGCAGAAGTGCTGAGGACCGGGGATCACCAGGGGTGTCCGGTAGCCACTTACACTAAAGGGCACAGACAATGCTCAGTGAATGAGTCAGATGCTTTGAAACACCTTGGGGAACAAGTGCGACTAGCTTGAGAAGCCTGGCTATGAAAGAAGCATCCTGGCCCCTGGAAGACAGCAGGGCTGTCCTTGCTCACGCATGTGTCAAGTGGGAGCTGCGTGAGGGACTCCATTTTCTGGGCATAGTGTTGGCATGGGCATGCTGCTATGAGCCTTCACTTGAACAGCTGTCCCTGCGTTGCCAGCAAAAAGCATGGGAAGTCGACAGGCAGCTGTTTTTCTTTGTTTTAAACAGCATCTGTGTGGCTTTGAGGGTGTGTGACATTGCAAGCACGCTCCATGCTCCGTGAGGCAAGGGGCAAGGAAGCACCCTTTTTATGTAGTCTACTGCTGAGAAGGAAGGAGCTTTTGCTCGGGAGGCAGAAATCCCTCCCTTCAGCCCAGCAGCTACAGCAACAGCAATAGCAGAGCCTCCAAGAGGAGACAGCAAGTTGGATCCAGCTGTCTGACTGCACATATCTCCACGCACCTGGAACCTCCGTGGTCAGCACCATTTCGGTCTGTGAGGAGAAAGGCAGGCAGCAGGCTCAGCCGTGGTTGCAGAAAACGACAATGATGGACACGAGAGCCTTTCCCGTTTGAAGCAAAGGGGCAAGAAACATAAATTGTGCTTCTTACCATCCTGATGATTCAGGCTTAATACATGATTATTATTAATTTTATTTATTTTTGGTTTTTGAAGCTAGGGTCTCGCTCTAGCCCAGGTTGACCTGGAATTCACCATGTAGTCTCAGGGTGGCCTCGAACTCGTGGTGATTCTTTTGACCTCTGCCTCCCAAGTGCTGGGATTAAAGACGTGCACCACCATGCCCCACCACATAATAATTATTATTATTTTTACATTTTTATTTATTTATTTATTTCTGACAGAGAGAGATGCAGAGGGAGAATGGGCACGCCAGGGCCTCTAGCCACTGTTAATGAACTCCAGACGCATGCGCCACTTTGTGCATCTAAGTGAGTACTGGAGAACTGATTCTAGGTCCTTTGGCTTTGCAGGCAAGTGCCTTAATCACTAAGCCATCTCTCCAGCCAGATTATTATCATTATTTTTTTAATAGGGAAAGTGAGGAGCAGCTCTTCCTGGACAGGATCCCTATGTCAGTTACTGAGTGAATTCAGGTGGAGTCAGTATCCTCCAGTAGCCCTCCCGGATCATCACCTACCCTAATCCCCTTCACCTAATGAGAGGAGACCGCTGTGGGTTCATTATTAGGCATGGATCCAGCATCTCTGTGTTGCTGAAGCACATGCTAGCTTATGCCAAGCCTCCATGAAAGCTCACAGGATGGCAATGGTTCCAGCACTAACAGTATTAACACTGGCCTGTAAGAAATGCATATTCTTGGGCCCCATCCACCACCTACTATTCAGAACCCCTGCGGCTGGCCCGTCAGTGCCTTTCAGCAGATCTTCCAGGGGCTCCAGACACCTGATGGGTGAGAAATGCTGTTATGGGATTCGGTCCTGAGCCCCTAACAGGGTTGCATTGTCTGGTTCTGCTATGTCCCCGTCCTCTTCTCATGCCATTTCACGTCTGCCCGTGGCCTCAGTCATACCACCCTACAAGGCTCTGGAAGGTGGATCCTGCTTTTGGGCTTCTGTTGATCCTTTCTCTGCACTATACCCACTGCATCCACTTGGGCAAAGCCATTCATCCTAAGCTCATCCTTGTCCTGGTAGCTTTCCTGACTTCTAGCTCAAAGCTCTTCCTGCCTTGTGTGGCCTCCTAACACTCCCCTCTCCGCCCTGATCACACAATCGCAGCTCAGTGCAGCCTTTGTTGAAAGCAGTGGGTTATGGCTTGACTGCACTGCACACACTTTGGCCAGCCCTTTACCTGGATCAGCCAGGAACCAGGCAAAATCAATAGGGAAGGTAGAATCTCTGAAGGTGAGATCTGGCATTTTCTTTTTCTCTCTTTGTCTTTCTTTTCCTCCCTAATTCCCTTCCTCCTCCTCCTTCTTCTTCTTCTCTCTCTCTCTTCCTCCCACCCTTCCTTCCTTTCTTTGGTACTATGAATTGAATCCAGGTCCTTCCTCACACTAAGCAAATCTCTACCTCTGAGCTCTACTCCTCACTCTTCTTTCTTATTTTCTTTTCTATAGCTCCCCTGGTGATTCGTTCACACAGAAAGCTTGAGAACTAGTGGTTTAATGCTCTCCTTCCTGGGCTCCTGTAAACCTCCTGAGTGAAAGATTTTCCCTCAGTTGTTTGTGGCCACATTGCCAATGCTCACCCCAGTGGTTAGCATTAAATATATTTGTTGGATGAATTCATTTAAAAAAAAAAAAAACCCTGGGCTGTGTTTCTTTATGGCTTCACTGTGCCCTTGATACAGAAGCCAGGTAAAAGGAAAAGCTTCCCACAGGCCACGCTGCAAGTGTTGGAAGGATGACGCTTCTCACAGCAGAAGCAGCAGCTGCTTGCTGCACAGGGGCCAAACCCAAGCTGGTGGCAGGGGCTGTGTCCACGTGCCAGTGTGGAGCGGTGCCTCACAGCCTGTTAGAAGCAGATAGCTCCTGACTGAAAGAGACAGACTGGAGCTCCCAGCGAGGCAGAAGAGAAGGCACGTTGGTAGATTAAGAGGGTGACAAGTGTCACACAAAGGCAAGGATGACAATAAGAAGAAAACCCAACGGTTTAATTTGGTTCTTGGAGGATAACCAAGTTGTCGTACCCTTGGTTGCCGATTCCCACGGCTGTCCAGCCAGTAATGAATGTGGTGCCTGCCGGTATGGAAATAGGGACCACTGCAACTTTGATTTCTTATTTGTTATTTTTAACAGTCCAATTTCTACACCCACTGAGCATCCCGAGAGTCACAGGAGGGTCATAAAAATACAAATAACACCTAGGAGGCCTGTGGGCACGGACTCGTTACCTCTGTAGGGTTGAGGGTTCTCTTTTAACTAGTGTAAAATAAGGCCAGCAACAAATTGCCTTTTTTTTTTTTTTTTTTTTTTTTTTGCAGTTGTTGTTCCCAGCACAAGCTCGGGAAATTTAAGGAAAGCAAGAAATGTTTGTTTCTTATAGATGTTAAGAAAACTAAGAAAAGAATCTGCCCCAGGACTGAAATGTGGGTTTTAGGAATCTTTTTATGCAATGAAAGCAAATCATCATAGCAGCATTTCTGGGTGCCTTTCATGTGCACCAGGCCACTAGCTGGTCACAATCAACCTATGGCATTGGGACTTCTATTATTCCTATTGTACACACGAGGGTGCGGAGGCACACAGACCATAAGTAGCCTGGTGCACATAAATGAAGGGAAGCCAGGATTTTGACATCAGGGTCTGTAAAGCTTCTGTCGACCCTGTTCTCTGCTAGGGTGAAAAGCCATCCCAGTTTGCTGGGGACTCAGGCAAAGGTTTAGCCCCGAAGTGCTGTGTCCTGGGAGAACCCCTAGTCCCAGGCAACCTGAGGACAGGAAGTGAGGACTGGCCATCCTAGAGACAGAAGATGAGTAAAGAGGTAAATGTCCCCAAGGGCAAGGGAGGGGGCAGAAATGGCCACTGTCACTTGTCTCAGCATGTAGCATGGGCCCTCCAACAGACTCTACTGTCTCCCGAGGTAAAAGTCTCAGGTCCGTCTGGGCGGTGTCCTCATTCATCCCTCAGGACTCACACTCAGGATCTGTCTTAGATACACAATCTCCAATTGCTCACACCCCGTGCATAAAACGGTGCAGTATTTGCATTAAGCCACACAATCCTCTGCATACTGTAAATGGCCTCTAGATGATATGCCTAATATGACGTCATTGCGGTGTATAGAGAATGACAAAAAAGACTGGCCCTGTTCACCTTCAATGCAGATACACTTTTCTTCCCAGTCTGTTCATACCTACAGGTGTGGAACCCATAGATAGGAGGGCTCCAGTGTACTTCGGGTGGTGAAGACAGAGGATCTTGTATCTGAGCTGCATGAGTTCAAATCTCAGATTCACCTTTGGCTGTATGATCTTAAGCAAAAATTACAAGTCCTTTCATTTCTGAGTTTCTTTAATATTTTATTTATTTATTTGAGGGGGGGAGAGAGAATGGGCACAATAGGACCTGTAGCCACTGCAAATGAACTTCAGATGCATGCACTACCTCGTGCATCTGGCTTATGTGGGTACTAGGGAATCGAACCTTGGTCCTTAGGCTTCTCAGGCAAGCGCCTTAAGCATTAAGCCATCTCTCCAACCCTTTCCTGGTTTCTTAATCTGTAAATCCAGGGCAATTAAAGTACCAACCCCTGAGTGTTGTTGATATTTAATGAGAGAATATGTGTCACCTAGCACATGGGAATGGTCTGAAGATGGCTATTGTACTGTTGTTATTATAAAAACAACCTCACAGAGTAACAACAGGGTTGAGTGGTTCAGAAAAGCCACTAACACATGAATAGATGATGATGAGGGGCCATATTCTGTTCTTTCAGATAGCACCAGAGTTGGGCATGGTGGTACATATAGGTACACCTATAATCCAAGCCTTCCAAAGGCTGAGGCAGGAGGAGCTCAAGTTTGAGGCCAACAGGGGTACATAGTGAGATGTTTCACAAAAGAAAAATAACAACAGAATGGGTCAGTGGAGTGAAGATAGGCAAGAGAGTGCCTCCAAATAAAAAAAAAATGATTTAAAAAAAAAATGGGGCTGGAGAGATGGCTCAGCAGTTAAGGCACTGGCCTACAAAGTCTAAGGACCTGGGTTCAATTCCCCAGTATCCATGTAAAGCCAGATGCACAAGGTAGTGCATTTGTTGGGAGGTTTTTTTTTTTTTTTCTTTTGGTTTTCTGAGGTAGGGTCTCACTCTAGCTTAGGCTGACCTGGAATTCAGTATGTAGTCTCAAGGTGGCCTTGAACTCTCAGCAATCCTCCTACCTCTGCCTCCTAAATGCTGGGATTAAAGGCGTGTGCCACCATGCCTGGCCTTTGTCTGGAGTTTGTTTGCAATGGCTAGAAGCCCTGGTGTGCCCATTCTCTCTCTCTTTCTGCCTCTTCCTCTCTCTCACTTTCTCTTAAATAAAGAAATACAATATTTAAAAAAGAGAAAAAAGTTTTTAAAAACTGTCTCCCAAGACTTGAAAGGAAGTGAGAAAAATGAAGTGATTTTCTGAGAGTTCCAAGAGCAAGGTGTCCCCATTATGGGGGACAAGTTCCCTGCAGAATTCTCCTTAAACACAAAATGCACCGCATAAGCCTCACAGAGCTAAGGAATCTCACTTTGGGTCAGAGAAGTACATTGACAGAGTAGGGTGGTCTTGCTGCAATGAAGAGAGACTTAAGGTCCATTCAGAAGTGTGTCCTGCTCTGTCCAGGGGAGAGGAGCAACAATGCCTACCACCTAGGGGTGCTGGCCAGGTGCTTATCCATAGCTTGTGTGTGTGTGTGTGTGTGCACGAATTACATTGCACCACTGCAAAAACCACACATAGTACTTATTCATATTATTTGTGGCTGAAATCACTCAAGCTTGATGTTAATGAAGTTCATTAACTTGACCATCAGCATTGTGAGTAGTAGAGGGAGAGTTTGAACACCGGCCCTTTCAACTCTGAGAGCGTACACACTATTCCTCCAGCCCTGGAGAAGTCTATGCTAGAGTATGGCTTCAGAACATCATTCAATTAGCTGTATCTGTGATTCTGTATGTTCTGAGAGTCAAACAACCTTGCATTGAAACATATTTGAAAAAAATTGTCATTGTATTGAACATACATAGGCTTTTTTTTCCTTGTCACTATTACCTCAATGATGTAACTTGTAACTATGAACACAGCACTTATGTAATATTTGGTATGAAGAACAACCTCAAGATGATTTTAAGGGGGATGGGACATATTATATGCAAATTTTGTGCCATTTTGTAAGGGCTGTGAACTCAATCTGTGGATTTTGGTACCTCCTGGGTCCTGGAACCAGGTCTCTGTGGAAGGGAAGAGATAATATACCCTTGCTTTGATTCTTTGCTTCCTGAGCAAACATCTGATTTTACACTTAATTACCACATAGATTTTCTCTTAAGGAGAAAATGCACTGAAACAGTGGGCTTCATCACTGTGGATTAATAAATAACATTTGAGGGTTAGATGTGAATTCAGGCAGTTGTGAGCAAGTCAGTAGAGAGCTTGACTCTCTGTTGATGAAATAGTTTCTGCATCTTAGACTCAGACAGTGTGCCATGAAGAGCCTGTAGGGGAAGTGACCTCATGGTGGTGGGGTGGTCTCTAGTCAAGTGTGAAGCACTATCTTCTGTTTGACCTTGATGACACTAGCATTTCTTATCCAAAAGAAGAAAGGACACCTGGGACTGGAGAGATGGCTCAGTGGTTAAGGTGCTTGCCTGCAAAGCCTAACGACCTGGGTTTGATTCCCCAGTACCCATGTAAAGCCAGATGCACAAAGTGGCACATGTATTTGGAGTTGATTGCAGTAGCTGGGGGCCCTGATGCACCCACTGTCTCTCTCTTTCTCTCTGTTTGCAAATAAAATATTCAAAAGATACCGGGCATGGTAGTACATGCCTTTAATTCCATCACTTGGGAGGCAGAGGTCAGAGGATTGCCATGAGTTTTAGGCCACCCTGAGACTACATAGTTAATTCCAGGTCAGCCTGGGCCAGAGTGAGACTCTATCTTGAAAAAACAAAACAAAACAAAACAAAACAAAACAAAACAAAACAACCTTCAGATTGCATGTTGTTTTTTCCTGAGTACTGATTTTTGCAGGAGTCCCATGAACTTATGTTTTTGCGTTCAACAAGTCTTTTTTTGGAGCATTTGTTAAGCACTTTCTAAACAGGGGCCTATAGTGAGTGGCAAATAAAGGAGACAAGGTTGGCCAGGAGGAGGGCAGGGAGGTATTTCAGCAAGCCATGGCAGAGGCTTTGGTAGGTACCAGCTCAGGACTCTGGCATGGCTGCTTCTAGATGTGTTTAGATTTTCCTGTCTATCTCTCTGGAAGGAAAGATTTTTGAGATTTCAAGAATTTTTTAAAATTTTTATTTATTTATTTGACAGAGAAAGGAGAGGGAGAGGGAGGTAAGGAGGGAGGAAGGGAGGGAGGGAGAGAAAGAGAGAGAATGGGCGCCTGCAAACTCCAGACACATGCACCACCTTGTGCATCTGGCTAACGTGGGTCCTGGAGAATCAAACCTGGGTTCTTTGGCTTTGCAGGGATGCTAAGCCATCCCTCCAGCCCTCAAGATTTTTTGATACAAAAGTATCTACTTGCTCTGTGAAAAACCATGGACAAGTTGGGGGCAGGGTGGGAACTGGCTCTCTGTAGTGACTCTGCCCACTTCTCAAGGTAATTTTCCACGTCCAAGAAAATAGCTGCATGGACGGGCGAGGGCAGCATGGGAGTATCTTGCTGCATAAGGGGACACACAAGAAGGACTGCAGGAGAACACAGAACTACGGAGTTACAGAAGGTCTGTCTGCAGAGTCAGGGTGGATGGTGTCAGGTGGAACTTTCTCCACATGGTGACTTCAGACCAGAAGGTTGTGCTTATTCAGCCAGCTACTTTTAACTCTTCTTGGAAATAGTCTCCTTGGATGATCTACAGGCAGAAGATTCCTGGTCTTCTAAATCCTTTGCATTCTACTTGTCCCTTCATTTTGACCCATCTGAACTGTGTCACTGAGACACACTTAGAAAGTCACCTATCATTCATCTATCTATCTATCTATCTATCTATCTATCTATCTATCTATCTATCATCTATCTCTCTGTCTTCTATCAATCTATTATCTATTACTTATCTACCTATTTATCTATCAATCATTTATCTACCTATCATCTATCTATCTCTATCTTTTTACCTTCCTATAATCTATTTATATATCCACCCATCATCTACCTTCTTAATCCATCAAAATTTCCTTACTAACCAATCCCTCCAAGCCCCAGATATTTTGGCAACAACATACTCTGTGTCAATGATTTCATAAGTTACTGTATGTTTCATCTTTTTTATGGGACTTTAAAAATATTATATTCATTTATTTGCAAGGAGAGACATACAGAGAGAGAGAGAAAGAGAGAAAAATGGACATACCACTGCCTCCGGATCCATGTGCATTTGGCACTTTGTGCATCTGGCTTTACATGGGTACTGGGGAATCAAACCCTTTACATCTTTAACCTGCTGAGCCATCTCCCTAGCCCAAGAGACTTTTTACCTTGTAGAGAAGCAGCAAAAACATTCCTTATTTGTAAGAAAAAAGAAATAAATAAAGAAAGAAACAAAAAAAGAAAAGAAAAAGACAGCGCGAGAGAGATTGCTCAGTGGTTAGGGCACTTGCCTGCAAAGCTAATGACTTGGGCGACCCAAATTTGATTCCCTAGCACCCATGTAAAGGCAGATGCACAAAGTGACACATGCATCTGCAGTTTGTTTGCAGCAGCTGGAGGTCCTGCTGCAACCATTCTCTGTGTCTATCTTTCTTGAAAAGAAAAAAAAGAATGTATCCTTGTCTCTGAAACTATTTGCTTCCAGTGGCTGATTCTTTATCTCTACTGAGCAGTTAGCGGATGAGGATTTGTGGGAAGTCCACTGGTCACTGCAGGGTGTTTATCTACAAGTCCTGTAATGGTTCTAAGTAGGAAGAGCACTTCTCAGGGTACCGCCGTGTGAGAAACAAGGAGGCTTTTGTTTCCCAAGAGAGCACAGAATGGTCTGCAGAATTCTGCCAGTCTGGCCTGTGCTATTGTTAGGTGTTATTCTTCAGTTTTGCATAATGAGCACACCCTTAAAAAGGCAAGCTTGCTCTTTGAAATCCTGTCCTTCACTGAGACACAAAATTCCCTCTTTTCAAATCCATTTTCAATATGTAAAACAGCAGTGTGTTTCTGCTAAGTCACATTCCAGTGAAATGGATAATTGAACAGTGAAGGGGAGCTGCTACTCAGCTGTTAACCTGCAGAGTTACCACACAGACACACTCCCAAGTGCAGCTGAGCAACCCCCAGGAGGCAGAAAGCATGGACTGATTTTTTTTTTCCAATAAAGCTACAAAAGTCGATAAGCCCTGCAAGACGCTAGTATCTCGAGCCATCTCAGTTTCTTTTTCTGCTATTCCTTCCAAACGGCTCTCTGTCTTTACCTTGGCCCCTGTTCCCGATTCCTCCCCACCAGGGCTGACACTGTGTTCTATTCCAGTTCTGCTGAGCATACCTTTCGGAGAGGCCCTGCAATGCGTCTTGATTTAGAGATGCCTGGGTTTTATGTGACTCTGGGAAAGGCTGCTTAGCTTTGCCGGAGCGCCAATGAGTTCTGATGTATGGCTGTGCATGCCTGCATGATTAATGGCACATGCAAGGACTTGGAGCTTTCAGAGGTCACCCTGTGTGTGCTGAATAATACAGCACAGCTCCAAAAATACCTTTGGATGAGAATCCTGGCTGTACCTAAATGCAAGGACATTGCTTGCTTTAGTTGACATTGCCTGGGACTTGGAGCTTCTAAGGGAAGTCACCTCCCTCAGTCTAGAGTGGCACAGGTGACAGGGCAAGGGAGGAAGCTGAGAAGGCGAGAAGGCTGCAATGTTAGTTTCTGACAGGATTTCCAAGTTTAGGGTGGCCGGCCATGGTGAGAAGCAAATTAAATGTCCATGCAAAATATGCTACCGTGTGCAATGCTGTGGTTGAGAATTTAAATGCACCAAAGTCAAGAGATTCGAAATGATGGTTCCCACAGCAACTATAACTCAGCTCTCTGGTGAATATAAAATTAACTTTATTGCAAAACATGCTGTTCAATTTACGCCTTAATCTAGTCATGGCAGAGTTACAGTTGCTGTGAGAACGCTAACTCTGAATTGTTTTGAATAATTAATTTAATGAAAAGTTGGTTGAAATGTGAATTCTGATAGAAAAGTCAACTTAAATTTAGGCAAGTTGGCCAATGATGCCTATGTGGAGTAGCAAGCAACAAGTCAATTTTGGAATCTGAGGTTGCTTGGTGCACTCTCTGACCCGGGGTGGGGGGTAGGGGGAGCCGTGGGTAAAGTTAGTAGGAGGGTGGTCCTCCACCATCGAAGGCAGACTTTGCAGGGGATGACTTTACCAATAGGTGAGGGTGGTTCTCTGGTACCCATATACCTGATTTCATTGCTGGACTCCAAAGAAACCCTCTTGCTGCTGGCACCCACCTGGGGACAAAGGAAGTGATCAAAACAGTGCAGTGACCACCTGATCAGTGGATTTGGAGCTCAATTTGCTCCTCTCCCGGACACAGCTGCCCACACCGTGCTTAACCTCTTGGAGCCAGCTTCCTTTCATGGAAAATGATGAAGCTAACAGTATCCACCTCACAAACTTGACACCATTGCCTGGCTACGTTTATAAGAAGCACTCAGTAACTGTTAGCTGGGAAGACCTGAGAAGGGAATTCAGGAGGTCAGTACTTTCAGCCTAAGGATAGGGTCCACTACTTGGTCTGTTTGCATTTTAATTTGGTATAAAACTGAGCCTGTAGGCCAGGGAGCAATAAACACAGGAACTGCCATACAGTTTCCTAAGCAACAGTATGCCTTCACTGAAGACACCACGGCCCTTCTATGAAAGATCTAGAAGCAAACCAGTCTACCATTTCTTTTATCAGATCGGTATCTTTCAGCTTCTTTTACCATTACCTCTTTTTCAGGAATCTTCGTAGACTTTTTTTCCCTAGTTCCTGTCCCTATCACGAAATTTTTTTAATTAAAAATATTTTATTTATTATTTGAGAGACAAAGAAGGAGAGGGAGAGAGAGAGAGCATGAAAGAAAGCAAAGCATTCCAGGGTCTTCAGCCACTGCAAATGAACTCCAGATGCATGTGCTACCTCTTGCATCTGGCTTACGTGGGTCCTGGGGAGTTGAACCTGGGTCCTTTGGCTTTGCAGGTAAGCACATTAAACACTAAACCATCTCTCCAGCCCTTCCCATCATGAAATTTTTGTTACTGATAGATATTCTGTATAGTTCCTTGCAAATACTACATAAACATATATGTGTACATATATATGTTTATTATGTAATACAGTTGTTTTCATCCATCTTGAATCATTTTTCAATCAGTTGGAGGTGATTTTACCTTCACTGTGTGCATACACTAGATCATAGGCAAAAACTTCCCCTGTTCAAGCCTGAATGCTTCCAAACTCAGGAGAGACCCTTGGTTTAGCGGATGAGTCATTTATCTCATTCATTTTGGGAGCCAGCTCTCTACTTTTAACAAATGGGCAATTTTGGAAGCCGAGAAATAGTATTTTTGAAGCTAGCTCAGCGGTTTCTCCCTATCTCCTCCCCAGCTATTCTCCAACATACAATGTGGATTTTCTTTCTCTCTGTCTTAAATGACTCGGCTGCTGGGCAAGAAGGAAGGGCATGTACCCAGGGACTTTCAGGCTAGCCAGCAACTGCTGGGTACCTGCTGTGTTCCAGGCTCCGAGGCAGGGGACAACTTAGCTTTGTTTCCCAAAGAACCTACATTGAACTGCATGGTGCCAGGGTTGGCTAAACCGAAGGAATTTGCTCTGCCAGGGACTACCTTTCTTGAGAGGCATTGCCAAGGTTTTGACAGAAAAGGGTAATAGCCACAGCCCGGGAGGAAAGACAAATGAAAAGGCAATTCCCCAGCGGCGTGTTGTTTTTAATTTCTGAAGTTTTTCTGGCTTGGCTGTAGCTACCTTCTTTACGCACCGGCCTCACGCTGTTCTCGGGGCCTCTGCTCCTTCCCTTCAAAGCTTTGGTTTGTGACTTTCTACCTTGCTGTGATCAGTATCAGCCATATTTTAATGTCTCCTCAAAGACATGATTTTATAACACTGTAATAATTTGCTTTTACTGCTCAGAAAATATTTTAAAATCATATTGCTTAGTGTAACCTAATGTCCCTGGTGATGGGAGATTTCAATATTGAGGTACAGGCCCTCAGGAGCCCAGATGTCAGTCAGATGAGGAAATGGAAAGCGATCTGCTGATCACGTGGAATTTCGCCCTTGTTTCACCTGGTATCACAACTAGGCTGACGGTTGGACCCCAGTTGGACCCCTCACTGACCACTTTGTCTGCCACCTGAGTGCTACTTTTTGGCTTTGGAAGTTTGGCCTCCCAGAAGCTGGCGGACTTGAACTAGCATTCTCTCTCCAGCTGTCTGGAGAGCTTGCTGGGTTCGGCTGGATTGGGGATGTGTGTGGTTTCCTTGAGTTTTTTTTTCCCTCTAAATTTCTAGTGTATCTGCACCCTGAAACCATGACTGAGAGGTCCCCAGCACAATGCATATGTGTGAAAAATGTACATTATGCAGGACCTGTCTGGTATCTTGAGAAACTCGCTGAAGGAAGGCGACAGAGAAACACACTTCAGCTTGCCTTCAAGAGCCTGAGCAGCTCCCATTCTGCATACTCAGCTGCAAAGCCCGAGGGAGCAAAAAGCCTGTGTCTTCATGTGCTCAGGGATATAAAGAAATGGCTTCTACCCCCCAGCCCCCGCTTTCATTTACACACCTTTTAAAATTCAAAACTGATTTTGCTTTACTGGGAAAAACGAAATCATTATGCTTGATTCTGGATGCTCCATCAATTCTTAGTTCTAATTGGATATAGGGGTGTGGTGTGGGGATTTCCCTAGACAGAAGAGCATCCTAACTGGGTTCCAGTGGGAAGCTGGTAGATATGTCAGGCTTTGTATTTCTGGTACAAGTAGCTATCTCCCCAACGCGTGCATTCAAAATGACCAGGTGTTTCCCTGGGTTGGCACCTGCCTCTCAGGGATGCTGGTAGCATGCCTGCATGCAGAGGGCGTGAATGACTGCAGGACAGTGTCATGCTAGCAACGCTTCCCAGGAATCGGTGGCCTGGTCTGAGGTCGTTTAGAAGGAGGAGCAAGCAATCTAGAAAATGCATGCTACTTGTGCTGTGATGTCCTGGGGAAAATCATCATCAAGGACCAGAGACTCCTCCCTTGGTCATGCCTGCATAGCCCAAGGAAGTCCTTGAGTACAGCATGGCAGAGAGTGCACAGGCCACCAGGGCAGAGGGGAGAGGGAAGGGCAGAGGGACTAGGTAGCCAAGCCCTGGGACACAGCATGGAGGGGAGGTAATGACTGTGGAAGACCTGCCGTAAACTGTGGGATAGTCTGACTGTCTTGGGTGCTCTATCCAAGGCAATTCAGAGAGGATTCTTGTTCTGGCCTCCACTTTGTACCTCTTGGGCACTTATCCCTATTTTGCATGGCCATTCCTGTTAATCCACTGTAGCTGGTGAGAAGGCATGCAATGCCAGATGGGAAAGGGAAAGATTTCACAGGTGTAATTCTACCAGACTAAGGGAGAGAAAGGAACCACAGGGGCCCCAAAGTGGCACAAATTATTAGGCAAGGTTAGTAAGATGCAGGTATCCAGAACTCTGTCGCTCCCTGTGTGGAAGCTCTAGGCCTCGGATATTTGCAACAGTAGTATTTTAGAGCGGTAGACCAATGACAAGTGCAGAGATGGGTTGGAATGGGTGCAGATGTGCCATGCTGTACCTGTCCAGAGGTCAGGTGGGCACACACACACACACACACACACACACACACACACACACACACACATGCACGCACTCACGCACACACACAGACGTGTACATACTCACACACACAACAGGAATCGGTGACTGGCTTCATTTGCTTCTGTTTATTGTTGGGGTTTTGGGATTCTTGTGCATTGGAGCAAATGGGAGGGAGAGAAGAAGCGAGAGAGGGCGGCAGAGGGGGTCGTGATGAGGAGCACTGCTCGAGCTTCTTGAATGCTATGTCTGCCAGTTGTATAGACCATGGCTTTGAACCAATGAGTCCAGCTGGCTGGCCTTGTGCAAAACACTGTTGCTGTTCTGTGTGTGTTTGGGGGCAGCCGCTATCTGTCGGCTTCACAGGCTTGCTATGAGGGGACCGAGGCAACAAAGACTCTTTTGAGCTCCTTGGAGAAAATCCACCATGTAAGTGCAAAGTGTCACCATTATACCATGGCCGTGAGACTCCGGTCAGCTTAAACCAGTCACTGAGGAGGGCTGGGGCACCCAATAAAAGAGGCAGCCACAGTTATTCCAGTCTCAGTCCAGGTAAATGATGTTTTCTTATTCCACTGACCTTGCCCTGGAGCCAAGGGTCAGTGACCACAGAGGGGCACTCCACTTGGTTCCCATTCCTGGCTGTAATGGCCTGAATGGCGTTTGCATAAATGTTGAATTACTTGCCAACGTTGGATAATTGGGAGAAAAGGCTTGACAATCCTGCTTTGTGGCATCTACTAAAAAACTGGTCATTTTGGAAAAAAAAAAAAAAAAACCAAAAAACAAAACAAAAGTAGGTTTGGGTTTCCACATGGCAACATTCGACAGGGGCTGGTTCATGCCTGCCCATTGCAGCTGGGGCGTTTGTTTTCCAGTCCACCACGAGTCCCTGCTTTTCGCTCACTCACAACACCCCTGCCTCACGCTCATAGAGATATTTGAGTTTACAGTTCTTTCTACTGGCTCTGCCTTCCCTCCCTTCCCTAAATCAACAAAGATCTTTAATTCGTAAGTGCCCTCATTATCCAAATCTAGGCCAGTTCCCCTTACAGAGGAAAGACCTGCCCAAGTACCAAGGGAAAACGAGAAAAGACTAGTTTCATTCCCTCTCCCCTTCCTTGTCAGTAATTCCGTCCTAAAAGCTCAAAGTTTTTTTACTTAGAGATGTACAAGCAGTAATCCAACTAAATTAGATTATAAGCATCTGAAAGTTTTTGTACTAAACACAAATATAGAGCTAAGAGAAGATGAGATTTAATTAATGAGTGTTATTTAACAGAACAAGTTGTGCCAGACATGGAGGATTAAAAGATAAAAAGGATAGGAGGGAAAAATCAAATTTTAATGAGGTGCCATGGTCCCTTGTTTTACCCGAGTCTCCTCCATTGTAGGGAAAATGAACACTTACTAGGAGTCGCCTACGTGTATCCACACAGTTTCATACCTGACTGCATTCTCTTATGCAGTGACACCGTGTCATAATGAATTCAAACTCCTCTTTGAAATTCAGTGCTGCCATTTTTCCATCAGTATGATCTCTACGGAAGCTGTGAGCAAGGGTCACTGGTGGAGCCCAGCATTATACCAGGAAAGGGATCTTGGCTTTAGAACAGTCCAGTCTCATGTGGGCAAAAAGGCTATTAAGGTCTGAAGTACAGACTGCCACTTTCTCCTTGTTCTCTGCTGCCCTAGAGACATTTTCAGAAAGGAGCCTCTCGTGTCACATCTAGTGTGGTATTGCACACATTAGGCCCTCCATAAATGCTGCACAGATATTAAAATATACCTGTCATTGCTCAGGTGGAAGTAGACATCAGAGGTGTGGACCCCAGATTTGGCATGAATGATACACAGATGGTTTTCCATTGGCCACATGTCTACTTATCTTCACTCCTGGCGCACTCCCTAACTCAAAGGGCTTGAAGCCAGTTGACCCACAGAGATACCTCTGGAACAAAGATCTAGGAGGAGGCTGCAGATACTAGTGTTAACACGTGAGGTTTAGCTCTGCAGGCTTTTTTTTTTTTTTTTTTTTTTTGTGGAATACTGAAACCGCTTTTGCATCTGGTTTCATGTGGGTACTGGGGAATCGAACTCAGGCTGCAGGCTTTGCAAGCAAGCACCTTTATCTGCTGAGTCATCTATCCAGCCCCATGTTGATGATTTTTAAGCTAACATTTATGAAGTATTAAGCACTTCTCAGTAAGTGAAGTCTTCCCAACCAGAGAGGTCAGCTAGGACAAACGAAGCTTATTCAAGACACATAGCTTGTCAATGGCCATCCAATTTTGCAAGTGATAGGGGCTAGTTTTGGAGCCAGAGCTGCTTGATGGTAACTGTTAGACATTTAGTCCTGTTCTTAGTTTGGTGTATATTTGTGTGGTATACATGGGTGTATGTATGTGTTCATATGTCTGTGTGGACACACGTGTGTGCATGTGGCAGCTAGAGGTTGATGTCAGGCATTTTCCTCAATTGCACACTTTTAGAAAAAGTTTTGAAATAGTCTCTTACTGAACCCGAAATAACTGATTTGGCTAGACTAGCTAGCCAGCAAGCCTCCAGGATCCTCTTGGATCTGTCTTCCCCCAGTGCTGGGATTCCAGGTGTCTGCTGCTGTGCCTGGCTTTGATATGATCCTGGATCCGAACTCAGGTCCTTATGCTTTGCACGGCAAGCACTTTACTGGCTGAGCCATCTCCCCAGCCCCCATATTTAATACTTTTTTTTTTTTTTTTGGTTTTTCGAGGTAGGGTCTCACTCTGGCCCAGGCTGACCTGGAATTCACTATGTAGTCTCAGGGTGGCCTTGAACTCTCGGTGATCCTCCTACCTCTGCCTACCAAGTGCTGGGATTAAAGGCGTGCGCCACCACGCCCGGCACCATATTTAATACTTTTGATGTACATTTATTCACACCTCTCCAACCTCTGAATTCACGTACACACAAAAAAAATGACAATAGTAAAGTGTTGACCACGAGTGTTAATAGAAAAGAGGGAAGATGTGTGAGACTGACCGTCTGCAGCAGGTTCTGATGCGGGTTGTACATTTCAAACTGTTTAATTCTGGGTAGACTGTTTTTTGTATCAACTTTTCTAGGATGTGAACACACTTCTTTTGTTAGACTCCAAGAGAGCAGGTTAGTAACTATATGGATACAGATCTTTCTTGGCCTTTTTGTATGGAAATCACAAGTTAAACCATGTTCAGAATATGGCGAGAAGTTGAAGGCAACAGGCTTACGGACTTATGATGGCTTGCCTGCATGCTCTGATTAATTGGAAAGAGCTAATTTATTGCATCCTCTCCAATATCTTCACTTGCTTTTCCTTATTCAGGGGGATTGTAATAATCAGGATATTTGGGCTGCCTGGGCTCACACACACCCAAAGCAGAAAAGTAGTTTCATAGTCCCGAGGTTAGGATGCATTCTGCAAAGCCATTCATTAGAAAAATTGTGTTTTGGGCTCAGTGGTTAAGCCTTCATTTGCCTGCAAAGCCTAAGGACCAGGGTTCAATTCCCCAGTACCCATGTAAAGCCAGATGCACAAAGTGCCGCATGCATCTGGGGTTTGTTTTCAGTGGCTGGAGGAGGCCGTGGTATGCCCATTCTCTGTGCCTCTTCTCTCAATCTCTTTCTGTTTGCAAATGAATAAATAAAAATATATTTTTTTAAAAAAACAGCACTTAAAAAAAGTGTTTTGGATGCAGTGACATGCAAAGTTGTCGATAGCTTGCTAACATAGTGGAATGAAATCAGATACCAACATTTCCTCTGTGCTTGTGAGGTGGTTAGTTTTTAATCTTTCAGACTCCCAACCCCCTGGCATTATTTCTAGACACCTACTCAAGGTTGTCTGGCAATCCCTTTTGAAGTTAAACCATAATTTTAAAAATAAAGAAATGTAATTCACACTTCTCAGAGCCCATCACTTGCATACAGCTTTAGACAGATGACCTGTGGGCCAAGTTCTACCCAACTTCACTGTTAATTTGACTAGGTAGTCCTCCTGCCAAACTTGGAATCTGCGCCCCAGGAACCTCAGCTCTTTCAATTCTTCCATGGAGCTTTCTGTCTGTTCATTGGTTAGCTCTTCCTTTCTTAGCATGGCATGTTTACAATATGCAGTTTGAGTCATATGATGCCAGGTCTCATGTATGTTAGGGTGAGCAGCTTTAAGAGCCTGCTTAGAATCTGGGGTTTAGGAGATGTGTAAATGGTTTTATTTTCTAGCTGTGGCATATTTAGTGTGAAGGAGAGAGATACCCAGGGATACTTTTATTCACAGGTGCTCTTCAATGAAATGAGGGGGGAAAGGATTTTCTTAGAAAGCTGCTTATTTAAATGGTTGGGGTCCTGATTAAGTCTAAACTGTGACTCAGGGAGTGGCTATGTTTAAGATTTGCAAGTATCCTTCACCACCTTGGGTTCCCAAAAGTGTCTGAGGGTGACAAGGGGTGAGGAAACTTTACAAAGGACTCCGTGGTCTCTTTTCTACAGCCTGACCTGGGATGGTAGTGTGATGTACAGGAGAGATGCTATGGGCGCAAGTGAAGGACTCTTTTCCCAGTGGAATTTGCGACCAGCTGAGCAGGGTGATAGTGGGTGGTGATTCCCCCCTCCTGGGACTTCAGGAGAGCAGGTACTGGGGGTGCCACTGGCTGGCACTGAATACCACCTTCCTGGCACAAGCCTTGGCTTCTGTAGGATTCCCCAGAAGAAGAGTTTTGTAGGCAGTAGGTTTCAGTGAAGGGACCAAGCTTGAAGAACCCCAGTGGGCTAGGAGATATGAGCCTGTGAGACACGCTCAGGCACTTTTAGAAACCCTTGGGAGTCAGAATGAGGAGTGGATGAGCTGATAGGATATGAATGGTTCCCGATTTGTGAGACAGACATGTGGAGAGTGAGGCAACTTAAGTTCTGTCAGGCTTGGAATAGATGTTGGGAAGGGCTTAGATAGAATCGGTCTGTCTTATAGTTTGAAAACGCTTCTTGTCATCCACTAGTGGCACTAGCCTCATTTAAACCATAGTCCCAGCTCATTTGGCACAATAGATACAGCCTAACTGAAGTATCTTCTCACTTGACACTTGTTGGTCCAGGGAGTCAACCACATCTTCAGTGAGCTGAGGACAGAAAGAAGGCAATGCCACCATGGACCACAGATGAGGCTGTCTGGAGAATTCCTCTGTGACAGCCGGGAGGGTGTGTGTGGGGGGTGGGGGGGATGAGGCTGTCTTCTCTCCTTAAGGACTTCAATCATCAGAAACACACTGCCTATTAGCTTTTAATTACACTGCAGACATTTCATCCTATCACCAAGGACCAGAGAGGCCCCTCTCTTCCTGATTACAATGAAAATACGCTTTTAAAAACAAACACTTTACTTAAAACTATGGATATATTTTTAATTAGAAGAAAGATTAACTAAATGAATTTTCTCTTGTAATTTAATCCATTCTAATTATCTGGGGACTGTTTATGATGAAATACTTAAAATTTTGCCTAGCTGCAAAATTTGCAAATGGAAAAGATCCAAAATGGCTAATGGCCTCTTGCAGACCAGATTATAATGATGCTTAGGAGCACGTGATAAAAGGAGGAGGAGACAAGCAATCAGTTTCAATTTTGACTGACAGGTTTTTAAGGTGGAGGCACCCTACTTTGCAGAGGCAATAAAGGCAATCCTTTTAATATCACAATGAAACCCATTATTTCGTGCAATTAATGGGTACTAAAAAGGCAATCCTTTTTAAAAAGCTTATGAAATGGAATGCTGGGAAGGAAGAGGCTTGTTAAGACTGAACTCCATTAGGCAGGCAACTTGGAAGAAAATGCCAAAAAAAAAAAAATCTGTTTCTGAGATGAACATCTGGGGTATCCCGTGTGGCTCTGGATAACCCAGGAGATGAGATGAGGAATTACAGAGGGTCCCTAGATGTGACATATGGGTCATTCTCCGAGGAACCAAGTGACTGCGGCACATGAGGAATGAGAGCAACTGTGAAGTTTAGTGGGTTGAATAAGGATGAGGAATCAGTGAGACTTGATTTTGCAGAAGGCACACATGCTACTCGACGGAGTCCAAGTCAGGACTACTGGGTTCCTCTGTGATATCCAGAGCCAGCACAAGTAAAACCATGCCACACAGAGTCATGAAGAACAACAAGGAATAAGCCAAAGAGAGACTGGGACAGTATGTACTAAGGGACATGGATCCGGCAATGTCCTCTGACCTAAGAAATGACACACACCATCTTCTTTTCTTTCCTACAGTACTGGGGATTGAACACGCATGCTAGGCAAATGCTCTACCATCGAGCCACACCCCACTTGATCAGATTTCTTCTTAAAGCAGAACCTGATATTCTACACCACTCAAGGGCATGTCTATGGTCCCCAGTTTGAGAAACACTGGCTTAAAAGGATTTATGTTGGGGCTGCAAAGCCTAACAACCAGGGTTCAATTTTCCAGTTCTCACTTAAATAAAGCTAGATGCACAAAGTGGCATATGCATCTGGAGTTTGTTTGCAGCAGCTGGAGTCCCTGGTGCGCCCATTTCTCTCTCTCTTTCTGCTTGCAAATAAGTCCACAAATAAAAATCTTTTTAAAAGGACTTAAGTTTTATTCGATTTAGCAATAGTAGAATTTACAAATAGCATATCAAAGAAGTTTTTCCTTCTGAAATATATGTGTTATCTACATAAAATCCAGAATTAAAAGCAAATAGGCCTCTTGGTTCTCCCAGAACACCTGTCTAAGAGGTGGAATTTAAGAACCTTTGGCCAAAAGTAGCAATTCCTAGGTTTGCAACATGTTTCTAGTAACATAAATCTTGGATTTCATGTAGAATTAACTGCTTTGGCAAAATAAGTAGGTTCAATTCCAGCCAAAAGATGTAGTTTTTGGTTCACTCTGAGAACTGGGTGCCAGCAGGTTGCAGAGCAAAATTTTGGGGGAAATGGATGGGGAGGTGTTTTCTGTGACATGTCACTAATTGCCTGATGGACCGGAGGAAGATTTGGGAAGGTCTAGTTGAAAATGGGAGACATGGAGCTGGAGAGAGAGATTTGTGGTTAATGTGCTTGCCTGCATAAACCACAGGACCCAGGCTCAATTCCCCAGGACCCACATCAGCCAGATGCACAAGTTGGCACATGCGCCTGGAGTTTGTTTACAGCGGCTAGAGACCCTGGTGCACCCATTCTCTGTCTTTCTCTATCTGCCTCTCTTTCTCTCAAATAAATAAATAAATAAATAAAAACAATTAAATATTTTATTTTTTCTTATCTTTTATTTTATTTTTTGGTTTTTTGAGGTAGAGTCTCACTCTAGCTCAGGCTGACCTGGAATTCACTCTGTAGTCTCAGGGTGGCCTCAAACTCAAGGTGATCCTCCTACCTTTGCCTCTCAAGTGCTGGGATTAAAGGTGCGCACCACCATGCTCAGCCCAATTTAATATTTTTTTAAAAAGGGAAAAATGGGTTGGAGGGATGGCTCAGCAGTTTAAGGCACTTTCTTGCAAAGCCTGCCAGCCCAGGTTCAATTTCCTAGCACCCATGTAAAGATGTATATTCAAAGTGGTGCATACATCTGGAGTTTGTTTGCAGAGGCAAGAGGCCTTGGTGTGTCTGTGTTTTTTTTCTCTCTCTCAAATGAATGAATAAAAATATTAAAAAATAAACATGAGCGAACAACTGTAATCAGTGTCCCCCTCTTTGCCCATCCGTTTAGCTTACATTAGGATGATGTCATGGTGGCACTAATAATGACATGTACTCACAACGTAAGGATGGGCATAAAGCCAGTTCTGCTCACTCAACTCAAGGAGGTAGGGACTATTTAGCAATCCCATTTTACAGATAAAGAACCTGAGGCAGATCAAGGTTAAAAAAGCTCCCAGACTTGAGTTCAGGCAAACAGACACAAAACCTTGTGCCCTTTTGCATTTCCTGTTTATACTCGTACTTCTCCAAGCTCAAGTGAAGGGGATAGAAACAGATGAACTTCTGTGGTCACATCTTCTCTCGCTCTTCAAAAAAAAAAAAAAACAAAAACAAAACAAAAACAAAACAAAAAAAAAACAACACATATACATGGCTAAAGCAGGGGCTGATTATTCCGTCCATCCAAGAACACTGCTCAGTGTTCGAAAAGATCCCCCAAGTAGACTGACAATGAACTGGAACTGAGCTGATGGACAAAGAATTAATAACAAAAGCCCCTGTTGCTACCTTCTATATTTCAACCCATCCTCAGAGGACGACATGTAGTGTCTGTTCCTTTGACATAAGGTCTTTAGTATATATGATGGGAGTCTACACTGAAAGCCTGCCTGAGAGAGAGAAAAGGACTTGATTGCGTTAGAGCCGCCCATTCACGCCAAAAGCAATAAAGCTCTGGAAATGGACGGACCCTTAGAGACCATCTCATGCGTGTTCTAAATTCAGTCAATTGCATAGTGCATTTGTGATATTTGCCATATCTGCACTGTTATTTACTTACTATTTTTCTTTAAATTTACTCTGGCCTAATAATGCTACCTGCTTTCACCACATCCCTAAGCAATAACACCTATATAATCATGAGTTTGATGTGCTTGTTATATTTTTTCCCACTACTTATTTCTAAAGACCTTATATGACTATTCAATGAAGTATATTGGTAGACAATAAAAAGCATTTCAGGTTTGCATACGATGCTCTAGAAAGAGAACATGTTGTTCAAGCCCAACATTTTCCAAATGAAGAAATGGAGGTCAGGGCCTTAAGGTGACTTCCTAACCCTAACCAACCCTAGGGCACATGGAATTTGTGTGGCAAGTGAAGCCTAGAACAGAGATGCCTCACGAGTCCATAAGGAGTGAGATGCCGAGAGGCGAGAAAGATGTCCCTCACAGTGGCTCCCAGAGCTCGGCTCTCTAGGGCCATCTTTGCTTTACCTTTTCTAGATGGAAGTCTCTAGTTTAAGCACATACAGAGAATTTAGTGCAGATGGTGAGACCCTAGAACCACAGACTTCATTCTGTGTCAAAGTTCAACCTCAGAACACTCAGTACACCCCAGGGAAGTTCATCCAACCTTTTCTTTTCTTTCTTAAAATATGTTATTTATTATTTGCAAGCAGAGAGAGAGAGAGAGAGGGAGTGAGTGTATATGTGTGACTGGTCACATTAGGGCCTCAATCTACTGCAAATGAACTGTAGATGCATGCACCACTCTGTGCATCTGGCTTTACATGGGTACTGGGGAATCGAACCCATGCAAGTACCTGAACCATTGAGCCATCTCTCCATTCCCATTCCAACCTTTTCAACAGACCTTATTGCTATGTGTTTTCCTTTCTTTTGCATATGGAATCTTTCTTATGGTAACTCTCTCTATGAGTGTATGTTCTGTGAGTTGTAAACCATTTTTAGTTATTTGCTTTTGTGAAGTAGTGTATCTTGTATCAGACTACATAATGAGGTTTAGATTAACAAGAGACTACATGTCTGAAGGTGGTCCTATAAGAGTTAAAAATTCTCTCTCAATGATCCCCTGCTACCCCACAGGGACTGACTGAGGCCTTCATGACCCTATAGTGAATACCATAACCCCACTGAGAAGGGTACCCAGAGTAACGGGAGCTGAGGCAAGGGGATAAAAGAGAACAACCTGTTAGATTAATATAAAATAAAAGTTAATATAAAAAGCAAGAGCTATTGAAACATTAAAATTCATTAATATTGGGGAATAGTAAAGTTACACTGATGTAGTTATTAAAGATATTTCCTCTCAATGTGTTAGTCACATGTTTATGGTGATGTTGGCTTAAATATGTCCACTGTGATGCCAATGACATAGAAGTAGGACACATATAATTATGCATAGGACATGATATTTGGTATAAATATGTTACTGGCCTATGGATTTACTATATTTTTATATCTGTAACTTTTATTTAAGATATGCTTGTCCTCATTAAAAACTCACTTATACTATTTATTTATTATTTATTTATTCAGGGAGAGAGAGGCATATATATACATTGACATATCTATCTATATCATTTATCTATCTATATGTGTAGAGAGGGAGAGAGAGAATGGATGCACCAGGGCCTCTAGCCACTGCAAGTGAACTCAGACACATGTGTCACCTTGTGCATCTGGATTTACATGGGTACTAGGGAATCGAACCTCGGTCCTTTGGTTTAGCAGTCAGGTGCTTTAACTGCTAAGCCATCTCTCCAGCTCCAAAACTCAGTTATAAATAGTGTACCATGGTCTTCCAGCGTGGCTTCATCCATCTACTGGTCTCCTTGTCTCTTAAATACATTAGGAGACCATGCTAAGTGGAAAACATAGACCATCTGAGTTGCCCAACATATATATTCTAATGATGTTCATGCAACAACAAATTGCTTAACAATGCAGTTTGGCCTCTAGCCAAAATATTGGCTACTTTAAAATGTTCCTCTATTGTTCTATCAGCTAAGTCAGTGTGTCACTCAGACCTTCCCCACAGTGGGGAAGGGAATCTTTTTTTAATTTTTAAAAAATATTGTAATTTTATTTATTTATGTGAGAGAGGAAGGGAGGAAGGCAGGGAGGGAAGGAGAGAGAGAGATTGAGAGAAAAAGAGAGAATGGGTATGCCAGGGCTTCCTGCCACTGCAAACAAACTCCAGATGAATGTGTTACCATATGCATCTGGCTTACATGGGTTCTGGGGGTCAAACCTAGGTCCTTAGGTTTTACAGGCAAGTGCCTTAACTGCTAAGCCATCTCTATACCCCTTTAAAAAAAACTATTTTATTTTGATTTATTTATTAGAGGGGGAGGAGATCTTAAGGTCTTTCTCTAGTTCTCATTTGTCACTGAGAACATATAATAAAGAGGGGAGAGATCATTTGAGGCATCTAGTGGGAAAGGGGGGCGGGGTTCCCAGCTTTACCCATGTCTGAGCACTGAATGTATAGGCATGGGTTGAATAGTTAATGAGTCAACAACAACAAAAAAGAAGTGACTAACTACATGATGGTTCCGGTCCTGTTCCTGGGGCTATGAACTAATACGCTGACCAGTTCCTCTGAAACCTTTAGGAGATGGCACAGGGGATAATCTGAGCCACTCTCCCCAGAGAGCTAATGCACCCAGAATACTCCCCTGCCCTTCTTTTCTGATGGGACCACATTTCAGGGACAAACACTAGTCAATTACATAGGAAGCTGTGAATGTCAAGTCCTAACGTCAGGACAAAGTTTGTGACCATCTTGCCTATTTTCTTAAAATATTTTATTTATTTGTTTATGAGAGAGAGAGAAAGAGAGAGAGAGAGTGTGAGAGAGTGAGAGAGAGAATGGGCAGACCAGGGCCTTGAGCCATTGCAAATGAATTCTAGATGCATGCACCACTTTGCACATCTGGCATTATGTGGGTAGTGGAATTAACTTGAGTCCTTAGGCTTTGCAGGCAAGCACCTTAACTGCTGAGCCATCTCTCCAGCCATCTTGTCTATTTTATAATGTATACAGAAAGTATTTATTTTGTTAAAAATATTTTTATTTGCAAGGAGAAAGAGAAACGGAGAGAGAGAGAAAAAGAGAGAGAGAGAGAGGGAGAGCGAATGGGCACACCAGGACTTCCAGCCACTGCAAATGAACTCCAGACACATGTGCCACCTTGTGCATCTGGCTTATGTGGGTCCTGGGGAATTGAACCTGGGTCCTTTGGCTTTGCAGGCAAGCACCTTAACTGCTAAGCCATATCTCCAACCCCAAAGTCTTTCTTTAGCAACTGGGACAAAGCAATTACTTCTTGTTATTTTATTTTAACATTTTAACACTGACTTCAAAATGTGTCCCTGTCATTTCTACATCCTGGTTCTTGTTCTGGGTTTCGATAGGAAACCTCAGCTAGACTATGTGATCCAGATTCAAAGGAAATTCTGGGTATGTGAGAAACCTTGCCTGCAATAGAAGTCTTGCATTGCCAGTTGTGTGTGTGTGTGTGTGTGTGTGTGTGTGTGAGAGAGAGAGAGAGAGAGAGAGAGAGAGAGAGAGAGAGAGAGAGCGAATGCACATGTGTACAGGTTGGTGAATTACTTTACTAAGAGTTTGTCTATAACAGTGAAAGGTTAAAAACTTCAGGTTTTTACCTTTAAAAAAATGGAACTCTGCAGACAGTTCCAATAAGAGCCCCTGGAGGATCAAGTTAATTAACCAATCAGGGTATGAGCTGTTTCCATGGACTTGGAGATAAGGATGACTCCACAGTGGCTAATTTCATCTCAACTTGAATTCATTGTAGAGTCACAGAAGCTCCAATGTCCAAGGACAATAGCTACATGGTTAAAAAAAAAAAAAAGTTCCCGTAACTTGGATGGAAGCTGGAATGAGATGCAGAGGCAGCT
This sequence comes from Orientallactaga sibirica, assembly GCA_036365145.1. NCBI lineage: Eukaryota > Metazoa > Chordata > Mammalia > Rodentia > Dipodidae > Orientallactaga > Orientallactaga sibirica. The sequence continues at coordinate 3,782,517 of JAEOAD010000194.1, forward strand.
GGCCTCGTGTGAAGTTGGTTAATTTTAACAGTAGCTTTCTTCCAAGCCTGTTCCCCATTGTTCAGAGGCTTCCTCCCTCTTGGACTTTAACCTCGTCTTCTGATGACAATCACTTAATCAGCACATCAGATTGTCGCACGGCTGGTTTTACCTTGGGTAAAGATTCATTTTCCTTATTAACATCACAAGAACCCTTTTCTTTCCCCAATCAATTAAAGAGGAAAAATAGAAGGGCCCAGTGCAATAGATGGAAAAGAAAACTCTTCTGACACGTGCCACCTGCTCAGGTCACGCAGCCCCACATGGCCCTAGGAATCAAGTCGTCACGATTCTGAGACACCATCAGAGGTCAGGACCACACAGATAAAATACACAGGTTGGAATAACTACTGCGGACATGTTCACTGACCAGATTCTGAACAGCTCACCAGCTTTGGACTGAGTGACGGTGCAGCGTGTCAGTTTGTGTAAATCAGTGGGGGGATGCAGGGTCCCAACAGCATGCCATCCCCACAGAACGGCCAGCAGCTCCCTGGCAATAGCAATAGCAATAGCGATGGCAATAACAATAGCAATAGCAGTGCTTTCTTTATCTCTCTCTTTCTCTCTCTCTCTCCCTTTCTTTCCTCCCTCCTTTCTTTCTTTCTCTCTCCTTTCTTTCTTTCTTTCTTTCTTTCTTTCTTTCTTTCTTTCTTTCTTTCTTTCTTCTATTTGCTCAATTCTTTCCTCTGCTGGCCAAACACACTACTATCCAATTCACCTCTTTTAAGAGAGATGCTTATCTGAATTTATTATAGTTCATAGCCACTTGACTCAATATAAAATTCTGCAGTTCCTTCAAGCTGTAGTGTGATAGCCATTGGACGGCCTTCGTATGTTAAATCCTCAACATTAATAAGGGTTGGTGGCAGATGATAGACAGGTGCCGGGTTAGAGGAACAAAAATCCATTTTTAAAAATCACATTTAAAGAAGAAACCTCCTCTAACCGTCCAATATGCCTTTTGATTTATTCATAAGAGTAAACTGTATCTTATCCAAATAATGCTAATATATTCCAAAGATATGGTTGATTTAGATTCAAAGAATATTTCTTTATCTGTACAATTCTATAGATTTTAGCTATACTTTTATATTTAACTTGTTAGAAAGCAGAAACATAACTAATGTTGGGTAGATAAATCAGCTCTAACAGTTAACACTGAAATAGCAAACCTTCTATTCAAATCTGGAGCAATATGTATTCAATTTCCAAATAGAAGTGCATTTGGCCAAACATGGAGAGATCCTGGGGCTTCTCCTTGACTGATGTTTCAAAGTCTGCGCTTTTGTTCTCATCCTGCCCTTCCTCCCTCCTCCTTTCTTCTTGTTTCTGTCAGCACAATGCGTGCAGTCCCTAAGTGCTGATGTGAATTGCTCAGTTGACTATTTGCAATGACCCCCAAGAAAACAACCTCACGGTGACCTTTTGAAGACAGGCCACAGACAACCTGCATACCCAACACCAACCCCCACCATGCTGCCTTGTCTCACTGTTTACTGACTAGTGCCATTTCATTCTCGTTTGCTTTCAGCCTTCAGAATATAGCATTGGCGGGTCTGCTGGAAGTGCCTCCCTTTCCTCTGTCAGTCTCCCCAAGGAAGAGGACTCATTCTGGGCTTGTAAATCATGGCATTTACTTTAAATGAAATGACAGGAGTATCTGTTCAAACTAAAAGTCTAAAACTCCACGGAACAGTTCTCGGGCCAGAGGTTGAAAAGCAGAAGAAGCAATTATGCATGGATGAGCATCTCTCCAGTGTCCCAGTAGCAAACCTCACCAACAAAGGGACATTTGAGGAAACCCAGTGAACAAAGTGAAGAGGAGGTAGCTCATGTCCTATTAGCAAAACCACAGAGTCCTAATTTCTCACAAGAAAGGGCACTGAGCTTTGTAGTGTTCACTGAACAAGGGACCTCCCTGCACCAGCACACCCTCCGTCCCCGGAGCGTTCGGTGGCATATAAATTGTATCTTTTTGACATGCCTCCAGAACTCACGGAGGCCACTTCACAGAGATGTGAAACTTGAGATGAACACTTTAAGAAGCAGAAACGCCCTTTTCCAGGTCACTTCCCGAAGGGACAGCTTGACTGAAGTACCTGGGTTCTTGGGCTGGCCATCAGCACCTCTCCTGCGATCAAAGCTGTCATTGTCCCATCTGAGACAACGCATCTCTCACTCCCACTCCGTGGTCTCTGGAGCTCACTGGTCCTTGGGCCCTAATATCCTTCAAGACCCAGTTGGTGTCCTTTCCTAATGGGGACACACCTGCCTCCCTTTTCACTTCTCTCTTTAGCTAGACTTGGGGAAATTTTCTCATTCACAGCTCAGTTTCTTTTTTTTTCCCCTGTAAAAGGCCATATAATAATTGGCTTTGTGGGGCTTTTTTTTTTTTTTTTTTTTTTTTGGCCTGTTGTGATTATTGGAAATAAAGCATGAAAACTGACAAGATGTCAAGGAATGGGTGTGGCTGTCCTTTACTAACACTCTGTTTATGGACACTGAAATTTGAATTTCATAGAATTGTCACATGTCAGAAAACATTTTTTTGTTGTTAGATTTCTGTCAAGGCTTAAAAACTGCAAAAGCAATTCTTAGCTTGTAAGCCATAGAAAAATCAGGCAGTAATCCAGGTTTGTCCCTCTGGCTGTACTTGGCCAACTCCTGTCCTAATTCACCTGTACAGCCCTCTTATGACCTATCTCCAAAGCAAAGATAGGTGGGAGTAAGAGAGAACCAGCACGGATGGACCCTAACCCTGCACCCTTGCCTCCCAGACAGGGAAGAGGAGAGCAAAGGAAGGGGAAGGTTGGAATATAGGAAAATTTTGAGTCACAGTGGGATTATCTGCCTCAGGAGTGTTGATTGGCAAGAACTTCTGGAGGGAGGAGCATTGGGGGCAGTGACAATGTGGGGGTGGGGAAAGGCTTTATTTAAATCACACAGAGCATGCAAAGGCACACAAGAGGAACCCCCTGAAGAGTGGAGGGAACTATCTTCACTCTGGCTGTGCACACCCCTCCCCTGACAGTCTGCTGAATTATCCCTCAACCTCTGCAGGGAGCTGAAGATGAGAGCAGCTGTGGGGGAAGCAGGACCTGGAGGTCATTGAGAAATTGCAAAAACAATTCACTGCCAACAGACTGTCCCAGCAGGGTCCCCGTGCTATGGTTGTGGCCCTGATTGACACACTGCTCCTCGGATGCCCAATTAGATGAAACTGAGGCAAATTGAAAGCAGAGTCAGTCCATTCATCTCTGCTAGCCACCCAAATGAACAGCATGGGAAACTGAGGCCAACCTCATCAGTCAGCTCCATACAAGCTCCTCTCCCTGTCTCTCAGTCCTTGTGGCCAGGCTGTGGTTTGAGTTTTTGGTCCAGGACACAGGGCAGGACCCCCAAATTTGATGGCTGGAACCAAAGGTAACTTGAGCGGTTTGGTTAGCTCAACCTGGCAACGGAAAGGATACTTGAACTGACCTACTTAAACCAGAGCAAAAGCTGGAGGTGAAACCACGCTCAGGCTGACATAGTGCAATCTTAACTCTCTGAGACATGTCGGAAGCCAAAATACATTGGCTTCTGATGGTCTATTGAAGAGATGACTGGGGATAACACTGATCAATTTAATGTTCTCCTGAACTTTAAGAATGGTAAAAAACTAAAAACAAACACCCCCCCCCCCACCAATCAAAACCCAAAATGAAGAAACTTCAAGAATGTTTTGTTTTGTTTTGTTCCTGAGACACCACCTTGCTTGGTAGCCCAGGCTGGATTCAAACTCCCACTTCAGCCTCCTGATTGCTGGGGTTACAGGAGTGAGCCACCATCCTTGGCTTCAAAGCTACTACTTCTTAACATAGAGCAGACCATCAAAAATAGCACTGGTCAAGAAGTTTATAGAAAAGGTTTCTGAATAGAGAATGGCATGGGACCAGAGGGAAGGTGTACTGGTGGCAGTGAGGATGGAGAGGCTCTGGGGCCAACCACAAGGCCTTGAGAGAGCAAGAAGACACTCAGGTCTATGGCCGTGGTATCTGGCTACCCAGAGAAACAGTTAACATGGTCCAGCAGCAGGGATTCAGGGGTCCAATCAGCCCACAGAGCAGAGATAAGGGAGGACTTGCAGACTACAGTGATTTCTGGGGCTTAAAAGCTGCAGGCACTGTCAGTTTCCCATGCTTGTGCATTTCTCCCTCCCCAAGATCAGCAGTTTGGATAGGTTTTGTTATCTGGTCAGGTCTCTTTCCTCCCCATCTGCAGTCCTGGAACAAAGGGGAAAGGCTTTTGTAATGAGGGACTTCGCTTTCCCCCTTCCCCATGATCCCCATGGAGATTTGGAGAGGCAGCAGGGATATTGGAGGGCACATGTGTCCCTGAGGGAACAGCCAGTTGCAATGCGCGATCGTCACTATTGATCTACGATTTATGAAAATAAAGCAATATGTGCCTGTTTCGGTGCCTGCCGTTTGCCTACCAATGGTGCAGTGTTCACCATTCCAGCCCTCTCGGCATTCACATTTGCCGTCTTTACAGGTCCCGTGCTCAATGCAGCGGGGGTGGCACACGCGCTGGTCACAAGCTGCGCCTGTCCAGCCCTCTTCACAGCGGCAGGCTCCCCCGATGCAGACGCCGTGAGTGCCACAGTCTACTGAGCACACTTCTGGAAGACAAACAATGATTACAGCTCAACACCGCAGTGGGCGAAGTCCTTCACGGAGCCCGAGCACACACAGGGTCCTGGAGCTGGCCCCGAGGCCCAGAAGCCATGATATCTTTGGAGGTTTGTCCCTCCAGTTGGTTGGGCATTTATTCCGTTACTCCTCCCCCACCTTTATCTAGAGCAATGGTTCTCAAAGTGTGTGCCTTTCCCCCTCCAAACCCTGGACCCACAGTATGACTATCACCTGGGAACTTGTTAGAAATGCAAATCCTTGTGCCCTGGTTGGACTGCGTGACTTAGATGCTTAGCGAGTGCGACTCACCGATTTGTTTTAATAAGTCCTCTGGGTCGGGTCATTTGGATCCTCACTAGAATGTGACAGTAGCTCTTCTAGACATTGGGACCATTGAGAGAAGGTCAGGCAGTGTGGTCCTGGGCAGCTAAGCTAAGCAGGCAGTAACCACTTGGAATAAGAACTCTGGTGGATTCTGACTCCCTGGCCAGCTGTGATTCTTTCCCATTGAGAGCCTCAACTGACTGAGCCGATGGGGGCCTGTTGGGGACCCTGCTACTCCATCCCCATGTTGCCTGTGACCCCACGTGTCCCCTAGATTTGCATTTTGCGGCAATGAGGACCGCTGTAATGACTCTGCATTTGCCGTGTTACACAGCTTCTTTCTCAAAGGAGCTCAAAGTCTTTTGTGGGTAGGGAGGAGACAGACAGACAGATACGCACTCTCCCGGCGTTCCAGACCCATCACGCGAGGACAAGCACGTGCCAGACATTCATCCTTACAACAGTCCACTGAGGGAGGCATGGCTTGTCATGCCTGGGGAGGGGACACCAGACCAGGCTGGTCAGGTCTCACTCAAAGTCATACAGCATGTCTGCAGACAATTGGGCCTTGCGACTAGGACTCTCGCTTCCTCCTTTCCCCGCTCCTGAAGAGTTTTGCCAGGACCACCAATGGATGAAGCAGGGGTGGGGGCTAACTCTTCTTTTTTTTTTTTCCCCTTTTGGAATGAAATATTCATTTCTTCCCCATTGTAGGCAAAGCTTCACATCTCTTTCTTTCCGGATTGCCATGGTAATTTGACAGCTGTCTCACCACCCTGAGGAAGGGGGCGGCATGATGATAGCTTGCTTGGATAGGCACTCGTCAGTGTGAAGGGAACCTTTCTCGGGAAGGTTGGGACTGGTTTGAACTGTTGAACCATTCCATTTTTAAGGTCACTCAGGAAGTAAGACACATACTCTTAATTTTATGGAAATAAAGTGTACAGCACAACTTCATTATTTTCTTGTCACTGGAGAATTACAGAGCTTTATAACGTGTTCACACAGCGCCCCGAGGGAGCCTTTTTTCCGTTTTCTAGGATGCTCTATTCAGTTTGTCTGGGACTGAACAGCTCTGCTTTGTTTCCCAGTACCTTTAGGGAGCACATAAGAAAACCTATAATGCAAATAGAAACATCCCTCCAGGGCTCGCATCCATTTGAGGTGATGAAACCAACAAGGCACAAGTCCCAACATGGCCATTTCCCTTTTTTTTTTTTTTTCCTTCCCAAAGATCACAGACTCTACAGCTATGGAGAAGAGCGTGAGAAAGGTACCAGAGGACTGGCCAAAGTCCCTCACCCCAAGCTGAGTATAAAGATGAGAGATCCCCATCCATCCGGCTCGGGAGGGGACACAGGGTGCAGATGTGGAGAAAGTGAGGAGAAATCTCCTCTTGGCTTACCAACGGAGCAGTCGGGACCCATCCAGTTGGGATCACAGCTGCAGAGGCCTGAGTCGGGGAGGTAGGTTCCATGCCCACTGCATTGGTCTGGGCACTGGACCCTTGCCAGCTCACAGTTGAGACCACCCCAGCCGGGGCTGCAGAGACATTCTCCATTTACACAGACTCCATGGCTGGAGCAAGTGGGATCCAAGCAGTCAACTGAAACAAGAAGGAGAAAGAGCACTGAGTATTTATTGGGGATGGGCCATGAGCCTTCTGGATAGACCACTGGTTCATAAGTTCACACCTGCATGCGAGCCAATGGGGTCGCCCAGGTAATACTGATGTGGTTTCTTGACACCCAGAAAAGTGAAAGGCTTTTTATATGTCAGGACATCAAATCTCAAAATGTGAAAAGTATGAAAAACAACCAAGATCTCTTGTTTTCCTCTTCGAATTTAGAAATTTATTATTCAATATGCATTCCATACAGTGAAAGATGCGTATTCATTTGAACCGTGTAGATAATGGCCTGAATAAAGGCTCTGGAGGTAGTTCAGTTGGCAGAGTACTAGCCTAGCATGCACAAAGCCCTGGGTTCAGTCCTAGGCACCAAATAAACTGGCATCATGATGCACGCCTGTAGTCCTAGTAGAGGCAGGAGTATCAAAATTTCAAGGTTTTCATTATTTACCTTAGTTACCTAAAGAATTTGAGGCCAGTCTAGGATACATCAGACCCTATCTTGGACGAAAAAGATGTAAGCATTTTTTTTTCATTTCTTTATTTGTGAGGGGAGATAGAGGAGAGAGACAGCGTGAGAGAGAGAGAGAGAGAGAGAGAGAGAGAGAGAAAGAGAAAGTGTGTGTATGGGCATGCCAGGGCTCTTGCCACTGTGAAAGAACTCGAGACATATGTGCCACTTTGTGTATCTGCCTTTATACAGGTACTGGGGAATTGAACCTAGGTCACATGCTTTGCAAACAAGCCATCTCCCTAGCCCCTTTTGTTGAGAACCAAGATTTCTTCAAGAAGCAGAGTTAGGAAATGCCAGCCTGAAGCTCTATACTGATGTAGATGTGTATAATGCCACCTTTAGTACATTATATTCCCCAGCCTTAGCTCTTGAGTCACCCACAACAGGATTTCAAACACCTGTGCTGTCTCTGTATGTATGGACATGCCTGATTACCCTCACTCTAGGTGGGGAAAGTTGAGAGGCTCATTGTAACATCACAACTCCTTGACTTCAAAAGGGAACAAAAGATTAAAAAGAAAACCCAATGAAACTTCTAAATGACTCACTTTCCTAATTAAGTTTCACTTAGGCTAAGTCTAAAATTAGTTTTTGTTCTCTGAGCACACACCTACTGAGGGAGTGACTGAGTGTGAAGGGTGGAAGAGGTGAAGTTGGGTGTGTCTCTGATCGGGAGGGGCTCTCTTGTCACATGAGTTAAACTGGATGGGTGAGTATCTTTGGTCATGACACTGGACTTCTACCAGACAGTCCACCAGTCAAGTTAATGGCCAGCTTCCATGTGTTCTCGTTCTTGGCTGCTTCACGTTCCAGTACTTTGGCCATCCTTATAAATCGGGTTGGCGGGGTGTCCAGAGGAAATTTGAAGATGATAACTCCGGAATCAACTCAGAGCGAGAGTAAGCAGTAGTTCTTAGGACAGGCCCTTTAATGTGGGAACATGATGTCAAACCTCAGATCCCAGCCAGCCAAGTACTGGATAGAGAGGTCTTTAACTGACACACGAGCTTCCTTAGAGGGTCCTGGGGAATGCTCCCATGCTACAGGGAGAAGAACTGTGACATCATGTGGCCTGGACTGAGCCGTGGTACTTTTGCCTTGTGGGTCAGAGAAATGTGGAAGGTTTGACACCTTATTCTGTCATCTGAATCAGGCCTGTGTAGATGGAAGCATTGCTTCTGCCATCTCCTGGGACGAGACACAGTCAACTCGAGACTGCTTCCAGTTCTTTCCTTGAGATTTTTTTTTTTTTTGAGTGGAGGAGGTTCACAATGACATTATTCAATCCCCGTGTGTATTTGTGTTGTTCTGTGGTTCAAATCCTCAGAGGAGATTTTGTTTTCTCTCCTTGCCCAGTGTCAAGATTGAAATTTGCAAGACTTTTGGTCCCTAAATAATTCATGGAGATAGCAACTCCTTAGGGTCCAAGCATACTGGAAGGTGTCATTTTTTTTTACGGTCCATGTTGGCTATCTCTTTTTCTTTGTTATTTCAGCACAAAGTGATGGCCTGTAAGTTTTCATATTGACAATACAATGACTCTAAATATGACATTGTTTGAATTATTGAAGTCATAAGTATGTAGTCCCAGGGGACATCAGACCTGAAGACTACGGTTTATTAAAAATCACAGAGTTCCCATATTTGGGCTGCAGGACATGGAAAAGTCAAGCTGGGGCTGAGCTAGTAGCCCCCTCGCTTTTGACTAGATGTCATGATCCTGGGAAGACCTATGCAGCCTGTTGTGGGAGGAAAGTCATCAACTGTCTTAACCAGCCGTGGACTCTGAAAGTTTCATCGTTGGCCAACCCAGTCCAAATGTGCGAACTGGTGGCATGTCTGTTATGGGGAAATCCAATTGCTCTTTGATTGGACTTGTGGCCTGCTTCATGGGAAGGAATTCATGTCTGATAGTCTAAACCTAATCAAAAGTCTATGGCTGGGGATGTCATAAGCCTTAGCTGGGGAAACTTCTACCTCTTATTTGATTGCATGGATGTCTTATGTTCACCAAACTGCCCTCTAAATATTTATATTTATATTTATGTCCATATATTAATGCCATTTTCTCACTTCTTGTTAGAGAAACTTCTCTTTTCAGATGGGAGTGACCACTAGGGAGACTGAAAACACAAAAAGTGCTGAGAAATGATGGTGGAGTGTTCAGTGCTAAGTGAGACAGCTCTCTCACGACCCTCTAGGGTGTAAGGAGCTATTGTGGAAGAAGTGGAAGAAAGAATGTAAGACCCAAAGGAAGTGCTTTCAATGCTGTCTTCCAGACACAAAGTGGCCTAGATATTCATGACCTCACAGGGGCTGACACTACCTACACAAGACCTGAACAACAGGAGGGAAAAAATGATGACATCAAAATAGAAGAGATGAAGAAGGGATTCAGTAGAGGGGGATAAGGGAGGGGAGACCATGGAAGCGGTGAGAGGGGATTATAATCATGGTATATTGTGTATATGTATGGAGGCTGTCAATAAAACTTTAAAACAATCACAGTGTTCCACGGAGCTTCCACAGAACATCCTTATCCTGAGGCAAAAATAATTTTCAACATTATGGATATTTCAGAGGAGCCAACTTGGATATTCTCAGGAAGATATTATTTATGGAAGCAAGTTCCAAATTGTCTGAGCAATGGGAAAAAATACCTGACTTTTGCCCTCAGAGAAGTGGATTTCAGTGATTTAGTATTAGTGTTGGATGTTCGTGACCACGTCCCTTAATGTTTGCTATCCTTTAGAGAGGAAATCCCTGTTCGCTGTCTAGGGACTAGAACTCTGGGTGATATCGCCCCTTCTGATACCTTCCAATTGGCTGCATTGAGGGTGGGGGACATATTCAGATATAAATTTGAACTGAGTGGCTTAACCACACAGGAGACATTAATGAAGAAGCTGCATGCTGGGTGTACAGTTGCTGGAAGAATGAAATGACACATTTTGCTATAGGCCTTTGTCATTAGCACATTAGCAGGATAAATTTCCAGTGTGATAGACTGATTAGGAACAGAAATGGTACTATTTCTTTTCTTTCTCTCTTTCCTACCTTCCTCACCTCATTTTCTCTGTCTCTCTCCTTCTCCATCCCTCCCTTCCCTCCTTTGAGACAGGGTATTGCTATGCATTCCAGTCTGGCCTGTAACTCACTATCTAGCCCAAGCTAGCCTAAAAGTTGTGATTCTCTTACTTCAGCCTCCTGAGTACTGGTATTCCAAGTGCATGCCACTCTGCCTGGCTAGTGCTATTTCTTGCTTTTGGAAATAATATGTATTTTGGGATCTGAAAAATGTGAATAAATTCATTGAAAGCAAACCATGTCTATAAATCTTTAACTAAAGGATACACTAAAACTCTAGTTATTTTTTAAAATGCTTTCCCCGTTTCTATTAAAGCAAAACCAAAACAACCACAAAAATATCCTGGGTGTGCCTAAACAATGGCTCTCAACCTATAATTAGCTATTTAAAATGTTTGGTGAGGTAGTAACAGCCAGGAGCCTTCAAAAATATATCATCATCTTTGCCTTAAAAGGATGAAATAGCTAGGTATGTGGTACATGCCTTTAATCCCAGCACTTGGGAGGCAGAGGTAGGAGGATCACTGTGACTTTGAGGCCAGCCTGAGACTACATAGTGAATTCCAGGTTAGCCTAGGCTAGAGTGAGACCCTGCCTTAAAAAAAAAAGAAAACAAAAAACAAAAAGAGGATGAAATAATAATAAAAAGTGATACACACATACACATGATGACAGAGAGAAAGAAAGAGAGGGAAGGAGGGAGAGAGAGAGAAAAAGAGATTTTTCTTCCAGATAAATTGGTTTTCTCTTCTCTATCTTGAATTATGGTAAGAGGAAAGAAGGACAGTCCACTGAGATTTATTAACCCAGTACTAGAATGTCATCAAAAGGGTCATTTATAGCATCTAGAAATATGAGCCACCCCTTTCTCTGGTCAGTGGTACCAGTAAATATGTCCTCAGTGCTGTGTAATTACAGCAGTTGATGGAATAACTGAATTCAAATTTTAAGAGGAGCAGTTTTACTATGAATTTTAAATTTGATTCTAGTTTTATCGGATGGGCTTTTTGGCCACGTCAGTAGAGTCCTTAGCAGGCAGGAGGGCCTGTGTGGTTTTACGAATCTCTATAAATAGAAATGGTGTTATACTTAAAAGGGGGGCATTGGCCTTTACCAGCTAAGTACCCTGTGCTTTGAAACACCAGCCCCCTGGCAGCTGAAATCATTAGAACTCATTTAGTCTGGGGCCCTCTGTAGGTTTGACAAAAGAGGGTTGTGAATACAATTTCTATCCCTAAGGATAAAAAGGAGGTCAAGGAGTTTTACAAACAGTATGTTCTATGAACCCCCGAAGAACCATGAATTACATTTATGAAGTTAAATGTCATTGAAAAATGACTCAACCATGAAGCTGACATGAAAACATGGCTGACTTAAACTAATATGTCAGTTCCTCTCTCATCACCTTCTCACTCCCGCAGACATCATTGAGCCAGATCTCACAAAGATGTCCTTTCATTTTCTTGCACAAATTTGTTAATCGTACAACAATGTTTATGCAGCAAAAATTGGAGGATGGCAACTATTGATCTCGCTGGTGTGGCCATTGCAGGTGAATTGTTTGAACATTATGACCGTGATGAATATCAGAAGTACAAGAGCTAAATGGAATAAAATGTGCTGATCTAGACGTTCTGATGCCATTTCCTCTTTCAAAAACATCGTATGAATCACCTCGGTCCAATCGTTTTTGGCTAGCAGAAATCGACAGGGGAAGATCGCATCCTTCCATGCGGCTTACTTGTTTTGTTGCATGGCTAATTGGCTTGGAGCCTTTAAATAAGACTGGCTGGGAGAGCTAGAAAGTTGAGGAACTACTTGAAATTCCATTCATGTATTATCTTTCCTGGGGAGAAAAAAAAAGTCTAAGACTGGCAGTGTGATGGTTCCAGCACTTTCTCCTCGCCCAATGATTGTATGCAGAAGGTCGCTTTAACCTTTCTTGTCACATCATTGGCCTCTCCCATGTTTTCAGCAAATGCAGTTTTGCGTCTTGCAATTCATTTATCTTTAAGAACTTTGACCTTTCAAGCAGGGTTATTAAATCAGTATTTCCTTCATTCCCAATTCCCAATTTGGTTTTATGATAAAAACATAGGGAGGCTACCTTTTATAATAGAGAAAGAAATCTATACAGAAGGAAGATCTGGGGGTTTGGTTTCTGGGTACTACGAAGGGCATTCTCACTGATGTATTGAATAAATAGTAGAATAATGTCATAGAAGCCGACTTTCTTTGAAGCCACAGTTTAAAGACCACACAATGGAGACTTTGCAAGGGAGTCTATGGGGGTGTATCTAAGGGTAAGTATTGCCCTGACTCTGCGGTGAGGGCTGAAATGATTCACTATGCTGAGGAGAACTCTGACAATCCATACACCAATGGATCCACTAACTTCTGAGATCTTCCCAGAGCTGAGGTCTTTCAGTCTTACATTCATGAGGAACTCAAAGTCTTTTCTGTGGATATCCCTGTCATGCCAAACTGTGTTCCACAGGGCGGCTTCCACTTTTGCACTTAGACTGTTGGGCACATTGATATTTCTATTTGAACTTGGAAGCGTGGGCATGAAAAGAGCTGTCTGAATGCCTGGTAACATTTCACTGGGATCTTAGCTGGAAGAAAATGACCCAATTCATAGCTTGAGGAGTAAGTGAGGGACTGCAGGAGCCTAAGACCTCACCAAATGTGGTTGATTCTTTTGATGGTGGGAGCAATAGACCCCAAACTACACACCATGTTCTTAAAGGGCAAACAGAGAAGGAAGGGTGCAGGCAGCTAAGTTCTTCTGTTGTGTCAGTACCAGATATTGGCCCCAATACCTTGGTATCAAATGAGTTTCCTGGAAGCACCAAGCTGAGGAACTAGGACTCATTGGAGCTTAGTTCACAAGGCTTCTGTTCTTGTCCTCCTCCCCCTGGAACTCTCTGATCTCCACATCCAATCATCGACTATAATTTTCCAGATTATCTTGAGATTGTGGCCTGCCTGATTTTTTTCCTGTATAGTCTAGTTTTCCCTAAATATATGCTGGGTGAGCTCAGAGGACCGCACCAAGTCCCACCTCTTTTGCTGTACCGTCCCTTCCTCTGATTTGTCCTACACGGTGTCTCAAAATGACCTGGTTACCTATAGTCTTTCAAGAATACCTGCTTCTCATTGGTAGTAAGCTTTGTTGAAATATTTATCAAGATGTACATGGGCTTGAGGGGATTGGGATCAGCAAAATCATACCACAATGGCCAATAAAAAGCCAGCTTTGGGCCTGGGAGATTGCTCAGCAGCTACAGCTATGTTCTTTCAACATGTGCTGGTCTGGGTTAGATTTCCCAGTACCCATCTAGAGCCAGATGCACAAAGTGGTGCATACATCTGGAGTTAATTTGCAGCAGCAAGAGGCCCTGGTGTGTCCATACTCGCTCACATTCTCTTTCTGTCTCAAATAAATAAAAAAATATTTTTTAAAGCCAGCTTTGAGGAAGAGAGGAATTCTTATTATTATTAGGAATTCTTATTTCTTTTTGTCTGGGTAGTCCAGAAATTCTCAATTCAGGGGACTTTAAATGAAGCAGAAGAAAAGAGGGAAGGACACAGGGGAAGGGATACAAATAGAAGAGGTGACTTGAAGATTAAGACAGAGGTAAAAGAGAGAGAGAGAGAGAGAGAGAGAGAGAGAGCACACACAAGATTAAGAGCAAAACCAAAGGGGGAAGGAAAGGGAGCTAATGGGTAGACAACAGGGTAAAACCAAAACATTTCCTTCCAGAACTATCTCCATAGGCCTTTTCCGTTCTACAATTCAAGAAGTTTATCAAAGCTCAGGGGTTTAAAGTTTTCTGTGAAAATACTGAGTGAGGCTTCCTTTGCAACCGAGGGGAGCGAGCCCAGGGATTGGGCTCCGTGACCAAGTTGAAGCCCTGCATGCCCACCTCGGCAGCTGCCCGGCCAGCTCTCCATGCTTACCGTCCTCACAGTGCTCGCCTTTGTAGCCTGCGGAGCACACGCAGTTCCCGTCGATGCAGGAGCCGTGGCCCCCGCAGGAAGGATCGATGCACTGGTTCATGGGCACGTCGCACTCTGCCCCCTTCCAGCCGCTGTAGCACTGGCATGTACCTTTGGAATACTGTCCGTTCCCGCTGCACAGAACGGGGCAGGCAGCTGCAAAAGCAGAGAAAGAACAGAGGTCATGGTCCGAAGGGAAGGGCCGCGCCTTTCTCAGGAGGTCTAGCCTGTCTGGCTTGCAACCTTGCACATTGAAGACTGCAGCCACCGAAGTGCAGAAAACCACAGGACGCCATCATGGAGGAGCGTGAGTCCACCCATCCACTGCCAAGGCACAGGAGAGTATGCCTTGTGGGAAGTTACTGACTTATGCCGTGCAATCACCCTGTGAAGTGGAGGTGCTGTCAAGAATCTCATCATGCAAGAAAGCCCAGATTGATAAAAGTTATACAAAGCTCTCGAGCACAGGGGCGCTCCTTTATAATCCCAGTCCTCGGGAAGCAGAGGTAGGAGGATCACTGTGAGTTCGAGGCCACCCTGAGACTACATAGTGAAGTCCAGGTCAGCCTGGACTAGAGTGAGATCCTACCTCGAAAAAAAAAAAAAAAAAAAAAAAAAAAAAAAAGCAAAGAAGGTGGGACACATGTCGCTTAAGCCAGTGAATCTCTCTCTGTCTCACTTCCTTATCATGGAGAAGTAAGGGTATCTACTTTACATTAAAGTATAAAGATTAAATAAGTCTGGCTGAAAGCAGGCCATCTTGAACATGTTTCAGCCTTTTTGCCTCTGTTCATGGAAAAAAGTTTGAAAAATCCGTGGAGATTGTCTGGGATGCCACTACTTAGAGTACCCACCAGTATGGCTTTAATTGTGCCATTTTCCTGACTTCAGAGTCAATATGCAATGGGATTTGAGTGGGTTCCTTCAGGCTTTTCTCTTTCCACTTTAGCATTGGCTTACAAGGAACCTACATTTCCAAGCTGCCCTCAAAAACAGAATACCGCTCTGGACCTGGCACTAGCCTTTATGAAGAGACCTTCAGACACGACCAATGTAGAGGTTTCAGCGGCTCCTGGTATTATCTGTGATTTTGAACCCTGGTTCTGAGAATTCTTCATGCAGGCATACACATGCATGCCACAGGTGGCCTGCATGTCCAGTTTCATCATTTCCTAACATCCTGCCCACTTCACCTTACTTTGTCCTTTTGTGGTGATCTTTAGGCCATGCATTTTCCTCTGTGAGGATCGAATTTCCAGGGATATGGCGGAGTGCTATGGAACAGGTGTGATGTATACCACTGATGGTTTCCCACCTGCTCTGACTATGATGTTGACTGCACTGGATACATCGCTATGTTCCTGATATGCAAGGGAGGACCCAGGATGGATGGGCGAGTACTACTTCATTGCTCAGAGAAAAAAAACAGGTCCTGCAGATGGCCTCATGTGGTATACACAATGAGGTTTCTATTTTTCTTGGAAAGTGCAGGTTTACCTTAATTTCAAACTGGTTTGAACAAAAACATCTCAACAGTTGGCATAGGAATGAGGAGACGTTTTCATCCAAAATATTTTGTAAGAGAAAAGTTGTGAAAAGTACTGGAGATGCTATTTCCAAAATTCTTATCCTTAGAATCTTCTAGATGAGATGAGTTGAAAAGTGGGAACATCAAAGACACAAAATGAGGGGACATAACTTAGGGGGGTAGTGTGCTTGTCTAGCATGCATGAAGGCCTAGGTTCAATCGCCAGTACTGAAAAAAAAAATAACAAAAAGAGTGATATCCTGTTTCAAAAAAAACAACAAAACGGGGGACTGGAGATGGCTTAGTGGTTAAGGCACTTGCCTACAAAGACTAAGATCCTAGGTTTGATTCCCTAGGACCCACTTAAGCCACATGCACAAGGTAGCTCATGTGTCTGGAATTTGTTTGCAGCAGCTAGAGGCCCCAGCATGCCCATTCTCTCTCTCTCTCTGCCTTTTTCTTTCTCTCAAATAAATAAATAAATAAATAAATAAATAAATAAATAAAATCTTTAAAAAAAACACAAAAAATGACAAAGAGTTGGAGAGATTGCTTAGTGGTTAAGGTACTTGCCTGCAAAGCCTAAGGACACAGGTTTGATTTCCCAGTACCCATGTAAGCTAGATGCAAAAGGTAGCATATGCATATGGAGTTTGTTTGTGGTGGCTAGAGGCCCTGGTATGCCCATTCTCTCTTTCTCTCAAATAAATGAATAAAATATTTTAAAAAAAACAACAAAAAATGTTTAAGGTTTAGGGAGATGGTACAGTGGCTAAAGGTGCTTGCTCGCAAAGCCTTCTGTCCTGGGTTCAATTGCCCAGTACCTACTTAAAGCCAGATACACAAAGTGTCACGTGTATCTGGAGTTTGTTTGAGTGGTAAGGGGCTGCTATAAGAATAAAAACAACAGTTAATTCATATGCAACTCTCCAAATATAAGGAGCATGTTTCTTATATGCAGGGTGTCAAGCAGAGTGGCCAGCTCCTACAGATGCTGATCTTCTAAGGGGAAGGAGAGAAAAGAGCTGTGAACCCAGGATATCCAACGTTCAAATTAAAGACTGCAAATGCAGATGAACGTGAGGAATTATGGACTTCCTTGAGATCCATGGAGGGATTAGGAGATTTGGTCCCATGTCAGTTCTATTATTTTATGTGTACATGTGTGTGGTATACATGCATGTGTGTGCAAACATGTGAATGTGTACATGTATGCATGTGGCAGCCAGAGGTCAACACTGAGTGTCTTATTCAATTGTACTCTAACTTATTAAGTTTTTTTTTTTTTTTTTTAAGGTAATGTCTTGTTTTAGCCCAGGCTGACCTGGAATTCACTATGTAGTCTCAGGCTGGCCTCAAACTCACGGCAATCCTCCCACCTCTGCCTCCCAAGGCCTGGGATTAAATGCATGTGTCACCATGTCTGGCTTCTAACTTATTTTTTAAAAAAATATTTTTATTCATTAGTAAGCAGAGAGAGGAGAGAGAGAGGGAGAGAGAGAGAGAGAGAGAGAGAAAGAGAAAGAGCACACCAGGACCTCCTGTCACTGAAAATGAACTACAGCTGCATGAGTCACTTTGAATATCTGCCTTTATGTGGGTGCTGGAGAATAGAACTCAGAACATCAGGCTTTGCAAGCAAGCACCTTTACCTGCTAAGCCATCTCTCTGGCCCCTCTCACTTACTCTTGGAGACAGAGTCTCTTGCTTGCTGAACCTAGAGCTCACCAGGGATTCCTGTCTACATCCGTCTCCCTAGCACGGGGATTCTAGGTGCTCACCATGACTCCTGGCTTATATGTGCATTCTGGGGATCCAAACTCAGGTCCTCATGCTTTTGTGGGCAAGCAGTTTACCCACCGAGCCATCTCCCCAGCCCTCCATGTAAATTCTTCTTGAGTTGCAGGCTATAAGCTCTAGGTCAAATGTAAGTGGATTATTCTGTTCTTCTGTAGACACAAGTAACTGGTTATGCTACCATGCTCCCCTGAGCCTACACAGAACCTGAAAACCTTCATTGTGATGCCCAGGTGGAGACCTCTCAGGAGGGAGGGCAAACCTACTTACCATTTCTGATCTGGGGGGCATGGAAGGCATCCCGTATGGAAGATGAGAATCTACACTGTTTTCCATCCCCCCTTTCATCTTTGTTCCCTGAAATAAGGCAACAGTGAGAAATGCGACGGTACAGTGGAAGTCAGAGGAGTGTCTAAGGGTTGTTTCTGCCCTGAGTGTTGTGTGATGCTTGAACTTTATAGATAGAAGGAAATCAACATCAAATCGTCATCACTGGCCAAGCATCTCACCTTCTTCTTCCCACAAGGAAGAGGAGGATAGAAAGTAGGAGCAAATAATTTACTTTCTCTATTAGTTGAAAAAAGAGAGGATTATTTTCTTTGTTCACAGTGAAACTCTCTTGCACAAACTCCAAGTGGTGGAAAAAATAGCATTTTCTAAAAGGTAAAAATGGGTTTTTATTTAAAATCAGATGCCTGGGAAATCAAATTGAAAATGTGACCTACTTCAATTACTCAGGGAAAAAGTGGGAAAGAGTCAGGTCAGGGAGTTCTCTACACTCTTAGACTCAGCCTTGTTTCAGTCTGTTTGCTGGTGCTTGACAGGAGTGTGTTCAGAAATGCAAAACACTGATGTTCACAGGAAAGAGGGCACTCCACGGGCTCAGCTGATGCCACGGAAAAAAAAAGTCAAAAGTGGGCTAATGAGAGGAGTGAACTGCTCCAGGAATCATTTGCCACAGCGGCAGAGCAAATCTGGATGCTAGATGAGCGCCCTCCAGTGGCCGCTGAGCTCTCTGGAAGGAAAGCATTGTCCTCCCGGAGTAACTTACTAACTCATTTTCAGAGAACTCAACTCAGAGCCGTGCAATGTGGATGGCTCAGACTTGTCCACACTGGATCAACTGGATGGGAACAGAGAAAACCTTTGTACAAATAATTTATTGTATTCAAAAAGTTATTTATTTATGGAGTGTGTGTGCGCGCATGTACAAGCTAGAGCTTCCTGCCCTTTCAAGTGAACACTAAACACATGTGCTACTTTGTGCATCTGGTTTTATGTGGGTGCTGGGAAACTAAATCCAGGCTGGGCAGGTTTTATAGACAAACACCCTTAACCACTGAGTTATCACCCCAGCCCAATTCCCCCCCCCAATCATGCAATTAATAGAAAAACAACTCCACCAAGAAGTAGCACAAAATTGAAGTGGAAAGGAAAAGGTTTTTGGTGCCTAAGACCTGAGTTCAAAGGCCAGCCTTCATTTGCCAGCTGTGAGATTTTGGCTCAATGACTAAACTTCTTGGATATTCAATTTCCCCTAGAAAACAAAAACAACAACAAAAAACTGCTTCTCAGAGTTGATGGGAGGAGTGAGATAACATGGGAAATGATTCAAACAAGAGCCCACATCTGGTAGACCATTAATGGAGGCTTCTTTGTGACTATCCTAACTGAATCCTCAACCTGACTTGAGGCACTAATAGAATTAAAAAACCTTAAGTCTCGGGGCTAGAGAAATGGCTTAGAGGTTAAGGCATTTGCCTGAGAAGCCAAAGGACACTGGTTCGATTCTCCAGGACCCACGTGAGCCAAATGCACAAAGGGCACATGCATCTGGAGTTCGTTTGCAGTGGCTAGAGGCCCTGGCATGCCCATTTCTCTCTGTCTGCCTCTTTTCTATCTCTCTCTCTGCTTGCAAATACATAAATAAATAATAAACAAACCTCAAGTCTCACACACATGCCCCATGGATATGCATACATGCAAACACTCCTCTCATCACAAGAAGAGTGTCAGCTCACACTAACAGAAAAAGCCCACCAGCTTCTTCCCTGGTCCCTGTCTCTCCCCTGTTCCTCAGGGCTTCTATGGGTAGAACATCGTGTAGTCAAGCTTCTGTTTAAAATTAATTAAAATGTGTGTACAAATTGACTATTCCTATTTTACTAAATCGAGCAAATGGAAGCTTTAAGACTCCCGCAGAAGAAAAATAAATTACCACTGCCACTAACGACCGACAAGTTAACAGGCTGATGACAAAAAAATGACACGATTTAGATTCACCTAAATGGTGTCAAGCCCATTTTAATGATCAAGCTGGAGTTTCCCCTCCCCAAGTTCTCTGTAAGGGACGTGATGAATTAGCAGTGTTATGTACTTGGTAGGCAGGCACAGGACCTACCACTCATAACATCTTAAGAAAAACAAATCCTGTCTCTTTGCAGCTTCCAGTGGAGAGAACACCTGGGGAAGACATAGGGGCTGATGGGGAGGCTTGGCATAAAAGCAGAGGGGGAAAAAACCCTGCATTTCATAAGTCATTTTTGGACTGGCTGGACTAGTTGTGAAAGGGTAATTTCAAATAATGTACCTTTTAGAAAGGATCTGAAAGCTGATTTTTTAAGTTTTTAAAGACATTCTGAAAAGTCCAGAGTCCCACTCCTGATACGCACAGTCATCCACTCCTGTCTTTTGTGCAGTGTCATCGTCCAATCCACCACAAACAATGATGCAGCATTTTCCTGGTCCACTTTCAATTCTCTCCCAAATGCCTGCAATGTTTCTGAGTTAATGATGTTTTGGGGACAGCAATCTGACTAGTGGCAAAAGAGATCATCACCTTTTCAGAGATTTGTTTTTTAAACATCATCCAAAACTTGGGCTGAAGAGATGGCTCAGCAGTTAAAGCGCTTGCCTGCAAAGCCTAAGGATCTGGGTTTGATTCTCCAGGACCCACATAAACCAGGTGTACAAGATAGCACAGGCATTTGGAGTTCATTTGCAATGGCTGGAGGACCTGGTGTACCCATTCTCTATCTACCTCTTTCTCTCTCAAATAAACAAACAAATAAATAAATATTTTTACAAAAGGACTGGGAGGAAGCATTGGCAATGTAACATTTGGGTTATAGAGACTAGACAAAGCTGAGACTCCCAAGCTGGTGCTCTACTGTCTTTCAAGGTTGTGGACTACTTTAGGAAAAGTGGGTTTTGCTTCTAACTAGACCCCTGCAATGTACTTCATTAGGTGGACAATTAAGTTTGACCCCCTACTGTACCCTGTACTTAAAAAAAAAAAAGTTCTAAGCCAGGTGTGGTGGCACATGCCTTTAATCCCAGCACTTGGGGTGCAGAGGTAGGAGGAGTGCCATGAGTTCGAAGCTACCCTGAGACTACATAGTGATCCAGGTCAACCTGAGTCTGGGCCAGAGGGAGACCTTATCTTGAAAAAAAAAAAAAAAAAAAAACTAAATAAAAGTAAAAAATATCAAAAATATTTAACAAGAAATTATTATTGCCTTGGGTGAGAGATGTTGTGTGACAAAAATTCTAGACACTACAAAGGAAGAATGATCAAATTTGATAGACAGTGGGGACCTTAAAACAAAATTAGGTGTTAAGCAGCACTGGGAGACAGATTCTAACATGTTTTACAGAATAAAATTTGCTATCTAGCATATGCAAAGAGCTCTATAAATCAATAAAAAAGAGAATGGGAATGGGGCAAAGTACATATCAGAAATAATATAGCTTGCCAATAAAAATATGACAAGATATTCCACTTCATTAACAATTAAGTAGAGATAAAAATAATAATGAGATGTAATTTTTGTCTTCTCACAAAATGAAAAGGCTGCTCACACCCACGCAGGGCTGCCAGGGCTGCTGAGGGACCGGGCTCTGCAGAGCACAGTTGGTGAGAGCAGAGACCCAAGCTAACTTTCAGGGATGTGGGGGGGGGTCACTCTGCATGCCCAGCTCCTGTCCAGATTGACTTTGGTAGCTCAGTTTCCCCTGCCCATTAAATGGGCAAAAACATACAGGGCTATTTGTGTGGGAAGGAGAGTGAGAATGTTGGGAAGTGGAATTAAGGTGTAAAAATACCAAGGATATACGGGCATTCAGTTGGTCTCAGCAGGGACAGGAGGCAGCAGGGCTCCTTGCTGAGAGGGAAGCAGAGGGTGCCTTCTGGCAGACAGGGGCAGAGTCCCCAGCTCCAGGAGCGCAGACTTCCTCATTCCCGATCTGTCAAATGGCACATTAATAAGCCAGAAAGCGATTCAGGGAAGAATTTCCAGAAGGACAAAAAACTCATCAGGTGTGTCAAATCTCTGACATTCAGGAGCCATGTGGGGAAAGAGGCGCACGCTGACTTAAGCACGAAAGTATGGATGCTTTAATTAATCCGGGGTGAATTTAATTGCTTTAGTTAAGTGGAAATCGGGTTAAGAATGATGCCTAGCATGCTGGGGTGTGTTAAAAACATGACATATGAGTTGGATGAATCGATAAATTAAAAGTGCACAGATGTTTTAATTAAACCCAGGGAAGTTAACGAAGATCGCAAGAGACTTTTAAGCCTATGATTAATTCAATTCATTTAAAATACCTGTAGAGATATGGAGACGCCTCTATTTTGAGAGTTATAAAAGTTCTCAATCGATAAGTACTTAAGCTGTTCTTAAGAAAAAATCCAACGTGTGTGTGTGTGTGTGTGTGTACAGCATTAGTTACATAATGAATATTTAAATTCTTTGGTAAGCTTTTCTGGAGTGTGAATCCATAGCGAAGGTGCTTTACAGTACACGTTTGTCAGAATTCTAGTGACAAGATGACTTTGCAAGTTAACAGTGTCCCATCGTCCACAAGCATGGAAGTGTCCTCAGGCATGGCGGGTTGTTTATCCACCAGTCTCCATAGGATGCAGATATATAGACTTGCTGAATTTCCTGTAGTTTAAAAAATATTTTCATGTATTTTTCAGGAGGGAGGGTTATTTATTTGCAAGCAGAAAGGGTGAGAGAGAAAAGAGAGAGAGGAGACAGAGAAGAAGAGAATGGATTTATGCCACTGTAAACAAACTCCAGATACATGTGTCACTTTATGCATCTGCGTTTACATGGGTATTAAACCCAGGCTGTCAAGTGTTGACAAGCACCTTTAACCATCTCTCCTGCTCCTCCTTGAGTTTTTTCTTTGAGTTTTGTCAGTTTTATAGTTGGAGACACTTTAAAAAATATTTTTAAGCTGAGCTTGGTGGTGGTGCATGACTTTAATCCTATCACTCAGAGGTTCATTATGTATTTGAGGTCACCTTGAGACTACATTGTGAATTCCAGGTCAGCCTGTGCTACAGCATGACCCTACCTCAAAAAAATTATTTATTTGCAAGGAGAGAGAGAGAGAGACAGACAGAGAGAGAATGGGTACACGAGGGCCTGTAGTTGCTGCAAATGAACTCCAGATGCATGTGCCCCTTTGTGCATCTGGCTTTATGTGGGTACTGGGGAGTCAAACTCAGGTTGTTAGGTTTTGCAGGTAAGCACCTTCACTCTGAGCCATCTTTCCAGCCCCTCCTTTAAAAAATTTTTTTATTTTAGTCACAGATACACTAAGCGTGTGTGTGTGTGTGTGTGTGTGTGTGTGTGTGTGTGTGTGTGTGGTTTTTCAAGGTAGGGTCTTACTCTAGCCCAGTCTGACCTGGAATTCACTATGTAGTCTCAGTGTGGCCTCAAACCCATGGTGATTCTCCTACCTCTGCCTCCCAAGTGCTGGGATTAAAGGTGTGCACCACCATGCTTGGCTCACATTAAGCTTCAATTACTTTATCTCTAAAGTGATATAAGAATTCTGGAGCACTGCCCCTGTAGTGTTTCATTGGAATGAATGAAATGAGAAAATGCTTGCAGTTCCTGGCACATGGTAAGAAATCAATAGATATAATTTCATTATCATTATTTTCATTAAGAGAAAATTGTTCCAACTAGTCAGGGGGTAAAATACCTGTCATGCATTCCAGCTGACATTCTTTTTACAGACTGGGGTTGTTTCCTGGCACAGGGCTTCCTGAAACCATAGGATTTCCCCAAATCTGTGGCCCTCACACCTGCAATCCCAGGGTTAGACATCTTGCCTTTGAGGGCTGTTCCGCTACTTAGCCAAGGAGTTTCAAAGAGAGAGAAAAGAAAAAAGATTTTTAGTTTTGGGAGTGAAGTAACTTGAGGTAGTAGGTGGGGGATTGATTTCAGGCCTGTGAACTGATTTCTTTTTGTTGTTGTTGTTGTTGTTGTTGTTGTTAAATATTTCTATTTATCTCAAAGAGAGATAGAGACAGAGAGAGAGAGAGAGAGAGAGAGAGAGAGAGAGAGAGAGAGAGAATTGGCATATCAGGGTCTTTAGCCATTGCAAAGGAACTCTAGGCACATGCACCACTTTGTGTATCTAGTCTTACGTGGGTACTAGGGAATTGAACCCAGGTTGTAAGGCTTTGCAGGCAAGTGCCTTAATCACTGAACCATCTCTCCAGCCCTTCTATGAACTGAGTTCTGTCTGGTAAGGCAACAAGCACAAGAGGGACACCCCCAGGGCCATGTTTTGGAGGATGTAGACATGGACTCCCATGAGGCCACCAAACTGCCCATGCTATCACTCTCACTGTTCTTCACACCTTCTGAAAAGCCAGAGGATGGGGGAGCGATGGACCATCCTCCATCAGAAGATGATACTCTAAGGGCAGGCTCAGAAGTGTGTAAGGGCCAGGCTGTCTAGACTCAGACTTCAACCTGAGTGTGTCCCAGAGTGGCCCAAGCAATCTGTCAGAAGATAAGATTCTGAGGCAGAAGGTCTGGCAACGGAATAGGTACCCAAACGCCCAGACACATGGAATCAGAAATTCTGCGTGGAGCTCAGCTGGTGTGTTAAGAGAATTCCAAAGGGAACCCAGATGTGGGTGTGGTTCATCAAGTGGTAGAGAGAGACTTTCTGGTTGGGGTGTGGTGGTACACACCTGTAATCCTAGCACTTGGGAGGGTAAAGAAGGATAACGGAGCCAGGCGTGGTGGCGCACGCCTTTAATCTCAGGCAGAGGTAGGAGGATCTCTGTGAGTTGGAGGCCAGCCTGAGAATACATAGTGAATTCCAGGTCAGCCTGGGCCAGAGCGAGACCCTACCTCAAATGACAAAACAAAGCAAAAAGGGAGAACTGACATGAGTTTGGGTCACATGTAGGCTCTAGGCCAGCTTGGGTCATCAAGTAAGATTCTGTCTTAAAAGAAAAACAGAACAAAACAAAAAAAAATGAAAACAACCACCAAAGAAACAGACTCCAACTATCTCTACCTGGGCAAATAGATGCCTTCACTCCCCGAGCTTGTTCTCTTAGCTGCAAAGTAGACGTGATAGATATCATGAAGATAACGAAATGATGTAATTCATTCAAAGCCCTCTGCTTGACTCATAGTTCATCTTTTGTCTGTGGCCGCAATCCTCTTTATATTATTCTAGTCCACGTGGCTTTGCCTGGCATGGCTGCTTGGTCACTTGGTACAGAACATACTCTGGGCACACCTGCTTCTAGCCTTTCCACCAGGGCCCAGCTGCCAAGAAATCCCCGCAAACTTCTTTAGAGGATGGTGGTGGGGGAGAGGTGGAGTTTGGCCATTAAACTTCAACAGGCTGTGGAACATTTTGGGGGCAGCAGCAGCCATACCCTTGGCTTGCCTGCATCCAGGTGAGACCTGGGAGGGGCCGATGTGTGTGAAGGAGCTAGAATGCCGCCCAGAAGAGGTGGATGGGACCCAAACACCTTCCATGAGAGAGTGACATCCCAGGTGAGAGGGACAAGGTGCTTCCTTGGCAGGGATGCCGTGAAGTGTTGCTGGGGTGGTGGGAGGACCCTTTCTGTCAGCAGGAAACAGAGGACTTGTCACTTCTTTCCTGTGAGCAGAGGGAGGTAAGGGAAGAGAGGAAAGCAGAAGAGGGGGCAGTCAGCTAGGTGGGCGGACCACCTGGGCTGTTTGCAGGACTTGTTATTGGGGGCTTGAGGTGCAACCAGCATCTTGATCCAGGGTGTCTTTCCAAGTTTCTCCCTGTGGCTTTTAGGTCACATACTCCAAATCTGTGTGTGCTATGTGGCTTTACTTTAAAATAGATTTTTACTTACTTATTTAGGAGGGAAAGAGAGAGCAGGGAGGGAGAGAGAGAGGAAGAATATAGGCATGCCAGAGCCTCTTGTCTACAAAGGCAAATGAATGTCAGATGCATGCTCCACTTTGTGCGTCTGGCTTTATGTGGTACTGGGGTATTGAACCCTGGCCACCAGGCTTTGCGAGTGTCTTCAGTTGCTGAGCCATCTCCCCAGCCCCGACCTTACTTTTTCTAAAGTCTTTTCTAAGTATTTCCTAAGTCTTCATTTCTCCTATAGACAGTGACATCAGAGGCTTGCTGTGCAGGTTGACACTAACATTCCTGGAACATTTCATGCATGCCATTGTGCTGTGGCTTATTTTTTGTGTTCCCAACAAGGCTGTTTTGTGCCGCAACTGTCCCCATTATAAAAGTGAGGAAACTGAGACTTGGAGAGGTCAAGTACTTTCCTAAGATGAGCAGTTAGCCAGGAGAGCAGGGACTCAAATTCAGCACATCCAGACTCCCTAGATTTCCCTGTCCATCACTCGGTGATTCTGAAAGAACCCATGAATATAACAAAATGAAAATCAATGCTACTTCATTTCTAAAACACTTTTCATTTCCTTGTTGATTCCTGTGATTAATTTTCTTTTCTTGCATTTGTTTTTGTGTGTGTGGTGTGCATTTGCATGTGTATAAGTGTTCGTGTGTGTATGGATGGATGTGTTGTATGTGGGGGCCAAAGGTCCATGTTGGGGGTCTTCCTTAGTCACTCTCCACCTTATTCTTTGAGACGGAGGCTCTCTCTGAACCTAGAGTTCACCAATTTGGCTAGAGTAGCTAGCTAGGAAACCCTGGGGATCCTTGTATCTCTGCCTTTCTAGTGCTGGGTCACAAGTGGGTCCTGCAATGCCTGACATTTTATATGGGTTCTGAGGATCCAAACTCAAGATCTCATGTTCATATGACAAGTACTTCCCCCACTGAGCCATCTCTCTAGCCTGCAGTGGTTAATTTCACTAATTTTACTGTAAACTTGACAGGATTTAGAATCGCCATGGAAATACACCCTTAGATGTATCTCTGAGGATATTTCCAGAGAGGTTTAACTCAGCAGGACACCTTGCCCTGAAGGACAGTGAAACCGTCCCATGCGCTGGGCTCCTGGACTGAATAAAAACCAGAAAGCAAGCCGAGGACCAGCATCCATTGCTCTCTGCCTCCTGACTGTGGATGTGGCGTGAGCAGCCACCTTAAGCTCCAACCACTATGGCTTCTTTATCATTATGGACTGCATCCCTTCTTAAACCTTGAGCCCAAATAAACCCCTAAATTGCTTTTATCAGAATTTTGCCACAGCCATAATAAAAGTAACTAAGACGTCCCTCCTTTACTCCCCCAAGCACATGAGTTCCTCCCCTTCAAGCCTGTGTTGAAGGTGGGTTGGCTGTCACCACACCAATAACCCCACTCGTTAGAACACTGTTCTCTGGCACTTGCTTTGGCTCTTGGGACACTTCTCAGCAATGATGTAACTTTGTTAGTCCCGTACCCCTAAATTTAAGTCACCAGACACTTAGCAAGCACATCTATTTCCTCGGTGCCAAACTGGGGCCAGATTAGGACAAAGATAATTGCTACCTCTTGTGGCCTGCAGGAGGACATGAGGTGGTTGTGCAGCCCTAAGAGCCGAGCGTGAAGGAAGGCCCCCTTTTTGGTTCAAATCCCAGCAATCCCACTTTTCTAACTGAGTGATCGTTAGCAAGTTGCTTACCTCTTCTGTGCCCCTTATTTTCCTTATCCCTAGAGGGGATAATCATGTATGAAACAGGGCTGCTGGTGATTCAATGGCACAATTATATGCTCGGTGCAGTGGTCACCCACAGGAAGAACTCAATAAATGTCAGTGATGAAGGTGATGGTGGTGGTGGTAGTGATGATAACTTGATTTGAGTGCTAGAATGGAGCCATGAGGGAGCAGTTAGTGGGTACATTTGCCAGGTAGGAGAAAAATGGCATGGTAGTTTTCCTCCCCCCTCCCAAGGCTCCACAGAGCTGGATAAGAGCTGATACTAACCCCTGGAGAATTAAAAAAAAAAAAAAAACATTCCTGTGGTTGTGGTGTTTCTGGGGCTCCACCATCAGCTGCATGGCAGCGGGAGTTGTCATCTCTAATAGCTATTAAATTCGCATTACCTAACAGCTATGGCTCTGGGGTGTTGCATTTCTACTGTGGGTTGGAGCCTCTAGTTCAGCCCAAATAAGCCATCAGAGGAGCAAGCGTCAAAACACAGACCTCGGCCGCCTCGCTGGCTCCTCGAATGCAGGGATGCTTTGCCAACAAGTCAAGGAAAAGCAGAAGTCAATGAAAGGCCTTTAAATAAAAGTAAATAAAAGGAGAGGGAATAATAATTAAGAAACCCCGAGCCCACAACAAATAGCACGGAAGTAATGAGAAAACTACGCAAGAGGAATGGTAATAACAAGACATTGGAGAGTTAACAATAAGTTGAACAAGAAGCAGAATTATTGCTGGATAGGAGAATCACCTGACAGAAACAGGTACAAATCACTGGGGATGAAATCCCATTTTTCTCAAGCTCTGGATCAGAGGAGAGGGCTTGCTATGGCCCAGCGAATGAGGTTCTATACCGAGAAATTCTTCATTGCACTTTCCTTACTGGAGTCTCCCTCAATGTGACACAGGGTTCTTTACACCCCTCCCCCTCCCAATGTTAACTGGCTATTTTCCTAAATCCACAACACCTTGTAAAGTTTTCAAAACTTTTACCCAGTGTGGTGGTACAGGCCTGCAATCCCAGAACTTGGGAGGTGGTCTCAGGAGTTCAAGGCCAGTTTCTGCTATCATAAATGAGCTCAAGGCAAGTCTGGACTATATGGCCCCATCTCAAGAAAGAAAACAAACAAACTATATATAGGGCTAGAAAGATGGCTTTGCATTTAAGATGTTTGCCTGCAAAACCAAAGGACTCTGGGGCAATTCCCCATTACCCATGTAAAACCAGATGCACAAGGTTTCACAAGTGTCTGGAGTTTGTTTGCAGTGGCTAGAGGCCCTGGAACACCCATTGTCTCTCTACCTGTCTCTTTCTCTCTCTCTCAAATAAAATAAATACATCTATCTATCTATCTGTCTGTCTATTTATTTACAAAGATCCCACAGCTTTAGAAACTTTAAACATTCCCCAAAGCCCCAACATCTCCATAAATAGGTTGTGAGTTCTTGGCCCTGGCTATTGGGTGCACCTGTGTGAGCAGGCTGGGCCTGCCATAGGTTCACCTTCCTGCCTTCTCCTGGTGGTGGCCTGGTCATATTTAAGCCTCAGTGACATTCCCTTGCATCATTTGCATGGCACTCCACCCTGACCCCAGTAAAGAGACTTGCCTATGCCAATCTAGCCCACACTTGCTTGTTAGAGCCCGCTCCCCTGGCATTCTGTGTTGATGTAGCCCACTGTGCCTTGTACTTTATTTTTATTTATTTTTTGTTTTTATTTGAGACATATGTACCACCTTATGCATTTGGCTTACATAGGACCTGGTGTATTGAACCTGGTCCTTAGGCTTTGACGGCAAGCTCCTTAACCACTAAGCCATCTTTCTAGCCCTGGGCCTTGCACTTTAGGGATCTCCCTATAGGACCTGCTTGTATAACAAATCATTTCAGTGTATTCACTCTTCCAATGTGATTTCTAAGGCTGTGTTAAAGGATCCTTAAAGATCCTTATACTCGTCTGCTTACAACATACCACTTCAGTACTTCAGAAGTTTCCGGATATCCTCCTAACCCAGTCTTCCCCTGGTATGTGAATTCTCATCACAGTGTGGTGCTGTGAGCCACTTGCTTTCTGCGTGTCTTCTTCAGACTGGAAGCTTTGGAAGCAGGTCACGGCTGTATTTCTGGTTTTTCATATAGTAGTAGTCTTACAGCAGACCCATGATAGGCACTCGGTAAATGCATGAATAAGTTCTATCCCCTCAACTGACTTGGAAAGTTGTGAAAGAACCAGTCAATGTAGCTTCTAAGAGAGGGCCGACTTCCTTGTGACCTCAGTGCCTCTGGGGGCCCAGGACAGTGAGGGATGCAGAATGAGTGTTCCACAGATGTGTGCTGACTGGTCCCCGTGTTCCTTTCAAGGATGTCTTTGGATGCCTGACGCAGACTGGCAGGTTTATAAGAAGACAAGGAACTGTCGCCTGCGTGGCACATCTGAGGGCAGGGGAGACTCAATGTGAGGTCAAGAGAGTAAATCCGTATTTCTGTCACTTGGACACAAACCAGGTTGCTTGGATGTGATGGGAATCACACTTGCGAACGTGGCAATTTCTCCCCCTGGCAGGAGGGCCTGAGTCTGCCTGCTTCCTGCACTCGCAGAGACTGGCAGAACTCAAGGCATCTGGGGTCTAGCTGTCAGAGGAGGAACAAAAGTGCTGTGAATTCACGATGAGGGGAGATCTTGGTCTCAGGGCCTCTGCCATATTTTTAGTTCAGAAAGAAGGGACATGACGGTGGCCACAGCTGGGAGATGCAATGCTGAGGACCAGTTGTCCTTCCTTGCTGCTCTTGCTAGCCCGATGACCTCTCTTTTTCAGCCCTGGGTCATTCCCTGCTAATACTAGAGCTTCTTGGGCTCTGAAGTTGTTTGTGAGTGGCAACTTATCATATCCACTGACACACTGTTCTGTACCAATGGGTCCAGACCTTCCAGCCACTCTGCCCATGTATAAAGCAGGGGAAAAAGCTACTCACAAATACAAACATACACACGACCACAGCTTAGCTTTCTTCTTATTTAAATAGCAGGTATGGGCTGACAAGATGGCTAAGTGGTTAAAGGCACTTTCTTGCAAAGCCTGCTGAACTGGGTTAGCCTGGGTTTGATTACCCAGTACCATAAAGTCCGATGCACAAAGTGGCACATGCATCTGGAGTTTGCAGTGGCAAGAGGACTTGGCATGCCTGTTCATTCTCTGTCTCTCTCTCTCTGCTCATAAATAAATATATAAACCAATCAATAAATAAAAAGAAATAGGAGCTGCATCTTTGATATGAACTGAGGAGGACCCTAGTAGCTCTCTAAATGTCACACCTTTAATCTAATCACGAGAAGATAGCAAACCAACTCAAAGGAGGAGATGTACTACAAAATACCTGAGAAATACTATTTGGAAGGGTCTAGGTCATGACAGGCAAGGTAGTATTGGAGAACTGTCACAGGATGGAAAGACTGGAGAGACTATGGAGGCATGACAACTAAACAAACCATAGGATTCTAGACCAGGAATGAAAGGCTGAGGTGAAGAAAAGACAGGAAAGCAGTTAAGACATGGATATTAAATTTCTGGTTCTAATATCCGAATTATACAACATTAACATCTTGATCTTTTGACAATCTGTGTGAACTCTCTGGGAACTGTCCTATCTTGGTAACTTGCCTTCAAGTCTCTGGTGATTTTACTATAGAAAGTTTTAAAAGTTAAGGTGGAGAAGTTTGGTAAGCATGTGATTCACTTCACACTGTCAGTGTGGGGACAGGTAAGAGGCTGGGTTAAGTACTTTGCACGATGTCTAGTACGTACTTAGTAGTTAAGAGCATTGGGAACTACAGGGGTTTTGCATCAGAAGAATTATAGGAACTAATTATTAGATGCCCCTGTTGGAAGCTGGTCCAGGTAGGGTCTGGGACTATCTTGTGTCTCCTGTTACGACACAGTGATAGTCAAGGTATTTTCTTCTTCTTTGGAGCTATGGTTTATGGGATGAGATGAGGTGTTTGAACTTGAATGTCTCTAGAAGCAAGGCTGGTTTATGTGTTCAATTCCATGGCTAGATTTTTGTTTAATATTTTATTTATTTCTTTGGGAGAGAGAGAGAGAATGGGCATGCCAGGGCTTCTGGCCACTGCAAAGGAACTCCAGATGCATGGTCTACCATATGCATGTGGCTTATCATGTGCATGTGCTTATGGGGGTCCTGGGGAATCAAACCAGGGTCCTTTGGCTTTGCAGGCAAGCACCTTAACTGCTAAGCCACCTCTCCAGCCATTCTCTCAATTTTTGCTTTAGACAGTACACTTCTTCATTTGGTGTGTTTGTGTGTGTGTGCATGCACAGCGTATGCACATGTATGTGCAGATACTCAGTTGTGTGCATGTGTGTAGAGGCCAGAGGTATATATTACATGAAGTATTCTCTTTTGCTTTTCTGCCTTACTTTGCTGTGACAGACTCCTCATGGAACCTTGAGCTCCCTGTTGTTTGGTTAGACTGGCTGACCCATGAGTCTCAGTGATTTTTTTTTTTGGTTTTTCGAGGTAGGGTCTCACTCTAGTCCATGCTGACCTGGAATTCACTCTGTAGTTTCAGGGTGGCCTTGAACTCACAGCGATCCTTCTACCTCTGCCTCCCGAGTGCTGGGATTAAAGGCGTGCGCCACCACACCCAGCTAGTCCCAGTGATTTTCCTGTCTCTGCTTCCCTCAGCATTGGGGATGCAGGCATGCATGGCCACGACCAGCTTTTTATGTGGGAGCTGGGGATTGAACTTGGGTCCTCATTCTTGCAGAACAAAAACTTTCACTGTGGAGTGATCTCCTCAGCCCCAACATTGTGCTTTTTACAAGAAATCTATTTGTGTAAACATGATGAATTGATTTAAAGGAATATGCGATTAGTAAATATTGATGGTAACATAAGTGTGGTACACAAAAAGGTCAAAGTTTGGGAAATAAGTGCTTAGAATATGAAGAAAGTTCATGGGTTTCACAATGAAGTAGTTTGAACTGAGGCCTCTTCAAAAAACACGAGGGGAGAAACCTCTTCAGAGCAGAGAGGCAGGTGCTTGCTCCTCACACTTAAACCAACCGTGCCCGGAATAGATGAAGGAAACAGGGGAAGGCAATTTCGTTCTTTAACTGCTTCAGTTTTACCCACCATATGCATCCACAGTTAAATTAAAATACACAGCAAGTTCAAAGCCTGATTTGAGGAACAGTGATGGAGTGGGGAGGAATCACTCCTCTTAACAGCCACTCGATATTTGTTTTACTAGGATCAATTACATACAATGGCTAATGCACACTTGGAGGGTGTGCCCAGCCACAGCACAGGTGGTGAATACAAAACACAACACCAAGAGTCCTTTTAAGCAGCTAAATGCACACTCCATTACAGATCCATAATGTAGAATGGACGTGCATCTGCAAATGGATTCAGAAGGAAAAGCTCTTAAATGGCCTGGTACTTGGGTCTGAAAGGCCAGTAACTGGATGTGCAGTCATAGCATACACGGTTTTTAGGATTAATAATACATAGATGTGTGTCAGTATTAATATACATTTACAGCTCCCTGCCCATGCAGCCGAGTGTTCAGCCCATTTGCAGCCACATATAAAAGGACGACTCTGTCCTTCCTCTCATTAATGCCTTCACTCCCAAGAAAATTAGATTATATAAGAAAAGCCATTCAGATGATATTGAGGTTTGGCTTCCTTTAAGCCTTCTCTAGGAAAAGGGCAGTTTAACTCCATCCCAGCAGGCCCCTCAGAAGCTGAGCTAGTGCCAATAGGAGCTGGGGTCTTTGTTGTTGTTTGTGTGGATGTGTACCCTTGCCTTGGGACAAGAGTGTGTTATGCTGAAACATGGACAAGAAGATTGTTCATGGGCATCTTGTCTCTTATATATCTCTGTCTGATAAACGAACCAAACCTTTCTCTGTGTTGTGTTGTTGGTTGGTGGGGGGTGGGGAGGCTCGGAGGTGATGTGTTCAGATGGTATCATTTATCTCACACATGTGCCACCAAAGCCAAGCTCCGAGGATAAAAGAGTCCCATTCAATTAACACCAAGCATTCATCAGTATTGAAGTCTCAAAAATTTTTAAATATGGAGAATATATGTTGGAACTGGAATATAAAATGTCTCCCATAGACTCATATGTTTGATTACTTTGTCCCCAGCTGGTGGGAAAGTTGTGGACTCTTTAGGAGGTAGAGCCTTGCTGGAGGAAGTGGGTTACTAGGGGTGTGCCTTGAGATCTTACAGCTTGGCCTTACTCACTGTTCACTTTCTGCTGTGTGACTCAGGTGCAGTGTGACTAGGCCTGCATCTTGTTTGCTGATGTAAGGATAGGACTTCCAGCTCCTGCCGTCATGCTTTCCCCACTGTGTCAGTTACCTTCTCATTGCTGGAACCTTATACCTGCCCAGAAGCCTCTTAGGAAAGGAAAAGGTTTACAGTTTCTTTCTTTTTTTTTTTTATGAGAGAGACAGAGAAAGAGAGAGAGAGGTTGAGAGAGAGAGAGAATGAATTGGCATGCTAGGGCTTCTAGCCACTGCAATTGAACTCAAGATGTGTGCACTACCTTGTGTCACCTTGTGCATCTGGCTTACGTGGGTTCTGGGGAGTTGAACCTGGGTCTTTAGGCTTCGCAGGCAAGCACCTCAACCGCTAAGCCATCTCTCCAACCCTCAACTTACAGTTTTTTTAAAAATAGTTTATTTATTTATTTATTTATTTGCAAGGAGACAGAGAGAGAGAGAGAGGGAGGGAGAGAGAGAGAGAGAGGGAGGGAGAGAGAGAGAGAGAGATAGAGGGAGAGAGAGAGAGAAAAAATGTGCACACCAGGGCCTCTGGCCACTGCAAATGATCCCCATATGCACACCACTTTGTGTATCTGTCTTTATGTGGGTCCTGTGGAATCAAACCCAAGTCATTAGGCTTTGTAGGCAGGTGCCTTAACTGCGGAGCCATCTCTCCAGCCCTCAGTTTACAGGTTTTAAGGGGAAGACTATAATGCTGTGGAAAGCATGGCAGGAGTAGGACACTGGTGTCACATCCTTACATCAGCAGGGAGGAAGTCAAGAAAGATGGGTGCTGAGTGCGCAGCTAGCTCTACCCTTTTTATACAGTCCAGACCTCAGTCTGGACGAAGCTACTAATAATTAGGTTGGGTCCTCACAGACTTAACCAGAGATTTGTTTCCTTGCTAACTCTTAATCTTGTCAAGTTGACAATCAGAGATTAACCATCACACCTGCCATGAAACTTCCCCTTGGACCTGTAAGCCAAAAACAAACATTTCCCTTCCTCAGGTTGCTCCTGGTCAGGTATCAGTTCCCAGCGATGAGAAATTAACTGCTACAGTATCTGAGCTATTGTTTTTTTCTGGGTGAGTGAATGAGGGCTGGAGGAAGCAGTGGTATTACTTAGGATGTCTGCCAAGTTTATTGATTATCGCCTGTTAGATGGTAAAGGCAGGAGGGTCTTTTCATGAAGTTAAAATAAAAGTGACGATGAGAGCATTTATATATGCAAATGAATTAAAATACAGTTGAATAATGAGATCAAACACTTTGACATCTTATGTCATCTCCTCAGACCCTTCAGTCTTACTACTTACTGCTGTGCTAGCACCACAATCTTAGCACTACTTAGTACTGAGTGAGTACTAGTCTTAGCACTTCGCAGTACTGCACTAGCAGAAGTCTTAGTACTACTTAGTACTGTGCTAGTCCTACTATGTAGTATTCAGTGCTGGGTGCTTGCTTACTAGTGTTGTACTCTGTGTTCATTTTATATGATCCTTGCACTGAACTGAACAAGTTCAGATGAGGAAACCAGTGCTCAGAAGTACTAAATGACTTTTTAAAGGTCACAGTGATAATAGCACAGTTGAGACTAGAAAACCCGGGCTCTGAACTTCCCATTGCTTCTTTCCAGACTGAGGTCTGCCCCATTGGTGCACAGGGGAACAGTGGTATAGGACTACCTGGTTCTTTACAAACATTAAATAGAATGAAGTAGAAAGGAACATGGAATAAATGTATTGCTTTGTGAAAGTTTTGTTGCAAATAAGGTCTGGACATCTCTATGTGCACTGGTGCCATGTTCAAAGCATGTGAAGCTCTACTTTCTATTACACTTGCCTTTGAAAGCCACGTCAAGGTCATGCTGAAGGTCTCTTGCAAGCTAGGTGTGCAGCCCCTAAATTCCCTGTTCTTGAGACAGTCATTTTATTTCTCATATTACCTTTCCCCCAAGAATCCCAAGGCCCCAGCCATTCCTTGAAAAGCAGTCTGGATAAATTAATAATACAATTTAAAACCAATTCCACCAAGATAAATAGCGCTTCCTAGATTAAGAGTGTAGCTGGCCAGAATGAATGAAATTTACTAACCCCGAGATGCTTAATCTTCCATTACATAGAAGTTAATGATTATAAGAAAGGAGTGATGGTAATTCACTTCTGCTTTTACAGGAAATCCGACCATCTCATTTTTAGCAAATCTTTCTTCTCAGCACACCTCTGTGCCAAGGGTAACTGCCTCTCTCTGATAGGTGGGTTGGCCAAGGGTCATATATCAAAGCTCACCCTTTGCCAGAGGGGGAGCCTTTGAGCAAGCATGGGTTTACACAGGGTCCCAGGGGTGTCTCTTCTTTTGTCCCTGAGAAGCATGGCAGGGAAGTGTTGGCACATACCTTTAGCGCAGTCTGCTCCCAGGAATCCCGGGAAACAATGACACAGTCCAGATACACATTCTCCGTTCCCATGGCAGTTTCGTGGACAGTCCTGCACTGAATCTGAAAGAGAGAGACGGAGCGATGACATTCTCCTTTGCTCACTGTGCAGCCATTTAAGAATTAGCCACCTGCCATTTGTCAGTACCTGAAGGGAGCCAGCAAGGACTAGGAGGGAGTGAAGGAGAGGAACACAGAGTGGTGGGGCCAAGGACAACTTTGTCAGCGCATGAAGTTAAGAGCCACTCTCCATCTGATTAACCCATGCAGGAGGAACACTGCTGGGGTAACTTCCGGCACCTTTTCAGAAGCAATGGTCAAGCTGGTTTTAAATGCTATTAAAGTTCCCATATTTGACTTTTAAAAAATATATTTATTTTTAAATATATTTTTAAAAAGATATTTATTTGCAAGCACAGAGAAAGAGCAAAAGAGAGAGAGAGAGAATGAATGGTTACCACTAGCTGGTGCAAATGAACTGTCCAGATGCAAGTGCCACTTTGTGCATCTGACTTTATGTGGGTACTGGGGAATCGAACCTGGGCCTGTAGGTTTTGCAAGCAAGTACCTTTAACCACTGTGCCATCTCCCCAGCCTGGATGTTGGCAAGTTTTTAAACTTTGCTTTTTGTTTCATTGCTTCTCCCCTCAAATCATCCCAGATGTTTGAGCTGTGGTTTGAAATATAGGATATCAGTTTTTAACCTCAGATATAGAGGGTCTTTCTTTGAAATGAGAGCAGTTCCTAATAGAGGGTTTGAAATGCCAGAATAGTCTCTGTTTTAAGA
Organism: Orientallactaga sibirica; assembly: GCA_036365145.1. Taxonomy (NCBI): domain Eukaryota; kingdom Metazoa; phylum Chordata; class Mammalia; order Rodentia; family Dipodidae; genus Orientallactaga; species Orientallactaga sibirica. Next base: position 3,819,567 of record JAEOAD010000194.1, read on the forward strand.
AATTATGTAAAAAAAAAAAAAAGCAAAAACAGTCGTGAGCCATACATGGCATTTGGCTAATGCTGGACCACATATGTGACAATGTGTGTCATATGGCATGGCTCCCTCAGTGCCTCCATCAGTGGGTGTGTGATGGGGTGCTTGCACAATGACAAAATTGTCGAGTGCTGCATTTCTCAAATGCATCCCAGTAGTTAAGGGCTGCGTGGCTGTATATAAAGTCTTATACACATTCAGTCATGATTTAATGGTTCTCAAGAAGTAAGCTTTGGGTTATACACAGTCCTTTTCTGCTTAGCTTTGGTAGCCTTATTTTCCATAAAATCACCTAGTTGTTTCTGCTTGCTCTACCCCACATGAATGCCCTCTTCTTCTTCTTCCACTTTTTTTTTGAGGTCTGGTCTCACTCTAGCTCAGGCTGACCTGGAATTCACTATGTAGTCTCAGGGTGGCCTTGAACTCAGGGTGATCCTCCTCCCTCTGCCTCCGGAGTGCTGGGATTAAATGTGTGCGCCACCACGCCCGGCCTAGAATACCCTCTTTTGTGCTTGACTTTTATTTGTACTCTCCAATTATACCTCTCAAGGGATTATTTTGGAACTTTTGCACGTTGATTAGGGTTAGCCCATAAATAGACATGTTGTTTCCAAAAATTATTATTGTTCTCATTTTTTTTTTGCCTCAAATTAAGTCAAAACACATTTAAGCTTTTGGATTTCAAGTTACTAAGATGACAAGAAACAAAAAATACAAACCACTAGGCCCAACATGTGACCTGACCTATCCCCAGAAGAGGGGGACAGTGGTTTGGTGGCAGGGTGTGGGGGACTATGAAGTCTAAAGCTCCTCATGGAATCACACAAGAGTGGAAAGGACGTGTGTGTTCTTGCAGCCTGGTTTCCCACTCACCCCCGCCCTGTACCAAACACTCACACCGTGCCATTCTACCATCTTTCTGTAGTGCCCCACTTCTCAGCTCTGTTTCTTGGGAACTAAGCTGTCTCTGATTTCTGGCACTCCCAGGAACTCAATCGGTGGACTTGCTGTTTTTCAAAACCATGTAAAAGACTATTTCCATCAAGCTGGTTTTCTTGATATTTTACAGTATACATTCTGGACCAAGACATCCTGAGGTGGGCTCTTTAAAGGTGGGGCCAGAAGCATCCAAAATGTACATCATTCATTCAGGGGGTTAGATGCTTTATAGAGCAACATCCAGCCATTTCAAGAGGGTTGGCACATAGTTTTTCTTGGGTTGCTCCTATTTCTGCATGTCTTAGGGGGAGAAGTATTGACCTCTGGAATATTCTGGAATATCTAAGAATATATTTAAAAAAATTTTTTTGGGGGGGTGTTTTTGATGTAGGGTCTCACTTTAGCCCAGGCTGACTTGGAACTCACTCTGCAGTCCTAGGCTGGCCTCAAACTCTGGTGATCCTCCTACCTCTGCCTCTAGAGTGCTGGGATTAATGATGTGTGCCACCACACCTGGCTGTTAAAAATATTTATTATGTATTTGTGAGCAGACATACGGACAAAGAAAGAGAGAGAGAGAGAGGAGAGGGAATGGTGTTCCAGGGTTCTTCTTACTGCAAACAAACTCCATGTGAACATGCCACTTTGTGGCACTAGGGAATCAAACCCAGGCCATCAGCCTTTGCAAGCAAGCACCTTTAACAACTGAGCCATCTCTTCAGCCACAGAATATCTTTTTAAGTCTGTCTGTGTAGGACACAGCCTTGGCAGACAGAGACAGGATCTCTACAGTGCTAAAGGACAGGTGCACCCTGTGTAATAAAGGTAATGCCTGTCTCTGGAGCAAAGAAAAACATGTTTGCTACTCATGCTGAGCCCCAGCATCAGCAAGCTGAATGACTCTCTCCTCTGAGGCACCACTCTGTCACATGCAGGCTCAGTTAACCTTCCTTCTGCTACTCTGGGTCTTGGGACTAGAGAACTGTATGAGTCTGAGTGATAAAGTGCCTTTTCCCTGATCCTAGAGTCTTATGTCATTCTTGGTAGGTAATGTGTACCTAAGGTAAGATGTCAGACTTGTCATGATTCTTGACATAGGATGTAGTGTACTCACTGAGCACCTACTAGATGCATGGAACTGGCATGTTCTAGAGACTAAGATAGACGGTCCCTGCTCTCATGGAACTTTCCATTATATAGAGAATACAAGACAAAAACCTCTAATCAAACAAACAAGATGAGCAACGACTGTGACAAGTTTTTATTTTTCAAGGTAGGGTCTCATTTTAGTCCAGGCTGACCTGGAATTCTCTATGTAGTCTCAGGCTGGCCTTGAACTCACAGTGTCTTCCTACCTCTGCCTCCTGAGTGCTGGGATTAAAGGTGTGAACTACCAAGCCTGGCAGAGACAGGAAGAGAGAACATGGGTGCGCCAGGGCCTCCAGTCACTGCAAACTTACTCCAGATACATGTGTCACCTTGTGTATTTGGCTTTACGTGGCTACTGGGGAATCAAACTTGGGACGTTAGGTGTTGCAGGCAAGCACCGTATATCCCTCTAGCCCATGACAAGTTCTTTGAAGAGAATAGAATATTTGTTTAGGAGACAGATCCTTAGAAAGAGCCTCCCGATTCCACATGGTGACATGGAAGGGTGAGTGGCAGGAAGACAGATTGTGCAGAGCCCTGTGTCCATCAGACCCAAACTGATCTCATTCTGGGGACACTGAAGACAAGTGAGCCCTTTAGACAGAGCAATGATGACATCACCCAGCTGGCACTTGGAGGTGCTTCTCCCTGAGCAGGGGCACATATCTGGGCGTGGTTTGGGACCAGAGCTCTGGGTTCCCCAACCTTACATCATCAGACCTAAAGCAGTAAGGGTCCAGGGGGCATCCCTCCTTCAGGGTCCTATGGAACGTGATGAAGGTCTCCACATGCTGACTACTACTGAACCTTAAGTCACAGTTTAGACATCATTTAGCTCCTGGGGGCTTCCTCCCTCTTTCCTCAATGTATCTTTGTTTCATCCTTCCTGTTCATTGCCCTTCTGATATATTTACTTATTGTCTCTTGAAGCCCCTCAATAGTCAAATTGCTCCCCAAGGTGATCTCAGTGCCTGGTATACGGTGGATGCTTGGTGAGCAGTTGCAGAGGTGTGCTGATGTGTGCGTGTCTGAGCTTACGGAAAGCTGAGGGTCCGGCACAAGCAAAAACCCTAACAGAGAGTTTAGGCATTTAGCATTTATTTTCTTGACATCTTATTTTTGAGGCATGTCTATGGTTTTTGAGGAAAAACATGTGGTCCTGATAACTTATTAAGGCACAGATTCTTTTCGGTCCCTTCCTTAATTAAACACGATTACTGTCTTCCTTTGTGTTCATTTGTTTCCATAGGAAGACAGCAGGAGAGGAAGACAAGCCCAGGAATTAGAAGGAAGACATTTTTGTTGTTATTTGGTTTTGGCCATACTGAGGACTGAACCCAGGGCCTGCATATGCTAGGTGTGTACTTAACCACTAAGTCAGAACTGGGGTTATACACAGTGGGGGCTCACACAGCACTTCTAGAATGTCGCTGTATTGTCCCCTGGAGGAGGGTTCATTGCTGGAAGCAAGCACCTTCTCTGGAGAAGGTGTCAAAGAATCCTGAGTCATAGGTATACTTAGTAAGATAGCCAATTGACACCTGTCTAACACTCTCCTTCCCTCTCCCACTGCTGTTTCCGCACTCCTGGCTGCTCTTGATGGAGAATGTTCTGATGATAGGTGTGTGGGGAAGAACCTCCGGACCAAATAAAATACTGTTCTTTCCCCACATTTCAGGCCAATTACTATCATTGCTCTATCAAGATGTCTGCCCAACTATTAGTCCGATTACCTTTGACTTTCTCTCTGAGCTATAGCCCAGATGGAAGAAATCCTCTCAGGAGAATTGCTATTCACAGCTCTGACAGGCAGAAAGGTAACAGCTGGGGTGGGAATCTCCCCACTGCCTGTCTGTGTCTACTAAGGGCGAGGAAAAGGAGACAGAAGCCATTATTGGGTAACCTGGACCCTAACCTTGCGATGGGGGGGGGGAGGGGATGTGCTTGTCTAGAATCCAGAAATGTCCACAATTGTGAGCATGGGCTCTGGAGAGTCTGAATTCAAGTTTACGTCTCACTGGTGGTGTGACGTTCAGTGATTTCTTTCATGTCTATTGACCTTGGCATTCTCTACCTGGAAGGTGGACATCAGGGCAGTCTGACATTCCCTATCTCTTTTGCTATTTTTTAAAAATATATTTTATTTATTTATTTATTTGAGAGATAGATAGATAGATAGATAGATAGATAGATAGATAGATAGATAGAGAGAATGGGAGAGCCAGGGCCTCCAGCCACTGCAAACCAACTCCAGATGCATGCCTTGTGCATCTGGCTTACATGGATCCTGGAGAATTGAACTGGGATCCTTTGGCTTTGCAGGCAAGCACCTTAATTGCTAAGCCATCTCTTCAGCCCTACTTTTTTTTTTTTTTTTTTAAAGGTAGGGTCTCGCTCTAGACCAAGCTGGGCTGGAATTTACTATATAGTCTCAGGATGGCCTCGAACTCATGGTGATCCTCCTGCTTCCTGAGTGCTGGATTTAAAGGCATGCAGTACCATGTCTGGCTCTCTTTGGCTATTCTGTGGATTGGTTGGTTGAGACGCAGGATGCTCATGGCACAGTATGGGGGTGGACACGTAGTCTGCTGGTCTATGTTGTAACTACCTCACCAAATCCCTATAACCGCCCCCACCCCCACTGAGCCAGCTGCTGCACATTGTGTTCTCTGCCATGAACACATCAAACTTTGAGAGTTTAACACACAACGTGACAAAAGGAAGTTATTTCTCATTATGTCCCTAAAGTGAAGACTTATAAAAGTCTCAACATCTCAAACTTGTTACCAAACTGTTTCTAGTTTCTCCCTCTCTCTCTCTCTTTCTCTGTGTGTATGAGTGCATGTATGTGCATGTGTGGAGGTTAGAGGACAATCTTGGGTGTTATTTTCATGAACACTGTCTACATTTTCTGTTGGTTTTTGTTTGTTTGTATGTTTGTTTTTGAGGTAGGGTCTCACTCTAGCCCAGGCTGACCTGGAATTCACTATGTAGTTTCAGGATGGCCTTGAACTCATGGTGATCCTCATATTTCTGCCTCCCAAGTGCTGGAATTAAAGGTGTGTGCCAACACATGTTTTTTTTTTAAATATATTGTCTTTATTTGAGAGAGAGAAGGGGGCAGTTATAGATAATGGGTGCACCAGGGCCTCCAGCCACTGCAAATGAACTCCAGGCACATGTGCCACTTTGTGCATCTGGTTTTACATAGGTACTGGGGAATTGAATCTAGGTTGTTTGGCTTTGTAGGCAAGTGCCTTAACCACTAAGCCATCTCTTCAGCACCCACATCTTTTTGAGACTAGGTTTTCTCATTGTCCTGGAAGTCACTGATTAGGTTAGACTGGCTAGAGAGTGATCCCCAAGGATCTGCCTGTCTCTGTCTCCCCAGCACTTACATGACAGGGACACATCTCCACACCTGGCTTCTCTGCATGAGCACTGGGGATCCAACCCAGGTCCTTATGCTTGTGATGCAAGCACTTTACCCACTGAGCTGCCTCTCCAGTGTGCTGATTTCCTCCTCCTTTGGTGAGCTGGTCTCTGCTATTTTACTTCTCTCCCTTGTTGGGAACGAATCTCACCCTAGAGAATTCCCATCTGTGGGCAGCTTCTCCTGCGACTGACTTTCAGTAGACTAAGTTATGACATGGCTTTAGAGTGTGGGTTGGCAAACTTTTTTCTGTGAAGGGACAGATAGTAACTATTTAGGCTTTGTGGGCCATATGGTCTCTGTTGCAACACTCATCTCTGCCGTTACAGTGGGAAAGCTGCCACACACAACATGCAAACAGATGAATGTGGCTGTGTGCCAATAAAACTTTATTTATAAAAACAGGCAGTGGGCCAGATTTGGCCCCTGGGCTACAGTGTGCCAGCTCCTACTCTCAAGCATTTGGCTAGTCTTGGGAGGGCCAGTCTTTCCTTAGGAGAGGAATAAAGATTGACTTTAGTCTTTTATGGTCAATACCAAAACTCTGATTTTATACAATTCTCAAGTTGTAGCCACTAATGAAGAAATGACTGCTTGGCATTCAGATAGGATTACATGGACCTTTCAAGTCAAGAAATCTCTTGGAAAAATCTAGAGACATTCTTCTAATGTAGTCAGAAGACAGTTCTTTTTTCAAGCTATATCCCTGAGAAGTCATTAGTGAACCCTAGTTCCAGGCCAGATATGGTCTGTTTGTCATGTTACACACATTCGCCATTTTTTTTTTTTTGTTTGTGTTTCAAGGTAGGGTCCCATTCTAGCTCAGGTTGATCTAGAACTCTCTCTGAGTCCCAGGCTGGTCTCTAACTCACAAGGATCCTCCTGCCTCTGCCTCCAAAGTGCTAGGATTAAAGACATGCACCACCATGCTCAGCCTTCTTTAGCCTTTTGGATGTGGCCATTATTTCTGCTCAGATGAGGCAACTGAGGCTCAGAAAGCAGCAGCATGCTTAGCTAAGATGTGGGAGAGAACAATCTGGCACACATTCCCAGAGGGCTGAGGCCTTTCCTCATGAAATCACTTAACCAAGGCCTCTCCAGTGAATCTTGAGACCCCAAGCTGTAGGTGACATGATGCTGTCTAAGGCAATGCCCAAACCCAGAAGCCCATTCCACTCCCATCTTCTCAGTTCTCTCTGTAAAGCTCAGTTTATTCTTCTGTGAACACCTGACCACCTGCATTATTTGTTGAGGTTCAGTTCAGATCTGTTATCAATAGCAGAAGATTAAAACTCTGTAACAAAACAATCTCAGTGAGAGCAAATATTAAAATCCCAAGAACTATATATAAAACCCAAATTCTCAAGTAATCACTCTTTTAGATATATATGTGTGTGTGTGTGTTTTTCATATACATATGAAATCAGGATATTTTGGTTAAAACATTAGCTTTTGTCTTCATAGATAATGAAAAGCAGGTCTAAAACATGCCCAAAGTAAAAAGTAACTAATTAAAGTGTTTTGAGATTTGTTTATTTGGTAATAAGTATATAATCTTTTTGAATGTCTAGATTCGTGGCCTGATGTATTTTTAAGTGATTTTTAGAGGTATGGCAGAGATGTAAACAGAGGCATAGAATTTGGGGGGTAGAAAGGTCCAAGTGGACTCAGTGGCCAGGGATGGACGAAATAAGGGGGAGGGTTAAACAAAACTAAAGATGTTATGAATAAGCTGTATGGAAACCTACTTCTTCATTATCTCATTAAAATATATAATTAAGAAAAAGAGACTTTGGGCAGAAGTACCCTGCAGGGGTAGAGAATGCTCCACTCAGAAGCCATAGGTTGTTACAGGAGAACCCTATTGCCCGGGGTGGGAAACCTTCCAGTGAGTTATTAATCAGAGTGGCCAATATGGTCCCCCAAACTGTACAGGCGATTGCCAATGCTCTTGGTTGCTTACCAGAACTAGATGGTGAGACCCTTTTCATGAAGACACCATGTGCTTTGCTTTCAGGACACTGAGAAACCAAGTTGGAACTGAGCTAGAAGTCTCCTCCCTGCTGGCTAGCTGAAATAGTGCTGGCAAGTGCTATGCAGGATGCTGGGGAAGAAAAGTCATCAACAATCTGAGCCAGCAGTGGACCCTGCAAGCTAAACAACTGGTCAGTCAGGCCAGTTGGGCCTACTGGTGCAACAGTGGCATGTCGGTTATGGGGGTAACCAAGTGTTCTCTCATTGGGTGTGAGGCCCATTTCACAGGAGGGAACTCATGCCTGGTACTGTAAACCCAGTCAAAAATCCACGGCTTGGAAAGTATGGGCCCTCGAAGGGCAACTACCCATGGTTGTTTGGCTAAATGGATATGTTGTGCACATAAAATTGTTGTTTAAATATTTATGTTTCTGCGCCTGTGTTTTCTAAGAGAGGTTTCTTTTTGCAGATGGTGGTGACTGCAAGGAGGGATCCTGTTCTCCTTCTCTTCCTCTTCTCCTCCTCCTCTTCTTTTTTTCAGATGGCCAGGGAGACTCATCTTACCAAAGTGTTGAGAATAAAAGACTACTAACATCTCTATCTTGCCCTCCTAGACTCAGAGAACATTGCAGAAGATGGGGTCGAAAGAACGTAAGAGCCGGAGGGTGGTGAGGACGACTGTGGGACACTATCTTCCAAACCCGCAGTGATTGGGGCATCCGTGACCTCACAGTGGCTGTTGTCTGTTGTTGTTTGCAAAGACCTGCACAATGCAGAACCCTTCACCATTTTGACATGAATAATGGAAAGAATAGAAGAAGGACCAGTCAGGAAGAAGAGGGGGTTCAGTGGAATGGGGTGAGGAAGGAGGGACAAAAGAAGGTAATGGGAGGAGTTTATGCCAAAATTCAGTATGTGCCTGTGTAAAAATTCTGAATAACTTTAAAAACATTAAAAAAAATTACTTTACAGAGAGCCAGCAAGAGAGAGACAGAGGGAGGGGGAGGGAGGGAGGGAGGAAGGGAGAGAGAGAATTGGCATGCCAGGGCCTCAACCACTGCAATTGAACTCTAGACACTTGTGCCACCTAATGGGCTTGTGTGACCTTGCACTTGGCTCACCTTTGTGCGTCTGGCTTATGTGGGATCTGGAGAGTTGAACATGGGTCCTTAGGCTTCACAGGCAAACACCTTAACAGCTAAGCCATCTCTCCAGCCCTTAATAACTTTTTTAAAAGTAGGAAGCCTTTTTATTTTGCCATGACTTCAGTTTTTAATTTTTACTTTTTAGTTAGCAAACTGAATTTTGGGTATCTTCCGTTTTACTTTTAATTTACTTGCTCCTCCTCCCCCTTCTTCTCCCCAACCCCCCCATTCCCTCCCTGTAGGCAACTCCGTTCTGCTTACATGTTTCATGCATCCTTTCACCCTTATCCCTCACCATTCCTCATCATCCCTTTATACCTGCTCTTGGTTACCATTCTAGCTTTACTGATTTTACCACATTTTTATATATATATATATATATATATATATATATATATATACATAAGAAAGACATTACAAGATAGAATCCACATATCAGAGAGTACATGTGATTTGGGTCTTTCTGAGCCTGAGTAACTTCACTTACTCTAATTCTTTCCAGATCCATCCATTTTCCTGCAAATGTCATAATTTCATTTTTCCATATTGCTGAGTAAAATTCCATTGTGTATATGTACCACATTTTCATTATCCAATCATCTGTCGATGGGCTTCTAAGCTAATTCCATTTCTTGGCTAATGTAAATGGAGCAGCAATAAACATGGATATGTAAGTATCTCTGTAGCAGAGTGCAGAGTCCTTAGGGTATATGCCTAGGAGTGATACAGCTGGATCTTATGACAGTTCTATTTCTATTTTTTTGAGAAATTTCCATAATGGCTATACTAGTTTGCACTTCCACTAACAGTGAATAAGGGCTCCTCTTTCCTCATACCCTTGCCAGCATTAGTTGTCAGTTTAAAAAATTTGTTTGCACTGTGTGTGTGTGTGTATACATCAGGGCCTCTTGCCACTGTAAACAAACATTAAACACTTGTGCCACTCTTTGGGTCCAGATTATACTTTTTTAAAATACTTATTGGCCACTTGTTTTTCTTCTTTAGTGAACTACCTGCTCATTTTATTAGCATATTTGGTGATTGGTAGTTTTGCTTTTTTGTGTGTGTGTTTAATTTTTTGTAAATTAGCCTCCTGTCTAAGGTATAGCTGGTAAAGATTTTCTCCTATTCTGTAGGCTGCCTGTTCACATTCTTGGTGGTCTCTTGTTGTAGAGAAACCTTGATTGTATGTCATCCCATTTGTTAATTCTTGGGGTTGTTTCCTGTGGTATTGAATCTGTTCAGAAAGTTCTTGCCTATGCCTGTATCTTGAAGAATTGCTGTATATTGGAACAAATAATCAAATAATTCATATGGAAACACAAAATACCACGAATCACCAAAACAACTCTAAGGAGAATGAGCATAGCTAAAGGCATCGCAATACTTGGTCTTAAATTATACTTCAGAGCGATAGTGACAAAGTTGGCATATTACTGGCACCTAACAGACTATAGACCAATGGGACAAAATAGAAGTCCCATAATTAACTCGTACTTACTGCTCTGGCCATTCAATCAATGAGCAAAAACATTCAGAGTGGGAAAAAATAGCCTACTTAACAAGTGTACTGGCAAAAACTGCAGAATAGTGGAATTAGATCTGTATCTTTCACACTATACAAATATCAAGTTAAAAGCAGATCAAATACCTTAATCTAAAACCCAAGACATATTCTCATTTTAAAAGAGATGTTCAGAGCTGATGTTTCTTGTCTCTACCACATGCCTATACCTTGAAACACTTTATTTCTTCTTGACAGGATCCTCAGAGGTGGCTTTCACTGGCCCTGCCTCATGAGAAGGAGAAAGAGACATGCCCAGTAATGTGCCTGGGTTGGATACTAAGGACTTGCCTCTGGTTGTGTGACCCATGTGATCCCCACATTTTTGGGCTCACTGGTGGCTCTTTCCTGTTTGGGTAGAATGTCTATGCAATCAAATCTAGCTTGGGTGGGTGACGCTAAGAAGCTTACCCACAGGATTCTGGTTTGGCCTTATATGCATAGACACTATTGGGGATGCTGTGTCTTCTACAGAAAAAACGCCAAGCATTTCCATCCCTCCCTTCATGGCATTTTATCTCAGGGACATCACACCTACCTAAGACGACTGTGTTGAAGGAAACCATCTCCTTATCCTTGCCATCATTGTAGAAGGCCAGGTGCCACAGGCCCACATCCAGGTACTGCACGAACACAGCCTCATTCTGCACAAGGGTCTGGATGCTGCGGCGCTCCCTCGGTGACTCGACCACACTCCACTTCTCCTTCCCGTCCAGGCGCTCCATGAAGTCATACTGGGAATCAGAGATAGGGTGTCAATAGACTGAAGCAAGGTGTGGCCCTCGCTGGATAGCCAGCACTGCCCTCCTGCCCATCAGCTGAGAAGCACATTTTACCACAAGCTTAAGCAAACCACAAAAGCTGTGCCACTAACAATAGCCACCATTTATTATACTTATAATGTTAATTATTCATTTGTTCATGGTTCTAGGGTTTGAACCCAGGGCCTTGCAGATGCTAGGCGATGGCCCCTAAGACAAGGTCTTGATAAGTTGCTCAGGCTTGCCTTGAACTTATGATCTGTCTATTTCAGTTTCCCAAGTAGATGGAATTATGGGTGCATGGCACCATGCCAGATTTGAGCTTTCTTTTTCTTTCTTTCTTTCTTTTTTTTTTTTCAAGGTAGGGTCTCACTCTAGCTCAGGCTGACCTGGAATTCACTATGTAGTCTCAGGGTGGCCTAGAACTCATGGGGATCCTCCTACCTCTGCCTCCCGAGTGCTGGGATTAAAGGCATGCACCACCACGCCTGGCCAGATTTGCTTTTTTTTTTTTTGGTTTTGCAAGGTAGGGTCTCACTCTGGTCCGGGCTGACCTGGAATTAACTATGTAGTCTCAGGGTGGCCTCGAACTCTCGGCGATCCTCCTACCTCTGCCTCCCGAGTGCTGGGATTGAAGGCGTGCATCACCACACCTGGCTCAGATTTGCTTTTTATTTATTGAATTTTGATAGTTCTGGGAATTAAACCTAGTGCCTTATACATACTATGCAAGTGGTCCATCAATACACCCTCAGTCCAGATTATTATTAATTTCATTATTGTATGTCAAAATCTCTCCTTTGTAGTTATGAAATTCCAAACATTTTAGCTGCAAGGTTTGTTTCCTTTTATTTTATGTGTTTTTTGTGTGTGTGTGTATGTGTGTATATATGCGCATGTGTATGTATGTGTATGTATATGTGTGTGTATTTATATGATGTGTAGATTTTGCTCACAGATCTCCTTGGTGAGATGTTATAGAATATACAGTTTATGCCAATTGTAACTTTTCTTTTAAATTTTTTTTTTATTATTTATTTGAATGAAAGATGGGGGGTGGGTACAGTGAGCACTGTGTGTGTGGGAGGGAGAGTGAAAGAGAATATGTATGGGCACATCAGGGCTTCTTGCAGCTGCAAACAAACTCCAGACAATGTGTCACTTTGTGCATCTGGCTTTACATGGGTACTGGGGAATTGAACCCAGGCCACTGGGCTTTGCAGACAAGAGCCTTTCACAGCTAAGCCACCTCCCCAGGCTCCTCCAAGTATGTTTGTATATGTCTTCAAAATTTCAGTTACAAAATGCCTCTACTTCCCACAATGTGTCAGATAAATAGCTAAGGATCCATGTTACCAGACACCAGGTGTGGCCATCTCTTATAAGAAGATGGGATGGGAGAGGAACTCAAATGAGGCTATAGGAGCCAGATTGCCTGACAGAGAGTCTGGATTCAGCTTCCCCATCTGCAAAAGTACTGTACAAATTAACATGTTTTTTAAAGCAGTGTTCAACATATGCCAAACATATTAGACACTACCACTACCACTACTACCATCATTTTTTCAATTCCTATGAAAAACCCTCTTAACTTGGCACTATATGTCTGTGTCTATATCTCTAGCTCTATCTCTATCTATCTATCTGTCTGTCTGTCTGTCTGTCTATCAACTATCATTATCTATATCATCTGTCGTGTGTATAGTGCTGGAGATCAAACCCAGAGCCTCCTCACCCATGAGAGACAAGTACATCCTCTACCTCTGAGCTAGGTCCCCAGCCTATCTATATACATAGGTATGGGGAGGCTAAAGCTCAAAGCCACACAGCTTCTAAGTGGCGGAGAAAAACAAAATAACAAACAATCCTCGTCCCCCACAAAAAAAAAACCTTGGACAAAGATCTGTTCCAGTACAATACCAATGCCCTCTCATTGCCTAGCCTTGGCTAAACCAGTGATTAAATGTTTCAACGGAAACCAGGTCCTGAGCTGGCAGAGAGATTTGTAAGAGCCTAGAGCAGCCAGCTAAGGTTTCCATTCTAAGAGAATGAAAATAGCCAGTGCTACCCAAGACAGACCTGTTCTAAGGAACCAGTGAAATCCTTTTCACTGATTAGGGAATGGGACCCCCATGTGGAGAGTTTGACAAGGACAGTGAGTGAGTGAGGAGAGAGTACTAGGGGACATTCTAAGGAGAGAAGCCAGGGCCTGACCATGGGCTGGACAGACAGGATGAAAGAGAAGGCAGAGAGGACACCAATGTGTTTTCCTTGTTGACAAGAAAATCAATAAACCCCCAGTAGAAATGGACTAATCTCGCGAACTCTCTCTCTTTTTTTTAAATCACTGTACAGAAAACTCCCTTGCACTCTGACTCCCGGAGAACAACCAAAGTGCAGGTCTTTAACAGATAAAAACTACCTTTGCAGAATTAAGCTCTCTCTACTTTCTCTTCCATGAAAAGGTTTTTCGTAGGTTGCAGACATCAACTGTAACCTCTTATACAACTTCATAGCCTGAAACTCCAGGAATCGCCTAATGTGATGTCCCCTCTTGCCAGAATCGCTGATTTTTCATCTGAAATGTGATCACTGGAAACAAAAGACACTGTCATCTACAGCACAAAGGCTTTGCCATTAGACAAACCCAGGTTTGAATTCTGACTCACACTTGCTACTGTTTGATGGTGAATCTATTTTTACTTTCTCTCTAGTTTCCATATGGGGGTAGGAGTGCTTAGGGTTCAGGAATACAGTTAACAAAGATAACATGGATTAATGCTTAGGGCAGTGCCTGGGAGATAATAAGCATTTCTAAAGTACCCAGTGACAAGAGCCACCTTCTTGCAAATGAGCAGGACCCCCTGGGAAGCCAGCACACCGCTCTAGTTTTATGCCTGGGATGCTGCTGTGGCCCAGGAGGACTAGGAGGGGGAAATGGCTCACATCTCAGGAAACGAGTATTCCGTGTTTAGCGTCCCTTTGCCCCATACTCCATTACTCCATTGGCCACCGCTGTCCTTATGGGCTGAAATAAATGATTTGGAGGGATCTGACAAACCGATTCTGCTTTCAGAGACCTTTGTAACCAAAGCATTTGTTCCTTAGCAACCCAGGAAATGTCTGACCACAAACACCCGCTTCTACAGACTGCTGACAAGCAGAGCAATGGCTGTGACTTTCTTGGTGGCAAGGTGAGAAGAATAGACTTCATTTGGGGTTCGAGTTATCACCCCCATGAGGAAAAGTTTGGGGACGGTGATTACTTGTGTGGGGCCATTGCTCAGGACTAATTTGGACATCGGTCATCTTGTGCTGAACTGGCTGGCTAGCCCAGGGACACAGAAATGGCTCAGCTCTAGTGGCAGTGCTTGCTGTCCAGCCAATCAAATTACTTGGGGAAAAGGCTTTTTTTTTTTTTTTTTTTTTTTTTTTCTGAGTGGAGGGAGGTTATCTGTTTTTTTGGAAGCTTAGAGGACAGTTTTCACTTAAGGAAAACTGCCAGCCATGGTTCTCAAGTAAGGCAATGGGACAGGAGGATGTGACCCGACACGGCAATTAATGTACGGTACTCCTGTATCCCTTTACTGTACTTCATCCTTTCCCAAGCTCTGATCTTATCACCCTGTAAATGACATAACTATTTTACGTCCATCATCAGGCCACTCAGAAGGATATAAGCTGCGGTGCAGGGACTTGGTGTATGCTGGAGTGGCTTAGACTGAGGAAAGCTGCCAGGGCCAGCTAGCCTGGATTAGGCTCTCAGTACTGCCACTTGGTTGCTGGGACACTGCAAGCTGTGGCAATCCTCCATGTCTGTCTTCTTGTCTTCACAACAGGGACAACAACAGCGTCCATATCAAAGCACTGAAAGGATTAACTGAGTTGATGCCTAAAATAGTAATCCCTTGCATATGCTCAATATACCTTAACAATCTCAGCTATCATTATGGGAATTTATTCACGTATCAAATTCACCTGGAGCAGAATCCAACCAACAAATATTTGTTAAATATCATACAAATAAAATCACACATCTGTGGCTGAATTCTATGGAAAGGAGATGAAATTGGAAGGTAGCAAAGACTTTGAGTCTCACAGTCACTTTTGCTTCCTTCTTTTAAAGTGTTTTCTGGAGTGGGGGAGAAGAGGAGACTTGTGCAGGCAAGCCTGGAATCCCGTACCTCTCAGTCAGAACACACGTGTGATGGGTAGTTGGGAGCTAGGTGTCTAAAATTACTAGACAACATTAAGACGTGAGAAGTGCCCAGCAATTCCCCCTCCCAGTTTCATTGTGCGACAGGCAATGTGAGCTGGCTTTGTCCCTTCTCTTGCTTCCTTTCCCTTCCTTTGTTGACACGGTGCCTTGGTGACCCTCTAACGAGGCCATCAGTCACCCTGCGTGTCTCTGTCACGCTCTCCTTGCATTCTCATCTACCCCAGAGTGTACAGGTCACTCTGCCATCCAAGGCAGTGGTGACACAACACGGTCATGGCCTGTATGCTACAATTAATATTAGAAGGAGAGTCTGAAATTATGCCGTGAGCAATCTCTCCACGCTCATGCCGGCCGCAGACATAGTGAGATCTGCCACTTTTGCCTATCCGTCACAGATTTCTGGACATCCTGCCCTCTCTTCCTTCCCAGTGCACTTCCTAAGATCACAGCAGATTCCAGCTCAGTTTCTGTTTCTTATCAGGTAGGAGAAGGTGGCAGGGTCCTCCACTGCTGAAATTCCAACTCTGCTATGGACTGGGTACGTCTCCCTTTGGTCTTTCAGTGGTGTATCTAGTTTCCTTCCCCACAGATTAACACTCCCCAAGATCCATTCATTGCTGCAATGAGTGGGGAGGTTTACAAACACATGGTGGGTATACCTAGCCAAGTGTGAAGACAGCCATCCTGGGCAGGGACTGGGAGCCGGCAAGGAGATGCTATGTATTGAGGCCAGCTGGTTCAGCAGCCCTCTGCTCTCCAGGATGTGGCCCTACGTGGTGGTCTAGCCAGCTCACTTGGCAGACAGGCCGAAACTAGACGGAGACCATTTCCAAAACCCCAGCCTGGCCAGAACTCCCTTCCATCATGGTCCAGCACTGGGAATTAATAACTGAGGCTTAGGACCAGGGATCTGATTTCCCTGTCCCACAGCCCCACAGTGATCAACCCAGAACACATACACTCCCAGGGGCCAGAGTGGGCTTGGGTGACCACAAAGGTCACACATTTCCATAGGTCTACACATGCCCTGGATGGAGCTTAGAAAGCATATGACCCAGTCATAATAGAAGGGTATTTCTCAGCACAGCCTGGCTGTGGTCTCCCAAAGCCGTTTTTGTCTCTTTTGGCCAAAGGGAGTGTGTGTGTGTTGCGGAGGGAGCAGCACAATAATCTCTCTCTTGTTCACTGGCTTTGGAGAAATAACCCTGGCTGGCATGCAATGTGAGGGCTGTGCCTTTGAGCCATCAGTCATGCCCCAAAGTGGCATGAAAATGCAACTTTTACGAGAGCTCGAGAGGCAAAGAAATAAACCACAGCAAATATTTGACTGATCCAATTATAAACCTCCCCACTTCTTGGCAGAGAGCGAGGAGGGATGGTAATTAAGATAACTTAGTGGGTTTCCAGAAGAGCTGGAGGAGAGAAGAGGTGCCCACACTGGCTGGGCAGGTTCTGTCACATTTTCGAAAGAGAAGGTGCCTGTCCACAAACAGGGACAGTGCAGCCTAGAGGTGTGCTACACGAGCCTCCAGAATATGTCCCTGCCAGGGAGGGCAAGGTTAAAGATAAACCCATTGCCCTTCAGGAAGATGTTATTACTGGGTCCAGGACCCTGGGAAACGAGGAAAGAACTTTATTGCTATTTGGAACGTCTGCTCACTGAGGGCTGACATGGACTGGGAAAAGCAATAAGTGGTGACATTTCCCAAAGCCGGCCTGCTGCTCTGCATCCCGCTTTGCCACACACTGGCATGGCAAGGCATGCACAGCAGTTGGTGGGACTGTGGTGGGTAGCATGTGTGAGCAGGGGCTGCTTGAAGCCATGTTGCTATGGGTTCTGGAAGCATCCAGTAGCTGGAAAGAGTTGGCATGATGGGTCATGGTTGGTCATTTACAGTTTCCCTCTTTCTGCTGCCAGCTAGGCCCATGGCGAAGTGGGCTGGCTGATTTGTCCTCAGGCTCACTACAGCTTCTCTCTTTCAAAGAGCTGCATGAGAAGTGTGGTAACTTGAATGTATGGCGCCATAGACTCGGGTGTTTTATTAAAACTGATTTTGCAGCTTTAGTCCCTAGCAGGCAGACTCTTGAGACGAGGGGCACATGTTTGGGGGTGATCTGAATTCCATTCCAAAGGTATGCAGAGAGATTTGAGCTTTAAGGTTCCTGCTTGCTGCTTTTTGGTGGTTGCTGGCTGGTGGAGGTTTCTCTCTCTGCTTGGACTTATGAAAGGGATCTAGCTACTTTTGTGATTGATGGAACATCCTCTGGATTCTGCAAGCTTGAAATAAATCCATTCTTTCCATAAAACTATGTTTGGTTGGATGTTCATCCCAGCATCATGGAACTGTCTGTTATAAGAGGGAAGGGTGGCGGGGTCACAGCTGCCTCCAGGACACAGAGATTGGTGAAATTCCATTTCTGCTACTTACTGGGTGTGTCTCCCGGTTTGCCCAGTTTGTACCTCTGATCCTCTTTCAGTGGTGTACTTCGTTTCCATCCTCACAGGTTGTTATCTCTCAAGTGTCACTCATTGCTTTGCTGAGCCCACATGCCTGTCAGGACAGCTCAGTCTTACCTTGCTGAGTTATTGAACTAGAGGTGGAAGGTTCAGCAATGGGTACTGCCAGGGTCATAGTGAGAGGGAATCCTGAATGTCCAGACAGGAAACAGCTCTGTATATTCAGATGCAGCTACCGATAGCATCAGATTTGCAAGTAAGAGCCAAGTACTTCAAGGACAGAGGGGATCCAAATGGCATCCTTAAAATCAGGAAGGGGGTGGAGTTCATCCAGGAGGTTGAAAGTCTTGATTTGTTCATTACATATCTTCTTATAACAGTTTATAAAAAAAGAAGAGTTGAGGGACTGGAGAGATGGTTTCATGGTTAAGGTGCTTGCCTGTAAAGCCTAAGGACCCAGGTTCGATTCCCTGGTACCCACTAAAGCCCAAGTTCAAATCCCCAGTACCCACATAAATCCAGATGTACAATGTGTCACATGTGTTTGGAGTTTGTTTGCAGTGGTGAGAAATCCTGACACGCCCATACTTTCTCTCTCCCACCCTCTTCTCTCTCTGCTTGCAAATGAATAATAAATAAAATATTAAAAATAGTTAATAATAAGGAATAGAAAAACACCAAGCACTACAAAATCAACAAGAATAACAGGAATTAATACATACCTTTTAGTAATAAAATCTGAATATTAATGGTATCAATTCCCCAATCAAAAGACACAGACTAACAGAATGTTTGTTGCCTTCAAGACACTCACCTCTCCATAAAAGACACGAGTCTTTTAGGTCTTAGGGTGAAAGGATGAAGAATGGTATTTTAAGCAAATGGGCCTAGGAAAGAAGCAAGTGTTGCTGTTCTAATATCTGACAGGAGACTTTAAACCAACAGTAGTGAGAAGAGATAAGGAAGGATACTTAAAGGAACAACCCAACAAGAGGACACTGTACCATACACAGGTGCACTCAACTTTACTAAGCAAACACTTCTAGATGTAAAGTCATAGATTAGCCCCAGCACAATAGTGGGAAACTTCAGTGCTTCAGTCTCGCAAGTTTATAGGTCATCCCAACAAAAAATAAATAGGCATCTGGATTAAATGATATCATAGAACACATGGACCTAATAGACATTTACTGAACAGTCTATCCAATGCTATACAAGAAACATTCTTTTCAGTACCACACGGAACTTTCTCTAAAGTAGATCCTATATTAGGGCACAAAGCAAATATTAACAAATACAGAAAAACTGAAATAATTTCTTGTGTTCTATCTGATCATAATGGGATAAAACTACTAATCAATTACAAGAGAGACTATAGAGCATCCACAAACTCATGGAAATAAATACACCACTGAATGATAGATTGGTCACTGATGAATCCAAGAAGGAAACAAAATTTTTTAGAATTAAATGATAATGAAAATACTTCACCCCAAAATCTATAGTATAAAATGAAGGCAGTTGTAAGATAGAAGTTTATTCTGTATGTCCTATGTTATGACATTAGATGGAGAGATGGCTTAGTGGTTAAGGAGTTTGCCTGTGAAGCCTAAGGCCCCGAGTTTGATTCCCCAGTACCCACGTAAGTCAGATGCACAAGGTGGTACGTGCATCTGGAATTCATTGCAGTGTCTAGAGGCCCTGGTGTGCCCATCTTCTCTCTATCTGCCTCCTCTTTCTCTTTCAAATAAATAAATAAAATATTAAAAAAAATTAGAGACATCTCAAACAATTAACTTAATGAGACACAATAGAGCCTTGGAAAAAGAAGCACAAAGGAAACCAAAAATTAGCAGACTGAAAGAAATAATGAAGATGGGGACAGAAACTAATGAAGCAAAACCCCCAAATACAAAGAATCAGTGAGATAAAGAGTTGATTCTTTGAAAGAATAAACAAGATTGATGAACTCTTAGTGAAAGTAGCTAAAAGAAAGAGAAGACCCATATTAATACAAGTATAGATGAAAAAGGAGCCATTACAATAGATACTAATTAAATTCAGAAAATCATGAGGGCATACTTTAAAACATATACTCCACTAAAATGGAAAATAAAGAAATGGATGGATTTCTAGACACACATAACTTACAAAAATTATACCAGATTAGTAAAACCAAATCATAGTCCAAAAAACAATGAGATCAAAGTAGTTATAAAAAATATCCCAACTAGGGGCTGGAGAAATGGCTTAGCGGTTAAGGTGTTTGCCTGCAAAGCCAAAGGATCCCGGTTCGATTCTCCAGGACTCACATAAGCCAGATGTAAAGGGGGCACATGCATCTGGAGTTCGTTTGCAGTGGCTAGAGGCCCTGGTGTGCCCATTCTTTGTCTGTCTGCCTCTCTTCTGTCTCTCTCTCTCTTTCTGCTTGCAAATAAATAAATTATTCACCATGATCAAGTAGGTTTTATTCCATAGATGCAGGGGTATTTTAACATAGGCAAATTGATAAATGTAATACATTATATAAATGGACTCAAGGACAAAAATCACATGATCATCTCAAGTGACAAAATCCAACAATCCTTCATGATAAAGATCCTGAAGAAACTGAGAAGAGAAGGAACATATCTCATCATAATAAAGGCTACATACAACAAACCTCTAACCAGTATTTTACTAAATAAGGAAAAACTCAAAGCATTTCCACTAAAATTTGGGATAAGACAAAGGTGTCCAGTTTCTCCACTCTTATTCAATACAGTTCTAGAAGTCTTAGCCAGAGAAATAAGAGAAGAGATTCAAATAAAATGGATAACAATAGGAAAGAAAGAAGGCAGATTATCTTTATGTGAAGATGATGTGATCTTCTACATAAGAGACCTAAGGACTCGATAGAAAACTGCTAGAGCTGATAAACACCTTTTTAAAAAAAATTTTTGAGGTAGGGTTGCACTGTAGTGCAGGCTGACATGGAATTCACTATGTAGTCTCAGGGTAGCTTTGAACTCACAGTGATCCTCCTACCTCAGCCTCCCTAGTGCTGGGATTAAAGAAGGCATGTGCCACCACACCTGGCTTGATAAACACTTTCAACAGGTTAGCAGGATACAAATTTAACACAGAGAAATCAGTCATTTTCCTGTATACCAGTAACAAACATGCTGAGGATGAAATAAGAGAAACAATTCCATTCATAATTGCCTCAAAAATACCTTGGAATAAACCTACGCAAAAAAGTGAAAGACCTCTATAACGAAAAATTTTAAATACTCAAGAGAGAAATTAAAGAACAGAGTAGGAAATGCAAAGACATCCCATGCTTATGGGTTGGGAGAATCCAAATGTTAAAATTATTGTCAAATGCAATCTATAGATTTAATTCAATCCTCATCAAAATTCTAATGCCATTCTTCACTGAGACAGAAAAACAATCCCAAAATTTCCTTGGAAGTTCAGAAGATCTTGGATAGTCAAAGCAATTCTGAGCAACACAAACAAGGCCAGGAGTATTGCCATACTTGATCTTAAGGTATATTACAGAGCCACAGTAATAGAAATAGCATGGTACTGGCACAAAACAGACATATAGATCCATGGAACAAACTAGAAGAACCACATCGAGCCTATACAGCAACAGCCATTTTATTGTTGACAAAAATGCCAAAAATACTTAATGGAGAAAAGATAGCCTTTTTAACAAATGGCACTGGGAAAACTGGGTATCTATGTGTAAAATAATGAGACTAAATTATTTTATCTCTTCATGCATAAGAATTGACTCCAACAGCTCAAAGACCTTAACATCAGACGCCAAACTCTGAAACTGCTAGAGGAAAAAGTAGGGGAAACACCATAGAGACATAGGCATGAACTTTCTGAATAGAACTGCTGTCACTCAGGAAATACACCCAATAATCAGTCAATGGGACTTCATGAAATTAAAAAGCTTTTATACAGCAAAGGAAATTGTTAATTGAGTGAAAAGACAGCCTACAGAATGGGAGCTAATCTCTGCCAGCTATACATCTGACAGAGGATTAATATCTAGGATACAGAGAGAACTCAAAATACTAAACAATAAAAAAATCAAATGATCCAATTAAAAATGGTGTATAGAACTGAACAGAGTCCTCAAAAGAACATATGCAAATGGGCAACGGATATTTAAAAAGCATTCAACAACTTTAGCCATCAGGGAAATACAAACTAAAACCACTTTAGGTGCTGGAGAGGTGGCTCAGTAGTTAAGGCGCTTGCCTGAAAAGTCTAATGACCTGGGTTTGATTCCTCAGTATCCACATAAAGCCAGATGCACAGAGTAGCACATGCATCTAGAGTTTGTTTGCAGAGGTAGAAGGCCCTGGTGTGCTCCCTCTTCCTTTTTTTTTCCCTCCCTCCCTCCCTCCTCCCTCCCTCCCTCCCCTTCCTCCCTCCCTCCCTTCCTCAATCTCTCTGCAAATAAATAAATAAATAAAAATGTTTAATAAAATAACTTTGGGATTCCATCTCACTCCAATCAGAAAGAAACAAATGCTGACAAGTGTGTGGGGAAAGAGGAACCCCTTATTTCCTATTGGTGGAAGTGTAAACTTGTGAAGCCATTATGCAAATGAGTGTAGAGGGTTTCTCAAATAGCTCAAAATAAATCTACCATATGACCCAGCTATACTCCTCCTGGGCATATACCTTAAGGACTCTACACTTTACTAAAGAGATAACTTGCTCATCCATGTTTATTGCTGCTCTATTCACAATAGCTAGGAAATGGAATCAGCCTAGATACCTTTCAACTGAAGGCATGGATAAAGAAGACGTGGTACATTATTCAGATGTAAAGAAAAATGAAATTAGGAATTTCACAGAAAAATGGATAGATCTGGAATATATATAATTTGTGTTTTTTTTTTTTTTTTTTTTTTTTTGAGGTAGGGTCTTGCTATAGCCCAGGCTGACCTGAAATTCACTATGTAGTCTCAGGCTGGCCTCAGACTCAGTGATCCTTCTAACTCAGCCTTGTGAGTGCTGGAATTAAAGGCATGTGCCACCACACCTGGCAGATCTGCAAAATATTAATTAAGTGTGGTAACCCAGGATCAGAAAGACAAATCCCACATATTCTGTCTCATCTGCAGTTACTAATTTTGGACTTTTAGGTCTATGTGAAGAAGCCAGGATATAGAAAGAGGCCATGAGAGGGGGGGAGGTAGCGTAAGGGGAGAGGCTAACATGTCTATAAGTAGAGGAGTACAATACTGTGGCTGGAAGGGGATGGAAGAGAGGAGGGGTAGGACAGGGTTAGCCAAAACTAGAAATGTTATGAAAAAGCCACATGGAAAACTATCTCTTTGTTAACTTAAGTAAAATTTTTTATTGGAAAAAGACAGAGTTTGGGCAGGAGTAGCCAGTGGGATGGATAAAGTTGTACCCAGAAGCTGTAAGAAAATCCTAATGGTGGGCTGGAGAGATGGCTTAGTGGTTAAGACACTTGCCTACCAAGAATAAGGACTCAGGTTCGATTCCCCAATACCCATGTAAGCCAGATGCATGAGGTAGTACATGCATCTGGAGTTTGTTTGCAGAGACTAGAGGCCCTGGTGTTCCCATTCTCTCTCTCTCTTTCTATTTGCCTCTCTCTCTCTAACAATAAATAAATAAATAAATAAATAAATAAAGCGTTAAAAAAAGAAAATCCAAATGCTAGGGGTGAGATCCTCCCAGTGTGTTGCTGGCCAGGAAGGCTCTCAAGGCCCCCAAAACAAAACAAGCTATTGCCAAGGCTCTTGGCTTCTCACCACAAGCACGCGGTAAGTCCCTTCTGCTGAAGACATGTTTTGGTCACAGAACACATTGTAGGAAGGGGAAGCAGGCCCACCAGGTGGTCTTGGTGATACAAGATGGGCAGCCCTAACCTCAGGACAAGCCCATAGTCCTCACAGACCTCACATCCAGTTGTGGGGCTTGGTGAGACAATGGTTACTGGCAGACAGGGTTAGCACTGGGAAGGAATCCCATTTTGCTAGTCTATATGACGCACAGGGTAGTGGCTAGACAATATCTTAAGAGGGAAATGTAGTGTTTAAAGCTGAGTTACCCCTGAGGTAACTGATGTGTGGTGATCTACACAGCCACAAGATGAGCCCTTGAGAGACAGCTGTCGGGATGCAGACAGGCTGAAAACAGCAGTCTGAAGGAGGCAGTGAAGTGCCTAACCTCACCCTTGTGGCCAGGAGCAATGGAATGTGATATTCCTGAGCCTAAAGTCAGGGGGTGGCTCACTTCTGCAACCATCTCTCTACCTTAGAGCTCGAGAACTCTGAATTGCATCTCTCCAGCAGGGTATCTCGAAGGTTTGACAGGTCCTCCACCTGTCCAGATCTCGGTTGGTAGGCTTGCTTCCAACACTCCTGACACAACTTGGGAGACACCCCGAGCTCACACATTAGTCACTGCAGGCTCTATGACCTAAGGAGTCGCCCGAGGACAAGAGAAACTGCCTGGCCCACGGACTGAGAACCTAAGGTTGGCCAACAGAAGCTCTTGGTACACAAAGAAAGGACGCTACTTAAGTGAGAACAGCTCTGATGGACATTGACTTCTTGTCTAATGCAGGCCCAACACTGGCATAGAAAAGAGCCCAGGTCAGCTGACTCCCCCTCCCCCACCACATGTCTATAACCGGTCATCTCCAAGTTTCAAGGCCTCAGAAAGAAATTGCTCTAATACTTCCCTTTTCTTTTTGCCCTTTATAATATTTTAAATTTTATTTATTTATTTATTTTTTTGAGAGAGAGAGAGAGACAGTGGAAGAGGCAGACAGAGACAATGGGCATACCAGGGCATCTAGTCACTGTAAACGAACTTCAGATGCATGTGTCCCCTTGTGCATCTGGCTTACATGGGTCCTGGGGAATGGAACCTGTGTCTTTAGGCTTCATAGGCAAATGCCTTAACCTCTAAGCCATCTCCTCAGCTCCATTTATAGTATTTTTAAAAATTATGTTTTTTCCAGGCGTGGTGGTACATGCCTTTAATTTTAGCACTTTACTTCTAGACATAAGAGGATTTCTATGAGTTCAAAGCCAGCCTGGGACTACAGACTGAGTACCAGGACAGCCTGGGCTAGAGTAAGACTCTACTTTGAAAACAAATTTAAAAAGTTATATTTTTAAGCCGGGTGTGGAGGCATACTCCTTTAATCCCAGCACTTGGGAGGCCGAGGTAGGAGGATCGCTGTGAGTTCGAGGCCACCCTGAGACTACATAGTGAATTCCAGGTCAGCCTGAGCTAGAGTGAGACCCTACCTCGAAAAACAAACAAACAAACAAAAAAAAAAAAAAAAGGTTATGTTTTAATTTTTTGTTGCCCTTCATACATTCATATACTTTTTTATTAAAACACTTTGAAAAAATTGTTGGGAAGTCTTTCTTTTTATCCTTTGTTTTCTTCCTTTTATCTTTCTTGCTCATGTCTCCCTTTTTTTGATTCTTTACTATACTCCTAGTATTTTGACTTTATTTTTGTAAACCTCATGTTTTTAGTTTTATTCCTCATCTTACATTTATCTAACTTTTAAAAAAATTTATTTATTGCAAGCATAAAGAGAGAGAGAGATAGAAAGAAAGAAAGAAAGAAAGAAAGAAAGAAAGAAAGAAGACAGACACAGAGAGAATGGGCATGCCAGGGCCTCCAGCCACTGCAAATGAACTCCAGATGCATTTGCATCTGGCTTACATGGGTCCTGGGGATTCAAACTTAGGTCCTTTGGCTTTGCAGGCAAACACCTTAATTGCTAAGTCATCTCTCCAGCCCCATTTATCTAATTTCATTTTCAAATTTTCTCATTTTGGGGGCTTTCGTTACCACTGTTTTCCTGATTGAATGAAAAAGAAAGGAAAACTTACCAGCATTTTCAGATATAGCTAAGGCAGTTCTAAGAGAATGCTCATAGCCAGGAGTGATGACATTACAAGCTTGGAGAGATCTCAAATAAATAAACTAATGATGCATCTGTCTTGGAAAAGCAAGGCCCATCCGAATCCAAAAGTCATAGGTATAAGAGGTAATAAAGGTCAGGGCAGAAATGAATGAGATGGAGATTCATAGACCACACAGTACCAGTCAAACCAAGAGGTGGTACTTTGAAGAAATAAACAAGATTGACAAGTCACTAGCCAAACTAACCAAAATAAAGAACAGAAGATGGGGCTGGAGAGATGGCTCCATGGTTAAAGGAACTTGTTTGCAAAGCTTGATGGCCCCAGGTTCGATTCCCTAGTACCCATGTAAAGCCAAATGCACAAAATGGTACATGTGTCTGGAATTTGTAGTGGCAGAAAGCCCTAGTGTAGCCATTCTCACTCTCTGTTTGTCTCTTTCTCTCCCTCTGAAATAAATTTTAAAAGTATTTTAAAAAAGAATAAAAGATCCAAACCCTCTATCTCTCTCTCTCTCTCTCTCTCTCTCTCTCTCTCTCTGTGTGTGTGTGTGTGTGTATAAAGGGAAGGTTTCTACAGATTCCAAGACTATACAGAGAATAATTAGAGAATACTTTGAAAACTCACATTTCAAAAAACTGAAAATCTAGAAGATTCTAGAAGATAAATTTCTAAATATATATCATTCACCAAAATTAAATTAAGCAGATACAAATAGCTTAAGTAGATCCATAACTAGCAATGTGATTGAAGCAGCCATCAGGTTTTCCTTGTAGCTTCATGTGGTAGTGTGTGCCTAGAATTCCAGCATTCGGGAGGTAGATGCAGGAGAACCAGGAATTCAAGGTCATTCTCAGGCATGTAGCAAGTTCAAACTCAGCCTGGGATACATTAGACTCTGTATTGCTACTGCCCTCCCCTGGCAGAGTTTGTCCACAAAAAAAAAAAAAAAAAGCTCAGGAACATCTGGTTTCATGGCTGAATTCTATGAAATCTTGAAGAATAATCTAATGCACAAGTGTTCCACAAAATAGAAAGGGAAGGCAGACTGCCAAACTTACTTTATGAAGGCAATATTATACTGATACCAAAGTACATAAAGACAATAATAAAAAGAAAACTAAAGGGCTGGCGAGATGGCTTAGTGGTTAAGGCACTTGCCTGTGAAGCCTAAGGACCCAGGTTCAATTTCCCAGAACTCATGTAAGCTAGATGCACAAAGTGGCACATGTGCCTGGAGTATGTTTTCAGTGGCTAGAGGCCCTGGCATGCCCATTCTCTCTCTTAAATAAATAAATAAATAAATGAATATTAAAAAAGAAAGCTATAGACCACAAATGTAAAATTTTTCAATAAAATATCTACAAATTGAATTCGGGCCTATATTAAGGAGATCATATACCATGACCTATAGTGGACGTCGTCCCAGGGATGCAAGGTTGTTCCAACAAACACAAATCAATAAATGTAATAGGACATATCAACATACTTTAGGACAGGGCAGAAATCACAGGACCATCTAAACAGATGCATAAAATGTCTTTGACAAAGTTCTTCATCCTGTCCTAAAGAAACTATGAATCAGAGGAATGTGTCTCAACATAATAAAGGTTTACACAGTCAGCATTATACTAAATGGGGAAAAACTGAAATCACTTCTTCTAAACTCATGAATGAGACAAGGGTACTATTGTGGTTTGAACCTATAGTGTCCTCCATAGGCTCAAGTATTTGAACACTTGGTCCCAGGCTGGTGATGCTATTTGGGAAGGTGGTTAGAAAGTGAAGCCTTGAGGTGCCGGGCGTGGTGGCGCACACCTTTAATCCCAGTACTTGGGAGGCAGAGGTAGGAGGATCACCGTGAGTTTGAGGCCACCCTGAGAATACATAGTGATACATAGGTCAGTCTGAGCTAGAGTGAAACCCTACCCGGGGGGGGGGGGAGGTGGGGGGAAAAAGAAAGAAAGTGGAGCCTTGCTGGAGGAAGTGGGTTATGGGGGACGGTCTTAAGGTTTTATAGCCTGGCTCACTTCCTACTGATGCTCTGCTTCCTGACTGTGAATTCCGTGTGACCAACTGGTTTCTTGCTGCCATTCCTTCCCCATCATGGAAGGCATTCTCTTGACACTGTAAATCAGAATAAATCCTTTTCTTCCTTAAGCTGCTTCTTGTCAGGTATTTGACCACCATAATAAGTTATGTAAATAATAAAGGTATCCTCCTCTCTCTCTCTCTCTCTCTCTCTACTTTTTAAAAAAATATAGTGCTTAAAGGCTTAGCTACAGCAATAAGATAATATAAAGAAATAAAAGAAATGAATATGAAAGGAACAAGTCAAAGTATCTCTATTCATATGATTTTCTACTTAAAAAAGACCCCAAGAGACTTGACCTGAAAGCTCTAAGACCTCATACACAACTTTCAGCAAAATAGCAGGATATAAAACTACCAAATCATCATACCAAAACTTTTACCCTTTCTGTATACCAATAATTAATCTGGTGAGAAAGAAACCAGGAAAAATATTCCAGTCAGAATATCTTCAAAAAAGTAAAGTCTTTAGGAATAAATCTAACCAGGGAAATGAAAGCCCTCTACAATGAAAACTTCCACACACTAAAGAAAGGAAGTGAAGAAAACACTAGAAGACGGAAAGACCTTCCATGCTCATCTCAGAATAGCTATTTTAAAAATGACGATATTACTGAAAGACAGCTACAGATTCCATTCAATCCCCATCACAATTCCAATGACATTCTTCACAGAATTAGAAAAAAAATGGTCCCAGGCTGGAGAGATGGCTTAGCAGTCAAGGCTCCTGCTTGCGAAGCCAAAGGACCCATGTTCAATTCCCCAGAACACATGTAAGCCAGATGCGGTGCATACATCTGGAGCTTGTTTGCAGTGGCTAGAGGCCCTGGGGCACCCATTCTCTCTCTCTCTCTTACTCACACAAACACTCTTTTATTTTTATTTATTTGACAGAGAGAGTGAGAATGGGTGCGCCAGGGCCTCCAGCCACTGCAAAAGAACTCCAGGTGCATGTGCCCCCTTGTGCATCTGGCTAACGTCAGTCCTGAGGAATCGAACCTGGGCCCTTTGGCTTTGCAGGCAAATGCCTTAACCACTAAGCCATCCCTCCAGCCCCAAACTGTCTTTTAAATAAATATTAAAAAAATAAAAATTATCCTAAAATTCATATGGACACACTAAAGAGCACAAGCAGCCCCAGCAATCCTAAGCAGAAAGAACAAAGCTGGAACAAAGAACAAAGCATCCCAGTATCTGCCCTCATGTTACACAACAGAGCCATAGTAGTAAAGACAGCATAGTATGGGAATGAAGTCAGACGTGGAGACCAGCGGAGGAGAATAGATGTCTCAGAAGCAAACCCACACAGCTAGAGCTACCTACATTTTACCACGGTGCTAAAAACACACACTTGAACAAGGCAGCCTCTTCGGCAAATGGCACTAGAAGAATTGGATATCCACACCTAGAAGAATTATAATAGATTGCTATTTCTCGCACTGTACAAAAATCAAAACGAATTAAAGACATGACTATACCTGCAACTCTGAAACTGCTAGAGAAACACGTGGGGAACACACCTCGAGATACAAGCATATGCAAAGACTTTCTGAAAATGACTCCAAACATACAGGAAATAATCCTAAGAATTGATAAATGAAATTGCCTGCTATCAAAAAGCTCCAACTCGGCGAAGAAAACCAATTAGCAGAGTGGAGAGATAGTTTACAGAATGGCGAAATTATGCATCAGATGGGGGATTAATATCTAAAATCTATAAAGAACTCCAAAAATTAAACATCCAAATATCATCATGTCAATAAGTGTGCTAATGAGCTTCATAGACAGTTCTCAAAACTGAGAATACAAATGGCTGGTAAATATTTTAAAAAGGGTACAAACACACTTTGCCACAAGGGTAATGAAAATTAAAACTGTTTTGTGATTCCTTTCCACCTCAGTCAACATGGTTGTCATTGAGACAACAATGCTAGCTAGGCTGTGGGGAAAGAGGAACTCTTACACACTGCAGGAGGGAATGTGACTTGTGTAACCACTATGGAAGTCAGTATGGAGGCTCCTTAAAAAAATAACAAATAAATCTACCATGTGATCTAGCTAAACACCTCTTGCATATGTACATGAAGGACAGTAAGTCAGCAAGTCACAGAGGTACTTTTGTCATGTTTATAGGTCCACTCTTCATACTTGCTAACAGATAAATGGAAAAAGTGTGGTACATATACACAATGGAGTTCCTTTTTTCTGCTTTAAAGAAATTAAAAATCAGCTGGGCATGGTGGCACATGCCTTTAATCCCAGCACTTGGGAGGCAGAGGTAGGAAGATCACCATGAGTTCGAGGCCACCCTGAGACTACATAGTTAATTCCAGGTCAGCCTGGACCAGAGTGAGACCCTACCTCGAAAAACCAAAAAAGAAAGAGAAAGAAAGAAAGAAGAAATCATAATACTTGGAGGAAAATGGATGGAACTAGAGATAATTGTGTTAAACAAAATATGCCAGGCTCATATGTTTGAACACTTGGTCTCCAGATTTCTCTTATATGCAGAATCTAGATTTAAATAAATATATGTATGTGTGTCAGGAAAACAGAAAGGAGTTTATGGGATGGAGAAGATCTTAAGGGTGAAGGAAGAATGAGTATTTGGGGGAGGAAGCCTGCTAGGAAGGGGGTTAGAAAGATTGAGAGGCTAGAGAGAGTGGAGTAACAGAAATGAAGTATAGTGACATATATATGGCATATAAAATGCCATAATTAAACCTATCACTTTGGATGCTAACTTCATGAATTAATTTAATGAAGTGTATGTTCCCGGTTTGAGGTGACTCAATGCTTCAGGGCAGTGGGACACTTTCTCCTCTTACCTCGGATGTGTGCCTAGCTTAAATCTGCACCAGTTCAACATGGAGGCCAAGCTATGAGACCTTCCCACAGGGGCGACCCTTCTTAATCATTTCCAGCCTGCAAGACTCAGAACAGAAGGGAAAGGCCTGGGTAATGAGCTGGGGTTAAAGAATAGCAGTTTCTAAAAAAGAAGATAAGTATGGGCTGAGGAAAACAGCTAAACAGCTCAGTGTTAGAGTGCTCGCTTAGCCTGTGTGAGGCCCTGGGTTTAATTCCAACATTGCCCTCCCCACCCCAAAAAAAAAACAAAACAAAACAAAACAAAAAAGCACCATGGGCTGGAGAGATGGCTTAGAGGTTAAGGCACTTGCTTGTGAAGCCAAAGGACCCAGGTTAGATTTCCCAGGACCCATGTAAGCCAGATGCACAAGGTGGTGCATGTGTCTGGAGTTCATTTACAGTGGGTGAGGGCCCTGACATGCCCATTTTCTCTCTCTCTCCCTCTCTCTATCAGCCTCTCTCTCTCTCAAATAAATAAAATACTTTTTTAAAAAAATGAAGCATATTAGCTGGGCGTCGTGGTACACACCTTTAATCCCAGCACTTGGGAGGCAGAGGTAGGAGAATTGCCATGAGTTTGAGGCCCTGAGACTACATAGTGAATTCCAGGTCAGCCTGGGCACGAGTGAGACCCTACATTTACAAAATAAAGCAAAACAAGAAAACCACCCCCCAACCAAATATAAAGACAAACAAAAAAAAAAATCCCCATAAACATTTTGTAAAGCTCTGGCCAGCAAAGATATATCTTCATTTGTCCTCTGCTTAGGAAAATCTTTCCCTCTCTTCCTGTGTTTTCACTTTTAAGCTCACCTTCCACAACTCCCCTTGCTGGACATTCCTCAAGGATGTCACTTGACAATCCCTCCCATGTTAGAAATGGTGTCCTGTATTTGTTTGTTTGTTTGTTTGTTTGTTTTGTTTTGTAGGTAGGGTCTCGCTGTAGCCCAGGCTGACCTGGAATTCATTGTGTGGTCTCAGGCTGAACTTACAGTGATCCTCCTACCTCTCTCTCCTACCCAAGTGCTGGGATTAAAGGCATGCACCACCATACCCAACGTGCCCTGCATTTGTACCCCTAGACCTGCTATGTTCTCAGCTCTTTAAGAGTGAAAGCAATCAGCAGGCATTGAAAGTATGACTGATGCATAGTGCAAATGACCTATGGCAAGAGCTCTAAGAAACATAAAGAGAATGGTATTCGAAGGAGGTGTGTTATCCACTCTCCATCCTGAGAGAGGTGTGCTGGGCTGGACATGACTAGATTTAGTGTGTCCCAGGAGAGGTGCTCAGACTTCTGCCTGTTCATGTATTTGTAAGAGGATGGGAGGAGATAAGAGTCACTTGATTGAGTAGGCAGATCCTGAGCACTGACATCCAGACTAGAGCCTTAAGGATCAGTGAAAACTCAGTTTGCATATCAGTACTGGCTTTGGCCAGAGGCCCAGCCATCCTCCCTGTAGAGCCCCTGGTTGCTAGGCTACCTGCGAGCAAGCAGTGAAGGCTGTGGACCAGTTAGACTGATTGATTGATCTCTGTAGGGTGCTTACTATTTGCTGGGCATTCACTCATTTATTCTCACAACAGCCTGATGAGGAATAGGCCTATTATAGATGGTATAACTGAATCTAGAGAGATTCAGCCCCATACATGCCAGCTACTACACGGCAGAGGCAAGATTCAAACTCCACCAGGGGTTTCTGCAGGGTGGGGTCTGTTCTTATCATTCCCATGCTGGACCTCAGGACCCTGCCTTCTTGCCATTGCTGTCTGTGGTAGTTTGAATGGATGCCCCCCAG
Organism: Orientallactaga sibirica; assembly: GCA_036365145.1. Taxonomy (NCBI): domain Eukaryota; kingdom Metazoa; phylum Chordata; class Mammalia; order Rodentia; family Dipodidae; genus Orientallactaga; species Orientallactaga sibirica. The sequence goes on from JAEOAD010000194.1 coordinate 3,851,940, forward strand.
TAGATTCAGTTTTATTAAAGCTTCTTGGATTTTCAGATGCCTGGCTGGAAGAGGTGTCACTGTGGGCAGATCTGGAATTCTAGCCCAAGGTATGTGGAGCGTTGGAGTTCTGCTTGGGGTTCCTGGAGTGTGCCTGCTTATGGTGCTGATGGTGTTAGTTCTCTGTGTGGACCTGTGAAAGGGGGCCAGCTTCAAATAAACCTGTAAGCTTCAAAGAAACCTGTCCTCCAATAAATTGTGATTGGATTGGAAGTTCATCCCAGCAATGTGAAGCTGACTAGGACACCGCCTATAAGTCCCTCTTCCACTGTTCTGAAAAAAATGCCTGGAAGGTCAACTAAGGCAGGAAAGATGTATTTTGGTTCATAGTTATAAGGGGTGTCAGGCTGTCGAAGCGAGCTAGCTCCATTGCTTGTGGGCCAGTGGCGAAATAGAAGCTTTGGGGAGGAAAGGCATGGTGAAGAGCTGATTGTCTCCTGGTACAGGAAGAGACAAAGACAGGAAAGGACAAGATGTGGCCTTCAAAGTCTTCAGTAACTTTCCTCTTTCAACTAAGCTTTACCTACTAATAGCCCATGCAACAACTGTCATTGGGTTAATCCACCCATGAGGTTTCACTGTCATGATCCAATCTTCTCTCACTACTTGGGGACGAAGCCTTCAGCAATTTTAGGAACCAGACTTCCCTCCCCATTACTAGGATATAACACCCTATGAGAAGCACATGGAAGGAAAGGATTTATTACAGCTCACAGTCTTGTGGGGACGTTTCATCATGGCAGGGAATTCATGGCAGAGCAGAGGCTGGGAGGCTGGGCATTACCTCTTGTCACATCAGCTGGGAAGTAGCAGCAAGAGTGAGTGAGTTACCTCTGGCAAGGGGGAGCTGGACTCTAATACCCCAAAGCCTGCCCCCCGCATTACACCTCCTCTACCCAGGAGGAACACCAAGTTTCCAAAATTGCCGTCAGCCAAGGACCAAGTATTCAAAGCACATGAGTTGAAGGGGGACTTTTCATTCCAACTCCCACAGGGACAGTTCATAGTCAAGCCTTATATGACACTATCATTTCTTACCCTGCCAAGACCCTAGCTCCTTAAAGGGAGATGGTGTATTTTATCTTTGTCTGCACTGCAAACATCCAGTGAACATTTGCTGAGCCCGTGAGTGGGCTGGTTTCATATTTCATCTCCCCATAAGGCCATGTTGTCAACCTGCTGCCTTTTGATCTGGCCCAGGAGCAGCGGGGAAGATAGTGCTCTGAAAACAAAATGATCTCAGAGAGCCTTGGGGTCAAGGTCAGTGAAACTGATGAGCGCCTCAAGTCTCCTGCAAGATGAACAAAGGCTGCCCAGCAAGGCCAAGGGAACGTGTTTTCCATCTCAGTGCTCCGCTGATGTGATTTCTTATTTATTGCACCTCCCATTCTAATTGTCTTTAGCCAATGGTTTTTCAAAAAGGTCACTTTGGTCTCTTTGTTCTCCCAAGGTCAATTAGAGGGTCTTGTGTGAAAATACAGCAAACCCATCACCAAGGTGAGGGAGTAAATTAGGAAAAAGCCCAATCACAAAATGACCACCCAGGCAGGAGAGGGGAGCAGAACCACACAGGCTCTGGTCCGCTGCCTCTCTCCGGGTGTGGCTTGAGACACTGGCTGGGCAGCAGTGTGACTTCGGAAAGTGACAACCAAGCCCGAGCCTCTCTTCTCTGAAACCCCCACTGCGTGTAACGGGCCTTGTCCTATGCGGCCATGTGAGTTTGGCGTGACTCCTGGCAGAACTCAATCAGTTTTTGCAATGTTCAGGGTTGTTTCTGTTATAAAGGTTTGATATACTGTGAGCTCTTTGAGGGAGTAATTCTGCTCTAAAAAGTCCTCACGAAGAAATTATTAAAAATACATGCACATATATCTGCAAAGCTGCTTGCTGTAGGGTGATTTATAATACTGAAAAGGGAGCATTGGATTTTTTTTAAGTCGACACTATTTTCAAGGCATATGAAATGATTTTAGGGAAGAATGTTTAGATTTGGAAAGATATTTTCCCCTCACGATGAGTAGTGAGCAGAGATAAAGGTGAGACCAACACGAGGTGTGATTCTGTACTTAAACGACTAGAATATGAGAGCAGAAAAGTGGAAAACATACTAAAAAAAACTCAGTGTTTTCTGTTTCTATCAACACCATAATAAGAAAAACACAAATCAAAATTATCTTCCAAAAAAAAAAAAAAAAAGCAATTGAAATGTGTCTGGTTTATTTGGGGGCTGGTGTTATAGAAGCTTGGAACAACATGATAATGGCTTATGTCACTCTTGTGTGCCAGCACAAGTCAAAGCATTTGATAAATTTTTCATCCATGTTTTACATATGATGTAATGTAGACACTGAGATGTCTAGTGACTTACCCAAGGCCATACAACTGGGACATGCGGGAAAAAGTTGTAGTTCAAGGCCAGGTAGTTGGAATGGACTATATTTCCTATACCCACACTCTCCACAGTCTGGAAGAGCTGCATAAGCATTCCACAGGGTGCTTGTATCAATGCTATATTTTATATTTTATTTATTTATTTATTTGAGAGAGAAAAAGAGAGAGAGAGGGAGAGAGAACGAATGCCAAGGCCTCCAGCCACTGCAAATGAACTCCAGACGCATGTCCCTCCTTGTGCATCTGGCTCATGTGGGTACTAGGGAATCAAAGCTGGGTCCTTAGGTTTCACAGGGAAGCACCTGCATTGCTAAGCCATCTCTCTAGCTTGCAACACTATTTTTTTGAGATAAAAATGTCTCCTTATCAAAATATATTTTAGTCTTTTTTATTATTTATGGACATACTCAGTGTGTAAACAACACATGCTGGTACCATCCTTTCCCTCATCCCTGCCCCCCCTTCAAAGGGACCCTCCTCATTGGGGATGCAAGTCATCCCCGTGGGGATTGTGGGTCATGCATTGTGGGGGCAGCCATCCGTTAGTGGAAGAGGAAATGAATGCCTCTGTGCATAATGTCCCAACTTGTGGCTCTAAGAAGCTTTCCGCCCCCTCTTTGGTGAAATTCGCTGAGCCTTGTTGGGTGTGTCTTAAGTCTTTTTAAACTATGTATTTACACATATTAAAAATCGCTGGGCATGGTGACACACTCCTTTAAAAACCCCAGCACTTGGGAGGCAGAAGATTACTGTGAGTTTGAGGTCATGCTCAGACTACATAGTGAATTCCTGGTCAGACTGGGCTAGAGTGAGACCCTACTTCGAAAAATCAAAACACAAAACAAAACAAAACAAAAAGCTACAATTAACCCACCCACACTGACTTGATTTGTATAATAACTTGATTTATCTATTGCTGAACCATCTCCTGGGCTCATCCCCAGCTATTTGGAATGAGTAAGAGATCACTTGAAGAGAATGCAGTCAACAAATGGGAAAAATTTGATTAGGACTTTATCTTGTAAAAGGAAACTAGTCTTGTCTAACAAAATATTCTGCCGTATTTAGGAAGATTCAGGTTACATCTATAACTATGTTCTAGTTGCTTGAACAAATACTGACTTTTCATGTGAACACATGTATGTAACACTAAACATTTCATTCTATGGGTTTCACTGATTGCCCAACATATTTTGTTTTCAGAAATTTCAAAAGATGAGGGCAGGAAAGATGGCTTAGTGGTTGGAACTTGCCTGCAAAGCTAAAGGACCCAGTTCGGTTTCCCAGGACCTACACAAGCCAGATGCACAAGGTGGCGTATGTGTCTGGAGTTCGTTTGTAGTGGCTGAAGGTCCTGGCACACCCATTCTCTCTTTCTTTCTCTCTCTCTCTCCCTCAAATAAATAAATAAAATATTTTTTTAAAAAGATGAGCTTGATATTCATCTTAGAGTTGATAAAATACATAAGAATGACATACCAGCAGTTCCGGTGACTGGACCAGGACAGCCCAGATGAAATTTTTGTAGGTATAGTAGATGCTTTCATCAAACATATTAGGATCTTGTGTGTGTGTGTGTGTGTGTGTGTGTGTGTGTGTGATATGCATATGTGTGTGGAGGCCAGGGGACAAGATCGGGTGTCCTCTTCTCCCTTATTTTCCTGAGACAGAGGCTCTCAGAGAACCCGGATCTCCTTGATTTTTGGTTAGACCACAGAGCTCCAGTGATCCCCTATCAGCTACCCTTCAGGTCTGAGCTTTCAGGCATGTGTGATCACACACACCACGCTCTTTATATGGGTACTTGTGGTTGAACTCAGTTCTTCATGCTTGCACAGCAAGTGTTCTTACCCACTGAGTCATCTCCTCTGCCCCTCAAGATCTCTTTTTATGTTTTCACAATTACCCTCTTTGAGCAGCCAATGTTGTCTATCTCTGTTAATTTCTTCTGTCTTAGTGTGACAACTTCCTGAACCAGATCCTTATGCACAAGTCCTCCACCTGTCTGACACATTCAAGATCTTCGCCATCACCTTCACAGACCTAATGAGAATCCTGGCTTTGACAGGGGTTGTAATTTTGCTCAGTAATGATGGCACTTACATTATACTAAAGAGGCTACTCAAATGACTGAGCACTAAGAAGAGGGGGTCTGACTGCTCTGTTCAATACATTGCAGCGTTGTAAGTCCAACCTTGGCCTGTTCTTCCACCTCTCAGATGGGGGTGCCATTAACAGGACTGCTGTAACTCTCTTCTGCTTGCTGGGACAAAACACCCAAACCTCATGGGAGGAAGGACTTTATTTCAGGTTACAATTTCAAGGGGAAATTTCATCATGGCAGAGAAATCGTGATGTGAGCAGAGGCTGGGCATCACATCTTGTCACATCAACTGAGAGGTACCAGCAAGAGTGGGCAAGCTAGGATGGAGAGATGGCTTAGCAGTTAAGGCACTTGCCTTCAAAACCCAATGACCTGTGTTCTACTCCCCAGTACCCATATGAAGCCAGATGCACAAAGTGGAGAATGCATCTGGAGTTCATTTGCAGTGGCAAGAGGCTCTAGAATGCCCAATCTCTCTCTCTCTTCTCTCTCTGCTTATAAATAAGTAAATAAAATATTGAAAAAAGAAGAGTGAGCAAGCTAGCTAACACCCAGCATGGCTGGAGTAATATACCTCAAGACTAGCTCCCTAGTGACACACTTCCTCCAGCAAGGCTCTACCTCCCACACTGCCACTGGCTGGAGATCAAGCATCAACATCACATGAGCCTCTGGGGGACATGTCATTCAAATGACCACCTGAACTGCTGTCAGGATAAACCAAGGTCCTATGTGTGACGTGGTTCATCTCATGGATACTGTGGCCCTCAATCGTGGTGCCAGCTATTCTTACCATGACTGGGCAGAGCTACTAGGGTTGGGTGGGGAGGGAGCTGAGTGGAGATTGTTTTGATGCATGACCAGATGAATGATGAATAAATAAAAGCATCTTTTCCTAGAAGGGTTTTAGTGGATATTTCCAAAGTCCTTAATATTTGCGAAGATCTTGAATCATAGTTTTATTTACTAACAATTTAATTTAATTTGTTTATTTATTGGAGAGAGAACAAGGGGGAGGGAGAGAGAAAGAATGGGCACACCAGGGCCTCCAGCCACTGCAAATAAACTCCAGATACATGTGCCACCTTGTGCATCTGGCTTACGTGGTTTCTGGGGAATCGAACCTGGGTTCTTCTCAGCCATCTCTCAGACTGAAACATAGATTTAAGCTTCTGTAACTGTCATTTATTAGAAAGCCTAATGATGCACACTGGGCTTTTTCTGATCCCCAGCTGATGTGTGTCTGCTTAGAATCCTACAGGCAGCCACATCAGAGGGTCTTGTTCAAGCAAACGTGGCAGAGCTGAGGCACCGGTTCACATCAAGAGGTAAAACCAGGAGTGCATTCCAAGTGAAGTTTAAAAGGTTCCAGAATGGAGATTTCTTTTTCTTTTCTTTCTTTTTTTTTGTTTTTTGTTTTTGGTTTTTGGAGGTAGGGTCTCACTCTAGCTCAGGCTGACCTGAAATTCACTATGTTGTCTCAGGATGGCCTTGAACTTAGAGCGATCCTCCTACCTTTGCCTCATGAGTGCTGGGATTAAAGGTGCATGCCAACATGCCCAGCTTCTTTTTCATTTTTTAAAAAATATATTTTATTTATTTATTTGAGAGAGAGAAAGAGAAAGAGACAGAGAGAGAGAGAGAGAGAGAGAGAGAGAGAGAGAGAGAGAGAGAATGGGCCCACCAGGGCCTCCAGCCACTGCAAATGAACTCCAGACGCATGTGCCCCCTTTTGCTTCTGGCTTACATGGGTCCTGAAGAATTGAACTGGTGTCCTTTGGCTTTATAGGCAAATGCCTTAACTGCTAAGCCATCTCTCCAACCTGTCTTTTCCTTCCTTCCTTCCTTCCTTCCTTCCTTCCTTCCTTCCTTCCTTCCTTCCTTCCTTCCTTCCTTCCTTTTTTTTTTTTTATTGGACAGAGAGGGAGACAGAGAATGGGCACGCCAGCAGCCTCTGGGCTGCTGTGAACGAACTGCAGATGCATGTGCCCCCTTGTGGGCAAGTGTGGCATTGTGCCCTTGCATCACTGCGTCTGGCTAAACGTGGGACCTGGAGAAGCCCTCTCTGCAGCACTCTTTGTCTTTTTTTGTTTTTGTTTAAAATCTGTTTCCAAGGTGAAAGCTTTTATTTTTATTTTATTTATTTATTACAGACAGAGAGATACAGAAATAGGCATGTAGAGAGAATGGGCATGCCAGGGCCTCCAGCCACTGCAAACGAACTCCAGATGCATGTGCCCCCTTATGCATCTGGCTTATGTGGGACCTGGAGAATTAAGCCTCGAACCAGGGTCCTTAGGCTTCACAGGCAAGCGTTTAACTGCTACGCCACCTCTTCAGGCCCCTCTTTGTCAATTTTGAGGGAGGGTTTGCTATGTGTTCCAGGATGGTCTGGAACTCATGGTCCTCTTACCTCAGTCTCCAGAGTACTGAGGTTTCAGGCACATGGATCTGGAGTTTGCAGTGGCAGGAAGACCTGCTGCACCCATTCTCTCATGAATACATAAGTGATAAATAAATAACTAAATCAGAGGGTTTAAAGTGTAGGTGAGATGCATCTCCTTTTATAGCTAAGGCCAGGGCTGGGATCAGTTGCCAGACCTTTTCAGCGATTTACTCTTGAAAAAATTATTTACTCTCCTTGGACGCTTGGGGAATCAATTGACTTGAAGAACATCCACAGCTGGCAGGGGACATTGCTGGAGAAGATACAGCTGCTATTTGCAACCACTTAAGCACATTCAGTATGAGTTTTCTAAAAAGAGAGCAAAGAAAGCACAGAGCACACGTCCATGGAATCCCCGGGCTGAATGGAATGACAGGGACCACTTGCATCTTCCCAAGGCTCATTTGACTCAAGACAGACCCAACCACATCACAAATTCACTTTTCTCAAAGAGAGCGATGACACAAATCTAAGAGGACTGTTAAGAATACGATAACAGTCATTGGTAATTCGGCACGTCAAATGAGTAGATGCTAGGATTTTAGCATATTTATTTCTAGTCAGTGTGTGTTGGAAATGGTGGGGGTTTACATCCCTTTAATCATCTATTATACACACAAATATGGACTTTGGAAAGCTACTTTCCAGTCTTCTCCTACCCTATTCATAGAGGGGCCCTCCTGCAGAGTTTTGGCTCTCTGTGAGAACATTTCCATGAGAGGTACATTCCTCTGACTACATGGGTTACACGGTCATGGGTTCAACCAAGTGGAAAAACAAATTGTATCTGTGCTGAACAGGAGTACTTTTTCCTTCTGTTTCTTACACAATACAGCATAGCTAGTCACACAACATGTGCATTGATTTAGGTAACATGAGTCATCTAGAGTTGGTTTCAGGTAGATGCAAGAATATGCACAGGTTAGATGCAAATATAAAATGTCATTTTATAGAAGGGATTTGAGCATCCAAGGAGGTTGGTATCCTGGAACAATCAATGCCCACAGATACTGAGAACAACTGCACATGTATGTACACAGACATGAACACAATGATGGATGTTAGGAACAAGACAAGCTCCTTCAGCAAATAGAGACACAGGCCCAGACCACATGACAAACATATCACTCTGCCCTGGGGAGACTAAAACTCCAGTCTGGTTCAAGATAGAAATCAGGGGAAGCTTCCTGATCCTCCCTTCTCATTTTTCTGTGGTCTTTTCTCCCCTTAGTGGGCCCTCTCTGAACCCGTGTTCTCCTCTTAGCCCACTAACCAATCGAGGTCCTTCATATACATATGAACGTGGCAGTGAGGCTCATTCCACTGGATGCCTAGTTCATAAAAACAATCTGATCCAAGTTGCCATGGGGATTTTTCCCTCTCTGGGGGACCCCGCCTAGCTGGAGGAAAGGGACCCTGTTCATCTTTGGAGCGTGTCTGCATCTACTCTCTTTTATTTCTACTCTTTTATCATTTACCCTTCTTCATGCCTGTGTTTACCAATTCTTTGCTAATCGTAAGACACATCTTGAGACATGAGAGTCCCTGGCTTGGGGAGTTCTAAGCCCATCCAGAAACCCCATAACAATAATAGTATGTGTGGATTTTAACTATAAACTACATGATAGTAGAACTCAGTATTTATTTATTTATTTTTATTTATTAATTTTTTTTTTTTTTTTTTTTTGGTTTTTCGAGGTAGGGTCTCACTCTGGCTCAGGCTGACCGGGAATTAACTATGTAGTCTCAGGGTGGCCTTGAACTCATGGTAATCCTCCTACCTCTGCCTCCCGAGTGCTGGGATTAAAGGCGTGCACCACCATGCCTGGCAAGAACTCAGTTTTTAAAAAAAAATTATTTATTTACTTATTGGGGGGGAGAGAGAGAGAGAGAGAGGAGAGAATGGGCATACTAGGATCTCTAGCTACTGCAAACAAACACCAGAAGCATCTGTCACCTTGTGCATGTGGCTTACATGGTCCTGGGGAATTAAACCTGGGTCCTTAGGCTTTTCAGGCAAGTGCCTTAACCACTAAGCCTTCTCTCCAGCCCAGAACTCACTTTTATGCTTTATATTTGGGGTTCTACCATAAGATTTCACTGGAAGATGAATGTCCTTTGCTCTGAAGGGATGTTTTTGCATGTGCTTGGTCTAATTACACAGTGCTGTGGTGCCCGTCCGACTCTCCCACTTCTTTTCTTATTTCTGTCTTTCTCTCTGAGTTCCACAACCTTATCATAGTACTTCTCAAAAAGTGTTCAGTGTCATGTGCTCCCCCATACCAGCATCTCCCACATACTCACACATCACTAGCTGATTCCTCCTGGCTACTGAGGAGAGAGTGTCCCCCCATTCTGGTAGTACTCAGAGAGGTACCAGGTCATCATTAGGGGTCTCCTGAGAATGTCCTTTCCAAAAACACTTTCAGTTTAACAGAGAAAAATCCAGTTGGTTTCACAATATCTTTCTCTAGACCTGGGAAGAAATATGCTAAATCTCCTGCATATGAAAACACGGGGCTCTCCCAAACAGGACTAAGCATCCTCTAGGGACTTCTACAAAGTGCTCTGGAAGTGCTGCGCAGCTAACAGCCACACCTTGGTATGGTTGCCAGCCTGTGGCTGAATGCCATTGACAGAATGGAGATCACACCTAACTGGCACCTGGGTCCTGAGAGGCCAGACAAGTGTTTGGGACAGTCAGGAACTCCAGTTCCCAGAAACCCACGTAGTCCCACCCCACTTAAAACCAGGGCAAGAAAGAAAGCACATGAAAGAGAACACTCCTTTTCCAATAAGGCTCTGAAATCGAAAGGCCTGAACCCAAGCTGGGAAAAGCTAACATCACTAATCGCCGTCTATAAATTTGCTTTTAAAAAATGTCATTAGGGGAATTCTGCTGATGAGGACAAACAGGAATGTTTGCTCAGCTCATTTTATCAGAATTCACACATGCCCAATCTGCCATATTTGCATTTATTTGGTATGATCATGGGGCAATTTGTGGCCTCTTAAACAGTTTCCTTTTATTGGTTAGTGCGCTTAATGTGTGGAGAGTTTTGCTTCTCCTCCCACAGAAACATCACTGTGCAAATTAGGGGCTGATGGCTTCTGCTTCCATCTTAACTGCCACTCAGTCCCTAGTACCTCCCTGCCATCGGGCTGCCGGAGCTGCAAGCCCGCTGTATGTGAGCAAGTTACGGCTGGAAGTCACCGGGCTCCGGGCTCCATCAGTCTGAGTGATGAAGTAGGCATTTTTAATATTTGCTAAACAGGATGTGGAGAAGGTGAAGTCCCGGCAGGGCTCCCAAGCGGTAACTGCATCTTGTTGTCTCGGGTTAATCATGTACCTAATTTGCCGATTATTGACTTGTTCTCGCGAAGGGTTTTCCTTGGCTTGACACATCAGGAGCAATCACTGATGAGCTGTCAAGCAAACTGGCTCGCTGCCTTAACCACCCAAGATCCCGGCTTGCAGCAACAGCCTCAGAGATTTCCTTTGACGCCTAGCACTGTAGTCTGGTCAGATTATCATTGTTTTCCACCCCAGCTGGTTCTGTTTCTTTCTAACCAGGGTCCAGCAAGTCTGACACAGGTTGTAGGATTTCAAATATTTGGCTGGAGTTATCTGGCATCTGCTGTACAGGCACCATGCCCATAAGATTTGGACTTGGTAGGCTAAGATAGGCTTGGGTTGATCTTTTTTTTTTTTTTGTCTATGTCTTAAAAATGCATGCAGGAGTCAAAGTGCTGCATTTAAAACACACTTTAGTGTCTGCCCTTTGGGCTGGGGAGATGGCTCAGTGGTTAAAGGTGCTTGCAAAGCCCACCAGCCTGGGTTCGATTCCCCAACATGCCTATAAAGTCAGATGTTCAAGGTGGCACATGCATCTGGGTTTTCTTACAGTGGCTATAGGCCCTGTCACACCCATACATAGTCTGTCTGTATTTCTCACAAATAAATAAATAAATAAAATATTAATATTTGCCTTTCAAGCCAACAGAGTGTATGAAATGATAAGTCCTGGTTTGTGCAAGTGTTCAAGTAAAAGAACTGGTCTCCAAACTGGTGCAATAGTGGCATGTCTGCTCTGGGGAAACCAACTGCTCCCTAATTAGACTGGAGGCCCGCTCTATGGGAAGGAATACATGCCTGGTACTGAAAACCTAATCAAAAGCCTATGGCGGGGGAGGTCATGAGTCTTAGGGGTATAAAGCCTGCTATTGTCTGGCTAAATGTATATATTATTCTCACCAAACTGCCCTCTAAGCACTACACTTAATGTTCATATTCATGTATTAATGCTACTCTCACTTCTGGTTAGAGAAGCTTCTCTTTTCAGATGGCGATGACCACTGGGATGACCCAAAAACAATATAGTGCTGAGAAGAGGGGGCGGAAGAGTGTCCAGCATTGAAACATCTCTATCACACCCTCCAAGGCTCAGGGTCCATTGTGGAAGAGGTAGCAGAAAGAATGTAAGAGCCAAAGGAAGAGTAAGACTTCTTACAAAGCAACTGTCCAGACAGAAACTGGCCTCGTTATCCATGACCTCACAGTGCCTAGCAATACCTTCACAAGACCCTCCTAATAGGAGAAAAAGATGATGACATCAAAATAAGAGAGAGACTAAGGGAGAGAGGGAGGAGAAATGATGGAGAGTGGAGTTGTGAAGGGGAAAGTAGGGGAGGGGAGGAAAATATCATGGTTTATTGTCTGTAAGTATAGAAATTGTCAATAAAAAATAAAAATTAAAAAAAAAGAACTGGTCTCTCACACAGTGCTGATGATGGGTAGGAGTGCACAATTTAGCAGAATAAGTGAAATCCATAATGGTTTATTTTTTTTAGGATAAGGATTGTGAAAGCACATGAAGACGTCATCACAATACTGTGCAGAGGTCACTGTGGATTTTCATAAATATATCTTTTCTTTTCAGGGATATCACTGGGTTTAATTCCTGCCAGACTGAAGTTAGGATGTGACTCACTTTGGTCAATATGAAAGGGCTTTAATTTTTTTTTTTTAATTTTTGGTTTTTCAAGGTAGGGTCTCACTCTAGCTCAGGCTGACCTGGAATTCACTCTTGTAGTTTTAGGATGGCCTCGAACTCATGGTGATCCTCCTACCTCTGCCTCCCTAGTGCTGGGATTAAAGGTGTGTGCCACCACGCCTGGCTTAATTTTTTTTTTTTTCCAAGGTAGGGTCTCAGTCCAGGCCAGGCTAAACTGGAATTCACTATGTAGTCTCAGGCTGGCCTCAAGCTCATAGTGATTCTCCTACCTCTGCCTCTGGAGTGCTGGGATTAAAGGCGTGAGTCACCCTGCCCTGGCTAAAGTTTATGTATCCTCCAAACAGGACACTTTGGGAAATGGTGCACAATTTCCCCCTTCTTCCTCACCCTGGAGCAGCCAGCTACCTGACAGCGCAGGCTCCCTAAATCAGTGTCCTTGAATCTGAGACTGACCTTGAGCAATATCCTCATTAACTGAGGTTAAATGTATGAAGAGGGGGAGGTCCCAACCTCAGTGTACTGGCATGTGAAGCTGGATAAATTCTTTTATTTTTTAATTTGAGAGAGAGAGAGACAGAGAGAGAGAGCGAGAGAGGAAGAGGCAGAGAGAGAATGGGTGCGCCAGGACTTCTCAGCCCCTGTGAACGAACTCCAGATGCATGCACCCCCTTGTGCACATGTGCAACATTGCGTGCTTGCATCACTTTTTGCATCTGGACCTGGAGATTTGAACAGGCATTCTTAGGCTTCACAGGCAGGCGCCTTAAAAGCTAAGCCATCTCTCCAGCCCTGGATAATTCTTTTTAGGGATTGCACTGCAAGCAGTGTGAGGAGGTACTCTTATGTGTGTGTGTGGGGGGGGGGAGTCAGCAGTGTCTCTGGCAAAAACCCAAAGATGTGGGTAACAATCTACTCCCAGTTGTGACAACTAAAAGTGGGTCTAGGCATTGCCAAATGTCTCTTCAGGGTAGGAATGGGCGTGGGTCAAATTCTCCTCTGGTGGAGAACCACTGATAGAGACTAAGCAAGAAATAGCTTTGCTATTTTAAATCACTGAGATTGTCAGCTAGTTTTTTTAAAAAGTGCCACAGATACATTTTAATTATAGCACAAATAATATATATTAACATTTAGCCAAAGGGGATTACAAGGGGATTAACTTATGGGTACTTTTACTTTTTTCTGTTTCTAAAATTTTTTTTGCAATGAAAACCTAGTTTATTTTTTAATAAGAAGAAAATAACTAGAAAATTTTATTTTGAAACCGTATTTGCAGAATTGCCTAAGTGTTTAATAGGAACATATATATGCATATATTGGTCATGTTATTGGTGAATGAACCTAGGCCTCATGCATGCTATACCCTCAGCCTTCAATTTTGAAGTACAGTGAAATATATCAATATCTTTCTACTGGGTTTTAGTTTACAAAGTGCTTTTTCCCTACTTTAGTTTTGTTTTGGCTGTTGTCATGCAATGACAACAATATTGTGGGGCTGGTGAAGTTAAAGCTGAGAAAGGTCCAGAAGCATGTCCAATATGACCTTGTTTGGCACATTCTCCTGTTGTTATTGTCCACCTTATGTTGGCTAGGGGGTGATGTCCACCCTCTGCTCATGCCATTTTTTTCCCTGCCATCATGGAGCTTCGCCCTTGAGCCTGTAAGCCAAAATAAGCCTCTTCTTTTCCCACAAGCTGCTTTTGGTCGGGTGATTTCTACAGCAATGCGAACCTGACTGCAACACTGGGTAACCCCGTGTTACACTTTGCAGCTCATTCTCTAATTCCAAGACTCTTTCTCTCCTTTGCTGTTTCTGTTTCCTTTTGTAAAAAGCCAGTTTCCAAAAGTCATCTGGGACTGATCCTGATTCTTAGGAAATCTAAGCAGGTTTTTTAAAAAAAAAGATTCTCCTCTCTATTTAATAATCCTTGGACAAGGATACTAAACCTTGTAGGCTCTTGGTTAGAGCATGATACTCTATAAAATTTAAATATAGCTATTTCCTACAACACAGCCAATGAAATTTCATACCCTCCCCCCTCCCATCTCTTTCTTTCTCTTTTTCCAGCTCAAATGAGTCACCTTGGCTAGACTGCCAATCCCCATAGAACTTACGTTCCTTGATAGGATATGCCAATCGAAATGAGAAATTCTATAATAGCTCGAGACGTGTGTTAGTCACCTATCCCTGCAAAGAGCTAGGCAGTGTCTCCTCTAGGAAATGTAGCTCCTCAAATGGACATGAATGCATGTAATGACAGTGAATGAATATGAGGATATACAGAGAGCCTTTCTCTTCCTTTTGAAAGCAGTGCTCCGATATTGTACCTGTCTTGTGCATTTCAGAGTATATGCACTCTGCTGCATCTTCTTGACCCCCATTCCCAACACACCCTGCATTCCTACATTGGCAGCTGGACTGAGATCCCGGCTCATATCAGCTTCTTGCTATTCATTTTCCTTCCCGTGAAATCACGATGGGGTTGTCCCTGGAGTGGAGCTATTTTGAGGGGATGATCACTAGAACAATCATGAGCTTGGCAGGAGATGGACAACGTTGTATAGCCACAAAAGTAGAAAAGATCCTGTCATTGAGGGTTGGAGTCCTGAATGTCAGAGCAGCAGGGAAATAGAGCGGAGTATGCTGTGCCTACTGTCTGCTGTCACTTAGCACTGACTTACCTATGCTGGCTCGCTGGAATCATTGGCTTTGCCATGACCCCAGCTCTAGCAGGGGAAGGAAGAAGGGAGAACTGTGCTGGGGAACAACATGGGGAGGAAATGCTTTCCATAGCACAGCTCCTTGCGGCCAATTGGCTGAGATAAATGTTACGCTCAGCTGTACCCAGAGGCATGTTCATCCTTACCCAAATAATGCCAATAAGCAGATTTCACCACTGTAAATCCTTCCTTATGCCACGGAAGAACCAGCGGAGCCTGAAGGTCAAGGAGTCCACCTAACAAAATTCGCATAACTTCCCATAGTAAGTACCCTGCTGCCTGGCCATAAACTGTAGGGACCCCTTTCAACTGAATTCCTTTCTTTGGAGAGCAGATGTGATTTCTGTATCAGGAGTTCTGCTTGGTCAGGGCTGTGCTGATTCATCTCTGGATAATCGGCGTGTAGCCCAATAAACATTTTTTTGGATGGATGGTAGAGGACTCATTGATTACCACTTTACATATCGGTCCCTATAGCATGCACTGTGTGTGGTCGTAAAAACCCACACAGCCCTCCTTGCTCAAAAACAAGAGTCCTTGGAGTCCTTGTATCGATCATTGCAGGCTGTAAAGATGGGACTGCGAGGAAGTGTCATCTTGAGAGCCAACACTGGTCGATTGGTAGTGGCTGCTTTGAGAGTTATGTTGGAGGTATTTGTGCACTGGGCTCAGTGAGGAAAAGTGCTGGCATCGATTAGCAATGTCTGCCATGAGCTCAAGACAAGGATATGGTGGCCTGACTGCTTCCTGTTTGCCAATGGTTTTAAAGCCTTAGCGTTTTTTTCATTTGAAATCTCTAGATAAATACCTTTCTAACACTTCAGAATCAGCTTTGACTAGATATATAAGTGCTTTCACTCCAATAGTGCTATTTCCTTAATGCACTTTATGGTTTTATGCTGGATTTGAGGGCAAGTAAAGCTTCTCTCAGGATATACAATCCTCATTGGAAAAAAAAAAACCCAAGCTAGGTAGATGTTAACTCATCTCAAGTGGCATATGTGATGAGGTTTATCCATGGACAAATCAAAGGAAAAATAAGAGGAAAAAAGTAGGTTGGTAATACATTCCACTCTCCTTCTCCTAGCACTGGGGATCCTTTTACAGCACAAAGGTTTTCCCAAGGGGGTCACCACAGAGGAACTACTGTTGAATTCTGCTTTGTTACGTCACTCTTCATATACAATGGCATGTTTCCTCATGACACTTTTAATGAATGAATCCAGTTACCAAGAACCCTTGACCACAAAGTGCCCTAAAATTAACCTCTGCTCACAGGCCTAGTAAAGCTGGCTTCATCAGGTAGGATGGATGCCATCTTTTATATATTAATATAAATTTATGTATTTATTTTTAATTAATGTAAATTTATATTTTAATATGTATTTTCTGCAATATAAATGTTACAATCTTAAATCTCAGTGGTTTTAGTATATTCACTGTTATGTCACCATCCTAGCTAGCTAATCTGAGAGCATTTCCACCAAAAGAAATTCTATTTCTTCTCCTCTTTTAATTTATTTTTATTTTTATTTTTTTTTAAGGTACAGTCTCACTCTGGTTGAGGCTGATCTGGAATTCACTATGTAGTCTTAGGATGGCTTCAAACTCACAGCAATCCTCCTGCCTCTGCCTCCCAAGTACTGGGATTAAAGACGTGTGCCACAATGCCTAGCAAGAAATTCTATTCATGTTAGCTGTCAGCTGCAATTCCTTGCAATTACTCATTTACCTTCTGTGTCTAAGAATTTGTCTTGTCTGGACAATTTATATAGATGGGATTGTATAATATGAGGCTTTTGGTATCTAAATGTTTTTACTTAGCACAGTGTTTTAAAGGTTCATGCTCTAGCATGCCTCAGTACTTTATTCCTTTCTGTCTGTATAATATCCTGTTGCATGGATAGGCTACATTTTGTTTATATATTCATTCATCATTTGGACATCTGGCTTGTTTTCAGTTTTTAGCTACTATGAATAATGTTGCTATGCACATTAGCATGCATTTTATAATAAAAAGTGCTTTCATGTCTCTTTGGGCATATACCTAGAAGCGATATGGATGGATTTTCTGGTAATTCTATGTTTAACTTTTGGACGAACAGTCCCACTTTTCTTCATTTC
Organism: Orientallactaga sibirica; assembly: GCA_036365145.1. NCBI lineage: Eukaryota > Metazoa > Chordata > Mammalia > Rodentia > Dipodidae > Orientallactaga > Orientallactaga sibirica. The sequence goes on from JAEOAD010000194.1 coordinate 3,868,780, forward strand.
TAAAATGGTGGCTGCACCATCTCAATTCCCATCAACAGTATATAAGGGCATCAAGTTCTTCACATCCCTGCCAACACTTGTTATTGTCTGTGTCTTAGTTGTAGGCATCCTGGTATGCTTGTATGAAGCAGCCCATGCATAAATGTTTAAGCGTTTAATTACGTCAAGTATGATCATACCTGTGCGTGAGAAGGTGGAAGTCCCCTTCTTATATAGACACCAAAGAGAGCGTCTTTCCCAAGGGAGATGTTGAACTTTAAGAACTGGGGCTGACTGATGTGAATCTGCGATCTCCAGAACACTCCAGGTGGGACCTCTTGTGTCACCCGCCGACCAACTTCTGCTTCGCCACTGTCTATGCTGCTGTTTTTCAATGACCAGGGCACTGGAAAACAGAAATTGACATCCGATCAGTGACATCTGTGTTTATTAGTTACATTTCTGTTTAATTATATGCTGGAATTATTATTTTTTAATAGAATTAAACTCACAGTAAGTTTCTTTATGTCACAGCTAAAACATTGAGGATTTGAATAACAAAGCTATCAACTCGTACCCCGGGACATCTGAAATCCTGGCATAATCCTTACTAAAAATTCTGTGATTACTCTTTACGGATCAAATATAAGAGCCGGAGTCTGAGACAAAGTTTCCAACTGCCCTGATTGTGACTGGTATATAAAAATGAGCAGTGGGAAAGAGGAGGGAGATGTTAATTTGGCACCAAGTTTAATTCTTGCAGCCTTTCATTATTTTTTTCCAGATATAAATAAGTCTGGTACACTCCTGACACTTGGAACAAAAACCAGTTCAAAATAAAATAACCTAGCTGAAAATGAAGACATGGTCTAATATTGGATCAATTACATCCCTAAGGCAGAGAAAAGACCAGATTACCCTGAGAGACCATGCTTTTCTTTTGTGATGTTAAAATAAAACTCTTAGATTGTTTATTGTTTACTGAAAACATCAATTGAAACTCAGCATTCTTCAGAATTTGAATTGTTAAAAGCCACTTTTTCCCTTTCTTTCTTGCTCCTTCCTTACCCCCTCTTCCTTGTCTTTTTTCTTTTCCTTCCCTCCCTCTTCTCTATTTCTCTTTCTATTTTTTTTTTAGAGAGACAGAGAGAGAGAGAGAGATGGAAAATTGGCGTGCCAGAGCCTCAGTCACTGAAATCAAACTCCAGATGTTTGCACCACATAGTGGGCCTCATCTTTGTGCGTCTGGCTATTGTGGGATCTGGAGAGTCAAACATGGGTCCTTAGGCTTTGCAGGCAAGTGCCTTAACCGCTAAGCCATCACTCCAGCCTTCTTTCTTAGTTTTTGACATAAGGTCTCAATTTATAACCCAGGCTGGCCTGGGACTCATTATGAGGCCCAACCTGGCCTCTAATTTGTGGCAATCCTTCTGCCTCAGTATTCCAAGAGCTGGGATTACAGGTGTGAGCCACCATGCCTGGCTTGAAACACCTATGTTAAAAGAGAATTTCTCTGTAGTGGTGAGCTAGGCCCCTCTCCTGTATTTCTGAAGGTGGTTTCTTTTGTAGCCATGGAATAAGGAAAAGCCGGGAGCTAGTAGCAGTTGTCTTTAAAAATGTGAGCTAATTTTTATCTTAGAACTTCACATTCCTTCTCTCCCAAACCAGAGGCGCCTGGCTGGAATTTTGTTGTATTAGAGGTCACTCGTGATGACTTCAGATGGATTTGAATATGGTAGCAAATATAAAAATCACATCTTATCAACTTCCTGCTCCAAAGAACTTCTAAACCAACGGAAAGTGATCATGGAAAGAACGGAGGTCACTTTTGGGATGACAATCACTTCCATTCTGGAAGAGAGGATTATGTTGGTGGTCCTGCACATTAGATACCTTCTTTGGCCTGGTGGGCAAAGGATAAGAACAAGTTCCCTGCTGGGTGTGGTGGTGCACACCTTTAATCCCAGAACTTGGGAGGTAAGTGGAGCTCTGTGAGTTTGTGGTCACCCTGAGATGACATAATGAATTCTAGGTCAGCCTATGCTAGTGTGAGACCCTACCTCAAAAAAAAAACCAAAAAAAAAACCCTCAAAAATAAAGAACAGGTTTCCTTCAGCCACCTGCAATGGACAGTCTCTGGAAACTATCTGTCCATATATGGTCAGTACATATTGCAGAGGGACTGGATGGTCAGGAGAAATTGTAAACTTGCCAAAGACGGGCATGAGAAGTGGCAAAGCTGTCATGTAGGAGAGCGGGCTCCTCTGTCTTCTATCTGTGCATTTGGACAACACTCCTATGTGGTCTTAACCTCAGTTTCCCCATGTCGAAAATGCACAAGGGACATTTTTGGATCTCAGCAGGTCTTCCATGTCTAAATTATGAAAAACCAAAGTGACTTGAATGTATGAAGTCATTTGGTCTCTTTTGTAAACACATGTGAAATGATTCATTTCCATTCAGCTCAATAATGGCTTGAATGAACGGTCAACAGGGAAGCTGGAGAGATGATAGCTCAGTGGTTAAGATGCTTGCTTGGAAAGCCTAATGATCCCAGGTTCTACTCTCCAGTTCCTATGAAAAGCCAGGTGTACAAAGTAGCACATGCATATGGAGTTTGCAGTGGCTGGAGGCCCTGGTGCACTCATTATCTCGTCTATCTCTCTGCTTGCAAATAAATAAATTAAATTTTAAAAAGTTAACGGGGTCCTAAAGCAGAAGAAGCATCTTTTTTTTTTTTTTGAGAGAGAGAGACAGAGTATGGGTGCGCCAGCAGCCTCTCAGCCACTGTGAACAAACTCCAGACACGTGCGCCCCCTTGTGGTCAAATCTGGCATTGCGCCCTTGTGTCACTTTTTGCATCTGGCTAAACATGGGACGTGGAGAATCAAACCCACATTCCTAGGCTTTGCAGGCAGGCACTTTAACCACTAAGCCACCTCTCCAGCCCTTTTTTAAGGTTTTTTGAGATAGGGTCTCGCTCTAGCCCAGGCTGACCTGAAATGTACTATGTAGTCTCAGGGTGGCTTCGAACTCCTGGCAATCCTCCTACCTCTGTCTCCCAAGATTAAAGGCAATATACCACCACTCCCGGCTGAAGTACCAGTTTTTAATTTAAGGAGAATCCCCTGGCAGCTTTAACAATGAAACTAGGGAAACTGGCTCCTAAGGGGAGTTTGGAAGTTCCCATCATGTAACATCTTCAAGAAGAGAAACAGCTGGAAGTGTCCAGTGGCCTTCCTCTGTAGAAGGGGGTTAGCTCATTTGTTTGGCAGACATCTTGACTTCTGAATACTGGCTAGCAGCCCAGTGGGCACTGATTTACGCAGGAGGAATATGGGACAATGTTCAGTGACTTGGCACACATCTAAACTTTAATACTAGCTACTGGCTCGCTGTGCTTCACATTTCTCATCTATCTAATATAGTTGTTCATAGGTGTCGTGAGAAGTTAATGAGTTACTCCACGCAAAGCTCTTAGGATAATTTTTGGCACAAATTATTATTATTATTAATTATTGTCATGGTCCTAAGCCTCAGTATTGTCTGTTTGGGATATTTCTGATATGGTAAGTCCAGGAGGAAACATTTGTTATCACAGTTAATCAGAATCACTGCTTTCAATTGGAAATTAATCTTACTTCAAAATGTTGCTTTTGTCAGGGTCCCTTACCCAAAGTAAGGCCTTTGGGGGAAGGAATATTTAAAAAATGACTTTGTAGGGAAAAGATGTAGTTAAAACAACAACCAAGCCCCCGCAATGAAACTACCTGGGGACCCTTCATAGAGACCAAAGCAATGGCAGCGATCTGAGGCAACAGTGCAGGATGCAAACTAACAAGACAGGGCTTGGCAGACCACAGCCTCTCCACACTTAATATCACAGGCGCTTCTTTTCTGTGAGGCCTCGGGGATACTGGGGAAATGACTGGCTAGAAAGCAGAGGCTGGAGACCTGCAGCCAGCAGCCTCTGCTTGTCTATGGAGACCTGTGTGACTTCTTGTCAAACTAAAGGAGGGTGCCAGAGATACATATGCAAAGGATCCAGCTTCCAAACATCTGCACTGGAGAAATTCAGACAGGGAACCTCATCACCCTGCTTCTTAAAGCAGTGGGGTCTCCCTTTCGTGTACTAGACCCTGCGGGAACTCAGCTGCTACTCACTCAGTAGCCACACCTCCTGAGGTTTAGATGACCCCTCCTTCATATGCCACTCACCAAATGAAGCAGTGTACCATGGGGAAAGATCTACAGGCTTTGGAGCCAGCCAGGCAGTACTTCAAACCTAGTTCTAATTCTTCCTTACAGTGAGACTTCTGGCAATATGCTTCACTTCTCTGGGCCTCGTTGTAAAAGAAAAGCCCTAAGCCAGGCATGGTGGCGCACGCCTTTAATCCCAGCACTCGGGAGGCAGAGTGGGAGGATCTCTGTGAGTTAGAGGCCACCCTGAGACTACATAGTTAATTCCAGGTTAGCCTGGAACACAGTGAAACCCTACCTCAAAAAAAAAAAAAAAAAAAAAAAAAAAAAAAAAAAAAAAAAAAAAAAAGAAAAGCCCTATAGACTGGGAACAACAGGTGGAAAGCAGTGAGGGGAACTCACCACAATAAAAATAAATAAATAAAGCTGGGCGTGGTTGCGCACGCCTTTAATCCCAGCACTCGGGAGGCAGAAGTAGGAGGATCGCGGAGAGCTTGAGGCCACCCTGAGAATACATAGTTAATTCCAGGTCAGCCTGGACCAGAGTGAGACCCTACCTTGCAAAACCAAAAACAAACAAACAAACAAACATAATAAATAAATATAAAATAATAAATTTTAAAAAGTAAAATTCTAGCTGGTGATATGAGATAAAAAATATTATCATAAAAGAATGAAACACTACAGGAGGTTATCTAGCTTTCTGTTTGGAATAAAAAGATCTCTTGAGGGCTGGAGAGATGGTGCAGCAGTTAAGGTGCTTGCCTGCAAACCCTAAGAACCCTGGTTCAATTTCCTAGTACCCATGTAAAGCCAGATGCACAGGGTGGCTTCATTGTAGTGGCTGGAGGCCCTGGTGCAACCATTCTCTCTCTCCCTGCTCTCTCTCTTCTCTTCTATCTGCCTCTTTCTCTCAAATAAATATTTAAAAATCATCTTTTTAAAAGATAGAAAACCTGGTGTGTATATGTGATCTATATGTATATTTGCATATGTATATATGCAAGGCATATTTATCTCTTGAGTTTTTTTTTTTTTTTTTGAGAGAGACAGAGAGAGAGGGAGAGGAAGACAGATAGAGATGGGTGCGCCAGCAGTCTCTCAGCTGCTATGAACAAAAATCCAGATGTGTGCACCCTCTTGTGGTCAAGTGTGGCATTGTGCCCTTGCGTCACTTTGCATCTGGCTAAAGGTGGGACCTGGAGATTGGAACCAATGTTCTTAGGCTTAGGAGACAGGCACCTTAACTGCTAAGCCATCTCTCCAGCCTTTTTCTTTTGCTAGACTTAACTGGAAGAACAAACTTCAACTTGGGGCTCAGAGCCTGGCCATGGCAAGTGTGCCTTCACAAGAAATCTCTTCTTTATCCATTGTCCCCATGATGCACCTCCTACCCTGCCTTTGTGGTTCAACCTGCTAGGCTGTAGCCTGAAGTGTCTGCCCCTGTTTCTGGTAGGCTCTGTGGGCCTCCAGAATGCTCTCCACACACTGCTCCCTCAGGGCAGGAAAGCTAGTGTGGTCTCTCTTGGCCCCTGTGATTTGCACCTGGTCAAGGCCTTGCCGTGTGCCATGTGTGCACCCTAAACAGGACCCAACTCCACCCGGCCATCTGGTGATAATTTTAAGTGAACCCCTGTGACAACTGACAGCAGAGCCTTGAGGAAGATTAACTTTGAAAAGCCGCATGCAAACTGAACGTTCTTTTAAATGATTACCTTTTGAGAAATCTGTGTGGAATTTGCTATTTCAAGAACCTTCCTTGTGGACTGTTTTGAAGAGTCATGAGTAGGTCTAATTTATCTGTCCTACAAAATCGTATCAATAAGCAAACTCACAAGGCAGTACAAAGATGCTTTAGGTTTAGAATCAAAGTCAAGGGACTTGGCCTTGGTACTTAATAGCCTTGAATCTCTTAGGGAAGGACCAACGAAAATGAGTTACTGTGAGGACTGGTTCCAATCCTTGCTGTTGAGAAGTCCTTGTTTCAGGAGGACCAGTTCTCATGGTCTCACGGTTCTTGTCCCAATCAGAGTGATATGGTCTAACAGATGTCTTACGTGCCCTTCCACGGCAGCCTCTATGCTCTGTGGAGTGGGCCACAGGTCATTCTCCAAACACCATGGTGAGACTGTGGGCCTGTGTGTGAGGCTGAGGAGAGTCCATCAGAGAGTGTTAATGGTGTGTTGGTTTACAGGTGACTTTACTTTTAACAAAGTCAGTGTCTGAGACATTAACTACTCATGCTATTATAAGGCAGACCAAACCTTCCATCTGAATTTCCCCAGGTGTGACTGACTAAAGGATGCTCCTTACAATCGTTTCCCTATATATGTCCTCATAGATACAAAATTTTCATTCGGACAGAGTTTGTTTTGAAAAAAAAAAAATCAAAAGTGTTACAAAGGCGTTCTGTAATCTTTAAGCCAGACTCTGCAATTATACACACTTGTTTTTTCACTTGGTCTCTCTTTATATATAATACACCTATGCACATATACACATCCGAGGAATCTATGTCCATTCAATAAACTCCAGATAGAATTTCTCTTCAAATATTTTTTATCTGTATTGTACATGTATACACTTTTTTTCTTGGCATTTCCTTAACAATACAGTGTAACTATTTATATTGTACCAGGCTTATGTCATGTAGAGATAGTTTAATGTATATGGAAGAAGTGGCTATACTGTGCGTGAGTAGTCACCATATATAAATGACCTGAGCAGCCATAGATTTTGTTATTTGGAAATGACTGAAACAAGCCCCAGTAAGATACAGAATGATGGCAATATCTGTTCATATACATGTGTATATATATATTTTTTCTGAAGCATTGAGAGTATATTGCATACAGGACTCTCCCTTACTTGCAGACACTTTAATGTGTTTTTCTTAAAAGCAAACACATTCTTTTTCAGAACCACGATATACTTATTGAAAACAAGAACTTAATGTTGCTGTAATTGAATATTTACATACTTACATACCCCGTTCTAATTTACTAATGGTTGCATGAATTCTCCTCATAGCAAAAAAAAAAAAAGTTTATTTTCTTTCAAAGAATCATGGAGGGGCTGGGAGATTTCTCAGTGGCTAAAGTACTTGCTTGCAAAGCCTGATGGCCTGGGGTTTGATTCCCCAGTATTCATGTAAAACCAGATGCATAAATTGACACATGTTTGGAATTCATTTGCAGTGGCAAGAGGCCCTAGCACATCTATACCCTCTTTCTCTCTCTCAAATAAAAATATTTTTTAAAAAATTTATTTATTTATTATTCGAGAGAGAGAGGGAATGAACATGGGTGTTCCAGGTCCTCTTGCCTCTGCAAACAAACTCCAGATACATACACCACCTTGTGCATCTGACTTTATGTGGGTACTGGGGAAATGAACCCTAGTCCTTACGCTTTGCATGAAAGTGCCTTAACACTGAGACATCTCTTGAGCTCCTCATATAAATATATTTTTTAAAAAGAAAAAATCATGGAAATGAAGGTATATAACTTCTGTAGTTTTAGAAACACTTGAAGGAGAGGGAGGGGGAAAAGGGGTAAAAAAAAAAACTTTATAAATTGCTGCAGCCAGCATTGGGATGCATTTTTCCAACCCTGTAGCTGGAGCACAGGTCTCTGCTGTTCCCTTAGAGGCAGCACTAAATGCAGGCCAACAACCATGACCCAGGGCTCTCCTTAGCCATATAGCACTGCAGGACCATGCATATGTCTAACAGGACACCCTCAAGGTAGCAAGCAGACAAAGCAATCAAGGTTCCATCTGTCCCTGCAGGGCGGATATCCTCACACAGGGAAGTGCAGAGTCCCAAAGGGGGCTCAGTAGAGCTGATCAGCCCCAGATGTGCATCTCAACTCTGGTAGCTGTCAGTTGTGTGCCTTTGGGCTAATCACCATCCCTCTCTGATTCTGTCTCCCCATCTGCATAACAGGGAGTATATGTGAGGATTAAACCAACAACAGAATGTAGACATGTGGGTGCCTCTCGATCTTTCTATTGTGACTTATAGTGATCCCTTTATGAAAACTTTAATGATGATCTCGGATGTGAAGGCTAAACTTTCGGTGGTCTCATGTCCCATAGAGGCTACCTAGAATGAATAACAGAGGGCCAAGGACTGGAGTGGGCATTTATGAAGCTGCAGCCACTCTCCTGGAGCAGCTGAAATCAATATTCAATGAGCAGTCAGTAAGCCTGCAGACTGGCAGGGACAGTGCACAGGTCACACACATTAAGATAGGAGGGCCAGAGTAATCAAACCACAAGTTCAATGGCTCCAAATGGCTAGTGGTGTGGGCTCCAGCTGCTTCTCATGTGGGTGATGTTATGCACCTGCTTAAGTGAGAGCAGCCAGATTTTACTTAGTTAACAATGATGAATGAGCGTCCAAACATTTGGCCGGGTCATCCTTTCATATTCATGCAATAAATATTTATCAAGCACTGACTAGGCTACTAGGGAATCTTTGGTTCACACAGATCTGGGTGTGCGTGTATGTGTGTGTGTGTGTGTTTGACCCATATTTCCAGAGTCCAGGGGCCTGTGGAATTGGCTTTGGATTGACTGGGGACGGGGGTCCCTGTGAATCTGGCTAGTGAGGCTGGTTTCTGGACTATGGTTGAGAGCCGCATCCTGGGTAGACTACATCCAGCCCATCCCCTCCCAGAACTGGGGCTTCCATGCCAGGCTTGTCTACCTGTAAGCCACATGGTGATGAAAAGTGGAGACATGATCCTTTACCCCCAACAAGTAGATGTTTGAGATACTGTGAGTCTGGCTAGCAAATCCCAAGCATATCAATAAGCTTTTTGTGTTTCCTTTCCCTCTCCTTCCTGTTTTTAAGGCTACACTCTAATGATCAATTTCCCATGATCACCCAGCTCTATCACTCCACAGAACATTTGCTCATGGAAATGTGAAGTTAGCACCTGTTTTGAAAATGTGTACCTAAAATTTCAACCAGTTAAAGAAGACTTATGTCGAGCAAAATGACAGCCTTCCACAGCTGCATTGGAAGCTAATCACTTCAGAACGTGGAACCATAACTCATTTATGGAAACAGCGAAACTATTCCCCAAACAAGTGATAAAAGGAATGGACTCGTAGTCCTACTAGGGAAATGAGGCCTCGTGTTAATACTTCCCAACTTAACTGAGCTCCGGAGGCACCTCTGCATAAATCTACCTTGCAGATTATTCTGCCTCACATATTTTTATCTATTGCAAATAAAGTGGAATTCAGAATATTGCTTTAGACATTACATTTCATTTCCATTTATTTGGGAATCAGGACAACCATTGGCGGCTTCCATTTAACCAACAGGTAACTGAAGAGATCCTGTAAGGACTGTAGATTAGCTGCTCAAGAACATAGCTCACCTGAGCCATCCTCAGCCCTCACCCTGCCGCCACTCTTGAGGAAGGATTTCCAGCATGAGTCCCACTGCTCCTGCAATGGTGTTCACAACGCTACATAGCAGTGATGAGTTTTAGAAAGTCCTTCAGCTCTAGGGACCATATGTGGCCTTTTTTTTTTTTTTTTTTTATTTAAGAAAATATATTTTATTTATTTATTTGAGAAAGAGAAAGAGGCAGATAGAGAAAGAGAGAGAGAGAGAGAACATGCCAGGGCCTCCAGCCACTGCAAATGAACTCCAGATGCATGCTCCCCCTTGTGCATCTGGCTTACATGGGTTCTGGAGAACTGAACAAGGATCCTTTGGCTTTGCAGGCAAATGCCTTAACCGCTAAGCCATCTCTCCAGCCCCTTTGCATCTTTTTTTTTTTTTTTTAAATATTTTATTTGAGAGAGAGGGAGCGAGAGACAGAATGGGCATGCCAGAGCCTCCAGCCACTGTAAACATACTTCAGACACATGTGCCACCTTGTGCATCTGGCTTATGTGGGTCCTGGGGAAATGAACCTCAGTCCTTAGGCTTTGCTGGCAAATGTCTTAACTGCTAAGCCATCTCTCCAGCCACTTTGCATCTTTTGAAACCTCATCCTATCACCTTAGGTAAAAATGGTCAACTCTTCACCACTCAGAGCATCAGCACATGTTTAGACCTACTCTGACCCTTCAGTGAACTTACGTTGCATCATTATCACGCACTTGATTAGTATTGGTGATGGCAGCTTAAATGGACTGAGGAGTTTCTACTTGCCATACAATCTCCTGATACCTTGATGCTTGTCTCCATTTTTCCAGGTGTGACAAACAAGGTGGATGATTAAATGACTTCCTTATGGTCTGTAGCTGGCCTCTAAACCCTAATCTGATGGACTCTAAAGTCCAGATATCTAACCGTTAGGTGGGCTGCATTTCAGACCCCACACTAAATACAAAGGTGTGAGTCCAGAGAGCGGAAGGAAGAGCTACGGGTATGTAAGACAACTCTGAGAAAGGGGGTAGCCAGCAAAAACAAGGGCAAATGCAGTGCGGTGGGAAACTGATGATATCCTTCATGTCTGTGTCAATCCAGAGCGATGTGATGGACAAAAGAGACAATGCAACACGGAACACGGCCGAGGGAGCTAATCTGAAGCACAAATCCATCCATGTGATGCGCTTAAGTGGTACCATCTGTAATAATGGTAGAACAACACCATCTCCAAAATGACAGGAATTGTGTCAACACGTGAGCTGCTAGTGTACTTGCCAAGAGATGTGCAGTAAGGTGATGTTTGACCCCTTGTCCTTCCGGGAACTTCACCAACTTTGGAAAAGCCTCCTGTGGAGAAGTGATCATTTGAAATCCTGGGCTGTGAGCATTGAGAGGTTGAGTGATGGGAGCCAGAGGAAGAATTAGCAACCTCCCTGCTAATCTGGCTCCTAGTACTACGCAATAAGCCAACTAGTAAAAATCATTATGAAGTTTCTGCTGAAAGGGCAAGTGGAGAAAAACATGTTTCTAAACAGAATAACAGTCTTTGCCATTTTTTCCAACTTGCATACCATCTGGAAATTCTGATTTTTCTTTTCAAAGGGTAGGAAAGAAATGTGCTTCAGGCACAAATAAATGTTTACAGCTGAGTTATAAACCAAGAATGGTAGGGCTTAAAAGAGACAGGCTGGTGGTGATGCAGCTCAAGCCGCAGGGGGACAAGTGATGCTGGGGGAGCCTGCCAGCTTGTCATGCACAAGCTGGCCCACAAGAATGGGAAGTCCTACTTCCCACTGACCCCCATCAGCATATATGTAGAGCAAAATCCTCACTGGGGTTTTGGGTGAATCCTTAGAAGGTAAAGGAAGGAAGATGAAGAGGTATGATTGTCTGCCATTCTGGAAGCAGCCTTCCTTCTGAAAGGTCCGGCATCACATAGGAAGTGGTAGCCTACGGAACTGTGTTAGATGGACCAACTGGGAGAAGCAATGGTGATGCCAGTGACAATGACAGATTCATGGGTTGCTTTTTAAGTGCCTACTACCACATGCAGTGGTCCACAGAGTTCTGTCATTTGTGCAGACCAGACCGCAAGATTAGGAGAGAGTGCTGTGGAACAGAGGAAGGACTGGAGGCTGGGAGAGGATCAATGACCTGCATAAGGTCACAATGGATGGTCAGGGACAGAGCTGTATTTGTATCCAGCCAGATGAGCCCCAGTATCCTATACCCTACAAGGTCTTTTCATGCAAAGTCTTGGAGATTATATCATAGCCAAAGATTGCCCAAGAATGAAAAAGTGAGGTGTTGAGAGCTTGTTATCCTACTTCTGATCTGCTATTATAATTTAAGTACAGGGTTCTAGAAAAGTAGAAATAGCAGGGAGCAGTCATCAAATAATTTTAACAAGATAATTTATTGGTGCACGTATGTGTTTGTGTATGATGTATTGGTGTGCCAGGGTCTCTTGCCACTGCCAATGAATCCCTGTCTAGCTTTACATGGGTGACTAGGAAACCAAACCTGGGCTGGTAGGCTTTGCAAGCAAGCCCCTTAAACTCCTGAGCCATCTCCCTAGCCTCAAACTGTTTTTTTTTTTTTCTTATGACAGGCAAGGTAGTAAATATTTTTATCTTCATGGGCTGAAGAGTCTGTCATGCCTCCTTAGCTCCACAGTCTGATGGGCATGGCTGCACTCCAAAAGAAGTGTAGTCACGACCGGCGCCAGCCAGATTTGGTCCATGAGATGTAGTTTGCTGACCCTTGACCTCGAGGACACTAGGGATTTAAAATGACTTATAGATTTGAGAATGATTCATGAAATTCTCCTCTGGAGTATATTCTTTCTGAAGATCAGTGCACAAACTGGGTGCCTATGGCATGCCCTTTTAAAGCTCTTGTGTACCCTGCCACTGGGTCCAGGCCAATCAAACTGGTTCCCCTTATGCTATCTGACCAGGTCAGAATACTGTATTGAATCTTCATTCTCAAGGGTTTATCTAATCCCAGATCTATAGAAAAAGCACTCTGTGCCCCCCTAATGAAGATGTATGAGTCCATTCCTTTGAACATAGAAATACACACGAGACGGTGAGTGATTCTGGCAGCCCCCTGTGCTCCTTCCTCTGGATGTGAAACCCAACAGCCATGGCGTTAAGGTTTAATTGAAAGAGAGCAGAGAAAAAGTGAACCACAAGTAACAACAAATGGAAAAGGGGAAGAAAGACAAAGCCCCGAGAACCTGCTCTCCCAACTAATTAATCAAGAGCTTTGTTTCCGCTCACACCAGAGCGTGGAGGCTGTCCTGTCTATTAGATGCCTTCCCAAACCTGCACAAGGTAAATACTCCTAAAGACCAGGTAATGAAATCTTTACTGATATGCCATCTTAGATGGGACTCACATGCCCGTGTTTTGCTTACATTTTAATTTGCTTCTGCTGGATACTTACTCAGTAATTGCTTAATAAGATTAACCTCCCTGGCAATGTGTGGTGAATCTTGATTAAAACATCGGAGTGAAGGATTATCCTATACCACAAAAAAATGGAGGGGGTGTTATTTAATTAACTTATTGCCAATATGTCTTGATTGTCTCTTTGAAACACTGGGAAAGTGGTCGATTGGAATTGATTCAGGTTATCTAAATGTATAGAATTGGGCAGTGAGGAGTGGGGAGGTCACTGGGTTGAGAAATTCAAATCTCAAGTCACTCAAGGACATTAAAATCTTTCTAGTCATTTTACAAGACTCCATTTAAGATAACTGATCAGGGAATCCGGGATGTTCAGTCATGAGAGGATCATTGTTTGGTATTTGGAAAGAAGTGCACCGAGTGAGTTTTATCTATAAGCAATTTTGAATTTTCACTCTTTGAAAAAAAAATAAGGACCTAATTGACAAAATCCATTGGACGAGGATTTGGTAAACAGTTTGCCTGTCTCATAATTCACATGGAAATTATGTGAACCTGTGGAATGATACACACTGCACAGTATTTCTTGAAGCATGCTGGGCACAAGGGGTACATAAGTTCTTGTCTTTACAAAGTCACAATGGAACGTGTTTCCTCATTTGTTAATGTGGAGATACATTATCTGAAGACTTGTTTTCCAAGAGGAGTTTTCTGACCATGCTAGTCTTGGGACTTGGAGATGGAGGTAAATGACAAAAGGGCAGTGGGTGGTGATGGGGTAGGGGAGGCACTGTGATTTCTGGAGGCCTGTGAAGATCACTGATTCCCATTTGTGACAGTTTTTATTTCAAAAGCATCTGTACATCACTTCAGGAAACACCTATCTTATACATCCCTGGCCTAATGGGAGAATACACACCTTCACTTTCAAATGTGTATGCTGCACTCACTCAAAAGGATGGGGGACTGGGCTGGAGAGATTGCTTAACGGTTAAGGCACTTTTCTGTGAAGCCTAAATATCCAGGTTTGATTCCCCAGTACCCACATGAGCCAGATGCACAAGGTGGCACGTGTGTCAGGAGTTCATCTGCAGTGGCTGGAGGCTCTGGTGTACCATTTTCTCTTTCTCTTACTTTCAAATAAATGAAATATTGAAAAAAGGATGGGGGGAGGCTGACATGTGGATTAAAGGACAGTAATGGAGAGAAGATAGCAGAGATTGCCTAGGGCAGGAGTTCCAAGAGCTGTACTAGCCACACTGAACAGAGATAATTCTTGGTCTTGGGAGGCTGGCTAGTGTACTGTTGTTTAATAGTCTTCTCAGCCTTCACCCACTAGACATGCCTACTCCAATGGTGACAATCAACATCTTTTCCCCAGCCATTGCCAAATGACTCCTGAGGGGTGGAAATAATGTACAGGCTGAGGAACCCTATTGTAAAGGAAACCAAAAGGGGTACATGAGGTCAAATGCAGGAAGCGAACAGATTTCAAGCTGAGGCCAATCACTTTGGCTCTGGCTTTGGGGTCAGTTAAAGGAGAACGTGGTCAGTTAAGGCAAAATATGCCTTTCATTTTGAGGCCTAGTTTGACCTGCGTGATCACGGAAAGCGTACCACTTCATTCTCAAATACAACTTCTTCATGCTTACTTAGAGGCAATTTAGCACTATGATTATGACAGATGCGTATAGTGATTCTTAAAGACTGGATAAAAAGACAGGACAGCTTTAGGGAGAGGAGCTTAAGGAACATTAGTGTCTCAGGGTAACTCATGCACACCTGAGGGCAGAGGAATTCTAGAGTCTTCTTCATGGAGAACAGCTAATGCGAGGCAAATCCAACATCTTGCCCCCAGAAGGATCTGAATTCAAATTTGTTCTTGCCTACCTCTTTGCTTTGGGGTTCGTTTTTACAACATTCTGGGCCTTAGTTTCTCAGAGATGAATGTTCTACTCTTAGAGATGGTAAGTTACACAATCCTGAGCTGGGGTTTAATAAAGGCTACTAGTGCCTCCTTCTTCGAAATATCCCGATAGTGTGTCATAAGAAATTTCATGTGTGTGTCAAGACCTAAATAATAGGAGGGAAAAATGATGACATCAAGGTAGACCAGGGACTAAGAAGGGGATTGTGATTTTAGTATATTGTATATATTTATAGAGGATATCAATAAAATTTAAAAGTATCTGGCAAATTCTTTCTCTCGTGTGTGTAGTGGCTATGTATGCTAAGAGGGAGAGTGGAAAATTCTGTTTGGAGAAGCCCTTCAATAAATCTCTCACATTTGTGATTTTTTTTTAACCTGAATTAAACAAACCCCACCAAATGCCAGCCCCGGTAACATACCCCTGGCTGCTCTTGCCGTTTACCTGCTCCTTGTCCCCACCTCCCCACAGTTCTGTTTCCTCTCCTCTTTCTTAGCACCTTGTTCACACCTATTTTTTCCCCCTTCAAGAATACAGTTGCCGGATTGCTTCAATGAGCATTTTCATTATCCCCTTTCCAGTTCTGAGAAGAGAAGCTTTGTTGGCGAGCTGTCAGAACTCCTCTCTAGTCTCCCCCTCCAAAAGCAGGACAGCTCTGTCTCTTTCATGGCAAGCCAGGCGAGTGTTCCCCTGGGGGGGCCAGGGGAAGGGGGAGAGAGTGTCTCTCCTTGGGGGAGACGGACCCAGGCTAGTGGCTCCCTGCCTTCTGACGAGGCAGGCCCTCTCTCTGCTGCTGCTGCCGCTCCAGCTGCTGCTGTTGCTGCTGCCTCTGCCCAGGCCTTGGGATGCTTTCAAGCATGCTAGACAGTGCCAGTCGCTGTAGATAGCATAGGTATGCACATTGCTTGGAGCAGGCACCGTGCCAGCTCCAAGTGACTCCAGCCAAACACAGCTAACAGACAGAAACAGCAAACAGCTTTTAAAGGAGGGGGGGAGGATTGGGGAGCACCTATGAAAGGCAACGTTTATTTATTTATTTTCTTCTTTTCCTTTCTTTTCCTTGGTTTGCATACCTTTCAAGATTTGGATTAAAAAATCTGAACCAGCTGGCGAGAGCTCTGAATTTTTCTGTGACCTCAAGAGGGCAGGCAGCAGCTGTAACCTCACCTTTGCCTCCAGATGGCATTGTTGCCACATCATCGTTTCCTGGTAAGCCGGTCCTTATCCCATTGTTAAAGGTGTGTCCATCTGCCGGCTGGAGTTGCCAATTGAGTCCGAGCAGATGCATGGCTGCAGGAGAGACAAAGTAATGAAAATATGAATAGATAATTCAGCAATGCGAATGTCAAGGGGGAGGGCCAGGTGCCTCTTTCCAAGCGATTGCCTTTTAAGGAAGCAGCAGTTCAAAATTGGCTTGCCCTGGGCCACAGGGATTAGCTAAATACAGAATGTGGCAATCTGAGAGGTTAGGTCTCCTCGGCTTTGTGGCAGCTCACAGCCTCAGGGGGACCCCTTGTGGGAGGTGGAGGAGGGAGCAGCCAGCCGGCTTGGATCTTTGAGTGTGAGGTGCCCCTGGAGAAGTACAGACAGGGGCTGCTCCATTGGGCTCCCTCCTGTCCCATACTCTGGACAAAGGTACTTTGGACAGGGCAGGGGCATTGGCAAAAGATATTTCTCAAAAGTGCTCAAAATGTTAATCAGCTTCAAAATAAATAAATAAAAGGTCCCATTAGACTTGGTCTGAAATACCAAAGCAGCCAGCGGGTATGTACAGTTGTGTTGTCCGGTTTGAAAGCAGGCCTCCCCAGTTGTATCAATTTTGAAAGTATGTTTTCTTCCCAACTTCTCCTCATGGTAACTGCATGCCTGCGCAAATGGTAATGGGGCAAGGGCCCCATCCTTGATAACGGGTACCCATTCCTCTTCCCTGAGTGTGGTTGAGGCAGAGCTCAGAGCTTGGGAGCACTGTTTCTTCTTGGATCGGGAAACAAGCATGCTGGAGGAAGCCTCGACTTCCACGTGCACCTCGCACTCCAGACAAACTTAACATCTGGTTCCCTTGCCTGGCTCTTGCCACAGTCAGTTTAGTGAGCTCAGTACTTGAAGGGTCTTGGTGAGAATCTTTTTTTTTTTTTTAACTGAGTTGAATGAAAGAGAAGTCCCCAACACCTGTATTCTTTCAAAGCCCTTATGTAAGAAATGCTGCACGTGTGAATAAATAAGTTCATTTCCTTTTATCTTTTCCCACGCAAACAATAACCGCGCCCTGTCTGTCTGCTGTGTGAATGGACACGGGCTGATGCTGTTGTCACTGTTTGCAGCTTGGCAGGAGAGAAAGGGCTGTTGACAAGGGAAGGTTCTGAGTTTGATGTGGGGATGGGAGAAACAATTAACCACAGGAAACACAATTAACAATGCTTAGGAAATTGTTCACATAGCAATTAATTCTGCATGCCTACCACCACTTAAAGTCAGGCTGCATTCTATTAAGGTTAAAAACCTATCTTCAAACAATACAGCTTAGATTGATGGCTCAGATTATGGTAGTGTGTGTGTGTGTGTGTGTGTGTGTGTGTGTGTGTGTGTATATGTGTCTGATTTTTTTCTCTTACACACTTTCCCATTGCAGAGCCACATTTTTCCCTCTATACATTACCATGAGATGCAAGGATCCACTGTTGCAACTTTTCAAGATGGTAAATACAAATAAGAGTAAGTGACATTTACTGTACACTTTCTGTCGAGGTAACACCTAATTTTCTCCTGCAGTTTATCTGTTATATGTAGGTCACTTACTTGAAGAGACCAGATTCTATTGCCTCAAATAATGACATATTTTCACCATACAGAGGTCAGGAAATGAGAACTAATCGTGGCTGCTTGAAGATAACGATAGCTTCTGATTTGTAATTACCAGGTGAAGGGAGCCAAGGAATTAGCTATTTTAAAATGATTTTTCAAAAAAAAAATGATACTACTGGGTTATCAGAGCTTGCCTGGAGCCAGCTGCTGCTGCACTGAAGACGGGCTCTTGGAGGAGGGGCTGCCAGTGTGTTGACACACACCACCACCAAATGTGCCAGGAGCAGCAGCTGGGGACCCGGCACAGGCAAAGCTTTGATGTTTACATCTAGGGAAGGAAGTGGTAGGTCCCAGCAGGCAAAGATGATATCCTCCCTATTGCCTCATCCATGTGAAACCTCTCATCACACTGCTTTCCTCTTATGCTGCTGTGGCTTGTCATTCCACAGCACAGAGCACACTGGGCCCACGAGCTTTGGGAACACAGTAGGCAAGGCACTCATGTCACTGAGCAGAAAGGGCATGGTCATGACCCTGGGATTTGTGTTCAAGGGTACCTTCTCTCTTGTCTCCCTACCCCCTCACCGCCACACTTTTTTTTTTTTTTTTTTTTTTTTTAAATTTGGGTTCCATAGTTTACTGATACAGTCAGCTTCTCATTGCTGGCAGAAAATAACCCAGCCAAGAGCAGCTTGTGGGTAAAAAGGGTTTATGTTGGCTGACAGACTTGAGGGGAAGCTCCATGATGGCAGGGGAAAATGATGGCATGAAGCCGAGGATGGACATCACTTCCTGGCTAACAGCAGGTGGACAACAGCAGCAGGAGAGTGTGCCAAACGCTGGCAAGGGGAAGCTGGCTATAATGAATACCCATAAGCCTGCCCCCAATAGTGTATCACCTTTAGGAGGCTCCAATTCCCAAACTGCCACCAGCTGGGGACCCAGCATTCAGAACTCATAAGTTTATGAAGGACATTTGAATCAAACCACCACCCACAGTATATATATATTTTTTACTCAACAAAAATATTCTTTAAACAAGGAAACTAAACATGAAGATGAAGAGGTTAGGGTCAGAGTAGATGAGTCACTTCTTTGACAACTCCCAGAGAGAAAAGAAAAAAAAATAAACGAGATGGAAAGAGAAAAGCTAAAATTGCTAAACACAAGTCCTGACTACCTGACAGAAGCTATGCACAGAAATGAAAGTCAAGGGTGGGCACATTTCCTGCCACTGACCTGAATGCTACTTAAATAAAAGAATTGTATCAGAGATACAACCACCTTTCCTTTCTTTCTTTCTTTCTTTCTTTCTTTCTTTCTTTCTTTCTTTCTTTTTTTTTTCTTTTTTTTTTCTCCAGGGTGGAGGAGGTCTTCAATAGCCTTTAGATGGCCTTTTTTTTTTTTTTTTTAAGTTGTTCCCAATCAGCCATTCCTTGTCTCTGACTTGAGGAAGTTGAGACTATGTTTCTGGCCTGTGGGAATGGATATGAGTGTCCTCAGGATAGAGTCTCATGGGAGTCGTGAAGTAAATGAGCTTCCTGACTAATGACAGGATTTGTTGTCATTACTACTGATTTGGTCTATGGTTTGGGCTGAGAAGTCCATCTATCAACCCATCTTCTCCTTTTCCTTTTGTAAGGGTTCTCCTTCCCAGGTAGAATGATAGTCTGTATAGGGCCCGAAAAAGGTTATGCATCTGTAGTCCCTAGAAGAGTGGGCAGCATCTTGACCACAGGACATACTGTATCAAAGTTTATTAGGACAGAAAATGGTGCATGAGGGCATACTTGGAAGCATTACATGTTTATAAATAAAAAAGCACCCACCTCATCATACAGAGGAGGAAAGCATAGGATAAAACAGTGCTGGTCATGAACGGTCTCGGTTATTGCGTTATCAATATATCAAGTACCTGCTCTCAGTCACGGAGTCCTTTCTGCATGCAGACACCGTAGGAGACATTCTACAGATATCATTTTTGAGACTCTCAGGTAGGTATTATCATAATACCCAATTCACGCATAGGGAGAGTGTTGACTGAAGTTTTATCACTGGGGAATTTCAGAATCTGAGTGGAATTACAGTAGGGATGGAGATTGTCTGTTTCATATTTCATAGTGATCTGGCTTCACAATGTATGGGCAAATGGCATATCAATAAAATATGTCTCTGTCTCAAAATTCATGATAATCTCTGTGGACATGAACATTCATTACATATAGTGGATCTTCCTGAAGGAAGGTGTATTGATTTACCCTGTTGATTTCTGATGTGGCCATGTGATCTGGCAGCACACATCACACAGTGGTCCTGGGTCCTGAGTGAAGACCACAGGTCAGAGCCATGTCTGGCAAATGACAGAATATAGACTGAGGAAAGTAATGGATTGTTATGACAGTGAATTAATAAATAAGAATATGATGATGGTCCATTCTCTCTCCTTCTATGTATCTATCAGTCATCTACCTATATATCTGTACTTCACATAAGAGTAGAGTTTATAGACTTAAAAAATCCAAGGTACTGAATACCTATCTTTCAACTACTTTGTCCAGAGCGTAAACATACAGGCTATGAAGCAAACTCAGTGCATGCCTGGGTCTGTAGATGTCAAAGCCCCAAGATCTAGACTAAAACCTCATGTCTTCAGAAAAGCAGAATCAGAACCATGGGTCAACTAAACAAAAGAGCTAAGGAAACTCAGGGTGAAGGTCACTATGGAACCCCTGGGAGACTGTACTTCCTCAGTGTGAGAAATATGAAAGAGATTCTGTCCCTTTCTGTCAAAGAGTCAGATAAGATAAACACATCTCTAGAAAACATCATTTAGTGGAAAGCCCCTCCTGACTCAGCCCCTTGAAACCAAAACTTAACTAATTGCACAAGAATAGGAGGCCAAAACTCTGAATCACATAGAGTAAATCTCAGGACACTGAGTTAGGGAATAAAACTCCTGCTCAGGTGCTGGCCAGCCTGAACTCCTTATGGCTACACTCCCATCATCTACAGAAGTAAACACTGTCCTGATAATATGCTTTGGATTGTGTGATTATTCATGGACTCCAGACTCATGTCTGACAGTGGACCACCTAGACGTTGGGGTTCTTTGTTACAGCAGCATGACACTATTACACAATAGAACTCTGTGAATTCCTTAACTTTTACCAGGCCAGAGTCCCTTTTGCAATCCATCCAGGAAGAGTTCACACATTATTTAGGGTCATTGTGCCTGTTTCTAGGAACAACAAAATATTTGACAATTAGAATACCTTTGTCATTTTCCATAATCAGAGCTAGACAAGAAAGGTGAAAATTATTGACGTAGCCACAGTAGTTGCTTCTTCATATAAGAGTTTGTATAAATGCTCATCAATCTACATAGCTGCACTGGATGCCCTGGGGTGGTCCACACTCCCTTCTCTCCCTGGAATGCTTCAGTAGTTCATCCCAAAAGTTTTGGTTCAGTCCATGTTAAGGTCAGAAGTGAAATGGGTTCGGGAGGCCCTCTCCCATCCTCTAACCTCCCTCCCCATGACAGCCAAAATTGTACAATTCATCATGAGTTGACAAGCTCTTCTCCAGAGAGACCATCGGATGGAACAATGGGGGCTCCATGGGTCAGCAAGGCTGGGATGGGGAGGGGCTCCTAATGGAAGCTCATGGAATCCAGGTGGCTGCCGGGAAATCAGCCACTAAAAACACAGCAGGCAGCCAAACCCTGGAAATCTCCCTCTGGCTAATTGGAGAAAACCTTCACAGAGTGTTAAAAAGGAATCAAGACCCATGGGAAGACCACACACAGATCCCAGGGTTCAGTAGGAAGAACAGTAGACCTACCTGCAGTTAGCTTAATAATTTCTCATTGAAGTTGCTATATTCAGATGCTGGCTGGGCTCCACAGGAAATATTCAGAAGGAGCCAAAGTGAAAGAAAGCAGGTGGGGATGGTTGTAGGTAGTATTTCTCAGGAGACCACAAGGACAGGGGAGAGCCCAGGTCTTGAAAAGTGGCAGCTTCTAGAAGGGAATTGTCTGAAATAGTAATTAGGGTATGTGTGGGCCCTGCTGGGTGCTATTTAGAATCTTCCATGTTCATTGGCTGGCAGAGGATCAACCTGATGAGAGAGTCAATCAATATGTCAGCAATACTTCCCCGAGAGCTGCTCAGCCCCTGCTTGTCAAAGAGGGCAAACACGGAAGCCACAGATGCTCTGTGTTTGCTGAGCAGGTCCCCAGGAGCAAGGGCTATCTTTAAAGATCAGGCCTGTCGATAGAACCCTGGGAGGAGATTGGACTCTCCCTTTGAAAATGCAAGACTGCTGGGCCAAAGAAGAGCCCCAGGAGGGAAGGATGGAGCCAACCCTGCTAGGTCTGTGGCTTAGTGTGTGGGCAGAAGCACAGGGCCTTTGAGATGATGTCGAAGCTCATTTGGAAATGGGAGGATGATAAGGGTCAGTACCGGGTCTCCCTACTCCAACACCAGCCAATTAAGCTCACAATGCCAGGGCTCCTGTGGGAAATGGGGCAGATTCCCTAATCTCCCTGCTGAGAGGAAAGTACCAGAATGGATGATAAGGGCCAACAGGCACAGGTGCTGACCCTGAACTTGTGAGGTTCCTGGCACCTGTAAAGGCACCTTTGCAGTCAGTAGTGAAAATTAGCATATGCAAATAAGCCTCCTCATCCCTGATGATGATTTATATTACAACAGTGTGCTGGGGACTAGGCTAATTACATCAACAGCAGTATTATAATTTATCATTGGGCAAATACTTTTTTAAAACTATATTTTATTTTTAACAGAGAAAGAGAGAGAGAGAGAGAGAGAGAGAGAGAGAGAGAGAATGGGTGTGCCAGGGTCTCTAGCCATTGCAAATGAACTGGAGGGATGGCTCAGCGGTTAAGGCATTTGCCTGTAAAGCCAAAGGACCCAGGTTTGATTCCCCAGGACCCAGGTTAGCCAGATGCACAAGGGGGCGCACATGTCTGGGCAAATACTTTTTGAGCTCCCGCCATGCCTTGCACTGTGTCTCAGGCACCAAGAACAAAACAGCAAAACAAAATCCTTGTTCTTGGGGAACCCACGTTCTCATGGGAGACAAAGAGACTCAACACGAATGAAAAACAGAAGGGGCCAGGAACCTCGAGGGGTAGAGGCTGGGAAATAGAAAGTTTTGTTTTTGTTCCTTTAAGAAAGACTGGTCAAGGATGGTGTCACAGTAGGTAATGTTTGCACATAGAACTAAAGGGAGGGAGAGAGCAGTTAAGGGGGCAGGCACTCCAAGCCAGAGCGTGTGAGTGAGAAGGGAAGGGCAGGGGTGAGAGCCCTTGTGGGAGCCGATGCCTGTGAAGATTCTGCTCTTTGTTTGGGAAACAAACGATTGAAGAATAAAAATTCATTGTATTCTTGGGGCTGGAGAAATAGCTTATGGGTCAAAGGCACTTGCTTGAAAACCCTGATGGCCCAGGATCTGATTTCCCAGTACCCACAGAAAGCAGAAACACAAAGTGGCGCATGTATCTGGAGTTCATTTGCATTGGCAAGAGGTCCTCACGTGATCCTTTTCTGTCTGTTTAAACAATTCACTGTATCCCATCCTCACCTGTGTAGTGCTAACAGACTCTGTCTTTCCTAGATGAGAACACTGAATCCTGGAGAGATTAAGCTACTTGCCCAAGGTTCTACAGCCATGAAGTGGGAACTCCATGACTTACCTTGGCATGTGTAACTTTGGTCAGAGTCCCAAGTCCCCATGCTGTGTTGCTAGTAACTTCCTTCTCAGTCAGTAGGACACCTGGGCTTCATGTTTTCCAATAGGATCACCACTTCAAGATGAAGCAGGGCAGGATGCCTAGGCTCACTCAGGGACAAACCGCCAGTCATCCATTCTCCATGGACAAACCAAGGCAATGCCGTTGTCATTTCACCTAAAAAGAAGTCTAGTATTGTCCACATAGAATAAGTGTTTGGTGACTCCAATGAACATGTAGGTGTTGTGACTGTTTCCTGGGTCCGTTTGTTTCTCCTCCTTGGCGGCATGTTTGAATTTCATACTTCTATTTTCTCTTTTCTTTTCTTTTCTTTTCTTTTCTTTTTTCCTTTCTTTTCTTTCTTTCTTTCCTCCCTCCCTCCCCCCTCCTTCCTTCCTTCCTCTCTTCCTTCCTTCCTTCCTTCCTTAGTTCCTTCCTTCCTTTCTCCCTTTCTTTCTTTCTTTTGTTCTTTCGTTCTTTCATTCTTTCTTTCTTTCCGAGAAAGAGAGAGACAGAGAAAAAGGCAAAGAGAGAGAATGAGCATGCTAGGGCCTCTAGCCACTGCAAATGAACTCTAGATGCATGGGCCACCTTGTCCATCTGGCTTACATGGGTCCTGGGGAATTGAACCTGGGTCCTTTGCCTTTGCAAGCAAGCACCTTAACTGCTAAACTGTTTCTCCAGCCCCATACTTCTATTTTTTTTCCAAGAAAGATGAGGGAGCCACTGCATGCCTTAATGACATCCCTTTTAAGAATGCTATCACAGCTAAAATTATCTTCTGCCCCAAAGAAAAGACGCAAATAAAACCACAAGGAATAACGTTCTCAAGAATTCCTTAAGTCTTAAAAAAGAAAATTTAAAAAGTTGAAATCTTAAAGGAGTTAAAAAAAAAATCTCCTAACTAACTGCCTTGGTGCAATGATTTTTCTTATTTTTCCCAGACAGTGTTGCAATACACTGAATGGAAGAAATTTTCAAAGCACCATGCGGAAGTGATGCCCACGCATCCCTTTACTAGTAATGGGGTTTGGGCACCTACCTAGCTCCCAAGGATGCTCCCAAAACTTAATTGCTTCTGTGACATTCAGCTTGCAGCTTCCAAGATGGTCACAGACCTCATGGCCCAAGACTTCCAGAGAAGAGAGACAATCTTAGGATCCTGGCCAGGTCACTTGAATGAGAGAGGGCTCTGGAGAAAGGCCACCCCACTTTACCTCTCTGAAAAAATGCTAAAATGCCCTCATCAAGGATTTAGAGCGCTGTCTTCCTAATTCTAGTTCCTTCCCAAAGTAGGGAAGCTTTCTGTCCCCTCCTGCATGTCTGCCTTGAGGACAAGGTGACAGTTCCATAAGGCAGCTCTGGGACCAGGGAGCAGTATGTTTTCCAGACAAGAAGAATCCACACAGAAGAACCGGCACATTAATCTATTCCTGTGACAGGCTCAGGACGGTACTGCAAGTGAAAAGGGGGATGAGATTAATCAATTCCTGTGTTCGGTGGGAACAAACAGGGCTTGTTGCTGCTTCTGGATGCACAGGGGCCCTGAGCCGATGTCATCCCCACACCTCTCCTTTGAGCCCCGGCTTGCAGGTGCTCGGCAGGTGGCCATTGCTGATATGTGGGTGGGTGTGGTGTGTGATGTGTTGAGGTGACCTTTGACAACACCCCTTTGCCCTCAGCATCTCCAGGTGAATCAATACACAAGACAGACACATGCTCACAGCCATGTTTTTTTTTTTTTTTTTTTTCTTGCGGAGAGAGCCCAGAATGTGCCCGGCTATCCATGCCAGTCAGGTATCCTATTGTCCTCTAAGCCTGTGTATCCTCATGCAGATAAAACACGCCCTGAGCCATCAGCCAGCCGCACAGGTGTCATTTCCCATCCCAACTACCCCATTCCTGCTGCTATTTTTCCCTAGGAAAGAAATAAAATAGAAAGCTTTCTTTTTTTCTAAGAAAGGGTCCATGTGATCAAAGCACCTTTAGAGAATAATAATATAGGGAGGTTTTATTCACCAAATAAATCATGGTCTGGGATTTTAAGAGCTTTTCTGCTAACAAAACATATCCCCACAATCCACGCATATATACCTCGGTGCTCTCCACACCGCAACCCACCCCCCCCACTAGCTTGTCATTCAGTGTTGATCATCCAAACAATATTTGCCTTTCTTTCAAGAACAGTACCCAGCAGCCCTGGGAAAGAGGGGAGGATTCACCAAGACCACCTACTACAAAGGGCGGCACGTGGCATGGGGCCACAGGAACCCTAGGAAACAGACACATGAATGTTTTAGAGGATAAGATGTTGTATCAATCTGGGAATATGCAGTGTGTGTGGGGAACCAACAAGGAGAAGTCTCCCAGGCAAAGCTGCATCCTGCAAGCAGGAGCGGCCAGGGACCAGGCCTGGGTGGGCCATAGTCAGACTGAACTCCCCGGGAGCAAGCTTCTTCCTTCCCTGGTGGCATCAAGCAAGGGAGGGTGGGCTGGGACTGGTTTTCTTCCCTGATCCCCACAGAAAGCCCCCCAACACATTGCTCCCAAAAATCTTCTGGTGGGTGACCAATAGCTTTCTGATTGGCTAAGAGAGCTGCTCAGTAAAGAACTCATATCTGGAACTGGGAACCAGAACAGAATCCTACAGAGACAAAGATGATATTCTCCAGTGTCAAGTTCCCACTAGTCTTTGGCTAAAAGCGGGGTTACATACATCAAATTCTCCCTAAATTAATAATGCCTATCTCATTTAAACTATGCTGACTTTACTCTCTGGTGAAGAATCTGTCCTTTATCAGAAGTGAGTGAGATCCGAGGAGATAAACTACCCCTCGCACTTCAGCCAAGCCACAGCTGAAACCACAGAGGAACTGGGGAGATGAACATGAGTGCTGCTTCCATGGTGAACCTGATAACCAGCGCCAGGGTGTAGGAGACAGACCCTGAGAACACTCAACACCTACCAAAGCAAAGATCCAGAGGCTCCTAAGAGCCCATCACTGAAGTAGACTTAAAACTCACCCACCACGGCTCAGGGAATTTTGCGAAAGAAGGGGACAGAAAGATTGTAAGAGCCACAGGCTGAGACATCATGCCCAGAGGCATTGCCTCCCCCCAAAATAACTGACTACCACTCTCACAACTCATAACTCACAACCCCATGGGGAATACCTGCCACCCCACTGAGGAGGGTCTCCAGTGGACTGGGGGCAGGGACGAAAAAAGAGGGTACCAGTACATGATGTATCCATACAAAATATGTTGTTAATGATAATAATAATTTAAAAATGGGAAAAATCTGAATTCTGGAGCCCACAGGCACCAATCTAGGACCTGGTTGTAGAAAAACTGTAAATTGAAAGGCTTTGGAATACAGTAAAGGAGAAATGGCCTCTCCTCCCTGGTAAATCCTAGGTTCATTTTCATCTTGGTTCAAATTCGTGCACCACTACTCATCGGTGGATGACCCTGAGAAAGCTGCTGTACCCTCTTTAGCTGGCATTGTAAAAGCTCGCATTCTTCTCAGAACTGGCATGGTATGTGGCACCGTTCTAGACTCTTCATGTGTGTGAGTTCACTTCCTCTCTGCCACGAGCCAGAGGTCAGTTCTCTGATTCTCACTTGATGGGGGGGGGGGGCTGGAGGCATGTAGGTGCTCACAGGCTGGGGAAGAAAGGGGCCTTCTAACCAAACATGTCCTCTTAAGTGGTTCTCTCTCTCGATACACTAGAGTGTCACTCAGTGATGGGAATGTGTTTGGAGACATGCACAATGAGGAGAGTTTTTCTATTGTGTGAGCATCACACAAATTAACACAGCTATGTCACTGAGTGATACAGTCTTATGGGACTATGACACAAGTGGTCTGCTGACTGGCACATGCCTGCATCTCTACAGAGAAGGATTTTTTGATAGTGTAAAGTATATTCAGGTATCATTCATTCTGACATTTTTCAAATACCAGTTGTTTTAGTAGTTACCAGGTGCCAAACTCTGGTTTAATCAGTCCTCATCAAGTTTATAAGTTGTTAATATTGCTTTCCTATTTTGCAGATGAAGAAACGGAGGTTGGAAAGCTAAGCTGTAAAACTGGTAGGTGGTAGAGGTGGTATATGCCTCCAACTGTGTGGCCTTTTCCTAGCATGACAACTACCAGCTCGATTCCAAGCATCAGTGAAAACAGGGTGCACAGTCATCTAAGTGCTCCTCACCCCTTTGTTGGAATCCCCCCTCAGAGGCACCTCTGTGGTTTTCCTGTCTACGTGTGGCAGAGCTATATCAAGATGGGTCTCGAGGTCTTCTGGGCCAGATATTTACAGTACAAACCAACGGTGATCCTTTCCCTCATTAGGCAAAATGAC
The DNA here is from genome assembly GCA_036365145.1 of Orientallactaga sibirica. Lineage (NCBI taxonomy): Eukaryota > Metazoa > Chordata > Mammalia > Rodentia > Dipodidae > Orientallactaga > Orientallactaga sibirica. The sequence continues at coordinate 3,896,616 of JAEOAD010000194.1, forward strand.
TTGTCTAAGGTCACTGCTAAGCTGGGACCAGGACCTTGAACTGTCAACTATGGTCTTTTGTCTACTGTTTTCTTTTCTCGAAGAAAGACAGAATTGCAAAGCCTACATGTTTTGCTATGCCTCATTAAACATAGCGACTGGACCCTCCTATCACCCAACTACAATTACCGCCATCTCTTTTAACATATAGCATGAACAAAAGCCATCTGGTAATGAAAATTAGTCTACAATAGGGGCATGAGTATGCCTCCTGGTCCTCAGTCCACCAGAGTGAGTCCTAGGACAAATAGCTTGGGCTGTAGCAGGTCATTCACACCAGAGTCTGACAATACTTTTCTTTTTCTACCTGCTCTGAGGACCCCGTGGCTAATCTAGAAATGCCCCCTCTTGCATGTGAACTTGGATGTGAACCTGTTACTTTTTTGGGGAGTAAGAAATGAGCTGAAGGAGTTTAACAAATTCTGTATGTAATTCGTATTTCAATTTGGCCATTTGTTCAGCAAAGCCAAATGAGGCACACAGGGAGACCGCCGGTGTCCCTTTCAATTTTTAATTTTTGACATGGTTAGCTCAAAGTTTTTTTTTTTTTAAACTCAGAAATAAAAAAAAAATCCTGCATTAGCAAATTGGGCTTGATCTTTCCTTTACATGGCTTTTAGTTAAGTGGATTTCACAAAGCTAACCTGAGACATTTAAAACTTGATTCTGAGAGAAAGAAACATTGTGTTAAATAATACTCATTCTATCTCCCAGGGCCTATTTAGGTAACAGGGAAGGCAAGTCAGGGAGCATGGGGTGGGGGGTGGGAAGACCCCTGTATTGTGACATGCTTGATATCAACATGGTCAACTTCTTACAAGGAGCAAGCTCCTTGGGAAGAAAACAAAAGGATAATTTCTTTTTGGAAAGTAAGCTATCCGTGCCTACTTAAAAAAGAACTACATTTTCATCGGCAATTAGATAAATGACACAATTAGATTTATTTTGAGTTGGTGACAATTTATTTAATGGAGCTAATTTCAAGGGTTTTATGTGACACTCAAGTCCCACGTGTTTCTTCCGTGTTAAATGCACACATCTTTCTCAACAGGTAGCAGCACTATAGAATCCTGTGACATTTTTGGCGTCTACACACCATCACAATAATGGCAGAAAGGCATCACCTCTCTGCTTTCATTCCAACCCTCTAACATAGCTCTGTGGAAGATTTGAAGCAAGGCATAACTCAAAACACCCCCAGGTGGAGTTGCTACCCCTCCAGTAACTGTTGTTATTTCAACCTGGCTTGTACCCCCAAATCATGCAAGAGTTTAATCCCTAAAGTTTTGTGCTAGTGAAATCAACAGGTAGGGAACTTAATCCAACTACAGTGTTTAGAGATGAACCCTTGGAAAGGGACTTAATTAGATGAAATCATTAGGGTGGAATCCTGTGACTGAGTTCTGTCTTCATAAAGAAAGGAAAAAGACACACATTTTCCTTCTGTTATACCACATAGGGATCCACATTACAGTCTAGGTCATCCTGTTTGGACTTGAATCTCTAGAGTTTTGAGATCAAATGAATCCCTTTTCTTTATAACAAACCCTGCTTCTAGTATTTTGTTATAGTCATCTCATATAACTAGCCTGGGACAGATTTCCAGGACTTGCATATTCAGATCTAAAGAAAGATGAGCCCATTTGTAAAGTTCTCCAAGTTGTTTTCATTTTTTTACTGTTCTTAGGCTAATGTTTCTAAGCGGATCCTATGTTCAATTTACTGTATTTCATTTCAACTTTATAAAGTCCTCTGGAGGTCACAGTGTTATTTTTGTTGAACAGAGGCGGATAGCTTATTGCAGTAATACAACAGTCCTAAGATCTGGTGTTGCTGGGCTTTGACTCTTTAATTTGCTCCATCTGGTTACTCTACTGAGGTCCCTAGTTGAAACTAGATCTCAGAGACAGCTATGTCCTTGTACAGCCTCAGGAGCAGTCACCTCCTCCGCCACCCGCAGAATTCTCTGCTCCTCTAAGCTCTGCTACAGTTCTGTCAGAAACCATTGCCCTAAGTAACTGAAGTCCGCTCTCTCCTCAGAAATATCCATGTTTCTGGGGTTCTGTACCCAGAATGTCATTTGCATTCTGCTCTGGGTCAGAATATATTTCTACCCAGTAGAAATATAATACATATAAAGTTAAATTTTTCTAGCCACTACATTAAATAAGCACAAATAAATTTCATGTTGTAAACCCAGTACAACAAAAATATTATGATTTCAATATGTAATAAACATAAAAATCATGAATGAGACATTTTTCCTTTTTTTTCTTTTGCACAAAGTCTTCAAAATCTGTCTTGTATTTTACACTTACAGCATCTCAGTAGAGATGTTAAATTTTCAACAGTTAAAGTAAAATGTGGATCTGACAAAACAATAAAAGAGTTGGTAAACAAAAGTATTTTACACTTTGGTTTTTAAGCTTGGATGGAATGAAAGAAAATAGAGTTCAGTTTTTCAGCCATGCTGAGCACATGTGAGCTTTTTGGGCCTGAATTCTTTTTCCATGTTCTGAAACATCTCAGATTCCCACTTCTTACCATATGCATGGCTTCGTACACTAGTTACTTATTTACTGATCATCCTGCTAACCCAAATTTTGAGCCATGACTATGTTGAACTGTGAGAGTAATTCTTTCTTTTTGCTTTTCTACCTTAGCTCTATAGCCAGCATACAATTTAGAACACCTTAGCATTCAACAAACACACAGGCATACACATTGGAATTTTGAGACAGGGTCTTGCTACACAGCCCAGGCTGCCCTGGAACTCTCTTTGCAGTTTAGGCTCTGATCTTGAACTCAGTTCTCTCCTCAGTTTTCTTCCTCAACCTTCTGAGTGCTAAGGTTACAGGTATGTGCCACCATGCCTAGCTAAGAAAGATATATTAAAGAATAGTTTTGAAATTTGTGCTTAAGAATAAATTTTATCTTGATCTTATAGTGATATGAACTGAGTAGTAATTGGTATAGTGATAAACAGGATTTACTGTGTTCCTAAATTTGTTCTTGATTTTTATCTGATCTAACACATTTCTTATTTGATTATGAAAATAAAATCACCATTGAGATAGCAATTATTATTCCCATTTTACAGATAAGAAAATGAAGGCTTAGAGTGATAAAGTACCTTCCTATTCTTACATGGCTAAGCATCCCTTTGAGCCCTAATCCTTAGATATGTTTAAGCCCCTCCCTAAGCTCAGTTACCAGTGAAAATGCTTGTGGATTTCATTAAATCTAAGCTATACTTATACTATGTTATCTCTTGACTCTTACAATTAGTCCCCCCAATAAACTTTAATCATTGTAGCCTCATTCCCAAATGATGTTTGTGCAATAAAGTTTGGCATATTAATTAAAAGGTCGTGATCCATTACAAAAAACATCTATCTACTGATACATGTTAGCCAGACAGTCCACAATGTACCCATTTATCATGTTTTCATGATAAATATATTCAAGTTTTAAAATATTTATTTATTACGGGGGGGGGCAGAGAGAACGGGTATGCCAGGGCCTCTAGCCACTGCAAATGAACTCCAGACACATGCACTACCTTGTGCATCCGGCTTATGTGGGTACTGGAGAATCAAACCTGGGTTCTTAGGCTTTGGAGGCAAGCAATTAACCACTAAGCCATCTCTCCAGCCCTACTATTTTTATTGGTCAAAAAATATTTCAATAAAATGTTTAAAAAAGGGCCTGTTACTCCTCTGCCTAGCCATTCTATGCTGCCAGGAATCTGTCACAGCATCAAGGCGAACCTTTCACAGCCATCTTTCGGGTCCAACAGAACCACCATGATTTCTGTGTTTTCTTGCTCCTCTTAGAGCTGCCAAACATAGAGAAATGCCAGCAGTCAAGGAGGTTGGAAGGGAGGACTTGCAGTCCCCTTTCTATTCTCACAGTCCTCTTTGTGAACAAATAAGTCACAAGATCTAGCTCACTCTTTCTGCCTGGAGGATGCTTCCTTACTTCTGTATGGTCAGAGGACCAAGACTACTTTAGTGAGTTGTGTCCATGAGGCCAATTCTCCCTGCTGTGGGGTTTCTTGTCTTAGGCAAAGTGATACCATGAGTCTCAAATTCATTAGAATTCCAGAGCCCCTTTCTCCCCCCCTGCCCCACCCACCTCTCTCCCAGACTTGGAGGGTCTCCTGAGTTCAGACCACCATGAGAATGTTCCTGGGGATCCCAACATCTACTTATTGCATGACTTCACCAGCAATCACAGAGGCACCAGGTGCTGCAAAACCTCAATATTCCTTCTAATAGGAAGAAGAGTTAACAGCAAGTTAGTTTTCTGTTCCAAATACTGTTCTAAGCATTAGATTTTTTTTGACATGAACCATTCATGGTTTTTGTACATCAAATATGGCGGAATATTAGCAATTCCAGTACACACCATAGCTTTAGAGGCATGTGTCTATCTGGTAGAAGCTTTGTATGAACACATTATATGTTGGTACCATTATTTCCCTCCTCCCTGGCCCCATTCCATTGAGGGCCCTCCTCAGTAGGATTGCTGGTGTTCACCATGGGGTTGTGGGTTATGAGTTGTTACAGCAGTAGTCAGTCATTGTGGGGGGTGGGCAATGAGGCAGATATTTTATTAGACCCATTTTATAGTCAAATATAAGAAGGAAGGAAGAGGTTTGCCCAAGCCATTCTGACAGTAGTGCCAGTGATATGGGAATTTGGGGTTGAGGCCAGTTGCCCCTAAAGCACATCACTAGAGCTAGGGTTTGAGCGTGAGATCTCTGGCTCAGAGCAGTCTGTTAGAGTGCTTCTGTCTATTATAGTAGAAATGCCAGGAAGCCTCTGGCTGTAGGCTAACTGCCACAAGTCAGGTGCATGGTGGACAGTCCATGCTTTTGGGAACAAGAAAATATGGTGGTTGAGGTAACTTTGAAATCAGGCAGGCTTGATTTCAGAGTTATGTTCCTGTCCTGGGCCTTAGCATCTATGAGGTTCTGAGACAGAGCCTTTCCTTTCCTCTTCCCCACCCCTTTCTTGTCTTAGCTCCTTAGTTCTCTTATATGTAAAATTTGAATCCTAAAACTCCCTCCTGCCCTGGGGAGTTTCCACATTCAATTAAATAAGGCATTCAAAGCACTTAGCTCAGGTGCTTGACACAGAATTAAGAACCCAACAAACAGTAGCTACTGTGGGGGCAGGACTCTGCCTGAGAATGGAAAAGAATATCTTATTTCAAATAGTCAGGTCACAAGCACACAACTGCAGTGCACAATGGCCTTTGTTTTGCATTTAAAGCTACAGCATCGTACATAGGAAGATACTTGTGAGTCATTTCCTCCAGACTCCCTTACATTACAGAAGACCAGGAAGGGTGAGTGACTCCCTACCTAGTACATGCACCTGTACGGAAAAGCTGGGTGCTCTGCCATCTCTCAGCCCTCAGCCCTGTACTCACTCTTGATGCTGTCCTTCTGGAGTGATGCTTAAAGAGGAACCCCTGACCTGCAGACCCAGCTCCTAGATTTCGTGCACATATGAATTCTGGGGTGACACAGGCATTGGTAGGGAGATGCAGTGGGGAACTAGAAGTACCCTAGATGATTTCCTTAGCCTTCTCTAACGCTGCACAGTCTAAGTGAAAAGTATGTTTCCCATGTACGCTGAATTTCCAAGCAAACTCCCAACCTCCATCTCTCCACTTAGATTTTCACCTTTACTCACTTCCCAGTCATCCTGGGGACGTGGATGTGTAAACATGCCTTTTGGAACAAGATTTTTCCCCTTTATCCTGATGTCTCCCATCACCAACCTTGATACTACGACAGGCAAAGGTGTGGGGCCTGAGCACAGCTCAGACAACCAGTGTGTCCCAGCCTGCTGCTCCATGCCTGACTTCCAGTGACAACTAAGTCCTTTCTCGAAAAGCTTACCATTTAGGTGAGTGGTTTTAGAATCACCATTAGCTGAGAACTTATTATAAAAGGAAATAATTGAGCCCCATTCCAGAGGTACAAATCAGAAACTAAGGGGTGGAGCTGGAGTATTTTGGCATGAATGATGCTTCCAGGAGATTCTGATAACCCCCCAGGTTTAGAAGCATAGGTATTGTAAGAGGCCTTTTTGGCAGCAATTAGTGAAAAAGAACTCCAGGCTAGGAAACAGGTTCCTCTTGTCTATTTCCATGAGAGTGGAAATGGGCCCGAACACCTCCCTTGCACACAGGTAGCAATGTGGAAAAAGAGATAGTCAAGCCAGGGTGGAAGGATGGAAACAAAAGAAGCCAGAAGTAGGTGTTGTACAGCATGTTCCTCCTGATTGAAATATTCCCTCCTGAGGGGAGTGAAGGAGTCTAGAAGTCAACAAGTCTGGGAGAATTGAAACTGAAAAAGTTACACGGCCACTCCCCAAGGTTAAAGGAGCAGTAAACAGCTGTGGAGGGGCAGACTCGGACCAGTTCAGTACAGTAATTTCCTCTCAATTGAAACATTCCCTCAGGAGGGGTGGGAGGAGTCAAGAGGTCACCAAATCTGGACAAAAAGGTTGAAGGACCTTCCCCCTGGAAAGTTATATGAAGGGTAAACAACTGCTTTGGAAGAGACTCAGCCCCTCCCTGTCCAGCCGGCTCGTCCTGCAGTGTGTTGGAGATTCTCTGACCAGCCAAGCTGCCTGCAAGTGCTTCCCTGAGCTCCAGGAATGCAGCTTCCTTGAGTCGTTGCCTAGGCTAGCGTGGGTTTTTCGGTGATGCCTTTGAGTCACCCCAAATAAACTCATTAGTTCACCAAAGCTGGTTTTGGTTCGCTCTGTCATTCTGAGCCTTTTCTGGGGGTGAACAGACATGCATTTGTGTCCCCTCAAGGAACAAGTTTCACATGACACAGGGTTAAGCAAAGCGTAGGAGTGAATCAAGGTTGTTCCTTCTTAGCCTGCCTCCTTGCCTCAGGCATCTGCCTCATGTCCATTCTGCCTGTCTAGATGAACAATGACCAGAAGACCCACTTCCTCCTCCAAATCTAGCAGCACCACTTCTTTGAATACCTTCTCACCCCCTCTCCCTCCCCAGGAACTTTCTGGAACTCTTTCCAACTTGGAATTTTCTTATCCAAATTATCAGCCACTTCAATGAAATAATAATAATAATAAAAAAACTCTGTCGGGAGTTGACATTCATTTACCCACAGGCCTCCCCACAACATCACATTTTCTACCATTAATGGATGTGCAGTTTATAGGGGCAATAAATGATTTAAGCCAAACATAAACTCCAAGGATGGAAATGCTTGGCATTGTGCCAGTTAGAGAGAGAGAGGTATTTTTAGATAGAAGATATTTCTGACAGTGGCTTTGAAGTGGCAGGAGAGGAAGGTGTCCCTTCTCCACATTTTCGCTAGCCCTGATGGGAGGTGACTGAGGCAGGCTGCCCAAAGCCAGATGATCTCCTGAGGTTCCACCAATGATATATTCCCAAGGCCTCTAAGTATAAGCATCTGTCTGCAAGCATACCAAAAGCAGAGTCTTCCCCCGACTTTTTTTTTAAAATTAATTTATTTATTTGAAAGAGAGAATGGGCACACCAGGGCCTCCAGCCACTGCAAACGAACTCCAGATGCATGCACCACCTTGTGTATCTGACTTACATGGGTCCTAGGGCATCAAACCAAGGTCTTTTGGCTGTGCAGGCAAATGCCTTAGCCACTAAGCCATCTCTCCAGCCCCTCTCCCCTTTTGTCTATAGCCCATATGGCATACTTTGAACAGAACATCTACGTATTTATTAGCTTAGTACTCTCAGGGCTCACTTTGACCTAGCTTAATCTTTTTTTGAAGGCCATTAAGGTAGCTCATGGAAGTGAAGGAGTAGCTGGCTAGTCCAGTACTATTTTTACATTACTATAATTTTAACTTTCATTTATGTATTTATTTGAGAAAGGTGGGGGGGGGGAGACAGAGAGGGAGAGAATGGGCATGCCAGGGCTTCTTGCTACTGTAAACAAACTCCAGATGCTTGCACCACCTTGTGCATCTGGCTTATGTGGATACTGGGGAAATCGAACTTGGGTCTTTAGGCTTGGCGGGCAAACGCCTTAACGTCTAAGCCATCTCTGCAGTCCCCAGCCCTGTATTTATTTTCTGTCAATGGTTTTTGTGGTGGGTTGTTTGTTCCCCTTAAATTCACATGTTGACATCTTGTCCCCCAGCTAAAGAGGTGGCGGGGCCTTTGGGAGGCATTGAAATCAGGAAGGCTCATGAATGGAATTAGTACCCTTTAGAATACAAAAACACCCAAAGAACTAGCCACCATCCTTTACCATTGAAGCAACCCTAGAAGGCACTGTCTATGAGCAGATCTTGAAAGCAGTGGTAATTTGTTCTTGGACTTTTCGACCCCCTGGACTAGGGAAATAATTTGTTATTTATAAGCTACCAGACACTATTTTTATTGTAGCCACTAAAGAGCCCGAAGAGGCTTTATCCACAGAAAAGTACCAGGCACACAGAGCTGTCATTCCCCTCTACCCAGTCCCTTGGGGTGTCAGAAGAACGGAGTGCTTCATTTTTCCAGTTTTCCTTTTAAATAACCTAGATAAGGATTCTCAGTGGCTCAGGGAAGGGGGTCACATGGCCATTCTTTGGGTCAATAGTTATGACCAGGAAGATAATACTACTGATCCTGTTTGGTTCAACATCTTACCGTTAGAGGGTTTTGAGTAGAGACATGGTCACCATGTCTTTGCTAGACTTAGCAAGTAAAAATAGGGTGCAAGGTAAAATTGAGTATACATTAAAGCATTTTTATTGTCCTTCTGAAAGGCAATCTGCTCACCCTGTCATCAAGGGACTTGGGATGTGAAGTCAGCCTTTCTAGTCTGTCTCTCACAGTTCCCTTAGAGGCTTGAAGGGGGACAGAGTCTTCGGTGAAGGAAAGCCCTGTCCATGCTCAGCATCCTCCCCCAAGTCCCTTCTCCATGTTGCACGGAGATGGCTCTCTGCCCAGGAGAGATTCCAGATCAAGTATCTACACTTTCCCAAAAGTGTCAAAACTGCCTGGCTGTCTGGTGTGTAGAGCATATGGACTACTCTTTTTGTCAACCACATTGATTCCTGGGTGGGACCTGAGGATTCATCCGAAAATTCAGCTAGGACCAAATTGTGATTCCATTCTTGCCAAAGCTCCTTAGAGACATCTGATATCCGAGAGAGTTGGCATGTGGCATGAAGCTGACAAGCTGGACCAGCCCTGTCTCTGAGGCTGGGTGCTAGTGCTGTCTCCCTAGAAGGCACATGATAACCCTTTCTGAGCTCAGTTCCTCTCCACTATGAGCAGAAAACCTGGAATCTCTGTGAGCTCCATTTGTGCCAAGTCTGTTGATTCCTGTAGATATTTACTAAATTCGCTCTGCAGTGAAGCCATTTATTTCTCTTCCTTCTGGAAGGAAGTTTATTACAGAAAGTAATAGGTGGATGTCTTCTTACTACCACATAAATCTGCTATAGTACCTGTGTGCTGAACTTCTTAGACAGCAAGAACAAACAGTTGTTACTGGAACATTCCACACAGAGGAAAACAATAAAACCAGAAACAAAAGCAAAACAGCAAACAAAACTTACATAGAGATTTATTCACTGCTAGAATATTTAACACAAGACGGAGCTGTGCAAAGCTGAAGTTCTGTTGTGTTTCCTAAAGCATGGAAACCAAATGGACTCTCCTTTATTTTTCTTTACATAACATCCGTTCATTTTTGTCACAAGGAGTAACTGTTTTAGCACCAAGTGCCCCAAAAGAACTGAGTATATGGCAGTCTAGAACTCACCATCAGAAGGCTACTGAACTTGAATTTAGGATTTCCAAAGCCAGTCCAAGGACAGCAGCAATTAAAGGCACAAATTTGAGCCAGGGAACCTGTCCTTTGTGCTCTCTAAGAACCTATGGTATCTGAAAACCTGAGGGGAATTATCTGATATTTTAAAGCCACTGTAAGTTTTAAGGGGAACACTGCATTTCTTGTTCTGGGGGAGTTCCATACTGTCAGTATAGATTCTGGAATGAAGTGTCAGTGGTCTGTGTTCCCCTTCAGTGTCCTCTCCCTATAATCAACTGTCACCAGGTAAGGATAGCTCTTCTTTCTGTAACCTTCCTGGGAATTTGCATCCAGGTCAGTATGTGTGGAAACAGTCACGCAGGTAAGGAAGGGGTGTGTGTGTGTGTGTGTGTGTGTGTGTGTGTGGTGTCTTCAATATCCTGGCAGATCCACATGCTTCCTCCTTGTCCATGTGGAAGGATTATCATTTTAATAAGTGCTTTGAGCTAATTAGTTTATTCTTGCCGAGATGGTCCCATTCCTACTACTTTGATATCCTTATTTCACATAGAGAATGGAAGTGTGATGAGCTTTTGGTTGTGGAGTGAGTGAGTGGTTTTCCCGGGTTCTGTCTGTATATGCTGCTATGTGTTCTAGAAGGGCAGTAACTGTGTCTGGTGGGTTTATTCTTATACTTACATTATTAATCACAGAGAAAATATTCTCATTGACATGTGGTTTTATCAAACACTGTATTAAGGGATATTCAAGAACTATCACTTTTGATCTTTATAAAGTCCATATGAGATAGTTACTATCATTGGATTAATTTCTCAGGAAGCAAACTGAGTTCAGTAACTCACTTATGCTCATGTAGCTTATAAGAAGAAATGCTGGGATGTGATCCTGGTCTGCCAGTACTCTAGGGCCTGTTATCTTTTATTTGAAAACATTTATTTGATAAATAAGTGGATGACTTACTAAGCATGATTAAAATATTTCTGATAATAAGCCCATGCCTTCTACCCATAGTTACCAGATTCAGAATTTTCAAAACAATGTATAAAATTCCTTTTTCATTGGTTCTGTATCCCTTTACTCTCTCTATAGTTTGTTCTTACTTCAGCTTCCAGAGTGTGTGCTGTTTCCATAGCCCTAGCAGATGAATCCCTCGTTAGGAGATTGCTAATTACTAATCCCTAAGTTGATGGTTAAATGTTTATGTGCATGTTGCTTCTGCCTGTCAGCCAAAGTCCTCAGGTGAGGATAGGCTTCTCATGATTGAAACTGCTTCCTGGGAGACCAAGAAGACATGACTCACCTGAGGTCATATCTTGAGAGAAGCAAAGAAATATAAGAGCTCCAAACTATGGTCATGCCTAGAGAACTGCCCAGGGAACTAAATGAGAAGTCGTCCTTTTCTCAGTCTATACACCTACACCCAGTGCAGGTGAGCTCCCGGGAGGGATGCGAAACCCCGATGAGCATTCTCATTCTCCCAAGCAGAGAAATCATATTACAATTGCAAGACTCACAATTAAACTTTTCTTGTTGGCCTCTGGTCTCCATTGTGGCATTTAGTTTAATCTGAGTCATTGATGAGTGGTTTCTTCATGTTCAAAATTTGCTTCTATTAACATATTGCTCATTAAAAAAAAAAAAAAAGAAGTCTTCAATGGCATCATTTCTGCCATCCCTAGAGTACACCTGCTTGATCTCATACAGAAAAGGCTGCCTCTCTGATCCACAAAGTGCTACTTGCTCTTCAGAATGTGAGCCTAGAAAGTGGACAACAGAACGTGGAAGAAAACCCTCCCCACCTATATCTCCCCATGCTGCTCAATCAAGCCACCTGAACCTAATACTTGAGGCCCCTTCACATGCCCTGGATTCCAATTTTCAATTCCTATTGGAAATATCTCATGTCCTTGCTATCCCATCATCTGTTAACGTTTATTGTCAACAGAGAGCAATTTCCCAACACGAAGGAAAAAAAAATAGATTCTACCCTCTGAACCAATTTCTAAGAATTGCTACGAAAGGGAAGTGTCAAACACTTTTCCACTTTAATCATTTTCAAAACTTTTAATGAATCTTTTCTTTTAAACAAATAATGCCATTAGCATGGATGCTATGCAAATGAAATGCAGGGCCTGTATTTGTTTGGCTTCCTCAAAATTGTTTCCGAAACCTGATCACATCAAATATTTTTCAGTTTATGCAAAACAGAACCTCTCAATACACTTTTTTTTGAAGACTGTGTAGTTTTCCATTTGCATGTTAGTCCCAAGTGGTAAATTTACACTTTGAATGTAGGATTAACAAATTTACATATCTCTATTGCATTTTGAAACTTAAATCATAAAGAAGTTACTTTTGCATGCCAAGACCTTAAGAATATGAAATCCAACGACCTTATAGGTACCTGGATGCTGTGGTATTGCGTGGAGATGGTACCCAGGAAACCTGTGTTCCCATAGTAACGCCACCTTAGCAGTTATCTGTTTTATACAGTGTTCTTTCAAAACCAGGACTCAGGTCATCTTGGAGAATTCAGGGACAAGAGCACACTGCAGCTAAGAAATCATTCAGGACCCAAGGCTCACCAATCTGCATGTATAACCCTTTTCTGAACTGCTCTTTCTCAGTCTGGCGAGCGGGCCTTGGCACTACCACCTTCTTCCTGTCACTGAACAATGTTCCGGCTGGAGAGAGCTATGCCTGATCACACTTACTGTAGCATCAACTATTTTTTTCTTAATTGTCCTGAGATCCTAGAAAGGAAACAAACGTCTGTGCTGACAGAGGAGCCCAGCGTGAGCTCTCATTTTTCACATGGAGCTAATTAAAAACTGAAATTAGTTAAATATGGAAATGACACTTGCAAGCACTTTAGTAGAATTCTGGCAAAATCCCTCTGGAGTGCTGTGACATTACCTGCTGCTTCGAAACTCCCCAACTGAATTTCACAGTTAAAAGGCTGAGCAAAGGGAAAGTTATTATTGAGATTTCGGAATCAGAATGTGTCTGTAAGACTCCAAATTAAATTTCATGGCTGGCCCTTGAGTGGCTGGTGATATAGAAACGCAGACCAATGGAGTGGTTTGCTCATAATGTCGCTACATGTGGGAGCTCCAATTACCCCACTTTAAGTACGGTACAATGGGTGGCATAGGTTCGACGATCAGAAGAAGGTTAACAGATGTATTTCTCCTGGAATATGACCTGAAGCAGTTTGCATTGGGACAGATTCCAATAACAGGCCTAGACTCATGCATGGGCTGTGATGAGTATGATGGAGAAAGGAACTGAGCAGGTTGCTTAGGGGTAATATAACACATTTTTTTCCCCTGTGGAATCTACCCCTGTGGTCTATGACTGACTATCTGTCTATCTATCTATCTATCTATCTATCCATCCATCCATCAATCATCTATCTCTATCAGTGATCTATTTATCTGTATGCATGTACACATAGATATATGTATATTTGTACATATAGACACATAAGCATATCTCTTTCCATGTATAAATGTATGTTATAGGCATTTCAGGCTTTTTGTATGTGTGTAGTATGTGTGGTGTGGTGCATGCACGTGTATGTGCTGTGAGTGTCCCACGCGCTCACCTGCAGTGGCCAAAGGAGAATGTGGGTACTCCCCCTCCATCACTCATTCCTTGTTTTTGCCTGCAGTGGAGTCTCTTCTAGATTCTGGAGTTTGTGAGTCCCAGTGATTCTACAGTCTCCGCTTCCCTACAAGACTGCTGTTAGCAGCTGTTTTACACGGGGTCTGGAGATTTGAACTCAGGAGGTCTCAGGCTCCCTCAGGCCCTCATGCTTGCGCAGGGAGCACATTGAACTGCAGAGCCATCTCTCCACCCTCACATGTTTTAGTTTTTGTGTACAATCATAACACCTCCTGTGGAAGCGGGGATACCAAGAGCTTGAGTCTTACCAGAGGGTGACAATGGTCTCTTTTAAAATCCCTGGGAGAGCAGCCTTCCAAATGATCTACAGTGAAGGGAGGCTCTCCTGGGCAGGTGGCGAGAAGGCACCCTGAGGATGCTATGTCCCTTGTTACAGGCGAAAGCTGCAACCTTTATCCAAGGGCAAATGACAATGCTTCTTTGCATCTGCATACAATTTGATTAAAACTGCCTTACGCGTCTGATGGCACTAGATTTGTGGCAGAGCATTGGGGAAGTCCAGCTTTTCTCCCAACCACTGGAGGGCTATCAACACCCCATCCATTTGTCCTTGAGGCATTCCCTCCCCTTGGACCCAGTCCACAATGGAGACAAGGCACCCCATCTCTGCCTGGGCAGGCCAGCGGGAGGAGTCATAGAGTGCCAAAACAGCCCTGCTCCGTGAGTCGGCTGGCTGGCAGGGAGCCGTCAGCAGGATGGGTTTGCCAGAAAGAGTTTTCTGGCAGCTCCTGCACTCATCTTCCCATCACACTGGGGCTTTCTAGTCCTGGGCCTGGAAACAGTGCTGGCTTACCCAGCTGGATGCATGGAATGCTGCGGCTGGACCGTCAGGCTGGCTTATTTTTATTGAATTTTGAATATCCAATTTCAAAGCAATTCAAATGAATGTGCCCAAGGCCTCGGATCAGTGTGGTTGCCGACACTCTGCAGTAGGGTTTCAAAGTTCATATTTCTAAACAAAGGCAAGATTATAGAAGCTTTCCTTGTCAGAACCATCACCTCCAAGGAACCTTCTCTATCCACTCTATTAGGCCACATGTGGACAGCACCAAATGCTGTCCTGCTGATCCAGGCTCCCTCACCAGCAGCTGGAGCAAACTTCTTCCACATGGGTGGAAGAAAGACAGGGGTGGGGGGCGTGGGAGCACTTAATAGCCTGGCACATGCTGCATTGATAATCAAGGGCAGGTTGCATGGACCAGATGTGCCCATGTGTGGCTTTAAGAGGAGGGAGCAGGCAAGGGTGAAGGGCATTGCTGTCCTCCACATAGCCAATCTGAGAGGGTGAAAAAAAACAAAAAAATGCCATCCAGGAAACCGGCAACAATTCTGAGCTTGTCTAACCCTCCCCGCAAGACTGAAAATGAAGATAAAGAAACCTTACACAGGTTTTGGTATAATCAGATGGATGACATGGTCATTTCATCTCATGGAAAACTTCTACAGGTCTCCCAAATCAATAAATAAAAAATATGTCTTCCCTCACCACTATTATGTTATTCTAATCATGCCATGCCCAGCAGGCATTTGTTTGAAATGCATAAAGTCAAGCTTAACCCAAGTGGTCCAAGGCTGGAGTTGTGCAGAACAATGGACCTCTCGAGGAAGGGCCTGACGGGGTGTCTCATGGCTAAGGGTGGTTGGATGATGAAAATATAACCTGCTCTGCTTTCTTTCAGTGGGACTTGGGAGACATTCAGGGCTTGGCACTCACTGAAAACTGTTTTTAAGAAGCCTCGGGACAAAACCAATTCAATAACTATTGATGTTCACAATCTGTAGACTGACTTCTCCCTCCAGGGGTACACACACACACACACACACAAAGACAAAGTAAAAAGAGCCAGAGACTAGAGCAGAGTGAGCTCCATCAGAGCAGGATTTCTGTCTGTCCACCTCAGCCCATACCCCAGCTCTAGCACAGTGCAGCCCATTCACAGGTGTTGGTGGGATGAATGAGTGAATGAATGAAAGGAAGCAACAAAGGCTTCTTAAGGTATATAAACAGATTGGAGAGTCAGACAGATTTCTGAAACAACCACTTAAAACTACCTGGCCCTGGACAAACAATCATTAGGTCTCAGTATTCCCATCTGCAAAATGTGTTTGACAGAGAATTGTTTTGAAGGTCAGATGAGAAAATGATGAGAAATTTCTCGTACACTTAGTGGAGCACAGATCTCCTGTCTCCTTCTTTTATTTAACTAGACAGGTCACAACTCATTCTTTCCTTTGCCTCATTCTGTGTTGTCTCACAGATGTCAAGCATGCAGGAGAGTCATGACTTTTTGGGAAAAGACGACATAGCCCTTCAAGAATGATTGTTTTTACCTGATAAACGCAGTAAGTGCTGAGGCTCTCTTGTGACCATCACACGTTCACCCTAAATGCAGGGAACTGTGATTTTCCTTTAAGAACAAGTTCTCTAGACCCAGACACAGAGACAAGACGTAAGAATCAAAATATAAGAGATGATGTCAAGATGAAGCCAAAAATCTCTTGAGACAGAAGCGAAGGAACATCGTGAGTATCAGAACCCAATGGTGGAGGAGCCTGGGGGAGCTAGATAGATGCTTCCAGAAACCAGAGGTAAGAACAGTTTCCCATGGGTCACTCCACTTTCGTGTGAAACCCAGTTGGTTTTAAATCATTTGCTCCTATAAGCAAACGGCGCTGCTGGTTACTTATCCAGTAGATGTTTTTAATTACGAGCTGAAAAAGCAGTCTGCAGCCCCGGAAGCAGTGCCCTCGTGCCGAAGGAGCGCTTTTTAATATTTATACATCTAAAGAGGGTTTGCCCTTCCAGACAGAGAAAATCATTAGGAAGCCTTCTCAGGAGGATATAACTTTGGTCAAGGTCACGCACAAATCTAAACTTCAAGTTTAAGCCGAGGCTTACCACCAGTAGGTGCCACTTTTGCTCCACGAACCATCCCTCGCCTGCTCCTGACTTTGCTTTCTAGGTTATCAATTTTTAAATAGAGGAAAGGAACAAAAATATGCTTGTGAGACAATTCTGAGCATATAAAAGTTGAGGGAACTTTTTTTTCCTCTTCGTTACTTGGCACATCTATTTAATCGAGCTTTTGATTATCCCTTATCCCTTCCAGCACAGCAGATGAATGGACGAACCAGGGAAACTGCACTCTGAGAAATGTCTTGTAACT
Organism: Orientallactaga sibirica; assembly: GCA_036365145.1. NCBI lineage: Eukaryota > Metazoa > Chordata > Mammalia > Rodentia > Dipodidae > Orientallactaga > Orientallactaga sibirica. The sequence goes on from JAEOAD010000194.1 coordinate 3,913,314, forward strand.
GTTCTAACTTTGCTTTGGCATGTCACCTATCCAGCGATATCAGGGAAAGGAAATATTCCGTCAAAGCTGTGAGCATAGAAGGAAACAGCCTGGACAGGGTCCAAAGGCATCCAGTATCTTAGCAACTTTTGAGGTTCAGCAAAGGCAACATTTCATTTTGGGAAGCAGGCGGCTGGAGGTTCCATCCCACCCAATCACAGATCACTGAGAGACAGGCCCTAAGGAGAAGCGGCAACCGTGTTGTTTTCAGGATTTGCTCCCTCATCTGCTGAAAACTGAGGGGCTGTGGGTGGCAGGCGGTGATTTTTCTCAAGACGATAAAACCAAACAACGATGCATCAGAGGACCCAAACCACAGAAAACAGTGATAACTAGGTATGGGCTATCAGATTATAAGCTCAAGCATATCTTTAAGAACATGTTGGGATATTTTCAAAAAAAGCACAATATACTGACATCAATAGGAAGAGAAGGAGAGCAGGCATCAGGTGCTCTGCATTCTAAGACCTTCCTTTGGGGTCTGAGAAGTGGGGCCTGTTCCTTTCCTAAGTGACAAGACAGAAAGGCTTTTTTAAAAAAAAATATGTTTATTTATTGGTTTATTTGCACGGAGAGAAAGAGAGAGTGAGAGAGAGCAAGCGAGAATGGGTGCTTAGTGCCTTTGCTAGTGATGCATGAACTCCAGATGCATTCTTTACTTAGTGTATCTAGCTTTACATGGGTACTGGGAATCAAACCCAGGTTGTTAGGCTTTGCAGACAAATGCCTTAACAGCTGAGCTATCACCCCAGCCCAGAAAGGCTTACTCTCTCTTTCTCTCTCTCTCTTTCTTTTTGTTTTTTCGAAGGGTCTCACTCTAGCCCAGGCTGACCTGGAATTCACTCTGTAGTTCTTGAACTCATGGCGATCCTCCTACCTCTGCCTCCCCAGTGCTGGGATTAAAGGCGTGTGCCACCACACCGGACAAGAAAGGCTCTTTTGAATCCTTTACTACTCATATCTTGTTAAAGAAGTCTTAGGCAGTCTCCTTGCAGCCCGAGGCTCTGTCTTTTGTCACTAAATGGTGTGTCTTTAGGTGGAGAGGCACCTACATCAACGTGACATGTCAGCCCACCTACACCTCAACTTGACCTCCCAAACCTCATGCTGATGGTTCAGCTAACAATGTAACTCCTGGCCACACTCAACCCAGTCCCGAAGTCCAACATGGGTTCTGCTCCCCAGAGACCCCAGGATGCAACTGCTGCATGACTAGAACCCTGAATCCTTGCCTGACCTCACGTTTTCACAGGGTACTTGTTCTTCTCACTGTTCCTAACTCTCAGGCATTTAAGTCACCTGGGGGCTAAAATACATATCTCAAGCAATGAGAAGTCTATTTGATCTCCTAACACCTTCTGTCCTTGTAACATCATTTGATGACAATTTAGGAAAGTTTACTGAGCATGTTCTGCTGTTAGTAACTTTTAATTACACGTGTGGAAATAACTTAGGCACTACATCCTTGTCCCAGAACTTTAGGCACCATCTTGCCTAGCTGACATGCCATGACAAGAGCAGCCTTTGGCCACTTTGTCCAGGACATAGCAATAGTTTGGTCAATTTGGCTGGATTATCTCCCTTTCCTTTCCATCAGATCCAGTCAGTAACTAAACTTGGGCATTCAACCTCTGAGATGTCTCTCTCTCCCTCTTATCTATTTTCTTTTCTGCCTACTCTTGTTCTGGGTGTATTCAAATTCCCTTCCTTCCCTTCTTGATCTTGACCCATTTATTTCCTTCTGCACAGGGCTTCCAGACTGCTCCATGCCTGCTTCGACTTGGAATTCTCAGCAGGGTTCACGTCACTTAGGAATCAAATCTAAACACACTGGCACAGAAGGAAACCTCTCTGTCATCAAGTCTGTCACTTCCCTGTACCCTTTTTGCTCCAGTGTTAAGAGTCAGTGGTAAGATTCCGTTTGTCATTGTGCCTGTCCAGCCACGTGTCCCCAGGCTTTGTGCATGGTGCTCGGGGTTCCTTAGTCCTGACTGTGCTTTCTGTCACCTTGTCCTTCTGCCAACCTCTTACATACTCTTCTTCTCATAGGTCAGATGTTACTTCTACTCTGAGGTACTCCCCGGTGGCTTCAAACTGTCCCTTTGCCTTTCTGTACATACTTCCCATCATGGTGGTCTTGTGTTGTGTTGGATGCGATTATTTGCACATCTCTTCCGTGTGTGTGTGTGTGTGTGTGTGTGTGTGTGTGATGGTGACCTTCTTGAGGGGAGTAGGAGGAGCTTGATCACTCATCATTATCCAGGATCTTAACACTTTAAGAGAAGGAAGGACACAGCAAGTGATTGCTGAATGGATGGCCAACGCATAAGGCCATTGACAGGAGGAATCTGAGCATCACCCCAGACATGTGCATGAGCCTTTAAAATACTATGCATGGAATACTATACAGGACTCATTTTGACCCTCCCTCTCTTCCATCCCATGTGACTCCTTCCTGGGACTTCTGGGTCCAAGGTCTGAATAAAATACCCTTCAGCCTCCCCTAACCTGGGGAGTCAATAGATCCTATCTACTGATTGGAGACCCAAAGCAGTCATCAGTAAAAGGATCCAAGAAAAGCAGGTCACCCAACTCTCTACCCCCTTCCCAGGCTTGATTTCTGTAGAAACACTTATTTCCTTATGAAAAAAAAAAAAAAAAAAAGGAAAGAAAAAGCTTCTAAGACCGTGTTAAAGGAAATGCTTAGAAAATATTTTTGAAACATTTGGAAGTAATTTCTATTCACAAATTATCTCCATTCACAAAATGAAAAGGCAAATTATGTGAGCTGGATAAATTCCGAGGGAGAAGAAATCAGACTTAATGCTGGGAGGAGGAGGACAGGAATAGAGAGAAAGGAAAAGAGAGAGAGACTAGTAATTCATGTATTTGTACAGTAAGTGGAATTTTACAGACATTTACCATGCATTACTTCCTATGAATCCCACAGCCGACTCTAAGGTGCTCATGACAGTTAATGTCTCCACATGGCAGAAGGGAAAACTCAGGTTCAAACCAAGGCCAAGTGTTCTAATGGCAGAACTGGCACTACAGAGCAAGGGATCTAGAAGTGGGGTTTGGGACAAGGTGGTAAGATTGAGAAATAATAGACAAAAGCTAACATGTCAAGAACTAAGTGGATAGGACAGACAGGCTCGGAGAGTCACCCAGCATCAGCAAGTGGCAGAAATAGCCTGAAGAATTTAGAGGCTAAGATCATTGTGATCCCAATGTTTGGGCCCCTGACTCACCCAAGCAGAGCAACCACAACAGAACAGAAGGATGACTGATCTACAAGGGTCCCATTCTTTTCAGGAAGAGAAATCCACCATGCCTCAGAACCTAAGTGCAAAGAACTGGGCTTCTGAGCCTCCTGAGGAGGGGCACCACTTTCCCTGTAATGTCCTGGATGTTATTCAAAAGCAGTTTGCTAGCCACTTGCTATAAGAGATTTACCAGCCCTGGCTAGAAAGGACAAAAAGCTCAGAATACAAACAATGCCACATCAAACCAGCAAAGGACAGTGGTCAAATTCAGATAGCTTCTTCCCAGTGGTCCTTGCAAACGAGGTGCCAATCTCAAAATAACAGTCACTGTTTCACTACCTCCCAACACCCTTCATAATTATCCTTCGTTCACACTTAATGATAACCCCAGGAGGAAGGGTATTGGTATCTTGATGGCTAGAATTTCAGTCTGGAGCTCAGAGAGATTTAAATGAGAACTAAATCCACATTCAGGTCTGATGGTCTGGGGACTCAAAGCCCACAGTCCTGCCATCAGGCCCCACTTTCTCCAACTGAGCAGTCTCTGCTTCCTTTTCCTCTAGTGAGATCATGAGAGGTCCCCTCAAGATTGCTCAGGACAAAGAAAGTGAAGACATTTTGTCAGAAGTGGATGCTAAGTGATCAAAGCAGACAGTGAGGATCAGAGCGGGGTGCCCGTGAGAGAAGAAACCCACTGCAACCCTTAACACCAGGATGCTTGACTCTGGTGATCCTGTGAAGTCCACCATGGTCCTTCCTAACAGTTTTTATTGAACCCTGTGCAAAAAGCTGTGCATGCAACACCTGCTTTAACGTACGCAGAAGCTCTTAGAGGTCCATGCATTGGCTATTACTGTTTCAGTGGTGACAAAACCATCTCAAAGTGGTGATGGAACTTTCTCATAGCCATATGGCTAGTAAGAGAACAGTGTGGATGATAGCTCTGTCTTGTCTGGTTACAGAGGTTCTGCTGTTAGCTACCACACAGTGAGAAGAAGATGCTTGGAGGTCCTGAACTCATAATGAGGCAGTGAACGTGGCTTCTAAGTGCTGTGTTCACAGAACTTATGTTCATGTGGGTGCTAGAACTCAGCAGGCCTGACTTTGAAGCTACTTCTGCAAGTCACTAACTGTTGTACTATTTTGCATAAGTTATTTGATTTGTACCTTTGTTTTCACATCTGTAAAGTGGGAATAAAATGGAGATACAAGCATACTCCTTGAAATGTTGCAGAAGCTCACTACAGACCTGCTACATTTGGAAAGAAAACTGGCTATTAAGCTTGATCATCTAGGAAAACTGAGGGAATGGCCAGAATCAGAGTTAAAGGGCCTTGAGAACAACTCACAGGAGGCCATAGGGTGTTATAACTAAGTACATGAGTATTCTTTTGTGGGTCTGGAGGAGGTTTAAGGTAGGGTCTCTCTCTAACCCAGGGTGACCTGGGACTCACTCTGTGATCATAGTGATCCTCCTACCTCTGCCTCCCAAGTGTTGGTGTTCTACTCAGTCAGAACCTTGCTGTACAACCCTGGACAAATTTCTTAATGCCTCTAAGCCTCAGTTTCCTTAACTATGAAATGGACATGAAAGTGGTAGAACCCCACAGAGTGGATTAAAGTTATGAAGCAGACAAAACCTGGGGACCTGCACATAGTGAATGTTCCTCGGATGCTAGGGTTGTCATTTTGAGGCCTGAGGGGGTAGGTACTTGTCTGTGGTGACCCCTTGAGTTAACAGAAGGGGAAGGAGCAGAATGCAAGCCTCTTGGACTCTGGTCATGGCACTTTTCCTCAGCAGTGCTGTCTTCATGAAGTTACGGAACCTTTGAAGACTTAGTTTTCCCATCTGTCAAGTGGGGAGCAATGTTCCTTCTCACCTCTTCCAATCAGATGTGGGAGAAGTAAATGAGTGATTCAAACAAAGCCATCAGTCAGCCTGACTTACCACTAGCGCTCATCACTCGTGAGGTCCGTGACTACTCCTTCCCCTCTGACCCAAGAGTAAATTTTTATCTTCAGGAATATGAGAATGAGGAAAATGGGAGGCCCTTTTCCCGGGGCTGTTTGTCATTTCAGAGAACCGGTGGGAAATGCTCCTCACAGAGGAGCAGCAATCGAGAACTGGACAACCCTCAAGTGAAGACAGCAACCAAGAAGTCACCTGAAGCACTCTGGCTTCTCAAACTAAGCAGTTTCCCCTTGAGGTACAGAGATAAGAGGTGCCTTGATGTTCTACATGGAATGCTTTCTCTTTTGGATTCTAGAAGCTTCTATCAGCTTAAATAAGAAGGAGGTTGTACACTGCTCTATCTGCTTCAGTGTTGGCTGTTATTAGGGAAAGACACAAGATTTGGAGTCTGCCAGTGTCCCACTCCCTGAGCCATTATGTCCTGGCTTTCAGTCACACACAAGTCCTTTTCCCTGCCTTAGCCTGTTTCTGCAGTTGTAAAATACATATAGTTGTGCTGCTGCCGACCCCTCAGAATTATGAGGTACCACATAAACACAAATCATATTACTCGCTTTTCACTTTCATTTCTTATATGATCAGGAGGAAATGAGAGACCCGGGCTATTACCTACAAAAGCCAGTTGTCCCTCTAAATCTTCAGTCTAGTCGTTTAGAGGAAGCAGCTTTCTTGGGCCTTTGTGGTCCAGCTACAGAGGGCCTTGGATGCTCATGAGGCGACCATGGCCATCTTACAGTGAGAGCTCATTTACAGAGCTGTTCAGCCCTAGCATGCCTGGACAGCAGGGAGAGCATCGCTTCCCATTCAGATCAGTACCAGAAGCCCATGACTGCTCAGGGTTGGAGGATAGTCCCCAAGAGCTGCCTTCCTCCCTGGAGTGACCACAGCAAAACCACCTGGACCAAGAAGACAGCAAGCAGAGGCCTCATCTTTAAGTCACTTGCCGTCAGATTGGGAATCCGTCTACTTCACTGCTCCATTAAGGGTGATTTTATCTTTTAAGTGAACTTCAATGAATGATGAAATAAACTCCCTTGCACAGATGGCCCTGCATTTGAATAAGAGGAAACCATTATGCCTACTGCAGAATGAAGTGTTTTATTTGTGTTTCAAAGGAAGCAAAGAAAGGCTTTGTGGAAAAGGATTATTTTTAAGCTTGAAGGACGGACATCAACTTGCCTACCGTTGTTTGGTACTTATGACTGGCACACTTGTTATAGCAGAGGCAAAGATGGCTGTGGGTAAGAGTGCCTGCATGACAGTCACACGCAAGGCACCAGTGAACATGCAGCTGAGCTCTACTGTTTACTGCTTATGTAATTTTGGGTAGGCTATCTGATATTTTTGGGCCTGCTTCCTCTTTTCTAAACTAGAAATAATAATTGCTTCCAATTTATGTGGTGGTTGTAAAAATATTAAGTGAGAAACTGTATAAATTTCTTAGAATATAAGTGGTCAAAAATAGTAGCAAAATCGTGTTGGAGAGATGACTCGGTGGATGAAACACTTGTCACTCAAGCTGGAGTGCCTGAGTTTGGTCCTCCGGCCTCCTTTAAAAAGCTGGAAGATGAGCTGGGCGTGGTGGCTCCCAGCACTTAGGAGGCAGAGGTAGGAGGATCACCATGAGTTCAAGGCCACCCTGAGACTACATAGTGAATTCCAGGTCAGCCTGGGCCAGAGCGAGACCCTACCTCGAAAAACAAAAACAAAACAAAACAAAACAAAAAGCTGGAAGCTGGGCTGGAGAGATGGCTTAGCAGTTAAAAGGCGCTTTCCTGCAAAGCCAAAGGATCCAGGTTTGATTCCCCAGGACCCACATAAACCAGATGCACAAGGGTGCTCATGTGTTGTGTCTGGAGTTCATTTGCAGTGGCTAGAGACCCTGGTGTGCCCATTCTCTCTCTGTCTCTCTTCTCTCTCTGCTTGAAAATAAATAAAAAGATAAAATAAAAAATTAAAAAAAGCTAGAAGCTGTGCCTGGCTTGTATAATCCCAGCCCACTGAAGTTTACACTGAGGGAAAGATGTGAGGTAGAGGCAAGAGAATTTCTCAGGAGCTTGTGCCATGACAAGCCCAGCAAAGAATAGCAGAGGGAGAATCCAGAGCAAGAAACCTTGCCTCCAATGAGGTGCACAGAGGAAGACTGACCCGGATGTTGTCCTCTGACCTCCACACACATGCCATGGTCACACAAGACCGCCCCCCACAATAATAATTACTGTTGAGATACTATGAAAGATTCAGAAAAACCCTGTGTTACAGGTTGAATTGTGTCCCCGCCCAAATGATACTGAAGACCATATGATTGTGACGTATTTGGAAATAAAATCTTGACATATTAGGATCGGCCCTAATTCAGTATGATTGGCCTAACAGAAATGGAAAATTGGACACAGAAATAGCGAGGGTACTATGTGAAGAGGGAGTTACTGTTACCCGAAGCCAAGGACATACCAGAGCCAGCAGAGAGGCCTGGATGGATCCTTCCCTAGTGCCTTTAGAGGGAGCTTGCCTGCCCCACACCTTATCTTGGCTTTTTTTTTTTTTTTTTTTTTAATCTTGGCTTTTTGACCTCCTGAACTCGGAGATAATAAAGTTCTGCCACAAACCACTCTGTCTGTGGTAGTCTCTTGGCAGCCCATGTAGACGAATGCACCATCTTCCAGAGTCCCACACCAGGGACGAACGCAAGGAGAGTACTTAGAAGTAGATCTGCATCTATTTTCAGAAATGGAGAAACTTGGCTTTTGAGTGTAAAATCACTCAAATCAGTTACTTTTTTTTTTTTTTTTCTCTTTGAATGATTCCAACCATCTTTCCCCATGTTGCCTTCAATTAATGGGTCTGGAAAAGTTTTCCTAGTCTCTCTTGAAATAACAGACAGCCATATGACATAGTTTTGATTCATAAGATATAAGTAGAATTTTGCATGTTTGTGTGTGTTTTGGAGGAGGGGTGATTTAGGCTTTTCCTTATTATAAAAAAGGCAGAGAATTTGAATATATTCTCTTTTATTTTCCTCTACCACCAAGATGGATCTGATGACTGGAGCTACATTATCCATTAGGAATAAGGAGGTCATAAACCCCAAAGGGACCCAAGGGCTGGCAAGGTAGCAAGAGAGCAGGAAGAGCCCACACCCTAACTGATGTCACTGAGTGGAGTTAACAGTGCAGGACATTGCCAATGTCACATATCTAGCTAGTTATATGAGGCAAAAAGAGTCTTGATAAAAAGCCAGCCTAGGATTTTGAGTCATTACAAGTTTAAAATTTTTTTAAAAATTATTTGCAAGGAGAGAAAGAGAGGGGGGAGCTTCTTGCATACTGCATTCAAAATCCAGACACAAGTGTCACTGGCTTTATGTGGGTACAGGGGAATTGAACCCAGGTCAGTAGGCCTTGCAAGAAAGCACCATTAACCACTGAGACATCTCTCCAGCCATCATTACAGGTTCTTTTCCCTGCCTTAGCTGGAAGGGACAGGAAAGGAAGATGAGGGGAGGGGAGGGGAGGGGAGAAGCTGTCTATTTTTGGTAAGTTATAAGTGAAAGAATAGCTAGTTGAAATATTGTCTTCATGGGCTATATTGATCAGGACTTTGGGGTCTCCTCACTAAAAGTTTTGAAGCGCATTTATTTTTTATCTGCCAATTCCTTAGCCAGGCCTAAGGGATGTGTTATCTTTCAGCTCTTTGGACGTGGCTAAAGTGGTGATGATATGTATGGTCAGAGGGACTCTCTTTTATGCCCCTATGTTAAAGGACTTCTGGGGGAATGTAAACACATAAAGTGAAGTCGTTGATAAGTTGATGGCCACATGCACAGTGGAGGGCACATGGGCTTTGAGCTAAGCAGACTGCTGTGAGAGTCCAGACCTGGACTATTGACTGGCATATGTCTCCTATGGAGAACCACTTAACCTCTCTGTGTCTCTATCTCTACTTATAGGTAGGGACATTGAGTCATTAAGATGATGAGGTCAGATGTCACATGTGAGGTTTATGCACATAGTAGGTCTTTCCCAAATGGTAACTGACAGTGATGCTTTGGGACAGATCTATTCAGAGGTACTTTCTGTTCCAACTCTTCAGTTGAACCTTGTTTTCACAGCACAGAGCAGACCAGCTTACTCAAGTAACATGGTGGAATTTAACACTCACACTTGCTTCCATGAAGGAGATTGAATATAATGAGTGTGGACAATAACACCAAGAGGAAAGAGTACTTTTTAATAAAGTTCTTGTGGTGTAGGAAGAAAAACAAATCTTCAACTATGAATCATCTGGAGCACGACTTCTCGTCTTTGGTAGCACTGATGTGGGGGATGTGCTGAGCACTACAGGAGGCTTAGAAGATTCCCTGACCCCTGCTTCCTGGATGCTGGTAACATCTTCCAGCGGTGACAACCAGAAATGTCTATAGACATTGTCAGAAATTCCCAGGGAGTGGTGTGGATATGCACTTATGGGGTGACAAGTCCTGATGTGGGAAAAAGTCTTGCTGGGTGACTCTCACTGGGGACAAGGTACAAGAGGTTCCCAGTCCCTAGAATTCTGCATTATGTACGAAGCTGTAAGAGACAAGAGGAAGTTTTCATGCACATCCTTGGGATCTGTGAGCACAGGCTGAGGTGACCAGTTACTGCAGAGCAAGGAGTGATGATATTTGGACTGTTTCATCAATCTGTACCAAAGATATTTTCAAATCAAGTGGGCTTAATGGACAGAATAGTTGATATTCTCTAAAAAACAAACACAAAAAACAGACCCAGTGGGTTCCAATCTCTTCCTTTTCACAGAAAGCTCTATTACAGCTCAAAGGATCACTGTAAGAGCAGCTACGAAAGGAGCCCCATTCCCTGGTGCTTAATAACACCCCTAAACTGAATGTAGAGGGCGTGGGCATCTGTTCTTCTCACATAGACTGTGTTTGCCAAGCCCTATGTTCACCTCATACACACACATGGAGACCATCAGAGATCTGCTAGTCAGTATGGCCAGAGTTGGGATGTTTGCATCTCACTCTCTCTCTCTAATACTCCCAATAATTTTCATGGACATCCATCCCTAGTCCGCACCATCACATTTAGAAATAAGCGATTTCAGAGTTGCTACTATTTACACTCCCTATAGGGTCTTTTGGGGAGTCCTCAGTCTGGAGATTACAAAATGCAGGGCTAAGAGACTCAGTTGTTATACTACGAGGCATTGAAGAGGGCAAAACTTGAGCAAGAGGCCGCTCTGCATGAAAATTCATTATACATATTATTTCATTATACACTTGAGAAATGACAAGCTGGTTTGCAAGAACAGTGTAAGCTGTTCTCTTAAAATCTTACCCATGGTTAAGAGCCTGTTCACTTCATTCCAAACTCCACTCTAAACTTCTCCTGGATGTCTTACAACTCTCAGGCAATCTTTGAATCCCCAAGAGTAGGTTTCCTTTGTATTTTAAAGAGGCTTTCAGGGTGTTTGTCACTGTGGGACATAGATAACTGGCACCATAGTTATTGTGTTATTATTCTAACCTGCCTGATAAGCTGGCCACATTTAAATGCCATATACAATTCCTCTCCACATGTGTGACTGAACTATGGAGTTATTGGACAACACTACAATTAAGTCTCACAAAAGACATGACATCCAGCCTCAGCCTCAGGGACCTCTTTGGTGGGAGGGTCTTAGGATGTGTAGGAGGACTCTGGAAGCGACAGGCTGAGTTGATAAGGGTATTATGGCATCATGACCTCTCCTGTGGGATGAATTACAGGAGGCACGTATCTGACCTTTGTCTTACCCCAACTAAGCTTGGAAATGGTAAATGACTAGGGATTCTCTACACCATGTGCTACATGGTACCCTATACACACAATGGTGCTGTAAGCAAGGTGGCACCGGGTCAAAACCTGGACAGAAGTGGTATGGCTGGCTTGATGTCCAAGCCTAGCTATCCACTCCCCTGTAGCAGCATGAAGGCTTGAAGAGGCGTGAACAGGGATGGCGACAGAAAGAAAGCACAGAGACATAATTATCGACTAAATTTAGGATCATCCACACGGTGAATGCAGACAGCACAAACGTAAGTGCCTCTAAAGCCTAAATTACCTTGGTTAGTTCGGGAGGCGAATTCTCTAATTCCCCAGGTGATCATGCTGTTTCATGCTTGGCTTTGGGGCACCTAACATCTGAGAGGGTATTTCATGCACTTCAGTCAAATGTTAAAGCACAGAAAATAAATGGAGACCTCAGTATGGAGCAGAGGGAGGCGGAGGGAGAAGGGCAAAGGCTCATTCCCTGATGTCTAGCCCTCTCTGCCCGGATCCATAAAGCCATAACCAACTTCATCCATCTCACCCTTCCGCCTCACAATGAGTCAGCCTGATTTGCAGACACACGGGCAGATGCATTAGCGCTGAAACCTGCTCACAGGGCGCATATGTACCAGATTCATCATCATTTCAAACCTGCCTCCAACAAGCCGATCAAAAGGCAAGTTTCTTCTTTTGAGATTTTCACTTGTAGGCTGCACTGCCCCGAATCCAACAGGGCCGTGGTTCAGCCTCCCCTGACCACAGTCTGCATCAGAAAGGCAAGTGCCTTCAAGTCCTGGGGTGTGTTTTCTATTTATAAACGGGTGTGCTGAGTCTCAACATCCAACATAATGCCTTTTCTTGGTTCCCAAGATTTGCACTACATATAAGCTGTATGTTATGGGCGAATTTCATTAGCTTTTTAGAGTTTTAACTCAATTCTTCTCTACTTTTTCTCTACAGATATTCATACAAAATCCAAAGTGAATGTCTCAGAAGGGGTCTTGATGGGTTTTATTGGATCAAAGGGCCCTCTTATAATAAAGAAACCGCACACAGATTTACCGAGTGCATTAAAAAAGGATGGCTTCCAGCCAGCCCTGGTAGAATTACACAGCAATAAAAAATGCTTTGGCCAACCATGCTTTTAGAAAAGTGAGTGGTGATTTAAAGATAGTGTGTTAATTTTTAATTTTTTTCAGTTCCCCCTTTTGACAATAGAAAATTTTAAGGATGTATTTGAAGCCGCTCTCTTCTTCAGCTCCTTAGTCAACACAAAACAAGCTGTAACTTGACTCTGTCTTTTCTTGGTTGGTAGAAATCTCTCCCAGAGTCTCTCTGAAGCACAGCTCTCTCTCTAACCTGAGCCCTTCACCATTGTGCATCTACTGATTATTGCCAAAGCCCAGTGAGAAGTCTCTGCCTCTGTTCCATGATCCTGAATCCTCAATCAATTAGTAAATAAATATTTATGGAGCATCTAATAGGTAATTGACATGAAATCATGTCATAATTTTATCTTATTACACTCTCGCTTATGAACTTAAGGCATCTCCCTATTGCCAAATTAATCAAATTAAACCTCCTGCCAGATTTTAAGGCCATCCATCATCTGGTCATATTCTTTCTCGCCTACTCTCTTCCCCTAGTTTAAACAGGCCTCCTCACAGCTAAGCTCCTCATTCCCTACATATTTCAGGTGCTCACCTTCTCTGCCACTCCTTCTGCTATCTAAAGGGGTCTCTTGACCTCCTGGTTCCATTAATGCACGCTTTCTCAAGATTGACCCAATCTGGAACCTCCTCCTCAACCCAGTGAACCTCAACCACTGCAGTGGTTTTTCTTCTTTTTTCTCTGAACTCCAATTGCCCAACCCCCACATTGAAATGCAGTATCCCTGGGTGTTTTTCTTTTTTATTTTAAGGAGTATACCATAAGCAAAAACTGATTTCAAAATAAAAATCAATATCTACTTTAAACTTTACATAGAATAACTATAAAAATGATTATCACTATTATTATAGCTATTAGTTACCATTCATTCTGGCTAAGTAAAACAAAAGCCAGGGATTTTCACCCACGTTCCCAGAAGTATTCAGTTAGCCAGAGTTGAAATCAGAACCTAGTTTGCTTCTCCAAACCCAGGGTTTCTCCACTGGAGGGCTTGATGCCCAGGTGGGCCTTATGGTGAGAAAGATGAGGGCGATGATTCAGGCTTTCTGACCTAGGTGACAATGGTCCTAGAAGGAGGATGAGTCAGTGAGTCACTGTTGCGTCAAGGAGAGAATTCTGTGCCAGCATGTGAACAATAAAATGTCTCCAAAATCAATAATCTGTTCTCCTCACCATGAGTGTTCTATTGCTGGCCCTCTAAAGCCTTCCCAATCCCATCTGAGACCCATCTTTGCAGACCCCACAGACGCCCTGTTCCGGAGGCAGGCGGCTGCACAGTTTACCAACATTTTGAGTTGTTGATTGGGAAAAGCTCAGATTGGGGGGGGGGTAGCAGTATTTTCTTGAAATCAAAACCTAAAACTTCATATAATCATCAAAAAGAAATCATGCATGTGTTGATGCGCCTAGACGGGCAAAAAAATACAACAATCATAGGCACACCACCCCCCACCACTATCTCCCTCCATTGGTTTGCTCACAAATTTCAGCAGGCACCCAGGTGGAACCAACTCTGATTGCAGCTCATTAGCGCAGACGAACAGAAGTTTAAGGCAAAGTGTGTAGTAAGCAATGGTAATCCCCGCTTAAGCAGGAGAAAGCGACCTTTTTCTCCTCCCTAAAACAAATCGCTGTTTCCCCGGGCAGCGCGTCACTGTTTTACTATTACTGGTTAATACGACCGCAGGCGGAAGCTGCAGCTGAGGCCCCGTGAACAGGCTTCACAGTCAGGCTGAACATAATCCCTCATGTAATGAAAAACCTATTTCTATTTCTGAGCCCTCACTACTCTTCATATGAAGAGCCTTGTGCCTGTCACACATTTATTGAAGCTTATTACTCATCTAGGCAGCGGGGCCCAGTTAGTATTTGGAATTATATTTTAAATCACAATTTTTCTATTATTTATTTTAGGATTCCAAGGCTACGATGAAAGCATGTCAGTGTTATTCTTGACGTGCATTCAAAGGCATTAAAGCCCCAAATCAAAAAATCTTTGCTATCTGGAGAATCTTTATGCACAAAGTGGTAAACCTTCAGTCAAGACACCAGGGCGACCCTTCCATGCTAGAATCTCAGGACTCCTTGTGACCCAAGGTGCAGGGTGGAGACTGCGAGTGTCCCTACCAGCATTGCAGAACTATCCTTGCTGGCCATGGGCAGAATGCCTCCCTCCCAGTACATTCCTTTCTTTGGCTTTTGTAGATAAATGGATAGATCTTTTAGGATGCCAAGGACAGGGCTAGGAAGAGATGGGCTAAAACTGTGGCCCCATCTTCCAGTGGAAAAAATAAGGGCCAGTTTAATTTAAGGCAGAAGTTTTCGAACTGATCAAAAGGCTTGAACTTTCCCTTTACTCCTGAGGCCAGTGGTGAACATGTGGGGCTTTCTTGTTCTACACAGAAAATAATGGAAACTACCTTTCCCCCCAGCTATGTATATTCATGTATATTTCTGTATACTTTTTTTACTATGTGTATATTATGTATACTTTATGTATATTTCTAGGAATGTAGATATAGATATGCATGTGTGTCTGCATATGTACATGCATAGATGCGTCGGTATTTGCATGAACATTCATGGAAACAGATGTATATATTATACCTATAAGTAACACACACACTCACATGTGTGTGCATGTGCACTCACACTATATGCTGGTTTTTCAAAAGAAATTCTTCTCATTCTTTCTCCTTGTACATGCAATATTGTGTTACTTATTTCCTTTCTACACAAGAATTTCTTCTCTGCCATTAGGGGTCTGCATCCCACTCTGTCCATCATGTGAATGGACAATCAGACAAAATTTGATAGCAGTACTTACATAAGCTAACGAACCCTTTCTATGTTTCTCCAGTTCACACCTATTTTCTTTTCCTCTTTCTACTCCTCCAGCATAAGAGAACCCATGCTAGTTCTTCCAACAAAATTCTTCCTATATTTCCTCCTTGATTAGTGATTATTGAGGACTATGATAATACATGTTCACAGCCAATTCTGTCCACTCTGGGCACTTCCTCAATAAGTTTTTTTTTTTTTAAATTTAATTTTTGGTTTGGTTGTTTTGTTTTGTCATGTGGGAGCCAGCTACCGGCAAGATAAAATTTGGGGATGGGGTGAGGCAGCAGTAATATGTAATAAAGAATTACAAAGGGCGTGAGCAAAATCAGCAAGGGTACTTAGACAGGTGTGGCTTTCCTGTGATCTCTGTATGATTTTGCTTTTTCGTGTTTTGACAGCATTCTTGCTGGGCGGGGCCCACAGCTTGTTTAATCTTTTAGTCACACACAAGCAGCAGACAGTTCTTTTTTTTTTTTTTTTCTTTCACGGTAAATCTAGTCACAGATCTTCCCACTGGTTCCACTCTCATGTTTGTGGCTGACATTCAAACAAGCTATTAGTATTTCATTATAATATCTCTATCATCTCTGTGTGGTCAGCTGATCTTTCCAAAAGGCTTAATTCTGGTCAGGTTTTAAAAAAATATTTATTTATTTAATTATTGAGAGAGAGAGAGAGAAAGAGGGAGGATGGGCATGCAAGGGCTTCCTGCCACTGCAAACGAATTCCAGAGGCATGCACCCCTTTGTGCATCTGGCTTTATGTGGGAACTGAAGAATGGAACCCAGGCCATTAGGCTCTGCAAATAAGTGCCTTTAACTTCTAAGCCATCTCTCCAGCCCAGTTCCTGTCAGTTTTGAAGAGAGATTAAACCACCATGCAATCAGCAGTCACATCCTCACAAAAGAAATAGAGACGTTTTCTCCAAGTCAAGGTCAGAGCCATCAGGGTTAAGGCAGCACCTTCGCCCATGACCTTCCAAAGAAGAAACCAAGGGCAGAAGCATGAGTGGGATAGGAGCCAGAGTCTGAAAAGAAGCCACAGATCAACAGACCAGTCAACTTTTAAAAAGCCTAAAATGAAGTTAACTGCATTGTCATTCCTTATTATATATATGACTTTTAAAACATTAAACTTGACAGTCAGAGAGGATACATGTGGACTTTGCCCAAGGAAATTTAAAGGTGCATAGTATGGAGATGGAGATGCATTGTTCAGTGGCATTTACATCTAGTCAAATTCAAGCAGATGTTACAAAGAAGTAAACCTTTGGTAGGAAGACAGGAAGTTGGTATCCTGAAAACAGAAATCCGCCAAATAAGTATTTCATTTACATGTGGACAAGTTAAGGAGAGAGGTGGGACTTGAGGGAACTTGGATAATAGGTTACAAGAGGAATAACTTCGAGTGTTTTACAGTATGGTTGGGTGACCCTATTTTAAAATAATTTATTATACATTGTATAAAGAAGTTGACCCATTATCTCTCTATCTGCTTTTCTTTCTCTCTCAAGTCAATACATCAATAAATAAATGAGTAAGTAAAATATTTTTTAAAAGGATCTGGAGAGATCGCTTATTGGTTAATGCACTTGCCTGAAAACCCTAAGCACCCAGGTTCCATTTCCCAGGACCCATGTAAAGCCAGCTACACAAGGTGGTGCATGCACCTGGAGTTCATTTGTAGTGGCTAGAACCCCTGGCATGCCCATTCTCTCTATCTACCTCTCTCTCAAATAAATATTTTTTTTAAAAAAAAAAGAGAAGTAGAAGAGAGGAATTTGAAGGTTCCCAACATTTCCCTAAAGGAATGATCAATGTTTAAGAAGATAGAAATACTAATTATACCGTTTTGACCATATTGTATGCATGTTCTGAATTATCATATTGTATCTTGTAAACATGTACAATTCTTTGTGTGTATGTATGTGTGTGCGCGCACATGTATGCATGTTAGTGCATGTGTGGGGGTGTGCATGCACGTGCGTGTGGATGTCTGAGATTGACATTGCATGCCTTCCTCCATTACTTTTTTCTTTTTTAACGGAGAGTCTCTTACTTGAGTCCAGAACACACTGGTTCAGCTAGTCTAGCCAGCTAGCTTCCGCAGGGAATCCCCTGTCTCTCTAGCTAGTACCCTTGGATTGCAAGAGGCTACAACATCCACCTGGCATTTATGTAGATGCTGGGGACCCAAACTCAGGCCCTCATGCTTATGCAACAAATGTTTTATCTACAAAGCTATTTCCTCAGCTTTAAACATGTAAAATACTTCTATGATGATTATTATTTTTATTTTTTTGAGAAAGACACAGAGAAGGAGAAAGAGCCAAAGAGATAGAGAATGGGCATGCCAGGGTCCTTCAGCTGCTGTGAATGAACTACAGACAGACACATGTGCCCCTTTGTGTGCATGAGAGGCATTGCATGCTTGTGTCACTTTTGCGTCTGGCTATACATGGGACTTGGAGCTTCGAACAAACGTTCTTGGGCTTTACAGGCAAGTGCCTTAACCGCTAAGCCATTTATCCAGCCCAAACATGTAAAATACTTATGTGTCCTTTAAAGTATTTTCTAAAACTATGCAAATGAAAAACTGTTTCTGATCAAAGCAACCAGGCAATGTGGAAAGCAGTGATGTGTGCATGTGTGTTGGTGTGAACCTGTGCACACCATTTGCACATGTCCAACAGGGGAGCTGGGCTGGAGAGATGGCTCAGCTGTTAGGGTGTTTGCCTGCAATGCCTTTTGGCTTCCCAGTATACATGTAAAGTCAGATGCACAAAGTCGTGCATACATCTGGAGTTTGTTTGCAGTAGCTCAAGGCCCTGGCACACCCATTCTCTCTCTCTCCTTGCAAATAAACAAATAAAATATTTTAAAAAACAACAGAGGAGCTGATCTTCCTTCTTTTCTCTTTTATTGCTCACCTTCTCTGTCCCCACCCCCCTCACCAATAGTCCTAACTTGTGAATTTAGGTTAGTACAAGTTTTCCATGTCCTGTTTCAGTTCATTTGGGATTAAGAAATCTGCCTAAGTGCTGGAAATTCCTAAATCTACTGAATTTGATTGGGAGCAAGTGTTTCAGGGTGACCTCAGATAGCTCTATTGGACCTCCACTTAATGCCATGACAGGCAAAAGAAGGAAGGTAAGTAAAATATTATCCTCCCCCATATTGACTTTGAACAGGATTGAAGACTCCAAAATACCTTCACTTGATTAAAAATACAAATATATTTTCTCTCTGGCTTCAAGGGTCATTCTAAGACACGTGTTTGAGAGTGAAAGTGATTTGAAAACTACACTTGTTGATCTTCCCCTGGGAACCACCAGCTACATCCATCCTATCTCTTACATCAAGGATTATACATTAGTATCAAGGATTATAGCTGAATTACATAGATATCAATTAGACACCAAAGAAGATAAACCACCCTTAGTGCAAAACGATTTTGTAGGATGAGTTATTTTTAGAGGTCCCTTTCATAATATATTTGAAATATAGATTGATGCTCAACATTAGACACATTACTCTCATCTATTAGGCAAGAGCCTGCTGTGTCTATAAACTCAATTTCCTCTATGGCGGTAGCTTTCTGCTTTATTTGGATAAATGTTGAGCTGTCCACTGTTGTTTATCTAAGTCGTTCATGAGGGAACCCAAAGTTAATGATGTAAGATGAGGTGGGGAAGCAGGACCTCCACACGGTTCTCAACGATTGCTTTTCTTTTCATTATCTTGGCTGGACTGCTGGCTCAAGATGTTGTAAGAAGATTATGTAGAATTTGGTATGGTGAGTGTCATTCTGCCTATATTGTTTCCCTTCTAATTGCTCCATCTTGTATCTTGCTCATACAAGTATGGAAGTTTGTATTACATGTTCATATTTCTAATGATTCTATCCATGGAGTATATACCTTTTCCTTACTTCCTGTCTTAATCTCATGCCATCTGTTTTGGTAGGTATTTCTTCTTTGACTCCCTCCTTGAGTCTTCACTTATGTGGTATCAAGAAGTGTAAGCTAATCATAGGCCAGATTTTCGTTTTTAATATTTATCCCAGAGAAAGAGAAAGAGAGAATAGGGAATGCCAGGGCCTCCTGCTGCTACAAACAAACTCCAGACGCATGTGCTGCTTTGTGCATTTGCCTTTGTGTGGGTACTGGGGAATCAAACCCAGGCTGTCAGGCTTTGTAAGCAAATGCCTTTAACTACTGAAACCATCTCTCAAGCTTTAGATTTTGTTTTACATGGACGCTTTATAGCTTTAAAATTTGGATAGTGATAGTGTATTCCTTTGACTAAAAACAGATTTGAGGGCTGGAGAGATGGCTTAGCAATTAAGTGCCCTTCCTGCACAAGCATGAGAGTGTGAAACCACCCAGACAGAGCCTAGGGAAACAGATGGGTGTGGTTACACATGCTTGCAATCCTAGTCCTACAAAGGGGAATGGAGAACTGGGAATTGCCTTGTTTGTTTGTTTATTTATTTATTTTTACTGAGACAGTCTCTTACTTGAGTCCAGAACTCCTTGGTTCAGCTAGTCTAGCTAGCTAGCTTGCCCAGGGCAGCCTCTGTCTCTCTACCCAGTACATTAGGAATATAAGAGGCTGCAACATCCACCTGGCATTTACATGGGTGCTAGGGTCCCAAACTGGTCCTCCTGCTTGTGCAATAAATGCTTTATGCACAAAGCCATTTCTTCAGCCTGAAACATGTAAGATTCTTATGTGTCCCTTAAAGTATTTTCTAAGGGGCTGGAGAAATGGCTTAGTGGTGAAGGCGCTTGCCCGTGAAGTCTAAGGACCCAACTGCTGCAAATGAACACCAGACTCATTTGCCACCTTGTACACATCTGGCTTACATGGTTCCTGGGGAATCGAAGCTAGGTCCTTTGGCTTTGCAGGCAAATGCCTTAACCACTAAGCCATCTCTCCAGCCCCTAAAATATATTTTTTAAAGTATTTTTCCAAGCTAGGCATGGTGGCGTACACCTTTATCCTAGCACTTGGGAGGCAAAGGTAGAAGGATTGCCATGAGTGGAAGGCCACCCTGAGACTACATAGTGAGTTTTAGATCAACCTGGCCTAGAGCAAGACTCTGCCTCGAAAAACCAAAAAAGAAAGTATTTTTCTGAAACAGCAAGCTCCTGTGTTAGTGAGAGACTGGCTCAAAATGAGAACAGGCAGAACGATGGAGCTTGATACTCAACACTCTGCTTTAGCAACCACAGGTGAGTGCCCCTGCTACAGGCAAGTCCATGGGGTGCTGCAGGGGCATGGCACACACATACAGACATACACTACATACCACAATACACACGCTTACACATAAGCAAAACAAAAAACAAGACTGGACAAAATTGGATGCAAATGCCCTTAGTCTCTTGCTGCACAAGGGTTTGGCTTCTTTTCATTTCTAGGGAACAAAACTGATGACTGACCATTGATTCATACCAATCCATCAATGAAAAGGTTTCTAGTAAAAGTTCTGTTCCCTAGTGGTCCTGGGAAACAGGAAGTGCATGTCTTTTATCACTGTTGTATGCTTGATTAACATCAGGGCTGCAACCACTTATGCAAAACATAACTTACCCCAGGCACTTTAAACCTTCCTATTAACTATACTGTTTAATGGGGTTGCTCATTAGACTCCAGGTCTAGAAAAAAGAATTGTCAAGTAAAAATGTCCTAGATTCTGAGGCTGGTCAGCAGATTCCAGCAAGTTTGTAATAGACCAATCCCTTGGCAAAATAAAATTTCATGCCCAATGGAAAAGCACAAACTCATATATACATATCTATAATATAAATTTAATACATTTAAAGTAATTAACATAAAATTAATAATACATAAAATTAACATACAAAGTTCCAAGAGGTTTTTTTTTTTTTTTTTTTTTTTTTTTTTTTTATCCATAGGAAAGTATCTTACTATTCTCTTGAGATTTAGGAAGTCTATAACTCTTGTTATTAACAGAAATTTAAATACACATATTCTAAATTTAGTGAATTCCCCAGAAGTCTGTATTGATAAAATTAAGGGCATAAAGTAACCTTAAAACTAGTTTTGAAAATGCATCTAATTCAAAGGCACACACTGAACTTCTTTGAAAGATGTCTTCAGATTTATCACGGCCCAAAGAACAGAATGCATTTGACACACTGTCACTGACTTTCCTCTGTGGGATACAAGAAGCGTAATCTCAACTTCATTAAGGTGGCTTTAAAGTACTCATGGTGTAATGTAAGTCAGCAAGCCGAGAGGATTGCATCATGACTGCACAGGTAAAAGCAAGGCAATATGCCCTTCTTTTCTGAAGATTGTGGTCCCCGGAGGGCTGGAGGGAGCCAAACATGTTTGCACAGATCTTCCCACAAATGACCTAACTTGACTGAAAACCCAGCCCAAGGGAAGGGCCTTCCCTCACAGCTGTGAAGACAAGCATGATGAAAGAAAGGCAACGACTGGAGGAGAACCTTCTCCTCCCTTCTACTCCAAAGCTTTGGTGTTTGAAGAGAAAAAACACCTTTGAAAGATGCTATAAATAATGTTTCTCATAAACTTCATTCTGGCTATAAGAAGGGAGGATATTTTTCCTTTCAGTGGAATGATTTTTTTTCTTACCAATATGTAATTTAGTGCTGTTATATTTTCTGATACATTTTGATATCTACTTATTTGAGGCCAAAATGTTGATAATATGAACAATGAAATCATCAGCACATACAATGCATTATCTTCTTTTCAAAAATTTATTTGAGGGCTGGAGAGATGGATTAGCGGTTAAGGCGCCTGCCTCCTAAGCCTAAGAACGCTGGTTCCAATCTCCAGTGGTTCCAATCTCCAGGTCCCATGTTTAGCCAGATGCAGTGACGCAAGGGCGCAATGCTGCACTTGACCACAAGGGAGCACACACATCTGGGTTTCGTTCACAGCAGCTGAGAGGCTGCTGGCGCGCCCTTCTTTATCTGTCTTCCTCTTTCCTCTCCCTCTCTCTGTGTCTCTCTCTCTCAAAAAATATTATTTGAGAGAGGATGTATGGAACAGCTGGACCTCCTGCAAACGAACTCCAGATGCATGTGCCACTTTGTGCACCTGGTTTTATGTGGGCACTGGGGAATTGAATCCAGACTGGCAGGCTTTGCAAGCAAAAACCTTTTTCCACTGAGCTATCTCTCTAGCCCCACTATTTTTTTTTTTTTTTTTTTTTTTTTTTTTTTTTTGGTTTTGCGAGGTAGGGTCTCACTCTGGTCCAGGCTGACCTGGAATTCACTATGTAGTCTCAGGGTGGCCTCGAACTCTCGGCAATCCTCCTACCTCTGCCTCCCGAGTACTGGGATTAAAGGCGTGTGCCACCATGTCCGGCTTAGCCCCACTATTTTTTTAACAGAAATATTAAATGTGTTAATATAGTCATGGGTTACTGGTTCTTCGAATGCAAAGCCTCTTACTATGAGATGTCAATCTAAGAAAGAATTTGTTTGATAAGAAAAAAAAGCACAGGCAAAAATTTCTTCTACCTCTTTTCACAGTCAAAATTTGAATTCTATGTAAAAACATTTTCACTGGAGAACATGAAGAATTCTGGCTTAAGTTGACCTTAAGGGAAATGCATATGTTTAGAGAATCTGCTTTGGGTCAGGTCTCTGTTGTATGAGACCATTCAGTTAAGCAGGGCATCTCAGAGTACAACGACACCCCATGGCTTTGTACAAAGACCCAGTTCACCATAGATTAGTTCTTTCTCTATCTGGTGCCTTGTTTGATTGCTTTCATTTCTTAGCACATCCTCATTTAGAGAGAAACAGCCAAAAAGACTTTCAGATTTATGCCATTATTTGTTTCTTCACCTTGAACTCCAACTGAATGCTGCTATGCTTTTGTACTGTGAGTGCCAAATGGTGGCAGGCTGCCAGACACAATGCTTCCCAGTTTCATGGAGACAGCCTTCTCCATTTCAAAGAATCACTGACTCCTGCTAGAGGGCTTAAGCATGGGGCTTACACAACACCCACCTCAACTGTTCTTTTGCCTAAATACAGTAGTGGAGGGAGGCAGTAACCACATAAAATAATGAGAAATTTCCCTCTTCGTAAGAGAAAAAGTGGAACTAGGGGCCGGGGATTTGGGATAGTTGGAAAATAATTTCTACAAATGATCCAACTCAGCTCTAATCCTAATCAGAACCCATTAATTCAGTAAATATTTGTTGATTGTCTGTGATAGGCCAAGCAGTGCTAGTGTCTGTTATGTGGGCTAGAATGGGTCCCAAACCTGGTCTATTCTTCTCATTAGACTTGGCCCCCAGTGTGTGAACTAACACATTAGTCATAATAACTCCAGTTAGCTGAGCTTCTCTTGTGTGCCAGGGCCTCACGTTGCAAAGATTCAAGGTTTTTATTTTTTCAGTTTTCCCTGTGATGTCTGAAATCACCTTATGGTTGGGGTTGTCTTATGAGTTGTGCCTTTGAATTTGTCCATCCACATGGTTGTTACATCCATCCAGGTGGTTTGTGCTCCTCTCTCTCCAAATAGACAAGTAAAAATTAAAAATGCTGGGAAGCTGAATCAGCTCAATCTATGCTCTTCCCAGCTCCTTAGATGCATCTTATCATGCGCATCTCACAGCTGATCACATACTGGATTTGAAGAGCACATGCCCATCATTTCTACTAATCCTTGAAGCATCCTTGCAAAATAGGAATTATCTCCATTTTGCTGAAAGAGAAACTGAGGTGCAAAGATGCTGAACAGCAAGCACACAGACGTGTGTTTAAGGCTTGCATAGGTTAGAATTTGAAACCAGCCCTCTGACTTCTAAGTCTAGACGTGGGTTTTTGTTCTATCAATCTGCTTCTGTCACAACTATCAGAAAAGAACCTCTGCAGTGGTGTTACAGATTAAATGTCGATGGAGATAACACAGACAGAGAACGCATTAGGAATCCCATCCAGGATCTGCAGTCATAAAACACGCATTATTAAATGTGCAAATGAAAGACTGAGGAGATGGGGAATGCATGAGGTGTCTATGGAATACTGAGGGTCTGTTGGCCTGACCCTGTCCTATTGGCCAGTCAAGAAAACACGAGGTAGGGCTCAAGGTGTGGAGTGCTTGCCTGCCTAGCATGTGTGAAGCCATGAGCTCAATCCCCTGTGCACATGCACACGTATGCATGTATATACACACACACCACACAGATGCCTTTTTTTGACTTCTGGGTTGGAGGGTTCTGGAGTGATAACTGCTACATAGAGAAGTCTCGGTCATTCACTCAACATGTCTTTGAGGAGGCAGCATCCTGGGCTGGCAGGTGATCCCAACATCATTTCCCTGAGGTCCTTGCAGTCAAAAGGATTCAGAGGTGCTCACCCCTCCCTGGTTTTATGTGAACATGCTCTACAAGGTCAGTACCCAGAGATGCTTCCTTGCTCTCATTTCTGGCTTTTCCTGTGAGGAGGAAGGTCTAACATTGACCCACTGCCTGGCCTTGTGACTTCATGATCTTGGGGAGGAAAGAATGACAGCTCCTCGTAGCTACTGACTGTTTCAGAAGCATCTATGTCCTCCAAGTTGTGTACATGTGTTCTCAAAGAGGCCACACCCTTTTCTCAAGCAGAAGAACTCCTTTTTTTTTTTTTTTTTTTGCTCAATGTCAAACACGAGGTACAGATGTAGCCGTGTGGCTTCTGGGTGATAGCGACCTAGCTAATGAATGACTTAATTTTCTTTCCGTAAGTTGACAGGCCCTCTGAAATCAGGAGTGCAGCTATGAAATGACAATCCCTCTGCCTCACAGAGCCTCACCGGTGTGTAAGCTCTGACAGGACTTTATTATCAGGTTAAGAGTGCATTAGCATATCTATTAGATGAAAAGTCTGCTACCAACGTTGGAACAGATAACTTACCGGGTCCCTTGACTTACTTGTGGGTAGCTCTTTTTTTCTCCTGGACTGTGGTGCTAGGGAGTTAGATGGAAATGCTATTTGCTGGACTGCTCAGATTTAATCATTAGCATTCTGCTCTTTAGGTAACAGGAGGCAAATTCAGAATTTGGAATTCATGCAGGAGGTTGAGGGTGAGCCTTACTATATCTCCAGATAACGTAAGAGCAGGCAGTTTGAACAAGAGGAGCAACATCTTTTCTAGACGACACCCTCACAAAAGATGCCAGGCAAGTGTATTATTCTCATAATTTTCTCTCATTTTCTTTATGTTTTCCCCAAACCTGCTCTGTTCAGTGAGATGAGAACATACAAAATAGCAGCTGAGAATGCAAGATTCATCAGAATGAGTCTCAACATATCAATTTTCAAGTGTAGCAACTTTAAACACATGCTAGGCTTTTAGTTTCCATAGAAAATAATCTCTCATTGTTTTCAAAAGAAACTGAAAGCGCCCCAAATTACCACACTTTTAACATCCTGACATGTTGATGGCCCGCGTTCTTCACAGATCAAAGTCGGAGTGGTGGAAGACAGAGAGCTGAACAGCTTACTTAAAACATAGTGTCTCATATTTGGCAGGAATTACTGTAGTGAAAAAGACAAGGTGACTTTCTAATACACACACACACACACACACACACACACACACACACACACACGCCACATAGTTTGGCCGATATCTGAAGAGCTAAAAACTAATTTAGGCTGACATAAATGCTCTTATCTTTCATTTTACTCCCTTCCCAACCATGTGAAGAGTCTTTGACAGAAGCTCTCGAGGGTTATGTATAGTTCTGTAGCCTATGGAACCATGGTGTGGACTCTTATTTTAAAATTTCTAGGTTTATCTAGATTGAACAGGAAAATCACATGTTAGAAGCTCCTTCCTTCCTTGACATAGGGATAGCCTTGTGAAGACCTCTTTGCCTTTTAAGAAAATGAGATCTATTCCAACGTGAACTCAAGATTGAAGAAGAATGATATTATATGATGTTCCACCCAGCAGTTACAACCTGTTGGAAAAACCTCAACAAGGAAGTTATTAGGTGTTGAGTGATAATTTCAAAGCAGGTAATGACTTTGCTGAGGAGACTGGGGTAACTGGAGATGCGAAGGTAAGAAGGGATTGTGTGGCAAAGTGGGAGGAAATTCAGTTCCATCTGTGGGTTGAAGCAGCATTTCAGGAGGTCAAATTAGAACCGATACATCCTATATAGCAAGTATTTAAAAAGAAATGTCACTTGCTTTTGTTATTTTCTGGCTGAGGCCAGAAAGTCAGACATAATTATTCATGATGAATTAGGATGCCAGTGTAAGAGAGTGTCAGTCACCCGCTGAATTTACAGTGGCCATATGTTTAGACTTTTAACCAGTTGGTAAGCCATTGTTTTTTTTTTTTTGTTGTTGTTGTTGTTTTTATTCCTGAAAAGATATTCTTAGGAAATGAGCAGTCATGGAATAAAACTGAGATTAATCCATTATGGCCTATATGGTCCACGTCTATTCCAAGGAAGGTTCTTTTTCCCATGGGGAAAGTAAAAATAAAAGGAAGAATAATGCTTCATTATCCATGAAGATGGTAGGAAGCTCAGGTATAATGTGTGGATGCACACCCTATGGCTGCCTTTGAGTCATTATAGCAAAGTCATATAGTCTTGACATAGCCTGCATGTCCCACAACACTAAGATATCCACTGTCCATCTCTTTCCAGGAAACATTTTCAGCCCCTTCCACCATAACAGAAGGTAACTAGGAAGGCAGAGGCAGTCAGAAAAGAAGAACAGGTGTAGTTAACATTGTGTTAGGAGATGATTCAGGTAGGCCAGGCTCAGGTTTCATACAATACTTGGGAACCTTGCTAACCAGTACCTTTAAGAGCTACAGCAAAGATAGGCTGCACATCAGTAGACTAAGGCATTCTAATTTAGAAAGCCACAAGATCTCACCTTAGCCCTGTAATGAGGTAGCCATATAACTAGACGCGGGGTCTGAGCACGAGTGCTTATCAAATGATTATAATGTGCCAGCCTTCTTTTCTATTACAGGGTCTGTCAGTGCTTCGGTATATGATCTAAATGGGATAGTTACATAAAATTATATTAAAGTTCATTTGATGGAAATGCTTCCAGTTTGAAGTAGGCAGAAGATTTTATTCAGCTGTTGTCACATGTACTATGAAGATGAAAACACAGTGTCTTCATGTAAAACAGTCGAGAACACCTACACTGGTTATACGATTTGGAAACTTAGGGCTACAGTGGACTACTGTCTTGTAGGTAATGAAAATACTTGAGCTGTCCAAGGAAGAAAGACATCTTCTCACGGGAAGATCTTACTCATCTTTCCCAGCCAAATACTCCTAAATGAGGAGCTGCTTGGGCCAGGGGATGAATGACATGGAAAGTGGTCTCGTGGTGGTTCATACCGCTTTTCAGAGTATGTTGTTCCAGAGTGATTTAACACTAGGAGGATCTGGCACAGTGAAGACAGGATTGAAGAGCATATCATGAAAGTTCTCTCACCCCAGTTGCATGAGCAGGAACTGGGGGATCTTTCCTGAGTCAGTGAAGGCCCAAGTGTTCCAATTTGTACAAAGCTGGCATTCTGCTTTTACACCCACCCACATGCCTGGTGTATGGAGGAACTTGTCATGGGGCGAAGCTATTCCAAATTGCTCACTTCTGGGAAGACTTCTCTGCATGGGTTTGAACATGCAAGGAAGATAATTTGACCTATCTGTCACAGTGTCTGGCAGGCCTGAACCCACTGCCTGTCCATAAATGTCCTAGGGCTGATGCTTCAATTTCAGGACCTGTCATGTTTTAATGGAACAGGGAGTTGTGTGTGAACCAGAATGGACTGAGGTCTTAAATGTGCCAGTCTCTTGAACAGGGGGGCTTTGCAGTTTACGTTGACTTGTGGGTGCAATCACTGCTTGCTCCCAACAACACTTCCCTCTGTGTTTGCAATGCCCTGTTTATGCCCCTGCAGCTTTCTAATTAATAATATACTGCTCTTCATCTTCAAAGTGATTTATACACATTAATTAATCCTCACCGTACTTCAGTTTCTGCGCATAAATAACCACCATGCCCCCGCACTGTAGTTAGGAAAGCAAGACTCAGAGGGCCAACAACCCTCCACAGTTGAGGAGAAAGGGATTTCTGGGGCCAGTGTCAGCACTTAGGATCCTAACCTCTCACTGAGGTGGAGTCCTGGGGTCATCTCTGGAGAGGAGCTCTGAGTAGCCTTCACCACCATCACTGCTGGGTAAATTGGCCCATGACATCACTCACTTAGAGTCATAAACTATTTTTCAGTACTCCAGGGTCCAGGCATAATCTTACCTAAAGCATACATAATAGGAAATGATGGATTATAAACTAATAAACCATCCAAAGATGCTCAGGTCCAGCTTCCAGTAGCCTCCAGACTAGGGATAAATAGGTTTCCTAATCCATCATTCGCAAGTTACGCACTCGATTAAAACATTAAACTCTCACTACACGCTTTCCCATTTATGTGATCGCCCTTACAGAAAGCTATTATATTTTAACTATCAAGCTCAATAAATCAGGCGGCACCCATCTATCTCTCTCCTGCAAGTGGAGGAGGAGGCGCACTGGGGATGCTACTGGCAGAGGTAAGCAGTGCCTCAATTTCCATATCTGGGCTCCCCATAGTGCCTAGTGGCCCAGTGGACCACTGAGCCTGAGAAGTGAGCACACGGGCTGTTTTGGAAGTTTCTGACATAAAGCCATATCATGAAATGACCCTAAAGGCACATTCAATTTGCTTCCACTGAGCCTTTGAACACTACCTTGGGAAAAAGCATGCACACAGCTCCTCTAATAACACAAAGATTCTGATCAGGTGACTGGAGGGGGCCGTAGGCATCCTTTTCCCTCTTTAGGTCAGTCCGCTGCTGTGTCTTATACAAAGAATAAGTGAGAAGCATATGAGCTTTGAAATTAGAGGTGTTGGGTGTCAGACCTCAGTGTCCACAGCCATTGAGAGACAAAGGCTTTTGCAAAGCACCAGATAAACACGCACCTTTCCTTTCCCCAGAGTGTGTGTTCTTCTTTCTGGAGGGTGTATCTGAGAATTACAGCCGATAAGGGGTTTCCATGCTTGCTTTTCTATATTAAGTCAAGCCCAGCTACCACTATAGACGTGAGTAAAGGGTGGACATTGATTTTGGGCTTTGTACTGGTCTTCCTTGGGCAGGGTCCCAAACTTCTGGGAGTATACCACTTACACCCCTCAGCCAACAGGTAAGCATTGGGCAAATAGTCCAGGGAGTGCTGGACCTGCTTCTCCTGTGGCAGGCACCAGGCTGGCTGCCTAGGCATGAGGGAAGGGCAGGAAGCTCCTCCCTTCTCCCCACCACTACTGACAGAAATGGAAGGTTTACAACGGGGAAAGGCAAGGCCTGCATTCCCCATGTTGCCTTTTCTCATAAATGGGGAGGAGTTTGAGCTTACATGTTGGGAACTGTTTTGGAGTCAGCCTCTTTTAGCTGGTGTTTTATAGGTTTGCTTTGCAACATGGCCCAGCCAAACTGGGGAGATCTGTCATAGCTGCCCTGAATCCAAGCCAGAACCATCAAGTGTTTCAAATAAACTTCAACACACATCCCCATGGCCTCGGCCTGGGCCAGGAGATCTGCTATTGGCAAGCTCAGTTGACAGAGCCGCAGCGATGGGGCTGTTTGTCAGGGCCAGAAGCTGCGAGCAGGCTTTGTGTCCAGCCTGGAGGGCTCACATGCAGGTGGCACCCTGCCCCTGAACTCTCAGCATCTGCTGCTTTGCATAGTGACATGGCTACACCCCGTGGACGCAAACTGACGCGCATGGCAGGGGAAGGAACACATCACCAATCTGCTACACTA
Source organism: Orientallactaga sibirica (assembly GCA_036365145.1). Classification (NCBI taxonomy): domain Eukaryota; kingdom Metazoa; phylum Chordata; class Mammalia; order Rodentia; family Dipodidae; genus Orientallactaga; species Orientallactaga sibirica. The sequence goes on from JAEOAD010000194.1 coordinate 3,943,262, forward strand.
AGTCACACGTAAGTCACCAGGGACACAGCTGCTACGAGACGCAAACCTGATTCCAATTCAGCCAGCACTCCGTAAAATGAAAGCTGAGGTTAAGCAGACAGAAGTAACCCAGGCAAGGTTAGCTGTGTCTGAATGGTCTGTTCCTATACAAAGACCTGGTGGGGAGCGCTGGCCTCTCAGTCCCATTCTTGTTCTGCAGCTCTGGAGATAAGTGAGCTACGCTGGCTTCCAGCCCTAGCCAAGATGTTCTCAGCACAATGACTCTTTTTCTTATTCTATTCAGTTTCTGGCTGAAGTGAACCAAGGTAGCGTGAATCAGAACACAGACCTGGATTAAAATCCAATGACTACAAGACTGCTGTTGCAGGTCAAGGATGGATTTGCAGGAATGACAATTCTCAACTCATCTCCAAGAAAGGAGAATAGCGAGGATGCTTAATTTCACTTCCGATAAATGCCATTTAGAGTCCTGAAGGAGAAACTCATCAGATTGAAATGGATTCGAGGAGGGAAAAATCACGTCCATCCATCACTCATTATTACATTTTTTACCAGGAGCCAACAAGCAGCACGCACAGACAACAGAGGGCTTCTAAATTCACAAGTCCGTGGCCTCTCCCCTACCTTCTCACCACCAGACATAGCGAACAAGGCTGCCTCGACTTACCTATAAAATATGCCAGCAAGATGGCCAAGAGGAGGGCCGCGGCGATGGCGGAGAGAGCGGCACATTTCCAGCTGCAGTATTTGGAGGGCTTCTTCAGCTTGAAGGCCTTCCTGGAGAATGTATTCCGGGGCAGCAGGCGGGGCGGCGGTGTATAAACAGTTCCTGAGGTCAGAGGGTATCCCGGAGAAGAACTGCTGAACAGTGGAGTGCTTCCGGAAGAGGTCTTAAAGAGGAAGTGCCTGCAAGGAAGGGAGAGAGAATCAGCCTGGCCCCGGCTGGCTCATGTTTGTCTTCCTCTTGCTCTGATTCCAGTAACCTCAGGACTATTTAACTAACCTTCTCTTATGGGAGGAGATGGGATTAGATTGGTGATATTTCTTAATTCTATAAACTGGCCTAATTTTTAAAAATATATTTTATTTAGTTATTTGAGAGAAAGAGAGAGACAGAGAACGAGAGAGAGAAAGAGAATGAATGGGTATGCCAGGGCCTCTAGTCACTGCAAATGAACTCCAGATGCATGCACTACCATGTGCATGTGGCTTACGTGGGCCCTGGAGAGTAGACCCGGGCTCCTGTGGCTTTGCTAAGCCATCTCTCTAGCCCCAGCTTGCCTAATTTTATAGTTTCAAATATGCATCTAGATTTTTGTCTTCCAGAACAATCCTGCAAAGTGTATAGAGCAAAAAACGAGAAGTGAATTACTGTCAGTCACCCAGAAGTGACGGCAATACTGCTGATGTTGGGCATTATCTGCCCTTAGAGATGTGCTATTGAAAGGCACTTGAAATATGTCGTCACTACTATTCACACACTGATGTTATCATACCCCAAGTTGAGATCTGAGAAATTAGTTTTAGAGAGGTCAATTAGCTGGATAAGAATTTAAGCACAGAGCTCCGTCTTTTGATAAAAAACTGTGCTCTTAAATATTACTCTAAACTGTCCCTTTTGACCCTGGCTCTTGGACTCTTATCATCTCCCCTTCCATCCTGCTTCCCATTTTGAGACTGCTGCTGAGGTCATTGATCATGCTTATTTCTTTGGAAACATTGGGCCTTGCTAGTCAGAGTTACAGTGTAACAGCTACATAGCAGAACACACAGTCTAAAAGAGCACGTGACTCCTCAGGTTTGGAGGTGCTGAGCCAAAGACTCTTCAAAGAGCACCGCTTCTCTGACAACAGATTATTCTCCTATACATGCCACGGATAAGATTCTAAGTATGCCCAGCTGCACTTGGTTTAAAACGATGACGTCTTCCAGGGCATATACAATAGACTGTAAGGTGTGGCCAAGTAGATTCTAGAGTCTGAACACCTGGAGCACAGGAGGTGGGTCTCACTTTGCACCTAATTCATCTTCATGTTTTCATCTCCCAGCTTAGAGCCCAACATGCACGGGAGCTGTTAGTGAGTAAATGAATGAATGCTTGCATGAATAAATGGAATCCCCTCATTATTTTGCAGTTGTACTTGCTGCAAATACAACTAAGACTTCAAAATCTTCATACAGGCACTTCTCTTCATATTTTCAGTAGATGTACCTTTATTTATTGACCAATCATGTCATGTTATCACCATTCTACATGTTTCATAGGCAGCTACACCTTACATTAGACCCATGAAGTGGGCATTAGGACCACCCCAATTTTATAGATAAGAACTCTAAGGGTTGGAGTTAACAAGCACAATCACTGGGACTCAAGCTGTGGTCTGCCTGACTTACTTATTTTTTAACTAGTTCTAATCAGACCCATTCCACCACATTACCACATGGTCTTTGCAACTGGAGTCTACCGGGCTTTCTCATTGGGACTTAGAGGCAAGACCATTGTCATTATAAATATTTGTATCTTGGCCACATCCAGAAAAATAAAACTAACTTTTAAAGTATTTGGATTCTTTACATACACCAAACAAGCTTGCTATTGCTGAGAATCATGCCAGAAAACCGGTCTCACTAGCAAAATATTCATCATGGTTAATAATAAAGCAAAGAGCTGATATTTAGGCCGAATAAAACTTAGATTCCATAAAGAAGTCTTGGATTTCTTATTCTATAGCTCTTTTTTTTTATTTTAGAGAGAGAGAGAGACAGACAGACAGAGAGACATAGAAAATTGGCTTGCCAGAGCCTCCGCCACTACAATCGAACTCCAGATGCTTGTGCCACCTAGTGTGCATGTGCAACCTTGCACTTGCCTCACCTTTGTGCCTCTGGCTTTATGGGGGATCTGGAAAGTAGAACACGGGTCCTTAGTCTTTGCAGGCAAGCGCATTAACTGCTAAGCCATCTCTCTAGCCCTTATAGCTCTCTTTAATGAGGTCAATCAAAGGAGTCTTTGGGATGGACAGCCATGGCTAGTGTTTAAAGCAGCATTTTGGAGCAAGATGGACCTGGGTCAGCATCATGGTGGTGCTGTTCCCAGAAAAGCAAGCTCTTGTAAGTCCCCTAACCCTACTCTTAGAAGCTTTTTCTTGTCAGCTGTAAAATGGGGCAAGAAGAGCCTAGGCGATGCCTATGTGGTTGTTATGACAACCGTACAAGATCATGTAGGAAAAGCACTTAGCCAAGTGATTCTCACAGTAAGTACTCGCTCCATCACGAGTAGTTTTCATCATGAATTTTTCAGAACAACATAAGGAGCTCATAAAATGCTAATTTTAATTTAAAGCTTGATGGATATAGAATACACACCTCAAGAACTTTCCCACACTTCATCACGCAACGGCATTGCACACATAGCATGAAGCAAGACAGGAGTGAAAAAACTCATCAGAGACTTGATGCAGAAGTCCATCAAGTTTATCTCTTGGACCATTTTCCAAGAGTGGGACATGAAAATAGTGAACAAACAAACCAAAAGACCGATGGAATTAAAAGATGTTGTGAGGAGACTTGAGACTGGAAGATATATGAGCCCAATGCTCACTCTCTTAAGTGGTTCTATCCATTCCAGTGGCTTCAGCCTTCATGGACAGGCAGAAACCGGAAGACCTGTTATCTCTAGCTCAACTTGTTCCCCAGGATCACACCTCCATCCCGACTCTCTATTAGATATCTCTTCTTCCACATTCATTGCAGTCACCTTCTCAATTGCTGGGACCAAACACCTGGCCAGAAGCAGCTGATGGGAGAAAAGGTTTTATTTCAGATGACACTTTCACCATGGTGGGGAAAGCTTGGTAGAGCAGTGGCTGGGCATCACATGTTACTGCATTAGCTGGGAATTAGCAGAAAGAGTGAGCTAGCTAGCAAGGGGGACCTGGGCTATAAAACTACAAAGCCTGCCCCCAGCAACACATGTCCTCCAGCAAGGCTCCACCTCCCAAACTGCCACCAGCTGAGGATCAAGAATGAGTCTTGAGCCGGGTGTGGTGGCACACATCTTTAATCCCAGCACTTGGGAGGCAGAGGTAGGAGGATCACCATGAGTTCGAGGCCACTCTGAGACTACATAGTGAATTCCAGGTCAGCCTCGACTAGAGTGAAACCCTACCTTGAAACAAAACAAAACAAAACAAAACAAAACAAACAACAACAAAAAAAATGAATGAGTCTTAATGACTAACATAGGAGGCTGGGAGGGGGGACGGGTAGGAGGACATTTCACATTCAAACTATCATGCTCCACCAAAAGTCAGACTATTTCCTTCAGCTCCCTGTCTTTTTCACTACCTCAAAACTATAATCATTTACATCTCCCGTTTTTCCTTCAACTCCTGTCCACTAGGTTAAAGAGTCACATCAATTTATTTCTATCATCCTCTCCTACTGACTCTGCCCTTGAATACTCCTGCCTTTCTTCTCCACAAGCTACAAATGCTACAGAGTCCTGGCTTACAAATCTCCCATCACTTACCAATACCTAAAAGGGAACAACTCCAATGTGGGGGCCAGGCTTCCACAATCATGACCAACTCCATTGTGGGGCCAGCTCCATGTGCTGGATGTTTCCGCCACACCAGAAGACACAGTAGTACTCTGCATGTTGCTGTGCCTTTGTGGATGGGATGCAAAGCTCTCTTGGATGTTTTTCCTGGTCTTCCTCACCAAACCCACCCTAGTGGGTTACCTCCAACCACTTACCTGAGAAACAGATTCCAACACCCTTTCTATCACCTTGTGCATTTATGAGTTTATTTGTTAACTCAAGGCTGGTATCTATTATATATAAATTTTAATTTTTAAAAATATTCTATTTATTTGAGAGAGACAGATAGAGAAAGAGAGAGAGAGAAGTGGAGACAGAATATGAATATGGGTGCACTAGGGCTTCTTGCTACTACAAATGAATTCCACATGCATGAAACACTTTGAGCATCTGGCTGTCAGGCTTTGCAAATAAGCACCTTTAAGCAGTGAGCAATCTTTCCAGCCCTGTCTAATTTTTATTTATTTATTTGAAGGAGGGGGGAGAAAGAGGCAGATAGGGCGAGTATGGACATGTCATGGCCTTTTGCCACTGCAAATGAACTCCAGACACATCTGCCACATTGTGCATCTGGCTTTATGTGGCTCACTGGGAAATTGAACCCAGTCCATGTGGCTTTGCAAGCAAGCACCTTTAATGGCTGAGCCATCTCTCCAGCCTGGGCCCTGAATACTTTTTTAACATGCTTTCTTCAACCACAATGTGATCTCCTGGACACTTGGCACTGACAGATATGACTCATGTGTGTCCAGATTCTAAACATTAGTGCCTGGACATCAGCCATATTTGTGAACAGAATAATGAATACATAATAATAGAAATGATTTAGTAATATGAGATTAATAAAATGAAGGCTGAGAAGTTTGAATTGAATGATATTTTAATATGGCTATTTATAAGAAAATGTAGAAGAACTATTTAAATTTTTTTAAAAAAATTAAGAACTTTGATGTCATCATCTTTTCCTTCTATTTTTGAGGGTCTTGCGAAGGTCTTGCTAGGCATTGCAAGGTCATGGATATCGAGGCCAATTTCTGTCTGGGCGGTTGCATTGGAGAGGGAGAGGATATGATGGAGATTGGAGTTCTAAAGTGGAATGGGGGAGGGGAGGGAAATATCATGTGCTTTTTGTATGTAAGTATAGAAGTTGTCAATAAAAATATAATAATTAAAATAAAACAAATAAAAATTAAAAAATAAAACATTTAAGCTGGGAAAAAATATATATTAAAAACATTTTTTTTTATGAGAGAGAGGATGTGAAAGAGAGAGGGGAGAGAGAGAGAGAGAGAACTAGCATGCCAGGGCCTCCAGCCACAATCGAACTCCAGATGCATGTGCCTCCTTGTGTGCATGTGCAACCTTGTGAGCTTGCATCACCTTGTGCATCTGGCTTACGTGGGGGATCTGGATAGTCAAGTATGGGTTCTCAGTCTTCGCAGGCAAGTGCCGTAACTGCTAAGCAGTCTCTTGCCAGCCCAGGACTATTATATCTTATATATGAGATTGCTTTCTGAAATCCCCAAATCCTCCCTTTGATAATCCAGTTTATTTTCCATAATTTCTTCTAAAAAGGAATATAGCACATGCCCAGCTCCATCCCTAAATAAAAGTTTTTAATGCCATTTAGAATAAAATCAGCTTTTTTTTCATGGACTACAGAACCCTCTATGATTTGCCCTCTGACCACCTCTCCATCTGAATCTTCCAACACCCTTATCATCCCTTGTTCTGTCTGTCACATTGTCATTTTGCTATTCTTTTATAAAAATACATATTATTTATTAATTTGAGAGACAGACATAGAAAAAGTGAGTATGGGTGTACCAGGGCCTCCTGCCACTGCAAACAAACTCCAGACACATGCACCACTTTGTGCATCAGGCTTCATGTGGGTACTGGGGAATTTAATCTGGGACATTAGGCTTTGCAAGCAAGCACCTTTAGCCACTGAGCTATCTTTCCAGTTCTTGCTATTCATTTTTATATTGCATCCTCCTGCTTCAATGCCTACACTTGCAAACCCTTCCACCTGGAAATATTTATATAGCTTTTCTTTTATGCCATTCAACTTTCTATTCTAACATCACTTTTTAAAAAGATTTTTAAAATATTTTATTTTTACTTATTTATGAGAGAGAAGTTGAGAGAGAGAGAGAGAGAGAGAGAGGGAGAATGGGCATGCCAGGGCCTCCAGCCACTGCAAAAAACTACAGACACATGTGCCACTTTGTGTATCTTGATTATGTGGGTACTGGAGAATTGAATCCGAGTCCTTTGGCTTTGCAGGCAAGTGCCTTAACCACTAAGCCATCCCTCCAGGCCTCTAATATCATATTTTTCAGAGTGATCTCCCCTTTCATGTTCTGTTACTCGTCACCATGACAGCCACACTTTCTTTCTTCATTATTGTCTTATTTATTATGTCTCTATCATTGGAACTGAATTTCCTTTTTATTGCTTAAGTATTTTATTGATATAAAATTAGACTTTATTATGTTTTAGAACAATTTCTACAAGGTTTAAAATCATCAGTATTTGTCTGATTCCTTTAATGCTCTGGTCTAACAAGAGATCCTGCCTGGCCTGTAGTGAGCACAGAGCAAATTCTTGTTTAATGAATTGACCTCCCATCTTTCTCAAAGTCAAAATATTAAATGCTGGGGCTGCGGAGATTGCTTAGTGGTTATGACTCTTGCTTGCAAAGCCTAAGGACCCAGGTTCAATTCCCAGTACTCACATAAGCCAGATGTACAAGGTGGCACATGTGTCTGACATTCTTTTGCAATGGCTAGAGGCTCTGTCATGTTCATTCTCTCTTTCTCAAATAAATAAATAAATAAATAAATAAATAAATAAATAAATAAATAAAATATTTAAAAAGTATTGCATGCTACAAGTATAGTACTGCAAGCCTTTATGTTTTGAAATTAGATTTCCTTCTGCCATCTTGATACCTGTTTTCTGAGAAGATTTACATATATGCGTGTGTACACACAGGGAACTGAGTGCATTTGTATACACAAGGTCACACCTACCTACAGGAAACAGGACCTACTGTAGACTTCAGAGATGGCATTGTCCCTGTATGCCACATCACTGGCACTGTGCTGTGACCATCATAGCTAAATGAAAGTATGTAGTTATCATAGCATTTCTTTTTAGTTTACTGTGTTTAAAATTATTAAACAAAATACCAAGGGTAGAAAAATATACCAAGGATATGGTAAATTCTGTTTCTCCTATTCATACCCTGGTGATATAAGTTTTCACAAGGTTAAATTTTGCAAAACCAAAAAAAAAAAAAAAAAAAAAAAAAAAAGATGAGGAAAAAGGACTTCATTGTAAAAACCATTATTAATAAAATTAATTAAAACAATGGATTGGGGAGATGGCTCAATGTTTAAAGGCACTTATTTGGAAAGCCTGATGGCCTGGGTTCAATTCTCCAGTGCCCACATAAAGCCAGATGCATAAAACGATGCATGTGTGTGGAGTTCATTTTCAGTAGCAAAAGGCCCTGTTGCACCCATACTCACTCTCTGTCTTTCTCTCTCTCTTTCTGTATATGAGAGAGAGAGAGAAAGAGAGAAAGAGAGAGGAATTGGTGTGCCAGAGCCTCCAGCCACTATAATCAAACTCCATATGCATGCACCATCTTTTGTGCATGTGCGACCTTATGTGCTTGTGTCACCTTGTACATCTGGCTTACATGGGACCTGGAAAGTTGAACATGGTTCCTTAGGCTTTGTAAGCAAGTACCTCAACTACTAAGCCATCTTTCCAGGCCTCTCTCTTTCTCTTTTATCTATCTACTGTAAATAATTTAAAAAAATTAATTAAAAAAACCCCAGAAAACCCTAAAACAAAATGTTTTTTAGATCATGTTCTCCCCCAAAATTTGACTTCTCTGTTTTAACACATGCACACTTTCTCTCTCTCTCTCTCTCTCTCTCTCTCTTACATGAACTCTGGTAGAGTATTGATAAGCTCCCAGGTGATTCTAACCTACATTAAAGATTAAGAAACTCTACCCTTAATTGAACCCTCCAAATGTGTCTGAGTGACAGAGAACATACCAGGATGTGAAGAGGTTAATTGTTTAAAATGTAAGTTTTGAATGCAGATGTCTTTCAGGCAAAGCGTTATAAAGTCTATAACTTACTTTGCAATGACTCATCAAAACATTGCTTTTCTCTATCTAGATAGTGAGGCAAATGTGGCCCAGTGACAGCAATTGTTGAAACTAGGTAGTTTTCTTTTCTTGTGCTATCCTTCCAACTTCTCTGTATATTTGAATTTTTTTCTCCTAGAACAATGATGTGGACAAAATAATGTGAGCTTTGATTCACCAGAAAATTGTAGTCACATGTTGGAAAAAAATTCAGTACAATCCATTAAAATAAAGCAAGACCCTCAGGTAACCGTCTAGTCATATGGTCAGAGGGAGCCCAAGAAGGCTTGGGAGAATTCAGATTTCTCCCTGACCTGGCTATTAAGACAGTTTTTTCCCCTTAGGGGCCTGCTCAGTGTGTTGGCGAGGAATCATTTCTGATGCCCCAGCTGAACTTCTTCCCAGCAGTTGGCCCTGGAAGTGGCTCAGCTTAGGACTCCGGGCATCAGCAGAAATGTGTAGTTTCCAAATGCACTTGACATTTTTCAAGCACAACTCAATTGCTCTCAGAATTGGCCACTTGTGCCTTGGAAAGGAAAGGCAAATGAGGGGCCCCAAAGTGCTATCCTTGGAGTTTGCTAACACTTCAAGAGCTGGAGGAAACCAGTCCTTGATGTTTTACAAAAATAATAATAATGATAACAGAGGAGCCTGCAAGTTTCACTTCCTCCCTATCCTTGTGGGGGCTGGGACTCAAATCCCAGCAGGCACCTAGCAGCCTGCAGGGCACAGGTAAGGGGCTCAGAATGGAATAGGAAAGGCTAAGAGGGGGACAGTTACTCTATGTGCTCAGCCCCGGCTCCTGAATGTTAGTCATTTCCTAAGAATACATTGATCATTGCTTCCCCCAAACTATCCATCTTTTTGGTAAATGTCATCACTTTCCCTCAAGTGAAAACAAAACCATTTAATAAGAACTGAGAGAGCATACCTAGCAGCCATTCTCCCATGCACTTTACATGACAGCCAAGACATGGATTTGCGGCAGAATCTTGGAAAATCGAACTTCTGTCTCAAATTGGCTTAGATAATTAAGGGCAGTCTCTCCCCCCGATTAAACAACCATGGAATATTTGAAAAGGAAGTTTAACAAATGAAAAATCCAGGCCTAAAATTCATGCAAGAAGAATCCCGCCAATTTAGAAAGTTGTGAATTTCTATTTCCTTAGGATGCCCAAAGAGTTTGGCTAATGTGCAGTGGAGGATTTTGACAAGTGGTGACCAACTGCTGATTTCAGGCCCCAACAAGGATTTTTAGAAAACGTTTCTTTTTCCTGACCGATCACACGTAAGCTCTGTCATTAACCTCAAACTTGACCAAGGCCACAAACAAGTTAACACACATAACACCCTGTGACACCAAGTACCATTTTCCTGCTTGCACAGAACCCGTGGAGTTCTTAGAGGCAGTTCCCCCACTTCCTGTCCATTTGACTGTATTCCTAGGGGAAATCCCAGCAGGGCTACAGACAGAAAATGTACTTCACAAATAATCAGGCCGTAGCAACTGCAAAAGGTCAGATGCTTTCTTTCTCGCTTCTCTCTCCTCCTCCTCTCTCTCTCACATTGTCTCCTGCCATCTCATCACAGTACAGCATTCAGCCAGCCAGCACATCTCATGACTTGTGGATGTCTTGTTGCTCGTGAAGCCAGCTGCAGCAAGGATTCTTCTAGCATCAAAACTGAAGTCTTGCCATGTTCTCAATGCAAAAAGGCGGCTCTGGGTATCTGTCAGGTATTGGCTGTTATTCTACCGAGAAAATTGGCCTCCCCAATGAATAAACTCGTAAGTACTCAGAGATGTGGATGAAAATGTTGATATACAGCCCATTAATTCCCAATATAGCTTAAATATCATCCAGGCAGTGGCTGAAATTTGATAAAAAGCCGGCACAAGGATCAAGGCAGAAACCCAGCAGGAACAGGGGCGTGGTGCTCAGCGAGCAAGGTCAGGTGTGTGCTGGGAAGCGAGGCTTGATCACATCTTTCTGGGCCTAGCCATGCCCTTTGAAGCATCAGTTTTATTGTCTCTAAAGGAGTACGTTTAATAAAGAGGCAGACCATAAAGGGTACTGTAGCATGTAAAGTTACTGTAATTAGGTTTTCAGGACTTATAATAAAACATTTAGCTGGAGAAAGGTTAAATAACCACCATCCTTCCTGGAACTATTATTACATTCTCCAAGAGGGGAGTGATGGTGGTGGTCATGGGGATGGACAGTTGATGGGCAGGTTGCTGAGGGACACAGGGGCAGAGGCATGGGGTGTAGTGAGAAGAGACAAGAGTGAGAAGCACTCAGGATGAGATGGTCAAAGAAAAGAATTATGAAAAAAAATGCTGTTGGATGTGCAGTGCCCAGCTACCAATGAAACAGGGAATCCAGGCATCTTTTGGATGATTCCCAATTGCAAATGTAAAATGAACACACTGTGAAGAAATCCAGTATGTGCATTAAAAAGTAGACAGCGAGCTGGGTGCAGTGACACACACCTTTAATCACAGCACTGGGGAGGCAGAGGTAGGAGGATTGCCATGAGTTCGAGGCCACCCGGAGACTACATAGTTAATTCCAGGTCAGCCTGAGCTAGAGCTACCTCAGAAAACTGAAACAAAACAAAGCAAAACAAAAAAAGTAGACAGCGAAGGTATAAACTCTTGAGACCGGTCAACATTTGATCAATCCTGTTTCTAAATATAAATATTCTTTTATTATCATTAGTAGTAATTTTGTTGTCTTGAAAAACAATGAGATCATAGCAAGGAGGTGGGGTTAGAACCTTGCAGTCAGACAACCAAGATTTGAATCCTGCCTCCGCACTTATCACTATATGACCTGGGTGAGTTACTTTCTCTCTCTGGAAGGTTGATGATGCCATGATTATTTCATAAACTTGTTGAGGGCATGGAATGTGGGTGACTTTATTCACATGAATAAAGTACTTAGCATTAGATTGGAATCCTGTGAATGGCCTAGTAAATGTAGCTCTTGATGGCTTGAGAACAGGAACCATATGCATTTTGTTCTTGGTCACGTTTCTTTCCTGACACTGTGTCCAGATCATTTAAAATATTTGTATCTGGGAGCTGTGAAGATGGATTAGCAGTTAAAGGTGCTCACTTAAAATATTCGTTGAAGGGGCTGGAGGGATGGCTTAGCGGTTAAGGTGCTTGCCTGCAAAGCCAAAGGACCCAGGTTCGATTTCCCAGGACCCACATAAACCAGATGCACAAGGTGATGGCACATGCATCTGGAATTTGTTTGCAGTGGCTAGAGGCCCTGGTGCACCCATTCTCTCTCTCTCTCCATGTCTCAAATAAATAAATAAATAAATAAATAAATAAATAAAAAAATTCATTGAAGCAATGAATTGTCATTATTAAAATGATGGTGTCCATATCCCCTCCAAATAAGTTTTTTTTTCCCAGATGAAAAGGGATTTGGGATGTTACTAATGTGCTTTTCTTTTCTTTTCTTCTATTTATATTTATGTTGTGAAGTGAACTATTACTTTTAAAATTAAAACTCAAAAAAGAATTTAAATGGCTATTTCCCAAGTTCAAAACACAAGAAACCAATAACCCAATTAGTGGAATTAAAAGTCCATTACATATCACAATTCCCTAAGCTTAGATTCAAGCTAATTTTGATTCAATGGGAGTAGGCTTTTCAGGTTTCTCACCCTGGACCTTTCAGTTCACAGAGGACTGTCACTGTATTTGAATTTATCATGAGCAAATAGAAAATCCTCTATTTCCCCTCTTTAAAATTTTCTGCCATACCAAAACTACTCATAGCTGGAATAATTAGCAACTCAATTTATTGTCTTCTGTCTTTTTTTTTTAAATACAAGCTTCTATTCTTGATATTTAAATAGTGTCACATTGTGATATAACATAGCATTTTTATTGTAAAATGCTTTTTTTCCCTTCATAAAGTGACATACTACTCAGTGTGGCAGGCAAGGCCTCTGGAGACTACTAAAGAAACCTGGTGTTAGCCTGGAGAGATGGCTTAGTGGTTAAGATATTTGCCTGCAGAGTCAAAGGACCCAGATTCAATTCCCCAGGACCCTTGTAAGCCAGATGCACAAGGTGGCACATGCATCTGGAGTTCATTTTCAGTGGTTGGAAGCCCTGGTGTACCATTCTCTCTTTCTTTCTCTCTCTCTCAAATAACTAACTAAAGAAAGAAAGAAAGAAACCTGGTGTTTTGTGAACCAATCCATTTCAGAATTTTTGGGATGAAATGAGGAGTCTTCTCCCACCCGCTCTGGAGCTGTTAACTTGTTGATGACTTTTTTTTTTTTTTTTTTTCACGTTAACTGTTAGGAGCCTTGCTATAGATAGTAGATGAAATGAATGTTGTTGACTTCAAACGTGGCCTGTAATTCACCAAACATGATAAAATGAGGATGTAGAGGCAGCCATTTTAGACAGACATACATGGAAGCCAGATCACATTCCTTCAGGGACAATGTCTGAGCAGAATGACTCTTCCATCACCATGCAGACTCAGAACTTTGGGGTATGTCTCTTTGTCATATTGTCTTTTGCTATCATATTTGCCTTATAGGTCTCTTCATGTTAGTCAAGGTTCAAAGGTAGACTATCTTTTGCTTTCTATTATCTTTCACAGCTTACAGTAGGTACTCAAGCATGTGTACAGAAAATACACATTATATACACATATAATATATATACATTATATGTATACACACACACAAATATATAGGGAAAATATATATTATGGCAGGGTGATAAACACACAGGTTTAGGACAGGTTCAGCTAGAGTCCAAATTGCACCAGTGACCTGGAAGTCACTATGTAGTCTCAGGGCAGCCTTGAACTTACGGTGATCCTCCTACCTTTGCCTCCCAAGTGCTAGGATTAAAGGTGTGTGCCACCACACCTGGCATAAAGGCTTTTAATGATGCCTTCTCTCTGATTTAAGGAAGCAGTTAGAGGGATACAATGTGCAAAATGTCCAGAAACCCATGGTAAATAGAATTCCACCCTCTGTCATAAATAAAAGTTTATCTTTCTTGGTTTTGTGCCATGAGGATTTTGATGCTTGCTCTATTCTATCAACCCTGAAACCTGTAACTATGACTCAATGTACATTTAGATATACTTAGATATTTCATTCCAATATCATCCTCCAGACTTCACTCGTATTGGCGGAAAAAGTCACCACTCATCCAGGTATGTAGCACTATCCCCAGGAAGCTAATGCTTTGGGAAGAAATCTGCATGCAGGACAATTACAGGAAGCTGGTCTTGGGAACACTACCTAGGGGGTGAAGGAAGTGGGCTGGGTGCAGAGGGGTGGGAGAGAAAGAGAGAGGGAAAGAGAGAGCACGCTGTGATGGTATAGCAAAGGGGTGTTGTACAATCAGATGCAGAACTCTGGAGTTGGGATGATTCTGAATTTACCACAATGTGGTTTTAAAGGTTGGAACTTTGCACTCTTGCCCAGACCAATGTACTAGGGGAGTTCCTTGGGAGAGGGGGTTCTCTGCCGCTGAAAGCCTGTCTCATGAGGGAATGTTACAGTCTTGGAGATGACCTTTGGATGGACACGAAACCATCTACCTTACCAAGTGTTAATATGGTTCCTATACTTCCTTCATACTCAATCCATCATTACTAGACATCCTCCCTTCTTCTATTTACAACTGGCCTGTGGACACAGCTGCCTCTGTGAAGGTCAAAGATTTCATATTCTTTTCTATGTTCCTGCTGTCCCCAGGAGCCAGCTGTCCCATAAGGACAAGCCTAACCATAACATGCCTCCACTAAGAACCTCCCGATTTTAGCACCCATGGAAACCATCCAGCTTCTACTGGTGACTACAAGGAATCTCATTATTATCTCTTTCCAACCTCCCCTTGCTCTGTTCTGGAGGCTTCTCCATATACTGTGCTGCTCCCCAGAGTCCAAGCTGCTCCCCTCTTTAGAGTGCTCATGTGGTATTTCCCTCAGTCTGGAGAGCTCTTTCCTCAACTCCTGCATGGTTCTCTTTCTTAGGTCTTTCAACTCTCTCCTCAAAGCTCACTTCCTCAGAGAGGCATCCTGAATAGGCCCTTTCTATCCTCTCGTTTTTATCCCTACCTTGCCTCCAGGTCAGTCCACATCTAAGGGGTGGGAGTGGGGCTGGAAATGATGGTGGTATATAAAGGAACACTCACATTGGGACAACTCATTGAACACATGTCTCTTTCAGTAGCTATCTCCTTTCTCCCTATCTTCATCTGGTTTACACACACACACACACACACACACACACACACACACACACACACACACACAGAGTCCATGAAGACCAAGTTCTGTCATCTTCCTTAGCTCCTGATCCCTGGGAGAAAGCCCACACAAGCTGGCTGCTTCATCAGTTTTTAATGAATAAATACAGATATCTACCAATGCAGAGCTTGAAAATTTCCAGAAAGATTATTTGATAACTGCCTGTGGGAGGTGATAACTTAAAAATTTTTTTTTCTGGCTACTCTTAGATGGAACAATTGAATTTATTTATTTATTTTTTTCTTGTAGTGTGACCTTCAAGGAGTCTTCTGTCACTTGGCCTTGGATGTTTTGGTAAATATGACCATGTTCTTATCATTACTACACATGGCTGCTTGAAATCTGTCAAGAGACACTCATCTTTCTATTCTGAGGTACCTACCGGCACATTTCAATGTCTTGATATTTTCTTAAAATCAGAATTTTCAACTGCTCTGTCATGGTTGGGATATGTCAGCCATGAACGCTTTGACTGTGGCCATCCAATGGGTTGGAAAATAGTGGGATAAGCATTTCTGAAAATGAATTCCTAAGATTCTACTTATCGATGGTGTGCATTTTTGTAGCTCTGTCCTCCTGTCTTTCAACAGAAACCCAATGGATGCATATATTCATGCATTCATTTATGATACTCTTTTATCGAGCTCATTTGTAATGGGGAACTCAGAGATAATCTTCCTTCAAGTTTGGAAGAGTTTTTTTGGTGAATGTATTTACTTCTTATCTGTCACTTTTCTGCCCACCTATGGAGCCGTTTATCTTCAGAGGTTTGGTATCTCTGAAAACATGAAGACTTCATGGTACATTTTCTCATCTAAATCACTTTCAAAAGAACGGAATCAGAGTAATTTTCATCTCTGAAAAATCCTGTATTCATCCTCTTCTATCCCAAGAAGGATCTCTTTACCTTTCTCTTGTTTTCCTTGCCTGTGTAACAAAAGAGTCCTGCCTAGAAAACCTTTCTTTATGTTTTGTCTTTGATGCTTCAAGGACTATACAAAAGTGGGAAGAGCTGCGTCTACCACAATGCTGAATAGGCATCATGTTGACAATCTTACAGATATTAACATAGAACACACTTGGACCTGAGTCCCAGCATCCATCAGTCACATGGACGTGGATTTTGTGCTGTGACCTCCAAGTTAACCACTGTGTTGAGACCTCAAATTTAACCACTCCAAGGCATGATGTGGGAATGGACATTTTGTTTTTTCTAGCACCTTCCTTGGAAAAGCCTGAAGCAAGAGAGTTATTTTCCAGCTTCGTTATTTGCTGCTTTCCCTTGAACAGACCTTCAATACCTGGAGGGTCCTGCTGATCCTTCGCAGTTTCCCTTGATTAACTTAAGAAACTTTAGAATGGAGATAAAATTCACATAGTATGAAATTAACTATACTAAAGTGGACAACTGAATGGCATTTAGTACATTCACAGTGTTGTATGGTCGCCAGTTCTCTTTAGTTTCAAGACTTTTTTTTTATTACATCCCCTCCTCAAAGAACCCCTAAACCCATCAAGGAGTATTTCCCCTTTCTGATATTTTCCTGACCCTAGCTCTTGGTAGCCATAAGTCTGGCTTCTATTTCTATGGATTCTTCCTAGCCTGTATATTTCAAATCAATGGACTCTTAAAATATGTGGCCTTTTATGCCTGGTTTCCTTTCGCATGGCCTAGTGTTTTTAAGTGAATCTCCATTGTAGCATGTATAAGATTTTCATTTCTTTTTATGGCTGAAGACTATTCCTTTGGGTATGTGCATAACTTTTGCTTTATTCCTTCATCCATTGATGGACATGTAGTCCACTGTGAACAATGCTACCAAGGACATGTGTGAACCAGTATTATTTTGGGCATCTGCCTTCAACCCTCCTGTGGATCAACCTCACAGAGGACTTGCTGGGTCATATAGTAATTTTACACTTGAATTTTTGAGGAGCCTCTTACTATTTTCTAAATGTAGAAAATGACAATCAACACTGAACTTCTCCATAAGGTCAAATTCTGTTTAGCACTAAATATTTTGTAAGTCTTCATCAATCTTAAATATGTCCTGAGCCTGAGTGAAAAACTGAATGAAATACAAAAATATATAAGGTGCATCATGGCAGAGCCTGGTGACAGCAGGAGCTAAAAGAGAAAAAAACATTTTATATATTATAAAATGTTTTAAGACACTCCAGTCATCTGACACTCATGTCAGGAAGGAGATTCAGTGAGTGCCAAGGAGAGCTTATAGTCTAGCAAAGCTACCTATTCACAGCATTTATACAAGATTTTTACTGTTAGTACATAGTCCAAGTACTGATGATAAACAATAGTCATTCACCAGGTTCAAACATTGCTGAACTTGATGACCAAGTTGTAGTGGCTTGAACCAGGTGTCCCCCATAAAGTCATGCTTTCTGAATGCTTGTTCCCCAGATGGTTGCAATTTGGGATGTGGAGCCTTGCTGTAAGAAGGGTGTTGTTTGGAGAAGCATTATGGATATGTAGCCAGCTCCCCCCTGCTAAAGTTTGACCTCACTTTCCTGCTGTTGTTTTCTACCTGCTGTAGGCAGAGGTGATGTCCAGCCCCTGATCCTTTGCTCATGCCATGTTTTCCCCTGCCATCAGGAAGCTTTCCCTAAAGATTGTAAGCCAAAATAAAAAGTCCTCCTATCAACTGTGTTTTGTCAGATACTTTATATCAGCAACCAGGAGGTAACTACAACAGAAAATTGGTACTATGAGTGGGGTTGCTACTGCTTCAACAAGAAAATTGTCACCAAAGAAAACTGGTCATTGCTGCTAGAACCCTGGCTAACACATCCATCTGGTATGGATGGATTTTAAACATTTAGGATGAGAGAGAAATTATTTTTTACCCAACAGAGCAAAGTTACAAAGTCCTTCCTAGCCAGAGTCTGAAGAATTTCTGGACTTCCCAGTTTTGGCATGCAATCAAAAAGGATCTAATCCGGGCATGGTGGTGCACACTTTTAATCCCAGCACTTGAGAGGCAGAGGTAGGAGGATCACTGTGAGTTCGAGGCCACCCTGAGACTACATAGTGAATTCCAGGTCAGCCTGGGTCAGAGTGAGACCCTACCTCAAAAAACAAACAAACAAACAAACAAACAAACAAACAAACAAACAAACGGCTCTGAAAAGTACACCTCAGTATATGCTCTTTGGGTAGCTGTGGTGGTTTGAATGTGTAGCCCCATACACTCAGGATTGCAATTTGAAGCTCCAGTGGGAAAAATCCTACTGGGGAAGAGATGTCACTGGGGGCAGATATTAAATCAGCTCTAAGGTGTGTGGATAGTAGTTTGAGCTCTGGCAGTTTTGTGATGCTAGCTATTGGTAGTGTCTCTCTGCTTGGAGCTATGGAAATGAGTCAGCTTCTTCTGCTACTGATGGTGTTCTCCTGGAGTTTATAAACCTGAAATAAACCCTTTCTTCCCATAAGCTGTTTCTGGTCAGGTGTTTATCCCAGTAAATAGGAGCTGACTCTATCAGTGGCAGTGTCTTGTATATTTCTAGCTTTAAGTTATAAAAAAGGTCTTCCATGGTATTTGTGAAATATTGGACAATATAAAATCAAGGAGATTACTGAAGCTTTTCATAAGTCTTCAATTTCTGAATAATGGAAGCATCTCAGTATTGTACAATGCTTGTTTCTCTGCTTATTGGACCACAAGAATTTTATAACCACCTTCCTGACTGGTCTTAAAGTCCATATTTCATGTTATTCTTCATTTGAGAAATAAAAATGTAATAAATTCCAAAGAGGTACACTAGGACCATAAAGAAATGAGAATCAAATCAACATAACCAAACCCCAATAATGTTTATTTTCTAGATTTTTTTAAACCCATTTCATAGGTGAGAGGAAGGAAGGAGAAAAGGAGAAAGAAAGCATGAAAGGGAGAAAAAGAAGGAAAGTAGGAAAAAGGAAGAAACAGGAGCAACAAGAGAAAAGCAAAATTGTCTACCTATAAAAATTAAATTAGATTGACTATTTTATGAGATTTCTTTGGGACATAGAAAAGAAATAAAATTGGTTTATCTAAATAGCTACAGATATAGTTTGAGTGTGCTCCCCTTCTCACACTGACACTGAGATTTCACTGCCGTAGTAACAGAATTAAGAGCTGGGACCTTTAAGAGATGAATCAGCCATGAGGCCACCAGGGAGTGATCAACCCATGATTGCAAGAGTTTCTTCCTTATCTCAGAAATGGATGACTTACCAAAGGATAAGGTTGGAGCCCTTTGTCTCACTCTCAGCCCTCTCTGTGCTTCCACCATGGTGGGGGGAGCGATTGCAGCCCTTGCCACGTGTTGGCCCCTCAGTCTTCCATTTCCCAGCTTCCAGAACCATGAGCTAATATATTTCCATCCATTCTAAGTTATTAACTCTTAAGTATTCTGTTAAAGCTTTTCAGATGGACTAGAACAGTCAACAAAGCAGTCCTACATCCAGGGGTGGGCAGAGGTGGAAAAACATCTACTCATTTCTGTGTATTACATTTTTCCTTCTTTATGCTGAGTGTAGGTGTGGAGAGATTTCTAATATTCTAGGTTGGGACAATATTCTCCCTTTCTCTGTCTCTTTCTCCATAAAAATGGTTAGCCTTAATACAATTTATTTTTCCATTAAAATTTACATCAGATCCTTTGAGGTATAAACACATAAGAAAACCCATCAGCATATTTACCCACATCTCCTTATATGTGTAATATCCATAGGTATATTTGCTTCCTATTTAGTACTCTTCAAGAAATGATATAAGAGCTCTTCAGGGATATTAATTAAGCTTTACAGCAACCCCTGTGACACATCTGCCTGCCTACATATATCTGTTAGACACTCAGAAATTAATGCTTTGCAGAAGTGTGCCATTTAAGTGTGTTTGTAGGCCAGCCACATACTCACCGACAATGCACGGGACGGAGTCATACATTTCAGTTGTCAGAAAAAAAAGCTATTAGATAAGGCAACCATCCTTTAGCATCAACTCATAAACATGGCCATGACACTTAGTACACCTCTCAAGCAGATCTCGTAGCATCCCTCTCACAAAACAAGTACCAGGGAAGAAGTCTCTGGAAGCATGGCTACTTTGAAAGGCTCCTGGTTTCCTCAGTTCTGGGTTTCCTAAGGCCCCAGGCAAGGCTTCTTAAAAATGCAAGTGTCAAGGAAAACTGTCATGCACATTTGCCTTAAGTACCTGAAAAGCTTGTCAGTGCCATCTTGGAAGACTTGATGAAAATGCAAGTGGACGTGCCGAGGCATGGTGAATTGAAAACTGCCTGACAGGGAGGTGGCACGTTCGTCTAAGAGGCAGGAGCCCGCCTGCAGGCATTTTCTTTGCAAGTGGCAGAATTAAACAAAACTTAAAGGCGGGTCTGGTGGAGAGAAGCTACTTCTGCAGACATCTTAAAGGATGACAATTGAACTGGGGCTATTTTGAACGCTTAGGTTTTGCTTGAGGAGAGGCTAAGTGGTTATGCAAAAGAGTCATGGTTCTGTACTTGTGTGGAGGGAAGTGAGAAAGAGGGGAGGGGAGGGCATGGTAGCAAGGTGAGGCTCAAGGAAGGAAAAGGGAGACCCGGGGTCAAGGGCAGGCTGGGATAGCAGCTGCTAACTCTAGGAGGCTGGGAAGGGTGAGGGATAATGGGCAAATAGGATTTAGGAGTGAGGTAGCCACTTAGGGTTATAAGTCCTGACAGAACCAAGGAACATGGAGGTTTTATAATGAATTGAGGTTTACTAATGTTAAGTCCAGAGAATAGGGTCTGAGAACTAAAATCTAAAAAGCCTTACCAAGATGTCAGCTGACCACCAGTTTTAGTTCTTCCTCTTTCTTGGAACTTTTGGGTGGGTCATTTCTCCACTGATGGGAACCCAAATTCCTTTACCTAACTTATCAAACTATTGTGAACCCCAATGTACATCGAACATAACTAACCAGATCCATCCTGACTTGATAAGGGTATAAGAACCCCTGACCAAAGCCACGAAGTAGTTATTCACTTGGGACCCTTTTCAGTGCAGGAGCTTTCTGTTTCGCTTTTTTTTCTTTTCTTTTTTTTTTTTTTTTTTTTTTTGGTTTTGCGAGGTAGGGTCTCACTCTGGTCCAGGCTGACCTGGAATTAACTATGTAGCCTCAGGGTGGCCTTGAACTCTCCTCCTACCTCTGCCTCCCGAGTGCTGGGATTAAAGGCATGCGCCACCACGCCCAGCTAAAAATACAATCTTACTTAACTTAACCTTCTGCCATGTTTGATCTCATTCCTCACAGGTTGTACAACAAGAATTCAAGAAAGTTGGTAACAATAGCATGTGAGGTTCAGAGCTAGTACAATAACTTGCCTGTAACTTATGTAAATAACCTGATACAGTCAAACCTTAGGATTTTATTTTTTTAGGCAAGTCCAACAGATTGGACTTCTTTTTATGCGAGAAAGTGAGACAGAATTGAGGTGCCAGGAACTCTAACCACTGTTATTGAACCCCAGACATGTGCACCACCTTTATGGCGACTTTGCGCCCTTGTGTCACTTTGTGCAACTGGCTTATGTGGGACCTGGAGAGTTGAACATAGGTACTTAGGCTTTGCAGGCAAGTGCCTTAACTGCTAAGCCATCTCTCCAGCCTCAAACCTTAGTTTTCTCATATGCAAATAGTGAAAACAGTTTTTTAAAGATACATTGTGTGTATTAAATGGGATCCAGCATATGATTGATATTGAATAAACCCTCAAAATAATTATTTGCCATTGCCATTATGGAGATCATTGTTAATGAATCCCACACACTGTCTGCTTCAAATCTCTCTCTCCTCTCTCTCTCTCCTTTTACCCCTTTCTCTTTTCTTCCCCTTCCTTGGTGAAAAAAATGGGATCATTTGCTAGCTGCAGTGTCCAGCCTTGTTAGCTTCTCCCGTTTTAGTTATTTTTGTGTGAGCACATGCATGTAGTATGTGTGGTGTATGTGTGCAGATGTGCATGTTCCATGCACACACATGTGGAGGCCAAAGGAGACCACTGGATATACTTCCACATCACATGTCCATTTATTTCCTTGAATGTGGAGCTGCTGTTTACTCTTGGACTGGCTGACCAGTAAACCCCAGCCTTTCTCCCAGCTCTGTGCCCCGCAAGTCGGGAGCTACAGGTTTTGGTGGCTATGGTCAGATATTTACCTGGATTCTGAGGATCGAACAAGGGCAAATCAGGCCCTTGTGCTTGCACAGCAAGTGCTCTTACACACTGAACCATCTCCCCAGCCTCTGTGAGGCGTAACACACTTTTGTATATTGCATCCACAGGCTCCTTATCCCATGCAGAATAAACTATTGGGTAGCGGCTGAGCCCCAAACATGTCCATGACCTAGGCCATGAAGTCTGTGTTGCATTGCCATATAAGACTCAGTCCAGTTTACTCTAATGAAGATTGGAATAGAAAACAGATGGGGACGGAGAGAGAGATACACAGAGACAGACAAGAAGAATGAGAGGTAATGGGGGCATATGCCATCATCAGATGATGATCAATTCATCAGAAGACAGACCAAGGGAAGGGATTGAGGTAAACACAATTCAGGTTGCTTTGCTAACCTGTTCTTATTCCTTTGACTCTTCCCAGAATTCTAGCCTCTTTGGTGGGCTAACTGTCACTGCTTCTCTGTCCAGGTGGCCACGGATGTCACAACCTCATCCTTCTATGGCACCGCCTGAGTTGATATCCACCTGTGACATTCTTTATTCATATAATCAACGATCTGCTCTATAGCCTTTCACAACTGGCTGTAATTCCCAGTAGAAGATGGCATGTCTTTTGTATCCTGATTATCAGTATTGTGCACAGGACTCAGCCACTCAGGACCTCCAAAATGTTGGTTGAATTAAGTTGAAGTTCTATGAACAATGCTGGTCATGGGAAGACCAATGGGAGGTGGGAAATACCAAGATCCTTACTTAGCATAAAATTGGAGTTTCAGATGAAGTAACTATATAAGTTTGGCCCGAGGGCGTCTTATTGACAGAGCCCTCACATACTCTTCACAAAAGCGATTGCCTCTCTCTCTGGATTGTCAGGCCCTTGATCTCAGTGCTCTCTTATAATGGGTAGAACAATTGTGCCGCTGTGAGAGAAATTTCTCTTGGGGTAGCAGAAACTTGACTGAGGCATTCTTGTAATATCTCCATCAGGTAGATAGGGGCAAGGTAGATGAGGAGAAGAGAAAAATTTAAAACACTGTCAAATTATGAATGAGAAATCAAGAAGGTGCAACATTAGATGTCTGGCATCACACAGGCTGTTGCAGTCAGGTTCTCATTGCAGGCAGGAATCACCTGACCAAGAGCAGCTTTTGGGGGGGGGGGAAGGATTTATTTTGGCTTATAGATTCAAGGGGGAAGCTCCACGATGGCAGAGGAAAATGATGGCAGGAGCAGAGGGGGACATCATCCGCTGGTCAATATCAGGTGGACAATAACAACAAGAGAGTGTGCCAAACACTGGCATGGGGAAAGTTGCTATAATATCCATAAGCCCACCCCCAGCAATACACTGCCTCCAGGAGACATTAATTCCCAAATCTCCATCAGCTGGGAACCTAGCTCTCAGACCACCGAAGTTTATGGGAACACCTGAATCAAACCACCACATAGGTCATACTGCAGCACAGCTGGGGAATAAAGAGGAAGGACCCTAGAGCTAGAAGCAGGGGAAGTGACCGAGTCAGACCTTCCTTCCTCTCAGCGTGCCTCTTTCAAGGTTGTGCCTGGCAGGTGAGCAGTGGGCTATGAGATGTGTTATCTCTGTGGTAGAGTTTTTCCTGGCAAGCACAATGCTCTGGGTTCAATTCCCAGCTCTAAAAAGCAAAAGGAGAAACATAAAAAAAGAAGGGCAGTTTCACAGTTCTTTCTTTCTTAAGAAAGAAAACTTTCTCCATTCTGTCTCAAATCTAACACCAACACTATAAACATGGGGGTTTTATTTTTGGCCCACCAAAGAAATGTAGATCATTAAAAAGAGATCATAGCATTTGAATCAAGATGGGCACAATTTGGCACAATCTATTAAACTTCTAGATGCATATTATACATACCCTTTGATGTAGCAACTACACTTCCAGGAATTTAACTTCTGAACATAATCGTATAAGTATGCAAAGAATGACATATACACAAGACTCTTCATTACAGTTTTGTTTATAATGGCAAGAATCTGAAAGCAATCTAAATGTCCATCAAGAAGACATTGGTTAAATAAATTATGGCATTGTGGTATATTACATAGACTTTTAAAACAGGAAAATGAAGTAGGTCTACATGAAATTACCTGAGAAGATTTCCACAGTAGCTCATTAAGTTAAAATGAAAGTTACCAAATGGTATGTATATGATTCCATTTCTATTAAAAATATATGCTCAGACATCCATAAACATTTATAGAAGCTTAAAATAATAAACCCTCAAACAGTAATACCTTGAAAGTAGGAATTCAGAAGCAGGGATGATTTCTTTCCATTTTAATATTTTTAATTATTGGACATTTTTACCAAGAGAACATATACATTAGCAATAAAATGACTGAAAAGACCAGATTTCTCCTGACTGTCCTCTGACTGTTTTGACCTTAAATTCTCGGTCTTTCTTTTGCAGGAGGAAGTGCAGATAAAGAGTCCTGCATAACAAACAAGCAAGGAAGTCCACTAGTAATGTAGAAAATAGAGAGAGGTGATGGCAAAAGCTCCTTCTGGCCTTCCTTGGAGGGTCAGAGTGAGAGGCCTTGGGCATTGATGGAACATTCTGGGTCTCAGTCTCATGCTCATCATCTATCCAACAGACATTAGACTGCATGATCTAAAGATGGGCTCTACTCAGCTAATTCTGCCTCTAAATAATGCTACTAAATCATTTCCAACTTGAATCGTGTTAACCTCCATTTGGTCTGTTCTTTGGTCTGTCTTCTGATGAATGGATCATAGTCAGGGTGCAAACCTGATGATGGCGCATTTTCCCCGTTACCACTCATTCTTCTTGTCTCTCTCTGTTAATGTCTCTCTCTCTCCATTCCCATCTCTCTTTCTATTCCAGTCTTCATTTCCACCCCAACTCCATGCCCATCTTCATCACCATTCGTGTCTCCACTTCCATTCTCATCTCTACCCACTTTATCTCCATCTCCACCCGACCTCCATTTCCATTCCTGCCTGACCTCCGTATCCACCCACATGCATATTCACATCACCACCTCCATCTCTACTTTGATCCTCATCTTTATCCCCCTGCCCATCTCCTTCTTCATTTCTCTTCCCATCTCTCTCCCCATCCCCACTCCTATTCACTTCTCCATCCTTGTCTCCATCTCCACACCCGTCCTCATCTCCAACCTCACCCTCTTTCCTCCTCTGATGTCTGTTCCCCTCTCCATCCTCATATCCATCCATCTTTCTCTGAAACACCCTGTGGGCTCTGTGAAGAATGCTAGCATTTATCCTTCCTCCTGAGCTGACTATCGTGTGGTCTTGAAGATGCACACACGAGGCAGGACCTGAGGACACCACCATCTTAGCACTGCTTTGATAGTTTCCAATGCAAGTAGAAACACAGAGAACTCTCAGAACCCCAGATAATCCAGACTCACATTGAGTGTGCCCATCCAACCTTGTTTGCTCACCCATGCCAGCACCACCATGCATACCACTATATTGAAATTCTTGGTGGGTTGAAGTATATGTGTACTATCTTGACCCCTTTTACTTCCAACAAAGTAGAGTTAATTCACAGGGATGTAAACAGCAAGGAGAATCACTGGTAACACGAGGCCACGTTGTATTTTATAATGAAAGATTTGATCTAATTAAGTGTTAATTTGTTCTGATGTTGCCTCTATTATGATCCATTAGGTTCTCTGGCTGACCCCTGTAAAATTTCCTACCCAAGATTTTTCACAAGGAGGACAAAAATGCATTGTGGAGAATCTCATGAGCTTGAAGCATGGAGTTAAACGTTTTCCATTCATGGTTTTATTAAAAAGCAAACCCAAGAATTCCTTCAACTTTCTGATGGTAAAGCTGCTTCTCCCACCATTTCTAGGAGATGGAAAATGTACCAAGATGCTTTGAGTGAACTTTCTCATCATGAGCCTCGTAAAGCGCACTGGTTAGTAAGACAATAAATGAGCATGTTTTAATTAGAAAATGTGGAATCCAAGCACTTTTGTAGGAGAGAGGATGATAGTTTGAAAACAGACATCAGGAGACTAATAAAAGTTAAAGTGCATTAAGCAGCTACAGAAAACTCAAAGGTAAAGTTGTGGGATGTTTGAGAAGTGAACCAGAGAGGGTGATGATTCAGAAGGGGAGGGGGAGGAGAGGGAGTTACTGAGTGGAACATATTCTTTCTTTTTCCTATTGGAATCAGTTGCAAGGCCCCTTCTGGGCTCTGACAAGTGAGCTAACTCAGTGCCATGAAATTCTCCCACCTTCTACCCTGGCCAGTGCCACCTACCCAGACGAGAAAATAATTAGGCAAAAAGAGAACAAAGTGGGGTTGGTGGGTCTTTCCTGCTAGGAAAGTTTTATAGCCTCCTACGAGCACAGTGTTTGTTGCTGGGATATACTCCTACTAGTATATTGTTTACTCATGGGATACACTGTTCCTCTCCACAGCTGGACCCCATATGCTCCAGCCTAGCCAATCATTGTGGTCTCCAAGCCTCAGGGGTTGGGTCATTTTGTAGTCACACGATTGTAGCCATTTCATGGGATTTCATCAAGGAGGTGTTGTTGAAAATTCAGGAAGAGCTGGCCATGGTGGCTATAAGCCACAAACCTAGAAGCCCAGCACTTTGGAGACCTAGGCAGAAAGATCACAAGTTCAAAGCAAGCCTGGGTATACAGCAAATTCTAGGAGAGTCTGAGGTCCAGAACGAGATCTTAGTTAATAAAAGCTCCCATAAAGGTCCATTATACAAAAGGTAACAATAAAATCCAAACAAGAAGACAAGCTTTTCTTTCTATTAGGTTCCTAGGTTATGAGGGCTCATAAGGATGGCAAAAAAGGAGGCCCTTTAAGAACAATGTTAGGAGATAAGAAAAGATAGATGACTCCCTATCAGGAGATAAATCTCCCCTTGCACATCGGCCAGGGCCCTGGTGAAACCACAGAGGAATTGTCGAGATGAGCAAGAGTGCTGCTTCCATGGTGATCCTAACAACCTGCGCCAGGGTGATGGAGACAGACACTGGGGATACCCAGAATGTACCAGACCCTAAATCCAGAAGCTACCGATAGCTCAACAATAAAGTAGACTTAAAACACACCCACCAAGGCTCAGGGAACTTTGCAGAAAGTAGAAATATTATTGTAAGAGCTACAAGGTGAGAGGGAATATTCAGAGGCATTACCCTCCCCTAAAGACTGACTGATGCTCTCACAACTCAGGGTCCACAACCCCATGTTGAATACTAGCAATCCTTTTAAGGAGGGACCTCAGTGGAATGGAGGGAGGAAGGAGGGAAACGATGGTGCCAACACATGATGTGTCCATACAAAGTTTCTACTTAAAAGAACAATTGCCTGGTGGAAAGCTAGGCAAAGAGAGGTGACTTTTAATGACTAAGTTTTGGTCTGTCAAACACCTTGTCTCTTTCCCAGCCCTTCCCATCAGCCCATGTTTAAGTTGTCTGATCTATTGACCAGCATCAAGAATATCCACAGATAAGAAGATCTTTGATTCAGGTATAATGCTTGGCACAAAGTAGGTATTTTAGACCAAGATGATTCTGTCTGAAGAGTAAAACCAAAGAGGGCTCAGTGAGTCTGAAAGTGAGAAGATTTTCAGCCTGGCTTCCATTCTTCTCACATGGACTGCCCAGGGTCAAAGCTGGGGTAGTTTTTTTTTTTTTCCAACATATGGCTTCAGGGAGTCTGGAGTGACACAAACATGCACACAGCACAGCCTCATTCTCAAGGAGCTTAAGTGTCTCCTTTCATCTTACTGAGTTGGCAGAGTAGGGATAGGGACACAGTAGATTTCCTTAAAGTCCCACTCAATGCTTAAGTGGGCCTAATACTTCCCCAAGTCTTTTTATCATGTGCTCCCATGTGTAGTAGGGAGGAACTGGGAGGATAAAATATTCAAAAGTCAGTGCATGTAAGCTTTCCATTTTATTTTATTTATAAAAAATATATTTATTTACTAGAGAGAGAGAAAGAGAAGCAGAGAAACACACACTCACAGAGGGAGTGAGGGACAGAAGGAGGGAGGGAGAGAGAGAGGGGAAGAGCACATGGGTGCACCAAGGCCTTCTGCCACTGCACATGAACTCCACATGGGTGTGCTACTCTGTGCATCTGGCTTTATGCAAGTACTGGGGAATTAAACCTGCATCATCAGGCTTTGCAAGCAAGTACCTTTAGCCTCTGAGCCATCTCTCAGCCCCAAGATTTCTATTTTAAATCTTATCTGAGCACATACTGATGCATGAACAGCAGTATTTTCTATGTTCTATCACTGCCAGATATCTAATTGTTCAAATAATTTAATAAATACATGTATTGTATTATTTGTTGGCAACATTTTCCCAGGAGGACTAATTGTTTAGGAATGGACTCCCAGATGCTCAGCCCCAACTGAAACTAGAACCAACTGCAATACAATTTTAATATAATTTAACAAATAAACAAAAAATATGACCTGTTCTCTTCTGAAATAGGCATGCACCATTAAAGTACTGATGACAGAAACTGAGGGAATTTGCTGTTGCTCAGTAAGTTACTATGAGCATGACTCGATCCTATAAGAAACTTAAAGTATACACAGAGGGGTCTGGGGAGATTGCTCAGTGGGTAAAGGTATTTGCTTGCAAAGCCTGATGACCTGGGTTCTATTCCTCAGTACCCACATATAGCCAGACTCACCCATGCGGCACATGCATCTGGAGTTCCTCTGTGATGGCAGGAGGCCCTGGCATATCCATGCTCTCTCTTTTCTCTCCCCGCTCTCTCTCAAATAAATAGGTAAAAATATTAAAAACAAAAAGAAGTTCAAAGGCAATCCTTTGGGGTTAGCATCAGCATGGCTTTTAAAAAAGATTCACAAACAGAGATTAGGAAGAGCTCGGAATTGTTTGGTGGGCTTTGGAGGCAGTAATGAAGCCACATGAGGAGAGTTTCTTAAACTGGCCCACATAATCATCTAGAACGTGCCGCTCCAGCTGGGCGTGGTGGTGCATACCTGCTGATGGACTGTAACTCTAAGGACATCACATTCCAATTCACAAAGCTAAGACTAAAAAAATCAAAAGAACCCTCAGGACAAGTTGCAGTGCCCACTTTCCTTGCCTGGGAGAACCCTAAACATCTCAACTGGCTTCTGCAAATAAAAAAAGAAAAGAAAAGAAAAGGGTCTTTGGGAAGGCGGAATTAGAAAAACGACTTGCCCTTTAGCAAGTCTCTCTCTCCTTGTCTGCTTCAGATAAAACACCCCTCTGGGAAGACTTCAGGTAGTGCCCCTAGGGAATGACAGTTGATATTAGCTAACTGGGTGCAAGAGCACAGACAGAGATAGAAATACTTGGCTTTTTTTTTTTTTTTTTTTTTTTTTTTTTTTTTCCAACTGGGAACTTAATGGATGAATCTTCAACATTCACACTGACTGGGGGCAGAGTCTTGCTCTTCCAAGGCACGACCACGAGGTGGCCTCAATTCTTAATTGGGTCCCCAAGGCACAGGCTGCTGAGGGATGAATTTTTTATAAAAAGTTCTTTCTCCAACTTACATACATTGAATTTTTAGATTTTTATGTAAGTTGGAGTATGGGTCAGTAGTGGAGGCCAGGGAGCTAGAAAGGGGACATGGGTGGGGAGAGGGAGGAAGGGCTTAAGGGTAGGGAACAGTAGATATATAGGTAGAGAGACACAATACTGGGGGTGGAAAGATCTTAGGGGGGCTCAGAGAGGGGGATAGAAGAGAAGGGGCTAGGGGAAAGATTAACCAAAACTAAAGAGGATGTGAATAAGCTGTATGGAAACCTAACTTCCTTGTTAGCTAATTAAAAATATAATTGTAAAAATGAGAGAGAATGTTTGAGCGGAAGTAGTCTGTGTACAAAAGCCATAGGTTGTTAGAAGGAAAATCCTAATTCCAGGAATGGAATACCTTCCAGTGAGTTGTTGGTCAGGGAGGTCCCTGAGCCCTCAAAACAATACAGGTTATTGTCAATACTCTTGGTTCCTCTCTAGAACTAGATGGAAAGACTCTGCTTCTAAAGACACCACATCTGTTACTTGCAGGACACTAAGAAATCATGCTGACACTGAATTGGAAGCCTCCTCCCTGCTGGCCAGCTGTCTTAGTGCTGGAAAGTATTATGCATGGCTTCCAGAGGGAGAAATGTCATTAACGATCTGAACCAGCAGTGGATCTTACAAACTACACAAGTGGTCAGCCAGGCACCCATGGGTGCAATAGTGGCATTACTATTAGGGGTAGTAACCAGTTTAAATTTCTGAATGGATTTGAGGCCAACTCATGGGTGAGAATTCATGCCTGGTACCGAAAACCTAGTCAAGAGCCTGTGGCTTGGAAGGTCACAGGCTGTACTGAGGCGGGTAGTTAGTGCTGTTGTTTGGCTATATGTCTATGTTGTACACATCAAATCG
Source organism: Orientallactaga sibirica (assembly GCA_036365145.1). Classification (NCBI taxonomy): domain Eukaryota; kingdom Metazoa; phylum Chordata; class Mammalia; order Rodentia; family Dipodidae; genus Orientallactaga; species Orientallactaga sibirica. Next base: position 3,974,011 of record JAEOAD010000194.1, read on the forward strand.
CCCTCTAATTGCTTAGTGGTGGTGACTGCTTGGGAGACAAACTCATCAAAGTGTTCTTAATAGGTGACAGTTAAAAGCCTGGCATGCTGGCACATGCCTTTAATCCCAGCACTCGGGAGGCAGAGGTAGGAGGATTGCTGTGAGTTCAAGGCCTCCCTGAGACTACATAGTGAATTCCAGGTCAGCCTGGGCCAGAGTGAGACCCTACCTCGAAAAACCAAATAATAAAAACAACAACAACAACAAAATAAGTGACAGTTAAGTGCTTAGCATTAAATGAAACCTTTCTATCACAGCCAACAAGGCGCAGGAACCATGGTGAAAGCAGTGGTAAAGAGAGCAAGAGCCAGAAAATGGGGAGGGGCACTTGGACATGCTGCCCTCTGGACATGAACTGGCCTTTGCATTCATGACTTTACAGGGTTGTCATTACCCACACAATACTGGACCCTTCAACACGTTGTCATGGATGATGGAGGAGGACAAAAAAGAAAAACAGACATCAAAATAGAAGAGGAAGAGCTGGAGAGATGGCTCAGCAGTTAGGTGCTTGCCTGCAAAGCCTAACAACTAGGGTTGGATTCCCCAGTACCCTTGTGAAGCCAGATGCACAAAGTGGTGCATGCATCTGGAGTTCGTTTGCAGAGGCTAGAGGCCCTGGTGTGCCCATTCTCTCTGTCTCTCTCTGTCTTCCTTTGCTTGAAAATAAATAAAATAGTTTAGTGAAAAACATGGAAGAGGGAATAGTTGGAAAGAAGAAGGGGTTCTGTGAAAGGGGTAACATAGAAAGGGAGGGATTATGACTACAATCCATTATGTGCATGAATAACAAAACTGTCAATAAAGAGTTAAAACAGTTCTTCCTACCTGGAGGCTTAGCTGTGGTAACTTGCAAGTAAGTCAAGTCTTCAAAGCTATAACCAACTTGATACTTTTAAAAAATAATTAATTAATTAAATTTTAAAAGCTCAGTAGTTTTTAAAAAATATTTTATTTATTTATTAGAGAGAGAGAGAGAGAGAGACAGAGAATGGATGCACCAGGGCCTCCAGTCACTGCAAACAAACCATCTGGCTTACCTGGGTACTGGGGAATTGAACTTGGGTCCTTAAGCTTTGCAAGCAAGCACCTTAACCACTAAGCAATCACTCCAGTCTCTATTTTTTATTTTTTAAGTATTGTCACTTATTTATTTGAGAGAGAGAGACAGACACACAGACATAATGGGTATGCCACAGACCCCAGCCACTGCAAACAAACACCAGATGCATGTACCACCTTATACATCTGGCTTACATGGGTCCTGCGGAATCAAACCTGGGTTCTTTGGCTTTGCAGGCAAGTGCCTTAACTGTTAAGCCATCTCTCCAACCTCAGCTTAGTACTTTTTAATTTTACAGATGGGGTTAAATTTTAAGAGGATAGCTTCTCCATGGATACCTGTGCCTTGAAGAGTGTTTTTAAGTTTGCAAACCATGCCAAAAGTGGGCTAGAAAGTCTTGAGTAAGATGTAATGCTTGCTCCTTTCTTAATGCACCTTGTAATTTGCACACATGCCACAGTGCTTTATTTATTTTCTTATTAATGGGTCTGAGGGTGTTTAAGACCAGCAGCCATAAATTGAAGAGCAGTGGATTAGACGAAGCTCTCTATTCTCTTGGTAATTGTTAGAAAGTGATTTGGGGTATGAGGTACCCCACTTAACTGGCTTCCCCCCTCCCCAGCTCCTCTCCCCTCCATTTCTACCCAATAGCCAAATTCCTTGTTTTTATCTGCCAAGAGGGGAAAAAAAAAAAAAAACAAAGCAAGAAAGACATAGCCTGCTTTTCTCATTGGTGAGCTGGCCCTATTGAGCAGCTCTGTTATTGAGATTAATAAGCTGTCAGTTTCCAAGGAAGACTAAGAAAACTGCAAAATTAAAGTGCACTGTGACGTGAAATGCTGCTGGTGGCCAGGCCGGATCATAGTGTCAAAAAGGCAAGGTAAAGCTATAAACTAAGGCCGAGTTTGAAAGGCTAACCTAAAGGTCTCATTAATTTCCATGTTGCCTCTGATGAGAATTTAGAGGGGGCATAATGTTTAGCAATATGAGAATCAAGCTGCCTATTGATTTGAAAAGTACTTCAATGCATTTGGTGGCCCCAGAATGAGTTCTAGTTTTAAACCTTACTTGAAAACATTAAGGGGAGGTGGGGGGAGGGAGGAAAGCAAACAGGTTACCTTGGTTTAATATTCTCAAGATCAAGCTTGTCAGTGATTCTGTCAGAAAATTAATCCCGAGGTAGAAAAATCAATTTGAGAACAAGTCTGGAATAGTCTTTGGACTCAGCATGGTGGGGATGGCTCAGCAATCCCACTGCTTCTCTGCACAAACATTATTTACTAAAGGTCTTGCTTCTCGATTCCCAAATATGTGCTACCCATAAAATACCCAGATTAGGCCAGGATGACTTTGTCTTGAAGACAAAAAGGGTATGCTTTTTGAAATTCTGAGCCCCAAATTAGATTCCTTGTTATCAAGCTTCACATGGCTTAGCTCTCCAACAGAGGCCATGCCACAGCTGCCTGCTAAAGGGACAACAGTGACATTCCTAGCATGACCAAGTGGCCAGCTGTGGTATCCCTGGCTGTGTGGCTTTCTCCTCCCCATGTGGCAAAGCCCTGCTTGGAAGAAAAACTACTACAGATCACAAAGCTAAGCAAGCGGGCTGCTGCCTCCTTGCACCCACATTTTATGGTATGCCAAGCACGAAGCCCTCTCTGTAAATCAGCCCTCCCTCAACTACTCAGCTGCCTCCTGGAGCAACAGGGCATCACACCATCCAGGGTTGCCACCAACCTCTCAGAGCTGCAGCAAGGATTCCTTGCATCATGCCCAGATTATGATTTTCACAATGACTCAGTCTATATCCAGTAACAGTCTGGAATTCATCCATAGACCATTTCTCATCTTATGTCATTTACAATGCCTTGACTTCCCTGTCTCCACAACTGAGGCAAATTCACGCATCGTTTGCTACCAGGATAAGAACATTTTTCTTTTCTTTTTTTTTTTTTTTTTCTTTTGAGTTTCAAAGGTGTGATCATGGTAGTTAAGATATGGTATTTGGAGTCAGAAAAAGACAAGTTCAAATCACAGCTTTGCCTTTTACTGTGGGGTGATGTGTAATTGCATCTCTCTGAGTCTCATTCATTCATGCATGCATCCATTGCAACAGGATCTCTCTATGTAGCCCAGGCTGGCCTCAAACTCATGATCATGTTCCTCACCTCTCTCCAGTGCTCCCTTCATTATAAATAGGAATAGTAACATATGCAACACGAAGGGCCTAAGGGGTTAAGTGGGATTATATGTGGAAAGCTAAATGCCAAGCCAAAAAAAAAAAAAAAAATTGACAAAGAAAGGTTGTTATTCAAAGATTTACACAATGATGTAGGATAAATCTAACAAAATTTCTGAAGATTTTTTTTTTTTTTGGAGAAAGACAGAGAGAGAGAGAGAGACAGATAGAGATGGGTGCGCCAGCAGCCTCTCAGTTGCTGCAAATGAAATCCAGATGCGTGCGCCCCCTTGTGGTCAATTGCGGCATTGCACCCTTGCATCACTGCATCTGGCTAAACGTGGGACCTGGAGATTGGAACTGCTGGAGATTGGAACCAGCATTCTTAGGCTTAGGAGGCAGGTGCCTTAAGCACTAGGTCATCTCTCCAGCCCAATTTCTGAAGTTTTTAAAAGCAAAAAATATAAAATAAACAAGGCAACAAAGCAATTAACAAGAGCTATAACTACACTAAATTTGCTTTTATTTGTAAATGGATGATTTTCTGTTACAGACATTATGTTAACTTTAAAGTGGCTGACCACTAATGATTATACCCAATCCTTTTTCTTAAATAGTTTTGTTTATTTATTTGCAAGGACAGAGAAAGATAAAGAGAGAGAGAATGAGAATAGATGTGCCCAGGTCTCCTGGCACTGCATATGTATTCCAGATGCAGGTGCCATTTTATGCATCTGGCTTTATGTGGGTGCTGGAGTATTGAACCCAGGCATTGCAAGCAAGCACTTTAACTGATGATTCATCTTCCAACCCCAAATTCTCTTTCTTACTCCAGCACTGATTCAACATGGCCAAAGCTGAACTTGTTTTCTGCCATGAATTATGTCCCTGATTAGAAGACAATCATGACTCATATAGCTTCCTGAGTCAAAACACAATGAGGAATCCTAGCCTTCAACTCTCCATCTTAACAACTGTCAATCATCACTGATTCCATCCGGGAGCCCTCCCCGCAACACACTGTCCCCTAATCAAAGGCTCATGGCTTTCCTCCTTGACAGTGGCTATCTCCTCCAAATGGACATTTAGTCCAGCACACACCAAAACCATTATGATCTGACTTTCTTGCTTAAAATGCCTCAATGACTTTTCATTGTGCTGGGGGGGGAGGGTGTCCCCAAATCTTTATCACAGCCCAAAGCCCTGTTCTATCTTTATCTTGCCTACCTCTGTGGCTTGTTCTCTTTTCCTAGTTCCCTAGTATTTCCCCAGTGGGACACTGCATTTTGCTGCCTAGGACTGACTGACTCTCTTTAAGGCTGAATGACACCCATTCATCATGGGTCTGTCTTCCCTATACCTCTGGTGGCACATGCCCATTCATCACGGGAGGGACATCTGTATATTCATCTGCACTCTGTCTCCTCTTGCCTAGCACCCTTGGAAGGGCAGGGCGAGTGTTCCCTCTTCATTGTGTAGTTCTCAGTGGCTGGCACATGCTGGGGGTTCTCATCGGTATTTCTACAATGAATAATGGATGGCATCTTCAGAGACGACTTGCAAACTTGTTTACAGCTTGTGGATCTTGATGATTAAAATCAGGGCTTCCGGGACTTCAAAATTCTGAGGGAAGCTCTGGCCTGCTTAGGGATTCTCCTCTGTCACCTGCAGCCCGGATGGATTCTGCAAAGCTCGTTTCAGCAAAACACACAGAGGGAGGAATGTTGGGTTCTGTCGCTGAGCTACATCCACTGTGTTAGATAAGAGAAACTGACTTCAGAAGCTGCCTTCAAGAAAACTCCTGACCTTGGCACTCTCAGCAGAGAAGGAACAGACAGGTGACAGGTCCTAGAGGCCAGGACACCCAAGGGGACTTGGTTCTGAGAACAGGAATGGGTGGTGCTTTATGTACACACTGCTCACACATGTGCTTAGGCTGCATCGGTAATATCACCACTTTTCACAGCAGAAACATACATGTGCTGTTCTCTTATGTGACAAACCCCGGTGCAGCACTTCCCTCACATGCTTTATAAAATATTTTTAAAATTATTTATTTATTTATTTATTTATGAGAGAGGCAGAGGCAGATAGAGAGAATGGGTACACCAAGGCCTCCAGCCACTGCAAATGAACTCCAGATTCATGTGTCACCTTATGCACCTGGCTTACTTGGGTCCTAGGGAATTGACCCTGTGTCCTTTGGCTTTGCAGGCAAGCACCTTAACCACTAAGACATCTCTCCAGCACCACTGCCCACCATTGCATGCTTTTTTTTTTTTTTTTTTTTTTGGTTTTTCGAGGTAGGGTCTCACTCTGGCCTAGGCTGACTTGGAATTAACTAAGTAGTCTCAGGGTGGCCTTGAACTCACGGCGATCCTCCTACCTCTGCCTCCAGAATGCTGGGATTAAAGGCGTGCACCACCATGCCCGGCTTTATCACATGCTTTTTATATGCTAGGCTGTACATTTGAACAATGTCTTTCTATGTCCTATGTTTCTATGTCTCTTTAATCAGCAGCTAAAATTTTATGTGTCATAGGAAAAACAAAAAAATGAATGGTGGGCCTGGAGAGATGGCTTAGCAGTTACGCACTTGCCTGTGAAGCCTAAGGACTCCGGTTCGAGGCTCAATTCCCCAAGACCCATGTAAGCCAGATGCACAAGGTGGCGCATGCATCTGGAGTTTGTTTGCAATGTCTGAAGGCCCTGGCGTGCCCATTTTCTCTCTCTCTATCTGCTTCTTTCTCTCTGTCTGTTGCTCTCAAATAAATAAATAAAAAAGAAACAAAATTTTTTTTTAAAAAAATGAATAGTTCAAGGAAGATCTAATAGACTTCTTAAACCCTCTTGGATATCAATGGAGAAGGACGGGGCAAGGGCCTGTCTCCATCAGTCTAAGGAGATGCTGAGCCTCAGGTGAACAGACCTGAGTTTGATGGGGCTATGTGTTTGGTACTTCCAGAGAATGGAGCTCTTCCTATGTGAATGGGGGGGTGTCATGAAGTTATTGCTAAATTTTCACGTCATAGTCAGCCTCCTGAATGTCATGCTTTGAGAGGTTCTCCCTTCAGCACGTGACTGAGTCTTATTTGGTATGAAAGAGGCATGACAATCCTCGCAAGGCATCGGGCCTTCACAAAGAACTCTCGTCTATACCTGCTATCATATCCCATGGATAAGAAAGCCGTAACCCTAAAATTGCAATGTTTCAGTATTTGAATGAGCAAATTTTGCTCCACTCTTAGTTGCTAAGACTATGTGAAAAAAGCATTAAGCATAGGGACAAAAATATGTTATTGTTGTTGTTTATTCTCTACTTTTCCTTCTGTTAGGTAGCCTCCTACCCTCCTCTCAAAACCCAGATCTAACAGCTCTTCACATGTGAAATGTTTTGTGGTGTTTCTGGGAGAGTCAATCACTATACAGCCACTGTAATTTTCTATCTACTTGCATCATTCATTTCTGTAGATAGTGCACTTTCTGTGTGCTTATGTGCTCAACTCATCCTTTGGATTATATGAGCACTTAAAAGAAGGATGCCTATTTTATTCATGACCTCCAGAGTATGTGACAATACACTTGCTATGCTTGCGGGACTTAACACATCTCTGTTAACAAGACAGCAAATGAATAATATTTCAAAGAGAATATAACACATTTCTTATCTCTTTAAATGACCTTAGAGTTGGATTAGTTATATCCCACTAGCCATGTTGAAATCATATGAAACTTTATATTATTGACTGACTGACTGACTGACTGGTTGATTATAATGCTGGGAATTGAACTCAGAGCCTTGGACATGTAAAGTGAGTTCTCTAGTACTGAGCTATACCCACCATAGCAGAAACACATCAATGCCAATAATCCTATGGGCTAATACCAAAGTTTTCACGTGTCAGACCAGCTGCACATTCAAATCCTATGCCCTCAGCTCCGTGAATGGAGTTTCAAATATCTGCTGAAATTCTGCTTGATTGCCGGTGGCAGACCCAGCCTGAGGCCTGACATTCTCATCCTCTAATCCTTGGATTTTGAATTTACTGATCAAAGAACACACAGAGGCTCTTCTCACTTCTTTATCTTTCTGATAGACTTTAAGGTTTTTGGAAATCCCATCTACCTGCCAGAGGTTGTCTTGGACTTGCTACATTCACATGTCCCCAGGAAAAGCCACACTGGGCTTGCAGACATGCTAGGGAACAGCGACTAGATCCTGAGGGGGCTGACCTCAGGGTGACAGGTCCTCCCTGCTGGATGCTTTGCAAGGGGACGTCTAATGGTGAGTGGCTCTTCAAAGGTCCTGATAATTTCAGGAGCTGGGAGATATGTTTATGAACTAACCACCAGGGGAAGGCTCCTTGCAAAGTGCAGACTTGGAAGGATCTGGCTCTGTAACAGGGACAATTAGGACAATTAGGGGTTTTAATTGTCTGCCCACTGGAATATCACTCCCTTATGGTGTGTATGAGAACCATAAGGGTTCCACCCAATGTGCCCCAGGGATTTTCATCCCCATTGAAGCCACAGGACTCTTGTAGGTCATTTCGTCCCTGTATGTTTCGACTCTGTGTATTTGGAATCTCACAACTACCATCCTCTCCTTGCTGCATTGCTTCCTGGCTTGAATGAGATGATGCTGTGCAACACCAGTGCACACAGAAATCACATGTTAGTGTACACGTGGAATGTACAATGAAAGCCGATTGCTCATGGCAACAGTGCCATTCAATTTTCTCTTTCCTTTCTACTCTTCCTCCTTCATCTAATCTGCTCCATGCAGCCTGTCTATACAGAAATTAATGTTCACCAAAAAAAAAAAAAAAGGCTGGCCAATAGACCCCTACAAAGTTTATACACACAGAGAGGAAAATGACAGAAAATCTTATTCAGCCTTGAAGACCACCATGGTGTATGATAAGATCCTGCATTACGCTTGGTTGACCAGAGGCTTTCGGCATGGCTGTGTATTAGATAACTATAGTAGTGTAGATGTTAAAAGATTATCTAATACGGGGCTAGAGAGATGACTTACAGGTTAAGGCACTTGCCTGCAAAGCCTAAGGACCCAAGTTTGATTCCCCAATATCCACACAAGCCAGATACATAAGATAGAACATGCATGTGGAGATCATATGCAGTGGCTAGAGGCCCTGGTGCACCCATATTCATTCTCTCTCTCTCCTTCCAATAAATAAATTCAATAAAAATTATTTAATACATATCAATACCTAGATATATTTATTATTGCCTCAACAGCTTTTAAAGTTTAGAGATTAAGGTTGTAGGCATGCTTAAAAACATGTATAAACATAATGTATAATTGTCAGGAAATAAAATTAAACTTGGGAGTTATTATTGTAACAAGGTTATATGACACATTACTGCTCAAGACCTTATTTAAAAAAAAAACTTTAAAAATCTCAGATAAAAAAACAACTTCAAATGCTATATCTTTCACATGTGCTTCCAGCCGGTGTGCAGAAAATCTACTGGCCATTACCAGGATCATGACATATTGTTTCTATCTTCAAACTCAAAACGATTTGAGAACTTTCTAAAATGTCTACCAGAATGAGAGCCTCTCTAAGTGTATTGTTCATGGCTCTCCTGGGCAAGCAAACAATAGCAAGTGGAGCCCACACACCAAGGAGGGAAGTGTCTGGCCCTTCAGTATCTGGTCAACCAGCTCAACTCCTTCACTGGCAATCACAATCCCTCCCACCATCCTACAGCCCATGGGTCTTTCAGGCTATAAAGTCACACCTGATTTTGGAAGACCAGAAGTAAAAAGTGGAAAAACGACAGAAAAACATGAAGCAAAGCAAAGCAGAGCAAAACAAAAAACCAGACCCTGAGATCATTCTAGACTCTTCCTTCCTCCCTTGAATACCGCCCCTTTTTTCCTGTTTGATTTCTCACAGGTATCAACCTGATAGGGTATATGGGAGTACTGGAGTAAAGTGAGCTTGCACAGTGGGTGAAATATAAATTACACTGTACTTCTGCCAGTCTGGAATCAGGGATTGTATTCAATGTCTCCCCAAACACTTAATTTCAAATGAGTCTCCATTTATTACTCCAAGAAAGGCCAAATGCATAATTTATTAGCAGCTTTCAGTCAATATACCCTTATAAGCATGTTTCCCATGAGCCTTTGAGTAAAAAATATGTTATGCTAATTCTATTAGTTGGGTACACAAGCTCTGCCTAAGAGAGTAAACATGCATTAAAAGGAGACACATGTGAACAAAAGCATACCTATCCACCTATTGTCCAGGGTCAAACTATCAAGGGATAAAGAGATGTTAAATCTGTCTCCTCGTTTATACCAGCAATGTCTCTCCCAACCAGAACTCTGAGTCACCAGGGCCATGTGTGGATGTCTCAGAGTCCAGGTGACTTCCAGGGGAAGAGAGACTCACCGGGTCTCCAGTGGCACGTTGCTGTTTAGCACCCAGCTGTCCTGAAGCTGCACTGACTCCGGTGTGGTGGCCAGGTCGTTGGGCGCTGGAGCAGGGGCGTGGATTTGGCTCCGCCGATTGGTCAGTGAGTTCCTGTTGAGGGAGTTGGCAGAAGAGTGATGATGCGAAAGCGTGTGGTTGTGAGGGGGTGGGAGAGGGGGCCTCAGAGTCGATTGGCTGTGGTGGTTTGGAGGGCCTGGAAGAGAGGAAGGAGAAAGTATCATCAGTACCTACAGATTCCAGTCTTACGGACTCTGCACCTGTGGACTGTGGCTTGCAGGTGAAATCCCCAGATCCACAGCAGCTGAAAAACCACAAGGCAGAGAGATAGGCTGGACGGCACAAGCAAATATGATACTTTTACTTGGATTCATCCATACGCACCTAATAAAGAACGAAGGGCGAGGTTAGCAAAACCAGGTTGATAAGGGATGGCCGGTGGAATGATTTGAAACCTATTCATTAATATTGCAGTGTAAGTAACAAGATACGCAAGGATGATTCTGGCTGTTAAGTGTTTTTGATCCATTTTCTCTGATAGACCAGAATGGAACACTTTCTTTGGAAACAAAACACAAATCCAGCTGTTCTCATGGAAATAATAATGGCCTGGGGTGGTGGTGCACGGCTTTAATCCCAGCATTCAAGAGCAGAGGTAGGTGGATCACCGTGAGTTTGAGGCCACCCTGAGACTATATAGTGAATTCCAGGTCAGCCCAGGCTAGAGTGAGATCCTACCTTGAAAAAACAAAACAAAAAAACAACAAAACAAGAAAGCATGGGCTGGAGGGATGGCTTAGAGGTTAAGGCACTTGCCCACAAAGTCAAAGGACCCAGGTTCAATTCCCCTGAACCCATGTAAGCCAGATGCACAAGGTGGTACATACATCTGGAGTTTGTTTGCAGTTGCTGGAAGCCCTAGCACATCCATTCTCTCTGTCTCATTGTCTCTCTCTGACTCTCTCTCTCAAATAAATAAATAAATAAAAATAAAGAAGCCCCTCTTTTAAAAAAGAAAAAAAAATACAAGAAAGTACAATAATGGAAGCCAAAGGGTAGGAGATGGTGAGAGGTTGGGCAATGGATACAGATTTACAGTTAAATAGGGAGAATAAGGGCTCTTCTTTGTGATAGAGTAACTATAGTCAATAATCATGTATGTAGCAGACAGCTTCAGGTTTGCTGAGATGAACTTCCAGACCGGGCACAGTTATGGAGGAAGGGATATTATTTATTGAAGCTTACAGATCCAGGGCAAGAGAATAATGGCAAGAGAAGTGGCCTGCTCTCCACAGGGCCAAGCAGAGAGAGAGAAACCAACCAGCCACACAGCACACAGAGCAAAACTACTGCCAAAAGGTCACACAGCACACTTCAGGAACTCCTGCTAGGCACATTTGCATATCTTTACAATGGAATCTCAAATCATCACCACACCTTAAGACCAGCCCCCAGTGACATTGCCTCTAGCAAGGTGATTGCAGATGCAAACTATAAACTAATAAAACACTGAATATATTGGGGGACATATATTCAAACTACCACAATGTATTTCCAAATACCTAAAGTAGGATAGTTTGAATGTTTCTTCACAAAGAAATGGTAAGTGTCAGGTGGCCAATGTGCTAATTATCCTGATTTGATCATTACACAATGTATAAATGCTCATTGAGACATCACAAGCTATCCCACACATTTGTACAATTATATATGAATTAAAAATAAAGTTACAAGATTAATCTTTCTAAAGATAAGAATATGGTACACTCCCAGCCAGATGGTCTCACATTTAAATCCCTTTAGGAGCCAGGCAGGAAAGTGAGGCAGGCCACTTGTGGTCTGGGTTGAACTAGAGGGTCAGGGGACAGTCCTTACGGGCTTTAGGATCAATGTGGCCAGTTGGGAATTGGGAGGGCTTAAGGCAGACATATCTTCTAGTTTTGTGGGAAAATCTGAATACCTGGACTTTGGGATGAATTTCCCTGGTTTTTAATATGTTGCAAGCAACTCACATAAATAGATAGATAGAATAAATAGGCACAGCACACACATTGTATACTGTCTTTAAAAAAAAAATCCTCGAGAGTCAACAGACCTATGAACACATTCTGATCCGTATGAGGATAGCTGCTCTCCTCTCCGAGATGAATCCCAGTGTCTCCACAAGGTCAGGGGAGATATTTTCAAACCATGATCTTTACTCAAAATCACATCCTAGTTTTCAAATAGTGAAATCCTCTATCCTTGCAAGGAAAACACATACACAAAAGCTCAACTTCCGGAAATATCCTTTACATGGGAGGAATCTGCCCAAGGTTTTTGCAACAACCGATTCTCCATTGCCACAATGAAATATTTTAAGCACAATGAAAACGAAAGCAGTTTAACTATGTGATGGAAGCCTATAATTTCTTTTTTAATAGATGCCAAAACATGACTTTTAATTTGTGTCCTTTGAGAAAGTTTATTTTTTTTTGAAGCCTCAAGTCAGGGTTGGCAGCTCACCAGGTGACTGCTGAGCCCTGTCATTTTGGCCCCTGCCAACTTTTAAAATCCCCAGCCCCTGCTGTCCTGGCTTTAAGAAGTTGGCTCAAGTCATTTAAACAAGCAATTTGACACAAATTTCCAACTACTTGTCTCCTTATGTGGCCAGGTTACATCTCCAAAAGGTGTAATCTACATTCTGGGGTTCCTGGGAAGCTTGCAGAAACAATCCGAGGGAAAGACAACATGTCAAAAAGATACTAGGTTTGGAGTGTGTGAAGACCAACAAAAATAGAAAAGAAAAATACAGAGGAAACTTGTTCATTGAAGTTTTCATCTCTGGGTTAAAATTGCTTGAGAGATTTTTTTTTTCAATGTTCAGAAAAAGACAAAAAATAAAAAAAAAAAAAAACCCAGTGGGAAATGCCACAGTACAGTTGTATAGATTTTAAATCGTGTCCTCTAAATGAACCTGTAATTCATGCTTTACATTATGCATCAGTGACACTTTAAATATATCTTTGGGGGAGTTTCGTAGCTGTAGCAAGCTATTATATATTCTGGCATTGTTGTGTGTCTAGCGATGTATTATTACACAGTTATTTAGCATTTGTCTGTCTCCTATTAGTGGAAAGAGGTGGGAAAGGGGGCGAAATGATGTCATAATGATGCCTCAGAGATGCCTTCCAAACCCCTCACACAGGGTTAATGAATTCTCATGCCTTTCTTTCCCCCCCTCTCAACTCCCATCCAAGTGGTGTCATTATTCCCCATTAGTTAGGTAATTATGAGACTTGCCCCGGGAAGAAGAGGTGAGTCAGTATACGAGTGAGAATCCATCCTCTGAGCCCCAAGTCCTGACTTTCTGCCTTCCTGTGCCCCACCTCTCTAGACCACACACTTCACAAGTACAAAGAGGCCCTGTGTGAGGGAGTGAGTTCCCTAAATGGGTTCCCAGAAGCTCCTGCTTCCTGGCTATGCACCCCAGAGGTTTCCTTGCTTACAACTGTTTGGCCATTTCTGCCCATCTCTGTTGGTTGTGGGTGGGATGGTCCCTGTGGTTGCCTGCGTGTGGGTGGTATCCAGCCGTGAGGTGTGTGTGGGGGGGAAATGGAAGCGCCAACTCAGTTGCTGTACAGTGTGTTCCAAATAAAATGATTGGTGAAGGATCAAGTAAACCGAAGAGAGGTCAAGTCTCTTTCCACTTCATCTGTAAGAAAGGCTTAGAACTTTCTGGAAGAAGTGGAGAAAGGAAAAGGAGAAGATAAAAGAACAATCAGTTCTCTATTTATCCCACCCTTCTGTGAATCAACCTGCTGATTCACTGCAAATAAAGTAAGTTATTGGTAGTAACTAAAACAAAAATTATTTAGAATGTCACTATTGGAGGGGTCCTCCTTGTCTTTATTGGGTTTCTTTATGTGCATATTACTAAACGGCTCTCCTAGTACATAAATACAATACCACATAATAATACAATTTTCTGAGATTAAAACTGCGTCATGTTAAGTGCTTACATAATAACTATGACCATCGTAGGCAACTGCCTTTGAGGAATCAGTACTGAGCACCTGCTGGCCTTAAGCTGAGAACCTGGGAGGTCTGACTTAAGCTACATAGCAAGACCCTATCTCAAAACCGAACACCAGTAACAACAACAAGAAACTGGATGTTATTTTTTTGGTCCTTCACAACTCTTCATGGCAGGAAGAAGGAACTGCTATTTTGATTCTTTGCCAAAAGCTAAGGAAGATATAGTCAAAGCTCCTAGAAAAACTGACCAGATTTTCAGGGCAGGCACTTCTGGTCCATGTAACATAAGTGCTTTCATATACCACTATCAGTCCTGTTGCAACACAGCTTATGTCCTTATGTCCTGTGCTTTGGACTTTTTTGTAGGACACTTGATTTTGACACAAAAGCCATTCATGTACTTTGAGCTTATTGGTTGACTTAAGGAAAAGGCTATTTGGGTCTGGAGAGATGGCTCAGTGGTTAAGGCACTTGCCTGCCATGTCTAATGACCCAGGTTCGATTCCTCAGTACCCACATAAAGCCAGGTGCACAAAGTGGTGCATGTATCTGGAGTTTATGTGCAGTGATTAGAGGCCCTGTTACATCCATTCTCTCTCTCTCTGTCTCTTCCCTTGCAAATAAATAAATAATAAAAATAGAAAAAGAAAGTTTCTTCTTTGAGTAACAATTCCAATTTAAACATAGATCTGCAGATTGAAGTCTGGACATGGCTGGTGTTGACAACAGCAAAGTTGTCCAAACATGTATGGAGACAACCAATACCTACTCTTCAAATAGCATAAAAGAAGCATTTTTGGAGGCTCTAAGGAGGTAAATGGTTAAGAACCAGCTATTGTTGCTGAACTCTGCTTATATAAGCAGCTGCAGGAGGCCTTCAGACTGGCTGTCTTCTTATCCCTGGTGAGGGTTCAGAGGTGGTGAGGGTATGGAGGTAGTGAGGGTACGGAAGTGGTGAGGGTATGGAAGTGTGGGAGGGCAGGAACAAATGAGATGATCTTGTCTTGCTTTATAGTCAACACCATTTTTTTCCCTGGTGATTAAAACAGATGATAAAGTGTATGAGAGAGAAAATAAAAGTAGGGGCCTGCCTAGCTGCTAATAAATCACTCATTCACAGCACTGGCATGCCCATGGTGGTTGGTCTTTAAGCATTGCAACCCCTTCAGACCCTGAGATGATAGATTAACCACAAACTCTCTACCTTCCACAGACCCACCCCGTAGGAACGTGTTGGATCTTGACAGCAGTTGGAAGATGCTAGAAGTAGGTAGGGATGGTGTTGGCAGAGTGTTTGGAGTTTCTTATGGATGAAAACTGGAATCAAGGCATTGTTCAAATCTGACCTTGTATGGAAGTCAGAGGGACTCAGAATGAAGGCTTTCAGAATTAACAGCCTGTGGTTAGGACTAAGGAAGGAGGATGGAGTGTACTGACCACTGACAGCCACACTGACCACTGGTCTTGACTCAACCTGGCCACACACTAGGTAGGAGACCACTGGTATGCTGCAGTCTGTTTGTCTGAGTGTGTTTGTTCATCTGTAAAATGGGTGTAGTCATTCTTCTCATCTCTGATCCATAGAAGAATCAAATGAGAAGGAAGCCGGCATAATTCTTGGTACATATCCAGCTATGAAATATTACTGCATACTGTTGTGATAGTTAATCTCATTAATTTGACCGGATTTAGAATCACCATGAAAGCAAATTTCTGGGAATCTGGGAAGGACTTTCTTTTCTTTTCTTTCTTTTTCTTTTTTAAACTCCTATCCACTCTGTGGCTCTTACAATCTTTCCACTCCCTCTTCTACAATGCAGGAGGGACTTTCTTGATTAGATTAATAGAGGTGGGAAGGCCCACCTTAAGTATAGATGGCACCATTCTGTGAGGCTGGGGTCACAGACTGAATGACAAGGAGAAGATGAGCTCCACGCTGGCATTCGTGACTCTGATTGCTGACTGCAGACACAATAGGACCACTCACACTCCTGCCTCCATGCCTTTCCCTCCAGACCCTCGAACTGGAAGCTGAAATAAACTCCTCCTTAAGTTGCTTTTGCTAGGGCATTTGCTTGCAGCAGCATGAAAAGTGCCTAATACAACTGCTATTTAGCATAATTATTGAGGCTAACAATAGTAATAGGAGCTGCAACATCCGTGGCTCTGAGGAATATGGACAGTACCTCCTGGGACACCATGCCCTGCTTTGTCTGGCTCTTGTAGTTGGGGGATCTTAAAGGGAGTTACGGAAAAAATGTACAGAGTTCCAATGGCCAACCTCGGGCCCTGATACCTAAAGGGTGCAGCCTGCAGAGGGCAGACTAAGTGACATGTCCCTGAACTTTGTTACAGGCAGTCCCAAGAATGTGTCTGTGAAGGGTCATTGGGATTCAGAACTGTTTCACTTCCATACACAAAACAATCATTGTTAATGACAACAAAGCAGTAATATTGACATTGTTACTATGAGCTAAGTCCCCCTTGTGTATTGGTACACGGACATGATTTCTGTATATTCTCACTCACCATTAGGGGCATGTCCCTTAGTCATTGTCATTTTACATATCTAGAAAATGAGGTTTAAACCAGCTAAGTGATATGCCCAAGGTCACACATCTTCTAAGGTAAGTGATAGTGCTGGTGTTTGATCACAGGCCTTCCTCTTCTCCTAGCTGTATGCAAAAGAGCACGAGGAAAGATCATCTTCACCCAGGGTCGGAGCAGACCCACGCCCTTCCAGCCCTGCCTGCAAAGCCTAAGGACCCAGGTTCAATTCCCCAGCACCCATGTAGGCCAGATGCACATGGTAGCACATGCGTCTGGAGTTCGTTTCCAGTGGCTAGAGGCCCTGGTGCACCCATTCTCTCTTTCTCTCTCTCTTAAATAAATAAATAAAAACTATATCAAAACAACAACAACTGCAGAGCCAGATCTCAGGCACTGGAGACAAGAGTCAGCCATCCCGTAATCTTCTGGCCTCTCATGCTGCTTTCACTGGGAGAAATATGCCAGCACAGCAAGCTGTGGTTCAAACTCCTTTATGTGTCTCCCCCAGGGCCCTCCCAAGCTTCCTCCTCTGGCCGTATTCCTGGCCTGAACATGAGTAGCAGTTAGGTCTGCAGAAGCAGGGCCAAGGGCACACTCTGTCCTGGCTTGCCCTACCCTGTTCTGACTCCACCAACCCCCTGGGCATGGAAAGATGGAGGGGTTATCCAAATCCAGTCTCCTCTTATGTTTTCCAAGAGATTTCCTGAATTGTCTCTAAATATCAGGCAGTTTGGTCACTGAATCCACTCCCTTCTCCCCTGCCTTAGCATCTGCTGAGTGATTTACCACCAACATGGACATCGAGTTTCTATGCTGACCCACATATGTGGTCTAACTGGCTTCTTCCAGGGCAGGTGAACTATCTGTGTTCTTTATGTATCTGGCCATCACCTCAGCATGCTGGGGCCATGACCTTTCAGAGTAAAGAGAACAAGAAGGAAGGATGAAGAGGTTCCTTTCTTTTTCAGTCTCAGGGCACTTGGCTTCTGGTTTGGCCAGTACTTCACAGCACAGGGTGGTGGTAGGGAGGACACACATTGTCCTGTAATGGCGAGGGGCAATGCCCTTGAAGCGGCCCCCTTCAGTCTGACCAGAGGGCCCAGGAAGGCAAAGGCTGTATTCACTTGTAGGAACTGATTTATGGTCCCCTTGCTTATACAAAATATATAACTCCAGAGGAAAAACACTCCCAGTGCATTTGCCATGACACACAGATCAGCATTGCAAAAGCAGAAGCATGGGATTGCTGTCCCAAGCAGCAACACTTTGCAGGCTTAGAGATCCAAGTTTTATTAGCTTTCCCTGTATACACAAGACAGCAAGGCTGGAGGGCCACCTTAGATCCTTTAAGAGCAATAATGTCCACTCAGTAAGTACTGGTTGTGCTTTAAGCATCTTATGCAGTTCATCTCATCTTATACTTATAGGGCTGGGGAGACGGCTCAGTGGTTAGAAGCACTGGCTGCTTAAGCCTGAGGATCTCTCAGCCCAGTGACTGCCAAGTCAGACTCCTGAGAAGCCATGTAAAACACCACACACATCTGTAACCTCAGTTCACAGCAGGCAGAGACCAGAGGATCACTGGGGCTTACTGACAGACAGCAGTTACGGTTGAGGGAGAGACTGTCTCAAGGAAAGAAATACATAGATGGGGCTGGAAAGATAGCTTGGCAATTAAGGTTCTTGCCTGTGCAGCTGAAAGACTTAGGTTCAACTACCCAGAACCCATGTAAGCCAGATGTACATGATGGCACATGCATCTGGAATTCATTTGCAGTGGCTAGAGGCCCTGGCACACCCATTCTCTCTCTCACACACACACATAACTAAATAAATAAAGTAAAAATATCTTTTAAAAAAGAAATACATAGATGAGTGATAAGAAGAATAGGCCATGGGCATGCATCTGCACATACATGTGCAACACACACACACACACACACACACACACTTACAATAGCCTGATAACTGGATACTCTTCTCCATTTTAAGGGTGAGGCAACTGAGGGATTGGGATGTTGAGCGACATAAGTCTTCCTCCATCAAGTGCCATGGATTGTAAAGTATGCGTGCCCTTCCAGGTAAGTGCTCACGTTGCACACGTCACACGTTTTTGTCATAACCCTCAGCCCATGGCTTGACTATATCTTGGGGCTCTCCTTTGTCCTCTGCAAGCTTCTCCAGGGAGAAAAAGGTCAGTTGCTTTTGATTTCACATGCCCAGGATGAGGCTGCAGTGCCTGGTACAGCTAGTGCCTGACAAACGAGCAAAGGACAACCGTGCCCTGGAAGGGTTATGTGGAGAGGGATCTGAGATTTCTCCCTCGAGCCTTTGAGCGTACCCATTGATTCCAGAATCACTGATGGACCTTCCCTATTTCCACCAATTCTTCTTGTTTGAGGAGGTCCTGTAAGAGCAAGGAAGCAGGATACACAAAGAAGGTGACCTTGAACTCCTCACTGGTTTTGGTTTTTCGGTTGCTGATTCTACCTGGCCACCTCTTTTGGTTTCACATAGCTTAATTGAGATATGATAAAATTTTTCTCTACAGCATGCTTGTCCACACTTACTTTTTGGAAAACATATTTTCCCTTATTTATTTGTAAGGAGAGAGGTGGTAGGGGTGGAGAGAGAGTATGGATGTGCCATGGCCTCTTGCCTCTGCAAACATACTCGAGACACATGTGCTTCGTTGTGCATCTGGCTTTATGTGGGAATCAAACCCAGGCCAGAAGCTTTGGAAACAAGTGCCATTTACTGCTTAGCCATCTTCCCAGCACAACTTCTTGAGTACACTCACTCACTGAGGTGTACCATATGCCAATTTCAGATCACCATGCCACACTCCTTCGAAGTCTCTCTCTCTTTTTTTTTTTTTTTTTTTTTTTGGTTTTGTGAGGTAGGGTCTCACTCTGGTCCAGGCTGACCTGGAATTAACTACGTAGTCTCAGGGTGGCCTTGAACTCTTGGTGATCCTCCTACCTCTGTCTCCCGAGTGCTGGGATTAAAGGCGTGTGCCACCACGCCCGGCAATATCCTACCGGTGTGCGCCATCAGAACCGGCTGATGTCTCTTATCTTCCCCTTTGCTCTCTCAGGGAGGCTCTGGTAAATTCCAGTCTACTTCCTGTTTCTGAAGAAGATTTTCCATACTGGACATTTGTTTCGTAACAATGAAGTGTGGCTCTGGTTAGTAATACCATGGCAGACCCCCTGGAGCTAGTCAAATTTAGATGTCAGCTGGCACAACTTTTAGAAGGTCACAATACCTGTCCCTGAAAAGATAAAAACACCCATCCCCAGGGTTCTCCACGGTGTTCTGTAGCAGCATGGTGCTAGGATACACTTTTTGGATGGAGATTGTCAGGTGAAAGCCACTAGAGAGCCACTTGGATGCTGAAGGTCAGAGAAGAAGCCTGGAATTTGTTCTAGTGGACACACATGGGCATGCTGATGGTCTAGGGCCATTGATGCCCAGTCCAAACCCAGCTGGGTATAGGCAGAGCTTTGTGGGGATGAGGAAGGAGGAGGAAGGCGGTGTCCAGTTAGCAGCTACTAAGGTGTTATAGCTGCTTATGCTGGGGTCAAACTACCCAAAATGGGAATTTTTTTTTCATGTATGAGGGTCTGAAAGAGGTGTTTATCACAACTGCCTGGTATCTTGTATCTTATCATGTCCGATGATCAGCCTTTATTTTCCTAATCAGGAAGACTTAAGTTAAAGTCAGCTCCATTGGATGCTAAGGCACACACATGTACACATGCACACACACACGCACACATGACCACTTGAAATACTTCAGAAGAACCCTTCTAAAGATGTTATTTTATTGCCAAAATCCATCTGAGCAGTGCCTATGTTAGCATTTCCATAAATCTACATTACCCTAGGTATTTGGATCTCCTCTGGGAGAAAAAAGCCTATCAGTAGAAAGTAATGATTTTGGGTTTTTCAATTGCCCTAAGGATCTTGACAATACTATTAAGAACCATGAGCTCCCTGTCGAGAAGTTTAGGAATGAAATTATTAATATGCCCCGACGTTATGTTGATTGTTGTGTTGTAGCAGAAAATACTCCCTCTGTTCTCTGAGCTGCATTATCACTTTCCCGAG
The DNA here is from genome assembly GCA_036365145.1 of Orientallactaga sibirica. Taxonomy (NCBI): domain Eukaryota; kingdom Metazoa; phylum Chordata; class Mammalia; order Rodentia; family Dipodidae; genus Orientallactaga; species Orientallactaga sibirica. The sequence goes on from JAEOAD010000194.1 coordinate 3,994,439, forward strand.
TAGAGAATTGCATCAAAAATTTAAACCTCTCATTCCAGTTCATTGCATAGCTTTTCAAAGTCTTATAAAATCGGTTGGGCATGATTTGGATATTTCCCTACCTATGAAACAGTTTGTTTTTTCATAGACCCAACCATTTTGGGAGATGGGGAGAAAAGCCCTTCACAGTAGAATTCTCTTTCATCAAGATATTTAGCTCTATCTCTAGCTATGTGTTGTCTATCTAGAGTGTATTTCATTCCTCTTCCCTCCTTTTCTCTTTCACTTCCTCTCTTTCTCTTTGTTTCTTTCACTATTCACATCCCCAACCTTTGAATACAGGAAGATGCCCAAGGAAAAGACAACTATGTTGTGGTTGCAGATAGGGCTGAGCAGACTGAATGGACCAACTCTGATCTGCACCATTCATTAACAGCCAGAGTGATGGAAGCGCCCTGTTAAATGGCAAGGATGGGATAAAGGCTCCTGGAGCATTTTTACTTCAAAGCTCAGCAGAATTATTTACTATCTGGGTGACCTTTTCCCCAAATCTCTCCTGGTACATGCCTTATAGGGCAAGGGAACAAAAGTTTCTCCATACTATATAAACAGAAGTCAGCTGAATGTCAGCCTACATCTCCTTTTATATCAAGGGACAGCTGATGTAATGGGATGTATGGGGCTATTGTTAGAGAGATTTTTCAGAGCACTTTTTTCTTTTGCCTTCAGAACACACACACACACACACACACACACACACACACACACACACGAGAGCAAGTGATTCCTCAAGAAAAACAAGTATCTGAGAATTCCTGAATGGTACCCATTACCAGGGATTCCATGGCTCTCAACTGTCCAAGAGAGCACCTTTTGGCTTTTCCTCACGCTTGCTTAATGGTTTCTTTCAAAGCTGGCTTGGATTTGTTTTTATCTACCAACATAACTGGTTCACACCTCTCCCAGCTCTCATTGTCCTCCTCCATATGTGGCACAGACAATGATAAGGGAAAGGTTAAAAAAAACAAACCCACATCGCCCAAGTGTCCAGCATGCAAACAGCTTTCAAGGAAAACTGGGCTGACAAAGGAGAAGCCCTCAGGCGCCCTATCTCTCTGAGTTTGTCTGGGGAATGTAAGAAGTTGGGTGCTTAAGTTCTGCTTTGTGCACTATGGTTTCCTCACCCATCAAAGGAGATAGCATAAAATAGTTTGTTTATTTATTTATTTTTGGTTTTTCGAGGTAGGGTCTCACTCTAGCCCAGGCTGACCTGGAATTCACTATGTTGTCTCAGTCTGGCCTTAAACTCACAGCCATCCTTCTACCTCTGCCTCCTGAGTGCTGGGATTAAAGGTGTGTGCCAGCACGCCAGGCTAAAATGAGGTTTTAATTGGTAAAGATAGTTAACCCACATAGAGAACTCAGTAAAAAGCATTACAAGTATAAAGTGCTCAGGGAGTGTTAATATGTGTTTACTTTGTTAACGTTCTGGCTAAAGGAAGGCAGAGGTGACACCAAACTTGTGATGCAAAGATTTTTATTTTGATGACTTGTAAAAATGTTGGTGCCAAAATTTCTAACATAAATAACACAACTATGAATTAAGGGTGTTCTCCCCCCCACTTTTTTTCCTAATAAGTTACAGTGGCTCTGGATCTTGTGGAATAGGAAAATAACCAGAGTGCTTGCTTTTCCCATGTTCATCTTCAACATACTGAATAAAGCCCTCAGGTGAACAATCTGGGGTCTCGTTGTGGCCATTTTCCTCTGAGCAATGCTCTCCTGATTGTATGAAAGTCCACAGTACAAAGAAGGCCTGAGGTTTACTCTGCTGAGGCTGAAAAGTCTTATGGTAAAATGTAGACTCGGAAGTTTCCTGGGCTCATTATGAACCATGCAGGTTGCTCTGTCATTGCAATCCACTGCTGAGCGACTTAACGATGGCCTGAGCTGTTCATCACATTTAGATCATCTTAGTCGTGAATTTGCAATTTGTTTCTCAGGGCTTCTTGGGTTCCTGAAACATTCTAGTATTTATCACCTCAAATGGGATCATTCTTAACTCCATAATAGAGAGCAGGTCATCCCTCATGTGAAGTAATCGGGTTTGGTGGAAGAAAATAATTTCCATTCCTAACCCTGTCTATCTGACACTTTAACAATGTGGTCTGGGGAGGTTTCTTGATAAAGATGCTATTTGATAGAGACCTGAAAGATAGAAGGAAAGAGAGCCCATCCACTCTTCAGAAGAACAATGTGTTGGCAGAAGAAATAGCAAGGATGATCGTTTTAAATCTGTGGTGTGTACAGAGTGCCTGGAATATCTGCCTAGGTCAGTCTCTTCCACTCACCTTCGAGCCTGGTTCTGGCAGAAAACATTGACATAAGAAGACCCCCCCCCCCGCCCCCTTCCCTCATCCTCACCGGCCTCTACCTCAGGCCCTTTGTACTTGTGACAGCCTTAGCCTGGGGATACAGCGGATTGACTAACTCTTTCCTAGACTGTGCATCTGAGCTCAAGGGTTATCTTAGACGCTAATTTCAGCAATTGTGCCCTCCTTATTTGCTTCTTCTTCTTCTTTTTTTTTACTCTGAAGTACATGTTGAAATTCTAAAAAAATGATCTGTCTGCAATAGACAGTAATCCCCACGAGGGGGAAAAAACAGATTTTATTCTGTTGAGTTGATGGTCCTGGAACATTGTATAGCCATAAGAAGTGGCTGGATCAATGAGTTAGCTAACTATACCTTGGTACTAAGGCAAGAACAAAGGAATGGAGAAGATACGCAAATTGCAACAGAAATGACAATCTCTCCACGGGGCTACTGCATGGTGTCATTTGTGCCAAAGCTCAAAAGCTTGAAATCCATCCAAGTTCAAGAAACAAATCTACATGGGCGTACTTGCCAAAACACCACTTTATCTATCTCACGCAAACTGGAGCAATTTCTTATTTTTCTACAGCAACCCTGACATGACAACAAGTGCCTTACCAGCCGAGGTCCCCACGGAGTAAAGGAGGCCAGAGGCCTCCCACACACACACCCCAAGTGGGAATGACACATTTCACTTCTAAACCATACCTAACAGGGTCTCCTGTGGCCCTCTCTGCCACCAGAGAGTGTCACTCTCCATGACAAAAATAAAAAGTCGGTGCTGCTGGGCATGGTGGCACACGACTTTAATCTCAGCACTGGGGTGTCCAAGGTAGGAAGCCACTCTGAGACTGCATAGTGAATTCCAGGTCAGCCTATGTAGATGGGTGTGAGGATTTTACTGCTGCTCTGTCCTGTCTCACACTGGGCTCCCATTGGCACAGGACCTACTGAACAATTCCCGCTGGTCATATTTAGCCTGTGATCTCTTCATAACCCTCTCTGATATATATGTGGTACACTGTTGGAGTTTTCATTCTGTGAGCTTGTTCTCTCAAGAGTCTAGCCAAGTCCTATGTAGCAATCCCTTGATAATGTCCTTTTTACTCCATGACAGAAATCCAAAGAAACACAGTTCTCTCCCCAAGATGCCTTCCGCCTTCTCGCCAGCTAAACTCCTTGAACAGAAGCAGCCTCTCAGCAAGCCATTTGCAATCATTCCTCCTTCCTTCATGTTTCCACTTACCCGTGCATGAGCACCTACCCTAGATTCAAGAGCTTTGCATACTACACACTTTCTGGTCTGTAGGAAGGCAGAGACGTGTTCTGTGCTGACCTTGTGTGTATTAGCCACAGTGCGCTTAACTCTTATTTCTCCTGTAGATGTTAGCTACCGACATGGCTCAAGTTCCTGTGAACCTCATTCAAGATTCTCCCTCTGAGTCACGTACGGAAATGTTTAAGTAACATAATATACTGCTCTGAAAATTTTCATATATGTATAACCACAAATTATACAATCACCCTCCCTCTCCACTGTCTCATCTTATCTTCCAAGACTATGCCTTCTTTCTGTCGGGTCTATATTCATACGAGTCTGAACGTACAGGGTTTCTAGCATAACATTTCAAGGAATTCCCAAGAATCTTATTTTTTTACCTGTGGAGAGAAATTATCACATTTTGATGCACTTGTGTTTTCAACCGAATGTGGTATTTATCTACTGTCTTTTATGCTTAATTTTAGATAATAGGGCATTGAAAATCAGAGTTCTCAATTATGCACACAGAATCCATGTACACTATTGCTTTTTTTTTTTTTTTTTTGAAAGGTTTCCATTCACAGTTCTAGGTTCTGAATTGTTGGGTGATGTCTACACCAGAGAGTAGCAAGAGCCACATGGCCTTCAGGATATGCTTTGCACGCATGAACAGGAGTCTGGGAGCAAGATGGAAGCAAAGTGTGAAGGAGTTTCACTACAGGTGTTCCACTATGTATCTGCACATTGTTAATCCTCTGAGCATACAGATCCTGTGGACACACATGCCATCATATAGAGGGTTTTAAATCTTTTTTTTTTTACAACAATATTTTAGTCCTTTATTATTTTTTATTTTTTTATTTTTATTTTTTTTTGGTTTTTCAAGGTAGGGTCTCACTCTGGTTCAGGCTGACCTGGAATTCACTATGTAGTCTCAGGGTGGCCTCGAACTCTCAGTGATCCTCCTACCTCTGCCTCCCGAGTGCTGGGATTAAAGGCGTGCGCCACCATGCCCGGCCCTAGTCCTTTATTTATTCTGAGAGAAAGAAAAGAGAGAGAGAGAGAAAGAATGGGTGTGCCAGAGCCTCTAGCTAGCCACTGCAAGTGAACTCAAGACCACATGTGCCACCTTGAGCATCTTGCTTATGTGGGTCCTGGGAATTGAACCTGGATCCTTAAGCTTTGCAGGGAAGTGGCTTAACCACTAAGCCATGTCTCCAGCCCCATTTTAGAGGGTTTTATAATTAAAACCCATGTAGGACAACCCATAGGAAAGCCATGGATAGAACTGAGAAAAGCAGGCCCACACTTCACATTTCTTTAGAAAAGAACTGACAGAAGCTATAAGGACTGTCCCATGAGGGAATGAAAACATGAATGACTTACTAAATTAACCAGAGGCAGCCCTTGATGACAGAACATCATGGTAGAAACCCACATCTTATTTTTTTGGCAGACATGAAAGCTAATCAAAATACCATGAGAACTCTCTCATCCATTGCTGGTGGTGACGCAAAATGATAGATCCAGTCTGGTAAACAGTTCTCCGCATTGCTGAACTCACCACACCACCTAATCATCATGATCCTAGGTGTTTATCCTGGGGAAATGAACGCCGACACTCACCCCCAAACCCGCATATTATGATGTACAGCAGCTCCGTTTATAATCACCAGAAACTGAACATAACTAGATGTCTTACTAGTGAGTGAATAAGCAAAGTATAATAACCCATGCAGGGGAATACTACACAATAAATAAAAGGAATGATTAGAACTAATAATGATATATTGGGTACTTGCTAAGAGAGTAGATTTTTTTAAAGAAATATTTTTATTTATTTGCAAGAGAAGTGAGAGATAGGTAGATAGATGATAGGTAGGCAGATAGATAGATAAATGATAGATGGATAGATAAATGATAGATAGATAGATAGATAGATAGATAGATAGATAGATAGATAGATAGATAATGGGCATGCCAGGGCCTTTTGCCACTGCAGACAAATTCCAGATGAATGGATCACTCTGTGCATCAGGCTTCATGTGGATACTGGGGTATCAAACCCAGGCCATCAGACTTTGCAAGCGAGTGCATTAACCACTGAGCCATCTCTCCAGCCCTAAAGGAGTAGATTTTTAAATTCTCTCATCACAAAACGATGGTAAGTATACGAGGTAATGGATATATTCATGAGTTTGATTGAACTGGTCTGAAATGTAATGTATATCAACACATGGTGCATACTATAAATTTATATGATTATTTTCAGCTTAAAAATTACTACAAAATGACAAAGAATGACTAAGTTTTTATAAAGGAATTGAATATTGAAATGCATAGCCACTTGGATACATCTCAACAGTACCGTGGCATGGGGGATGAGAGAAGCAACTTTCACTTTCTGCATACTACGTGATTTGATTTCTATGTCCGTCTCAAAAGTAACCCTAGGGCTAGGGATATGGCTCAGTGGTTAAAGGCACTTGCTTGCAAAGCATGTCAGCCTAGGTTTTATTCCCCAATACTTATATAAAGCCAGGTGCACAAAGCAGAGCATACAACTGGAGTTCGTTTGCAGTGGCTAGAGGCCTGGTGCATCCGTTTTCTCTTTCTCTTCCTCTCTTGAAAATAAATTAATTAACAAAAAAGAAACCCTATAGTAAGAAATTAGTGACTGTGAGAGATTTTATTAGAGAAACGTGTGGTTTCAAAAGAGTAACATTTAGGGGATTTTGAGTTGATGAAGTTATCCTGGGTTCCTCTGGTAGTAGTAGATACAGAAATCTATACAGGTGTTACAGTAAAGAATTGTAGATGGTAAAAACAATCTTACTGCATGTTAATTTATTTTTCTTTATTTTTTTGATGTGCTGGGGATTGAACTAGGCAAGGTGCTTTGCTGCTGAGCCACTTTCCCAACCCTGTATATTAATTTTTAAAGTCTATTAAAAAGAATAAAAAATCAATGTTAAAAATGAACAGGATAATTTGAGTCCATGGTAAAGATTTATTTCAGAGCGAGAGCTGTGTCAAGCGGACAAGTTGAAGCTAGTCTCTGAAAAACAAGGGAGCAAAAACCACCCTAAAACTTGAAAATCTGCCCAACATACTATCATCTCTTAAAAAAACACACAGTGAGAAAAACAAAATCAGAATGAATATCTATGCTAGGTCTTATTGGCATATCTCTAATCATTTTGAATTTGAATTCATTTGAATATTGTTTGTTAAAGCTCCTGCTTGCATTGCAAGCTGTTAAAAGACAGTACAAAGAGAACGTTCCCTCTGTCATACTAAGTTGTCGGCTCCTTTTGCTAACACCATCCATAACCTTGCTGAAACATTAACAGGGCTACATTATTCATCACAATAAGATTATTAGTTGATGGGAAACAAATTATAAACTTCCTACATGCATACAAGGCAGTTTTTCAGGGACAGAAATTGTTACCTCAGAAAAGAAACTTCTGTTTGTCTCAGGAAGTTTCCAACAGAGGAAGGGATGGATTCTGGGAGGAAAAAAAAAAATGCAAAATACTAAAGGAAGAAAAAGAAAAGTTCAGGAATTATTTCAAAAGATCCAGTAAGGGAACTCGGAGCTCAGTGACATGCTTGGTACAGAGAAGCAGAACTCAGAGAAATGGAGAAACGCATCCCTGCATCCCCGTTCTTTCTGTTGAACATTATCTCTGCAGGCTGTCATGGATTTGCTAGAAAACACCTCTAGGAATGTGGGGAATGCTGAATAGATGGCTGGCGATTGATGTAGACATCTAAAATGATTTGGATTCTTCTTGAGTCTGCGCCTCAAATGCCAGCAACTAGCAAATGCTTTCTTATCTGTCAAGGCTCAGATCCTCCTGGAATTCTTTCTTGACTACTTTCTTCCCCTGCAGGGAAAAATGACTGCTCTCCTGCATGACCTGCTAGAGACGCGTGTGGACAGTTTCTCACCCAGCACTTTTTACGTTACTGCCCATGTCCTCTTGTAGGAGGGACTATGGGGTCTGCTGCAAAACTGGGAGCTGTAACTGCTTGTTGGCTCAGGTTTCCAATAGCAACAGCTTAACCTGGGGAAACAGGTGTGGCATAATTAGCATAGCTGTCTGGACTGCTCCTGCACCTGTGACCCACATAGTCCCATTCAGCAGAGTGCATGGGGACCCATTCGTGATGGGGCTGGAAATGCACAGAGAGGAGGGGGCTCTACAGAAAAATGACATGGCCTGGCTCACAACAGGGACTTTGGTTCATGAGAGTTTGTCCCTAAAAAGAACAAAATGTGACAGTGTGAGAATTTGAGCCAGGACATGTACCATCCACATGGACATATCTAGCAGGATGCTTCTGTGCTCGTTGGGTGAGCAGTTCCACTCTGATTGCTTCTTTTCTTTCTAGTAAATGCACTCTCCCTGACTCTGTTCTCGACCCTTGTCCCTTGGGTGTGTAGGTGTTCTGACTTCCCCGCAAACACTTAGGAATGCCACCACTGTGACGCCGGTGGTTTTCTTTTCCCCACCTGCTTTCTTTGCTTTAGGTCACAAAGAAAAGTCATCCCTCCGCCTACCTGCGTACCAACCTGGTAACTGGGAATTTCGCTAAGCCTCTTCGGTCTCTGCAGGAGTTCCTTGTGGCTGACCTATGATGCAGTGGGCAACAAGACCAGGCCCTGAAAGCCTCTGTTTCCCAGGTTGGAGCTCTTTACCACTCAATAGACATGAGGTGCTGCAGGAGGGCAGGAAGGCTGGAGCGATGTGGCAAGCTCCCAGTCAGACAGGCAGGTGCTATCTTTGCTTGTCTCCCAAGAGCCACACTGCCAGTCTGGTGAATACCCAAAGGCTCTCTGCACGTCTCACTGCTCCAGCCAAACTCCCTCGTCCCAGTTTCTTCCTCTGCAGCAGCCCTTTCTCTGTGTTACGTCAGTGGCTGGACTTGTCAGCGGTTCTTGTTTTCCAGGGGGAACAGTCCTTTTCAGGTTCCTGCTTTTAAAGGTGACAACAAATGTGACATGCCTACATTCCCAGCAGATGACATTTTGGTTATAAAAATGAGGTATGATTTAAAGCCAGAAGAGTTTTAAAGAAAAAAAATTGGGAGAGAAAATTGGAATATTTCTCCTTCCAAGGAGGGAGGGAAGGAGGGAAAGGCAGAGGGAGGAAGAGGAAGAGGGTTTTCTCAGTTAAAATGCAACTGTTCCACTCATTTCCACACTCCCTTTCTTCCTCCCATAATTTAGGAATAAAGCAATTAATTTCATAGGGTGCTGGAAATTCAAAACATTTGAAGGTTAATAGTAGGATCTGATGTAATATGATGTGAGCAGGTTTAATTCTTCTAGAAATGAGCTTTTCTCAACCTAAGCAAAATGAGTAGTCCAGGAATAACACACACTGTGGGGGCATTATAGAGTGTCACCTGACTTCTAGAACTGGTTTCAGAATTCCAGATCAATTACCACTTCCTATGAGATGCAATCTCAGATATTTTCACCATCTTTATACTTTCTCCCATTAATGTACATGTCACATATGTTTTTATACTTATTAATAGTATGTGATAACAATTATAGTAAGTTTTTCTAAGCATTTATTTCCTGTCAAATTCTGTGCAGAACTATACATACACAACCGCACTTAATATGCACAAGGATTCATGGAGGGTTGGTGGAAGGTACCCATTATGCAGATGCAGATGGGGACCTTGAGGTTTAGAGAGATGAGGCAACTTGCTTCAAGTCACACAGCTGGGAAGGTGGCCCTACAGCTCTTGTTCTTTATAAAAATATTTTTATTTACTTATTTGCAAGCAAAGAGAGAGAGAGAGAGAATGAGAATGGGCACAACAGGGCTTCTAGCCACTGCAAATGAGCTCCAGATGCATATGCCATTTTGTGCATCCCACTTTATGTGAGTACTAGGGGATTGGTCTTGGGTTGTCAGGCTTTGCAGGCAAGCACCTTAACTGCTGAGCCATCTCTGCAGCCCATCTCTCGTTCTTATGGATGGTTAGAGTCACACAGCAGCCTTTCATCACACATCATTTAGAGATGCCATAGTCCAAAGAAGTTTCCATATCATCCAAACTTACTGCCTGCAAGTGCTTGATCTTTTATTTATATTTACTTATTTGAGAAAAAGGGAGAGGGGGAGAGGAAAAGGAGAGAGAGAAAGAAAATAAGAATGGGTGTGCCAGGGCCTCTAGCCACTTCTAATGAACTCCTGATGCATGCACCACCATGTGCATCTGGCTTATGTGTATGCTGGGGAATCGAACCTGGGTCCTTTTGCTTTGTAGGCAAGCACCTTAACTGCAAAGCAATCTCTCCAGCCCTTGATATTTTTATTTAACCCTACTGTGTAGATATACTCATTCAAAAACTAAAAGCTGAATTTGGCTGCATTATTTAGTAAGGAAATAATAAGCATAATTCAACATTTAATACTGACTGAAAACCCATTATGAGCTGTCTCCTTTTGCTGTCTGCCTTTTCCTTCCTTGAGGTCTGGCTGCCAAACTTGGGCCTGCTTCCCAACACTCTGTGCCATCCCAACCCCAATCTTTTTCTGCTGTCCAGCTCTGAAGTTCTTGCTAAAAACAATATTAAATTCAGTTAAAAAAAAAAAACCCAAAACACCCTGTTCATGAATAACTAGCAATAACCCAGGATGAAAAGCACACAGAAAAAAATTATTTCTAAAATCTAGTTTGAGAACTGAAGAAGGAACTAAAAAAATATTTCTCAGCTTGGGGTTCCAGTCCACAAAACTCAGTTGTCAAGAGCTCATGTAGAAGGCGTTCACTGCGGACGCTCAGTGACCTGCACCGACCCTTCTCTTCCTTGGTACGGGGGGAGGGGGTACAACAGGGGCAGGTGAACATCACTTTATAGTCAGACCACAGACACCAGCCAGGGCTGAAGCCAAGGCTGCAAAGATGACGTGCCCTTTCTAGGAGCCTGGAGTTGGGGGTCTTTTCAGGGCAGGGCAAAGGCTATTGTGACTTGACTTGGGGGCTGGCAAAGTTTGGTCCATGGATCGTATCCTCTTGCCCAGAGTTAAGAAGACTTGATACTGTTTGGAAGTGTTGTTGAAAAGAAGAATGTGTGAGCAACTCCATGTGGATCCCAATGTACAGTTGAAAATATCTGCTAGTGGGATTGCAGAGAACTTTCCTTCCCCTTGACCTGGTGGTTTCTGGAAGTAGAGGTGCACAGGTGTCATTAGAAGTCCATCAGGACCGTTAGTTCTTACATGTTAATTCCATGTATGTGCATAATTGTCTGAGTGAATGAATGAATGAAACAGGTGAAACTGGTAAGTGCAGGAAGTGTTGATCACAGCATGTAGCTGTGACTCATTCCACCCAACTGACACCTTCACTGGAGCTCATTAGAGAAGCAGCCAGTGGGAGGACACCATAAAACACAGACACAACTGGCTTTCCTTCCTCAGGATATAACGGCCTCACGTTTCATCCCCTCGCAATCAATCTGCCCAGAAGTGAGACATTCAAATATAGCATTTCAGCAAAGGTGCACACTGCCATGCATGCAATAAATTACACCTCCCAGAGGTGGGCACTTTCTCCTCCTTCCCCTCCCCCACCCTCAGTAGGCCTCTCCTTATTCTCCTAGGCAGCTCAATACATGCTGCGAAAATCAGCAAACATATCTTTTTCTTCTCAGGTGTTTTATATCTTGCCGACTATTTGGGCTTTATTGAAACAGAAATGTCACATTGCTATCTTTAGAACACTCAGAGTTTGGGCTAAGAACGCCAGAGCTGATGCCTTCCACATGAAAGTGAGGGGATGCAGATTCCATCTCTGCAGTAGGAAAGGTAGCCCCAGTTTCAAAACAGCTATTAATCTGCGATAAGGAAAAAGGAAGAAGGGTTCAAGATCTCCTTTCCAACCTCCGTCCAAACCAAAGTTAAGTAATCCAGCTACTTTGGAAGCAATTAGTGGTCTATATTATTTCCCAACACTTGTGAATGGAATCATTTTGAAAACCAGTGCTCTCGGCACGTTTCTCTATAAAATCAATTACTTTTAAAGGTTGGAAATTCATTCTCTACTCCAGGAACATATGAGACACCACCTGCCTGCTCTAAGAGTTGCTTCATTTTTTTTAAGGGGTTGTAGGACTGGGGCCTTTCTCTTCCGGTATCTTCTTCACATTTCTACAATAAGGCATTTTCAACATACCCAGACATTTCTCTGACCATTTTGTGGCCCGATTTGCAGGCACTTGGAGTCTATACCAAGAGAAAACATTTTGTTTTAGGAATTAGGCTTCCTAAACCTGATATGATCTTAATCATTAGAAGTGCATCCTCACCCAAGTTCAATCTCTGACATCATTATAAAGTACAGTAGTTCTGTCTCAGATGAGAAAATGCTGATTCAGGGAGATACTGTATATATCTGTTTGCATAGCAGGAATCAGGCCTAAATTTATTTTGCTAGAGATGTGTCATGGATAATATTTTCATTTTTTTCAAACGAAAGCAATTTAAAAGTTCCTCTTGCTGCTGACAATCTCTCTAGGAGAGACTCTGGAATGATTAGGAATGGCGGGTTTTTTTTCCCGGAGGACAAAGGTGATGCTTTATTTCCAGAGCATACACCATAAGGCACAGTGACAATGGCACTGCACTAGTTTGGAATCCATTGTTTTTTGCCAAAATTAAAGGCAATCAAGTCTGCCAGCTAAGGTTGGCATTGACCATCACAAGCATTATGCAGTGATCTGGTGGGCACACACTTCTCAGCAAGAGTTTGAAATTGGCCGGGCGTGGTGGCGCACGCCTTTAATCCCAGCACTCGGGATGCAGAGGTAGGAGGATCACTGCGAGTTCGAGGCCACCCTGAGACTATATAGTGAATTCCAGGTCAGCCTGGACTAGAGTGATAGTCTACCTCAAAACCCTGCCCCTGTCCCCGAAAAAAAAAAAAAAAAAGAGTTTGAAATTGGCCATTTTCCCACCGGAACAAAAAAAGCAACTGTTTCTGGGTCATTTTAAATGGCATTTAATGAATTTCTAGTTTGGTGCATTTAACAGAACTTTGACAAAGAATAATACTTCCTTTAAAAAAAATCTCTAGGAATAATCTATTTCCACTGCCTAAGCATAATTTTTTAAAACTTTTATTTATATATTTGTACATGTGTGTGAGAGAGTGTGTATACTAGCATGCCAGGGCTTCTTGCTGTTGCAAATAAATGCCCATCCAGCTTTATATGGATGGCTGGGGAATTGAACTCAGGTCAGCAGGCTTTGCAAGCAAGTGCCTTCCACTTCTGAGCCATCACCCCCGCTGCCCATAATTTTTTTAATGGAGAAAATTATGTTAATTCAAATAAAACTATAAGCTAATTGTCACTAGACAATAAACATTAGAATTAATGTTTTTGGAAGGATCCTGGAGTCTGTGGCCAAACCCCAAACCATCCTTTTATTTTGATTGTTCATTATTCTTCGGCTAACTTATTCTTCAGATGACTTACTTGTTTCTATAAGAAACCGAGACTTTTGCATCTAAGTATCCATAAACACCCACCCCCATAAAAGTTAATTGTGAAGAAATCTGTTTGTTGGGATATATCTCAGCTATGCCAACCCTGCCATTAGTTAAGTTACCTTTGAAAAAGCCCCCTCTAGCTGAGACAGGCCAAATCCAATTGATCTTTGCACATCTCTGGTCTTCTCCTCTGGAAGAAAGTAAAAATTGCTATTTCCCTAGAGCACAGTAAAGAGATCTGAGCATGCCTCTTCTGTAAGCAATAACCATTAATATGGGTTCTGCTTGTACCAGACATCTGTAATGCTTTGGGCTGTATTTTCTGGCGAGATAACAGTGTCATCTTGAGAACTGGTGCATGAAGAGGACAGAAGGCAGAGAGACAGAACTGAACTGCTCACTTGTGCTGCTATCCGAGGGACAACAGTCCTCATCATGCATGGAAATGCAGCCCGGGGCAGTAAAGAAAAGTTTCATGAATCTTCTTCCCAATTCCATTTTTGTCACCCTCCATTCATGCTTGTGGCCCTTGGCTGACCTTGAGTAGAATCCATTCTCTCTTGCAAGGATTCTGAAGGATCAGACTTGAGATCACTGTAGAACATCCCTTAAACTCTTTCCAGCTCAGACAGCAAGTTCTTTGACGATCCCTTCTATGGGGCAATGTTTGCAGAAGAGTCAGAAGTAATGCTTAGTGGATCCAGTGAACATCTGTTTAGTGCCTGGGCCCAAGCGCATTGTTAAGACTTTGGCAGCATTGAAGAAGATGCAATCTTCCCATTGTTGAGGAGTTGTTGGTCTGGTAAGAGAGAGGGATGATCTCCAACAGAACTTGCGAAGTAGAAGGGAAGGGTACAAGTATGTTCTTGGAGCGTCTTGAAGACTCACATGATTTTTGCACAAATGCAGAGTTTTTGACACAAGAACATTTCGTTGGCAAACAAGGTGGTCTCTAGTACCTTCTAAGAGGCATTTCTCACGTGCCTGAGCAAACTTCAAGAGCTATCCTGATGTTCACACACTTTCCTAGCAAATATTTTGGTGTTTTATGTACCAGGGGATGGTCCAGGGGTATTGTTCCATCCTCAGCTATCTCCCAATTGTTCAATTGTACTACTCTTCCCATAGGATGTGATGTAGGGAACAGAGAAGTCCTAAAGATTTACCGAAAAATCTAAAAATCTAAAAGATCTCCCACAGATCTCTCATAGTTCCTGGGATGATACTAGGGATAGACTTTAGCGGCTTAAAGAAATGAATATCTTCAAATTTGCTAAAGTTTCGTGGTATCCACCGAGTTAAATTCTCATCCGGTATTCTATCAGAATCCAGAGAAACTAAGAGATACAACTGGTAGGATTTGATGCTGGAGTGAGAATGAGAATAAGAGCCATAGGAATTTAGGAGAGATCTAAAGAGAGTGAGGAAATGCTCCCTGGGGAACTGGAATGGCCAAAGATAACTTCCTACACTTGCCTGGAGAGTCTTACACTTACCCCTACCCCAGGGAAGGGGAGGAGGATTTATGATTTATTTTATTTTCTGCTGAATGGAATAAACCATATTAAAGCTACCTTCTAACTCCATCACTGGGAATATTAGAATAATGTTGTTAATAACTCTTTCTCAAAAACAAAAAGCATTTGGCCATCTTAGGCTGCACCTTTATAAAATCACTGGCATTTAATAATGTAGAACGTCAGCATTACTGTAGCAGGTGTTTGGCTAAGGCAGAACCCACCAGACTACATGTGTTTCAGAGTAGTGTGGGCAGGTGCCCAGGAGACAGACTGACAGTGGAGGTTCAAGGTTCCAGGAAAGTGTGCTACAGCCCCAGGCAACCAAGACAGGCAATCTGCTTATGTCTTGACTGACACTAACACACTCCAGCTAGTGGCTCCCTTCAGTCTTATTTCTGATCAAACCATAGTAGACTTGCTAAGGATTTAAAGAAAGAAAGAAAAAATATCCTCAAACTAAGTTCCAATAGTGCTTGCTTCCCACAGATGCAAACCATTTGCTGAAGGAGGTATCCTGTCCTCCCTCTCTCTGTGTAACACACACGAGGAAGCCTTCCATATGGATTGGCATAAAAATAAGGATTGATTTATGCACTTAGGGCCACCAAGGGAGTGACATAAACCCAGCTGGTGTCCCTGCATCCAGGAGGCTACATTAGCAGCACTGCATTACCTGAGAGGCGTGCAAAAGCACACGTGGCCAACATCTCCCCTGCCCCTCTCCCACCAAGATGCTCACTGTTCACTCCACAAAGGCTGGAACATAATGCAGCATTCCAGAAAAGAGTTCCTTGTATTGCACAACCACTTTGGAATTATAAACCACCAGGGAGAAAAGGCAGGGAGATTTTTAGCCTAAGTTTGAGGAACTCGCACCATTGAAGGGGTGGATGCTTCAGCGTGAGCCTACAGACATCTGTGAAAAAGTCAAAACAAAAATCAAAGGAAATTTAAAAGCACTTTAAAAATCCTCTATTTTTTCCCCCTCTCTCTCTCCCACAACATGTGTCATGCATTTGTGTGAGTGCATACGTACCACGTGCACACACACACACACACACACACACACACACACACACACAAATGCAACAGGTTGCTTACGAGAAAACTTGAACATCAGGCTGCAGGCACCAAGTCTCATATTGTTTCATCTTAATTAACATGTATGATATAATTGTAGGTTCACATGAAATGATAAGAAATAATACACAGAAATATCAAATATCATTTGTCCAATTCCCCCAAAGGTACCACCTTGTAAAAGTCTATGCAGTATCACAATTAAAGTATTAGCATTGGCCGGGTGTGGTGGCACATGTCTTTAATGCCAGCACTCAGAAGGCAGAGGTAGGAGGATGGCTGTGAGTTTGAGGGCAACCTGAGACTACATGGTGAATTCCAGATCAGCCTAAATAAATAAAAATAAATAAATAAACCAGACAACACTAACATTAACACAGTCAGGCTAAAGAACATTTCCATGACCATGAAGGCTCTTCACGTTCCTCTTTTATAGCTGTACTTAGTTCTCTCCTGCCGTGCTTTTTAAAATTTCAGGTGCAATTTACACATGCGAATCTTAAGCATGGAATTTTAAACTTGTGATAATTATATACACCCATGTTATACACCCATCAGCTCTCTTGGTATATAGGGCATTTCTGTCACCCCAGGAACTTTCCTTATGCCTCCTTGCAGAGAATTCCTAACATCCTAGAGGTCATACTTACGACATAACATCATAAGTCAACCTTATGTATTCTGAACTTCTATAAATTGAATGATCAACACGAGCTCTTTGTGTTGGAACTTACTCAGCTCTGCATAGGAGTTCTGAGGTTGCCCCTCATAATTGAGCCCTCCATAGCACATCCCTATGTTTAGCCGAATAGCTGAGCTTTTCATCTACTTGCTTGTGGGTAAGCAGGTGGTTTGTTCCCAGGTTGGGGTTATTTAGAATCAAAATGGCCAATATTGTCCTATTAAAATCTAGACCTGGACATGTATTTTTTTAATTTTGTTTGGGTCAGTTCTTGGGGGGGGGGTTCTACTGGGAATATATTTAACTCTATAAAGAGATGCAGATCATAATTATTTAGTATCTTCTTAGTTAAGTAGCACTGACACACTCACTATATGCGAGGCATTCCTGTCTTTAGTGTTCAGCCATTTAATTTTAGTTATTCTGGTGGCTGTGAAATAATAGCTAAGCATTTTATTTCTTTTTTTACAGAAAGGTAAGGTAAAAAGGGGGGTTCTAAGTCACATTTTGGAACACAATGTGGATTGGACCTGGAGTCAGATCTCAGTTAGAGCCTGTTTTGCATCTAGCTGGCAACATTAGACAAGACATAATCTCAGCGTCTCCAGGTGCCTCTGATGCAGGTGGTCCCCTGACTTTGCTTTGATAAATAGCACTGGCGAGTAGGTTACACTTGTTTCTGATGTCTCCATTTCCACGGAGCACTGTTGGTTCTGGTGAATACCTCATTCTTTTGTCACCCTGAGTGGAAAGAAATGATAACCTATATCACAGACTCAAGCTACTTGACCATTTTTAAGCTATTGCCAAGACAGAGAAAACTTGGCTGACAGGGCAGACCCAGCCAGTTGGACATTCTTGCCGACTCTGCATGCTCCTGTCGAGAAAAACAACGTTTGGCCCATCAATGGGAATCCTATTGACTTGCCTGAATGGTTCCTGGCACATGCCCACGGACAGAAATGGATCAGAGCTGGTCCCCACGACACTCACACAGAAAACAGCAAGAGTGCCTTGCCTGTCATCTGTGTTCTGTTAACTAAGCCCAAGAGCCAAAAAGTGCACCTGATTCTGCACACCTGTAAGGAATATGTATGAAGACAGATGCATGACTACTGTTTTGCTGTGGGGAGACCATGTAGACAGATTCATGAGTTAAAATGAAGGATACTTTCATCCATATGGTACATGTAGGAGATAAGAAAACAGAAACAAGGAGACCCAAGACTTGGACTGTCTTCATCAGAATTTGCAACTGGCCACACATCCATGCAAGGGAGTGTTCACACTGTAGGCAAGATTGGAATGCCTTAAGATTAACTTTCAAGTATACATATATTTTTCTGGCATCTTTCAGTTTTCCAGTCATACCTTGTCTCTGTATAAATACATAAACACTCTGAGAAAGTTTATGGGAAGGTGATGGGAGAGAGAGAGAGAGAGAGAGAGAGAGAGAGAGAGATGAGTGTGGGACTGTTCAAGGTGGTAAAGAGATACTGGACTTTTTGTCTGAGTTAGCTCTCAACTTCTCCACTCTGTATGGGAGGCAGAAAAGTGGGCAGGTTATTTATTCAACATGCTCAGGGCTCTTCATTCTCATCTGTAAGAAGGAAGTTGGAATACTTATTTTGCAGGGCTACTATGAGACAGAAATGAGCTAATAGGTATAGAAGTCAGTTACCACACTGTTCAAATATGGACAGACCCTGACAACACGTTTCTAGAGATATGATTCTAGTTTGAAGCCAGGCAAGCTGCTTTTGAGACTGTATGGTTATTGACATTATTTATGCATCAATTAATCTTATTTCTGTTCAGATGCAAATAAGTTTGTTGGCAAAGAAGTAGCTGGTAGGCCAGGTGGTATTCTCTGATCATAGATCAAGGCTGCAAACATTCCACACTCTCTTCACATGACTTTGATTAGAATGTAAGAGACAGAGAGCCACTGGGGGAGGTACATTGAAATATCCTATACTTAACACAGCCTAGGTGTTAGATGTATTAGTCATTCTACTGTTTCCTTGTCCCTTTATCACCCCCCATAAATATTTCAGGAATACAAATCTCATTGAAGGAAGGGGCATAAGTAAGAAATATGCTGAGCAATCTCAAAGTGGCATATGTGAATGGAGAGAGAACTTTTGCCTAGGTAAGGCTAAGAACTTTTACAGAGGACAGCACAGCTGGGCTGGCTACAGAAGGATAGAGCGGGGTTTGCCAGATAACTGGGGAGGGAAGATTGTTCTGAACAGTGGAAAACACAGAACTGATGAGAAACTAAGGATGGCTGGAAATTGCCAGTACAGGGAAATGAGGTCTGATGGCTGATGGGGAAGACGGCAAGCACTGTCCAAAGGTTTGCCACTCTCTTCAATGCAGGGTCCACGTTTAATTTGCCCCTGGGTGTTGGCATCAATCAGAGTCACACAGAGAAAGAGCATGGCTGGACAGGTTTTGGAAGACAGAAGTCTATCTTGTTTAGGAAGACGGTGATAACATCTCCATGGTGGGTAGATTGGAAGAGGGAGAGGCTACAGCTGGGGAAACCTATTTGGAGAGTGTTGCTAGAACTCAGTGAGAGCTGAGTTCTGAACCAGAACAGCAGAAGAGACTTCAAGAGCCAGAGACACAATCAAGGGATATTAAGAAGGAGTTGTGACAAAAGCAAAACAAAACAACAAAACAAAACAGAGGTCAGCTGGGCAAGGGCCATGAGAAAAAAGACGATTCACTATAAGTCCAGGTTTTAAGCTGGGGGTCCCAAAGTGAGTCATATTCCAGAAAAATCTAAGACTATTTTGTTGCTGGTCATCCCTCTTTTTAAAAAAAAAATTTTTTTTTTTGTTTTTTTGAGGTAAGGGTCTCACTGTAGCCCAGGCTGACCTGGAATTCACTATATATTCTCAGGGTGACCTCGAACTCACTGTGATCCTCCTACCTCTGCCTCCCGAGTACTGGGATTAAAGGTGTGTGCCATCATGCCCAGCAGCGGCAGTGGCTTTTTCTCCTTCTCCTTCTCCTTCCTCTCCTTCTCCTTCGCCTTCCCCTCCTCCTCCCCTACCCCTCCTCCTCCCCTCCCCCCTCCTTCTTCTTTGTCTTCAAAATTTATTTATTGACAATTTCATACTGGTGTGTAATGGATTTTGATCATATTCATTCCCTATTACATTCCCATCCTCCTTTCACTGAACTCCTTCCTCTTCCTGACTTGTCCCCCTTCCCCTTTACCTCTTATTTTCCTGTCCTTTCCTTTGACCCGTGAGTTTAATTAGGGTGGCTTTTGTGAGCATGGCTGGAAGACTATTTACCAGAGCATGGTGGCTACATCACCGAAGAATAGCTCTTCAGGGAGGAGCAGAGTCTCATGAGCACCTCCCCTCCATCCATATATGTTGGAAAGTTGACAGGCTCAGTTGTGCGAAGGTCTTGTGAAGGAAGCTCGTGGATACAACAGTCATGGCGTGTCCAGAAGCCAGCATTCCACGGCCCTCTACCCTTACTTCCTCCAGCTCTCACCTGCTTTCTGTTCCCTGAGCCTTGTGCTATAACAGTCAGTGATATAAAAGTCCTGTTTAGGGCTGATCATAGAGTAGTCATTTCTTCTCAGCACTTTGACCAGTTTTGAGTCTTGCCATAACCATAGCAAAAACAAAGGTCTCTAACTAAAGCTGAGAGCAGCAATACGCCACGGGCAAAGGGATAAATATTTACAAGACACAGCATGTCTGTTTAGCAAAACAACTGGAGCAGCTTTCCTACCTGGTTTGCTGCCCAGCCTTCTCTTCTTTCCTATAAGGATAGTGCCTTCTTCATGACTTCTTTTCTCTTCAGTATTTTAAGATTGTCCTCCACTGTGGCTGACCCTGTCCATCTGAGTCATGGGACTTTACTTAAGAGGTGAAGATGGGAGTGTCCATCCTGCTCCTACCTCTTACTAGCTTTGATATGCAGGGAGAGGTCTTTAATCATCTCTGTCTCCACCTCGAAAGCATGTGCTGAATAATAGCGCTTTTCAGTGATAGAGTTGCCTTCATGACAATTATATGATGAGGTCCAGCAATCTTGGTACAATGTCTAGTTCTTAGAAGATGTTCAATGGGGGCTGGGAAATAGCTTAGCAGTTAAGGTGTTTGCCTGAGAAGCTTAAGGACTCTGGTACGATTCCCCAGGACCCATGTAAGCCAGATGCACAAGAGGGCACATGCGTCTGGAGTTTGTTTGCAGTGGCTGGAGGCCCTGGTGTGCCCATTCTCTCTCTATCTTCCTCTTTCTCTCTCTCAAATGAATACATAAATACATTTTTAACAAAAAAGGAAAGTGTTCAATGAATATTAATCACTATTTTCATTGTTTTACTCATTATTTTTATTTATTTTTTTAAATTGTTTTGGTCAGTGCTCCCATTTAGTAAGCTCTCTGTGATACATTCTGATCTCCTTCTCCCTCTTGGCTTTCTGTCTATGATAGCATTATTTGTCTCTCCATCTACCTGAAGGCCTTGTTAGGTACAGTCTAGTTCAGGGAGTCCGTGCTTTGCTAAGACTGCCACTGTGATGGTTCATGGACCATACTTTAAGGACTAAAGATCTGGGCTCCTCATATAGTTCTGGAGGGGAAAAAGACATACAGATCATAACAAATTTTGATTTGCTACTTATCATTCATATTGACTAAGAAACTCTTCCTTTTAGAGCAAAGAAGTTCACTATAATTACACTAGTTCCCCTTTGAGGCACTTAGCTCCTGTGAATGGAGCCAGGTTAGATATCAGCTCATCTTTTGAGGCTCTAAAATACTTGGAACCAAAGTAGGCATTAAAAAAAATAAACTCTGCTTATTTTGTATACAGCAAGTGAAATCTTTGCAAATCCAAACGTGGTAAATCTATTTCTCAATGTCTGTTCCATAATTTATCACACAATTTCTCTGCTTACTGTGGCTTATCGTCAGGACAACACCAATCAGATAAGATGAGGAGGACGCTGCCAGTAATTTTTAATATTATGGTGAAATCATATATTTTCCTAGATGGTGGATGTGATATAAGGCCCAAGCTTCAGTCCATAAATCTCTAAGTACTTGAGATTTGTAGTTATTTCATATTTAATCTATAGCCTATCGATATGTCATCAGGACCTGAGAAATGATTAGGAAGAACTTGGAAGATGGGCAAATGAACTAGTGGGCAGTAATCTCATTTCAAATACGTTTATCAACAGACGTCCTTGAAATTAACAAAATATGGCATGTGTACATATGCTTTTTTTTTTTTTTTTTGGCTTACAGACTGGAGAGGAAGTTCCATGATGGCATGTGCTACCTCATCTAATTTCCTTTTTTTGGTTTTCTGAGGTAGGGTCTTGCCGTAGTTCAGGCTGACCTGGAATTCACTCTGTATTCTCAGGGTGGCCTCGAACTCACGGCAATCCTCCTACCTTTGCCTCCCAAGTGCTGGGATTACAGGCGTGTGCCACCATGCCCGGCTTGCTTGTTTTATTTTTAAATTAATTTTATTTATTAGAGTAAAATGGGTTTTACGTGGCCTCTTGCCATTGCACACACACTCCAGATGCATGCACCACTTTGTGCATCTGGCTTTGTTTATGTGAGCACTGGGGAACAGAACCCAGGCTGTCAGTCTTTGCCAGCAAGCATCTTTAACTGCTGAGCCATCTCCCCAGGCCCACTTGTTTGTTTTGAGATGATTTTTACTTTTTTTTGTTTTGTTTTACATTGTTTTTGTATACATTTGTGTGAATTCATCTGTGGTGTCCGTGTGTGTATGCGTGTTTGTAAGTGTGTGTGAGTGTATGTGCATATGTGTGCATATGTGTGCACATGCATGAGGAGGCCAGGAGACAACCTTGGAGTGTTGTCTTCAGGTATGCTGTCCAGCTCTTTTTGAGATCGGGCCTCTCGTTGACTTGGAGCACATGGAGAAGGTACACTGGTTGGCCAATGATCTTGAGGGATCTGCCTGTCTCTGCCGCCCCAGCTCTGGGATTACAAGCATGCGCCACCATGCCTGGCAAGTATGTGGGTTCTGGGGATTGTAATCAGGTCCTCACGCTTGAGAGGCGAGCACTTTACTGACTAAGCTATCTCCCAAGCCCAGTTTTTACCCAACTTTTAACTCATACTCTGCATTCCCTGAGGTAAATTTTTATTTCTTCATAAAGTCACATTGTGCATGACACTAAATATGAAGACTGCTCCTTTCATCTGCAAATCGTGTCTACTTACGTTTTGACTCCACGCTTCAAGATCTGCTTCAATTCTTCTTAAAGTATAGGATTTACCAAGGACAGCGGATGAGCCCACAAGGGCCTTTAAGGCTGGGATCCAACTCTGTCCATTGCCATCCCCTTATGCTCTACTCTACAATTATAGTAGGCCCAGAACAGATCTTCTTTGAGTGACTGAATTTTGAAGTTTGATTCTCATTTGTTTATCAGGAACCTGCAATAGGGTCACACCTAAACCGGAGCATTTTTGCTTCTTGTTAGTGTAAGCTTTTACCTGAATTGCTAGCATTCTTCTCCTATTGCCTTCCTCCTAGATGAGCCCATCCCATGACAATCCCAGGCACTCTGCTGAAACCCAGGAATGTCATTCCTCCTACATTCAATCTGACTGCACTAAGTTGCATGAGGTGAAAATGGTCCCACATTTGCCACTCCACAGGATGCTGTGAGCTATGGACTTAGTATTGCACAATTGCCTTGTCCCATCAAGAGGAAAAGTCTGCCTTCATTCATTTCATTTGGGATTGCCATGATCTTATGGGGAATTAAGGAAACACAAAGTTGACAATGAAATGGCATCAATCTGCCTCCCCCCATGGGCATGTTATCTTCTGATATGCGTTCAACCCTTTTCAGTGTACATCTCATCAATTCTTTGCTACTTGCTATTCTCTGTGCTTTCTATAAGGGACATCCAGGAAGTGGCACCCCAAAACAGCTTCTTTGCAGACAAAGCACATCTCCCTTAAGTTTCACGCCAGAGCTACTTTCAGAAAATAGTTTTCTCTCCGGCCTAGGGATCACCTCTCCTCCTCCCTCTCAGGGAACTCGCAGAAACCTGAGCTCCTCTTCCCCACTTAGAATAAAAGCCAAGGAATAATGTGTCCTTAAACTATAATTTGCTTGCATTCGGCAGCTTCCTATCTGCCACCACAATAGTCCTCTATGTAAATCAGATTTATTTATTCATAGGCACTAGCGTTCCATTACTTTCATCAAAACCAGTCAAGCTACATTCAGCGGTTTCTGCATTCTTATAAACTAACTGGAAAAGCAATTAACATTCGCCAGCACTTTAGATGGCAGGGGAGAGGGTGAGGGACCCTAACACACTCTCCATAACACAACCTCTGTAGGCGGATGGCGGTGCACAGTGACTGCTCCTCTGTGTCGAGGGAGATAACAGAAGTGACACAGATTAAAACAAATTGTTGATCCATACCAGGGCGAAGCCAGGGAAACAATAGAAGTAAAAGCATAAATGTCAATTTAGGATGATAAAGGATACAATCTAAATGTAATATGAGAGGCCCCCAGACAAAAGGAAGAAATAGAGATTGCACATTAGTGAGGTTGCAAAGTACTGGTGCATTCTAACACACATGCGTGCGCGCACCGAGTCATATGTTCCCGGCACATGAAAATACAAGCGACACATTGTTGATGGCTCAGCAAACCCAATTATGAATTAACCCGCTGCTGCAGAAATTCTCCAAAATTATGCTCATTTCAAGCTGCTCAGAACAGTTTGTTCCTGTGGTAACTTTACTCCCCACACCGGTTCCATTCCCTTCAGAGTACATAAAGGCTACAGGGGACCAATAAATCCCTGAGCTGCTATGCCTGTTAGTCTCACAGGAAGTTGTGACCAAATGTTTATTGGTGGCTTTGAAAGAATGATTAAGAGTAAGGTCAGCCTACAAGGTCATCATTTCAGTTTCCAAAACACGGCTGCATGGCTCCCACCACCCTCCCTGGCGGTATGCTCAAAAAGTCAAGATCTGAGAATTCATTCCTAATTACTCCAGTGTCAATTCTGCTCCTGCCTTTATGGTGACAAAATCTAACTGCGGGCTCAGCTGTGGTTCTGTCTCACATAATAGCTGCCACTTGCTAATGCGGCAGGCAGAGCTTACAGGGAGGTGTGCAGGTGGTAACATGTCCTGCTGTCCTTCCAGACTAGGGCAGCATCTCATTCCTGATGGGCTTCAAGTGTCAAGGTGGTTATTAATTACCAGAATGGTCAGCAGGATGCAGCCGGTCCTGGGGAGTCAGCCACACCTCAGAGGCTTCTTTCCAAGAACCTGTGGTAATTGTTTTTACTCTCTCAACATAAATCTGAGGCTTCATAAAACAAAGAAATATAAAATAAAGCCATCTTTAAAAAATATTTTTATTTTACTTACTTATTTAATTGCAGGGAGAGAGAGAGAGGGAGGGAGGGAGGGTATGGGAACACCAGAGCCTCTTGATGTTAAAACCAAACTCTAGATGCATGTGCTACTTTGTGCATGTGGATTATATGGGCACTGGGGAATCAAACCCAGGCCAGCAGCCTTTGTAAGCAAATACCTTTAATAGCTGAGCCATTTCCCAACCTAATAAACCTGTCTTTATCTTATAGATGTGATGCCAAAATTATATACAGAAAGAAATGTTTAAGAAGCAGGCGATATTGTGTCACTATTGTTTAACCTTCCTTGAGCACTGACTTTGTGCTAGGTAATGACACTTCATGTGCGCAGATCAGTAAATGCTACTTGTCATTATTGTTGTTCTATAGGGTGAATAATAATTATAAAACTGGTAACAATAGTGATGCTAATAAAATAATAGTGGGGCGTTTCCAAATTGACTTTTTGCGGCAGTGGTGGTATAGAGGTGAGCATAGCTGCCTTCCAAATTGACTTTTTTTTTTGGAGGGAGACGGGGGTGGGGGTGGGGGAGGGAGGGGAAGACAGACAGAGATGGGCGCGCCAGCAGTCTCTCAGCTGCTGAGAACGAAATCCTGATGAGTGGGCCCCCTTGTGGTCAAGTGTGGCATTGCGCTCTTGCATCACTACATCTTGCTAAACGTGGGACCTGGAGATTGGAACCAGCATTCTTAGGCTTAGAAGGCAGGCACCTTAAGTGCTAAGCCATCTCTCCAGCCCCCAAATTGACTTTTTAATAAAGTTCCCTAATAGAGAATTTCCTGAACATATTAAAGTCAGAGTCTGCTACATAGCCTGAACATCCTAGCATCTCAGCCTCTGAAGTACTGGTATTACAGGCATGTGCTATCAGATCCAGCTTAATTCCTTCTTGTTTTTGTTTTCATTTTTTTGCTTCTTTCAGGTCTCACTCTAATCCAGGCTGACCTAGAATTTCACTATGTAGTCTCAGAGTAGGCTGGAACTCATCTGGCGATCCTCCTACCTCTGCCTCCTGAGTGCTGGGATTAAAGGTGTGTACCACCCTACCCGACTTACTACTGATTCTTGAAGTGAACTCAGTACAGTCGGTGCACACAGAATCGTGCTGCACTGAGTACAAGGTGATATGCTAGGCACAGAAGAAGAGAGTGAGACACTCTGCAGTGATGGCTTCTCTTGTCACTGGAAGTGAGCTATGAACGTTTAGGGTAAGAATTTTGCCATTTAAAGAGTGAAATACTTTCCACAGACTTCAAATATAATTCTGGTGTTTATTTTTATGTGGGGGGTGGGTGGGTGTGTGGGTGTGCCAGATGCTTACTCTACTTCTTGCATCTGCTTTATGTGTGCGCTGGAGAAACCAAACCTGAGCATATAGGCTTTGCAAGCAAGTGCCTTTAACCACTGGGCTATCTCTTCAGCCTGCTCCGTAGACTTTTAACATTTATTCTTATTGGAAAATCTCTGTTATGGGAAATTAAACTGCGATTCAGACAGGTGGGTGGGATTTTCAACATCACAGCCAAGGAGGTGGTACCTTTTGTTTCTCCCCTGGGTATTGTTGTACATCTTTCTCCCTGCATTCTTATCTGAGGTATACATAAAATATTTCAACTTGGTATCTACTAAAAAAATGGCCTCTTGTAAAGATAGAGGGAGAGATTGTAGTTACATTGCCATAGCACAGAAATAGTAGAAACTACCAGAAGCTAGATGAGGTAAGGATCTTCCTTTAGACACACTGAAGAGAGTGAGACCCTGCTGACAACTTGATTTCAGACATATGGCCTCCAGAACCATGAAAGAATAAAGTTCTGCTATTTGAAAGTAAAAAAAAAAAAAAAAAAAAAAAAAGTCCTCTGCTTAGGGACACCCAAAAATTCCCAATTCACAAATGAAGCCTATGCTACATATTTAGTGGTCTGGAGCCCTCAATCCTGGACCCTTTCAGAGAGTGGAGCTCCTCATCGAGGGATAAAGTATGCACACACAGCTGCCCTTTCCCTATTCCCTGTCAAGGGAGCTTTCTCTTAGTTTAGAACTAGGATTTGTAACACCCATTCTCCTTAGATAGCTTGTTTGATGAGCAAGTCTCTCACTCTTCCTCTGGTTTCAAATTATAGGATAGAAACGAGGAAACATGAGCTCACACGAGAAGTGTTCTTACCAAGGAATTGCTGGGTGCACCTGGTATGTGCCAGCAACACAGCTAGACAGGCCACTGGCCTCCCCGCCCCCTTCCCACCTGCTGTGAGTGTTTCACAGCTCCGAACATGGCCTCAAGAGAAACTCAATATAACCCTTTGGTTAACAGACAATGCCCCAAGCAGACAAGACAGAAAACTCTGGAATCTGTGGCTTCCGTCACTGCTCAGTGGACAGTTGAGCCTGGGCTGGTGGGTTTATTCACCCTGAGAAGATGTGGAGCTGCCGAGTCAAGGGCAGTGGGCTACTGAGAATAAGTGAGGCCTCCCACAGACTTCCTTTTCTTCTTGCTTTTTATTTCTCTCCTCTGGTTCGGGGCCTCCCTCCCTCTCAGAAAGAGCAGAACTCTGCTGGCAGGCATCTCAGCCTTTCAAGGTGAACTCTAGTCCTGGAGATGCGCTCCTCGCAAGGGCTGGGGGAGAAGGGAGGGAGGGGGCCAGATCAAAGCTGCCTTTGAAGTGAGTATAATTTTTGGAATGTTGCTAAGAGTGTAACACACAGTTCAGCAGGAAATTGGCTCTGGAAACAGCTTTGTAGTTGCTCCCCAGGACTGACGATTTTCCTGACCTGGTGGCAGAGGTGCAGAGCTGAGCAGTGGGGGAGAGAAAGATTGCTGACTCTCACCGATATCATTTAAATTTTTCACCAGCCAAGTCCTTTGGCTCTGACTTGCTGAACAATAGCATAGTACAATCATGTCCAAAACAAACCCCCAGAGAAAGGGAGGTCTCTCAGCGGAGTCGGAGTGGGTTCCAAAGACGGAACATAAAGGGCACTAAGGATACTTTGCTTCCTGGGGCAGATCCAATAAAGCCAGCTATGTAGTAACAAAACTAGTGACCATTCACTGACTCTTAATCACGTGTCCCTCTGCTCAGTGACACAACACATTGGCAGTGGTCCATGGGAAGTATTCAGTACAGTGCAGGACATCTAGTAAGTCTTTGATATATACACTTCATTTTAAAATCCTAACCAGAAACCTATACATTACATACTTGAAATCCTCATTGTACAGATAAGGGATCTGAGGCCAATAGAGGCCAAATTACTAAGGTCAGTCAGGCAAAATGGCAGCAGAGAAAACCAAGATTCTACTAGATTCTATTAGAAACAGAACCCATCTTTTTTATTTATTCCCAGGTGACTTGTACCAGGCCAAAAGCAGTTAACAGACAAGTCTATTTGGCAATTGTCAATGCCCTCTAGATTAATTTAACACAATCTTTTCATGAAATAAAATCTTGAGCATGTTTTCCTGTGGAAAAAGAAATGGGGAACACATTGCCTTTCTTGCTAGTACATAGGTTTTCTCTCCCAGGGATGCTCTGAAGGCCGAAGATGTTTTGCTCTTTTGGTTTATGCCTTTAATTTCTGTTGCTGTTTCTCTTGTAAGGGGAGGGATGGAGAAGGGGGATTAGGTAGGTAATTAGTGAATCGATACCAGGGAACAAAAGATTTTGCTGGGAAAGTGAGACCTAGCCACTCACTTCAAATATCAGCAGACTAAGAAGCCAGTGCCAGCTGAAGAGAGCTGGTGGGGAGTGGGGGTGGAGAAGAGAGAAACTATTCAATATGGAGTGAACGTACCAAACAGGAGGGGGAAAGACACTTCCAAGAATGGATCCAGACACCTTCAATGAAAGCTCAGTTGGGATGAAATTTGACCATATGTTGTCAGGGATTTAATTTCTTCCTTTATCTACCATCTCTCCAATTCCCTTTCAGCCCATTGCTGTGGACCGAAACCCTGCTGACTACACTGTGTTGAGCTGTGTTTCATCTGTCACGCAGGGAGAACTTCTGATTTAGCAATATTGGACATTGTGAAACTAGCACATTTCTCTATTGCCCTCCGCGCTACTATCTTTCTTGTACAATCAGGGATGAGAGCGGTTTGAAAAGAGGCAGGGCAGGTGCAGTAATGACTTCGTCATCCTGAAACAGGTCCATCTCCATTTCTAGACCCTGTGATTGTTGTCACATGATGCTGTGGGTTGAATTGTGAACCCCCAAGGATAACTTGTCGCCTCCAGTACCGCAGAATGGGACCCTGTTTGGAAATGAAGTCGTTGCAGATATACCTGTTTAAGATCAGGTTATACTGGAGCTGGCTGAGATCCTAAGATAAGACTGGTATTTGTGTAAAAAGACCGTCTTATGAAGATGTAGAGTGACACATGGACAATTCCCTGCAGAAATTAAGGCTGAGATCAAAGGGATGCAGTAAGCCAAAACTTGCTGAAGATTGCTGACCAGGCACCCGAAACTAGGGAAAGGAAGGCATCTCCTCATGTGTCTCAGAGCATGACCTGTGGTCATCTTCATATATCTGTGTTGCTACAAGCCAGGCCCTTGTCCTTTGTCCCGTTTTTCAGTTTTTGTTTTTCCTAGAGGATTCATATCATTGGCAAGAGTGAATGAATGAAGGCTGCAGGTTCCATTGAGTTTGTTATCCAGTTGACTGAGATGTGGAGTTAAACGTGGATGGTCTGCATAGGCTCATCATCATCAGAAGAGTGCTTATACGTAGAACAGGGAGACCGAAGAGAAAGACCAGACAGAGAGCAGCATGAGAAAGGCTCAGCCAGCCACTGTGGGCTTTGCTTAAGAGACATGATGAGCCAGGGAATGGACAGCCTCTGGAAACTGGGTAAAAGACAAGGAGACACACTTTCCCTTAGAGCTTCGGAATGAATACAATCCTATGCACACTTAAAGTTTGGCTTAGATAAAGCTACTTCATACTTCTGCTTTGTAAGACTCTAATATGATCCGTTTATGTTATCTCAAGCCACTAAGTTGGGGCAGTTGGTTACAGAAGCCATAGGAGACTACTATAGGGAGGAAATATTGAACCTGTATAAACACACCCTAGAAGCAGGGTTCTCTGCAGACCAGCACAACATGAGAGGAAATGAGAGAGCTATAGCCTTAATGATATACACACTCCTCCCCGCCACACCCTTCTAACCCTTCGTTGTCAGCACATGTCTCTTCTATACACATATTGGTAAGAATGGGCCTAGTAGTCCTTTTCTGCTAGCCTTATTGCCTGGTCACCAGATGCCACTATGGTCCTGAACCCTTCACATACATAATCTCTTAATCTTTGCAATAACATTAGGCTTGGCATTTAGCTCCATTTTGCTGATGAGGAAAGAGAAGCAATACAAATCAGATCACCTAGCTGGTCAATGGTGGGACCTGGATTGCAATGGATGGTCAGGATGGCTATGAGGTCGAGATAAGAATCCCTGGAAAGAGTGGGTCCCCTGGTGTGAGGTGACAGACTGAATCAGAGAAGAGGAAACACCCCTCTCTCCTTCCTAGAACATCAGGAGAGGAAATGCACATTGCAAGTTGCTGTCTGTCTCAGCTTAAGACTTCCATTATTTTAATTTCTACACCACAAAGTAGCAATAAATCAATGCTGGAGAAATTCAAAATCTTGACGATTATCTCAATTCAAAGTTGGCAGTAAGGGAGTTGAGAAATGGGAACATGTTGCATTCCACCCCCCCCACCCCAACTTCAAGCGTGGTGCCAACATCCTGTCGAGAAAAGGATAAAAAGAGCGTCTGCATAAATAAATATGCTTTGTAACACCACTTAAACTTATTCTCTTTGCCCGACATGAAAATATGATGGGTTGACAGTAGGTAAAACTTGTTTCTTCTACTGCTTTACTAAAGTTTATAAAGCCCGTCGATCTCTGGCATGGAGTTGAAACACCAAAATCTCACCCAAAGCAGATGGCATCTGCTCAGTAAAATGTGGTTGATGACTCCAGGTTGTTCTAGGAAAAGAAGGAGGAAGACCCGAGGTTAAAGCAGGCTACCAGCTAACCATCCAGAAGGTCCTGTGGTTCACAGCATCATGGTGGTACCGCCCCATTTTACCGATGTCCTGCCGTGACTCTAGGTATAAGGATCCATGGAATAAACACTCCCAGGCCTCCTCAGAACACCCCCTGCCCACCCATCACTTCACAGCCCCTGAACCTTCCTTGCTGCCTGGCTGCTCCTTTCTCTAGATTTGCCCAAGGAATACCAGTGTGGCACAAGGAATAGTGGTGAATAGAATGTGTGTATCAGGCTGGGGACAGAGCTCAATGGTAGCAGAAACCCTGGGTTCAATCTTGGGTACCTTATAAATGAGGCACGGTGGTGCCTGCCGATAATCCCAGCTCTCAGTTGGAGCAGACAGGAGGATTAGGAGTTCAAGGCTGTCTTTGGTTACATAGTGAGTTCAAGGCCAGCCTAGTATACAGGAGGAGAGCCTATTTCAAAAACGAACAAACAAACAAAAAACATAAAAAAACAAGAATGAATGTATACAGCAAGTAAATCACCTTCATTCTGACCTTGCTCTTGAGAGAGGACAGGTTCCTTGGATTTATGTATTCAAAGTCATAGCATTAGAAAACTGTCTTCTGCTTTAATCATTTCCCTTGCTTCACGTTCTAATATCTAACAGATTTGTTTCCCTAATTTGCTCCATGTATACCTCTGAAATCCAAAAGTATACTTTTGCACACAGGCAAGATGCTAAGACCTCAGAATACCTTAGAATAGGGAAAGACTAACCTCGAGACCCTGCTGTTTAGGAACTCACTGGAACATCCAAAATCATACTTACTCGTCCACTGCTTCTTCTCACTCCTTTTGGTATAAGTAAGAGCATGTATTTATTGTCTACTGTGTGCTAACAACATATTAGTTGCTGCGTATCAACAGTGAACTAGAGAAAGGTCTCTGTTTCCAAAGAACTTCACCTAAAAGGAATCTAAGCATCCATTAGTGAATGAATGGATAGATAAGAAAATGTGGTGTATAGTACAAACAATGGAATATGATGTTACTTTAGAAGAGAAGGTGGTTCTTTCATTGGTGACAACATGAGTGAAAATGGAGGCCACTGTATTAAGCAAAATAAGCCAGGCACAGCAACACAAATGCCTCATGATCACACTCATACAGGAAACCTAAAATCAACAAAACAAAACAAAACAAAAAACCTGAAAATGTGACATTTATAGAAGGAGTACAATGTCGATGATCATAGGCTGGGATGTGGGGAAATGGGAGAAATGTTGATCAAAAGATATAAAGTTTTGGTTAGGAGAAAAAAATTCAAGAGATTTGTTATTTACCAGGTGATTATAGTTAATATTAACCTATTGTATTCTGGAAAACTGGCAGGAATAAATTTTAAGGGTTCTTACTATAAAATATAAGAAATATAAGTATATGTGGTAATATATATACTTGATTGATTTCCCACTGTATACATGTACTGAAAATGGTGTATGCTATAAATACATGTGATTTCATTTATCAATTTTAAAAAGTAAATAAACAAGGGCAGAGGCAGAGTTCAGGGACAGAGTGTTCTTGGTACATACATGACCCTGTGTCACACATTAAAAATGAAAAACCTATTTAAAAGAGAGAGGTAAACTGAGACATTCTTGAGTTATAAGTCCCCATTTCTGGTTGCACCCAGTCTGGTAAGTACCCCCAAGGGCAAAGAGGTTGCTTGTCTTATAACAAACTTCATTGGCTGCATGAATGGCTATTGAAATAGACACGTTATCATGGCATTCCTGCCCCAGTGCTCCCAGGATTAACCAGGACTAACACAGCTCCATTTCCCGGGCCTGATCCAGGGGAGATGGCCAGCACTTATCTGCTGGTTGCCTTTGGGCATCTCACCTCACTACCTACTCCACAGCATGCATTGCGCTTTTTTTGTGAAATGACTCTGTTCTGCGGTAACCATTAAATCCATTATGTTCCTCTTAAGCCAAACATGATCCGGTTGTGCCTTACCACAAAAGGAAAAATAAAATCACTCTTAATTCTAGAGATTGTTGCAGTTGAGAAAAATTCAAATCTTCTAATAAGAAGTTTACATTTTGAGCTCTTAATAACAGGTTTTTGATGCATAAACATGCTTTTTCCCAGGGTTTGTTTAACCAAAAAATATGTATTCACAAATTGCATAGTCCTCAATTTAGCAGAGATCCAAAGAGAATATGAGAGTAATGATAGGTTTTTGCTGTTAGGAATTTAACTGTGCTGCCATGGATTTACTTATTTTAATGTAACTTAGGATGAATTATTCTTCTGTAAATATAATTTCTCTGCAATTAAGATTTTTTCATTCTGTGGAAGGACAACGGTCTCAGCGTTTAAGACAAAGGATGCCAAGCATTATCTGCCCCACAGAGGAGTGATTTAATAATAGGGCAAATTGCATTGTAAGGGTTAATTTTCCTTTGGTTTTTGGGGTTGGAGGAATGAATATAAACTGAGCCCTAAGTTACTAAATTTCAGTGACTGTGTATGTGTGCACATGCGTGTGCAAGAACAGTTTGGATCTTGATGCTTCAAAGAAATGCAAGGGTGTTACTTAGTTTACTTCCAACAGAACTGGCTTTGCAGGACCTTGCTCTTAATATTAGCAATAGTAGGAAAGAGAATAGTAAATATATATTTTTGAGAGACAATTATACTAGGTTTTATCATTTTGGGCTATTCAAGGGGATAGCATCTACAATTTTGTGTAATTATTGTCCTGAATGGTAAGGGCAGTTCATCTTGATGCCAATTCCCATTGATTAGTAATGGCTGCTTGGAGGACTGTTGAGAACTTTGTAGCAGGAAAGAAGGAGGCGATCAATTAGTGATGTCTACCCTGCGTTCATCAATGATAAGTAATAGCATGTGTGCTCAGTTTTAACAAAATGAAGATGATTTCACAACTGGGAGAGAAAATTTTATTGCATTGGCTTGCAGATGGATAAATTAAGCTACACACCTAAAGAGGCAGATTTTTACAGAACTAAAAAAAAATGTAGTCCTGTGGAAATCCCAAGAGAGAAGATACAGGTCAGTAATTCTATACTAATGAGCCTTTCCAAGTAAAAATATTGACACAAAGTCTTACATTTCATATGAATGTGTTTATACTGTAAAAAGTCTTACTTATAAGTTAAAGCAAGATACTATCTAAAGATAACTTAATTAAGAAGGTTTAAATTTTTCATGGCCTCACTAAAATAGCCAATCTGTGCTATGTATGCTGACTTATGCATTTTTTTCTTCAGAAATAAAATTGTGGGCAGGAGAGATGGATTAACAGTTAAGGTACTTACCTGGGAACCCTAAGGACCCAGGTTCAATTCCTCAATATCAACATAAGCCAGATGCACAAGGTGGTGCATGCATCTGGAGTTGGCTTATAGTGGCTAGAGACCCTAGCACATCCATTCTGTCCATTCTGTCTCGCTCTATCTGCCCCTTCCTCCCTCCCTCCCTCCCTCCCTCCCTCCCTCCCTCCCTTCCTTCTTTCCTTCCTTCCTTCCTTCCTTCCTTCCTTCCTTCCTTCCTTCCTTCCTTCTTTCTCTCTCTCAAATAAATAAATAAAAATATTTTTAAAAAATTTGAAAATAATAAAATATGTTTTCAAAATTCCTGCTTGCTTACATGGTAAAATCCAGATATTTGAGTGATTCAAATCTTTAAGTTCAAATGTCAGCTATTCTTTTTTATAATTTAAGCTTAAAATTAGATTTCTAAGCTTTGTAAATTTAGATTTGATGATTAGCTATGCAATAAGGGTTAACTCCTCAGGATTTAAGAGAATTTTTGACCTAAAGTATAGTGGCAAATCTGAATGAATGACCAGAGTTTTGTCAATGAAGGGTAGTTTCCAAGTAAGGATGATGTCGATTTCTCTCAGAGACACTTGATGGTGACATTGCAACAATACTTTGGATAGTTGCTTATCAAGATCAAATGGAAGAGATTGTGCTGTGCTGCAGGACAAGGAACATAGCTGGTATTTGAACATAAGACAGCCATCAAACATTTTGTCCATTTTGCTGTCAAAATTCCAACTGTAAACACGGACACAGAGCAAAGTAGAAAATCCTGGTGTGGGATTCAGGATTTAAAGCCCATGCTATGAGTTTCTAGGTCATTTTACTTATCCCTTTAGAAAAGAGAACTTTCACCTTCGGTAGAGAATAAAACTGGTTCAATTTTTTTTTAACTTAAAAAATGAGAGAGGAGGGAAAAAAGAAAATGAAAATATAAAACTCAGCAGAAATGTCACACCAAGGAATCATAATAAGCATTAAACATTATTTAAGCCATGCATAACCACTAAAATATATGACCCCTTTCCACAAATCGCAAGGCACTGTATTCAGCAGATTACAGGCTTCAAGCGCTGAACTAAGGGAAGCTCCTCAGA
This sequence comes from Orientallactaga sibirica, assembly GCA_036365145.1. Lineage (NCBI taxonomy): Eukaryota > Metazoa > Chordata > Mammalia > Rodentia > Dipodidae > Orientallactaga > Orientallactaga sibirica. The sequence continues at coordinate 4,029,775 of JAEOAD010000194.1, forward strand.
TGCTCATGCCTTGTAGACCTCAAGATTAGCTCGGATCCATGGTCGCTCCCTCTAAGCAATGCCTGGACAACTGCCAAGGCTGGGTTTTCCTGTCTTTTCAGAGAGAATGTCTGTTGAGAACCTGTGTGCTGAGGATGCTGTTGGGAAATGGGAGAGATTTCTAAGAGTGAAGGAGGGAGAAGAGGAGAAGATGGCAGGGGGAGGGGAAAGAAATACCAAGCCAGGCAAGACAAACATGTCCTTCAAGCATTGAAGGCCCGCTGTAACTGCCAAGAGTCTCCAGACAACACTTCCAGGCTCGTCTGGTACTGACAGAATGTGTGGTTCTAACAAGATGAAGCCTAGAACAGAGTGATTCCAAGAACTGCGCATTGGCAGGAAGCGCTAACCTCGCACTAGGAAACGCTCCTGTCAAACACCCGCTCTAACTTGGGGGTGAAAGTCTGCAAGCTGACACTGAGGCATAAGGACAAAGAACCTGCTGTAGGGTGGTTATCCTGGGTTCCTTTTGGAAGCAGGGAACTTTATGTTTCCCAAAGAGCTCCCGTGTCATCGGCTTTGTAAGGTTTTAATCAAGTTAGGAAATGCCATTAAAAAGAAAAGTTTATATGGCTATTGCTGTTAACTGAGTGAAACTTTTCTCTCTGTTTTAGGACTGTAGGATAGAAGACTGAATAGTATTTTTTTTTTCTTTAAATATGCTCTAAGAATTTTCAAGGGATTTTTTTTTAATTATGAGGAAGATTCAAACAACATTACTAAAGGACCATACTGAGCAGAAAAGTGTCGTGTTTTTGCCTACTATCATTTATGGTACATTTCACCATCAAGTTGGTGTTATTAGTTGCTATTAGTGGCATTTAAAGTGATAGCATTCAGGGGCTGGAGAGATGGCTTAGTCATTAAGGCACTTGGCTATGAAGCCTAAGGACCTACGTTTGACTCCCCAGAACTCCTGTAGGTCAGATACACGAGGTGGTGCATATGTCTTGAGCTTGTTTGCAGTGTCTAGAGGCCCTGGCATGCCCACTCTCTCTCTCCTCTTTCTCTATCTCTCTTTCTTACATAAATAAAATAAATAAATAAATAAATAAATAAATAAATAAATAAATAAATATAAAGTGATAACATTCAACCTTCCTTTCCTTTCCTTTCCTTTCCTTTCCTTTCCTTTCCTTTCCTTTCCTTTCCTTTCCTTTCCTTTCCTTTCCTTTCCTTTCCTTTCCTCTTTTGTCTTCCTCCTCCACCTCCTATTTATTATTTATTTATTTGTTTGTTTGTTTGTTTGTTTTGGAACTAGGATCTCAGAATACAGCCCAGGCTGGCCTTGTACTCAGGATTCTCCTGAGTCCTGGAGTTACACATAGGGGTGTGTGTGTGTGTGTGTGGTATGTGCCAACACAGTCTAGGTATGAATCCATGAGAGGAGGAGGAGGAGAAAAGAAAGAAAAGAAAGAGGAGCGTTAGGTGCTGGGCATTGAACCCAGGGTCTTAGACATGCTAGGCAACAAGAGCTCTATTACTGAGATATATCGCCATCCCTGACACGCAAGGACATGGGGAACCTGTTTGCAGATATAGGCTCACTCAAGTTGATGCGCTCCCTTGCAGTTTTTATCTGCTGTATCATCTAGAATAGAGGGCCTTTTTAATTTTATTATTTATTTGAGAGAGACAGAGGGAGAGAGGAGAGAGAGAGAGAGAGAGAGAGAGAGAGAATGGCTGCACAGGACCTCTAGTCACTGCAAATGAACTCCAGATATGCCACCTTATGCATCTGACTTATGTGGGTCCTGGGGAATTGAATCTGGGTTTTTTGACATTGCAGGTAAATGCCCTAACCACTAAACCATCTCTCTAGCCCTAGAGGACCTTTTAAATTACATTCTATGCTAGCTCTCAAAAATTCTTGATACATATCCCTCTTTTTATTTTTGGCTTTCCTTTCTACCTTTTTTCTTTTATTTTTTCCCATTTTTAATTTGTAAAGAGAGTGAGTGAGGGGGGAGGGAGAATTGGCACTCCAGGGCCTCAGCCATTGAAATTGAACTCCAGATGCTTGGGCTACCTAGTTGACATGTGTGACCTTGAGCTTGCCTCACCTTTGTGCATCTGGCTTACATGGGATCTGAAGAGAGGTCAAACATGGGTCCTTAGGCTTTGTAGGCAAGCACCTTAACCACTAAGCCATCCTCCCAGACCTCTTTTCTATCTTTCTTACTTAAAAGAATGTAATATCACCAATCAGGCTGAAGACAGAGTGGGCAGGAGGTGAAGATGATTGATTCCAAATGCTGACCTTGAGTAGTTTTGTCAAAGGAGAAATTGAGGGGTTTGATCATGGCAACTGAGATCCGGGTTGCTGGGTAGTGGTGCCTTTCTCGGAAAATCAGGAGCTGCACTTGGGCAAACAGGTGCATGGGCTAATTGTAGGCACCCCAGTGTGGCTTGCCAGTCACTGGAGAGTGGCTTCCCCCTCAGGGGCTCCTTGAAATGTTCCCTCATTTGATTGTTTAGCACCACCCACAAGAGGCTCTTAATTGCATTCCTAGAGCCACTGGGCTTTCTATGGAAATTACTTAAAACATAGCTTAAGTGTTAAATCTGAACTGTGTAATGTGCAATTGAGGGTTTTTATTTTATTTTATTTTATTTTAAATAACCTCACTCCTGGCTGCCTCCTTGTAGGAAGCTCTGACAGGTTCAGTGGGAAATCTTGGGGCTGGCACACATTATAAGTTATCTCCTGCAGGGTTGGCAGGTGTGAGCTATGTCAAATAAATTTATTACAGTCTGTGCTAATAATGAAAATTATAGAAAAGCTAGATGAAAGTGCTCTACAGCCAGCTAATTTGAAGCTACCTTACTAGACAATAACAAGCTCCTAACAGTTTTTCCTTTTTTTAAAAAACACTAATTATGCTTAATGTTCCCTGTCGCATTAGCTTTCATGGTAATTATATTTCAAAACTTTTGCAATTAGGGTGCAGTTAATATTGTGGAATATTGCAATTATTTTTCATTGTGACACCTCTATTGAAAGCTGGTGGCATAATGATCACATTGTTCAACTAAATCAGAACTGTAGAAATATGGCAAATGAACCAATTACACATTATTATTTCTAATTACAGATAATGTCATTTTCTCTGCTTTTGTCCAAAAGAATTTCTCAAACACAGATATCCCAAATTCTCCTATTTGTAAAGGCTCCCTCATTTTCTCATCCACACACGGGTATATTTTTATATCAGTGACTTGAGTGCTAAATTTAAAAAAAAAAAAGTTCTCACAGGGATTTCTTGAATTTTCTTCCTCCACACCCGATCCTCTCCTGGAGAGTTTTAAAGCCAGATGTTCCATTGAAAAATCTCAGCCTTGGCCCAGCTACTGACAGCAAGCTGCTGCTAAGAACTGGTGTGAATTTAGCTCCTCATGATTGTCATTCGCGATCACTCATTTTATTCATTCAACAGGTCGGACCTCCCATTCTAGTGAAGAGTCATTAGTGTGATAACCGGATGTTTCTCAACTACCTTCTAACTAGCACCTGCTCTCCTCTCTCCAGCACAAAATGATGGGGTTGAAAGTTGAATTTGCAGACAACTTATGTATTGCTAATGATCTAAAAATGAAGTGGATATTGACAGAGGGTTTCTAAGAATCAATTAGATTGGGGATTTGTTAATGTTTTTCTACTTCTCCTTTCCTCACACCCACTGTCATAATAAATATCCTGACCATGAGATCACCCATCCACTAACCCTCTGTCAGTACATGTGGTATGAGGTATAGTCTGCTTTTATCTTAACACATCCAGAGACATCAATGCCCGCCATTAACACTTGTTTTACAGGTAAAGAGTCTGTGGTGGTTTGATTCTGGTGTCCCCCATAAACTTAGGTGTTTTGAATGCTAGGTTCTCGGCTGATGGAGATTTGGGAATTAACTCCTCCTGGAGACAGTGTATTGCTGGGGTGGGCTTATGTGTGTTATAGCCAGTGTCCCCTTGCCAGTGCTTGGTACACTTTCCTATTGGCCACCTGATGTTGGCCGGGAGGTGATGTCCACCCTCTGCTCGTGCCATCGTTTTCTCCTGCCAACATGGAGCTTCCTCTTGAGCCCATATGCCAAAAAAGAAACCTTTTTTTTTTCCCCACAAGCTGCTCTTGATTGGGTGATTTCTGCCCGCAACGTGAACCTGACTGCAACAGAGTCTAAATCTTTACACTTCTTTCTTTTCTATTAGCATATGTTACTTATACTTAATAATGGGTTTCATTATATTTTCATACATGTGTAAAATTTATTTTGATCATATTCACCCCACTTCCCTCTCTTGTTCATCTTCTATTCCAGTTGCTTCCTTAAAAAAAAAAAAAGTCTTATTAGGGTGTCTTGCAGGATCTCAGGTGAGGGTTTTCTTTCTTTCTTTTTCTTTTTTTTTTTTTTAAATATTTTTTATTATTTATTTATTTGAGAGAGAGAGATACAGAAATAGACAGGTAGAGAGGAAGAGAGAGAATGGGCATGCCAGGGCCTCCAGCCACTGCAAACGAACTCCAGATGCATGTGCCTCCTTGTGCTTCTGGCTAACGTGGGTCCTGGAGAATGGAGCCTCGAACCGGGGTCCTTAGGCTTCACAGGCAAGCGCTTAACCACTAAGCCATCTCTCCAGCCCTCTTTCTTTTTTTTTTTTTTTAAATAGGAGCATGGGCTCTTTACCAGTGGCTATTCCACTAAACTCTCTCTCTCCTCCCTGGTGAATTTTAACTCTCTGTAGATATATATTCAGGGACTACTGGGGTCTCCTGAGCCCTTCTTCCTCAGCTACTGTTATTTGTGTATTAGTTTTGAGGTAAGGAGAGCAAAGCCTCAAAGGACTTCCTCTTTCACCCACGACGGGATGTTGGCAGGCTCAACCTTGTGCAGGTTTTGTGTCAGGACTCAACTGCTGTGAGATACAGCGTGCAATTGTGATGTCATGCTCAGAAGACAGTGTTCCTCTTCACTTGACTCCTTCCTCTGGCTCTTACATTCTTCTTGCCTCTCTTCTGACATGTTCCTGGAGCCTTGGAAGGGGTGATATAGATGGGCCATTTATGTCTAAGCACTCAACAGTCACTTATTCTCACCACTTTGAGTGGTTATGAGTCTGTGCAGTTCCTATACCCCATGGCAAAAGGAGCTTCTCTGGTTAACGATGGCAGCAGCACTAGTCATGGGTGTAAACACAATTATTTAGAAGGCAATCTGGAGAACACATCATGTTCATTTAACAAAACAATGGCATTATCTTGCCCATCAGAACCTATGCCCACCATGGGCCCTCACCCTGTCAGCCATTGGCTTTTGGCAAGGTTTACAGTACCCTACGTGGATTCCTTCCCATGAAGTGGCTCTTATCTCTAATCCGAAAGTAGTTAGTTATCTCCATTATTGACTTGCCAACATTGCAACAGCGGCCATTAGAAATGTCGAATGCAGGGTTCACAGCTGAGTAAGATTTTTTTAAATTTAATTTAATTTAATTTATTTATTTGCAAGCAGGAAGAGAGAAGAGAGACAGACAGATAATGGTCATGCCAGGGCCTCTAGCGATTGCAAACACACTCCAGACGCATATACTCCTTGTGCATCTGGCTTACATGGGTCCTGGGGAATTGAACCTGGGTCCTTTGGATTTGCAGGCAAGTGCCTTCACCACTAAGCCCAACTCCCCAGCTCTAAATAAAAATTTTGATGACAATTCTCCCCCAACAGCCTGCTAGATACCCTCCAGCACTATGAGTAGTAGCTGGAAGGGACAGAACTTTCATCATGGCCCAGCCTGATTCTTGTCTTTTCTGAGACCAAAGCTTGAGATATCTTAAACAATAGCATTCCACCAGCTAGTGCTGGTGGGCAACCAGTGGGTGTGGTGAATGTCTGCATTGTTTTGAGGACCTCCTAGGTCTCTCTGACAAACCATTCCTTGGGGAGGTAGCCTACCTATTCAATTTTCATTTAATAACCTCTGGCTTCTGGGAACATTAAAGCTTTACAAATTTGCCCAGTATTTTAGATCTAGTTTGTGGCTATTAAACTGAAAGTTGTTTTCCTTCCTTGCCATAACCCTCAGACTCACAATGACCACCTGTCCCAGGCTGCCCAGGACTGAGGAGATTCTAAGATGAGGCATTTTCCAAGCACCAGGACAGTTGTCAGCAAACTGGGACAATTGGTCATTTTACCATGTGGATTATAATATATACAAGATGTTTTCTGCATTGGGTTCTGTTTACATTCTGCATTTTCTGAATATGATACAGATTTGATAGGAAATGGGGGAAAAGGAATGAGTGGTCCCCAAGCTGGCCTTAAGCACTCCACAATGCTGTTTCTCCACCCCCTCATCCCACTAACCCAAACTCTTTGTGCATGGTAGGGGGAAGCGTTTTTCCTCAGGACAGAGGTAGCAATGCACTTGTATCTGCCTGTGGTTGGTGTTCAATGCATATGTGTGCAATAATCTTAGTCATATTCACAGCTGGCATTTATACAGCCCTTATGAAATTACTTTGCTAAGTCACTTAACTGTGTTTTCTCAGTTAATTCACATAGTGGTTTACTAAAAACAGGAGTACTGTGGCACATTTGTCCCTTTGTAGTAATGCAGAACCTAAGACAGAAAAAAGGCTCTGCTGCTGCCCAGGTAGGAGTCAGGGTGATGGACGTGAAGTTCTATTTACTGAACATGAAAGCACTTGGAAATGAAAACCACAGTGTTTACTCCAGCCTTGTGGGGATGTTGACTTTCGGGGGTCCTGAGACAAAATATCTAATTTGGGGGAAATACATTTCCTATTTTTCTGATTGGGAATATAAGTAGACATATATTTTTTTATTTTTTATTTTTGAAAGAATTGAGACACAGACAGACAGAGAGGGAGAGGGAGACAGACAGAGATGGGCGTGCCAGCAGTCTTTCAGCTGCTGTGAACGAAATCCAGATATGTGCACCCCCTTGTGGGCAAGTGCAGCATTGCGCCCTTGCATCACTTTGCATCTGGCTAAATGTGGGACCTGGAGATTGGAACCCGGTTCTTAGGCTTAGCAGGCAGGCGCCTTAACCGCTAAGCCATCTCTCCAGCCCAAGTAGACATATTTTTTTATGCTTATAGGATAGCAGGCAAGCTTCCCGGGTTGTTATAGTAGTCAGTTTCACTTTACTGGGATGAACCACCAAACCAGACACAGTTTATGGGAGGAATGAGATTTATTTGAAACTTACAGATCCAGGGGAAGTTCCTTAATGGCAGAAGAGCTGGCCCCCTTTCCCAAGTCCCTACAGAGAGAAATATCACCAGCAGCACCACAAGCATGCACACTTCAGAAACCAAGGCAGAGCTCAAGCACTCTGCAAACCTTTAGGCTGGGGTTCCAGATCAACCCCCAAACATAGCTAGGGCTGAACCTAGGATTTGCCCACAGTGACACCTTTCCAGCCCGCCAGCAGGAAATGCAAGAAGCTTTAATAAGACCAAATCTATTGGGGACAACCATTCAAACTATCACAGAGGTACATAACGGTGCTTGGGATTCTCTGGTTATATCCCAAATGTCTGAGTGCAGAAAGGCTGGCTTCTGTATTTTAAAGAAGCTTTCTGAATACTGTGTCATTTTTATTCCTTTCTGCCAGCTTAATGCCAGCCATACATGTTTTCTTCTGTGGGCTTTTAATATGACTGAGACCTTTACTTTCTTGGAGAAGTTTCTTTGCCTGAAAAAAGCCCTCCCACCCCAACCCATATCCAGCCATCCATACCTTGTTACATCTCCATGTAATAAGCTTAGTTTTCAGGGTCCAGCTTTGACAATACCTTCTCTAGGACCTTTTTTTCCACTCCCAAGTCCATATCCTTATCACTGTCTAACCCAGCATGCTGTATGTTTATGTTTTTGCAATTTGAAGGGTAACTATATTGTTTTTAATAATCTAATATTTTCAATTCCTCTTTACAGAGTAGAAGCTTCATGAGACTAGAGGCCACTTCTTTCCAGGGTATGTTTAGGTCTACAGTGCTGAGGAAATTTCTGGTTTGGAATAGTAGATGATGAATGTACTAGACAGTCAAATAGTGAATTTTCCCCCATTAGTATCAAAACTTTATTATTTTTTTTTTGAGGTGGGGTCTCACTCTGGTCCAGGCTGACCTGGAATTCACTAGGTAGTCTCAGGGTGGCCTCGAACTCACTGCGATCCTCCTACCTCTGCCTCCCGAGTGCTGGGATTAAAGGCATGCGCCATCACACCTGGTCGACTGCCTTGTTTTTTATGTGAGATTGAGAGAGGGAGAGAAAGAGAATTGGCATTCCAGGGTCTCCAGCCATTGCAACCGAACTCTAGACATGTGTGCCCCCTTGTATGCATGTGCAACCTTGTGCACTTGCATCACTGTGCACCTGGCTCACATTGGGACTTGTCGAACATGAGTCCATAGGTTTTGCAGACAAGCGCCTTAACCGCTAAACCATCTCTCCAGCCCTAAAGCTTCTTTGTTTTAAATACATATTTTCTTGTCCTTTTAAATTTTTTTCTTGAATGTTGACAAATTGTAATTGTGTGCAGTTATGGTCACAAAATGCAGCTGGGATGTACGTGTATAGTTTGGAATGACTGAATTGGGCCAATTAATACATCTATCATCACAAATGCTTATCATTTATGGCAGATTTACTTCAAGTGCAAGACTTTGAACTGCATTTTCCTTAGGCTGACAAAACTATTTTTTTCCCCAGGAGTACAGAATAATATGTAAAAAAATAAATAAATAAAAAGAAAAGCCATATCTGTTTTCCTGTTCGGAACCAATACAGCCAGCCTAAGTTCCCTGTTTCTTTTCTGTGGAGTAGAGGGTACAAAAGCATCCTGTCACACGTGATCACTTTCCAGGTAGAGTTGAGACTCTGCAATAAGAAAGCAGGTTCCCTTCATAAACTATACAAAGCTCCAAACATTGAAGTGGCGTCGGCTCCCATTCTTGATGCGTTGGCTGCCACAACACTTTATGTATACAACTCATTCCATTTGTGTGAAGAGTTTTACAACCACCTTATCAGTTTTCTTCTTAAGGAGTACCATCATAGGAGGCATTAATCCTCTTAAGCTAGACAGCCCCAGGAAGTGGGTTATATTACAGAGGCAAAAGCTGGGGCCAAAGAGGCTGGAATGGCCTGGAAGGAATGTCTTGAGAGGAGCAAGCTAATCAGAATGAGAAAGCCACCTAGTGCCCTGTGCCTGAAGCCAGGCTTTCTCCTCCAGGGAGCCTTCAGGATTCCAATTTCAGTACATACCTGGAGAAGACAGGTTGTGAGTCATTTCTGGAATTTGTACCACACTTTCTACACTTGACACTGTTTAGATTTATGAAATGTCAAAGGCTGGTGTATTTCTGGCACTTATTGCAGCTTCTTGGGTCTCAGCCTCTGTGCCTAGGTCGTCCTGTTACACCTGCCACCTGCCTGGAGATGCTCTAGAAGAAAGTGCTGTGTGTTGGGATAGTTCCTCGTTGGACTAGCTCAAGATGGTCTGAAGCAATGAAAGTAGATGCATCAAGAGACCTGCGTAAAGGGGAACGGTGATCCCTGATTCTTAGGATAGGGCAAACCCCTGGTTTATACATGGCTATCTGTGTCTGTCTGCCACCACATTTCACTGGAATGGTGGGATGAGTCAGATGTCCTCCATAAACTTGTGTGTTTTGAATGCTTGGTCCTCAGTTGGTCCCATTTTGGGAAGGGGGAACCCTGCTGGAGGAGGTTTGTTCGTGGCAGAGTTAGGGGTATTATAGCTAGCTCCCCTTTGCCCAAGTTTGGCACACGTTCCTGCTGTTTACCACCTGCTGTGGCAGGAGATGATGTCCAGTCTCTGCTCATGCCATGTTTTCTCCTGCCTTCATGAAGCTTCCCCTCAAGACTGTAAGTCAAGATGAAAACTTTCCTCCCATCAACTGCTTTGGGCCAGGTGCTTTGTGCCAGCCACAGGAAGGTCACTACAACAAATGGCCATCACAGCATATTATCCAAAGCTATAAAAAGATTCATTGCGTATGGTCTTATACGTCTACTCCCACAATTTTATCCTGAAGGAATAATTGCAGATATGCAAAGTTATTTCTGCATAAGGGTGATCTTTGCAGGGATTTTGTTTTCCTTCAGTTCCTCCTGCTTCAGCCTCCCCAGTACTTGACATTACAGCTTTGGAGATTGTTTTTAATTATTAATTTTAGGTTAGTGTACAGAGGATTGGGTTTCACTATAGTATCTTCACACATGTGTCATTATACTTCATTCTTACTCATTTCCCTCCCCCTCCATGCCTATTCCCACCTCCAAATGGTTCCCTTTCTTCCTCAATTTAGTTCCTTCTTTTGTTTTCCTATTTTATGTATTTCATAACCCTTTCCGTTTCCTACCTCCCCTAAGATCTCTCCCTACCCTCTCATAAGCACCCTTCTAGTCTTGTGACCTACAAACACATACATATAAACACATACCCACACACACACTATATTTTAAATTTAAGTTCTGCAGAAGAGAGAAGGAGTGGTCTTCATCTTTCTGAGTGTGGCTTATTTTGCTTAGCATGATGACTTTGCGTTGTATCAATTTTCCTGCAAATATCATGACTTCAGTTTTTTTTACAGCTACAAAAATTTCACTGTGTTTATGTGCCATGTTGTCTTTATCCATCTGTCTATTTATGGACCCGTAGGTTGGTTCTACTTCCTGGCTATTGTGAATAGTGCAGCAACAACAAGCAAAACAGCAAAGATGCCTGGCCTCAAAAGATAGGTTTAAATACATTTGATATATAGTATCATGGGATTTATACTAATATGCTGTTGTATAATAATATTAATTAATTTGTAATAATACTATAATAATAATATAATATAATATAATATATAATATAATAATACTATATCACTGTTTACCAAGTAACACTGATACCAGGAATGCTATGAGGTATATTTATTTCCTTTCCCAAGAATGTTGTGAAATAGGTATTCTTTATTGCTTTCACTGGACTGATTAAGAAGCCAAGGATGCCGGGCATGGTGGCTCACGCCTTTAATCCCAGCACTTGGGAGGCAGAGGTAGAAGGATCACCATGAGTTTGAGGCCACCCTGAGACTACATAGTGAATTCCAGGTCAGCCTGGGTCAGAGTGAGACCCTACCTCGGAAAAACAAAAAACAAACAAATAATAATCATAAAAAGAAGCCAAGGCTGAGCTCACAAGCATGAGGACCACAGGTTCTCTCCCAAGCATCCATGTAAAAAATGCTAGGTGTGATGATCCTAGCACAGGGAGGCAGAGACAGGGAGCTTCATGGGGTTCACTGGCCTCCCAGTCTAGCCTAATAGATAACTCCAGGCTAATGCGAGATCTGTCTTAAACTTGGTAGATGGTGTTTCTGAGGGGGACATCCAAAGATGTCCTAGGACCTTCACATGTGCACGTGCACCCCCATGCCGTGTGCACCCCCACACAAATACACATGAATAAAAAAGAAACCTAAGCCTAAAGGGATGAAGTAGCTGTCTGAAGAGACACTGTAGCAAACGTTTGCATCGGAATTATAACTCAAGCAATCTCATTCCTGAGCCCAACAGCCCAACTCAAGCATTTTATTCCAGGGCTCAAGAGCCCAAACTTTTTTTTTTCAGTACCAGGGATGGAACTTGGGACATCATACATACCAGGTAAGTACTCTACCATTGAGCCATATATCCCCAGCCTTCTTTTTACTTTATTTTGAGACAAAGTCTCACTAAGCTGCTCAGGCTATCCTTGATCTTTTGATTCTCCTGCCTCAGTCTCCCAATTAGCTAGGATTACAGCCCTGTACCATCTTGTCTAGCCCTGAGTCCAAACTCTTGCCCACAGTATCATTATGTGTTGGCCCACAGTGCTGTATCCTACCATATCAGAGAGAAGTCAACTTGGCAGTTGGAAAAGGCTAAAAGTTTAATTATACATAATTATATGAAATACATTATATCATTATCTATAATGAATAATAAAAAAATTCCCATCGTTACATCAACAAATATTAATTGAGTGTCTACTATGTGCTGGGGATAATTCCAGGTGTCAGCGGTTCAGTTGTGAACAATTAAGAGCAACTTCTTGCCTCACTGGTTTTTTCTATTTTAGTCTTTCTTCTAGGATGGCAGGGAGCTATTATCCAAAAGTTAGCAGCAATCCCATGGTATGAAATTTGAAGTAGTTTTCATTGTCTGGCCTGTTTATTTAATGTCATCTCTCATGTTCATAGCATGTAGAAAACAAAAGCCTATTTAACTCATGTCACTGATGGAGAAAGGAAATTGAGGCATGCACATTTCAAAACATGACATCTCAGCCCATTTTTACCTTTCTGCCCTCATATCAGGGCAGAACTGAACTGCCGATCTCTGTTAGAAAAGTCCCCTGGGCTGTCACCGCTGTCTTCCCCTCGCTGGCAGGCTGGTCATGCACATGCCATCAATCCCACCTCTCCTGCTTCCCAAGCCTCTGTCAGGACAGAACAGGCGACTGACTAGGCTTGACCTATTTTTGACTATCTCCTTCTACCGCAGTCATAACCAGGTAGTTATTAACCAACCCCGTAATTAACAAGAAAATTAACGGTGTGAAAAACAGGGCCAATCCTCTAATCCTTCGACTTCAAAAATGAATTTGTGTCGGCCTCCCTCATGCAGGCTATTTGTGATGTTTCCTCACAGCCAAATTTCCCTTCCAAACATGAGAAATGAGGTTTGAAAAATCCCATGCTCATAAATCATTACCCCAATTCCCAAATTTTACATCAGATCATCAGCACAGCCCAAATTTGCAAACACATATAAATAGATAAATTCCCATGCCAAGGCTGGAAAATTGTCTTCTCATGCCTGCTGGGAATATCATTTAACCTTTCATTCTGTCCTTTTTACTTATGTGGTACATAATGCTCATCCCTTCCCCACCTGGGAATCAGGATTCTCATGCATAGAATGTTCTCTGATGGCTTTTAAGCCTTGCAAAGGAAGTCTCACTTTCCTGTAGCCCACCATCTCCGCACAGCTAGGAGCTCTTTAACGCATTCCTCCACTGGATGGTTCCAGAAGACTCTATCGTTCCTTTGCCCCTTCCTTGCTTAGTGGGTTGTGGGCAGAAGTGTGGTGTGAGGTCTGAGCAGGTTAGGTTCCATGTGAACTTGCCCTGGTATCTTTAGGGTGTTCTGTCCTGGGTTCACGAAGCTCTGGGAGGTGAGCCAAGGGGAGGGTAAAAACCTTGAGAATGCGTTGTGCAAGTGGATCGAAACACAATCTTTTACATAACATATTCTCTTTGTTCAAATATCAAATTTTGTCAGGGTTGAGTGTAGTACTTTTGCCCATCCCAATAGGCACTTGCTCATTTGAGATAGGGAAGGAGGGAGGAAGGAGGATGGAGGGAGAGAAAGAGAAAACGATAGATAGATAGATAGATAGATAGATAGATAGATAGATAGATAGAGAGTACAGATATTTCTGAGGAGCTAGACAGCCTGAGTTCACACAAGGCTGTTCACCATTTTACCTCTATGTGAACTTGTGCGGATGCTTCATACCCTTGTGCCTCAGTTTCCTCCCTTGCAAAATGATATAACAGATACTTCAAGGTTTGTTGTTTTTTGTTTTTTTTTCCCTGAGTTTATGGAGAGTACTTGACTAAGGGCCTGGAACATGGTAACTCCCCTGTTAACATGAGTGATAATTATTATTGCTATTATTATGACTTGATAAACTTCTTCATCCCCCAAATACCTTACCTTCCTTGCCTATCTCTAGCATTTGAGAGTGTTGATAGTAATGTGTTCTGAACTATTTCCTCAACTAAATCTTCCCTTTTATGCTTGCATGCCACATGAGAGTGGCTCGTCTCCTAACTCATGCTCTTTCTGCTTTCTTTGACTTCTGTGTTTGCTTTTCCAGAACATGTAAGTGTTACTGGCAGCTCTGCCCTCAGACCCCTTTTCTTCTCTCAGCAGTGATATTCAGGTCTAACAAAATTTTATTTATAGGCGGGGGCTGGAGGAGAATAGGTCTATCAGGGACTTTTGCTGCTGTAAGTGAATGCCTGTCTGGCTTTACGTGAATTCTGTGAAACTGGACCCAGGCCATCAGGTTTTGCAATCACCTTTAACTGCTCAACCATCTTTCTAGCCCCTCATTAATGCAATCTTTTTCTCAGGCTTCTAATGTTCAGATTCTTCCCCAGTTTCTTTGTTATTCTTCATGGTGTTGTCTTTTTTTTTCCTTTCATTCATTCATCTCTATTCTTCTTTGTCCTTCCATTCTTCTCTTCACTCCTCTCTCTCTCTCTCTTTCTTGACTTCCAGATCAAAACCTTTCTCTGGCACTGGAGAGATGGCTTAGCAGTTAAGACATTTGTTTGCCTACAAAACCAAAGGACCCTGGTTTGATTCCCCAGGACCCACGTAAACCAGATGCACAAGGTGGCACATGCATCTGGAGTTTGTTTGCAGTGGCTACAGGCCCTGGCATGCCCATTCTCTCTCTCTCACTCTCTCTCTACCTCCTTCTCTCTCTCAAATAAATAAAGAAATTACACACACACACACACACACACACACACACACATATTGTTTTAAAAAACCTTTCTCTGCATGCTAGGCATTGCCATCTAATAGAGCCATAGATTTTGGGGGTCATATTTATTTTCTACTTTGCAGCCAAGAGTTCCTTCTGTCCCCAAACTCTAATATATTATTTAACTTAAAGTTTAATTTTTTTTTTTTTTGAAGTAGAGTCTCGCTCCAGCCCAGGCTGACCTGGAATTCACTATGTAGTCTTAGAGTAACCTTGAACTCATGGTGATCTTCCTAAGTCTACCTCCAAAGTGCTGATATTAAAGGCATGTGCCACTATGCCTGGCCAATTTTTAAATTTTTAATTGATTATTTTCACTCTTGACATTTTCATTACATGTATCTAATGTTTTTGTGGGGCTTGCTTTCCTTCCATCCTTCCTTCCTTCCCACTTTCCTTCCTTCCTTTCTTTCTTTCTTTCTTTCTTTCTTTCTTTCTTTCTTTCTTTCTTTCTTTCTTTCGAGGTAGGGCCTTGCTCTAACAAAGGCTGACCTGGAATTCATTCAGGGTAATCTCAAACTCATAGTGATCCTCCTCCCTCTAGCTCCTGGTATGTAATGTATTTTCTTCTTATTCCCCCAATTGCCCACTTTTATATCCCTCCTCCCATTAACATCCTACTTCTTCCCATTTACTTCCATGTTACTTTCATGCCTTTTAAATTAAACCCATTGAGTTGACATAGGGCTGCCTGCATGTTCATGGATAGGAGATGATAATTTACCACAGAATGGGCAAATTTCAGTGGTTACACCACTGATCAACCAGACTCATTCTTTCCCAGCAACCATTAGCTGCCATCAGCTAGTCTGGGAGGTGTGGGGTCTCACATATCCTTCCCCATTGAACATGATGTCTTGGCAGGTTCAGTCTTGTACAGGAAACCAGAGCTGCTGTGAGTTCATGAATATAACAGTCAGGTTGTATCTAGAAGACAGCATTTCACAGCCCTCCTCCCCTTTCCTTCTGCTCTTCTATTGTTTTGGCTCCCTCATCTGTGAGGTTCCTTGAGCCTTGGAGGGAGTGGCTTAGCTATCTTGTTTGAGGATGAACACACAGTAGTCATTTGTTCATGGAAACGCTGCCAGCTTTGCTTCTCTGCATGAACTACTGCCAGTCTTACTTTCCATATGTAGGGTTCACAGTTCCCCTATCAATACTAATAAACTAAGAACTGTGCTTCATTCTTCTTTCTCCTTTTCCTCTACACTCATCCACTGTGCAGGTTCTGCAGTGTCTTTTCAGCCAAAGCATGAGCATCTCCTACATCTGGTGACTCGATGTGACGTCACTCTCTTTACCTTTTGTCCTGCAATAATAATCTTTGCATACCTCCAATCTCTCTCCTCCCAGCTCATCATGTATTCACTTCCATAGGAACACTTTCGCATTATGCTCTTTTCCAGAGCATCTGGGGAGTTTTTTAAAAAGAAAAACACTCTGAAAGCCAGGCCATTGCCTGGTTCTAGGACTCCAGGTTGGCACCCAGACACCTGTATTGTTTGACATTCCCAGGGAATTTCTAATGTGCAGTCCAGGTTGCCCGCTATAGCCCAAAGGGATGGGAAGCATACCCAGAATGCTGGCTAACCATCCTGAAACTTATCGCATGGTTAGCATCACTTGTTAAAGCAGGTCGCTGCACCCTGTTCTTGGTATTTCCAATTCTATAGATCTGGGGAAAGAAGAGAAAGGGAAGTGCTGAGAATTTGCATTTCTGACAAGGCCTCTGGAGCTGCTGCTGCTGCTGCTGCTGCTGCTCTTCAGGGACCAAACTGAGAACCAAGGCACCAGGCACTAAGTTATTCTGTTTACTGAGGCATTTGAAAGAGAGTTCATTGAGACACTTCATTAGGTCTAGAGCAACTCAGCAAGCAAAGTGATAGTTGGAGAAAGGACCCTTGGAAGAAGGTCTGGACAGCCAGAGATGGGAGCGAGTCAGATCTGCTGTGTGCGTGTTGTCTCTGCAATCAGTGTGCTTACTAGAAAGAGGACGGGACTTGGTACTCTGCCTCTACATCTAATGTGTAGGGCGGAGTCCAGTGCCCAGCAGATGGAAAAGAATACTTCTATATAAAGACCACAGATGACCCAACATAAATCCTAAAGAATTTCTCAGGCTTGAAAAATTGGTTCTCTCACTCTCTCTTTCTTTTCTTCTGTCTGTGTTTGTATATCACATCTTTCTATCTATCTATCATCTATCTATCTATCTATCTATCTATCTATCTATCTATCTATCTATCTATCTATCTATCTATCTATCTGGTCTGATCATCTATCTTCCATCATCTTTTATTTTTAAAGAGAGAGAGAGAGAGAAAGGGAGAAAGAGAGATGGAGAATGGGCATGCTGGGGCCTTCAGCCACTGTGAACAAACTCTAGATGCATGTGCCCCCTTGTGCACATGTGTGACATTGCATGCTTTGCATCTGGCTACATAGAACCTAGAGATTTGAAAGTAAGTTCTTAGGCTTGTCAGGCAAATGCCTTAACCGCCAAGACATCTTTCCAGCCCTTCCATAATCTTTTATTTACCTCTTTTTATTGGGGGTGGGGGTTGAGGTAGGGTCTCACTCTAGACCAGATGGACCAGGAATTCACTGTATAGTCTCAGGGTGGCCTCAGACTCACAGTGATCCTTTTACCTCTGCCTCTTGAGGGCTGGGATTAAAGGCGTACACTACCACACCTGGCTTATCTACTTCTTGAGCTATGAGTCTATGCAGCTATCTATATGTCTCTGTCAATCATCTGTCTATCTATCTATCTATCTACCTATCTATCTATCCATCCATCCATCCATCATCTATCTTCATCACCTTTCTCCTGAGCTGAGTCCATGCACCTGACTCTACAAATGTCTAAATAATGCTTCTACAGCAAGGATGCTTACAGTAACTTGGGGAAGCTTCATAAACATAGCCCAAAGCGTAGGTGCCAACAGGACTACTGCCAGGACAGCCCATCCCAGGGAAGAATGCAGTTTCTTCTCTTTCGTTTCATTTACATTTTAGAGGTAATTGTGACCTGGCAGGCAGAAAAAAAAAATCTGTATTCAACATCTCCCGATAGGGATAATTGTAAATAGCATTCCCTTCCTGAATTCTTGAGGATTTATAGCAAGAAAGGAACATGATGAATGTAATGTGGAATGGGATTTGTAAATCTTTTTTAGGCTTGATTTTTCCCTCTACTTTTGTAAGCATCTGTGCTACAACTGGCCCTTTAGCTAATATTGTTTTTAATGTCTAAAAGCAAAGTTTACTGGGGTGTCTTGACTGTGAACACTTTATAATTGCAAGAGAAGGACAAGTCTCTGAATTCTGAGCAGGAAGGAAAAAAAAAAGTACCAATAATAGCCAGATCCGTTCAGCTAATGGCACAAATGAGACTTGAGAGCCAAATGAAAGAGGGGAAGTAGTATGGGTCTTCATTGCTTGCTAAATTGGGGGAGAAAATCCTACAAAGTTAAACTAACCCAGCTCATCAGTCAGTCCTTACTCAAATTCTAAAAGTGTGGATTAATCAGAGAGGGAGGGGAGAGATGAGCAGGCAGGCCTCTGCCTCCCGTTCTTTGAAGCATGCTCGAATGATGAACCTACCATTAGACGCCTTTCTACCATCGTAGACCAACCGAGATAAGCTCATTTTGGGTGGTTATAAAGATTCATGCAGCAATTATTTAGAGGCTCATGCATCTACCCTTTAATCAGGCTATTTTCTGGATGTTACAGTAAGGAGGAGAAAGCAAGCATGAGTGTGAAGGCAATTCCTCCTAACAGATTCTGTGGGTTCCTCTTCCCAGCCTCTGTCCCTGTACTCTGGGGTGAGTGACAGCATCATCTATAAAACTGCACATAAAGACACTGAGGTGGACCATGAGGACTTGTTTTGCTTCCTGTCTTGACTGTTACCAGAAAAATCACAATAGAGATTCCATGACTGTCCTGGAGAGCAGCTCCTTTCCCCCTGTGCTATTCTAGGTTTTTATTCTATTATTCTACATCCCTGTGCCTTTTAAATCAGGGCACATTTTTCACCTTAGTATTAGATTTTCAATTGTAAATGTTTTATTTCTCTTTCAAGAAATGGATTCAGAATTTTGATCCTCTTTTTATTGCCTACACCAACCAGCATAACAATATTTACAGAATAAAGGCGTGCATATTGGAGCCACGTGCTTCAACTGTGAGCACTTTTAGCTAATTTTCTGACTTCTATTTATAATCTATGGTGGATCCTTTATGTATAGATGCCAGACTCAGTCCCACTCACTCCTCCTGCTTGTCTGCATGAGTCTGTTTTCCATTACCAAAACAGAATACTTAAGGCTGGGTAGCTTTATAAGGAAAAGGGGTTTATACAACACATAGTTTTGGAGGTTTAAGAGTGGCATTGTTATTGGTTTGGCTCTGGCAAGGATCTCATGACAGATAACACCAGAACAGCTAGTGAGGATGCAAGAGAAAAGGAGATTGTGTGCCAAATAGGCACCTAGGGCAAGACCGAGTTCCATGAGAACTACATCAATCCCTTCCATGATGCATCTCCCATGATTTAATGAACTCCCACCAGCCTCACCAAAGATCAAGTCTCTGGTGTATGAATATTTGAGGGTCAAAACACTTGAGAAAACATCTGTACCACAACCTTCCTTTGAGCAGTTCAAGCTCCCCCCCCCCATGCTCAGGGAAGTTTCCTCTCTCTACACCTCTGTTCTTGATGTTGGCATTTCCCAAAGTCTCCCCAACCCCAGCTGATGACTGATCATGACTGAGGTACACCTCGGGTTCTGTCCTGTAGGAAGGCTTTGCATAATCCCAGCCCAGGTGGAGAGGGCCCCACTATGTCATTCTAGCACTTGGGTCCACATGTGATTGACTGCATCATAGAATCTGCTCATTTCTGTTCTTCTTGCTGCATTTCTCACCCCCCCTCAACTGCTTCTGACTATACCAGAATCTCCCTAAGGCCAAGTACCTGGTGTTGGTTTTCTCTGATTCCCCGTAGTTATATAACATCTAGTAGTTGATGTTCCACAGACACTTAAGGAATTGGAATGAATTATGCGTATCATTGAAGACGGTAAAGAGGGCCCGGAAAAGACTTCAGCCTCTTAAGTCTCTAATGACATCATTACAGAAAACATTAGGCAGTGATAGCTGAGCGTTAGAGCCATGGTTCTCCAAATGTGGGCCCCAGGCCAGTGGTTCCAGGCATCACTTGGGAACCTGATAAAAGTCATTTTGGTTTTTAAAAATCTAAACTCAAACATGCTGAATCAAAAATTCTAGTAAAGGGCTCAGAAATCTGTACCCTACGTGATCTATTTCTCACTGGGAGATTCGCTGCTTTAAATAATTAGAAGCAGTATTTGGGGAAGAAACAAGGAGCAGTGAGATCAAGGCCATGGGACTCAAGCAGTGATGGTTCATGTGCTGGCTGGTATGCCTAATTTGGTGCTTATGTGGATTTGGCCAACTTAGCTAACTCTGTGAGGCTCATTTCCTTCATTAACAAAGGGCAGAGAAACCAGAGTGAGTGGCAGCCTTCACTGACTAGTATAATGCCTCATGTACAGTAGTGCCTAGGTGACGGGCCAATACAGCAGATGGTGGTTCCTAAGTTACTATGCCCCAAATTTATGTCACATAAGATTAGTTCCAAAAATACTCAGGAGGAAGAGGAGGAGGATGAGAAGGAGCAGGAAGGTGGGGGAGGAGGCATAATGCTTTCTGATGAAATCACTTTGAGAAATAAAACATCTATTCTTTTTCAGTCTCAGTTCACAGGAGCATATTAAGGGCTCTGAGAAGTCTTAACAATTCCCCCAAAATTTTATTTAAATATTTTTAATACATGGTTCTACTCTCTTCTCTACCCTTCCTCCATTCCTCCCTTATTCCCTCCCTTCCCTTCTTTACTTCCTTTTCTCTTCCCTTTTCTTCCTGTCCCTAACCTCCTCTCTCCTCTTATTCCTCTCCCCTCCCTTTCTTTTTCTTTTTCTTTTTCTTTTTCTTTTTCTTTTTCTTTTTTTTTTTGGTTTTTCAAGGTAGGATCTTACTCTGGCCCAGTTTGACCTGGAATTCACTCTATAGTCTCAGGTTGGTCTCAAACTCACAGAGATCCTCTTACATCTGTCCCCTGAGTGCTGGGATTAAAGGCATGTGCCACAAAGCCTGGCCTGCCTCCTCCCTTCCTTCCTCCCTTCCTCCCTCCCTCCCTCCCTTCCTTCCTTCCTTCCTTTCCTTTATTTTTCCTTCTCACCTCTTCCCTCCCTTTCTCTTCTAATTTCTCTCTTCCTTTCTTCACTTGTTTTTCTGTCCCTCCCTTACTCCCTTCCTTCACATGTGAGATGGAGTAGAGGAGGCTTCTGGTAATTTAAGAAGAGACAACCAAAAAACGTCACTGGATTTGGGTTTTAGATCATTTTGTTTAGAATTGGAGTTTGGAAAGAATAAATAACTTGAAGAATTTTCTTATAGGGACATATTGGATATTGGAAAATACAGATAGTAATTTGTCAGTTCCCCAAGAGGCACTCTTGAGTACATACTCCGTGCTAAGCTCTCTTCCAGGTGCTGATAGCAATTTCTCAGTCCCTCAGGAGGTACTCAGATTTATATACTCAGTGCTAGGCATTCTTCTGGGTGTTGATAGCAAAAGTCTCAGTCTCTCAGCAGGTACTCCTGAGCATGTACTCAGTGCTAGGCAATCTTCTGGGTGCTCACAGTAATTTCTTAGACCCCAAGCAGGTACTCACGAGTATAAACTCAGTGTTAGGTCCACTTCTGGGTATTAAGGATACTGACAGTGGGAAGGGTATAAGTCTGGATGGGGAAGCTGTATGAGGAGATGACAGTCCAGTGAATGGCCATGTCTGCCATGGAGAGATAAGGGGCAAGACTGGACAGGTAGAATGCAGGGGTGGCATGGACAGGATCTGGAATTTATGAAGAACACAGGATGCCTAGTACCAGCACAGATTTGAGAGAGCAGAAGATGGTAAGAATTGAAGTTAAGTGTTAGGTGCTGGCCCTATCCCATCATATGAACCACAATAAATCATCTGGGTCTTAGTCCAAGTGCACTGAAATCATATATATATAAATTTATTTTTTTAAAATTTCAGTGAATGAGTAAGAGAGAGAGAGAGAGAGAAAATTGTTTCCCTAAGACCTCATCCACTGCAATCAAACTCCAGATGCTTGTGCCACCTAGTGAGCATGTATGACCTGGCTCTTGCCTCACCTTTGTGCATCTGGCTTACAGTGGGATCTAGAGAGAGATTGAACATGGGTCCTTAGGCTTCACAGGCAAACACCTTAACCACTAAGCCAAATATGCCATCTCTCCAGCCCTGAAACTATATTTTGTTAAAAGCAGTCTGGCCTGATTTTGAGGTAGGAGTCCCTTGCTCTGGATTTTATAGCCTCACTGGAGATGCACAGAGCCTGCACAGACCAAGAAAGGTCAAGTTGTGTCTCTCCCCTCTAATAATACTCATCTGTGGTTTTTTGATATGCCAGGTGAAGTGCTTAATGGGAAACAGAAATAAAGAAGATAAAACTTCTGCCATTAAGAACTTGGCCACCAGGTAGAGTACTGGCAGTACAAAGAGTTGATAGAGGCACGCCACCCATGCAGATGACACTAACGCACTCGCCATGTTCTTCAGAAAGTCAGTATGCAGTATGGGGCTTGGTCTTTGGATGGAGAGAAACACCATGGTATTTTGACTGTGGATCACACAAGTACATGGCTCTGCCTCAATCAGTGGGATGTTAACCCCATCTTCAATTCAAGTTTGTGGGGAGGACAGAAGCTAGGATAAGAAGAATGCAAAGCTGGCATTCTGAACTTCGTAGTTCTTGTGTCCCTGTAAAACCTCATCTTGCTTCAGGGTTCATCCCATACTTGAGTGACCGACCTACAAGTTTTAAAAGCCTATGGAAATTATTTCCTTCTTTATTTCATTAACCAACATTTCTCCCCTCTAACACTAACTTGAAATGCTTCTTATTAAAAAAAAAAAAAAAGACACTTCTTTTAAATGTTTCCTGTGGCAAAGGAAAGAAGAAAACTACGAGCAAGGGAGCATATGCTAAGGTAATTTAAGCGTTGTGATAAGCCAAAAGGAAAGATAAATAGCCCCCAGGAACTCGCAAAGTTAAAGAGGTTGTTCCTTTTTAGGGAAGTCTAATTGGACACAGCAGGGGTCTTGCTCCATGGGCCTAGTTGTTTATGAGTGGAATTTTCTTCTACAACGTACAAAGTTAAAGTGTGAGTTCAAACCCTCTAAAGTTGATTTTCTCATAACTGTCACCCATCCTGGAAATGGTATGTTCTATTTTGGAAGAAGCAGAGCTGTGTGTGTGTGTGTGTGTGTGTGTGTGTGTGTGTGTGTGTGCGCGCGCGCGCCCCTGAACATGAGGCAGGTGCCCAGTTACTATGACCTACCCATTCCTCGTTCCGAGTGGCTCCCAAGTTATCAATCAACCTTGAATCTTCCTTATATTTATTACATGCAAAGGGGTTTTGAGTAGCCCAATCCCAAGTGTTAATAGCTGGTACTGACTGTAAGAAAAGAAATTCCGCAAAGAGAGAAGTCTCTACTTATGCGTGGTCTCTAGCGAAATCTCTGTGAATCGATGTCAGGTTTAATGAAGGAATTTTGTTGAAGGCTCCGAATTCTATGGGGAGGAGTGCTGACTCCCGTGTCCACACAGGGTGTCATGACTATTAATAGGAGATAATGATGACTTGCATGTCTGCCTCTCTGTGCAATAGAGAGGCATCCCCCCACCCATACTACTTTGAAGTATAATTATCCCTGTGTTATAAATGGTGAAACTAAAACACAGAGAAGTTAATTAAACAACTTGCCCAGGGTAACAACAGCCCCAGTAGCAAAAGGAATATGGCATAGACGTTGGAGCTCTTAAGAGGGGGCGACGGCAGAACAGTAATGGCGGCAAACTATGGCCATGAGTATCAGTGTTTCTCCAAACATGTTGACAGCATGTTTTTTTAAGCTTTTCTGCTAGGTTTAAACCTCAGAAACTTAATAGGGTTTTAGGGGTGGGAGGCCCCATTCCAAGCAACTGCACCATGGCTTCTGGGTGGCATGTGTTATGCTGTGACGTGTAAGCCTTGGCTCTACATCCTTGGCAACAAGAGTGCCCATTTTTCTCCATTCATAACAGAGAGGAAAGCACTCCTCTGACTCGAGGCTTGTCAAAATTAGTTGCATTGCAACACAGGAGTGTTTCCTAAAAGACCAATCTAATTTGACCCAAACTGTCCAAAACTGTGCAACAGGCAGGGACAGAACTTGGGCATAAGTTCCCCCATACATTTATAAAGATGTCTGCTTGTCTTATAAAAATGTTTGCGCTTTATTTCTCCCATTCTGAGAATGTTTTCACATTTAACTTTCCCACAATTGGGAAGTTCAAGAATAATATACACATTTAATTTCTGTAGCATTTCTTTTTACTGCAGTGAAAGGTTATAATTAAGGCTATGGTGTGCTTACCATCAATGCCATTTTGTAATGTAAATAAAGCACATGTGTTGATTTCTATCACTAGCTCATTTCACAAAGGGCTCTGGCTTCTGACAAAGAAACGCATGGAACTATAAACAGAATTTCCTCCACACCGAGAATTTCACTTTGTAAAAGTCAGAGTCCTATCCAAAGCAGGCTACCGCTAGTGTCCAGCTGAGCCTTTGGAAACCTTGGGGTTATTCTGAAGAAATGAACCTCACATGGGTCCTGTTTGGTGTGAGGACATGGGCAAGTTAGAACCAGCAAAGCCTCAGAGGCATCATTATCGGAGTGAATGCCAGGAGGAGGCCGGGGACCGGTCCAGGTGTGCTGATAGAGCTTCAGCCCAGGCATTCCCAGGACCTATGACACACTGGATACACTGCGGCTATTCAATCAAAATGTGTAGACAGTCCATGGTTTCTGAGCATCAACTTCAGAGCCAGAGCCGAGCTGATCTTCCACGTTGCACAATCCCATATCAACAATAACAAAATCGAGTCTCTTTCTGCTCCTAAGGCCCTTGGCCTTCACAGCTCTGCTTAAAACCCAGCTATGTTACAAGGACACTTGGCCCAGGCTCCCTAAAACTCACCCAGACTTCAATGATGCACTTAATCTTTCCCTCCTAACTGAGAGCATCATGATCAGGAGTAACTATGTCGAGCAGGCATAATCTTACTTGATAAATGAAGTAAATGCATCACAGAAGTGAAGTGGTACTAATTGAAATGTACTCGGAACAGCCAACAGGAGATAAGGGAAAGCCAAAGGAAACCAATGATAGAGCTGAGAACATCTTTTGTGGTAATGTAAGTCCAAGGTAGAAAAATTCTATTAATTCAGTGTATTGGAACAAATCAAAAGTTTAGAGCATGGTTATCATCCATCTATTTATCTATTGTTTATCTATCTATTTATCTATCTATCAACATCATCATCTATATACCTACTATCTTCATATAACATAAGTGAGAAGCTAGGTGTGCTGGCACACACGTGCAGTCCTAGCACTCAAAAGGCTGGGATAGGAGATTTGTGAGCTCAAGGCCAGCCTGGGCTACACAGTGAGATTAAAAAAAAAACTAAACTAAACTAAACTAAACTAAACATGATATGAGTCCCCAAAAAAATCATGGCAACATTTTTGAATAGTCAAAGTCATACCAAACATGATCCATGAGAGAAAATAATGGAAATGCTTTGATGATGGGACATTTAAGACTCTTAAGACTAACTAGGACCTGTTGGTGAGTTACCTGTGCTCTCTGTTCCTCTAAAGACTTGCCTGTTAAGTGAGGATAATACTTTCATATTCTTCTGACTACACTGTTGTAATGTCCAAAGGGATTATCTATCTATTGTCTATCTATCTATCATCTATCTATCTATTACCTATCTATCTATCTATTGTTTATCTATCAATTATCTGTGTCATGATCAGGCATAACTCTGCAAGCAACCAAAGATTTCACCAATGAGCAGGTATCATCTTACTTGGTGAATGAAGCAAACACATCACAGAAGAGGCTGATGTGTTCCAGAGGTGAAAATGGCACAGCAATGCGGGGATTACTGTGAGTGACAAGGGTGGAAGTGCCATGCTCATCACAACCATGATCCAGACCAAAAAGATAGATAGCTGGGATGGCAGGTTCACATGCTACAGCAGCTGGCGAGTCACAGATGGAAAATTCACTACCACCTGAGATGTCCAGCCTCATTTGTGGCCATGATACAATGCAGGTGGGTGTTGCTAAAAGAAAGTCATGTCACAGAGATAAAATTGGGATTGTTTATATAAAATCTCTTGCTTCTTCACTGTTGCCACCTAAAGAAAAACATTTGTCTTTTTTTCTGTGTGTATGTATGTGTGTGCATGTTTGTGTGTGTGCACGTGTTGAACTGCATATACCATGGCACGTGCATGGAAGTCAGAAGACACCTTTGGGTGTTGTCTTTCACTTTGTCTGGGGTAGGGTACCTTGTTGTTCACTGCTGCATTCATCAGGCCAGTTGGCTTGCAAGAGTCCCCTGTCTCAACCTTCCTTCCTTCCTTTTTTTTTTTTTTTTTAAATACCACATTTTATTCAGATTTTACAAAGGAGTGCAGAAAGGGGACAGCTGGGAGGTAAGGGGAGATAAAGTGGGGAGAAGAGAAATACACCACGTGGAACCCAAAAGCCCATGTGGGCCACGTGTAGTTCAGGAGTCCATGTGACCACATACGGATCTGGGGGAAAAGGCATGGAAAGAAAAAAGAAAGTTCAAGGAGCTCCTGCCCATGTGGGAAGCTGGAAGGGATAAAGAACCCATGCAGAGAGTAAGGGCTAGGGGGCCCCCCGGGCTGGGCTTGGGCTAGGGTCTAGGCTGAACCCCTCCCAGGTGGGCCTGGGCCAAGCCAGCTCAGGCCCAGCAGAGGGAAAAACTCACCCACTGCTGGAAGTTCCCAAGTGATCAGAGAGAGAGAGCCTGCCTTCCTTTTGCAAAGGTATTTATAACCTTAGGGTGGCTGGCTGTCTTTTGGCTCAGGTGAACCAGAGGGATCACTAGTTGGTTAGGGCTAGGGGCTGTCTCAGGAAGAGATTAGCTCTGGCACCAAGTCCCAGGGTCTGAACTTGACCAACCACAATGTTGAAATCGTATGAAAGACCTTCCTCCCAGGAGGGGACCTGATTGTCTGTGGAAAAACTGGTCTCTAGGGAACCAGGCAAAAGATAAGAAGTCAGATCATCTTGGATTTCTAGCAAGTGTGAACTTTCCTGCCTTTTTACCTTCAGGGGTCCAGTCACCCTAACTCTACCCCCACCCCCATTTCCCCCTCTCATGAGAAGACACTCTAAGTTCAGCTTTCCTTCTTGCTATGGGTACATCGACGTTACAGATACCAACTTTCTAGCATCTGGCTTTAAATGGGCTTGGAGGTCTAGACCCAATGCTCATGCTTCACAGCAAGCGCTCTATCCATCAAGCCATCTCCCTAGTTGTCTAAATTAAAAACAATTTTAAAAAAATATCAGGAAGGCTGCATCAAATAGGTTAGCAAGCTCATTTGTCCAAAGGCTAGACATTTATAACCTAAGAAAAAGTTATTTCTTTTTTAAAAAATATTTATTTATTTATTAAAGACAGAGAAAGGGAGAGAGAGAGATGAAAGAGATAGAGAGTGAGAATGGGTACACCAGGGCTTCCAGCCACTGCGAACAAACTCCAGATGCATGCACCACCATGTGCACCTGGCTTACATGGGACCTGGAGAATCAAACTAGGGTCCTTAGGCTTCACAGGCATGTACCTTAACTGCCAAGCCATCTCTCCAGCCCTATTTCTTTGTTTTTTAGAGAATGTTGATACTGAACACAGTGGCTTAAGCTTACAGTCCCAGCTACTTGGTAGGCAGAGGCAGAGAGATCACAGAAGTTAAATTCCACCTCGGGCAGGAGCATGGGACCCATCTCTTAGAAAGAAAAATGAAGAACTACAAAAAATAAAATAAAAAGTGACAGTCTCCGCAACTTAACATATCATTGGAAGTAGAAATAATGTCTGGTGCTCCATTCTTATTCTTTGCTTAGAATCATGACATTTCAAAGTTGGAAGAGATTTTCTGAAACATCTGGACCACATCCTCCCAGTGCTTCAAACAAAAAACCAGAGGGCCCAAGAGGGAAGAAAGTGTATCAGTGATGCTATGAGTTCTGGGTAGAATTAGGGTTCATCTGATTTCCTGTCTCCCCCTATCTCCAGGCTTTCTTCCACCATCATGAAGCCTTTTCTTTGTCTTACAGATTCTTTTTATCTCCTGAGCCCTTTTGGCAACTTGAGATCAATAAAGAGAGGCAGAAAAGGCCACATCTGCCCAGAGTAATATGACTTTTTTTCTCTCCCTGTAAATTATTTTCACAACAGATCCGTCTCTTATATTCTAACTAGTTTTCAGAGAAGGTACACAGGTTAGGAAAAGAAATAAAAATCTAAGCATCCTAATATCTTAGCTAGGTGGTGTCCCATCCTATCTCTTTTTTTTTTTTTTTTTTTTTTTAAAGTAAATTGCTTGACCAGAGCAGAAAGACCCCCAGAAAAACCTACAGAGAAATAGGAAGAATCATAAGCTGATCAAGTTCACCGATTATTCATGGGAACAAAGTCGCTGATTGAAATGTATCAAAGACAATGGTGGCTGCAGGAAGAGTCACATGTAACGTGATAGAAGCAGGAAGGGTAAAAAGGCGGGGTAGGTAATGGTGAGGCACCCTAGGGAGACGGAAAAGGTCATTGAGATGAAAATAACCTTGGGAACTGGGAATGAGTGCTCCATTACCACAGACGGGAAGAAAACACCATGTCCAATCACATGGAACAGATTGAAATGCAATTTTCAGTCAAGTGTGAATGCCACGAAATGCATCCTGGAACTATTTGGGGAGCTAACATGAAGGAGAAGGAAACCTGTCCCCCCCATATCTCAGCCTACCACTGGACATCAATAGGGTTCAAAAGCAAGGACTTATTAAGGCTGTAACTTACACAAATGCATGCCCCTAGCTCCTAAGTGAAGGTAGGGGCTGAGAAATGTGGCAGACATAAATTAGGGGTTCCTTTTCTATAGGGGCATGATTGTTCTGCTGAAGTGTAAAAGAGGTGTTATATCATCATTTTTTTTAAGTGAAGGAATGCAAAATCTGCCTCTGAAGTAGAAAAGGAAGAAAAGAACGATTGATCATTGCCGTTTATTGCCAGCCTCCCGTGGTTGAGTGTTCACCGATAGAATTGGTTTAACTCCAAAATACTGTCTCAGAAACAATTATTGTTTGCCACTAAAATACAACTCTAGCAGAAAACATTAATTTAAGTGGTAACAGCCTAACTGCTACAGTATTTGGCATGCGTTTTGGCTTCACACCCTTCTTTGGAGTCAGGAAGAAATAAGTAATAAGGAATAAAAGTCATAAAACAAAAGATTGGATGGAAAATGAGAGAGAGAGAGAGAGAGAGAGAGAGAGAGGGAGAGGGAGAGAGAGAGAGAGGGGGAGAGGGTGTGCATACTTGTGCTGGCCCTGGAGCCATCCGAGGGAAGGCTAGTGCTGGAATTTTAAAGTACCACATAAAATAGTTTTCCTACACTTGCCGAGTTTATTCAGATCTAGAGTTTAAATATTAACTATATTGCTTTCCTTCACTTGCTTCTGGCTGTCTTTGCCATTCAGGCAGCAGGATTCTATCAGCCAGGACAGCCTTCTGCACTCTTTATCTTTTCTCCCACAGACTGGGAGCCTCTAGAAACCAGAGTCTGTAACCCACTGCTTTCTTGCACCATTCTTTGGAAATTCAAATGTCCCTCTGCACACCTTCCCTCATATTTTGACTGCAGACATGACTTGTTCATCCATTTACCTCATATTTACTGAGCATCTACCATGTGCTAAGCTCAGGGCTGGCTAAATGCAGAGGAAAAAAAAAAAAAAAAGAAATGGACTGTTTAAAGGACTGAAATCAAATGGTGAATGTAGCCAGACACCATAATGACATGGTGAGGTCAATGCCTAATGGAACAACAACTTGTAGCTATGTCTTGCTAAACAGTTAATTGAATATTGCCATGGGTTGATATCTTAATCTCTGGGACCCGTGAGTATGACCTTGTTTGGAGTTTGTAACTCTGCTTGCAGATTTAATTCAAATGACTTTATCTTGGATTAGTGTGAGCCCTTTTCCTAGGGACTGGCATTTGTGTAAGGACAGAATAATTTGGTGAACCATTCACGTGCAGGAAGAAAGGAGTCATGTGAAGATGAAGGCAAGAACTATAGGCCCAGACGCCATAGCCCAGAATTACCAAGGATTGCCAACAACTGTGTGTAGCCAGGAGAGGTAAGGAAGGGTTCTTTTCACAGAGCCTTTGGAAGGACTGTGGTCTGGCCAGCACTTTGGTTTTGACCTGCTAGTCTCTAGAACTGTGAGAGAGTAAACTTCCATTTTCTCAAGCCACCTGGTTTGTAGGAGTTTGTCAGGGCAGTCCCAGGAGACAGCAGTGAGACTATGCCTTTGTGTTCTGCTGCTCTAGATGATGGTGCTGTGTCCAGAATGTGTCAGTGGAATCAGATGTCCCAAAGAAACCGTCAACGCTGGAGAACTGCTACCAGAGAAAGAAGAGAACTCGGCCTTTGCCTCCACACCTCTTCTGTTTCTCCCAAGGAAAACAGTAAATTAGACATCGCTCACTATGTCCTATGGTATTTCTATTTTTAAACAATTTAAAAAATTTTTATTTATATATTTATTAGAGACAGAGAGTGGAAAGAGAGAGAGGGAGAGTGAGAATGGGCCCACCAGGGCCTCTAGCCACTGCAAACAAACTCCAGACACGTGTGCCCTCTTGTGCGTCTGGCTTACGTGGGATCTGGAGAATCAAACTGGGGTCCTTAGGCTTCGCAGGCATGCGCCTTAACAGCTAAGCCATCTCTCCAGCCCCCTATGTTATTTTTCTGTTTGCCCTCAGATCTACAAATGTCTTAATGACCTATAGTCAACAGGCCCCATCACAGGCCTTTAATGGGGAAGCATTCCTGCTTTTGTTGTCCCAGTTTTCCTCTGTCCAGTCAAGGTTCGATCACCAAGGATGCCCTACTTATTTTCTATGCAGAAAAGGCACTAAATGATACAAAAAGACTGAAGAAGTGACACTGCTCTTTAAGTGGTGACAATTTAATGTTGACATAAGTGACTTATATGCATGAAACGCCAAGAGAATATTACAAATCAGAATGTAATGAGGTGCTAAATTGAATAAGGCAGACTGCCGTTCTGAAAAGGGGAAGGAAGCTCTAGCTGGGTGGAGGTGGCTGGGAGAGCTCTGGGAACCTGTGCTTAGATGAATACCGAGTTAGTAATTCAACAAACAATACTCAGAATTTCTCTGTTCTCAAACCATCATAAGCCTGGGGTTTGGGATGGCTTGGGATAAAGGTCCTAGCCACTCTCTAATCAACAATGGAGCAGACATCAACAAATGCACAGATTCAAGGTACCAAATTGCACAAGTTTCCAGCACCTGATGTCATTTCAACTTGTCATTCCTAATCAACACAGGCATTGAATGGAAGCATGTTGGAGGCTGTTAAAAGAGCTACTGTTTTGAGGTCCCAATGTTGTATTAGGTGTTCTTCATGTCCAATTTTATGTGTTTTCTTTGAAAATGTTTCCTTTTCATCAAACAAGAAAAACTGTGTTAGTTTCAAGAACTATGTAACTCCACAAGAGTTGGCTTAAAAATAGCAATATTTTTCAATCACCACTGCTTTCTTTTTTAAAGATTTTTATTTGCTTTATCCATTTTGAGAGAGAAAGTGAGAAAGGCAGATATAGAGAGAGAATGGACATGCCAGGGCAAATAAATTCCGCATGCATATGCCCCCTTATGCATCTGGCTTACATGCGTCTTGGGGAATTGAACCTGGCTCCTAAGGCTTTGCAGGCAAGTTTCTTTAACCTCTAAGCCATCTTTCCAGCCCACTGCTTTCTTTTTTTCCCAGCAGCAACCACATTGACCTTCTAGCAGATTGTTTTGGTATTTATCTCTACTTCTATTAATAATATGCTATGCTTCTATTTCTTGTGTTTTCATTTTTTTTTAGGTACTACCTAGTAAGTTCTCACTACAGAGGGTACAAAGATGGATGGGCTTTTTTTCTACCTACCCAGTCTACATATACACCCTTCCCTTTCCCCTCCTCAGATATCATACTTGGATCAGTGTTTTGTATTGACATTATGATGTCTGTATATGCTATTTAGACAGAAGCCATGTATGGAATTATGACTACTTATTTGTTTTATACAATTATTTATTTGAGAAAGAGAGAGGTAGAGAGAGAATGGGCACGCCAGGGCCTCCAGCCACTGCAAATGAACTCCAGATGCACATGACACCTTGTGCATCTGGCTTATGTGGGTCCTGGGGAATCTGAACTGTGGTCCTCACATTTGCACAGCAAGTGCTTCATCACCTGAGCCATCTCTGCAGGCCTAGAATTATTGTTTAAACATTTACTTCAATTTCTATATTCTAATTATTCCAAAAGCTCCTTTCTTATTGTACTGCTTAATAAGCATGTATGCATCGTTAGGCAACTTCCCTGAGCCACAGTTTTCCCATCTGTGAAACAGGAATGATGGTCCTAACTCACAGCGTCGTGATGTCCATGTCCTTTATCTAAAATACTACCAAGAGAGAGCACACTGGGGTCAAAATTAATTCACTTGTTTCAAAGAGGGAGAATACACACAGAGGGGTTTAAATATTTCAAAGAGAGTGTGAGGAAGAGCTAGTGTTAGGTGATTTCAGAGAAACAGGTTCATTCTTGTATTTGGCGCTGTCAAAGAGGGGATGATACACTGGGCTCATATGCCAATACATTTCATCCTTCAGAAAGGCCTGACTAGAAGAGGCCACAACCTAAATTGGTGATGATGCAGCAGTCAGTTATTTCAGCCTGAAGAGGAGGCTTTATTGTATTTCTGTGGTTTGGCACTGCTGTGGCTTTGATATGATTTGAGTGAGTCCCAGGGATTTGTGTGCTATAAGAAGGTTGTTCCTAGTGTGGTAGCATTGAGTGGTAGTGGGATCCTTAAGCTGTAGGACCTAATGGGAGATCTCAAGACTTTCAGTAAAGAGGCAGGATGTAAAATCAACACATGAAAATCAGTGGCTTTCTATATGCAAAGGAAAAATATACTGAGAATGAAATCAGTGAGGCTGTCTCATTTTCAACAGCAACAAAAAATTAAAATACCTTGGAATAACACTAACCAAGGATGTGAAATACCTGTGTAATGAATGCATAAAAATACTAAAGAAAGGAATTGAAGAGGACTTGAGAAGATAGAAAGACCTCCCATGCTCCCGGATAGGTAGAAATAATATTGTGAAAATGGCAATTCTACCAAAAGCAATATACAGATTTAATGCAATACCAATAAAAATTCCAGTATCATTCTTCACATAGACAGAAAAAAATGATCTCACAATTCATATGCAATGGCAGCAGGCCTCAGATATCCAAACATATCCTCAGCAAAAGAAACACCTATTGAGGTATCACCATACCTGATCTAAAGCTATATTACAAAGCCATAGTAACAAAAACAGCATGGTGCTGGCATAAGGACAGAAATATATATAGACCAATAGAACAGAATGGAAGACCTGGACTTTATGTGGTCAAGAAACCACAACTATTTGATCTTTGAAAAAGGTGCCAATAACATAGACTGGAGAAAAGACAGCATCTGCAACAAATGGTGCTGGACAAATTGGATGACCATATGTAGAAAAATGAAACTAGTCCCACTCATCTCACCATACATAAAAATAAAGTCCAAATGGATTAAAGACCTCAATATAAGACCTAAAACTCTTCTCCTACTGGAAGAAAAACATAGGAGGAATTCTCCATGATAAAGGAGTGGGGAAAGACTTTCTGAAAAGAACCCAGTAGCCCAGGAAGTTAAACAATCACTCAACCAATGGAATCTCATGAAGCTAAAAAGCTTTTTGCACAGACATACCATAATCAGAGCCAATTGATTACCCACAGAACGGGAGAAATTCTTTGCCAGCTATATCACTGACAGGTCTAATATTTAGAATCTACAAAGAACTCAAAAAACTAAACAATAAAAAAAAATCAAGCAACCCACTGAATGGGGAGTTCTCAGAGGAAGAAATACAAATGGATAACACACGCTTAAGAAAATGTTCAACATGCCTAACCATCAGGAAAATGCAAATTGAAACAACTATGAGATGCCACATTACTCTAGTAACGATGGCAATCATTAAATAATCAAATGATAACAAATGTTGGTGAGGATGTGGACAAAGAGGAACCCTCATTCACTGTTGGTAGAAATGCAAACTTGTACAACCACTATGGAAATTAATGTAGAGATTCCTAAAAAAGGATGAATATAGAGCTCCCCACTGAGTTATTCCCTTACTGGGCATTTATCCTAAATGCTCCATGCTTCAGTACAGAGATATTTCCTCAACCATGTTTATAGCTGCTCAATTCATAATAGCTAAGAACTGGAATCAACCCAGATGCCCATCACTGGATGAATGGATAATGAAGTTGTGGTACATTTACACAATGGAATTCTACTTAGCAGTAAGAAAAAAATGATACAATGAAATCTGTAGAAAAATGGACAGACTTGGACCAGATCTTACTCAGCAAACTCATACAATCACAGAAAGACAAAAGCCTAACTCATTTGAGGTTCCTAACCTGGATCAGATCACATTGCTGGCATACCTGACAGGCAACCAGAGCCCAGACAACAGGGATGGAAGGGCTTGGGGGGAGGGGAAGAGGGGGGTGGGAGAAAATACAAAACTAAATCCAAAATGAAATGGTACCATCGAAATCTTTACCCTTGGGAACCAAATCAGAATCCTATGGAGACAAAGGTTATGCTCTCCAATGTCAAGCTCTCACTAGTCTTTGGCTAAAAGAGGGGCCACGGCCATCAAATAGCCATAAATTCATAACACTTACCCCATTTAACCTATGTTCACTTCACTTTCTGTTGTAGAATCTGTTTTTCTTTTTCAGAAGGTAGCGAGACCTGAGGAGATAAACCACACCTTGCCCTTAAGCCAAGCTCCAGCTGAAACTACAGAAGAATTAGGGAGATGAGTAAGAGTGCTGCTTCCAGGGTGAGCCTGTCAGTGCGAGGGTGAAGTAGATGGCTGATGAGGGTACTCACCACCTACCAAAGCAGAGATCCAGAGGCTCCTAAGAACTCATCTCTGAAGTAGACTTAAAATACACCCAACATGGGTCAGGGAATTTTGTGGAAGATGGGGTGGAAAGATTTTAAGAATCACAGGTTGGGACAGCATGCCCAGAGGAATTGCCTTCCCACAACCCCATGGGGGATATCTGTAACCCCACTGAGGAGGCCCCCTGTGGAATGGGGGCAGGGTGAGGGAAAGGATGTTACAAACACATAATGTATCCATACTAAGTATAAAATCAAATGCTTGGGAGGATGCAGAGACATTTGGAATGTTTGTGCATTTCTGGTGCATATGTACATTGATGCAACCATTGTAGAAACAGTAAGGCAATTTCTGGAAAAATCAAACACAGTACTATAATATTACTCAGTGGTTCCACAAGTACACACTTAAGCAGGTACAGAGCAGCATTGTTTTTCAAAATTAAAAGATGGGAGCAAGAGAGATAGCTTAGTGGTTAAGGTGCCTGCCTGTGAAGCCTAAGAATGCTTGTTCAAATCTCCAGTTCCCACATTTAGCCAGGCTCAAAAGTGATGCAAGCGTGCAATGTCGCAAATGTGCACAAGGGTGTGCACACATCTGGAGGTGGTTCGTAGTGCTTGAAAAGGCCCTGGCACACCCATTCTCTGTCTTTCTCTCATAAAAAAAAAAAGATGGAACCACCTAAGTCTTCATTGATGGATATGTAAACAGACAAAATATGGCACAAATCTGCAATAGAATATCGACAGCTTTAAAAGGAAGGAAGTTCTGACCCCTGTTACAACAAGGATGAAGCCTGAAGTGAAATTAGCCAGTCTGACATGGACAAATATTGTAGGATTACATTGATATGAGGTCCCCAAAGTAGTACAATTCATACAGAAAGAAACATCATAGTGGTTGCCAGGAGCTAAGGGAGTTAGTAGGTAATAGGTGCAGAGTTTCTGCTGGGGAAGAGGAAAACACTCTGAAAATGGATGCTCATGGGCTGGAGAAATGGCTTAGTCGTTAAGGCACATGCCTGTGAAGCCTAAGGACCCCAGTTCGATTCTCCAGGTCCCACATTAGTCAGATGCACGTGGTGGTGCAAGCGTCTGGAGTTCGTTTGCAGTGGCTAGAGGCTCTGGTGCACCCCTTCTCACTTTCTCTCTGTCTCAAATAAATAAATAAATAAATAAATAAATAAATAAATAAATAAAAACCTTTTAAAAAGTTAAAAAAATGGATGCTCATCATGGTTATGCAACAGTGTGAGTATACTTCACAGCACAGAACTGTGGGCTAAAAATGCAGAAAGTGGTAAGTTTCATGATAGGTGCATTTTATCACAATTAAAAAGCACTTGCTGGGAATCTGTTGAAGGAGAAAAGTCATATGACATCATACCCAGCAGTGGACACTGTGTGCTACCTAACTGACCAGCCAGGTAGGATGTACCCACTGGTACAATAGTTGCATGACTGTTATGGGTTAACCAACCACCCTCGGATTGGATTTCAGGCCTGCTCCATGGGAAGGAATTCATGCCCTGCCCTGAAAACATAGTCTAAAGCCTATGGTTCTGGAGTTCATAGGTCATAGGGGGGGAACTACTACTGTAGTTTGGCTAAATGAATATGCTGTACCTACTAAATTGCCCTCTAAATATTTATGTTTATGCCCATAGATTAGTGCTGCTCTCATCTTTGATCAGAAAGCCTTCTTTTCACAGTTAGCAATGATTCAAAACTCATCAAACTGCTGGGAGTAAGTGACTGTTGAGCACTCAGCACTAAATGAGACATCTATATCACCCTCTCCACGGCTAGGCTCAGGGAACATTGCAGAAAAGGAGAGGGGAACAGGGGAGGGGATATAGAAGGTAATGGAGGGGATTATGATCAAAATACATTGTATCAATGTATGAAAATTGTCAATAAAAGGTTGTTTTTTCAAAGAGTGTGTTGTAAGCCAGGCATGGTAGCACACACTTTTAATCCCAGCACTCCAGAGGCAGATGTAGGAGGATAACTATGTTTTTGAGGCTACCCTGAGACTACATAGAGACTTCCAGGTCAGCCTGGGCTAGGATAAGGCCCTACCTCAAAAAAATAAAAATAAAAAGAGTTTGTTGGGATGGGAATTCAGCTCAGGAGGAGAGAACTTGCTCAACTTGCACAAGGCACTGGGATAATTCATAGCACCACAAAGAAAGTGTTTTTTTTTTAAAAACATTTTCTTTTATATTTTATTTATTTGAGAGAGAAGAGGGAGAGGGAGAGAAGGAGAGAGAGAGAGAAAGAGAGAGAGATAGAGATGGAGGGAGGGAAAGGGAGAGAATATGAGCATGCCAGGGCCTCCAGCCACTAGAAATGAACTCCAGACATATGCGTCACTTTGTAAATTGAACTTGGTGAATTGAACCTGGATCCTTAGGCTTCACAGGAAAGTGCCTTAACTACTGAGCTACCTCTCCAGCCCCAGAAAGTGTTGTTTTAAGCCAAAAACCATTACACTATATTCCACTACTATGCGCAATTATCATGTGCCAACTAAAGACATCACATTATAAAAAGTTAATTATAAAACTTAACTAATATTAAACTAAACTTGCTCCAATTAATGTATCTTTTTTCAAGACTTGTAGAGGAATTAGAAAGCCATTTAACAGTCATAGCAACTTTGGGAATTATAGAAATCAGTACCATTTTACAGATAAAATTCTGAGATATAGGTTAGGTAAATTGATAAAGACTATGGTGCTAAAAAGTGTCTGAGCTATGATTTGAATTCAAGTTGTATGGACTTCAGAGTCAATGTTTTAAGAATGTACTTATTCTTAGACCTTGTTTTTTTTGGAAAGGTTTAAACATTTTACTTAGTGGCTAGGGCTATAATTTGTGTTGAAATTGCCCTTTGATATGTGTGTGTGTGTGTGTGTGTGTGTGTGTGTGTGTGTGTGTGTATTCTATGATTTTACCAAAAAATTTGAGACATGTCCAACAAGGGACTGGGATATGTGTATGTGTGTGTGTGTGTGTGTGTGTGTGTGTGTGTGTATTGCTATTAGATATTATTATACAGGAAGATGCTTAGAAGTGACATGGAGTTTTAAAGGAATTTGGGAGCGTTTAAAGTTCTGGTTAAAATGCATAGGGTAGAAAACTGTTAAGATGTTATGTGGCGTTCTCGGTTTCTGCTTGCCTAGGACATCTTTTTGTATGTACCCAGGATCCGGGGACAGAGATGGAAAGGCAGAAGATACACAGTGCTTATCGACCGTGGGATTTTTGTCAATATCAAGATTATTTGCTGAGGAGGAGCCGTTCTCTGTTAGCTGTCACTTTTGCACGGTGCGTCTCCAAAGGAATTACCTGTCTGTCCTCGCTATGTGCTCACTGGCACTGTGGTACAGGACTGTGGTCCCAATATTAGCTGGGCTGGAAATTGTCAGATGGACAAACTACACATATGCCTGTGTACATATGTGGTTTATTAGAAGGCACAAGGTCTGGTCTCTGAAAAAAAAATGTTGGGCAAGCTGTCAATGTCTGGAGAAACCCAACTTTCCAGTTCTTGGGGGAGTTGGGGTAAGGATCTCTCCAACTCAAGGTGCATGCTGGCAGAGCTATGCTTTTTTTTTTCCTTGCTAGAGTTGTCACCAACATTTTCAACTCTGTATTATGAGCCCACACACCATGCTGTCCAGTGTACACAGGTAAAGCGCAAGGGTCTGCACTGCATGACTTAGGTCTCAGTTTTGGTAATAGTGAAAGACACACAGTTCAATGACAAGAGGGTTACAAAGGCCCCAACTATGAGGCAGCCTGATCTAGATGGGCACTATACAGAGGCCCACAAACACAGTCCAAGAAGGAAGCTTAGAGACCTTTAAGCAAGTGCCCATCTCTGCCAGGCATTGGAGGCCCAGCAAGACTGAATGACTTACCAAAACGTATGCACACTGCAAGTAGGAATAGATCTCTCGCTTCCCCATTGTATGAATACACTCCAATTTCCCAAATGAGAAGATGTACATAAGGGAGAAATACAACAAAGAGTTCTTCGGGTGCCTAGGAAGAGACTAGGTATGTGTATTGTTGTCAAACAGTGGAGGGAGTGGGTGTGTTCTGATCTGTATTATTTTTTACATTTTTAAATTTTATTTATTTCTTTTTATGCTTTAACTTTTGTTTGTGCATTTGTGTGGCCACAGGCTGATAGCTAAGTCCTGTGTGGCTCTGAGTTGTAGGCAAGAATGAGGGCTGTCTATCTCTGCACAGATTGTTGTAGTGACCATCTTTAAGTTAGTCTCCACTGCCTGGTGGGCTCCCAGTCCCTCTGAAGGAGAGGCATCCAGGGTCAAAATGCACATGAGCCCTTGGAAGAAGAGAGAAGTAGCTCTGAACATCTAACCCAGACATCTCAGGGATCTGGAGCAACCCCAAACCAAGTGCAAAAACATCCGTGTTGGGAAAGTGAATGATATGTGAACTGATTTCCTGACTCCAAGAAAAGTGAAAAATAAATGATGGATGAAAAAGCCAAGAGCAGCTTCCCAGGTCCAGCCTCCTCAGACTTGTGTTCCACTCAGGGCTCCCTGAACTCTTTTCAACTGGCTTTTCCATTACTTGTCTAAAAGTATATCAAAATAGCTTAAGAACTTACAATAGATTGTTAATGTTTAAAGACAGACGAAAAGGAAACAAAATAGATATATTTAATATTTCTCATAAGGCAAAGCCATTCTTCTCCAATGGAATATTCTAACCTGTCCTCTTTCCCTAAAACTCTCCACTTTCTTTCAGGCCATCCACAAGGAAAAGCCATAAATGAATGAAAGGAAGGTGGTTATTAATGACACTGTGCCATGCAACAAATGCTTACTAAGCATCTATCATGATTCTGCCAGCAGAAATATGAGAGTTGAGGACCTAACACTGAGGCTAAAAGGAGTAAGACAGGGAGATAAAAATAAGTTAAAGTACAGAAACTGAGGAGAGGTAGAATAAAGGATCCCCAAATGTACAAAGACTTGGGAGAGAGAGAGAGAACTTGGGAGCCTAAGCATGGTCGAATCTTTACCATGCATCATCATTACTCCAAAGTTTCCAGGAAACCCACATGAAGTTATTTAACAGCAGGCACATCTGCTTAGGAAAGCAAGGAAAATTTATACCCTATTAGAGGAGAATTTCTTTCCCAATCTTAAGACTTATTAGGAGAAGATGTTTTCTTAATGAACAAAAATCCACTTGCCTGGGTTGCTTCTCACCGATCCTCTATCATGCCCCACGGGTGGTGGGAGTTCCCAGTGAACAAGGCTGTCCTGGCACGGTGCCTTCATTTCCGTGAGTGTACACCTATTCCAACCTCCTGTCTACTTTCCTAATGCATGGCTTAATGTTGAGGATGAATGTCCTACACTCCCTTATTGTAGGTTTCGTAATGAACTAAAAGTCAAATTCTATGGAGAGAGGTAAGCCAGTGCTTTTAGATGGTAACGTGTATTTTATACCCATGCACAGATGACAAAACATAAACTCTGTATTTCCTTATGAGATGGAGTCTTATTCTTCCACCAGTGGGAAGTTCCACTATGCTACTGCTGGGATCCAGATATATATTTTTTCCAGATGAATTACTTCACAGGATTTGAAGTCATGCTGTTGTATACAAGAAACATCTTTGGTGCTAACCTGCTCTGGCAGAAGGTCAGAAGAAAGGGTGAGCCCCTGACTGGCGCTCAGCTATCTGGAAGCAAATGCTTCAGGGGAAACAAAACATCACTTCTGGAAGCATCTGTCTAGCTATGCCTGGGTATCTGCTTGATTGGCATAGATTGGGGGTTAGAGCAATGTGGCAGGGGTTAGTACCAGCCACTAAAGAATGCACTATAGTCATAGGAAATAATGACAGTCATGTTATCAGGCTGAAGCTTGCCTGTTGCACTGAGGAGGATTTCAAGTTGGGCAAAAGTGTTTCAGTTCCTGTACGTTATGTCCAGTTGTCTCTTTAGAACAGAGGCTTGTCAGGCAGGAAATGCCTGTCATGACTCTCCTGATGATAGGGTTTACCACCGTGAAATAATAACAGTAATAAGAGGAAGGCAGGAAATAACGCTTTACCATCATATATAGCCTGAATGTGTTTTAGTTTACCTAAAAAAGCAGACAAAAACCAAATTGGTACCTGATCGTTAGAACACAACATCATTGCTAAGACCTTAAAACATTAAAACATTAAAAACATTTTATGTGGGGGCTGGAGAGATGGCTTAGCAGTTAAGGTGCTTGCCTGCAAAGTGAAAGGACCCAGGTTTGTATCCCCGGGACCCATATAAGCCAGATGCAAAAGGTGGTGTGTGTGTCTGGAGTTTGTTTACAGAGGCTGAAGGCCCTGGAGTGCCCATTCTCTTTCTCTTAAATAATAAATAAATAAATAAATTGCTATTTCAAAATATTTTATGTAATTATCAGCTAAACGTACCACAACCAAGTACATGGACTCTAGGTTGGTGTTTTGACAAGTCCTGAAAGATCAGCCCCTTTCCTCCACCTCTGTTGAAAACACCTGGGCATAGCCTTGCACTATGCATCATTGGCGTCAAAATCTATTTTCAATCCTTTATTTCAAATTTAAATTCATGGCGACTACATTCAGATCTTGATGGAATCCCCAGTTTGCCTTGGACACCAAATCCATTCCACAGCAACACACATATGCAAGTGCATGTGTGTGCGTACATACACACACACACACACACACACACACACACACACACACACACTCACTCAAAATGCTTGTACTCTCCTTGTACCTAAGCCAGGGTAAAGGATTTTGAATGGCTTTAATACCCTCAGGGAAGAGTCTCTGAAAAGTAGCATACTGCTGCATTACTTCTTACCACTTAGTGGAAGGAGTCATACCAGCATGGTCCTTATTTGGGATGAACCTGGACTTTCACATTATTCTGTAGTATTTTCCCCCTCACTGAAGCTAAATTCACTATCAGTCTTAAGTGAGCCAAACAACTTTGTATAAGGGATGAAAAATGGGTGTTTGGCTGTGAACACACAGATCTGTTCTTTCCACCAAAACCAACGAAAACCACAATTGCCAACTGATGATCTGACCCATTGTCCAAAAGAAAAGAAACCATCCTATAGGTTATCACTAAGAAAACATTCTAGATGGTCCAGAGATATGAACTGACCTCGCTTATGGAAATGATCTTTGCTTGGGTATCTGTAGATGCATAAAAGGATGTCGTTTTTAAAAGCTCATTTTCTCCTTAATAATTGTCTGTTTTTAAAAAGCTATCAGCAGGTGCACCTCATTTCAAAAGCCTCTTGTCCTTCATAATACAATATTCATCACGATTACATAGTATGAAATAAAAAGTAGCAAAACATAAGCGAGGGTAGTTCAATTAGATGCAACATCATCTCTGAAGCAAAAAAAAAAAAAAAACTCAAAAATACTTCTGCAGTTAAAACCAGGTTCAGATGTAAGAAAAAAAGGGAATATATTTCCACATATTTTTAATTATATAGAATTTCCTCAAACATGATTTTTCATAATATATTCCATTAAGTTAACATCATATTTGAAGAAAGAGCATTTTCCGATTTCATTTTAAGCCTGATTTTGAGCAATTACAGTGTCATTGTTCCACGGTAGAAAGGTTGAATTCATTTACTGTGTGGTTATGCTAGTTATGATTGATGTCTCTTCTCCAAATGATAAACCAATCACCCCAATGATGTAATGTCATTTTAAGAGTGCCATAATCACATTTCTCTCAAACTAGAAGCTCTGATGAGTTCTAATAAAGATTTATGGTAGATTAAAGGCCTTCATAATATCAACAATGGATTGCTCATTTGATGAGAGATTTGATTAGGTAATTTTTTTTAAAAAAAAAAGAAAAGAATATGAGTTTACTAAATATATCAGGCCTGGCTTTGAAGAAGGGCATGGGCCATCATATATAGCAGTCCATAACCCATCTGCAGGCTGAATCATGCTCAATGTACTTAGGAGGTCCTCTGTAACCGGAGAGGTTGAGGCCAGTGGTGGCATATACTCATGGATAGAGCCAAAACACTTTGAGGGAGGAGCAGGAACATGATTGCTAATGCGAGCTCACTCTTTCCTTTTGATGTGCTGTGTTAATGACATCATGAGGGGTGAACTCCCACAGCAACGCCAAAGCCTGAGGGTCAAGAGAAACTAATTTACACCATCATTTTCTCCCATGGGTCATGGATTTTTAATCCCTTCTGTGTGCAAACATCCACCAATAGGAGAAACCAAAACAATGGCCCAATTTTTGCTGTGCCCTGGCCAATTCCACCTAAGATTTAGAAGAATGGGAGTTGAGAGAATTCTTTTGTCCAGTCCC
Organism: Orientallactaga sibirica; assembly: GCA_036365145.1. Taxonomy (NCBI): domain Eukaryota; kingdom Metazoa; phylum Chordata; class Mammalia; order Rodentia; family Dipodidae; genus Orientallactaga; species Orientallactaga sibirica. The sequence continues at coordinate 4,073,189 of JAEOAD010000194.1, forward strand.
TCTATTCTGTGAAAACCAAAGCAAGATGTATGGAGTCTGAGACAGTATTTGCAACAGTATCACATGATCAGCTTGTTAAATTCAAGAGAAGTGGCATAAGCAGAGGGTCATAGAAGAGGTCACACCCCAAACACTTCAGACTTGGCAAGACATTCCAAATTCGTGTCAAGGGAACACGTTTTAATCGCAAAATCATCTAAAAAAACAAACAAACAAGACAAAGTCGGAAGCCAGTGATCACAAGACAAGGGACCTGAGAGGCACACAAGTTGGGTGTGTGAGGGTGTCCAGGGTCACTGGGCTATGATCAGAACCACAGTAATGCAGAATTCAATATTCCAGTGTCTCTCTGCACTTCACCTTTTCAGAACAGCATGCTCTCTCATGTAGCCACGGGCAAATTCCTCCCACTGAAGGAAGCCCAAAGCCTGTTCCAATCAGCAAAACCTCTTCAATAGCTGTGACCTTCAACAAATGCATCTTGGAACTGCCGTGCCACAAAATGACAAATGCATTTCACCTCGATGCTCCCCACACCACCTTCTCCCAGCCCTTGTTTCAGAGTTGTCATTTTGCCGGCGAATCACGAACATCACGCACAAACACACCACACGTTCAGACACCACGGAGTTTCCTTACCACTGCTGGAGGCTTGCTGGGGCCCTGAGCATGCTCTGAGCAGGTATGAATTGGGGGAGAATTCCTCATCAGGGTTGGTATCCATGATCTGATGGGAGGTGTTGCTGTCTAGCAATGGCATCTGGCAGCTAACGGGTGGAGGATTATGGGAGCTAGGCAGTTGAGCAGATGGGAGGAGGCTAGACGAGGATGTAGGTGGGATGGGACGACCTGGGAGAGAGGACAGAGGGGTCAAAGGTCAGTAATGAGTGTCATGAAAGCACCCTAAGAAAGTCACATTGAAACCAGCTCACAATACAAATATCTTAAAAATGAAAGGCTCCATATGTGGTTATTTATTTTTTAAGAGTGGTTTGATGTTTCTCCAATACCCCAAATTCCTATCACAGGTAGTATTTCATAAAAGGGAGTAACAGCTGAAATGACATCAGTCTGGAAACATCCAGTGCCTTCTCTCTCTTGTCCTGTGATCCTAATAAAAGTTCCCATCATTTTTTTTATAGACCATCTCCTTGCCCATCTCCCTACTTCTATTCTTGTGGCATTGGCCACTTACTTTGTACTGTCCCATTCCCTTCTCCACTGTAACAGGGATGACTCTTTGTAGCTACAATCAGGTCATTTCACCATTGGCACCCTCCAATGGCCTCCCATTGCACCAGGAAAGAAATCTGAACTTCCTAAGAGGATGGGCACATCTTACCCTCTCTGGCATAGAGCTGCTCACCCCACATCCTTCACCTGGAGGGAGTTTTGCCCATACCTCCTTCTACTTGGCTCTTTATTCTCCAACCAATGGGATATCATTTCTCCTGCCAAACCATTCTGCTTTCAGATCTATTTCCATTCCAGCCTCAATGGACACTTCTCCCCACCCATACCACCTGGCCAAAATTCATAAGTCCACTGCTTCTCTTCACCAACATTTTCACGTCTGCCTCCTTGAAACAAGAACTGCCTGTCTGCCCTACTTATCAGCATGTTTCAATTTCCTTGCATACTTTATGTCTGTTTTTCAGGCTGGTGTCCTCTGAGTGTTCCTCAAGAGCAGCTGCGGAATGAATAAATACATGGGGTAAAGAAAAACCAAATTCGTGAGTTTGAGGTAGGAGTGAGGGCAGGGTACCATGTTTCCATTCCAATGTGTTGACCGATTCCCCACTCTCTGCATCATGTGGTTTCTTTGGATGTCACAGAGAATTCCTGTAAAGAGAAGCCTCGCCAGTCCAGACATGAGAAGCAGCTGTCAGCCTGGAGGAAAGTGACTTGAGCTCTCCTTGGGTGAAGTTCTTCCCCATGGTAGGCTGCTGTAACCTCTTCTTCATTAGCGGAGAGATGCAAGTGCCAAATTCCCGCACCCTGGTTCCTGGGGTGTTTGTGATTATTGGTCTTCTGGTTTGTTCATTTGAGAAGCTAGGGAATGAACTGAGCTGAACAGCCCATCAGATCTGCCTAAAGCTGGGTACGTGGAGGGATAGGTGGGATGCTGAGAACGCAAACTGAGGATGAGATTAGCATTTCGGCTCAGGAAAGACGTGTGTGAGCCTTGAAGAAATGCGTCATTCAGCATGCAGAGGGACCGCACAGGCAGAGACGCTTTCAGACAATGAAGTGGATGCCAAGGCTTGTTGTTGCTTTTTAGAAACTGTATTTCCCAAATTGCTATTCAGTGAACTACATGGCATTGATGGGTAGTTTTTGTTCCACAAAGTGGATGTGCACTTTTCTGAATTCTAAGGATTCAAAAATAAGTGATCTGCTATCTTGTGCTCAGAGAGAGAAAGAGAGAGACCCTCCAGTGAGGAAACAGAGAGGTAAACAGTCACTTCTGAATCATACAACAAACAACAAGATGGTGGACAACATGACATGGTTCTGTGGGGATAGAAAAAAAAAGACAGAAGTGACCGAGAGATGGGAGATAAGATACACTTAGAGCTTAAAATATTAAGGCTCCTGCCCAGGAAACACAACTGAAATGAAGATGAAACATTCCCGAACTAGATCAGTGAGTAAACAGAGTTTGGTCTGGAAAATACAATTCATGCCTAGATGTTTGGGAGCAATAGAAGTCATGGCATTCTTGCCCGATGCACTGGCAGAGTTAGGCAGAAAGTTGGCATTTCATCAGAACTGGTGGTAGCATTCAATTGATGTGTTCTCCCCCAGATCTTCTTCTACTAGTAATAAGTAATGATTATTATTTACCTGTGAATGCCCAATGCATGCTAACAATCTGCCACATGTGCTTTTCTGGTGACATATCTCAGCTCTGTTAGTCCTTAGATCAAACTTAGGAAGTGATAGTGCTCACATGATCCCATAAAAGGAGATAATAGCATAGTCCTATTTTATTGATGAGGAAACTGGGGCACAAGGAGGTTAAGGTGCATAGTTAGTAAGATGCCAAGGGCGACGACTCTCAAGTTTCTGTGTGTGTAGTCCAAACCCACCCCCATCCACCTCACACCGTGTTGGCTCTCATAGCGTGGCAACAGACAAGGGTGGACGTGCATAGCAGGGAAGACATTTATGCAGGCTCACTTCAAGTAGGAAACAAGTCTGTGAATAACCACGTACAGCAGCTATCCGCTGACGGAGTTCAAAGTTTTTCTTGTGTTTTTTGCTATGAAATTCAAAGTGACTCTTCCATAGCTGAGTTATTCTTCACCTTCTTCAAGGCTCCTGACGACACACAGGTCCTGACCAGACTCTGTGAAGTCAGCGCTGATGCCCACTTAGCAGTGAGGCTCTGAGGGGAACAGATTCTCAAGTCACAATCAATAGGCTTTAAAGTTTGTGCTACTGAGGCATATCTGAGACTGGATGTTGAAGAACAAGGATGGCTGGAAGCCAATTTTTAAATTCCTTTGAGTGACTGAGGTGGAACTGAAGTTCAAGTACAATTTTCCAGGAGCTTGATGTGAGAGTTGCTGTGAAATCATTCCTTACATGAACTTTTTGAAATTTAGTTCAGCATGAATTCATTTCATAGAGTACAGACAGCCCTGCCTTTTAATTTATACAAACACTGACAATGGAAGAGCAGTCGTAACACAATGAGAGCACTGGGGTTACTTCCATGTATGGAGGATACACATCACAGGGTTGCCTGATTCCTGTTATTCTTCTGCCCCTTTTAATTCAATGCTTCTCTGCTTTGGTAACTCCTTCAAGTCTACCATTACTTGGGCACATACAAAACTCCCTAGATCTGCCCCAAAATGGTGTGCTGTTCTCTATTTGCTATGTCATTTGCTAAGTTTGTTCACTTATGCTACATCTCCATCCTGACTATTACAACTGAGAGAGACCATCTGTATAGACACAGACAGGTTCCAATGTACCGGGGGGAATGCTGGGACTGACTCAGCTCACTTTACGGACCATGATTTCTTACAGAAATACTTAGCGTGGGATGGGAAAGTAACCAGGTGATATGTACCAACCAGATTCCCACATTATGCCTCATAGAAACACCCCAGTCCCACAACTATTTTGCCAGTTTCTTTGTGAATGAGCACACAGTCTCGAGCAGATGCACAGAAAACTACACTGAATCAATCTGTCAAAAAGCAAATAGAGACATGCAAAGGCAGCAATATGCCATTCATTAAACTCATATGGTCTTGTGTATGTGAGGGTGTTTATATGCATGGGTATTCCAAGATCCCTGTGTAGAACAAATTTTAATTATCTCTGATTGGATTCCCTATGACCTTAAACATTGGGACTCATTCACAGTTTGCTAATTTATTGATTTCCAAGTGAATAGGATTTTATACTGGATTTAAATCATAAAAACGTTTTGATCCAAGGACCAATAGCTAGACAAATCAGTTCTGAGCTACATCTGATAGACTGATAGTGGTTGTTAGAATGCCATGTGGATAAGGAAGCTGGGCTGCCCTAGATTTCAGTGGGAAAACAGTGACATCATTAATTAGAAAACTCAAAGACATCGGTGGGGAGAAGCGGCAGATGTACAATGCTTATTTACCATCCATGCTCCAGGCTCTCAGTCCCTACCCATTCCAGCCATCCCTGAAACCTTCATCATGTACCATCTGTGGTGCAAGCAATATTGCTGTAACTCCCATTGTGTCTATTACAGTACCATTGTGCTTCTTCCATAGATCCACATCCAGGCAGTTCAACAAGATCCAAGGGCTACAGTTTCCTCTCATCTCCCCAAACAATAAATACTAACAGAAAAATGGATGCCTTGCCTAACCTTTTTTTAATATTTTCACTCACTTATGGCAGAGGGCATGCCACAGATCAATTCCCCAAATTCACTCAAAACAACTGATTCTTTTTCATTTGAAAAAACTAATGGAAAACATGGTGTTAAAGTGTTCTGGATAGACAATCTATGATTGATTTACATAGTGAAGGGATGTCAGGATATTTGGTGGAAGAGAGAGAGAGAGAGAGAATAAAGAAACAGCAGGGCTGCAGGAATTGCATAGCAGTTAAGGCACTTGCCTACAAAGCCTAAGGAGCCAGGTTTGATTCCCCAGGACCCACACAAGCCAAATGCACAAGGTGGTGCATACATTTGGAGTTTGTTTGCAGTGGCTGGAGGCCAAGACATGCCTATTCTCTCTCTGTCTTACTCCCGCTCTCTCCCTTTCTCTCTCTATCTGCCTCTCTCTCTCACACACATAAATTAATAAATAAATAAAATATTTTTTTAAAAAATAAAGACTCAGCAAAATGAACCAAAATAAAAAGTGGTGCTGGGAATACCTGTATTCAAAATATAAATCCAGTGATCTGCTTACAATTACAAACAGTACACAATTTTGTTTTCTGCTAAAAACGGTACTAAAGATTTCACAAGTATTTTTCTCTTTGAATCTTCATAAATTTTTGTGAATTAAATACGTATTCATTTCTTCCCCATTCACAGGTAGAGATGCTGAGACTTAACATTGCCCTGTGAGTAAGCATGGTTGGAATCCACCTCATTGGATCCCAAAGCCCAGCCCTTGAATGGTTTGTTCTACTACTGCCTGCATTAGATGAGAGCAATGGTAAAAAAATACACAAGATGTGAATTCCAAACTCAGTGGTCCTGTTCTGAGATGCACCATGGAGCTCATCTCAGAGGAGGTCATTAACCATAGGCAGAAACAGGACTGTACTGGACATAGCCACAGTGACCATTTATACAGAATAAATGATCTGTAAGGCGGAAAAGACATTGTGGAGACAAAAACCTGAAAAGTCTCTGTGGCATCATAAGTTCAAAGAATTAATAAAAATATAGTGTTTGTGTCAAGGTTGCATATTGCAAAAGGACTGTATTAACATGTGCAAAGGAGCTGGCCAGCGAATTTCAACAATTATCCTAATGATGCATCCCAACTCCTGTTATTAATTCACATGACTCACCCAGATATCTTCTTTTTCTACAAATGGTAGAGGTTTATTAAATCCCTGTTTATATGGAGGCATTAAAAAGTATGCAAATTTGCATTTTTTTTTGAGAGAGACAGAGAGAGAGAGGGAGAGGAAGACAGAGATGGGTGCGCCAGCAGCCTCTCAGCAGCTGCGAATGAAATCCAGATGTGTGCGCCCCCTTGTGGTCAAGTGTGGCATTGTGCCCTTGCATCACTTTGCATCTGGCTAAACTTGGGACCTGGAGATTGGAATGGCTGGAGATTGGAACCAGCATTCTTAGGCTTAGGAGGCAGGTGCCTTAGCTGCTAAGCCATCTCTCCAGCCCGCATTATTTTTATATATGAAAAACTTAAAAACTTGAGAATTTCCCCTCCTTTTGTTTACTCTTATCCCAGCAACAAGAAGATGTCTACAACAGCAGGTTCCTAGGAAGGATCGAGAGGCTCAGAGAGTTGTATTTGACACATTGGTAGGTAGAAGTCAACCAGACGGAGGTAATGAAACTTGTAGTATATTGGTTCCAGTTGGCTATAAGTATCTGGGTGCCTGGATGTGGCTTGGGTAGATATTTTGTAAGCTTTGCCACTGGGGCTAAATCTGGGAGATGAGAAGGCTTGAACAATGGCAGCCATCTTGCCACCAGTGGAAAAGCCTGAATGGAGTCAACAAAGAGAGCAAGGGGCCTGGGGACATTGCAAAGATGTCATAGGTGCTTGCCTGCAAAGTCTGTTAGCCCTCGTTTGGTTCCTCAGCACCCATGTCCAATCGTAGCAGCAAGAGATCCTGCACGTGCATGCACACATGCACACACACACACATGAAAGTAGAGACATGGTGATGATGGGAAAATACCTGGATTCAGCCAGGCCAGAAGCACCTATGGTCTTTGCTTTCTTCAATGCACAAACCAACTTCTTCTTCCACCCTACCCTCTTTGCATTCTCCTTTATTGTCATGTAGAACAAAAACCATCCTGCCTAACACTGATCACAGAGACCAAGTGAGAAAATGACTGGGCCAATGCCACACAGCTGTTTAGAAATGGATCCATCATTCAGCCTTCAGAAAAACCTTTGCATGTTGTGCAGGCTGATTCCTTTACTTTTATAACAAGAAATGGAACATGGGGTCCCAGAGAGACCATAACTGGTGGGAAGCAACTAATCTGCTCCTAAGAATATTATGGGTATCAAAGAGTAGGGAAGAGATATAGCAGATGGCTGTCCACCTATCACCAACCAAGCATGTGAACAGAGGTTTCTGTGCACAGCACTAGAAAAAAATTCAAGTCCCCTTCTAACTGGGGTTGGAGTTTAACATTACCAGCCTAGTCTGGGATACTCCATTTCTTACATGGTTTTAAAAGAACAAGAAAAAGATAGTAGATCTCTCCCTCTCTCTCTCTCTCTCTCTCTCTCTCTCTCTCTCTCTCTCTCTCTCTTATGCATGCTCACTGGCTCTTGAACAAGGGTCTTGATATGTAGCCCAAACTAGCCTTGAACTTGTGATCATCCTGACTCAGCCTCCCCAGAGCTAGGATTACAGGTGTGAAAACACCAAATTTAGCCTTAATTCCAAACATAATTATAGAATGCACAGTGACAGCCCACAAGTACAGCATCTCAAAATTAAGATGCAGGTGTTTATTTCATTCCATATCTTTGTAAAAATATTATGTATTATTTGAGAGAGAGAGAGAGAAGGTCTCTAGCCACTGCAAATGAATTCCAGACTCATGCACCACCATGTCTTACATGGGCACTGGTGAAGCAAATCTGGGTCCTTAGGCTTCTCAGGCAAGCGCCTTAACTGTTAAGCCATCTTTCCAGCCCCTATATCTTATTTCTCATGTCAACAGTATATGAATCACTCTTTCTGGAGGCTAACATTCAATGCTAAACTTAGGCTAGACAAGTCCTCCACTGAAGGAGTTCTGTTCCCCAGGCATTGTAGCAGTGCAAGTGGGGAGAACAGGTGCTACTGACCTCATGTGGGTAGAGGTCAAGGATGCTATTAAATAATTTACAAGAAACAGGACAGCCCCACAAGGAAGAATGTCCCAATTTCACATTGTACTAACGTTACACTTGAAAACCCCTGGGTTAGCATAAGTGACAATCCTTTATATTACATAATCCTGGTCAGGTTTTAATTAGCTTTTTTTTTTTTTTTCCAATTGGTAAGAATTGGACAGAGCTGGGGCATGTGGCTCAGTGGTGGAGTACTTCCCTCCCATGTACAAACACCAAGGTGGGGCAGGTATGAGTGAATATTTGATTTAGTCAGTGGTCTCCCATTCCCAAGGGGGAGGGGGTAAGTTATTGTCGGGGCATTGAAGTTGGAGAGAAGCGAACTTTGTGCAGAGTGAGTTTAAGTTAGTCACTGAGGGAACCTTTCCTGGGAAGTAGGAGAGCCATGCTTGTGAGAAGAGGCTGGATATTCAAGCAATTGATTTAGATTATTTGCTGTCACTTGAGAAACCTGCATGGTGGCCTCAATGAGGCAGGATCAGCTACTTCCTAGGTTGCATTAATCCCCAGCACCTCAGGTAAAGTTGGCATTTCCACAGCAGACCTACTTGGATTCTTTCCTCACACTTCAGTGAACCTACTAACGCCCAGTTAAGCAGTTTCTAGAAAACAAATCACTTTCAGATGGCACTGGTGAAACCCTCCCGATTGCATATAAACTATTGTATATAATTTATTGGAAGGGTGGCATGGGGATGGGCCTGACCCCTCTAAAGGGACTCTGGCAGGAGCTCAAACATGAACTGTCTTCACACTTTGGGCTCTTGGATTTCACCACTACATTTCACCAGCTGTGTGTGCACGCATCACATCTCCCAGGTAGCACTGCACATGGCAGGTATACATCAGGCTATAGGGTTAAGTTTTGAAGTCATAGAATTTCTATCATTTCCTAATGTCATGCTTTTCATATTCAGGAGGCAAAATTACAATGCATCTGTGCAGCTTGTTGTTGTGAGGACACCAATCTATCCTGGATGTAGTGACAGAACACTTTACTAAGATCTTCAAACACCCTCCACCCTGATAGGCCAGTTGTTCCTTAATTAATGGTATCCTCCAGCATCTCTGGGATGAGGTAGCACTGCCATTTGGTTGGCATGCAGGTGTCTAGATCAGGGATGTCTGATGGAATTTTCTGTGGGGATGGACACATGCCCCATCTGCAATGTTACAGGAGACTCTGAACACTTCAAGTGTGGCTAGAATAACTGAAGAACTAGATTTTTAAGTTTGTAGATTAAAAAAATATTTATTTAGTTATTTACAAGGAGAGAGAGAATGAATGGGCATACCAGAATCTCTAGCCACTGCAAATGAACGCAGATACATTCCAATACATGTACCACTTTATACATCTGGCTTTATGTGGGTACCGGGGGTACTGGGGAACCAAACTGGTGTCATTAGGCTTTGGAAGCAAGTGCTTTAACCGCTGAGCAATCTCTCCAGCCCAGGTTTTTTTAAATTTTTTTTTATTTTTTTGGTTTTTCGAGGTAGGGTCTAACTCTAATTCAAGCTGACCTAGAATTCACTATGTAGTCTCAAGGTGGCCTTGAATGCGTGGTGATCCTTCTACCTCTGCCTCCCAAAGTGCTGAGATTAAAGGCGTGTGCTGCCACATCTGGGTCCAGTTTTGATTTTTAACTAACTTAAATGTAAGAAGTCCCTGCAGTGAGTGACTATCATATTGGACAGAATGACACAGCTAACATGCTATAGGTTTGGTCTTAAACATTCCTCCAAAGACCCATATGTCAAAAGACTGGCCCCTAGTGTTGCATTATTGACAGGTTCTGAAATATTTAGGAAGTGACTTCTAGTGGGAGGTTTTTAGGCCACTGTGGATGAGCCCTTGAAGGGGATTGTGAGCTGCAGGTCTCTTCCTATAAGGGAAGTTCTGCTCCATCATGTTCTCTTGTCATGCTACCCTGCCCCATTAATCTGTGGGGCTAAGCAATGACAGACTGGAGCCTCTCAAAGTGAGAGCCAAAGCAAAAACTTTTCTCTTTCTAAGTTGATTGCCACAAGTATTTGATACAGTAACTGAAAGCTATCTAACACATTACTGTTGGGGCTTTCTGGTTAACTGGTGTCCCTCCGTGATGAAACTGTCTTCCTTTCATACAAGAGCTGACATACTTCGGAACGCACAGATTGGCCATGCTTCTGCTCTCAGTTTCCCCAAGGCTCCATACCCCTTGCATAACATTTCCAACTAGTATGTAGAAATGATTTCTTGCCAGACTCAGTCATTACCTAATGACACCAAATCAATGTACTAAAGATGACATATGTTTCCATACTTATGTTCCTCTGTTCATGTATGGTGTTGTCTTCTTGTCAGCAGTCTCACCCTCCTCCTGACAACCTGCTCACGTATGTCCCATCTTCTTCAGTGTCTTCCTCATCGCCTCACCCACTGGAACTTCTGTCTCTGTTCGTGTATCATATTAGTCTATACATTTGCCTAGTGCCTCACTTATTCATAAGAGCATGAATGACTTTGTTCAGAGACTGTGGGTTATACATTTTCATACCTTATTACCCAGCACAGAGTACTATACGGTAAATGATACTGTGATCGGTTGATTGTAACAACTTACTACACAAACATTTCAAAGGCATATATTCATGTTCTTGGAGTTGATTTTACTTTTGGGTACTATAGTCATTTGTCTTTAGTTTTAAACATTTTTTTTTTTTTTTGGAGAGAGACACAGAGAGAGAGAGACAGAGAGAGAGGGAGAGGAAGACAGATAGAGAATGGGCACACCAGCAGTCTTTCAGCTGCTGTGAACGAAATCCAGATGTGTGCGCCCCCTTGTGGTCAAGTGTGGCATTGCACCCTTGCATTACTTTGCATCTGGCTAAACGTGGGACCTGGAGATTGGAACTGCTGGAGATTGGAACCAGCGTTCTTAGGCTTAGGAGGCAGGTGCCTTAACCGCTAAGCCATCTCTCCAGCCCTTAAACTTTTTTTTAAAAGAAAATAAGTCCATGTCCTCCAAAATAAATGTAGTAGTGGGCATGACAGTAACAGAGGGACCATCTGGCTAGATGCTTCTTAATGTGTAAGTATCATGGTAAAGGAGTCAATTCTGACCATACATGTGAATTACATATTAAAAACCGAGTGGTTTAGGATAGCAGGTCGCTACTTCATTTGGTACCCAGATGGAAAGACAGCAGTCTCTCACAACCTTAGAGGAAAACTGATGGTGAGGATTATGCAGAGAATTCATGAGTTCCTAAGGGAACACTTTCATAAGGGCTTTTTAGAGTTTTGGCCTCAACTTTAAGCTTTAGACCCAGACCCCAGCATAAACTGTGATTCCACTATAGCTATCAAAGCTTTCCACTCTAGGCAATGATGGGTAATTTGATCAACTTAAACATTCCTCCAAAGACCCATATGTCAAAAGACTGGCCCCTAGTGTTGCATTATTGACAGGTTCTGAAATATTTAGGAAGTGACTTCTAGTGGGAGGTTTTTAGGCCACTGTGGATGAGCCCTTGAAGGGGATTGTGAGCTGCAGGTCTCTTCCTATAAGGGAAGTTCTGCTCCATCATGTTCTCTTGTCATGCTACCCTGCCCCATTAATCTGTGGGGCTAAGCAATGACAGACTGGAGCCTCTCAAAGTGAGAGCCAAAGCAAAAACTTTTCTCTTTCTAAGTTGATTGCCACAAGTATTTGATACAGTAACCGAAAGCTATCTAACACATTACTGTTGGGGCTTTCTGGTTAACTGGTGTCTCTCCGTGATGAAACTGTCTTCCTTTCATACAAGAGCTGACATACTTCGGAATGCACAGATTGGCCATGCTTCTGCTCTCAGTTTCCCCAAGGCTCCATACCCCTTGCATAACATTTCCAACTAGTATATAGAAATGATTTCTTGCCAGACTCAGTCATTAACTAATGACACCAAATCAATGTACTAAAGATGACATATGTTTCCATACTTATGTTCCTCTGTTCATGTATGGCGTTGTCTTCTTGTCAGCAGTCTCACCCTCCTCCTGACAACCTGCTCACGTATGTCCCATCTTCTTCAGTGTCTTCCTCATCGCCTCACCCACTGGAACTTCTGTCTCTGTTCATGTATCATATTAGTCTATACATTTGCCTAGTGCCTCACTCATTCATAAGAGCATGAATGACTTTGTTCAGAGACTGTGGGTTATACATTTTCATACCTTAGTACCCAGCACAGAGTACTATACAGTAAATGATACTGTGATCGGTTGATTGTAACAACTTACTACACAAACATTTCAAAGGCATATATTCATGTTCTTGGAGTTGATTTTACTTTTGGGTACTATAGTCATTTGTCTTTAGTTTTAAACATTTTTTTTTTTTTTTTTTTTGGAGAGAGACACAGAGAGAGAGACAGAGAGAGAGGGAGAGGAAGACAGATAGAGAATGGGCACACCAGCAGTCTTTCAGCTGCTGTGAACGAAATCCAGATGTGTGCCCCCTTGTGGTCAAGTGTGGCATTGCACCCTTGCATTACTTTGCATCTGGCTAAACGTGGGACCTGGAGATTGGAACTGCTGGAGATTGGAACCAGCGTTCTTAGGCTTAGGAGGCAGGTGCCTTAACCGCTAAGCCATCTCTCCAGCCCTTAAACTTTTTTTTAAAAGAAAATAAGTCCATGTCCTCCAAAATAAGTGTAGTAGTGGGCATGACAGTAACAGAGGGACCATCTGGCTAGATGCTTCTTAATGTGTAAGTATCATGGTAAAGGAGTCAATTCTGACCATACATGTGAATTACATATTAAAAACCGAGTGGTTTAGGATAGCAGGTCGCTACTTCATTTGGTACCCAGATGGAAAGACAGCAGTCTCTCACAACCTTAGAGGAAAACTGATGGTGAGGATTATGCAGAGAATTCATGAGTTCCTAAGGGAACACTTTCATAAGGGCTTTTTAGAGTTTTGGCCTCAACTTTAAGCTTTAGACCCAGACCCCAGCATAAACTGTGATTCCACTATAGCTATCAAAGCTTTCCACTCTAGGCAATGATGGGTAATTTGATCAACTTCCTCCAATAGCACAGGGTGACTGCCATGGGGTCTGCACCCTGCTGCTATTTACTGAGTAGTTCTGTCTGAGCAACATGAAACAAGGGGTGCTTTAGGCTATTTCCTTGCCTTCCTGGAACCCATTTCACTGACAAAAGAGATGAGTTTGGAAAACTTCTAGAGAAAGATTAAAAAAAAAAATGCCTGCACAAAGGCTTAGTTTTAAAGAACTCTACTGAAAAACATATCTTTCATGATGTAAGGAAATGTGTCGCTCATGGATATGTCTACTTCTTGTGGTTTCTGGTATATGGAAATGATATCACCAATGCCAAGATCAACTAAACACTCATATGTACAAACTCACACATCTGAAGTCTTTGTATAGGTTTTATCAGCCCATTTTAAAGATGAGGCAATAGAACAGCAGAGGTCATTGGTTTGAAGGGAGGAGGACTCTGCACTAAGGTTTTCTGATTCCAGAGCTCATACCACACTGCCCAGAGAAAAGGTATTTATTAAACAGTATTTGATATTTATTAAACAATTGGTGCAAAGTGCCAGTTGTTGACATGACCATATAAATTGCAATAGGATTACAATGAAGTTCAACTCTCGGTTTTCTCCACTGACTTTCTGGGTGACTTTGGATAAGTCCCCTACCTTTCCTCTGCTCAACTGTTGATAAACAAAAAGGGTGTAAACAGACTTTGCTGGTTATTATCAGGATTAACCGAGACATTTATGTGAACTTTCTGAAGTAAATGGTAAGTATTATTATCACGCATAAAAAAGGGTAAGAGATAGATGGACTACTCCCCTTCCGGGACCCTTTGAGGATTAAATCATAACATGTAGGAAGCACATTGCAAATGTTAAAGTGCTCTACAAATGGTAATGGCTTTCCTTCCCGTTATTGGAAGCATTCCTTTTCCAAGGCTTTGTCTGAGATAGCAAACAGTTCTCAACAGTTAGTCTGTGTTTTGCTATGAGCTTTAGGGACAGCGGAGATAAAACACAAGCTCCAGGCAGCAGACACATGAACAATTTCATCTCTTTGCTGGCAGCATCCACACAGTCCTCCCATTCCTTGTTGGATGGTCCTTAATTAGATGCTAGAGACTGACTATCTTGAGAGTTTATCTGCCAATACCCAATCAAAAGGCTGAAACCCCATCTTTCCAAGGTATAGAAAGACCCTGAAAAGTCTCTGTGGAGCTCTTACTGCAGTAGGGACCAATATTCACTCACATTTAACATAGTTCATGGACGAGGGATGTATATCATTTACCAATTCTCTGTGGCAGGCGGTATTATTTTTGTCTGTTGTACAGGAGTAAACTGAGGCCTATAGAGATCAGGAAGCCTGACAAAGATTACACAGTAAGGAATGAGCAAAGCCACAGGAGCAGTTCATATTTCTTGGATGAAGTTCTGTGTGGCCACACAGAGTCCTTGCAATGATAGAGGTGTGAAGGGAGAAAAGTCGTTAATTCCCCATAGGCTATGGCAGGGATGGCTGGCTGGAAAGGTGTGGTGGTTGGAATCAGATGTCCCCCATAAACTCATAGGTTTTGAACACTTGGTCCCCAGCTGGTGGCAATTTGGGAGGTGGAGGCTCACTGGAGTAGGTGTGTTGTTGAGGGCAGGTTTTATGGTGTTAGAGGCAGCTCCTGCTAGCCAGGACTTAGCTCATTCTCTTTCTGCTATCTTCCACATGCTGTGGCAGATTTTGATGTCCAGCCTCTGCTCATGCTATGCATTCCACTGCCATCATGAAGCTTCCCCTTGAGATGATAAGCAAAAATAAACCCTTTCCCTCTCATCAGCTGCTTTTGGTCAGGTGTTTTGACCCATAACTGAGACAGGCTGACAGTCTTTAGTGAGATCTCTCTTTACCTTTAAATTCCAGTCTCCAAATGTCATTCTGACTACCTGACAATTATGGCAATCAATAATTAAGCCACCACCCTTAAATGAGAGGCTGTGTTCCAGCAGAAATTTACAACCTGGATTGCAACTTCCCCATCTTCTGGAAGATTGGCTGATTTTTTTTTTTTGAAGGCTAGAATAAATCTTCAATTTTTTTCTCCCCATGGTATGTGGGGCGCTGACCTCCAAAGGCTTGTTCAGAACACCCTCCATGGAATACTGTGCCATCATACATAGAGATAGGGGCAAGAAAAAAAATTAATTGCCTTAAGAGATAGGAGACACTTGAAGACAGAAGGAGAAGGGAAACAATCCCCACTATTGGGAGCCTGATGGTCATCTCATTGCATTAGCCCTGCGCTTCCTAAGCTTCGGTTTGGGCACAAAGTGACTGACTTATAGCTAAGCTAGCACGCTGCTTAACTGTGGTTGCAAAGATGTGGACAGAAAGACATCCCATTGACTTTCTATGATATCCGTGTAACCTAGGGGTCATTGGACAATGGTTATTAGTTCAGCTCACAAGAAGTTTGTTTTTTTTTTTTTTTTTTTGTCTGTAAACATGGGCACACGCACACATACACACATCCTAAATTGACCAGCACCAGCAAAATTAACATGCACCCACAGGCTCCATTGGCTAAGTCTCTATTTTCATAAATGATGCCTTCCTTGCCTTTTACAAGCTTTATTTGAAGACCTGCCTTACATCCTGGCTACAACTCAAAGCCCGTCTAATGAAAGTACCTCCACTGTCAGCAATGTTAATGTCACTTTAAAGAGTGTGAAATGTTGCTAAATGTGTCAGGAAACAATTAGATAACATAAGAGGCATGTTTTCTCAGTGCACAGAGAAATATATTATACAGGCAGGAGATAAACGCGAACTTTCCCAAGCTTGAGCACATTCAGCACTCTCTCGCCCTCTCTTTTTAATCCAACAAAGAAATTGTTTGGCAAGACTAAGTAAGCCCCTTTCAAATACTTGGAGAAGGGAGAAAGGCCTGCTTTGCTTCTAACTGCTGTGGCTTGAGCCTTATGCTACCAGGCTCAGTGAGATACAAGCAGTCTTCCACTCAAATTAAACGTGTGCCCTCCTAATTAGCATTATAAACATAGGTTTCTCTGAGCCAGAGTTGATGAAATGACAGTGCTGGCATGGAAGGGAACTACTGCTCTCCCATGTGGAAACAATGGCCATGCGTGTGTATAGTTACAACAATGACCTTGGAACCTGCCCCTATCTTCCCAGGTCAGAAAAGAAAGTAAATGCCAAGCGAACTGACATGACCACAGTCATCCGGGCCCAGACAGAATCTGTTCTTTGGATGCCTTGATGTAAAGCTTGGCTCCTCCACTCTGAGGAGAAGGTTTCTTACTGCACAGCTTCTTTATAGAGAGTCTGTTATCCCCACCACCCTTGGGGTTCCAAACAGAGCCTCCAAATCATAGGCAAGTGTTACATGGCCTGCACACACTCAGACCCACTCTTCTTGGTCCTGAAACATCAATCAAAATCAATCGGGACCATCCATTCCCGAGCTCCTGGCCCTGAAATGCCTTTGCTTGACTTCTGGTGAGGGAGGCACTTTTGAATCAGGTGCAGCAAACAATGAGGGTGAACGGGAAAGGAAGCAGGGAGCAAATCGAGAGAGACACACGGGCAGAGACTGAAACAGGCGGAACCAATGAGTGATTGTCAGGAGGTAAAACAGGAAAAGCAATTGTTTTGACACCGTTGTCAAATAATCCCAGTTGCCAAGCTAGATGCAATGGCCAACGGGGTGGAAATGCTAGAAAGTCACCACGAATGAGGAATTTACGAGTCAGGCGATGTGATAAGGGCTCCCTGCAGTCATGCACAGATGAGGTGTGTGTGTGTGTGGGTGTGTGTACGTGTGTGCGCACATGCGTGTGACATAACAAAGCCATGATGGCTGAAGTGATATACCTGAAGGGCCAACGTTGGCCAATATGCAAAAATGCACGTGCTTCTTTCTTTTCTCATGGAAGGACACCTCACTGTGCACACACAGAGTACCACGTGTTTTCTAACTTAAGTCTGCTATATTAGGGTTAGAAGTTGAGGCTAAGGTTGATGGCTGCCACTCTCTCCACAGCACTTATTCAGAACAGACTTCTAGTTGTTATTCTTTTCCTGAGGTCAGGAAAAGTCATAGAATGAGCTATAAAAAGTCAAAGAAAACTGTGCAAACTCCATTAAATACTAGTTCTAGAAGGAAACCACTAACTGACAAGATACCAAACACTTTGCTTTACTGACGACAAGAGTGTGGTTCAGAAAGAAATCCATTGCTTCTGGCTTGTTCCACTGCACACAGAAAGTTGGTGACCTAAGTATAAGGCTCTGTCCAACAACAGTACTCCTCTCCTCTACAACATTCAAGTTGGGGAACAGGAAGAACCCAAAGTTCAAACTAGAATAAAGAAAATCTGACTTCATGGCAAGTTATATTAGTGGACTACATTTCCTGAAATGCTAATATAGAATTCTAGTCTAGAATAGTCCTGTCACTCTAAACACATACATATGATGTTGCGCTCTTATTTACCAAACTGTGTTGTTTGAAATACTGGGTTTTCTCACGGTTCAAACATGTGTCCCAGGAAAGAACAATTGCATGATAAACTGCTTCATGCACTGTGGGCTGGAGAGATGGTTCGGTGATTAAAAGTGCTTGCTTGCAAATCCTCCCAGCCTGGGTTTGATTCCCCAGTACCCATGTAAAACAGAATGTACAAAGTGGCTCATGTATGTGGAATTTGTTTGCAGTGGCAAAAGGCCTTGGCTTACACATATGCTCTCCCTTTCTCACTCTATCTCTCAAATAAATAATAAATAAATGATATTAAATACTCATTCATGCATTGTGGAGTGGCATAGACAGGCCATAGGAATGACAGTCTCATAGCACTCTATTCGGACACGTCTGGACCGGAGGGGTCATTCCATTCTAGGCTCATATCTTTAGCACCTAAATGAGAATACCAATTGCCGACGAGAGGAACTTAAGATGGATGTAGGTACTAGAGATAAGGTCAAAGGCTACCCAGCTCTTGAGCTTGAAAACAAGTTAAGGGAAGGTGCAGCAATTCTCAGATAACTGAGCTATGACCCAAGAAAGAAGGAATGGACTTTTCCAAGTCAGGTTAGATGTCAATAGTAGAAACGATGAAAGTGAAGGAAGATGGACTTAGCTCTGTATCTGTCTGGTGGGAGGCTCCTTTGACCTGTGCTTCATTATGTTTTTTTTCTAGAGTACGAGCTACCCTTTCAGCCCTTCACTCTGCACACATGTACTGGATGACTGCTGCATCTCAGGCTCCCTTCTAGGGTAGCGCATTGCTCTGCATGGTTGGTGTATCAGAATCTTATCTGTTTTCCAAGGCAGATACCTAGCACAGTGTTTCTGCATGCAGTTAACATAAATACTTGTTGACAAAAATGGAAGAAAAACATGCAGAGAGCTTTCTAACAACTGTTAAATGACATGAGAATTGGCATATTTGTAAGGTAATAAGCCTTGCATCACAGGAGTGGTTTTAACCTTTGTTAGCAAAGATACATTGTTTCCACAGTCAGAACTAGAATTCTGAGGCTTTTCAATTCAGTCCCAGCTCGAAATCCTTCCAATTCTCTCTCTCTCTGTGTGTGTGTGTGTAATGTTGGGTGAGGTGTACGGGCATGTACATGTCCTCAGGGTGCCCCATGAGATTGTCTACAGTGGCTGGAGGAGTGGAAAGTTGGGCGTCCCCCTCCATTACTCTTCTGCCTATTTTTGTTTGAGCTGGAGTCTTTAACTGATCTCAGAACTTTCTGCTTTTTAAAATGTTTTTTTTTTTTTTTTTTTTCCCCCATGAGCTCCAGCAATTGCCAGGTCTCTGCTCCTCTCCAGGACTGGGGGTATAGGCACACATGGCCAAACCCAGCTGTTTAATGTCACTTCTGGAGACTCAGACTTGGGCAGTCTCAAGCCTTCATGTTTGCTAAGGAAGCACAATTAACTGAGCCATCTCTCCCACCTGAAATCTTTGTCATTTTGTGTGCATTCTTGTCACTGCCTCCAGGGGTCAAAGAGAGATCATTTAGAAGATGGCTCAGAAACAAGCAAACTTCCCAGATATCTTTCTCTGTCCTACCAGAAGTTGGAGACATTCTTGCTTCACTGTCTTCCACCTATGTGGAAAACTTTCATTCCCAGCTGAAAATGGAGACCCATATAGATTCATGCAGCCTTAGAGGACTTAACTTTATTTAAAGGAAACATGTCACTATGTTGAAACTTAAGCTCCAATTAATTATAACAAATGTAATATTTGGCCAACCTGTCTCATGATTCAACATTCCCGCTTGATGGGTTTCCAGGGCTAAATGAGAGTGTATAACCATTCTCCCCGTAATAACACTCTTTTGCTTTTATGACTGCTTTCATCTGTGGATCTCAAAGCACAGTGCAAACAGTGATTAATGTTCACCTGGGAGGTAAGGATACAGTATTTGGCTCATTTGGGAGGCTGGGAGTGGGAGGGAGAAGGTGGGATTCCGGTTCTCACTAGGGTGTTTTCTATGATCCCAGTAAACTCGTCACACTGTTCACTGAGGGAAGGATTGGCAGATGTGCCCCTGAACCAACATAGCTTCTTTCTAGTGTAAGAGGCATTGTGTGAAAGATAATGACTACCAGGGAATTTCCATTTGTGTTCTTAGACCAATCATAGAGATTCCCAAGCTCTTTTTCCTTCCTTCCCTCCCTACCTTCTTCCTTCCTTTTCTTGTCCTTCCTTCCCTCTCCTTTTCATTCCTTCCCTTACTTCCTTCATTCTGTTTTCTCAACACAGTCTTTGACAGTCTAATACATGTCAGCTTCTATTGTATGAACTAAAACCATGAGGTGAAAAACCCAAATCCTTGTTTTCCTAGAGCTTATATTCTGGAGGAAGGTGAGAACAACCAAAAATCAATAACAGAGAGTATTGAAAACAAATAAAATACTACATATTATACACACATAGTAGGTCTAGGAGAAAATGGGGAATGTTAGAGGGAATAGAGAGTGGCAGAGTGAGTCAAGAGACAGGTACTATGTAATGCAATTCAGGGAAGACCTCCTAGTTAAGAGACATTTGTCCTGGGAGCTGGTGAAAGAGAGGGAGGGAACCTGGCTATTTCTCTAGAAGCATTGTCTAGATTCAAGGACCAGCAGAGGCTCTGAGCTAGATGCAAGCTTATATTCGAGTCAGAGCAAGCAGGTCAGTAAGGCTTGAATGGAATGAGAGGTAGGGGAGAGAGGGGCTTCATGAGCCACTGTGAGATCTCTAGCTTTCACAGAGAAAGCTGCTAGAGGGTTCTGGAGAAGGAGTGCCCCGAGGCTATGTATACTTCGCAGAGATCACTTTGGTTACTTGGACTGAGATGAGACCAGAGGGACGTGGTGAGAGCAGAAGCAGGAACACTCTTTAGAGGTAATTGTGGTGACCTTAGTCACAGATGATGCGGGCTTACCCCACGGTGATGGTGGTGACAACAAGTGACAAAGATCAGGACATGGAAACATGTTGAAGACAAAGTGAATGTATGTTACTCTGATGGATTAATGTGGAAGTGAGAAAAAAAGAGTCAAAGAGGATTTGTGTATGAATATGGTTAAAGAGGTTAATTCCTACCCAATTACTATAACTATGCTCTTTGTGTTAGCTTAAGCACATAGCAGAATACAAAAGATAATATGGAAAGGCATTCTAAACAATGGGAAATGATGCCAATTATTCACCAGAAAGCTATTTGTAAAACAGA
Source organism: Orientallactaga sibirica (assembly GCA_036365145.1). Taxonomy (NCBI): domain Eukaryota; kingdom Metazoa; phylum Chordata; class Mammalia; order Rodentia; family Dipodidae; genus Orientallactaga; species Orientallactaga sibirica. Next base: position 4,094,049 of record JAEOAD010000194.1, read on the forward strand.
TAGGCAAATCACAGTTTTATTCATTTTATCAAAACAGCATGCTCTAGGAAGAAAGCAGTGCCAAAGGATAGATTCAACAAAGCAGGCTGAAGAAATTTCACAGAATCTGGGCTGAGAGAGTTGCACCTTCATCTCTGACTTGGAAAGGCATTGTCCATGCCCCATAGTCCCCACAGTCAGCAGCTCACATTATGCAGGGAATGGTTCAGAACATAAGCTGTTTTCCCCTGCAAACTCACATTCACATGTGGTGCCGAGTAGTAAATTAATTTTGGTCCTGTTCTCTGATTTCTCCTTTAGCTTGACCTGATTTTCTTGCAAGCCCCAGGCAGAGTTAATTTGTAGGGAGGGGTGTGTGTATATATTAGAGAACATGTATTTGGGAGTGTGTATGAATAGATGGGAATCTTTGCTGAAATATTAATTCAGAGCCTTTTTATTATTATTTATAGGAGAACTGTATCTGCAGGGCTTTTAAAATAGAAAGAAATGGAAGATAGGTGATGTGAAATTATTTTTTAGTGTTCATACCCTTTGGTTGATATATAAATAATACAAATGAAATGGTAAACAGCATTAAGGGTTCAATTATTGAATAAGTAGAAATGTAGACTCACAACAGTACAATATTCCTGTAGTTATCATGATAGGGAAGCAGCTATTTATGTAAAGCTCAATAATCTTTTTTTTTTTAGTTATTTGAATTTTGCTGTTGTTATTTTATCACAAAACTAGAAGTATATCTATCCATACAGTTGAAATTCTAATCTTGGAGAGAAAATGACCACAAATAAACAACTTTAGTCTGTACAGAATAAGCAAGAAGGAACTAGTCGATGGAATGAAAAAGTGACTTAATTGGTTCTGAGTGACCCACCATTCTAGAAAGGCATAGAGTATTAATCGTGTAGAAAGTTTTTAAACCTTTCCAGGAAAATGTGCCCATCCCTGTAAGGAAAGCAAACACATGACTTAAAACTGCAACAAAGAGAGCATGTGAACAAAGTCACATTGTAGCATTTCTTTCAGAGTATGCTTTGAGTGAAAATTTCCTCTTCTCAAGGGGAGTCTCCATTAAAATGGATATCTCACCCCTGTAAACTCTCATAGGATTACTGAACCTTATTTATTTAAATTGGTTGGCTGTCCCCTGAGAGTTCTACCAATGGAGTGATGAGAAAACTCATTAGTGCCATTTTATTTTTAAATCCCATAGAATGGTCTCAAACAGAGAACGATCACTCTCTGAAGATCCTAAAATTGGGTGCCCTAGTCAAGCATCACTTGCTATAGGATGTGCACCAGGCCATCATAACACAAGTCACTCAGGGATGGACGTCCATCTACTGGCTCTCCCGAATCATTCTGTGGGTACCAAATCCGGCTTATGAGGTTGCAAAATTTGACCTTTAGTGGGACATTTGTATTCTTTTGTGTGGAATTCTGCAACATCTTAAATTATCTGAGGAGTACACATAACTTCAGATTCCACTAAAGAGAAATATAAAAGAACCAATCATGTAGATGGCTTTTACAGTAGAAGCAAGAAAGCCAGGAAACAAAAACAAAACAAAACCCTCCATCAATTACTATTAAACCCAGATCTAAAGAGATCAATGCACGGGCTAACAATTGGGTGCTGTCAAATGTTAAAAACACTAAATTCTCGTCTTGTTAAATCATCTGATGGCCCTTTCTTCTTTAGTTAAATAGGAATAAATAACAAAAAACAATTTACAACTAAAAAATGCTAGCATTTTGCAGCTGCTGAATGTCTTTTGGGGAGATTAGATTCTATAATGAGGAGATATAACCATCATTTTATAAAAGCTGCTGCCGTCTTGGGAAAAAAACACCACTGAATATGATTACAAAAAAGCCTTTCCTGCATGAACCTATCACAGTCTTGCACGGATTGCCTGGCATATGCTTAATGATAACTTCATAGCTAAAACACAATAATTTGTTACTGTAAATCTTGACATAATAGACTAAGTTCAATTGTGCTTTTATTATTCCTACTTTTGACGTGAGTAGCTTAAACTTTCAAAACCCTACCAAAAAAATTAAAAACAGATCAACAACCTATAATCTTAACAAATGTACACACACATATATTTTCCAATGGCTTAATTGGAAGCCTATCTTAATTAATTTAAATATCATTTCTAGCATCCCCTGCTGCTGGCTCTCTATTAAGTTTATTAAAGATATGATAACACGGGGATGAGAATTATGGAGAGGGGAGAAATTCATGTGTGATATAGATACCAGCAATAAGCAAATGATGTTACTGTTTTCCCAATGCTTTCAGAAAATGATAAGGTCAATCAAAATGGTGTCAGTTGCTACGACTCTGACACTGAGACATTTCTAAAACAGATAATGACTCTGCGGCTTCTTACATGAGAGAAATCAGAAAAGGAGGGAAGAACAGCTGTTTACCCTTTCTTCTCTTCTCCTATTTTACTACCAAGCCTGTAATTGCTAAAATCCCAGGTGTCTTGAGCAGAAAACCACAAGAATGTCCTGACCGCAGGGTTCCTTTTAGTTGCCATTGCTTCCAGCAAGGATATAGCTGTCCTCCATCAAAGCTGAAGCCCCGGAACTCAAAAGTGTACCCTCTAGCTCTACTGCTGGGATGGATATCCAAGGTCTAAGGCACAAGCCAAGGTTTAGATATATCTTAAGACAAGTAGATAGTTACATCTCTAAGAGAAGTAGATAACAGTTTCTCTCACCTTATCAAATGCTCAGCTCTGTAAAAAATCCTTGCTTAAAATCTTTGGTGATTAGGAAAATTTATCTATTTGTCTATGTATCATCTATCAATATATCTGTCATCTACCTATCTATAGATACACTTTGTTGCTTATATTTATATATATTTATTATATATAATTTAATGCTTATACATATATCATAAACTTTGTTATTTATACATTTATTTACAAATATACAATGACTATGCAAGTGCATAAATTTAGCTTTCTCTCATCAAAGATTAAGAAAAAAAATCTCATAACAAGACTGCATTCATGACTCAGAGTACAAGCTAAGTTAAAATTGACTGTCTCTTACAGAGTGCATCCCCTCCACCCCCCTCAGCAGACACACAGGAATCTACAACCCCCCTGTGAAGCTTCCACTTACTCCAATCAACATAATTTCCAAGCTGGGAAATAGAAATCTCCATGAAGGCTGACACATTCCTTCATAAGTGCGTTTCAAGGCTCTGCTCTTTCCTGCTGAGTTGCATGGAGAAATTTAACTCCTGGCGTTGGGGCAACACCTAGTGATTCATGCCCCCACAGAGTGGTGGGACTAGCTGGGAAAGAGCTCATGTTCATGAATGAACATGAAAAAAAAACTTGAGTTGTAATTATTTTGCATTTTTAAAGCAACCAAATCTTACCTTTGTCACACACATTCCTGATCCCAACACTACAGAGCTACTATTAACTCCTTGTAAACTGAGGAACAGGAAAACAAAACAAAATTTAAAAAACAAATGAAGCCCTTGGGGACTGACTGAAGTGTCCTAACCCCTTTCTTCCCTGAACACCAGCGCAGGGCTTTAGAAGAAGCGCTCTCCTAAGGCGGCATGCCACTAGCAACCTTGTTAGCCCCCAACCTCGTGGTCACACTCAGGGAGTCATTAGCCATTCATCCTGGATTTGTATTTATTATTTTGCATAGACACAGGATCTGGGCCATGTCTGGGTGGAATGTGGGAGGAGGAGAAAATATTTTCAAACTTAAATTTTGCTTTCAGAGAAGGACATCATTTTTCCCTCTCTGCCTTGTGTTCTAGTATAGGTCACAGAATGAGGCTGTCCCCTAAACCCTTGTGGGGTCACCTCCACAGGGAACCCTCCCCACTTCCTCATACTCCCAGGGCCTGTTAGAGGGAGGAGCACACACTGAAGTGCTCTTGTATGTATGGACACAGTAATGGCCCCAAAGTCCTCCATGTCCTAATTCCTAGACTCTGTAAATCTGTAATATTGGAAAAATCTGTAATTGTTCCGCTCATTTTCTGGCATACAACAACTAAAACTTTCTGTATGCTAAGAAGCTGATAAGTGGCTGGGGCTCTAGGGACCTTTAGAATGGAGCTGGTCACCAAAAAGTCAAGGGGTGGGATAAGAGGACTGAGACTTCTGCTCTCCCCTTCCAACCTTGGAGCAGGAGGGGCTTAAGATTGAGCTGATCACCAGTGGCCATTAAACATGCCTGTGTTATGAAGCTTCCATAAAAACCTTGGAGGACAGGGTTCAGGAGATCTGAACCTGTGGAATTCCTGGAGGCTGGTAGACCAGAGTGCATGGAAGCTCCCTGTCTTTCCTGCCACACCCTGTCCTGCACATCCTCCCTCCCTCATCATCATCTTTTGCAGTACTGTCAGGGCTGGGGACATGGTTCAGTGGGAAAAGCCTTTGGTGAATGAGTGTGAGGACCTGAGTGGGTAAAGCACGTTGTAGAGCTGTGAGACCTGGAGAACCCACATAAAACCTGCATGCTATCGGTCGCATCTATCGTCCTTGCACTCCTCCAGTGAGATGGGAGGTGGAGATATGAGACTCTCCAGAAGCTTGTGGGTAAGCTAGCCTGATGTATGCAGTGGTGAGCAACTGAAGACCTGTCTATGGTTGGCTTAGTGGTTAAGGTGTTTGCCTGCGAAGCCTAAGGACCTAGGTTCAATTCCCTAGAACCCACGTAAGCCAGATGCACATGTGTTCTCACTATCTGCCTCTTTCTTTGTATCTCAAATTAATAAATAAAATAAAATATATGGGGCTGGAGAGATTTCTCAGTGGTTACACGGATTGCCCGCAAAGCCTAAGGACCTAGGTTCAATTTCCCATGTAAAGTAGATGCACAAGATGGTACATATATCTGGAGTTTGTTTGTGGTAGCTGGAGGCCCGGTGCACCCATTCTCTCTTTCTATCTGATGCTTTCTCCCTGCTCTCTCAAATAAATAATTTTTTTTGAAAGAACTGTTTAAAACAAGGTAAAGACAAGGACCAACACCCAAGGTATCTGTGGCATTTATGCACTACACACACACACACACACACACACACACACACACACACACGAGGGAGAGAGAGAGAGAGAGAGATTTAAAAAAGCTTCTATAAGAAATGGACACATGAAAGTGTAGTTCTGAGTTTTGTGAGCTACTTTACCAAATGAATCAAACATAAGGTGGGCCTTATAGAAACTGTAATTTACAGCTGGTCAGTCAGAAGTGCAAGTCACAGCTGAGGATCTCTGGTGGGCACTGGAGATGAGGGAAAGTCTTGCAGAAATGAGCTCTTAACCTGCTGATTTGATGTTGCCTCCACGTAAGTTATTCGGAATTGAATCAAATTAGTGGACACCCAGCTAGTGTCTATCGAGCATTGATGGGTTGTGGGTGGGAAGAAAGTTGTGCATATTATAGAAACCAGAGGTGATGAGTTTTCTCTGTTTAGTGTGAGTAGAGAGGGAGAAAAAAATTCAGATTCTGGTGTGAGAAGTTATGTTAGTTGTATGGAAATGTGAGATACTGGTTTTCACCAATCTTTATTAGGTAACTTATATGGCAAAAAGGGAATTTGCAGAACAGTTAAGTGTGAGATGGTAGTTCTGAAGGAAGCAAGAAGGCCACAGTTGAAGGGAATGTGAGCAGGTAGGAGTGATGTCGGAAAATGATACATCACCAAGGCAAATCAGGTAGCCCGTAGAAGCTCAGAATGTCAAGGTCAAGCCTCCTCCAGTCTCCACAGAGAATGCAGGCCCGAGTACACCTTGACTTGAGGAGTCTAGGGAGATGAGACTTCTCATCTTCCTAGCTATAAGATGATACATTTTTTAAACTAAACCAATAAAGCCACTAAGTTGGTGGCAATTTGTTATGCCAGCAACAGTGTACACATGTGTACAGTGTTCCATGTGGCTTTCAAGAAGGGCCTCTCTTGGCGTGCTCTGTCTTCTTCAGCATCACAGCAGCTGGCTATGGGAATGGAGTGACATTACTGGCTCTGGCAAAATGAAGTCAAGTTAGCAAACTAGTGTCTGAACAACTACCCAAGCAGGAATAATACCGAGCTGTGTGGCAGCGACTGTTCAGGAACGCTCTAAGAAGGGAAGCTGTTGTCTCTGAAGGAGGAATAGAGAGGTTTATTGCTTCGGTCTAGCACCGCTCTAGGGAGCAACCTGCTGGCCTCATCCAGCAGAGAGATGCACATTTTAGACTCAAATAATTTACTTGTATTCAATGTCTTTGATAGAAATATATAAGGTTCACTTTACCCCAAGCCCCACTATTCCCTTACTTCATTCTCTCATAATGCCTCACTAATCATTTCAGGCATCTGAGTATTCAATGCAAGGGCAGGGTCTATGGGGACTTCATTGCTTATTTACTATTTACCACACATCAAAGCTCTATTACTGGGCATGCTCAGTATGGACAGTACAGATCCGTAGAGAACCTGAAGATAGAGAAATAAATGTATACGTGGGCAGATTTGATCCAGAGCATACACTTCAGTCATATTGGAGAGATTGGGGAAGGAGGTTCGTATGTACTCTGTTTATTTCCCAAGGATAGAACAGAGTCTAAAGAGACAGAAAGGAGTCTGAGTGAATAGAAGATAGTTTTTTTTTTTTTGAGTGATTTAATTGGCATGGAAACAAAATGGCTGTTCTTGAGGCAGAGAAAGCTTACTGGGGGGAGGTGGAACATTCAAGTAGGTGCTAGATGCCCCTCAAAGAAGACTCTAGAGAATAAATCCACATGTGCAGAAAAATGGGGTAACTTCTGTGCTGTCATCCCAGGGCAAGATTCTCTGATGCCCTTCCCTTATTGTCCTTGAGAAAATGCCCAATTTGGAATGTGATCTGAGCGATTTTTATTTGCATAATCTTGATCTGGAGGAACTAGGAGGAGAGAAACTAACTTCATTCACGTGACGTAAACACGCAATTAAGGAGGCTCCAAAAAAGCTTCCCCTTCCATAGCTAAGTGGTCCCTGGTGAACCTCAGCTGTGGAGATGTGGCTCATATGTGACTATTACTTTGTTAGTCAGAGACCCAAAATATTCTAGCATTTAAGATTTCCATGTTGTTTGTAGCTTCTTAGCTTCATCTCTTCTTGATGTTTTAAACGATTCTTGTTACCACAAAAGCAGCCCCTGATCTGAAAAAGATGCCCCAGCACTTTTTAGTTTACCTGGGCATGGGCATTTTCTGGCACTGCAAGTGCTGCTGACAGGCCAAAGCTCCTCCAGCCCTCTCTCTTCTGACTCAGGATAATTTCTAAATCAAATGATTTGCCACTCAGTCACTGTGGAGGTGTGCAGATGAAGAAAAAGTTCAGCAGGAGGATGCTGCCTCGACCACTTTTCTAAGGTGCTATTTTGCAGTGTGTGTTTTCTAATAAACTCACATTTTCAACTCATCCCACCAGTATTTGTCAAGCCCTGACCACTTGAAGACAGCAGAAAGTGAATGTTACACCAGATTCAATTGTTGGCCTTGAGGAACTCATGGAGGGAGACACACACACACACACATGAGTGGCTCTGATCCCAACATGGTGACTGAATAAAATGACCCACTTCTAGTATCACACACGGAACCCAAAAGAGAATGCATGTGGTTCTGCCTGTGCATGGAGGTGGATGAAAAGTGGAAAGAGAAGACGGTTTAGAATGAGATACTTCTGTTTCAAAGGGATTGAAGATGAGAGTAGAAGAAGGTCTTAGATAACATCAAGTGGGTGAGATGGTGATAAATAGAAAAGTTGCTACAGGGATACTGAGGACAGGCTGCTCAGAGCCCTTTCATTGCCTCCATCCAGTATGTTAAGCTGAATTTTTGGTGCCTGTTTCCAATGTGAAAGGAGAAAAATAGAATCCTGGGTACAGGTTGAATATCTTTACCCAAGATGCTAAAGAAGAAAATTGCTTCAGAATTTGAAATTTATTGGATTTGGGAATATTTGCATATATCTAATAAAACATCTCGGGGACCCAAGTCTAGGTAAATAATTCATTTATATTTAACATCTTAAACATTTAGCCTGAAGGTAATTTTATACAATATATTTTGGGGGGTTGGTTTTCAAGGTAGGGTCAGCCCAGGCTGTAGTCTCAGGATGGCCTCAAAGTCATGGCAATCCTCCTATCTCAGCCTCCCAAGTGCTGAGATTAAAGGCATGTAACACCATACCCAGTTTATGCACTATTTTCATTTTTCCCATGGAACAGAGGTTGTATATATTGAACAAGTGGACTTGTGACCCCAGGTTGCTATGCAAAATTTTACATTTTGGAACATTTCAGATTAGGAATACTCAATCTGTGCTTATCTTCCAGAATAATTCTGAAGATAAAAATAAGGTAATCAGGGGAGGGGAGGGAAGATTTTATATGTCAAAAAAGGTTTTACTGGCAAGTATATGTTAGTTTTTTCAAACTACAACTTTGAGAACATTGTCCATTTGTTTGTCTGTCAGTCTGTCTTCTGTCTAACACTGGATGGCTTTTGTGGATACGGGTTCCCTACTTCAATTTTAGGCCCCACCACTTGCTTATCTTATTTTATGTTCCAGCCTCATTGAAACACCCATGGGACTTGCCTAGTTCTGGCAGTACTTAAGACTGCACAATGTAATATGGGAATCTTGAATATTTTTAAATCTATACCATTGTCTTTCTAATAAAACGTATTCTGAGCTGAAGTATTAAAAAGTACTATTCTGAGTGGAAGGGTGGTTAAGAACATGGAATAGGTCTTAGAAGTTATTTTTCATGTAATCCATTTAAACGATATAAAAATCATCCCTGACCAGACACAAAAGGAGTACCAATGGCCTGAATGAGAGAGAGAGAGAGAGAGAGAGAGAAGAGAGGAACATGAGAGCAAGAGGGAGAGAATGCATGTAAGACAAGAGTGATGCTGGGGATTTGTCAGGGAAAGAGGAGCAAAGAAGCTGCTGTAGAAAACTTGTAAGTTAAATTATAAATAAATTTTTACTTAAATTGGAAAGAAAAAAAAAGATAGTGTTAAAAACTGACTTCTGGGTGGATCCCTCAGACAATGCCTGGTCCAAATTACAGTGAGAAGATTACAGGAAGAGTTGGAAGGAGACACTGACATGACAGACATTCACTGACTCACACAATAGGAGGAGGGAAGTAAGAGGAGGAATGGAATGCTAGGGAAGTAATGGAAGAAGAGAAAAGAGAAAAAAGAAAGGATTGGAGACAAGGAAAACATGTGAGGGATTTTTTTTTTTCCTGGCTACTGCTAAACCCATGAGATAAAATTTACACACCTGAACACCACAAGCTCTCATCCGAGGCCAGATAAAGGCCGTGAGAGGGAAGATAGCAGATCACGGACCATGGGTGAGAAAGAGCTGAGGCACAGGAGTTTGTCTGAAATCTATTGTTAAATTGGAAAGGTCTGCCAAGCAATTTGTTCTATTTCAGTCAAAAAACACCAGCCTCGAGCAGGTGGGCTGGCTTACTTATTTTTCTCCCCAATTCAAAAACCATTTACAAATACCTTGCTGATTCAGACCCCAAAATTACCAAAGCCAATAACAGAACGGGGCTGTGGAGGAATCTGAACTTTGTTTACACAATTAAGAGACACTCACATGTACACTCCATAAATGACAAGGTTCCCGCAGCAAATTAACAAGAACAATTTTCCCGTCTCAGGAGCTGTCAAGATGGGCCCTGTTGGCCAATTTATCTTACTCTAGCATATCTCTGGTGCTTGTCAATCAATATGTGAAACATTTGGTGCTGATTGCCATTTTTCTCTCCACTTCCTTTTGCCTCTTGTACCAGGCAATTTACTGCAAGTCAATCAAGGTCGAAGCCGACCTTGTTTAAATAAAACACTGTTGAGCTCTCTTCACACCAACAATTTCAAAGACGGAATGAGCTGTATCTTTTACATTTACATTCATGCTGTTTTTTTTTTTATTTCATTGGACCACCTTAAATGCCATCCTTGAATTTTAAGTCATAACCAATGCCATTTAGAGCTTGAGAAAACTTAAGTTGAGTAAGTGGTAAGGAAACATGTATTTCAGTGTAGGGTTTCCTTGGAAAAGATGTCCTTGGCCAACAGAGATGAGATGACGCTCTGTTCCTCCTTGTCTTGCCTTACCAGTGGTCAGCCTTAAACTTGAGGGAGGCCCACACCAAACAAACATCCTAGTCGAAATCATGAAACATGATAATATAAAGGAAGCTATTCTATCATTTGCCCTGGGAATTGGGTCCTACGGTTGAAAGGGAAATTTTGGTGACAGTCCCTAACTGTGATAACAAGTCAAGCACAAACCTTCATCATCATTAGCTTGGTAATTGTAGGGGAGAAAAGGCAGAGGAGAGGAAGCTGGGCATCTACTTATGTACTCAGAAACAATATGCTCACAGGTTTGATTTCCAAACCTTTCCCTTGCAAACCACCTAGCATCTCTATTTTCCCTGAATAAATCCAGTTCTGACTATTGAACTACGTTTTACCCTGCACCCTCCCAAACCATGTTAGAAATACACAGTGAAATGAGCCCTGGCTAAATGCGACTGTGTAAGAAAGAACTACAACAGTAGGATGAATATAGGCTTTCCTGAAAATAGCCATGTAGCAGACAGCTTTAGGTTCGTTGAGATGAACTTCCAGACCAGGGCAAAGTTATTGAGGAAGGGATATTTATTGAAGCTTACAGATCCAGGGGAAGGTCCATTATGACAGAAGAAGTTGGCCTGCTCATACAGGACAAGGCAAGAGAGAGAGAAAAGCTACAAGCCAAAAGCCACATGGTACAGCACACTTCAGGAACTCCAGCTAGGCACACTTTGCATATCTTTAGATTGAAATCTCAAACGCACCACTATACCTTAAGATCTGCCCAGTGACATTGCCTCCAGCCAGGTGGATGCAGATGCAAACTATAAACTAATAAAACACTGAATATATTGGGGGCCATACATTCAAACTACCACAAGCCGCATGCAGCTTAATGGCTGAACCAGTGCCGTTCTTGCTGAATCATTCAATGGAAGTGGATGCTTGGTAAGGTCCCACTATCTACACACAAGTCACAGTCTGGTACATTATCATGTCCGTGTTCTAATCTCAAACTGATACACAAACCAGTTAAATGTCCTCAAGAGCACAGAAAGACCCATATGTGTTTTATGCCAAATGCAATTTTGTTGGGCTTACTCTCATATCTCAAGTTAGCCCACATTCTAATTTTCTTTTGCCAGTTTTTAAGAACTATCACAGAAAGATTTATGCCCTCCTTATCTACCATGCAACCAGTATCTGGAACATGTGGCGGGGGGGGGGAAAAATCAAGGAAGTCTGTTTTCTGGGCCCAGAGTGGGGTCAGAATACCAGGCAGTAATGAAATCACCTCAAAAAAGAAAGCACTATGATAACCTGATGTAAGTGTTATGCAGGACGCATTTTATGTGGCCTAGAACAGGCTGGGGACTGAGAAATGCTCCTTGAGAATGTATGTGAAGCTATAATTATCACCAGAAGGAGTTAGCTGTGCCAGCTCAGTACCTCTTTAAGTGAGGTCCACAGGTCTGTTCCAACCCAAGCCTGATGAGTTATGTACTTAAGCTGAGAGCAAATGATTAGAAACTCACATAGTCCTGCCAGAACAAGCACTTGGGAGGTGGGCACAGCTCTTAGAATGGTGTATAGCTCAGTGTGGGTGACATCAACTATAGTGGTTTGAATCACATGTACCCCATAAACTCATGTGTTTAGAATGCTTGGCCCCCAGCTTATGGCAATTTGGGAATTGGAGCCTTGCTAGAGGAGGTGTGTTGTTGGGGGCGGGCGTAGGGGTGTCATAGCCAGCTTCCTCTTGCTAGTGTTCAGCTCACTCTCTTGCTGCTGTTTTTCATCTGCCATCATGGGAGCTTCCCCTTGGGTCTAGTAGCCAAAATACATGATTTCCTCCCACAGGCTTCTTTGTGTTGGGTGTTTTTGTGCCAATAACACAAAAGTAACTACGCATAGGTCAGGTGTGGACAGGCTATAGATCCATGGTCCCCGTCCCACTGAGGACTGGGGAGTGAAAGTGTCCTTTATCACAGATAGCTTAAGCGCCTCAGCTCTGAGATTACAAACAATATCACCCCACTGGTGCTATTTCAGTAGCCCAAAAGCTGGGCTTTGTTTATGCCCAAGCAAGACGGCAGTGGGAGTGTTAGCAGCGGCACGTAGAGCCACAGCCCATCATGTTTTAAGAGGGAGGTGTGTTCACAAGGAAGTCCCATCTCCTTTGACTCTCTGTGTACAACCATAGTGCAGTGCTGAAGTCTGCTCTTGGCACTCTGGTCATCCTCCCATATATAATGGAAAGGGCAGCATGGTGGTGGTCCATCTGTGAAACACTCACTTGGCAGGGCACCAATGTGGTATATTTCTCTATGTGAAATCCATCAATGAAATGCTTAAAAATGCGATTGCCAAGAAAGCAAAGGGAATAAAAGAAAGGAGAACTGTTTCCGATTAAAGGAGACTAAAGAGACGGGATAACTAACACTCAATCCTGAAGCAAACACTGGTAATATAAAAGGGCCATCAAGGACAATAGGTGAATGTGAGTACGGTCTGATAGCTCCTTGCTGAAATGGGATTGGGAGAATAAAATGACAAGGGCCAAATAAACACAATTGGTGAATCTGGGTGAAGGATTAGAGGGGGTGTTGTCCCATTATTTCTGTAATTTTGAAATAATTTGAAAATAAAGAAATGAGAATGCTAGCCAGCTTTCTGCTGGCTACCTGTCATGGTGCAGGAAGGCACTGTGTGGGCTGCTGAAGTATAAAAGCTGTCAGCAGTGTCAATATGCAGTGGATCCTGCAAGCTACAAAATCAACCTGCCAGGCAAAATATGCATACCAGTGCAATTGTGGTACACAAGTTATGGGGGTAATCAACTGTTCTCTGCTTGGATATGAGGCCCACTCAATGGGAGGGAATTTATGCCTGGTACTGAGAACCAAGCCCAAAGCCTATGGCTTGGCAGGTCCCATAGACCCTAGAAGGAAGTTTCCACTGTTCTTTAGCTAAACGGAGAGGTTATGCACATCAAGAAGTCTTCTAAATGTCTATGCTTGTCCCCTTTGATCAATGCTGCTCTCACTCTTGCTCAAAGAACCTGCTTTTTACAGATGGCAGCAAATCCCTGTGTGAGCCAAAAACCCATCAGAATGACAAGAAAAGAAAGTAGATTGCCACTATAACAGAACTAAAATGACCCCAAAGTGGCTCAGGGAAACTCGCGGAAGAGGGGGCGGAAAGATTGTTGGAGTCACGAGTTGGGGCATTATGCACAGAGACTGGGGCCTACACCCATAGAACTCTTGACTAACCTCACAATGCATGACCCACATTCTCCATTGATGAGGGTCTCTTTGAAAGTGGGAGGACAGGGAGGAGGACAATGGAACCAATACTATGAATGTAAAATCAGAATAATATAAAAATAAATAAATAAATAAATAAATAAATAAATAAAGAAAGAAAGAAAGAAAGAAAGAAAGTAGATTGCCTAGTCATCTCTATCACACCTGCAAGGGCTTAGGACGCATTACCGAGGAAGTGGTGGAATGAATGCTCCAGTGAATGCTGCTTTCGCCATTAGCCAGAGCACCTTCTCCATGGTGATGGCAGTAGACACAGAGAAGACTCAGCACTCATCAAAGCAGAAAGGCAGAGACTTCCTAGAGATCAACATTAAAAAAAATTATTTATTTATTATTTATTTATTTATTTATGTGTGTGTGAGAGAGAGAATGGGCACACCAGGGCCTCCAACCACTGCAAAGGAATTCCAGACACATGTGCTACCTTGCCTTGTGCCTCTGGCTTAAGTAGGTACAGGAGAATCAAACCCAGGCCTTTAGGGTTCACAGGCTAATTCCTTAACTGCTAAGCCATCACTCCAAGCACTCCAGCCCCTTGTTATTTTATTTATTTATTTATTTTTGGAGGTAGCGTCTTGCTGTAGCCCGGGCTGACCTGGAATTCACTGTATAGTCTCAGGCTGGCCCGGGACTCACATCAATCCTCCTACCTCAGTCTCTCAAGTGCTGAGATTAAAGGCATGTGACACCACGTCCCGGCTAAAGGAAACTTCTAATATGCCTTCCAAGGTGGAAAAAGGGGCAGATACAATGTAAGAGCCAAAAGGTGGGCAGGTGTTCTGTGAGGCACTGTCCTTCCCTCAGGAACCCACTGGTGCATTCATGACCCTGCAGTAGTGACTGCCCGTAACCACTGAGGAGGGACTTCAGGGGAATGGGGGCAGGGAGAGGGCACAAAGGAGGGGAACCTGATGTGAATTCAGCCAATCTGCAGTGTGCGCATATATTAAAGTTTCCCATAAAAATCATAAAAAAGAAAAGAGAATGATGGTTCTAAAAGAAATTAAAAACAAAACAAAACACCCAACTGTCCTTTAAATGAATGGGCAGCCTGATGAGGTGACATGCGGTGGCTTTCAACAAGTGGGAGCAAAGCAATGTGGCAGGTTTCTTTCAGCACTGAGCTGGTGGCAGGATTACCCCTCAAACAGGGATTTGGGATTGCTGGGCGTTTCCCTAGGCAGTGGTGACATTCAACCCAGGCCAGCATCTTTCCATAGACCCTCCATTCTTCATATATATATATATATATATATATATTGGTTTTTCAAGGTAGGGTCTTTTTTTTTAAAGAATTTACATTCTTTTTAAATTTTATTTATTTGAGAGAGGGAGAGAGAGAGAGAAATGAGAGAGAATGGTTGCACCAGGGCTTCCAGCCACTGCAAACGAATTCCAGACACACGCACCACCTGGTGCATCTGGCTTACGTGGGTTCTGTGGACTTGAACCAAGGGCCTTTGGCTTTGCAGGCAAACGCCTTAACCACTAAGCCATTTCTCCAGCCCCCACATTCTTTTCTTGACATCAGCTCATTTGTGCTCTTTACCACCATGCTGGCTGAGCATCTTATCTCAAAGTGGTGCATGGTATATTTTGTTGATGCTCCTTTGATTCAGATGTGTTTCTTCTTCGTGACTGTATCTGTTCTTACTCTCTGTCTCCTTCACAATGCTATCCCCTTTCGAGGCTGGTAGTGCTTGGATGTGTAGTGAGGCGTCTGCATTGTTTCCCGATTTATCAGGTACTCAGTGAACATGAAGGTTAGGGGAGGAGAGAAGAGCTCAGGGGCTCCGAGCTGAACCCAGAAATCAGTTTGCAAGTTCATTTTTTTAATGCCCATAGAATTTGCCACAGAGAATTCATGTAACAGAATCCACATGAGACAAGTCCACATGTCTTCTTTAATTTCTCTCATCATTTCTCTCTCATATATGTTTGTGTGTGTGTGTGTGTGTGTGTGTGTGTGTGTGTGTGTGTGTGTCACATGCAGCCAGCTCATGCTGGCCTTGAACTATGTAGTTGAGGATGACCTTCAACTACTGATCCTCCTGCCTCTGCCTCCCAGGAACTGGGATGACAGGCATGCACCACAATGCTCGGTTTATGTGGTGCATGGGACTGAATTTAGGACTTCCTGCATGCTAGGCAGGAGCTATCTCCAGTGAATCACATTCCCATCCCTCTCTCATATACTTTTTTTTTTTTTTTTTTTTTTTTTTGGTTTTTCAAGGTAGGGTTTCACTCTAGTCCAGGCTGAGCTGAAATTCACTATGTACTCTCAGGGTGGCCTTGAACTCACAGCAATCCTCCTATCTCTGCCTCCCGAGTGCTAGGATTAAAGGCATGCGCCACCACACCTGGCTTTCTCATATACTTTTAAAAGTATTAGATTCCTGTGTCAGATTATGTAGTATAATTCCAAAGTCATTTGTTAATATGGCATCAAAATCAGGGTCTAATGGCTCTTTCTTGGCTTTGAATTCTCTGTCCATGTTAACATTTTCTTCCTCTTCAGTCAGTCCTCAGACTCAAATGCTAACTCATCTTTACTTTTAGCACTTCCTCATGGTCAAAGCATTTTCAGGTTTGTTTTAAAATAAAGTCCCTTGTGAATTAGATAGGTAATTTAATTTTTTTCTCCAACCTTGGAAAAATTCCTATTATAAAAAAATGGGAAAAAACCAGGTGTTTCTTTCTCTAAGAGAATCTAAAATCACTGCATGTGTTCGCTGCTAATGAGCGTATTTCCAATATCAGTGGCAATGGGGGCATCATGGTGGAAAAGAGGGTATTACATTCACTTTATATTGTAGTCTCCATTCTCTACATCCACAGACACACAGACACCCTACAGTCTTTCGTTTCTAGAATAAAAGCCAGTTGAAAAAATCCATATCTCTAGGTCTATCTCAGCTCTTCATTTTTCTTTGCTAAAAGCTTGGATGCCTTGGTTTTCGATGCTAACAAATGTGATATGACAGGTTCACCGATTTACTGTTATGCACCTATTTTAATTATGAATGTATGAAGGAAAATTTCACTGAGAAAAACGATAAATCACCAGTGAAATTATTTGTTAGTTGAATGAGCTGAATAAACAGTTGGCTCCAGGGCAAAGATTCATCTGGCATCTTTTAAGTCATCTCATTTTTTTCCCCTGTTTTCATAGAGAGTAGGTCTGGGCCCTCAGGAATTAATTTGGAACAAAGATGTTGCAAGAAGTCATGGGAACAGAGAGACAGGCGACCCATGATGTCCTGAGATGATTAAATATTTTGTCAAGTTTTAGTAATAATAATGATGATTCTTCCAAACTCTTACTGAGTACATAATCTGGACTTATGGTATTAGATTTGATTGCAACAACTGTATTTCTTCACACTAATTTAATTCAAAACAACACTTTTAAGATAGACAGTGGCAAACCCTGAGTTCTGAACCAGTTTCTGACCCAAGGGCTCGTGCTCTCAGTCATCAAGTGTCTTTCAATTTAGGAAACCACACTCCCTCAAAGAACGGCTTCATGTCTTGAAAAGCACTCAAATTAATGATTGAAATCCTGATCCACAAGGTTTCTTTAGCTTACATAATCCTCTTTCTCCCTATCTAGGTGGTGAACGAAGCGGGTTTTCAAGTGCCTCTCAGAAAACTGAGCATAAAGAGAATATGCAAACTGTGCAAAGACCTGGCTGAGATGGGCACCGTGCGAAATGTGTGCTCATTGGAGTTTCTTGAGGGAAGTAAGAGTAAAATGATTATTAGCTTGAGTGTGAAAGCATGAAGTGTGTTCATAATGATATCTAACTCTTGCTATTTTTTAAAAATATTTTCATTTATTTATTAGAGACAGAGAGAGAGAGAGAGAGAGAGAGAGAGAGAGAATGGGCACACAAGGGCCTCTAGCCACTGCAAACAAACTCCAGATGCATGCGCCACCTTGTGCATCTGGCTTACGTGGAACCTGGAGAATTGAACCAGGATCCTTATGCTTCACAGGCAAGCACCTTAACCACTAAGCCATCTCTCCAGCCATTACTGTTGCTATTTTGGTAGCAGATGTTTCCCTTGGAGTCACAAACAGACCGAAGCACAGGAAGCTTATGTCTAGAACCTGGCTTAGCCTCCTTCCTTGAAGTGCCTATTATACTCATCTGAAAAGTCATGAGGAAGTACAGCTACTCTGAAAGAATTCATACAAATTGAACTGACACCTCAGTTTTGGGTTTCCCCCTCCATAAACCACTGTTTGAGCAAATCCATTAATGTTTCAGCTGGAACATTTTTTGAAATTTTTTATTCAATTAAATTATTTATTTACTTATCTGTAAACAGAGAGAGATGGAGAGAATGGATGTGCCAGGGCCTCCAGCCTCTGCAAACAAACTCCAGACACATGTACCATTTTGTGCATTTGATTTTACACGGGTTCTGGGGAATTGAACCCAGGTCATTAGGCTTTGTAGGCAAGCACTTTAATCATGGATCCATCTCTCCAGCCCCTTAGCTGGAACATTCATTTAAAAGGTATTTATATAAACATGGGAGCTCCTAACTTTGGAAGCAGATTAGAGCCAGGTCATCAGATATTTCCATTGGAATTGCTGACCATTTAGTAGGTTGCTGGTCTGCAAACTAACATAGAGAGAATGGCTGGTACTGCTCATGATTTCATATTTCAGACTAGTCTGTATTTCTTCTGAAGCATTTCCTATTTGACTCAATACTGAGCCAAGTGGGGGCTCCCCAAAGTTTTTTATTCCCCCCTGGGATTTTTTGGTGTCATCCAAGATGGGAATCACTAAGCCCTGGGAAGTGGAAGAGAGTGACAGAGGTCCCAGAGATAGTTTTTCTATGGTTCCACATGCTGCCGTGAGAGAGGAGCTAGCTTCCCTCCTACCTGCTGCACATATGTAGCACAGGAAGCCTACTGTTCTTTGGCTTCAAGGCAGTGCAGTCTCCAGAGGATCAAGGAACTATAGAAATGATCCTTGAAAGTAGAATGATCATCATTTATTGTCTATAATTAAGGAAGTTGTCAATAATAACAAAAAAAGGGCTGGAGACATGAGTTAGCGGTTAAGTCACTTGCCTGCAAAGCCAAAGAACCCAGTTTCAATTCCCCAGGACCCATGTAAAACAGATGCACAATATGGCACATCCATCTGGTGTTTGTTTGTGGCTGCTGGAGGCCCGGGAACACCCATTCTCTCTCTGCCTCTTTCTCTCACTTTCTATGTCTCTCATTTTTTTAAAGTGTTAAGACTTTGACATCTTACCTGGATGAATAAAAAACAGATGTAGATGTCAATAGGCAAATGGGTGGGGTGTAGTGTCAAGCCAGTCACAAATGTCTACCCGAGTGCACATTAATAATCACAATTGTCCTTGTTTTCATGAGTCTTCATGAATCAAATGCAGCTCTGAAAACTCTGTGCATACATATTTAGCTTAGCAACTAGATCAGTATTTTAATAAGTGTTAAGAATAGGGAATGGTGAGAAAGCCAGCACTCTCTAGTACAGGGATGAGAGTGTATATTAAAATGTAACTTCTAGGTCTAGAGAGATGGCTTAGCAGTTAAGGCACTTGCCTGCAAAGCCAAAGGACCTCGGTTCAATTCCCCAGGACCTAAGTAAGCCAGATGCACAAGGGGGTGCATGCATCTGGAATGTTTGTAGTGGCTGGAAGACCTGGTGCAACCATTCTCTCTCTCTCTTTCCCTATCTCAAATAAATAAAGAAAAAAAATGTCACTTTTGAAGGATGATTCAGTTCTTACTCTTTTTTTGGGGGGGGAGTGAGAGAGAGAGAGAGAGAGAGAGAGAGAGAGAGGGAGAGGAAGACAGATAAAGATGGGCGCGCCAGCAGCCTATCAGCTGCTGTGAACAAAATACAGATGCGTGTGCCCCCTTGTGGTCAAGTGTGGCATTGCGCCCTTACGTCACTGCTTCTGGCTAAACATGGGACCTGGAGATTGGAACTGCTGGACATTGGAACCAGCGTTCTTAGGCTTAGGAGGCAGGCGCCTTAACCGCTAAGCCATCTCTCCAGCCCAGTTCTTACTCTTGAATCACTCCCCTTCTAGGGCACTTTCTTGAGCTAATGATCACAGACACACACAAGCTACGCAAGGTGGCTCATCACCGTTTATAATGCTAATAACTGAGAAACTAAATCTCTGGCAGGGATGGAATGATTAAATAACTAATGGTAAATCTGCACACTGAATCATATGTTGTTCTTAAAATTATTTGGGAATTGACAAGGGTCCCTTTGAAAGTGGGAGGACAGGGAGGAGGACAATGGATCCTTTACTATGAATGTAAAATCAAAATAATATAAATAAAAATATATATATATTAAAAAAATAAATAAAGCAATCAATCAATCAATAAAAAAATTATTTGGGGAGAACATTGTCATGTGAGAAATATATTATAAAACCATATTTATATACTACCTATATATGTCCATATGTAGAAATATAATAGACATTAGGATTGGAATTATAAGAAAATTTAGTTTTAAGAATTTCCTCCTTGCATTTTATCTGACTTTACCCAACTCAAAAAGTGAGTTGAATATATATTAGTTTGAATATAGTTTCACATATTAGATACATATGGGCCTTTATTGACAATTTTGCCCCTTTTTGATGTCACTGATTTAGTTATGAGTGTCCCAAGAAATAGAGAGTGGCAGAAATTATCTTCTTCCAGCATGCTTGTACTTATGAGAGACTTAGCTAATGGTGGTAAAAATGGGGCGTTCTTCTCCCCCTGCTGCCTTGGTGAAGTAGTTTGAAGGAAAAGTGAACAAGATCAATGTTAGAAGAGTTGCCCCCAGAACATCACCCCATAGCTGGCTAGCTCCTTAAAAAGTAGTTCTATTTGTCTTGGTGGCTGCCTCCTCAGTTTGGCAGTTGACAAAGTCCTAGTGTGTCCTTAAGTGGACCTAGTAAGTTCCCGGGGGTTGGTCCTGGTCTCAAGCCCTTAGGTGAGTGGGACTGTTTGTTAACTCCAAGAGACAATTATGAAGGGCAATTAAAAATTTAAATTATGTTAATAGGCCAGAGAAAAATGACTGTTTGCAGAAATCAGTGGCAATTACCAGACATAATGGTTCTCAATTAGGCTGCAGGGGATTTTCAGTCATTCATAATTCACTATCTTAAATGTATCATAAAAAAGTAATTGTCACTTGTTAATAAAACTTACTTAAAAAACAATGTAGCTACAGTTATATAGAAAGTAACTCTTGTCCTCTATCGGTTTAAAAAATGTCCATTCTTAAGTTTAAAATGTAGCACAGACTAGTTCAAAACAAAATCAAACAATGAAAAAAAAAATGCAGTTCTTTCTCAGTTCCTACTTGCACGTCCCAGGAGGAACCATGGTTTTATCAATTCACTGTGTGTTTCTCCTCTCAGCCTCCTCCTTGTTTCCATTAGACAGGGGAGGGGGTTGGAGAGATTGTCCAAGGAATATGTTGTATTGATATTTTTAGTCAATTAAAGGTGAAAACATAAAAAAATATTATCTTGCTGCTTCTGTCATATTTATTTCTCTCTCTTGGTTTTTGATTTTTTTAAATTTTTATATTCATAAGCAACTTCCATTACCCCTAGGAATCCAGTCAGCATTCATGCATGGCCTTACAATTCTATTCTCAGGCAATGCAGTTTGCTGTATAAATTGCTCTGCACATGGGATGAGTCAAGGCCTCTGTCCACTAGTTTTAAGCTTTATTTCTGGTGCTTCAGTGAGAAGCAAGACAGGACTCAAAGAAGTGAGAGGGAAAGAGAAGGACCCAGAAGAAAGGCAGAGGGCAACTACTCAATCAGTAAAAGATTAAAGGAATAGCTTTCTCTTTACTTTAGTATCCAACCCATAAGGCCTCCTTTGTCTTCTCTGAAGGTTTCTGCTGCCTTCTCGATTTTCTTGCCCACTGAGGGAATCTTTGCTGTCACTTCAAGTCCAAAACTACAGCTCTGAAGTCAATGGAACAACTGAAGCACAGACAAATGAGTTTCCCTGTTCCCATGTGGTAATGGTCTCACTCTGGTGAGTCACAGTTTTAGCAACATTTCCAGAAACTTCTCTAAGAGGGAGCTCTAGACTGTTCTGAGCCAGGCACTTCAGAGACATGAACTTATTTAATTTTAACCATCACCCTATGAAGTAAGTATTTTTATATCCCCACACTACACATGAGGACACAGGATACGCAAAGAAATCAACATCATGCTCTGGATAGCAGAGGGGGCAATGCCGGGATTTAAACCCACATATTTCCTAATCTGAGGTCTATAACTATTCCATTTTAATGTACCGTCTTTTGCTTGAAACCGCACAGACACAAGGGTGAGATGTAAGATGTCACATTTTATGACAGTTCAAACTATGACTTCATAGAGGTAATGCTGCCAGCACACGGACTAGTGTCAACCACATTGACCAGTAAACATGGTTAGGAATATGTTGACATACGAAATCAGCGAACAGTGGAAAACAGGATCCCAGTTTTCCACATGTTGCCACACTGTAAGTGGTCAGAGCTCACTCTGAGAGAAAGAGCATCTGTAGGGAAGGCATCTACCTTTCACTTGATCTGCATCTCAAATAGCCTCCTGTGAGTCCCAAACAGCGCAGAAGGCAGCCGTTTTCCTAATAAGATCTACATGTGGCTGACTCCTTCCTGCCATTCACAACTCCATTCAAAGCTTGCCTCCTCAGAAATGTTCTCCTTCCAGTCTCCCGTACGGAAAAAACAAAATACCAGTTACTCAGGACCACATCTTCCTATTTCATGTTTTTCCAATGCTAGCTGTGCTTTGATATTTTCAGCTGGTTCAACTGCTCATCCTTGTCTTGCCTACTGAATGTCAGCAACCTGGCATGCTTGCTGCCCCACCCCCACATCTAACGCAGAGCCTGGCACATGTTGAATGAATGATGAATCCATGTTTGTGAAGTGAAGCATCTATTTTCATCAACAGTTCAAGGATGACTTCTAGGCACTGGCTTTTC
The DNA here is from genome assembly GCA_036365145.1 of Orientallactaga sibirica. Classification (NCBI taxonomy): domain Eukaryota; kingdom Metazoa; phylum Chordata; class Mammalia; order Rodentia; family Dipodidae; genus Orientallactaga; species Orientallactaga sibirica. The sequence continues at coordinate 4,116,555 of JAEOAD010000194.1, forward strand.
TTTGCAGGAGTCTGTGGTGAGAGCTACTGGGTGCCCAGGAGGTTGGCATTTGGTCTTGGTGACTGTCCTGTAGACAGAGCAACTGAGATAAATGAAGGGCATCTGAGAAGGAAGAGGACATAGGGAGTTTCTCTTTTTACAAGATATTATATTTTTATTTATTTATTTATTTGACACAGAGAAAGAGGGAGGGAGGGAGAGAGAGAGAGAGAAAGAGAGAGAGAGAGAGAGAGAATGGGCTTACGAGGGCCTCTAGCCGCTGCAAACCAACTCCAGACGCATGCGCCACCTTGTGCATCTGGCTAACATGGGTCCTGGGGAATGGAATCTGGGTCCTTTGGCTTTGCAGGCCAATGCCTTAACCACTAAGCCATCCCTTCTGCCCCATAGGCTGCCCTCTACTTAGAGAGTATCTCAAAGTGCCCCAAAACAAATGCCAACATTTCATCAGCCAAGGATGGCCTTGCTGGCCTCAAAGATGGTGCATTTTCCCAAGACTGATCTCTGTTACCCAGAGTGCAATGCATCTCCCTTCCTTAAAGATGTCTCCTACTGTCACCTTCATTGGGTAAAGATGGGAACATTCATGTCAACCAATGAGCATGAGCAGATGAACTCTGGGCATGCTATGTGGCTTTCTTCGCTACATGTGGGTCTAGGATAGGAGCTAACTACCAATAGTGCACGGATCTATAGTCACGTAAATCATGTTCCTTTTGTTGTGGAGGATTGAGTATGTATGCCTCCTAAAAGGCCATGCGACTGACTGAGTCCTGAGTCCTCTGACCATTTACTTCTATCATTTGTTCTGAAATTTGTTTCCTTACACAAATAACTTGTACTTGACATAAAAAATAAAATGTATTGTCTATTGTTATTTTCAAAAAAAGAGTTTTAATGATAATTTAGTTGTAGTAAGATAATGCTTATTTTTATAATGAAATAATGAATGTTTAATAAAAATTTTAAATAAAGATGTGCATAAAATCAGGCTGGGCATGGTGGCTCACACCTTTAATCGGCAGCACTCAGGAGGCAGAGGTAGGAGGATCGCCATGAGTTCAAGGCCAGCCTGTGACTACAGAGTGAATTCAGGTCAGCCTGGTCTAGAGTGAGACCCTACCTCAACCCTGCTCTCCAGTCCCAACTCTCTTGCTTCACCTACTCCTTTGTCTAGAAAAACCCTCTTCTAGGTTCATCTACTGTGAATGGCTTTGTTGTTGACAGGGATGTGTGCTAAAAGCTTACAAATTAGCTCTTACACAATATACACAAAAGAACTGTAATTTGTAGAATTTGTTGATACTTATGAAGTAAATACTCTTACTATAAATAATTCTGAGTTAAGAATATGGTAGAATTGAGCTGGTTCCTTGCATTGTACAACTGGTTTGATAAGTCAGTACAGTTGACTCCTGGACATCACAGTGCATAGTCTCCCAAATTATCATTCGCATTGCATATCTCTATCCATCCCTTCCTCCCTTCCCTCTGCCCTTTCTTCTTTCCTTCCTTCCTTCCTTCCTTCCTTCCTTCCTTCCTTCCTTCCTTCCTTCCTTCCTTCTTTCCTCCCTCCCTCCCTTTGTCCAAATTCTTCTTTTTCCCCTTCATCCCCTTCCCTTTTTGCTTATAGCCATTGTGGTAGTTTGAATGGATGTTCCCCAATAGAGTCAGGAGTTTATTAAAGCTTGTAACTTATTAGATTTCCAGATGCCTGGCTGGAGGAGACGTCACTGTGGGTGGATCCTAGTGTCCAGCCCTTAGGTGTGTTTGGGGGTGGATCTGAATTCCAGCCTAAAGCTATGCAGAGTGCTGGAGCTCTGCCTGGGTTCCCAGAGTGTGCTTGTTTGTGGTGCTGCTTGTGGTGGTGTTTCTCTGCATGGACCTGTGAAAGGGGACCAGCTTCTTCCACCATTATGGAACCTCCCCTGGATGTGTAAGCTTCAGTGAATCCCTTCTTCCTCCCATAAACTGTGTCTGGTTGGGAGGTTCATCCCAGCAGTGTAAAGCTGACTGTGACATCCATCAATCCATCCTCCCATCCATCCATCCATCCATCCATCCATCCATCCATCCATCCATCCACAACTTGAATATATAGACATACATGAATTAAGCTACTACAAAACCATTTTGTTCTGCAGCCCACATTTCTTTTCACATAATCAACATCAGCTCTGTATTGTGAGAAATTTAAAAAGCTCCTCATAACTGGAAACTCCATGGGCAAGCTCCTCAACAGATGTGAGCATCCTCTGCTTGGCCTCCACGCCCTGCGGCAGGCCTGTGGGCATGCGTGTGTGCACGCCCGCTCACTCACTCTTGTCTATCTATTGTAAGAGGGAGAAATTCATCATTGGGCAGCAGACTCTGCTCAGTGTTTTATTGTCCTGACCTCATTAAAAGCATGTAATCCACGCAGTGCCGTAAATCTATGCCTCTAAATACTTTCCTCTTTAATTTTTTAATACTGCACACATGAAGGGAAAGGTTAAAGCCAATTAAAAGAGATACAAATACCATTATTACTGGCTTGACAAACAGTTAGTTATTGGATTTGGTTGTTTCAGTTCAGAAAGCCATTATTTTTGTTCCTGAATGAATTAGTAATCAAGCTGCTTATTGACTTGTCTTATCTCAGAGATGCTAAATATATTTTTTTTTGGGTCCACTCTCCCTCTCTCTCAATTGGCATCATTCCTGCACACATAAAAATTACAGACAACTTAAGGTCTAAGTACGAACAATAACTGCACAGCTGCATGTGGAAATCAACATATGGACAGGGCCATCATTTTCACTTGTCCAGGAAGGAGAGAGTGGAGCCGCTCGCTCCATTCATTCTTATGCAGCAAGGAGCGGTTACTGTTGTTGTTGTTGTTGTTTTCCCCTCCCATTAAGGCTATTATCTGATAGTGACAGATGCTTAAAAGCATTTAGGGCTGAAAGAACTGTTTGGAAAATTGCTGCAAGAGGATTGACAAATGATGATCTTTTTGTCCACAAGGTTCTTATTTCCTGTGCAAAATGGACCAAAAGAAGAAAGGGAAAGAGAAACAGCCATTAATGTAGGGGCTTGGGATTGTTTTCTGACATGAGTTCATCTTTTCCATCGCATTTGGCCAGAAACGTGACTCTGTTTATGAAAAAGCTGTAGCATTATTAAAAATAAAATAGCACTTAACTGTTTGGTAGCTGATTTATGCTGGATTGGGTGCACCCTTCTCTCCCAGGTCCCTTTTCACTTCCCTAGGAACATGGCATGGGCATGCAGCATCTGAAAGCACCTCGGGCTATATAGGCATAGATTGACCAGTTGGCTACACTGTTCACTTTAGTGTCCACTCGAGGGTGTTTTGTAAGACATGATAAATTGTGAAGAATAACATTGCCCCAGTGCTGGCTTTAATGTAAACTCATAGCCACAGGCACATGCCCATGCCCATGAAATTTATGCATGTCAGAATTCACATACATGGTGTATATGAGTCCTCTGTGTGGGTTATCTATCGGTATCTGTGGGGGGTTGATTTCAGGATGCTTTCTGGATATCAAAGTCCAAGGAAGCTCAAGTTCCTTGTATTAGAGGTCATAGCACTTGCATATAACCTATGTGCATCTTGTTTTTTGTTTTTTGGTTGTTTGTTTTTGTTTTTCGAGGTAGGCTCTCACTGTAGCTCAGGCTGACCTGGAATTGACTATGTAGACTCAGGGTGGCCTCAAACTCATTGCGATCCTCCTACCTCTGCCTCCCGAGTGCTGGGATTAAAGGCGTGCACCACCATGCCCGGCTCTATGTGCATCTTTTTTAAATACCTTAATCATATTCTGTTCACTTACAACTCCAAATACAATGAAAATAGCAATGTAAATGCTATAGTTGTTATACCACAATAGTTAGTGGGTAATGACAAGACAAAATATTTACATATACTCAGTACATTCAATTAAAAATGTTTTTGACATGTAGCTGATTAAATACGTGATTTTGAACCTGTGTATATGAAAGGCCATCTGTACGCTACTATCCCTAATCATCAGAGGTCATTGGCTCTGAAGACAAGAAAAGGAAAATAATGAAAGCCTGTGGACAAAAAAAGAGCTACATGTTCAATGGACAGAACAGAAACAGACATTCTTCAGGAAACTCACAACACAGAGCAAGACAAAGGTGCTGAAATTAAACATTTCAACATGAAGATGATCAAAAGCTGAGAAGAACACACGTATCTTCTGTCTTAGCTTGACTATGGGAAAGCTGGAACAGTGGTCCTGAAAGTATTCTGTGTGCCAGTGATGTCGTCACCATCTTCGGAGTACTGTCTTAAGGCAAATTCAGGAACCCAGCCTGGGCACACTGAGTCAGAAACGGAACCCACCAGCCTGGGTTCTCCCCCATCCTTTGGGGATTTTGCTGCCTGCTGCAGTCCGAGAGCCCTGCTTACGTCATCTTCCCTGCTTCTCTAGGTTTGTTCTTTCAGCCAGACATAAACTTTTTTGTTTGCTTGTTTGTTTTGAGGCAGGGTATCATTATGCTCCCCCGGCTGGCCTAGAACTCACTGTGTAGCTGCCTTGAAACTCACAAACCTCCTGCCTTGAGTGCTAGGATTACAGGCATGTGCCACCGTGCCCAGCTAGGCAGCAATATTTTTGTTTTGTTTTGTTTTGAGCTAAGTTTTCACGAGGTTATCCAGACTGGTGTGGAACTTACTATGTAGCCCAGGCTCACCCTAAATTCACAATCCTCCTTCCTCACCATGCTGAGCACTGGGGATTTAGGCATGTGCTACCATACTCTATCAAGCATAAACTTCTGAACCTCAGTTGGTTACTTTACCTATTATACTGTCTTCCTAGCACATGATGCTGGTTTGTTTGCTTGCCATGAATTCTCTCTACTATAATTTTCTAGAGGCTAGAGACTGTATGCATTGATTTTTTTTTTCTTTTTCTGGTGATGGGGATAGAATTTAGGGCCTTGTATCTTAGTGTGTGCCAGGAAGGCACACTCTCAACGAGCCACATCCTCAGCCAGAGCTCTTTTATTTCCACTGCTTCCTCCTCAGAGGAGCAGAGGGCTAGAACCTAGCAGGTATTTAGGAATTTAATAACAAGGTAATCTGGCTACACATAAAACAAACAAAAAACACAGTTAGAGAGATTTAACTCCATTAAAGTCAATAGTTCTAGTTTGATAAATAAGACCTATTCCTAAGTGGGAAGGACTTCTGCTACCTTTAAAATAGAAAGAAGAGGGGAAAAATATGGTCCAAGGAACACTCTCCAACATCTTCTTTTTAAAAATATTTATCTATTTATTTGCAAGCAGAGAGAGATAGAAGAGAAACACATGGAGAGAATGGGCATGCCAGGACCTCCAGCCACTACAAAACAAACTCCAGATGCATATGCCACTTTGTGCATTTGGCTTTATATTGGTACTGGGGAAATGAACCTGGGTCATTTGGCTTTACAGGCAAGTGCCTTAACTGCTGAGCCATCTCTCCAGCCCGTCTCCTGAAACTTCCAATAAGATCACAATTGATTCTCTTGAAAAAAATGAAAGAAAAAAAAAAGAATTAACTGAACACCCCTCACACTAATGGCTTCTTATAAAATGAGTCAACAATCCAGTTGGGTTCACAGTCAGACAGGATCCATCTGCTGTTGATGGCAGCCACTGTCATATTGAAAGGATGTAGAATAATGGTTCCATGAGACCTACAGCCCAGTGAGTGAAGACTGCCTGCGTTTCCCACTCTCTCCATGCACAGAACAAAAGGCAGTTCTTGGGAGGAGGAGATACCCATAGGCCCTCCTGAGTCACCTTCTATAAGAGTGAAGAGACCTGGAATGTGGAGTTGCTGGCTCTTTGCAGTGTCCTCCATTATGAGCTTCATCCTCACACCAGTGAAAGCGCTCGGAGGTCTTGCTCACAAACCTTCTATGCTCATACCTGCAGTGCGGTCAGAGCACCTGGCAGCTCATACAAGGACCAACACTTTTCTGCTTCATTTTGCTTTCCCTAGCCTCAGCATCCTCGTCTATGATATAGGAAGGGTGATTTTTATTGAAAAGAGAATGAAACAAAAATCCGTAATTTATCCATGTATCTGATATAGAATAGGAGCTCAATACATAACAGCTTTTATATCTAACGTTACTATGCATTATGTGCTGCTAGAGCATCTTAAACTGGAACCCAAGGGCATCGGCCAGTCCAAGAAATGCATAAAAGAGTGTTCCTCTGCGGCAAAGCATCATGGTATTGGGGTTTCAGTAGCTGGATTAGGTCCTCAGCAAGCTGGCAAACCTGAAACATCAGTCAGGTTCCCTAAGGCTGGCTTCGCACTGTAGGCATGGGATCTCGTTTGTAATTCCACATCATGTGTGTTTATTTTTCTTCTTCTAACTTCATAACAGGAAATCACATTTCAAATGCATTTCACCATGAGGATAGGCAGACAGTTAATTTTTACCTTAAATACCCCCAAGGTTTACAAAATAAATAAATAAATAAATAAATAAATAAATAAATAAATAAAAGAAAGAAAGTTAAACTTACTGTTCTTAGATGGCCAAAGACGCCATTCCCAGGAGCAGCAAGGGTGAGTGTAAAGAAGCTGCCCTCACGTGATTGGCTGATGTACCCTATGGGACCATCTGAGTAAGGAGGGGGGGGGGGAGGGGGCTGGGACAACCCTAGGTGCAGAAGGCACTGGATTCTACCCTTGCCATATCTGGCCAGCTCACCACCTGAGCATATGGCTTCCCTCTGATCAACTTCTCTGCCTTATTATCCATCCACCCTCAACTTTTGTGTAAAAGGAACACATTTAATACAGAAATGGTTCTGCCAGACTGTCACTTTTATGTTCCCTGACTAAGAAAATATTGATCATAAGAGAGGGTTATCATTCCTAATAAAATTTTATTTTATTCATCAGATAACTTGAAAAAAAAAATACATGATTATTTTTTCATCTATCTTTCTAGCTATGATGAAAATCATAATTTATTCTTGGCTATAGACAGCAAATGGTGAACATATGAGTTCAAGGACCCATTAAATAAATATTTACTCAGTATTTATTAAGTGTCAGTTACTTTAATGGGGCTGGGGACAGCCAGTGACAAAGTAGAACAGTTGTTGCCTTCATGGGTATCACTGCGATGCTCGAGAGGGAAATGATAACTAAAAATACACGTGCAGACAATCTGTTTAAACTGTGCTCACAGGACCTCAGGCGGATAAAGTGGATCCTGAAACAGAAATAGCAGTGGGCGCTGGTTATAGCTGAAGGTATTGGCAATGGCATCTGAGCTGAGATCTGAGGATGTAACAGGCAACATTTCTGACTCATTTTCCTCATCTGTGCAATGGGGATAGCAATGGGTTATGGTCCATGTGGTTGTCATGAATACTAAATTAGCTAAAATTTAATAAGGGCAAGGACACTGTATGGAAAAATATTATCTAAGTAGTTGCAAAGTAAAGATCCCACAGAGATGGAGCCACATGCTCAAGTCCCTGAGGTGGGACAGAACTTGGTGTGTTGTAGAAATCACGGGAGGGCGTGTCTTTTGGGTGGACCGTGAGCAGGACGGTGGTGGTCACTGCAGTTGGTAAAAGGCCGTGCATCCGTGCAGCCCTCCCTGGCACCGGCGGGAGTCAAGTCCCACGCAGAATCCAAGGGCAAGGATGGGAAAGGTTTTGTCCCCAGCAGACCCCGGAAGTTCATTACTCAGAGATTAGAAAATTATCCCCGATTTTCTTTCTGTAAAGTTCTTTCACTCAATGATTCTATGGAAAAACTCCTCAAAGAGAACAGTTTCTTCAGGTAAGAAGTTTTAAATAAAGAACCCCTGTTTCATTCATACTCATTAATCTGTTTTTCCCCCACTTCAATCCCTGCAATAATAAATATAATTATATCCATCTTTAATGACTTTGGTTCCTTGAGCTGCAGGTGCTGGGATACTGTATTTATTAACATATTTTAAGTCCTTTAAAAAGATTGCATTAATTCCTATGATAATTTAGTACCCATAATACATTCTCTGTTCTGAATAGATGTTAATCACTACAGAATGACTGATTTGCCTGGGCGCAAGCTAAGCCCTTTCTAACCAGTAGCTGGTAACTTTTCAATTCAATATTGTTACTGAAACTGTTGATTTAAAATCAAGTGGCAATAACAATTCCTTGCTTCACCCCCCACCCCGCCCCGCCGCCTTGGGCCCACCCTGTAAAGACCCACACCAAGGTCCTAACGATTGGCTTTGGTTCCCCTGGAGGCAATAGCATTAATTCTGATGGCTGTATTTCTAGTAAAGTCTTGGTTTGAGAAAGTTCTACATATGCCTGTTACTCTGGAACACAATGGGGTTGTTTGCTGTCTGGTTAAACTAGTGGTGGGAGCAAAGGCCACTGCAGAGAAATGAATACCAAACCAAAAGCATGCTTAGCAGAAAGCTTCTACCATAAAAATGGAGGGTGGGTGGAGTCAGTTTCTTCCTGATGGGAGTGATCTGGCCTGAGCTGGAATCCCAGCATTGGACCAGTTTAGATGGAGGTTGTCCGGAAAGCTGAGGGAAACTCTTATGAAATTTAGATCGAAATAAAATATTGACTTTGCAAAGAAAAGAAACAAACTACTATAGGGGACCAGATTCTCGGATGAGACTCTAGAGTATATTATGTTAGTTTCCCCATGACAAACCTATCTGGAGGTGCCATTCCTATCCCACATTTACCCAAAGCTCAGAAACCATAGGCATCTTGTTCAAAGTTACACAGCTAGAGAGAAATGGGCTCCAGAATTCCACTTCTCACTTCTGACCACATTGTCTCTGTCATCAACTTCTCAGTAGGTCAATCAAGAATGTGTGTGAAAGGACTCTGAAGAGTATCATGAAATACAAAATAAAACGTGTGTCAGAAAAACTGTTATTTGAAACAAATGCATGCATTTCTCTTGATGGTGGCTTGAAGGTTGGTTATGGGCATGCTTTCTTCATGTGTACGGGGAAACCACATTTATATGCCAGTCTTTCTCGCAGAGGACACCACAAAGTGTTTGGGGACAGAGGGTGGGCATGCTGAGTCGCTCTCCATAAACACAGTGGGATACACTTGAATTTCTGACCAGTCTTAAACATGTCATCAGGAGTTAGAGCCCTGTGTGGCTGGAATGTTCAAGAGACAGTTAAGGAAATGTGACCAATATTCATCTAGGATTCTTTCTCCTGCCACATGCAACTTCTCCTGTCCTCAACTTTCAGTGACGGCTGCTGCACTGGGGTCTTGATTAGGGCACCATGTGCGTCTATTCCACTGTTTGCTCATTTAAGTGTTATTCATTATTATTCTTATTATTTTACACAAAGGGGCTGAGTTCCACAACTAGCACTGCAGAGGCTGGAGGAAAGGGGAGTGAGAAAGCGATAGGCTGAGCTGTTAGACGCAGGGGTTGCAGAAGCATGGCTGAGAAGCAGATGAGAGTGTGGGAGGCATACAACTAGCTGCCTTACAGCATTGGATGGTCTGAGTGAACGATGGTCAGAGGTGGTTTGCTGTGGTTTCCCTTGGAGATCATCCTTAACATTATCCCCACAGATGGAGAGGGATTACCATTTGCTCTGCAGAGCGCAGCTAAGCCACTGAGAGCTCATCCCTTCCTCACATGCTATGCAGCCCTTCACAGCAGAGGGAGGGAACCCCCAAGTCTCCCATCGCTGGCTTGGCATGTCATTCACCAGATAGCTTTGCCAGTCCTGGGGAGACGCACAGATCCTTCCTGCCACCATTCTCATGGGAGATGCACCCGTGTTCTGTACCACATGGGGCCAGAGAAGGACCAACAGTGTCAGATCAGTCTGGGTATCTTAGGTCAAGACTCGAAGGAGCCAGCTCTATGTCATGTTAAGCCTGCCTCCCACCATTCCAAGGAAACACTGAGCAGGCTGGTTGTCTTTCAAAAACACATGCATTGAATTTGCTAGAACCTTCTCAATGACATGCCACAGCTACGCCATCACCATGTGACAAAAGGTTAAAGTGCTGGTTATAAAAATTTTTTTAAATGCACAAAAAAAAAGTGCACAGGGGCTGGAGAGATGGCTTAGTGGTTAAGGTGTTTGCCTGCAAAGCCAAAGGATCCTGGTTCAATTCTCCAGAACCCACGTAAGGCAGATACACAAGGGAGCACATATGTCTGGAGTTTGTTTGCAGTGGCTGGAGGCCCTGGTGTACCCATTTTCTCCCTCCTCCCTCTCTATCTTTCTCTCTCTCAAATAAATAAATAAATAAATAAATAAATAAATAAATAATATATATATTTTAAAGTGCACAGAACAGCTATGTATCATGTGAGCTATACAGCAAGGGGCAGTACACTCAACTATGAGTGTCTTCATCTATAGAGATGTAATTGCAACTTGCTGGGTTTTTTTAAATTTGAGATAAGGTTTCACACTGTGTGCTGGTCTGGCCTCAAACCATGATCTTCTTGCCTCAGGCTCCTGAGTGCTGGGATTAAAGGCTCTACCACATCTATACTTCCTTTGTGATTCCACTTAAGGAAGCTTCAGCTTCTGAAGGAATCCACACTCATCCATCCAGAATCCAGAATGAAACACCAACACACATATCTACTACTATTTCACACAACCAGATTTCTTTTTTTTAAATGTATATTATTTATTTATTTGTTTGAGAGAGGGAGAAAAGAGAGAGAGAGAGAGAGAGAGAGAGAGAGAGAGAGAGAGAGAGAGAATGGGCGTGCCAGGGCCTCCAGCCACTGCAAAAGAACTCCAGATGAATGTGCCCCTTTGTGCATCTGGCTTACGTGGGTCCTAGAGAATCGAACCAGGATCATTTGGCTTTGTAGGCAAATGCCTTAACTGCTAAGCCATCTCTCCAGCCCCCAGATTTCTTAGTAGGGAACTAGAAAAGTTGCCAGCAACTGCACTTTGCATGGTTTTGTAAACACTCCTGCCTAAGAGCAAATCAGTTTGAGGCAAACTGGGGAAGAGGGTAAAACCTGTCCATAGGTGTCCCAGGGTTGCTGAGGAGAGGTTGCAAGCCAGCAGCCCCAGCTCCATCTGGGATGTGCTCATGCGGCCAGAGGTAGACGGCACATTTCTACAAATGATGAATTCGTTATGGAAATTATAAAACTCATGAGTAGCCGGGCAAGGTGATTCACATCTTTAATCCCAGCACTCGTGAGGGACAGATAGGAGGACTGCTGTGAGTTCAAGACCACCCTGAGACTACATAGTGAATTCCAGGTCAGCCTGGCCTAGAATGAAAAACCAAATACCTTGAAACATCCAAAAAAAAGGAAGATGAAAAAGGCAAGCTCACTGTATTTCCTCCCTGCTGATGTGTGGAGATACGAGTGCTCTCACCATGCTCTCCACACCATGATGAAACTTCCCCTAGAAACTGTAAGCTGGAAATGAACCCTTTCCTTCCTGCTGCTTCTGGTTGAGTATTTTGTCCCAGCAACGAGAAGGTTAACTTTCTCAGGGTCTTGCTATGTAGATCAGCCTGACCTTGAACTTTCTGCAATCCTTCTGCCTCTGCCTCTCAAATGCTGGGGGGTTATAAGCTTGTGCCGCCATGCCTAGAGAGCACGATTACTTTGAAAAATAATAATAACCAGGCATGGTGGTGCATGCCTTTAATCCTGGCACTCAGTGAGTTCAAGGCTACCCTGAGAAGAAAAAAACAAAACAAAACAAAACAAAACAAAACAAAACAAAACACTCACATGTTCCTATACCCTCCCCCACCACACACATTGCTCATTGCCTTGACAGGTCAGTTGCTGTAAACTTGAGTCTGGTGAGGACTCAGAGTGTCAACAGGCCTTCACTATGGGCTCTGTGGTCTTTTGCCTTCCCCTGCCCAGCGTTCCTGCACCACTGCACTCAGCATGAAAACTCCTTCATCTACTGAGTGTCTGCCAGGTTCTGGGCCTAGAACGTCCCGTTCTACAACTGCCCAGGGAAACTCTCGCTCCATTTCTTTTGACAGTGACCTCTCTCAAGGCTGTCCTGCCCTCTCTGAGAACCTCTGGGATCCCTCTCTGTACCCATGGAATGGCTGCAGCCATAGTAGTCCTGACATCCTTGGGTCACCATATTTCTGATGAGATTGGGAACTTGCAGGGTGGTATGTCTATGGACAGTTTAGACATGGCTTCAGGGCAGGACAGTGTCCCCAGCATTTTCACTTTCAGGCTTGTCAGGATGCCAGGCACATTGGTGGGTTTAAAAAGGAGTCTTGTCAATCTGGATGCCATCTACAGACCAGAATGGTGGCCACTGAGGGGCTCCCAACGCCAACAAACCACATACGAGGGCAGCTGGGCCAGAACCAGGTAAACTTCACTGGCTCGTGGGCTGAGTGTGGGTCAGAGGAGCCCACAGAGCCTGCTGAAGAAACCTGGATGGCAAGTAGGTGGTGCTCTTATGCAGACAGCTACAGAATGGGTCTGAGTGGGCCTCTGCAAGTACAGGCCATTCAGGTTGCATCAGTAAAGACTTCCCTGCCTCTCTTCCAACAGGCATCCAGGCCAGTTCTGGTTCATTTCTTCTACAGAGTGTAATATGCACGTGAAATAAACAATTATTCAACTCATAAGATACCTGCACCTATGCAGAATGGAGCTACAAGGTATTTTTAAGTTTTTTTTTTTTTTTTTTTTTTTTTAAAGCTCCTTAGCCGGGCATGGTGGTGCACGCCTTTAATCCCCAGCACTCGGGAGGCAGAGGTAGGAGGATCACCGAGAGTTCAAGGCCACCCTGAGACTACATAGTTAATTCCAGGTCAGCCTGAACCAGAGTGAGACCCTACCTCGAAAAAAAAAAAAAAAAAAAAAAAAAAAAAAAAGCTCCTTACTGGCCTGGAGAGATGAGAGATGGCTTAGCAGTTTTAAGCGTTTGCCTGCAAAGGCTAAGGACTGGGGTTCAGTTCCCCAGTACCCACATAAGCCAAATGCACAAGGTGGGGCATACATCTGGAGATCATTTGCAGTGGCTGGGGGTCCTGGTGTGCCCATTCTCTCTCTCTGCCTCTTTCTCTCTGTTTCTTTCAAGTAAATAAATAAATAATTTTTTTAAAAAAAGATTTACAAAAAGCTCCTTGTGACAGTAACCGTCTTAACCATCTTTCTCTTGCCAATTGAATGAATTGAATGAATATGACATTTTTCTCTGAAGCATCCAATGACTTCAAGGTGCACCAGGAAGCTGCATGCTTAGGCTAAGTGTATAATACCACAGGGACTCACATTCCTCCCATCACAAAACAAAATACAACACTTGCATAATATAGCATTCTAGAAAGGGTACCAGAGGCAATGCAAATGAGTGGGGCAGAATCTAGGGGCATCTATATATCTATACATTGCATGCGTACATGTGTATAAAAATATGCATGCATGTTTTATGAATTGGTAATTGTCATCATTGCTCAAACATAATTTTTTTTTCCACATTTTCAGCATTGGATGAAAATAGAACCCCATCAAGCTGTAAAACATGGAGGGAGAAGGAGAGCATAATATCTCTATTTTAGTGCTTTGAAAACAAAAAGAGAATTTTTCTATTACAAGCCAGAGACACAGTAGCACTGTGAACATCCAACCACATATTCGAGACTAGGAGAAGAAATGGATGGGCACTCAGGTACAGTGGGTCACCTCCCTTCCATTGCTAATCATCTTTATCAAAAGGATGCATTTGGTAAACTTCCCCCCTGAAAAACCTCACCCTACCTTCTTCAAGAGTTCATTACAAAATCCAAGTGGGTTTAATGAAAACTTTACCACCTAACAAATGGTGCCAACATCCGTTCTTTTCTTGCCTTGACGATCCTGATTCTTATTTTGTCAGGAGCACAAAAAGTAGAAACACAATTTCATTTGTGCTGATGCTAAATGTTAATAGATTTGCTTAAATGTCTGTTAATAGTCCCCCTAAAATTAGCTAGACTAGTAGTGCATGCCTAATGTGTTGTTGTTTTTGTTGGTTTTGCTTGCTTTTTAAATTCTTTTATCAAAGAGAGAGAGAGAGAGAGAGAGAGAGAGAGAATAAAAAAACTATCCCCAGGAAAAAAAAAAGTCAATTTTGAAGCTGTGAGACATTTCCCAGTGTCACACGTGAATTCTGGAGACAGAACATATATTCTGAAACTATCCCACAGTTCTCTGACATTCTGTCATGAAGGTGACAAATCCGAGTGCTCTAATGTTTCATTAAATTAAACATGAAATGTTTAATGTTTTGTTAAATTAAACATGAAGCTGTGACTTTGGACCCGAGAATCACAGCCTTCCATCAATTCCTCCCATCCCTTCAGGTCAGTTTTTAGGTTGCAAAAATGGAGTTTTGTTTATTTGGAACATTACATTTCTTCTACAGTGGAAAGGTATTTTCTTCTAATGCATTTATAAATAAAATCTCACAAGGAACACTCTGGGGATGTTAAGAACATTTCTGAACCTTGTCGTTAGAGAAAACACCTTGCAGACAACCCCTTAGTTAACTCTCTATTATCTCCCCACCTTTCAGATACTCGCAATTATTACTGGGAGGTTTTCCAAAAGCAGAGGTGTTACATTCTCCATTGAATCTGAAGCCCATTCCACAGACAGGCATGCTGGTGCCCAAAGAGAGGGTGGAAACCTGTGGAAATTGATCCTCATACTAAAGACCAAATTCTCAGGTCACCCAGCTGATAAGCCCTCCTGGGACCTTGCTCAGGAAGACAGAAGTTGGCAGGGGAAACAGAACATGACCAAAAAAAAGCATAGCTTGATGAGGTCAAATGCCTGCACAGAGAGAAACTGGTGGGATCAAGTGATGAAAGATTGAACGGCTTGATGGGGCCGTTTACAGTAGCACATAAGGCCCAGCCACTGCTGGGAGAGGAGGAGGCCAGTTCTCAGCATTTCTTGGACGCTAAGACAAAAAGGTGCTCCTACCGCCCCATTCAATGACAGTGTGGGCACTATTTAGAGTTCTCAGGAACTCATCTCTGGGCTCCTTGTGTTGAACGATTTTCCAAACACTATCTTAGAAATTCCATATGGATGATAGTTTTTGACCTCCGGAAAGAGCCACAAAGCAAATCAAAAAGGAGAGACTTGCACCTGTCCCACAATCCAAGCATCAGATGGTTGTTACATGTTTCGAGTGCATTTAGGTGGGTTGATACTGGTTAGGAAAAGAAGTTCCATAATGATCACGAAGCAGCAATAGCTGCGAAGAAACCATCCCCCACCCCTGAAAGCGTAAGGTCCTCAAAGCCCCCGGGGTGGCAAGTTGCTCAGATGTGACCTCACACTTTCCTCCAGCTCCTGTCACTGGCACAAAAGCTACGAAGCAGCCCAGATTTGGTAACAGCTCCTAGCCCAGCAAGAACCATTCCCCCAGCTAGTTACCCAAACCAGTAGGAACATAATTGACACTTACCATTCTGAAGCTTCATGTCTGTGAGGCAAACTAAATAAATTAAACGGATCCTGCTTTAATCTTCTTTGCTAGACCCCAAATGCCTTAATCAAAAGGAAAACAAAACAAAACAAAACAAATGTTCCCTGAGGTCCTTTTATAAAACCACTAAAGCATAAGTGAAGGAATCACTGTCTTCTTTTTTTTTTTTTAACAGAATGCCCAGAGTCTATCTTTTCACACTATCGACAACTGTGTCGTACTTCTGACATCCTTTCAGTCCATCTCCATGCTCCCCACCTCTGCATGCATGTCTGTCTATCATGGGGCCCAGATGAGGTGTAAGTTATACTTTAAATCAAAATCAGCAAGATGTTTCAGTGGATATTTGGTTTGGCATGACTCTTGTAAAATATTCCACATAAAGACACCTTTGATTCCCCTCCAGCAAATGCACTGTGGCGTTTGTGGTCCCTCGTACTATCCCCCGACGCACACTTTCGCCTGTAAATGTGCTTTAAGTTGCAGGACTTCATTTGGGGTTAGCTGTCCCACAAAGCTCATTTGCTCTTAGCATTAAGGCGAGCGACTCTAAAAGGCTAGCACGGATGCTTTTAGCTATGTTTGAGGGGCTAGTCAGATCTTGTTAGCCACAGCTGCACACTTACCAGGTCTCCACTGAGCTGTCCTACTCCTTCTAGGATTGGGAACACACAATGCAATCAACCAATTGTTAGCTGAAACCATGCATGCTGCACCAGACTCTCGTTCACCCAAGAGCAAGTGAGGCAGCCTCCTCCAAAGTTCCACCTCCTTGGTATAGATGGCTCGCCAAGGTCCTGGCTGCAGTTTCAAAAGTACTACTTAATAAAAGAATTTTAAAGGCTGTGCCCGGAGCCGGGTGCTTCAGATCCAAGCTTGGCTTTTCCTCCATCAGCATTCCTCGGCAAGCCTGCACAAAGCGGGGTACACTACATTATTTATGTCAGTTCTAGGCGATGGAAAACACACACTGGCATCCTGATTACTAAGAATCCTTGTGGATACAATTAAAATGTTCCCACATATATTTTCCCCCCTCTCTTTCCTGATTCAACCTCTTTCAGAGCAAACAAAAGTACTTTGAGGTGTGTCCCAATTCACTACTAGCAGCCAAGAGAACACTGAAATATGGCTAGTGTGGGGACTGAATCCAGGGGAAAAAGACTCTGTCCTCGGAGTCATTAGAAGATGCTTCTGGGAGAAAAGTGCAGGTGACAGTTGGGGAGAAGCCCTTCCAATAACCTTCCTAGGTTACCTGCCTCAGGATGGAACAGCCAGCTGAGGCACTACCAAAAAAAAAAAAAAAAAAAGCATCCAGATGAACTCACAGAAGATGGATTTAAAATGGGCTGTTACGGGAAGAATATAGGCACCACCACTAACCTTCCAAGCTGGATGAGAGCGATCACGCTCACCCAACAAATGGTCCTTGGTGCCCCATCAAAGTCACAGCACCAGACAGGAGGACCAGAGATTTATCCAAGTAGAGCGATGATTTGGTCCCCAAGTCTCCTCTTCAGTAAAATGAACAATTCTCCAGGTTGCGGTCCACCATTTCCCTCCTTGTTATAACTCCATACTACATTATGAGTCGCGCACATTAGCCACGGGCAGCATGAACTCTACGGGCTGGCATGATGAATACAGAATAATGTCAGGAGCTTCCTCCTTTAGAGGAGCAGTGAGAAGGGGGTGAAACTTCCCTGGTGTATAGCTAGACAGTCCCTGCTTGGCAAGCTGAGGTGACTTCACTTTGCCAAAGCCCCAGGCACCACTTAGTGAAATAACCTTTGGCAGGACCTCACAGCTAAATCAGTTCATCTAAGCTAGACATTGGTTTGAGGAGAGTCAATTGTCTGATCCAAGAGCACAAGAAGGCAAGAGCACCTTGCCTCTCTCCGAGGGCTTCCCCTGAATGTGCATTCCTAGGTTTTGCCAGTTTTTTTTTTTTTTTAAGTGATTGTCACTTCCAATGAGTTAGTCTACTCCAACTCAGCTATCTCGGGTGGAAAGTTGCTGTCTGAAATGGAAGTAATGGATGGAGGACATAGGAGAGGTCAGCAGAGCAGAGCTCCCAGTGGCAAACCCATCTCTGATGCATACATTAGCAAAGCAAGGGAGATGTATTCCCATGTAGGAGGCGGCAGAGCTCCCCTCAAGAGTAAACGCACGGACGGTGCCATCACAGAAAAAAGAACACACACGTACACAGTCACAACATATTACATGTGACAACACAACCAATTACACAAAGACCAGATCAATGAAATCGTAAATGGTGCAATTTCCTTTGTGCGATAATTTTAAGTTGGTTTCCAACAGTACATTTGGATGGATGGTCTAGTCTCTGAGGCCCTGGCAACATGTGGGCACAGTTGTGTTCTCAACTCAGAGCTGTACCTCTCATCTGATAAGGAGATCCATGTTGTAATTTTCCTTGATTAGAACTCAGAAGCAACAAAAGGGATGCTTTTCCTTGGGAGAAAGGTAATTCAAGGATATTATTTATTTCTACAGTGACTATGTCATAATTAACTTCCAACCTGTCCTCAGGTTAAAATGCATGGCAAGGGTCCTTCAAGGACTCATTTATTGCCCTCAAGTGCTGTGATGTGGGAGGCCAAAGAGTCAGCCAGTCATTTGCTAACCCTTTCCTTGAACAAGTTGTCCATTTTCCTCGAGCCTCAATTGTCTCCTCTGAACAACATGAGTAGTAAGGCCCTACGGTGTTGAGGATTCAGTGAGAACTACAACATACTTAGCTCCGGGTCTGGCATCTTCTACACTCAAAATAACCCTCACTGCTTTTGGCTTTTCAAAGCATTAGCCACTAAGTGGTAACAAGTTCACGCTTATAGGGATCATGCATGCCGGAACCACATCTTGAAATCAGATTATTATCAACATTCTGTGCACAAAGCACTACCATTCTCTTTCTATGCACTTGTTCAGAGGAGTTGCCCTGACAGAGCCTGATGCATGAAGGAGAGAAGGAAAGTGGAGAGAGTAAAGAGGAGGCCCACGGACTATGCATGTCTTTTCCAAGCAGACTCCAAAGGTCTCAAAATCAAGTGGATACCTTTATGTTGATTTCCGTGGAAAGCTAAATTAATTTCAGAATTTTGATGTCCAGAACCGGTCTGACCTATACTGAAAAGGGAGGACAGAAGTGACCAGAAGCCTTGTCTTTTAGCACCTTCTTTCTTCTTACCTATACCCTCTTTCCAGCAAGCTACAGAGAAGCAACGCTGAGGCCCTCCTGTCTAATGCAAAACTGGCATTTCATGAAGACAGACAAGGATGACGGGACAGATGAAGTAACTCGTTTGATTCCACGCCATCAGCACAGCTGGGCCAAAACCCACCAGACTGTCTTCAATTGCAGGTTCTTTCCATCTCCCACAAGGCCCAAGGACAAACGAAAGAGACACCTAGTCAGATTCTCATCTCACTGTCCAACAAGTGAGCTCCAACTCCACCCAGGCTCTCTGCTTGACTCCCATACTCAGATGACCAGTACTTCACTTCTTGGAAAACATAATTTGTAAAGAAAATATTATGATAAGTTTTTTTATATATAAATAAGGGTGTCATTATACAGTGCAGCTGAGGTTGGCCTAGAACTCACTATGTAGCCCCGGCTGACCTGAAACTCACACTTCTCCTGCCACCATCTCCTGAGTACTGAGATGATAGCTGTGGACCACACTGTCTGACTTAAATTATGATCTTTCAAAAGGTTCTCCATAAATGAAGTTATATAGTTTATGTTACCCACTTTATTTA
This sequence comes from Orientallactaga sibirica, assembly GCA_036365145.1. Lineage (NCBI taxonomy): Eukaryota > Metazoa > Chordata > Mammalia > Rodentia > Dipodidae > Orientallactaga > Orientallactaga sibirica. The sequence goes on from JAEOAD010000194.1 coordinate 4,135,851, forward strand.
TTTATTTTTAAATATTTATTTTTGCATCACGGGGATAGAATCCATGTCCTCATGTGTGCTAAGCAAGCACTCTGCCACTGGGCTACATCCCAACCCAGGTGTTTTTCTAAGGGATTTGATGGCTATTCCTAAATATTTTCAGTAAGAGAAACAACCTTCAAACACTTTAAAAAATCTGCATGAATTTTCATTGGGTGTGTGTGTGTGTGTGTGTGTGTACATGTGTGTGTGTGTTATTAATATCTTTGAAGGGTGCAGACGGTTTTACGCAGCTACTTTTCCTCTATTGTGAGAGTGAACAGATAACTACAGCCTCTTCTGAATTAAAAAAGGAAAAACAAAACTCACAAAAGGTCATGAGCACCCAGTCCTTTGACATACCCGTCACAATGCCGCCTGGCTCACAGAAACAAAGGCTATCAAAATTATAAATCTTCAAAAGAGTTCGATTCCACTAAATTTTCCCTGCTAGGAATTATCTGAGCATTCTCTACCTTGAATCCCCTAGCTGCACGAACACAGTTAAGGACCTTTTCTCAGTGAGGAAGGGTTTCAAGCAACTCTGTCTTTGACCTCTTGTCAAGCCACTCAAACAAAAATCCGGGTAGTTGCGTCACTCACAGGAGCTATTTCTCTTGTTGAGACACGAATTACACATCCTTCTCCAACACATCAGCCAAATCAAGTCGTAACATGGTCCTGCTTTATTTACTCCACAGATCACAGCTAATTGCTTTCTAATACGACTCATGATTTTGCTTCATTAAGCTAACATTTGCCTTATTTTCCCCTTATTTAGGATGTACCACCATGGAGCTCTATCCTTAATAAGGCAGCGTTAAGTCAAACACTTCTTTTCTTAGCAGGGGCACTTCATCTGAGGGTGATTATGACTCTATTGGGACATTTGAATTTTTATGTGTGACATTAAGGTTAGTTTTAAAATATCTATCTTTGTTTCTGAAAATACCTATGGACATGCTATTGGTGGTCTTTAAACTCTCCATCCCCACCACATTAGGGGTTAAAGTTAATTTTTTTTGTTGCTTTGTTTTTGTTTTTTGAGGTAGGGTTTCATTCTAGCCCAGGCTGACCTGGAATTCACTATGTAGTCTCAGGGTGGCCTCCAACTCATGGCAATCTTCCTACCTCTGCCTCCTGAATGCTGGGATTAAATGCATGTGCCACCATGCCTGGGTAATTTAAAAATATATTCTTATGTTTATTTATTTATTTTTTTGAGAGAGGGAGAAAAAGGTAGAGGGGGAGAGAGAGAGACAGAGAGGGAGAGGAAGAGAATGGGAGCACCAGGGCCTCCAGCCACTGCAAAAGAACTCCAGATGCATGTTCCTCCTTGTGCATCTGCCTTATGTGGGTCCTGGGGAATTGAACCTGGGTCCTTTGGCTTTGCAGGCAAGCACCTTAACTGCTAAGCCATCTCTCCAGCCCTCAAGGTTAATTCTTGATGACTATCCTTCATTATGTACAGCTGAGGTGCAGGTGTGTGTATCCCCTGGCAGCAGAGATGAGAAGTTTGTCATTGCTGCCAGAGAAGCAAGGAAGTGCCTGAGACCCTTACTTCCTGTTTTCCTAAGGGCAGGACAACTGCTTAAGACAATTTTTAAATTGGTGGCTTAAAAACTTGAGATGGCAGAAAAGGCTTGGAAGCTGTATAATCCTCATCTAAATAGCTTTCTTAAATGAAGCAAAAGGAAAGCGCTTGTCTATTCCTGAAGTTCAAGTTCAGCTGTTTGGTAAGAGGATTCAGAGTGTTTTTCTTGTCTCTACAAGTTGATTCAAGAATGTGGCGGATTCAGTGGTAGCATTTTACACTGAGGCTGGGCAAGAACGCACAGGGCTCTTAGTAGATAGTCCAAGAGAGACTGCAGGGGTGGGGTAGACCACAGCTGCATGTTTCCCACCCTGGAGTGTGGCCTCATCCTGGGCGATCAAGAAAGTCCAGCTCTTGGTCAAGCCCAACTGGGTCCACACTTCCTAGCTGGGTGTCTCTGTTTTGCATAAGTACAGGGAGTTAGTGATGCCTCCTTGCCCTGCTTTTGTGAAGGGATGACTCCGTATGTCACTCGTGGGAGATAGTAAAGATTCAGTAGCCAGGGGGCTGCTGCTTGCATCATTCTATTTTTCCATTTTGAGGACAGGTCCAAATTCTTCCCTTGCATGTGAGATCCCGGTCAGAATCCATTCACCAGGGGACTTCTCTCTGAATAGTACTGTCTCCCAAGTGGCTTCTACAATCTTGCCTGTCACTGTGAAGGAAGAGGATACCACATCTCGGAAGGATGAGCCGTGAAGACATATATAGAGAGCCCTTTGAGGAATGTCTGGAGGACTCACAGGGAATCCACTGTGATTGGCACGTGTAGGCAGACATGTTGGGAGTCAGCTTTACATTCATCATTGACAGGCAGGGTGGGGTAGGACTGGCTTTTCTAACTTAGCATTCCCCATGTCCTGGTTACTTCTCACCACCTCTGGCTTTCTGTTCTCTCCAGACTTTCCCTGTTCCTGCTGCAGCTCCATCATATACTTGATGCTTTATTTCATTTTTTTCAAGTTGACTTAGTGTTTCTCACTTTAGTCTCATCATAGCTATTAATATCCAGAAATCACAGCTTACACATGCTAGCTATATATAACTATATATGTATATCTATATAGCTGTGCACATGTATGAATATGTGTGTATATACTTTTTTGGTAATATGTATCAGAAAAAAAATCAGAAAATTAAAGAAACATCACCCATGTGCCTTACAGGATGTCTCACATACTAACCCATGCACTGCACCCACATGGAATTCATCCATGTGTTAGAGATACTGTTCTAGATGGAATTTCATTATTTTTTTCTTTATTGCATTTACAAAAAAAAAAAAACAGAGTCTTTGTGCCTTTCCTCCTCAGAATGCTGTGCCTCTGAGTGAAATGTCACCAGGAAAAAAAAATGCTCTAAAAATGAAGTTTTCATTATGTCCTATAGCCCAGCTAGAAAGCTCAGAGAAGACCCAAACGCTACTTTTCATCCTGGGAACTGAGTCCTGAATGTGTTTAAAAGCTATTTATTTTCTAACAGGCGACTTGGGTTTGGCACCATGTAAACCCAAAGTGTTTGTAGAGATTCCCATGGGGACAAAGGGAAAATCATCTGTATAGATCAAACGTGGATTAGCTGCATTAGCAAGCGGTCCCTGGAGACTGATAAAGACCTTTTTAGTCAGATTTCACTGGCCAGCTTTTTAAGGGATTTCACTGAAGTGGCCCTGGGTATCAGAGGTTTTGGGCTTTCTTTAGGACCTAAATAGCCAAAGAGAAGAAAATTAGAAGCTTGGAGGAGAATCACTACCCTCATTGTACATGAGCATCAATACCAAGTCCATGCTCCCATCCCCATCAATATTTCATATTCCCAGAGTCATAAGAAAACACATCTGTTGCCTTCCTGCATCATAATGTGTGGGATGGAGGAAAGATTATTACAGCGCAGGTTCAAGGATTTAAAAATTCATCACCTTCTCAATTTAGAAAGCTGGTATGTGGTTAGGACTTATGAAGGCTCTACAAACGTGCCATGACCAAGGGGCCAGAGCTGTGTTCCTGAAAAATCTGTGATGTGCTGGAAATCAAATGCAGTGAGAGGAGGAAGGTGGTCACATTTGTGGCAGCTGAGCTGTGGACTGAGAGGGTGGCTGAAGTGCTCTGATCCCTGGTGTACTGTGAACAGAAAGTTTGCTATATTTCAAGGAACCCATTGGGAGGATACAAAGGAGATAGAGATAGAGATAGAGAGAGAGAGAGAGAGAGAGAGAATGAATTAATGAGAATGTGTTGCCATTCTATCACCATGGTAAGCTCTCTAGCAAAGTGACCCTCAGAACCTTGTGTAGCACTGAATATATTCCTCTTCCTGCTAAGGCCTTCCAAATCATTACTCTGGTTTAGTGTTTGACTCTTTTTTTTTTTTTTTTTCTGTCACTGCTAGATATGCTTCAGAGACATGCAATTTTGTAACATCATTCCAAATGCAACTGATTAGGATGCCCAAACACTTCCCTTGAATGGAAGTGCCCAACCCCTGCTCCTGAAGAAATGGGAGTCATTGACCCTGCCAGGGGTCACCAGGAAAAGTGTGACACTTTCTAGTCTTGGGTACAAAGCTCCACCTTACAGAAACATGAGTTTCTTCCAAAGCAAGAAGGTGGAAAGAGAAATGAGTATAACTAGTAGATTATCTTATAAGTCTATCCCTCATACATGAATCCCAGGGATGTAGTCACCATCTGTGTGGCATCCGGGATATCTCACTGTGCTGTGATTCATAAGCACATTATTGCTTATCCTCTGTCCTCCTCCCTTTCACTGACTTTTTCCATTTGCTGTGTCCCTTGGTCATATTTCTGGACCATTAAAAACAGTCACCATGGGCTAGAGAGATGGCTCAGCAGTTAATGTGCTTGCCTGCAAAACCTAATGACCCAGGTTTGAGTCCCCAGTACCCAACTAAAGCCAGATGCACAAAGTAGCACATGCATGTGTCTGGAGTTCATTTGCAGAGGCTGGAGGCCCTAGCATACCCATTCTTTCTGTCTCTCTTCTATCTTTGCTTGCAAAAATAAAAATAAAAACATTAAAAACAAAATCAACAGCAGGCGCAGCTTAGAAAGACAGCTTTCTTTGACTAGTAAGAATTTTATAGATTCCATGGGACACATAATGTCAGCTCCAGCCAACTTGTCACTGTGCGTCCTTTCCGCAGACTCAAACGGACACTAGTTGGATTTGTTCAGGCTCCTCTAAAGGTTCTAAGAAATCCTAGGGCAATAGAGTGATAAAGCGTTACTGTGTTTCCATGAGTAACTGTCATTAGTATTTTTAAAAAATACATACTTTCGGTCTGGAGAGATTGCTTAGTGGTTAAAGTGTTTGCCTGGGAAGCCTAAGGACCCAGGTTCAATTTCCCAGTACCCATGTAAGCTAGATGTACATGGTGGTGCATGCATCTGGAGTTTATTTGCAGTGGCTAGAGGTGCTGGCATGCCCATTCTCTCTCTGTCTCCTCAAAATAAATAAATAAATAAATAAATAAATAAATAAATAAATAAATAAATAAATAAATTTTAAAAAATTAAGGCTGGAGAGATGGTTTAGCGGTTAAGCACTTGCCTGTGAAGCCTAAGGACCCCCATTCAAGGTTTGATTCCCAAGGACCTACATAAGCCAGATTCTCAAAGTGGCACATGCATCTGGAGTTCCTTTACAGTGGCTGCAGGCTCTGGTGCGCCCATTCTCTCTCCGTCTCTCTCTCCCTACCTCTTTCCCTCTCGTCTGTCTGTCACTCTCAAATAAATAAATCAAAGTAAACAAAAATTTAAAAATATTGTATATTTTCTATTATAAGTCAGTAAATGGAATGTCAGGATGTCTGATCCTTGAGAGTTAAACACAAGCACCCTTTCTGTGGTGGTGTCTTCCCTGAACTGGGGATAGTTTGCAAGGAAGATCTATACAGCACACTTCTAGTATTATCACCTCAGCAAGAACAGAAGCAATGATGTAGGGCCATCTTTCCAGCACAGAAATTTGAATATCTTTTCTCTCAAAACCTCTCTCCCGCTGCATGACAGACAGGGCAGTAGTTGGACTCTACCACGTTTATCTTTAGCCCCTTTCCCACTACCTATCTTTTGCCATATGTTGCCAGAATTCCATATCATTTTTTTTTTGGTATGATCTCATTTTAAATGACATTTCGAGTCTTTTTTGTGGGGTTTGTTCTAGTTTTAAAGGTTTACTTCCACCCTCTGTTACATAAACATAGAATATAATTCTTCCATATCATATAAGATCCATTCATATACTTATTTTTTTCACAGTATTTCCTATACCCTCCACTTTTTACAGTTAAAATAATGCCCTTGCCTTCGCACCTAATGCATTACAAAGTGAACCATGCATTAAATGAGGTGGCTTGTATAGAACACTTAGGCCAGTGACCTGCACATTATAGGTGCTTAATTTTTAGCAGCCGTTATTAGCTACCATTGGGCTAACCATCTTATGCATATAGTGCTTGCATTAAATACAACATTCCTTGACACACTAATGTCTTGACAAATATTTGATATGATACCTAGCATGTCTCGATTTGCTAGAACTAAAACAGATTTTAGCAATGTGAATCTCTGGCAATTCTATGGGGCACCTAGTTCTTCCCAAGCAAAGAAAAAAAAAAAAAAAAAGAGCGAGGCACTACTCCATACTGTCCCCTCTAGCATATTTCTTGGACTTTGCTTTGACTTGGTTACCACTGTCTGGTTCCATTACACCCCAGGCTGGCATCGAGAAACCACACATCTTAGGAGCCGAAGCAGCAAACGCAAGAAAAGAGCTTATTCTCTTCCTTCCATTACTCTAATCAAACTATGTGTTACACGGTTACAGTGTTGTCTTCCCTTAATCTGATTTGAGAAGGGCCTTAATAGCAGGGTAAAAGCAAAGAAAGAAGCCAGTTCTTCAAGGAGTGCTCACTTTAATGGCAATTTCTTTGTTGTCCATCGCCGACAAGTGCGGCCTCTGACTGGGGCCAATTGTTGCACTTGGATGCAAGCATGAAGCCCTCCTGGAGGCTATACACATTTCGTAAGGCACAAGTCGGTCCTTCCTGATTTAATTAGAGTTTTTTTTTCTCCCTCCACCTCTCTTGACCTTCCGCTTGATTATGTAGTGAAGTATTCCTGGAGAGCAATAATCCTGTAAACTCGACATCAACCTTCACAGCTAGGAAAATGACAAAGCTGTCAAAATTTCAGCCTTACAACTTCCAGATGGGGTCAGTACAGAGATGTAATGGCAGAAAAACTGAAGGACCAGAACCAGTTAGGGGAAAAAAAAATGAAGTTAAAGAAAGAAAAGACCCACACAATGACAAGTGGAAGCTTTGCATTTCAAGTTAAGCGGGAAACTTCTGCCTTTTGGTATATCCCATTAACACACCGTGATTTAGTAATTTTCTAAAGGAGCTGCCATCCTCTTGAAATGCTATTAGTGTCAGAGATGGGGGGAAATGAGGTTTTTTTTTTTCTCTCCCAGAGTATACAAACAGAAGCTTAGAAACATGTTTGCATTTGGATTGGGTGATCTAAACCAACAAAATTCAACCTTTTCACGGGAACTGTGAGCTGTCTGACAAGACCTACTTTTTATCAGGCAGGTTCAAAGTCGACACTGCAGAGGCTTCCTTAATAAGAGGGACTAATAAGATGATTTCCTTAAAGATCTAACCTTGGTACCCATCCTCCTACCAGAAGGCAGAGCAGATTCATTCTCTAAATTGCTAACCTTCAAAACACAACACAAAGAAATATTCTATAGATTTGGGCAGAGTCCCCACACGGCACAACAAGACACTGTTCATGGGATTCTCATTTGGATTTGAAGTGGCTAGTGTTTTTAGTCTCCATTTGCAATAATTCTCTCTCTCATCAAAATCTTAGCTCTCTAAACTAGATACAAAGATATTGTTTTTTTAAAGACCTTTTAAAAATAATTTTTATTACATTTTTTTCTTGGTTTTCCATGGTACGATCTTGCTCTCTAGCCCAGGCTGACCTACTAGATTCACTGTGTAGTTTCAGAGTGGCCTCGAACTCATGGCGATCCTTCTATCTCTGCCTCCCTAGTGCCAGGATTAAAGGCATGAGCCACCACACCCAGCTTTTTGTTTTATTTTATTTTTGGTTCTTTAAAAGATAGCATTTTTAATGGAATAAGTCCAAATCACTTACAGCTGAACTGTCCCTAAAATCTAACCCCTGAACATCTTGCCTTTACTCAGGAATATCTTTTGCCAACCACTTAAAAAATATTAGCCAACCTAGGCACATTTTTGGCCAAGCAGGATTCACACAAGGAGAAAAAAATGGGGCATATCTATATTAAGTATATATACAATAGAAAGGTCTATTCAGAAATTTCCCCCTAATTTTGTATTTTGACCCACTTGAGATTACAGCATGAAATCCTCCATTGAATGGGAGGTTTGGAGGACTTAGAAAGACCATATGATCATCAAGCTACCTTCTCCATTACCTCCTGCTTTCTTGTGGCATAGCATATGTGATCGGCTGAAATAATGACAGTCATTTTCACTCTCCTATCCAGAAGGGAAATGACATGCAGTCATTTAAGAGAAAGGAGATTGAAAAACAGGGACCATTTAAACAGGCTATTGTATCCCTCAAAGGTCAAATAGTAATCACCGAGTGACATTTAATGATCTGAATGGGGCATAAAATAATTTTCTTGGAATAAAACTGGAGTTGATTCTTCTCAGGAGAGAGAAGAGTGAAGTTAACTATGGATCTGGTTCTTTCCTGCATCCAAAGATTGCAACAGCAGCTCATATAACTTCACGTCCTTATGCCCTGCGTCCTTACACTGACCCCATTTTACAGACTCTGCCACGTATGCTCTTGCTCATTTATCATTTCGGAGGTAGAAATTCCTTTTGCGAAGGATAAATTGTGACAGCTTAGTTAGTTAAGCATTTCTTCTCTTATTTGGATGTCAGATAAAGGTACATTTTGCAAGTGGGTGCATTTTAGGATTGAAGAAGCTGTCTCAGGCATGCACTAAATCGTGGTAGTATTCATGATCATGAATGGGCCACTTCCTAATGAGTCTTCCAATATTTAAAAATAATATTAATTTTTTTTCAAGAGTGGCAGATAGAAACAGAAAATGGGTGCACAAGGGCCTCCTGTCACTGAAAACAAACTCCAGATGCATGAGCCCCCTTGTGCACCTAGCTTACATGGGTACTGGGAAATAGAACCTGGGTCATTTAGCTTCACAGGCAAGAGCCTTAACCACTGAACCATCTTTCCAGCCCGTGTCTCCCAGTATTTAATGGAGCAGATATATTTGATGACCAAGAAAACCAACTTGTATCACTGCCTAAGATAAATTTTTTTTAATTCTGTGTATACATGTTAAACACAACACAAAACAACATAGACTGAAAGGGGGAGGCTGTGCTTGGCCTGTCCTCCATATTTTCTCCCAGAAGTTCTATGTCATGGGGGTCACAAGTGTTTTGGCTATTAGGAGATGGACCTTAAATAGTTACTACCTCAAGGTCTAACCACAATGTATGCACAATGAAATGTAATGGTTTGGATCTCTATTTTTTCTAATTCAGATTTGGCACTGTATCCTGTTGAGGCTCTGGAACAGTTCTTCTGGCTAGTGATAGGGCAGTGGACAGGCAATGAAATAAAAGTGGCCATCCTGGTGGCTTACATGCAAATTAGAAGCGTTTGCTGCTGTTTCAAGACCCTACAACAGCACTTTCCAACTGATGAGCACTGAAATCTCCTGAGGGTCTTTAGAAAAATATAGCTGTGAGGCTCGCATTTCAGACCCCCAGACCCTACCTGTATGGGGTATGTGTGGACACTAGTGACCTTAAGGCTCGTCGGGTGATTGTCAAGTATTATAAGCTCAGGACCCTCTGCTCTAGGGAGTTTTCATGTTGCTCTAGGGAAACGAGACAGACGTCTCATTTCTGGTGGGAAATTTGCATAAGTGTTCACATACAGGGCCTCTTTATCAACTTGCTATTATCCTGCCTCTTCCCTAAGTCACACATGTCATATTTTAAGAGGCTCTGTCGCTCTTTTAAAAATTGCACTTATCAAGTCATCTTTAGTTCATTTCCTCTGGACTTGCTAATGATACCACATCAAACAGAAATAGAGGAAACTGGGTAGGTTATTTAATCTGTATAGACTTTCTGTAAGTGAATACAGAATTTCATTCTCTTTCCTTTTATTTACTACTCAAAAACGGCTTGATCCATGTCCTATTTTCTTGGTTTATGTGATGGACAAGGCAAAGGTCCAACTTTAGGCCTAGCCAGTTAGCATGTTTCTTGCTCCATTCCAGAGCATCAGGCTTAGGGAAGGGCCATGATGCTTGTGGGGGGTGAGGGGGCGGTGCCAGGGCTTTCATTAGGTCACTGGAGAAGTCTATAGGAAGGAATTTGCCTTACCCAAGGACATGCTTGGCCCTAGATCTTGAATCCTGAGAGGGGATTCTGAAGCCCTTGGGATAAGAATGATAACAGCCTTTTACTTAAGATTGTCTCTGGGGACTTTGGACCATCATGGACAGTTTAATACTGAGATTTGTGGTGGGAGCTTTGGACCATGTCTTAACAATTTAAGCTCCAAAGGGACTAGAGACTAAAGATTAGATGTTTGGGTAGTCACCCACGTTCTCATGACTAAGCCCTAAATAAATATGTAGGACCTGAAGGCTGAGGTTAGCTCCCTAGCTGGCACATTGCCAGCCCCTGTGCTTGTCACAAACTGATAATAGGAAAAGTTACTGCTCCCCATGACTGGACAGCTAGAAGCTGTCCCCAGACTCTGCCCACCCTACTCTTCTCTTGTCTCATTTTAGTATGTATCCTTTTGCTGGAAGAAAAGATGAGTGTAACAGCTTTTACTCAGTTCTGCGAGTCATTCTGGTAAGTTATTGAAAGCAAGATTGTTCTTAGGCATCCCCAAATGCAATTGGCATCCGAAGAAATATGGTCTTGGAGACCCCTAAACTTTGCAGTGGATGCCACAAGTAGAGGTACTTCTGGGGATTTCACTGTTTATATAGAAAGAGAGTCTTCTTTTTTGCTTGAACTTGATCTTCAGAGGATGAAAGCTGGAGCTGAGTTGGCCTTTCTTTATTGATACATAGTGGAAACCAACACAGAAGAGGTCCTGGGCTAGTCTTCTAGCCTCTGAAATCTAACATGTCTAAAATGATCCCTGGACTGATTTTCAGTTCCTTGTGCAAAAATGGGTTTTTCTTGAACCAAATTTTAGGGGACATACTTTATTTTCTCAACTATACTATACACTATACTGCCCCACTGAGCTGGTCCACTAAAGAACCAGTTAGAAAATATGGTTATAAAAGCAAAGAGCTTATATGTATAGTGCCTGATACAGTCTGGGGCTTGAGGCTTGGCTTATTAGTACTGTCATTTTGATTTTTTAAAAATGTTTTCCTATTGCCAATTTGATAACGGTAGATGATTGTGCATTCTACAGATGATTTGATTCTACCTAAACTGACCTCTGGTTCTTTCTCAGTATCTGATAGCCTGCTTTGCTTTATCCGGCCGCCTGCACCTCTTAAGTCCAGAACTTCAGCTACATTTGAGAGCACACTTTGGATTGTCTGTGATAAAATATGCATATTTCCTGAAACCCAAAGTATTCTCACTGAATATAATAAGTGGAAAGTTATTTTACAGGAAATGAAAATCTAAGATTAATATTCTCTGATGCCATCTCGTCCCCTCAGGACAATTATTCACCGAACTACAGCAAAATAAACTTGCAAAATATGGGAATTGGTTTTCTTCTCAGATTTCTAGGATAAGAGAACTTCTAAAATGACATAAAAATCACCCCTCACCTCACTAAATAAGAGTCAGGTCTGATAAGACACAAGACTTTAAAGAAATTCATGGCAAGGTGCCCAGGGAAAGGAAATACAAGGCGATTTAAAACCGATCAATGAGAAACAATTATTGATCACTATTTGTTCGTACTGTGGGAAGTTAGCTACGTCATCAATGATGTTAGAGGAACATCTGATGTTCATTCATTCCCTCTTTTGGTGAGTAAATGTCCACCGGACTTTAACCCATGTTAAGCACTTTCCTAGTTCATTGGAAACAAAACTGCCCTGTGGACTTGAAGTTTTGAAGAGCACAAAACCAAATTTGATTCATTCCAAGAGTCACAGGGAAGCTTTGTACTAATACAGAATCTGAGCCTTTGCTTAGGACTGTTGTATCAAAAGTTCCTCAGGGGGGCAGAGACCTGTCCTTGTCATAAGTGTCTCCCTCGCCTATTGTGCTTAACCAAGTTTGAGGGAGAGATGATAAGACACATACTCGAGAACAATCTAATACAGGGCAGCCTTTATGTGTTAGGTGGTAAATGAGTGTTTCCCTGAGGAGAGAGCTAAGGGAAAGATCCTTCAGACAATACACCGCTTACACCTTCCAAAACGCCTTGCACTCATAACCAAGTTTACTCAAGAAGCCAAATTAGGACGCCTCCCCAAACGTTACCACAGCTCCCTGGTGAAGTTCATTCCCAGGTGGAGAATCAACAAAGGTAAGTCAAGCAGTGGCCTGTCCACAGGCCATCTCCTCCCCGCCCTGGGCCTGTCATGCTGGCACAGTCCATAGGCAACATCTTAAGATTTCCAAAGCCATGAACACTCTTGTCTTCAAGGTTTTTGTTTTTTTATTCCCAACATTTTGGGGTGCCTGTTAAGTCTGATGTTGGCTCAGCCTTCTCCCCTAGGGCCATATATTGTCAGTTTTCTTTCCTAATAGAAGCAATCCTCTGACAATTAGGATGGCTGCTGACTGTGGTGCCCCGACCCACTTGTGTACAGATGCAACAAAGTGTGACCTTTAAAGTAGAGCCTGGGCAGTGGCACGGATCTCAGTTGGATCTTTGGCTTTGACATCTACTGTGCAGTGGCTTGGTTGAATTTATATGATGTAAGCTTCAGTCATCTATACAAAGGAAAACAGGCCATAGTGAGAATGGCAAAGCGATAAAATAAAGTAAAATGTAAAGGAAATAGAAAACACAGTCAGCAAGGAGCAGATTATTATTATGGTTCCATTTCTCAGAAACAAAAGGCGTAGTTACTACATGCATTTAAAGTATATGTAACCCAAGGAGTAAATTCTTATTCCTCCTATCACCTGTCCCATATTCCACCTCTCCACATCTCAGACTGGAACTGAACTGCAATGTACTGGGGCAGCCTTTTCCAGCTGGTTCCACAGTTATCAAAGACTATCATTTTCCTATTTCTCTATACTTTCTCATATACTCTAACAACTTTATCATTATAGAAGCCAGAAAAATAAATTTGAATAAGAAATTACAAAACACAATTTGTTAGTGTTCCATTGAAAGAATTTTTCCCTAACAGCTAATTTAGGAAGGGGTTTGATATGCTAATTAAAAATCAAGTGGGCAAGCATAAGAGACATTTTTCCTATTTTATTTTTATTTATTTATTTGACAGAGAAAGAGGGAAGGAGGGAGAGAGAGAGAGAATGGTGTGCCAGGGCCTCCAGCCACTGCAAACGAACTCACGATGCATGTGCCCCCTTGTGCATCTGGCTAACGTGAGTCCTAGGGAATCAAACCTGGGTCCTTTGGATTTGTAGGCAAACACCTTAACTGCTAAGCCATCCCTCCAGCCCATAAGGGACTTTTTGATAGGGTGGAAATGTTTGAAACTTGATTTGACAGGTGATAGCACAACTGCTTATATTAGCTTAAAAGGATTAAACAGTACACTTAGAATGAGTGAAATTTTTATCTATAGATAGACCTCTATAAAGATATCTAGAAGCAAAAAGTAAAAGAAAAGGAGAGGGGGAAGAAGGAAAGAAGCAGAGTAGTGAGGAGAGAGAGAGAGAAGATGGGAAGGAAAGAAAGAGTGGAAGAAAGGAAGGTAAGGAAAGAGCAGGAGAGAGGAAGAGAAGGAAGAGATCTAATCGTGAACACAAGTATTTATGCCCTGGTCTAAACAGTGATAATACTTCCACAACTCTAAGGTATGTGATCTGTTTTCTAGGAGTGGAGACCAAAGCTCTACAGGAGCCCATCAGAGCTGGCGCTTCCTGACTCATGGTCTGACACTGACACAGACAGTGGAGCTGCTCCCAGAGACAGAGACAAGTGGAAAACAGGAACCCTGCCACTGGTTCACTTCTGTCACTGAAGATGCTCCTTCAGTTTGTGAAAATTTATTCTCAATTCCATCACTGTGCCATGGAACAGAGAAAGCAAGGCAGGCAGAGGAAGACAGAGCTGAATATGAGTGGCTGATCATTCCTCTTTTAGAGAACCTGGACTGGAGACATTTCACATGCCTAAGCACAGGCACTGGAACAAGGAGGTACCTTCTCATGTAGTCAAACCCACAGGTGAAGCCTGGCCCAGAAAGGCAGCTTGGATATCCCCTGTACAAGAGATCAAGAGCCTGGTAAACGCAGAGAGGTGACTGGCCAATTATTTACAAGACACCTTTCCTCCATGCCCAAGGCTCTTCTGAATGCCTCCTCCATCAGGCATTTTATTCTTTTCTGCTCTCAAGTCTCTGCTGGCATTTCTCTGCAATTGACATGCTTTTTTTTTTTTTTTTTTTTTAAATGCAAGAGAGAGAGAGAGAGAGAATTGGCCTGCCAGGGCCTCCAGCCACTGCAACAGAACTCCAGACACATGCGCCACCTTGTACACATGTGCAACCTTGAATGCTTGCATCACTTTGTGAGTCTGGATTATGTGGGACCTAGAGAGTTGCACATGGATCTTTTGGCTTCTCAGGCAAATGCCTGAATCGCCAATCCATCTCTCCAGCCCTGCATTCTTTCTTAAAAGTGTATTTTATTTATTTATCAGGTGGGAGGGGGGGAGAGAATGGGTGTACCAGGGCTTCCAGCCAGTGAAAATGAACTCCAGATGCATGTGCTCCCATATACATCTGGTTTACATGGGTACTGGGAAATCAAATCTGGGTCCTTAGGTTTCACAGGCAAGCACCTTAACAGCTAAGCCATCTCTCCAGTCCCTAGCACACATTCTTGCAAGCATTCATTTGAGTTTCTCATGTGTACAGGGTGAACGAGTCACCATTTCTAGTATTCATGCAAGTTCCTGTCTGGCATCCCCGGAAATCACTGCAGTCTCCCGGTGAAGGAATGAAGGCTGACAAGTGTGAACCTTGTTTCTACATCATTAGTTGTACTACAGTGCTCCTGCATGCACTCAAGCCAACACGGGTGTTTTATCACTCTGATGGGACTTTGAGAATCCCCTGAAACTGTCAGAAGTTACAGTAGAGTAGTCTGATCTCAGCAGTTTCAAAATATGTCCATGTTGCCTAGTGCATAACAGGTTTAATTACCTTGAACATCTTGGGCACGGCTCAACAAAACACTGACATGACTGGGGGAGAACGGAGCACTTTTCAAGTCCAAAGCTCAATTCAAGTCTGCCTCAGAAGTCACACATTTTAAGGAACCAGAAAGAATCAATGAATGTAGCCAGGAATTTTCCTTTCTCTTTCTCTTTCTTTTCTTTTCTTTTCTTTTCTTTTCTTTTCTTTTCTTTTCTTTTCTTTTTTTTTTTCTTTTCTTTTCTTTCTTTTTTTATCTTTTTAGTTTTTTTGACACAAAATCTTACACTTAAGCTCAGCCTGGCCAAGAATTTATTATGTAGTCGAGGATATTCTCAACCTCATGGAAATCTTTGTACCTTAGCCCCCGAATGTTGGGACTCCAGGTATGAGCCACTGTACTTGCTCTAAGTGAATTCCTTCACATTTGCG
This sequence comes from Orientallactaga sibirica, assembly GCA_036365145.1. NCBI lineage: Eukaryota > Metazoa > Chordata > Mammalia > Rodentia > Dipodidae > Orientallactaga > Orientallactaga sibirica. The sequence goes on from JAEOAD010000194.1 coordinate 4,151,307, forward strand.
CTTTGACTGTCGTTGTCCCTCATTGAATTCTCTTGGTATCCCAAAAGGAAAGGACATTGTTTGTTTTCATGTTATTTTTTTCTCTATCTCACTGAGAATTTTTAATAGGTGAACACACTATAATATGATCATAATAGCATCCCATTACAGTTTTGTGTCTCCTTCCCTCTCCCCCAGTCCTTTGAAACCCCTGCACTTTCCAAGTAGCCCATCTTCTATATTTTTAAAAATTATTTTTATTTATTTATTTTGAGAGAGAGAGAGAGAGGAAGGGGCAGATAGAAAAAGAATGGGTGGGCCAGGGCTACTGCAAACAAAGTTCAGACACTTGTGCCATCTTGTGCATCTGGCTCACGCGGGTACTGGGGAAGTCGAAACTGGGTCCTTAGGATTTGCAGGTAAGCACCCTCAACTGCTAAGGCATCTCTCCAGTCCTATTTTGTGTTTTAAGTCATGCCTGGGCTGGGAATGGTTAAAGAATAGTCAGAAGAAATGTGATGAGCCTGAAGATGTGATTCGTTTTGATCTACACTCTTGCCCGAGGTCCAAAGTATCTCAACCCAAGTGTCTAGCTGACTGATAGAACTGGAATGTGTGTGTTCCCTCTAAAAAGTCACGTGGAAACTTACTCCTCAGTACAATAGTTTGAAGAGGTGGGACTGGGCAGAGGGGACTCCATCATGACGTGACTTCATCATGAGAGATCCCGTTCTCTTTTCAAAGAGGTCTGAGGGGCAGTTCATCCTTTTGCTCATTCCCACTCATCCAGGTGAAGACACCTAGGCAGCCCCACCCTGAAGAACACACCTTCTCCAAACACCAAGCCTGTTGGGGACTTCCGCCTTGAACTTTTAAGCTTTAAGGACAGCAAGAAAATCCATTCCTATTCTTATAAGCCAGCCAGTGGGGTACTTTGTTACAGCAGCACAGATGGGCTGAGCCCTTATTGCAAGCTTACTTCTTATACTTCATTTGTCTCCATCATCCTCTACTCATGAGTCCTATCTAGCTCTCTAAGCACACACTCCCACCACACAGAAAGACAAATCTCCATTTATGGCCGTTTTCTAGAATATACATCTCCACTGCCTCCAACACCAGGTTCTAACCTGCCCCCACCTTTACTCTCGCTTTCTGTATCCCTCACCCACAATCCTGACATGAATCCCTTGTTGACCCCTTGGGGCTTTGTGTCCAGCTATACTATGTCCCTCATCTTGCTCACTGTACCCATGTGTTGGGAAGGGTGGTATTCCCTAACTGTTATTTTCATTAGAGAACAAACAAGCGACAATTGTCTCTGTATTTGCAAGGCCTGATACTTTGTCAGGCACATTCCTGGCTCAGAAGAATGAATGAACATTGCCCTTTAGAACAAGCCACCAAGAAATAAAATAATAATGACAGTAATCAATTAGCCACCCTATAACTATAACACTTTCTTTATAAAATTCAAAGTTGTCTAAATACGTTCAGCTCCAATAGCATTGAGATAGGTTGACCGTGAGCTAAGAGCACATTTTCCACTAAATGCAGGGCTTTCAAAGTTAGGAGAAAAAGATAGTACTGTGCTTGGTTGTTCTAGGGCCTTTATTTGAAAATTTATCATTTACGCCAGGTGTGGTGACACGTTTTTAATCCAAGCACGGGGGGGGGGGGGCGACTTGGGTAGGAGGATCACTATAAGTTCAAGTCCAGCCTGGGGCTACAGAGTGAGTTCCAGGTCAGCTTGGGCTACAGTGAGACCGTACCTTGAAAAAAAAAAAAAAAGGAAGAAATAAATAAAATTGATCATTTAAAATTAGAGCATTTTTTTCAAGGCAGTGGCTCAGAGACATAGAAATAATGTCTAAAATAAAAAGAGATTGAATAGGCTCTAGAAATTAGCTGATTTACCTCCTGAAACTACAGGGATACCCTTCACATTGTCTTTTAAAATTAATTTGATTCCTAAAAGAATTCATTCACTACGGGATCAAAAAAGACTCTCAGATGACTGAAGAATGCTCAAAGGGCGACTGGGATATAAAGAGGGTAGGTGTGTAATTTGCCAGTCAACACAGCCTTGTGGAAAACATACAGAAAGACAGAAGCTGTTAGTCAAGCCCCTGGGGCTGCCAGCACTCCTCAGCTGATGCCCACCAGAACTGAAATGCAATGGAAATCAAGCAGTAGATTATGTGGGCTGCAAGACCTGAAAACTAACATGCACCCTTAATGAGCATATTATAACTGCAGGCTCTGCTTGTTAACTGCTGAAAATATTTTCACCAGGCTCAGGGTGTAGCAGGATAATGCTAGTTATGAAACGTTGGTGCTGAAAGGAAACTCTGCAAGCCCGGCACAAGCAAGTCACCTGGATAATGTCAGTGATTAGAAGTGAATCATAGCACGCCCGGACTCGGGTATTCCATGACAAACCCCGTTGGCTTTCTCAGAAACCAGCACTGTCAGGCTGGGAGAGGAGAAAGGCTGTCAAGGAGTTACCAGAGGGATTCAACGTGCTGCTCTGATCTGTGGAACAAAACCCTAACTCAAGACCTGTCTCTAACAGCAGCCAGGAATGTTCTTGGATGACACACGTGGCATTTTGTAAGAGTCAGATTTTAAAGGACTACTTAAGGGAAGAAACACATGTCGATGTCATGGAGATTAAAAGGACCTTGGTAGATTGGCCCATTCGATATGTTATCCTCAAGCAGATGAAACACTGTGATCTTCATTTCTGAGATGACACTGAGCTGCTTGGTGAATATGGGGCTACATGAATGGGAGAGAGATTTTAGACACTTACTTTCAAAGCAGTAATGGCATGAAACACACTGTTTGGGTGTGAGCTCCCTGTACTGCATAACTTCATAGTTGCCAGACCCGTTCATGCACACTTCCTCTTGTTGATCTGTATTGCATAACCCTGGGACCAATCAAATTGCATCACAGGTGACTCTCAGCTGGAGAATTCATTTCTGATCTGAGATAAGCATGAAAATGCACATTGGAGGCTTCACCACAGATCTACTAAAACAGAAACTCGGGGTGGGGGGTGGGGGGTGGGGGAGAGGGGTTGAGGCCCAGGCATCTGAATTTTGTTAAAGAAAAACAAAGATAACATCTCGCATGGATCTGGTCCATAGATTATGCACTTGGACTGGATGTACATGACCCTCTCCCTGAAAGTACTTCATTTTGGTCTTTCCTTAAGGGGTTTGAACTTGTTAGATCTACTCAACTCCTGGGTGAGGATGGAGACTTGCAAGTCAAGTATACATGGGAGGAGATTCGTTCACAACACGTATCACCTTGCAGACTTAGAGTGAAGCGCCAAGCAGGGACTTGTGATTAGAGCTTTGCCTAAATGTCATTCCTTCTTGTGCTCTGTCTTCATTTTTATCTCCCTCTCTCTCCCTCTCCCTCTCCCTCTCCCTCTCTCTCTCTCTCTCTCACACACACACACATACACACACACACACACACACACACACACACACACACACAATTTGTGTTTTGAGGCAATTTCACTTTCTCCCCAATTAAAAGTATTTACTTAAAAGGAAGTTCTTTGTTGGGAGTGGTGGCACATGCCTTTAATGCCAGCAGTCAGGAGGCAGAGGTAGGAGGATCGATCGCTGTGAGTTCAAGGCCACCCTGAGACTACAGAGTAAATTCCAGGTCAGCTAGAGTAAAACCCTACCTTGGGGAGGGGGGGACAAAGGGGCAGTTCTTGAGTTGTCTGAAGATGGCTCAGAGGTTAAAGGCACTTGCTTTCAAGGATTGCTGGCCTGGGTACAATTATCTAACACCTATATAAAGCCAGGTGCACAAAGTGGTACATGTGTCTGGAGTTCAGGTGCAGTGGCAGGAGGCCATGATACACATATGTCTCAGCTTGTCTCTCTGTCAAATAAATAAATAAATAAACCAGCTAGGCATGGAGGTGCATGCCTTTAATCCCAGCATTCGGGAGGCTAAGGTAGGAGGATCGCCATGTGTTCGAGGTCACCCTGAGATTACATAGTGAATTCCAGGTCAGTCTGGGCTAGAGTGAGACCCTAGAGTGAGACCCTACCTTGAAAAACTGAAAAATAAAAAAACCATAAATAAATAAGTAAATAATAAAAATAAAAAATAAAATAAATAAACCAAACATGTAAGTCAAATTTATTGTCATAAGAAATGTAAAAATATCACCTGACATAGATAGGAAACAAAAGCAAGTGGAGCAGACCAGGCACAGTTATGGAGGAAGGGATATTTATTGAAGCTTACAGATCCAGGGGAAGTTCATAATGGCAGAAGAAGCTGGCCTGCTTTCACAGGATCATACACAGAGAGAAAATCCATAAGCCAAAAGTCACACGGCACAGCACACTTAAGGAACTCCAGCTAGGCACACTTTGAGTATCTTTAGTTGAAATCTCAAACCTACCACCACACCTTAATATCCGCCCAGTGACAACACTGCCTCCAGCCAGGTGACTGCAGATACAAACTACAAACTAATAAAACACTGAATATATTGAGGGCCATCTATTCAAACTACCAACAACAACAATTTACCAACAATATTTTGATTCTGTGTGAGGTCTGAATGAGGGTTGGGAAAGGCTAACTTCACTTAGAATTATTTAAAATCTGGACACATACATGGTTCTGGAGCAGCCTGACCACTATCCTATATGCCCTGAGTGAGGCTCCTCCTCCTTACTCTACTACTAGTGAATCAGGGAAATTGGGGTTCTGGGGTGCTTCATGGAACCCCAAGCCCTGAGTTCATATCTGCAAAATAACCAAAGAATTGACAATTCCAGATTCAAGAGAATGGTTTTTAAAATAGCACATTTTATTCAGATTTGACAAAGGAGTGCAGAAAGGGGAAGGCTGGGCTGTAAGGGGGAGATAAAGTGAGGAGAACAGAAGTATATCATGTACAGCCCAAAAGCCCATGTGGGTCACGTGTAGCTCAGGAGTCCATGTGACCAGATACGGATTTCAGAAAAATAAAAATAAAAAATATAAAAGAGGGAATTTAAAAATAATGTGCGCTTTTAAGAAAGACCAAAAGTGAAGATGGTAATAAAAGGAAAAAGGTGTCTCTTCCCACCCGGGCATGGCTGTGTGTGGGGGGTAGGGGTGTGCAGGGGGAAATGGAGAACTCTAACCCTTCGGACGATGGGGGGGGGGGGAAGCTGCTGCCAGTTCCAGAGAGAGGGGAAAAAATGGGTCCCTTTCTCTTGGGCCCAGGGTGATAAAGATTTGTGTTATCCCACCTAGGCACACCTATACCAGGTGTCCCAGCCAATCTGCCTGGGCTTAGAGAAGAAATCCACCCATACCTGGGCAGGGTGCGCACTTGAGAGGGATTTAATTGGGTGGGATGGATAAGCACTAGATCCCAGATTAGCCCAGGTGGGAAGACCCTTTAAGGGCTATCCTGATCCTGCCTAATTAATCTAGCTGCTCCCCCCACACACACACATGCTAAGATAACAGTTAAGTGTGTCCCTAGAAAGAGCAGGCTGTGAGCCCTGAAGACACACTTGGAAGGCAGGTGCATAGCGTCAAGGGCATGGGGCGCTGAAGAAGGCTGGACATGGGAGGCCCGCACAGCTCCGTTGTACTGTTCCCGCTCTATCCCAGGCCATGTGGGCGCTGCCTATCCGAACACAGCCCAAAGCATCCTCATTAGGTGTTCATGGAGGGTTTGCAGAGGCAGAGACAATTGGGAAAGAGGGAGAAATGTTCTTTTATTCCAGGTTTGAAGCTCATCAAGGGTAGGGTTCAGCATACTAAGTCCTTTTCTGACTGTAAAGATAAAAAGATAAAATAGCTCCCTCGACCACAGTGGAGTTTAGTGTGTCTTTGACAAGCAGCATAATTAAGATCCAGCATAAACACAGAGCCTCCGAGGACAGTAAAAGCTGACTAAATGGGAATTTGTTCTCTTTGGCTTTTCTTTCCTTTATTTGGTTTCTTGTGGAAGTTTCACTTTGAAGCAGGGCCGGCCCTAGGCAAAAGTGCAGAGTCTGCGAACTACAGGAAACTACTTCTCCACCCCACTGCTGTACTGTAAGGGCCCCAGCCCAGCGTCCCCGAGCACCACACACAGAAGGAAGGACTTCCTTCCCACAGTTCACACCATCCCCCCCAACATGGTCCATTCGCCCTTTTAGCTTCATTTCCTGAAACCAAGTGTCCGGGATGTCCTGGCCTCTCATGCCAATCACAGCGGAGTCTCCACCCACAGTGCACTACTCTGTATTCAGGAGGGGACGAGTAGGGACTGGGTGGCTGGCTCTGGTTTCTTTATCTAACAAGGGTGTTTCCAAAGCAGTGGCCGACTTAGGGTCTTGAAACTAGAAAGCGGCACGTGACCTTGATGGAGAAGAGAGGCCTGGGCTCGCAGTGCTGCTCAAAGTGACATTTGCGTGGCTTTGGAGTCACTAGCCTAGGCCCGAATCTCACTCCCTTCATTTTCATAACTAAATCAACTCAAATAATTCTAAGCATCAATCTTTCACTAGCAAAAGGGACCACGAGGTTGAGTGAATGAAATAAATCATGGGAAACATTCTGCCTCACCCCTGGAATTTACTAATCATGTACTACAATTTATAGTTAGAGTTAAAGAAAAAGCTTTTACTTGAAATGCTTGGGATCATAAGCAGTTTGGATTTTGTTTTGTTTTTCTTCACACATTAGAACATTTTCATATACATGAGATACTGTAGGTGTAGATCTAAGCTAGACATGAACTTCTTTTCTTCATATATATATATACCTAGTAGACATATGTTAATAATGTTGCATATAAAACACAAAATTATTAGATTTTTTCATCTGTAGAAACATGTTGGCACTGAAAAAATTTTAGAGTTTTAACTTTTATTTTCCTATTCCTCTCTCTGTGTCTATGTTTGTCCATATAGAGACTAAGGTTAAAATCTGGTATTTGTGTTTTTTTTAACATTTTTATTTATTTATTTGCAATGAGGAATATATATATATAGAGAGAGAGAAAGAATGAGAATACGAATGAGCACATCACAGCCTCTGTCCACTGTAAATGAACTCCAGATGTATGCACCACTTTGTGCATCTGCCTTTTCATGGGTACTGGGGAATTGAACTTGAGTCTTTAGGCTTTGCAGGCAAGTACTTTAACTGCTGAGACATCTCTCCAGCACTGGTGTCTTTCTTGATTGCTTTTCATTTTGTTTTACTGAGGTAGAGTCTCTCACTTGAACTCAAGAGTTCACCAGCTAACCAGCTTGCTCCAAAGACTTTCTATCTCCACCTCCTGAGCACTGGGGTTCTAGGCAGGTCACCATGTCTGCCTGCTGTGTAAGTGGGTTCTGGAGACCCAAACTCAGGACCTCCTCATGATTTCATGGCAAGCACTTTATTCGCTGAGCCATGTCCCAAAGTCCCAACATATCTGAGTATTTCTGATGGTGGGATTTTGGCATTAGCAATGTTCAACCTATATCAATATCCCTACATCTAAACCAGTCTTTGCCAGGACCACACACAGGCCACCATGGCTCAGCTTAAGTACATGCAGTCATAAATGTGCGGCATGGGATCCATGTTTATCCCTTAGACTAATTCAGAAGTTGTTTTTTTCCCTTTTCCTTTTTTTCCTGAAGCTGTCATTCAGTAATGCTTCCTCTCTCTCCCTTTCCTGACACAGTACATGTTTTTGACACATCATATCACTTTTTATTTCCTAGACAGTGGCCAAAAGGCAATGATCTCAAAGGCAATGCACAAATTAATTATGACACACAGAGCCCGTTGTTCAACCTTCGGATGCGAAATGACAGGAAAATAGCAACGCTTGAAAAGAACGTTGTCTCCGTCCTCAGAATGCGTACATGTTAGAGGGGCGTGTGTTCACCCAGCACGCAGTGTACAGGAAGACTCACAATCACGGGACCGTTAGCCCCCTTGTCACAAACACTTGCAGGTGCTGTGACAGAAAAAGTGAGCATCTATCTTCCAGGTTCAAATTAGTCCATAATGGGCAATTTCATGCAGACATTATTTCTAAACAAGAAAGTCCCCAAATGCTAATTACTTCTAAGAGCTGTTCAGTTAAAAGGGATAAATATTTCTTCTCATTAGAGGGGATGCCATTCTCCTAGTTAATACAAGGAAGCTGCAACTGGGATAAGAAAAAAGGAGGTCAGGACTCTGGGGATCTTGTGGCACCTCCCACATACCCAGGTGTCAGACAGCAGGGCTTGGGATGGATTTGGCTTAAAATCAGTAGGTCTGACAACCAGAGTGCATATTTCTACATCCGACAATTTCGAAGTCCTCACCACAGCAAAATGTCAATGCCAGACCAAGATAAACAAGCAGAGATTCTATCTCCTTATAACCACCAACAACTTCATGGCAGGTATTTGAAAAGGGATTGGTGGCTGGAGAGATGGCTCAGCAGTTAAGGTACTTGTTTAGAGTCTACTGACTGTGGTTTGATCCCCCAGTACCCACGTAAAGCTAGATGCACAAAGTGGTACACACATCTAGAATTTCTTTGCAGCACATGGAAGTCCTGGTGTGCCCATTCTGTCTTTCTCTCTGTCTCTCTCTGTGTCTCTTTCTGCATGCAAATAATTTAATTTTTTAAATATAAAAAATAAAATAATTTGGGCTGGAGAGATGGCTTAGCGGTTAAGGCGCCTGCCTCCTAAGCCTAAGAACGCTGGTTCCAATCTCCAGGTCCCACATTTAGCCAGATGCAAAGTGACGCAAGGGCGCAATGCCGCACTTGCCCACAAGGGGGCGCACGCATCTAGATTTCGTTCATAGCAGCTGAGAGACTGCTGGAGCGCCCATCTCTGTCTCCCTCTCCCTCTCTCTCTGTCTGTCTCTCTCTACAAAAATTAAAAAAATAAAATAATTTGAGAAAAGGGATTGGGGGTTGTGACCAACTGGAAAGTGACCTTTGTATAGATCTACTATGGGATATACTTTTGATTTCTGTTGACAAATTCCATGACATGAATGAGAAAAGAAGTTATCATTTGTAGAGTACAGGAGTGACTCAAGCTGCATCAGGACCATGAAGGATGGCTAGAGAGGACAATCCCAGAGAAGCCACAGAAAAACTTGAACATGAACAGCCCATCTCAGCTACATCCTCCAATTAATGCGCAGGTGGCATATTCAAGTTGCTATTTCCAGGCTAGGGAGAATGGATGGAGGTGAGAAGGCATCCTCTCTGGATCAAGTTCTAACTGTGGAGGAGGGGACATGATTGTAAGAGTTCTACCCCCCACACACACAGAGCAATGAATTATGGAAAGCACTTTGAAAGGAATGTATAGGAGATGCTGTGGAAATCTATAGATGGCAGGCATGACTAAAGAGTGTGGATACCTCTTCCAGTACTGATAATTGAGCCAAGAGCAGCAAGATGGGACTATAAAGACTGAAGGAGGTAGAAAGAGCATCAATGTGTTGTAAAGACCCCTAGAACGATGGGAAGAAGTGGAGAGTGAGCCAATGTGCTTGGAACCAAGGACTCTAGACGGGAGGTGACGTGAGCATCGGACAAGGGCTTACATCATGTGGCTTCTCCCGGGATTTGGATCTTCATCCAAAGAGCAATAGCTCAGAGATGTACCAGGGAGGGGGACACATGATAAGATTATAGTTGATCTGTAGAGCAGGGACCAAGAATGGATGGGGACATCCATTAGTTAGAGGGCTAGCTTGGCTCCTGCACAGACGTGAAGATGGTATCTGCTGAGACGAAACCAGCCTCTTTGCAGTGCTCATTTCTGGGTCCAGCTTCCTCTATGTTTCCATTGCTCCTTTAGCACCCATGGGTTCTCCTCTGACTTGCCCAAAGCAACCTCTATGTTACTAAAAAGAGAAGAAGGGAATAATGCTAACCCACGCATTCTTATTCATACAGAAGTCTCCACTATTGGGCATCCTATTTCTAAAGAAATAACTTTATTTTAAAGACAGCCTGGGCTGGGCCTCAAACATCTTGCACAACTGAGGCAGTCCTTGAAGTTCTAATCCCCCTGCCTCCACCTCTAAATTGCTGGGGTTATAGGTGTGTGCCACCATGCATGGCTAAAGAAATAATAATCTTTTCTAAAAAATTTAGTGATTTTTAAAAAATATTTTCATTTAGTTGCAGAGAGGGGTAAAGAGAGAAGGAGCACGCCAGGGCCTCTAGCTGCCACAAATAAACTCCAGATGCATGCTCCGTTTTGTACACCTGGTTTTATGTGGGTACTGGAGAATCGATCCTGGGACCTTAGACTTTGCAGTCAAGCACCTTAACCACTGAGCCATCTCTCCACACCAAGAAATAATAATCTTATGTACATTGTTTCTGTTTCTTCTCTTCTTAACCTTCTGAGATCCTCATTTCTGTCTTTAGTTACTCAGTCCATCTTTAATTTTAATTTTTTTTTATTTAGAGAGAAAGAGAGTCAGAGACAGAGAGAGAGAGAGGGAGAATTGGCATGCCAGGGCCTCAGGCCCTAAAATCAATCTCCAGATTCTTGCGCCACCTAGTGGGCATGTGCGATCTTGTGCTTGCCTCACCTTTGTGTGTCTGGCTAAAATGGGATCTGGAGAGTAGAACATGGGTCCTTAGGTTTCGCAGGCAAGCGCTCAGTCCTTTTGATGGTCACTGGTTGACTCCCTAGTCACATGTGTAGGGCTCCCACTAATAGGATGTCTTTCATTGCACTTAGAAGTGTGAATGTACACCCATCTCCTTGAAATTATCTTCTCTCTTCCCTTGGCCTTTGGGGATGTTTTACCCCTTGACTCTCCCACCTCATCATTTTCAGTTCCCTTGACACATTCTCCCCTCCACACTGACTTCTTCCTTGGATTTCTGACAAAGAGAGTGGGAGAGACTCCTGTTGTCTGCATCACTTGTTAGCAGAATCTAACATGACTCAATGTGGATTTCTTCCCTAAATTCTCTTCTTAAAGTTACTCATGAGGCTCCAGTCAGCTGGATGATGGATGTGATTTTTATATGTCACCCTTGGGGTATTCTTTGATTGCTAGAGGGAAGAACACGTAAGCAATTTCTAGCTTGTCCATCTGTCCCCATCTCTCTTGCAATCTATTCCTCCTCTATATTTATCCCAGATTAAACTTTCAAAACTCCAACTTCAATGAGAGGACCACTGTCTTTACAAACAAAAGGGTCTCCCTAATCGAGTAAGATACTCATCCAACCTAGCATTAGGGTTGGCTTGGTTAATAATAGAGAGGAAGTGATGCATGTCACTTCCCAGATCTGCAATTAAAACACAGGGTTCCTTTGCTATAGCTGAGTGGAAAGGAAGCCGACTATCTAAGAAAACTAGGACCCTTGAATGATCACTCATCTGTAAAATGACCCTACCTTCCTCCCCACGCTAGCTGTAGTCTTCACTCATCTACCCAAACTTCAGGTCAGTATGATAATGTGCTCCACCTAGCATTTTGCATATTTGAGTTTATTCTGTAAAATAAACTTTTATTTTGGAATAATATTATATATATATACATATCTCCCTCCATCCATCCATCCATCTATCTATCTATCTATCTATCTATCTATCTATCTATCTATCTATCTATCTATCTATAGTATATATCTATCAAGCATCTTTCTCTCTAGAGAGAAAGTTGCCAAGATAATCAAGATAATCAGGTGAGTTCTCAAATAAGTTCCTAATGTTAACCTCTCCCTCTACAACACGATACATTGTCAACACGCACACACACACACACACACACACACACACACACCATAAAATCAACAGTGGCACGGTCCTAGGGAACAAACTCCAAATTCCATCAATGTATTTATTGCACGTAGCATGCAGTTCAGGACCCATACTGAATTTCTCTTGTTGGATTTTAAAGTCCCCCTCTTCATAGCTTTGCCTCAGTGCCCTTTGTTCTACCAATGGCCTAGGAACACGGTCACTTTTCCTTTGTCATGATGTTTTCAGTTTTTTGCCACAGATCTAACTCCAAATTTCTTCATTATTATTATTTATTTTGTTGATACTACTTCTTTTCTTTTTAAAAACATTTTATTTATTTATTTGCAAGCAGAGAGAGACAGAAGGAGAGTGAGAGAGAGAGAAAGAGAGAGAGAGAATGGGTGAGCCACGGCCTCTAGTGACTGCAAATAAACTCCAGCTATGTGTGTCATTCTGTGCATCTGGCTTGACATGGATACTGGGGAATTGAACTCAGGTCCTGGGCTTCACATCTCTCTAGCCCATGCTTCTTTTCTTTCTAGAACTCACATATATTATTCCTCCAATTTGACTTGGTTGTATGTACATTATCAACTTGGGTAACCAGAACCCAGAAAGATCAATACACCACGATTCATTTCCACTCACAACCACAGCCAAGGCTCTTGGCAAGTAATCATTCAGTCCATTTCCCCCCAACATTGCCCTCTTAGATGGCTTATCCCTCCTACCAGCAGACCATTTTCTACTATGTTCAAGATCAGAACAGCTTTTTCTCCTTTTAGGTTCACCAGCAGAATCAACAATTTTGAAACAAACACATATAATTTGCGACACGCAAAGAAAACACTTGTTGTTCTCAAACAAGTGTTTTACTTGGCGAGACATGTGTCTCTCGTGGCATGCGTGAAAGTCATGTTTATGGGAACAGTTTTGGATTGGTCTGGTGGATGAGATATCTACTTGTAATATATTCCTCAATTAAATAGGTGGATAGAAATAGAATTTAAATATTCAGGAATAATAATTGTTGGGGAGAGGAGCCCTAAGCGATATTCCTCACTGTCTATCATTTTTCTATTCTTACTTCTCAAATTTAGGGCTTATTAACATTTTTCTAATATCTCCTTCCAACCAAGCAGAAAGGAGCAGAAAGGTGCAGAAAGAAAAGAAACTGAACAGTGATAAAGTTATGCAAGGCGATGGCATCATGCTACTTGGAGCTCTGGTTTCCCTCATGTCTGATGGCTTCTGGTTGTTTCTTCAGGACAAATACATGATTTACACATGACTTTTCTGAAAAGAAAGTAAAGGGGGGGGGCTGGAGAGATGGCTTAATGGTGAAGGTGCTTGCCTGCAAAGCCTATGGACCCAGGTTCAATTCCCCAGAACACACGTAAGCCAGATGCACATGGTGGCACATGCTTCTGGAGTTCATTTGCAGTGTCTAGAGACCCATCCTGGCATTCCCATTCTCTCTTTCTTTTCTCTCTCTCCCTCTCTCTCTCTCATAAAGAAAGAAAAAAGAAGGAAAGAGAAAGAATAGCTGAGAAGAAGTAGAAGCAGGGAGACAGTAAGTATTTACTAAGCACTTACAGACTATAATGCATGGTTATGTAATGATTAGTTATTTGTTCTATGAAATCTTAAGAATCCTCTTGCCCATCTCATGAAGCTGTTAACTACTTTACTGATGAGGAATCAGAGGTTCAGAGATGTGAGGTCCTTCACACAGGATCAGCCAGCCAGAAGTAGTGGAGTCCAGATTCGAACCGGGTTTTCCCTTGTACTCTAAAATAAGCAGGTATTAATACACCCTCTAATGAAAGGGTGGAGAAGATTATTTGATGTCAGTCCACTTTTTAAATTCTTCCCATAAAGGCCAAAAACTCTTCAGGGCTTTAACCACAGGAAGATACTCTTTCCACTCACCCTCTCTCTCTCTCAGGCAGAAGGAACAAACTTCCCTAATGTTCTTGAGGAATTCAGGGAGGGTGGGCTTTTCATTTTGTTGTTTTGTTTGTTTTTCAAGGTAGGGTCGCGCTGTAGTCCAGGCTGGCCTGGAATTCACTATGTAGTCTCAGGCTGGTCTTGAACTCACAGAGATCCTTCTACCTCTGCCTCCCAAGTGCTGGGATTAAAGGCGTGCGCCACCACGCCCAGCCTTCTCTGTGGGCTTTCTGTGAGCAGGGTGGACAAAAGGAGAGGAGATCATGGAGGCCTTGATTAGAGGCCGAAATTTTTAAAGAGAATATGGAACTGGGTTTATTACAGAACTCTTTTTATAATATTGCCCATGTTGAATACTGATAGTATCATGCAAATGCCTCTAACAGATTCATGGAGGGGAAAAATGAGTCACCTTAATAGAACAAAAAAAGGCAATAAAGACCTCCATGCAGATTTCTATGACCTCTGATAACTGCTCCTCGGGAACCCTTCTGTTCTATTGTGTAAAACATCTGTGGAGGAAGTCCCTAAACTTAAGGACATACACAACTGCTCCTTGGGGTTCCTGAGGAGCAGTGAGAGTCAGTGAGGTGGACAGAGCATGTTGTCGTGTGTGTGAAGCAACCCTGTAGAGCCGCAAGTGAGCTGTTTTTGTCTCCTGATGCTTCTGGCGAGGATGTGTTTAAAACACCTTTCTGTACCTGTGCTAAGGACAGTCACATTGGTCCTTGGGAGAGGGACTTGGAGTCGTTGCCACCATGTGCTTCCAGGCTGACCTTCAGGCCAGAGGCCGTGCTGGCCTGGGTATAGATCGTGGTGGCATCATCCTGGCCATGGCCATATTTTACCTCAAAGGGGGGAAAATCCCCTGTGAGTTGAATTCAATATAAGCTCATCAGGATCTGGATTTACTTTAGTGGATGGGTCTCAGATTTGCATGGTTGGAAGATGTGAGCTGATCCCATGGACAAGTTAGGTGGGCAATGTTTGATGTCGCCACCTTCATCCATTTCCCGCTAGTCCATTTCAGAGTTGCAGGGATCAGAAACAGTTCCATTTTGTCTTCTATTTACCGTGACCCCCTCCCCATAATATTTAGAGCTTGATAATGAATGACATGTGATGATCACCCATCCCCATTAGAGGTGACAATGTGGAAAGTTTGGGGACTGAGGTTCCTTGCAACACTTAAGTGTGTGCTACAAGGGAAATCACCCCTGTTTAGGCATGTCCTACCCTCAGACGTACAGGGTATGGCTCACAGGTCGGGCTGTGTCATGGTAAAAGGACTTTTTTTTTTTTTTTTTTTTTTTTTTTTTTTTTTTTTGAGATAGAGTCTCACTTCTAGCTAAGGCTGACCTGGAATTGACTCTGTATATCCAGGCTGACCTCAAACTCACAGAGATCCTCCTACCTCCACCTCCCAAGTGCTGGGTCTAAAGATATGTGCCACCACACTCAGCATAACTTATTTTTGTCTTTAAATGTGACCCATTCAAGTCAAATTTTCTTGACCACTCATCGTGTAAGTTACATAAAACAGGGTCACTCCCTTAAATAGTAAGGGAAGGCTAGAACCAAAACTGAAATTCTTTTCTCAATTCCTCATTGTAGGAATTTGGATTCACTGTATAGATTTGAAGTTCCAATTTTCCCCTACATGCGATGCAATTAGAGTCATTCATTCATTCACTATATATTTACTAAGAATTCACTTCATTTTGTAGAATACTTGCTCACTTGTACATATAAGATATACATGAATTGTAGTACATATGAAATAGATATGTAAAAGTACACACATGTGCAAACATAATGCACCTCTCTTTAGTTTACAGTGTACAAAAGGAAAATAAGAAGTAGGTAAAAAGTGGAAATATGATGGCTAAAACACCACTGGAGATCTTTTATGAAGGATACTGTGGTACTACCAGATAAATTCTAAGGATTTTACAGAAACTCTAAGCTTAGACACTTGGGGTTTTACAAGCCAAGCCAAACACATTCTCGGAGGGCAGTTATTGATATATTATAGACAGAGATAAATGGAAACCTTTGGCAGACGTGTGAATGGCCATGGGATTTGGAGTCCTGTTCCAAGGTCTGGGGTGAACAATGAAAGACAAAGGCATATTTTTCCACTGGATTACAAATAAAGGAAAATCCATGAGGTGGTTGAATGTCTGCCCTGCCAGAGATGGAGAAGTATTTTGTGTTCAATATAGAAAGCATTTGTTGGAGAAGCTGTATTTTCAGATAATGCTAGCCTGGTGGCACTAGGGGACTGAGGATTTTATTTGTTTTTTTATTTATTATTTATTTAGTGAGGATTTGATAGGGAGAAGGTTAGAAAGATGAATGCCTCTTCTTTTCACAACTGTCATCCCTCCATCCTGCCGTTCCTGGTTTCTGGACCAGAGGCAGCTCTGGGATCAAAGGGTTACAGTGGATGTCTCTCTTTACTCTGAAGGGTCCAAGCACTTCCGTGTGTATGTGTCTCGGTTTGCTTTGGGGCACAATCTATCTCAAAGCCCATTATTTCTCTCTCTATTTTGGTTCCTCTGTGTTAAAAAAAAAATGATGTCCTGGCAGCTGGAGAAGGCCAGCGTGTGCATTTTCTAAGTAGGAATCATGCAGAGTCGAACATCGCTTTACCCAAATAAAACCCGCGCTTTCAAAATTTCAGTGGGCATGTTCCTTTTTTTAGCTTAAAAATTTTCTGGTCTGTATTAACAGTTTCTTTCACCAGCTTAGTCTCTCTCCCATTTTTGCCAGCTGTGGATTCGGCCAGTGCGATTTCTTTTGTGCCCTGCTTTAAACAGTCTTAGAAACAGACTGTATTCTGCCATCAATCCATGCAGAGAAATTGCACTGACAGAATGGATGCCCTGCACATGCATCAAAGCCAGGGCAGGGCTTCATCGTATCTTTTTTTTTTTTTTTAGTCTGCTTTTTATTTTGTCTGTTAATAACGAAAAATACACTCAAAGAGCTGAGATAGAAGTTACATCAAGAAACTAGGCAATGAGTACTCAAATTCCTTGATGCTATTTCTTTATCTATAAGCCATAAAAGGGTAGAATGCCTTTTAATACATTTTAAAGCACAAATACATGAGCAATTAAAATAAATATAATGCTGGTTAACATTTATTAAGCATGTATTATGTCTCGGGCTTTGTGCTAAGTTTTTTTTTTTTTTTTTTTTTTTTTTTTAAACAACCTTCTGGAATAGGAGCCACTTTTAATGTCCCGTTTTCCTTGCTGGAAAAGTGGAGCAAGGATTGGATGAGGGCTGTCTGATAGCACACTGCATATTCTTTTCTTTTAAAAAATATTTATTTATTTGTGAGGGGAGAGAGAGAAAAGAGAGCAAGAGAGAGAAATGGGTGTTCTAGGGTATCTTTCCATTGCTGTAAAAAAAAAAAAAAAAACTCCAAATGCGCATGCCACTTTGTACATTTGCCTTTATGTGGGTACAGGGGAGTTGAACCAGGGCCATCAGGTTTTGCAAACAAGTGACTTAATCTCTGAGCTATCTCCCAGCACCCCCCTCCGCATATTCTTTTCTTTTCATTTTTAATATTTTATTTTTATTTCTTTATTAGAGAGGAGAGAGAGGGGAAGGGCATGCCAGGACCTCTAGTCACTCCAGACACATGCGTCACCTTGAGTATCTTGCTTAGGAGGATTTGGGGGAGTCCAACCTGGGTCTTTTGTCTTCACAGGCAAGTGCCTGAATCTCTCCAGCCCACACACTGCATTTTCTTCAGTACAGTTATAAACTGTCCATGAGGATGAAGCACTTGCTGGGTTTGAGAAAACACACAAGCTAAAACCCACACTAAGTTGGCCTACCACAATCTAAGGCACGCAATCCAAAAAAAAAAAAAAAGGAACAAAGAAAGACAATGAGAATGCCTGGTGTGGATGCTGGCACCATCACTAGTGACATTGAAAATACCAGCCGGAGTGGAGGAGGATGGGTTCATGGGGCAGAGACAGGCACAGTTAACTAGGCTGGCAAGGATCTGCTCAGGATTACTCAGCTCTCCTCCCACAAACCAAAGGGTGCCATGAGTTTAGCACTGTGGAAAGTCAGGAAGTAGGGTGAGGCCGAGGCAGCTGGTGGCCTTCAGCTGCTTCTGGCCTCTGTACTATGCATCTCCTATTCTGGAATTCTCCAGTCAACAGCTATTTGGAGTCACAATTATCCCACTTTTATGTTGACCACTTGGACAAAGATCAGAAACAAGAAAAGGAAGGATCTCAAATGTGACACATCTTTGCCTAGGCATTACTTTTCAAAAAACTTATTTATTTATCAGAGAAAGGGTGGGGAAAGAATGGGCTTGCCAGTACCTCCAGCCACTGCAAACACACTCCCGATGCATGCACCACCTTCTGCACCTGGCTTACACTAGTACTGGGGAATTGAACCTGGGTCCTTAGGCTTCTTCTCAGGCAAACACCTTAACGGCTAAGTTATCTCTCCAGCCTTAGGCATTACCGATGCATCATCAGTGATCGTTGACAATATAACACAAGCCACAGTGAAACGCTGACTAAAACCTTGGAAATAAGAGAATTCTTCAAAGTTCTCTGAGAGTCCAATTGGTAAAGCCCATCATAAAATGTATTTTCTATGGTACTTCTTTATAGGTTATTTATTATTTAAAGCAATGCTGATTTTGCTATCAAAAAAAGAAAAACCGAGCTTCCCAGACATGTAGGAGAAAATGCGTATCTTTTGTCACTGTCCAGTGGGCCAAGGTATAGCCTCGTCTATGATAATTAAAGGGTTCTGCTTTTCCACTAAGCTAGGGCATAATAACCCTATGTTTCATATACAGAAACAAGAACTGACATATATCACTCCTTCTCCATTAATAATCAAGCTGTCCTGGGTGCAGATAAAGCTGGAAAATGGAGCCCTGGAGGCCACTAGTCATCATAGAAGTTCAGGGCTGTAGTGCTGGATGGATCATGTTGGTTTTGTGGGCCAGAGGTTCTCTGCAGGACTTCCTACCACATAACATTACAAATACAATTCTTTTCTTTTTAATTTTAATTTTATTTTTTATGAGAGAGTCAGAGAGACTGAGAGAGACAGAGAAAGAGAGAGAGAGAGAGAGAGAGGGAATTTGCATGCCAGGGCCTCTAGCCAGTGCAGTTGCACTCCAGACACATGTGCTAGTTTGTGCTCATGTGTGACCTGGTGTGCTTGCATCATCTTGAGGTCTGGCTTACGTGGGATCTGGAGAGTCGAAGTTGGGTCAGTTCTTAAGAAGACATGCGTATTTCATTCACATTGCATCCTCTGACCCTCGCCCCCCCCAACAAGGTAGATGATTTCTAAATGTGTCCTAACTGAATAAAGGTGTTAATGAAACAACCAGGATGAATCTACACTGATGGTGAGCCCATGAACATTCATCTGCTACATTCTATCTTCCACTAACAATCCTGGGTTTCCATTAGGGGTTGCATCTTATGGGAAGAAATGGGGCCAAGAGTACTTTTCTAAACGAATCGCTATGGCCAGGAGAGAGGCCACCTTCACCTCCAAATAATTTTTCTTTTCTTTTCTTTTCTTTTCTTTTCTTTTCTTTTCTTTTCTTTTCTTTTTCTCTCTCCCTCTTTCTTTTTTCTCAAGGGCTGGCTCCATTCTCAGGTGACAGAAGAACACCTCATGACTTCACTGTCCAACAAAGCATGGACAGACAGAGAAACCAGGGAGAGATGTGCTATGCAGGCTTGCACAAATAGCTTTGAGAAGACTCGCTGACAGGTGCTGGCTGGAACCACTAGAAAAGGAAGACAACGTCTCTACTGAGCTTGCTCTTAGCGGGAATGAATGTCTGGAAGTGCCTCATGGGAGAGAAGGGCTCTAAGCAGAGTGAGAGGAAGGCATGGAAGCCATCCATCTTCCTTCCACAGGAAGTCCAAAGAGTTAAAAGGCTCGAGCAGAAGGAAGATAAAGATACGGATCTGCAGATTCAACGAGGCATGGATTTTTCCATCATCTTCATCAATATATTCCTTTTTTAAAAAAAAAAAACAACAAGCTGGAGTTCTGTCATTTGCCATGTTATGAGAGCAGTAAAATCACTTAATTACTTGCAAAGAAATTTTAAGGGGAAAGAAAGGTAAGCACCAATGCCTTTTACATATTAGGATGCAAAAATTTAAAATGAAAGACCAAGTGAACCCTCTGCTTAAGTAGGGGGTTGCCCTAGTGATTTTGCCATCTATTTCCCCGGACCCTGTTTCTCACAAAACGGCTTCGTAGAACATGATTTGGTATCTTGAACTGCAGATGTTTTCTATCTGCCTCTTGGGGACGATTATTTCTGCTTTGCAAGATCATTGTACAAGTGAAACAAAGCAGTGTGCATTATTATGTTCTAGCAAAGTGCTTGGTAG
This sequence comes from Orientallactaga sibirica, assembly GCA_036365145.1. Lineage (NCBI taxonomy): Eukaryota > Metazoa > Chordata > Mammalia > Rodentia > Dipodidae > Orientallactaga > Orientallactaga sibirica. The sequence continues at coordinate 4,171,426 of JAEOAD010000194.1, forward strand.
TTGGGACATGCTACATATTTAGCCAAGAGCCTGGATATTTCGCAAATCCTCACAAAAATATGTTCCAGAAAAGAATGGAGCTAAGGCAGAAAGGGTTGATCTTTTACATTGCAATCACTGGGAGCTGTATTGATCCCTAGCCTTCGGAAAGGTTTTGGGGCAGGGGGGCTCTCAGATCTGATCCTCAAAAGTCCAACCATCTATACCCCATGCTACAACTTCTCGTGGGGAAAACAAGTGCTGCACAGAACAAAAAGGAGAAGCGTGGTCTCTGTCTATGGTGATGTCCTGCCTACTTCTACCTCCACCTGCTGAGAGGTGCCTCAGTCTTTGCTCCTGATTCCCATGCCTGGAGATGCAGCAAGATTACTTCTTGGCTAGTCCCTTGCTCACAGCCATAGAGATTGGGCCAGAAAAAATCACATGACCCAAGTCATCCCTGAGAAGCTGACTCTTAGGAATGTGTGGTTTGCCTTCATGAAGGAAATGCACTCCAACCTCAAGTGAACTGGGCTGTTACAAAGGTTGTCATGGAAGCTGACACCTACTGGGTCCCACCTTGTCATCAGAAGGAGAGGCAGCAAAGAACCCACAGCCAAGAGACAGAATGTCTAGACTACTTTAACTAGCATATCTCTGTCCTTAGTTATGGGAGGCAATGAATTCCCCCTTTCTTTTTATTTTATTTTTGGAGAGAGACAGAGAGAGAGACAGACAGAGAGAGAGGGAGAGGGAGACAGATAGAGAATGGGTGCACCAGCAGTCTCTCAGCTGCTGTGAATGAAATCAGGATGCGTGTGCCCCCTTGTGGGCAAGTGCGGCATTGTGCCTGTGCATCACTTTGCATCTGGCTAAACGTGGGGCCTGGAGATTGGAACCGGGTTCTTAAGCTTAGCAGGCAGGCACCTTAGCCGCTAAGCCATCTCTCCAGCCCTACTTTCATTTTTTACCAATGTGGATGGAGTTCAGCTACTGCCACTTGTAAGAGGGAGGGAGGGAGGGAGGGAGGGAGGGAGGGAGGGAGAGAGAGAGAGAGAGAGAGAGAGAGAGAGAGGGAGAGAGAATCCTGCCTAATGCTGGAAGCAGCAACATTTCAGAGGCTTGGTACCAGAAACCTTTAAGGCTCGTTTTCCCAAACTAAAACATTGGGTACGGGGGTTTTCCTCATCACGTTCTGAGTTGTCTATAAAACGAAGAATGGGAAACTTAGAGGTCGTAATGGAAGACTGAATAACAGAGTTGACTCATGAGTACGTTCCGTTTGGCCATCCCTACCCCATCCCACCTCCCCGCCCATAGAATGCATTTCAAGGCAAAGGTAAGCAGGCAGGAGTTATGGTGAGGTTAGTATGAAAATTATTAAACATTTTCCATCTTATATCAGCCTGCCAGTTCCTTCTAAATATCAGAGTGAGAAGTCTCTTCACTACTGTTCTCTAAAAGAGCCCCAGGACCTCCATTCAGTGTGGCCACTTCTGATTTGCTTATTTCTAATGTCTGAATTTGCAAAGGTGGCGGTATATTATGGCCAAGCAGATCTAAAGAGAGATAAGCCACGGGTTCGCACACCTGCCTATTTAAACCTCGATCCCAACTCTATAAAGTTACTATCCTGGAGATTTTTCTATCGACGAGGGGACTGTGCATACATTCAAGACATGGACGATATCGAAGCATCCCACAGGGCCTGTATCTGAACGATCAATCCATCTGACTTCTCTTCTGCTTCTCCTATTCCTGCAGGGCTGGAAATCAATTGTGTGTTAGCTACTCTCTAGGCCTGAATCCAGGGAGCCTTGGAATTGAAATGCATATTGTTTCATTAGCTACATCAGCAAGGGCTGGGGGGAGGGGAACAGGAAAGGAAAGGAAAAAACCTCTCCCAAGAAATTTTCACCAAAGGAAGTGTATGTTAATGGTCAGATCCCTTATCCTCTCACTGCACTGAGGAAGAACAGGACAAATAAGAAAATTCAGTGACTGCCTCCAATCACACCATGTGCTATCATGTGCAGAATGAGGGTGGGCTAGGATAATGCACAGGACAGGATAGAGAAAAAGAAAATCCCGAATATACATAAAATCTATACATAAATGCCTTGGCAGGCTGTGTGGTAGGATAAAAAAGAAATTCTATTTTAAGAATTAAATATGTGAAAATGTTTTTTTGTTCAGATTGGTTCAAAATACCATTCAGGGATGCATTAATGAAGATTAAGTATATTTAGAGAGAATAATTCAAGACTTTATCAATTTGGCATTATTTCCTCCAAAATGAAAAAAAAAATCTTAATTTAACAGGATATAGATGAATTCCCAGATTGACTGAAATAGTTTGGAGTTGAATAAATTGAGTAGGAGTCACAAATCATCTGTTGCTGGTGTTTTTGATGTTCTCCTTTGAAACTCAAGCAACACAAACTCTCAATTTTGTGTGATCATCTGGAGAGATCTGGATACACATTTTGATATTTCTTTCCAGTGGGTGACAGCCCTTTTAACCTTCTTTTCACCTCTTTTTGGAACAAAAGAATGATAATGACAAATGCAAATGTATGAAGGCTGGTTGGGAGGAAAACATCGTTATGTATTTTTGGCACCTGAAACTCATGTAACTCCCCATCCCGGAAAAGGTTAAAAGCAGGTGAGCAGGGACCACTGACAATGTAAAGTTCCAGAAAGCAGGGACTGCCAGTCTTTGGCTTATCTGTGAGATCACATAGAAGGTTCACCTTTTGTAAAATGTGTGACTTAACCTGAAGTGGAAGGGTTCATGATTTTCATAAAAGTCATTTGCTAAACCCATTAAACCACAAGAAAAGAGAAATAGAGAAAAGAGGGAAGCAGCTCCACTCAAAGCTTTCAGTGAGTATGTTTCAGGAACTGGGCTCTGTGCAGATCATGTTCACACATACTCTTTTATTTCCTTACACTCCCTCCCCCTAAAAAAAAAAAATGAAAACAAAGGGCAACAAAACAAATACCTGTGAAGGTGTCTCTATTCTTCCCCTTGTCAGAAGAGGAATTTGAGGCCTGGAAAATTAAGCAGTTTGTTTGAAGTTAAAGGCTCTTAAGTGATTGAATCCAAATTTTTATTAGATAGAGACTCTTGCAATCATCCTTATAACTGCTTGCTTGCTAGTTTCTTGTCTACTAATTTTTGGTTGGATTAACCCTGAATTTAGCTGTGAAACACCTCTACACACTTAATCAATGCATGAACCTCTGGCTGAGTCCGTTTCAACTTTCCCCAGTCCCATCGCAAACACTGATGGCAGGTGACGACTTGAGGCACACTGTCCTTAGACTTGGCTAAGAGGACCATGTGATTCGTTGGTAGGCAAAACCCTCTTTAGGTAGTGGTTGACAGTTTAGGTTATTAGAGATTGTCCAGTGATTTGGTATCGTGCCTCTATGATTTCTCCTCTGACCAAAAACATCCCCTATGAAGTCAGCCTAAAGGAAGGGGCTGGGCTAAGGAGCAGAGAAGACCAGCTGGCATCCACAATGCTGAAGAGTGGGGCTGCACTTTCCCCGTGTCTTAAGTGCACACTGCCTTGGTAACTAACTGCTTTAACGAGTTTCCTGGGGATTGGACCTGGAGCTGCTGAGGGCTTGTTAAACCAGGGTTCAGAAACCCTTCTTGCTGAAATGGCCTGCTCTACTCCCCAGCTGTGGAATCTGCTGCTGGTGCTGCGTGGGTCTGCCCCACAGTGGCAGTGGTCAGCCTCAAACATGGCCCCTTCCTGCCCAGCATCGCACCCCCTCTGCCTGGCTTCATGATCCCCCAGACTAGCATGTGACCTTTTCTGCTTGGAATTGCACAGTGGGTTGAACCCAGCATGTGCTTATCACCAATCCTGTGGGGTTGGTGCGGGGGGTGGGGAGGATAAAAAAAACAAAAAAACAAAAACAGAAAGAGAAGGGGAAAAAGATCCTGTTTTCAGTGGGAGCCGATCAATGTCTCATCTTCCATGGTGAGAAAAGAGAAACAACCTCACTCCCAAGCAGAAGCACTGTCCTTTCTTTGTGCTTTGTAAATTAAGCAACCGCTCCCTCCTCCAGCAGAGGAAGCAGAAAGTAGGTGATTCTCAGGTGATCATGAGGTACATAACCCAAGGGGGAAGCGCACACCAGGGAAAGAAGCCACCTGGCTTGGGGACTGGGGACTTGGGGTACCCAGCAGAAGCCTGGCCATGGAGCTGGGCAAGCACTTACAGGGTTTGTCCAGATCCGACAGCTGTTTGATTGATTCAGCTCCCCTTGCTATGAAATCCAAAGCAACCTTCCCAGGACGAGCATTTCTTTTCTGCAAGCAGTATTTTAAGCTGAGGTGGGAAAAATTAAAAGCTACTAATTCCTTGGTGAAAAGATCAAAAAAGTACCCAAAAGGCAGCTAAGGGGATTTTTTGTCTCTCTAATTGCTCTTTTTTTGCAGTCTGACTGCTCCCTTGTACGTTTTCTGGTTTTACATCTTTTGTTCCAAGTGCCAAAATCCTACCTTGTACTCTTGCGTGTATGGGATAAAGTAGGTTGCAGGATCTTGTGGTGGAAAAAGGAGTGAAGTTAGGGATGAGTCACCGAGTCCTAGGGAAGTGTAAGAGCACGGCTTCTGCCATCTCCCCAGGGGGACGGAGGGCAGGGCTGCAGGTGGGCATGGCTATTAGGGGAGGGGCACCAGCTTTCTGGAGCTGCTGGCCAAATCTTGTCTCACAGACCAAGTCTGCTGAGCTATATTACTGCCAGTAAAGTAGAACCTGGCTAGGGATGCTAAGAAAACGTAGAGCCTATATAGAAAGATTTAATCTAATCTTTTTCTATGCTTTTTGTCAATTCTGCTAAAAATCTTCAAGGCCTGCACTTTGAATTCAGCATGGCCTTACACTCACCGGATCACTTCCGTTTATTCTTTGTGTTCCTAACAAACTAAATTATAGCAGCTGTTAAAATGGCCCTTAGCTACAGAGCTAGTCTGTAAGGAGACCAAGTAAGAGGTAAGAAGGCAAATGGACAATAGATGAGCAAATTCCTTCTCCAATCTCAGAGTCTATAAACTTACTTTTAAAAATACATTTATATGTTTATTTTCAAGGAAAAAGAGAGAGAGAGAGGGAGAGGGAGAAAGAGAGAATCAGAAGAGCATGCCAGGTCTTCAACAAACTCCTGCAACAAACTCCAAATGCATGTGCCACTTTGTGCATCTGGCTTTACGTAGGTACAGGGGAATCAACCCCGGGTCATCAGGCTTTGTGAGCAAGTTCCTTAACCACTGTGCCATTTCTCCAGCACCATAAACTTATTTTTATCTTACATCCTCCAGGTATCATTTTGACTCTCACACTATAAGATCTGTAGTTTCATTGACCTTTTAAAAATATTTATTTCTTAAAATTAACTCTAGAGCTGGAGGGATAGTTTAGTGATTAAGGTGCGTGCCTGCAAAGCCTAAGGACTCATGTTTGACTCTCCAGGTCCCATGTAAGCCAGATGCACAGTAAAACAAGCATGCAAAGTCACCCATGTGCACGGGGAGGGGGCATGCGTCTGGAGTTTGAGTGCAGGGGCTGGAGGCCCTGGTGAGCCAATTCTCTCTCTTTCTCTCTCTCTTACTTTTTGCATTTAAAAAGGCAGTCTATTGGGCTTGCCTCAAAAAAGAAAAGAAAACCTCCATCTTCACACTTTAGTACTTTTGAAGAATTCGTGTCACTATTTTGTAACAGAAACTATTTTTTAAAGTATTTTATTTATTTATTTGAGAGAGAAAGGGGGGTGGTGGTCTTTAGCCAGTGCAAATGAATTCTAGATGTATGTGCCACCTTATGCATCTGGCTTTACATGAGTCCTGGAGATTAGAATCTGGGTCCCTTGGCTTTGTCTGCAAGTGCCTTAAATGCTCAGCCATCTCTCCAGCCCCATAGACAAACTATTTTTGCCATGAGCAAATAATACAAACCATGTTCACAAATCCTTACAGGCACTCCTTCGCTGTTCAGTCATCATAGGTGCCCTCTGTTCTCATTCTGCTAAGTTGCTCACTGTGAGCTCTGAATTAGCCTCTACTGAGCCACTGTTCTTAGAGGAGATATGGGGTTTGGTTCCTGCGAGTCTCCAGTTGCAGAATGCTCACCCATTGATCAATATTTAACTTTATGTGCGTTTCTGTTTAAGGACACCTCACTGAATATGTATTGACTGCTGCCTCATTAACATTGAGCTCATGGTCAACACTAGTGTCACTCAGGCCTGAGGGAGATAGCCAACACATGTATTTTTTCCGTGTGGCCATCTTTGGCTTAACAACACTTTATAGCACTCAGGGGCCATTTCAAACAAAATCACCAACAAAAGCCTAAAAATGTGGAAAATGTGACACTAAACAGACCATGAAAGGACACTTGTTTACGGTATGAGAGCTTAAACAGTAAGAGCTGTGAATGTCAACTGTCCCCCCATGGGCTCATGTGCTTCAATGCTTGCTTCTCAGTTAGCGGCATTGTTCTGGAAGGTTGTGGAACCTTTAGGAGGTGGAGACTTGCTGGAGGAAGTATGTCACTGGAGGCTGGCCTTGAGACGGTTCTCTGTCTGTTTCCTGACTCTGGTGAAGGCTTTCTATTTAGTATGGGAAAAGGAAAGATGCTGAGCAGAGTCCCTGCTATAAGTCAATGTTTATTTTTATTTATATATGTATTTATTTATTTACTTATTTATTTGAGAGAGAAAAACAAAAAAGCAGATGTAGAGAGAGAATGTGCATGCCAGGTCCTCTAGCCACTGCAAATGAACTCTGTATATACATGCCACACTGGGGAATCAAACCTGGGTTCTTAGGCTTCACAGGCAAGCACCTTAACCACTAAGCCATCTCTGCAGCATGAGTCAATGTTTATTAATACACATGTGTGAGCTAGATGAATCTAGAATATCACCACGTGTGTCCCACGCTTAGACAAATCTCTTATATCTGTGTTTCTAGAATCTATGAGATTTGCCATAAAGCCAACAGAACATGGTCCTGCTCTTCTTGGAGCATGGAGGGGTGTCTTAAAACTATTCATAGCATTTTACAAAGACAGGTATGGGCCCACCCGCTGCCCCACTGCCCCTGCCGCTGTTGGAGTTGACATGCCTCAGAGATGTGCTGGGAAGAGAACAGAATTTGAGAGAGCTCTTAGAACAAATCTCTGGACTGTCTGGGCTTATGTAGCATTTCAGAGAGTCATTCTCTCTCAGCCACATTTGTTCTGCTTTGTTAGCTGACTCCAATGGGAAGGGGCAGGCCACTGAACAGCACATCACCAGGATCTCAGTGACTTGAGTACTTTTGGTGCTCAGTACAGATCTCAGTGACACCAGTACCTTTGGTACTCAGTGCATATCTAAGTGACACCAGTACCCTTTTTTTTTTTTTTTTTTTTTTTTTTGGTTTTTTCATTTTTCGGTTTTTCAAGGTAGGGTCTCACTATAGCCAAGGCTGACCTGGAATTCACTATGTAATCTCAGGATGGCCTCGAACTCATGGCAATCCACCTACCTCTGCCTCCCGAATGCTGGGATTAAAGGCGTGCGCCACCACGCCCGGTGACACCAGTACCTTTGCTACTCAGTGCAGATCTCAGTGGCTCTAGGACTTTTGGTGCTTGGTACAGATCTCAGTGACTTGAGTACTTTGGGTGCTTAGTATGGATCTCAGAGACACCAGCATCTTTGGTACTCAGTGCAGATCTCAGTGGCTCTAGGACTTTTGGTGCTTGGTACAGTTGCCAGAAATATAAAGGAAGTGAAGATGCCGAGATGGGGAATGATGCATCTTCATTTCTCATCAGAGTCACAGTGAAAATGTCTAATCCATTTTGTGACATTTTAGATGCTCAAAAGTGCATTTTGGGATCTCAGATAAGTGCATGGTCCTGGTCACTGTAGATGATCCCCTCACCCACCTATGCATTCTACAAAGGTTCAAGGTTGGGAGCGTGGTGACGATTCTGGTGTCACTTCTGCTGCTGTGTTGCTATTGGCTGTGAGTTGTCAGAGCTCCTCTGTCCACAGAGGCTTTGGGATGAGCAGAGGCCTTTGAAGACAGAGCACAACACTGGCTCCACCCAGCAGACAGAGGTACCACCATTGCTGGTCTGCATGCTGCTTATAGGGTTCTATGCTCAGGACTTGACTTCCCACTTTATGTCGAGGATGGAAACTTTTTTCCACCTCATTACTGTGATGATGTTCTGTACCACAATAAAGGACTCAGGAAGAAGCCCTAAGCTCTAGGTGACAGGCTGAAATGCTTTGACGCTGCTTAAGCCATTAGCCAAGGGCTAAGGGGAGAGCAAGTCAGATGAGACTGTGATAACTGGCAAGGTAAGATCTTACTGTGGCAGAAGGAATCCAGATGGAGGAAGACAGTTTGAAGATGGTTTTCCCACACAGAAACCCGCACACCCTCCACGTATATATTCAGGTACACATGACTTTTTAAGAGAGCATTGAGTTTTAAGAGAGCATTGAGTTGAGGTTTTGATCCTGATGAACTATCCCATTTTTGGATTTATTAATTTAATTCCTTTCTGTTGAAAAGACTGTGTTGTTCAGCTAATGCTGATAATAAATTCTGCTGTCGACTATATTTGACTATGCTTGTTTCCTGGGAAGAAACCCACAGCGTTTCCTTTGTGAGGAAAATAGTCAAAAATAGTTCTTATAAGGATTAAAGAACTAGATGAAACTTATTTTTTTAATTTTTATTTATTTACTTATTGATTAGAGACAGAAAGAGGGAGAGAGAAAAGGTGAGAATGGGCGTGCCAGGCCTCTAGCCACTGCAAAAGAACTCCAGACACATGCACCACCATGTGCAGCTGGCTTACACGGGACCTGGAGAATTGAACCAGGGTCCTTAGGCTTCTCAGGCATGCACCTTAACCACTAAGCCATCTTTCCAGCTTAAAACAATTTTTTATTTCCTCCCACCACCACTCTTGCTGAGACCCCATTTCCTCATCACCATCTTGCTGTAACAGCTACCTATTTTCTTTCCAGTTATGGGTTAACCTTCTATAATCCCCAAACACACCATTGTCAGATAATCTTCTTTAAGCCATGTTCTATGTCTGTTTGTCCTGCCCCAGAGCCTGGAATAGCTCCCTGTTGCCCAGCACACTAGATCTACAATGCCTCTGTTGCTCTTGACAAAGAACCTCATATTGGTCCTTACTCTGTCAGTGAAACTATTTTTATTTTTTTTTTTTTTTTGAGCACTCCCTCACATGATCACTTCTGGCTGGCTTCAGCAAAATCCATGCATATATGATGTGCATTTCTAGCTGAGTACCCTCTTTATAGCACACAAAACCTTCTCTTTGTACTTGGGCCTGTGAGGATTTTATTCTGATGGATGCTTGGCAGTAGAGCTGGCATATATATTTTTTTCTCCTCTGAAAGTCATTGTGTATATTTTAGCCTTTGTAGCCCATGTAGTGGTCTCTGCTGCAACCGCTCTGTCTGCTTGCTACTTCAATGTGCATTAACAGTTATAGCCAACAGATAAGGGAGTAGCATGGCTCTGTCCCAATAAAACTTTATTTACAAAAACAGGTATCAGGCCAGAGTTGTCCCATGGGCCATAATCTGCCTACATTTATTTGACAGCTCTCACCTACTATGTGTGTGCTCACCTAATCAGTTACTTGTCTTTTCTGTACATGATATACAGGATATATTGGGTTGAGTCTTCACTCTTAATTGGGGAATTAAACCTTCTGAAGACATTGCTGTTAGTGACAGTATAGAATACCTACAAACACAATGGGCTTTAGGACAGCAAGCTCTCTTCTGGGATCATGCAATGTTTTCCACAAAGAACTGTGGTGGCTAGAATTTGTGACTGCTCTCTCTCTTTCAGAGTCATATACACTAGAGCAACACATGGGGATCCAAGTGTACACCCCCTACATCCCACATGGAGAAGTGACAGAGTTGAGATTCAAAGTCAGGAGGCCCAGCTGCAATGACTACTGCAAAAGAATTTGTCATACTGCCTCTCACTACTAAGTACAGTGCTAGCACAGGATCTTACTGCCTCTCAGTACTCTATCCCAAGTATAGTCTTAGCACGTGATGATACTGCCTCTCAGTACTACATTACATCCCAAGTATAGTCTTAGCACCTGGCAATACTGCCTCTCAGTACTATATCTTGAGTACAGTGTTAGCACATGGTGATACTGCCTCCCAGTACTATATCGTGGGGACAGTGCCAGGCACATTGTATCTTTTATTGTCAGAGTCTATTTAAAAATTGATTTGGCAGGGCTGGAGAGATGGCTTAGCAGTGAAGGCACCTGCCTGCAAAGCCTAGGAACACCCGTTCAATTCTCCAGGTCCCACATTTAGCCAGACACAAAAGTGACGCAAGGTGCAATGTGGCACATGTGCACAAGGGGGCACAAGCGTCTGGAGTTCGTTCACAGCAGCTAAGAGACCACTGGCGTACCCATTCTCTCTCTGTGTCTCTCTCTCTCTGTCTCTCTCAAAAAAATGATTTAGCAAATGAATAATATTCATTAAAAGTGTATTTATTCATTTTCAATGGTTTCAGAATCACAGGGCCAGAGACAGATTATGAACCCACCATCATTTCTCCTTCCAGAGGCATGCACTATTAAAATGGGAGCATCTATTTTTTCAATCACTCTATTCTGTCTCCTTGCTAATGCACATATCCAAAGCTCCCTCCAAGGACTTTCATTTGACTGAGTTGTGAGATACGTTTCCATGCAGTGAGAACATACAAATCTCTCCATGCCATGCAGCTGGTAGGCTGGCTGCTCCACCATCACCCTCCCCCTTCTACCCCAGAAATTGTGTTTATTCTCAAAACTATTGATGCCAGTTGTACTTTAATCTAATTTCACAATTCAGTTAAATATAGCATGCACCAATGAAAGTGTAGAAACAAAGCATTTTCTTAAGTTTGGTGCCTGGGAAAAAAATTCAATGCATGCAAATTGCTACAAACAATGCTGTCAAATTAGGTATGGATACAACTGGAAAAAACTGATGGGGGATGTGTCAACATCTAGAGGGATTTGGAATCAGACCTCCTTTGTATGCCTTTGAGGTTTTGTTTTGTTTTGTTTGTTTGTTTGTTTGTTTGTTTTGTACAACTGAAATAGGAAATTCTAGAATCTGCTTCATGGAAGAACTTTATGAAAGAAACACACAATCCTGAACTCAAAAACACACTGGGCCTTGCCCCTTCAAGGTAGTGCTGTTGAAGATTAGAAAGAAAAAGAATATGTGCTTTTATTCCTCCTAGGCTTAAAATGAAAACTTGCCAGGTATGGTGGCCCACGCCTTTAATCCCAGCATTATGGAAGCAGAGGTAGGAGAATTGCTGTGAATTCGAGGTCAGCCTGAGACTACAAAGTGAATTCCAGGTCAGCCTGGGCTCGAGTGAGACCCTACCTCAAAACAAAAAAGAAAAATATATACATATTTCAACATTTATGATAAAGCAAACTATTTTTATATGCATAGCTTGATTTTATGCCTTCTTACTTAGATCCTCAGTTAAACCATAAGTCACTGGCTTCCGTCATGCAAGACTCCTTCTCTTCTATATATTCGTGGGTAGATTTTCTTTACACAGAATCAAAACCTATCAAAACCCTATCACATATGCAAGCTGCTTTCATTTAGAGTGCCTTATCCCAGTAAGTACGATTCGCAAACTGTTATTCCTCTAAAATGTTGTCATTTGTACATGCCATAACCAGTCCTTTTTGTTGCACACAGAATTTCCCATCTCACTCTTATAAATATTCATAAAAATATTTATTTATCCAATAAATAGTCATTAAGCACCTACTTAGCTGTCAGTGACCATGATACAATTAATATCCATTTAAACATAATTTTATGCACTGTTTCTTTGGATAAACTCCTAGAAATAAATCTGTTGGGTGTGAGGTCACAAAATTTTAAGCTAATACTGGATTGGATTACTTTAGCCATGGCTGCTTTCCTCCCAGTCCTGGAGAACACGGACCCCCATCTCATTGATCTTTTATCCCTGAACACTGAACATAGGATATGCCCAAAGTAGGCACTCAAAAATGTTTACTGAATCTTGAATAATGAATAGTCCTTGACTGAAGTACTTACTAGAATTACCGACTTTTTTTTCCCCCTCCACGCTCCTAGTAAAGTCAATTAAAAATCATAACTGGCATTTTTCACAGAGGGCAGGATGAGAGGAAAGATGGAAAAGCAGGCATTGCTTTGCTTTTGTCAGGAAGTACCTGAGGGCCCTGGTTCCACATCGCCCCGCATAATCAGCAGTTTAGAGATTTGCTCATCTCCCCTCAGTCTCAGGAGATCTTTCCGAGCGAGGTTGGAAATTTTCAGGAGGGAAGTTCTGTCTACCAGGAGACCACACAATCTGGTTTCCCCTTATTTACTTCTCTCTCCAAGGCGCCTTGTGAGGTCTTGTGCCTAAGGAGACCCCAATGACGCCCCTGGACCACTTGCTACTTGGGTAGCGTTCACTCCTCAGCAGACGCACCAGAGTCTGTCCTTGATGCCATCAGGTTTCTTCCTTTTCTTTTCTTTTCTTTTCTTTTCTTTTCTTTTCTTTTCTTTTCTTTTCTTTTCTTTTCTTTTCTTTTCTTTTCTTTTCTTTTCTTTTCTTCTTTCTTTCTTTCTTTCTTTCTTTCTTTCTTTCTTTCTTTCTTTTTTTTTTTTTTTTTTTTTTTGAGGTAGGGTCTCACTCTAGCCCAGGCTGACCTGGAATTCGCTATGTAGTCTCAGGGTGGCCTTGAACTCATGGCGATCCTCCTACCTCTGCCTCCTGAGTGCTAGGATTAAAGGCATGAGCCACCATGCCTGGCTTAAATACGTTTATTTATTTATTTGCAAGAGAGAGACATAGAGAGAGGAGAGACAGAGAGAATGGGTACGCCAGGGCCTCCTGCCCCTGCAAACAAATTCCAGATTCATTGCCAGTTTGTGCATTTGGCTTTATGTGGGTACTGGGGAATTGAACGTGGGTTGTTTGGTTTTGCAGACAAATGCCTTAACCACTGATCCATCCCTCAAGCCCTACAGTCAGTTTAAGAACGTGTTTTACACATCACTTCAGAGCAAATCATGAGGCTGTAGACTCATAGGCTAGCTGTGTTCTGCTGACAGCCAACCGTCCTGTTCGGGGCATACTGGTAGAGCACATGTGAGATTTCATACCCCTTTGATCTGATGATATGAACATATGACCTTCAGTTTCCTTACATGCACTGGGGATTTTCCCATTTCTCATACTAGGCAACTGGTGGTGGGTCCATGTATGAATACAATGGGCATTTTCTATTATATATTTTAATATCCTGTTTAAAACTTACTATATGAAAAGTTCTAATGTTGCTGCTGAAGTGATAAATGGTTAGATGATGAAGAGACCCAAATTAGCTCCTGGTTCAATGTATTAAGCCTAGGTGACTAGACCTTGGGAAAGTTTAGCAATGCAAGTGTGATGGTTTCAGTCACTTATCCCCAGTATACTCATTAGTTTTGAATACTTGATGCCCAGCTCGTGGCAATTTGGGAATTGGAGCCTCCAGGAGGGGCAGGCTTATGGGTGTTATAGCCAGTTCCCCCTTGCAAGTGTTTGGTTTACTCTCCTGCTGCTATTGTCTACCTGATGTTGGCCAGGATGTGATTTTCTGCTTATGCCACGTTTTCCCCTGTCATCATGGAGCTTCCCCTCAAGTAAACCAAAATAAACCCTTTCCTCCCACAAGCTGCCCTTGGTCATGTGTTTTGTGTCAGCAACGAGAAGGTAAGTACAGTAGCAAGCCACTGCCAGGATGCGCTGTCTTGACTCTGAGCAGCAGTGATGTATATGTACATGTCACACTGCAGCCTCAGAGGCAGACCCCATGATAGCGCATCTAGCTGACCTTTCCACCCTCCATCCCTCCCGTACACCCTCCATCCTTTTTTCCTTTCCTTCCTTTTTCTCCTTTTTTCTCTCTCTCATCTACCTGAGAAAAGACTCTCTGATGCCCCCTACCCAGTCTTCCTTTCCAGTCTTCCCTCCTTTTTATTAGTGAGGTTGTGATCATTTCTGAATGGCAGTTGGAACAGCCCTTTGTTGCTGTTGTAAGAACCCAGCTTTTGCTGTTGGCATGTGGGTCACCTGCTTCTTCTAGGCATGCCCTTATATTAGTTAATTTGTTAGCTTGCTGGAATCACAGTCGAGGACCCTTCAGCTTTCGTTTGCAGCAATAAATTCAACTGACAGCTGAAATTTGGAACGCTCACTTAATATTGATTCTGAATGTAATAACAAGCGACATGACCTTTTGGATGGTGTAAAATATGGCCGCCACAACATCTGTGCCACATTTCTTGCTGTTTAGTAATATGCTGTAACAGCATGGAACTGGCATTACAGCTAAGCTTTATTATCAAGCTGATCACTCCGTCTCTCTGGCTTCATTTAAAAAAAAATGCTTTTAGCTTCTGGTGCTGATATCGTGTCTAATACATGTTGCTGTTTGCGAGACACAATTTACCCCAAAGTAAGATAGAGAAAGACATCTGATGACCAAATGAGAAGGCAGGAAAGAGGAAATGGGGTGAGAAAGGCTACTTGACACCCTAAATTCCAAGGGACCAGAATCCAACACAATTTTCCAGAATAGTAGCGGGGATACTAAATGTTCTCAATTGAATCAATAACTATGAAATTGATGTCACTTAGCAATTTCTTTACAAGATATGAAAATATCTTTCTCAGTCACTGGCTCCACCCCCACATAGAGAGAGAGAGAGAGGGAGAGAGAGATGATTCCCAGTGGTATTTGTCCTGATGCCTGAGCATCATTCTAATTGAGCATTGCCCTAGGAAACCCTAAACTAATTTTTCTGGGATGGATACAGGGATGTTTGCATCTGATTTACTCTAACTGTTTTTCTTTGAAGTCTGGGCATCTTTAAACATTCTCCAAGTGGCAGAACATCAATTTGTGCACTTTAAAAAATCCAATTTAAGCAGGTTAAAAATTGTCAAAATAGTCTAACCATATTTCTCCAACAGAATTTCCAACCATGGAGCAAACACACACACACACACACACACACACACACACACACACACACACTGCTAAACTTGAAAGCATTCTATCATTTCAATATATTCTGTGGCTTAGAGTGGCTCTCACTAGATGAATAGCGAGAATTTAAATCTCTTTATCACAAGAGGCAGATCTTGACTCTGAAACAATAGACCATCCTTTTATTCTGCTGTGATGTTTTGACTCTGGTTAGTTGAGCCATTTCCAAAGGGTATAAACATTAAGTTTTAAATACTATTTCTTTGGAGGAAAGAGAAGTATTAAGTCACTTTTAGGAGATCTTCTTTCCTATAAAATATGCCTCTCTCTCTCTCTCTCTTTCTCTCTCTCTCCACACACACACACACACACACATACACACCATTAGTTTCAAAGAAGTTAAACATATAGAAAATGGAGTCATTTTATTTCTTCTTCTGGCTATGGGATACTCACTCTATTTAACATGCAAACGCTGCTACTATAGCTGCTTAAACTTGGTGTGGTGACGATCTACAGGGAACAGACTATTAATAGGGTACTTTTGTATTAGCAACTCTAGAAGCTGAGCTGGATACTTGGTAAGTGTTTCATTCAAAGAAAATGCCAGGTCCTGGTAGGTAATTGAAAACGTCAGACTTCAAAGTCCTAACACAAAATGAGAGACACTGGCCTATACCCCTTCTCTGGGGACACCTGGGAGAATGCCCGCTGGGATAACTTCCAAAACGACTAAAGAGCCATCGTCCTGCTTTTAAAAAGTTAATCAAGCCATATGTGAGATTTGGGTTGGGGGAGTGGGAGCTTTCTCAATTGACATGCTTTTATGGATGTTTCCAAGACTGACTGTCTTCTGCAATCCATAACCTCCAGCTCTTTTTCCCATTAGGTCACAGCACTTATTAGGATATTTGTTGATAGTATATTTGTTCAAAGGAAATTCAATCCAGAAAATTCAGAAATAGCCAGGTGTGGTGGCGCATGTCTGCAATCCCTGCATTCAGGAGACTGAGGTAGGAGGATTGGCTGTGATTGAGGCTAGCCTGGGATACCAAGTGAGTTCCAAGTCAACCTGAGCTAGAGTCACACCCTGCATTGGAAATCAACAACAACAAAAAATAAATAAATAAAAAGAAAAGAGGAAACTCAGACATAAGGAAAGAACACTCCCGTATTCCAGAGAGCACACATTTATTTATGAAGACCAAGCTCATTATTCCTGCAGAATAATGTGGGTAAAATATGATTGGATTCCTTAATTGACAGAAGCCTATGCCAGATGGCTGAAATGCCACTTTCATTTCAGGAAGAAAGGAAGCCTTCACAGAGAGGAAGGAGTCTGGAGCTGCAAGGTAAGATCACCCTTAATTATCAGTCCCAGGGAATGCATGGCCACCATCATGTTTATATAATTAGAAAGCAAATTTCAAATGAAGGCACCGAAATACACCGTCCACCATATTAATAGAGAAGTACAAATGGCACAGGGTGAGAGAGTCTAGGAAGGGGAGCTAGACTAGTTAATCAAAACCATTTCAGCGTTGAGATGAGTTTTTGGCTCTGAGTTCAGAATGAATCAATCATCAAACTTGGCAAGCAATAATTAATTCCAGTAGTATAGCTATCACTCATCTGTGTAGTTGCTGCCCCGGAAATAAAGATCTTATGAAACTGTCCCTGATGACATCAGTGAAGCCATCGTGCTCAGCCGTATGCTCGAGGCTCAAAGAGAGGATTCGTCATGAGACAGTTGTCTAAGGAGGGAGATGTAAACAGCCACGCCAACTTTTACTCACATGGGTTGAAAGCCATGGGCTCATTTCAGCTATTACCAAGAAAGCAAGTGAACTAACCCAGGAGCTAACTGCCCAAAGCCACCCTGTACTCTCCTTCACATATTAAAGTCTCTTTCTCTTTTTGGCCTGGTTCTTAATGAGTTCTCTTAAGATCATGGAGTAGCTTTGTTGATAGCATCCATTGAGGCTTCCAGGAAAAACAACAACAACAACAACAAAACAACACTGATAGAGAGAAAAAGGGCACACATTTACAAGGTAAACAGGCGCGAATTGGATTACTCCAACATTCTCCGCTGAGGTAGGATTCAAAATTAATCTGATTATATAAATATTATGAGCTACTAAGTATCTTTCTGCAGCAATTATCAAGCGTTCACACATAAAAGGGGGCATTTTCTTTAGAGCAGGGCTCATCTCTCAAGTGTTCACCTTCAAAGCAAACGTTGAGAGAGACTGACTCAGTGAAGTGGCCTTACATTGTAGTAAGTTTCTCTTTCCCTTTTCGTCTCTTCTCTACTTCTATTTATACATAACCTCCAAGGACTATTTTCATTCCCTCAATTCTCTGAAACTTTTCTGAATATAGCATATATATTTTTCTTTCTTTAAAGCCATTTTGGGGGCTTTACAATTGAGGTACTAGCCTCTCTCAAGCATGATGTTGCCCGGTGGGAGCAAGAGCAGTCACAGTTTGATTTATAAGTCTCGTTTGAGCTGTGTGACAGGGGTAGGATGTAGTATAAAGAGACCCATGGCTATATATATGTGAGTTCATCTGTGTGACTCATTTGGGCTGCTTGCCTGGATTCTCTGTAGAAGGAGCACACTGCTGTTGGATGGGGATGGTTGTATGAGTCAAATTTCATGTGAATGGTAGAGATTCATCTCAGCGAGAAAGTGCAGTGTGGTTGGTTACAAGGTCAAGTTCTAGTTCAAATCCCCCACCTGCCACTTCCTATGTGAAGATTGATGTTGGCTCAGTACTTTAGGCTTCCATGTGCTATATAACACTGAAAAGATAATATGGTCAGGATGTAGAACTGGACTAAAGTTGGAAGCAGAAGTCAAGAAAACTCTAAAGAAAAAAAAAAAATTATTCATTATTTTGAGAGAGAGAGAGAGAATGGGTATGCCATGGCCTGTTGTCAAAGAAACTGCAGATTCATGCACCACTTTATGCATCTGGATGTATATGCATGCCGGGGAACTGAACCCAGGCTGCCAGGCTTTGTAAGCAAGTGCCTTTATCCACTGAACCATCTCTCCAGCCCAAGACAAAACTCTTAGCATGGCCTACATTGACCAGTCTCCATCACTCTTACTTTGGACCTAGATTTCCTTGGCTTTTGCTCCCCACCACCCCTCCCTGACCAAAAAAAAAAAAAAAAGTCATCTTTTAGTTCCTGTCACCTGGCCATGGCTCTGCTAGGCAAAGGACCATACCTATTTTGTTTGAAATATTCATTCTTAATTACTAAGCCTTTATTGCTTCATCCAACTTATTCAAAGGGCAGCCTTATTCTTTCCTCCTATGCCTGGGATGGGTGCTCTATGAAGCAGGGGCTGTCATTGTTTTCCCAAGGCATGGGTGGAAGATGATGCCAATTAAGAATGTTACAAGTGGACTGGAGAGATGACTCAGCAGTTAAGGCACTTACCTGCAAAGCCTAATGATCCCAGTTCAATTCCCCAGTATCCATGTAAAGCCACATGCACAAAATGGTGCATGATCTGATGTTTATTTGTAGGCCCTAGACACCCTGACACAACCATTCTCTCTCTCTCTCTCTCTTTTCTTTTTCTCTCTCTCCTCTCTTATCTCTCTCTGCTTGCAAATAAATAAATAAAAATAACAGAGAATGCTATAAGTATTAGTTTTTTTAAAATATAGTTTATTTATTTGAGAGAGAGAGAGAGAGAGAGAATAGGCATATCAGGACCTTCAGCCACTGCAAATGAACTCCAGATACATGCCCCCCTGTGCATCTGTTTTACATGGATCTTGGGGAATTGAACTGGGGTCCTATGGCTTTGAGGGAAATAACTGCTAAGCCATTTCTCCAGCCCAGTATTATTTTTTATCATGACCTGATGTGTTATGTCTTCCAAACAGAGGTTTGGCATATTAATCTCTGGCCTGTGGGATTACTAGAAAGTAGGAAAGCAGGAAGCAGCCTCATTTGGATGACTTTGAAGTTGCCACAAAGATATGATTGTAAGAAAATTATCAATCTAGTAAGGAATACATTGTGTTTCCTAAAAAAAAAAAAAAATCATCTAGCAAAATCCAGCTGTAGATCTGTTCTGAGCCCTGACCGTCCCCAGCCATCCTGGGTTTACTCACCATTGTCTTCAGAACCATTCCTCAGTGGGCTTCCTCCTGACATTCATAGACAATAGCCCAGGTATTAGTATTCAAGTATGAGTACCTCCCTGCAAATCCAGTGGCTAAATACATATTTTAATTGAGCCCAGGAGTGTTGACTTGCAGCACAGTATAGAAAAAAAAAATCACTAGAAAAATGGCAAGTGGAAGCAGCCTTTTACCTGTGAATGGAATGTGACGCTTACAAAACATCAATAACAATTTTCTACTGGGGAAAAGCCTGAGGTAAGAATAACCTGCTTAGGTTTTTAAGTGGTAACCTAGCCAAAAATTAGTGTTTCTTATTCTTTGGAAAACAAAGCTACCACCCTAAGCTGTCCAAGGTAACTTTAAATGGCTGAAATATAATGCAAGTGGTTTTTTGTGATGTTAAGATGTGGGAGTTATCCTTCACCAAATGTTATGATTTGAATTTTATTTTATTTTTTTTTGTGGTTTCTCCCCTGTGACAGTGTTTTGAAAGTCATGAATCCTTCAGGTATTGGGGCTTGGCTAGCCAAAGAAGGTCACTAAAGATGGACGTTTGTAGGAGATCCTTGCTCTTGGTTCCAGATTGCTGTGGCAGAAACAGCTACATCATGTTTTTCTACGCCACACCTTCCCGGCCTCGATGGACTGAAACTTCCAAAACCGTGAGCCAAATGATGACTTTCCTGCCTTAAAATGTTTCTGTCAGATAATTTGCTCACAGTAACACAAAAGTAATTCACCTGTTAGAAAGGACTGTTGCGAAGCAAGGTGTCTCATCTCTCATGTACAGGACAAAATATTGCAACGTCCTTCTGAAACCAGAGCAGTCCATATACTGCCAAGTTCTCTTCACATTAATTCCTCTATCATACATATCTGTATATAGTCACATGGTGAGGTCCCCATTTATGCTCTCTTTTATGTTTTTTTTTTTTTTTACAATTCCCTTACATATTTTTTTTTTTAATTTGGGAGAGAGAGAGAGAGATTGAGAGAGAGAGAGACAGACAGACAGAGAGAGAATGAGCGCACCAGGGCTTCTCAGCCACTGTGAACGAACTCCAGACACGTGTGCCCCCCTTGTGCAAATGTGCGACATTGTGCGCTTGTGTCACTTTTGCGTCTGGCTAAACATGGGAACTGGAGACTCGAACGGGCATTCTTTAGGCTTTGCAGGCAGGCACCTTAACCACTGAGCTATCTCTCCAGCCCCATATTTATTTTTATATAATATGTCTTCATTATGGGGATAATACTTGCAACTCACTGACAAGAGTAACACCTAATATTTGTCAGTTCTTCTAAGATAACTGCAGAGAAGAGCTTTGCATTTATTGTTTTACTTGGTCATCACAAATGCTTCACGAGATCAGTGTGGCTACTGTCCCTTTTCTATACAAGAAGACACAGCTTCTGAGAGCTTCAGTCAGCTATCCAAGGTCGCTTGGCCAGTCGTTGTGTTGGGATATCAAGTCTGCTGTTTAACTTAACTGCTCTGGATTGCAGCCTCTTCTTTATCTCTATGCTGACTGTTAAGTGCTCCTGATGATTCAACCCATTGTGAGAAAAACCACACAAATAAACAAAACAAGACTTCTGACGGTTGGGGAGGCACCACAGGAAGCCCAAATGTGGCCCTTTCGTAGATCATTAAGTCGTAGATGGAGTGTTTGCTCATAACAAACATTTTAATAATCTACCACTATTTATTTATTTATTTTTGGAAATTCCACGATCATGATGTGGAGTGTCACTAAATTTACTGGGCTCTGCAAATAAACCCCAACAAACTTCGTAACCTTCAAGGGGTCTTTCTCATTGCTTATTTCTCTACTGTGTAATTATCACATAAAGAACTCTCCACTTACAATGCAAACAAATAAGGGAAAACAAAACAAAACAAAACAAATGGAAAACACAAACACAGGCATGTTTGTTGTTTCATATTGAGGGTTATTTAGCTTGGATAATAAATCATTACAATGAATGTCAACACTGCACAGGAGAAAGGGAGTAGCTAGTTGCATATGCTAATGGGGGATGCGCATTACTAATAAGGAAGAGAATGAACAACACTAGGCACATGCTAGTTATCATGGTACATCACCAGACAAGCCTGTTCACACTGAGTGTATGACTACTGTTGCTACTGCTGCCTGGCAGGGCGGGCAGACATTCATATGTCAACAGCAGTAGCTCCAGTACCATCCAAGACGACTGCAGAGTTTAAAAATAAGGCTCTTCTTGTCATGCACCAAGACGTCAAGCTTAAGCACATCTGCCAGCAAAAGGGATTTTGCCAGTCGTTCACTTCCAAAAGCATGGTCTATTGGCTTCAAGCACATCAGAGTTCAAAGTACAAAGAACAACAGCATTATCCATAAATAAGTCCTATGGCTTTTCCTTTAAAACAGGTCTCAGACACATAGGTTCTCTGACTTACTACTGTCACGAGACCACCACTGTGGTTTTTATTCATTTATTTAATTCATTATTTTTTAGAGAGAGAGAGACAGATAAAGAGAAACAGAGAGAGAGGAAGAGGAGAGAGAGAGAGAGAGAGAGAGAGAGAGAGAGAGGTGCGCCAGGGCCATTTCAGCCACTGAGAACAAATTGCAGATGTGTGCGCCCCCTTTTGGGCAAGTGCAGCATTGCGCCCTTGTGTCACTTGATTCTGGCTAAATGTGGGACCTGGAGAATCGAACGGGCGTTCCTTGGGCTTGGCATGCAGGCGCCTTAACTGCTAAGCCATTTCTCCAGTCCTAATTCATTTTTTACTTTTTATTTTTATTTTTTATTTTTGGTTTTTTTTGAGGTAGGGTCTCACTCTGGCCCAGGCTGACCTGGAATTCACTATGTAGTCTCAGGCTGGCCTTGAACTCATGGCAATCTTCCTATCTCTGCCTCCCAAGTGCTGGGATTAAAGGTGTGCGCCACCACGCCTGGCTTTTTTTTTTTTTAAATTAAAATTTATTTGAGAGAGACAGAGGAGAGAAAGAGGCAGATAGATGATAGAGAGAGAGTGAGCGAGCATGTCAGGGCCTCCAGCCACTGCAAAGGAACTCCAAAGACATGTGCTACCTTGTGCATCTGGCTTACGGGGGTCCTGGGGAATCGAACCTGGATCCTCAAGCTTTGCAGGCAAGAGCCTTAACTGCTAAGCTATCTCTCCAGCCTTAATTCATTTTTTGATGTAGGAGATTAAACCAAGCCTTTCTGCTTGCTAGACAAGAGCTTTCCTACTACTGAGCTACATTCTCAGTCCCTGATCCCTGTCTTGACAATGAACTTGACACTGAGAGCTACAGCTTCCTCCATGTTTTCCCTATTGTCTTTTTCTCTTTTATACCTAGAATAAAATACAGTGATTTGAAAGTTTTCAACTGTGTTTAAATATAACAGCATGAAATTGACCTTTCCGATCATTTTCGTACCCATTGTAGTGGCCTTAACTACGTTCACAGTGTCATACACTATAATCACTCCTCTCTGGGATTTTTTTTTCCCAACTGGTGGTTTGAATTAGGTACCCCCATAAACTCACGTGTTCTGACTGCTGGGTCCCCTGCTGGTGGAAAGTTGAGAATTAGAGCCTCCTTGAGGTGGTGTATTCTTGGTGGTGGGCTGATGGATGTTATAGCCAGCTTCCCTTTGCCAGTGTTTGGCATCTACTGCTCATCTACTGCTGTTGACCATGTGATGTTGGCCAAGAGGTGATGTCCAGTCTCTGTTCACACCATGGTTTCTCCTGCCATCATGAGTTCCTGCCTTGAGTCTGTAAGCCAAAATAAACCCCTTCCTTCCACAAGCTATTTTTTGGTCAGGTACTTCATGCCAGTAATGCGAAGCTGACAGCAAATCCACACTCAATACCCACTAAGTGGTACGTCTCCACTGTTACTCCCCCCTCAGCCCTGGGCCATGGCCATCCTGTGTTTTGGCTCACTGTAGATAACCCATGTAAGTAGAATCTCATGACATTTCCTTCAGGATTTGCCTCATTTTGTTTAGCATGTCATCTTCAAGGTTCACCCATGACGGCACGTATGTCAGCATGGTCTTCCTTCCTGAAGACATGAGTGAATTCATGTCACATCTGTTTGTCCAGGCACTTGTGGACACATTTGGGTATTTCTAGCTTCAAACCCCTAACCCCCCGTTTTTCATTTCATCAAGTGGTTCACATGGTCACTTGAGGGTTACCTTCATGAGGATCCAACATAGTATTTCCTACAGACATGGTACCATTTTACAATCCCACCAACTATGTAGCAGAGTGTTGCTTTCTCCATATCCTTGTCGCCATTATTTCTCACTTTGATTTTTTTTATTTTTATTTTATTTATTTGAGAGACAGAGAGACAGAGAGAGGGGGAGGAGAAAGAGGCAGATATATATATATATATAGAGAGAGAGAGAAAATGGGCATTCCAGGGCCTCCAGCCACTGCAAACAAACTCCAGACACATGCGCCACCTTGTGCATCTGGCTTAAGTGGGTCCTGGGGAGTCAAACCAGGATCCTTAGGCTTTGCGGGCAAATGCCTTAACCGCTACGCTATTTCCCCAGCCCTCATTTTGATTATTTTTGATCATCCTAATGAGTGTGAAAATACACATTTTAAAGAAAAAAACCCCACCCTCCTGTGACTTCTAGCTCTACTTAGAATAGAGCATTAAACCATCTTGGCTACATGGCTTTGCATGATCTGTCTTCTGTAGAAGCTGTTTAACCCTGTCTCATCTCATACCCCCCAGTTCTTCATGAGACAGGCCAACTTTCATGGCAGTCTTAAAGCATGGTAAAGTCTTCCACAGTGTGGGATCTTTGCATATACCCATCCCTGTGTTGTAAGAGTGAATTTCCCTTCTGTTTTCAAGCTTGGCTTGGTTTCACTTTGTCTCAGCTTAGATACCACCCAGGCTGTAACTGGTCCAGTGAGCCTCGTCCCTGTAATGCATTCTCTCTTGCGCCTACTCTGTCCCCACACTAAACAAATGACAATCCTCTGGCTGTCCATTTATTTTACTGTCCCTCTCTCTACATGTATGTAAGAATTTTCTGGGCAAAGAACCTAGATCGACTTGTCAATGATGTCACAGAGTTTAAGACATTCTCACAGTCCAGGCACATAGTAGGTCCTCGATGAATATCAGTTAAATTTCCAAGTGATTTACAGAGGAGAAATGCAGAACTACAAACAGAACGGGGCACCTGCTGCTGTGCGTGCTAACCTTGCTCAGTTCTCGGGGAAGATGGGAAAGAACATGTCTGTGCACATGGTCACCAGCCCTGGCAACAGCCACTGTGCATCTTTGGCCTGAAAAAAATATAACCCCCACACATCTCAATAACAATAGGATGAATTCTGACATTAACAGGAATATTACCAAAGCCCAAGAGATACATTTCAATTCACTGAGCTCTGCGGCAGATAATATAAAAGCTCTAACTTGCTCTCTAGAAAAAAAGCAACTTTCATTTATGATTTCCCAGTTTTGCTAATCCTGCCCATTAGGCCAAAATATTGCATTTTACACAGGATGCCAGATCACACAAGACTGATGTAATACTCAGGCACAAAACCAGCTGGCAGATTTAACACTGAAATCCCCTTTATTCAGAAGGCACAAATCAAACCCACGATGCCTTTTTTGACAGATTCCTGCATGTTCCTCATTATGGATAGATGAGGGAAGACAGCCCTGCATTCCAGGGCACCAGGCTCACCCCTTGCATTTGCATACCCAGTCATTTGTAAACGGAAAGAAACACATCCCCGCATTTGCCCAGAGGTAAATGTTTACTCAGAAAGGTGACTTGTGACATTGACGATCATGTCAGTTTTCCATCTGCATATTTTAAGGTAATGCATCCTTCCTTTAAGTGCTTTGGTACAGCTTCTTGGTTTCCTTATTTCGATGAGCACAGTGACACCCAGACCTCTAGGTCTCAATTTGAATAACTTTCTGGGAGAAGTGCAAAAAAATGCAATAAGGCTTCTTGCCAGCCCAAGGACAGGCTCCCTGGTTGCAAAAAAAAAAAAAAAAAAAAAAAAGTAGCGCAAGTGTTGTCTTTCATCTTCTTTACCCAGCCAGACCCAACTAGCTAAGGGCTAAAAGGCTCACCCCTGGCTGTGGAGGGATCCTTCTCTACAATGCAATCCATCCCTGGGGGTGGCCCCCCCAACATTTGCTTAGGTAGCTGAGCACTTCATCAGCATAGCAATTTGCCCAGTCAGCTCCAACCACCAGAGCAGTGCAGCGTGGCTGGAGGAGGAGGAGGAGGCTCTCAGGAGTGCTCCCCTTGGGCAGGTGGGGAAGGCACATCCATCCTGAGATCATAAATATGCATCTTGGCCCTGATCTTCTCTGCGTGGAGCAGGGAAGAGCAAATTCTCTTCACCACAGTCTCCAAGCGCTCCCGTTCCGCCCAAGAACGCACTCTATTGAGATCTAAGCAGGCAGGCGAATTTGCTGGGTGTGAATCAACCGACCTTCTGTAACCCAAAGGCTAGAGTGGGAGTTCTCCCTGCTTCCAGATGGCAGGGCTTACAAATCGCATTCAAGAGAGGTCTCTCTTTCAAGATGACTCTTTGACAGGTGGGGTACGACAATGAGTAAGAAAGGATCTCACTCCTTGGAGAGCTGGCAATCTAGTCAATTTAAATTAAATTGCTAAGTTAATTTAAATAGAATATAAGAAGTGCTATGATGGAAAACAGATGGTGTCATGAGAGTCGGGAAGAAGGAAGAGGAACCTTACTTAACTGTGGGTGGCATG
Organism: Orientallactaga sibirica; assembly: GCA_036365145.1. Classification (NCBI taxonomy): domain Eukaryota; kingdom Metazoa; phylum Chordata; class Mammalia; order Rodentia; family Dipodidae; genus Orientallactaga; species Orientallactaga sibirica. Next base: position 4,197,474 of record JAEOAD010000194.1, read on the forward strand.
GGGAAGGGAAGGGGGGGGTCACTGGAAATTTCTCAGGAGAAGTAAAATGTGGACTAAGACCCAGCACAGACACCAGTGTGGGGCTTTAAAATTGGGGTATGAACATGGCAAGAAGGATTCAGTCTTTTCCAAGTTAAACCCCCAATAGTATCTTTTCTTTCTTTTTGCCACAGCTGGAATGCTAAGTTGGGAATTGTCTAGCATCTCCTTGTCTACCAAAGACTATCTAATGATGTCTATGTTAAGGAGCCAAAATAAAGAGATGCCATTCAGACCATGAACAGAAGCAGCTCAGAACTTCTGACTGCATTGATTGAGATACCTTCCCAGGAAGAAAGCCGGGATTACCAATATGTTGCTTGTCAGTTACCCTGGCTGGTGTGCCAGACAAGGATGAGAGGGATAGATTAAAAAGACAAAACAAAACAAAACAAAAAAAACCCTCACTGTAAATTAGTGCTTGTCAGCTCAACAAGTTGGAGAGCCGGGGGAAGGTTTAATTAAAGTAAACAGACAATTTAAAGTGAGAGAAAGTTCAGCCTCCACGGGAGGAAAATTCTAGGTATCAAAACAAATTTGTGAAAACTTAGAAGTACTCAGTGCCATTTATCATGCATTCAGGGCCTGGGGAGGTAATGAAGTTAGCAATTCAGCTCAGGTTGGACCTGAGTTTGACTTTGGTTATTAGCGATACAGGCAGTTGAAGGCAACATACTTATGTAAGGTAACTTTTCCATTCTTCACTCCACCAGAAACATTATAATAAGAACACAATCTCTATTCGGCATGCAGTGCCTCAGTGTCTCAGTTACTTGGGGACATTTGACATTTGCTGATTGCCTGGGAGCCTGAGGCTGCAATTGCTATATGCTCAGCATATAGAATCTAATGCAAAGAACAAAATGACGGACTTGGGAGCTGGGAAAAGCTTGTTGGGGAAACGCTGTGCTCTCCGTACTCCACAGAGGCAGGACATAGAAAAAGAGCATGCTATACACGGTGCGCTGTACACCAGTGTCCCCCAAGAAAGGCTTTTGAGGGACCATTGTGGAAGAGGTTATGAACAGAGTGTAAGAGCCAGAGAAAGGAGAGGACAGCTTTCCAATATTGTCTTTCAGATGCAAAGTGGCCATGGTATTTATGGCCTCAGAGTGGCTGACACTACCTGCACATCAAAACAGAAGAGGGACTAGTTGGAAAGAAGGGATTCAAAGGAGGAGGTATAGTGGAGAGGGAAAGGGGAGGAATAGTGGGAGGGGATTGTGATCATGGTACATTGTCTATATATATATATATATATATATATATATATATATATATATATGGAGGTTGTCAAGAAAAGTTTTAAAAAACTCTTTTAAAACATTTATTTGATATGGCCACATGTTTCTGCAAGCAGTGAGCTTAGCACAGGCTGTTAACAATAAAAGAGCTGGAACAGACTCGTCTGTGACTTTTGAGTGCCAATTTTTGAACAGTGTGTGCATTAGCTCCGCCGTCCTGGTTTCTAGGATTGCTCCACAAGGAGAAGGCAGGCCAAAGAGAAAGTGTGAATATGGAATCTGTAAGCTAGATAATCAGTGGTAATGGGAAAGGAATAAAAGGAGGAACAAAAACAAAGCTTCGACAGCTCCATCGGGTTTTGGTAAGGTATTTCTTGTGTGCAGCTATTCTATGTGGGAGAAGACAGGCACTTTAGAAGGGTAGAGGTCTTAGAGTGACTCTTTGGGTGACAACTGTAGGAGGAATTCTGATGGTCTTGTACCCTCTCAATAAACTTAATGAAGCATTTTTAGTTGGATATTTTTAAAACTGGGTCAAAGAAAGGGGAAAACCACCCTGAATGCTGATGCTACTTTAGAATAGATTGAATAAGTTGTGGCAGGAAATGTGTAACAGCCTTTGCCTAAGCACAGAAGTGGGTTCGCATAGCAAAAGCCTTTCTGACGAGCCGAGATCAATACTGGCACAGTATGGAAAGTCAGCCTTTCGTCCCCAGCCTCACCATGACCTACTGATAACCAGAACATGGAGGAGCACCCATGGAGGTCCCATGGGGCTGCCCATTAGCCAAATAAATGCATGAAGACAAGAAACAGGGAGGTACACAGCCAGTGCCGGCATTCTGTGTGCTTTCTGACTTTTAATGTAATCTCTTCTACCTCGTAAAGATGCTGTGGTAACTTTACAGAGATGAAAACCATATGGTGAGACATGGCTAAGTTCTCTCAAGCTTAAGAGATCTGAAGCTAGGGGAGGAAAAGCTTTTTCTTCTTCCTAAGGAGTTGGAAGGTAATTAGTTCACCGGAAGAGGACCTTGCAGCTGTGTCTGCATGCTTGCGAGGGTATGTGTTTATATGTATGTGTGCCTGAGAGAGTCACTCTGATTCTCTTCCAAAAAAAGTCATCTGAGAACCAAAACAACACATTCCTCAGGCTGGCCCCACGTCAAGGTGGCACAGTTGCATCTGCTAAAGTCTTTGTGACCAGAAGCTACTGCCTATGACACTCACAGCTATTGGTTGGAACAGATGAATGATTCTATGCTGATGAAGTTTTTCCAATTCATTTCTTTGTTGGATGTGGCCTTTCTGGCACTCAGTGTGTTTCCATCCCTGGCCTAGCAGATATATGGCTGGAAGCATATACGGTAGGAGGCGATGTGGCAATGCCATGAGAGCTCTGAGCAGCTTCTCATATGCTGCCTGGGGAGTTCCAGTTTCAGCTGAGTCCTGGGATGGATTTTGATCCTCCCTCTTGGCTGATGGTCCTCAGTCCCTGATCTGTAGAGCCCATTTGTGGGTTCAGGTGAGCATTATTCAGTGATTTTAATTTACTCTTTATCTTTTTGACTTGATAACAATTTAAATGTAAATCATCCATCACTATGAGGGGTTTGAAAGTAATGCCCACCCCTTCCCCCCACCCAGGCTAATGTATTTGAACACCTGGTCTCCAGGAAAGTGGCACTATTGGGCAAGATTGTGGAACCTCTAGGAGGTAGAGCCTTGCTGGAGGGAGTGTGTCCTTGGGGGCAGGCCTTGAGATGATACAGACTAGCCTTGCTGGCTGGTCTCTCTCTCCTACTTCTTTCCTGCTGATGTGATGACACAGCTCAGGCTTCCTGTAGCTGCCATGCCTTCTCTGTCATGGTGGAGTTTACCCTCTGGAACTACAGCTGATATCAATGCTTTCCTTCCCCAAACTGCTTCTGGTCAGGTATTTGCTACTAGCAATAAGAAAGCAACTGTTACAACCAGTCATAAAGCCAAAGCTATTTGTGCAGTGATAGCAATATTTCCATAAAATGTGATTTTCAGGATGAATTTGCCTAATTACAGTCTGTATTTCTTTTTTTAAAAATGTATTTTAGGGCTGGAGAGATGGCTTAGCGGTTAAGGCACCTGCCTGCAAAGCCTAAGAACGCTGGTTCCAATCTCCAGCGGTTCCAATCTCCAGGTCCCACGTTTAGCCAGATGCAAAGTGACGCAAGGGCGCAATGCCGCACTTGCCCACAAGGGGGCGCACGCATCTGGATTTCGTTCACAGCAGCTGAGAGACTGCTGGCGCGCTCATCTGTCTCCCTCTCCCTCTCTATCTGTCTCTCTCTGTGTCTCTCTCCAAAAATAAATAAAAAATAATAAATTAAAAAAAAATATATATATTATTTTATTTATTTGAGAAAGAGTAAGATAAAGAGGCAGATAGAGAGACAGAGAGAATGGGCACTCCAGGGCCTTTAGCCACAGTAAACAAACTCAAATGCATGCACCATCTTGTTCATCTGGCTTCCTTGGGTCCTGGGGAAACGAACCTAAGTCATTTGGCTTTGTAGGCAAATGCCATCTCTCTAGCCCTAGCCTGTATTTTTAATGTGGACAATCACAGCACTGAGATTTTGTGAAGTTGAAGAATTTTTCGAGCTACCTCCTTGAGACACTTATTCATTTGGCGAAACATTGGCAGACAGCTTACTATTGACCAGACACTATTCTGGGTTCATGGAATAAACCAGTGAACAGCACACATCAAATTGCCACGCTGGTAGAGTTTTTGTGTGGGTGGGTATAGTAAATTGGATAACATAATAAATAATTACACAGTAGAAATCTCTTAAATGCCATGAACAAAAATGTAAGGGTAGGAAGAAAAAAAGAGCAAGGAGGGTGTTGCAGTGACCTTCTTGTGGCTTGGACAAAACACCCAACTAGAAGCCAGCCTATGGGAGGAAAGGGTTTAAATTTCAGGCTTAGAGATTCCAGGGGAAGCTGCATTATAGTGGAGAAACCTGGCTTACTTCATCACACATCAGTAAAAACATGGGAAAAAAAAAACAGAAAGCAAGAGCTGACTTGAAACACAACACAGGGCTGCTGGAGACTATGTAGGAAGCTTAATCAAAAATATCTGAGGCTATGGGGGACACTTACATTCGTTCAAGTAACTCACAGGGGGACTGAAAATGGAAAGGGGAATATGTGACAGAGAGTGAGGTTTCCACAGCCTAGGTGTGAAAGAATACATTCAAAATACCATTCTACAAGTCATTACCCTCAGTAAGGGGGACCTCAATAGAAGAACTTCATAAAAGGTGCAGAAAACATAACACTAAAACCATGGGCTCTGGCTGGTAATTTCAAGGGCCACAGTGAGCTGTGGGTCAGGAAGACATGCGGTCCTCCAAATAATGCAGGCCACTGCCAATACACTTGGTTACCTGCAAGAGCTAAAAGGTAAGTCCCTATTGCTGAAGATACCACAGCCTGTGACTACAGGACATCAAATGACCATGCTGGAATTGACAAGGAAACCAGTTCCTTCCTGGATAGCCCTCATAGTGCTGGAAAGTGCTGTGAGAACAGCTTGAGAATAATGGTGGCCAACAGACCGAATAAGTAGGAGATCCTGTCAGTTACAAAATCAACCAGCCGAGTAAGAATCACACACTTGTGCAATAGTGGCACACAGCTGACGCAGGTAACCAACCGCTCATGGATTGGACATGAGACCTGCTCAATCGGGCAGAACTCATATCTGGCTCTGCGAACCAAGTCAGATTCCCTTGGATGGGGAAGCAATAGGCTCCCAAAAGAACCTCCACTGCTCTTTAACTAAAAGATATATCAATATATCTCTTTAATAACAAGGCTTATCTGCTTTTATTCATACTGTTTTCACTGTTTTTTTTTGGAGAATCTGTTCTTAGATGGAGACTACTCAGGAGAACAAGGGTATATCGATACATCAAGAAGAGAAAGTCGGCTGTCTACCAGGAGATGGGTCACCTCTGCCTCACCTTCCTGGGCCCACAAGTCATTATAGAGGAGACAAAATACTGTTCTCATGGCTAGCCTGAAAACCAGTTTCAGGGAAACGGTGACATACACTGTGGTCACTCAAACCCCATGAAAAGCAGAGATCCACAGGCTACAGAGAAAACAACACTAAATTAGATCCCTATCTTGCCCACCAATGCTCAGGGAACACTGAGGAAGCTGGGCCAGAAAAATTGTAAGAGCCTCAGGGTAGGTGGGAATAACCTGAGTCACTGTATTTCTGCCCTCTGCAGAGACTGACTGAGGCCTCATGGTCCCCACAGTGAATACTAGTAACCCCACTTAAGAAGACACTTGACATCATTGGGACACGGGGTCAAATAGTACAACCTTTTTAAAATTAACAAATCAATAGATAATAAAAAATTTAAAAAACTTATATTTAAAAGAGGGCAAAGATCCTGGACAGATGCTTAGTAGTTAAGATGCCTGCCTGAAAAGCCTAACGACCTGGGTTTGATTCCCACGTAAAGCCAGATGCACAAAGTGGCATATGTGTCTGGAGTTTGTTTTCAGTGGCTGGAGGCCCTGGTGCCCATTCTCTCTCTTTCTCTTTCTCTCTCTCTCCTTGCAAATAAATAACATTTTTTAAAAAGAAGTCAAGCACTGGGTTTAGAGAGAATGCAACTACTAATTATCTTGACCATCAACAGTCCTGGACATTTGGGCCACATTTGTGCATTTCAGTGGGTCACTTGTTGGACCAAGGTATGGACACTGCAGAACAATAAGAAGCCAGCTGCAGAGGTAGTCCGAGGCAGCAACACTCATTCACATTCAGGGGACCCTGTTGATGCCTACCTAACAGGTTAGCCTGTTAATTACCTTGTAATTACCTCCTGGGCCAATAATTGAAATTCTAATAAAAGCAAGAGAGAAAACACGAAGAGTGGAAATCGGTGGGAGAAGCCTGGGTTTCCTGCAATTGGATGTTAGGGCCACAGTCTAACTCACAGAGACTATCTATAATGCCGTTGCATTCCAGCTCGGTTCCCATGCCTCCAACCGTGTATTAAATTCTTTCCTTGTCTGACATAAAGTAATAACAGAGAGTTGTCACTGTCCTGAGAACAGAAGATGGGATGATTTAATTTCTCTTTCTTCCAGAAGCATGCGTGTCTCCTGTTTAGTGATAGGTGAGAAGAAACTGGTCCAGGTCAGAACTTACTGCCCCCCCTTCAGGAAGGAAGCAGAAAAGCAGCGAGGATCAAATGCAGCGTGTGGGGATCTTACAGGGAAAAGCTGGTCATTGCATTTACCTGAAACAGTTTTGCTTAGGGCTCTCTTCTTTCCAACACCTGCAGCCTCTCCATAGGGAGAGCATCACTCAGGTATCAACATGGCACAAGGAGCTCCAATAACACCAGGATCAAGTATAGTCAACCAAAATCTCTTTATTTTATTTCATTTTCTTTTTGTTACAGAACATAATACCTTATTCCACACCCTGAAACCAAACAAATGCTGTCTTCAGGCGGGAATTTTTCAGCACCTTTGTAAGTAGATGTGCCATCACGTGGTTGTAGGAACATCCAACCCTTGGATCTCTCTCAAGGACTCTAGGAGAACAAATCCCAGGGCCTTCTCCTAGGCTAAGCACCCTGATGGAAGAGAGCAGCCTCCCATCCTCTCCCACAGATCAGAACTCCTAGGCACATCCTGGCTTGTCCAGCATGGTGCATTCTACATTCCTGTCCCGTTTGTCCTCACATCCCTATGACTCACCCCCCTCCCTACATTCACCCACACCTCCTCTATTCTCTAGCACTCTTCAGTGTTCCTGGGAATAAATATCTTTATCCTCATGAAATTTTATGACAGTGTGAAAGGCTCAGGAAAATCTGCAAATTTTTCCGCTTACAGAATCAGAGACCTAATAAATGTTTCCATGTACAGAAGGTAAGTTCTAAGAAACAGCAAGTGCTAATAAAAGCAAACATTTATGGAATACTTAGCATGTGCTGGGAGCTTAGAAACATTTAGATTCAGACATTTCTCTGTGCCGAGAATGAACTGATATCATTTCATCTTTGCAACTGCTTTAAAGGATACTGAAAGAGAGAGGTTAAGCAACTTTTGAGTTAAGGAACAGCTAGGAAGTGACAGAATTGGGATTTGAACCCAAGACTTTCAGGTTGTGCTTTAACTTTTTAACCACTGCAAGCATAACCTATGGAAAGTACCATGTATTTATAGAACTATTCCATATTTATGTCAAGTATTAAGCTGTTCATAACAAATGAAATATGGTGAATATTATAGTGACCTTCTTGCTGGGACAAAACACTCAACCAAAAGCAGCTGATGGGAGGAAAAATTTTAGTTTAGCTTACATTCTCTAGGGGAAGCTTCGTGATGGCAGGGCATGGCATGAGCAGAGACTGGACATCACCTCTGCCACAGCAGGTGGAAAACAGCAGCCAGGGAGTGAGCAGAACTCTGGCCAGGGGCAGCTGGCTATAACACTCCTAAGTGTGCCTTCAACAACAAACTTCCTCCAGGAAGGCTCTGCCTCCCAAATTGCCATCAGCTGGGGACCAAGCATTCAGAACACATCAGTTTGTGGGGGACACCTGATTCAAAGTACCACCGTAGGACATTAACAGTGTGGGATCAGGACACAGAAGTAGCTGGACTCCAGTTTTATATGCAGCGGATACTGTATCACTCAAGGTCCTAGCAAAATCAGATGACACTCAAACTGGGTAAGGTGAAGAGAATTTAATAAAGGAACTATTTAAAGGAATGTGCTCAGGGTTTAGGGAAACCAGAAGGAATGACAGAATGCTTTAGGGCTAACAAAAGTGGGAAATTGGTGCCACTACCAGCATCCCCCCTGGGTGGGAGCAAAATGAAGGAAGGAATCCAGAAAGCAAAAGTCATATGGAGGGTCTACCTGGGGATGCTGATGTTCAAAAACAGGGAAACAGCTAAACTGGGAATCAGCATTCTGCTCCCCTCCATTCTATTCTTTGCTCCCTCCATGACCTTTACATGTAGTTTCTTCCCATTAAATAATCCCCAGCCTATGTGGACAACTTTCGGGGAAGAACACAGTATCTTGAAGGTGGTCCGAGGGGAATGTGAAGGACAAACAGACACTGTGTGACACAGCCACTATCAGGGTAAACTGGGGCAAACTTCCCTCTCCCTGGGACTCAATTTCTTCATCATTATAATGAGACAATTAGACCACATGTAATTTACACTGCCTTCCAGCTCTGACATTTTAAAGTTTTATGAATCCATCCTCCATCTATTTCCCAAGAGATCTTCAGAATAACTTAAAAAAAGTCTGAACGACAGCCCCCACATACAAGTCTCATGGTGTTCTGTATCATCATTTCTGCACGTGTGTTGGTGAACACAGCGTGTGGCTGAGGTAGGATAACATTTGCACCTTTTTGAAAGTAACCTGGGAGGGATGGCATTGTTGATCAATGTAGGGAAAACTCTTGAGAATGTGGGGAAAAACATAATGTAATGCTTTGCTCTTTTCAATGTAAAATCAAAGGCACAGGAGGAGTAGCTATTGCCCGCTATTAATGTGGAAAACTTTAACAGAGACGTGACACATGTTTCCATGTCTGCTAAGCAGTTCGCAAGTCACCCGTTCATCGTCTCGAGGAGCCAGTGGTCACATGCTGCTGGTCAGTGAATGTGTGTTTGGCATATGGCCCTGGCTGAGTGTGACAGCTGGCAGTGGGCGTGGGAGGAATGCATGCCTCCCTAAGTCATATGGGGTTTCTCTAAGGAGCCTTGACAATGTGCTCCAAGGTGCTCTGTGAACTGTCCCTAGTTTTGAGATTTCTCACAGGCAGACTCATGAGGGAACACGGAGCATGTCCAAATAGACAGAGACCCAGGATGGCAATGTGGGCATCTGTCCTTCTTAGCTTCTCAGAACAATTTATCCTCAAATGCTGTTACAACTGAGGCATGGTGTTTTAAAGAATGGCTAGGATGTTTTGAATGTGTTGGGGTTTTTTAATTGTGGCTTTACATATCACTTCTATTTTAACAAATGTAAATAAAATTTTAGAACCAGAGCTTGTAGTCTCAAGACTCATGAGTGGTGACATAACCATGGATCAGATTTACTGATTTTTTTTTTCCTTCAAATGAAAGTACAGCATAACATTTCTGAGGTCCTAAACCTACTAAGCAATCAGAGTAGATATACATGAACATGTTGGAGGGCTGACCAGTCAAAGAAAAGAGTTGGACAGCTTTAGGTAAAGTCAGTCTATGTCACAAGTGAATATATATATATATATATATATAGTGTCCTCTCCTTATTCTTTATTGCTCTTTCTATGATTTCAGTGACCTGTAGTGAGCCATGATCTAAAATCATTAAGTGGAAAGTTCCAGAAATAAAAACAGGTCATAAATTATAAACTGTATATTCTTAGTTGAGTGATGAAATCTTGTAGTCTTGCTCTATCCTGCCTGTGATATGAATCACACCTATGTCCAGTGTGTTTTAACCTGCCCATTAGTCACATTGGAGCTGTTATCAGATGGATTCTTGCAGCAGTGAAGGGCTCATATTCGAGTTACCCATATTTTATTGACTTCATAATGACCCCAAAGTGCAGGTGTTGTGATATTGACAACTTATTACCCTATATTTCCATCATTATTATATTTTCCTGTTAGTTATTATTGATTCTCTCTCACGTGGGTATTGTGTATTGGAAAAATATAGTATTAATAGGTTCAGATCTATCTGCAGTTTCAGACACCCATTCATGTCCTGGAACATATGTCTACCTTGTGGCTAAGGGAAGACTTCTCTATATGTATGGATGTGATGGACAATGTAGAAGTAGCAAGTTATGCTTATGTGGTTATGCCTATAAGAGTATATATATAAGTTATTATATAGACGAATATATATGAAAATGAAACCTTGAGGCATGGAATGAATAAACCAACACTTACTAATTATATAGGCTTGAATGAGTCCTAGGCCTTTAGTTTCTTTGTTAGAAAACAGTGGAGCTGATGATCATATTGATACATAGCACACAGGACTGATACGATGGTCCAGTGACCAGCAAAAGCAATTTGTAAATTAAACATAAGTGGCCCTAACATGCCAGGGGTGATTCTTACTCCATCTGACACGGAATACGCGGAGATATGTCAGCAAAGCCAGGCACCCGTAGCAGAGGGAACCTAGAGCCTCTTCAAAACCCGCTCAGTATATAAGTATCAGTTATAAACAGCAAGAAGCGCCTGTATGCTGGCTAATTACTTGCTTACTCTCTCTTATGTTTTGGTAATTTAAGACTATTTTAACACAGAGCTATGGTTGAGGGCAAAGCCAACCAAGCATTCCCATTAGCACACAGAGATCTCCTGCAAATAGATCTCAGAGGATGAACAATATGTTACAGATGTAGACAGGGTAACTTGAAATCAAGCACTTTGGCAACGAAATGCTTGACTTAGCAGATGTTTACAGTTAATAAATCCCATTTTGTGTCTATTTTCACAGATTTTTTTTTCTGCTAATATACCTGGCAGCCCTCACAAAGGAAACAGACACAATTCAGTTCAACAGCCTGATAGGAATTAGAAATGGCACTCAGTGGGTGACAAGAATTCCTGTCTGCTGAAAGAGAATTGTAGTGCAAAATCAGTCTCTTTGCCAAGCCACCCTCTTTTCCCTGGACTCCCTCTGAAGGGTTAAAGTAAATACTTCAACTGTCCTGCCAATTAGGAGAGGGCCCTGCTAAGCCCCATCTGCACGCATATTTGTCAGCCATCCTTACCCAGGGACTACATCCCCATCTTCCCATGGAGAAAGACTCATAGACTGAGGTGAGACACTGGTGAGTCTCCCAGAGAGGTGGCCTGGCTATCGTTCAATTGTGCCAGCCAGGCTAACAATCATGGGAGATCGGCTGTCCATTCACATAGGCTGGAAAGGGATGCTCTTTTTGTGTTCCCCTCTGAGTACAAAAAAAAAAAAAAAAAAAAAAAAAAATCACCAGCCACCTCAATCTGACACAGCTGATGTCTTCTCCAGCTGGGAAGGAAAAACATAATAGGCAAAGATGTACCCTTCTCCCTCCTCCCTTTCTGCTCCCTTCCCTGTAGACAGGCTCAGCATGAGGTTCCTGAGGAATTAGTTGTGGGAGGATGCCTCCCCTGCTGGCAGCCAAATGCCAGCCACACGTTCTGCCCATGTAATGCGTCTGACATTTCTGCATCTCTCTGGGTTAACATTCTTTGACACGAACTTTCTGAAATATCTCTTTAAAAAGGTTTGTGTGTGTGTGTGTGTGTGTACAGTTTTTGTTGTTTTATGGCAGCATTGCATGGATTTAATTTTTTAAAAACATTATTTTCTTAGTTCTGAACACATCTCTGCTTTGGCATTTCTACTTAGGCGGAAGGGATTGGTTTCAGAAGGTTGAAAACCCTTATTTGAAACCATGTGCATATCCTTGTTGACAGATGCCATAAAATGTTCAAATATCATCTTCCCTCAAGTCGAGCAAGTGTTAAAATCTAGAAGGATAAGATGCAATTGACAGTACGGCATACTTACATTTTAGCTACCTGTTGTCAAATTATTTTAAGGTATGTGTCTGTGAAATGGGGTCAGTCCCTCCTTCCTGGTCAGATACCTTTTGAGAGAGCTTATGAAGTCGGAAAGGAATTCTCCCTTCCTTCCTATACTAGGAAACATTCCTCCTTTCTTGTGTTTTCTAATATATGAAGGGCTAATTAAGCCAACAGAGCTCTTAAACATTCAAATAAAGAGCAGCCTATGGGGGGAAAGACGGAAAAAGTTGTTATTCCCTCTAGAAGGAGTGTCTTATTGTAGCCTGCACAAGTAGAAGCTGTTTCACCCACAAATTATCTTTGTGGTGATTTTGGATATTTTCATGATATTTATTTGCAAGTGTGATTGTTGGGGGAGGGGCACATCAGGGACTCTTGCCATTGCATCCAGATGTTAGATTTTTCAGCACTTTGTGTATCTGGCTCACTTGGGTGGCTTGGAAATTGAACCTGGGCCAACAGGCATTGCAAGTATCTTTCACCACTGAACCATAATTCCAGTTCCCCATGGATGAGTTTTTTTTTTTATTTAACATATTTTGGAGCTGGAGAGTTGGCTTAGCAGTTAAGACATTTGCCTGCAAAGCCTAAGGACCCAGGTTTGATTCTTCAGTATCCACTTAAGCCAGATGCCCAAGGTGGCACATGTGTCTGGAACTTGTTTGCAGTGGCTAAAGACCCTGGTGTACCCATTCTCTCTCTCTCTCTCTCTGCCTCTTTCTCTTTTTCTCTCAAATAAATAAATAAAAATAAAAACTAAAAAACATGTTTCATTTATTTATTATTTTGAGAGAGAGAAAAAGAGGGAGAGAGAGAGAAAGAAAGAGAGAGAAAAAATGGGCACTGCAGGGCCTCTAGCCATTGCAAACGAACTCCAGACACATGCGCCACTTTGTGCATCTGGCTTACTTGGGTTCTGGGGAATGGAACCTGGGTCCTTAGCTTTACAGGCAAGTGCCTTAACCACTAATTCATCTTTCCAGCCTGATTTTTTTTTTTTTTTTTGGAACCAGGAATGAATGACATAAATAGGTCAAACACAGAAAATATGACTAAGGAACAGTGAATCCACTCTGCCACTGGTATGGACAGGCCAACAGCATGACAGCATATGGCTAAAACACAGGGGCTGCTGGGTTCAGAGCACACCTGTGTGTGTGTGTTATGCACCACAGCAAAACCTGGAAGAGCCGGGCACCACACCCTGAACTACCATTTGTGGGCTCTTCAAATAACACCTGGGAATCTCCAGGCAGAAATCCAATCAGTGGTTCCTCTTAGCGACACCTGTCTAAGGATAGTAGCAACATGGTTAAGTCTGTGCACTTGATGATTGGACTGTCCATGTTCAGATCCCTGCTTGGTCACATACTAATTATGTTGCTCTTAGGCAAGTGGCTTAATCAGACTGTGCCTCAGTTTCTTCCTCTATCATACAGGATGATTCTAGAAGTTATACCTTAAAGGCTTTTTATAATAAAAACCATTTGAAACACTGCCTTTAACTATAAAAAGTTAGTAATACTGAATCTTTTTTTAAATTCTCTCCACACAGGAAAACTTGGTCCCATTCTATTCTCGGCTACTTATAGTTGTCAAAGTTTTCTTTTCTGCATTGGGCTCCCTGCTCTTTCCATCCACTTCCCCCAAGTCTGTTAGGAAACACAGAGCCAGGGTCTCATTTCTCTTCTTCTGACAGTTCGTCACAATAGTTGAGACAGCTGTAATGCATTCCCAACTCTTCTCAACACCAAACCTTTTCAGTTTTAAGCAACCTTTCCCTGTATGGCAACCTTCCCAGAATTCTCTGCATCCTTATCACCTTTCTTTGTATGCGCTAAGGTTTGTCAGCCTCCTAAAATTGCATGGTCCCAAATGGCAGAGAATTTCTGGGTGTGGCTTAAGAAGGAGACTGTAGGAGACTATTTTTGTTAGCCTGGATATGCCACTGATCCAATCATAAAAACTGCTGGGTGCTGTCAAAGTACACACTCAAATATCCACACATCCCCTTGTCCTTTCCTGATATACTGCTTGAGTGAGATATGACCACACCAGGAAAATGTCGCGTTTTAAGTTCTAGAAAGCTTTTCCTAAAAGCAGTGAATGAGTTTTCTTTTTTATTTTCCTAAGGATGTATGAAGGACATAGCCAAGAACCATCTTGTGTGTGTTCAGACACACGTAACTAAACTTCCTAAAAATCATCTTACTGGATGGGATTTATATCTGGAATGAAGTTTGCAACATACCTGGTCATCAGTCACTCTCACCGTCTTACATTTCCCAAGGACACTGAAAGAGTTTAAATGACTTACCCAAGCTTAGCTCCAGATACAGTTGAGAATTGAGCCAATATGAAATCATAGATTAGAACACTTCCCGCATCTCCTGACATGACCAACTGAGCACCATTCTTGTTCATGATCTCAGTATAATCCAGTCTATTGCTCTTCCAAAGAGATTTATCAGACGCATGTGGTAGGTTTCCTAACACAAGAAGTCAGAACACTTGATTGGCTATGCCTGGCGACACACTTGTTTGTAGGTGTGGTCAGTGATGGTGTTAAATTCAGAGATCACAATAGTCTTTCAAGGAACTGAACAGATAATAATCACATGCTGAATGTTTTAAAAAGCTAGAAGAAAATATTTTGAATGCTTTCACTCTAAAAAAATTTTTAAAAAATTGCGTAGGAATGTATATAACTTGATTTAAACCTATGAAAAAAAATATATATTATATATATTTGTCCATTAAAATTATCTGTTTAGCCAAAGGAAATTCCATCAATTTAATTTAAATTAAAAGAGATGGAATACCAAGAGCCATTAGAAAACTTTGTGTAAGTTTCCCTAAAAGCAGTTAGCTCCAGATTTCTTGGGATGCAGGCATCATAGCCATCTTTGTTAGCAGTTCCTGTGTGCCATGTCTGTGCACAGGCACACTGACAGCATGTCCCCTGCACAAGAAGTTTCCCTCTAAGCACTGCCTGGCTGTTCTGACAGGCAAAAGACATAGAGAAAGCAAATGGGGTTCACATATACTCTACTCTGAAAGGAATTAAAAATATCTGCTTTCTACTTGCATGACAAAGATAGTATAAACTAAATATACGGTGTGTATATATAGCTTAAAAATAGTAGGGAAGCCACTCGTGCAGTAATTTCTGAATCTGGAACAGTTGTGTCTGAAATGAAAATAACAGACAACCTAAAACCAATGTGAAACAACACTCACATCTCTCAATCTGTTGAGTCCTGCTTGACATGTGAGAAAGCATTTCCTTGATTTTTCTCTGCTAACTGTGACCTCTCTTGCTTCTCATTTTAACTTGCTTAATTCTCAGAGCACTACCCCATATTACACTTTAATAATTCTGTGTACGTACATCTTCTCACTCACTATGCAAATTCCTGTGAGATGAGGATGAATTAGCATGCTGTTCTCTGTCATGCATGCCATCTTGTGGTGTGACAACCTCCAATCACTTCTCCCAGTAACATTCTTGCTTTTCTCTTTAATCCTTTATCCATAGGATAGGCAAGATGACTCCTGACAAACAAACCTGTTAATTATGCCCACTTCTTAAAAATCCTTGACTTTTCCAAGAAGGCATTTCTGTGGTACATATCCTGTTAGATAGCGCATGGGACTTTATAAGGTTTTATTCCTTCCTCCATCTTGCCAATTGTCTTGAGTCTCCCCTGCCCCTGTGCCTGACTCAGCAGCCCTGTCTTTTCAGAGCACATCATTGCCCCAGTCACTCCATATGCTTTCTTCCCCTTTCCTCCTCATTCTTCCTTATCATTTCCTGATATTAAAGAGCCCATTTCCTTAGTTGTTCCTGATACCACATTCAAGTCAGGTTCTCTTGATGTTACATGCTGTGGTTTTATCCTATAAATTTTCTTCAAGACCTTCCCAGAGCATATTTCCTGATATACTGGTTGAATGAGATATAAACATAGCAGGAAAATGTTAAGTCTTAAGTTCTAGAAACTTTTTCCTAAATAGCCATGCCTCTGACGGAGGAATTCTTTCCCCTCTTGGAAATAAAATATCATTCCAGACATATTTCTGAAGGTGGGAGGGAAATTACCTTAATGCTGAATCAGCCACTCACATCATTTTTATTAAAAAATAAAAGTGCCCCAGGCTGGAATGGGTACTTTAATGGCATACTGGTTTCTTTGGTTAATGAGTTTAATATTCAAAAAGGCTCCCAGAAGGCTAGAGAGAGGATCAAAGTGTAGGTGAATTACTGCTGTGTGGTTTGGAAGTCCCATTGGCCCTCTGGGATTAACTCCCTCTGTGGTATACCAGTTGCCCCAGCAGGTCACCACAAATGCACCACACCTGGGCACACCCCTTATAACTAAGCCCACAACTTTAGAAAATGCTGAGTGTAAAGAAGATGGCTGCTTATGGGACGATGAGGACAACATCCTGCCAAGAATTATTCAGTCCACTGAGAGAAAGGTGTCAGTTTTGCAGATACGGCTCCCTAACTTGTCAATGCAGGGAGAGTCCTCAATGTTCTTTGTGGCAAGACTTAAAGGTAGAACTGAAACACAAATGAGCACAGTGTCCACCATGCTAGAGCACGGACAGAAGAGAAGTTAGACGACTCTGGGCCTGATCCTGTGCTACCAGCTTTACACCCACTGTCTCAATTTATGCCAGCATTCTTTGTTAGTTCTCCAGGCAGGCAGTTAACATGCCCCACATCATGAACTCATTCTGCTACTCGCTGTCTTACACCTTTCATCTTTAAAACATCTCCACTATAACTGACACAGTCCAACTCATCTGCTTACTTACAGCAAAGGGAGATTATCACTAGCATCTTTTCAGGGTGAGCAAGGTAGTTAGAAACAAAGAGACTGCAGATCCCAAGATCCTGCCTAACTCTCCTCCCACAACAAAAGCAGGGGGTGGGGGAGGTAGGTGAATCTCATTATTCCTATGAGATGCATAGTTCATGAGAAGTGGCATGAGGAACAGATACTCATTCAAAAATAGAGCTTTCAAGTGTCACTGTGTAGTCTGCGACTGATTCCACGGTGCCTCCCACTGTTTCCATGCTGACCTCACAGTGGGTGCAGGACGTAGTACTGAGTTCACTAAACTACTCAGCCTATTACAGATTTCTGTCTTTGAACTTTCATTCTCCTATGCTCACCTAAGTATGAATATGTGAACATTCTGTTTTCTTAACCAACTAAAGTATAAGTCTTTAAAAGGCAGAAGCATGTCAGATTCATGGCTCTGTTCTCATGGTTTCTTAGTCTATCCTTGTCATCAATAACATGATCATATTTGTTTCTGCCTCAATTTCACCCTTATTACTCAATTATTCTACCAGGCAACCAGGCATGTAATTAAATATGTATGTATGTATGTATGTGTATATATATATATATATATATATATATATATATTTTTTTTTTTTTTTTTTTTTCTGGTTTTTCAAAGTAGGGTCTCACTCTAGCCCAGGTTGACCAGGAATTCCCTATGTAGTCTCAGGGTGGCCTTGAACTCACAATGATCCTCCTACTTCTGCCTCTCGAGTGCTGGGATTAAAGGGGTGTGCCACCAGGCCTGGCTTTTGAAACATATATATATGTTTATATATAATATTAATTATCCTATTTTAATAAAAATCTGGTTTTATAGGAAGAATTTTAAAAATATTATTGAGAACTTTAATATATAAACATATAGTAATTTGATCATGTTTCCATTCCATTATCTTTTGTTTCTTCTTTTCTGTCCCCCATCCCTTTGAGGACACTCCTCTTTCAAGGTAGTTCTTCAACTGTATTATCTCATTCCTTTTGTTCTCTATATCAAATATTGTTGGGTTCACAAATATGTTGGTCTTGTAGTGGTATCTGTAAATACTGAGGGTTCAAGAATACACTTGCTGGTTCCAGACACAGCATTTTTTATATCAAATTATTAAGTCTGTGTCAGACAAACTTAATGGAATTAGAAAAGCTTTCAATTTATACCATAAATGATGTAACAGAGTTAAGGGGGAGGCAACTTTATATTCTTTTCTTAAGGCCAGTAAAGGGAGCCTTTCGTTTTTAAATCTGAGATTGACTAATGGGAACAATTTCTGTTCACAACTACAGGCAATTGGAAAGAAAAGAGACACCTAATTCTTCAGTCGGAAGTGGTTTAAGTGGTTTGGGCTAGTGTGTTTTCAAAGAGCAAATCTGATAGGCTGTGTGGATTATGAAAGGTAAAACTAGGCTTATTCTAGAAATCTTTCAGGAAGAAAGATCATGTAACTAAAGGTTTCTGACAATTGCAAAGTAACAAGAATTAACCTGAGAAGCTTCATAAGGGACTGTACTGAAAACTGATAAAATGCAGAGAGAAGGAGCTGAAGTAATACCCAGGATGTCACTTACAGTGATATAACAGATATAAGAACAGGAGATACACTGGGCTGGAGAGATGGCTCAGTGGTTAAGTGCACTTGCTTGTAAAGCCTGATGGAAATGGTTCGATTCCCCAGAATCCACATCAAGCCAGTTGCATGTGTCTGCAGTTTGTTTACAGAGGCAGGAGGCCCTTACATGCCTATGCTCACTTTCTTTCTTTCTTTCTCAAATAAATAAATACAAATTATTTTTAAAAACCAAACCATACACTGGTTTATTCAAAGACATTTCAGAACAGAGAATACCTGTTATTTTCTAACTCATGAAATAATTGGGACAAATGTCATAGAATATATTGACCCTGATGATCAAATCTACAGCAAAAAGTAAAAGCAAACCCAGTCCATCAAATAAAAGGAACAGTACGCCTATCTTCTCAAAGGGATGCCATCCCTACTTCCCATGATCAAGTGGCTTAGAAAAGGTTCAATCAAGGCTACTGAAATTTGGCAAAAGTCTTCACATTTCAGCTGACTATAAGCTTGAGGTATTACAGTCCAGAAGCATATCTTCAAGAAAGTTATAGGAGAATATAAATATATTCTTAGAATAGAAACGGCTCTTTCAGCATAGGTTAATGGAAGATATGTTATCACTAACTTGGGCAGGGAAAATGGAGAATTGATATATTAGGTTACCTAGCCCTGATAGGGAAATTGTCAATCTTATGGAAGATTTTCAGAATATTAAAAAAAAACAGAGGAAGGGCGTTCCATTTTCAAATATATTTCCCTACATCCCTACAGCCAGGCCCCTAATCTGTCACCAGGATATCTAATTTGCACGCCCTCCTCCAGTGAACTCTTACTCTATACGTTGATTTGAGTGGCTCTGTTTTTGTTTGGCTTTGTGATTTTTCGCTGGATGAGTTTTAATGCAATGCTGAATAGCAGACAATAGCCTTCTGCCCCCAACAGATGCATAAAATGTAAATTTTCATGTGACATCTTCTATTTCTGTGTAGCAATTCTCACAATGCATATGATTTATCTCTCTATTTAATATCCATCACCTGCACAAAATTGTAAGTTTCAGGAGGGTTAGGAATCTCTCTTGTTCACACCTGATGCCTTGCACTGTACCCGGACCTAGGTGTTTAATAAAGATTTATGGAATATATGGAAGAAAAAAAATCTGCCGACATCAAAGATGGAATATAGCTAAATATTTACAAATATGTATCACATATATATACATTGTAGATATACAAATGATAATATATATGCTATATATGCACTATCACATATGATATTGTATCTTATTTAATTACTACCCAAGAAACACAAAAAAAGAAACTTTCTTAAATCAAGCTAACAATTTCTGTATACTTCCAAGGAGTATCTTCTGAGTAGCTTACTAACTGTGTGGAGTCCACTTCTCTTCCTGTTTGAAATGCAGCGCCATGGTGGCTACACTTCTAGAGAGGAGACTAGGCATATGTCATATGAGTTGAGAGTGGCGTGGGATCCAGAAGGGATTGTTAAATAGTCAAAGCTCACATTACATGTAGAGTTGGTTCCATGTAATCTAGACATATGAATGTGAGCCTTATCGTCCCGTCATGCTACCCTGAAAGATCTTGGCTGTTACTTCTTATTGTCAGCATCCTCATGCCCTCACCGTAGTGCTGAGGAGGAAGCAGGTAAATGACATGTATGCATTGAATTTTGCATCACTGTTAAAACTGGGTTACAAGTGACCCTTAGTGCTGCTATAATGTAGAGAAAGAGATTTATACAAGAAATTCTAGGGCAGATGTGCATACTTCCAATCCATTTAAGGCAGCCACCATGGGGACTTTATGGCTGAAGGACTTTCTATATGAACAGTTGGACTGCTGGTAACACTTCCCAGAAATGCCTGCTTTTGTGTTAGGGAGTTTGAAAGTCTACATGGCATGGGGCAGAGAATATAAAGCAGAATTTTGAAGAACATTTCTTCAAAAGATTTGCTTCTCTAAAAACCTTGTTTTCCTCATTAAAATTCCCACCTCACTAGTTGCTGTGAATGCACTGAAGTGATTAGCATAGTTTGGGGCACAGGAACATCTAATAAGTAGCAGTTAAGAGGTTTATTAGAAAACACGTCTGTACAAAGAAATGTGTATGATGGTTCGTAACCTTGGAAAAATCACAACCTAGAACCAACCTGAAGATCCATTAGTGGCAGAATGAAGAAAATGTAAGCCTGTATCAGTGGAATGCTATTCAGCACTAAAGAGGACTAGCTATTCACACATCAATGGATAACTAGGTCAATTACATATTTTGGCTATTATGAATAGATAACAGAGTTACAGTAAACACAAGAGTGCTCACAAGCCTTTGCAAACCTGATTTCATTTCTTTTGGATTACATCCCATGGGGGGGGGGTTGCTGGGTCTGATGATAGTTTTTTTAAAATATATTTTTATTTATTTATTTTAGAGAGAGAAAGAGGCAGAGTGAGAGAGAGAGAATGAGTGCACTAGGGCCTCCAGCCACTGCAAACGAACTCCAGAGGCATGCACCCCTTTGTGCATCTGGCTTATGTGAATCCTGGAGAAACGAACTGGGATCCTTTGGCTTTGCAGGCAAATGCCTTAACCGCTAAGCCACCCCTCCAGCCCTGATGATAGTTTTATTTCTAGGTTATGAGGAGACTTCATACCATTTTCTGCAGTGGGGACATGTGTGGCTGCAAAGGAGGAAAGACTTCTAATGTTCTATAGTATGGTTGGGTAAGTATGGTTGACAGTCATTAACTATTACAAAGAAAGCTAATAGAGATGAGTATTAAATGCGACACAAAGAAATGACATGCGTGTGATATGAGAGGTATGCCAATCATCCTGGTATGATGATTACTTATTGGACGTATGCACTGCAGTATTACTGCAATATGTACAACTACCATGTGTCAATTTAAAACTGTTGTTATAAAACATTAAATTTCTGAGAAAGGAACAGATAGTGGATACATACCACAATATGGATCAACCTCCCAAACATCATGCTGCATATGATGTGATTCCATTGCGAAAAATGCCAAGAAGAGGGGCTGGAGCAATGGCATTTGCTCGCAAAGCTGGCCATTAGAGGTTCAATTCCCTAGTACCCACGTAGAGCCAGACACACAAAGTGGCACATGTGTCTAGAGTTTGTGTGCTGTGACAAGAGGCCCTGGTATACCTATATTCTCGTTCTCTCTTAAATAAACTAATAAAATTATTTTTTTAATTGCCCAGAAAAGACATACTTACAGATATAAAACATCGATCAGTGGTGACCGAGGAAGGCAGCAATGATGGGCAGCAGATGGGCAGTCAGCAAGTTTTACTTGATGGACATACTCTAAAGCGAGAGGATGCTGATAGTGGCACAACTCTATAAATTTTCTAAAAATCACAGTTGTACGCTTGCCACATATGAATTATACCTTAGAAAGCTGCCTTTTAAAGTGTCTATTAGTATGCCAAGAGAAACTTTGGCAGCAAGAACTCCCCCCAGGACCTGACAGTGTAACAGGGTGTGAAGGCTTGCGATGGAATACTGTTCTACAGCCAGCCCCAGGAACTGGCTTCTGGGCAGCAGTGCTACACCCTGAGGCTGGTGAGTAATGTCATGCTGCCACCAAAGGGTTGACACCATGCCACAGTTATAAGGGATGACTCGTGCCACCAATGCCCATAGTCACTGGTTGAGGGACTGCTCCCTCCCTTGAGCCAAACAACGAACTGCCACTGGGGCCATTATGTCAAAGTGAGAATCTCAGGCACCTCAGAGTCACACTTTTTCCTTTGCCAGATCCGTCTCACTGGGATTATTAACTCACAGTCAGACAGCCAGTGTGCAAAGAAATCTACTGATAAGCTCTTCTGGTGAGTATTTACATAGGGTGGGAGGGTTGTTAGTTTTCATTTCATATTATTTTTTTGTCTCAAAGTTTAGTCAAAGAGAGATAGGAGCTGTTGACACTTGGTGTTCAGTGTCACACAGGGACACAAAAGTTCCTAGGAGACCATCAGTCAGCCACAAACATGTAAGTTCCAACGAAAGGGGAATAATTGAAGTATTAAAATCTATAGGTCCTTGGAGGATACTAAAGCTATCACACTTTCTTTTTTTAAAGCAAGATAGAGAAATCACAATACCCACAATACATCAATTAAAACCTGCCACTTTCCCAAAGCTGTCAGCCGCAGAGCGGCTATAGACGTCCTCCCTCTCTGAGGGTGTCTGAAATGAGCACCTGGAGCAGCAGGAGCTATTAATAGGTAGAGGAATGACAGAAAATGTCACAATGCACCTTCCTAAATAAAATCATGTCCAGATTCCTCCAGGAGGAAATCAAGAGAGTAAAATGGCCCAAAGTACCTAAAAAAAATTATTGCAGTTTTTTTTTTTTTTTTCCCCTGAACTCCTACTATATTTTATAAGGTAGAGCTTGTCACTTCCAAGGTGCCTGGCTTCTTTTACTGCAGCATCCCATAACTCACACATAGCTAGGAGCATCTTCCTGCTTCATTCTTCTCATGACACAGGCCAGAGAGGCATTGTTCCTGTTTCAGCAAGGACAGCATGTAGGGAGAAGGTGTTGACTGTCACCTGGGAACTGCGCTGAGAAAGAATGGGGATCCCTTGATATTTTTCTTTGACTGTTTGATGTCTGGTCCACAGATGGGAGAGGAACTTGGGACCCTGCTTTTATGAGTATTGAGCAGGCACGGTTAGAGTCCCCAAATATGCTTGTAGATAGATTTCAGAATAATCTCTACCAATTTGTTTTCAGCATGCTGATTCTCCAATAAGCTTGAACAAACATATCCTATCTCTGGAGAAAATAAGCTTCAGTTCTTGCTGATTTCTAGAATTTAACCTTGAAATTCAGAAGCTGAGTGAGCACAGATGAGTCACTTAACTGCCGTAGACAACAGTCCCTCCAATTATCAACCAAGAGACCACAGCATAATGGTTATTCAAGTACACTTCTAGTTTTGTAACTCCTGGATTGTATGAGTGAGATAAGAACTCTGGCCCTGGAACTGCCTCAAGCATGCTTTCATGACAGGAAAATGAAAAGATCTTGTTCTTCCTCTTTTATTTTTATTTTAGAGAAAGCAAGATCAAGAAAGAAAGAGACAGAGAGAGAGAGAGAACGAATTAATTAATTGGCATGCCAGGGCCTCACCCACTAAAATCAAACTCCAGATGCTTGTGCCACCTAGTGGGCATGTGCAACCTTGCACTTGCCTCACCTTTGTATGTCTGGCTTATGTGGGCTCTGGAGAGTTGAACATGGGCCCTTAGGCTTTGTAGGCAAGTGCCTTAACCACCAAGCCATCTCCCCAGCCCTCTTCTTCCTTTTAATAGCAAATGTCTATTTCCTTTCAACCAAACTAGCAAGCTTATAGTGGCTCTAATTTAACTTTATCACTCTTTTGTCTTGTCAATAAGAACATAATAGTGTCCTTAAAGAAAATGACAGCTTTCCCTTTGTCTTTGAGGTTTATCTCAGACAGTTTTCTTTCTTCCTAATGAGGCTAATCCTCGTCTGTAGTTGCTTATTGTGTACTTTTAATAGGAAGGTTTTCAAACACCGAGAAGAAAAAGAAAATACTGCTTTCTTTGACTTCCTTATCTTTCGGTTAGCCTTTTTGTCAGTTCGTGTAGTTACCTTAAACATCACTTGAGAATTGTGTGTTTCTGCAGTGTGGTATATTTTGAGGTTGAGGTCTCTTTTTGTGTTACTAAGGAGGTCCTGGCCCTGTCACTCAGTGTGCCCACAAGCTCTTCCCTTGGAGGTCCTCAGTTCCTGTGTTTTCCTTCACAAACAGTAGGGGCCGAACAGCTTTAAAGCTTTTTGATCAGGTCTCACGCAGGGAAACATTATGCACTAACTGGTGTATTGGAACTACCACTGAGGCACCATTAGTGGACAATTATTGAACTTTTAAACTCTAGCCAACTCTAGCCCTCAGTAAATGTGCTCCCAGGCCTTAGGCTGAAAGACAGAAAGAAACCATACACATGTGGCTGTGTAGTTATTTTCACTTTAGTGGTGAGATGAACTCAAGAGCTTGGACTATTCAGGATAGGGCAGCTCAGAATTGGAGGGGAGCGGGTTCCTCATACTGTAATGACCTACATGGAAAATGCAGATGAACAGAACACATATTCAAATCTATAAATATATTCCCCTTTTAGCTTACTGCCTCTTACCTCTCTCTTCACAAGGTTTGCCTTCTCTAATTCACTGAACAAAATCTCTCCTGTAATTATACTTGATTTGAAACCTTTATTGGGCCCAGGTTGTAGCTACTAAAATACTGGCCATGTGAAAATACATATAGGAAGGAAAAGAATCATGCACTGGGCCAAGAACCTTAAAAATCAGGAAAAAAGGCTGGAGACATGGCTTCCCAGTTAAGGCTCTTGCCGGTGAAGCCTAAGGATGCAGTTTTGATTCCCTAGAACCTCTGTAAGCCAGACGCACAAGGTGGTGCATGTGTTTCAAGTTCATTTGCAGTAGCTGGAGGCCCTGGTTCCCCCATTCTCTCTCTATCTGCCTCTCTCTCTCTCAAACAAATGAACAAACAAATAAATAAAATGTTGTTTAAAAATCAGGAAAAATACAAGGTCTAGAACCAAGAGCAGCTTGTGGGGAAAAAAAAAAAGTTTATTTTGGCTTAAAATCTTAAGGGGAAGCTCCATCATGGCAGGAGAAAACAATGGCGTGATCAGAGGGTGTACATCATGCCCTGATCAACATAAAGTAGACAACAGCAACAGGAGAGTGTGTCAAACACTAGCAAGGGGACACTGGCTATAATACACATAAGACCCCCACCCCAACAATACACTGCCTCTAGGAGGTGTTAATTCCCAAATCTCCATCAGCTGGGAACCTAGCATTCAGAACACCTAAGTTTATGGGGGACCCCTGAATCAAACCATCACAATCATACTCCCTTCACTTGGTTGAGCAATGTAGGCACCATTGCATCTCATGGTCATGAGAGAGATTAGCAGTGCAGAAGACACTGAGAAAGAAAACTCTGACATAATTTTGTTTTAGTATATCATTCCTTTTTTGCTCTTATTAATCATTTACTATGCCTAACATACCCAAAAACTTTCATCATAGCAATTTATGCCTAGAAAAAAAATTCAATAGACCGTGCAGGGCCTGATACTATTCTTGGATTGAGGTACTCATTGTGGGAATTAGAACATATCTGATTCAAGAATAGTACCAGGCCCTGTAAAGTCTGAGCGGCCTACTGTATACTAACTCGTTGCTGTTTTGGATATCTACTTTGGCAATCATTATAACTCATGGTTAGGAGACTTGGTAAAGAAAAGGACACTAGAAGGTATGAGAGCTCGGATTCTGGATAAGGCTGGCCTCTGAGAGTGATGTTCCCCCATTGCTCTTTTCACCAACAAAGAGAAAAGACAGCCATGGAATACGTGCACGCCAGGGACCTATATGTTCAAAGGCTTAGCACAAGTTGTTGAAATAATAACAGCTATGGAATGTGTGAACACAGGCGTGTTTAACTTCATAGTGACATAACTGCTTGACATATTAAGAATGAGAGACTCAAGATAAGTGACAAGTCATGAGTTGTATTTCTTTTTCTTCTCAAGAGACAAGAAGATGGGTCACACGTTGACAAAATAACTGAGAAACTAGATTGACGTGCTAAGCCAGAAGTAATAATCATATTTTCAATATGCTTGATCTGAGGAAACAGACTCATCTAGAAGTGAGGGGAGACACTGTGGTCAGATGGCACAATCCCTGGATATGTAAACTTGAATGTCTTTTGAGTAAGGCATGTGGGTTAGCATATCCCTACTTCTCAGGGATTGTATCCCTAATCCCCAAAGAAATCTAAGTTTAAGTGTAAAAACTTCTGCCAACAGGTGATTTCTCCAAGGATTCGTTGTGGAGTTTGGTGATTTTATGTTTCTGACTTATCCTCCTTAGCCCCTATCTCCTAAATCTAGTCATTCAACAAATATTTGCTGGTTGACTAGTGCGTGACAGGCTCAGTTCAGGATGCTAGAGAAAACTGCAAGCCACAACACACAGCCACAGCCCTAAGGGGTCTTCCTTATGGCCGTAAGAAGGTTTAAAGGAGTTTTAGAAGACAGGATGCTATCCCTGTGGGAAAAGAGTGTATGGTAGAAGTCGTGACATGGTTTGATCTTTGGTGGGTGGCTCTGTCCAGGGAACATGTGACCTTTCCCTGAGCTCCTCACACAGAGGAGAGTGGCACCACTCCACTGTGGGCAAAGAATGTGTGCTGAAGAAACAGCAGCTGGTATCCAGGGGCAGAGTTGAAAATAGGTTGGGTGTGGCTAGAGCCCACCAGGGCAAAAATGTGCTATGGGAGCTGATGAGGTCAAGAGGGACCTAGGGATCATCAAGAGGGAAATAAAAGAAAGGTCAAGAATGAATTTTCTCAGTAAGAGAGAATCGAGATCATCCCAATGGTCAGCCATGTAGAATACAGCACAGAGAGCCAACTTCCGGTCAAACTATATCAGGTCCCTTTTGTGGTTCCTATACTCCGTAACTGAGGTTAAAGGGTTGTTCTTATCTCGGCACTATCCCAATTGTGTTTGCACAGGTAAGATAGGGATCAAGTACAACACAGAATGGAAAAAAACTGAGAGAGAGAGAGAGACAGAGCATTGTTTCTCAAAGACGGGTTGAGCTGTGGTACAAAGCCATCGGGGATAGCAGTGGGAAATGCTCGCAGAAGGAGAATTGAAGTTATATAGAAAGGGAGATTGAAGGGAAGTAGAGTCAACAAGATGTCAATTGACTGCACAGCCCAAGAGCAGACAGGGGAAGCATTCTATTAGCAGCGGATGTGTGAGGTTTCCCACATTCCCTTCAATGTGTTTCACAGGGAGGCTGCTGCAGTATGCTGAAATGCAAATGGCCTTGCATTTCTGAGATCACAAGGATCGGGGCAAGTTTCTGCATTTGTGTTTCCGTAACCTGATGTGACTGGGCAAATGAAGAGAAGGCAGTAATGGAAAGGCAAAGATATCTAGATTTGGAAAAGTCACTGTGGATTTAGTGAGGTGATTTCTTGGGAAAAGGGATGGTAAATAAAAATGGGCAGAACATATCCGAAGCGGGACAAAGACAGCAGCAGTGCTTCTGCCTCTGGAGTGCAGCAAGCTGGCAGACGTCTAGACCAGCACAACTCATTAATGAAAAATCTCGGAAACCCCTTATCTACTAATTATCCTCAGGATTTGATCTTAGTAGCATCTGTAGCAAGGTCTTACCCAGGAAAACAACTATTTCCAGAAGATAAGGAGAGGAGAGGGCTGCAAATAATTAGTTATTACACGTTACTGCAAGATGGCAAGAAAGTCCCGCATGTCTCCGCTGTGTCATTTCACTGTTTAAGATAATGTCTCAACTAAGCATTTGAAACAGGAATGGAGAGGAAACATTCTCAGGAGTGGTTGGTGTACAGTCTTTTGGGGATTTTTACCAGCTATGTGTTCTTGGCTTTGCAGCAGGTTAGTGCTAGTGCAGGAACTAAGGTTTAACTATTGGTTTTGTGTGGAAGCCTGGTTTCTATTGCTGCCTTAACCATTGCATTCCTCTGTCAGTCCATTTTTCATTGCTGTAATGAAATACCTGCAGCAGGTGACCTTTGTAAATAAAAGAGGCCTATTTAGTTCACAGTTTTGCAGCCTGAAAGCCCAGGATTGGACGCTGTATGGATTTGGCCTCTGGTGAGGGCTTACCAGGGTCATGGTGGGAAGGTGTGAGAGAGTAAGCCATCACGCTGTCACACAGGTAGCCTGAGGGATCGTGCTCAGGCTTTGATAACAATTCCCTCACATTAAGAACTCACCCCAAGAGATCAGTATTTCTTTCCTTTTAATATTTTATTTTTATTTATTTATTAGAGAGAGAGGGAGAGAGAATAAGCACACCAGGGCTTTAGCCACTGACAAATGAGCTCCAGATGTGTATGCCACCATGTGCATCTGGCTTATGTGTGTTCTGAGGAGTCAATCCTAGGTACTTAGGCTTCGCAGGGAAGTACATTAACCACTAAGCAATCTGCCCATCCCCAGTATTTCTTTTCTATGGCATACTTCTCCTGACCAAAGGACCTTCCACTAGGCATCACCTCTTAAAGGTTCCACCACCTTCTATATCACCATACTAGGGATCAAACCTCAACACATGAACCACGGGTACAAAGCCAAACTATATCAAAACCACTATACTGCTACACTCTGTTGTCGCGGGTGGTGGGGGCTGTGAGAAGATGAAGAGAGATGTTCCAGTGAACAAAATGGGAACCAGGGACATTCCATGGTCTTTCTCAGTAAGAGGCAATTGCTTATTGCTTCGGATAGGTGGAGCATTTCATTTCTCCAGGATTCTAGCGTGCTTGTGATTGCATAAGGAATATGCTGGATAGACTGTGGGTCCTTTCTTTCCCCCAACTTGACTTGAAGGAAAGAGAATTCCTGAAGGGCAACTCTCTGAGCCAAACAGAAAAGCCCTAAGGAATCCTGGAATCCTCTCCATTCTGGTCAGCTTTTCACAGAATCACACGCTGACCTGTTTATTTTGTAGGTGAAGGAGTGGAAACTCCCCAGATAGGAACAGACTCTCCCCAGTGACAGGACTGGTCAACGATGAACATGCCAATGACATTGCGCCTTGGCCAGTTGCTGTGAAGACAACTGTGCTGTCCTACTCCAGGGAGGCTATGAGGGGCAATGGCATCAGGACAAAAGATCACGCTAACTCACTCTAGTGAGACTCATGTGCATCATTCTCGACTTTTACCACTGCATATAAACGTTCCTCATTCCATCCCTATCACTGAGAGAACGGAGCCTCTCCGACCTCCAAGCCCCATGTAGAAGCTCTCACTTCACTCAGTGCATCAGAATGGGAGTGCACTGGGACATGGGCCTGCAAGGAAGTGATCAAGTTAGGGTAGGCCCTGATCCATTTGGATTGGTGTTCTTTTTAAAAAAATATTATTTGTATGTATGTATGTATGTATGTATGTATGTATGTATGTATGTATGTATGTATTTAGTTAGTTTGTTTTTCCAGGTAGGGTCTCACTCTAGCCCAGGCTAACCTGGAATTAACTAGGTAATCTCAGGGTGGCCCCGAACTCACAGAAATCCTCCTACCTCTGCCTCCTGAGTGCTGCGATTAGAGGCATGTGCCACCATGCCCAGATATTTATTATTTATTTATATATATATTTATTTATGTTTTATTTAATTACGAGAGAGAGGGGGCAGAGAGAATGGGCAAACCAGAACCTTTAGGCACTGCCAATGAACTCCAGATGCATGTGCCACCATGTGCATCTGGCTTATGTGGGTTCTGAGGAATAGAACCTGGGTCCTTAGGCTTCACAGGCAAGCTCCTTAAGCCATCTCTCCCACATCTGATCAGTGTTCTTATAAGGACAGGAAACTTGTACAGAAACAGACACAGCAAGCATGCTCACAGAGGAAAGGCTATATGAAGATGCCATCAGAAACTGGACAGGGAGAGTCACAAAGCGTGGCCTTAGGAGAAACGAACCCTGCCGTATCCTGACCTTGGATGTCCCGCTTCAAGAACTGTGAGGAAGCAGGTTTCAGCTATTTAAGTTACCTAACTTGGGGAGTTCTCTCACAACCTCCCTAGGAAACTGGCATGATCTCTTCACAAATGTTAGTTGAGTGCTTGCGTCATGCTAGATCTCTTCCAGACATGAACTATGCTGAGGAAAACCCATTTGTCAGTGCCTGCTCGGGAGTTACAGCCTTGCAGAGGGGAAAAAAGACATTCAACAAATTATTTCGCTGAGAATGACTTAATTAGGACTTTCAATAATTCTTCTAAATACAAAGACTCTAAGTGTTGAAGTCTCTCTTCTGGGAGGTGAGAGGCTATCGAGAGCATGTGAAGCATGTGTACCATCACATAGACTCAAGGCGGAGAGGTTATTCTGAGTTCTTACAGCCTCTCTTGCTAGGTGCTGTTGGTACTATATAAACAATTAGATTTTCACACAGCCAGACGCTCCCACCATGCAACTGCATTGCCGGATACTAAGCAGTCACACACGGCAGCCTGTCTCTTCTGAGTTATGAAGCCATGGCCACCAGGCTCCTACTGCGGTGCCAGGAAGCCTGTGAGTACTTGGTGAATGCTTTAAAAACATGAGCAAAATAGTTATGAGGATCAGAGCAAGGAAAAAGAAGTGAATAGGAGATGGTAGTTTATCAGAAAAGGGCTGATCAATAGAAGCCCCCACTGGGGCCAAATGCAGCTTCCCTTCAGTCTCACAGGGAAACAGAGTAGCTCAGAGGCCCGTGGAAGTGTCTGGGGGAAAAAAAAAATCTTATGCATTAGAGGCAATCCCATTCTTTCTCATGAGGTCTCCCTTCACCAGAGGTCTAATTTGGTTTTACTTTTCTCTGTGTATGTATGTGTGTCCTAACAGGATTCAAAGAGTCCTAACAGGGCAGGGGAGATTTCTTTGGGCCTTGAACTAAAACCTTGTCAGTGGTATATGATTCAGGGATGGCACTACATGAGGAGTGTGGAACAAGCCCTGAATTCCTGCAGCCCCCCCGACTGTGGAGCTCTTAATTACGGAGAGCTTGTTGTATCATCTGGCTGCCTCCTGCTCCTGTGTCTGGACTCCCCAGCATGGTGGGAGACCCCCAGAGGGCCGCACACCCCTCAGGACTGGACCCTCAGCAGGAGCACATTAAATCCTTGTTGAGTTGAAATGAAGGGGAAGATTGCCTACAACTGGCAGCTTCCCAGATGGGGTCTGTCTTCCCTGGGAAGTAGCAGCATGCACCCTCTGAAGCAGCAGAGAAACAGTTAAGTCTTTGCCAGAAGATGGATTTGGGGGCTCCCCGGCTGGGCCAGTGGCTCCTGTGAGTCAGCAGTGCTCAGTCGCCGCCGGGCACTCTGTGACAGGCATGTTCTGATCAGACACAGAGATGTTTCCCGCCTCCCAGGGCAACTTGTTGATGAGCTGTCGGCCTCTGTATGAAGCACGGAGCCCAGGCAGGGGCTCAGAGGATGAGCCTGGCAACGACATAATGATCACTTTAGGCTCGTCCATTTAAAACGCTTTGACGGACCAGCTCTTGAAACCCACTAAGT
The DNA here is from genome assembly GCA_036365145.1 of Orientallactaga sibirica. Taxonomy (NCBI): domain Eukaryota; kingdom Metazoa; phylum Chordata; class Mammalia; order Rodentia; family Dipodidae; genus Orientallactaga; species Orientallactaga sibirica. Next base: position 4,229,024 of record JAEOAD010000194.1, read on the forward strand.
ACCCAGAGGTTAACTAATGAACTTAAAAATAGGACATGATGGAGAGAGACAGGAGTTGTCTTTCTGGAAGGCACAAAGATCTGAATCCCGATCCCAGGTGTGATACACACTGCTTCTCTGGCCTTGGGCAAATCTCATAAACTCTGTTTCATTTTCCCTGCCGTTCAGTAGGGAGGATTGTACTCCTACGAAGGCAGGTCCAAGAGAGGGTGAGCCAGCCTCGTTGACAGCTGGCTGCCGGGGAAGGCAGACGCAGCTGCTTCCTGCTGGAAGCTTTCAGCTTACAAGCCATCCAGCAGGGAGAGACTTCCTCTGGTCCCACCAGGCGCCCTCTCTTGGCAGGATGCATTTCAGGGGGTTCCTAGTGCCTCTCGGAACCTTCAGAGTTTCTGCAGGGAATTCGGCTTCCCCAGATGTCCTGGGCGCTAGAAGCTAGTCCAGAACATTCATCAGATCAGTCTTTTTCAGGGTTCAGAATGGTGTTACATCATTTTCTCAGATCACATAGCATTTTCTTCCTTACTGACACCTTAAATGCTTTACCCCAAAGAAATGAGTAATGCAGGATTTGCAAATTCATTTGCCAAAGCTGGTAATTGTGAGTGTGTTGCACTCTCGGGTCATATAAAATCACTAAGTATAGACAGTGAGTCACTGTTGAATTAATAAGAATTGCTCCTGGAACTTTCTGGATCAATACTTCCTATGTGAAAACTACCTCTTCTTTAAAGAAATTGCTAAGTATTTTTAGTCTTGAAAAAGTTTGTCTGCAAAACCACATTTATTTAGTATCACATGGTTAAATTTTTCATATTAACACAGAGGTAAGTTTCTGATATCCTAACTAAAAGAAAATAGACATTTTAGTTAGTCTGTACCAACAAAGGCACTATTTCCATTTTTGTTTGTTGGGATACTGAACTTACCTTAAGTATCTCTTTGCACATTTGTTCATCTACAGATTTCAAGAACTCAGCATATGAATCATTGGGACTTGATTCATTATTATAAATCTGACAGCAAGTAGACTGCAATGAACTGTAGTGTGATTACAGTGGGACTTGAAAGTAACTATTTTCTTGTTATTAATATTTTCCTTTATATGTAGATATTTGATGTGCCTACACGACTTCAAAAAGAGCCAGACATCCAAAAGAAACACCTAATTTGTGCACACAACTCTAAATAGCCCCACTTGGATATTTGGAGACCCTGTTTGACTGACATTTTCAAATTTATCTAAAAGAGTCCAGTGCCCTTCACATAGAAACAGAGCAAGTTGATTTTGTGCCAGTTCTGAAGGGTAAAACTGGGTGCACAGAGTGTGGAAGAAAAAGTGGAAGACCACGAGAGAGAGGAAGCATGAACAGTCATCTTTTCTGAATATGATCTTCTCTGCCCCATGAAAATGGGTAGTGGGTCAAATCCGGTGTTTAATTGTCCTTGGATTCTTAAAGTTGCAAAATGGAGTATGCTAGTCATCCCACTTCAAGAGTTCACACCACAGGATAGAGAGCTATACAGTCACTCCAAATGATGCACAGAAAACATGCTCACAAACTATGGGAGCCATATATGAGCAGTATCTGCCTCTCCCTACAAGGATGAGAGCAGCCTTTAGTTACCCAGGCTGTTATTAATTCTATTCATTGGTACTTACTTAGCATACGTGACTCTTTTGCTTGTTTTGAAAATTTTCATTACTGATTGCTCACAATTACTTCTTGAAGTGGATGAATATTTCTCAAACTGTCTTTAAAAACAGCCCTTCAAAACAAGATATGCATTTTCTTGTGTGAGGCTCAAGCTAGTATTTCCAAATCTCAAAGATAGGATGAGGCATCAGGTAGCAAGGAAAATAAGAATGAACACCAGAACGCCAAAGGACCATGGATTCCATTGCCTACCCATTACACAAACATTTGATTCCACATGCATTTTTATTTGGCACAGTTTGTTTCCTACAAGTTTGTCCTAAGTCATAGAAAAATCTCTGAAATTCCGAGACGTAGAGGACATAAGACCCCTTTGGAATTTAAGTGCTGCTTCAAGTCACACACGCCTGGGGTAACTCTCTCATGCTACCCCTTCTTATATATGAGATATGACTTGGAAAGTTTATGTGAGCTATGGCCTTGGCAAGTTTCTGTTTTTTGAACCTTCATCCCCTCTACTATGAAGTAGGGACACAGATACCTTTCAGGAATTGTAGAGAGAATGGAGATATGTTTGGCAGATATACAGTCAATACTTGTCGGCCCCTTTCATTAAGATATGCTGGGATTCTTGTGGGTCAATTGACCAGCAGGGTCTGAAATATTAACTTTAGAAAATTTGGATAATTTCTGGTCTTAAGCAGAGAAATAAAGGCCTTTTTGTTTAAAAGAAATGTGCCTATGTCAGAGGTAAATGCATGGAAATCTGAAATTCAGTTTATTAAAATATAGGCTACAGAAGTCAGGAGAAGGGCAGTGTGGTTCAAGTACTACCTGTGCTTGTGTGCTCTTGGGAAGGCCCTGAATGCCTCTGGATCATAGTGTACTTGCATATGAAACAGCAACTTGGGAGCAGAGGCTGTGGTATGCTGTATTGATTACTCTGGGCTCATGGAGTCTAGTTGGTGGTATTTCTTCCTAACTCCACCCAGTGTCCCATTGATAGCTTGAAAGTCACTATGGGGGAATATTTCCACCATGGAAATCAAATCACCCAGTGCTACACTCCAGCCTTTGTTCATATTAACCATTCATTAGCTCAGCACTGCTAGAAATTCTACTAAAACTAAACTGATGAATGCTTTGCCGTACATACAAAATACATACAACTTGCAGTATTTTATTTTTCAAGGTAGGGTCTCATTCTAGTCCAGGCTGACCTGGAATTCACTATGTAGTCTCAGGGTGGCCTCGAACTCATGGTGATCCTCTTACCTCTGCCTCCTGAGTGCTGGGATTAAAGGTGTGCACCACCATGCCCGGCCTGACTTGCACTTTTCTTGTTTTTCTAGGTAGGATCTCATTCTAGGCCAGGCTGACCTGGAATTCACTATGTAGTCTCAGTGTGCCCTCGATTTCAATGCACTCCTCCTACCTCTGCCTCCCAAGTGCTGGGATTAAAGGTGTGCGCCACTGCAAGCAATGGAAAACTCACTGGGTGACCATATTGGACAGATTAGAAACAGGGCAAGCTCTTGGGCTAGGCTATGGAAATGATGTGGGACTCTGCTTTTCTTTGATATTCTCTGACTCTGTCCTTTTGTTGCGGGGGGGCGGTCACTTTATCTTCACGGCAGCTTCATTCTTCACAGCTGAAATGCCTACAGAGGTCTCCATCCTGACATCTGGTGTCACACTGACTCACTCTCGGCTGTCTGCCTTGTCTCATAGTTCTAATGAACAGTGTCAGGGGCTCCCTAGTTGGCCAAGTTCAAGCCATGTGACCATATGGCTTCAAGGCCAGGATTATCCCTCCTGCTCAGATCCCACTGTGGCTTCCTCTCCTGGATCCTCAGGCAGGAACTGGGCACTACTAAGGGAAGGTGTATTGCCATCTGAATACTGTAGGGGTCAAAGAACAACTGAAAAGCAATAGATATCCATACCTACATGGAAATGTGCCAGCAAGCCAAGTTGAGGCATCAAATCCAGGAACTGTTGGACTTAGGGAAGATGGAGGGTGCTATTTTGCCCTTTCCATTTGAGAAAATTATTTCCTGATGAGAAAAGATAAATCCAGTGTCCAAAAAAAAAAAATAAAAAAAATCAAACTAATGGAAAGTTTATTCTATTAACCAACAGGGCACCATACATGTCCTTCCTTAATGAAAAGTGAAAACATGGCACTGTTAATGTGTTCCGTTACCTGTAACCTTAGGTGTCCAGAAAAATGAGCAAGGAAACATCTCCCATCTCGGAGCTCCACGTTTCACAGTCAGTTTGTCATACGGGGCACATCCTGCCTGGCCTGTTTGTAAATCAGAACGATTGGTTGAGAGTTTCCCCATTCCGTGATGGAATAACATTTTCTTGGAAACTCGAACCATGTCATCCATCTCTGTCAGAAAATCCTCTGCACACAATAAAGTGAAGTGTCACTACATGTCACTAATGAGAAATTTTCTTGTCCTCCCAACACTTCCAGCCAGGATACAAGAAGAAAGGGGCAGAAGTGGCTCTGACCAACACCTCTGAAAGCTCAGCTGAAATTCAGAGAAAAAAACAAGACAAAACAAACAAAACAAACCACCAAACTGTCAACCAAGGAAGAAAGGGGAAAAAAAATTGCTCTGATCATCCATCCTTTATGTTTTCTTGAAAACAATGATGTATCTAGCTCTTTTCCCCCCCTAGCCATAATTGATCTTAAATCTTATCACGTTGACTAAACAGGGCCCTAAGTGTAAATTTTACACATTCCAAACCCTCAGATGCACTTAAGTTTTACATAATGGACATTATGGTCACCAGGGACACATTTCTCTCTGGACAGCTTTAAAAAACATCTGAAAGAAATCTAATTAAAATAAGCACAAACACGGTAATGGCTTAGTGATTCTTACATAGCCGGCTTCCGGAACACTCCTAGATAATGACCATTAGAAGGAAAGCTGGATATGAAGATATCTACTTTGGATTCAACTATCTGAGAATGCTATGGACTCAAGAGCGTGCTTTTAAAGAATGAAGCATGTTTGAAATGAACTTCCGAGCAGTCAAAATAGATGTCATAAAGAAACAGTGTTTCCAAAACAATGCCGCTTTTTTTGCTCCCCAGGGGAATAAAGTCTTCAGTCAGTTAACTCTTTTTTTTTTTTTTTTTTTTTGGTTTTGCAAGGTAGGGTCTCACTCTGGTCCAGGCTGACCTGGAATTAACTATGTAGTCTCAGGGTGGCCTTGAACTCTCGGCGATCCTCCTACCTCTGCCTCCCGAGTGCTGGGATTAAAGGCGTGCGCCACCACGCCCGGCCAGTCAGTTAACTCTTGATCATTATTTGTCCACAATATTATCATATATGGCTATCTGACTTCCAAAGCCTAAAAGAACAAGGCGCAGACCACTGGAAACTGATAGAGGAAGTACCCTCTCCAGATAGGCTGCAACTGAAGTGAAAAGTGGCAATCACTTACTCACTTAACAAATATTTAATGAGCACCTACCATCCACCAGGCATCATGTCAAAGTAACCACATGTGAGCAACAACTTAGAAAGAAATACTATTAAAAAAGATATAAAAACTCATCAGATGTGGTAGTCTGGGACCATTTAGGAGACAAGAAATAGCTTTAAAGATCTCAAAAAAGGCTCTGAGAAATTGATTCATTAGTGACTACTTTGAGTCCATGGAAAGAGATTCAATTGTGTCTCCATGGTCTAGCAAGGCATTGTGGAGGTATCAATATGTTGTCCCCAGATGCTAGCCATTTGATAAGCAATTTGAAATTATCCCTGGGGGAAGACCTTGGGCTTTATTAGTCCAGCCTACTGGGTGTTCAGAGCTGGCTCTTTCTTGCTGCTCCCTCCCAGCTGATGCGACAAGAGGTGATGCCCCTCAGCCTCTGCTCTGCCATGATTTCTCTGCCATGAGGAAATCCTCCCCACCACCAGACTGTAAGCTGAAATCAATCTTTCCTCTCATACGTTGCTTTTGGTCAGGTGTTTTGTCCCAACAATGAGAAGATATGGCAACAGGCAGCAACGAAACAGAGTATTTTCAAGTGACAAAACAGACTGAGTTGAAAGAACATTTCCTACTACCGAGAAGACAGAAGTAAGCACCACAGGAGCGCATCCTTGAAGGCCTAAGATTCACCTGTTCTGACCTGGTTCTACCCTTAGAAAGTTCTGAGTATGATAAAGACTAAAAAATGACTCATTTTAGACAATTGTATAAATGATCATGAACTTGATCAGAGATGTTCTCTGATCACATACATATCTCACTCAGCAGGTGCCACTGGTTTTCAGCAACATACAACACCCAAAGCTTCTTTAGGAATGGAGGCTGACATCTTCCATCTTGCTCAAACATCTATGGATACAACTGAACATTGAACCCATTCTCTTAACATTGGAAAAAAACACATTACTCCCGTGGGAAAAAGCTCATTTTAGTCAGCAGATATTATTTATTAGTATGGCGTGTTCAAATCAAAAGTAAAAGATCATTTGTTGCCATGGCTCTTGGAAACTAAGGATACGTATCCATGAAAAGAATTAGAGCATCTACAGAGATGAAAGAATGAAACAAAGTAGGTTTCTGACTCACTGTAGTATCTGAGAACTGACTTAGCTCTCTCACCACACAGAACATGATGAGGATTCCATTTTGGCACCTAAGTATATTGGCATTCTATTATGTTGTGTACACTTAGGGGCACAGAGGATAAATGTAACAGCCAGGTAGGTCCATGCCTCTAGGGAAAAGAAACGAGTTTCCCCTGTTGCAAAATGACAGTGTATGTCACTAAGTTCAGTTCTAGCCATAAAATATCAGTTTTCCCACAAACGATTGGATTAATAAGATCGATATGTTCGTTATTACTTATGAGAAATCCGGGGAGCAAGTCTAATGGGAAGAACAGGATGAATGAAGAGATTGAACCCTCCAAGGGTTTCACTCTGGGATGATGAGAGGGGTAGAGGAAAGCTGTGTCAGGGAATGTGATAGCCAAGAGTTGTAACGCCTGTCTGTTTAACACACACACACACACACACACACACACACACACACACACACACACACGCAGCCTCAGAAATTATCCATGATCTACCAGCTAAAAGTATCAAGTTCAAACGTTGCACGACACCAAGCATAGGTGTTTCCAATCCGATTCTGAAACGCCTGTGACTCACAAACACTATGAGAGAGGAAATGAGCTTCGAGATCTAGAGGATTACTCAGACCTTTGTTTTCGCAGCTTCTCTCAGAACTATCCCAACATCCTTGGTTGACCTCGATTCTGTAAATTGCATAAGTGACCAAAAATTCCCTTCCCTACAACAATTTGGAAACCACAAGGTATTTTCATAAGCAGATATCTGTAGCTCCAATGAGAACCTTCATGCTGCATGGAGAGAGGCGCCAGCAGTTCCATCTGAAGACTATTGTGAAGACAATGAATTTTAAGGTGGCTTCATGCTGAGTGTTATTTCCAAGGTTAGGGAAGCTAGAAAATTAAGAGCTGTAAGAAAAATACTCAGTGTCTTCTACATGGAATGCAGTCTTACTTTCGAGAGCAGACATGCCAATTCCTTTATTTCATCTCAAAATCTTCCTCTAAGAGAAGGGGAACTCTCTCTCAAGAAGAAAGGAAATTCAGCTAACATCCACAGTATGCCATGAGATGCGCATTTGCTCATGGTTGGCCAGTTGAAGGGTGACTTTTATAGAGGGAAAAACATCTTGAGTAGAATTTCCTACAAATTTCTACCTTTAGTTTTCTACTACCAAACAAAATCTAATTTTGACAAACCAAAAAGCAAAATTCAACAAATTCAAAAACAGGGCAACACAAAATACTTCCTCAGGCCTTCCCTCAGGCCTCAGACAGTCATTAGTACTTCACAGGACCATTTTCTAGACTACAAGAGAAAATGGATTGTTTAAACAATATTATTTAACAATCTCCCATTAATTGACACTTCCCAGTTGCTAAGTTCACCCAATTACATTAGCCTTTAAACAGCCAGCATACTTCCATAATTTTTAATAAAAATGGCCATTTTGCAAGGTTTGACTTGCTAAATAAGGGTATTAATTTCAATGAAGCAATTAGCACATTTACATAATTTGATATTGTTATTTTAATAGAACACAAGAGCTTTCAAAAGCAGTTGCTAATACAGGAAGAAGAAGAACAGCCTGTTCATCGACAAAAACTAAACTATGGCTCCCTGAGAAAAAAATGTTGCAACGCTAGCTCTTTATTTTTAGAAAGCAGTAAAAAATAGAAAGTTGAGCTGGATAGATGGCTGAGCAGTTAAAGCACTTGTCTGCCAAGCGCAAGGACCCATGTTCAATTCCCCAGAACCCACGTAAGCTGGATGCACAAGGTGGCACATGCATTTGGAGTTTGTTTGCAGTGGCTAGAGTCCCTGTCATACCCATTCTCTCTCTCTCTCTCTCTCTCCTCTCTATCTGCCCCTCTCTCTCAAATAAATAAATATAATATTAAAAAAAATAAGTTAAGGGCTTGAAGGTTTGCATTCAATATATTTGAACAATAACATCTGGGCAATGAACCCACGAAGGAGAAGAACAGAGAGAGGAGGATCACTTTCAGGAATGTTCCAAAGCTCCTGACCTGTAGGAAATGGTAACCATGTGTCCGGTGATGCCACTGTGATGGAGTGATTGGTGAAGGTGGTGTGGTCAGGACCCTCAGCTAGAGCCAAGGGGAAGGAGAATTAATTCTAAACTGCTATCATATTTATATGTTTCTGGAAATTACAAGTGCTTGCTTTCTTTGAGAGCATGTCCACACTGGAACATGCCAACATTTCCTCCTCACAACTCACTAGAATAGATGGCAAGACTGGCATGGCTGCTTGTTCTTATTTTCAGTGGATCTCCTCCCATGTGTCAAGACCAGGGTCTCCAGGATCTCTGGTGGCACTCACTTATCTTGATCCAGGGGCTGATGGGAGGCTTACTTTTATTGGGGATGGGAGGTGCAGGGGAATAGATACCCCAGCCTCTGAGGCTGTGCAGAAAACACAACATGAAGCACTCCTTCTTCCCCCAGTTAAGAGTAGGAAGGCTTGGCTCCTGCTATGGTAGGCAGGAGGGAGAGTCCTTGGCACAAAAAAAAAAAAAAAAAAGGAATGGAATGAGGTTGTCTGAGCCCACCTTCCCTGGCTACCTTTAGATATATATACCTTGTCAAAATGGGGCAGATGGAGAAGCTGAAGTCGGGTGGAAGAGAAGAATGAAGATGGGAAAAGCATAGCAAAGGGCGTTAGCTTCGGCTCCCACCCACTTGCTTAGCCTTCTTTCTAAGCAATCAGGCTTCAAACTGTTATGTACCATGTGTCCTGGGGCCAGCATGTTGACACAGCCTATAAATCAAACCCAGACATGCTAAGTGACATGTTCAGGATCTCACGGCAAGTTCCCAGTGAAAAGCAGAGACTATAAAAATAATGGTACTATCTAGCAGTCAAGCAGCAGAAAAGAGGCAGCAATAAGGCGTGCTGGTTCCGCAAGGCAATGGAAAGCATTTTGGAGGTAGGATGACTTCCTTTGAAATTCTTGCCAGCAAAGTGCGGTAGTTACTTTCATGCCACTGGGACAAAACACCCAACCAAAGGCAGCTGATGGGAGGAAAGGGTTTATTTTGGCTTATGGTCTCCAGGGGAAGCTTCCTCATGGTAGGGAAAGGATGGTAGAGGCTGGCCATCACATCTTGTCATAGCATCTGGCAGAAATAGCAAGAATGAGTTGGCTGGGCACTGGTAAGCTGGTTAACAAACTTCACGGTTATCCTAGTTTGACACACCTCCTCCAGCAAGGCTCCACCTTCCAAATTGCCAGCAGCTGGAGACCAATGAGTCAAAACACCAACACAGGACAAAAATAAGTGTTTGTTTCTGGGCTTGCATGTCCTCACCTGCGTGATGCAGACAGTACCTTAGCCTGAGTTGTGAAGACTTACAGCAAAATAATAGGTTTTGTGTACATTGTGACCACAGAATCTCAGCTGGAACTTAGTTCAAACCTTAGCTAGTAATGTTAAAAACTAGATGAGGGTGGATATGAAGGAACATATATCTGTATTGTGAGAGACATGCTCTCCATTTTTCTGTTGCAGTGAGTAATTGCAGATGTATGAACTACTCTATGATTTAGGTGGGACTCAGCAGATGCCTAGGGGAGCTGAAACCAGATATGTGAAAAGCAATGTCAAGAAATTAATGGATTCATTACTGATTCTGCAAGCTCCACTTTGGGTAGAGTTGGAATGCTCATGTTGGAAACCATTTAAAATTTAAAACATACAACTTTTGCATTTGCACTACTGAGATTTCTTCAATAAAACATATTTATTAACCTATCATGAAGACTTATTCTTTCAATTAATTACCAACAATAGAAATTCAAAGCAATTCATTCTCCAGACAACGCTGGAAGCCAGGGGAGTTGAGAAGTGGCACAGGCATCCATGGTCATTAGCAAAGACCATGGGATGGAAGGCAGAGTTTGGGCTTGGTTTTCAAGGGTTTGAAATGCTGTTGTTTAAGACAAAGAGAAGCAAAGAGAAAGCTGGGAGATGGCTCAGTGGGTAAGAGGACCTAATGCCAACCTGAGCTCCATTTTCAGCACCCAGGAAAAAGCTGAGTGTGGCTATGCATGCCTGTAGCCCCAGTCCTGATGGGGAGCAGAAACCGGAGGACTACTAGGGTTCAGTGGCTAGCAAGTCTTTCAAAACCATAATGACAACAGCGATAACAAAAGAACAACAACAAAAATACAGCTCTAGGTTTAATGACAGTCGCTGACTTGAGAGCACAACACGGACGTGAGACAGAGGAAGACAATGATGTGAGAGCACAACACAGACGTGTGACAAAGGAGGACAATGCCGTGCTCCCCTGGCATCAGTGTGGGGCGAGCAGATCTGCACACACAGGTGCACATGCAACACAGCACACACATGAAAAAGAGAAGGAGGGCTGGAGAGATGGCTTAGCAGTAAAGCACTTGCCTATGAAGCCTAAGGACCCTGGTTTGAGGCTCCATTCCCCAGGACTCATGTAAGCTAGATGCACAAGGTGGCGCATGCATCTGGAGTAGGTTTGTACTGTCTGGAGGTCCTGGTGCACCCATTTTCTCTCTCTCTCTTTCTCTGCCTCTTTCTCTCTCTGCCTGTTGCTCTCAAATGAGTAAATAGAAATAAACAAAAAAAATTTTTTTAAAGAGAGAGAAGAAAAGGAAAGGAAGGGAAGAAGAAATATATTTGGCTTTTATTTAAGCATCCTGGTGTGATGAAATTGGATGCTTTGACGGTAGGTCAGGAAGCTGGAGTTCCAGCAGGGGGAGGTCTTACCACTCTCCTCTGAGCCATTCTGTTCAAAGGCACCTTTTCAAGCCAAGACACATTGTTCCAGTGGTTATTTTATGCCTTGTGGTGTAGCCTGCATTGGGAATTTCGGAATAATCCCAGAGTCACAACACCTAACCTATCAGCTAGCAATCTAGCTAGAAGTCATTAGTGACAGTGGGGTCATGATTCCAACACATGTAGAAGGTGGCTGGGCTTGTGAGCAGGGCAGCTGGATATGGATGTAGTAGTCATGGGTCACAGGCCTCAGGGGACTCATGGACGAGCAGAAATTAGTCTGGTTAAGGTGTAGGGGATGTGGAACAGCGAAAAGAGGGAATTTCAAGAAAAGGAGAAGCATGGGAGAAGAAGTAATAGTTATCCAGGAAGGGAAGAGAAGTCAGAGTGACTTGGACCTGCAGGAAGTTGCACGAGGTGTACTTAGAGAAGCAAGGAAGGGGAAAGAACCCTGACCACCCTGAGCACTGGGAAGCCCAGCCAAGTGTGTAAGTGTTTAAGCCCTGGGGGACATGCTGTACAAGTGCTAGTGATGGAGGGTCAGTCGAAGCCAGACAGATGGGTTACTGGTATGGATCAGAATATGGCACTATGCACTTAAAGGACCAAGAAGTTAGTAGAAGACCTGACATGTGGCTCAGCATTAGGGTTGATTACAAGAGCAAATGCATCACATTGATGAACACAGACTTATTAAAGGCGCCCAGAGAGATCTTGTACATGCTCTTTGTATTTACGTAGGCCCATATGTGTATGTGAGAGAGAGACTTTTTATTTCCCTCTCTCTCTTTCTCTCTCTCTCTCGGCTTTTTCAAGACAGGGTCTTGCTATGTATCCCTGGCTGGTCCGGAACTCACTATGCAGCCCAGGCTGGCTTTATCCTTACAGCATTACTTCCAAGTCCGAGATTATAGAGATTATAAGCATGCACTACCATACCTGCTGACTTTTTGTAAGACATTTTCTCCCCCTCGAAGGCATCTAACTCAAAATATCTCCTTTAGAATAACATAATTCACTTTACACCACATCACAGGAACCATGCTTGCATTAATCCAGGGTAAAACACTTGATTACGTTTTAGATAAAAAAATTATTGAATGTCACTGAGAATCAATTTTCTGTGCCTTTATTTGAATTTGTGATTGGTGATAAACATAAATTAGCATGAACACAACAAACGACTGGAACATAACTCTGCTTGTGGCCTTTATTTCACCGGAGAATAAATAAAGTCCTTCTAATTGGAAAACCGAAGTGTGAAAGAGAAACTTTGAATTTATTGGACAATTATGTGGTGCCAGGAGCAGTGGTCAGAAGATGTGGAGAGACCTTTTCTGCATGGCTGAGTGGCATGGTGCCAGCGGCCCAAGCAGCTCTCCTCTGTTCCTGACGGGAACAACTGAGCCCTGCCACTCTTGGGGACAGAAATTACTGCTACCTTCAGAAGGAGCTTCCTGTTTTGGGATGCCCTTAGTAGTTAAATCTCAGCATAATGATAGCTAGTCTCCCCTGGCCATTTCACCTTATGTGGTGTCTCCCTTTTGCCATATCTATCTCCTCCCCCCCGTTTTCCCCCTATCATTCTAAAAATACTTCTTAGATAACCCTCTTCACTTGCTAAAAATAATCTTACTCCATTCTTTCCTTCCTACTCCACTGGCTGCCTTTTCCACAATAGACTGCAAGCTAGACATCTTTGCCTTGTACTCTTTACCTAGCAACTAGGTAATGCGTACGTCACAGTGGTCTTTGGTAAAAACGTGTGTTAAGTGAATAATACCTGGGACCCATCCATGGTAGGCTTCAAAATGGATCTTGTTTTATATAGGAGGGGCTTCAGAGACGTTGAGAAACTTGGCCAAAGTTTTCCAGCAAATGAAGTGCAGAACTAGTATTTTGCCCTCAAAGCACCTTTCCCAAAGCTACACATAAGGCTACTGTTGGAGAAGAAGATGAAACACACGTGAGACTAAACTACACAAGGTGCTTGTTAATTATACTCACATTTGGTGGCACTGAGATGATGCAAGATGCAATAGGATGCATAAACAGCAAGATGGACAAAGGGAAGGACAGGGTGATCACCAGACCCATTCCAGGGAAATCACCGAGTCCCGCGGAAGCATCCTTGTGATGGAGCACATGCCAACTTCCAGTCAGAAGGCCTGTGGAGTTGACACGGGTGCCCCCCCCCGGGTGTTCTTGGACACTACATCCACATGCTTGCCTAGTGAGCTGTACATCTGATTTGGGGAAACGAAGGCTTATATTCCTTAGCACTCATTCATCAAATATTAACCGAGCCTTGACTATATGGCAGCGTGACATTCAGTGCGGGGATGCAGCAGGAAGATGGTCAGTCATGATCCTTATCCTGAGAGCTAACAGTTTGGTAAGGGAGACAGAAAACCACACATGTAGGCAAAATCTCTGAATGAGGGAACCAGAATGCTGAGTTTCAGAGTGCAGGAGGCAGTATCAGTATAATGGCCTGATAGGGTTCTGTGTATACGATGCATGTTTTTACCCATTCATTCATTCATTCATTCAGGTGTACAACAACTCAGTATTTACTGAGTACTTACTAAGCATTGGTCTTCGGACCTGCAAGTATAACAGGACAGCGAGCAGACAAAACCTTATAGCCTGATGGGTTTACATTCTTTCAGAGAAAGCCGATTCTCCAAAGATTGTGTACATGGCACAGTTCCTTTGAGAGTGATTTGTGCTAAGGAAATGAAAGTTAATAGGGAAGAGAGGCCAGAGTGTTTCACTTCACCTACAGAGAGGTGATTTTCGAAGTGCATAAGCATGGGAAATGCCTCAGTAGGGCTGTCAAATAGCTCTATGAACAAACAATGCTTGGTTCTGTTTATATCTTTTATAATTTAACATACACTTCCTGAGCACCTACTAAGTGCTTGTTGTAGAATCAGAAAGGAGGTAGGAAGAAGGAAGCGAGGGAGGGAATGAATTTTCATCTAAGGGAAGGATCTTAAGACACAGTGATGGCAGTCTTGGCAGGAGAACACCTCCAGCTTATTCGTGAGATACAGAAAGGGTTCAGAAAATCAGAGAAGTAGCTGTGCTTGTGGGGTCCTTTGAGGTCCCTGTAAGGATCCTGGCTCTTACTGGGCTAGAGACAGAATGAAATTGGAGAGCTATGGGGACATGCTCTGACTTGTCAGTGGCGCCCTCTGGTGGCTGTGCTGAGAACGCACTTATGAAGAAGCCAGGAGTAGGAATGCTGAGAGCTTGGTTGTGTTGTTGGAAAAGGAAAAGCTGAGGCCACAGAACACTGAGCAAGGAGAGAGTGGCATAGCGTGAAGACTCATAAGGTAACTCAAGCAGGGCGTCGCGATTTTATTACACAGACACTAGGCTCCTTGCACCTTGGCAAGGGGCCGGCTGCCTACTGAGGCTTTTCTATGCTGAGTGGGCCTTTGTCAACAGTGGCATCGACTAAAAAGATGCCTTAATTTTTAAATAGCATGTCAATAGAGTTATAATTACTGAACACACAACCTCATGTGTATTTAATGACAGATGCAGTGATTACAGTGTTAAAGTCCTTCAGGGATAAAGAAAATCTAATACTATCATTCTAGCTCCAAAGAGGGCTGTTGTAGCTGGCTGCCTCATCACACTCTCGCTACCAGTTCATCGCCTCATTTCTCCATCACCACCCATACTGAAAAAGCATTTTTCCCCCTACAGTTTAGGAGAGATAGACTTAAGATCCAAGTAGAAACATACTTGAGAACACACTCAACTACACATCAACTCATGGAAACCCATGCTTTCTGCTGCTTTGAAACCTTAAAGGGTCCATGTAATAAACCTACCTTTCCTCTCCTCTCTCGCTCTCTCTCAAGTGAGTAGCTCATTCTGCACACAAAGACAGCCTGATTTGATGTTGTCATACTACTTTGTCTCCAATGGGCACACGGATGGGGTTTAAGTGCTTTCTTTTTCCAAATATTAACAGCTAATCATGCAGCGAGCCATAGCCACATGCTTGCTGACACCAGTAATTGTCTGCTTGTAGGAATCAGTGCCTGAGGGAAGCCAGAGGTGACACAGCTGAGCTTGTCTGAGTGAGCCATGTAGGCTACAGGGTGACACATGCAGCTTGATAGCCAGCAGCTGAGATGGACGCTGTTCCACCAAATTCTGCTGCACACCACCGTTCCTAGGACAGAATCTCCTTTGCATCTTTGCGAGTTTTATTTCTTTGGTAGGAGGAAAAACTGACCTGAGGGTTTTGTGGTGGAGGGGGCGCTAATTCAATTTTTAAAACTAAGGAAGTCACAGTAAATGGTTTCTAAAACAGTGTGAAATGTGTTTCTCTGATTTGGGGAAATCATTCTCTTAGAATGTATTGCAAATGGGGACTTAGAGCATGGTCAGGCACATAATGAACCCCAAAAGATGCCCATATCTCATTCTGATGATTTTGCCCAAATGTTACCTTACATGGTAATGGGGCTTTGCCCATATGATTACTGGTCAACCAACCCCACTGGTGTTTTCCTTGGAGATGACCTCTCTCAGATTATCCTGATGGCCTCAACTTAATACATATATTCTTCTTGGATGTGTTTAGAAGGAAATATATCAATAAATGCAAGGCCAAAGAAATACCACATTTTGTTGGCCTTGAAGATGGAGCAAGGGACCATGGCCCAAAGAATTGGGGGCAAAAGCAAGGAAGCATAATGTCCCTGAAACAAATAAATAACATCCTGCTCAAATCTTGATCCATGGCTGAAGTGATGGCTTAGCAGTTAAGGAGCCTGCCTGCGAAGCATAAGGACCCAGGTTCAATTTCCCAGTACCCATGTAAGCCAAATGCACAGGTGGTGCATGTATCTGGAGTTCATTTGCAGTGACGTGAGGCCCTTGTGTGCCCATACTCTATCTGCCAATCTTTCTCTCTCAAAAAAATAAGTAAATAAATAAATATGTAAATAAATAAAATAAGGAAATCTTGATCCAGTCTGGCTTCCTACCTACAGAACTGCAGAGATAATAAATGTGTGTTGTTTTAAGCTGCCATTTGTGGCAATAGATCATGACAGCAACAGTGAAATTAGTACACAGGTTGTTAGTTGCTTTTGATACAAAATTAAACTACTCTAAAAATGTTCATCATTCTTTCCTGGTGATACAAGATGTTTGTATAAACCTGCTAAGTAATGATTCCAGGCGATATGAACTGACTCCTTTCTACATGAAACTGGGGGTTAGGAGAAACTTCAAGCTAGTGAAGGATAAAAGGTGTAAGTTCAGTAAGTCCCTTAACATTATAGTATGCAGGGTAAAAGAGAGACATAGATAAATTTCCTCTTAAATATGTTCATTTTAACATATAGGCAACTATAATGTAGGGGTTTATATGCTAAATGTACATGCTTATTTCCCAATAAATTCCATTTGTAACTGTTTATGGCAGGTTTCTGCTAGCACGGTGTACACCCAGCTTCTTCTTTTGCATAAAGTTCATTCTAGATCCTTTTCTGAGTAATGCAGATTACATGCAAGTAACTAAGGAAACTTAGAGCTGCAGTGTAATATGTAAACAATCATACATCACTGCCTTCCTTTCTCCAAGCTTCCATGTTCACTCAAAACTCTAGTGTCAGCCCAACACCTCTACTTAAATTATGGCCTACTATTCAACCAGAGAGTAGACATCATTCTTGCTCTCTTTTGGATACATTGCCTAAGAAGACACACTGAAATAAATGAATGCAACATTTCAGAGGAAAAGATTAAAGTGGAAAGAGTCCATTTTATACATATAGCAGTCAGATAGCAACAACCGCTATAACTACTTACCTATAAAAAAGGGGTAAGGAAGAGTCACTTAAGTATTCACAATGAATATACTTCAACAAATGCACTGAATGCCTTTAGAGTAAAGGCTGAATTCTCATCCCAGCATAAGGTTGAGATGCTAGGCTTTGGTCTTTTTTACAGCTAGAGAAAGGATGAAGGAACTAAGAACTAGAACATTCTTTGGTTTTATCACTGGTCTAATATCCAGCTGATGGATTCTCTGTGAGCATGTAGTCTTTTGTGCTTTCTTTCACATTTTTAAAAACAGGCAAGACTAGTTCTTATGTTTCACTGTTTTTATTGTTTTCAACACTATAATGTTGACTAAATCCTCTATTGTCAGGTAGGTAATAATATACAATTCAAAAATAATTTGTATGAAATGCTAGATTAGTGTCACTCTGTTTTTTTTTGTGGAATATTAGTAATGTACAAAATCATTTTCTTAGAAATTTAATTTTGGAAATGCCTTCCTTTCCTTAGTACTGAAAATTACTATGTAATAGTAAATTTATGAAAATTTGCTGGCTTGTAGAATTCTCCGAAGTATAAGTCCAAAGGGACTTAGAATCTCCTTTCCTCAAGCACATTTATTCCACACAAAAAAAACACAGTCACCATTCAG
The DNA here is from genome assembly GCA_036365145.1 of Orientallactaga sibirica. NCBI lineage: Eukaryota > Metazoa > Chordata > Mammalia > Rodentia > Dipodidae > Orientallactaga > Orientallactaga sibirica. The sequence continues at coordinate 4,246,551 of JAEOAD010000194.1, forward strand.
TGTCTGTGGGAGACTGGTTCTAAGAACACTTTCATGATACCACAATCCATGCATGCTCAAATTCATTATATGAAATGACAGTATTCACATGCAACTTATGCTCAACCTCCAAGATAGATCATTTCTGGATGGGTTATTATACTCAACACAATATAAATGCTACGCAAACAGCGGTTATATTGTATTGTTGAAGAAATGACAAGTCAGTATGTATTCAAAAGACATGTAACTTTTAGGAATTATTTTTATACTTTTGATGCTTGACTAGTTAAATCCATGAGTGTGGAACCCACAGAGGTGCAGCCTACAGATCTGGGGATATGGCTCAGTGGGTAAACATGTGTGCTCGCTGCCTGTGTTGTGGTGACTATGAAATGCCTTGTTTAGGCTCATTCCCTGGCTGGCGGTGCTCTTCACGCACTGGGTTCAGGTCTTGAGGTGTAATAGTTGGCCCTTCCATGTGGTTCTTTCTCTGCTTCCTTATTTTGGTGAGATGTAACACCATCTTGTTGCTCCTGTCATGTCTTCCCTGCCATGATGAGGTTTTCCCCAAAACTATAAGATGAATTTAAACCCTTTTCCCTACCATGACCTGTATAAGATGAATTTAAACCCTTTTCCCTACCATGACCTGTTTCTTGTTGGGTACTTTGTCCCAGCAATGAAAAAGTAACTGATAGCATGTGAAAGCATGGCGACCTGCGTTTGAACCCCTAGAATCCACATACAGCTAGGAATAGTCCCATGTATCTGTAATCATCGCTCTCCTACTGTGAGAGACAAAGCAGAGACCAGAGGATCCCTGGAAACACACTTGTCAGCCAGCACGGCATATGCAGTGGTGAACAACAGGAGACCTGGCCTCAAACAAGGTGGAAGGTGAAGCCCAACACTTGAATCTGTCCACTGACATCCACAAGCATGCATGGCATGTGCTGGCCCCCCTCCAACCCCACATCTACAATCCACAAAGACTTATAAAACACCGCCACTCATTGGCCGTGGGGACTATCACGGGGATGACTCTTATTACCTATTTTTATTGCTGTGACTTTACTTTCTGTTTCTTCGGCGTCCACACATAAGTCACTGCGTGTGCTATTTATTTTCTGTCATTCCCTGCTCATCAAACTTTCATCTCACCTTTCACCTCCTCAGAAACACATCCTTTCCCTGTGGAAACCCCGTTCCAGATGTTCAAACCATCCCTCTGCTCCACAGGATCCTCTGAACTCAAGCCCTTCGGACTTTTTCTCACATTCTGTTGCTGCCCTAAAATCTTAATTCTTATGCTCAAAGAGCTGTCTTTACTACTTAGTCCTTTGGGAGGTGTCATTGAATCCAGGGGTCTTGACCCAAGGAAGGAACGTGGCCTAGAGAGGATTGCACCACTGTGCAGGCCAATCCATTTCCAAAAGTTTTTCCATCCCAAACATACCTTCAGAGGTGCTGCCTGCCTCATTAGGAATGGGATCTCCAACTTGACAACGTCCTTCTTGTTTTCCATTCTACTACATTCCCAACCTGTCCTTGCTTTCTTGGATAGAATTGTTTTCACACACCTTTGGCTTATGTACAATAGCAAAAGGATGCCTCAGTGAATAAAGAAACTTTACTCAAATATGGAAGGGGCTCAACATGAGTGTTAGTTGCACATATGAAAGATGGGAAAGGTAGACATAATCATGGATACTTTTTATTTCATTTTATTTTATTTTTTCAGAGAGAGAGGGGCAAAGGGGGAGAGAGAGAGAGAATTGGCTCACCAGGACCTTAGCCACTGCAATCAAACTCGAGACACTTGTGCCACCTAGTGGGCTTGTGTGATCTTGCATTTGCCTCACCTTTGCGTGTCTGGCTAATGTGTGATCAGGAGAGTTGAACATAGGTCCTTAGGCTTCACAGGAAAGCACCTTAACTACTAAGCCATCTCTCCAGCCCACAGATACTTTTCAGACACAATCACCGATATCTTTTAGGATAAAGTATCTCCAGTATTCTGCTCTTCATTTTACATATTTTGTCTCTAATTCCTACACAAAAGGGGCAAAAATAGGTATAAGTATCACCATAGAAACTAGGGATCATATGGGTTCATAAGCCAAAGTTCACAAAAATGGCAAATGTTTATAAAAAGAAGAAAAAATACCAAACTAGACTACTGATTTAAACCAGTGTCCCTTCACTGGGGCCTACTTGGATCTATTTGCAAGTTGGCTGTCTTAAATTTATCTGCATCCTAATCTATAACATAACCTTGTTGCAGTTACCTTATCATTGCTGGCACAAACATATAACAGCTCATGGAAGGAAAAGGTTTATTTCAGGCTACAATTTCCAGGGGAAGCTTTATCGTGGTGAAAGAAGCTGGTTCACTTCATCATCCATCCACAACAGGGAGACCACCCCAAGAAGTGCAAGTATGAGCTGACTCTGAACGCCTTAGGGCTGGACTCAAGATCCACCATCAGTGATGCACCTCCTCCAGCAGGGCTCTACTTACTGAAGACTAAGTAGGAAGCTTTAATCCCAGCACTTGGGAGGCAGAGGTAGGAGGATTGCCATGAGTTTGAGGCCACCCTGAGACTACGTAGTGAATTCCAGGTCAGCCTGGGCTAGAGTGAGGCCCTACCTTGAAAAACAAAAACAAAAACAAAACAAAAAACCTGAGGCTATGGGGCCATTTACATTCCAACAAGCACAGACCTAAAAATCAATTTTTCTACTATACAGTCGATAAGATAGTTCAGATACCAAGTATCACTTGGCCTGTCTTTACACCACACGGTGACATTAATCCTGTTACTTTCAGAGGGTTATGCGGGCATTGTATTGCATGCAGGTAGGCTTTGCAAGACTACCAGTGGCTCTTCCTGAATCCATTCATCCTGGGAGACTCCACAGTGATTTTACACACACACTTTTGGTGGTGTGGGCATCATGGTGACATCCATCATTCTAGAGACACAGAATAGTTGTGCTTGCCCTTCACCAGGCCTTCTGTGACTGGCCCAGCATGAGGACACTTAACAGACACTATTAGAGCAGGGTCAGCTATGTAGCAACAGAATGGGGAACAAAGTCAATTACAAGGGCGTCAGGTACAAAACACACTGAGTCAACCTTGGTGGCAACTTCTGAGAAGTTGGCTCTGCAAAGAGAGTTCAGGATCCCTAAGTTATCATGGAGCAGGTCAATATATCTCTTTGGATTTTGAAATAATTGGGATAATAGATTGAAACTGATTTCATATATGAATGTTAACAATTTGGATTTTTAGACTTGTGTAGATCTTGAAAAATCAGTGATTTAGTCTAACAGTTCTTTTGGGAATTAGCAGTACTAGCATTGCAAGAGATGAGAAATCAGGGTAGTTTACAAATATAGAAAACGCACTTCCAACTCCAGGTTGGAGAAGATCATGGTGTTTTAGAAGAAAAAAGTGCTTTGTCTAAACATCCATTTTTTTGGGATAGGTCTTTGAACAAATGGAAACAGTTTAGGCCTCATAAACATTAGAATCCTTATATATTTGAATCCCCATTTTCAGATTCCAAATACTGAGGCTCTGAAATGCACATCAAAGGCACCAGCCTGTCAGTCACATGGCATTGATTATTACCCACAGCTGTGTCTGAAGGTCATGTTTATTTCCTTTGCTAAGTTCATCAACCAGAAAGTAAAAATACTGTTTCCTCAAGACTCAGGCAAAAACCTTTATATTTTAAACACTAATAAAATCTCAGAAGAGTTGAATGCCATAAAAACTGTAGCACGGTAGCTAAATTTAATAAGCATTCAAAGAGGCAAATAATTCAGAGTATGAAGTGTGTTGATAAAATCATTCAAATACAACTTGGGTTATTTCAGACTATCTGAGAATATGTTCAACCTATTTCTAAGTCATCTCACTTTGAGAATTTCAAATGGGGGCAGGGTATCAGTGTAGAGCTGAGAATTAAGCATTCAAATTACTGAGTTGAAGGTCAAGTTAACACAGACAGGGTGGTCTTCTTGCTGCTGTGAATGTGCAAAAGCTGAGTAAAGAGGGCTTTATGTAAATTTCACTCACTTGATAACACAAAGGACTTATCATTGATCTCTTTCTTCAGATTTTGGTATTATATACACAGTAATGGATTGCTTCGAAAAGGTGAATTTACACAGTCCCCCCAAACTACTGCTCCCTATCCATATGGGTTTCTAGGAGTTGGGCAAAGCAAAGTCCTACATTCTATTTTTGACAGTTTTGCTGGATGCTGTTTGACTTTATTTATTCACAACACAAAGTACAATAGATTTATTTTTTTTAAATGCAAGAAGTCACTCTGATCTTTGCAATCCTGGCACATTTTGCATTCTGTGGGTCTCCCTACCCAAAGGCCACAATCTGGAAGTTATGTAAATATTAACAGTAAAAAGCAATGAGCGAAACGGCTGCAAATTCCAACTGACATTAACCCATTGCTGCTGAAAACCTGGATCTTAGCGCAAACTCTCTGATGAAAGGCATTTCAGTGACATGACAGGAAAAGGAGAACCGGGTGGTATCTGAGGAGATGAAAGCTGTAGCTAATGGAGAAGCAGATTGCTGGAGAAGGCATGAATGTTAAAGAGACACCTTGGGATCTTCCAAGTACAACTTTCTCATCACCCTCACCCCCCATCCCCAAGAGACTTGTATTCAAGCCTTCATGACAACCGTCACTGTCTTCATTACAAAGGACCTCACCACTTTCTTGTGTTCCTGGGCTATGTTCTTGTGTGGCCTGGCAAAGCCTGTTGCCCTCAGCATGTACTGTCAGCTGTCTGTCTGTGGGTTTGTGTAACAGCAGGGAAGATTTTCCTCCAATCTCTCTCTACCTTTCAGTGATGTCAACAAGTCAAGTGTGTCTAATTGCTGGACATCCATACCCCCTCCTCTAATGTTTCCATCTGAAATATTCAGTCACTTAAAAAATACAGGGAACCAAAGCATTAAAGAATTTCCAATAGCTGGGCATGGTACACACTTGTAATCTCAGCACCCAGGAAGTTGAGGCAGGTGGATTGAGAGCTCATGGTTAGCCTGGGTTACACAGTGAGACTCTGTTTGAAAAAAAAAAAAAAACAGACAAAGAAGTACAACTTCTTCGCTTATTCTGAATACACAGATTCAACATGGAAAGGTGTGCGAAATTGATGGCAAAAAATTAAACTGCCTTAATCTTTTTGTACATAGGAAATATTTTCACAGTACAAATTCAACAATCTTGGTAGAATTCTGTTGCAAATTTCTATGTTCACAACTATCAAGTGGAAACATTCTATGGGTCAAAACAACTCAAAATAATTTCATTTGATTGCTTTAAGCCCTTTAGTGGTTCCTTTCAAATTAAATGGGTTGTCATAGCCTCTCTAGCTCCTTTCTCTCTGGGTTCCCATAAGTAATACCACTAGGGCATACTTCTTGAAAAATTCCCAATGAATCAAGTAGTCATTACCTTTTATAGATAGATTCCAAAGAATTATTTTGACCAGTTCTACATCCTTCTGTCAACACATAGAATGTTTCTCCTTGGGCCCATTGTATCAAGCCAAACCAGTCACTGGTGCTTCTATTCTATCCTCCAGTTATACTGCAATACTCATGTCCCTGGCTTTCCTTCCTAAGACACAAGATCTGTGGGGTCAGGGGCTATGTTCTGCCCTCATCAGCATTCACAGATGCTCATGTTAGGATTGGTATGAAGCAGGAACTCTGAGTCCCACTAGCAATTGAGATGGATTATCCTAATTTGAGAACGAGAGAAACAATGCAGAAAGCAAAATGACTGCCATCAGTACCTCATGTCTCTTTGAGCTACCATTTGGAAGTCACTTTCTCATCTGTGATATGTGTCTGGCCCTGCTCCTACCCATTTGGACTTGTGCTATAATGGAGAGCTGTAGAGATAGCTCCAGAGCCATGAACTTTCAGAATAGAGTCACGCTTGGTGTGGCCAGCAACAGAAAACATCCCAAGAACCTTCTATGTTTTTAGCTTCAAATAATTCCTAGGCCTGCCCAACAGACTCTCCTAAGATTGTATCTTTGTCTAATTTTGTGACAAAATCAATTCCCTGTTACAGTCACATGTCACTCAATGCCTAGGATGTGTTCTATCACAGTCACACAACACTCAATGCCCAGGACATGTTGTAAGAAGTGTGTTGTTGGGTGACTAAGTCAGTGCACATGACCATCTCAGACACACAAAGCTAGATGGTCTTGGCCAGTCACTGCATGTGGCTTCTTGATGCAGTCAGGAGATGAGGCAAACACACGTGGCCAACTATTCACAGTGGATTCTGTTTGTATATGTGGTGTGGGAGCATATTGTAAAAGCTAAATTAGGGTATGGTATGAAGCAGTAATACAGTCATTTATTATCAAGCATCCTTACTAGACATGGTTATTTAAGCTACACTTTATCCAACTGATGATGTAGTAGGTGTGTTTCTACCAGCATCACCACAACCAGGGGAATAGTGCATTGTGGCTGTGACATTGAAACATCACCACACCTGTGAATCACAAGATGATGGACATTATTCAACTCTATCATAATGATATGAAACTAAAACAAATAAATACAAATGTGTTGGGAGTGTAGCTTCCTGGTAGAGAATGTGCTTAGCACATGCCCTTTTCCAGAGACAGACAGCGAGGAGGGTTTTGTTGATAGCATTGTGAGTTGTATGAAACATTCCTCTTAAAAATGTGCTGGCAGTCACTTCAGTCCACCAGCTGCATGCTAACCTACTTTATATATTTTTTTATTTTTTTGGCTCTTTAAGAAACAGCAGTGTGAAGACTACACTTTCAGAGCCTGGAGTTCAATCTCTAGCACTAAAATAAATAAATGCACAAAAATCCTAAAGGACCATTTTGGTAGTTTGAATGTATGTCGTCCCCTCCCCGCATAGGTTTAGGTGTTTTATTAAGCTTATAACTTGGATGCCTAGCCGCCTGGCTGGAGGAGGTGTCATTGGGAGCTGATTCTGGAGTCTAGCCCTATGGTGTGTTTGGGGTGGATCTGATTTCCAGCCTAAAGATGTAGGTGAGCAGGCTGAGCTCTGGCAGCAGTCCCTGATGTTTGCTGCCAGTTCTGTGCTTGCTGTTTTGGGGGTTCACTAGCTGGTGATGGTTTCTGTTTGGATGTATGGAAGCAGCTTCTTCCAACACTGATGCAACTCCCCACTGGATCTGGAAGCTGAAATGAATCCCTTGCTCCCCCTAAACTGTGCCTGGTTTGGATGTCCATCCCAGCAACAAGACGTTGACTACAAGAGAAATTTGGTGCCAGAAATGGGATGTTGCTAAGATGAATTTGACCATGTGGATTCTGGTCTTTTGGAATGTGTGTATTGGAGAAATATGTATGGAATTGGTCCTTGGGACTAAAGATGCCTTCAAGAGTGGTAAGCCAAATTTTATGGACTATTTTGCCATCATATATGTGACCCATGCATGACATAATGTTGCTACACAATACATGAATGTGCTTGTCTATTGATCAGGGATATGCTGAGTACAGTGTGTATTGATCCATACAGTGACATCTTCTAAGCTCAGAAGATCAAGGAGATACAAAACAAGAAGATGGGATTCAAAGAACTTGAGGAATTCATCTAAGAGACACAGTCTTCCTCTTGCTCTAACCTATTCCAGACACTTAGGAGAGAGCAGGGTAGCAATACCCCCTCACAGTGTTCTAAACAGAAGCTGAAGAGAGCAGAAGTAGGACACATACTAAGGGAGGAAGACTCCTTTCTTCCATGCCTCTTACTGCCTGGTGTTAGAGGAAGTAACAGGAAAATATTCTTGTATACAGAAAACTCCAGCACTGGTAAAGTGCTAGAACATGAAATTCAAGATTTTATTCACAAAGAATAGGGAAAATGTCTTTGAAAATACATGGCAATCCCTGCATGTGGTGGCAACCCTGGTTACAGAGAAGAAGGCTTTGTGAGACGTTCAATTCCATGTCCCTCACTTATTACAACACAGACAGTTTGAGTCTGAAGGCAGGGCCACGGCAGCCCTCACTCCTATGGGGTTAAGCTTCAGTGATTAGGTATTTCCTCGACTTGGGCGGCTTATGAAATCTTCCATATCTTGTGCACAGAATTGTTCGTTGATCTGGGAGAAAGATAAATCCAGGACTTTTCAGTAGAGCTATCTTATTCATAACCATTCTGAACTATACCACGAGGGTCTCAATATTGGGAATGTTGAGGGGGAGGGAAGAGGAAATGATACAACAGGAGCAAATGAAAATGTTTAATTAAAAGGTGTGAAGAAAGGGGATCTTTTGTGGCTCATATGGGTCTTTGAACACGAATCCATACATGTGCAAATGTGTGAAGTGCAATGTGCACATGTCTATGTGTATGCAGGCATGCCTGTGCATATATATGTGCTTGCATATGTATGGGGGAGTAGGGTGTGTGTATGCATGTGTGTGCCTGAGCTTGGGTGTGTGTACAAATGTGTGTGTGCTTACACATGCATGGGAGTGAAAAGTGTGTGCATGTGTGTGTGCATGTGCATGCACACACATGAATATGGGTGTACAGAGTGTGCACATTTGTATGTGCACCTGCCTGTGTGCACTTTCATGTTGGTATACAAGATCAAATGCATCCATGCCCAAACATGTAAAATGAATCATCAGGAAGATAATACAAGCCAAATGAACTAGGAAACTACAGCTAGAGGGCTCTCAGCCAGCGCTGGCACCGAAGCCCATGGGGAGTACTACAGAATGGGAGTTAAAAAGTAGCTTCCTGACTTCTGGGCACCTTACACCAATGTTATATTTCAGTAGAGAACAATAACAGCATCCTCATAAGAAGCGAAAAGCATGGCATGGGCTCAGGGAATTGAGCAATTCTAATATTCATAGATGAGGAGCTGGAAAGTATAAACATTATCATACTCTTAAACGCCATTCAACATACATACACACAGTCCCACGCGGGTACACATATGCATACTTCCAGACACACAGGCTGAGATCGTCTCTGCCAGGAAAATACTTCTGCTGCTGATCCTCTTAGGCTTCCGTGTATACAATTGGATGCTTCCAGCAAGGAGACATTGCAAGCCAGTTGCAGAGCAAGCTATCATTTAATAAAGGAAATATGCACACACCAACACATATGGGTGTCTGCTGAAAGAAATATTCCGTCGTTTTAGAGTACGTAAATTGTTTTCTTCCCTCAACTCCTACTGGGGGAGAACACTGAAAAATGTATGCTAATTTGCTCACGACAAGATTCATGTTTTATTCCATGTTCAAAAAAACCTCCTTAGTTATGGGCTTCTGTTTTTGCTCAGCACATCCACCTTTATTGCAGCTATGCATGTAGTTTGAATAAGACCGCTGAGCAGGCATCACAAAGCCAGTTCCTAAACCAAGAGAGAAATTGGTTTCAGGGATCTAAGAAGCCTCTTCCTTATGGAAAAAAAAAAGCCAAACTTTCAAAAGAGGATATTACGGCAGGAAGAGGACTTTAAGAAAAATACCAAATTCCATAGCTACCTACTAGATTAAAAAAAAAATCTTCCCAAGGAGAAAACTTAATTATTATCTTTACTATAAAGCCCAGTGGAGTTTCTTCACATTTCCACATATACATTTTGGAAGTCAGAATTAAATTTACATCTGTTCATTTAATTTATCCTCAAATCCTCTTATATACAAGTATCTTATAACTGAGGCTATCTTAAAACCTGTTCATGCTTGCAATATATAGTAAAAACAAAGACTTTTGTGATAATACTTTTCACTTACTAAAATTATTTCTTGAATCTAGCAATTCACCCACTAAGGCTTAGAACAGAAGTGCAGCATCATGCGGAGTACAAAAAATACCTACATGATTGATGTTTCACCTAGTGTATCCCATCCCAATGTAAGGATACGTGAACTTCAATCTCTCTCATGAAAGAAGGCTCTGTTAACAAGTATAGCACTGTCATGGGCATGATCAGAATTAAAAATTAACCAACTCAGGGTCTGGGGAGATGGCTTAGAGGTTAAGGTGCTTGCCTGCAAAGCCTAAGGGCCCATGTTTGAATCTCCAGATCCCACATAAGCCAGGCAAGCATGAGGTAACACACATTCCCACTAGGTGGTGCAAGTGTCTGGGGTTCAACTGCAGTGGCTGAGGCTCTGGCATGCCATTCTCTCTCTCTCTCTCTCTCTCTCAATTTCTCTCTAAAAAAAAAAAAAAAAAACAACTGAGAGATTGAGGAGATGGCTCTCTGGTTAAAGTACACCCATACACACAGACACACACACACAGTAATTAATTGAACTGAATTTGTACCCAAATCAATTTTTTAAAATGTACTGGAAAATAGTGGACATAGCAAGGATAGAAGACATTATGGAAATTATGGAGAGGACAGCCAATAGAGAACACAATGTACAAAACCTTTATATTCAATGTTACCTTGAAAGTGCAGATGAGCAGATAGAGATGGAGCAACAGAAGGAAAAGCCAGTCGGGTGTAGAGGAGAGGCAAGGCTGGGTGAAAGCACTAGGGCCCAGTTGGTTTTTACAGAGCGTGGAATGGCTACCAGAAAGTTAGCAGTGAGTGAGGAGCCTGTCTGGTGCAAAGCATATGATGTGAGCGTGGTGAAAGGTCAGCAGACAGAGATGGAAGCAGTTGAAAAGGAGACAGCTGGATATGCTGGCTGAGGCGCCTCGGCCAAAAGAGATGTGGCAATGAGCTAACCACCGCGTGTGGAAGGGCCAAAGGCCTGGCTTTCCAGGCGCGACGCTGCGCCTCACCTGGAGTCCATGTCAAAGAGTCTTTCCAAATATGGACCATGTGTTGGTTTTTCTGCACTCACTAGCCCATCGCCCTGTGCTCAAAGCCCGAGAGCCACTGTGTACACTTTCTTTCCCCTCGTTCCCCGAAGCTGCCCATGTCTTAGTCTGCCATATCTGACTTCTTTCATTTCCTCATCTGCATTTCCTCTTCATACCTGTTACCTATTGTGGTGGTTTGACTCACATGTCTCCCATGAACTTTAGGTGTTCTGAATGCCATGTCCCCAGCTAATGGTAATTTGGGAATTAATGGCTTTTAGAGGCAGTGTATTGTTGAGGGCAGGCTTGTGGGAGTTATAGTCAGCTTCCTCTTGCCAGTGTTTGGCACAGTGTCCTGTTGCTATTGTCCATCTGATGTTGCTCAGGAGGCAATGTCCACCCTCTGCTTATGCCATCATTTCCCCTGCATCATGGAGCTTCCCCTTGAGTCCGTAAGCCAAAATAAACCTTTATATATTTTTTCCCACAAGCTGCTCTTGGTAGGGTGCTTTCTGCCAGCAATGCAAACCTGACTGCAACAACCATGGACCGGTAGTTAATTTGTAAAGCCTCTGAAAGGCTTGTATCTGAGAACTACCTTGCTACTTACTGGCTGGTGAGACCTTTGACCAAGCAATTTCATCTCTTGGAGCCCATTTCCTCATTGGCAACATAAGAACCTGACATTATAGTCCTCCCCCGGGGCCTTACTGAGATGGTCCAGGGAAAATACCTAACACTGTTTATGGCACACAGGAAACGTTACTGAACTTTCTGGACTCATGAAGAGTCAGGAAATATATTGTTATTACTTCTACTTCATTTTAGGTCCTGTTGTATGACACTCTACTCTGAGTAAACTTTATTTATTTTTTTAAAATATATTTTATTTATTTATTTATTGGAGAGAAACATGCACAGAGAAAGAGAGAGAGAGAGAGAATGGGCACGCCAGGGTCTCCAGCCACTACAAATGAATTCCAATCGCATGCACCCCTTTGTGCATCTGGCTTATGTGAGGCCTGGAGAGTCGAACTGGGATCCTTTGGCTTTGTAGGCAAATGTCTTAACTGCTAATCTGCCTCTCCAGCCAGAGTAAACTTTATAAGAGGCATCTGTGTCAGGATTTGAGTGAATCTCCAGATTGGTCCTGTTGGTCTTCCCTGTGCAAGGTGAGGGGAAGAGAAACAGACTCTCACCTGGTATCCCACGTAAACCTTGTATCAGCGCTATGCAATGCTACACAAGGTCTCATGGCCTCAGTGGGGAGACAGAGTACACAGAAGGTTAAAGATCAAAGGATGGACGTGCCATCTATTCAGCCATCAGGACGTAGCTATTCACATTGAGATGAGCCTTTAGAGTGCAGCTGCATTGGGGTTGGTCTCCATGCTCTTGTAAGTTCACTCTCACCCAAGCTCCATGAGAAAGCCCAATCAACTCACTTGGTTCACCAAGGTAAATGCTAGTGGAAATGACCTTTCATGTGTTGGGGGTTCCCTGCCTCAAGGAGCAAACACTTGTCGCTTTCTCCTTAGAAAGGAGTTCAGGCAACAGGTCTTCATCACCTTTTCACCGGATCACCTCATTAACCCCTCAACTCCCCTCCTGTCTTCATCTGAAATACACTTTCCACATTCTGCTGCAGTTCTCTACCAGAGAAAGTGTGGCAATGCTATTCCTTCACTGCCAACCTCTCATAGGCTTCTTGGTATCCTTAGGTCAATGTCTGGATTTATTAGCCTTGCCAAGGAGGGATTTTCAGGTTGACCCTTTCCTTTGCCCCTGTTGCTTTATCTTCGTGACCTCCCAATCCATGCTGTAGCAATTGTGAGATGTCCCTTCATGGAGGACAGTGCAGTGTTGATGATGGTCTCATTTAGACCCGTGGTACCCCCTTCTGTCCTGTGTGGTCTGCTCTCCTGACCTTCACCAGGCTGCTTCCTCTTTGGCTATTTGTATTCACCTCAGACATTTGTCCTAGGGAGACTTCTGTCATGGTCCTGTGGCCACCAGCACAAAAGTGTAACATCTTGGTTTATGCATCTGTCCTCCCATGAGGCTGAAAACTACCTCGAAACAAAGACTGTTTCAGAACCTGGAATAGTACTCACTGCATATGGGTGTGTGTATAATGAATGGGTGTGTATGTACACATGTATACACAAAATTGAACACAATTCAAGAGAGTAAGATCAGGAGGCAAGTGTGTTCTCAGAGAGATTATCACTGAGGGGTTTTAGGTATAAGAGAAGTTAATTTATAATCACTTTCCTTTTCACTTATCCATATTTTAAAATGTTTTATTTATTTTTATTTATTTATGGATGAGAGAGAGAAAGAAAGAGGCAGGTAGAAAGAGAGAATAGGCATGCCAGGGCCCCTAGCTGCTGCAAATGAACTCTCAGATGCATATGCCTCCTTGTGCATCTGGCTTTACATGTGTACTGGAGACTTGAACCTGGGTCCTTTGGCTTTGCAGGCAAGTGCTTTAACTCTCCAGCCCATTATTCATATTTTTTTTTGAGAGAGACACAGAGAGAAACAGAGAGAAAGGGAGAGGAAGACAGATGGAGATGGGCGCGCCAGCAGCATCTCAGCTACTGCGAATGAAATCCAGATGTGTGCGCCCCCTTGTGGTCAAGTTTGGCATTGTCCCCTTGTGTCACTTTGCATCTGGCTAAATGTGGGACCTGGAGACTGGAATCGCTGGAGATTGGAACCAGCATTCTTAGGCTTAGGAGGCAGGCACCTTAACAGCTAAGCCATCTCTCCAGCCCATTATTCATATTTTTAACATCCCTCCATCATTCACATTCAACACCAGTATACTTATGGGGGGTATAACTGATATACAATTATTCCTCTTCCCTTACTCACAAGTTTGGGACCCCTTCAGCCTATTTTTCTACCTTAACTTAGCTTTTTACCCCCTGGAGTCTATCAGAAAAAATATGGATGCATAATTAAGTTGGAACAAAATGAGTCAATTTCTTTTATTATCTGTCATCCCATCCTCATTCTTGTTCTTGCTTTCTTTCATATTTTGAACTATTCCTAAAAGTCATAGCCAATTTCTTAATTGAAAGAGAAGTGTAGCTAAAGTATGTCAATAGCTGTGTTCAGCCATGTGGACAATGGATCCAGAAAGTGGCTTTGTAAAGAGAGGGCCCTGAGGAAGATGCACAGAATGGACATCCTGGGGCAGAGGGACTGAGGGTTTTTGGCCTTGATTGTCCATTTTTCCTTACTGCAGCTGTCTGATGCAAGAACAGTCACCAATGAAGCAGTTTTGTGGCTAGCTCCCATCTACTCTCCTGGATTTTACTCGAGTTACACTCTTCTGAGTGTTGTGGACACTGGAGTTAAAGTATATATTTATACACTACAACCAATACCCAGCTGCCCTGGAAGAGACAACATGTTTAGTATCCAAAATGGCCTGTCTGCACTGAAGGGATTACATGAAACGAAATTCAAATAAGTTAGATACAAAAAACTTATACCTACAAAAGGAAAAATAAATTCTATAAAATCTAAATAGGGAAGTGCTGGGGAAAATTGCAGTAGAAAATCAAGTAACCAGAGGATAAGAGGAGCCCACACAGTGAACTCACATGGAGAGAGAGGACAACAAGCCAGAGAGAAACAGTCAAAGGCAAACACTACCAAGAGAGAACAGACAGGGAGAAATGTTACCTCTTTACTCACCTCACGATTGCCTCAGAGTTCTTGGAGGGATTTAAGACCTACTCTTGGATTTGGCTGTAACAGTGTAAATACCAGAGAGGCCTGCACTGAGCTGACCATGAGAAGTAAGTGAATTTACGAAGACAGGAGGAAAACGCTAGACTCACCACCTCAGAGGAAGAGAAAGAATGTTGGCCAGACACAGTAATATAGGATTAGTATAGAATGGGAAATCCCATTTTTGCTGTTTTGTTTCAATTTACACTTGAATCATACTTCATGGTGTATAAAAAGATTTGGCATGCATAGTCTTCATCAGTGAAAGCCAACCATCTCAAAAGCACTGAACAAGTGAATTTTTATTCAGTGTAAGTCAATGCATGTTAGGAGACAAAGCACAGCTGGCCTGGAAGGAAGTTTCTCGACCATGCAGGCATTTCAGGACCTTGACTCCTTCCTATGGCTGCATTCTTTTTTTTTTTTTTAAAATATATTTTTAAATTCTTTTTATTTTTTATTTTTGGAGAAGACACACAGAGAAAGAGACAGACAGAGAGGGAGAGGGAGACAGATAGAGATGGGCGTGCCAGCAGTCTCTCAGCTACTGTGAACGAAATCCAGATGTGTGCGTCCCCTGGTGGTCAAGTGTGGCATTGCACCCTTGCGTCACTTTACATCTGGCTAAATGTGGGACCTGGAGATTGGAACGGGGTTCTTAGGCTTAGGAGGCAGGCGCCTTAACCGCTAAGCCATCTCTCCAGCCCTGGCTGCATTCTTTTCCAAGTCCTCCACCCGCGCCCTCTCTAGTCCTCCTACCAGTGCATGGGGAAACAGAATGGAGCATCACATGTGGGAAGATTTATTTCCCATGTCTGAAAGTGATGGAAGTCATTTCCGCATATGTATTCCATTGGTTAGAACTGAGCCATACAGGGCTGGGGAGATGGCTTATCATTTAAGGCACTTTCCTGTGAAGCCTAAGGACCCAGGTTCAATTCCCCAGTGCCCATGTAAGCCAGATGCACAAGGTGGCACAAGAGTCTGGAGGCCCTGATGCCACCATTCTCTATTTGTCCCTTTCTCTTTCTCTCCCAAATAAATAAAATATTTTTACAAAAGAAACGAGGCATACAGTTATACATAAGGTCATGAGGTACTGACATCGTAGTTCAGCCACTTTGTCTACCAAGAGAGGCAGGGGATGGTTTGGTGAGCTACTAGGCAGGATTTGATGTACAATCTCACATTGTCTCAACCCAAATTAGGAGCAAATGCATTATTTCAAACACACTTTCCCTATCTATATATCCTATATATTACACTATTTTGATAATTTCATTTTTATATGTGGCATATAATATTTGCATATTATATATTTATGTACACATATATATTTATATATAAAATAGTTGGCCCTCCATCACTCACTTCCTCCTTCTCCTCCATGCCTAACATGTTCCATGACAACATACACTCTTCAATTGTGATAGCCCTTTTTTTTTAAAAAAATTATTTATTTATTTGCAAGCAGAGAGAGAGAGAGAATAGAGACAGAGAGATATTGGGCATGCCAGGGCCTCTAGCCACTGCAAATGAACTCCAGACGCATGTGTCCCGTGTGCATCTGGCTTACATAGGTCCTGGGGAATTGAACCTGGGTCCTTTGGATTCACAGGTAAATGCCTTAACCACTGAGCCATCTCTCCAGGCCCATGATAACCCTTTTTTTAATGAGCACAGATGCCACGACACCTTATTCTTCTCAAATCAAATTACTACAAATTGACAGTAATCACAATTTATGATTGTCCATTCGTTTTAGACTATGTCTCTGTTGCAGTAAGGGTGTCCTGATCGTACACATCAAAGACTGCACTGTGAGCATTTCTCCCCACATTGGCCAATCACAGCTAATGATCTGGTTTGGATGAATCTCTGGACATCATTGCTCTAGGGGGGAGGTCTCTACTTTCAGAGTCTTTCTAAAGCTGTGGCCGAGAGGAGACCAATGAAAAGACTACAGCTGTCCGATGCTTATTGTCATCTTCAGACTGCTTTAGAAACTTGCATCACAGCCTCATGGAATATAGCCACTAGGTGGCCCATGACCGTCAGCAGCATTGGATTGCAGAGTTCCTAAAAGTTTTATTATGTGTTAAAATTCATTACTGCAGGATCTTAAAACTAACTTATCGAGGTATGACTGACAAGCCAAAGGCTATACATATTTGATGTACAGCACTTGATGAGCTTGAGGATCAGTACACACTGTGAAACCATCACTACAGTCAGTGCCATAGACACATCGGCAGCAAATTCTTGGGTATGGAGCCAAAAGCACAGGCAACAAAAGCAAAACCGGACAAGACAAGAGTACTCAAATTAACAAACTTCTTCACAGCAAAGAATCTCAAACACCATGAAAAGGCAGCCCATAGGAGGAGAGAAAATATCTATCAAACATGTATCTGATAAAGGGTTCATGTATAAGCATGTAGGGAATACCTACAACTCAATAGCAATAGAATTTTAATAATCCATGAAAAAATGCATGGAGTAGATATTTCTCTAAAGAAGATATACAAATGCAAAGAGGGTATATGAAAAGGTATCCCACATTGTTAATGATCTGGGAAATGTAAATGAACACCACAAAGAGGTAGCACTTCATACATAGCAGATGAGCATTTAAAACGAAAGAATAAGAATGGGCGTGACGAGGGAGGTGGAGGTAGGAGGATCACTGTGAGTTCGAGGCCACCCTGAGACTACATAGTGAATTCCAGGTCAGCCTGGGCTATAGCAAGACCCTACCTCAAGCCCTCGCCCCGCAAAAAGAATACATCTGAAGGGGAAGATATGAAAAAGACTTGCATGATGTTGTACTATTGTCAGTAATGTCAGTTGATATATCCCGTACCAACTTTGAGTTGGTTCCTCAAAACTGAAGGTGGAACTACCCTGTGATTCAGCAATTGTACCTCAGGGAATATATCCAAAATAATTAAAATCATAAAGAGTTATCTGCACCCTTGTGTTCCATGTAGACTTATTCACAGGATGTGGAAGATACCTAAATATTCATTATTGGAGAGGTACTAAGGAACATAGGGGAGACATACAGTAGAGTATTATTCAGCCACAAATGATGCAAATCCTGTCACCGATGCCAGTATTGGTGAGCCTAGAGGACATTTTGCTAAGGGACATTTTGCTAAGTGAGGAGTGAGGAAATACTGGTGAGAGGGGAAAAAGATTTAGTTATGAACCTTGATGCATTTTAAACAACATCCCTCTACATTCTATCTATGATTTCTAAGTCTAGAATAGGGGCAGCCCTTGAGGAGCTGTCCTGAAATGGATGCATTCACTGACAGTTGAGGGTTAGGATCATCTGCACTTTGATCCAACTATAGCCAAGAAACAAAGCTTCAGTACCCTTCCACCCAGCCCACAACTGTGTGTTCAGAAGTGAATTACAAAGGCTGGCAAGGGGCGAGGAGGTTGTCAGTCACACAGCCAGGTGTAATTGTAAGTAAAGGACATGTTCAGATGTTCCACCCAGGATAATCGAGGAAATAAAACAAGCACACAAATTTGTACCTATTAATCTATATTTCTGAGAATTCCTGATATAAGAACTCAAGGTCTTAATAATTATTGTGTTGCATCATAATACTTGTTTAACTAGTTTTCTATCAGTAGTCAATGATCACCTATGTTGTGCTCCACAGAGTAATACTCCTGTACCATGACAACCGTATTTGCTAAGCTGGTTGGTATGTCTCAAAATTTTCCCTTTCAATATTTACCATTAAAGAATGTTCAATTCCTTGCACAAAAAGGCAATGCACACAAAAAGCCCAGGGGTAGGAAGAGCCCAGCAAGGGTTTGTCTTCCTGGGGTGTTTCTACAAACTCAAAGCAACACAGAGTTTCTTGACAGTGACTTTTTACCAACTTGAAACAATTCAACCTCCATTGTCAATAATGTATTTCACAGAACTGACATGAAGAAAAGAATCAATGTATTCCGGCTCCATGTGCCTCCCCTAACCTTCCCGGGTCCAAACACGCATCTTGTTCTTTCACCCACTGTGCTACTCGCTGGCATCCTGGAGAAAGACCTAGAAGACATCATATTTCTTTCAACATCAAGAAGCCTAGCCTGGAGATAATGCACAGAAATGTAAAGTACTCAAGGCAAAAGATCTGGTCTTTCAACTCCAACAACACAGCAGTAGAAGCAGCAACCAGTTAACCCCCACAAGGTCACTGCCATTCAAAGTCACTGTCCGCACTTCTCATTCAAAGCATTTTTTTGCCCTTGATTTTTGTGGCTTGCACTGGCCTCTTCCTTCGTGTCACTATTGCTCTGCACTCAATCGTATCCCACAATATTGGTATTTAACATGTCTGTTTGAATATACTTTATCTTCCTCACTGTAGTGATGGGTGAGGGCAGAACATTATTTTATTAGAGGCATTTCCTGTGGCCCACATGGAAGGACTTCACCTGAAGTACTAATTTCTGTATCGCAGGATTTGTAATAAATGAATTAGCTGCAATGAGTCCTAGTGCTTATACAGTGTTTAGGTTATAGATTTTAAGAAAAAAAAATAACATGAGTAAAGTTAGACACGTGGCCAAAATTCTAATCAAATAACAAAAAATACCTATCCAGACAGGAACCCAGGTTGCGGAAGCAACTGATAAGGCAGGCCTATGAAGTCAAGTGGGGGAGGCTGAAGGGAACCCCAGCTGGCTCCAAACACTCCACAACGTGATGATAGGTAATTGAAGAACTGAACATTTCAAGTAATCTAAGACAGACCTGTCCCATGACCTGTTTCTACTACACAGTCCTCGAAGAAGTCCGAGGTCAGCAATGCCTGGACATCTGTCTCATTTGGCAACATGCTTTCTTTCTATCATTTACTTCCACTGTTTTCAGGCTAGAGAGCCATGGCTAGTAAGAGGAAATAATACACCACCAACAACAAATCCAGTGACACAATTATGGCAGAGAGTTTCTATTTACTCTCTCATAAAACCTAGGAGAAACTACTGCATCACACAGAAAGACATAAGCTATTCACATTTTGTTCTGAATGAATATATCAAGGAGATTAAATTTCCTGAGGAATAGTATTAGTTAAGTATGTTGCTCTTTGGATTATATTCATTTCTAAAAACAAAAAACAAAATAAAACAACAAAACCCACTTACTCTTTTCTAAAATATATTTGAAGTAATACTACGTTGATTATTATTATATTTTGTTGAACAAATAATACAATTAACTTGCTGTTTAAATTTAAGTTTTTTATTTTTGCACTGTTAACCAGGTACTAAATGTGATTAAGCAAATATTATACATGGGCTTTTGCTCAGAACTTTTTGGACAAAATGTAGCCAAAGCGTTTGTGATGTTTGTTTGGTTGTAAGTAGGAAGGCTGAAAGAGCTGTCTACATATGTGTCTATAATAAAGGTTTGGTAAAAGAGTAATTCATAAAGAGGAAGAAACAGAGCAAACAAATTGTAGAAAGAATGTGAGAAAGGGATTATATTGGAAAAGAACTTTGAAGAAAATAAAAGAAGAAGATTTTGGGAAATTGTTTACTATTTAAAGGACACATATATTCAACCCACACAAGTATGTTATCAAGATAAAGAGAGAGACTTAGAGAGAGAAGAGGATGGCAAGGGAGTGAGAAGGCCAAAGTGTCCCAAACAATGGCATGATATTTAGACCCAAGCTCTTCTGCCCCCACTACCTGGGTCTGGGTTCCGGTTATCCATACTGGAAGTTCCCATATTACTTCAAGCATATAATTTAATGAATGGGTAAGGAGAGTCAATTGGTTTTGCTTGTTAAATGGTTAAATCACCCTGTCATCATCATGTGTAACTGATGTTGGAATATATTTTGTCTTCCTCATTTGGAGGGACAGGTGAGGACAGAGCAGTATCTTATTAGAAGCATTTATTATACCCCTCCAGGTATGTGTGACTCAAACCTTTCTTTGGTATTTCAGAGCAACTCCATTTTCTACAAAAAAGCACAAAACAAACTAATACTAATTGTTTCCTAGATTTCTTCAAAGGCTGGGAACACACCTCACAGTTTTCGGTAGCTGTGGCCATTTCAAAATGGTGTGAAAATTCCTTGAATTGAATAAACCTGATGAGGTAATTAAGGCAAAATATAGAGTGCTTGAGAGATGGCTCAGTGGTTAAGGCACTTGCCTGCAAACCCTGATGACCTGGGTTCGATTCCCCAGTCCCCATGTAAAGCCAGATGTACAAAGTGGCATATCCATCTTGAGTTTGTTTGCAGTGGCTAGAGGCCCTGGTGTGCCCATTCAGTCTGTCTTTGCTTACAGATAAATAAATAAGAATATTTAATAAAAGTATGTGTAAACTTCTACTTCTCAAAACCAACATCCCTCTAATAGGGACTGATGCAAATTAACATTTAAATAAATGTATTTACTTTTAATACAGCTGAAGCTTATTACAACATACACATAAGTCATCCTAAAGAAAGATCACCTGAAAATTTACCAACTAGCATGAAATTAGGCAAATTTGTACAATGATGCAGGTAGATCCTTGACCCAGAGTGGAGGAGAGAATAATGTAATATAATAATAATAATAGCTACAATTTAGTCTCCACTAAGAATAAACAACTTTGCCAAACCCTTGGTGCATGTCTCAATTTAGGACAAAATGTGAGATTCCTATTATCCATCCCAGTTTCCAAAAGCAGGACATAGAACCAGTGCTTAAAGTCACTCATCCATAGTGTTACGTGCTAGAGCGTGGAGCAAAGTCAGTGGTCTCGTCTAGTACACACAGAAATCTGTTCTTTTCATTCCTATTCACCAGAACACTAGAAGACCACTCAGTGTGGGGAGGAAGAACTGCTCCCCTGTGCTAATGCCATGTACCATAACTTGAACCTAATAGAAGAAAACCTGGTCATGAGGCCAACATTTGGTTCTGCCTTTCAAACCAGTTTAGAGTATGCATAACGACCTGTACATACATACAGGTTTAGCCAAGCAAGAACGGGTGCACATTTAACCATGACTTTGCAACATGTGAGGAAACCCCACATCCTGTGAGAGTGGAGGAGCTGGTGGAGAGATGTAAGAGTCTGGAAAAAACAAACAACAAACAAACATAATAACTAGAAAACAAAATTACATTTTGCTTAGATAGGCAACATTCATTGTGAATCTTTTTTCTAACATCTGTTGCTTAAAAAAGAGCTAGTTGTCCAGCAGCTGGGGCCCAGGTGAAAACAGAGGCATTGGCGAGATGAGCAAGAGCGCTGCTTCCATGGCGAGCCTGACAACCTGCGCCAGGGTCATGGAGACAGACACTGAGGATTCTCAAAACATACCAAAGCAGAAATCCCCAAGCTTCTGAGAGCTCAACACTAAAGTAGACTTAAAACACACTCACCAAGGCTAAGGGTATTTTGTGGTAGGGGTGGCAGAAAGAATGTAAAAGCTACAGGATGGGAGGGAATATCCAGAGACATTGCCTTGTTCCAAAATGACTGACTGCTGCTCCCATAACTCAGAACCACAACTCCATGGTGAATAACAGCAATCTCACTAAGGGGGGAGGTGCTCAGTGGAGTGGAGGCAGGGGGACTGGAAATGATGGTACCAACATATGATGGATCCAAACAAAGTGTCAACTTAATAAAAAAAAAAGCCTAAAATAAAAAAGTGCTAACAATCACATTGAAAAATAAAACGAGCCCATTGCATCATGTTAACAAAAATATTTTTACCTGAATAATAATTCTTTGAAAACTGATATTAAGTCACATACTGTTCTCCCCAAACTTGCTAGGTGTTTTTCCTTTTTATTGATTTAAAATTATCTATCTATCTATATCTATCTATCTATCTATCTATCTATCTATCTATCTATCTATCTATCTATGGGAGAAAGAATGAAGAGATGCACTAGGGCCTCCTGCCACTACATACATACTCTAAATACATGTACTACTTTGTGTATCTAGCTTTATGTAGGTTCTGGGGAATTAAACCTGGGCCATTAAGCTTTACAAGAAAGTGCTTTTAACCACTGGGCCATCTCTCTAGCCTTTTTTTTTTTCCTATTTAAAATACAGACAACAGTATGTACTCAGGCTGAACCAAGTATTATTTCTCAACACTTTATTTTCCAGTGCATAGTGGAATAACAGGAATATAGAATCCATGCATGTTCAAATGGAATCTGTTTGCTTTGCATTGAAGACACATCTCTCAAGATGGACACAACTGTGACATCCACAATCAAAGGGCTAATAGTACCAAACCATTAGTGGTTGGCTCTGAGCTGCCTCTAAAGTCTAATTTCATATAACTTGTGGAAACATGGCAATGCAGGCTTACCCAGCCTGACTCTGCCCAGAGAAAGGATGCTTAGTGGCATATGGTGTGCCAAGAGCAGCAAGGGAAGATTATCCAGGAGGATCCTCTGAGTGACATTCCAGCTCAAGATCTTCTTAGTGGCATTAAATTTGAACTAACCCCCAGAACGTAACATTCTCAACGTGTGGGATACCAATTAACAACCTTATTTGCAGGGCCGTTGCACTTTCCCACACCCAAAGCCACCATGCTTGTTACAGTTTATAGGAATGGGACCCTGTGGAGTGGTTGCAATTCACAACCTGAAAATGAAAGCTTTGCCCAAGGGTTGGTGGACATTCACTGTATGTGGCCCAGCCTCCAACATGCACAAGGTACACAGAGGAACTTGAAACTTACTACTTTTAGCTTAAATATATCATGCATGGCCTCCTTCTTCACATTCCAATTTAAAAAAAAATATTTTAAGAAAGTACTTTTATATTTCATCTGATTTTTCTATCAAGGGAGTAATGGATTTTGTAAATTTTCAGAGTTAAGTGCTCTTTAACTGTTCTATCTATTCAGAGAAACTAAGTGTCATTGGAAATTTCATTCTGCTTCTATGACACATGATGTTTGTGAAGATGTCTGAAGAACTCAAAATGTCCTCAGAATCTCTATGTAAAAAT
Source organism: Orientallactaga sibirica (assembly GCA_036365145.1). Classification (NCBI taxonomy): domain Eukaryota; kingdom Metazoa; phylum Chordata; class Mammalia; order Rodentia; family Dipodidae; genus Orientallactaga; species Orientallactaga sibirica. The sequence goes on from JAEOAD010000194.1 coordinate 4,270,164, forward strand.
TTCTCTTAACCCCAGTATATATTATTGCACTTATAGTAGAGTGATTAGAGCTTGGCAGAGCCAATGCCCACCCCTCTCTATTTCTAGATCTGTGATTGCCCCAAGTTAGCTAATCTTTTAAGCCTTAGCATTTCTCATTTGTGTATGTAGGACAATAATAATTTCTACCACACAGCAGTGTTGGGATGGGTGGGCATGATTCTGAATAGCAAAATGTTTAGCAAAAGCGTGGCTCAGTTGATTGTGAGCAAATCATCACCACGCTATTTCTTTAGCTGTGAGTCTGTCCCTCCTCTCCACTGGCAGAGGGATGCTAGCTAAATTCAGAACTGCTTAAGCTGCAAGCCATGCACAGGAATGTTGCCCCATGAACTCAGCAGGGTTCAGAATTCTTAGAAAGATAATCAGCAGGGCATTGTTCTAGCTCTATCTCTGCTAGTGTGGAGACCTGCTTGGCATACTGATGCTGCGAATCCCAGCTTCATCATTGGGAAGGGAGGGCAGTTAGAATGGGCTAGATTGCACACATGTAAAGAAGTGTCTTCAAGTACATCATTCTTGGATACAAAAATGAGGCAAAACAAACAGAGTGTTGGGACTCCCCCCTTTAAAAAAACTTACTCTTCTATCTCAGATGTTAAATGCTGGAGCCCAGTTGCTTGATATTCATAGCACCATTTTTTGCTGGATCATATTACAATAGTCTCTCCCTTACCTGGGGGTGGGGGCTTCCAAGACCACCGGTAAAAGTGTGAAATGACAGAGTGCAGAGCCTGTGAACAAGCTCAGTGGCAAGATGGAAGCTGGCAAATGAGACAGCTGCCAAGTGAGTCACAGGTGGGCAGTGCACAGAGTGAGGACAGCATGCACCGGGGTTGATTCGTGTTCTGGGTGGGCTGGAGTCCATGGTACACGCCTTCTCCACATGCTGTTCTGAGCAGTGCATGGTTTAAAACTGTGATTTTATTTTCAGATATTTTCCCATTGAATGATTTCAGATTATGGGGGAACTAAAATCTTAGAAAGCAAAATCACAGACATGAAGGGTGACTGTGCCTTTTTATTGAGTTTAAAGGAGCCCTCAGAACTTCACATAACACAGTATTCGCAGGTTTGAACCACCACAAACTCTCCACACTTTGAGCTTTAAAAGACTTGATACAGTTTTCATCTGTGTTTTGAGAGAGTTCATGTATGTAGAACCAGCTTTTTCATATTCACATGTGTTTATTTTCATTAATCACAACATCATCACCATCACCATCATCATCAACAACAATGGACAACTTTCTTGTATCCCATTTTCCCTGGACTTTTATCAGCTTGCTAAGTATAGAACTGATTTTCCATTTTAAAGGGGCTTATACTTTAAAAGGTACTTTCATTCATTCTCTAGAAATATTTCTGGGAGCACTTCTTTGTTCTTTCCACTGTGTATTATCAGGCAAATGAGGGGAACCAAGGAAATAGGCAACTGCAGGATGAGATGTCTAGCATGAAACCAATGAGAATGTCAGGGGACTGTACCAGTGATAGCAAAGACATCCAGTCAGGCCTTGGGAACTCAGGGACTATTCTAGAAGGCTGTGGGTAAGAGTGTAACCAAAGCATGACAGAGAGAAAGAAAGATACCCAGCCTCTCTGAGGAAGGCCAAGTCACTGTAAAAGGTAAGGCACCATCTATTGTGGGCAGGGCCCATGGGACAATGGGGATGAGTGAGAGACCTATGATAAGGTGCTTAGAAGCCACGCCCATGAAGGCTCAGGGAAGCTTGCAGAAGAGGGGGTGGAAAGGAATGTAAAAGCCCTAGGGTGGGAAGGAATATCCAGAGGCTGCTTGTCCCCCAAAGTGACAGACAGCTGCTCTCACCACTCATGACCCACAACCCCATGGTGAATACCAGCAATCCCACTAAGGAGGGCCCTCGGTGGAGTGGGGGCAGGGAGGAGGGAAATGATGGTCCCAATATATGATGTGTCGGTGGAGTGGGGGCAGGGAGGAGGGAAATGATGGTCCCAATATATGATGTGTCCATACAAAGTTTCTAAATAATAATAAAAATAAAAATAATAAAAAGAGGGCTGGAGAGATTGCTTAGTGGTTAAGGCCCTTGCCTGTAAAGCCAAAGGACCAAGGTTCAATCCTCCAGGACCCACATAAGCCAGATGCACAAGGTGGCGCATGCATCTGGAGTTAATTTGCAGTGGCTACAGGCCCCGGCACACTCTCTGTGTGGCACTTTCTCTCTACTAAATGAATAAAAATAAAAAGTAATATAAAAAGAAAGAAAGAAATGCCATATATTGACCCGAGAGGTAATTCTAAAGCCCAAAGCAACCAGGGTGATCATTGTACAGGCTTTTCCTATAGCTTACGTTACTGCACAGAGAGGCTGCCTAGTAAAATTCATCAGAGCTGGCACAGGATCAGTTTGTACAATGAGACAGGGGAGAATGAGAAATTTCTTTCTATTGCATTTGAAGATCGTTTTAATTTGTACAAGAACAGTTGTTTGAACACCAAGTGTAACTGAAATATAATCATTTTGATGAGTAGTTCTTTGGGCTTTTGAAGACTCATATTGAAAACTTTTCAAAATTTACTTTTTTATATTAGAGTACTAAAAACATCACTAGAGATAGAAATAATATAGGACTAGACACAAAGGATTATGGAAAAATTGGCTTAGAATGATATTCCATGTAAAATATATTTATTAACACAGTGTAATGTGCCACATACTGTGGTAATGCTGGCGATATAGCAGTGAACCAACTCATATCCCTTCCAGGAGCTTATAGTCTAGTGAACAGACACGTTGATTAACATGCTCTGCCCATATTTGGAGTTTGGGATAACCACTCACTGGAAAAGTGAATTGTGTAACGAAAGGTTCAAATCCAAGGAACCATTCATAAAAGTGGACACCAAGAGGGGAATTATGTGAAAAGGACATTCTCCATGAGCCCTTAGAGGTGAGAAGGAGTAAGAGGGGGGCAGCGTTCTGAAGCAAAGTTCTAAAGTGATTCTCAGACAAAGGATGATTCTTTCCTTGAGGGGACAATGGCAGTATCCGAGTACATCTTTGATTGTCATAAATGAGGGTAGTGTTATTGGCATCTGAGGGAATGGAGGCCAGAAATGCTGCCCAAATGTCCTGCGATAACCAAGTCAGCTTTGCCATCACTAAAGACTGTCAACAAGTGTCAACACTGAGGAATGGCAGCCTAAGCCCAGGCCCCCAAAGCAGGCAAGGCTGAGAAACATAGCTATTTTGTCACTAACAGGCAAGTAGTGTACGCACAGTAGATGCATTAGACAAGGGGAAGATTAATGCCTCAGGCAGAATGGAGCAAGATAAAAAAAAAATCTCAGGGCTCTACTTAGGGCAGCATGTAGTTTAAAAGTTTATTTCTGCAATTTCCCATCAAATGTTCTGGGGCTATCATTGCCCATCCATAACTGAGATGGTGGAAAGGGAAACCATAGCTGAAGGGTGGTCACTGTACATAATGTTTTGGCACAAACAGAAGCACTTGTGGGGCTGGAAAGATGGCTTAGAGGTTAAGGTGTTTGCCTGCAAAGCCAAAGGATCCTGATTCGATTCTCCAGGACCCAGCTAACATAGATGCACAAGAGGGACATGTGTCTGGAGTTTGTTTGCAGTGGCTGGAGACCCTGGTGTGCCCATTCTCTTTCTCTCTCTGCCTTTTTCTCTATCTCAAAATAAATAATAAATAAATAAATAAATAAATAAATAAATAAATAAATAAGGTGTATTTAAAAAACTAGAAGCACTTGTAATCAAAGAGTGATTGGTCCTTTTAGCTTAGCAAATAGAGTTCTCTCTCTTTTGAAAGAATGCCTCCTAATTATCTTGCTATCTCCTCTCCCATTTCAGCTGATGTTTTAAAGCATTTGCTTGAGTCTTTTCCTAGGAGGACAAGGGAAGATGACAATTTTGAATAAAAATAAACAAGGCAGCACCTGATTTTACATACAGAATATGTTAAGTATCAAGAAAAAAAGTGTTATAAAACGTGTGCTCATATGCGCAAAAGAATCAAATCAGCTTTGACAGATATATTTTCATAGTGATGGTTATTAGTGCACTATTCACCATAGCCAAGTTACAGAATCAGTCTAGGTATCTATCAATGGGTGAACTGATAAACTGTTGTGATAAACACACACACACACACACACACACACAGTGGAGTATTACTCAACCATAACCAGCACAGTTTTATCTTTTGCAGGAAATAAGTCAGTTTCACAAAAGCAGGTAATATACATTTTCTCTCAAATGTGGAATTTTTATATAAAAACAAGGATATGAAAAAAGTGGGAGACGCTGGGGAACAAGAAATCTTATCAAAGAATCAAAGCATATTGTGTGCATGTATGGGCATGTCATCATGCAACCCATTCCTCTGTAGTGCTAATAAAATAAATTATTGAAAATCAAAAGAAAACGGACAGTAGGAGCTATGGGAGGTCTGCAGATGGTTAAGGGAGGTGAGACGCCTCTCGGGTTTCCAGAGCTTGGCCGGCTCTGATATCAGGGGGATTGGGAGGAACTGATCGCGTCACCGGTGTTCTTTCTCTGTTGTAATTAGGATCATGAATTGTAGTAGATATAGTAAGCTTTTGCTTTCTCAGAACCACAGGTATGCTTTCCAAGAAGAAAATAGAGGATCAAATTAGATAGCAATTTCCCAAGTATCAATCATTTGAATATCCACTTCAAGATATTAGATACTCATGCATCACTAGATTCTTTATTACTTAATAGTTTCTTACAAAACAACCTAGTTTGTTTTAAGTAACTGTTCTAAATGGAAAGCCCATTTATCAAAAAATCAAAGGTGATTCTTAAAATGTAAGGAGTTTAACACAATGTCGTTAAATTCTAGCTAAATATTGTTGCTGGTACAAAGACAAAGCCTCTCTTGCTGTGCTGAAAATTCTTCAGAGTTAAAGAGGCTTTATTAAAATCTGGCACAGGGACTGGAGAGATGGTGTAGTGGTTAAGGCATTTGCCTGCAAAGCCTATGGACCTGATTTTGATTCCCTAGTACTGATGTGAGCCAGATGCACATGGTAGTACATACATCTGGAGTTTGTTTGCAGTGGCTGGAGGGAGGCCCTGACATGCCCAATCTCTCTCTCTCAAATAAATACATAAAAGTGACAAATAAAAAAATTAGGCACAGAATTAAGCTTCTCCTATGACATCAGCATGCCAGCCCAACAATCGTGCTTGTACAAACAGAAGTTCCACATGATTTTTACATCTTTTAGTGGTTGGAAATGATCCAAAGTAAAGTATTTCACAACATACAAAATTATATGAAATGCAAATTGCAATATGCATATAAAAAGGGTTTTCTAGAGCTACATTGCATCACTTGAGTATTTTCTACAGCTGTTAGTGATATTGTGGCTGGGTTGAGGAGTAGTAACGGAGACTTGATGGTCTGCAAAGCTTCAAACATTTTACTTCCTGTCCTTTGTAGGACAAGGCTTTGGGATCCTAATGTGTTATAACTAAAATCACCGTGTACCGTTCCCATGGCACATACCTGATATGTATTTTCATTCTTTGGGAAATTTTGCTGCATGAATGAGTATAGCTGAAGTGGGTATAAGGGATCCCATGAAAAAGCAATAAAGCTTTAGAGGAGTCTTTAGCCCCCTGGGGAATGACAGTATCAGAAGCAAGCATAGATAAATATTGTACAATAACATGGGAGATGCTTCCAAACGTCTCTTAATTCACAGCCTCACTGCAGTATCAGCAGAAATAAGGTTCTGTGACTTTCTGTTTGGAGTAAGTGACGTGTAAAAGAACCGGCTATTTATGTGCTTGGGGCATCTTTTTCTTTTCTGCATGTAAACATTGAAATCCTTTCTGATAAACAATGTGATTACACGGTCCAGTTTCAGTGAGCGTCTGTAGTTAGTTTCACTTAATGCACTTACCACCACTAATGAGAACTAGTCATGCACACCCAGAGATGAAGAGCTGGACCCAATTCTCAAAAGTCTGAGAGAGGAAAGAAATGATTAGCAGGTCTTCTGCACCAATAAGACTTCATCCACTGAGCTCATTTAAGTGACAACACAGTGAGGAGGCAAAGCAAAGAAGTGACAGAATGAATGGGCTCATCATGGAGGCATCTCCCATGAAAACAAGACTGCGTTAATTGTTATGTAAAAGCAGTCAGGAGCATAATTTGCAACTAATTTGTCAAAGGCAGGCACAGAAAATAAAGCGGAATAACCTTCAGTTCTGGGAAAAAAAGAGATTCTCTTCTACCTTGAGTGGTATGCATGAGATACCCAGAAAGCTTTGTTATTTTTATGACTATAACCAGCCTTATTTTAATTGTGTGTCTTTGTGGGGTACTGTGTGATAATTATACATGCATATGCTGTGTAATGACCAAATCAGGGCAGTGAATACCTACATCTCCTTCAACAATTTGCTTTGACTTTGTTTATGTTTTCATTTTACTTTTTCTTATGTGTTGTATGGGCAGAGGCGAGCCACGGGGCATTTGTGGAGATCAGAGGCATGGGTCTGTGCTCCACTTGTGAACAAGTCTGGCTCGTGAATGGCTTGACATGGGTTCTGGGGAAGTAAACTTTGGCCAACAAGCTGTGCAAGCACGTGCTTTTAGCCACTTAACCATCTCCCTGGCCCACAGAGAGTTTTTGATTATTGTGTATTAACGGTCCTTAAGAGAGGAATTTTTTTAAAAAAATCATTTGCATTAAAACCAATGAAACTAATTGTGTCAAATGGAATAAAATACAGAAAACCAAGTACCACATGTTATCTCTCACCTGTGGAAACTGAAACAATTGATCTGCAGGTAGGAGAGGGAGAGGGATTATGGGAGCATAGTGGGAATTTGGATAATGGGGAATTTTTGAAAGCCCAAATTCCAAACCACACCCCAGGTCATGGAGGATCAGGGTTTTGTAAATGGTCCCTGGTGATTTCAGCATTTGGCTTCAGCTGCGAGCCGGTGTTAAACTCCTCTCCTATCATGTGAGCTGGTGCCCTCAAAATGATCCTTGGGCTCACTGACGACATCAAGCTGCATTGAGTAAGTGCAGAGGAAGGGCAGCAAACAGGATCATTCTAGAGAGGGGAGGCTGAGCACTACATATGTCAGCTAACATGAACTCACAACTCCAGGTATGATGCATTTCTACAAATCTCAAATAAATGGAATTGCAATAAGTACTGAAAGTTCTGCTTCTGTGATTTAAATAAATTTCAACAGTCAATAGGTATGCTTGTAGTGGGTTGTAGAACTCCCTCCTCAGGGTAAGTCTTTTGGGGAACACCACTTACACCTTGTAAGGAATATGGGAATTACCTCTCATATCCAATGAGAATAGTATACTACAGTACGGATCAATGCTGGCCACCATATTTGAGGTAAACATCAAACTTGGCATTAAGGTCTATCTTCATGGGTTACTTCTGCATTATATTATCTGAACCTTATATTTTTCCCACCATCTCCTCTTACTTATACTTACTAATCCTTGTCCTAATCAACATTAGCTCGCTTTCTTTCTTTCTTTCTTTCTTTCTTTCTTTCTTTCTTTCTTTCTTTCTTTCTTTCTTTCTTTCTTTCTTTCTTTCAGAGTTAGGGTCTCACGCTCCCTCTAGCCCAGGCTGACCAGGAATTCACCATGTACTCTCAGGGTGGCCTCAAAGTCACGGCAATCCTCCTACCTCTCTCTGCCTTCAGAATGCTGGGATTAAAAGCATACACCACCACACCCACCTCAACACTAGTTTTGTTTAGAAACTTCAAGAAAGGAACATGGATGGTTGGCATATGATGGTTACTCAGTTCTCCAATAACAACTCCTCTGCTTGTCCAGTCCTGAGGAGATTAATTTTGAGTAGTCTGAACCAAGCCAAGATGGAATTAAACCCATTTTTTCCCTAGAAACACAATCCAAATTTTAGGAAATCTTGTAACTGTATTAAAAATCAGCCATCAGAGGGAAGTCATAGCACCTGTTTGTAATCCCAGCACTTGGGAAGATCATGAGTTTGAGGCCAGCACTGGACAGGTAGCTTAGTAGTAGAGTACTTATCTAGTGCGTATCCCCAGTATGATGGGAGAAAAAAAAATCAGTCATTAAAATCCTAGTTGTGGGCTGGAGAGATGGCTTAGCGGTTAAGGCGCCTGCCTGCTAAGTCTAAGAACCGGGTTCCAATTTCCAGGTCCCACATTTAGCCAGATGCAGTGATGCAAGGGCGCAATGCCGCACTTGACCACAAGGGGGTGCCCATCTCTATCTGTCTCCCTCTCCCTCTCTGTCTCTCTCTGTGTCTCTCTCCAAAAATAAATAAAATAATAAAAAAATTAAAAAATCCTAGTTGTTCACTTAGCAAGTATCAAACTAAGGTTGAAGGACCTTTTAAAAGATCCAGTTCAAATTTTATTTTTCTCAACTTTTTCCATGTCCTACCAAATACCTTTGCTTGGACCAATGTTGACAAGAATTTTTAGCCTTTGGTGATTTGGTGAGGCAAGTTTTGGCAATGGAATGGTGTGAGTCAATCTTCCCAAAGGTTATGGTATTTTCATTTATTGGGTACCATATATACAAAATGCCAGCCACGCTGTTCCGGATAGCTCACCACCAACCCATGAGTTAGATAACATCATTCCTAATTACAGATGAAACATCTGAGGCTATGTACAGTGCCCCATGTCACACTTTAATCAGTGTCCATTCTGTGATTCAGACCCAGGGCTGTCTGACTCCAAAGCCTGGGCTCTTAATCTCCACTGCACACTGCCAACTTGAACTGCACAAGCCAACCAGGCAGCCCTTTGGGGGACCAGAAGAAGAACTCACAATGGCCTCATTCCCAGCATGAGCACATATGCAACACTACCATCCATCTGCCGCAATCCCACAGTGTATTGATGCTGTTGGAGAAGGAAGCCCACAGGCCGTTTGGGCAGCATCTCAGCAGTTTGCCACTTTATTTGTTAACCTAATCAATCCATCTTTTTTTTGGTGTGGAGGGAGCACCTGACTGGTGAGCTGGCTTCCCTACTTTATTGCAGACAACTGAATAAACGCAGTTGTGTCTGCCTGAAGAACATCTCCTAACTGGCTAAGCTGTTGAGCTATATATTTTGAAAACCATGGATATACATTTAATGAACAGCCCACGACCCAGGAAATGTGGTTCAAGCCGTGCTGACAGTGGAGGTCTGTCTTCAGTAATATTCCCCATGAGGGCCAGTCCCCAGTATCAGTCCACGTCCAGGCTGTATCCAAATCACCCGAGACGTTAATTAAAAATACAGATGCCTCAGCTTCACCCAAGACAAACTAAATCAGACTATCCGGGGGTGATGATCCAGAAACTGTGTTGCCAACAAAACTCCAGGTAACAGGAGCACAGCCGGAATTAGGAACTAATTTACTAAGTCAGAGCAAACAGGGCGATTGCTCTGGGCCAATTCGTTTGACTTTTCAATATTTATTGACCTACTACTAGTTACTAAGCACTGTTGTAGACCCTGATAATAAGCTGTGAGCAGGACACATCAGGGCTGTCATATGGAGTTTACCATCTAGTGAGTGGAGAGCAGTCATCAGCAAGGAGACATATGTCTAAATCATGTCAGGTAGTGGCATCCCAGGGTGGGAATAAAAGCCTAAGGGTAGGGAGGACTACTAGCAGAGACTCACCGAGACTGGAAGCTTGTGGCAAAGCAGAGAGTTGGGAAACAGGTAAGGGGTGGGAAGATGGCTCAGTTGTTAAGGGTACATGCTAGCAAAGCCTGCTGGTCTGCACTGGGCCAGGTTTGATTCCCCAGTATCCATGTAAAGCCAGATACGTGAAGTTGCACATGTGCCTGGAGTTTGTTTGCAGCACCAAGAGAGCCTTGGCACGCCAATTCCAGTTGTCTCTCTCTGCTCACAAATGAATGGAAATGTATTTAAGACCACTTTGTGTCTGGAAAACAGCATTGCAAGCACTCCTTTCCCTCCTTTGGCTCTGACATTCTTGCTGCCACCTCTTCTGCAATGAGGGTGTGATCAAGATGTCTTATATAGTGCTGAACACCCCAGTGTCTCTTCACCTCAGGACTTTGGTGAATTTTTAGTCACCCTGGTAGTTATTGCCATACTTTCCTTTATTTTTTGTTAAATTTTATTTATTTGTATACACACACACACACACACACACACACACACACACACACACACACACCTTACACACCAGGGATCTTACCACTGGTACAGAATGTTTTTCTGGCTTTATGTGAGTGACTGGCAGGCTTTGCATGAGTGCTTATAATACTATCTTTCAGACATGAAGTGGCCTTGATATTCATGACCTCACAAGAGCTGATGCTACTTATACAAGACCTGCACAATAGGAGGAAAAAAATATGACATCAAAATAGAAGAGAGATTAGTTGGAAAGAAGGGATTCAGTGGAGGGAGGGTTTGGAAGGGGACAAGAGAGGGTTGTGAGACAGGATTATGATTGTGGCTTATATTTATGAAAATTGTCAATAAGAAGAGAAGAATATATATCTTTTAAAAAAGAAAAGTCTGAGAAACCTTTTAAATTAAAATGCTGACAAAACAAAGAAGTAGGTACACCTTTCTCCCAAATGGTGTTAAAAAAGCTGAGATAGGGCTGGAGAGATGGCTTCGTGGTTAAGGCGCCTTCCTCCTAAGCCTAAAGAACGCTGGTTCCAATCTCCAGTGGTTCCAATCTCCAGGTCCCACATTTAGCCAGATGCCATGACGGAAGAGCGCAATGCCGCACTCGACCACAAGGGGGCACACACATCTGGATTTCCTTTGCAGCAGCTGAGAGACTGCTGGCACGCCCATCTCTGTCTTCCTCTCCCTCTCTCTGTCTCTCTCTGTGTCTCTCTCAAAAAAAAAAAAAAAGCTGAGACATTTAGTGGTCGGTATCAGATTTCAGAAGAAATATTAATATTCCTGATATATCATGAACCTACAGCAAGGGTACGGTCTCAAGAACAACTGGTCAGGCACAAAGCAGTGATACCCTCCCTCTCAGCTCACCCCTCCCCCAGCCTTCGTTTCACTACTTCTTTCAAGCTTCTCTTGGAGAAGCCTTAAATCTCCCAGCCTCCAGGAGACAGTGCACCTTCTCCTTGATGTGGCGAAGAGCTGGAGTTGAGCCACATTCTGCTTGATTACAGTGACATGCCATTCCTAAAGTACCACAATGAAAGAGGTAGTTAAAAGTGGATGCTGGAGGTTTGAATAAGGGCAGGCAGGTCAGTACATAGGACTGGGGAGACCGGATGTGACCTATGTATTCAGTTCTGTTTTCACTCAGTCACTATTCAATCAAAACAGATCCTAAGCCGGTAAAACACCCACTAGTGGAAGACAGCAGGGCTTGCCTGAGGCCTGCCCTTCCTCACCTATCCAGATGCAGAAGGAGTATTTCTCACAGCAGAAGAGTGATGCTCTTCAAAAACTTAGCACGTGGAAGGATGAGGAAGAATCAGATGAAGGGAGCTAAGCATGGGGGATAATGGAAATCAAAAGTCCCAGAGACATAACAGATTTTACAAATCGTTCTTTCCAGTATATGTGAAAATATACAGCACTGGTCACCCACGATGAGATTAGGTAACCAAGTGTCCAATAAAATTAGATTTCCAGAATATTCTTGTGACAGACACTATGGTTTTTGAAATTTATTTTATTTAAAAATTATTTTTAAAATATTTTTATTAATTTAATCTATTTGAGAACAAGAAAGAGAAAAAAGTATGTGTGGTGTATGTATGGGCACACCAGGGCTGCTTGCTGTTGCAAACAAACTCCGAACACACAGGTCACATTTGCCACATCTGGTTTTACATGGATACTAGAGAACTGAACCCCAAAGGGCAGGCTTTTCCCAAAGGGCATCTATAAGCACTGAGCCCCATTTCCCTAGCCTGGTACCGTGTTTTTAATTTGACATACAAGTTACTGATTACACTGTGAGAAAGTCTGTTGCTAAGTTGCCTTTAGGAATCTCTATCTCCCCATCCCTCTCTTTAAATTGCCTATACGTGTGGTTCCGTTGTTTCCATAGGAGGTAGGTTCTAGGACTCCTGATGGATACTAAAATCCTACATACTCAGGTCCTTCATAAAATGCTGGAGTGTTTGCATATAACCCACACATCCTCTTGTATATTGTCATCCATCCCTAATTATTTATACTACCTAACACATTGTAGATGATATATAAATGGTTATTATACCATAATGTTCAGATCATAGTGACAAGGCAAAGGTTCTACACATACTCAGAACACATACTAATAGTTAAAAAAAAAATTTCAATCCTTGGTTGGTTAAACCCACAGATACAGAGTGCTGACTACTCTGCAGATACAATATGTTACTTGTTACTGTATGCTGGTTTCCTTCTAAACAGCTATAGTGCATTCTCATTTTAGATGCATTGAATTTAAAGGGGGTATTGTTTCAAAGGTGCTGTCAAGAAACTGAATGACAATCTCAAGTGTTACAGGTGATAGAATGTGGAAGTAAAAGGTGGATAAAGCTTCAGGAAGTGTCCAATTCAATCCCTTTTCCTTAAAGAAGAGAGAGAGAGAGAGAGAGAGAGAGAGAGAGAGAACAGAATCCCAAGGAAATTAAGCCTAACTCATAACCACACAACAACTAGTAATGATGGAGAACAGGTGTCGCTAACCCTGTCCTGCGCAGGATGTAAGGAACAATAGCCACAAACATCACAAATCCTTCTCCGATGCAAAGTGACATCATCAGAAAAAAAAAAAAAAAAAAGGAATTATTGGTGGTTCTCTTTCTGTTTGAACTCAGGAGAAACAGGGAGTTCTCTACTTAAGCCTAGGGTTTGTCCTTTCGAGCTATATGCCAATGAGACATCGCCCGATATGTCTAGATCTCACTCTGCACCCTTGTTCATAACAAAAGAAATAACGCTGCCTTCATGAATGAAAGCATGGCTCTCCTTACTTCAAAAGGCTGCAAGAACTAAGGAAGGTGGTATTATCAAGTCCTGGTATATGAGAGGTGACTCTGTAAGGTCGCATCCGTTTGTTCCTTCTGCCTCTCAAAATGCATTCTCGGTTTTGCATTACTGAAAAATCCACTCTTCCTCGACGCTGTTCTATTTGCAAATGATTTTTTTTTCTAGTCACAAAGGAGTGGGAGGTCTCAGGTTCATGGGCTAAGAAACATGGCAAAACTCCTTGCCGCTGAAGACAAAACTGGTCATAGCACTGAAGAGAAGGGGCCACTGAAAAATACCACAGGAGTGAGTGCTGTTTAATGACAGGACAAGGCTGTAGAAACCAGTCATTAGGGCTACTTTGTCACTGTGTGAACATAAGATATATTATTATACTTATATAAGCTCACATGGTGTATGGTAACCATTTGATGTGGCTGAATCATGTGATCTGAGAAACTTGGTAAACAGCAAATGCCTGCTTGACATGGAACACAGGTTTACAGTAAATTTTTGCCTTACAAGTAGAAGGGATTTACTCTCAAAGATCTATTAAAAATACAGGTGAGCTGGATAGATGGCTAAGTGGTTAAAGGCTTTTGCTTACAATGCCTGCAGGCCAGGGTTGCCACCTAAAGTCAGATGCACAATATGATACATGTGCCTGGAGCTCATTTTCAGTGGTGTATTCTCTCTCTCTCATTTCCCTCCCTCCTCTCTGTCTCTCCAAGTGTTTTTAAAAAGTATAGGCTAGTCAATTGATAAAGCAGCAACTCAGACATCTGTTACATTTACCACATAACATGTACCATGTGATGTTCTTTTAGATTAGCAATCCACTACTGGGGTTGTTTACACAAGTATCTCCACAGACACACACTAGAACTGCACAATACCCCTAGGCAACAGGAAATTTTCAGCTTCATTAGAATCTCACAGGTCCACCATCATACACATACTTTCCTGAGCCCAGTACTTTTATGCTGTAGACTGATGGTGTTTTCTTCTCTAAAAAGACATACAGACATGAACACATACAGGGATTACCCTGTCTCATCTGTCTGTTCCTGCTTGTGTACATCTTCATGGGGGCCATAAACATGCACCCCTTCAGGTCTGTTATAGGAACAGAATCAATAGAAGGTCACCCGGTTGTCCTCTTTGTATTGCATCCACCACTGTACTTGTGCTGGGGCTGGCTAAGCAAGTTGGAGAAATGAGCTTGTGCCTCTTTTCCTGGGTATGGAAAATTCTAATGGATTTTTAAAATATTTTATTTATTTATTTATTTGAGAGAGAGAGAGAGTTAGCTAATGGATACTTTTGACTCAATTTTTTTTTTTTTTTTTGAGATAGTGTCTGTCCTGGAATTGACTATGAGTCTCAGTGTGGCAAACTCATGGTGATCCTCCTACCTCTGCCTCCTGAGTGCTTTGATTAAAGGTGTGCACCCACCATGCCCAACTTGACTCAAATAATTTCTCATGTCCTAACATGTTTTTAAAATGTCACCCTCTGTTGCTGCCTCCTCCATTCTGTTCCTTCTCACTCTCTCTTGCTGGTGTGGGACTCATACTGGAAGGCTCTCCCCCTCCTACCCTCCTACTTCAGTCTCCACAGTCATCTCTCTGATAAATCTCTCACATATCTAATTATGTCTTGGGAGCTCCTTCTGGGAGGACTAGGACATTGTACCAAAAGTCCAGCTACTGCCAAGCAGATAATTCTCCACAAGCCTTAGAATGAGAGCTAGCCAGGACTCAGATGTGCCCCATTGGTTATAATGGAAAGGGGAAAAATGTCCTGTCAGCATTTTGTGTAAACTTATGACCACATTTAATCACCCAGAGTGTACCTTCACTGACTACCAGATGTGTCATTAACCATTTCTGAAAAAAAGTGAAATAAAATCACCCAGCATGAGAACACTGTAGAATAAGTCAATACTAACAGATGGTGTTTATTTTATCACTGCTTGTGTTAAAAAATTACCACCTAGTCCCATCAAATCCATTTCTTTAAGGTGGAAGCTTTATGTAAAAACCGCTACAGAAAATGCAATATTTTATCAGCTGTCATTGAGTTCCTTAAAATATGAGCACTTGTTTTCATGGTTTTCAGTTTTCTAGGACATGGTGCAATACACAGGAGATGGGTTTGTGTAAATCTGACACGATGGAGTATTTTGCCAGCAGCTCTGTCTTGCAGCATGCAATCTGTTTTGTTTTTCAAACAAAGTTGGTGCACGAGTTCATGGAAACAGTGGCATTTGTGGATGAAGACAGCAATTCCTCAGTTAAACACTGACTGTAAGAAGTTCAGTCAACATGCCCAACACTGGAGGATCAGGTAGATACCATGTCCCCTTTCAGCTGGAATCTCATGGAGACTTGTGCAAAATGGTATCACAGTAGCATACCTAAAAATATGGAAGAAGTATTCGCAGTACAGCATACAAGAAACCTCTGCCTCATGATGCCAGCTCTCCATCAAGATGCCATGAAGCCAGGCCTGGTGGCACACACCTTTAACCCCAGTACTCTGGAGGCTATGGTAGGATCATCACTGAGTTTGAGGCCAGTTTGGGCTACAGACCGAGTTGTAGTTTGGGTTAGAGTAAGACTCAGCTTCAAAAAATAAATAAGGGCTCGGGACATGGTTCAGTAGTTAAAGGTGCTTGCTTGCAAAGCCTGTAGGTCTGGGTTCTATTCCCCAGTGTCCAGGCAAAGCCAGATGCACAAAGTGGTGCATGTATCTGTGGTTTGTTCACAGTGGC
The DNA here is from genome assembly GCA_036365145.1 of Orientallactaga sibirica. Classification (NCBI taxonomy): domain Eukaryota; kingdom Metazoa; phylum Chordata; class Mammalia; order Rodentia; family Dipodidae; genus Orientallactaga; species Orientallactaga sibirica. Next base: position 4,285,991 of record JAEOAD010000194.1, read on the forward strand.
ATGAGGCCCTGTTGCAGCCATTCTCTCTCACTTTCTCTCTCCCGTCTATAATAGATAAAAAATATTTTTAAAAGTAAAAACCAAAAAACAAAATAAGAAAAAAAAATAAAAATGCAAAGAGGCCTATGAAAGAATGGCAGAAGCTGGGGCCTAGCATGTGTGAGGCCATAGGTAAAGTTCTCTGTAATGCCAAAAAGAAAGGTAGAATGTAGGATGTATTCTGGAACCAGAGTAAAATCAAAGGAGGGCTCTGCTCTCTCTTCATGCTTCCTACATTTACAGCCTTGCTAAAGCCCATTTCTGAGAACAGTGTGTTCAGGTCATGGAGGGTTAAGTGTAGTAAAGTGCCTTTCAAAGCATCTAGCATAAGGCAGGTGCTATTTGAATATTATCATTTTAAATTATATTACACACTGTGGTAGAGAAAGCCCTGAAACCACTTTTCTCCAGTGTTCATAGTGAATCTAACTAAATGGTAAAGATTGCAGGTAATTTTCAAGTTTTTTTTTTTTTTTTTTTTTTTTTTTTGCTTATTTGTTTTAGTGCTTCCTACACATAAAAAAATGGACCATTTAAAGAGAGAAAGAGGAAAAAAGTTTCATCTGCTTTCATGCTGCCCAATTCTGCTACTATAAATAGTATATAATTGGCTGGAAAAATTTAGTTTTTTTTTTTTTTTAAGTTTTAAGCTCAAAATACCTTGAGTGTTTAGAATTTTTTTTTCTTCTTTCTTTCTTTCTTTTTTTTTTTAGAAAGAGAGAGAGAGAATTGATGCGCCAGGGCCTCAGCCACTGCAAACTCCAGATGCTTGCACTACCTAGGGTGCATGTGTGACCTTGGGCTTGCCTCACCTTTGTGCACTTGGTTTACATGAGATCTGGAGAGAGAGTGAACATGGGTCCTCAAACTTTACTAGCCAGTGCCTTAACTGCTAAGCCATCCTTCTAGCCCTTACTTTTTTTTTTATTTAATATTTTATTTTAGAGAGATTGATAAGGAGAGAGAGAATGGGCGAAGAGCCAGGGCCTCCAGCCACTGCAAACGAGCTCTAGAGAGATGTGCCACTTTGAGCACCTGGCTTACATGACTACTGGGGAATCAAACCTGTGTCTTTAAGCTTTGCAGCAAAGTGTCTTTACCATCTCCCCAGCCCTAGAATTTCCTTTTAAACACCTTAATTAAAACATCTGTGAATTGTCAATCTCAGAGCTAGTGCAGTAAGTGAAGAGGACTACATAGCAATCAGTTTGGAGACAGAACAAAGTACAAATAAGAAGGGCATGGAGAAATAGTTTCTCCTTGATACATAAGTTGTGAAATATATATATGTTCTCTTTTTATTTCTTCAGAATACAATGGTCTATGCCAAATGATCACTATGTATGTAGGTTCTACATAGATAAATAAGTCAAATGTGACATGGGTTTTGTTTTGATATAAAATTATTGACTGATAGAAATCAAAACCAGCTGTTTCTTTGCTCCCTCTGGTACAGTCTGAGGCAATTATCTGAGCTTATCAGGGAACACATGATGAAGGGTCAGTAATAAAACACAAAATGAAAGATATTGCTTCTCACATGTTGTTGATATCCGTGTGTGTGTGAGTGTGTATGTGTGTGTGTGAGATGTGTGTTGTATTCCTGTGAGTTCACATGCTATGATGTGTGTGGTGGTCAGAGGACAACCTAAAGCTCCTTGTTTTGAGGCAAGGTCTCTTGCTTTTACTGCAGTGTTTGGCAGCCTAGTTGCCCTGTGAGCATTTGGGAGAATCTCTTGTATTTACCTCCTTTCTCCCCAGGCATTCTGGGAAACAGATACTCATGCTACAACGTCTGGCTTTACAGGTGTGCAGAGAGAGAGAGACAGAGAGAGAGAATGAATGAATATGAATGGGCATGATGCCAGGGCCTCTAGCCACTGCAAACGAACTCCAGATGGATGAACCACTTTGTGCATCTGGATTTATGTGGGTACTGGTGAGTTGAACCCAGACCAGCAAGCTTTGTAAGCAAGTGCCTTTAACCACTAAGCCATCTCCCCAGCCCCTTACTTGTCCTCTTTCAGTGATTCTTGGTGATATGTTTTTAACAATTTGACAAAAGTCTTTTCAGGAGGTAGAAGCCTAGTGATGAGATTAGGGCCCTTCTCTTCCAGGATTTCAACATGTACCTGGAAAATGGAAAGTGAGTCTCTTAACCTAGGAGAACCTCATCATTTCTTGAGGCTCTGTCCTATTTAACACCTACATTATCAGGGGATTCTACTGGCTCCATGAAGTCCAGTCCAGCAAAGCTACAGTGGTAACTCATCCTGTTTTGTATTTTTTTTTTTAAATTACAGAGTTAGTTTGATCATAAAGAAAATTCTGTACCATTTCTCTGAACATCATCCAATTCCACAAGACTGACCCTAGTGATACTGAATGAGGTTACCATAGAAACTCATCAGGCCTCACTTTATGCTGAGACTAACCTGCCTTTTTACTTTGTAAACATGTTTCCATTTTTAAAGCTCTTGCTGAATCCCAGTGACTGCCTGCAGCTACTATCTGGAGGAGAGAGGTCTTCCAGGTAAAAACACAGTTCCTTAGGAGCTGTGGAAGAGAGGCCCAGGACTAGTGGATCTTTGCCAATGTGCCAGAGCTCCTTTAAACACACTTAAGTAAGGAAGATGTGTGTCACAGTCAGCCTCGTGTTGTTGAGATGAACTTCCACACCAGGCACAGCTTATAGGAGGAAGGGATTTTATTTGAAGCTTACAGATGTAGGGGAAGTTCCATAATGGCTGAAGAAGCTGGCCACTTTCACAGGCTCACACACAGAGAGAAAAGCAACCACCACCAACACAAGCAGACACACTCCAGGAACTCCAGGCAGAACTCAGGCACTCTGTACATCTTTTTTGCTGGGAAACAGATCTGCCCCCAACACACCTTACGGCTAGACCCTAGAATCCACCCACCATGACATAAAGTTATAAGCTTGAATAAAACTACTGAATCTATTAGGGGACATTCATTCCACATGCCGCAGTGTGTATCATTTTTCATCCACGATATCAGACTTTTCCACTCTCTAAAGCATTAAGGCTTGGAGAAGTTAGAAATTGTACATAAAATGATCTGTTTGGTCCTTAAGCAAGAATCTCCCTTGTGTAAATGTTCAGAAAGAAAATGGCCTACCTTTCTCACACACGTCCTCACTGAATCCTCACAAAGACATATGGATTGTTCCAAGATGCACAGTGGAACTGGGTGAATACTAATAGGTCATCAGTAAATCCCAAGTCCTGTTGCGTGCTGTGCTCCAGTGTAGCAGCAGTGCTTTTTTTTCTTTCTCTTTTTATTGTTTTGGAGAGAGTCAGAGAGAGAGAGAGAGAGAGAGAGAGAGACAGACAGACAGACAGATGGAGAATGGATGCACAAGCAGCCTCTCAGCCGCCGTGAATGAACTCCAGATGTGTGTGCCCCCTTGCGGGCAAGTGTGGCATTGTGCCCTTGTGTCTCTTTGTGTCTTGCTAAATGTGGGATCTGGACAATCAAATGGGCATTCTCAGGCTTAGCAGGCAGGCGCCTTAACTGCTAAGCCATCTCTCCAGCCCTGTAGCAGTGCTTTTCTATGAATGATTTTATCCAATCATTAAGTCATTCTTATGAGAAATGGGCTTTTAGTATTTTCATTTTACAGATGAGGAAATGGAAGGTAAATTATGGTGACTTGGGCTAAAGAAATTGCTTAGCAGTTAAGGTATTTGCCTGCAAAGCCAAAGGGCCCAGGTTTAGTTCCCCAGGACCCATGTAAGTCAGATGAACAAGGTGGCACATGCATCTGGAGATTATTTGCAGTGGCTGGAGGCCCTAATGTGTCCATTCTCTCTCTCTATTTGCCTCTTTCTCTTTCCCTCTCTCTCTCTGAAATAGATAAAATAAAATATTAAATGATGGTGACTTGATTAAGGTCACACCACTACTTGGGGCCATGTGACATCAGAACTCATGCTATCTAGCTTGGCAAACTGGTAATTTACGAGAGCACACGTAACCAGTGATGACTCCATAGAAAACAACACGAAGCTCTCCTTTATCCTGGGTGTTGAGTCTCCTTTGCACCCTTTTAGGCATTTTTATTCATTATTTATTTAGCTAGTTAGTTTTCAAGACAGGGTTTCACTCCATCTAGCCCAAGATGACCTGGAATTCACTCTGTAGCTCCTGGCTGGCTTCAAACTCACAGTGATCCTCCTACTTCAATCTCCTGAATGCTGGGCAGTAAAGGCATATGTCACCATGACTGGCTAACCATTTAACCATTTTCAGAAAGCCAGATGTGCTTTACAGGCAACAGTAAAGACACTTTTTTTTATTTGCACAGTTTATATTACGTCCCCTAACCATAGTAGGATCATATTTTAAGAGGAGGCTATGACCTCTTCAGAGGTCTGTAGGTCATGTGGGTTCTACTTTTAAAAAAAATATTGTATGCATTTATTTGCATGCAGAAAGAGACAGAGAGGAGAGAAAGAAAGGAAAAGAGAGGGGGAGAGAGAAAGAGAGCGAGAAGGAGAATGGGCACACCAGGGTCTCTAGCCATGGTAAACCAACTCCAGATGTATGAGCCACTTTGTACAACTGCCTTTATGTGGGTACTGGGGAATCGAACCTGGGTCATTAGGCTTTGCAGGCAAGTGCCTTAATCACTGTGCCATCTCTCCAGCCCAAAATGTTTTTATTTATTTGAGAGAAAGAGTGAGTGTGTACGAATGTAAGTACGGGCACTTCACTTCAGGGCCTATTACCACCACAAACAAATTCTTGACCCATATACCACTTTGTGTGTCTAGCTTTATGTGTGTACAGGGGAATTGAACTCAGGCCCACAACTTTGCAAATAAGTGTCCTTAATCACTGAGCCATCTACTCAGTATGGGTTCTAATTTATTTATTTGTAAAAAATATTATTTATGCTTATTTATTTATTTTAGAGATAGAGACAGAAAGAGGCAGAGAGAGAATGGGCATACCAGAGTCTCCAGCCACTACAAATGAACTCCAGATGAGTGTGCCATCTTGTGCATCTGGCTTTACGTGGATACTGGGGAATTGAACCTGGGTCCTTAGGCTTCACAGGCAAGCACTTTAACTGCTAAGCCATCTCTCCAACCTGTCTACTTTCCTGAATGTATCAATTCCCTTTATAAATAGACGTTGACCTACTATCAGCCTCCTTTACCCTTCTGCTTCTTTGCCATGTGAGGATACGGTATTTGTCTTCTGTGGAATATGTGTTAGCAGTGTGCTATTTTGAAAACAGGATGAACCAGCACTCACAAGACACAAAAATCTTAGCTTCCTCACCTCAAGAACACTCAGAAGAAAATTTCTATTTCTCATAAATGATCTAGCCTCTGTTATTTTGTTACAGCAACACAAATGTACAGAGACAACTAACCTCCTTAAATGCTTCCATGACATGTTTCTGTTTGGGATGTTTGAGAATAATCCATTATGACTGTTTTGACCTAAAGGAACTTTAGTGTTTCACAATACTTTTGCTAGCACTGGCAAGAAGCAGAATCTTCTAAGTGCAAGGTTCTCTTGTTTTCTGAACAGGAATGACAAACACTGCCAAGAAGTTGCAATGTCAGCAACTAAGATATGGAAAATACGCTTCTTCCAAACATCATTTAAAAAATCATGTCAGGGCTTCCCTACAAAAGAGTTCAGGTGATTGGGAAAGGAAAGGGGAGCGGGGGAGCCAGAGGGAGAAGAAGTGGATACTGCTTGATTTATTGACAAATTGATTCAAGATGGCTTTGAAACAACCCAGAGTCTTTGATGTGAATAGAGGACAGCCTTTACTCTGACATGGTAGGCTGGTAGGCAGTAAATGTGGATGATTGGAAATAGCAGGAAGAAGGGCTGAAGAGATGTTCACTTGGTTAAGGTACTTGCCTGCAAAGCTTAATGGCCCAGGTTTGGTTCCCCAGTACCCACATAAAGCCAGAAGCACAAAGTGGCACATGCATCTGGAGTTTGTTTGCAGCAGCTGGAGGCCCTGATGTGCACAGATCTCTGTCTTTCTTTTCTCTCTCTTTGCTTGTAAATAAATAAATAAATAAATAAATAATATTAAACATAAAAAGAGGGCTGGAAAGATGGCTTAGCGGTTGAGGCGTTTGCCTGCAAAGCCAAAGGACCTCGGTTCAACTCTCCAGGACCCACGTTAGCCAGATGCACAAAGTGGCACATGCATCTGGAGTTTGTTTGCTCTGGCTGGAGGCCCTGGCGTGACCTCCCCATCCCCCATCAGCCTCTTTCTCTCGCAAATAAATAAATAAATTTACAAAAAATAATTTTAAAAAAGAAAGAACATGAAGAGATATATAGCTATCACTGTCTTTTATAATTATACTTTTCAAAAAATCATTTATATTTAATGATATCTACCTCTATAGGCCCAGGTTTGTCAACAACAGGAAGATAACTTAGGTATTAATGACGTGCAATCTCACATGAAGTCCTCAGAATGTCCTCCTCAAATGTGACCTGACTATGAAAGCCACCTAGATAGCTTTGATCACAAATCAGGGGGTGGTGATTGAGATTCCATAGGTCTTTTAGAAATTTCAATTTTTAAATTTCAAATTTGGTCTTTCCAATAACAAGCCATGTATCCCTAGGCTAATAGCTTTCATTCTATGTGCCACAGTTTCTCTCATCTATAATTTAGTGACATTAATAAAACTGCTATCTGTGAAGAGAACTTTCACAGATTAGCTGAGATAATTGCATGTGGAGATGGTTTATACTAGCAGTAATGATGGATATGCTTTTCAAGAGAATTACAACTACTGTTCTTAGAGGGACAAGAAATAAAATGCTGTTACTAATTTGCTTTCCTTTCTTTTCTGTCTAGCAAATACAGAACAATGAGCAAGAGTTTCTAGCTGAAGAATTGTTCCTTAAATATTGGCCAAGCTCTCCCTGTTGGAGGACATATAATTTATTTGTTGCATGACTCATTCTCTCCGCCTCCTTACTCACTTACCCCCATGGATAAAATGTCACTGTGTGCTTTGGTTGTGATGAGTTAGATATACTGTAGCTAAGGCACAGGGGATGGACTGGGTTTCCAGAATGCAAAAGACTCCTGCTTGTTCTCAATGCAACACAAAAGCTACCCCTGTGCTTATCCACATCAGAACCATGAGCCGGGCTGCATCACTGGGAAAGTGCATCAACCAACCGGGACAGGTGGCCAAGGCTGAGACCATCTGTCTCATGCAGAAGCATCCAGTGGGTGTTAAAGACCTCATCAGAGACGCCTCGGTGTGCACTTTATGTTTTCCCTCATCAAAATAAATGTGAGTGTTAGGCAGTATCCTTACACTGAATTATGACTGAGGAAGTGGAGTTGGCACCGGTGGCCCCCTTGCCAGCTGCAAGAGGAGACCCTTTGGTTTGCCCCACTGCTACCATACGGAGAGTTAGTGATTTGTCCTTTTCCAAAGCCTGGGGAGCCACAGCAACACAACCGCCAGCCAGCCGCCTAAGAAACATTTCTTTTATCCAAGTGCTACACGCATTTTTAATTGAAAAAAAAAATACTTCCAATTACATTAGAATGATCATAAATAAAGAGTACAGTGTGTGAGAGAGTGAAGTGAATGGACCATCCATGGATAGATTGTTATTAAAATTAGCATTATTATGACTTCCTCAATTATTTCTATACTTTGGAACATTTTGTTTTCTTCCAGACTCTTTAAATTCATTCTTTTGTGAGTACCATTATAATGTCAGGTGGCCCTTTCATGGGAAAATAAATTTCATGTCTGACAAATATGGCTTTCCCTATCTCGGGAAACCATGCTGTTTGGGCTTCGGCGAAAGAGACAATGTTATTTCTAATGGTATCGATGTATCTTCTCTCATAGAAACCCAATTATAAGCAGCTTTTGGGATTCTATTACATCCAACCAGATGCTTATATAACAACAGTGCAATCTAGGTTTTAATGATAAGCATAATTCTATTTCATACAAACAGTATTCTTCTCCTAGGAGGCCAGTGATCATCACACAACCAGGAAGTAGGATGACATCATAGGAGCCATCTTTCCTTTGAGAACCGAGCAAAACGTAACATAAGACTGATAGTTGGAGCCATGTCTGTTTTCCAAATTTTTCAACTTCTGATACATAGTGCATAGCAGGAAGACGATCTTATCCATGACACAGTGACTCGAGGAGACAGACAGCAAGTAGTCAACCCAGTAAATGTGAACAGCACATTTTATGAAAACCACAATTAATGAATAAGTGTAGTTGTTGCTGTTATGATCCATTCCTGGAGGAGACTATGATAAGAGACACATCAGACATATCAAAAAGATGTTATGAGCTTTAACAGTAGATGGATCATCAAACACACTCTGTTGTGCCATATAATGATGTTTTAGTCAACAATGGATGCATAGATAATGGTGGTCCCATCAAATTATCATGACGCTATAGGCTTGGAATGACACTCAGTGGTAGACCACTTGTCTGGCATCTGTGAGGACCTAATTTTGATTTCCAATGAAGGAAAACAACCATTAAAACCTCAAAAAGAAGCAGGGCTAATAGGGCTAGGGAGATGACTTAGTCACTAAAGTGCTTGACTTGTGAGCATGGACATCTGGGTTTTGTCCCCCTATACCTATGTTTTAGAAAGCCAGCTGTGGCAACATGTGCATATAATCCCAGCCCTGGGGTGAGGAGACAGGAGGATCCCTGGGCCTCAATGGACAGCCAGTCTAGCTTCCTTGGCAAATTCAAAACAAGTCTCAAAATAATATGAATAATGCCTGAGAAACAACACCCAAGGTTGTACTGTAGCTTCCATGTGCACACACATATATGTATGTACTCACCTGTACTCACCCCTCACCTGTACACACACATACACACACACACACACACGAAGTGGAGCTGAAAACTCCTACTGCCTGGTAATGTAGCTGTCATAAATCCATAGCTCAAAGCATTGTTTCTACTTTTGATGATATAGGTATAAATAAACCCACTCTGCTTTCAGTCATATAAAAGCATAGCACATGTCGTTATGCATAGTACATAACACTTAATGATAATGAATTACTATGTTATTGCTTCATATTTTTACTACACTATACTTTTTATCTTTATTTCACTTATAAAAATGAAAATTTACTCTAGAGCAACATGCCCATTGTATGTAGTCACAAGTTCATGTATCTCTTATTAATTGCATCTTTTGAGTGCATCAAGATAACATGCCAAGGGACTGACCTAGGGCATCTAGATTTGTGTTAATATACTCTGTGATGTTTTCACAATGGCATGATCACCTAACAACACATTTCTTAGAACATATCTTCATCATTCAGTGATGCATGGCTAGATGTTGTTAAAAATGTCTCAAGATAGATAACGACTGCTCTCATTGGGAAACAAGAAAGACTTTCTCTCTTTTTTCCCTTCTTCCTTCCTTCCTTCATTCCTTCCTTCCTTTCCTTCCTTCCTTCCTTCCTTCCTCCCTCTCTCTCTCTCTTTCTTTCCCTCCCTTCCTTCCTCCCTCCCTCTCTCCCTCTCCCTTTCTCCCTTTCTCTCTCTCTCTTTCTCTCTCTCTCCCCCTTCTCCCTTTCTTTTTTTCTTTTCCTTCCTTCCTTTCTTCCTTCCTTCCTTCCTTCCTTCCTTCCTTCCTTCCTTCCTTCCTTCCTTCCTTCCTTCCTTCCTTCCTCCTTCCCTCCCTCCCTCCTTCCCTCTTTCTTTTTCTTTCTTTCTTTCTTTCTTTCTTTCTTTCTTTCTTTCTTTCTTTCTTTCTTTCTTTCTTTCTTTCTTTCTTTCTACTATTTCCAAGCTACAAAGAACAAGTACAGGGAAAATGCCTTTCTGCATGGAAGCAAGTGACAATGGCTGGTTACATCTATTAAGTATCTAGTATAGTAAGTCTCACTGTAGACACAGCTCACCTGACAGTTGTTTGCATTTTGCTATTTAAAGGGATCCATGCATTGCCAATTCAGGGAGTTGTCTCCCAGTGAAACCAAGTGGCACAGACAGCAGAGACTTTTGTGTTAGTACTCTGTCATGATTAGTCAAGATGTGTACATGTAAATAGGAATGATTCAGGAAGAATCATCATATGTAAGGAATACCATTACTGTGAAGGAAGAGAATTCTGAATCTCAGAGAAAAGAAACTGCAAGATTCCGATAAGTAATATTTGTAAAATGTTGATAATACTTAGCTGCAAATAGCACAAAGGTATTGTGTTCATATAAACAAGGTTTCATAATAACAAAAAAATCATTCTGTCTCTGTACATGCTTTCTGTCTGATACATCATATACATACCCTTCAGAGAAAGACTGGATAGCAGAATAGTTATAGTTAAAGAGTAAGTGTGAGATTTGGAAGTAAAGGTCATAGAATTTCCCAGACACAAACCAGAAGTGAATAACATGAAAATGTTTCTTCTACACTTTGGCCAGTTTTGATGAGCATTTTTAAAAGTGAGTACACCTTCACATCTGTTGGGATGGTTTTTGGAGGACAATTTGGCCATATAACTGTATACTTTATATATATATATATAATTTTATATATGGTGGATATCTACCTTAGAGAAATTACATTTATAAAATTATCCATTTCTATATTATTTATGACACTGCATACATATATTTTAAATGAATATTATTAAGGGAATGATACAATCCACTGCTTCCAGCTGTAGAATAGGTTGCTGCTGTTTAAAGAACTATGATATGTTTTAAATGGATAAATATCTATGATATGCTATTATGGGAAAATTCAAATTATATAAGTATATATAGTACAAATCATCTTTTTATTTATAGAGAAAAGGAAAAAATTCTGTGTGTGCACATTTGTGTCTGTGGAAATGCAAGGTTATTGGGGAATACTACTAGAAGGGTAGCTTAGACTATGGGTTTTAGTAGCACTATCAAACAATTCAAGAATGTATATAAGTATTGAGTGAAAATTTATTTTTTAAAGTTTAACTTGATGTTTTAACATGAAAATAAAGAAAATTAAATTTGTCTGATTTAGGTCCTGTCTGTCCTGTGTCTTTAACTCCTTGAGCAGACTAAATTATCTAAACTGTGCATCTTGAATCACTCCTTATTTAGGTGTTTCACTGTCCTTGAGCTCCTATCTTAACTGTAATCAAAAGGACATTTCCAATGTCTCATCATTTCATTTAACACCATCTCCTTTTTACTTATGACTTTGTTTTCTGAACCACCTCTTATTTGCCCCTCACCACACCCCCGCCAAAAAAAAAAAAAAAAAGATAATGCCCTTTTGCTTGGAAACCACTACCCAAGTTCTTTCCCATAGAGATTTGTTTTAAAACCTGTTACAAGTTATGGAATCCCATATATTTTTTTCAGAGTCCCTATTTGTACTTATTTTCTCTATAAGTTTGTAAACAACATAGAGACAAAGGTCTGTTTTTATTATCATGAACTCAGCATCAAGCATACAATACACTAATTATGGTTAGATGAATGAAATGGTTGATAAACTAATTCATTAGCTAAGCCTAGGGATCCACTGAGAAGGAAACTTCACTGTAGCTCAGAGCATACTGTCTATAAAGCCTGTATCATCAAAAATGACAGGAGGAAAAAAATAATAATAAAGAAACAGACAGACTAATGACACAACCAAATAGTTCTAAAAAGTGCAAGTCTTTAAAAAATGAAGTCTATCTTGGTAAAATGAAAAGTGGTTCCACAATTCTAGAAAAAGCTCCTTGTCCATCCCATGTATCACTGTACAGGCTCAGCTTTCCTTTCACCACAAGTGGGGAAAGAGACTTCACTTCAAGTTCATCAATATGATCCAATTCTTTCTGCAAAGTATTGATTCTGAATAAAAATCTACCAAGCTTATAATGTCAGACAGTATCAATTTCTGATACCATGCTTCAGGAATACAGCCCAAGATATTAGTTTCTAAGGTCTCCTTATTAAATTACCATTTCCAAGAGAAACGTTTGCATGCAGTACAGATACAAAAGACTAGTTGAGAGTTATGAATATATTGTATTGAAATTAATCATGACCACATACCCATTTCATTTTAAGCAAGTCTAATTACTCCTGATTTAAGCGGAATAAAAGCAATGCACCTATTTTCAAAAGAAGTACATCTATAGTGCATGCTGGCTACATATGGATTCATGCAGATTCCCGAAATGAGAAAATGCTTTTCTCTTAACATCCAGAGCTTTGAAATCTAATGAATTACCTATTTTATTTTTATCACCTCGATTTCACCATATGAATGTGAAAAAATTGAAAATCTTAACAGTAAGGCAGTTTAACATAATATTAATACTATTTTTTTCCTAGGTAGATCTTGAATCCTGTATAAATAGGCGATAACAGGGTAAATCACATTTTAAAGTTAGAGGGAAGGCAGAAAGTCCTGTGGCAGCTGATATGAAATTATAGGTACTTCATCAAAACCCAGCCAGCCACAGCTAGCTCATAACTCATGCTTAGAGCTCCATAATGTGATTAGGTTTTCAAGAGGGTGCGTTTGTGTTTTGGTTTTCTTTTAATCATTTTATGTTCAGCTTGGCTTCCAACTGACTGTTGATTGACTACAGTCATCATGGAGAGAATAAAGAGATCATCAACTTTGCCGAAGAAAAGTTATTAAATTTTAGTTTTCCTAAAGGGAAACATTCTGTGCAACAGTAATTGAAAAAAAAAATAAAATCTTTATTGACATTCTTTGAGGGAAAATACAATATTCAACATTTAAGCCAAAGCTAGATAGGTAAAGGAAATACAGATTTGAAGCAATTATACAGACAAAGTCAGCCAAGAAAATTGGCTATGAGAGAAGGCATCTTGTTTGCTGCTGCTCCAGCCTGACTGGCAGGAAGGGTTTCTCTCTTCTTGGCTTTCACTCACACCCTCACTCCACAGACCTTTATGTGATGAATGCCGAAACATGCGGCTCATATTTTCCTCAACTGCAGTTCATTCTACTAGGGTTCAGGGCTGAAACCAAAGATTAATAAGCAACTGAACTCCAAGGGGGCAAGTCATCACTGCAACACAGATTGGCACGAGCACACAGAAGAAAGGAAAGGATGGGTCTGCTGTAGAACCTGCCTATCAGTTCTTTGTACCAGCTTCTAGGAACTATACCAGCGCCATTGAAGGAATCCTTCTGATAGTTTATTTTGAAAGGCAGAAGGAATCTGCTACACGTGATAACAATAAGTGACTCATCTCTGCAATTTAAAACCATGTACATATCCCCAAGTAGAAACAGAGCACTATGTTGATTATATAGAGACTAAAAAGGGCAAAATGAAAACTAGAAAAATCTTTGTTTACTGCCAATATTTCTAATATTTTGTAAGTGGTAAGACCTTTTGTCTTGGTGCATAGTAGAAATAGTACTAGATAGAATAGTTTGTAAATTTTGTAATGTAATATTAGATTTTTCATTTTCTAAATACTAGTTTATATCATGGTTTTAGCAGTTATACTTTATTCACTTATCTAACCATTCATCTACTGGGAGATTTTGAAATGAAATATTTCCATTTCTCATATTACAAATAAGTAATATACTAGATTTGATATATTTTGGGAAGAGAGATTAATAATTTGCATAAAATTCTCTTCAAATTTTTTAAACTATCTGGTATTATCAATAAGTATGGAATTCAAAACTCCTTGTAGAGGTTTACACTGGAAAGTACAATTTTAGAAATGATCATGCATTCTGGATGAGTAATACGGGTTGTAAGAGCATGAAGAAAACAGGGACAAGGTTAGCATGCATGCACGTCACATACTACAGATATTTACAGATTTTGGAGGAGGGAAATAAAAGCTCAGTTTTGATTGTCCATTGACCACTAGGAACAGAAATGTACCAATAGTCATCTATGCAGGAAAACTAAGTAAAGAAAGAGAAAAACAGATGCTCGCAAATCATCTATTGCCATACTAAATCTTAAGTATGCTTTGTAGTTCTTTATAAAGAAGATAACTATATATGGTATAATATGTAGTCATAACATAGTCAAAGCAAATCCAATTACTTGTTTCAAACTGTTTGGTACAATTTTAATTATCATTAAGGGGAATTAAAGGAAAGCTTGTTTAGGAAAGGATTTCATGTTTTATTATTCCCTAAGGTAACTGGAAACACTAGAATGTTGTTAAACAAGGGCTTAGAGTTCAGACACTAGGTGCTGGGGAAGAGATTTGATGACATTGCTTTGTCCTGCACATGCTGAAAGGCAGCTGGGAGAGTGAGCAGAGCACAGAGGGAAAGGCTGTTGACCGCCCAGTGCCCTTATTGTTCAACATGCATACATTTACTTGAGAGAACTACCTGCAGACATCAGCTGGTTCCAGAAGGTCATTTCCAGGTGTTCTGTTCTCACATAGTTTAATTAGTTTGACTTTTTCTTGATGACAAAAAGTATTAGATACACAAAATGGCCTAATAAACGTGCAACTTTTTCAAGTACATTTCAGGAGTGAGAGAAATGTATGTTTAAATTCATGAAACATTGTTCCAGTAAAGGATACACCATGTTGCTAAAGACATATTATGTATTATAAATTCAGAATAACGCTACTGGGAGCAATCAGTGCATAAAAACACTTACCTGAAAGCTCCCTCTCTGGCTTCTGAAACAAAATCAATTGCAAAATGAATTTGCTATGTAGCCAAGGATGGCCATGAGCTCACCACCTTCTTGCCTCCATCTCCCAAGGGCTGAGTGACATGTATGTTCCACAATGTCCAGCTTCGTTTGACATTTTCCCAGGAAGCTGGGATAGGAGGATAGGGTCTCAAGTCCATTCACACAGAGATAGATATGAAAGCAAAAAGGAGGCTAGGTTGGGAAGTGGGGCACAAAGAGGGAGGATAAAGGCAGGAAGGGAAATGAAAAGTTTATTGGAGAAACACCATCATTCAATTTAATTCTTTGTGCCTGGCATGGTGGCACACACCTTTAATCCCAGTGTTCTGGAGGCAGAGGCAGGAGGATCACCGTGAGTTCGAGGCCACCCTAAGACTACATAGTTAATTTCAGGTCAGCCTGGGCCAGAGTGAGACCCTACCTCGAAAAAACAACAACAAAAACAAAACAAAAACAAACCCAAAATTTAATTCTTTATATAATCACTGCTGTAATGAAGGAAGTTGAAGGGAAGTTGTCCTTCCCCTAAGAGAATCATTTTGATACAACAGTATCCTTTTTCATTTCATCAACTTGAAAATGTGACTTTATGATTTATAAATGCCACTGCTTCTTGAATATTAGATGTGTCAAATTTCACATAGTTCCTTTGAGCTAGGTACTATTATTACATTATACTGATGCAAATATATTATTTTTAAATTCGCCACACAATTCCATGGACCAACATGAGATTCTATACCCTCTTCCCACCATGACACCTTTTGACTGCCTCTTATACAAAGACACCCAACTGTGTGGTCAAGAAAATGGCCTAAAAGTCTATAAGTGTGAGCTGTCTTCCAATGGTCCGGGGATGCCTTGATTGAAGGCGACACTTGAACACAGCAGGTAGTTCATCATGCAGCCCTTGTCCTCCGGGGTGCAGATCAGACACACGGTACAAAGACATGCTGCGGGTGGAGCTGGTTTTAGAAAGTCAAACATCACTGATGGAAGAACAGGACCACTGCTGCATGAACACAGATTCCGTTCTAGTTTTGAGCCTCATATAACCATTCACTGACAAATTCTACATCCTTAGGTTTATTTAAATATCAGCCAGCCACTATGCAAAAGACTTTGTGTGTGTATCCTACCAAACAGCAAGAAACAAGATCCTTTATCTTTTCCACTCAAAAGAAGCCCAGGGCATTAATAAGCCATGCCAATCTTGTTAGAGTCTAACGTAGCTTGAAAACCACCTTATTATATCTTTCTTTCTTTTTTTTTTTTTTTTGGCACCAGGCTTGGTATATTCAGGGACTTTAAAGAAACTGGGCTGATGTGTTTCTTCTTCTCTGACCATCCCCTAGCCAGAAGCACATCATTTAGATAGCATGGGTTCTCTGAGTTGAGATTTACTTTCAGGCATTTGTTTTGTGAGGCAGTGAAACAGAGAATGCAAATGTAGGGAATGCAAGCACTGAGCTGTCAGAGGCTAAAGCTTCAACAGAATCCAGTGACAAAAAGATTGTGGTGTTTTGATAGGAAGACATTTCTAAAAGCCTCACAGCTGACAATGGGACCAGCTACTACATAAACACCATCTATATTCTGAGTTTAGAGAGATTACATTTCTGTTAACTGATGTTTCACTAATAGAAGCCCAGACACAGTTACCCCAGAACCTGGATCCATCAATTTGAACACCACCTCCTGAGAACTACAAAAAGTTGTATAAAGTGATCATGCTAGGTATATAAAGAAAGGACTGTGATTCACTCCCACTTTCCAGGACAGGGAATTGGGACCTACAAAACTGATGTGACTTGGCTGGAGAGATTGCTTAATGGTTAAGGTGCTTGCCTGCAGAGCTTAAGGACCCAGGTCTGATTCCCTAGAACCCATGTAAGCCAGATACACATGGCAGTGCATGTGTCTGGAGTTTGTTTGCTGTTTGGTGTGCCCATTCTTTCTCTCTGTCTCTCTTTCAATAAATAAATAGTTTAAAAACTGATGTCACTGGCTCAAGGTCAAGTTATAAATAGGCAATTTTGGTCTCCAGTTTTTAATATCTTTACAAAAGTTCTTATTCTTCCCCCCTCCTACAATTCTGTCTTTCAAATAAATGTTTCAGACAGTCACTTTTGCATATCTGCCTCCATGGGAAAGGATTTGAATGTGTTATAGGCACCAGTTCTGGGTGTCTGCATTTGATTTGCATATGTAGTTTCACAGGAATAAATGTTTTGGGGCACCAAATAAAAGGCAAAGACCTCAAGAATAAGCATGCAACGATGGCCAGGTAGAACAAAGGTGGTGACATGACTGAATAATCAGTTTTTGACCCCAGGTGACCTGACCTGCATAATCCTGGAAATTCATTTGTCGCCCTCGAAAGGGCAGCAGAGTTGACTCAACTGCACACGAGAAGGTCAGCTTGTTTCCACAGAGTGACCGGAGGCAGAGATAGCCAATGTCAATACCCATACATAGCTATACACCCTGCAGTTTATTCCTCTTATAAAGAGAATATAATAGAGAAATTCTAGTCAGCAATGAGTTAGCTTTTTCAGGAGTCTAATGACATCATTATAGAATACTTTAACTTTGCACTGTGGATACAATGTCATTAGTGCCTCTGGGGTTTAGCCTATGCTATCTCAGTTATTCTACACGTGCTGTCTCTCCATGTTGCATCCTCTCCTATATGTTGGAGAAATGAGAGCGTTTATAGACACGAAAGGGTCTGCAATTGCTCCAAGAGCACACAATATTATTTTATTCATTAGTTGTCAAGTGCCTGCAGGGTTCAAAAAGACAGGTCAGTAGAATGGTGTATATAATATAAATTGTTCTACACTCCAAAAAAATAAGGTATTTGCTAGAAGGTGTCTCTAGGGTTCAATTTTAATAGAAGCGGCAAATTCAATTGGGGTGTCTCAACTTTTCTCCTTTTCCTGAGATCGACCCGAAAGTCACTGTTTGAACTACTATTTTGGATTTTTCTTTTCTATAATTGAATATTATTGTCTAATGCTCTTACAAGCATCTTTTATGTTAAACTCTGAAGCATGCTCATTATAATCTGGAGTACTTGATATCTAGTACACATAAAGGGAGCTCAGTGTGTCTTAGTTGAGAGAACTGATAGAGAGATACAAGGTGTGTGTGTGTGTTTTGACATGCTTTCACTATGTAACCAAGGCTGGCTTCAAACTTATTACCCCTCTCCCCAGCCTCTGGATGTTGGGTTACTGGGCAGGTGCTACCATTCCTGACTCTAGCATCCTTCTTGAATGGTAATGAATGCATTTGTTTTGGTATGGGAGGAAAGTAAAAGAGTTAATAGCCATCATACTTTATTCAAAGATTAGGATAACTTTATTATTTTCTGTGATTATTAAAACCATATATCCATGTTATAAACCTTGGATGAGTATCATATAAATTAAAAGAGACATTCCCTATTCCCCCAAAGTACAAAAGATCTTAAAGAATGAAACACAAATATCTTTGTGAAGTCTTTTTAATGGACACACACACACATTCTTATAAAAAGTGGTACCTGGGGGCTGGAGAGATTACTCAGTGGTTAAAGGTGCTTGTCTATAGTGCCTAATGACCCAGGCTCAATTCCCCAGTATGCATGTACAGCCAGATGCACAAAGTGGTACATGCAGCTGGAGTTCATTTGCATTGGCTAGAGGTCCTGGTGCACCCATGCTCATTTTCTCTTTCTCACTCACTCACTCACTCACTCACTTTCCTTACAAATGAATACATAAAAAATAAAACAGTGTATAATTTAATGCTGCTATAAGAGATAACTGTTTAATCCTCTTTATAAAAAGTCTGAACAACATTGCATCATATGTCTTAGAATTTTGTGCATGTGCCTTGGGAGTATATCTGTGTGTTGGGACACTGGCATGGTTCTTTTCATCAGTTGGTAAGAGCTAGACAAGCCATTACCTTTCTCTCTTTGCTTCGCCTGCCAGAGAAGGTTGGGCCAAGGTTTGTCTTACCTTTCAGTAGTCTTCCTTGGCAAAGGTTTTTAGTTGTTTGTTGGAATCATTTATCATGACCTTTGTTTTTTCTTTCATCCTTGGATCAGTGATGTGTCTAAAGCCCTTTCCCAAGAGCACCAGGTGCCAATGTGTATGTAGACCTGTACTTATACTTGTCATGACAAACTTTCATTCAGGAATCAAAGTATCAGCACATGGTTGGATTCTTCAGGTTCTACAGATCTACTCTCGATAACTAATGATGGGCTGGATAGATGGCATAGTGGTTAAGGTGCTTGCCTATGAGGCCTAAGGACCTATGTTCTACTCTCTAGATCCCATGTAAGCCATGTGCACAAAGTGCAAGGTCACACATGCCCACTAGGTGGCATAAGTGTCTGGAGTTTGATTCCAGTGGCTGAGGCCCTGGTGCGCCAATTCTCCTTCTCTCTCTGTCACACTCTCTCTAAAAAATAAAAAAAAAAAATTAAAAAAAGAACTAATGGAGCCCATCATGAAGCCAGGTCTTCTCCATAAAGGATGATTGCATCTGGAGCATTAATTGAAAGCCTGCTTGTGAGAGAAGATGGGTTGAAGAACTTGCCTGTGTGGAACATGGTTCATTACTTGAGATTAGATCACAAGGCTACATGCTTAGATGTTATTTTATGTTAAAGGAACTAACTAAATGTATACTAAACCAAGCTGTAATCAATTTACCTTACACTTTTTTTCTTAATGATAAATATATGTAAAAACACATTAATTGTGAATCTCCTGGTATTTTCTTCTTCATAAATATCATGGTTTTGTTGATGCTCTGATTACTAAGTTGTATGAGCTTGGAATGGTTTGACTCAGACATCTCTACTCACCCTATGTTTCAACACATGATTTTATACGCTGCAAGATTTTTAAAGTATGTATTGCATTACAGCAGAAATGCATGCATTGGTTTCACAGGTATGTTGTAAAAATTATGTAAGATAATACATTAAAAAATGGATCCCAGCACACAGTTCACCAAAGAAGTTCAATAAAGTGTATGTATGACTATTGAATGACTATTGAAATGTTTAGATCTCAGAGAAGTGGCATATTCTAAACAAAGCATATAGCTTAGCAACTGTACATAAATTTGAGAGAAATATATGTGATTATCTGCCTATATTTTTAGGTAGATAAACCAGTTAATATAAAGTTGATTCATATGCAATACAAATATGCTATAGATATTATCAAGAAATATATCTAATATAAGTAGATTTTATAAGGATAATGGAGGAGTATATATGTATTCTTAGAGGTACAAATAAATATCTCAATAAAAATACAGCATGTATTTATATAGGACCAATTCAATGGCTCTAAATGCTGTGTAGAAATCAGATTCAATTCGGAGAACTTTAAAACTATTTATCAGCAGCAGCCAGAGGGGAGGCGAGGGCACAGGTGCGTGCTGTAGGAGAGGGAAACAAACAACAAGAAACTGACACATGCATGAAGATGCCAAGATGAAATCTGTTACTTTGCATGCAAACCTAAAAATTTTAAGAAATAATAATAATACCAGCTATAGCGTCTCCCAAGCTCCTGATGTATAGGCTGAGGGTGTGAGTGGCTTGTATAGGTCTAGAAAGTTCTCTAGACAACTTGTCTTTTAGGTAGACTTGGAAAACATTTAAGTATCTGGCTATAACATTTTCATTTTTAAAAAAAAACAATGGAACTAGGAACTGATAGGTAACTTGTTTTATCGCTATACAAATAAACAGAAACCTTCTCATTTTTTCTTAATAAGAAAGAGTTACAGCAGTAGGGTGGAGTATGTATGTGAGAACAAATTGTCTAATGGATATCTTACACTAAATATTCTCCATACTTTGATAATTATGAAGTCAAAGGCTTAATTCCAACGGTAGAAGGAAGGAAGAAATGTCACAATTCTCTACGTTTTTTTTTTTTTTTTAGCATATTTGAATGGTATAGATCTTCATAAGCTTCCATGCTTGGTAGTATTCAAGGTTTCCCAACCTCACGAGCTAGAGGCTGAATTTGTAAGTGAATGCAATGTCTTGGTGGCAGTAAAGGGGTAAGGGTCAATGAGAGGAGAAATGGGTAAGAAGAATTGACAAAGCAGACTTGTCAGGGATTTCTCCGGAACACTGGGGAATTACCTCATTGGCTCTTGAGAACAGCATAACCTAAACACGACTAGCTTAGGAGGACCTCAAAGAAAGGAACGTCCCATGAAGAGCCGGAAGGGTAGAGATGGAGAAGAGAGGGCAGTCTCCCTATAAATGTGCTTGTCACAGAAGGCGAGAAAGAACAACCATGTTAAAGTGTTGTCTGAAGTCCTTGTTTGAGTCATCACATCCATTATAATTCGAACAATCTAGTCTGTGAATGACTTCTTTCCTGCATCTCGTATATTAGTATACAGAGAAAATTGTGGTATTTGAGCAAAAGAGAGAAATGAATACAAGTCTCCAGCCAAAAGAATGAAATTCATAAAATGAAACAAAGACCATGGGATGTGCATATACCCTCGCTGACATTGGATCACATTGCTCTGTATAATGTGTATGTGTTTAGTAAAATTGCACGGTTCTCTTTGTCCTTATCTCTGGCCACCTTGGGAGGTTTGATCCTTAAAAATCACAAAGAGGACAGAGGATGATGACAAAGGGCTCCCTCTTGGATGCGCTGCCATCCATCTTTTTGATGTGAAACATCTGAAACCAAATTCTCAAAAAAAAAATAATTTTCCACTGAGCATTTATTCAGAGCTCGGTTTCTCTGGTGATTCTTAACAAAGGTTTTGTTGCTGGTGCCCAGAGGAAAGACTAATTTAAATGTAGAAAGAGATACTTAAAAAATAATGTCATCTGTTGGGAAATCTCTGAGGGTATTACCTTCCTTTCACACAGGCAGGGAGCTCAACCTGATTGCATTTAGGGTTATCTTTAGCAGCTAGACTCCAAATCAAAACATTCTCATGAGAACTATTGTTCTAACTAATCTACTTATTAAGCTTTTATTCAGCCTTAACAGTCTTTTATTAAAAAAAAAAATAAAACTCAAAGGGGACAGCAATGGATTTTGCAATTATTAGCTAGGAAGTAGCAGCCTATGACCTACCACCACTGGTTTGTCTGAGAATGTTCATCCTTTCAAAGTGATCCTTTAAAGCATTATGCTTAATTACAGGTGCTCCCTCTGCTATCTGCCTCCCTGCTCTCCAGTCCCAACCTTACCACAGGAGCTCACAAAGCCTACTCTCTCCAGATCAGGAGTTGGAAGGGGAAAACTCTGCAGGTGAGATGAGAGACTTGTTTAAAGGAAAGAGGTGGGATAGGGGAGAGTAGCACATGAGAAAAAAAATCATCATGCTATACAATTATTTGTGAGTAGGATTTCAAAAGTCTATTTAAACCAATCCTTTGTGCCACTGAAGATGAACTTCTGATTTGTTTTCATTTTCTTTCTTTTTCTTTTCTTTTTTCTCCCTCCCCCACCAGTGCTGGGGATGGAATTCAGGGCTAGGCAAGCATCTGAGCCCCACCTCCAGCCTTCCTTTATGCTTTCTTCACCTTAACTGTGCAAAGAATCTGTTGCAGTTAGCTTCCCGTTACTGGCAGAAAACACCCTACCAAGAGCAGCTTGTGGGAGGAAAGGGTTTATTTTGTCGTAAAGACTTTAAGGGGACAACGATGTCATGAGCAGAGGGTAGACATCAAGTGGACAACAGCAGCAGGACAGTGTGCCAAACACTGGCAAGGAGAAGCTGGCTATTACACCTATAAGCCTGCCCCCTATAATACGTCACCTCCAGGAGGCGCCAATCCCAAAATTGCCACCAGCTGGAGATGGAGCAGTCAGGGCACATAAACTTATGGGGGACACCTGAATACAACCACCACAGAGACTCATGAGTTTCCTTCTTCATTTGTTTCCATATTTCAAGAGCTGTCCATCTGTTGCTTTTAAAAAGAAAGGTATGTACACCCAACCAATTAAAAATTATATATATTTTTACTTTTTATCAGACTTTCCTTTTAGTCTACAAACTATAATTTTAATGTACAGAATGTTTCTTTTTTCCACATCTAAACAAACTGCCCACTGTGTGTCCAAACAAAAATACCAAGCACAGATGGCCTGGAGACACAAACACACACCACAGTATCCACACAGTATCCACACACACTGTGAGAAGCATGACTCCACCCAAATCACATAGGATTCCCAGGAAACGTCCTATGTTTGCCTTTTATTTATTTATTTCTATTTTTGCTATGTGCCTTTATAAAATTCATCTTGTCATTTCTCAAGGGTATGGTTATACAAAATATAGGCCCAGTTAAAATGTTGGGCCAGAGGCAGCTCATTTATTCATTGGTTCATGAGGGTGCAGTTCATACTTCAGGCCTTTACTACAGGAGGTCATTGTCTCCCACATCATTCTCACTTTTCAAAAATGAAATAGAGGATTAGCCTACCTTGGTAATTTATGTTTCTAAAGAGCAAGGATCATCTCCTGTGTTATAGAGTGTGGAGGAAGTTGGGAATTATATGAATGCAAATAGGGAGTGTGGTGGTTCAATTCAGGTATCTCCCATAAACTTATGTGTTGTGAATGCTAGGTCCTCAGCCAGTGGCAGTGAGGAACTGGATGCTCCTCAAGGTTATGTACTGTTGGAGGTGGGCATATGGGTGTTATAGCCAGCTTCCTCTTGCAAGTGTGTGTTTGGCACACTCTCCTGTTGCAGTTGTCCATGTGATATTGGCCAAGAGATGATGTCCAACCCTCTGCTCATGCCATCCTTTTTCCTTGCCATCATGGAGCTTCCCCTTGAGTCTGTAAGTCAAAATAAACTCTTTCCTCCCATAAACTGCTTTTGGTCAGGTTCTTTGCGCAGCAACATGAAGCTGACTGTAACAGGGAGTGATCTAAGGTGTAAAAGGATTTAATGTGTGTGTGTTGCAGGGGGAGATTTTCAAAAATATGATAAAGAACATGACCATTAGTGGATAAAAGCTTACGAGAGACATGGGGTATAAAAGGGACAACAAACCTTGGAATTACCAAGTCATTCTTTGTAAACCAAAGGTTTGCTCATCTGTTTTATTTCTTGGAAGGAGGGTCTTGGTAGAGCTAGGAAAGATTTAACAACCTTGGACTGTAATTCTTAAATAAATAAGGAAGGAGACCCAGGATGAAGGGACAGTGTCAATAGTCAGCTCACACAGAAGAAGTGACTCAGGCCCTTGAGAAGGTTTCTCAGAAGTGAGAAAACTGGACCGTATTTTCTTTGTTGGGAACTTTGTTATGAGAACTGTGGCATCAAAGGGCCAATAAAAGACTTTCTCCTGAGATGAAAGATCAATATCTTATTTGATTTGCAGGCAAGAAACAAACTTTAAACTGGAGAACTCCTTCCTATTTCCTTTGGTAAAAATGCTGCTGGCCATCTAAGGTTCTTAGGCAGAGAAACAGATATGTTGAGGTGTCTTATGACTGCCTGGGCCTCATCTATGCCATTCAATAGAAGCCAATACCGTGTCATTCTCATTATAGTAAGGGATGTGCCTCACCAGAAAGAAGTCCTGATACCAGAACAATTGTTATCTGACCTTAGAACAAGAGTAACTCTTACAGAGAAAGACTCTTTCCCTTTCCATGGATTATGACAGATCTTTTGTTTTTCTACTCAATAACCAACACTTGTTTTTTTCCCCAACATCCCACCTTATTGCCTATCCAATTCCCCGTTTTCTTCATGCTAACAGGTACTCAGAAAAGGTGGGCCCCTCTCCTATGCAAGAGGATCACACAAAGTTTACAGAATTATCTATTGATTCCATGAGCTTGCCTGGGTGACAACTGTCAAATGAAACACAAGGAAACATACTGGGTGATCCTGAAAATAATTCTATTCTGTGAAGAAGCGAAAGAAGAGAGGAGACATAGATGCTCAGGGGAGCCTCTTTGCATTTCCTGGTGTGAATGCTAAAAGGGGAAAGTAAGATGCTGGAAGCTGAAGACACCCAATGTGACCCTGAGGACAAATACGGCCAACTCCCAAGACACCAAGGTATTGCTGAACTGGCCTGCCTCCACACTTGGGTGCCTAATTTTTAAGACAGCAGAAGCTTAGTATCAGTTTATCTTTGCAACTGAAGGTAGCTATAGGGACATATCCCTCCTCTGTCAAACTTTCCTCAGTGAACTACTTTTAAATACATACAAAGCCTACATATAATGAAAAACTCGTTAGCTTTGAATTGCTTACGTATCTACTGGGATCTACAATGTACACTATAGGATAACTCATCCCATGTGCTTGGAACTGTCTTGGTTTTAATTCTCAAAAGAGCTATAACCCAGAAACTCCTTCTGTGTAAGACAAAACAACATATAGAATCATTGAGAAATTATCCGGTGGGTTTCCCATCAAATACCTGGGTATAATATATGCATTTGGAATTTGGATTGAATTTTCAAAATATCTTTAATTGTTCACTTAGCTTTCCATATATAGTCAAGAGAAAATCTCAGAAAATTTGGGAGGAGCACTAAATAAGACTGTAAATATCTAATATTTACATATCATATATATCAATATACCAGGTATACTACAATAAACAAACTCTACTCCAAATTAATTTTGAAATGTTAATATTTAATAGATATAAATATTTCCATTTATCACACATAATGAGTAAATATCTAAAGAGTATTAAATATAATTAATATTGACATTTATTCCTATTCTTTAGATGAAGCGATTGAGGCTTAGAGAACTTTTGAAACCTGTTGAAATTTGTGTATATACAAAGTATTTAAATCAAAGGTCTTGATTTCTGCCACAAATCTAAGCAGATTTAATTTGAAGTTGAAAATGTCACGAAAGGCAGGCACCCCTTGTGGCAAATGAGTTAGAACACCCTGAATGCTCAAAACTATTCCTTAGAAGTTTCACTTCAGTTCCTTCCCTCCTACAGATTTAAGCACCACCCCTGGGGAAGATGATAAGTGTGTGCCTGGGAAGGTCCCTGCTGCTACAGGCTCCAGCTGATATAAGTTACCCTCAGGGATCTACCATTCAAGGAGTCCCTACACCCAGCAGGAAGAAAGTCCAATTAAAGGCAAATGCCACAGTATGCATCTCTGCTGATGAGAATCATGTGCCTTACATGAGTACTTCCGACTCTAGCTCAGTGGAAAACCCCATCAAGCATTTCAAGCAAGTGAAATCAGAGGCTATGGAAGCAGAAGTTATCAGCTAGACCCTGTCCTGCATTATCTGCTTGCAGAAAAGGAATGAAAATGATGTTGGTGATTTTTGATATGATTACATTTAGAAGATAATGTCATTGAAAATTGAGTGTTGTTACTTGTGTGAAGTAAATGTCGGGGCAGACTGAGACATTTAAGAAAGTGGAGAGAGGCTACTTTCCAGGAAAAAAAAAAAAAAACCAACATTCCATTTTACTAATATTAGAGCTATTATGTTCCACATTAGTTTTGTTTTGTTTTGGAGAAACATGAAGTGAAATAACTGATTGAAACCAATGACCAAATATCAAGAGTCAATTTATACAGGGACACAATACAGAACACAACCACAAGTGACCTTATTTCCATGGGTGGTTTATGTCTCTGTTATTCACAATGCAGGACTCCTATGTCAAGCTCACCACAAGATATTTCAACAGTTCTTTTCGGAAAGGTTGGTAATTTATTTAATACATACTGGTACCTATAAAATTTTAAATAGTGTGAAAGTATGAACATTAATTTTCTCTCTACAACAGCCTATTCTGTCCCTAACTTGGAGATTTATAAAAAATATGAAACGAGGTCATATGCACTTTAGGGGAAAGAGGTTCATTCCATGATGAAGCTATTCATCTACTCCCAATAATGCTGATATCACTAAGGGTCAGACCAGGAGTAGTTTAACTCTGTTGGTTACTGTGGGTGGGCTAAGTAAATTTTGTGGGTATTTATCTGGCTCAGTTTTCACAGAAATCTCGTGAGCATGATAAAATCCCTGTCCTTGTCCATGGGCAGAAACAGAGGCTTAGAAGAATAGAATGTGCTCAAGGTCAAAGAGTTAGGACCCAAGGATAAAACCTGCATCCGAACACAAGCTGGCTGATTTCAGAGACCAATCTTTATAGCAAGCTACTATTCTCCCTCCACCTGCAGGATCTACTTATACAACAAGATTTATGATGGTTACAATCATATCTTCAAAAGACTTCAGGGTTATTTAGCCCATGTCCTAACTAGTATAAGATCAATTCCATAGAAAGCAGCGCCTTAAGGTTGTGCAAGCCAAAAATATAATGAGAGTTCAAGAAGGCTTGGGAGAAATTCATAGATGATAGATGTCTCCCAGTTAGGGATGCCCCCTGTGAGGACAATATTACGAAGGGCAACTATCATCATGTCACACCCATGTCCCTTGGTGCTACTATAAAAGACAAAATACTGAGCAGTGTGCACTATAAGTCTTATCCCAGATGACTTTTTAATGTTTTTATGATTCTTAAAATATATCTATGTAACCTATTTCTATAATTCATCAACCTTAACCATTAGGCACCACTGAATCTGCTGTT
Source organism: Orientallactaga sibirica (assembly GCA_036365145.1). Lineage (NCBI taxonomy): Eukaryota > Metazoa > Chordata > Mammalia > Rodentia > Dipodidae > Orientallactaga > Orientallactaga sibirica. The sequence continues at coordinate 4,313,362 of JAEOAD010000194.1, forward strand.
ACTTACCCAACTGGCTGCAAAGGTGAAAGCATTCTTATTAGAAGACAATGCTGTCCTTGTAGCTTGTTTGGCAGAAAGGAAACAACTAGACTTTGGGAAATGCTGAGTGTCATTGTGACATCTGCCTCTGAGGTGCTGCATGACCCAGAGCAGGTCAAATTCACACCCTTAATTTTTTCATTACCAAAGTGAATGACTCAAAGCCAGGGCATTTCTCCTCAGGGAAAGAATGCGCTCAAACAATGCCTATCGTCAGCAAAGAAATAGACAGGGGAGTTTTGTCTATCTAATGCTGATTTTGAGAAAGAATTTAAAAAAAACCTCTCTTCTGAAATATTCATAGCCCCAGGCCTGTACTCAGGAAAAGGGATTGAAAATTTACATAACCAGCATATTTCAAGAGACACCAAGACAAGAAGTAAATGGCCTTGAGTTGGTTGTGCTTTATACAACCTGACAGAAGTCAACATATGTTTCTGCACTAGGAGGGAACAGTGCATTCTTGATTTAGGATTCATAGAATACCTACTGGTAAAAATCCCCATCACTCTCCAAAAGAGCATGGCAAACAAGGAAACAGGTGTTTGTGAGCTGTACACAGTGACAGCAACCAAAACAACACTGGATAGTGGAGTCCTGAGATTCAGATGGGAGCGTAATGCTATTTACATATTTTTTAAAAAGTGAAAAAATGAGCAAGGAGTAAGAGACTTTCAAAGAAAGACTAGTCAGATTATAAAAAGAACTCCCAGAAATGATATATTCTAAATAAAATTTCAAGAAGGGGAAAAAATAAAACCATTGAAATAAAAAAACCTCTATGTAAATATATTCAGCAGCAAAGTAGAATTGGAAGTTGTAATGATTTTATCCATGTGATAAGAAGAATGACAGAGATTAAACTAGAGAGAGCAGGAGATGAAGAGACACCTGGGAATATAAATGAAGACATCTTGCATAAATCTAACTCACACTACAAAACAGAATTATAGAATATGCGATGATACAATGGCTTGGGATTTTTCAAACGTGATGAAAACAAGAATCTTCAGATTCATAAATTCAAATACAATAAATTATATACATATAATAGCATCAGAGGCAATGGAAGGTCTAAAGTCCAGAAAATTAAACTCAGATTTGTCTATGAAGTAATAAGAGCTTCTTCTAACATATTTCCCAGCAACAATAATTTAGGCTAAAAAAAAAGTAGAGAAAATCCTTTCAATCCTAAAACTCTATAGGAGAAAATAGATAGCAACTTACAATTTTATAATTGGTTAACCTAATACTCAGTAATGAATAATAAATATTTTTCAGACAAATAGAAAAAATGAGAGTATGCTACCAACAAATTTTAACTACAGAATTGCTATGAGCAATGGTTCCATGCCTAGAAATTCTAATTTAGTTTGTTTGAGGAAAAACCTAGTCTGACTGTCCATCCATCCTTCCATTTTCCCGCTCATTTCTTTTCTGTTTTTTCTTTCCCTTCTTCCTTTCCTTTCCTTTCCTTTCCTTTCCTTTCCTTTCCTTTCCTTTCCTTTCCTTTCCTTTCCTTTCCTTTCCTTTCCTTTTCTTTCTTTCTTTCTTTCTTTCTTTCTTTCTTTCTTTCTTTCTTTCTTATCATCAATAATCTGTCTTCTATTAATGTACCTATCTATCATATAAAATACATCTTTAAAATACTTGATTATATATGTGCATATTACATCCTATTCACTCTACAGTCCTCTGCCCTACCAGCTCAGCTAAAACAGGGTGGTGTGTGCATAATTAATATACCTACGTATCTGTCTATCTATCTAGATAGACAGACTTAGTTTTTCAACAAGCTGGGGGAGTCAGGGAGTGGAAAACTACTCTTTTAAACTCCTGTAAGTTGAATGCATATACTACTACCTTCAGAAGCCTATTAAACTACAGGCTCTGCTTCAGTGGGCCCCACAGCCTGCATGGCTAGTCAACCCCACATGGCTGCTGAATGATACCCCTGAACCAGGCTTTAAACAGCAAACTTCCAAAGGAATAATTTAGGAAAAGAAAAGAATTTGCCTGGGGAGAAAGAATGTGACTGATGAGGAAATGCCACACCAATGTTTTATTAGACATAAGTTTCTCCGAGCAAATAACGAGTTTTATAAAATGGCAAGGCATAGGGCTGGAGGAGTGGCTCAGTGGTTGAAAGCACTTGCTTGAAAGCCTGATGGCCTGGGTTGGGTTCACCAGTACTCAGGTAAAACCATATGTATAAAGTAGAGCATGCATCTGGAATTCGTTTGAAATGGTCAGAGGCCCTGGAAAGCCATTCTCTCTATCTCTGTCTCTATGTCTCTCTGTCTCTCTCTGCTTGCAAATAAATAAAAATAAATAAAAGTCTTAAAAAATAAAATGGTAATGAAATTTTAATTTCTTTATAGTATTAAAGTCAATATGGGAGGAGATGTGAATAGTTTAGCTCTACCAAGGTGTTCCTGTTATTCAGGTGGAACAGAGAAATGACTACCTGTAGCAGTCAGCTTCAGGTAGCTGAGATGAACTTCCAAACCGGGCATAAGTTGAAGGAGGAAGGAAATTTATTTGAAGCTTACAGATCCAGGAGAAGTTCCATAATGGCAGAAGATTCTGACTTGCTTAGACTGGAATTCTAAATTCATCCCCACACCTCAGGGCTGGACCCTAGGATCCACTCACAGTGACACCTCCTCCAGCCAGGTGGCCACAGATCCTGAATATATTGGGGCCATCCAGTCAAACTACCACACTATCAAAATTAATACCTTTGGATATTTAATGACTTTCAGAGATTCCTTAGGGCCTAGGGTCTCTAAAATGTATAATACAAATCAGGGTCCTTTGAGATTAAGTGTGGGGTCTTTATTTATCCTAGAAAACAGATGAACCAGGCTCATCCTGTGTGAACCAGGACGGGGGAGCAGCTTTCTCCAGAGCTAAGAGGTGTGCAAGAATACAACACACATTCCTTATTCTCCATCCTTTTGGTCAGTGTCCATCAACTCTAGGAATGCAAACAATTCCCAAGCTTGTCCACTGGGCCCCACTGACTCCACTGGCCATAATCTCTGGGAACAATGTAAGCACGTGAGTCAGAGTAGCCATGCAATGAGAACCGGTCCTGGGGTTCATATTTCCAGGTAGAACAGAAAGGCAACCATCAAAATGAATATCTTTGGATATTTATAACTCCCAGAGATTCCCTAGAACCCATGGGCTATAAAATGTGAAATACAAATCTGGGTACTTTTGAGATTAAATGTGATGTTATTAACTACCCTGGAAAACAGATGAGGTTATTACTAAGAAATGTAATGTATACCAGGAGGTTGCAATTATTTTGTAAATTTGTAGCTGCTGGTAACCAGGATGTGAGGACATTTCATGTTTCTACCAACCTAGGAGGATGGCAATACACATGCATGCACATGTGCGCACACGTGTGCGCGCGCACACACACACACACACACACACATCCTAATTTGATGGGCTGTGTCAATAAATCATGGTAAACCTAAAGCAAATCATAACCTTGCAAAATGAGGTCAGGGGAGGCAATAGTTTCTAAATCATTCTTAGATGTTTACCTAGTCATTATTTTTGTTGTTTTATTGATTTGAGTCATTTTGAACTCAGTCTCTCTACTAGAGAATGCATGGAATAATTAATAAGATGTATAGTTTGTGAAAAACCACTTGACAAAATTAACTTGGCAGTGCCTTTCATCGCTAGTGACATCACTCAAGTAGCATGGGCTATACAAAATGAGATGCAGAATGACTTTTTTCCAAGGGCTATTATTATTCAAATCCAAGACTTGAATCAGCTGTGAACTTTTAAAATGCTCCCTACATCTACTAAAAGTAGATTTTCTAACCCAACTCACCTTACAACTGGAAATAAAATGACCCAGGTTAGTCTGATTCACATTTTAAGGTAGGAAGCTTATAAAACATTGCTTATAATCTGATTATCAAAACATCCAAAAGGACTGGTTTAGATAATAGGGAGTCAGCTAAGGCATGAAGGCTAGAATTAATGCTTTTGAATTTATTTGCTTCTGATTCTAAAACTCATAACTATAAGATATTTAGATGCATCACAGTTAGTATTCCAGAGAGAGTCACAACAATAAACAAGCTACAAGCTCTGCTCAAGGTGCCCTAATGACATCTAAGGGAAAATATCCATTATTCTGTATTTCTTCTGTATGCTCAACTTAAGGTTCTAAAATTTGATATTCAATACACTGCAGCACTCTGAGTTTTAAATATAATCTGTTATTTATGTTACTTATCACCGGAGTTATTTTTCATACATTTTGAAAATAAAATAAGAATACACTCTAAGAGATGCATCCCAAACATGCTATAGTTTTTTGGTATAGAAAAGGATTTCAAATTCTTACTGAATAAATGATGGATGAGCAAATAGGTCTGAATCAATCTCTCTCTCTCTCTCTCTATATATATGTATATATATATATATATATATATCACATTTGTATATCTATATGTATATAATGTATATATTTCATTATTATGTGGTATAAAATAGATAATAAAACCAGATCAGGTGAATACACTGGTAGCTACTAATAGTTATTTAGGTAAGAATTTTTAAATACATATTCTTAGAAATAAAAGTTATAGTGCCAAATTCTAGATGAAAATTTTTTTCTAAGAAAGAGTTTGGAAAAACAACACTGGAGACAAATACTTCTTCTCAGGGTCTTTAATATGTCAATATACCATGTACATTACCCAAGAGAAGTGATCAATAAGGCAGTGGCTTATTGATTTTTGTGATCTGATAACCATTTTTTGTGTACATTATTTATTATTGTTATTATTTTTAAACATTTAAAAATATTTTATTTCTTTATGTATTTGAGAGAAAGAAATAGGCAGGAGAGAGGGAGAGAGAGAATTGGCATGCCAGGGCCTCCAGCCACTGCAAAAGAACTCCAGATGCATGCACCCCCTTGTGCATCTGGCTTATGTGGGTCGTGGGGAATTGGCTTTGCAGGCAAATGCCTTAACCACTAAGCCATTATTATTTTTTAAATTTTATTTATTTGCATGTGTTTGTGTGTGTGCATGCATGTGCATACATGCATGTATGTTCATGTAGGGCTGTGCCATAGTCTCTTGTTGCTGCAAATGAATTCAGAATGCACATACCACTTTTTGCATCTGGCTTTATGTGGGTACTAAGGAATTGAGCCCAAGTGTGCAGGCTTTGTAAGCAAGCACCTTCAACCACTGAACCATCTCCCCACCCCATATTGCTTACTATTATTAAAACTATTTTTAATTTTATTTGTTTGAGACACATAGAAAGAGGTACACACACACACACATATACACACACACACACATATACACACACACACACACACACACACACACACACAGAGGGAGAGGGAGAGAGAGAGAATGGGCACTTCAGGGCCTCCAGCCACTGTAAACAAACTCCAGACACATGTGCTACCTTGTGCATCTGGCTTACATGGGTCCTGAAGAATTGAACCTGGGTCCTTTGTCTTTGCTGGCAAACACCTTAATCACTAAGCCATCTCTCCAGTCCTACAATATTCTGAATAATTGGGCTACAGAGATGGCTTATCAGTTAAAACACTTGCCTGGGAAGCCTAAGGACCCATGTTCTACTCTCCAGATCCCACATTAATTAGATGCACAAAAGTGAGGAAAGTGCAAGGTCGCACATGTCCACTAGGTGGCACAAAAGTCTGGAGTGCCAATTCTCTCTGTCTGTCTCTCTCATTCTCTCTCAAATAATAAAAAAGAGTATTCTATAGAACTCACTTTGAGAAATGCTCCCAGATTCCCATTGCCAATTTCTAGACAAAAGATTGGCTAATAATGTTTCCTTTGGGAAGAGAAAAACTCAGAAAATTTTATGAGTTCATATGTATTATAATTTATCATTATCACTGAATTGATTATGATCTTATTTCATGTGTGTTTATAGGAAGTGTGATGCTTGAAATAATAGGTTGAATAACTCCTGAGCATTAAGTTGAAATTTGATAACTTGGGACAAAGAGGTGACAACTCTCTCTCTCTCTGTCTCCCTCTCTTTTTTTCAGTTTATCATTGCAGACACATCACATGGGTAAGAATGGTTTTATATATATATATATTTATTTTTTTTTGAGAGAGACACAGAGAGAAACAGAGAAAGAGGAAGACAGATAGAGATGGGCGCGCCAGCAGCCTCTCAGCTGCTGCGAACGAAATTCAGATGTGTGCGCCCCCTTGTGGTCAAGTGCGGCATTGCACACTTGCGTCACTGCATCTGGCTAAAAGTGGGACCTGGAGATTGGAACCGGCGTTCTTAGGCTTAGGAGGCAGGCACCTTAACCACTCAGCTATCTCTCCAGCCCAGGGATGTATTTTTTGCGTGTGGGGGGGAAGAGGAGTTCAATACACACCTACTACAATGTACAACTAAACTCTGCAAAAGGATTTTTCCTTGGAAATCAGAAAAACAGACCTTAGAGGAGCAGAAAGAATTACCTTGGATGCAGAACTGATCTGCATAAACTCATCAAAAGACCATGCTGTGGACTCACAGATCATTTGAAAGAGGAAACATACCAAAGTAATACTTTCAGTGAATGCCTGAAATAAAAAAGCTGGCATTTCAAAACTCAAATGCAGTTCTGCATATCTTTGTTATCAATACAATGTGGATAAAGGGTATAGGAGTAGTGAGTATTTCACTTGTTCCTTGTATTAAACCACATTTGGGGCTTTTCCTTATTGATTTATGATTTTATTAAAGCCCCAGTGGTATGTGTTCTGCATATTGCTAGTCAATGCTTGAATGTGCAGCTGATGTTTTATAAAGAACACGTGGATGCTTCCTTGTAAAGCGTCACCCTCCTTTAAAGCAATACTTATAATAGGAGTTCAATACACAACAAATAAGCATCATTTGTTTTCCTCTTTATCTTATCTTTGTCCCACAAGAATTTAAATGCAAATGTGAAACAGAATGAACAGTAACAAATGCATCAACTGCTCCCACAATATAATCATTGCAATCTATAACGCATAACAGGCTCTCGTGCTGTCTGCTTACTGTCACTGTATTTTGTGGTTGGAAATACATTCTGTGGGTGTTACTTTGCAACCAAATTTGAATCGGAACGCTCTGAGGAGTCATGCTAGGGTTTATGTGAAGGGATTGTAATGTTTCCTGAGCATGGGTGCTATAGCTTTATTCTTTATTTAACTTATTTTCACAAAACAATTAAGGAAAATGTATTTTTAGCATCAATAATTGAAACCAGGGAACTCAAAGGGAGGGTTGATGTGTTTGGCTTTATCTAAGCAGAACCCTCTCCCTCTGCTACTAGCAATAGGCTCTTGATTAGAGTCTAATCTATTCCAATTTCATTTTCGGTTCTTACTCCCTGCCTGTCACGATGAACTGAATACAGAACATCCCAAATATTAGACGTTCAAACCCTAGACACTATCCCACTCATCATCCTAAGCTGAATGTTTTAGTAACTTCTAAATGGTCCAAAGTGGGTGGCTTCTAATGAGTGGACTGAATGTTCCCCCAAAGTCATGTGCTGAAATCTAATCACCGATATGATCATCTTCAGGGCTTGGAAGCTTTAGGAGATAATTCCCGAGGGTAGCGATCTTGTGTATGGGATGAAAGCATTCATAAAAAGTGGCTTCCTTCAGTCTGGCCCATTTCTTCCTCCACCTTTCACTATCTTGAAATAAAATGGCCCTTAGGAAGCACCAAGCTGATGTCTTGGTTTTCAACTTTCACCTCCCATAATTGGAAGGTACCAATTTCTGTTCTTTATAAATGACTCAGCCTCAGGTATTTCATTATAGCAACAGGAATGGACTAAGAGGAGCATACATAAAATTTCAGTAGAGCCATTTGTTCACTCTCAGTCTCCAAACCTGGAGATGGAGGTTCAGTGGGACTAGAGCTGGGTACTGGTGTCTGCATCTGTGTCCCAGGGGTTAGAGATGCTCACATTGCATGTACTCCTGGGTCAGGAATTAGCACAGCCAGGTCTATGGACCAACTGTGGCTCATGACCAGGTTTTCTGAGGAAGGACTTCTTGGAACATAGTCACTTCTATTTACATACATATCATCTCTGTCTGCTTTTACCCTGCAATGTGAATCAAGAAGTTGACAGACCACACATGATTGCTAAAATCTAAACTAGTTGCTATCCGACCCTTTTTCAGAAAACAAAAAAAGTTTGTCCACTTCTGTTCGAAATGTCATTGTATTGTTTCATGCTTTAGACTTACACAGATCTAGAAACAGTATCAAGGAGCTGTAATAGTCCATCACTTCTAGCAAATCCTTCAACAAGTTAAACCTCTCCTGTGGCTTCCCCTCATTCCTCTTCCCATCACGGACTATTCAGGCTTACTTAAAGTATCTGAGCCCTTCATGAATTAATTCCATTGTCTTCTCTCCTTCCTATGACCGTGTTAACTGTTTCCCAGGCATAACCGCCTCATGTCTGGTCCTTAGACGTGACATCACTGTTCACATTTCAGGGTCTTGGCACTAGATGCCACACAGAAAACAGGGAGTATATTCTTATGTCTTTGATTTTCTTTCTATAGTCCATGTATGCATTAGTCTGTTTTCCATTACTATAGAAAAATGCCCAAGACAGGCTAACTTTATAAAGAAAAGAGGTTTATGTAGCTCATAGTTTGGGAGGTCAAAAGCCCAAACCACATTATGCAGACTTTGGTGATGGCCCACTTTGCTGTGTCATTGCAAGGCAGATAGCACTTGTTGTGGTTACCTTCTCATTGCTGGGACAAAACACCCAACCAGAAGTGGCGGATGGGAGGAAGGGATTAATTTTGGCTGATAGTCTTGAGTGCAAGCTTCAGCAAGGCAGGGGAAGGCATGGCATGAGCAGAGGCTGGACATCACCTCTGCCACAGAAAATGGAAAACAGTAGAAAGAGAGCGAGCTGGGCCTAGGCAAGGGGAGCTAGTTATAATATCCCAAGATCCATCCCCAATAAGACAACTCCTCCAACTGGGCTCCACCTCCAAAATTTCTACCCACTGGGAACCAAGCATTTAGAACGCATGACTTTATAGGGGATGTCAGTTTCAAACCACCACATCACTAGAAGGAGCATATGGTGAAATGAGAGAACACATCTCAAAGTAAGACACCAGAGAGACTGGAGGAGACCTAAAGTACTTCTAAGGACACTGTCATTACCTGTGGACTAGTCATGAGACCCCACACATTAAAAGTCCTACCTGTACACATGCAAAATGAGGACAGATCTTTCAAGACATGAACACTGGAGTACATTCTATGCTGAAGACACAGCAACCTATGTTTCTATGTACACTGTGTCCTCAGGAACCATACTCAGGCGATTGGCTCACAATGGAGGGTGAGAGATCCATTTATTTCCCTTAAGTCTAAGGTTTGATATAAGAGAGAAACAAAGAAGTACACAAAATCTGCAATGAGAAACAATGACGAAATACACGATGGTAAACAACAGATGCTCTACTGAGGAATAATAAGAGAGTTCAGTTTTGGTTGGGAAAGTCAAACCTTGTCTTTGAAGGTGACATTTATACCAACATACGGACATGAGTGGACCTGCTACAAAGATTATCTTAGTTTTAGTCCGTTTTTTAATGCACATCTATTGAACTTGATGTAAATGAATGACATATTCCAAGATATGGTTTTAAAGCAGCTACTTTTCTACGAAGATCCAGCACACTGTAACAATCCCTATTCCAAGTCAACCTTCAGGGACTGACACAGTGCCTTGCTTAATCCTGAGCCGAGAAAAATACCATCCCTTCTCATAGTAGCAAATGATGGAGGAAATTAAAAGTGATTGTTTTATCAATGACCATAAACCCAGTTCTTAAAAATAAAAACTGTTCATACATTTTCTTAGAGAACAAGAAAATGTAAAGATATCTTATGCTTTAGGAAAGCACTGGCTAGGTGAATTAACATAACTTAGATGTCTTATCACTATCTGAAGTTTAATCACTGGCTTCTGGTGGTAGGACCTCTCCAGTTCTCCAACCATTTTTTCCCATTCCTTTATCTTTGCTGCCTTTCCCAAGGAAGAGTGTTGAAAATCAATTGCATAGATTCTAAGAATCTTTTATTGGTCAGAGTGTCAGAAGAGTGAATTTATTTAATGACATTCAACTGAATCATGTGTAGCTTGGGTGTTCTCACTAGCAAGCTATTCAGGCTCTCATTATTCTTGTCTCCCTGGATTTAACATGCCAGGCCCAGTGTAAAGTGGCAATTCAGACTATTTGTTTTAACCTATTAGTAACTTTAAGAGAAAATAGTAATACATTAAACCAAGTGTGGGGGCCCTCTAAGGATAGTTCATACCCTCAGGACACCAGTGGGGGTTCTTCTGTCAATAGTGGGTCCCTAAGAAGAATTTAGATGCAACTATGATGATCACAGCACTCAATCACAACAAAGGCCTGAACTTGGCACATTGGGACATTTGGGCAGTGGGAGCGACTTTTCCCCTTTGTCATCCTCTGGCTGAGGAGACTAGATCCTGACTCAGAGTCTTCTTCACTTCAAAGTGTGATCAAGCGTTTAAGGAAAAAAACAAACAAACAAAAAAAACAGAAAAGGCTTTCAGCATGCATTAGTTTAGGCTACTTAGCCTTTACACACCTAGGTAAAAATGAGTCTTCTATAGACTCCAGCTCCTATCACTGGAGTTGTACATTGATGGCTGGGATTACCAAACACATTAGTAATAAAATATCTCCATGCCTCACTTATTTGCATTGCACAACAGATTTCCAAGCGTCCTGCAGGGAAAAGGGGTTTTACAACTAGAATTGGGGTTTGAAACCTCAGCCTTGGACATTTTCACTCCTTCTATTTCATCACAACCCAGTGTTAGATCAGCTCAATTTGCATAACCATTTATTTCTGTACTAAATGCACTTATATATCTGTAACTTTTTGGAAGCATCTAGAATTTCAGCAAGTGTCACGTGTCTGGTACAGAAAAGCAACATGATGGAGTGATTTTGTCTGCATTCCGCATGAGTTGGCAATTTGCCTAGAATATGTATAAAGCGGCTCAGTGAGGAACTTCAGATTCCAACTGTACCAAAGCTAAGGCATCTTGTTTCTGGATAGTGCTGGTAGGACATTTAATCAAGGTGCCTTGCTTTCTCTCGGTCAAGGTGTGGACGTATGATCGCAACCAGGAAATGAATCTACTGCTCTAGGGATAAGTCTCAAATAGAAGTAGGCAATGACAAAATTAAGTGGAGTCACACAGGGAACTATGTTATTGTAGATTTATCCTGTTTGCGTCTTGTCAAGACTACATACAAATTCTTGTGAACCAGTTCTCTGGAGCTGTCTTTCTTGGAGGCATTTTTAATGCTTTTTTTTTTTAATGAAATCGATTCATTTGTTTGGTTCTGATATTCCTTTTTAAAACATTTATTCACAGTCAGTTTCTTTTGCTTACCATGAATGAACTGATACTGGCACAAGCATAAAGTAGCTATTGATATTCCATAATTTAAAATAACAAACAAAAGTGCATACAAAACCAAGACAGACTGCTTTCTTAGCTTGTGGTGCATATCATGTAGCTTTTGTTGCCTTAATGGGCTCTATAATTTATTTATTTAACACTTTTATTAATAATAGGTGCCAGGTTGGAAACAACTTAACCACTGAGAATTCTAGTGCAAAATTAGCACATCTGTGCTGACAGCATAGCTCACCAGGTTGACCTAGATAATGAGTTGTATAATTCTGGCACACAACAGACCCTGAACTGTAAAAGTAAATGAGTAAAAAGTGAATCCTGTACCCCATGTTCCATCTGGCCTTTTTTCTCCCCTGCATATATGTCTTAGTTGTGTTATTGCTTTGTTTTCTTTTTGGGAAATGAAACTAGAGTTGTTTTTTATTTTATTTTATTTTTTTTTGCTCTAATGAATTCTCCCTGTAATAATTACATATTGGTGATGACATTAGTATGAAGATTATTGTAAAAGTACATGAGGTCTGTTAGGGGAATATACTGCTAATTAAAACACAATGCTGAATAATTCCTACCCCCCATGGAAAAATGTGGAATAACTTTCAATTTTAAAAAAAAAAAAAAAAAAAAAAAAAAAAGTATAGGAAGTACTTACCTTGGTACTCAACTCCAAACGAGGATGAGGTGAGAGTAAGAAGAGAAGAAGAGGATAAGGAGCAAGATTTAAGGAGCCCTCATTCTCTAGCATGCATGGGTTCAGAATTCACATCTGAAAGTCAGTGCTTCCTTGGGCACCTCACTTTGCTTTTACTCGGGTCCTCTTTGCTTATCCAAGAAAGAACTTTAGAGAGGAATATTCAAACCTGGAAGAACGCGAAGAGCAGCCACAGAGAGCTGAAAGGTAGCACAGCATACATACCCCATAGGGAAAAGAAAAGGACTGATGGCAGATAGGAATGGCAGTGGATAGGAGAGGTCATACTCAATACCAATGTTTAGTCCAAGCACAAGGGGAGCACCCCAATCCAAATTGGGAATGCTCCAAAATATGTAACTTTTTGTTTGAGTGCCTTGAACAGGATGTCACAGGATGTGACTGGTCTATGTCAAAATGTAGATGGCCTAAAAATACTATACAGAATTACCTTCAAGGTAAGTACAGGAGTGACAGATAAACCATGAAAGCACTTTATCATTAGACTTGGGCTCATCAACAGGACATCTCTTGTGATTATACTGTGGTGGTTTGAATCAAATGTTCCCAGTAGGGTGCAGCTAGCCAGCTCATTTAGGCTACCCCCTTCCTGCTTCTAGTATGTGACTTTGTGAGTTCCAGTGTAGCCTTGGCTACAGTGTAGCAGTGTAAGATTTTTTTTCATCCTCCCCCCAAAAAAGGGGGTCTCGCTCTAGCCCAGGCTGACCAGGAATTCACTATGTAGTCTCAGCGTGGCCTTGAACTCACAATGATCCGCCTACCTTTGCCTTTAATCCCAAATGCTGGGATTAAAGGTGTGTGCCACCACGCCTGGCAATTTATATTTTACTAAGAAGACTTGGGATTCTATAGAGAGAATGGGGTTGGTGGGCCTGTAACTGCCAGTCTCGAACACAATTCCATAATGTGTGAGTCCACACTCCCAGTGTAGTCTTGTGTATTAAAGGTCTCCTCCTTTTGATCTAAGACTCAACAGAGCTGTACCACGAAAAACTAAAAGGAGGAAGAGATAGACACGTGATTGGTAGGATAGGATTTCACCCCATGCTACCCCTGTGGACTTGGGCTGACATGACTGAACAGCTGGGGAAAGTGGCAATGATAAGACTCACATGCAACACCTGCATCTTGTGCCCAACCACTGTGCTAGCCTCACCCTGCTGGCGCTCTGCTAATTGTTCAGGAAGTTGAACTGACAAGGATTTCTGTGTCTAATGCATATGGTAGGTAAAGATTTAGCAGCTAAATGTGCTTAGAAAAGAAATAACGATTTTGACCTCCACTGTTTGCCTAACGTCATATGGGCACTTATGGTTAAAGGTAAATATAGAGAGCTGGGCTTGGTGGTTCATGTCTTTCATTTCAACTTGGGAGGCAGAAATAGAAGGAACACTGTGAGTTTGAGGCCAGCCTGGGATTACAGAGTGAGTTCCAGGTTAGCCCGGACTAGAGTGAGACTCTATCTTGAAAAAAAAAAAAAAAAGAGGTAGACATAGAGACCGGATCTCCTGAGTCCCATGAGCCCAGAATGACTTTTCCTATATCATTACATGGTGTCTTCAATGCTGGTTCCTAAGGAGATTTTAAGAGTTTAATGTTGTCGTTCTAATGAGAAAGTAGAAATCATAAGTTGGAAACTACAGGAAACTTACATGATAATTGAAATGATAAAGAATAAAATGAGCCAGAAGTCAGAGAAAACTTTTATATGTTGTTGAGTATCCTCTACCATGAAACATCATGTGTATCTAGCCTTACACAATGTAGTTCTTTAGGTTTCTGCCCAGACATGACAAAAGTGTGAATGAAAACTTCAATAATGATATTGAGGCACAATGGAAATTGGCATAGGAAGTATTTCCAATTTTAGAGATACCGAATGAAAGCCGCATTGAATTTTTTTCTCTCTTTCTTGTTTCAAGAAGGGTTATCAATGCCAATTCTGGTTTTCTATAAAATGGATGTGTCCTTTGGACAATGCACTCTATTAATACCAGTTTTCCTCACACATGTTATTTTGAACACATTCATAAATAACATACCAAGCTATATGTAGAATTCTTTATATCAGGATATAGGTTTTGTTTCTACATTAGATGTTTAGTCATATTTTTAGAGTTTTAAAAATATTTTATTTATTTATCTGAGAGAGAGAGAGAATGGGCATGTCAGAGCCTCCAGCCACTGCAAATGAACTTCAGACACATGTGCCCCCTTGTGCAGCTGGCTTTACGTAGCTTAACTGCTAAGCCATCTCTCCAGCCCTAGTGTTAGAGTTTTGTATGGACATCAAATAGGACAATTAAGATGCTTTTGCTTATCTTGGCTTACCCCATCAGTCAGAGAGTAGTTGAACTCTCTCTATTGGTGGAATGATCATGGCAAGTTCCAGAGATTCTAAGTGATAGAATCCCAGGTCCATCTGCTCTGGATCTACTGTACCTACATCATCAACATACAAGCCTTTTAGCCTCCAGGGCCCTTCTGCACCTCATTCATTAATACAGTATAGTTTTTTCTCATTGCATCACCTCGTTTCTTTCTGTGGGTGCTGTTACTCTTAGTTTTATAGACACCCTTAGTGTTATGAAAGAAGAAATGACTGCATTTTGCCTGAGCAACTATTGCCAATAAAATCCTCTGTATAGTAATGAGCCTTAAAGTTGTAGTGACCCCTCTAACAACCATTCAGTGGCAGGTAGGCATTAAATATCTATTACTGGAATCTCATAGAAAGTTGTCTTTTTACATTTTTTCTAAAAAGTTTTTCTTAGTTAAGTTTTCTGATGAACCTTAGCTGAATTAGGGGAAAAGACAGAAAAAGAATTATTAACTCCACTTTAGCCTTTAGGCCATGTTATAAGAACAGACACCCCATCAAACAACTTCATGAATGTGAAGAAACTAATTAGAAAATTAATTCCCAATTATGCATATGGAACAAAGTCTGCTAAATGAGGAAGGGACTACAGCAGGGAAAGTCGAAGCAATGTGGAGTCTCTTCTAGTCTGGAAAGCTGCTTCCCCCAGATGGGTAACACTGAGAATGAGGCAACACTGCAGAATGAAAAAAGACCTTGAAACTTCATTGTCCCGGACTTTGGAACTCATATATTTTACTTACAGAAGGTCAGGAAGTTGTAAAACTGCAGGAAAGAGTTGGAATAGAGAAAAAATATAAACAAAAACAAACAAACAAACAAACAAAACCTGCCCCCCACACCCTGCAACCTTATCAACTATTTAGAAATTCCAGAGTTTGTGCATTCATGCTTTATCATAGGCTGAAGCTGGATTTGAAAAAGTAGAACATGCACATTCATACATATGCATGTTTTACCTGTGAAATACTGAGTGGTACTTTGCTTCCCAAGATGCTCTGATAGGAATCTACTCTGTACAGTAGGACAAGGATTCAGGTACAAGAGGACCAAATATATTATATTTGCTTAATACTTAATAAAACTATTAGTAGCCTAAGGTACGGGAAGACAGGCTGAATAAAGCAGATCCTCTACAACACATCCATACCTCTCCTGTCTATGTTTTCCAAGAGAACAGTCCGTTTTTACTACCTCTTTTAACGGGTTTCACGAGCAATTAAAATGAAAATACCATAATGCACAGTGACATAAGAACAAAACACATTCTCAGAAGGTTTCCTCCTGTGTTTTTTCCTAAGCACTGGAAATTATCTCTTTGTCAGCCCTGTGGCATGGTCACAATGCAAGGGCCTCAGACTAGGGAAATGTGTTCATTACGAGGATTGCATTACTAGGCAAGGTGCCAGGTTTTGTTGCCTTGTTTGGGAGAGAGAAGGGAGCTGAATCCTCCAGCACCATGTGCCCATCAAACCCCTGAGCATTTTTTTTTCAGCCTTTTAGGTCAACTTGGGGGGATGTTAACTTGCATCAACAAAGAAAAGGGCAGGCAATTTGACTTCAAACCCATTAATTTCATATTCTGTCTCGCAAATCAAGGGTGGGCTGCAAGAGGTATCGACAGTAATATTAAGCAGGAGTTACTAAGCGGGATGGGAATTTCAAATCAAGATCTAAGGAGCAAATAAATCATCAAGTTGTGTATGCCCTCTGTGGTCGGAATGCTGTTTAACAGTCTGATCATACAAGTCGTGGTTTTACCAGCAAGGAAACCACAGGGCTCTCTCTGAAGAAAGAAAGTGTTCTGCCTAGTTGGGATGGTCATGGGGCAGAAGAAGAGGGTCCAAACTGGTATTTGTGTTGGCTGAGCCTTTCTCATTTGCCTGAGATATTCATAGAAGTTGCCCTAAAGTTCCACAGATCAAAGTACAGGCTTTCCAACTGCTTGAGAGCGGAGTCTTCAAACTGTTTCCGAGTCCCTCAAACCAATTTCAACTAGTAATTAAACTGATTCCCAACATCAAAAGGTGAGGCTTCCCAGAGGAGTCGAAGCAGATCAAAGCCAGTAGTGAAGGGTCCCCATGCACCCCTTCCACCCTCCGCCCTCTTTCCCAGACAGACATCCATCCGGCTGCAATAAGGGAACAGTCACATTGCTTCTCACTGGAGACTAACATCAAACAGACTTTCAAATAACTTGGTAGAGTTTCCAGGCTCTGTCATGAGAAAATGAAGAAGCTATAGGTATGTGACCAGATGGCCCAGGTTTTTGGGGGGGGGGATGGTGAGGGGGGAGGATGATCTAGGTTTCTAGTAACGAATCCTGTTTTCTACCTTACCAACATAGATTTCAATCCAGAATTACCACAGTAAAGAAATACTGGGTAGTATTTGATAGATATTCTAGGATCAGTAAACAATAATTGAGGTCCACACCAGAAAAGAGTAGAGTTCCTAATGATTATACTTTTATGAGATATTTTTTTTGTCTGTGTGCATTGTTTGTAATGACAGGAAACAATATTGCACCCTGGCTTTAAATGATAACGAATAGAGCCAAGTGTGGCACATACACCTTTAATCCTAGCACTAGGGAGGCAGAGGTAGGAGGATGGCAGTGAGTTCGATGTGAGCCTGAGACTCCATAGTGAATTCCAGGTCAGTCAAGAGTCTAGTCTAGAGGACTAGAGTGAAACCCTACCTTGAAAAAACAAAAACAAAAACAACAAAACAAACAAACAAACAAAAAGCTAACAAATAGAAGTTAGGTGCCGGGCTGAAGCCTGGTAGCAAAGTTAGTGTCTGTACAGAATGGGCTATTTCCCTCCCCATTGTGCACTTCATAGGGCATTTTAATGTGACCTTGTGAAAGGTGCTTGCTCACTTTGTCTCCCATCCTTTCTGCCGTTCATGCCACAGATTGGGTTCCGTGATATTCTTCAAAGGCATGTGCACATTGGAGGCACCTGGGTGCATCCTGGGGGCTGCTTCTCAGACAGGAAAAAGAAAATGTATAGCCAAAGCTTTCTATAGTTCTTTCTGCTCCAGGCATTTTGTGAAACCCAACTTCAGGGTGACTTGTAGTCAAAATGTTTCAAATAGCCGGGTGTGGTGGCGCATGCCTTTAATCCCAGCATTTGGGAGGCAAAGGTAGGAGGATCGCCATGAGTTTGAGGCCACCCTGAGATTACATAGTGAATTCCAGGTCAGCCTGGGCTAGAGTGAGACCCTACCTTGAAAAACCGAAAAATGAAAAAAACCAACAAAAAAATGTTTCAAATAGTGGAATACAGAAGATAAATGAGAGGGTAAGCTAAAGCAGGACTTGAGTTTCTAAGTTGGGAAGGATTCTGCTCATATCTTGAGCTGACAACCTTACAAGTATCATCTGTAGGTGAGGGTTAGGCCATGAGTTCCTGTAGGGCAGCTGGACACCTCTCATTTTCCTATTCTCTGAGTTTCTCTATCCGCGAGAACCAAATGTTGATTGAATTGAGAACTTTCCCTTTGAACAACCTCTTTTTTCTTGTGGTTCTACTTTTTTTTTTTTTTTTTAAGTGAAACACACTTTCTCAATAGTCAACAGCTATCTTTTCAGATCACTAACTGTACCTTGACTCCATCAAGTCCATCTGCTTCACATCTCTCTAGTAGTTACCAAAGTTACTATGTTAAGCCTATAGATTACTACAGTTTGCCTTGGAATTTCCTTATCCCAAACCAAATAATAGAGCACTGTCATCCTAATTTGTAATTTCTTTAAATTGCGTCCATGATGTCATTACACTTCGAATCTCTTGAACCTATGAGAGCTTCACACTGCTTACATGGAATAAACAATTACAGGAACTAGCCCATATCCATAGACCTTCTCCAGGTATGAAAGGGCTGCTTCATCACTGCATTCTCTTCTTTTAACTGCCAAACACCATCATCAGCTCCGAGATTTGGGTTCAAACTTTCAATCAGATGGACGGGTGTTTGGCTTGAGGTGAATTATAGCAGTATCATTTTTAGGAGACATCTAACTTTTTACACCTTCCATTACCAGGAATATGCTTGATCCTGGCTAGAATGTCCACCTCTCTTTTACACTGCCATTGTACAATTACTTTTCTTATCACAGGTGAAAAGAGATCTAGACATTTTCTCTTTGTTTCTAGGTCTCTGTTGCTGCCCCACACGAGTCACCCGTTTATATTATGCACACTTGAGTTTATGTCCGCTCCTCTGTGGTATGGGAGTAACTGAAGTGGAGCTGACTAATGCCAAGAAGTTAGCCTCAACTCAAAGGTTAGTATCAATTGTCCCTCTTTCCAAGGTTCAACTTGCTTTCTTAGGTAGGACCTGTTGCATTTTTATATTTTTCCTCTCTTTGAGCTGGTCAGTGGAAATAATCATTCCACCATAGCATTAAGTAACATCTTCCAGAAATCAGGGATATCACCAGAAAATAATACCCAAGGACAATAACATGACTTGTCTAACACAAAGAATAGCTATGAGTTGAAACCCATTACTTTGAATATAAACAAAAGGCATTTTATTGAGGTGTGTGTGCGTGTGTGTGCACGCGTGCGTACACATTTGCTTTGTGTTTTTCTTTTTACATATAGCCCCTTCAGGAATAACCTTTGTGAAATGATAAAGATATCAAAGTTTAACTTTTTGACCTTTATTTTTCAAAACTAGCATTGATGACATTCTGTGAAACTCTTATTTACTGGAGAGTGGCTAAAGGGCTTTGGAAAGCATTCTTTAAAAGTTCTGTTGTCTATTTTCTTTAATCTTTCATGCTTACTAAGAAAAAAGAAAGAAAGTGATAGAAAAAAATTCTGCTTTCTAAATTACACATATCGAGAAAAAGGAAAGAAGCCACAGTGTTTCTTATGACAAGCATCAAAGCTGCCTCAGAGATGAAGGAGGATTTTCAGGTTGATTTCCAAGCTTGATTTTAATGCTGCCTGCTAAGATGCCTTGTGGCTACCTCACAGCCTCACTTTTGTGTGTTCCTGGTCCTTCTGGAACTGCCTCCATGTTCACATATTGTCTTGTCCTCATTGGCAGCCGCTCTTTCTGTGCCCGCAAGTGATGTACATTCTTCATTCTTCACCTAGTGCATCATAGGGCCCAAGACATTATGGTATGTGCCATTTCCTGAAGATGCAATATTACCTTTCCTAGGATTTTTTTCCTGCCACCACAGATCCACCTAATGACCTTTCTTTACAACCTTTTGGAATTGCTTGAGTCTTGAGATCTACTCTATACGTGGAAGAGCTTCTGTCACACAAGAAAAGGAAGCCCGCCCTTTGCTCTACGTAGAGAGAAAGTGCAGAAGAAGAGCCAAATACTGAATGAGAAAAACATGAGAGCCTCAGCTTGCTACAGGAATTTCATGTGGAAAACCCTTTACCAAGCTGGTTTAATTTGTTTGGTTAATAAACTTTATATGACCCATTTTTATGTAGCATGTGTACTGCAAGCTCTTTTTATATAATTTCTGAGTCCATAATGGCATGCTTTCTCTGAACATTTATGACATTCCACAACTCAACTTCCAAAGAAACCCATTATGAAATTAAATGGATCCAGGTGGATAATTTGAGAGGGTAACTACATTGTGTGCAGCAAAGACAATATCTAAATATTGCAGCACTCTCTCTGACACAGTATTAGAATATGAGAGAAAATGGAATCAACAAAACTATGAGATACTGAACTAATTTACTTTCAAATATTAAAGGTAATGAATCTTCTACTTATTTTCAGATTCCTATAAATCATTTTAATACTATGATAATTTTTTCCTCCATTACATTACTTAACACATATTTGCATCATGGCATTTTCCAAATGAATGCTTAGGTTTTTTTAAACCATAATATGATTTTTATATTTTCATCATTGTGGGACTGAATAGTCTGCTGTGATATTATTTTTCAAAGTGAAATAGGGAAGCCAACATTGACATGAATTTTTCTTTACAAGAGGAACCAGTATATGAGAAAGAAAGTGTAATAAGCCAAGTTATCAGGCAACATCAAGAGAACAAAAATCTATTCTGGATCTTAATATGTCTTACTCCAAGTGTATTCTCCCTTATGTTTTTTTATAATAAGGAGATAAATATAGTATTTTTTTAAAAATAACATAACAGCTACTGGAATATTATTCCACAGAGTAAAGGAATAAATTACTAATTCAAGTAAATCATGGGTGACCAGAAAAGATGTCAGGCCAAGCAAAAGAAAGCACACATGTGACACCTCACATTGTATTATTCCTCTGGTAGGAAATGTCCAGAACAGGAAAATTTATAGAGAAAGAACATAGATTAGTCATTGCCCAAGGCTGGGTATAGAAATAAGGATTAACTATAAATTGGTATGAAGAATCTTTTCGGGAAGACAAAAATGTTCTAAAACTGACTTATGGTAATGGCATATAAGTAGAGTTGCTAAAAGTCATTGCATAGTACGCTGCAATGGACCAGTTTTACGATGTATAAAACAGATTCCAATAAAGCTCAGAAAAAGAAAACCTAGAAACTATGATTAAAACAGAGGCAATTTAGCAACTTCAGGGTAGTCTGTTTGAGAATAGCTTTCTGCTGAGATGTCCTGACAAGGTTACATCCCACTCTGCAGTGACACGTGCAACATCTATAAGAACCCTCACTGCTCAGATGTACCCGCTAAATATGGGGACACTGCTGTGTGTTAACAGTGTGATTTCCTTGTAGAGGCAGATCCCCACCCTCTGTTCTGTAGAAGGCATCACTACCCCTCTATCTCATATGCCACACATGCTGCAGTAGACTTGACATCCATAAATTCAGTGTGCAAACTCAAATGATATCAATGAGATTAGCCCTTGATCCTTACTTTGAATTCACCAAGGGAGATTAGCCCCTTCATCTTTCTTTGAATTCACTGGTCTTTTTCAAGCCCTGTGTTTCCTCCATTGAACATTGTTTACTCAACCCTTTTATAGTTCATTTATACTTATGGGCCTTAAATCTTTTAATTTTAATCTCTTCTATGATTTTTGGACTGTACTTTATAAGAATTCTAGTAAACAATTTTTGACACATAGAGAATAGGTAAAATTACACAGCAGATTGAATGTAATGTGTATATATAAACATATATGGACACAATTTATTTAGGAGCTAAAATATATCTCTTTGTATCTCTTTGGGCTAGGTAGGTACTTGATTATATTATATATATATATTCTCCAGTTGTATAATGATGTCTCTGCAGAATAAGCTCATTTTGTAAGTTCTATTTATGCTGATACTTAAGTTGTATTTTAAACTCATACCCTTCTTCTCTCAGTCAGTTTCCTTTTCATGACCTAAAATTTTGGAAATACTGGAGCATAGCTAAAGACAACAAAAATGGGGTCTGTAAGAAGGTCTATTTGATGTCATCTTTTTCTCCTATTATGAGGATATGATGGAGAGTGTCTATGTGAAGTGTAAACTGAGGAGGGGGAGGGAATTATTTTTTTCTTATCTATAATTATGGAAGTTTTCAAAAAAAAAGTTAAAGAAATATCTATTTGATGCATTTTACCTAAGGGAAGAAGAAGGTAGAACAAAATGGGAAGTGAGTGTCATTTCCAGTTTCTGTGCAAGGCATGGTAGTATGGTGGTGGGTGGGTCCCTTTAAATATATGCTTTTAAAAATGTAAATATTTCTTGGGTGTAAAGGGGTCATGCATGGGTTGTGACCACAAATGATTTCATGTCATTGGATATATGGGAGTTGTGAAAATTTAGCAATAGTAAAAGGTTTCTTAACACAGAATTACCCAGAATTAGTTAAAGTCAAGCACTAAACTAATCCAAGGGTATTTTTGGAAGCACACACCTACATTGTGTCTCCCAACAACATTACAGCTTTGGTTCTCTAACATACAATGTGTACTTTGTACGGCACATGCTGTCACACCACGCAGGATACCGCTCGAATCACTTTGGCTCCGATCTGAGATTATTTTATATCATGAGTCACAGTATGTTTATTGCTCATACAAAGTTACCCATAATGGTTTAATTATGGAAAACAAAGACTTTTCATATTTTCTACCATCATTCTTTGGCATGTAAGTATTTAAATTAGCATATCTTTGGATTGTATTGTTTTAGAATGTTGGATTTTAAAAATGGCTGTTTGTGTTGCTGACTTGAGTTCCATTAAAAAAAAAAAAAAAAGCATTCAATGAATTCTGGCTTGTGATTAGGATAGAATTTCTAACTATTTCTGAAATGGCCCTTAACACACTTCTGCCGTTTTATACTTTGTATTTATGTGAAGTAGAGTTCTCAGCATTGGCAATTATAAAATCAAAACATTGATCAACTCTGAAAACTGTTAAAGATGCTCTGTGTCCTACAGTATCAAACATCCAGCCAAGATTTCTTCATGTAAAAATAAACATTAGTATGCACATTTGCTTTTATATTTAAAATATGATAAGATTATATGCATGCCAAAGAATTGTTTTACAACAAATTCTTTATAGCTTATTATCAAGAAATGTTTTACTTATATATCTGTGTATATCTATTATATATACATGTATATACCATATATAATACCTGTATATTCCTTTTATATATCGGTATACACAGGACCATGTAAATATTTCTTGGGTGTAAAGGGGCTGTGTGTGGGTAAAGCTTAGGAAACCTTGTTTAAATACAAGATTTCATTTTGTTCTTGTACCAAGGAACTCTCTGAAGCAGATACTGTCATTGCCTGTTCACAGTGCTGAAGGTGAAGTCCACTTGAACACTAACTAGCCCTGGTTCACTGAGATATAAATGATAAAGTTAGAATTGACTCTTAGGCATGTTTGTTTCATAATCAAAGTTGAATTTAATGCTTGCTAACTTTCACTCTTTTAGTAAAGTTTAGTAAACCAGTGTGTTTTGTTTCCTTGTCCCTTTCAAAGAATTGCTTGAGAGATAAAACACCATCAAGAATTCCAAGAGAAAAAGATAATGGTTTGGATGCTACTGCCCCGTCCTTCTACTGCAAGATGGGAGGTAAAGGAAGGAATTTGAGAAACACAGAAGCTCATGGGCCAGCTAGCCTGGAACGTGCAGTAGTGATCAACACAAGAGACCCTGCTTCATAGTGAGAGCTCAAGACTGACATCTGAAGTTGTTCCGTGACCTCCACATGTTTGCTGTTGCACATGTGTGCGTGCACTCACACATAGGAACACACATCATGGAAACACATACCACAGATGTACACAACAAAAAGAAAGGAAGAGCCGGGCGTGGTGGCGCACGCCTTTAATCCCAGCACTTGGGAGGCAGAGGTAGGAGGATCACCATGAGTTCGAGGCCACCCTGAGACTACATAGTGAATTCCAGGTCAGCCTGAGCTAGAGTGAGACCCTACCGAAAAAAAAAAAAAAAAAAAAAAAAAAAAAGAAAAGAAAAGAAAAAAAAACAAACAGTGGCTATGTTTTTAAGAAAGCTAAAATGTTTTGTTATTTTTGCTGAATCTTCTCAAGAAATTCCTTATTTGTTCACGGAAAGGCCTGAATGGAAGGGGCATCTGTAAGCACCAGGGCTTCTTCCTTTTGCCATCAGCCATGATATGCAGGGGATGAATACTGTCTCCTACCTCATTATGGAAAAGTACTTTTAATGGTAAACTGAGGGCTCTGAACCTTCCATCATGAAAACACATAGATAATATTTTGATACAATTTGATTTTTAAAATTGTGATGCTATCTTGACTTTTAGTTTTCCAATGACCTTCTCTAAACACTTGCTCCAACATGGAAAGGCTTCATAATTATAAAAGCTAGTTTCTTATTTACCTTTTTCAATCATGTAAGGCAGAGGTGCTCATATCTGAATACACATCATAATTCTCTGGAGGGCCTGGTGCAATGTAGAATGTTTGGCTCATTCGAAGAGTTTCCCTGTGAGGAGGTCTGAGGTCTGTCAGGGCTTTTGCATTTCTGACAAGTTTTCAGATGGTTTGATATGCTGATTTGAGGATCATTCTTTGATAAAAAGTAGCTTAAAATCGAAGAAAGTCTTATTTTTAAGTAACAATAGACAATGCTTATGATTCTCTTGATATTTTTTCCTATGGATAAGACTGCTGTTTATGCTTTCTATGGAATATTAGCATTTGAATCCACATAAAATTAGACCAGAATTCAATTCTGCTAACACTATTTTCCAAAATTACATCTGGATCTATTATTATCTCCAAATGTATTTTTACAGTGTTCTAAACAAATCTTTTTACCTTTTTTGTTATTGGATATAAACATGTGACATGCCTAGTATATTGTTGTCTATATTATCTGAAAGATAACCAAAAGCCCATGTAGGTAAGGTGACTTGTTCATATAGCCAGAAAGGTTTAAACATACTATGATGTTGATTTAAAATTTCAAAATCTTTAAATTTTACCAGCACACATATCATGTATGTAAATATATGTCTTATTAAGCCTATCAAGACAGATTAAAGTGAAAATTGATAGTGTAATGATGTACATCTAGGTAGGACATAGGAAACTTAGTACTTAATTTTCTAGGTTGGCTCTAACAGGCTGTTAGTTATGGTGGGAAATCATGGATATAAAGAGACTTCAGTTTACTCATCTGTAAAATGGGAGGTAGACCAGATAACTGAGATCCCTTCTTGCTCCAGCTTAATCATTTATCTAATTATTCATGTGAATTATATCATTCATAATTCACTACGTACCAGAACCCCACAGAGAAAGAGATAAGTGATACATTCTTCCATATCTTGAAGATTGGATTTTAGTGGTGTGTGTGTGTGAGAGAGAGAGCCACCTCATTCTTTCAAACAGTGTTGATATTCTAATGAAAGTTAGTAATGTGAGAATACAGAGAATGTCTAAATAAAGTCATTAAAATCAAGTTAAAATTCAAGGTTGTTTCTGATGAGCTGTTATCTGAGTAGAACCTATGATAACAGAAATGAATCATTCCTCATATAAAGTGGGAGGGGAGGATATTATCAAGCTGGGTTCAAAGATTGTGTTGTCAACAATTTTGTCATTTTTGAGAATTTGGAGAAGGTCAGTACTTTGGAACCAACTGAGTAAGCTAATGGTAATATTTAAACTCAGACTGTCCCTAAAGACTGATCGTTCCGAAGGCCAAAAGAACTCTGAAGTCTTTAAGAAGCAAACAACCCACTTTACTTCATGCTAGGATTACTCACTGATTCTATGGGCAGAGATAAGTGTATAAACATGAATACTTACATGTGTAAAACAATTTTAAAAATTCTGACCTTTAAATGAATGTTTTCCCTAGTTTACTTAGCACATGAATGAGAAAATAGAAACCAATACACCAGCCAAAATTGTGTCTTCACCATTGATACTTTAAGGATAGACTAAGTATTATAAACATGGGCAACTCAAATAATAATTAGGGGAAAATCATATGGAAATTGCTAACAAACTCATTAGAGTGTGCTTAATTATTGCAGTGAAGGGTTAGCAAGAGGATTGGAGCTTACGGAATAAATCTGTTTGCACATGGATTGATATGCTTGTATCATAATTACTCACAGCTGTTGGACTTTCTAAGTTTATTAGGAAGTTAATTCCAAAACTTTCATGCTGAAAAGATATTTTAAAGACAGAACTAGTCTAGTGCCAGTAGTGTAAGCGAGAAGCATTTTCCTAGCAATTCTTTTCGGCAATTGCTTACAGAGTAACTACAGATCTTCTCATTATACATAATGAAGTAGATCTGCTCATTTTTGATTTTCACACACTTTGCAGAAAGAGCAAAGCCTCCTGATTGAAACTGCTTGAGCCTGTGATGAGAAGTTGCAAGTAATATGTACTCCAATTACAAAACGATCTCAGAAAACAGGCTTGATGCCTGATGGATTCATTTGAAAGCAATTCTTGGCTAAATTGATCTTTAAATAATCTATCTATATGCTTGTTAATTTAATAGATCAACTGACATCAGGAGAATACAGGACTGCTTCATCTTTCATACTCTGTCTTAGAGCTGACAAGTAATCCTTCTTGGTGATTCCTTTATTATACTTTATAAATTAGAACAAATGCACAGGGTCCCTGAAATACAGCTGAAGCTTTGCCCAATAGTTCTTTTTCTTGCTCACCATCAATCAGATAATTAGTACTGTGCTCAGGTCAGTAATTTTGATATAAATCTACTCTTTATTCTTTGAAACTGATGGCAGCTATCTCGACTTAGGGTGCTATTGACATCGTGAAGTGACTGTTCCTTCCCAAGTGATGTCTTTTGTTTGTAAGGGTCCTTTTAGATCATCTTTAAGATGTTTCAAGATCATCTACTAAGGACAATGAATTTTAAAAAAACTTGAGGATCCAACTATTATTACTATGCATTTTCAGCATGCATGTATACCTGTTCTGGCTCTGTAGACCAAACCACAGAATTTATAGATCCACCGATTGTATTCTTGTTTCCACATACACTGCACTCCAGACTTCCAAATTCCTCATTTTTGTCTCAAAGTTGCTTTACACTTAATATCATGTTTATACAAATTCCATTCCTCTTCCCTGTGGAACTTGAATTCAAGTCTCACCTAACTTTCAAGGACCACATCAGTAACTCTTACTAGGAAAAGACTTGCCTTACTCTATCTCAGACAAAACCAATATTTAAATGAACTCTGTGTTTAATACCAGTGTATTATTTCATGTCAATTAAAATGTTAATAGCAATAGTAAAAAATCATAGTAATAGCAAACACTTACATTGTTCTCACTAGTATCAAGCATGGTTGTAAATTATTTGCATGGTATCAAGTTATCTCATTTTTACAATGCCCTATGACATAAGTGGTTTTATTTCCCCAACTATATACATGAGTGATAGAGGCAATGAAGATCAGTCAGATGTTAAGACAGCGGAGCCAGATTTTGGATGGAGATGTTGTAGCATGTGAGGTTAGTCTAATCACTCCAAATAGCCACAGGATAATTGAGAGCAGTTGAAAGAATATAAAGTGCTTTGCATCATGCCCCAAATGCAGGTCAAGAAGTTATCACTTTATTATTATATGCAATAAAATAATATAAAACCAATCCCAAGTAATGTTTAATAAATACTATGATATCTTTTGTTCGTTTCAAATGTCAGATGTCAGTCTATCCTTTTAGGCTGATATTATATAAAACAGCAGTTATAATTTTCATGCCCGAGTCCACAACTCACATATACATGATTGCTGTACAAAATGAGCATTCAATAAACATTCAGTAAGTGAATGAATGAATAAATGAATGAAGAAAGTAATCCAAGAAGCTTTGGAATGGGCTTTTCCTTTTCTTCCAGGGTTCCCAGAGGAACAGTGCTAAATCCTCCAAATATCAGACTGATATTAAGCCACTGAAGCATGGATTAAATCAACTTTTCCTCTTCCATTTCAATGAGTTATTATTTGAAGTAAAACTCACAAAGCAATGTTTTAAAAAGTCTATATCCTGAAGTAAAACATGGAAATTATCTGATTAATGCGGATAGCCACTCACCAATTTATATTCTTGAACTCAAGAGAATCATTTAGCTAATTGTATAGGTGATTATTATGCTTTTCACAGAAGTGTGTCTCATGCATTTAGAATTTTAAAATTGCATATCCAAAAGAATCCTCTTAAATCTAATTATTGTGTACTTAGAAATTCCCATAATCAGCTAAAAGATTTTTTTTTATTTCTTTAAGACAAAAAAGCTTTGAATGTGTAGAAATCCTCTTGTGAGGAGGTGAATTAAACATGTTAAATGATTAAGTATACTTTTTTAAAAGGCTGAACTACATATTAAAATAATGGGTCAATGAACAAAAAGATATTTAAAAAATCCTTTTCCTCATATATTTCCTGCCAAGCATGTGACCATAAAAATAATTCTTTATATCAGGGACATTGGTATAGTTTGGGAAACATGTTGAAGGAAAATTCTGGCATGGCTACTAAGTAAGCCATGGCTGAAATTCTTAGTATTGGGTCAGGTGATTGGTTCAGTTCCAGAAATGGTGCATCTTTGAGTTTGGCCGATTGAGACTGAGGGATGATGCCACAGAATGTTTGCACAAAGAAAAAAAAAGAGGAGAGGAAGGAAAGAGAAGGGAGAAAAGAAATAAATATGGAAGAAGAAACAAAAACAGCATGTCTGATTGATTGTCTCAGGGGCTTTAGGTGTGTGTTTGCCACTTTTCTATCTCTGTGACAAAATATCTGAGATTATAAGGAGAGAAGGTTGACTTTGCTTCACAGTTTCAATGGGTAAAATCCAGGGTGAGCTGCCGCATTGCTTCCCTGCCTGTTGTGAGATAAAACATCATGATGCGACCATGTGGTGGTAAAAAGTACTCCCTTCCTGACTATTGGGAGGCAGGGAGGAAAAGGAAGGGGTCTAAGTACCAGTGTGTCTGTGAAGGCCATGGCCCCAGTGACCTAATATCCTTTCACTAGACTCTGCCTCTTAAATTTTCCTCACTTCCCAATAGTGACACAGGCTGTGGACCAAGCCTTCCATACATGCTCCAAATCACATCAAAACAGTTTAATATGTGCACAAAACCACATTACACATAAACTTACTTATGAATTATGTGTTAGTAGATGGCATGGGCTGTAATTTCATATGCTATTACTAAAGGCATGCACACAACCTTTCTCAGGATGTGATAAAATGGTTAAAAAGAAATTTAATACAACATTGCCATGCAACACTTGAACAACAGTGCTCCACAATGGTAGCAACAATACTTGAAATTATAAAGCTTCCCAGTTGGGACTTCAGTATGCCAGGATCCCATAGCATACACACATGCTAAAAGCTTAATCACAGACCCATCAATGAACACCAGTCCCCAAATATCTCAGTTGCTCTTTACCATTGCTCCCCACCCCATGCTCATCTCCACGATTTCAGCCAAAGGAAACGTTTTTGAGAACAAATGAACACATTCATGGTGGGGTAGCAGGCACTTTAGTATGTTGAAGGTTTGTATAACATTTTCTATCTGGCTAGGTGAGTTGGGAAGTTTAAGGGATTCTGGTGGGATTGCTTAAAGTTAAGTGCATGGTTGAAGAACTTTACCATTGATTTTCCTTATGAAGCTCATCCTGCAAAAGGAAAATTATACTATGGATGGACAGACATAAGCCCCATCATCAGTGTGGTTAGACGACCTTGATCAAGTCATGTTAATTTTCCTGACTTTCAGATAAAACCAGTTAAATATCTCAGACATTTGTGGAATCCATTTTATGTGGTTGATGAAGAAGTAATCCCAATTCTTTTGAGTACAAACTAAATCTCCCAAAAGAGAATTCATAACTTCCTAGATATTTTCTCTAGCTTTACAGAACTTTGACATCTAATTATCTGCAAAGTCTATGTGAAATATCACAGAACTCCCTGCATGGAACAGTAATCCATACTACTTCCTGGAGCTGTGCTGGAGGGCAGTCACTGGCCGAATATTCATGACAAACTGGTGACTTACAAACAGGATTTTAAAAACCCTACTATTTTCAAGCTTGTTGCTTCATCAGATTCACTTGTCATACTCTTGGAAATCCATGGCCCAACCCTGTAGTTAATGATTCACTACATCTGAAACACAAATTTGTTCCCAAGGCCAAAATTTCCAGCCACCACCAGTAGTTATAACACCCATGGTATTCATTATATAGAAACAAGCCAGTTGCTCAGGAAACACCCAACCATTACTGATAACATAAGAAAATTTCTCTCTTGGGATGGAATCAATAGACCACGGCAAAATTGCTTTTGGTAATATACAATACTGCCCTTCACAAAGGGAGTGTACAAAGATCTACTATGATGCATTTCTAGCCAATTTTCCATTAATTAAACCTCTCTGTAGTACAGTTGTACCTACAGAAGGAGATGGAAACTGGACTGTATGTAGTGATTAATATAGGTGAAAACGTGGAAGATAAGAAAGAAAAGAGGGAACAAAGGCAGGTAGTATGTTAGACTGCACATCTAGGAGTTCAGCTAAAGTAGAATGTGGTTAAATTTATTTGCCTTGATTCAGTTCTAACCGGTAAGGATCCCCAAGGCTGGGAGAAACTTCAAATAAAACTCAACCTGATGTTCTGAAGTCAATTTTCTTGGATTAAACTCAGTATTTGCCATGTGTTTGCAGGAATATTTTAACTAATCTTCTCCAATTATCCCCAAATATCCCTGAGAACTTTGATCTGCAAAATTCCACTCATATTTTAAGGACTAATTCAAGTCTTTTATTTTCTAGAAACTAATGGTAACTATCATAGCCCCAATTATTTCTCCTTTTCAAAACTTTTAGACCTTTTAAATGTTGACAACTACATCTTTTAACCTGAAATGAGTCAGTGGTGAGGACCGAGGCCATGCCTCATAAACCTATACACCTCAAAGTTACCCAGTGTATGCCTTCAGTTCAACTTTTACATTACTGTCTGTCTGATGGCTGGATTTACAAAGGGCTGCTGTGTTTCAAACCCTCACCTCTATGCTCCAACTTGAGCTATCCCTTCTCAGATATCCCTAGTAGGCATATATATCAACACTTTACACTCAAAATACCCGGAATTAAATATTTTCCCTCCTAGATTGGCTCTATTATTGATGTCAACTTTATTTCAGAAAATGATACAGGGTAATGAAAGAAAATCTCATTTTAGGGCAATTAAATGTTTGTCAAGTCACATGTACTTTGATTTTATTCAATTTTTGTCAATTAAGGTAGGGTATTTTTTTTCTTATGGGTTTTTTTTTTTCAATATGTTGAATAAAATAAACGGAATGGTGCCTGTTTGTGCTGTATATTTTACTTAATACCATCATTTACTTATCCTTCACCTATACTAGGTGTGGCCCACGGTTCAAACAAAGTAAATAAAAAAGCACCACTTTAGACTTGAATGGTAGAAAGCTTAATCACTTCAGAACTCATCATTGATTTGGCTTTTTCTGCTGGGTAGATTGAAATATGGCTCCAGTGGTTGCCTTACAATATTCATTAAAAAGCCAATTCAATATGGAGTGCTGAGTAGACTTATTGATTCTCTACTCCAATGTCATTTTGGCATTTTATTATGTGTGTATGTATTCATGTATTCCACAATAGGCCAATTTATTACATAGAAGGTAGAAAATTTTCTCCTAGAACTTTCTATTTTGTGTGAAGTTTTCTGACATGTTGGATCCAAGATACTGTTTCCCCGCACAGACACAAGCCAGATCAGTGGAACAAGTGCTGCTTTCTGGGGCAAAAGCTCCTGGGTGGGGAGATGCTACAAACCTCTAAAGTGGGTGCTACTTTGAGATGGAGAGGTTGGCAGAGCAACTTAGTTTTAAATGTTTTTATTTACTTATTTGCAAGCAGAGCGAAAGATAAAGAGTAGAAAGTAAGAGAGAGAAGGCATCTAGCCACTGCAAACAAACTCCAGATACATGTGCCACTTTGTGCATCTGGCTTTACATAGGGAATCGAACCTGGGTTATTTAACTTCTCTGGCAAGTGCCTTAATTGCTGATCCATTTTTCCAGCCCAATCTTAGTTTTTAGGCAGTGTGTAAATTTCCGTTTGATCACTGCCACTATGTTAACAAAACGAGACTCATTTATACTCACATTCTCTGGGCTGTGAACTTACTGTCAGAGCTAACACATACTGAGTATATTTTCTGCTTGGCATCGTGGTAGGTGCTGAGGGGACAATGGGGAGTAATGACGACCCAATCTCTACCTTACAGAACTCACAATCAAGAGAGATTCTCAGACAAGTATCAGCCAAATTCATAATTGTACTTCACAATCTGGGTCATGAAAGAAAAGTCTGGAATATTTATTAAAAGTGCATGGAAGTTCCCCTGAGCTAGCAGGGGAGGGGGAAGAGTTGAGGCCAGGGAGGATATTTTTGAAGAATTGGAGTTGAAAGCAACTACTCAGCAGGAATAGAAACTAATAGGCTAAGGTAAAGGTCTGAGGGTCAGAATATCACCCATTGCAAAGGAGACATGGATGTAAAGCAAAAGGAAGCTAAGCTGATCCTAAGAAAAGGAAGATGGTTCTAAGCTGGAGCTCAGAGAATAAGGTCAGTTTGATAAAGAGTGAGGGAGCAGATCTTCTAAACTGTGTGGAGCAGTTAGGTCCCTACACAAGCAGGCAGCTCTTTGTGAGCGAAGGCCATACAATATAGGAACAATGATCCAACTGAAGCTTCCAAAAGGATGGGTCAAGTTGCAAAATGGGAGCTGGGGCTAACTAAGGCAATGCAGCTGAACAGATGGTATGGTGGTTTGATTCACGTGTCTCCCATAAACCTAGGTGTTCTGGATGCTAGGTTCCCAGCTAATGGAGATTTGGGAATTAAAGCCTCCTGAAAGTAGTATATTGTTGGGGGTGGGCTTATGAGTGTTATAGCCAGTTTCCCCTTGCCAGTGTTTGGCACACTCGCCTGTTGTTATTGTCCACTTGATGTTGGCCAGGAGGTGATGTCCACCCTCTGTTCATGCCATCATTTTCCCTGCCATCATGGAGCTTCCCCTCGAGTCTGTAAGCCAAAAGTAAACCTTTTCCCCCCCACAAGCTGCTCTTGGCTGGGTGATTTCTGTCAGCAATGTGAACCTGACTGCAGCAGATGGTATTCCAACAAGCTTCCAGGTGGAAGGCGATGGTGACCTGGATGAGGCAGCAGTAACCATAGATTTGGAAAGGTGGAGAGAGAGATTTAACAGATAAAGTCATCCGAACTTAAAGATGGGTAGAATACAAGCATAGCCAAAAATTAAGAGACATGCACGTAAACCAAATGGTTCTTTGGTGAACAAAACCAATCACAATAACAGCTTCTCCATCTTCCTATTTTTTCACAAGACTGCTGTCCTCCTTTTAAAAATGGAGATGCTCATGTTTATAGTAAGCCTTACCTTTTTTAAAATATTGATAAATTTTTATTTATTTATTTATTTAGTTGAGACAGAGAGAGGGGTAGAGAAAGAGAGAGTGAGAATGGGTGTACCAGGGCCTCTAGCCATTGCAGATGAACTCCAGACACATGTGCCACCATGTGCCACTATGTGCATCTGGCTTACATGGGACCTGGAGAATTGAACCAGGGTCCTTAGGCTTTGCAGGCAAGTGCCTGAACCACTAAGCCATCTCTCCAGCCCTAATTGATAAATTTGTTGTATGAATGTATTACCTAATGGTCATAGTCCCATAGGGTTGTACTCTGTTGTGTTCCCATTCCTCTGATGGCTCTTCTCAGTGGGGTTCTCAGTAATCACTGTGGAGTCATGAAGGCACCCATCAGTCTTTGTGGGCAGGGGCAATGCCTCTGACTTCTCAACCTGTGGCTCTTATATTCTTTTTTTCCCCCTCTTCCACAATGGTCCCTGAGCCTTGGAGAGCATGTTATAAGTCTTCTTTAGTGTTGAGCTCTTGGCAGACTCTGATTTTCTGGTTTGATGATACACACACACACACACACACACACACACACACACACACATACACACATATATATGTATATGTATATTACTTTTGAATAACTCTATGGCAGAGATGTAGGGTAAAAGAACATGGGCTTGTCAGTATAAAATCCAGTCTGTGAGTTAGTTGTAGAGCTAAATAAGGGGTGCACAGGGGTCAGTAGCGGGGATATGACAATTGTTCAATGAAAGCTTATTTCTAGAAATGGCCACTAGAGAAGCAGAATGCTGCACCTCAAATCCATGACAGACCATCCACAGAGGTAGGTTGTTGCCTCCCTTACCTTCAATTCCTTCCTCCTTATTTTCTGCTCTTGTGCCACTTCTATCTGTAGCCTCATCTGGCAGGTTCTATCTTGGAGCCCTGGCTGTAGCTATTTCCTTTTCCTAGAACAAGCCAGATCTTTTCCTAACTGGCAGCCTCTCAGTGTTCAGGCCTTAGCTCAAATGCTATATGCTAGGGAGATTTTCTTCCCTCGGCTACCTTCTACAATTCAGATCATTTTATTGTCATCCTATTATATCATTGTCTTTTCTTTATATCTCAGACTTGTTAGTTAGTTATCATGTTACTTTCCAGATTAATTATTATCTTTGTCAACTATAATGTGGGCAGCACGAGGAAAGGGATCACATCTATCTTAAATCCAAACAGCCACAGAAACATATAGCATGCAAAGGACCCTCGACACGTACCTGGTAAATGAATAAATGAATATGTAACAACCACAAGAGCTATAATATAGGAGCAGCCCCTGCCAGCAATTCACAACCCTGTTGGCTATGGAAGGACATTGGGGAGCACTTTCCTAGGTAAACTGAAAATAAATCAATCCTCTTCATAATTTTGCCTCAGGTGACAATTTCCCACTCTGAGACTTTTCCACCAGAACAAAGCTGCTCACGTTTATAGCTTCATGTATCTCTGCCTTGATAATTTCCCTTCTGAGTAGCAACATTCTGGGATGTTAACTTCCAAGAATACCATTCCAGTTTGGCTGGAAATGCATTATAAACAGTGATTATATTTTTAAAATAAATACGATGGAAAGTGTGCAGGTTCAACTAAGACTCTTTGGAGCCCAGTGGTTGCTGAAATGAGCACATATTCCTGGAGCTTTGACACCACCTGATGCGCAGTACTTGGATTTCTGATAGTGCTGACCCATGTCTTCTCTTCTATGCCTTCTTTTCTCTCAGTAGGAACCAAATAACAACAAGAAACAACAAGAAATGTCTTTCTGGGGTGATTATAACGCACCCCGGGTGGTGTCATGAGGCATAAGAAGTGCAATAATTTTCCCAAATCCCTGAGAGTTTTGTGGACTTAATGGAGTTGACGGTCTACATCACGACAAGAGAGCCAGCTGTGTGTGTTTACCGGACACTGCAAAGGTGAGTGTGGAATGTTATTATCACCCCATCAGTAAGCCTGGAAAGTGTTCAGCGTTTGAAAAAACACTATCCTAGTTTATGTTTTAGTGTGAAGTCAATTCCTGTACTTTCTCCATCTTAGATTTCCAATGATTTATTTAAAGCATTTTGGTCCACAGAGACTGAGGTGAAAAAATAGTCAATTGAAAAATATATACCAACAATGTACTGTGCATAAGATTTAAGTGCCTAAGTTTATGGGCATACAAATTAGATAAATATTTCATATTTATCAGGCTGTTAGACTATGCCAGGGCCTTTAACATGATATAACTCATTAATCACCAGAAGAATCCTAAGAGGTGAGTAGTATTAACATTTCTCATTTTGCAGATGAAGATGAAGACACGAAGGCTTACAGCCATGAGAAGATTCACATAAGGCCACACATCTTGGAAAGAGCCAATGGGTATTTTAACCTAGGTTCTCTTTAGCTTTCTTGTAGAAATCAGCATTTTAGCACTGGCTATTTTTGCCTGGTTCAGCATCTTACTTTATAACACACACACACACACACACACACACACACACACACATCTTGGATATCTAAGCCTTACTTTTCTGACATAGGAAATGGTGATGGTTATAGTATTGACTTCATTCTAGACTGTTTGAGTTGGGGGTTAGGATAGCGAAGTACTTGGCTCATGATGGATAGATACTTAATGACTGACGCTAATAACCCATTGTCATTACTTCATGTAGTTCTAGTCTATGTTTCAACTCAGAGTGTGTATTCCAGATTCTAAAGCACAGGCTTCCTTTGGATGGCCACTCATTTATTTGCAAGCAACACAAATTAAATGGGAGCAAAGTTGCAAATGGTCAACCATAGAATATCACAATAACAATAGCGTGCTAATATTATAGGCTTGCTCTATCTTTGTTGAAACTTCATCATAACTTTTTACGCGTGTGTGTGTGTGTGTGTGTGTGTGTGTGTGTGTGTGTGTGTGGAGTATGCATGGTATGGAGCATATGTGTACTGTATGCACGTATGTGTACCATGAGCATGTGTGCAGTGGCCAGAAGAAAACTTTAGGGGTTCTTCTCTATTGATCACACACATACTTCCTTGAAATAGGAGTCTCTCCCTCAACCCGTAGCTAGAGGTTTTCCATCTATGAGCCTCAGGGATTCTCCACTCTCTCCCTGCCCCCCTCCTTCCTGAGGACTGGGGTTACAGATATGTGTATGGCCACGCAAACAGCTTTTTAAAATGTGGGTTCTGAGGAGTCAAATTTGGCTGGTCTTGGGCCCTCTGGAGCTCTCATGATGAAGGGATAAGCGCTCCTTAACTGCTAAGCCATGTCCCCAACGGATCCATCAGATTGTTAAGAGCTAGACATCGCTACTTCTTGTTTACAGAATAATCTTAGAACAAAGTGATCATTGTTCATGACCATATGATTAGCCAGCAATCAGGCAGACTCTGAAGCCAGGGCAACTTGATATAAAGCTGCCCTTCTCTACACCACCTTATCCTGTGTTACACTTCAAAGGAAGTAAGGGGTGGATGGGATGCCTATGAGCATGAGGGGAGGAGAAAGCATTTGAGAAACGAGGAAGGAATGGACTGGAAAATGTAATAATCTCAAATTTTGATCAAAGAAGAACAAATATGCAAGAGGTGGTGTTCCCTGAGGAAGATAACCAAATCCAGTGTTGGGAATGTCAGGATAACTACACTAAAGAGGGCCACAAGTATTCAATGGTGTGTTTTGGATCACACCTCTAAATAACTGAAACCACTGTTTTGTTTGTCTGTTTGTTTGTTTGTTTGTTTGAGGTAGGGTCTCCCTCTAGCCCAGGCTGATCTGGAATTCACTAGGTAGTCTCAGGGTAACCTCAAACTCATGGCAATCCTCTTACCTTTGCCTCCCAAGTGCTGGGATTCAAGGCATGTGCTACCACCATGCCCAGCTTTTTCTTTTTAATAGGGTAGAAAGAATAAGACTAGAGTATCTTTGGAAATAACCCATATAGCAGGGCCATGGAGGAGGGAGAAGTCACTTAGTGTCTTTTCTCAAAAAAAAAAAAGAAGAATTTGCAAAACCAGAACTTGAACACAGTACTATGACAGATAACTTAAAAATAAATGTAGATGATTACTCTATAAAATCAGGCTCCAAGTTGGCTAAGTGAAGCCCAAGGCTGTTTTGTCACTCCTTCCAATGCCTGAGAAGAAAAGCTTAGCGTGTAAGATGCTCTTGTAATCATCCCTATTTGTACAATACCCACAGACCTGTCCTTTTCCTAGGACTATTCAAAATAATGTGGTGCTTTCTAGATGTGACTAGAACACTTAAGGTAATAAATAGAACTAGAGTTGGAAGGATGATGAGTGTCCCCAATGGGGAATCAAAGCCTTTTATTTGCAAAGATTTCCTAGGGTGCATCAAATATACATCCTAGGTAGCTTGAGGTCTTAGGAAATGAATGTCAGAATTACCATCTTTTCCCTTATTATAATACCAACATGTGAACTCCAACACTGGGTTGCTACATTGATAGAGGGTCCTCACATTC
Organism: Orientallactaga sibirica; assembly: GCA_036365145.1. Classification (NCBI taxonomy): domain Eukaryota; kingdom Metazoa; phylum Chordata; class Mammalia; order Rodentia; family Dipodidae; genus Orientallactaga; species Orientallactaga sibirica. The sequence continues at coordinate 4,351,564 of JAEOAD010000194.1, forward strand.
TCTGTTTTCAAAGGAAAGTTATAGGGTGAATTATCAGAGCCCAGATGAAATCCAGTTAATAGCTGAAATTGCTGTTTTCTTTAGTGTGTTGCCTTATCTCTTTTTAACAAGCCTTACTTACCAGGGTAATTGCAGTGAATTCAATCTATTATCTATGGATTAATTCATTAGGGTGGTTTAAACTTTGGGAAAATGGATGGGTTTTAACAGTCCTCCCCTCCATTCCACAAATTGACACTGTAAAACAAGTCTGTGCCATTTTTATGGAGGCTCCAATTCGTGAAATAAAAATCAATGAAGACATTTCCTTTCCAAGCTTCTTGTCATTGCTATGCTCTGTGGTTGCAAGGGAAGCCTTTGGGTAAAAGAAGGACAACTCTCATCAGAGAGAGAGAGAGAGAGGGAGACATTGTCTTTAGGAAAGCAGGAACAATCTGTTTGTGGGCAGGTGCTCTCACTACTGTGTAGCCCCTGGTACCCCTGCCTTTGGGGATGGGGATGCTGTAAACAACCACACAGTCCTTGTCAGTCAAGGGGCTTATGTCAGATAAGAGTCTACATATCCAAACTGAACCTTTATCTGAGAGCAAAATAAGACTAGATACCATGAGAATGGAAAGAATTTCCCTTCTGATTGATGTTGTCCTCTTCAATTGATTTTTGATGGTGGACAGGTTTGGTTATGTTCAACGGTGGTTTTGAAACTCTGTTCTAACTAGCTCTATCAGAATCATGTAAGGATTGAAAATGTAACAATTCCCATTCCTGGAATTTATAATTCCGCACATCTGGGCTCATAGTAGGAAGTTGTTATTAAAAAAAAAATAGGAAGGGCTGGAGAGATGGCTTGGCGGTTAAGGCGCCTGCCTCCTAAGCCGAAGAACTCTGGTTCCAATCTCTGGTGGTTCCAATCTCCAGGTCTGACGTTTAGCCAGATGCAAAGTGACACAAGGGCGCAATGCAGCACTTGACCACAAGGGGGTGCATGCATCTCGATTTCGTTCCCAGCAGCTGAGAGACCTGCTGGCCCATCCATCTCTATCTATCTTCCTCTTCCTCTCCCTCTCTCTGTCTCTCTCTCTGTGTCTCTCTCAAAAAAAAAAAAAAAACCACACACAATAGGGTTGTAGAGATGAGTCAGTGGTTAAAGTACTTGCCTGCAAAGGTTAATAACCCAGGTTCAATTCCCCAGTACCTACATAAGCCAGATTCACAAAGTGGTGCATGCATCTGAAGTTTGTTTGCAGTGGCTTAGAGGCTCTGGAGCTTGTGTTCTCTCTCTTTCTCTCTCTCTCTCTTTGTCTTTTTTTTTTTTCTCTCTCTCTCCCTTCCTTGTTTCTCTGCTTGAAAATCAATACATGAAAAATTAAAGAAAAACTAAAATAAAGCTTCAGGTGGTCATATGCAAAACTTGAGTTTATCAACTACTGAGCTGTGCTTCTATTTTCTATTTAGAAGCAGCCACTCAAGAAAATGAACAAGGAGTACTGGAATTGTTTCATATACAACTCCAATCAACAGGCTTAGATTTGTTGGGTATCAGAACCAATATAGGAAGCCTTCATGAAGTCGCAGCATGGAAATCAACACAGCCTGAGCTCATTCTCTGCACCCAAAGAACTTGTTTCCCACAGTGCCCTTCTGATCCCATTGTAAACATAGTTTAAAAGATTGACAAGGCCCTCGGTCTTTGAAATATATGGATATTATAAAGTTAAAATTGAAGAAGTGTGAGGCAGTTGCGTTAAAACCTCATTCCACAAGCAGAATGTGGGCTGAAGCCAGTGGCTCACTTGTGAGAAGAAATAAACAGGAGGGTCCTACAGCTGGATCACAAAAAAACATTCTGTCTGCTGTGGTGGGAGATCACAGGGGCCTTTGCATGATTTTAACTGGCCACCCAAGGAGGAGGGACCCCAGCCTCAGCGGCTTAGTTCGCTTCATCTTTCTGTAACACAATATTGTAGATGGGTAAATGATAAAGTAAACTATTTTATTTGTGACAGTTGTCCAGGGACCCACATCTGGTGGTGTTGCTGCTGCCACCCCATTTTGTGGTGAAAGGAGAAAGGCTAAGAATGTGAGAGACACAGGAAACTAAAGGGGACCAAATTTCTTCTTGTAACAAAACCACCGACTTGATAAATGAATCCATCCATTCATGACAGTAGAATCCTCACGACCCAGTCACCTCTTAGGAAGTCTTGTTCCTCCATGCTGCTGCTTTGGGGATGAAGTTTCCAACACACAACCTTTAGGGGACACATTCAAACTGCAGCACCTTAGGAGGTTGCTGCTGAGGTAGACATCTTGAGTGTAACTCATGACAAACCTTGAGCCAGATCTGCCCAGTTAATTCACTCCCAAATTCCGGATCCAGAAAACTGTGAGAACTGTGAAATGTGTCTGATTTTTCAGCCATGAAGTTTAGGCTGATTTGTTACAGAGCCATCGAGAACTGACACACCTGAGAAGACTTTCCTTATCTAGCTTCTAGTTGTTTTGGCCTCTGCCTCTATTCCTTATCTGAGGTACACAGACACATAGACTTATCACCTAAACCAGCAAATATTCCTTAACTTTTAAGCATTGTTGTAAATACAGTCTCCAAAAGTCTTTCTAAGAAGCATTTAAATAATGATGCTTTGAATGACTCAGTGAGATGGTGCATTGATAAAATAATTGGCTGGACATAGTGGTGCATGACTTTAATCCCAGCACTGGGGAGGCAGAGGTAGGAGGATTGCCATGAGTTTGAGTCCAACCTGGGTCACACAGTGAATTCCAGGTCAGCTTGGGCTAGAGTGAGACCCTACCTCAGAAAGCCATTAAATTAATAAATAATAATGAAGGTTAACATAGACAAAAAAAAAAAAATCTGAATAGTGGAGGAGACCACAAGCAGAAATGATCCCTTTAATTTGCAAGCTATGCCACAGCACGTGGTAGTAAACGTATTGGTAATAACAAGCGGTTACAGAGAACAGAATCATGTTACTCCTTGCTTTGTATTCTTCAAAGAGTGAATTCAGAGCTGCAGTGGTGGGAACCAGTGTACAGAGGAAGGAGATGAGTGCTGCAACCAGAGCCTGCATTGAGGGCGAGGGGGGTAAGACTGAAACCAGATACAAATGACACGAAACCTATTCTGCCAGCATCCTTACCAGCAACAACACATAAGTACATGTAACATGCATACATGTAACTAAAAAAAGCAGCCAAAGTACACAGCTACCACAGAATATCACTGCTCCCACACACACAGACTAACAACAGCAACCTGTTAACACACTCTGACAACCCAAACATAGCCACACAAATGCACCCCTTCAAAATTCAAAAAAAAAAAAAAAGATGTAAATGCTATATAACAATGTCCTTACGAGAATCCTTTAGAGTTGAAAGGTAGAATTTAGCGGTATGAGTTCAGTCTCAATTGATTTTTAAATTTTTTTAATCTTTTGTTGTTTTATTTTATTTTATTTTTTGTGTTTTATTGAGGTTGGGTTTTACTGTAGCTCAGGCTGACCTGCAATTAACTATGTAGTCTCAGGGTGGCCTTGAACTCACAGCAATCCTCCTACCTCTGCCTCCCAAGTGTTGGGATTAAAGGCATCATGCCTGGCTAAATTTTTAAATTTTTAAAATATTTTCTCTATTTTTTTGAGAAGGGGGAGAGAGAGAGAGGGAGGGAGATAGAAGGAAAGAGAATGAGTAGGCTAGGGACTCCAGCCACTGCAAAGGAATTCCAGACACATGCACCACCTTGTGCATCTAGCTTACATGAGTCCTGGGGAACTGAACTTCAGTCCTTTGGCTTTGCAGGCAAGTGCCTTAACCACTAAGTTATCTCTCTAGCCCTCAATTTATTGTTTTATCAAATTCTTCTTTCTTTAAAAAAAAAAAAAAGTAGCTCTTAAGGTAACACAAATTTCTGAAGCATGCCAGAGAGACTCATTCTGGTTTGGGTTTTGTTTACTTTTTCTTTTGGGGGGAGAGGAAGAGAGTTGTACAGAATTTTCAGTCTTTGACACATGAATTTCTGAGGTTTGCTGGTGATCCTATTTACTGTTCCATAATAAAAATCGAATAAGTAGAACAGGACAAAACTAGGAATATAATTAATTTCCCAATTTCACTCACTTTGTTTGAATTAATAGAGATGAATTGTAAGTATGTTAAAAAATGACACAGTTACATAATCATATTAGAAGTCAGTATAATAAGCAGTACCGTTTCAGCAGGTGTCTCCCATGAATATACACATATATTAGCCAAAACGTTTTTGCCTTTAGGAGTTTTATAATGTACTATGAGCTTCTTATGGATAAATGAGGCCAGTTCTCAAATTTCCTACCCATTACAATTACTCCAGGAATTATGTTAAAAATACAGATTATTAGCCACAGCCTCAAAAATTCTGCTCTGAAAGTCTGCAGGAGGCACAGCATTTTAAAATAAGCATGTCTAGACAACTTTGGTGCAGGTGAACCAGGACCACACTCTGAAATCTGTTCAGTTTGTCAGTCATTATACCCTGTATGTTGGATCCTGTGCCAGGGACACCCAGATGAGAGAGGCACACTGAGCTCATACGGGTGGAGGGTATCTTGCCTTTAAATGTCCTGCCTTCTCCATGTCTATACCTGGTCAGGAGAAGGGTGAAGAACATACTGCGGGGTGTCCAGCAAGTGCTCTGAACTGTACTGTGGCACTGAAGGCTACAATGACCTGCTCCATGCTTATGTTTTCCCCTACCTGCTGTCAATCTTCCTCTTCCACCAGTCTTAAGGTCTCTTGATTTGGTGTGCTTGCCCAAATGTCACTCTGTCTTGTTTAGACACTTATGGCTTAGACACTTGCACAGCACTCTCTGACCACTCTGCTACAGCAATAGCCCTAGATAGTCTCCAAAGATATCTTCCTGCTTCATTTTCCTCACAGCAATTATCATTACCTGAAAGGATCTCATTCATTCCTTTACCTAATTATTGCCTGATTCTCCCCACAGCACACTGAGACTTTCCTTCTCATGTTGTCGACTTTGTTCCCAGTACAATACTTGACACAATGACTTTTACACACTCGTTTAAAGAATGAAGCTCTATCCAAAATTGTGAGTAGCCTGTCTCTCTTCTTACCTGCTACTGTTTTGTTGGGATCAGCCAGAATATGAATGTGTAAGGGCTAAGAACTTAGAAACCTGAAGTAGTCATGAATGTAAATACTTAAAAATAATTATGTATTTGTAAGTAGAGAGAGAGAGAGAGAGAGAAAGAGAAGAGAGACACCGAGAAAAAATGGGCATACCAGGGCCTCCAGCCACTGCAAACATACTCCATATGCATGTACCACAGTGCATCTGGGTTTATGTGGGTACTGGGGAATTGATCCAAAGTCTCTAGGCTTTGCAGGCAAGCACTTTAAGTGCTGAGCCATCTCTCCAGCCCCAATCTCACCCTTTTATCAACATATATTATTCAGGGCTGGTAAGAAAATCTAGGGAATTCTGTTCTGTTATTTAGGGAGTAGGAAAATTGGGGGGAATGGAGAGACCAAGAATAACTTTAGATGAAAAGTTAAGACTAGAACTCGAAATTTCTCTGGAAATCAAAAACATTTCTCCTTCATGATTGCTTCTTTACAGAGTTGGAAGAAGAGAGAAAGGGCTATAAATCCATACTTATAGCTCTCTCGTTTACAAATAGCAACCTTTTGAACAAGGCAGAACTAAACTGATAATGCATCTTTTAAAGGAGCAGTTTTTCTTTAGCCTATCTTGAGCCTAGTTTTGAAGAAATGAAACAATGAATGAATAAATAAATAAAAACCCCAAATCAGTTTTTGCCACACACATAGTTTGAGTTAGATATTTAGATTTACACCAACATTGAGAGAAAGATGAATATAACCACATTCTTTTCCAAACAATTTGGAAAAAAAGGACAATCTATGGCCTAAGAGCCATGCATTTATTTTTAAATATCAGTCAATAATGATGGAATTGGAACCAAAAGGTTCTGCAGATATGTACTGAAAGGGGAAAAATTGTTCTCTCTTACTCTTTCTTTTCTCTCTCTCTCCAAATGCATCCACAGCTGTGCCCTGTCCTCACGGTGTACACCGATTACCATTATTACAGAGACATTTTCCTAATTGCATGTGCTGCTGTTAGATTGGAGGGCAGCTCTGAATCAGGCTGCAGATGCTCCAGTTACCCTGCATAACCAGCCACCCGGCCAACTGTTGACCTCAGAGAAGGTTAACAGGCATTTATTGACTCTTCACATTTAGCACAACCCTACTTTTAAAATACATACATATATTCATTATTAATCACATTTTGCTTCTAATGCTCCCACAGAGATTTTTTCCCCTTGTTTCTAGAAGCAATAGCTCTGGATGAGTGTAGATCACATTAGAGGAAAAGGGAAAGAGTTATAAAACTTGAAATTTTGTTAATCTTCATGGAGATTTTAGACTAAGTTTTTGAAAGGCATAGGTAATATGGAAAAGTTGGAAAACTAGCAAAGACCGTGTAAACATGTTTATTCCAGCTCAAGGCCAACAAGAGCAATAGTCGGTTATGGGTAGGGCTTGTCTGATCTATCAAAAACATTGCATTAATTAAATAAGAGTTTTATTGGGGTAGGACCAGAACGCCACTAAGTCTAAGCACGTCACAGGTACATTTTAACTCCCAGTGTGTCTCCATTTTGTAGATGGGGAAGTGAAGCTCAGCACAAGTCACAGAGCTAGCAAGTAGCAGCAAGGGGCCCACTCAAACCAGTTCTATCCCAATGACCATACCTTCGGTTTCACAGATGAGGAAACAGGGCCTTATCAAAAATCAGAGGGTCAATTTCTGACAAAGATTGGAATTTAGTGTGTTTGGAAGTCAGTGAGGAAAGGTCAATACTGTATTCCAAGAAGCAAATGATTGGCAGTCGCCAGCTGATACTGGCATTGTGTGATGTACAAAAGTCCCTTTACACTGTTACTAGGGACACAATATTGATCAGGAAATAGTGTTGGGAAAGAAATGGAACTATCTCTCAGCTAGCTTCACAACAGAAAAGCAAAATAAAAGCAAACAAAATGAGTAAAAACTAGACTTTGGAAGTCTGCTGAAATCCTAGAAGATTCAAAAATGCTTGGGAGCATTTCTGTGTGGCTCTCTCATGGGACTCAAACAGTAAGCATCTCTAGAAATAGAGCATGTGCTCTCTCATTTGACCCAGTGACAGCCACCCATTTTCCTTTTCACTACTCAAAGGTATATTTCTTTCACACAAGTACAAAGTTGTCTTACCTCATAGGCAGGTGAAATAGTAGACTTCTAGTGTAGAACCTGTTTTATTTTTTATTATTATTATTATTATTATTATTAGAGAGAGAGAGTGATAGAGAGAACTGGCATGCCAGGGCCTCTAGCCACTGCAATCAAACTCCAGACACATGTGCCACCTTGTGTGCATGCGTGACCTTATGCTTGTGTAACCTTGTGCATCTGGCTTATGTGGGAACTGGGGAGTTGAACATGTATCCTAAGGCTTCACAGGCAAGCACCTTAACTGCTGAGCTATCTCTATGGTGCAATGCTACTAGAGAGGCTATCACAGAAAGATGGGAAGGGTTGCTGGCAAACATCTAGCTGAGAGTATAAAGAAGCAGGTCACCTAACACACAGTGGGTAAATTTATTGCCCAAAAGGAAAATGGACTCCCAGCACCGTCTGCTCAAATGTGTTGTCCAGTTCAACTACTCTGGTGGGCTATATTTATGCACACACTAAATGAACTGAGAGTAAGTAGGTCCCACTAGTCACAGGCACTGGGAGCATTCCGAAGTGCAGCTAAGCACGTGGAGCTCACCTTGGCTGCACATAGAAATCACTTTGCAAGTTTAGCAAAATGTCCACCCTAGACAAAATACATAAGTGTATCTGGGACTGAGTCCAAGAAGAGGTTCCCAGAGGATTCCAATACTTCTCCTGGGTTGATAACCACTCACTATTTAAGAGGATGGGGGGCATGGGGATATAAGGGAGACTATGGGCATGGTTAGGGACATCTTCTCTGAAGTCAGGCTGTCTGAGTTCAAGTGCCATTTCTTCCACTCACAAGCAAACATGGGTGACCTCGGACAAGTGATGTTACTAATCTCGAAGCTGGTAATGGAATCAAATTAAAATCAGGGAATGCAGTTAAAGTGCTCAGAATGGTAATAACTCAACAAATGATAAGCATTATTATCACCACTGCCTGTTGCTAATGGCATTGATTCCCATTTGAGGTACAGGTAATTAGTGATAAACTTTGTCACGGGCCCCTTACATTAGGTATCACTTCAAGATCTCACATCTTAAGCGTAGCACCACACTGGAGCCATGACAGGTAGTGAGCATTCCCTGAATTTGAGTCCATCACAAACACTCAAATGAACAGATGGTTAGGCCGACGCCAGATCCCATCTTGCTAAGGAACAAAACATAAATGTGAAAACAAAATTAATTTATTTATTACTTCATTCAAAATATATGAAAAAGCATTTATTATGCATCAAACTTCATTCTACGGATGTATCTTCCTATTTGTTTCCAACAATCAAGTGAATGGGGGAAGACCATATCCAAAACTTAGTATTAGGCTTGGGGATAGAGAAAAAGACACCGACTGCTCCCTGGGGAAGTATTGTCAGTGCATAGTTGCTTGGGGAGGGGGTGACATTTTCTTCAGTGGTGTAGTTACTGGTAAGTTGCACATGCTTTGGTAAATAATTTCCACCCATGCTCATACAAGCAACCCTAATTTATTTAAACTAAGTGGGTGACACACACACACACACACACACACACCAAGGTAGTAGAGGGACTGGGACCAGGTAGGAAGATGATCTGGTGTTTAAACTAAGGTGTCTCATACTTGAAAGGGAATGAAATGCATGAAACACATGCAGAGGAGAAGAAATTTAAGAATCTTGAGAAGACTGATGATATCTGAGTGGTAGTTATCAAAGCTAAATTCTCTTAATATAGCTCAAAGATGGATAAATATTTGCTGGTAGAAGCTTAGCAGTTAATGGATTAAAACTTAATATTAAAAATTTGTCCATTTCCTCCCACAGAGTTCCCCTTCTGCTTTCATGTCATAAAAGCATATACATATATTTTTAAACCTGAATATCATCTGTGAAAAAGCAGTATAACATTTGTATTTTTGTCCTTTCCATGGTCTTGTCTTGTTTACCTCTTTTATATACTCAATTATTCCCTTATCCCTCACATAGTCCCATTACTACTTTCATATCATACATATATTTTTTGACATATTGATTCCACATATGAGAGAAAGCATACTGTGTTTATACTTCTGAGTCTGAATTATTTTGTTTAAAATGATGATTTCCAGCTCCATCCATGTTCCTGTGAATGACATAATTTCATTCTTTTTTATGGATGACTAAAATTCCATTGTGTAAATACGCCATGCTTTATTTATCCATTCAACTGTTAATGGGCATCTAAGCTTTTTCCATATCATGATTATTGTAAATAGTGTTGCAATAAACTGAGTATGTAAGTGTCAAAAAATTTTAAGACTTAAATTTGCAGGGTCATGGATGGAACTGAGAAAATTATACTAAGTGAGGTGGCCCAGGCACAGAAAGACAAATGGCGCATGTTCTCTCTTGTAGGAAGAGGCCAGCTTGGAATTTTTAGATTTGTATGTAAATTAGAGTATGTCAGTAGAGGTCAAGAAGGTAGAAAGGGGCCATGACAAGTGCAGGAGAAGGTTGTAAAAGGAGAAGATAGTAGAACACATGTGACGTGAAAATGGAGAGAAAGAATACTGGGTGACTGAAAAACCTAAGCAAAGTCTATGGTAGGTAAGGTCATAAGCCTTAGGGGTATAAAGCATGCCCTTATCTAAATGTATACACTATTCCCACCAAGCTGCCCGGAAAATACTACACTTAATGCTCATATTCACATATTAATGCTACTCTCACTTCTGGTTAGAGAAGCTTCTCTTTTCAGATGGCGATGACCACTGGGATGATCCAAAAGGCAACATAGTGCTGAGAAGAAGGGATGGAGAAGTGCCCAGCACTGAAACATCTCTGTCACACCCTCCAAGGCTCAGGGATCATTGCGGAAGAGGGGGCGGATAGAATGGAAGAGCCAAAGGAAGGGTACGACTCCCTACAATGCAACTGCCCAGACAGAAATTGGCCTTGATATCCATGACCTTGCTGTGACTAGCAATACCTCCGCAAGACCCTCATAGTAGAAGTAAAAGAGGATGACATCATATTAAAAAAAGAGACTAATGGAGAGAGGGAGGGGATATGATGGAGAGTGGAGTTCTAAAGGGGAAGGGGGGAGGGGAGGGAAAATATGCACCTTTGGTATGTAAGTATGTTTTGTTGTCAATAAATATTTAAAAAAAAAAAAAAAAAAAAAAAAACGAATACTGGGTGAGGAAAGGTGTAATTGGGAATGGAGGTAGGGGACAGAGGAGGGAAGGGATGGGGGAGGGTTTACCAAAACTAAAGGTATCTGAAAAAACTGTATGGAAACCAACTTCTTTCATAGTGAATTAAAAAATATAATTTAAAAACATTTGAACAGAAGTACTCTGTGTGGGTAGATAATGTTGCTCCCAGAAGCCATGTGTTCTTATAGAAAAACCCCAGTGCCAGAGATGTGATCTCTTTCATTGACTTGTTGGTTGTGGAGGTCCTCGAGACTTCCAAAATAATACAGGCTATTGCCCCTGCTTTTGGCAAATGACTACAACTAGATGGGAAGATCCTGTTGCTAAAGCCACCATTTGCTTTAGTTGCAGGACACAGAGAAGTTGATCTGGTACTGAGCTACAAGCTTCCTCCCTGCTGGCTAGTTTTCGTGGTGCTCTGCAGGGTGATGAGGGGTAGGGGAAGAGAATGCATCAATGGTCTGATTCAACAGCAGACCCTATGTACTACCCAGCCAACTAGCCAGGGAAGATATTCCCACTGGCTTAAGAGTAGCCTGACTCTTCAGGGGGTAACTCCATGCTCTCTGGTTGTATTTGAGGCCTGCTCCACAGAACAGAATTTATGTCAGTACTAAAAATCTAGTCAAAATTTTGCCTGTGACTGAGGAGGTCATAGGAAGAAACCCATTATTATCATTTGGCTACACGAATATGTTGTGCCTGTCAAATTACCCTCTATCTATGTTTATGCCCATAGATTAGTGATGCTCTCAGCTCTCATCAGAGGAGCTTCTTCAGGCAACAGGTAGTGACAAGTGAGGAGACTCAAAGCTCATCCAAGTACTGAGAATAAGTTACTATTGAGGGTTCAAAGCTAAATGAGACATCTATGTCACATCCTCCAAGGTTCAGGGATTATTGTGGAAGAAGGGTCAGGAAAGAACGTAAGAGCCAGAGGATGGGAGAAGTACTGTGACATATTGTGTCCCACACAGTATATGGCCTATGCATTCAGAACCTCACAGCAATTGTCATTATATGCACAAGACCTTCACAATATTGGGCTCATCAATATTCCCTCTTGGTTGATGGAGAAAGGCATGGGATCCCCATCAATCCCTGAGGAATTACTGGCAGTTAATGTTGCTGGGGGAAGGAGAGACATTTTCTTCAGTGGTATAGCCACTAGCAATTTTCTTGTGCTCAGGTAGGTAAATCTCAACCAATTCTCATGAAAACTATGCTAATTAAATTGAATGGGACACACACAGGGAGAGAGAGAGAGAGAGAGAGAGAGAGGACAAGCTGAAAGTGGGACTAGGTGGGAATAAGAAGGGGTTCCATGGGAGGAGAGGGAAAAGAGAATGGGACACAGTTATGATCAAAATACATTATATATATGTATGTATAAAAATTATCAACAAATTAAATCTTAACAAAAAGCTAATGTTTTGTTTAGAAACAAAGTAATGCCTATAAGAAGTTTTAAAAATGGTCCAGAGAGTTCTCTTTCAGCCTTCATCCAGCTTCCTTTTAAGATCATGCTATCTTACATAACACTAGTACATTATCAAACCCAGGAGTCTGACACTGGTCTCAATACAGAGTCAACCACAGACCTTATTGGAATGCTGCCAGTTTTTGCATGCACTCATTTGTGTGTGTGCATTTTGTGTATGAGGAAATTATTATTGCATGGCTATAAAGCAATCTTGACATGAGCAGAAAACATAGAAATAACATCTCAAACGGACATAGTTTAGAGTAGATAAAAAGCCGGGTGTGGTGGCACATGCCTTTAATCCCGGCACTTGGGAGGCAGAGGTAGGAGGATTGCTGTGAGAGGTCAGCCTGGGTTAGAGTGAGACCTTACCTTGGGAAAAAAAAAAAAACAAAAAACAAAAAACAAAAAAACAATGATATATTAAAAGTACAGTACCTGCTTAAAAGACAAAACATTGCAGCAGTCCAGCTCCATCTCAAGTCCAATGCAGTCCTTACATAACGTTTGTAACAGATAACATCACAGAGTTTGGAACTGAGAGTCCCATTTGTACCGACCCAAGGGACAGAGGTAGACAAGGAAAAAGCAAAACCTGGTTATCCTCATGGATGGTCTCCCATGGAGAAAACATGCTCGTTTAAGTCAAAGGCACATGAGAAACCTACATTCTCTAAGATTTGAGGTGTGGACATAAATTAAAAAAAAAAAAAAAAAAAAAAAAAAAAACCAAATGTGTCTGGGAAAACATTTCAGCTCATCTAAGCACTTATTTATTTATTTATTTATTTACTTATTTATTTATTTATTTATTTATTTTTTGAGGTAAAGTCTCACTCTAGCCCAGGCTGACATGGAATTCACTCTGTCATCTCAGGCTGGCCTTGAACTCACAGCAATCCTTCTACTTCTGCCTCCCAAGTGCTGGGATCAAAGATGTGGGCCACCACATCCAGCTAAGCATATGTTCAGTTCAGTTTTAAAAAGAAAACTATTAATACCGTTTGCTATTTGTTTGCTTGTTTTCTTCTCACAGCATAAAGAAATGCAGGCCTCCCTCTCCCTTCTTCCTTCCCATCTTTCTTTAGAATTAATTTTGAAAAAAATTGAAGAACTGATTTTCTTAATACAGTTACAGCCCTCTAAATGAACACACTCGTAATTACAAGTAAGGCATTTGCTATTTTGCATCAATGGAATTTAAGAAATTAAAACAACAAAAAGGGGGTTTTCAGGAGCACAGCAGAATTGCCTTTTTAATAATAGATTTGGCTCCTCTAATCCATTCTTAATCTAATTAAGACAATGAAAAGCACTGGGCTGCCATATCAGAAAATGGCAAGGATGCTAGAAACAGAGTACAATAAAGTGATCAGTTCACACCCCATCAAATTGACTCACAGCCTGAATAACTGTTCTGATTTCCTGTGTTACATTTTTACAATTTAACAAATGCTTTCATTTGATTTCTACCACTTCATCTTCTGATCAGGCATGGGTTGGAGGACCTTCTAGTTCTGAAAGCATGCTGTATCTGGCTAAACAGCACCCAGTGTGCAATTATGGAACCCTACAAATTAAGGCTAACATCTCCAATAAGCAAAGACAATAATTAAGTAGTAAACCTTTGGCATTAAAAACAGCAACGGTGTTATTAATACCCAAATGGGCACCAAAACAAAGAGCATTGGTGGAATTTAATTAAATGATTTTATGATTGTGCATTCTTTGCAAGCTCAGATGATTAGCCTGGTTATCCTTGGTTGAGCATTTAAATCTGGAAGCTAAGATTCTCACTAATGGCCTTTTGTGTAAATATTTCTTAGTGGGGAAAATAGGTGGATTTTTTTTTTTCTATCAAAAGTAGAACTAGATGAGGGACGAATGAAAGGGTGAAAGGATATATGTAACATGTAAATAGAAAGGGGGAGGGGGAGACTGGGAGAAGAAGGGACAGAAATCAACCAAAAGAGATTGTTTCTGAAAATGCCAGAGTGAATGATATCCAAACCTCTGTGCACTAACTAAAGAGATGTACAAAAAATAAATAAAAAAGAACTGAAATAAGGAGAAGCTGTTTTTTAAAAATTTTTTATTCCCACCACACACATCAGAAATATTATGGGGCTGATCATTTGAAATAACTGGGAAGCTGTTTTGTCTTTATTTTCATTCTTTTGTGATGACTAACCCTGGGACAAAACAGGTACTCCATTGTCTCAATTATATTGAAGATATTCTATTTTCCAATGATGGTACTAAAGGTTCATATATATATATATACACTACCCCCATTCATGAACCTGCCTTCCTCTCCCCAGTGCCACGTCTGAATCTGTACAAGGTCAATGGGAACACTGATTATAATCTGAAATTGTAGTATGACCAAGGAGCCATCCCTCACTGCTTATTTTTGCAGAGACAGACAGATACAGCAAAGACCAAGGAACAGAGAAAATATGTGGGTCAAGGAGTCTCAGTCTCAGCGTGCAGGGTCCACAACTTGCTAATTACACTGTCAAAAGCAAAAGAAAACAAAAACTACCAATCAACAACAAAAAATAACACCTGGGCTCCAAGAGCTACAATTTCTCCATCAGGATCAAGCTTAGTAGTTACTAATCATGGAGGAAGATATGGGGGGGAGGTTAGAGATGACTCCACCCCATGCTAGTCACTGTAACAAGATGGTCTGAAATGGGAAATATTATTATAATAAAAACTTGTTAGCTGACAAAATATATATATTGTTCTAAAACGAGAAAGAGAGAGAGATGTTGAGTGCATTTATAAGCACTGTCAGAGGCTCCACGCAGTTCTCATAAATTATAATTCTACCCTTAGACTCCTCATTTGCATAAACAAGATGGATATGAAGGATGCTGATCCCCCACAGTGAGATAAAGCCAGCATTTTCTCCATCAATGAAGATCAAGTACACAGATAAGCAAGTTGTCCCTCATTCATACTTGATGAGGGTTTCAGATTTACTCTACAGGGAATGGTTGGAGAAAGGGGGATGAGGGACAGATCCATTTTAAGAAACCAACTGCTATGGGATCTGATTTGTATGCACCTAGAAGTGACTGGCCTCAACTTTCCTAGCAATCCCTATTGTCCCATTTCATTCCCAGACCACATGCAGTATATTGGTCACAGGTCCATAAGGGTTTAGGCGGGTTTGTCCCTTCTTCATGTATCCAGGAAATCATGGGGCAGATAATCTTGCTGTGATTTCTCATGGTCTCTGAATCCAACCTTCACATGTTTTCTGTTTCTCTACAACAAAAGTGAAATATTTCTTTTCTTGTATTGGCTAAACTGATCCCACAACTTTACCCATTTCTTTCCAAGTGGAAAGGGAAGGATAATTGAATGAGTTAACCATGGCACAGAACACTTAGAAGCCTGGATTTTCCTCCTATAATGCTAAGACTTTGCTCAATGTGTTATTTGGGATTTTTGTCCTGTGACAAAATACCTGACAGAATAGCACAGAAGGGAAGATTGATTTTAGTTCATACTTTCAGAGTTTTTAAATCCATGCTGGCCCACCTCTGGTGGGGCAGGAGTGTGCTAGGCAAAGTTGGTTACCTCCTGATGGCCGGAAAGAGGAAGGGGATTGGGAGAAGTAGCATAAGTGCTAGCCCCCCAAGAGATGACCCATGTGAGCTAGTTTGTCCCCCACAGCACTCCCTCCAGAAGCTCCTAGTTTCTCCCAATATAGTACCATCAACTAAGGACCAAACTTTCAACACACATGCCCCGTGGGGACATTTTATATTCAAACCATCATGCGGAATCACCTTGAGAGGTAAAAGATGATCTTGAATTTCTCTTTGGGTGATAGTTTGCCCACATGCAAACTATATTAGATCTGAAGGAACAAAATGGTCCACGGTGGGCAAAAAATGGCCGCTAGATAGGGCCTATTTATCCCACAACAGTGTTCAAACATGCTTCGAATTAGTTAATGTCATTTTAAAAACACGAAACTTCTCAGATCAGACACTGTGCTTGTGTGTTTTAAAGCAGAAGGCTGAATACCCGCAGGCATCAGCTGCTAGAGTGAGGGGCAGCAGGTGTCCATCAGCTTGCTCCAATCATGTCATTTATGTCCACATAGAAACAACTAGATTTGGATGACAGGAACCTAAGAATTCTGAATGCAAGGATGTCTGAAGGTTCCTAATGTTTTAAAAATCTGACTTATCCATTGATTTTCTATGTTAAGTTCATGAGAAAAGGGAGGAAAAGCAAAAACATGAATTTTCTTTCTATTTTTAAAAATTATTTATTCATTTGCAGATGGAGAGAGGAGAGAGAAAGAAAGACAGACAGATAGACACACACACACACAGAGAGAGAGAGAGAGAGAAAGAGAGAGAGAGAGAGTCAAAGGGAGTATAAGCAGAGCAGGGTCTCCTGCCACTGCAACCAATCTCCAGATGCACATGCCTCTTTGTGAATCTAGCTTTATGTGGGTACTGGGGAACTGGACCCAGGCCAGCAAAGCTCTGTAATCAAGTGCCTTTTGACTTCTGAGCCAGTTCCCAAGCTAAATGTTCTTTATTCAGAACCACACATGGTTTGAAAATTAGTGATCTCTAGGTAAAATTGCTTCCTCACTTGCATATTGAAAACAAATTAATAGTTTTATTTTCTGTTAACTTAGTGGCATTTTATTTTAGAGTTGTGTTCAACATGTGGTATTAACACTTTCATAGGTACACAAAGCCTGGTTTACCCTCAAAGGAGAACAAGGAGGTGTTATAAGTGAAAGAGAGAGTATGGGCAATCCAAGGCCTATTGCCATACCTGACTTTACATGACTTTAGGGAAGTGAAGACTTGGAATCTCCAAGGGATGTTGGTTTTGTTTATAGTTATCCATCTAGTGAAGTCAACCTGTTTTCACCCACTGAGAAAGATGAGCAATGTGACTCTAAACCTGAGGTCACAGAAAGACAAGTCTGTGCCTCTCTAGACTGGTCAGCTGGTTTTGAAAACATGCACATTCTGGGCTGGGAAAGATTGCTCAGAAGTTAAGGAGCTTGCCTACAACACCAAAGGACCCGGGTTTGATGTCCCAGTATCCACATAAAGCCAGATGCACAGTGGTGCATGCTTGAGGCCCTGGAACACCCATCCTTTCTGTCTCCCTCCTCTCTCTCTCTCTGCTTGCAAATTACACACACACACACACACACACACACACACACACACACACACACACATATATACATATATGTATTAAAGTGCACATTTATAACCTGATCTGACTCTTCCATGCACATCTCTACCTGCTCACATAGATATACCAATGGGAAACATTTCATCAGGACCCCTTTGTCTTCGCTGTAGTCCAAATTTTGTATTGTACACCTAGAGCAAATGTATGTGTTGGTTATTGGAAACTCTCCAGCAAAAAACTTTCATTTTTAACCTGCCTCTCAAAGATTTCCCGAGTAACACCATTTGGTAAAACTTAGAGATGAGTGGTGCCACATTTGTCATCTGATGGTCTCATGTCATCTAGGAGGTCAAAGAGAAGTCACATAGTAAAGTTCCCCTCAAAACATCCCGGATGTCAAACATGTGCTACCTAAATGTACCTTGCTTGTAGTCAATGTATGATAACAGTTTGTCAAATACAATTCACTGAGTCCTATTGAAATTAATGAAGGGTGTAAAAATGACAGCTCTCTGACATATTTCAAATCTCAGTTTGACATTTACAACCTTTTAAAGTTATTTTTAAATGCAGCAGTGTTTAAGATGTATTGAATAGATCATATGCCTCTAAGCGTCTGGTGAATGATTAGGTTTGTAGCCATGGAAATTAACGCAGGGCCACATGCCCCAGCCTTTCAAACAAACATGCAGAATGCCTACATGCAAAGGAAATAAGGCAACAGAGCTTACAAAACTTAAATAAAAGATCTTCCACTCATTGTTTTTTAGGGGGAGGGAGGATTAAGGTTCATTTCCATGGGAATGAGTGTCTTGATGAAATTCAGAGATAAAGGTAAAAATTGGTGTGTGTAAGCTTTGTGATAGAGGGAGGAGGAGAGACATAGATCAATACATGGGAAGACCAGCTCTATTCAAAAAGCCATTTAGTGCTGCTATAAGCTGTGTGTTTGAGAGTATGTGTGTTTGTGAATGTTTGTGTTTGGGATAAATGCAAGAGGAATTAGCAGGTTCAGACATAAGGGACTTGTGCTCTGGTCCTGGGTTCTAGTCATAAATTGCTAAAGTCTTACCTTGATCATGACACTGTGGCTTCAATTTGTATTTGTAAAGTAAAATGAACATGGGGAACATTCTTGGGGCATATTTGTCACCAGGAGAAAAAGCATATGAAATTACCACAGTATTTGGAATATGATACAAAAATGTAAGGCGTTATCATTTGCTATTGATTGGGTACTTGTGGTCCCCAAAACTCATAGGTTAAAATCCAGTTTGTAAAAATGATGAGCTGGGGAGATGCCTTAGTGCTTAAAAGAGCTGCAAAGTCTGTTGGCCTGGATTTCATTCCCTAAAGTCATATAAAGTCAGATATGGCAATAGGCCTTGGATTGCCCATACTCTCTCTTTCACTCTCCCTTCCAAATAAACAACTAACATTCATATTTTTAATAACAAAAAAAGAAAAAGGGATGGTATCAGGAAGTGGAATTGGTTTGTAAAAATGACTCCTAAGTGAGTCTACAACCTTTACCAAAGACATCCCAAGGAACTGTCATGTCCCCTTAACCATGTGAGGACACAGCAAGAAAATCCAGCTCTGAGTCCAGGAAGTGGCCCACTCCAGACACAAAGGCAGGCCACACCTTCATCTTATACTTCCTCTTATACTTCCTGGTCTCCTCTCCAGAATGGTGAGAAATAAATCCCAACTGTTACAAAGTCACTCAGTGAATGATACCGAGCCAAACAGCTATACCATCATTCAATCTCCCTACTAAGTCTCCTCCAAAAACCCTGTTAGTTAAACGTTGCTGAAGAAACTCGCCCTTCCTCCTGACAGGAACATCTCAACAGACCATTTCCAGGCGCAGGATGTGGGGTCTCAGGCCAAGCCATAGCCTTCTTCCATGGCATTTTCTGGAGGCCACTATAGCATGGGACTGTCACACCTTTTATTGGCAGAACCTAGGAAACTCAGAGCTGCTGGACTCTAGGGATGTCCTCAGGCAGCTGGGCCAGGAGCACCAGGTGTGACATACCTTCATTTGAATCATGTAAACCTCTTGGGCCTGGTTTATACATCACAGCACAAAAAGGGCACCTACTACTAAGGAGACAAAAAATAGATATACTGGTCAGAATCAAATGCCATTGTGATTTGTAAAGAAAGAGTTGTAGGGTGAGTAGTAGATGGCCATAGAGAAAAAGATGGAGAAAATGCTTAAATTTTGAAATTCTGGAGAGTAATACTTGGAAAGTTGTTTTGAAGGTGGCTATATTTTAAAAAATATATTTTTTACTTATTTATTTGGGAGAGAGAGGGGAGGGAAAGAGACAGAGAAAGAGAGAGAAAAAGAGAGAATGGGTGTGCCAGGGCCTCCAGCCATTGCAAATGAACTCTAGATGTATGCACCACCTTGTGCATCTGGCTTATGTGGGTCCTAGAGAATCGAACCGGGATCCTTTGGCTTTTCAGGCAAATCTCTTAACCATGAAGCCATCTCTCCAGCCCCGAAGTTGGATATTTTTAGATGTTCTAAGGCTAGGCTGGGAGAGGATCATTTTTGCTTAGTAAGTAATCTGCATTCAAGGAGGTGGGAGATGGTTCACCAGGTTAGAGTACTTTCTGTACAAGCATAAGGAACTGAGTCCAATCCCCAGCATTCACATAAAAAGCCAGGCAGAAATGGAAGGATTTCTGGGACTCCCTGCCCAGTCACACTCACTAACTAACTAAATTAATTAATTAATTTAACAAACCAAGACGCTTCAAGTTTAATGAGGGACTCTGTCTCAGAGAAATAAAGATGGAAGGATCACACAGGAGAGCACCCAACATCTTCCTCTAGCCTCTGCACATGCGTGCATATGGTACACGCATGTCTGTACACACATCTATATATAAAACACATGCACACCAAAAACATCCTATTTAATCATCAGGAGCCCCAGATTCCGTTGCTTTCTCAGTATTTGGTCCAGTGCTATGGACCTAGTAATTGTCTAAGACAATTTGAAGAATGGATATGAATATGAGTGATTGGTCCTTTAGAATCAGCAAGAGATCAATACATTAAACTTTCCTGGCTTAGGGATCTAAGGAGGTTGTAAGGAAGAGTGAACCACAGTTTTTGTTTTTGTTTTTTAATGAAAGGATAGTGATGTTCATTAGGACGTCCAGTGTCATGAACTAGTTTGTGAGCATCCATAAACATGAATCCAAGATCTTTTGTAGAAAGTAAAAGAATCGAACATTTAGCACAAACTTCATTCAACCTAGCCCACCTAAGCTCATCACCCCAGCTCATTATATCACTTAGAAGAGCCTAAGAAGCCAGGGACAGTGACAAAATAAGGAAAACATGTTTCACCTCTCTTTGCTGTACCTAGCTCACCACTCCTAAAATCCTTGGAATATCTAGTGTGCCTTTTTTGTGGGGATACGATGAGTGAAGGCTGGGGCCCTAGATGGCTTCCACATGGGGACTAAATATCATAAATCTTTAGCAGGCTCAGAAGACTTGCCTGCTCAGCTCCACTCCTCAGCCTCTTGAGAAGGCAGAGGAGATGCAGGTTGACGTGAATATCAGTGGTCAGTGATGTAATTAAACATGTCTACATGAGGAAGCCTTCCTGAAACTCCCCAAAGGACTCAGGTAACTTTTAGACTGCTGAACACATGAAGGAGTGCATTGAAGCTCCCAGCTCCTTCCCCCTTTCTTCTTTCCCATTTTGTTGTTCATCCAGATTCTTGGTGATAATAATCAAGAAATAGTAATATGTTGTCAACACAGGAATCATCCAAACAGGCTGTATGTGCTTGTCTGGATATGCATTTACTCAGTGCGCAGTTGAGGTATGTCTAGAAAGGTGACTTCACCTATGTAATCCAGGGCCATAATCAATCACTCCGATTTTTAGTTTCACTGTCCCCAAAGTTAGTAATGGATGACTGGCTAACCCCAAAGGGTTCTTATGGCTGCAGTATGAAAGTGTATAAAGAAATAACCCAAGGGGTGGGGTTTTGATAAAGTGCTTGCTATGCAAGTGTGAAGGTCTCATTTTGTATCCCCAGCACCCACATAAATGCTGGATGTAGTGGCACATGTTTATAATCCCAGTGCTCACAGGTCAGAGAGAAGTGGATTTCCCCAGGACTTGCTAGCTAGCTAGACTAGCTCTAGGTTTAGTGAGGAAGGGAGGCCATCTTAATAAACAAGATGGAGAGTAATTGAGGAAGACATTCAATGCTGACCTCTGGTCTACACATGCGTGTGCATGCACAAAGTCACACACACACATGTACATATAACACTCATACATAAACATGCCAAAATGAGGTATATCATAAATCAGGACACTATATGGTATAGAATATGAGAGAAAAAAAAAACTTGACTCTTTACTTCCTTCCAAAGATTTCCTAAGAATAATAAAGGGAGTGTGTTCAATACCACAGAGCAAAGAATTGCTTCATACATTTCTTTTTACTAATTAAAGTCTACAGGGCATAGATTTTCTCATCTGAAACATACTATTGCCAGTTGGACCATAAAGAAAAGACAACCATTCCTAAGCAACAATTCATATTCCTTTCCTCTTCAGGAGAAGACATTTGGGTATCACATTTGATACACTTCACATATCTCACGCAACCAAAGTACAAAAGCATTTTCGGAAACACCGGACAATTGTCCAAAAAATTTTTTTTCTTTTCTTTATTTCCTTTTTTTTCTTTTTTTTGCAAATCTGTAGGCTCCTGGGAGACACAAAACAACGAGCTCTAGTCCATTAGTATGACAGGCAGCGCTCTTACTAACAACTGCTTTTAACTCCCTCTGACAAATGTGCTGGGTGCCATGGTTGACGTTTGTGTGGTAATCAGGAGTGATGGAGAGGGGACGTCGGCGCTGCCGAAAGTGCCCCCCGATTTAATGTGAACGATTTGTCAAACGTGCTGGGATAGCAATGCTGTCAGACCCGGGCAGGGAAGCACTCTGTCATCTTTGCACCAACCAAGGTCACTTTGGCAAGGAGAGGAGGGCTCTCGCCAGTGAAATTTTCATGTTTATCGGTGTTACGCATGGCCTACTTTCACAACTTGTTTTTCCTTCTATTAACAGATAACCATCAGAGGCTTTGGAAGACACTCCTCACCTGGACAGAAGCCCACAGCAAGGTGTAGTCCCTTGGGTGAGCCACCTGGCACTGCTACATGCCAAAGACCAAGGTTGCAAACATAAAAGCTAGGGCCGGGTGAAAACCAGACAGACCACGTTGCTTGTACCTGGAGGGTCATGGTTATCATACCCTATGCACTGCAATTGAAATGTGGTCAGTATGAGATCTCAGCATCATATGGAGTTGTATGACTTAGCTTTATTCATGATTCAGCATCAAATATCTATCTCTTATGTGTTGAAAGAATCAGACATTCAAGTCCACACAGTAGGCTCAAGATGTCAAAATTTTCAAGAAAAAAAAAAAAAACTTTAGGAAGGAGCTGGAGAGATGGCTCAGTGGTTAAGGCGTCAGCCTGCAAAGTCTAATAAACCTGGGTTAGATTCCCCAGTACCCACATAAAGCCAGATGCACAAAGTGCCACATGGCACTTTGACTGGAGTTCATTTTCAGTGGCTAGAGGCCCTGGCATGCCCACACTCTCTGTCTCTCTCTGCCTTGAAATAAAGAAATAAAATATTTTGTTTAAGTTAGAAAACATGTGAGTCCAAGTGAGGGAAGTTATTGTTATGAGTCTAATAAGCACATATCTACATGGGGTGGAATCAGATACCACCTGCTCATAGTCATCGGATTCTTTCAGTTCTCAGTTATCACAAAGGCATGACTCTTTGAATACAGGCTAGGAGGAAGTTAGATAAGGTAGGGGCTGTCTTGTTCAAGTTTGTACTTTATACTTTTATCTTCCCATACAGTATCTGCTCAGGAACTATTGATAGCAGAGATGGATAGAATTTGCAGAAATAAGCTGGGCGTGGTGGCACACGCCTTTATTCCCAGCACTTGGGAGGCAGAGGTAGGAGGATCTCCATGAGTTTGAGGCCACCCTGAGACTGAATTCCAGGTTACCTTGAGCTAGAGTGAGACCCTCCCTTAAAAACTAAAACAAACAAACAAACAAACAAGAATCTGGAGAAAACTTGGTAAGAAGGAAGAAAGATCCATGCTAGCAATGGACACCTGTGTGCTGGGATGGTGATGGTTTGGTCTGTGGATAGAGTAAGATGTGAAAGAGCATGATGAAATGAGGGAGGAGATGGAACGCAAGGCCATCTGGTTGATGACAGGCTGAGTGGTTCAACTGAGCAGAGTCAACATTCACTGGTTCAAATTAGTTAATGTTAGTCTATGAAATGCTTTCTCTTTTATTTTAGCTTTTCTTTTAAATTAGTTACTAGTGTTTAAATATCAAAACTTTGTAGCCAGGCATGGTGGCGCATACCTTCAATCCTAGCACTAGAGAGGCTGAAGTAGGAGGATTGCTGTGAATTCCAGGCCAGCCTAAAACTACAGAGTGAATTTTTCCAGGTCAGCCTGGGCTAGAACAAGACCCTACCTCAAAAATCACCCCTTCACAAAAAAAATGAACAACAAAAAAGAAAACCACAAAAATTTTTTTATATATAAAATCTTGGCTTTGGGATTTTCTGGGGGTAGGGTAGGATGGTCTGGCATGATGGGCTATTGAGCAACAGCTGCCCCTGCCAGCTGGGCATTCTGTATCTAGCCTTCCCAGTCCAGAGTGTCTAATGACAACTGCCTTTTGTCATGATGTCTGCACAATTACTTTTCTAATAGTAGAGAGACATTTCTCTCTATCAGGTCTACATCAAAATGGCTCTGAGCACTGAACACAGGGCCGGGTGATTTTTTTTTCTCAGAGGCAGTCACCTCTTATCTCCTGGACGTGATCTACCTGGGTCCTGGTGTATTTGCAAGCAAGTGTCTTTAGCCACTGAAACTATCTATCCTGCTATATTTGAGTCTTCGGCCCCTGACCTAGACTCCCACGTGTCAGTTCCCCAAGGGCTTCCTGATACATTCAAGATAAAAGCAGTTCCCATTCAGGCTTACTGGTAAATCTGATCTAAAATCAATAACGTACAAAACTTAGAAAAAGGTTCCATCTAAAGCTGCTCATCACACACATTGGGTTCATGAGGATGAATTGAACATCTTTACATAATTTTAGAAGGGACCAACCCTCCTGCTATGGTAACTCCTTAGTCATCACTTGTACCCCTGGTAACAGTAGTCCCATCTTACAGCTGAGAAAACTGAGACTTTGGGTGAAATCACATCACTAGCAGGATAGATTGTGGCCTGGTAAACATTAAACCTGAAGCCCATGAGTGAGAACCAGCAGGGATATCCTTATGACAGGTCCCTAAGTAACTCTAATGAAGAGCCGGACTGAGACCTAGGCTCTCAGTGTTAAGGATGGAAAGTTTTGTCTCTCAAAATCCACACATTAAAGCCCTCACTTCAAATGTGGTGGCATTAGGAGGTGGATCCTTTGGGCTGTGACTAGGATTGGGTGTCAGTGAGTCTGTGAAGGTGGGATTCTCACAATGAAATAAACACTTTCATAGTCAGAGACTGCAGACAACCAGATGAGCCGCTCCTATTGTTCCTCTCTTCTCTCTGTCCTTCCCACTATTCTCATCCCTTCTTGTGACTAGATAAGAGAATACAGTAAGAAGACAGTCCTTTGTAAGCTTCCAAGGGGATCCTCAACAGGAGCAAAACATTATAACATACTGATATTAGATTTCCAGGTTCCATAACGGTACAAGCTACAGTTTGTTGTTTAAGCCAGCCAGTGTTTGCTACTTTGTTACAGCAACCCGTGGTAACGGATATACTTAATAGTATAGCCTTCCTCCTGCCACCACTTCTTAGATAAAATTGATGAAAGCACAGGTATCTTGCATAAGGTATGGGCTAGAAAGGAACAGATAAAGATGATGAACTGAGAATTATCCATACTGGGCCTTCTGGGGAGAGACTTTTAGTATGGATTCCAACAAGCCAGGTTTTAGTTGTGCTGTGAGGTGGTTTTGTAGGTCTCTCTCTCCCTCTTTCCCTCTCAGCATGCTCTTCCTCCCTTTCTTCCTCCCTCCTTCTCTCTCTCTCTTTGTTTTCCTTCTCTTCTTCCTTCCTTTCCCCTTCTCTGTCACTCATAGATCCTGTGGCTTTGTGCATGCTAGTCACGTGTTCTGTCATCAAACTGTATTCCAAACTTTAAGTAGGCAAATGTACAAGAGACACACAGAAGATCTGGGAATCAAAAATCTCTTGGGTAACACCCCAAAATGCCTACCTTTAAAAATCTCTCCCCAGGATTCATATGTGCATTTTCACTTAAGAATTTCAGCACTTATAATCTTTGAGAAACAGTAAGGCTATGCAACGGATCAGGAATCTGACTGGATATAATTGTAGATTTGAAAGGGTGTGTCTTGCTGAACAACTATGTCCACACAGTTCCATGAGGATCCTCATGGATTCCCATGAGGTAGTTGCACTGGATTGGACGTTGAGACTGGCCCATTTGACATCTATTCTATCTAATGAAGAGAAGGGTTTATTTAACCTCTCATCCTTCAACTGGAATGTTAGTAGCCTCATGATAGTCTGCAGCAGTGGCTCCCAGGGAACATGTCCCTTGCAGGGACATAAGGGCTGCTTATTTAAAGGAGCACTTTGGGATGAACAGTTATTCACTGGCCCTTTTTTTTTTGGATAATGGGACTTAGGTAACTCCTATGAGAGACAAACACGGCACTGAATTTATGAGCCTTTGTTCTTACCCCTCCTATCAAGCCCATAGGCAAAGTCTGATTCATAGTAGGTTCTTAATATTCAGTGATGAGTGATTGTGAAAACTTCACTTTAACAAGTTAACGATTACTATTTCTTCCTCTGCTTCATCAAAGTAGTCCTTAGAAAATAACAGTGAGCAGAGCCATGAGAGTCTCGCGCCTTTAACCGCCTTTAACGACGATGCCTCATGGCCTGCAGCATGCAGTAGAACGTGCTCAGTTTACTGTAGGAGCACATGCGTGATCTGCCCTGGACAGCATCTTAGATTTCATCTCTCATTGCACTGACAAAGGATGACTTCACCATTAATTACAGTTCAAGGAACACACCTCCTCATCTGCTTCTAAGTCTCTGGTCAAACTGCTTTTTCCCCTCTGCCTAGCGGATACTCTGCTCATTTGCTCCCACAAGAGCCTGAAAGTTTCAGTTTCATGGAATCTTTCTTGATCTGTCCACGCAGAATTATTCCCCATGTCTTTCTTTGCATTTGCTGACAGGTTTCATTCATGGCACCTCCATCATTTTACACCACTTGATATCGTAGATTATCCTCTTCCTTTAATAATTTGGAAATCTGAGAAGTGTCATCCTAGTTTTGCTCGATAGCCCTAACATCTGCCAAAAGACCTGGGTCATTGAACGTGCCCACCAATGACAGTTTGAATAAATATACTGATGTGTTATTTACATTCTGATGCCCCAAGTGTCAAGAACGAATGAAGGACTTACTCTTTCTCAGAGGGAAAATAGTAGAGTATTTAAAAAGTTTGAAACCTTATAGACATTTTAATCCTACATAAATTTGTTATATACATGGGAATCTACTAGATAGTTAGATCACAAGAAGGTTACCCCAAAATATTAAATGGCTTCAGCACTTAAAAAGCCTCATGGAAAAATGCAAACTGATGCTAATCTTTAGAAATGATTGATTATAGAGATTAAAAATGTCCTGCTGTCCCATTTTATCAGCAAAATAGTAATCCACTGATTACTAACTATTTGATTATAGTTCAAAGGCAAAAGGTGAAGTTTAATCTATTTGACCTGTTACAATTTTAACTGAAGAAAGTGACTTCTTTCCTACCTCCACCCCTTACTATCTTTTGATAAACATCTCCTCAGCATTTGTGATGGGACAGACATGATTTTAGAAGTAAACAGGATGGAAATATCTTCCTGTAATGTTTCATAGTTTTTGTTTTATTTCCTTCTAATATCATTCATTTACAAATTAGGTATCTTAAGAAAATCAGGAAAAAAGAATAGTATTTTATTTTGCTGAAATTAAGTCTTCTTATGTTTATCCTGGTATAGCAGATCACAAAATGTAAGAAGACTTCAGATTTTGTCATAGAAACACAGTCCAAAATACAAAGGCTTATGTTAGATCATATTCAAGGTCAATTGAATAAGGTGGTAGTAGAAAAAATGCACTTCTACAGTTTTTCATTTGCACAGTATAGTTTTCTTATTCCTGCTATCTTTCCTTGGCAAGTGCTCTATCCTTGGCAGGGTTTAGGACAATAGATGGATCCTGTCTACCCACATCACTACTGATAAAGAAGAGATAAGAGCACAAGGTCAGTGGTCAATTTCATTCCTACTCATCATGAGATGTTATGATCTCAAAGAATATGCACATGTGCTCTGTGAATTTGTCTTAAGGCTGCCAGACATTGTTTCATGTTATAGAAATGGTGGAGGGAAATGTCAAAGCCAGCAGGGACTTCCTCCCCAAACAGATGAAATTAAACATTTTAAGGAAACCCTGTTAGACTGAGTTCCATCAACATTACCTGAAAGTATGTTATCACTTCCTCCTGTATAATGGAATTTAGGAAATCTATGTTGCATTAATGTATGACTAAGCTGGAAGAGTCACAATGCCATTCCACATGGGCAGCGTTCAGTGATGTCTGGGTTCCTATCACCCACTCTCAGGTTATCTTCTCACGTCAGCTGATTTGCTTTAAGGTCTTCTAGAAGAGGCACATTTACCCCCAATACTTGTCCTTGATGGCCCTTAGAGAGTCCCATCATTGAATTTCTATGGCACACTGCCACTGTCATCTAGGTACCAATCTGAGTATCCTAGCTTTTGGTGGGACTTCCATGACCTTCTTTGTGAAGGAGCCTATCTTTGGGCCACTTAGTAATGCATCTCTCTGCACATATTTACTTTATGCCTTTGTCTCCAGAATGTGTGTGTGTGTGTGTGTGTGTGTGTGTGTGTGTGTGTGTGTATTCCTCATGTGTGTATTTTTCCCCTCCTTCCACGCCCCGCTGCCTGACAAAATATAAGCTCTATTTATTGATGTTGCTTTGCCTTGTTCTCTCTGTATCTCTTTTTCTTCCACCTTCCCTCAGCAAAACCAGTGTCTATGATACATTCTTCCCTATCAATGGAAAGACTATAAGGATTTGTATGGGTTGAAATGAGCATTAGAGAATATTTTCCTCTATGATGGACTTGAGCAAGTCATCCAATCTCAACTATTATAGACTTTCCCCCCTCCCACCACATCCCCAAAGCTTATTTGACCTAAACTGTGACCCAGAACACTCAATCTTCAGCTGAAATTGATATAAAAATATTTTTCTTTGCTCTGTCTTCATCGATAAAAAAAATACAGATGGCGAGACAATATGAAGGCGTGAACCCCGAGTGGAGAGGTGATGCACACACGTCATCGCTCAGTCGTACAGATGGCCAGCAGTGGATTTCATGCAAGGCAATGAGTGAAAAGGTCCTGGACATCAACTGGAAGGAAGAAGGAGCAGAAAAGGGTTTTGATTCATTCTTCCTTCTTTGGCTAGAAACAGACAGAGAAACAAACAAGCAGCAGCTGAGGAATGTAGGGTTTAAAAACACCCCACTATTCTTGCTATTATAAAACTGCAGGGACAAGGAATCTAGAGATGAAAATGCTAAAGAGAAGAAATCTGACAGCAACTTTAATGATCACAGCAGGATTCATGGTCAAAAGATTCCCATGTTTCCTGGCAACAAAGACCATTTTATCCCTGTGTTTTAATACAACAGTACTGCTTTCTTGTCCTTCTCTCCCCCTCCCCTTCTCACTTTTTCCTTCCATCCTTCTCCACCCTCATTTCTTTTCCTTCATTTCTATCATCAAGCAATCCACACATATATACAAGGTCCTTATGGACATACTACACACATATATGTATAGATGCTAGGAAATGAAAAAACTGTTTCTCATTGAGTGATACTGAATATGACTCTTGAAGAAAATGTGTTCATGATTTTTACTCAATAGCAACATAAGCTAAAGGAGAAGATTTATGGTAATGAATCATATTAATCAACTAAATTAATATATCATTTCAGTGATTCATAGAGTAACAATAACAAACAAGAAATTGGACCTTAAAAATATCCTAACCAGGTACAGGAATCCAGGCATAAATTAGAGATTAATTTGTAATCTACTCACGCACTAAAATCAAGGACATTATTTCATCATTTCTTATCAAATATGCACAGTCATTCCTGCATGGATTCTTTCACTCTTTGAAAGTGCTTCTTGCAGCTCAGGGAGTAAATAAAATAAACTTGTACACACCTTGTCCTGTTGTTATGCTGAACCAACTGCATATGGAAGCACATGTTTTCAAGCGTAAAAGTAGATACAAGTAATAGTGTGATAAATTTCAGACCACGATTGGCCAATATGGTAGGAACTAACCAAGTGTGGCTGTTCAAATTTAAATGTAAATTAATTAAAATTATGGAAAATTAAAAACTCAATTTCTCAGTCATACCAGCCGTGTTTCAAGTTCCCAATAACTAAATGAGGCTACTTCCTACCATCCTGAACAATGTGTATATGTCTATCATTGTGGAAAGTTCTACTGAACACCCTTCAACAGCAAATATTTATTATACTGGGTAGAGATGAATTACCAGTACCTTGGAAATTATCTAGTTGTTTCACATGTCTCAGTTAATTAGATCTCTTGGCACAATCATGTAAGAATGTCTTTTTCCCAAGCTGGATTGAAAATTCACAAAGCAAGAGATTTTTCTGCTTTACTCTTACTGTCACCTCATAGCCTAGCACAAGGCCTTGCATAAAGGTGGCGCTTGAAAAATACTCACTGGGTGGCTCAAAGATGGCATCAATGTCAAATGTCAAAAACTATGGAGTCAAAATGAAGGTTTACCTATGGAAAAAGTTTCACCTTACAACCTACAAATACCTTTAGTGAATTTTCATCACTAGTTCATGTGGCTAGGAAGATCCAGAAATCCACTCCACCCTTAACATACGTGAACCGTTTTGCCCAGATGAGCAAATTTGTTCTAACTACATCAGTTGAGGCAACTGTGAAATTAATTGTGTTGACATCTACTTGGGCAGAAAACAGTTAACCCAGCATGACAGGGTGATGAGAGAGACTAAAAACTCAGGCCCTCGAGAAAGAGCTGTTTTCATCTCATTATGTCTGCCTTGATAATTACAACAAACTCATCAGCTTAGAGTTGAAACCACATATAATCACTTTCCTGCATATTTTTGAAGGAGGAAACATAATAAGGTAAAATCTGCAGACTAATTTATGACATTTGTGAATCTATTTTCAGAAAAAGAAATACTACAATGCAGTAGGGGATGTGAAAATTCTCTTTTAAATAGTGTAGCTTACTTTTATTTTGTTTTAAAGAAATGTGATGAAATTTTTGAAAAAAAAAAAAGCTCCCTTACCTCAAAGACCAAATGAGGAATAATTAATATTTGCTCTTACCTAACAAAAAGTTTCTACCTTGCTGCTTAAATCAATAGCCTTTAATTTTAAGAACATATGATCACAAGAAAGCAAAAATCTGCTACTAAGTTAAATGGGTAGATTAAAACATGGACGACAGGAATATCCCATTAGAGATAATATATAAGAAAAAGTTAGGAAACCTAGTTTGACCATTAACTAAAATAGCAAGACTCTGCATTCTTCTATATTCCACATATACTATAAATGAAAATGAGATAACAAAACTCTTAATAATTTCCTCAGTCACATCCCTGTGCTTCATTCCACAGTAAGTCACATGTCCACTGCCTTAAGGTCACTTCACTAATCAAACACCAGAACAATTAATAATAACAACAACAACAACAAGAAAAATCACCAAATCTCTACGCTAAACATAATACAAAACAAACAAAAATTCTCTAACAAAACCATCTGGCTCTATTCTATTTTAGATCATAGCAGCTAAAAATCTCATTAAATAAGATTATGAACAACACAGTAATTGCTCTTACCCAGAATGGTTTAAAACAAGAAATCAGGTTTCTAAGCTTTGCCAGAAGATTCACCAAGCTTTTCTGGCTGCGATATTTTCCCCAGTGGCATCAACTGATCCACAGAAAATTCCTGACTCTTGGTGAGTGACAGCAATGGGGTTATAAAGGAGAAAATGAGAGCTGTGTGGTGTGTTTTTAACTAGGAAACATTAGGTGGATTTTGTAAAAATATCTCCATTAAAATGCCCATCTGCAAATCAGGAATCCACATTTGTTTGTAAACTTCCTAATTAAAAAAAACCAAAACACTCTCCTATCCCTCCTTCTGGTCCCTTGAAGACTTATGGCTCAAGTAGGATGGGGAAACATGCTTGCACAGGGCAGCTCAAGTCTTGCCTTAGATATTGTTACCTGTCCACAGCAAACACTCAACTCAGATCTGTGCACCGAGATGCAAAAGGACTTCTTGAATCTATTAGTCTGGGTTTCTCTCCTCTTAGGTCTTACTGTCCTTGAATGTGTGCTTCCACATTTATTTCATAGCTCAATAGGATGCCTTAAAATTTTTCATCTGCCTTTTTATATGAAACAAAACCCTTCCATCTTGTAGGCTTTTTTTTTAATTGGAGAGCACAGTTGCTCAAATGAAGTTCAAAATAACTGTTAACGTAAAAAGTTTTGTGATGGGGTAGGGTGCGAAGAACCTGCAGTACACATTATACTTGTCTTCCTTAATTTCCAGTTTAAGAGAATCACCTTTTTTTTTTTCATGCTCTACCTTGATAACCACCAACATTTATGCACATGACACAGAGCCTTCCACATTCAAATCCTCTGACAATCATACCTTGAGCGCTCACTTAAAATGCTAGTGACTCCAGGAAAGAGAATAGCTTTTCTAGGAAGGCTATGATTAGACATATTTTGAAATCCACAGTAGGGCTCTGCATTGCCATAAATACTCTATACATAATTCTCGGGAAGCTTTTCAATTCTGAATGCCAGTTTACCCACCCAATAAAGCACAAGTTACATCCCTCCCCTCCAGACTTCCTTTCCTATCCATATTTACCCGTGCTGGCAAAATGTAGCAAGAGTATTCTTTCCAGCCTTTTTAATTACCAAAATTCAAGTTGCTTTTAAAATATCATAGTCTCCCTCGAGATTTCAGGAGAGCTGGGCATCACCATGGCAATAAGAAAGTGGTGCCAACCCCATCTTGGCATCAACTTGCCACATATCTTAGAGGACGTTCGCCCAGGAGAGAATCGAACTTGTGTAAAAAGTAGGCATTCTCCCTTCAATCCTTTATTTTGGGGATAAGATGACAAATTTCATGTTACAGAAGGTAAATACAAAAAAAAATGTTGTAACCATATGCCTCCCTCTAATATACACAATTAAAATGCAATATCAAGCTGCTCTCCTGGTATGCAAAGTAAAAATGGAAAGTTAACAGACAGTGGCCCACATATGATGTCCATGTGCCAGCTTTCCTTCACTCCGTCATACTTAACTGCTCGCTCGTGAACCAATCCCTCTGACTTCAAGGGGGCCTAATACATTGAAACTCATGGAATGTGGGTGGAACCCTGCTGCATCCTGTTATTTATGGGTTTGTTCATTCATTCTTTGAGTCAATATTTTCTGTCTCCTCAGAGTATGCTGGGTATGAAGGAATGAGAGATGGCTAATCCAGTGGGGCATGGACACTGTGTGTGTGTGTGTGTGTGTGTGCATGTGCATGTGTGTGTGTCTGTGGGAGGGTATGCATGTGCGTAAGTACAATGATGAAAAAATGCTGCAATGATGGTGAAAGAGATTTACACTCAGTACACGTTGATTATCTCTAACCCCCAAATCACAAATCCAAAATGATATAAAATCTGAAACATACCAATAGGAAGCTAGAAGTTGAAATATCCTCACCTGACTTGTGGAAAAAAGCAAGTACCCTAAAAAATATTGCATAAAATGATGTCTAAGCTATGTGCATAAGGTGTATATGAAACTTATTTGGGTCCCGTGTCTGAGACAGTGTGTCTATATACAAAACTCCACAATATTTCAAATCTGAAACATCTCTGGTCATAAGCATTTCAAATAAGGAATACTCAGCCCATACTATAAAAATGTGAAAATATGATTTTCAGTTATAACCAGAATGGTAATACTATAGCAGTGGGTAGGAAGTAAAATTAATGAGAACTGACATGAATTATGAGGTAATGATACCTTAATTTTATATGTAATGGTTTACTATTATGCATATTGTATATATAAAATCTACTTGCATACAACCAATACAATTACTTGCTTATGTAATAATATGAACTTACCTATATCAGTGGCATTGGGACGTTATTTCTAACTATCCCCACTGTCCTCTTACCTGCTTTCCCTTTTCCATGGTACAAAATGTCTGTTATAGTTCTGTTTAAGGGGAGCATTCCCCTTACCCAACACATGCTGCAAATGTGCATTCAGTGCCTCGCCTGAAAGGCACTTTAATGTCATAAGGGGGTAAGAGTTGAAAGATGGAGGGCCAACTTCATGAACTTTCCTCTTACACTAGAGCTAGACTTGGGTGAGCAAGGCTTCCAGAGAGTTTTGGCATACATTCTAAGGGCCTCCAGTGACAGCACTGATCAGGTAAAACCTGGACCGTCTTCCTCCAAACACAACCCAGACATCCTGATAGAGGAAGAGAGATTCTTGATGTGTCTGAATACTGCTTACTGAATACAGAAAAGCCACTTCGTAGGAGCAATGATAAAAGAGTGGTTCAATGAAATCAGTGAGAAAGGGACTGAGAAATTTTTGGAAGTAAAGCCCAGTGGTAGAGTCCTCTGAGGAAGTCACATAGTAGACCTGGAAGATCAGGAGTTAAGAAAGTCAATGTCAAGTTTCCTGGCCCTTTAGCTATGGGCACTAATGACACTGGGGGTAGTGAGGGCCTCTACTTCCCAATCGACAAAATAAGGGCAGTGTTTACTTTTCTGAGTTACTGAGGTTCACTTATAATCATGGCGGTAAATAGTCTCACATGTAATTAACACCACACCAGTGTTGGTATCCCTCTAGCATCTGTGATAGCTATGGAGTCATTAGAACAGACGTTGCCATCAAGGAGAGAAAGGGGGTGCTAGCCCAAGCTGCAGTAAGAGAAAACAATTCAATCTAAAGGGGAGACATTAAACAAGGGCGGTGAGGGGATGCTTCCATTAACAATATTCTTAGGTGGATGTGAACGTTTGCACACTGAAATTACATTTAAACCAAATAGTCATTCTGGTTTTCCAATATGCTTCCCACTGCAACAGAGTTTCTTCTTTCTTTATTTTTATGTGGAAGGGGAGGGGGAGGGCAGCTAAGCTTCCCACCAGGCTATTCTTGTGGTGGAGTTAAACAAGGATCTATTTGTACATTACAAACATGGAGTGCAAACACTTGTACCCACCCTCGATCTGAAGTTCAATGTCAAAAGCAGTGGTGAGTTTATATGTTATGTTTCCATCTAAGAGGCTTTCCTATTCAGACACAAATAAGTCTGAAATTGCTGAAGGAATACTAAACAATCCAAGAAATCCAACTGCTTCTCTGTTTATCCTCCTTAATGAGAATGGCAATGTGAGAAATATTCCACAAATGCTTCAGGGCTAGGGTTTTTTGTTTTTTTGTTTTTTGTTGTTGTTGTTGTTGTTTTTGAGAAAGTAAATAGTTTGAACATTAGCCTTTTGTTTTAGGATAAGTCTGCTAGCTATGAATCTTGGTGATACTTTATTCCATGTCAAAACTCTTGGTCATAGGACAAAAGACAGTTAGTTTCATCATCCCCACATTCCCAATTTACTGTGCAAATAGTTTTCATTCTCTGGGCCTCGCTTCTCCTGTTCTCCATATTTCAGAAGTCAGCTTTGGGCTAAATATTTCCTGACACCTTAGACTTCCTGTGATTCCAAGTGAATAACAAAGATTAAAATGTAATATTATTTCTTACAGCATTTTTATTGAGTTTTACTAATTTCTTTTCTGATAACCTCATCTCCTGGTAGTTTTTCCAGCCCTTCATTTTTTGGGGGGGTAGGTAAAAGAATGTCTTGAGAGATCATAGCTGCCAAGGTAAAAGAACACTGGTCTGATAATTTGGGTGATATGACTCCCTTAAATCCTTGAAATTGATATTCTCCAAATAAAAGACAAAAAAAAAAAAAGAAAGAAAGAAAGACAAAAGAAACAAAAAACGTCTCAACTTTTCACTGATCAGTTCTGGCAGTTTCAAATGAGTAATTTTAGTTTTGGAACCATTCTGAGGTTTGGAACCATTCTATTTTTGTTTGAACCGGGGTCAGAACCAACATAATGCATTTCAACCTGCCACAGACAATCAAGCTTTTATTTCCTAATCTGGATTTGTAAGTAAAATTGCAGGGGTCTTGGTGTATCAAAAATAGAGATACAGATGACCTGATCAAATTTTCTTCTCAGTTGTCAGGCATAACATATGACAGAAGAGAACCACTTCCTAAATAAATTAGTTCCATCTATATGAAAGATACAAAGTATAGAATTCTGTCTCCCTTCTGGCTCTCAGGATTCCTGACCTCATAACAATAAGCATAGAAGCATGACACACATACATAATTACTAAGAACAATTCTGATTCATGTTTATAGAATGTTCTTTTATGCCAGGGATGGTGATGCATGCCTTTAATCCCAGCACTTGGGAGGCAGAGGTAGGAGGATCATCATGAATTAAGGCCAGCCGGAGACTACATAGTTCCAGATTAGCCTGGGCTAGAGTGAGACCCTACCTCAAAACCCCCCAGAAAGAGAATGTTCTTATTAATAAACTAAAGCTCTATAATTTATGTACAAGACAACACAAAAATTATATATGCACAGGATAGCTAAATATGCAAATTTTTTCTCAGTTGGATATTTAGTTGACTATGATTATTATATGCCTATAGCACAGAGATTTGTACCAAGACAAGCCAGGTTTCTGGAGCCACAGTGAGCTACTTTCATGTGAGTTAGACTAACTAAACATTACACTTTCATCTCATTAAAATATCATGGTGTTCCTTGAGTTTGCATTGAGTTTATTATATTAATGCTCAGAGTCTGTGGTTATTTATGAATGGGTACTGGCTAAAGTCCGTAGGAAACCTTTCTTAAGCTGCTTTTGTCAGGTATTTTTTTCACCACAATGAAAAAGTAACTGATACAATAATGAAAGTCATCATTTTTATAATTGCTTACAAGTACAAGGAGTGCCAGTCTTCAACTGTAACAGTTAATTCCACAGGGGCACAAATGGTATTCATCCTTATCTGTTTCTATTTTTTTCCAGAAGCTATAGTAGGACCATGTAAAGAGTGAGCACTTAATAAATATTTACTTAAGGAATAATTGCTAAATGAATTAAAGAAATTACATGCTTTGTAACATGATATCCTATGTAATTACTAAAATAAAGTTTTTAAAGCATAGAAAAGGACTAAAATAGCATCAATTTTGAAAGTAGGTTATTAAACAATAAGACTTATTGTGTTAAACCTTTTATAACATTATATAGAAAGTATTTGAACACACATTGTCTTATAACATAAGCTATTATGATTGTGACAAGATACCTCCTTGTAGTCTCTCCCTACTTGATTTCAGTTCCCTCACTGGATTTCTCTGTTCTTCCCCAGTACTTATCTGCATGCTTATCCTATTAACAATGTACATCAAAATACATGCAAGTTGCAAAGTATTATGAAATTATGATATCTCATTGCATCAATATTATGATGTAGCAGAGCAGAAAATATATCTTGTGATATTTTTCTGTAAATTATTTTTTTTTAAATTGCTGGCAACTCTCATTTTGTGAAGGGCTGTCTCATGCAGAAATATCATAAAGAAAAATAAAGCATGTATTTTCCCAACCTCTCTATGATTTCTGTTGAAGTAAAGAAGAGTTTAATGTTAAAAATAAAGGTTACAACTAGAGTGTTTAGCTATGTACCCATTTTTAGTTCCTGGCATGATTGCAAAACTTCCAAATTTGAATCTATAGAAGTGACCAGGGTTTGCTGAAGGCAAAATCCATGAGACAGGCAGGATGAAACCACATCTCTGAGGCACCACTTGTGTGAGGAAAACAACTTCACAATCAATGTAAAACTGTATGGGTAACCGATAGGAGGATTGAATTGATGGCTCTAAATATGCTGAGGTGACAAGATGCCAGGAAGGATCCGACTGCCTTATACTCTTAAGTTGCATCCTATAAATAACACAGTTAAGGAGACCCACAAATGGAGAATTACAGTAGTCTAGACTTAAAGTAATAAAGGGCTTTACCAACATTTCCACATCGTTCTTGCTGAGCTGGGGCTTAGCTTCCAGAAGGATGCTGTAGTAACAATCTCAGGAAGTATCAGACGTCAACATGGCCCAACGGCATTTATAATTTGGGATGCTTTTAGTATCGCATTCCATGAAAGAGTCACCAGAAAACAAGCCTAACTCAGCAAGCACTAGGGGCTGAGAAATTGAACTTTGATGTGATTTTGAAACCCTTCCATCAGACTATGTGACGGCCTTCAATGTTGCACCCACATAAAGTCTTCAAGTAGAGGGTGAGTATCTGCCCTCATTCTATACTGGCCTGCACACCAGCCCTCCTTAGACCCCTTCCCCTCCTTGATTTCAGCTCCCTCGTTGTAATTTCTCTGCTCTTCTACCTGTCACCAGTGTACCTACAAATCTATGGAAGCTGCAAAACATTATGAAATGATTACTTCTCATTGCACCACTCTTATGTCAGAGCAGATGCATCTTATGAATTTTTTTTCTGTAAATAATTTTGAAGAATAATGACAACTTTGATATTTTGAAGAGCTGTCCTATGTAAAAATATCATAAAGAGCTTAATATACATAATTCCTATCTTTTGTAATTCTCTGTAGGCTACATTTTGCAAATAAAATCTGGTCATCCAAAGTTATTTTTTTGTGTGTGCAAATACCCTGAAGCTGCAATGTCTGATTGCATAATGCTGCCTACTAAAACTGCAGTAGTGCTAATCACTAAATAAATGGTCAGTGAGTAAGTAAAACGCCCTTAGCAACTATCACGTAAGATCAGGGTAGAGTTATTTTTCTGCATCTTAAAGAAAATAAAAGACTCCCTAAAAACTATGATTAATTGAAATAATTCCTGACAAATTTGCATGTTCTGTGGTTGAGGACTAGCTATAACATTTATCCCACAACAAAATATAAACCATCACACCAAATAATCTTCCCAATATCTCCAAAAAAATAAATAGCAAATATTTATGTGGTTGATTAGATCTGGGGAAGATGAGTTCAGATAAATCAAGCAATTGTTTATTGTAAGCCTTGTCAAAGCCTTTAACGTGATAACAGTTATTATGAAGTACCCAAAGAAGGCCATTATATGAATTATTTCTCAAAATATATTCACCAAGGAACCCTTCCTTTACAGAGCTTCATACTACTCTACTGTTGCATGGATTACATCTTTGAAAATGTTACCCTAGGGAAGCCAGAGTAATCTGAGCTTTCAGCCTGCACCCTGCATGTGTTGCTAGGCCAGCACTATGCTAGACCAGTGCTTTACTTTATGTAGTTACATGTCGGGTAATGGAATTTTGCCTGGGCATGGAGGTGCAGGTCTGCATACCCAGGAAGCTGAAGAGAATCTCAAGGTCAAGGCAGGTGTAGCGACTGGGTGAGACAGTGTTTCAAAAGCAAAAATTATTTTTATCCCAGTGCTCTGGAGGCAGAGGTAGAAGGAGTGCTGTGAGTTCAAGGCCAACCTGAGATTCCAGGTCGGTCTGGGCTAGAGTGAGACCCTACCTTAAAAAAATCCCCCCAATAAATAAAAATTAAAAAATACGCTGGTATGGTGGCACACTCCTTTAATCCTAGCACTCAGGAGGCTGAGGTAGGAGGATTGTTATGTTTGAGGCTAGCCTGAGACTACATAGTGAAATCCAGGTCAGCCTGGGCTAGAGCAAGACCCTCCCTCGAAAAAAAAATGTTTAAAAAGTAAAAATTAAAAGGAGGACTGGGGATGACTCTCAGAGGTACAGTGCTTGCTTACTATGTTTGAGGTCCTAGGAACAAACCTATGTTTCCACCAAAAATAGAGAGAGGGAGAGAGGAGAAAAGAGACTATGAATGTGGAAAAATTTTGTGTATCATTTAAGGCAAACATGTAGTGCAGTTTAATGAAGTTCTAGATTAGGAGAAAAGCTTATTAAGACAAACCAAAGAGAAATGGGTCAAAACATAAAACCCACATATTGGCAAAAGGAACAAATGCTTTATGGGTGAAAAACAAAACCTACCAAAATAAAGCACTCAAAACGAAAAAGTGTTATTAAGACATGAAACATTTCCATAAGCTTCTATGCACACATATGGTTAACTGAATAACAAGGATGAAAATGTAATCAAGACACTCTGAAGAGAAGAAAAATAGAAGAATGAGCTTTCTCACAATACGCTCCATTTACTATAACTGTTATGTACCTAAACTGTGCTAGAATAGTAGAAAAAGTATAAGTACAGCATAGAAAATAGAAAGGCTCTAATTAGACTCTACTGAATAAATAATTTAAAAAATAGTTTGAAGCTACTAGTAATTTAACTATTTGGGGAACATAGATCCTCATAAATACATAAATGGATCAGTAAAAGGCTAATATCCCTCTCTCATATGGACATAGTGGTAAAATGATCCCCCCATACACATGAAAAAAAAGTGAATAGGCTATATGGAAACCTACTACTTGGTAATCAAACTTAAAATGTAAATTTAAAAAGAATGCATTTAAACTAAGGTCCTCTACAATGTTGGGCAAAGCTGCTTTACTTCCACAAGCCATGGGATACTAATCAAGAATCCTAGTGCCAAGGATGAGACACCCACCAGTGAACTGTTGATCAGGGAGGCCAGAAGTCCCTAAAACAATATTGGCAATTGCATATGAAAACTAGACGTTAAGTCCTTATTCCTGAAGATATCACATGCTTCATTTATAGGCATTAAAGAAACCAAGCTGTAACACATTTGGAAACTTCTACCCTACCATCTAACTTTCTTCCTGGAGAAGGTGCTATGCAAGCAGCTAGGGAGAAAAAGCATTAATAATCCTACCAAACTGTGGACCCTGTGTACTTCAGAGTTAACCTTCAAGACAAGATGTGTCCACTGGTGATATATGTCAGGAGAGCGTCATGGGAGTAACCAGTCTCTGTCTGATTGGATTTAAGGCTCACTTTATAGGAGGAAAAATCATGCCTGGTCCTGTAAATCTGGCCAAAAGACTATGCCAGGGACCCAGCCCCTAAAGGGGAACCCAGTACTGTGGTTGTTAATTGGACAGCATGTCAAACTACCTTCTAAACATCTATGTTAAAACAGCCCCCAACACAGAGGTTTAAACAAGGGTAGAGGTGATTAAAGAGATTCACTGATTACTAAGTGACCAAGAATAAATGTGGGCAGAAAGCATCTGAGAGTGGGAAGATGAGGAGTGGGGCTGTGGCATGCTATCTTCTGGATACTACAAATCTGCTGCACTCATAGACTTGTAGCAGATGGACTTTCCTGTCCACACTTGAGCCCCCTCCCCCACCCTGCCACCTCTCAGAGCTGATAGTGGAAAGTGATGATTGATGGAAGAGGTGAAGTTAAGTCCTTTGAGGGGGTAGCCACTGGAAGATTGCCCACTCTCCAATACATAACCTCCCACCCATGATGATGCATGTAGTCATGACTGAAATCAGTTGGTCAAAAAATTAAAATAAACAAGGCATAGATATAGGATGGAGATCTGGTAGAAGAGGAAAGATTTTAGTGGGAGAGGAAAAGGGAAGAAAGAGGTTTTGGGGGATCAAAATGCATTGTACACATGGATAAAATAGTTAAAATATAGCAATGATAAAGGGCTAAAATGCCACCACATTATTTTTAAATAGAAAAAGCGATTATTGTATTCATTTATTGGATAATTTCAGATTTGTTTGAGTAGCAGTTCAAGGCATCTAAAACACAAAAGGAGCTTGCTACATCAAGATTTGCAAGATCTTCATGTAGAAAACAAAGCAAAAATTACTGGGGTAAATTTTTAGCATAAATTTGATAAGCAAAAACTATTTTCTAGAAATGTTGTATTTTAAATAATGGTGAGTTTTAGTTTTTATTTTTTATTTATTTATTTGAGAGAGAGAGGCAGATACAGAGAGACAGAGAGAGAATTGTGTGCCAGGGCCTTTAACCACTGCAAACAAACTCCAGATGCATGTGCCACCTTGTACATCTAGTTTACATGAGCCTGGGGAGTCTAACCTAGGACTTTTGGATTTGCAGGCAGACACCTTAACTGCTAAGCCATCTCTCTAGCCCAATGGTACATTTTAAATAACGAAGTTAAGATCTTCTAGAATAACAGAATAATGCAAAAACTTAACAGAAAGTGAGTAATTAGGAGATTAGTATGTGAGTAAAATGCTATAGCTAATCTATATCTATATATGAGACAGGGTCTCACTATTTGCCTAGGTTGGCATTGAACTCATGATATAAAATAGACAGGCCGGACGTGGTGGCTCACGCCTTTAATCCCAGCACTCGGGAGGCAGAGGTAGGAGGATCGCTGAGAGTTCAAGGCCAGCCTGAGACTACATAGTTCCAGGTCAGCCTGGACCAGAGTGAGACTAGAGTTATAGATCTTCAGTCTTAGAGGACTAGAGTTATAGATATGCATTGTCATACCCAACTTAAAATATAAAATTTAAACTTAACTACTTAATTACCTACTGCTTATATGAGCAAAGATGACAGAAATGTCACAACTGTCAAAGTGTTTGTTTTTATATAGTGGCCACTGAAAGTGATTCTGCTTTAATTTGTATGTTATTTCCAAATAACATAGAACTAGATTTAATAATTGCAAAATTAAAGCCAGGCATGGTGGTGCATGCCTTTAATCCCAGCACTTGGGAGGCAGAGCACTTGGGAGGTAGGAGGATCACCATGAGTTTGAGGTTACCCTGAGACTACATAGTAAATTCCAGGTCAGCCAGGACTAGAGTAGAGTGAGACCCTGAAAACAAACAAACAAACAAACAAACAAACAAACAAAAAGCAAAATTAATGAAGGTTATTTTTAAAGTTACTTTTTAAGGCATATAATTTGGTAGAATAGTAATGTAATGGCTTTTAGTGCTATTTAAATGAAAGATGAAACTTTCACAGTGTTGTAAAATAAACACAAGAAATAAATCCATAATTTTTCAAACATTCCTTTAAGTTGATAAAAGCAAAAGATAAGAGAAAATAATAAATAATATTCTGAGTGGGATGCTAATTTTTGGTACCATACACTTATTAGAATGTGCTTCCCCTAAAAGGCACTGGACAGATTGTGATATTCACTTTTCCTGTTTGCTTCCTACAATTCAAATTTATTTTTTAATTTTGATGCTAGTGTAAAAAATACCTACTTTTATAAAGAATCAAGCTTCATTACTAGTTTTGATGATACTCAACAACTGGTATGCAATGTATTCTGCATTAGGAATATTGTGTAGAAACAATATGCCTTTCTAACAGTTACTAGTAAAGAAAACATATCATTCTTTCATGGAGAGAGAACCCTTTTCTTGTTATGTTTCCAGACAATCTGAAGCCAAGTCCTAAGAACAAAAAGACAAAATGAATTAAGACCCAATCATAAAAAAATAGTAGCTGACATTCTACTTGCAGAATATCCAGAAATTTTATATTGTCTTTCATGAAACAGTGAATAATTCTACCCGGCTTTTGCAAGTCTCTTTCATGAATATAACAATTGTCTGCAAATTTCCCATATAGATGTACTATCTTTTTAAAGATTAAGTACTACACCATGCATGCACTAGCAGCAGATTTTCCTTTATTTATTTTTGTTCTGTTTTGTTTGAACTTTTAAGTAACTATGAGAACAGAGGTGCATTGAAAGGATAGTCCACAGCTATGGATCAAAAGGAA
This sequence comes from Orientallactaga sibirica, assembly GCA_036365145.1. Lineage (NCBI taxonomy): Eukaryota > Metazoa > Chordata > Mammalia > Rodentia > Dipodidae > Orientallactaga > Orientallactaga sibirica. The sequence goes on from JAEOAD010000194.1 coordinate 4,394,926, forward strand.
ATAATAATCTTTAACAATGTGTATTCATATCAATCTATTGGAATGAAAACTAATTGCTTCTGTAGCTACATAGATATCTTCTAAAATGAATTTCACTCAACACACCCCAATTGATAGAAAGGGGAAAATACTTTCAGAGTCTATCTAGAAATAGGACAAGTGATATCTCAAATGCAAAGGGAACTTGATGCATGAATTTTCAATGTACAAAAATACAGAAACTATCCTATCTCTAAGCACCACCCCTGGCTTAGTCTATTAACTCTAACCAGGTGGGTAATCATGATACGGAGAATGTGAGATAACGCTCCACCCCCGCCAGACCCCAAGTCTTCTAGTGTATTATCCAGTAGACATTTTCATATTACAGGTAGGTTGCACACTCATCTCATTCATGATGAAACATGTGAAAACTTAATTCTCTGAGAAGTTGAACAAAGGGCTGGGGAATATCACTCACTTTCCAAAGACTGAAATGGTCAGATCACCTCCTGCCATTCTCTTCCTTTCTCCGTGCTTAGTTGCCTCTTTGGTCTCAGCGTGTGGGTCTCATTACTGGCAGCAGAGGGGCTGCTGGAGCCCTAGGACATCACGCTCGGGCATTAAACCAGACCTTTGCCTACCACCAGCTCACCCGCTGGTGTGTGTGTGTGAGAGAGAGACAGAGTCGGGGGGTTGGGGGGGGGAATTTTCCAGTCCCAGTAATACTTTCTGACATATAAAAAGAGAACATAGTTATACCTTTCGCTGCCTCACTGTGGGAAACTAATTTGTTTTGACACACTGAGAAGTAATCTGATGTTCATATTTATTCTGAAAAGGCTGTATTAGCTAAAAACAAATTTCATGAATAAAACCACTCATATATAATCAGACATGTATGTCTACTGAGCATGTCTGAAATGGAAGGGATTAATGCATAAATTTCTCTGTAAGGGAATCTAATTCCCATCAACTCTGAAATCTTCCCTGGATCTACTCTCTAGCATGATTAGCACCCAGGACCCAGCTATCCCCAGGAGCATACCAAAACATAATATGCAGAGCACTGGGGCATGAACTAATCCCATCCTCTGGCCTCCTGTTGGTTCTTCCGAAAGGTCTCCTAAGTGATCTTGACTGAAAAACCATTTCAATACTTCTCTGGGCACAATGACGGTCACTGACATGCTCCTAAGCTGCAGCCCGTTCCACAACAAGCCAATGTGCCACCTTGCTTATTTATTTTCAGTTTACAAAAAGCAATATCTAAAATTCTCTTGAAACGTACGAGGCAGCAGAAATGCTCCCACAAGCTTTTCTGGTGTAAGAGAAGACTCAGAAAGTCGTTATGGGGGTTTAAAGGACAGGGGAAGAAAGAAGGGAGAAACCCCTAATGAAACCACAGCGAGTGATAAGGGAGTTGGAGTTACAAGTATTAAAAGAGAAGAATTGCATTAACCCCTGCCCTTCCCCATTATATTCACTGCCCAGTGGAAACAACAACAGAATTACTAAAATCCCACACTCTCTAATGGGATGGTAATAGGATTCAGAGGCCATTAGGGTATAGGCAATCCATATTTTACACTGTAATAAGCTCACACTGAAGTCGCTGCCCCCCCTCAGAGATCAACAATTGCCAGTTTAACATGAACAAATCCACAAGTGCTTTCAAAATTGCAAAATATTTCCAAGTTAAAAGTCAAAGGTCTTCTCTTTAAAAGCTGTACATATTTTCTTTTTGTGTGTGTGTGTGTGTGTGTGTGTGTGAAGTAAAATCATGTAAGTAAATTGAACGGATATTTTCTTGACTCTGATTAATCAATTATTACCCACTCCAAAATGCTTTGGAAATGAAAGATACTATAATTTATGATAAAGTACTTATAATTTCTACAAATGGTACAAATTTGTCCCTGGTGACTAAATTTCCCCCTTGTAAAAGAATGGCTGTTTTCCTGGAAACAATTTTTCTCTTAACAATTATTTATTTATTTATTTTCAAGCAGAGAGAGATAGAAGAGAGACAGACAGAGAGGTTCACCAGGACCTCTAGCCATGGTAAATGGACTCCAGAAGCATTCGCCACTTCCTGTATCAGACTCTATATGGGTACTGGGGAATCAAACCCTGGTCGTTAGGCTTTGCAGGAAAGTGCCTTAATGACTGATTCATCTCTCCAGCCCTCTGAAAACAAATTCTTATTAAAGAAGAAATCTAATAAAGGATTCTTGGGGTTGGGAATTTTCTTGTAAGAGAGAAGAGAGGAACTGGCATGGCATTCTTGAAGGATAGGGAGAATGAAACAGGAGTGTATACCCTAAGACCACATACATAGAAGCACTGATTGTGGTACAAAGTGCATGTCAAAGACCAGAACACAAACCCCAATCATTTATCATGCATATTGTCAGAAAAGCAAACTGACTGTCCTTCCATGTTTATTAATGTAAATTAATTACCGTATTATCAAGTCACCCTTTCTATTATAAGTACTAGGATGGCTGCATGGCTATTGATGTAATATAGGAAGACAATTCACTTTTTGGAAAATATTTTGATGGATGAGTTCTTAAATTTTATCGGAGGTAAGAAAAGTGATTTGTTTACTGTTCATCTACACAGGTTTCTCTTTTTAACTCCTTGATATAATATTAATATTATTGGGCTGAAGAGATGGTGCAGTGGTGAAAGGCACTTGCTTGCAAAGCCTGATGCTGCAGGTTCTATTACCCAGCAAAGCCAGATACACAAAGTGGCACATCTGTTTGGAGTTTGTATGCAGTGGCAAGAGACCCTGGTCTGCCCATTCTCATTCTTATTCTCTCTCTTTCTCTCACTCCTTGTAAATAAATAAAAATATTTTAAAAATATGATGCTTGATGGTACATACTAAATATTTCTAATCTACAGAACATACTTCATGTTTAATTAGATATACTTTATTTCTTCCCAAAATATCTTTTCAAGATTATTTACTTTAGCTGTATAAATAGGTAAGGATAATCACATTTTATATACTGTGTGTGTGTGTGTGTGTGTGTGTGTATCCATGTATAGTATGTGTGACATGTGGTATACTGTGTGTGTAGTGTATGCATGTGGAAGCTAGAGTTTGTGTGTCCTCCTCTTCTCACTCATCTGCTTATTTCCTTGAGGTAGAGTCTCTCACTCTATCCAGAGCTATTTTTTGTTTGTTTGTTTTATTGGCCAGCAATCTCCAATGGGCTATAGTTTCTGCATCCCTACCACCCTCTTGCAGCACTGGACAATAGATGTGCATGACCATACCCAGCTGTTTACGTGGGTGCAGGGGAATTGAACTCAGGTGGTCTCAGCCCCTTCTCAGGTCTTATGCTTGTGTAGCAGGAGCTCTTTCTGGCTGAACCGTCTCTCACTCCAGCCCCACATTTAATATTTTTTATAAAACATTCCTTTAGACAATAACGAGAAAAAAATGAGTGTGCTCAGGATAGAATGATAAAGGCAAAAGATAATTAAAAAGCAATAATGAGACAGAGGTACTGCACTGGAATGTTCTTTCCTCCCTCTTTCTCATGCCTATACCAAACTGACCCTCTGTCATTGAAAAGTATAGAGAGCAGTACCCGGACTGCAACGGAGTTTAAGGCATAAAAGCATAAAACACTAAAACTCCCCATGCTGTTGTTACACGTTCACTTTTAATTATAGTCCCATGTACTCTGAGAATATTTTCTACACTAACGGTATTGTTTTGAACTGGGGAGATGGCTCAGCACTTAAGGTACTTGCCTGAAAAACCTAAGGACCTGGGTTTGACTCCTCAGTACCCATGTAAAGAAAGATGCACAAAATGGTGCGTTCATCTGGAGTTCATTTACAACGGCTAGAGGCACTGGCATGTCCATTCTCTCTTTGCATCTACCTCTTTCTCTCTCTCAAGTGAATATAAGTAAAATCTGTTTAAGAGGTAAGGTTTTATTAAAATAGACAATTAAAAAAACAACAAAAAGAATGGAAGAGGAATCCATGTTCTGCCAATAGTCACACACAGAAAAACTGCTCAGTTACCATAATGTGCTCCTTACCAAAATGCCACGGCCTCAGACGTTAAGAGGACATACCTCAGTCACATGGTGTACAAGTGAGGATCTGTACCTACTAGGGTCTTTACATTACAAGCAACTAGAAATAGGATGATCTTATCAAATAGGTGATGATACAAAGGAACGTAATAAGATTTCTACAGAGAAGGTAAGAAAGGAGAGCAGATAAATATCATTTGGGAGGTGGCGATAGAGACAACGTAACCTGGTCCCCTAGAAGCAAATAAGATTCAGTCAATGTACATTGATTCTGTCATGTTGGAACCATATGTGTCTAGCCACGTTCCTGGCATTGACATCGACTAAGTCAATGTTCACAGTGGCAGGACGAGAGCTCAGGGTGTTATTAAGCAGCCCTGCCATCCCAAATGTGCTATCCCAACATGAATCACTAGGACGGAGCCACCCCTTATAGTGTCACTTCTCTTCCGATTCCATCTCCCATCACAAGGCACATGATCAAAGAATTAGCAAAACAACACCACAGAAGTGAGTATACAACCCCTTCCATTTAAAAGGATGTGTGCTCCAGGGCTGAGGGACCTGGATGTATTTCAAGGTAGATGTAAAGAGGCAAAAACAAGGTGACATCCTAGGATACTTTGAACCTGCCCTGGCGTTAGGTTCAAGAACAAACACAGAGGTACAGGCTCCGTGGGTTCATGAGATGTGCTCTTTCTTGTTAATCTACAAAAACATTGAACTTATTCATGTATTTAAACACTTTCTCAAGGGTCGTTGATGGAATAAACACAGGTTGCCATCATTAGGCTAGGGGACATTGACGGTGCAGTGGACGGCCGGTCACCATGGTCCTTGTCCTCACTGAGTGTCAAATCTTATACAGACAAGGAGAAGTGGACTGGCGGCTGTAGAGAGCGATGCTGGTTGGAAGTCCCAAGTTTAGAGTTGGGAAGCGGTAGTCAGGGAAAACTTAGGAAAAAGCAACCTTTAAACTGAGTCTGAAACAAGGAACTAGAGTTAGTTAGGGACAAGCTGGAGTTTCTGAGAAAACCAAAAGTTTGAACGATGAATGTTGGGAAGTCAGTCTCAGGGATGGCTTGTAGAGAGGAAACACAGAGTTCCAACATCCTGAAGGGGAGAAGTAGGGGCCCAGCCACAGAGCAGCTGATAGATAGGAGGCATGAGGCCACATTATAAAGTCTTTGAAGAAACAATATATATTGTATCTTTGTCATTTAATAATTGGCAACAGAGGTTATCACACATTGGAAGGATTCTATCAATGTTTACTGAATATCTCCTGAAATATCTTGGTAGACTGAAGCCAATCTATGCCTAACATTCTTCTTCTTTATTTTTATTTTTTATTTTTTTGGTTTTTTGAGATAGGGTCTCACTCTAGCTCAGGCTGACCTGGAATTCACTATGTAGTCTCAGGGTGGCCTCGAACTCATGGTGATCCTCCTACCTCTGCCTCCCGAATGTTGGGATTAAAGGCATGTGCCACCATGCCCAGCTTTCTTTTCCTTTTTCATTTTTTTAATGAGAAACAACCTTTATTTTTATTTGTTTGAGAGAGAGAAACAGAATAGAGAGAATGGGCACACTAAAGCCTCTAGCCACTGCAAACAAACTCCAGACGCATGCTCTACCAGGTCTATCTGGCTTAGGTGAGTAGTGGGGAATCGAACTTGGGTTCTTAGGATTTGCGGGCAAGTGCTTTAACCACTAAGCCATCTCCAGTCTGCTTAAGTTTCTCTTAAATCCTCCCTAAGGTCACCCTAAAACTGGTTAACAGGCTTTGCTGTAAGGCACTACGGACTCCATGTGGGTATGTGTTAGCTGTAATGCTCTTCGCTGGTTCCATAAGTGACACCATCTAGGTTTATTTCTTACACTCCCTATTCTTACAGGTTTGTGCTTTGAATCCTTGGCTTAGGATTTACCATGGAGGAGATTCAGCTAAGAATGCACTCCAATATGTTACAAATAAATAAACATGGGCATAGCTTATTGATAGATTGGTTCTGAGTCAGAATGACACTAACACATGCAGGACTTACTATATCCTAAGTGAAGGCATAAAACCTCAACTTAAAAGATAACCAGGGCTGGCCAGATGATGTAAAGGTTAAGGCATTTGCCTGCAAAGCCAAAGGACCCAGGTTTGATTCCCCAGTACCCACATAAACCAGATGCACATGGTGACACATGCATCTGGAGTTTGTTTGTAGCAGCTGAAGGCCCTGGCACATTTTCTTTCTATCTGCTTCTCTCTCTCTCTTAAATAAATTTAAAAAATTTAAAAAAAAAAAAAAGCCATTCATTGTCAAACATCAGAAGAAATCTGAGTCCATGAGGCACTCTCTTCCCTCACATGGGATGGTGTATGTGGGTGGGTGGGTTGGGGGCCTTTGACAACTCCACTCTCAGTTAGTTCATGGCTGCATGCTGTCATTTTCTATACCTTTCCTGCATGAATTTTCCCAGAGACAGACTTGATAAACATGCTTAACTGTACAGCAATACACTGGACTGTCAATGATTTCAGCCTCATCTAGAAAATAAATCACAATTTTTAACACATTTTCCAACATCAGGGACATTTACTTCATAAAAACAAATAAAATTGCAACCTGTCATCCAATCATTCATTCCTAAAAGTCAAGGAGACTGATATAGCAGCTAAAAGAACAGCCTTATGCGAGGTGTTACAGTCAGGAGTTTAAAAACAATTTACCTTTCTGGCCTAGTAGCACTTAAAAAAATACCCCCAAAATAGTTCCAGAAAATAACTCTTATAATAAAGCACAATAAAGTAATTACAGACTGGGTTTCTATCAAGTTTCTTGCCATGTAAATGCTATTCTATCTGAAATTTGCTTAAAACAAATAGATTAGCTTCATTTCACGAACAAGAATGACATGACTTTTTTTGTTAACACTGATTAATGAATTCAGTTTTTAATGTCATTAGCCAACTATCATCATTTTACCATTTGAAAAATGGTTTCTGGAATCTGTGGGTCTCATCTCAACTTGAGTGTTTGCCCATTCCTTATATTCTACTGACCCCTAGAGACTACGTGGATGTATATAAATCACATACGCTATGTGACTGTAAACACGTAAAACATATACATTACAAATGTCCTACAGATGGGGGAGGAAAAGAGCTCAATTATATAAACTCATTTCATGGTGTAAAGATAGACACAGGACCTTAGCTGTCAAACAAGACCTGATGAATACACATTTACTACAATGCACATCCTGCCCCAAGTGTTCTCACAATGGAGTCCCTCGTGTTTTTCCCTTGGGTGAATAATCTGAGGGACCCAAGCACAGCAAACATCAGATCATATCTTTGCTTTGTGACCGGCATCCACAGTGGGTGGTAACAGAGAATTCAGACTTTCTGGCCTGAATTTTTTTCTCATAAAGCCACATTTATTTTTAGTTGGGAGTAGAACCTTTTCTAGAAGGCTCTTCTCCCTCCAAATCATATGCATCTATATTTGTAACCCATCTCCCTTCCTGAGTAGACAAAGAGGTGCCTTATGAAGTTCAAATGGCCTTGCTTTTCTCTCTCAGTTTCTAATTATTAAATACATTCATGTCTGAAAATTCCCCATCAAAATGATGCGTGACTTCAGCCTACACCATGAACATCTTAAGAATTATGTCTTAGCTTAGAGGTGTGGCTTGTGGTACAATGCTGCTTAGCATGCATCATGCCCACAGCTCATTCGCCAGGAATAAATGCACACACACACACGTGCACACACCACATACACGCACACACACACACACACACACACACACACACACACACACACAGAGTGTGTGTGATTTATGTCACGTTCATCTTGGCATCCATGGTACCTACCACCCAGTATGTCAAATTATCGGGAAGTAATGTTACTTGGAAAAAAAAAAATCCACAATATTTTACTATGAATATGCCTACACCATACCCTACGGGGATATGTCCTTTTTCCTTCCCTTCCTCCCTCCCTCTCTTATCTCTCTGAACTTTTAAAAAGAGATGCATATGCCTGCATGAATTCCATGTGTATATACATATCTAGAGATAAATACACATATGTGTAGAAACATGTATTCAGTACAGTACTGTGATTACATTTGCAAATGATTTTTCTAATAATTCTTTTACATTTTTTGCCTTGTATGCTATATTACTGCTTAAATTCTCATTTAATATATGAATTGAACACTCTTAGCTATAAAACTACATCATGGGCTAGACATGAACATTTAAAAACCTCAAGTAAATTTCTTTCTAACAGACTAATTTCAATCTAGTGATAAAAGAATTTTTTTTAAGTATCAAGACAATAACACTTTGTGCCCTTTTTCTTATGGTCTCAATTATATTCTATAATATGCATTTTATCACTTTCATTACATTGTATGCTTAGAAATAGATCTTTTGAATTTTGATTAGGTAACTCAAAGACCTACCAATGGTTCAGATTCACATTTTCCTAATGGGGCTGATGTGCACCTGCTTGATGGAGATAGTATTAGAATGTGGGAGACGTGACCATACAATTCTGAAAATGTCCATCCTACAAGAATGAGAGTGGAGAAGAAGCCATGTTTTATTCCATCGTTATATCCAGTCATTAAATCTTGCCCCTGCTCTGAAGATGTGGAAGGTAGCTGGTGACTCACCAAACCTTCCCAGGAAGGTCAGTTCTCCTTTCTATCCTTTTGCTATTTCTCTGATGTCCAAGAACCCCCAAGAGGTTTTCAGGACTTTAAAGACATTCAGTGGGTCAAATTGTAAAAATAAATAATTTATGAAAGAATACTGGTTCACTACTAATGATGGGAATGGGTGGATGTTGTAGAATAACTGGGCTATTGGACCCATAAACTGTTCTTGCATTTATCACTAAAGGCCCATGCCAACCATAGCCCTGATCTAATTCAAAACTACCCCAATTTTATCACCATTGCTAGTCCCAATTCCTAACTAGTTAATCATACCAGGTACTCTGTCTTGTGGGATGGGTGCAGTCACATCAGTCAAAATAATATATCCAGCAATTTGACACTATTCAGACTGGTTAATTGTCCCTTTTGTTTAAACAGGTGGATACGATGTTGACATATAAACAGGTAAAATAAGCTATTATTCAAAGCAAGAAAGAAATCCTCCTTCTCACCCCTCCCCCAGCTGGAATTTAGCAGGCCAATGTAAGTGAATACTTTCAAAAACTAGACTTTTCTTTTTACATAATTATGTCTTCTGAATGAAAATTCACTGGTTTGAATTTTGCTGCTCGAATGTGCCCTTCCATATCATTAGCAGAGGTACCAACGATTAGAGAAATGATTCACATCAGGTAGTTAAGAGCAAAGACAGGGAGCTGGGGAAGAAATCCGAGTAATCCCTATACTGGAAATTCAAACCCTGGATAATCAGGACTGTACTATATAGGCAATTAGGATTCCGTCCAGTTAAGAGAAATTTGTAAGCTGTTCAGTTTCAAGCCTGTAAAGTCACATTTCTCAAAAACTTGTATTTTGGCCTCTAATGGCTTAAAAAGTTCTCCTTACTAGATTGTCTCCAATTACAGAAATCCTTCCCAAGTACAAGGCTGCAGAAGTATATTAAACCTGCAGGATACCTTGTAGTTGGCTGTTTTACAGAGCTTTGCAGCACACAGATCTAGGTGCATGATGTAATACTACCGAAGTAATTCACTACAATGTGATAAATGTTTGTTCAGATCACCTGAATTGTCTTACATCGTATGGGGTTGGGGTACGTAATCCTTGAATATAATGCTCAGAAGAGTAAACAAAGAAAGTTACAGGTCAATTTATACTAACTTTAAGATTGCTCTCCCCACCTTCCCCCCACCCCGTACTCCTCATACAAAGAGCTACAGTAGATTTCAGTAGATCCTTGACCTGCTCCATAAGAAATGCAATGACCACAGCGTTGTGAATGCGACAAGGTTTGGCCACAATAGCCAGACTGAAGTCAGCAGAGAAAAGGCAACTCAAATGCAAAGAGAAACTTTAGTATTGTACCAAATGTGTTTGGTGCTCAGCATCTATGAGATAATAATAAAATAACTGTATTAATACATCATTCTAGTGAATATAAAGGTTTTGCACCTTATGGACTTGTAAGTGCTAACTTTTTTTCCCAGGGATTTTAGAACTCTCTACAAACACACAGAAGCAAAACAGTCAAATAAGGCTAGGCTATAGGAAACAGGAAAAAAAAAATCCACCTACATTCAAGGTATGAGACAATAATTTCTAAGCCTTTGGGATCTATTTTTTCCCTTGCATTGTAATGCAGTCAAGTGTATGAGTGATGTCTTTTGTGTTTGATAATGTCAAGTGTGAATGTCATGGGCAGCCCCCCATCTCTGATGGTATTAAAATGGTGGGAAGATGAAAATCTTGGAAAAGTAAATGGAACAAATTAAATTAAAGTGGCTGGAGGACACGGAAAGTCACACATCTGCAGTGTAGTTCTGAGGTGATAGTTGCAACCCCGTGCACTTAAACAGGTAAGACCAGCATTTCTAAGGGAAAATGTAGCACTCCTCTTATTTACTCTGCTAATAATTATTTGGTCCTTCCCATTGTGAAGCCGATTTAACACAAGAAAACGTCTTATATGTTTACATGCAAATTTCCATTACATAACCTAGCAGTCTCCATCACTAAGGTTGTCAAATTCACTAGGCATCAAGGAGTTCAAGGTGAGCTAGTGAAGGTTTATAGAAAGTAACTGACAACACAGGCAATTCATGGAGACAATTAATTCCAATAAAGTATATACCTTTTCAGAGAAATGAAAACTCTCAAAGGCTATACACATCCCTCCTAATCAATGTCAAAAGACAGGAGATAAATCTAACACTGGTTATGTCCAAACAGCACAGACAGAATGCCACACCTTCTAAACCACATCTTATCTTCCACAAATGGTGATAGTTTTTCTTATAAAGACATGAAATAAATGCACATACACAAAATCCCTCCCTAATGAGGCCATGACATCTATAGTACAGACAAGAAATTGCAGTAATTATGATAGGAAGGTGTTTCTCACAGCCACTCTCCCTCCCCTCAGTGGTATTTCTCAATTATACTCGCTATGGCCATGCTAATACCATGGCTGCTCCACGGAGCTCTAGTTTCACACCCAGGCTTCTTCTGTCCTTCCTCAACAACATCCAGAAAAGTTCAGGCAATACTCTGATAGTACCAATACCCCCTGAAGACCGTGATTTAATGAGAGAATAGATTTCCTCTATTGGGGGAAACTTACATGGGGGAAACTTACATGGTACACATTCATGATTCGACTCCTTCACTATTCCCATACTGAGTTTCAACTACTGTGCAAAATGGTCATATCACGTGTTTTCCATGGGGACAGAAAAATTGATGGACCATTCCAGGCCCTACGTTGTGTCAGTATCAGGCTCTGTTTGGGACTCTGCCTCCCACATGATCCCTCACGTACTGAGCTGGACCATTTTATGCTGTCATCTTACCCTCCTAATACAAACCCTCCCCGCCCCGAAACAACACTGCCAGCCCAACATGCAGAGGCCTTTCTGCTCCTGCCTGGCTCAGGGAAGAGTCAAGCCCTCACTCATTTGATGTATCCAGCATGCTCTCTAGGTACATGTCGTAGTTTTTGTGTCCTTAGGGTTGTCAGTGAAGAGACAGACATTTCTTATTGTTAGGAACAATTTGGCACACTGAATTCATGGTGTTTTGGATATAGACAATCTTTATAGGTACCATGACAGAAAGGATAAGCAGACAGCTAATAAAAGAACTGGAATACATGACCACCCACCAAATGAAAGCCTTTCCTATTTAAAAAGTGGAGCCAAACAAACATACACAAATATACACATAAAAATACACATATTGTGTGTCAAACACAAAATACATATTTGAATCAAAGAAGGAGGAGCAAAACCCTGGACTATCCTTACCCAGTGGACTTCTACTGTTAATTACAAAGTAGATGGAGCTAACACTCATGCCTTCTAAATATAAGCTTTTTCCTCCCAGAAAACTAGAACGGAATGGGTGTTAAATCAAAACATCCTATAGAGCATTTCACACCTCTGGAATGAAAACTGACAAAGAAGAGCTTCAATGCAGAAGGGAAACCTACCCGCCTGAAGCCAGGTCTCCGGGAGGTAAGAAAACCCAGAATCTCTCTAACGTAGCTGAGGTCCTATCTGGAACTGATTTTGCAATACCCAACACTCCCCTCATGATATATATATTACACTCCCCTTTGGCCATTGAAATTTGTTAATTGATCAATTCTAAAAATAAATATTCCCATTGATTGAGGTCACTGGTAGCTTGAAATTGCATCAGTTTGTGTCTGGATACTAGAATCCTGGGCTCCTCGGGGATGCCTTTGTCATTTTATCAGAGTGATTACCAGCAGAGAAGTTCCAGCGTGGGTCCCTTCAGCTTCTCATTTCTATTTGCTCTTTCCAGTCCTATTTTCTCCATCAAGTTCTATAGCTTTTGCTTTGGAAATCTGGCACTTAATATTCAATGTTAATTACATTTTCCATTCTGAGGAAAATCCTATTGGGCTAATTTTTCAAAATCATATGATGAAAGAACTTCAGTGACAAACCATGGTGGGTTTCGATTGTTTTTTCCTGGTACATCTACTAAGCACTTAACATTCAGTGGGAAAACAGTCTCAGGGCAATGAAATTCTATTACTTTAGAGGTTGCATGCTTTTAATTTCTTAATATTTCATTACATGTTGGCAACTGGTGCATATTTTTATAATGCGTTTGATCATTACTCTTCTTGGGGTATTCTATTTCAGTTCTTCCTCTGACATCATATTTGCATGTTAAAGGATTTTAGCATTCAGGGATGAACTGTTCTGAATAGTAATGTGCAGTTAACTTGATTTAAAAAAAAAAAAGAAGAAGAAGAAAAAAACCCAGAAAACAGCAAATAGACATTATATATAGGGACCAAGGAGAACAATCTCATAATTTAAAAATCTAACTCAAGTTTTAATAGCTTTCTATAGAACATCATAAAAAGTAATGATTCAATATAATTCATTAATTAGCAAATTATGCAAAATGCTATCAGCAGACTTTAGGGAGAAGGATCTTTTTATTTCTTTGCCTTTTATAAGTCTACTGCATTTTTTTTTTTTTTCCCTGCAAAATAAAATGATTTTTTTCTTTGCTCTCCAGCAACATCTACTGGAAAAGTCAGAAAAATGCTATTTATATGAATTAGATAGTTTGAATAGGGATACCATTGATTACCATCTACCTGAAAAGTGCTTGCTGATCTACCATCCAGTTTATAATGCAATTATCTATGCTTACTTTAGTTTAATGGCTCGGTGGTGCAAGTACCCAAGTTGCTTCTTAGAATTTATCACTGCCTCACCTTGAAGAAGTCATTTTTGTAAATAAAAGTCAAAAGCATGTATGATAAAGATAACATCTTGCCCCTGGCCTGTCTTCTCAACACTTGCCACTTATTGAAGACATAATCATTAACAGAACAGAATAACAGCCTTCAATAGTTAGATGTAGTTAGAGTTAGAAGAAAAGATTTCAGGCAAGAAACTAGTCCAGGAAAAGATCAAATTGGAGAAAAGCTACTTTAAGATTCTGTGAAGTTTCTTAAGTTAAAAAACAGAAAATGACATGTGAGGCAATTTTTAAAACACACGAAGCTATAGTGAGCACATTTCCACTAAATATTCCACAACAGGTTCTCTTTTCCTTGTCCACATATTTCTATGCTCTTTGAGAAAAAAATAATAATAAGTTTCCGTGTACCTGTACAGTGGGCTTCCCGGGGAACTTGGGCTAGATATAATCTGTGGATAATGAAGTCTCACCAGATCCATATACTTGGTCCCCACTGCCCATTACCCAGAGCTCTGAAGAGCTCACCAAGCTGAAGCCACAGACTACATCCACACCCACAACATGCCATCCGGTGGCCTTGCATATACAATGCACAGCAAGGTGTTCAAGAGCAAGCCCAGTTTGGAAACTCAGCAAGAAAAAAAATGTGATCATGAAACGAATATATCAAACACCCTCATACGTGCTTACTGACCTCAACAATGCCATAGGAGAACAGTTCTCTCTAAGACCAAACCTAGAGGCATTAAAGTCACCTTTCTACATTTCATTTCTAAGAGGCAGTCTTTTAACCTAATTGTGGGCTTTTAATATTAAGGTCTTTCCATCACCACCTAAAAATAATTTTAAATTAATTTAAATATATCAGGTAACATCTTAGGTTAAAACCGGAATAGAATTCACATGCTGGTCATCTTTAAATGTAAAAAGTTGGTCCATTAGAGGTTTTTTCTTTTTCCCATTCTCAAATATCATTTCATTCACACCAGTGAGAAATTTTAGCAGCAGAGGCAATGAACACAAATCCACAATGAGTAAAATTAAAAGCAAATAGCCCAAACTTTAAAACAACAACCACAGTAACAAAGATCCAGCCCTGAAGGATTCAAGTGTGTTACATTTTGTGTTTGTTCAATATGAAAATAGACATGAGCCTTTTTAAGCTTCATCCCAGAGCTTTATAAAGAGAAAATGCCATCAAATATAATCCACAACTCTCATTTTATCGTGCACAAAAGGGACCCCTTCCTAAATGCTACCTACAGGCCTTTGAAATCTGGGGTCCTGAGGCAAAGTTCCGACTTGAACCTTATAATTAGCCCCCTCCGTCATGAAGGGCTTTATCCAGCACCACCTCCACAGTTAACTGCTGCTCCAAACTGTCAGAATTCAGTGATCATGCTTATTTACCAGATGCATTTCTAAAACATGCTCTCACCTGATGTTTTAACTTCATATTTCATCTGGGACAACACTTAGTCTCCATTTCCGAACCATCAACCTGACACAGGTTACAGAGATAAAAGAACCGCCTCACCCACAAGCTCCAAACCAAACACACCCGAGTAGCTAGACTTAAATAAACTCTACCCGGGTTTAAACCTCCGGTGAAAAATTATTGTAACGCATCAGAAGTTCAGTTAGAAGAAAATATTCAAATACCAACTGTCAACCAGGGTTTAAGTCCTGGAGTTCAAAAGCAGTATCAAATTGGATTATATATATATATATATTTTTTTTCTTTAGCTGTTTAGAATTTCACGAAATAAAAACTGCTATTCTGATCAAAATCATCTTTCTCATCTCTCCTCTTAAATAAAAGGGAGGCAAAAGCATTGGGCATAAGTGCATTTACTATACAAATCTATTTTCAATTGAATTCGGTGTGCATGCTCTAATTCATCAAAATTAATACAGGTACTTTCTATGTTAAACAAAAGGAAGCCGACTGAAAAATCGGCTTCTGCTACGGATGCCTTTCTCAATTACAAAACGGTGAAAACAGAGATTTAACTAAGCCACTCGGTCAAACCCTCCGATGGGCGCTCTTACCTGCCTCAGCTGAAGGCTTCCTTCCCTTGTTAGCAGTCAGCATCGCTAGCTCGCTCCAACCCTCAGCACCGGTCTCAAATTACACCGCTAAGTCCGCCCCCCTCGCCTTTCCCCCTTCCCTTGCCTTTCTTTTCTGTCTCTCTCTCTCTCTGTCTCTCTCTCTCTCTCTGTGTTTCTCTCTCTCTGTCTCTCTCTCTCTTTTTCTTTTCTTTTCTTTTTTTTCTTTCTTTGCCAGCAAGAAGATACTTATTGAAAGTGATTAGTTTTTGTTGTCCCTTCTAAGTCCCTCCTGCAGGAAGGAACAGGGGAGCAATGTGACGCCACCTTCTAATCTTTTGTAAGAGTGAAACGGCAGAAAAGGACCGTTCCATCAAGCTGAGCTGCACACATGACTCAAACTCGCAGGAGATGCTGTTGCTGCTGCTGCTGCTGCTGCTGCTGCTGCTGCTGCTGCTGCTGCTGCTGCTGAGGCTGCTGCTGCCTGGCGAAGGCACCGCCAGGCTTGAGTGTAAGAACAGAGGAGACAGGAGTCGATGGAATGTGTCAACGTATGTGCATCAAAGGCAGGAGAGAGAACAATGAGCGAGGGAAAGACAGCAAGGAGAGAGAGGGAGAGAGAGAGATGCAGGGAGAGGGAGGGGATGAGAGAGAGCGAGAGCGAGAGAGAGAGAGAGAGAGAGAGAGAGAGATACACACACGGGGAAAAAGATAGAGCTGGGTTTCAGGCAAAGGATTCTCAGAATAAAGCCACAGTGCCGTGTCTGGCAGCTTCTGTTTTTAACTCAGCAAGCACTATACACTACCGCTCTCATTTAGAAACACATTCGTGTATCTTCCAGGTTTGAAAACTGAGATAATCGCAGTGTGGTCTCTGGTTTTGTCTGATTGGCATTTAACTGTTGCCGTGTGTACCTGTGATTTTTTTTTCTCTTTTTTTAAGGATGCATTTATGTGCAATTTATTTCGCATATTTATTTATGTAGGCAAAAATGAAAGCTGCTAATTTCTATGGCAATTTGCAATGTAGTTTTACTGGCAGAAGGAACTCTACTTATCATAACTGCTGACAGACTGCCACGGGTAAACAAAAGAAGAGACAAATGCTTCTTCTTGATAATTGTCTAAAAAAAAAAAAAGCCCACACCAAAATATTAGTACTTGCAAAACCGATCTTTCCTGGTTCAAGGGTAAAGGGGGGTTTCTCTACCTCGGTTTTAGAAATAAAGAGGGAATAAAAGAGGAGACACGATGTCTGAAGGAAAGGTGTTGGGAAAGAGACCATGAGGAAAGTGAAATCCTAAACCTTCCTGGTTTCCCTCCACATGTAGCAACCAGATTGCTTTCTTGCACCCTGGGCAGAGTTTTTGAGTCACTATTGCCACAGACTTGGACGGTATCTTCCTGCCTTCCTGGACTGTTTTTAAAGTAGGTTCCATTTTTAAAACAAAGTCGAAAAGAAATGATTTCCCAATTCATTCCGTTTCAAATGCTGTCTCACCAGCTTTGTTCCATTTCTACTCCTTTCCTGCCACATGGGGGCCAGGATTACACAGTTAAATTCCCACAGTGACCTCTTTTATAAGGATGTAAATTGCTGATTCCAAGGTCAAGTATTTGGTAGAAGTTAGTTATTGGTGAAAATGACTGCCTGTTTGCCATGGTAACCTGAGCTAACACAGAAGCCAGCAAGAAGAGGAGACGCCCAATCTTTTGACGGAATATCTCTTCAAAATTATGCGCCACTAATAATGGAAAAGTAAAATCGATGCACCCTACTTATAACAGTTACTACTTAAAAAAAAAAAAAACCCTTAAGGCAGCACTAACAAAATACTCTAAATACTCCACCATTTTATTTCAACCACCTTATATTCCAAGAATCTATGTGTCGACCCTCAATATCTTGTATTTTGGAATTTCTGTGTGAGGCAGAAATAGAATGAGAACTGGTCCAACAAGAATAAAACCCCTCTTTTGCCTGCCCCAGTCACTATGTCGCATCTGAAGTGGGCTTGCTTAGTCTTGGTAAACTCGGGCCATTATACTTTGCACACTTTGCCAATAGTAGGAGATTGTGGGGTTTTTTTTTTCTTCTTTTTTGCTTGTACCCAAATAATACAGTACCCGTAATGTGCTCTGGATGTGACTCTACTTATCCTTAAGGCATCACAGAGAATGGAGAACACACAGTGGCCGAACAGACGGCAGTTGGCCAGAGGACAGAGTGGTCAGATGTAGACCAGAAAGGAAGCTGCACGGCCCAGAGACTCTTGAGAGAAAGGGTGCTTAGTAAATACCACATTTTCCACAGACCTTTTGCAGAGTGTGATGGAAGCAGCTTCCTCTAAATGACATCACTGATGTAGGGTGTATACATAAAATTTACTTTATGCAAGGGAATAAATAGACTGAAGAATTTTCTTCCAATAAAAATAAAGGTCCTGTTATAAGGTAGCAACTATTTCAGTAACACAGAAGAAAGGAAGGGGCCTTGGGGCTTATTAAACAGATCAGCAAAACAAAGTCAATGAAAAATAAAGAAAAATTGAGGCCAGACAATCGAGATATTTTTTAAGCTATAAGTGACTATCAGGGGAGTTTTTCCTATTTATCACGTCCTTTGTAAGAAGAGTGATGTGTTGGATGCATAATATTTATAGTTTGATAGATATGATTTACCTTCAAGATATCTTGAATAAGGAGGGCCATCTAATTAAATGAGGGTACCAAAGGTGGCCCAAGTCATGTTAACATTTCTTAGTGGAACGTGACTTTCATACCACTTGTTTCCCTGTGAGACAGCTTTATATTTACCTCCTTAAATAGTCAAGCAGGACACCAAAGTTAAAATTCCTAGTTTGGGGAGCTAGGCTACAAGGGATTGAATCTGAGCTACAACCAGTGGCTTGCTACCTGACCTTGATCAAGTTATTTTCCCTCACTATGTCTGTTTCTTTGTCTTAAAACGGGCATGATTCTGTGTGCTTTTGGGTAGTCACTAAGAATAAACAACACACAGATTCTTGTGGTACTAGATCTTAGCACATAGTAGGGACTTTGACCTGTTCATTTCTACATTGTTAGGAAATCCTCTTCACACCTTTTCAAGTTTTTCAAGCGGATAACATAACATTTCATCACCCCAGAAGGGATGCCACGTGGAGACTCTTTCCACTCTGACCTTCCTGCCAGGAGGTCTTGTTATTATTCACATTGCCCTCTGGGTCTTTCCACTCGGATAATGTGCTTACCATGCAACAAGTTTCACAAACAGATCTGTCCTCAAAGCAAGCTTTCTCTCCAAACTCCCACGCCACTGTAAAAACGTAAAAGTGTTTGAGACACTCAGGGCTCATTTCTTTCCTTTCTAATTACTCAGCTTTCAATGCCTGTCACATACCACTCCAATCTCGCTTAAAGATCATAGTGTTGCATTTGCAGACCCTGGACCCTTTCTGAGTTTGTCATGTTCCAGGAATCTTTTCGGACAGCCCTTTTCTGTGCAGAGGCAAGCCCAGGGTGGGGCTATGTCGAACCCTTCCTGAGGACATTGCCAGAGCCTGCCAACTAGTGTACCCTATTAGAATGCTATCACCTTCCCTTCTCAAGAAGGCACTTTGGATCCAAGTGAAGGAGGGTGACATTACTCCAGGTGTGACCTTGAATCAGCTCTAACATATAAAGCAGCTAATCTGTGGCAAACCAACACTTCTCTCTCAGCACCTTGTTAGTTGTGACACCTCTCCCCACTGTCATAACACAGTTTATTGAAAACAACCATTTGAAGAGCTTTTCTTTTCTTCTCCAATTCATCCCTCATAAGCCAGGGTAACCTTCTTAAAATGCCACACTGAATGACATCCATTCCCAATAGTTATTGATTGGTCAATTGAAAGTCTGTTTTATTTCATTATCTTATGTATTGGCTTAAAAATCATCAAAGGGTCACAATTCCTCAGAGAATAAAGTGCAGATTTCTTTGTCTCGCCTTCACTCACCACTGCCTATCCCTGTAAATGTTCGCACAGTACCAGACAAGCACTTGCTGTCCCCAGATCCATCCACAGCCCCTCCAGACCCACATGGGCCATCCCTGCTCTCCTTAAGAAGCCATCTTCTCCTTTATTGCAGGATATTTAAACTACAGTCTCATGATCTAAGATGAGAACAAGTTACAAGTCCTCCAAAAGGATGTCCTTGACCTTCCTGGTTTACAACAGTGAAATTGCTTTAATCACAGTAGCTATCCAGTGCCCCAGGAAAGGTGGCGTACATCATAATTAGGAACTTGGCTTTGGATTTGGCCCTAGGTCCAAATCCTGACCCTGAAATTTGCTTCCTAATTGTGGAACATTGGTCAAATCCTTTTTTTTCTCTCTTTCTCTCAACCTTACATATATATATATATATATATATATATATATATATATATATATATATATATATATATATGGCAAAAATATGAGCACAAATCTTAGTTCACAGCTCACACCTAACAGCAAATAATAGTTAGCAACAGTGCTTCTCATGGATGGAAGGGACTCATCAATGCCTCACCATAACCCACTGGGTGGCTGTTACTAGAACCATTTCACAGACATGAAACTGAGGCTTAGTGACATTAATGCAGCAGATATCACACAATCAGCAAATGGGAAAACCAGAATACCAACCTTGCTTTCTCTACCTTCCAGGTTGTCTATCCTATGCCGTATTAGCTTATCATTATTTAAGTTTTCCAGCTTGGGATCCATGTTTCCAATTATGTTATAAATTAAAGGAGAGCAATATTCATGTTTTAAACATCTCTGCATTCCTAGTACCTTCCATAAATCTTTAAACAAAGTGGCTTGCTTACTCGGTAAATGTTTGTTGGCGGCTTGATCATCAGAGCTCATGAGGATTAAAGTTTTGAACCACATTTAAATGCAGGGACACTCGTTTTTGAGGAAATGGTTTCATCATCCTTTCTATGAACACCATCATAATTATACAAAATAATATAAAAGGCAAACGTTCCATATGAATGAGACATGCAGATAGAAATGAATGCATTCATTGTAGAGAGACTATACAAAAGTGATACTCATTGACTTGCTTTATCACACTTGGTATTGGCCTTCTACCTGGAGAAGGACCCCTCAGACCACCTGTTTCATGCCTGGGAGGGGGGAGGATATTAACTGAATTCTTCTTTTTCAGGTTACATAGAAAGGCAGTAATAACCTTGCAAACACCCACAGCATTAAGTCACCTTTCATTCTTTCTTTTAAGTAAATGCAATAATTACATTCCCATTTTTCTTCACTTTGAATAAGTCTACATTGTATTTAACAACCTGAACCAGCATAAAAAAATTCAGTTAACAAATATATTTGTCTTCATATGTAGTGATGAATAATATTGTTGAATTTTTAACAAGTTGCATTCAACTTTAAGACATAAACACATACATAATTTTCATAGAAATCTGATCTTTATGTATTAATTTGCCAATACAAAGCTGTAAGTCCAAGGTAGGAAAATAAATATTCAAGGCTCCCTCCACAAAATAATCAATGGCACCAATCATTGACTGTCTATTTCCTGTCTTGCAGATGTATGACCCACTTTGTGCATTGGCTTTATGTGTTTACTGAGGAATCAAACCCAGGCTGTCATACTTTGCAAGCAAGTGCCTTTAACAACTGAGCTACCTCTCCAACCAGAATCCTTTTAATATTTGCTATTCATGGCTATATTCTAAGTTCCTACAAGAGTGTGTGACACTCCGTGTTCAAACTACATGCATGAGGGCTGGAGATATGGCTTAGCAGTTAAGACACTTGCTGAAAAGCCTAATGAGTTGAATTCAATTCCCCAGTACCCACATAAAGCCAGATGCACAAAGTGGCACATGCATTTGGAGTTGATTTGCAGTTTCTAGACCTGGTGCACCCATGCTCTCTCTCTCTTTCTCTTTCTCTCTTCTGTTTCTCTTTCCGGTTGCAAAAAATAAAAAAACAAAAAAAATACATGCTTTATAAATTAATGAATAAATGGGGAATACAATTACCCTAAGTACAACTATTTCTTTTAAAAATATTTAATTATTTAATTATTTATGTGTGTGCATGCATGTGCATGTGAGTGCACACATGTAAACCAGGGTGGTCTCTTGCCACTACAAATACGTGAATGCCAGATGTACGTACCACTTTTTGTGACTGGTCTTACAGGGGTAATAAGGAATTGAACTTGGGATGCCAGGGTTTACAAGCAAATGCCTTTAACTGTTGAGCTGTCTACCCAGCCCCATCCACCTATTTCCTTCAGTTCTGTCTTCTATCTTCACGTATTCACCTTTCACATAACATGTGTTTTGTAAGATGTATAATACCTGATGTTCAATAGAAAGTTTCCTTGGTCTCCAAGAATCCTTTCTAGATTACGTTAGCTCATGGCAAATGCTCTTTCCTCACATTTCAAGGCACTCATTGCCTGGAACATTTTATTACATATAATTTTACAATTAATCTTATCCTGTCATTGGACATGTCAAATTGTTAGCAAACTATTATTCTTCTATAGTACTAGTCACTTTTATCAGATTCTTATCTTATTTCACACATTGATTTTAAGTTACCTGAAGGCTTCAAGTACTGTATTTATTTTTCTGTATAATATATATGGCCTTGTCTTTGAGTCTTGCTGTACACATATATAGAATGTGCTTATAAAAACATGTTCATTTGGTTTCTATACGGAGCATATTGATAGGTATACAATTTTATCCTCCAGAAATTATGGGAAAGACCTAGTAATACAATCCTTGGCCTTTAAAGTTTTTTTCTAGAATATAACTGGAATGGGAGCAAATGTAGAAAAAAATTTTCTTATAGCATTCACACCCTCAATGTAGTATAAATGTCTATTCATTTATTTCCATACAACACACACACACACACACACACACACACACACACACACACGAGCATATATTTTGCATCAACCTTGGTTCAGGTTAATGTCATAATTCACTCATTTTTTTAAACAGAGAATCTCATGGTAGGAAGAATTAGTAACTTGGAATCTAGAAAAACGTGGTTTTCCTTTATCCATTTCCACATTAGTTGAAAATCAGCTCATGTTGACCCATTGGCAACTAGTCCTTCGAGATTGGGTTTCTGCCATTCCATAGGGTCTCTTTTAATGGTCATTCTGGCCCAATTATACACTCTTCTCTTCAGGGGGCTTTGTTTTTCCTAAGGGTAATTTGATAGGAAGAGAAACATTGCAGAACACACCTTATCCTAACAAGCCCTTCTCTTTGGACAAAAGCAGCTTTTTTAGGAAGATTTTTCACTTGCACACTGCTTCTGTCTGGATTCACTAGAGATTAACTCTCCCAGACTGTCTATAAATTATTGTTTTTCCAATGATAAAACAAACATTCTCCAAAGTTAAAAAAAATTCCCTAAGACTATAACTTTTGAAGTTTCAAAAATGTCTTTAATGTATCCTTCTCATTTATAAAGATGAGATAATTCAGGTCCATTTCCAGCTCTGTTTCCAAAACTGCACCGAGTATATAATATAATTAAAGGCTTGTGATATAAATAGTTTTTGTGAAATTAGCTTATTGAATATTGTAATTATATCAGATCTTATTTAGCCAATTAAAACCAATTATTTTGCTTATAAAATTGCTAACATTAATTACCATGTTCTGGCATTTTTGTTTTTGTCTTCTGAACAGAAGTCAGTCTTGCCTGATTTCCATTTCTGTTTTCCATAGTGATTTGAACAACCCCTTAAGTGCAAACCAAAGTGGCAGCCACCTAGCATAAAGTAAAAATGGAAAGCAAGTCAGAAGAGGAGCCGAATTCTCTGCATTCCATGGTGGATGGAATAGACTTGGCCTCAATGAAACTCTAAGTAAGAATTTACGTTCCTCTCCACTGGGTTGAATACAGGCTTTGGTGGACTATTTGGTTCTTTTTACTGATGTTTTTCAATACGGAACATTTGAAAGCATCCAACCAGAAGTTGCACAATGATCATAGCCTTGAACGTATTCATCAGAAAAACTGCATTCAGTGTTGTGGGCTTTCTTTTTACAGTAACCAGTGGGCAGCACTGTGTGCCGGTTTCTTCAATACTCTCACCCATGACAATCACAAAAGCAATTCACAACCTGACTTATCAGATAGTTCTGTTTTACAATAATCTGGTTGCTATTTGTAAAATCCAGGATAAAACAGTGCAATTTCTGATGCGGAATATCTGAAAAGCTCTGGAAGCTGCTCAGGAGAGATATGTACTAAAATCTGTAATGCGATGGAATTACAACAAACAGACATTCTGGAGGGTACACACTCTACTGCATCTCCGGGTATGTGACATTTCATGATGCTACTTTTGAGATTTGCAAATAAATTCTGTTTTAGACTGACCCTTTCCACTCAATTTTTCTTAGCTCCAAATTTAACTCTTGCATTTAAAAAAAAAAAAAAAAGGTAGTGCTCTCTTAAGAGGAACGATCCACTCTCTCATTCTTGTTCCAGGTATGTGCATTCCTTCTCTCTCTCCTCTCTCTTCTCTCTCAGATTTCATCTTACCTTCCTCTTCCTTCTTCTCTTACTCTCTTCTCTCTCTCTCATAACAATAAAGTTTTAAATGCAAAGAAAGAAAAGAGGAAAGAAAATGATTGCTCCATCAAAATCTACCACCACTGAAGTGCTGTTTCCAGAAGAAAATGAATGTAAGAATCTCAATTAAATAATTCATTTCATGAGCTAGCTCCTAAATCTCTAGATGTACTAAGAAAGCAACAGCATTCTTCTGATGAAATTTTTAACATAAAAAATGGTGATTTTAACAGATGACAATTTCCCTCTAATATGGGGCTTACATAATAACAAACAAAAACCAGTTTTCTAGTGGTTCTGCTATGCTGATGTCAAGACTAGTGTTGTGTACAAATCCTTAAAGGACAGAGGTACCAGTTGAATTTTGGGGGGCGTTTTCATGGCAACATATTACTATGTGAAATAAATGGGAATAACATTACCACTGAGAGGCAGTATAGTGCAATAAAAGTTATCATATTTCAATCCCAGATCTGCCACAAACTCAATATATAAGATTGACCAAATCTCTTAACCTTTATCTGACGTCAACTTTTCTATCCACTAAATGGGACTAAAATCTCCCAGTTTAGAATAATAGGTTAATAAAATGCATTCGTATACTTTAAAAGGTAGAACCCGCAAGCCTTTCTTTGTGCATTCAGATTCTATTAGTGCTATATATACCCCAAGAAAGTAAGAAATTATGGGACTGGGGAGTTAGATCGGTCAATGGTTAACAGTGCTAGCTGCCTTATATAATCAAAGTTTAGATGCCCAGAAACCATGTCAAGCAGGTGTAAATAAGTACATGAGTCCATAATGCCAAATATGTCTTAGCAATGGTAGGAGGAGTCAGAAAATTCTTGAAACTTGCACCAAAGAGAAGCAGTGGGAAATGAAGTGGAAGGTGGGGACTGTTACTCTTCGGTTATCCTCTGACTTCCCCATGTGCCAGGGCACATACAAGTGCCTCTCACCCCACACTCACTCCACAAAATTTAATTGAAAATAAGAGCATGTATTCTTTGATGCTACATATTTTCCTGGAGACTTCTGGGTATTCGCAGAGTGATGTAATAGGCACTCAATGATTCAACATTTGCTGAAAGAATTAGCATAGCTCACCTCTGCTGTGGTGAGTGCAATTGCATGTACTCAGAGGATGCTCAATAAATATCAGTGGATGATGATATTGACAGGGTGTCATGTACAGTCACAGCACTAAGTGAATTACTAAGTTAAAATTGTTCAGAAAACCCATTGACACATTACTAGCAATAAAAGGTTCCTATCCCTGCCCTTCTTTACTTCATTATGATATCACCTCATACATAGTATGAACCTCACCAATCCCTGGAAGCTTAATAGCCTTGTCCTTCTTCATGATGTGGGGGAATACAAAACAAGGTCAGCCTTCAGAGGAAGATCAGAATCTGGGCACTTCTTAAAACTGCCATCATTATCAACCCATCCTCATTTCTTTTCTGGATTCTTCTAGATCCTCCCATTATCCTGCTCATGCTTTCTATGTGGCTAATTCCAATGCCCAGAACTCCCAGTGGATTCTCTCTTTGTGTATTGTACTCTTATACAGTCTTCTCTCACACTGACTATGCGATGGTCCCATCAGACGTAATACAAGCAAAGGCAGAATAAGTTCTTGTGCACACAGGAGTCTGCACTGTTGAATCGGGCATATAACCATGATAAAAAGCCTTCCTTAGCCTCTGAGAAGATGAAAAGCCATATGGAGGGAGAAGCTCAACTTCTTCCTGGAGCCCAGTACCCACATGACCTACAAGCAGGATGGACCTATGGGAGTCTTGCACTTGCCCAGCGTAAGAACTGCATAGGGAAACACCAACATATGAAAATAATCCATCAGCCCTATATCAAGCCAACAAGTCACAGAATAGTTTGTTATCTAGTGCTAGATAAGTGATAACGGCCTGCCAGTGATTATTCTCTTCTGCAAGCAGACTGGATCTTTTTCTCATATAAACCAGATAATCTTACTCTCCTACTGGAGACTATTCTCATGTCTGAGGAACAGACATCTTCTAATGTTCTAAAGACATGCTCTGGCCTTCCCTCCTGTCACCAGGTCTCAGGTCTCCCTCATTTGTTCCTGCTTCTTTTCTCCTCAGCTCTATAAGCTTCTTCAGGGAATACTTTTCCTTTTGAACACAGACTATTCCCGCACCCCATTTGCGTGTGACCCCCCTATGCCTTTTCTACAGAAAAGCCTGCCCCAATCACTCAATTAAAAACTACACCACTCTTCACACCCCTCCCCAAATCCCTATTCCATGTAGATTTTTTCCCCACTGTACTTCAGTCACTTGCTTTTATGTGGCTCCTTGTATCTGAATGAAAGCTTTAAGAGGACATGGTTCCCTGTCGGATTGCTCACAATCCATGACTAGTATGTAGGATAAACTTGCCAAGTATTTGCTAAATTACAAAGCAAACCTTTCTGGCTTAGATGTCCAAAGCTAATGTTTAGGTTGTTCATTGAATGGTAGTACAGAGAGTGAGTAGATTCTGGAAGGGCAGCCCGTTGGTATGACTTACAGAGATAGATGAGGTATTTCACTGAACACAGAAGCAGCCTTTAGAGGCAGGAAAAGAAGTCAAAAAGATTCTCGGGGATGTAGTCAGCCAGGGGGTCTTTTTTTCCAGATGTAAAGAAGAGCCCTATCAAAAGCCAAGAGAATGGCTGGAGGGATGATTCAGTGGTTAAAGGCGCTTGCTTGCAAAGCTTGATGGCCTGGGTTCAATTCCCTAGGATCCAACTAAAGCCAGATGAACAAACTGGCACATGGGTCTGGAGTTCCTTTGCAGTGGCAAGAGACCCTCTGTGTCTGTCATTCATTTTCTCTTGCATATATATATATATATATATATATATATATATATATATATATATATATATAGAGAGAGAGAGAGAGAGAGAGAGAGAGAGAGAGACTCTGTACCAGGACAGGTAGGTAAGGAAGGCTAAGGAAAGGCTCAAGGGTAAGAGAGTAATTTACTAATCCTGCTTATTCTAAAAAGGAATTAAGGAAGACAAAGTTGTTTCCAAAAGATAACAGCCAGGCATGGTGGCGGCGCATGCCTTTAGTCCCAGCAGAGGTATGAGGATTGCCATGACTTTGAGGCCAACCTGGGACTACACAGTGAGTTCCAGGTCGGCCTGGACTAGAGACCCTACCTTGAACAAAAAAAGCAAGCAAAGGATAAGTTAGATAACTTTTATTTTGCAGGGGAGGGGGGAAAACAAAATAAAGCTTAAGAGTGAAAGATGCTTCTCTGAGCTTCTTTGCCATCCATGCTCTGTCAGAGTTGAGAACGCTTTCTAATCCAGCACCAGTGAGTCCTTAGGCAACAGCCAGGATCACTGGCACTTATGCTCTTCAGAGGTAAACATGACAAAGCTTGCCACCATTGTCTTTAAAAGTGGGCAACTGATCTGAATGACCACGCATTGGCAAAACACCTGTCATGGGCTTCTAATTGACCGCTACCCTCTGTGAGCTCTTCACAGAAGTCCACCTTGCAACGAGGACAGCTCTGGCTGGTGGGCAGTCCGCAGTTTGGAGCACAGGTGAGCAACCAGTCATCTACCTTAGTGTCTAACAGAGCTGATGGCGATGGCATGTAACCTCACGTCCCAGCCTCGATCTCAGTGCAGATCTCTTCTAAAACCATCCCTTTCCTCCTCACTCACACCTCATTTTCCTTGTTGCTCTGTAATTATTTATTATCTGGGACCATAATTGTGTTGTTTGTAGCAGCCATGCAAACTCTATTGTTAGAAAAAAAAATGCCTCTTAGCCCAGCTAGATTCTTCTGTGTGTGTGGGATAAAGAATGTTGGTCTCTTAGAGCTCTTAATATACAGCTCTCTATGTTCAATTTTCCTAAAAATGAAAATTGCCAAGAAACAAAGTGTGCGGGAGATGTATGGTTGGATGCTGTTGCAGCCTGGCGCTCCTGCTGATGGATGGGGTCCCCCTAAATGACTGGGAGCACTCGCTAACTCACTACCATGGCTCATGCTTGCAGAGAGCTGGCAAGAGCCAGCCCTTCGCAACAGCAGATCCCTGCCTCCACACCAACTCTTTAAATGCTCCATTTAGTCATCTGTGGCTTTTCCTGAAACCAAAACACCACCAGGCATAGCTCTGATTTGAGCCCAGCCTGAGAAGGAGGCTGATAGATGATGCACAAGATTAATTTTTTTATAATAAATTTTATAAATGCATGTATTTCAGAATTTAGTTCCAATGAACATGAAATATTTACTTCATGATTTGTGATGGGAGAAATGTCATTTAAAAGAAATCCTTGAGCTTAATTACAAAAGATGTAAATGTGGTCTCACTTGCAGGAAAAAAAAAAAAAAAAAAAAAAGAGTTACTCTTAACAATGAGGTGTAAATTGGTGTCTGCTTAATCTGTTCACAGTAGGAATAGAGCCGAACTCAGCCTCCTTGCCCTTCCTTCTGCAGTAGAACCTGGGAAATTAATGTGTCCTTGGGAGTTCCTGTAGCATTTTTGACTTCTTAAGGGAAAAGGAGATAGGCTGAAGCCTTCTACCAGATGCAAGGACATTTATTTCCTCCACTTTCAGCATGTGTTTTGAACTGTGGATCGAGGCAACATTGTCTGACCTAAGTCACAGGCAGTAGAAGTTCACCTAAGACTCTCCTCTTCCCTACATTTGTGGCCTCTTGCATATCCTGAAATGGAGTGAAATTAATAGGGAATCAGCGTGTTATTTATACAGTGACCTTGGGCTCCTGGGGGAATTGAAGGCGCTTTTCTTTCACTTTGGATGTTTTACATTTCAAAGAGCCTAGCTCTCTTTGATATTAAAGAATGAAATGTGCAATGTAATTGTTATTGTTTTATGACCTTTAATAGGTTAATCAGGCTGCATCAGGGTTTCCACTGCGTGGTTCAGTTCCCAAAGAAATGATCTGCCTCATAGCAGATGAATTCTGACAAAGGGGCACAACATTAATATTTCAGACAGTGAATATATAGAGGTGTCTTCACACGGAAGAAGAAATGGTTACTCTGTTTACCTTCATTCCTCCATGGGTAATAACCAGCTGTCAGCTCTTGGAAGTACTGACATTCGGGGCAAGATGATGCTTTGCTTTGCCTGTGCATTCTGAGACATTCCTGAGCTTCGTGGTGATGGTCTCTACCTACTAGAGGCCAACAGTTGTCCTATCCCCTGTGTGACAATCCAGCCTACCTAGACATTGCCAATGTCTCCGAGGAGGAACAAATCTACCCCGAATGAGAAAAAGGAAGTGAATTTTAAGAAGATGGGCAGGGTAGGGTGGGGTGGGGCATGCTCTATTAGGTCAGGCCATGTAAGAATCCACGGGCTTACAAGATGATTCCTATATAGCTAACAATTTTTTTTTTTTTTTTTGAGAATTCACCGTGAACCAATTAGCACCACACTGATGGTTTCAGATGTTTGATCTTATTCAATCTTTTTAACAAACCTATGTGATAATAATTATGATTTGCAATTTACAGGTAAGGAAACTGAGGCCATAGGAGTTAAGTTATTTACTCAAGGCGATTGGCTATAAAGGAGAGATAAGATGGCTAAGTGCGATATCAGCTCTTCCCTCTCTGGCTTATTCACTCTCTTTGAAGTTATAATCTGAGTATCTAAATAAAATTTATTCAGGAGTTGATTAAGCTACATGCTAAATAGCACCTCCTTCAAACTCCAAAAGCAATGCTTGCCCTCAAGTAATGTCTGTGAAATAGAAGGTACAATACAGAAATAAATAATACAGGCTAGGCTTGTGGTAAGCGCCATTGAAGAGGTCAGGTACAGCAGATTTTGTGTGTCACTTCTGAGTCTTTAATGCACATAAGAAGCATCATGTTTTGAGTCTGTAGGTGTGGACTGCAGCCTGGCAGTCTGTCTTTCTCACTAGCCTGGGGGGTATGTATACTGCTGGTCTGAGGACCCCGCTCTCAGGACAAAGCTCACAGCCTTTAATAGACTTGGCAATGCTGCTTCATTCTTTTGAGAAGTGAGGTTCCACAATGTGTATCTGGGATGCCAAGAAAGCATCAACACAGAGTGGAAGGGGGAGGAGGAGGTGGGGATTGCCTTGGCCATGAGATCCACTCTTGTCTCTCAGCCCTTCACATCCATGATGTGCCCACTTGTGTCAACTGCCCACATATGCAGTTTAACATCTGCTATTTTAAAGGACAAATATTAATTTGAAGCACAAAAACACCTACCCACCAAACAGAGTTGGTTTCTGCAAGCACATTTTCATGTCCAATTTTGTACTTTTGGAAGAGAGTGCTTCTTTCTCTGTTCAACATGCTATGCTATGGGCTACATAAAAAATATTTTTTTTCCACCCTCTGCAGACACTGTGACTTGAAAGACTGATGAGCTGCAACTGGACAAGAGTTGATATAATATGAAAAAAATTATATATCTATATATACACACACATTTCTATGATTCTAAAAGCAAGAGGACTTTTCATCCAGTGAAAGTTACAATTAAAATGACAGTTATGTGGTATGCAAATTGTGTTGTCATTAATTTAGCTGAAAGAGGCAAATATCAAGTCACATAATAAACATTCACAAAGAGATGACTTAGGAACTGATCTCCACTAATGGTTGTGGCCTCTTTATCCATGTGGTGACCAGTGGAGATCATAGATTGTTTTGTGACATCTGTGTTTGACCACAGGTCACAAAGAAGGGGGTGCATTTTGAGTCACTGGGCTCTCTGAATGCATCCCCTGTGAATCCTCTATATGCATGGTGAGGGGACACAATGGGCCTATGTAGAGATAGACCATAGTTAATGCAAGGGCAGAGGCGCTGAGATGTGGAAACAACAAATGGCTGCTAATGTTTTCTACTCAGATACAAAGTGGGAGGTCTCAGCTGGGGAGAGACTGTGTAGGTTTCAGGTTGCTGGTATCATTGCCATTCAACTCCCTGTGCTCAGGGCACATGTCTGGAGTTTAGATTCATTCTTTAGGCACATACTCTGTGTAAGGCCCTGGACTCTGGATGTACACTGCCACTCTGGTCCATAGGGGTTTCTGAGATAATTGTTTCTATTCCACATGAGTGACAGGCGACACACCTTTATACTGTTTTTATAACTACTAACTACTGTTTGTCTTGTTACTTACTCAGTATTTTCACTTTATGTAATCTCAGTTTTCACCTCTTTAACTAAGCTTTATCTTAAGAAACCATATCTACAAAATTATGTGTTTAGGACTGGGGAGATTGCTTGGTGGCTAAAGCCATTTGCTTATAAACATGTTGGTCTGGGTTCAATTTCCCAAGCAGCACGTAAAGCCATTAGCACAAAGTGGTATATGCATCTGGAGTTCATTTGCACTTTCCAGAGGCCTTGGTGTACCCATGTTCTCTCTCTCTTTCCTTACACACACACACACACACACACACACACACACACACACACACACACACACAACACACACATTATAAATTGTGTATTTAAGTGCTTCTCATGGAGGCTCAAGCCCATGATTAAAATGTGGAAATGAACTTAAGTTGTTACTGAAAGACAAAGCTGGCGCGGGGGGGGCGGGGATTCTTGCACTTGCACAATGTTGGCTAAGCGCTTGGGAATTTGCCATGATCTGGGAAGTACAAAGGGACCAGAGGTGACACAGACTGGATCTTTTGGCACCCTGGTGCTCTGCCTTAGACAAGATCTGTTCCAACTTGACCGAATCTGTTTCCTGTCCTGCTTACATAAACCACTCCAGTTTTCTATCCTTTGGTTTTTAGAAGACCTTACATCTAATTATCTTAAAATATATATATATATAACAATAACAAAAAAACAAAACAAAACAAAACAATTCTTCTGTTCCATGAGTCCGGGAGAGTGCAGCCATGACCACTGAATCTGCCTGGATGGAAAGTTAAACTCTCTCCCAGCCTAATGCAAACAATTCCTGAGTTAAGTCACGATTTCACCCATTGGCATTGTTGACACCTTGTGGGTGACTCTCCTGTGTGCTCGAGCTTGCAGCATCCTCACTTTCTAGCCACTAGATGACAGTCACAACCCCCAAGTCGTGATAACTCTACATCTCCCTGAACACTGTCTCATGTCCCCTGGGAGCTGATTATGTCTGAGTCACATGAAAGAAGCCATGCAAAGTGCTCAGTCTGGCTTCTGACACAAGTTCGGCATTTGGCAAAATGGCATTGACTGCACTTGATAGCTATCTAAGCACTTTCAACCCACTGCTTCATTGAACCTTCACATCATTCTGCAAGTTACATCCTGTTATGGTTCCCATTTTTACAGATGAGGAAAATTGGTGCAAGAGAGGAAAAGTAAGTTTCCTGCTGTCTAACAATTAGCCACAGCCAGAGCCAGGGCTCGATGGCAGTTCACACTCTTTTAGAATCTGGACTTTTTGGCTTCCTGTTGCCAGACCGCTACATAGGAGAACGTCTCCACAGATAGCAGCACTGAAAAGGAAATTCTACAATTCAAAATGGGCCAGGATTTTCATATTGAAAATTATATTATAATAAAGAGACTGAAAAAGAAGATTAAGTTACCTGGTAGTAAATTCAAAAAAGGATCAGATCACCTGTAAGTAAATTTTCATATATTAGTTTGTACATACAACACACACACACACACACACACACACACACACATTTCTCAAAATGATTAAAGAGATCTTAACTGTCCTTAAATAACAACAGAAAAGTTAACATGCCAAAACAAGGAACATGGAGCCAGAAGAGTGCATGCCTATGGTTTCAACTGTTCTGTGTAAGATTTCAAGAGATCTGTCTTCTCTTACACCATCCCTCTCTCCCTCCACCCATCAGCCATGTTCAGACTAGGTCTGGGATTTTGGAATTGACTACTATTATGGTAACTGAGTAAGCCTCATTACGCCTGGACTGAGCAGAAGTAATGACACCTCCCTTAGTCACTACCCCAGCCATATCCTGTGCAAGTCCCCTCCCTAACAGTGCAGTTTTCCTCTTCCATGCTCAGAAAAACCTTCAAGCCCCCTCCCTTCTGATGCCTAGGGTTTCAAAGCTGCTTTCCATTTCCCTTGTGATCCTGCTATTTTCTCCTATTGTTAAATAAATGTTTGGGTCCAAGAAACAAGTTTGTCTCTAGTCCTCTGTCTCAAAGCTTAAGCATGACACTTGGGAGGTTGGCGTATTGATTTAGTCTACTAGTTCAAGACCAGCGTTGGGAATACAGCAAATTCCTGGTTTATTAAAGCAACAACAAAAAGAAAGAGAAGAAAAATGTTCATCCTGCTAGAATCCTTAACCTGCATCACAAAGAGTTCAGAGAACTTCAGAACTCAGACACACGTGGCTGTTCCATTACTGTGGCAAGCCAATTTGGAAAATCAGATGTTACAACAAATATGGCTGCCTATAACAGGGGCGATGGCTAGTGTGGGTGGGCAGTAAGGCTCATCTGATGCCTGCTATCTGCACCAACAATTGTGTGTTGGGTGTTTTTCTCTAGGGCCCCTTCAGATACAACTGTCCTGGGCAGCTGGTGTACATTCTAGTCCCTGGTATATACTAGAATGCACTGAAGGCTCTAGAAAGTCCTGTGACCTTGCCTGGCAGCTAGACACTGAATTTCTTGACTGATTTCCCCCTCACCATCAGTGAGAGGAAGCTGTCTGTAGCATAAGATAGTCCCCAAAACAAAGCATAAGTTTATATAAGCACACATGCACCATTCTTCCTGACAAACAAAAACTCACCGAAATCAAAGTCAATACAACCAGAATAAACAGATAGAAACATAAGATTCTGACATGGAATACATACATATATACATATTTATTTATTCATTTGTGAAAGAGAAACTAAAATACGGGCTAAGAATAACAATTCAGAAAGACGCCAGTTATTCTGGCCCCCAAACTTCTAGAATGTAGGCTAACATTGACTTACTCAGTTTGTCATTGTCGAACACAGAAAAATGAGAGCTTTTCTACATTTGACTGAAAATCTTTGCATTTCTACCAGTCTGAAATAGAAACTTGCAATTAAATCAATTAAGCAATGAAAATCAAATATTCCATTAAAATCTAATTTTCCTCATATCTGATTGGTTTGTAACTCAGCTGAGCTGGAAACAGGAAAGAGAGGCAAAATGACTCCAAGTCTGAGATATGGAGACAGGAGAAGACAAAAATGTTCAATGTGCTTATAGAAAATTTAATCATGACATTTTATTTTCCTTCTGCTTGTGTAAGTTTAACCATTAGGGGTTCCCCAAACATCGGATTTCAGAACTAATGCTGAGGATTGAAAGAATAACAACAAGGCTCCTTTCTTGTCTGGCTTCTTATTGCAAACATGTCCTTGAAGTTTCTTTTTGTCTTTATGGAATTTGAAAAGGCTAGTCCAAGCTCAGATTCAAATGGTGCTGTGTGTCTCGTGAACCCCATCACACTCGAAATTTACTTGCTGTGATCGACAGTCTGATTGGAACTGACTATGTTTGCTCAGACAAGGAGTTACTGAGGCCCTGCATGTCAAGGAGGGATTTATTCTTCTTAGGAGCAAAATGGAGGAGTTGTCCCTTAGGTATTTGGGGAAAGAGCATGTTCACTGACTTATTCTTTTCCCCTCTGTTCTTATTGGTGCCATGAGGTGGCTCCTTCCATGCCAGCAATCACTCAGTGGCTGGAAGAAGAAATTTCAGAATATGAAGTAGAAAATGACTCCATATGTTGCTCAAACAGCAAGATGGTAAGGAGAAGACAATAGCTTACAAGAAAGATGCCTTTCCAAGGTTTGACAGACATCAAGATACTCAACAGTCTGAATTAAACATAATATCATATTGAATGTGAAATTATGAAATATAATATGCAAGTGGACAAAAAGAAAATGTAAAAATATTTCAAGGACCATAGTATGTTTCAAGTTTTAAACATAAAGGTGCAGCTGGCTGGTGTTTCTCAGATGGCTTTTGAAAACTCAATTGCTCAAACTATTTTTACGACCAAACTGTGACATCTGGAGAACCGGTCCTATACTGGGTTTTTGGAGCCAACCCCAAACTAGGTGACACACTGAGAGGTATTTACAAATGACACTGAAAGAAAATGTGTGCGTGGGCATGCCTGCATGCATGCGTGAAGTGTCTGTGCACACATACATGTATATGCATATGAGGTCACATATGCATATATGTACATGCACACATCTATATACTGGTCCATAAAGTGCACACCCATGATGGTGAGCTGGGGAAAAGGCAATGTTTAACTCAACTGGTGCCATTACTGTTCAGAAATGTGTGTTTTTGAAATTGAAAACTTAAAAACAATCATTTATGAGAATTTTCTTTGCTTTGCTGCTCACACTCCCCCCAGGCATCTGTCTTCTCTGAGCAGTTGGAACAGGTTGGAAGAAGAGGAGGAGGAGAGTGAGCGAGAGATAGAAGTTCTTCTGAAAGTAAACAACTGCTCTTGAGTTTCCAGTCTCTGCCACCGTCTTACTCAATCCATTTTTGCTCATATCAGTGGTGGTCAGGAATAACAGTTTTGGAGCCAGACTGTTGGGATCTGTATCCCAGCTTCCATATACAGGAGCTTAGTGTTCTTGGAACTATTACTTGACCTTTTTTTTCCCCCATTTTCTCATCTGTAAGATTCAAACAAAGACTCCCGTCTATATGACAAACATAAAAGTCACTAAGAGTGGTTAAAAGAAAAGCAACCATTGCTTTCTTTGAAAACACATATGCACAGGCCGGGGAATGGCTCAGTGGTTGAGAACACTTGCTGCTTAAGTATCAGAGCCTAAGAGGACCAGAGACCTTCTGAGTTTGACTGCCCCAAAGCCACGTAAACATCTGGGTGAGGCCATGCTCGTGTATAACTGAAGTCCACAGGAGGGAGTAGAGAGCAGAAAACCTCTGGGGCTTGCTAACCCAGACTGGCAATTCCTGGTGAGGGAGAGACCCTGTCTCAGGCAAATATGTAAACAACAGTGAAAGTACCCGGAGTTCTTCTCTGGCCTTCACATGAAAGCTCTTAGCATATACATATGTATACACTTGTGAATACACCACACATAATATACCTCAACACACACACACCAAATCTTTCCAAGGACTTTGGCTGGGTTTATCATCACCTAGTATTTGGAGCATAAACATTCATGGTAACCTTCATGACTCTGACTTTGCCCCTCTTAAGGGAGGGCTAGAGAAATGTCATTCTTATATTAGAATTCAGATAAACAAAATTTTATTGTCCATAAATTGAAGAATGGTGCCATGGACATAAGTGAGTGGTGGATGTTGCTCCAGTAGTAATTTTGCACAAACAGTTAAAGTACTCCAAGAGAAAGTCTTGTGCCCCACAGAAGACCCCTTGGAGCTGATTCCCATGAGAAACAGACCCTGTGTAGGGACCTCCCCTGGTCATACCACCCCAATGTCAGACCTTAAGTGGACCCTGCCACTCCGACAGGAGACCCTCATTCGTGTTCTGTCTCCCCCTCCCAGGGAGACACTGGGCTCAGGCCAGCTTGCCCTGCCCACCTGGAGCTCTGTGGGCCTTTCTGTCACAATACTGCTTTAGAAAAGCTGTGTGAAGAGGGGGACTCTGGTATTTAACTCCATCCATCAATGTCAGCCCCTCTTTCCCCTCTACCCCAACAGCTTGGTCTGTTGGCCTAAAAGCTGAATAGTGTAAATGGATAGATTTCTGTGTTCATCTCATTAGAAAGGGAAATTAGCAAGGCACTGTTCAGCTGTGCAGAAGGCATGCTGCTCCTGAAAGCCTGCCGCAGCCCCCTGCCCCCAATCTTTTCTTCCTCACCTATCACGTCCGCCTGCCCTCCAACACCGCTTAAAGGTTTACTGTCCCACACTCTAGCTTATGGTGCATGCACAGCTCTGGGTACCCATCTCTTATCTCATTACCCAGCACAGAATTAGGCATAGATCTGGACTTTCTGTAGCTTGACGTTGGCTTTAACTTCTCTCTACTATACACAGATCTTTTAGATCTTTCTAGATCTTCAGTGTTTGCTTTGGACAAGTCAAGGCCATTGGCCAACGTCATCTCCAGTTTGTTGGTTTTTCCATACCACTCCCACCTAGTTTACACTACCCTTCCAATAGTTTCATGTTCTTGCCATATAACCTACTGTCCATCCTTGGAGATCTTCTGCTCCCAGACACCAGAGGGCTCATGCCCTCCTTGATCACATGTTTACGTCTCCGGTGTTTTGGTTTCCCAGGTGTGATTCGCTTCCTCAGAGAAACTTTCTCTGATGCCGTGATGTTTGTTCTGTATGACCACACTTCCGTCCTTCAAAGTGTTTTCTTCAGCTTTATATTCAGAGTTATATTTTTATTGGTTTCTTATATGATTCATACTTTGGGTCTCATGGACAAGGAACCATGTCTTCACATCTATTTATTTTATCATTACTAATGTACCTGGACTCCGGTATGTATCATAGTGCCTGGCAACTGGTTAGGAATACCATGTCCCCATGACATTGCCTGGTACACACTTAAGGAAACTTCTGATGACTAGCATGGTTATCCCAGGCTAGTGGGGACAAGTGAGCCAAATTTTTGCTGTCTAGCTTACCATGTCCCTTTGTGATAGCATTGCTTTAACAATGGCCTAGAGACACTTTCTAGTGCACTTGAGAGTTTTGATTATTAAGTACTACACAAATAATTTATTGCAGATATTATGCCATTTCTTCCAAGAAAATCCCCATCATAGCTGTTCAGTGAGTGCACAATGACAGGGTAATCACCAAGGAGTTCTTGCTTGCATGTCCTACTGGATGGACCAGCAGCTCCCGTCTGCCTCCCTTACCAAGAGTCTGCAAGACAACCCTGACCTCCTGGATCTGTCCCTTGAAAACTAGCCCACTAGACCTTTAGCTCTACCAATAGCAGTGATCTGAGGACTCTTCAGACTGCAGTGACATGATCGTCCACCCCTCCGAGAAGATGCACAATAGAGTAGGTTTGGTTAACCAAAAAAACTACCCAAAATGTATGTCAGGCATGTAATGAAAATAAATAAATGGAGAAATAGATTAGATAATCTCAAAATGCACATGCTATAGATTTATTTGTGTATTATATGTATACTTACATATATATATATATATACATATATTTACATATATTTGTATATATATTTATATCTCCACATAGTGGATATATTTAATTTCTATGTAATGGGTTATTTAAAGAAACCACATATATCCACATAGAAGGAGTTGTTAATTGTAGGAGAGACAAAGTACTCTGTAAGCTATCGTTTTGCTTATGGATTATTTTATTAGTTTATCATGAAAAGTACGCTCATACATACATTCATTTGTTATGTACTGTAAGACTAAGAGATGAATGATAGAATACATAGATGGATCGCTAAAAAAACTTTAATTGAGCTGTTAAAGGTTTTTTATTGCTCTTGCATTGATTTGGCCCCCTTTCACGTGAGTGAGCATGTGCTTAGTGCAGAAGTCTCCAGTATCTTGCTTACCACTTCATTCTCTGGGCCTAGGAAAGAGCCTGGTACATAGGAAATCTGATTTGCTGAATTAATAAATGCTCTGCCATGTATATAACCATCTGTGTTACAACTCAAGAAGTACACATGCACCCATTTATACTCTGACTTAGGACAGCTCTAGAGCATTGCACGAGTAATTGCGATTATGTTTAACCTTTGTTCTCCACAGTGACAGTGACTTCAGAGTCCACTTTCTCAAAATAGGACACCTCTAGTACATAAAGCGGTTAGTCATTGTGTATAAATTACCTCAGCCTGTAGACAGGCACAGGTTCTACATGGTGTCTCAATATTGTTACTATGTTAAAGATGCAGGTCCTTTAGAACCACTGATAAGCTAGCTGCTATTAGCACATGTTTGGACACAGGGAGGTTGTGCACAGCATTACTTTTACTAGGTCACCCTTTCTCTCTCACAAAAACTGTTAAAGCCATAAATGACCACCACTTAACCAAAATAGAAGGCAATTTCCAACTCCTCAGTGGAAGAAGCATGTTTATAATAATTTTTTGATCCTAAAAGGTGAGAGTTGTGAGAGAGCTTGGCACTGGTGTGCATAAAGCTCAGGGAATCCAGCATCTACCAGTGTATGCTGGGCACCAAATGCTTCAGGAGAAGAGCAAACCAGCAGTATATACACTTGCCTAGAGCTCATAGCTAG
Organism: Orientallactaga sibirica; assembly: GCA_036365145.1. Classification (NCBI taxonomy): domain Eukaryota; kingdom Metazoa; phylum Chordata; class Mammalia; order Rodentia; family Dipodidae; genus Orientallactaga; species Orientallactaga sibirica. The sequence continues at coordinate 4,434,376 of JAEOAD010000194.1, forward strand.
GTATATTCACGGCACCATATGCTGGTTTCTTTAAGTAACCCATTACACAGAAATTAAATATCTTGTGACAGATTGTTTTGACAGTGGGGAAAAAAAAAGAAAGCAGGAGAGAGTGGGAGAGATTTAATTTTTTTAAAAAATGCATTTGACTGAAGGCAAAAACGTTAGGTAGATGTTAATTTAACAGATGTCTAGTTTTGCATCATCAGCCTGGAACGGGCAATTTCTGGCAAGCCTTCCCACCACATCGCAACACAAAATCCTCTCAAATCCACATGGGTCTGCCTTTCACAACCTTCCAAGTGAGCCATTTTCATTCAAAGGAAAATGTCTGAAATTACTCAGGGAAGAGGCTAACACCTGGCAATAGTTTGTGAGGAGGAGTCCGTGAATACACAGAGACATAATGGAAGGAAAGGCAGCTCACAGCAACTTTTCAGCTGAGAGAGAAAGGCGGAAGGAAATGCATTCACAACAACAACAACAACAAAAACAAAAACAGCTAACACATCACAAAGTTACTGGGTAAGATGAAATACACCCCCGTCTTGCTCACTGGTGGAGACTCTGTTTTGTAAATAGATCACACAAATCTTTCAATCCCAATAGCTGATCACCTGAAGAAAGGGGTGTGTGAGGACACTGGTGTTCCTGGGCAGCTTCACCCTGCCACATCAGGTCTAGGGATGAACTTAACAGTTAAGACTTAGGTAAATATCCAATTTATATACACCTGCAGAAACGCTGACTGGGAAAACAGCTCACTTGTTGACATTGTTAGTTTTGCTCAATAGAAATTAATTAATTTGGGTTTTGTAATTTGATTTTATTTTTGATTCAGTGCACTTTATTTGTGGAACAAGGATGCTTTCATGAGCACCGTGGGTTTCCGTGTGCTAGCTATGGTACATGCACTGTCTAAGAGGAAAAGTCCAACGCAGAGCCAAGTGTCTAGACTTTGGATTGGAATAATTTCTCAGTCTTTCCACATTAAAAATGTTGCTGATTATTCATTGATAGATTCATTGGGAAGATCCAGCACACCACTCTGTTATGATTGCCTGAGCTTAAATGCCATTACAACATAGTCCATGGCCCAGTTACTACTGTAACAGAAGCTTCATGATAATAAAGTGGAGAGGGAACCAGGAAAGAAGAGTGGGGAGAAAGCATTACTATGAATGACTAAGGATCTTTCCTGTAGTTCAAAGGCATCCCTGCAGTTCTCTAGGATTCTTAATAAGCAGCCCTTATTTTAATAGCAAAAAACATTTTACAGCTGATATAATAAAACATTTCACTCTCAGTAAATGAAAAGTTCCTTTGTTCTATCCATGCAATGCACCCAGATTTCCAACAACTGCAAAATATATGAGATACCTCTGGGTATGTGTGAGTATGTGCAATCATTTGATTCAGCATTTTTATTTTTAGGTATTTAAAGTAAATAGTCTATATCTTGTTTTCTGACAGAATATGGCGAGAGGCCATCTTTAAGGGCTGAGGGAGATTAATGATATTATGGCGACCTTTAGAGAATGAAGCAAAATTGGTCTAGTCTCCAAACAATTCTATACAAAGGTGTGTGTGTGTGTGTGTGTGTGTGTGTGTGTGTGTACATGTGCACACATGCCTGTGTGTGCCCCTCTGACACGTAATAAACACTGTCCCCAGGTGATACCATTTTACATTACAAACATCACAACCATGGGGAAAGAAGAAAATTAGTCCTGTGAATTCAAAGATGCAAAGATGCATATTAGAAAATCAAAACCAAAAGGGAACCAGACTGTTTACACAAATATAGAGTCCCTCTCAAGAGAGCAGCACCAAGTCAAGGACATAATCTGAAATTGAAGAAATTGGTAGGGAAAAACTTTAAGCCACCGTAGGGCTGCAAAAAGAATAAAAATTTCTGTCAATACAAAAGAGTCCTTTCTCACTCTCTGAAATTCTAATCCAGTAATCATGTCTGCCTTCTAAAGCACCTTTCATCTAACTATCTCAAAGTCCTTTATGGTATTAAACACTCACAGAATCCCTGAGGTGGGTAAAATTATTCTAGTCATTTTACAAATGTATCTATTCTTTCAACTCTCTTATCCCAGGCAGTGATAAGTCTGGGAATAAAAATCAAGAATCGATGAATGACCAGAGTCCTTATTCCTTTAACCTGCTTTATAATTACTTAGGGGAACATTCCTTGATTTGCTATGGGAATGTGCTCTGATGAATTGAATGTAAGTTTTTGATTTGGTGTAAATGATCTTAATATATGCCAATATGGTCTGCTTCCTATCCTTTCCACCTTTTCCTTTGTCTCTTAAATTGGAAGGATTGAAAAATTTGTTGGATGCATGATAAAAAAGAAAAAAATAGATGTAATTAAAAATGCAATGAGAAAATGAGTTTAGTGGTTATCTCTACATCTTCAGCTCTTAGAGAATGCTAGACAAGACTACAAATAGTTAGCATGTGTTGTAGACAGCTTCACTTTGCTGGGATCAACATCCAAACCAGACACAGTTTGTAAGAGGAAAGGGTTTACCTCAGCTTACAGATCCAAGGGGAAAGTTCCATCAATGGCTGAAAGAGCTGCTTCCATACAGCCAAGAAGAAAGAGAAACCATCAACTGCCAGTAAACACAAAAAAACAGCAAGCACAAAACTGGCAGCAGTGGCAGACCTCACACTGCTCTTTCACCTTTGGGCTGGCAATCAGATTTGCCACCAAACAGTCTTTAGGGCTGGACTCCAGTGATACCACCTCCAGCCAGGAGGCTGGAGACAAGCTTTAACCTTTGGGTCCATGGGGGACATATATTCAAATTACCACACCATGTGACCTTGACCTGGACATGAGACCTCTGTAGGACTCCCTTATCATATCTATTTTAAAAAAGGTTAAATTATATAAACAATGGGCTGGGGAGATGGCTTAGCGGTTAAGGTGCTTGCCTGCAAAGCCTAAGAAACCAGGTTTGATTCCCCAGAACCCACGTAAGCCAGATGCACATGGTGTGCATCCCTCTGTAGTCTGCTTGCAGTGGCTGGAGGACCTGGCATGTCCATTCTCTCCCTACCTCTCTTTTTAATAAAAAAAAAAAAAAAGCTTAACACTTTAATAAACAGTAAAATTACTGGAAGTTCTACTCTATAGTGCATGCTTCAGATTTATACCCAGACTAGTCTTGTATTTTGGCACAAATCTAAGTTATGATCAAAAAGAAAAACAATTAAGATTAATATTTCAAAAATATTTCTGAAAACTAAAGAGAGCTTGAGAAACATTTATGATGCCAGATCATTCCTTCTTCCTTCACATGGCATCCTCCTGACAGATCCTGAACAGCACATCCCATCCTCAGATGTTATTAACAGATAACTGTGATGGTTATTCTCCATTATCAACTTTACTGGGCGTAAAATTACCCAAGAGATTGCTGAAGCACACTTTAGGGTGTGTCTTTAAAGATGCACACCATTCAAGGCCTGAGGTCCTGATGAAGTCAAAAAGAAGAAAACCAGCACAACACAAGCATGTCCTCAGGTTCCATTAAGAGCCTCTGTCTTGTGCTCCTCCCACCATGATTTTCTGGCTCAAGTACATTGGGCCAAACAGACCAGAGACTGAACCCTCTGAAACCAGAAGCCAAAGTAAATCTTTCCTCCTTTACTATGTTTCTTGATCTAACAGTGATGAAAAAAAGTAACTAATACAGCCGTAGAGGTCAAATTTAAGTTCTACTAGAGTGGTCACGTGCTTTGCATAGACTAGTCAGTTACAGATATATGAAGTATGAGCAATTTGATGGCCCCTTCCAAAGGTGAAGAAACAGGGTCCCTATCAAAAAGGAATAGAATCACAGGCTTGAAGGGGTTAAATTGTAAATTAGCACACCACAGTTGACAGAGAGGTTAGCGGTCTTTGACTATGGAGGCAAAGGATAGGATGAGAGAGTATCTCAGGCTTAGCTGTCATTATTTCTGCCTTGAACAGTCCCCCTCCCTGTTTTAATGGTGTTCCTGCCAACATCTCTCCACAGGACAGCTAAATCATGACACTATCAAATGTAGGCACCCATTCACGATCAATCCTACCCACTCTTTCCTAATTGAGGCTTACATCTCAAAGAATATTTACCTTCTGTGCAGCCTTCTGTCACCTCAGTGCTCAGTTCAGCAGTTAGCAAGAGCGTCACATTCGTCATCAGAGGGGAGGTCTGAGCTAACCACAGTACAGGCTGCATCTCTCCAAGAACAGCTTTTTTTTTTTTTTTTTTTTTTTTTTTTTTTTTCAGGCCAGAGATTAAGAAATCCTGGTAACATAAAATTCACATCCTAGAGTTCATGGGCATGTCATGCAATTGATGGGAAACGACTCCAGCAAACAATGACTCATTAGAAACAGAGATATTTTAACAGCTAAGCATGTGCTTCTGATAGTTAAAAGCCACACACACACAAAGAGGACATCCAATGACTAGTGCTACACCAATGACAGGAACCATTATTCTCCATGTGTTCTCCACTGGGGGGTGTGCACACCATGGCAGTGAAGGGAATAAAATCTGGAGTAGTAGGAGTGGGAATCACATCTCTGCTTCCCAGTTTCTAGCTTATAAATTTAGCTGTTACTTTACTTGTCTGTCTTTCAGATTCCCCATCTATAAACCATGCTGAGAACTTTCCTTAACTCACGGAGAGTGTTGTGAACGATGACTCTGATGATTTCTATGTAATAAGGATCTTGTAGCATTCTTCTAATGATGCCACGATTTGCAGATCATTAGTACTAGTCTATCATATATGGCAGTCTTGAGTTTGCACTTAACAATATTGTTGACATCATAGGGACGTGTCACCTTTCAAGTCTATACACACGGTCGTAACTTGCTCATAGAGGGTGCTGTTTCAAAAGTAGTCTTGGTCAGCAGCCTGTGCAGCCACACAATTAAGATCATCATTCCCAAATTGGGAAGATACAATGCAGTCTTAATGTAGTGTTTTTAAACAGGGCCTGGTAAAGGTTCAGAAGCTTTTCATGTACCCATAAAAGCAGAAAACATTAATATTATATGAAAGCCTAAATCAGATTTTAGTGTGAATGGCTTCTGTCAATGCCTTTTTATTATATTTGATGTCAAATGTACCATCAGAACGTATGTTTTTGAGGATGTAAAAATTAACTATGACTGTTTCTTTCATTGGGAACCATAACCATTAGGTCTTTTTGAAAATGTTTATCCAGAAAGATGGTGCTACTCGGTGTTTGACTCTCATGCCTTGAAGGTTCTCAATGACATCTTTTTAGAGAAGAGAGTCTTTGACTGAGCTGTCCTCAGAGACTAGCTTTTCTAAAATGGCCATTTTAAAAGATTACCAAAATTTCAAATCACTTGAATGAAATGCCATATGAAAATACATGCCAATATATTAAGCATTTTACTCTAGGTCTTGTTTCTGATTGGTAATGCCAAATGTCATATTGTGTAAGTTTTAGGCCAATCTAATAAGTAGGCATTACTATGCTGAGTTATTTACTGAGCTCAATGAGAGTAAATAACTGCATTACCCAGCCTGATTCAAACCTAGACCATCAGGTTTCAGATCTTTACTCTTCATAGAGTATGACAAACAGCCTCTGCAATCAATTAGCACCATTTAGAAAATACTCACAATGACTTGTAAAGGAGATCTGACTAATGGTGATCATATTGGGGAGCATGGACTATATATATTCAGATGCTGTTCCATTATAACAAAAATTGAAACTTTATAAAATATACTGCCATAGGAAATCTAGATTTATTTGAATCAACATTAATTTTATCCTCCAACCACATACAGATTCCTTCATAGTTCATTTTACTCTCTATAACTGTATCTTCTATATGCTATGGTGTTGCAGTCAGCTTCACATTGCCAGAAAAACACCAGACCAGAAGCAATTTATGGGAGGAAAGGGTTTATTTCAGTCTTACAGGGTGCAAGGGAACACCATCCATAGTAGAAGAAGCTGGTTCCCTTTCAGAGATTCATAGCAGAGAGAAAACCCCAAACAACCAGAGCACCAAAGGCCAGTATTCCAAACTGCTCTCCCCACAATAGAGACCTGGACTTAAGATCTGCCCCCTCAAACATACCTTACGGCTGGACTCCAAGATCCACCTCCAGTGACATACCTCTTCCCCAGTAGAGATTCACTCAAAGGAGCCTCAAGATTCAAGCCTGGGTCTATAGGGCCACACACTTAAACCACTACATGTGGGATTCGTTTTTACAATTTGTATGTCTCCCTCTAGAATATAAACTCTATGAGGTCAGGGGTGGTTTTCTTTCCACAATTCCTATGCCTGTCAGCCAGCAGACACACAGTACACACTTGGTGAAAGCATGAATAAGGGATGATTAAATGAACAAAGACATGATAGCTATATATAAACTATACACAGACAGGCCTAAATGTTTTAAAAGCCAAACCCTCATGACACTAGAGATATAATAGAATAAAAGTGCCCCTGATGAGTTCCAGGGCAGATGATGTAAAACCATCCCTTTACACAATTGAAACTACACACACCCCATTGTAGCTATCAATATTTTCATGCTATAATATGATATTTTAAATGTACCCCTGGTATTATTATGCTAAATGGCACCATCGATTTCCATGCAATGTAATAGGATACTTGAAATTGCACAGCTCGGGAAGACATCATCCTCTGTGGCTTTTCCATCATCGCATAAGAAGTATCACATTCTGTACTCACACTTCCCTCCTGGGCACTGGGCCTGAATGATCACTAAATCAGAAAACATCTTTGTGTCTATTCAGACTAGAGGATCCAATATACACAACCATAGCGTACCTCAAAGATCAGTCAAGTTTGGGAGTGCATCCTTCCTTCCAAGATGTATACTGATCTATGTGATTGAAACCTAGGAAGATGTCACAGGCTGGACAATTCTCCATCCCCCCACCCCCCACAAAGGGAGACTGCAGTGCCAGCCTACAGTACTTTACAACATGATATTTGACTGAAGGGCTCCTGAGGCTCAACCCCTGCCTGAGGAGCTATCAAAAGTTAATGGTTGCTAGGGCAAAGAAGTCTTATTTATTTATTTTTTGTTTTGTTTTTGTTTTGTTACCCTACTGGGACAAATACATGGGCGAAAGCGGCTGTGGGAGGAAAGGATTTATTTTGGTTTACAGTCTTGAGGGGAAGCTTCATGGTGGCAGGGAAAGATGACAGAACAGAGGCTGGACATAAACTCCTCTCTACATCAGGTGGGCTATAGCAGCAGGCAAGTGAGCTAGGCTTTGGCAAGGGGGAACTGGCTATAATACCTCAAAGCCTTCCCTCAAAACATGCCTCCTCCAGGAAAGCTCCACCTCCCAAATTGCCACCACCTGGATACCAAGCATGCAAAACACATGAGTTGAAGAGGGACATTGGATTCAAACCAACATGGTGGATTTCCCATGCTCTAGTAAATAATCCCCAACCCCACTCATGCCAGCAACCCTAATTAAACTTGGCTGATCACAGAAAAAAAAAAAAAGGCCTGAAAGAGGGTGGGCAGCTAGTTGGATGAAGGGGTCAAGTGGGAGAGGGGAGGAGATAAGAGAGTGCAATGAAGAATGAACGTGATCAGAACATACACAGGTATAAAATTGTCAAAACATAAATGAAGATATCAAACGAAACCAAGTGAATATTATAGAAGACACACACCACAAAGGACAGAGAACTTATTTGGAAGTACAATCATTACAGATGTAACTAGCTCCATTAAAATGAGATCAGAGTCATGAGGGTGAGCCCTTAATTCAATATGACTGGATTGTCTTCATGTAATGATGGTGATTGAAGAGAATGTCTTGCAGCGATACACAGGGGCACCAGACTGTCACATGACATGAGAACTAGGTCAAGCGATGCAACTACAAGCCAAGAGAGACCCGAGAAGTGACAGAAAAGCCCCAGAAGAGGGCAAGGGCAGGAAGGATTCCTCCTTTTACACACTGGAGCAAAGGGAGTATGGTTCCATTGAAACCTAGCTTCTGGACTTAGCCTTTAGGACAGTGAGGAAATGTATTTTTGTTGCTTTAAGTCGTTTTAAGCCATCCAGGTCTTGTTACTTTGTTTTGATCCCTCTAGGAAACTTATGATAAGAGTTGGATTTCCCCACCCTGAAAAGAAAAATGTTTCAGATTGTGTTCACCCCACTGGGAAGTGGTCCCATCTATGCAGGATGCTCAGGAGAATTTGCAGAATGATGAAATAAGTGAAATAAGTCCTCCTGTGTGATGCTCGTCAGCAAACCTGAATGTTTAGATAGGGTGAGCACTGGCATAGTCTGCAGGGCTTCCTAGACACAGTGCTAGGCTCCACCCCAGGAGATTTTTGTTCAGTGGTCCTGGGGTATCACCTGAATATCTGCATCTCCAACATGTCTGCTGATGCTGCTGTGTTGGTCCAGTGACTCTGCTTTGAGAACCACTGGCCTAAGCCCAACAGTCTCCCCTGACAGACAGAACAATAGTCACCTGACTGATGCCACTTCTGCATCTAAATTTATCTAAATTTATGATAGAGAGGAAAACAAAAACAAAAATAAAAACACAAATATAATGTGAACTTCTTGTTTGGGGAATAAACAACCCAAATGCTAGGAGATAGTTTTTTCTGGTATGGAGAAACAGGTAAAGACAATGCAACACATACATGAAACCAATAAGTGACAATTTTTCCCATTTACTAATAACCCAGGCACATTTTTATCTCAAAAAAAATGCAGCTTCAGGTGGGGGAAGATAGAGATAGTAATAAGCATGTTTGTGTTCATTTTAAACCAGTACCCCTATTTTTGGATGGTTCTTATACATGTAATATTACTTGCAGACCTACAGAGGAATGGTCCAATAGTAAGCTTTGTATGTGGTGGGGGAGGGGAGGGATGACACTGTTTATAAATCTTCATACAGTTCAGATGCAAAGATGCTCTGACACATATGTTACCATCTGCCTGAACAGCAGTATCTTGTTTTCAGTACCCAGAACTGGGAGCTGTAATAACTTTCCTTCTTTCTCTGTTGGGCTTTTTCAACATGGTGGGAACCAACCCCGTCTTTCCCCAGTTAAGGGGGTTAAAGGAATTCTGGCTTGTAACAAGGATTGACAGTGTATCCTTCCATCTGCTGTGAGGTCACTTTCTGCCTCCAGCTTCTCTAAATACAACTTGCCAATAGCCCTGGCTACTTCCAGGCTGAGTGAGGTATATATAGAGTTGCCTAGGACTAACCTACGTGTCAGGGCACCACCTTTCCTATTCTCCTCCCACCATCAGCATAACCTGAAGCTGGTTATAGTTCAAGGCATGTGATCATACCCTCCTGAGACAATGATTCCATTTATTTTGATTTACGTATCAGGCATACAAAATCAATAGGATTTCAAAATATTTCCCTAATGTACATTGTTTCAGAGAAAAATGTATTGTGTTATTTGCAGCAATCCGAAAAATTAAATGTAAAACATTAGATCTGTTTGAACCTCTCTTTCAGTCTCTGTAGTATTTTGCATACTTGTTTCCTAAGAATCTATTAAGCATTTTGAAATATGATAAAACCGCAATGCAGCTATGTGGATTGTAGACGCCAAGTTCACTGTTTACGTCACAGAAGTTTGGTGATTTTGTGGTGTTGATGTGCATGTTTGCATGCCTGTATGCATATGTGCGCATGTGTGCACTTAGATTAAAATTCCTGCTACTTTGAAACAGAGGCTTTCTTTTTTTTTTTTTTCCTGCATGGAAAAGAATGCTAAAGTTCACATTTCTGGGCTGGGAGATTGCTCAATAGTTAAAGGTGTTTGCTTGCAAAGCCTTCCAGTCCAGGGTTTAATTCTCAGTACTCCTGTAAAGTTGGATTCAGAAAGTGGCTCATGTTTGGAATTCATTTGCAGCTGCCATGGGCCCTGATGTGCCCATACTCTCTGTCCATTTTTCTCTCTCTTGCATCCATCTATCTATCTATCTATCTATCTATCTATCTATCTATCTATCTATCTATCTATCTATGTGTGTGTGTGTGTGTGTGTGTGTGTGTGTGTGTGTATGTACTTAAAGGATAGGTCTTGCAGCTTTGAATTGCAAATATGAATTTGGTTTAACAGATTTTTTTATGAGAACACCTAAGACCAATGCTATTGGAACTTGCTTGAACAGTAAATTTTGCCTGACTATTAATTTCTTTTTGTTTTTATTAGAAGAAGCAAATGATGTTTTGGAATATTTAAGGACAATGTGGTAACAAAGCTTATAATATTAGAGAAAATCGCCATTGATATCATTTTAGTTTAGTATATTGCCCATTTCACTCATGAAATGGGTGCAAAACACTACCATTTAGAAACCATTGAAGGGAGGGTGAGACAAGATAGTTAATAAGTACAGTAATGTTTACTGTTCAACTACTGTGAACCAGGTATAGGGTGAAGACTTTTCTGTAATTCTACTTAATTCTTAAAGATCTGTTTCCATACATGTATGAATTCATTCATCATAAATAGAGGCTTAGGAATTTTAAATCACCTATCCAAAGTTACATGGTGTGGTGGTTTGATTCATGTGTCCTCCATAAACTTAAGTATTCTGAATGCTAGGTTCCCGGCTGATGGCGATTTGGGAATTAAGGCCTCCTGGAGGCAGAGTATTGTTGGGGACAGGTTTATGGGTATTTTAGCCAGCTTCCCCTTGCCAGTGTTTGGCACACTCTCCTGTTGGTATTGTCTACCTTATGTTGGCCAGGGGATGATGTCCACCCTCTGCTCATGCCATCATTTTCCCTGCCATCATGGAGCTTTCTCCTTGAGCCTGTAAGCCAAAATAAACCCCTCTCCCCCCCCCCCAAACTGTTCTTGGTTGGGTGATTTCTACCAGCAATGCAAACCTGACTGCAACAGTAAAGTGGTACTGGGGATTGGGATTGCTGATAGACACCTGACTGTGTGGCTTTGGCCTTTTGGAGCTGATTTTCAAGAGGAGTGTGGGAGGATTTGAAACCTTGGCCTAACAGATTCCCTGCAGTGCTGTAAGTACAGCTTGATGGACTGTTCTGGTCAGAGTTGAAAGAATGTAGTAAGAACTATGGACTGTGAGGTTTGCCTTAAGAGGGTGAGAAAGAGCTTCACTTGGACTGGGTAAGAAGCAGTTTGAGAGGCTTGTGGTTACATTCCTATCCTGAGAAGGTGTGCAGGGTTGCATTGCATAAAAATGGACTGGTGTGAACAGAGGGATATGGCACAGAAAAATGAAATCTTTGGGCCTAAACTGCTGCCTGTTCACCTGAAAATTGTTTGAGAGATTACAGCCTTTGGGATTGAGCCAGCTGACCTGCACTGGGGCAACAGGAAGAATGTAGAATCTTTTGAAGGGGCCTAAATGCTGAAGGAGTGTCCTGTTCTTCAAAGTCTGCTTTATTCCCCCCTGGATTAACAAATTGGCACTGTACCTGGTATTATGGAGTATAAGAAATGCAGGAAAGATAGGGTCATTGAGTTTGCAACGTGGTCTTATGTTTTGGAAATGGCTATAGGCAGTGTGAAGCAAGTTTGCTGAATGCCTGTGTGGAGACCCCATGGGGCCATGAACTGTGGCTTGTAGTGGAGACCCAGTGGACATGCCAGGACCATGAGATGGCTGCTGAGGACAGCTGCCAGCCCCAGATGAAGTTTTCCAGGACTGAGTATCCTAGCTGTTCTTGGTTGGCTGATTTCTACTAGCAGTGAAAACCTGACTGCAACACACGGTAACAAATTATGGAAGTGATATCTATTCATTTGAATCCCAAAGCTTTATTGCTATATCAAGATTTCACTTTCATTCAGGGGTAAGTGCCAATTTTCTATAAAGGACCATAGAGTAAATACTCTAGGCATTGTGGCATGTATGGTCTCTGTCACCTCAACTCAGCTCTGCCACTGGAATGTGAAAGCAGTTACAGACCGTGCATAAAGAAATTGCATGCATATACCAATAAAACTTGTTTTTCCTAAACACTGAAATTTGAATTTCATTTAATTTTTCTGTGTCACAAATATCTATTGTCACTCACTAGCCCTTTCTCATCATTTAAAATGTACAAATATATCCTTAGTTTGCAGCTATATAAAAGCACATGTGGCTAATAGACAGGCACACAAATTGTGCTGAAAGCCTTAGCTTTGAAAGCTCTTTGTTAATTGCCTAAGTGTCTGAAGGTGAGGGGCTGACCTGCATGAGCCAATAATCCTGGGAAGGTCTCCCACAGTGTGTAAAATAAAACAGACCTTTGCCCAACTTCCGGTGATTGAGCAGGTGGCTTTTCTGGGTTCTCTTTTTAGCTTTTCCATTGTGTGTTCCTTGCTGTCTTTATTTCTTTGAGCCAAAACTTCCTCCATTGCTTTAATTTTTTTTTTCAGAGAAAAATAAAAGTTGTATCACTTAAAGTTACTGTACCTTAACAAATGCACCGGAAGTGGCACTGTTTTTGCATGCATGGAAGCTCAAAGCCTCAACAACTCCCATGAGCGATTAATCTTCTAACACTAATTAGATATTTGCTAATTAGCGTCTGATGTGTGAAATGAAAAAACATTTTGAAGCTGAAATGAATAGGGTCTAGAAAGATAGGGCTATATTCCAGTTCCCCCTTTTCCATATCATTATCATATTTCATAAATATTAATAAGATCACATGATGCCAGCCGCTCTATAAAATTATCTCCTTGAATGAAGGCTTTTGTTTGATATAATGGGAATGTGTCAATATTTTGCATAGGGAAGAAAGCACTCATTGAAGGAAAACAGTTTTTCCTCAATGTTAAAGAGATGTTATATTTTACGAATTATTTTTATGCTTGATCAACAGTTCGACTTTTTAAACTTAGCCCTCTTTTCCCCTTGAAAGCAGGTACAAACTTCTCCAAATCATTGATTTTCTTCCCCTCTAACACCTTAATCTTACCTTGGTTTTAAAAGAAAACTTAACAGAATGGAAAATAGTTTAAACTTGTGTTTCTGGACCATGGAAAAGCAGAAATCATTACAGAACGGTCAATTTCAAGAAGAAATGTGTGACCAGCAAAAGAGAGACAGTTGAGTTTCATTAATTGCATGCATGAAGACAATCCAAAAAAAACTCCATATGCCACCTTAATAAAAAAAAAAAGGAGACTAGGATAGGGATTTTAGCACCTCCGACTCAAATGCAGGTCAGAATATTCAAGTCATAAATATGAAGTCATAATGTATTCTTAAAATTTAACATTTGATTTGGGATATTTCCAAAGTGAAAGCCTGCATTAAACGTATTTGATTCTGAACAACAACAACAAAAAGATTTGTAATAATAAAGTATTTCAGTTTGTGTGTGTGTGTTTTAAAGACTCACCTGTGAATGCTGGTCATATCACAAATTATATCTAATTACAGCACTGATACAGTAATTTGAAATGATAGCTAAGTACAAGTTGACAAAGGTGACATTGAAACATAATGACGATGAGATTATCATTCTTTTTGGCTGACATTTCGTGATTATAATAATGCTGATCAAGATTATTAACCCCATCATGGAGGTAAAGCTCCAAGACCCAAAAAAAAAAAAAAAAAAAGCTCAGAGACCAGACAGAATCCAAGTCTCATTTTCTCTCCTGCATCAGAATGATTTCTCCTCCTAGTATGAGATTCGATACGTGCCCTCATTCCAGAAACCTGTGGAAACTGCAGTTGATAGACAGCATATTCCATCCACCAACACAAGTTTCTGTTTTTCAAAGCTGGAACGAGGATAAGGTCATTGATGCCAATTTATCCATTTACACTGGGGATTGTTTTCTGGTTGTCTTTGGGGCTGATAGTCAGCTCCCTGTGCAGAACACCACTGCACTGTCTCTGCAGTGTCGTCAGGACCTTCAGCTCGAAATCCATAGTGATCCCAAAGCTCTCAAGTGTTGCAGACACCAAGCGAATGGGAATAGCCTGGCAGACATTACCCTTTCACTTATCGTTAGATGAGAATAAAACCAGACAGCTTTTAATTACCAACAACAGAGAAATGAGTCAAGGGGAATCATACCCAATCAAGACATCACCAGTCAATCCAGCAGACTGACTGGCTAAACTTGCGAAATGAACCGTGTTCTCTATATTGCTCAGATGAGCTTATTTAAGTGGTTTCAGGTTCAAAGTTATCTGATGAGACTTGTAATTCCAGTTGAATTCTGAGTCTCATTTCAAATATAGACGATGAATATGTCTCACTTATTTGAAATTACCTTCTCAACTATACCTCTGTTTTCAAATTCAGTTTTCATTTATCTGTGGGATTCAGGCTCTTAAAATATTATCATAGATTTATGGAGACTCACCTGCAAGCAATTTGCAAAAAAAAAAAAAAATGTTTCACAAGCTAGGTTAGGTTCAATTGTCCCATTTTGTCAGTGAGGCATGATGAGGAGTGACAGGTGTGGACTGTGAAGTTCTGCCTCCTAATTGGAGACTTCCCATTGTCCTACAATGTCCCACATTCTGAAACATTTCTAAAGGTTTCTTTCTGCCTTAAGCTGGAGACTGTTTGGTTTACAGTTCAATATCATGGCTTTATAATAGGTCTTTCCCCCTTTTTTTTTTCCTGCAGGAAGTGTAAGGAAGAGGCATTTTATAAGGGGAACAACCCAGTATCCTTCTGTGTCCCACTCAAACAAAGTCTATTTTGTCTTCAATCTTGGATTTTTTTACAGTCCAGGCTGATGACATTCACTAGGTTGTAACAACATCTTTCCTCACAGAACCTATGGCCTCAATCTTTGCAACATGCATGGAAAGATTGAAGACAAAGATTATAAGAGCTATGAGAGGTGCATACTCATGTCCATAGTAACTATGAGAAGTAGAAAGCCACAATTTTTTGTAAGATATTTTTTATGTTTCAAGAGAGGAAACTGTCATCATTCTAAGATAGCTATATCCCTCCTGATGGTTTAGTTGGTGTTTCTCTACTTTTGGTCAGCTTAGCCTTGGAACTTTGAATTTCCCCTTTAATATCAAGTGCTAAGCACATATTGACAAAGGTGATATTCGAACATAATGACAATGAAATGGGACTGTATTAAACACACTTAAGAAAATAAAGAAATCCAGGTAAAACCCTGCAAATCATGTTATTCTATCCCCTGAAAAGTATTTATTGAGTAAAAAACAGTATGGTAAATGTTGCATGAGTCTCAGTGACTATACTGGAACCAGACAACTCAGAGTTGAACTTCCTATAAGCCCCAGGTCTGAAGTGCCAGGGCAAGCAAGTGGTGAGTTCCATCTGTCTGCTGCCTAGCTCCATGCAACAGACACCGATGTCTTAATGTTCCGAGTGCAGAGGGAGTGAGCCTCTCTTTTCTGTATCATTAACCATATCACAAAACTAGAAGCCATGAACCAAATCTAGTTGTTTGTGTACTATCCACAAACTAAGGATGGCTTTTCTATTTATAAAGGTGGTTAAAAATATGGACAGAGACATTATGTCTAACAAGACCTTAAATATTTACTATTTTGTCTTTTTTAAGAAAAATGTTGCCAAACATTGATCTTTAAAAAGGAAAGTTAAATCTGTCTTCATGGTCTTTTATATGGCTTCTAAATAACTTTGCACAACTAGTTTGTTTTGCCAGCTTTAGCATTTTGTGGTAATGGTTTTATGTATGTGTAGCTAAATGCTATTCATTAGGCTAACATTTTACATCTGATTTTACAAGTGAAGAAAGAAAGCCAGGCTTAGTGTTGTCAGTTGTCAGGCTATCAAGTCTAACTACTAGCAGAGATTCAGGCCCTGCATTATTTTAAATATTTTATTTATTTGCAGACAGAAAGAGTGAACGAGAATAATGGGCATGTCAGGTCCTCTAGCCACTGCAAATAAACTCTTAACACATGTGCCACTTTGTGAAGTTGGCTTCACGTGGGTGCTGGGGAATCAAACCTGTTGTTAGGATTTGCAGGCAAAGGCATTAATCACTGAGTAATCTCTCCAGCCCTCAGGCCCTATATTTTTTAATCCCATTATTAGCCTATTGGGAAGTTTTATACTAAGGAGATGAAGATGACCCTCTTGTTATAGATAACTGTGTAAACCATTTAGCAAAGGAGTCTACTCTAGAACCTAGTCCTCTTTCTCCCTTGGCCAAGAGCCTTGCACAATCACATGAAAATTGAAGTTATGCTGCATCCCAGTTCCTTCCCTCTCATTTTTGTGATCATTCTTATGATGTGTCTTAATCTGTTTATATTGTTGTCACAACATATCCAAGACTGGATCATTTATAAGAGAACATCTGATTGTTCCAGGGGTTTGAAAGTACAAGAACAGGATTCTGACAGACGGTGAGCCTTGATAATCCCATCGCTATGTCCAGTACTGTGCCTTCTTGCTATGTACTTGGAGAAGGGGAGAGCTAGGTCTCACACGGCGGATGGCAGCAGGACAAAAGGTTGACATTAGCTCCTAATCCATGAATGAGATCAGGGCCTTCAGGACTCAGTTACTCTGAGGAAGTCTCATCTCCTGATACTACCACAATAGAGATCGGGTTTCAATAAGAATTTGAGAAAGCACACACTGAGGTCAACACCTGCCTATAAACTTAGTCTTCAGTGAGCACACACCAAAGTCAATGCCTGGCTGGAACTTGTCTTCAGTGAGCACACAATGAAATCAGAGCTGGCTGTGCCTCAGTGTTCAGTGCACACATAAACCAATTCCTGGCTATAATCTCAGTCTTCAGTGAGCACACACCAAAGTGAATGCCTGGATGTAACCTCTGTCTTCCGTGAGCGCCCTCATGCTTTGTACTTCTTTGCACTGTTTTCTCACCCATGACTCGCTCATCTTCAAGCAGGTTTTGGGTTTCCTTTAAGTTTTGCTACCATGGACAGCTCTACTTGACCTATCCTTGTTTCTGGGTGGCTAATTTCCTCCAGCCCCTTACATCCATAACATTCCTTTTGGGTTGCACAAGAGGTTCAGAGTTGATCTTTACTGACTTTGTCATCCTACCTGAGCCACACAATGTTTTAACTGTCAAATAATTAGATCTTCATGAGTAGACTCATTTCCTGGGACCTTTTTTTTTTTTTTTTTTTTTTTTTTTTTTTTTTTTTTCAAGGTAGGGTTTCTCGCTCTGGCCCAGGCTGACCTGGAATTAACTATGTAGTGTCAGGGTGGGCTTGAACTCATGGAGATCCTCCTACCTCTGCCTCCCGAGTGCTGGGATTAAAGGCATGTGCGCCACCATGCCTGGCTACCTGGGACCTTTTGAAGAGACTTGTGGAAAGGTACAAGCAGAATAGACTGGAGAGCTATCAGAGTTTGGAATATGACACATACTACACCTTGTTTGAAAAGAAAGCAGACCATTATTTTCATCTCTTGGAAGTAATGGTTCAATTTAACCTAGAATTGTTAAATCAACAATATGCTGCTAGTTGTCCAACATAACAACAACAACAACAACAAGAGAATCATACTAAGGGGAAAAAAACTTTAAGTACTAGAAAATTCTAGTTTCAAGGAATACCTGTTTGGATCCTCGAATGTTCTGGGATTGGTATGGCTGACAGCAGGACAAGAACAACTGGGGTGATAGGGCAGGTAGAGAAAGACCTCATAGAACACAAGAGGAAGGAGAAATCTCATCAGTTCTCACCCATGTTGTCTCTGTAACAGAACAGCTGTTCTTATATGAGGCATACTCTCTATTCTATGCACCAAATTCATCTTCAAAAAATTCCTTGCTCACATCACTTTCTTCCTCGAATATCCTTCAAAAAGTTCTCATTGAAAATTAATAAAGTCCAGTTACTCTCCTCTGGCACCTATCAGAGGGATTCCAGAAAAATACAGAGTATCCAGCTAAATTAGAATTTTATATAAATAACCAACAATTTTGTTTCAGACATATTTATGCCAAATATTCTTGCTATTTATCACAAATTCAAATTTTAACTGGATGGATGTTCTGTATTTTTTTTTTTTTTTTTTTTTACTAAATCTACAAACTCAAAGGCATGTCTAACAGGGCTCCATCTTCCCTCTGAGGCTTCATCTTCTTGCATTCCACTAAAGTGGTTTTCACACTCTTCAAAATGCATAAGGAGCTGTTGTTCTTGTCTCTGAGCTTACCTTGGCACTCTCACCTGAATGCCTCTCTTCTTTTTCTCTTTACTCAGTGAAGTACTACTCAACAATCCCCTAAAGAGTGTTCATAGTCTCTGAGAACTTAACCACTTGTGGACATCTGCACTATTCTCATTTGACACCTACTAAATACCCATTCCTCCTTTTGTTTATCAACATTCTAACACCAGTGGTAGACTGGCATCTTTGGTTGCTTACCTGTACCATTACCTGACCACTCTGTCATGTTCCCAGTGCCTCTCACAGATATACCCATGAATTCAGCAAGGACTAAACCTCTAGCCCATTGTCCCTGCCAGCCTCTGAGTTGTTCATAGCTTGTTTGAGACTGGAAGTCTAGTAACTGACAGGAGCAGGGTTTGAGAACTTGTTTAGGACCTCTTTGAGACCTGGATATCATGGTATATATCTATAATCCCAGGATTTGGGAAGAAGAGGAAGAAGGACAAGTTCAATGCCAGCCTCAGCTACATAGCAAGTTGGATGCCAGTGTGGCTTACATGACACCAAGTCTCAAAAAAAAAAAAAAAAAAAAAAAAGTCAGAAACTAAACAACAAAATGCCACTTTGACCCCCATATCACACTATTTTTGTTGATCTTACAAGTAATTTTTTTGTCAATTTCCTGACTCTAATCTACTGTTTTGACTGCATTCACCTATGTTCATGCAAACTGTTATCTTTAAATATTTCTATTTTACCACTTCCTATCCATTCTCCTGTAATTTTCTCCATTCTCATTTTTAATATTCCAGACCCACATTATGTTAGCTTTCCTGGATTCATATAGGAGGTACTGAATTTCAGGTATAAGAGGAAGACCTCAGACTTTCTTCCACATCACATTCTATTTTATACAGTCATCTAATTGTCTGAATACTTATCTTCCTACTGTGTGCATACCTTTGAACACTAGGGGCACAGTTGCACACATTTCTTCCATCACATGATATAGACAAGATTATCTACCAAGTAACAGAAAATTGTATAAATGTGCAAATATAGATTACATGTTTTCATTCCAATGTTTGTAATTAACATTTTTATGCCTTGTCTAATAAAACTTTAAATGCCTTAATGACACAAAAGCATCATTCATCGTCACGTGGTCCTGCTCATGTCACTTAACTTACTAAATAGCTACTTCCCCATCTGAAAAGTGGGATATATTGGCTCCTACCTCATGCTATGGCTATAAGATTAAATGAGATCACACAATCCACTCATAACAGTTTAATTACTATGTTTGGAGAAAATTCATAATAAGCATTGCTTAATATTCTTGAGGCTAATATTAAAAGGAACTCTTTTGACAGCTATCTTAAGGAAGCTGGAACAAATCTATAGCATAAATGAGAGCTGCATCGACAATGGGTGTAAAGCGAGAGACCTTTGAGTTCTGAGGCTCATCATAGGGTAACCTACTAGCCTACTAGAAGAGAATAAAAACAAGTCTAATGACTTGGAAACTTAGTTTACCTACTAAGTGAGACCAGCCAGACACAGAAAGAAAAATACTCTATGATCTCATGTATGCATGCAAATTAAAATGTTATACTCATAAAATCAGAAAACAGAAAGGTGATGGACGGGGTCCAATAAAGGGAGTGGGAGGTGGAATAGCTTGGTTAAGTAGTACAAAATCCAGTTAAAGTAGATTGGTTCAGGAAATCTGCTGTATAGCCTGGTGACTGAAGTAAATGCTAATATATTCTATCCTGGAAAATTGTTTAGATCTTAAATCTTTCTCCATGCACACATAAATCAGCATGCAAGATAATGCTTATGTTAATTAGCTTGATTTAATCACTTTACAATAGTCACACAAATCAAAATACCATATTGTATACTGTAAATACATATGATTGGTTTTTTGTTTTGTTTTATTTATTTATTTATTTTTGAAGTATAAGCAATCAAAGATCTTTTATTTCTTTTTTTCTTAAGTAGAAAGTTTGTATGGGTACATCATGTGTTGGTGCCATCATTTCTCTTCTTCCTGCCCCCACTCTGCTGAGGGCCCTCCTCAGTGGCATTGCTGGTTTTCACCATGGAGTTGTGGGTTATGAGTTGTGAGAACTGCAGTCAGTCATTGTGGGGGTGTGGGGCAATGTCTCTAGATATTTCCTCCCACCCTGTGTCTCTTACATTCTTTCCATTCCACCTTCCACAAAATTCCCTGAGCCTTGGGGGATGTGCATTAAGTCTGCTAATGAAAATGAAACAAAGGATTGCTCCCTATAATGGAGTGGGTTCCCAGAAAAATAGGTGGTGCTATTTGACTTTCACTTGTCAATTTATTTAAGTGGGGGAAATCAGATAAAATGAAAAGCAATAAAATTTTATATTCATAAAAAAGAAATTATATACTGGCTTTTAAAGACAATGTCAAGAATGTGTATGGTCTTGCCTAGGACTTTGAAATCACCAAGTGAGATACATAGTATGTGTTTGTGGTTTTTCAATGCTCAGGATGGAACCCAGGGCTTCATACACGATAGGCAAACACGCTACTACTGCACTCTACAAAGTCGTGTACACAAAGCAACAGCCATCCAGAACCCTCTGAGTTGAAAGGGGGTGTGACAGTTAAGGTGTTGTCAACTTGATCTGTTTAGTAATCCACAGAATCCCTTTTGGGTGGGTTTCTGAAGTTGCTTCCAGGAAGGATTAACTGATGGAGGCAGTCCTTCCCCAGAGGAGGACTTCATATAAGGAATCTCTGGGTGAAAAGAGCCCCTTCCTTCCACTTGGCTGCCTGAGCTGCTGGAGCTTCTTGCTGCCATCCAGCATGGATTGAAAGCCAGTGGCACCTCAGGAAGCCTCCAGGCCTTCAGTGCCGTGTTGGGACTGCTGAGACATCTGGCCACGTGGCCTGAGCAGCTATAGGGTTCTTTGATTCTCAGGCCTGCAACTGCTATTGGACTACTTTAAGCTAATCCAATGAATTCCCTTTTTAATATAATTCATTCTAACGGTTCTGTTCCTCTAAAGAACTCTGACTAATGCAGTGGGGAAACATAGAAACACATCAGAAATCTAGAACACCTTTGTTCCTGCCTCCTCTATGTTTAACAAGACGTGTAAACAGAATATTCAATGCCCTGCGACATGTATTTGAAGACAGTAAGTGAACCCTCTTTAGGTGCATGTGCTCCTCATCGTCATGGACTTGTATATTGTAGTTTTCCTCTGGAGCTCGGTGGAGCCATGTTCAGAACTCCAGCCTCCTCACTCCGCCAGAGGAGCTAATGCAGTTAGATTGCTCCTGGGCTTCTAGCAGGACTACTTCAAATGATATTACTTCCATTTGTGCTGTGCTTCATGAGCGGTGCTCGCATTTGAAGGAAATAGTAAACAGACATCTAAATCCACTTGCTGGAAGAGAAGCCCCGCTTCCCACTGAAAGGAAGCTTGCAACAGGACTATAAATTTGTCAGTTTCCTTAACAATACAGCTGGGATGCTCTGGACCACACCTGAGTGTCCAGCAGGATGCACAGGGTCCTCCTTTCATGCCTGAACCCGTTTTGACGTTGAAGGATCAATACAACAAGACTGAACACTTTAATCAGGGTTTTCTGCTGAGAACTACCTTTCATGAGGAAATCCACTCTGGGTCAAAAAGAAGTTACTTTCTGTACCTGTCCAATAGTTTCTTGGGGACTAAAACTCCTCATGGAAGAAAACTCAGAATGAAGTAAAGGTTGTGTGATGTTACTGGCACACATGTATCTGTATTGCAGATACTCACAGGCAAACTTTTGGTCAGCCCTGCCCAGTGTAATTCCTTCTTCTTGCACTCCTTTACTTAGAAAAATTTCTCAAATTGTGGCTCCCCTAGTCCTCTGTGCGAACAGTTGAGTTTGCAATAAAAATCTAATTTGCTATAAAATAAAATGTAATAAAAGTGGATTATTAGTTAAATGAGGGGCTGGAGAGATGGCTCAGTGGACAAAGTAGCTGCCTTGCATGGTGAGGGCTGGAGTTCAGATCCCCAGAGCACAGAGAATGAGAGGCAGTCTTGTCAACCGCCTGCAACTCTGCATGAGAGAGGCAGCGACTTGATCCTTGGCACAAGCTGGTTAGATAGTCTAACCACATCAGCTAGATCTGGGCTCAAGTGAGAGACCATGCCTCAATAAAATTAGCTGTCGAGCAATTTAGAAAGATACATCATCTACCTCTGGCCTCTCCATGCATGGACACTGGCCACACACATGAACCCATACACATGTGAACACACATGGACACACCCTGCACACATGCAAAGTAAAATTAATGAGGCTATGCTAATCTAACAGTGCTTTAAAAACTCCCAATACCAGCATGTGGTCAACATCCACAATGAGCTGTTGATCAGTGAGACCTACAAGGTTTCCCAAAAGAAGACAGATTTCTGTCAGAGTACTTGATGACCCACCAAAGGTTATTGGTAAGACCCTACTGCTGAAGACACCATATACTTTTCCGATGGAACATGGAGAGACCTGGCTGGAATCTGGAAGAGTGTCAGTCCCCAGACAATTAGCTTGTCTGGTGCCAGAAGGTGCTATATAAGTGACTGGGGGAAAATGACCAACATCTGTCAAAGCAACTCATGGTCTAAGCTACTCAGCAGCAAACAACCTGACATGATGCTCACACAAGTGCAGTAGTGGCACACAGCCATGGTGGGTAACCAATTGTTCTAGATTTGGCTAACAGATCCACTCAGTGGAATGGAACCCATACCTGGAAATGGGAAACAAGTCAGAACCATATCCAAACACTAGCCCACTCTCCAATATTAAGATCCCACCAATAGTGGGATACAAGAGGGCCTACACCTATTAAATTTTCTCTAAAATAATAATGGTTATCCATGTACCTTGCACTGACCTCACTCTCCACTGGAGAATCTGCTTTTCTCTTTCAGATGAACGCATATCCTGAGGAGAGAATCAGCTCATCACACCTCAACAGGGTACCGGCTGAAGCTATAGCGTCATAGGGGAAATGAGAAAGAATGCTGCTTTATTGGTGGACCTGATACCAGCATAAGGGCGAAGGAGAGACACAAAGAACACTCAGCCCCTACCAAATCAGATATCCAGAGACACAGAGACAAGACCTCATCACTGAAATTGACCTAAAATGAACCCAACATGGCTCAGAGAAATTTATGGAAGAGGGGGCAGAAAGATTGTTAGAGCCATGACTTGGGTCATTATACACAGAGTCATTGCCTCTCCCACATAACTGATGGCTACCCACATAAGGCAACACCCACATTACCCATGGGGGGAGGACAGGGAGAAGGCTAACAATGGTACCATCATGGCTGTATATATACTATATATATAACTAATAAAACATATGTGTGTGTGTGTGTGTGTGTGTGTGTGTGTGTGTGTGTGTATAATGTTTACAAACATGTTTGGCTTCACAGTGTGTGGACTGGCAGAAGGCTCCTCACATCAATGGGAAAGGCCCTGCTTGTGGGAGACATTCTGTATTGTTCACTAAAAAGGGTTATGCTCATTAAAATATAAGGAAAATAGGCAATTTTGATGGCAATGTATACATCAAATTAGTTACAATATCATATTCCAATTAACATAATTTGAAAAAGAATCTCTGTCTTTCTTCTCTATCCAACTAATCACCTTTCAACATGTTGTTTTGAGTTATCCCAAGGACCCCCCCCTCCCCAATTCTGGACACTGTCAGTGCATTTAAGTATGTGCATTACCTGTCAGTTGAAGAATAATTTTAGAGTTTGAAAGAGTGGAGAGACTCTATTGCAGAGTTTTAGAAATGTTAACACTGACTGTCTTCACAGGCTATTCTAGCCAGTCACCAGCTTCTGCACTCATCAGCAGAACCCGAGCAATTATTGAGGTGACTGTTCATGTGATTGTGTGGTTTTCAGAGTACCAGGGTCTCTCTCTGTCAAAGAACCCTTTCCCTCTGGGCTCTGCCTCTTGTGTTCACTCTGTGTAAGACAAGTAAGGGCACCTCTAGAAGGCAGAGATGGGTTCTTTAAGTGTAGAAAGTGAGCACATTAAGTTGCAATTGAGAGGAGCTGACAGGAAATCAAAGAGCATGGGCCTGGGTTCTAGTTACAGCAGTATTGCTGAAAGCCATTTACCAAACGTTCAAGGGCTTCAAAATCTCCTTGTATCTCAGTTTGCTTCTCTAGAAGTGTGACAATCAGAAGAGGGACTTCAGAGTCATCAAGACTAGGATATTGGCACATCAGACAATGATGGCTGTCACTGAACAGAAAACATTAGCTGGTTGATTTGCATTTTCTCAACCTAAGACTTCAGCTTACAGAACTGTAAAGCAAAACACAACCTTAATGCTTTCACTGAAGGATCAAGACCTATATTAAAACATAATATGAAGAAAAAAAAAGTGTCGGGGATGGAGAGATGGCTTAGTTGTTAAAGCACTTGCCAGCAAAGCCTAAGGACCCACGTTCAATTCCCTAGGACCCACATAAGTCAGATGTACAGGTGGCGTATGTATTTGGAGTTTACTTGCAGTGTATGCCGCTTTCTCTCTCTGTATCCCCTCAAATAAATAAATAATAAATAAATAAATAAATAAATAAATAAATAAATAAATATAAAATTCAAAAAAAATGTCCAGGTGAAGGGAGAACAGCCAAGCTCTCTGAGTATAGTGATGGTCTTTATCATTATTAGATACAGATTTAAAGATTATTAGAGAATGCTTTCAATCTTTCTACCACTACTCCTCATATACTTTACTTGCAAACAAAGGGAGCTAGAGAAGAGAGGGATTGGGGGGAGGGGAGAATGGGCTTGCTAGGGCCTCCAGCTGCTGAAAAAAAACTCTGGACACATGCATCTCTTTGTGCATCTGGCTTTACCTGGGTACTGAGGAATCAAACCCGGGTTGTTAGGCTTTGCAGGCAAGCACCTTTTCTACTGAGTCATCTCTCCAGCCCCTTCCATGTACTTTAGTAAATGAACAACTTTTTAAAAATATAGACTATTTACTAACATTTAAGACCAAGGACCCTCAGCAGGGGGCTACTGTTCATAAGAGATAGTATGAAACACAACAATGTGAAGAGTTCAACACACATTAGTGAGTTAAACAGATTAATGTGTGGTACAATCAGTCATTGACTATACATATAAATAAACTTACAGGGCTGGAGAGATGGCTTAGCTGTTAAGGCACTTGCCTACAAAACCAAAGGACCCAGGTTCAATTCTCCAGGACCCACATGAGCCAGAAGTTCATTTGTACACCAATTCTCTCTCTCTCCCCCTCTCTCTCTCTCTCTCTCTCTCTCTCTTTTTCTCTCTCTCCCTCCCTCTTCCTATCTCTCAAGCATATAAATAAATAAAAAATAAAATATTAAAAACATATATAAATTATGGACACAAAACATCATTGTATCTTTTGTGCTAAGCACTGCATAAGTATACGCTGGATTCAAATGGAAATGTTAAAGAATTTTCTCCATTTACATGTCTTGACACACAGAAGCTTGCATTCCAGTTTCCTTAGTATCTGAAAGAAAAAATGCTAACGTTCCCACACACATGTAACCCTCCGTACAAATGTTTCAGCTAGGAAGAATTATGCCTCAAGTGTAAAGAAGAAATCTCCTAGACTTAGGTTGTGAAATTCAGCTCAGCTAACAATAATCCAGGGACAGAACTAAGATTCTCTGTGACCCCATGCTTTATTCCTGACACAACATTTGATTCCCAATACCCTTTTCTACCTGGCAGCCCAGAGGATAATATTCACCCAAATACTTTACGTCCCTAGCCCAAGAAATCTTGCAGTCCATTTTGACTTCCAAATGAGCTGGGCCACTGGATGGTAATGACCTTTCTTATCGTAGATGAATACATTTCCCATTACCGTGCACAACTGTCCTACTGCGTCATTCACGATTGTTCTGTAATTCGCAGCCCTCCAAATTGTCAAGCTTTCACCGGACACTTTAATTACTGAAATTTATCTTTAAAAAGAGGCAATATAAAATTTGTCAGAAGGATGACTTTATACAGTGATCAAAGCGCAATGCTGAATACCTTGTAAGGATTTAATAAAAAGCATTTAATGGACTTGAGCTCACACTTTTTAAAAAAAATCCCCCCTCCTTGATCTCTCTACAGAAAGGATGAGATTTCTCCATATGCTTCAGAAAAGCTACGAGGTGTCTTGATATAACTAGCTGTTTCTTGATGGAACCTGCTATTTCTTGATACAAGCAGCTATTTTTAAATATTTTATTTATATTTATTTATTTATTTGTGTGTGTGTGTGTGAGAGAGAGAGAGAGAAAGAGAGAGAGAGAGAGAGAAGGAGAAGATAAAATGAGCACTCCAGGGCCTCTAGCCACTGAAAACAAACTCTAGATGAATGTGACATGCCACCATATGCATCTGGCTTATGTGGGTTTTGGGGAACTGAACCTGGATCTTTAGGCTTTGCAGACAAGTGCCTTAACTGCTGAGCCATTTCTCCAACCCATGACTAGCTATTTCTTGATACAAGAAGTGATTTCTTGATACAGCCAGCTATTTTGATAGGCAAAAAGAAGGAAGATTCTTGGCAGGGCTGGAGAGATTGTTAAAGTACTTGTTGGCAAAGCCAAAGGACCCAAGTTTGATTCCCAGTACTCAGTTAAGCCTGATGCACAAGGTGGCACATGCATCTAGACTTCATTTGTAGTGGATGAAGGCTGTAGCATGCCAGTTCTCTATCTGTCTGCCTTTTTTTTCTCTCTCAAAGATAAATAGATAAAATATTTGAAATAATACTTGGCATCCCTCCTAGAAATTAATTCTACATGTGTGTCTTTTTCTCCTAAGAGCAAGGACTCCCAGGTCTATAGCATTTAATTAAGTCTTCAGTAAACACTCATTGAGCACCTACTGTGGGCTATGGTTTAAATATAAGTATTCACAGTTTGTAACCTCAAAGAATTGTGAATTTACAATTAAGTGAAAAATGGCTTTCAGAGACGTTTCTTAAGGTACTATGGGATGATAGGTGAATAAGCATTGTATTTACCTGATAGTCAGAAAAACAATCAGAAAAAAGGGTTATTTCCTTCTGCTTTTTAAAATTATTTTTATTTAGTGTGTGTGTTGCTACTGCAAACGAATGCCAGACTCTTCTACTACCTTTTGTGTCTGGCTTACCTGAATGACTGGGGAGTTGAATCCTGGCTGGCAGGATTTACAAGCAAATGCCTTTGATTGCTGAGCCAATTTCCCAGCCCCTACTTCTGTGTTTGAAACACTAACACCAGTTGATCAAGTAGAATAAGGGGAAGAGCACTGTAGGCAGAGGGCAAAGCAAGGGAGGAGATTAACTCCAGAAAACTCAAAATCATATTGGAATGGAAGAGCAAACAGGACAGGATAGTATACAGTTATGTAGTTTCAATTTAGAATGCTCCCCAAAGTCCCCCCAACTATGGTGCTGTTGGGAAGTGGTGAAGTCTTTACAAGATGGAAACTAGAGAAGGGAAGCGAAGGTCATTAGAGGTGTGCTCATGAGTGGGATGTTGGGATCTCAGCTTCTTCTTTTCTCTTTTAGCTGCTTTTCCATCATGGGGTTAGCATCTTCTTTTTTTTCCAACCACATGCTCCCATCCATGATACTTTGTCTTTCCACAGGTCCATAGCAATGGGACCTGGCAAGCAATGACGAATTGAAGGATCTGAAACACTGAGCCAAAAACAGACCTTTCATTCATCACAATTGTTTATCTCAGGGACTTTTATTACAGTGATGGAAGGGTAAGGTAATAAAAATAAAGGGACTAAAGGAAACATACCATGGATATGCTGTCAGGATACTTGAATTCTGTAAGCATTATTTACAAGAACCTGTATTTCTCCTCTAGAATTTAGGAACTGTACTCAGGTTTAGCAAGCAAACATGTATGTTTAGCCTTGCCTGTCTATGAGGGCTGACGGAATATCCCAGAAATATCTTTTTTTGCTTTAAAAAGTTAAGCAGAGGCTTGAGGATCACTCTAAGCTTTAAGCTAGCCTGGCTGTAGAGGAACATGATATTTCAGAAGAGCAAGCAAAAGCTATAAAATATGGTTTTAATGTAGAAATGCAAAATTCCACATATCTATTTTGGTAAACTGGAAATCTCTGGCCAGTTTCTATCTAAGGGCCTCGGGTAGGATGAGCAAGGAGTGATGAAATCAAGTGTCACATATAAAAGATCCTTTATTTTTGGAGAGTGCTCATTTTTTGATCATAGGAGAGAAGGAATGACTGTGATAGGATCTGCATAGACTCTGTGACTTTCTGATGCCTTATGGGTCTTATAAATATATAGCATATAACCTAAGAAGTATACCCCTACAGGTTCCAGCATAATTATATTATCTTCCTTCTCTACTTAAAAGATGCATGAGGGCAGGAGAGATGGCTTAGCAGTTAAAGCACCTGCCTGCCAAGCCTAAGAATGCCCATTCAAATCTCTGGATCCCACATTTAGCCAGACCCAAAAGTTACACAAGTGCACAATGACACACTTGCCCACAAGGCGGCGCACATCTCTGGAGTTCATTCACAGTGGCTGAGAGGCCACTGGGGTGCCCATTCTCTCCCTCTCTCTGCCTCTTTCTCTCTGGTCTCTCTCTCTCTTTCTCTGTCTCTCTAGATAATAATAATAATAAACAAAAAAAAATGCACGAACAAGTTTTATTCTAGAAAGAAAAGGGCTGAAAACATTTGCTAGTGAAGAAGGCATAGTATATGGTAAAGGAAACAAGTTGCCCAAGTAGCCAATGCATATGAAACAGAAAGAAGAAAATCTAACTTTCTAGGATAGAGATTCTGAGATGTGCTCTTTAAAAGTACATTGGTATTTGTAATATATCCTTCTAATAAGTTATATACAAATAATAAATGTTGGCTATAAATTAATGACAAACTGTGATCACACTCAAAGAAAAGTGCATGCTCAAAGACATCAACAGTAGTCACTGCTGTTTTCTGGTTAAATAAGTAGTAATATAGCTTTGTTGTTAAACATTAGAAAAATAGAGGGCCATGTATATTTATTACCCTGCTATTAGCAATCTGTTGAATATTCCATCCTCCTCTAGCTGTGTTTGTACTTGTACATGTATATTAGTTTTTCATAGATCTGGCTATATGTGTTTACATTTTAGATATTTTTCAGAAATGGCTCCCTGTTTTTCCAGTTTTAAATTCCCCTTCTTAGCTATTTACTTAGTTATTTTTCATACTTCTCTTCCTGGGATAAAGATACTTTTATTGTTCATGAAAGTATGAGCTATTGCTATGCAAACACTTGGGACTGTTCATGTTTGCTTCTTGTTTTATTTTATTTTATTTATTTATTTGAGAGAGAGAGAGAGGTGGAGAGAAAGAGAAAGAGAGAGGAGAATGGGCATGCCAAGGCCTCTAGCCATTGCAAACAAACTCCAGATGCATGCGCCACCTTCTGCATCTGACTTACATGGGTCCTGCAGAATCGTACCTGAGTCTTTAGGCTTCACAGTCCAACACCTTACTGGCTAAGCCATCTCTCCAACCCTTATTCTTGTTTATAAAGTCCTGAATCTATTTATTCCTTTCTTTAGCCAACAGTTTTTCCATTGGTAAGTGGTTTGACCATTGGTAAGCAGAAGACCTATTCATTCCCAAAGGGCATTTCTTGATAATTTCAAGAAAATAGAGACACTTTGTACTTTATAATACTTATAATAAGTATATATACACAATATATTTCCGAGATTATTAATCAAGTTACTTAATAATCATCTCTGGAATCTTAAGCACACCTCAGTGTTTGTTTATTTTCCCAACACAATTCTCAAAAAAGACTTTAGCTTACTAGAAATGTCAAACTAAGGTGATTTCTATAGTAGAATTCCTGGTGGGAGAATATTAAAAGGTGCCACTACAGAGACAACTGGTGTGAGGTCATCTTCAGTGTCCAGGGAAGTAGAGGAAAGGTTAGAAGTCATCCTCTAGGTCTCAGGTCAGTAAGACTTGAATGACACCCAGAGAGAATTTTCTAATATTTTATTTTTAGTTAGTTATTTATTTGACAGAAAGAGAAACAGAATGAATGGGCATGCCAGGTCCTCCAGCCACTGCAAACCAACTCCAGTCACATGCGCCCCCTTGTGCATCTGGCTAACATGGGTCCTGGGGAATCAAATCTGGGTCCTTTGGCTTTGCAGGCAAATCCCTTAACTGGTAAGCCATCCCTCCAGCCCCCCAAGAGAGCATTTTCTATAGAGAAGTTATGCCATGGAAATTCTCACATCATTTTCCTTACTCTGTGCTGAGGAACTACCAGCACACTCCCACATTCTTTTTGATAGCAAATCTCAGTGGAGTTGGGCCATATGTTCCTCTTTGGTTCTTGGAATAGTTGGTACTTTGAGGCTCAACACCTATAAATAACTTCTTTAGGAAACACCATTATATAGAGAGAGCTGACCTAAAATAGGACTGACATTTGGATATTGGTCAAAATATTACTCCCTGACATTAACATATGTCATCACAATGTCATAATATTGTGACACATGGCCATGTCACATCAGACCAAATCCAAACAAAGTGCTGCTCTCAGCAACCCACTTGGGCAGACTTATTCACTCAGAGGAAATCCTTTCTGATATTGCAAGGGTGGGAAGCAGCTTGAAGAGAGGGCAGTGTGTAATTTATACACTTGATTTGGAAACAGGCCAACACAGTTTGGGGAGATCTGCACTGAAACTGTTCATCAAGATGACTAAACAAATACAAACAAGGGAGGCTTCTTGTGAACAGCACCAGGTTGGGAAATACCAAAATATTGTGTTCCCCAAAGATATCTGCTAGACTGGCTATGGGCACCACTTCAGATGTGTAGTTATTTATGCTGCTAGGTTTTTCCAGGTGAGGTGAGGCATGGCATATTTTTTTATAAACTCTTATTTATGGGAGTATGAACATTTTTACACAGTAAGAGAGTGGCTACAGATTGGATGCTCATGGGGAGCTGTTACAAAAATACCAATGGTCCAGGTTCCGACCATTCATGATTTTTATTTCATTAGTGAGGCGGGGGGTGGGGAGAGTGGTATAAGTATGTGCAGGCATTTTTGAAGGCTTTCTTTGTTATTGCCATTGGTAGCCTGCATCATGGTCTTGTGACCATCTTGTGGTCTTCATGCAGGCAGATGGCACCACATGGCACCACACTCAGTTGGGGGCTCATTGAAACTGTGGAATTAGCCCCCATCCAGACAGAAAGGGCTGGAATCTTTAGGTCAAATAGGCTTCTTGTGTATGTAACACTCATTTTTGAAAAGCTTTACCATAAAGAAGAGCGACAAATGGGGCTATATGCCAATGTTTGGTAATAAAGATCATA
This sequence comes from Orientallactaga sibirica, assembly GCA_036365145.1. Lineage (NCBI taxonomy): Eukaryota > Metazoa > Chordata > Mammalia > Rodentia > Dipodidae > Orientallactaga > Orientallactaga sibirica. The sequence continues at coordinate 4,466,023 of JAEOAD010000194.1, forward strand.
CTGATTGAATAAAAGAGTTCCAGTTCATATTTACCAGGCACTTAGTATGTTCCATGTACTCATCTAAATCCTATACATGCAGTCACCTTTTTAATTCTCAACACACACAGGGCAGTAGATATTGTGACTAATCTAGCCTTCAAGTGAGAAAGTGGACATTTGTAAGTGTGTCCCAGGTTTTATAGTTACTAATGGTAGACTTGGCACCTTCAGCAACCTCTACTCTCTAATTTCTTTTCATTGATTGATTGATTGATTGATTGAGGTAGGGTCTTGCTCTAGCCCAAGCTGACCTGGAATTCACAATGTAGTTCTGGGCTTGCCTTGAACTCACAAAGTCCTCCTACCTCAGCCTCCCAAGTGCTGGGATTAAAGGCATATGCTACCATGCCTGGCAACAACTTCTACTCTTATTAAAGAAACAGGCTGTTTAACATCAAAGGCTAAATGAAATGGAAGGACTTGGCATTAAAACATTCTTCCCTAATTCCGACTGAAGAGGGACGAAGGTCTACAGGGGGAATGAATGGTGTTACCTTATCTCTCCTAATGAAGAATCAAAGCCGAGAACAACCAGCAAGACAACCCAGGACTTGTGAAATATTTGGCAACTCGGGGCCCCATGAGCTCCAAGCTACTCAAGCCTTGGGCCCCATTTAAGGTGGTGAGTCTGGACCTTCACTTTTTTTCCTGATCATGAAACTCAGCTGAGCTCACAGAAGACAGGAAGTCATAGGCAACATCTCAAAGAAAACTTTGCACAAATGCTTCCCTTCTTCCTGAAGAGAAATAACAGTTGCATTTGGGGAGCTATTTTCTCAAAGCAGTAAGATTCCCCCCCCCCCGGTCAATCTAAAGTAAATATTATTCTATTAGGTACTGAAGAAATATTTGTTGAGTTAATGGATATGGATAGAAAGTGCTCTCTCAAAGGTAATTTTTGTCTGTTTTCAGAGATTGCATTCTGGCAGCCCTTGTGGCGAATGTTACCTATTTTTCACATGTACCTATTTCCCCAACAAGGCAACATCAAATATCAGGATACAGAAAAAAACATACAGATGTGAAATGAAGAATTTTTAGCTTTTCCTTTCAAACTGGAGAACTGGCAAACCTGACCCAGGTCTTTACCCTTGTGAAAAACAATGAATCAACACTGTGTGTGTGTGTGTGTGTGTGTGTGTGTGTGTGTGTGTGTCTGTGTTCCCTATAAGCCTATGGTACCTGTGCAGTAGTTACCTGCTATTACATCTGCTGTGAGTATATTGTTGTCCCCAGAAATAGGTTTATCTCCTAATCCCTGGAACCTATAAGTGTTGTATGGCAAAACTGAAGAGTTCTTATTTGGAAAAAAATAGACCTGGTTAACTCTAATCGTGTAAGGCATAATTTACACTGGCTTATGTGGGGTATTCCAAAATGCTTTAATGTTTAGTATTACATGAGAGAGGCAGAGGGAGACAGATACACAGAAGAGAAAGGGGTAGTGATGATGGAGCAGAAGTAGATGGTAACAATGGGAGGAATGTGGACGGCCTCTAAAAGTTAGGAGAGAGGAGGAAGGCACCCTGTGTCATTGGTTACACAGAGTGTTTCCCTGGGGATATCTAGGGTTTGGGCTCTTGACCTAGAGAACTGTGAGAGTATAAATTTGTATTGTTTTAAGTCATCCAATTTTTGATAATTCATGACAGAATCCCAGGGAACCTATACACAACCAGCCCACAAATGAAGACCTCTTTGTTTTTTAAAGGGTGCAGCCATTCATTTCAAGGTCAGAGGTGTAGATGTTGGGCAAATGATATAGGTATGGCAGAATAACAAACTACAACCCCCAGGGAGCTGGCTGTCTCCAAACCCAGATAATAGTTGGGTTTAATTATTATTCTAGAGCCCTTGTTTTATAAGCAGTTAAAGTAGACCCAGAGAAAGCAAAAAAAAAAAAAAAAAAAAAAAAAGAAAGGACTCCCAAAGTCATCCAGGTCATCAGAGGAGAGTTAGAGAAAGACTCTCTCAGTCTTGGTCCATTACTCATTTCATTTCCCACCTCCACCTCTTAGCACCATCGGTCTTCACTCACACTTCTTTGATTATTGAAATAAGGTGCAACATGAGTTGCATTTAATAGGATGTCATTTTCATTCAAAAGTTGTGTAGACCATGTCCTGAATCCATCAAATGAAATGTTCCCAGTCTATCTCCAACTCTGACTTTTTCTAAGCAAACTAATTTTTGTCCAGAACATTTAGGTCAATTCATGTTTAACTATAAAAAGTTCTTGTCATGATGTAAGTAGTGTTTAATGCCTTAAAGAGTAGGGATATTAAGAAAAATTGGACAGGAACAACTCAACTGGTAACTTTTTAAAGAAAAGAGAAATGCTAGAGAATATATCTTAACCCATTTATTAGAAATATTTGAAAGACCTTAAGAAGGCCTGAAAAATATAATTAGGCTACATAAAGTGGGAGTTGATATAGTGAGTTCAAGTATCAAAAGATAGCATAAATTAGTATTGTGCACTGATGTTCTTTTTTAGGGAGGAAAAGAGGAGGGAGGGCAAAGAGGTGAGGGAGAGAGAGACAGGGAGGGAGGGGATATAGGCAAGGGGGAGAAAGAGAATGGGAGACTTTTAATTAAATTCTACTTCTAAAGGTAATTTTTTTTTACCATGATCACAGACACTCCAGTAAGAGTAGCTGCTTGTTACAGTGTTACATTAGTGAACTTTTGCACTTTCCTAAGCCTTAGGTGGGCAAGTCATATTTGGATTCTGTTCTGCATAAATTTCATACTCCAACACAATAGCAGTATTTTCCTTTGTGCAGTACCTGAAAACTCATGGAGTTTATTACTGAAATAAACTCATGAAATAATAAAGATTTCTATAGTCAGTCAGAAGGCATATAAAGATGCCATGCTAATATGTGTTTATGCCAAGAATGAACCACACAGTGTTAAGCTTGACATCTCAATGTCCAGCATAAACTGAAAGTGACTTCCTCTGTGGAGTTTGTGATACTTTTCAGGGATAGCCACCATGTCTAATTCTAGCCATACCACAGCCTTTTCCATCAATCAATATCAGTGGATAGGCAAGATTCACATCTCATCTAAATCTTTCTCTTTTTGTATGGGGGTGCTATATGTAAATAGACCTTGTCTCAAATATTTGGGTAGTAATATACTTTCCCTTGCTTGGTTCAAGCAATAAATCTGGCTTAAGCCACTTTATGTGAGAAGTTGACAGTTTTTGGTTACCTTTGTCTCCAGTTATGAATAGCCTGGATGTTCATTTATTTCTGAGACCTGTATATCATGGCATGCAACTGCCTACTATAACCTGTGCAATAACAACAGCTTTCCTTATTACAGAAGAGTCAGGTTTGGGCTGGAGAGACGGCTTAGCCATTAAGACATTTGCCTGCAAAGCCAAAGGACCCAGGTTCAACTCCCTAGGACTCACGTAAGCCAGATGCACAAGGGGGTGCATGCATCTGGAGTTTGTTTGCAGTGGCTGGAGGCCCTGAGTCCCATTCTCTATCTACCTCTTCCTCTTTTTCTCTCTCTCTCAAATAAATAAATAAAAATAAAAATATTTTAAAAAAGAAGAGTCAGGTTCATGTGGGTGTGACTTTGGCAGCATAATTTGTTGATTACTTCCATTTTATCGATGCTGGGCTAATTACCTCAGAGTGAGCCTCGATGTATAGGCAGTCTGTGCTAATCCTACGATCACACACACACACACATACACACACGGAAAATAAGGTGAGCCACTATTTCAACTTCTTGAATGTGTCCTAGCAAATAATCAAGTAGTTAAAATTTAGCAGTGGACGTCATGGGCCAAAGTGAGAGACAAGTGTAAGGACCCATAATAGTCTCCATGGAAGCAGAATCAAGAGGACGGGTGCATAGTGAACCAACCAGGCCTTGCTGGAGCAAAGAGATGGAGGGAACAAAACACACCCTTTGCCTGCAAGGCACAACAGCATGAACAGAGTGACAGAATGATGAATCAGGAGCTCGAATTTTGCAGAGGTCTTTGGAGTCCTTTTGAATCTAGCATACAATGTGTATGCATGACAGCACTCTCTCTGGTCATGTTCCTCAGACATGATGGACTGACCTTCTATGGGTTTCTATGTATTGTCATCCTCATATAAAATTGCACCTTCCCATCTTCCCATCCCTTATTCAAAGAACGTGAGGGCTGAAGAGATGGTTTAGTGGTTAAGTGAACCCTAAAGTCCCAGGTTCGATTCCCCAGAATCCACGTAAGCCAGATACACATGGTGGTGCATGTGTCTGCAATTCATTTGCAGTGGATGGATAGAGGCCCTGGCATGCTCTCTCTTTCTCTTGCTCATAAAACAATTAAATTTTAAAAAAGATAAGAATATGAATCGATTTGTTTCTGAAAGCAAGGGAGTTTAGCTAGAAGCCACATTTTTTGCCTGAAGATGTTACAATCGTTGCCAAGTTTGTTAATGTACTATTATCTGAACTATTTCTGTGCTCCCTACAGAGATCCTGCTGCTTCCCAAGTACTGTGTGTGAGGTTACACGAGCATCCTTAGCATAGGAATCTTGACACACATTGCTCAATGGGACCTCGTCTTGCACAGACATATACTGGCTACAGTGAATAGTAAAATATGAGAAAACTCAAATGTGCATTTCCCCAATCGCTCCTTTCTGAGTATGTTAAGGCACTGATTGACTAAATATTTGGTATCATTACCTTTAATTTAACCTTCAATTAAATGTTTAGGCTCCATTTAGTCTATGTTCACAAAGAGGTGAATCAAGGTTCTAATTTTAAGAATTTTCTAACATGATTCTTTAGTTTTAGGATATATGATATGTTGTTTTATTCATCTGAAAGTACTCTCTTTTCTTACAATTTAAATGATCTATCTTGCAAACAGCATATTAAAGGTAAAACTAACATTAACTGAAAATTTGACACATTTCTTAGAGTGCCTCTATAAATCCAAACGGGGTGTTTAGATGTATTTTATAAGCAAATACCTTACTATTGTAAATTACAATGAAAGTAATGACTTCGGTTTTGACATCTGGCTGGATTGTTTATAATTCTCAGAAACTTCATTGCTTTATCACAAATGGTAATTCCATGCTTTTATATGGTGGTATGTATATAACATCATGCAGCGGTCTCAAGACACCAAGGCTCAGGGAACATTGCAAAAGAAGGGCAGAAGGAATGTAAGAGTGGAAAGTAGTACTTTGGGGCCCTGTCCCCTACGACCAGTATTGTTTTGAGCCCCTTAACATTTTGGCATGGAAGATAGAGAAGGACCAATCAAATGAGAAAACAAAACAGAGGAAGGACTAGGGGTCCTCAGTGGTATGGGAACAAGGGAGTAAGGGAGAAGGGACAAAGGAAGATAATGGGACAGGAATAAGACCAAACATCATATGTGCTTATATTAAGGTTCTAAATAAAAACAGATACTGTACAGACTTTTCTTTTGAAAGTAATATAATCTTTTTAGCTGCAGAACTTTTGCTTCCAAGCATACCTGTGAGTGATACCTCTAGAATCCTTTATTCAAAAAAAAAATTTAAAAATCTTGGTTTTGGCTAACCAAGGAAGTTCTTGATTGAATAATTCAATGTCATAGAAAGATATCTAATGCCAGGGTTTAATGTGCTGGTATACCTGCTGAATAAAAGTAAGGAAGGCAAATCTGGGAGCAAAATGTAGAATCAAGGACCTTACTTGATCAACCACTTTACTGTGTGATGTGGTTTAACGAATGTGAATCATGAGGGTAAGATGTGGATTATCTTTGTCTTTAGGGAGGCTCAGACCTGGATGAGGAGATGATATTTATACAAGAAAAGCCACGAAATAACTACATGGGATAAAATAAAATGTGATCTTTTTCACTGACTAAGAATGGGTTGTCTGCTGTATGTTAGAGCACGTGGATGATGCATTCATTTCTATCCTGAAAGAGCAAAGTGTGAGCGAGGTCGTGCTACAGCTTATGTCCCTCCATGTTCTCTAGCCAACACTGCCACACAAAACTTAGACAAATGTCACACAGTGTGCCATACGACTTCTTTTTTCTGGAGGCTTAATCGAAACCCATGTGATTTTCAAAGCCCAAAAAGCTTCTCTCTTCCCATTTCCCAATGGTTCCTGCTACTCTCTGCATCTGAATCAAGGGTCAATCATTTGGACCCTTGTAGAGACAAGTTATAATACTTCTTTAAAAAAAAAAGTACCCATTTGAATTGTTTCATTAAGGGCCATGTAATAATATTTCTAAAAGCCTAAACATTTTTAATGCAGTTTCCAACACAAATATGTAAATAGAATTTTTTTCAAGGCATGATCACTTTAGCCTAACATTAATCTGTTCATTTTACTATTGTTACTTAGTCAGTTTCAATGCTGGTAGCAAGATTAGTAGACGGGTAAATATCAGCCTGTAAGACAGGTATGCATGAAGTATCATGAAGAACCTATGAGCATTTGCAAAATGATCAAATGGATTTATCCTTGTCTTTCCCATTAAAACCCCACTTAGCAGCTGGCTCAGTGGTTAAGACATTTGCCTGCAAAGCCTAAGGACCCAGGTTTGATTGCCCAGTACCCATGAATACCCATGTAAGCCAGATACACAGGGTGGCATGTGCATCTGGAGTTCATTTGAGTGGCAAGAGGCCTTGGTGCACCCATTCTCTCTCTTTTTCTCTATCTACTTCTTTATTTCTCTGTCAAATAAAAAAATATATATTAAAAAAATATTTGGCCCTACCCACATCACCTGAGCATCCCAGATGGGGCTCTTTTGACTTATAAAGGAGTGACAATTTTTTATGAATCAACCCAATGTAAGTACACTGATCTATTTCCAGTAACTAATATACCTCTCCAATCTAATAAACCAAAGCATTAATAATCTCTTGGAACTCAAAGACAGACAGATATAACACAGGCCAGTTTTTATTTCAGTGGTAAGCAGAAGAAAATGTAAGTTTTAGACACCAGTTCTACTGACACCTAAAATGGGCCATCCAACAAAACATGAAGCCATTAATTAGGGTCTGGATTTGAACAAAGGACAGAAAAAAAAGGAGATATGAATTTAGGCTGAAATTCTTTTGCAGAGTGTGGGGCTGACCCTAATACAAACCTTATTTCCCTCTCTCATCATGTGTCCCCAGTTGTCCCTTTGAGGGACACAACAGACATCAGCTAGCTGCAAAATTGAACTCTGTCAGACTTTTTCAAATAACACAAATCAAGAGGAAAGTGAGACAAGAACCCATAGGTTTGTTTACTGTATACGTTTTTCATTGTTCCAAGATAAAAAGTACCATTTCTCAATGACCCAGTGGGGAGTAAATGAAAATGTGTATTAAGACCGCTCAGTTGAGAATGCTCCCTTAATTCATTCACTGGTGAAATAACACTGTAGGATTACAATTATCAACTTGCAGTATGTCCTCGATTAGTGCTTAAAACTATAGCAATTCATAAGCAGTGGGAGGCAGTTCTTCATTTACATAATACAGTGACAGACTTTTATCCTTGTGAGACCATCCATTATCTCCCTATCCCATCCTTGAAGTATTTCAAATAGATACGATTATATTGAGACCCATTTAATAATTGCATGTCTAAGTGAGCAAACCTAAAGGGGAAAAGAATATACGGGGTCCAACACTAGCTTAAGTCACTAAATTATAAACATATCTAGATATTAACAGTGACATTATGCTTCTCAGCTTCCACTTGGAGTGAGAATTACAATGAAGTGTGTGAGACTACTACGTAAATAGAGAAAGTAATAACACATAAACCCTCCTATCACTATTCGTTTATGCAGTGACATTTTAAAGTTATTTCCTCGTACATCCTTTCCTACTTAGTCAACATCATGCCCCACTGACAAAGACAGAAGGTACTTTCTGATTCACATTTTCTTTTCAAAGTTGGTTAAAATTCCTGTTATGAAATTGCAAAAGTTTAGATAATTCATTCAAGCTTGGCTTTTTCCCATGCACTTTTCTAAAGAAAATTTAAAGTGTCAAAAATACATATCTCGTGCTCATTATTAAATGCTAAATACCACAGTGTTTTGAGCTGCCTTGTGGCCATTGTAAAGAAAACAGGTGTTCTAATAGATTATAAAGTGTGAGTCAGATGATGTGTGGGACAGAATGTTAATGAAGCTGCTAGAACTGCATTTTGACTGGCCTCTTGAATATGATGCTGAAACCCTGAAAGTAGTCGGAAAGGCAAAATCAGAGGGATGCAACTCAGGGAGCACTCATTAATAACCAACAGGTAAGTGAGCTGCGGAGAGTCATTTTGTGGAGGTTCCTTTGCATTTCAATGCAATTTAATACAGCATTAGCCTAAGGAGAAGGTGGGTATAATTTGAAAGGATATCCAAGTCTTTGTATGTATGCAAATATAGGAAGGATGCTTCTTGATCACCAAATGAAGTTTTAGTCAAGACCATATGCAAAAGCAACAGTTTGAGGTGTATGTAGCGTCTTGCGAGAGATTGGGGAGCATTCTGGACATGAAATTCTACAATTTCTTTTTTTAAAAAAATTATTTATTTATTAGAGAGAGAGAGAGAGAGAGAGGAGGAGGCAGATAGGGAGAATAGGCGTCTCATGGCCTCTAGCCACTGCAAATGAACTTCAGACACATGCACCACCTTATGCATCTGGCTTACATAAGTTCTGGAGAATGGAACCTGGGTCCTTAGACTTCTCATGCAAGTGCCTTAGCCACTAAGCCATCTCTCCAGCCCCTACATTTCTTTAGTTAGGTTTCTATTTAGAGATATTCTGTAAAAGTACAACATTTTTACTTTTGTTTTTCATTAAAGTGTCATAAGAGGATATGTAAGTGAATATTCACTTGGAGTTTCAGGTGTGTGGTGACATTTGAAGAGAAAGACCCGATTTAGAAGCTCTTCCTATGTCAGGAAGTAAAGGCTACTCATTCCATTAGATGGCATCTTTTGTCAGCAGCCACAGATTTGGTACTTAGTCTCTTGTACAGAAATGTGGATCACATCTGGTTGTTCTAATCCTTCCCCCACCCCCAGTGTATAGAGAAGACTTATATATAATTTGTATTAATTGTACAAGTACAAAGTACAAAAATGGGCATTATGGTATGTTTTGGACACTTTTGTTCAATCTATGACCTGAGGGTAATAATTTAGTTCTTTTACAGCAAAATTTACCAAATTATTCATCAAATAGACAGAATTTTCACATGGATAAGATTTCTTTTGGCCAAATAAATGTAATTAACAAGAAAACTAGAACTTGCTTGTTTTCATTTACCTGGAATATTGGTAGGTGAAATAAAAGATTTCCACATAATTGATGTTATTTCTTTAGTTGACATGTTCTGGGCGTGGGGACTTCAGGCAGAGTTTAGCACAGTGCCCATCTCCAAAACCACAGGACATATTCCATCAACATAGGATTGCATGAATAAAACAGCAGTCTAGGACTAGAGAGATGGCTTAGCAATTAAGGTGCTTGCCTGTGAAACCTAAGGACCCAGGTTCAATTTCATAGTACCTACATAAGCCAGATGCTTAAGGTGGCGCATGCATCTGGAGTTTGTTTGCAAGTGGCTAGAGGTCCTGGCACACCCATATTCACTCTCTCTCTCTCCCTCCTTCCCTCCCTCTGTCTCCTTGCAAATAAATAAATAAAATATTAAAAAAGAAAAAAAAACTAGTAGTCTATACGTGGCATAGTGCTCTGAAAACAATTATTTAGACTATTTGAAAAGCCAATTGATGAAATACATTATTATTTATGTCTTTTGATTTATGTATCATATAATATCAATAAGCAAATCCTTCCTTTTTATAAACTATATACATTTTTCCTGATAGAAATAAGGCTACTTCCCTGTTTCTTGTGTTACAAGGTATGACTGTTAAATTGTCAACTTGATCAGATTAGGAATCAAGTAAGAGAGCTGGCTCTTGGGTATATCTGTGAAGGTGTTTCCAGGAAGGATTAATGAGAGAGGAAGACTTTCCACCACAGTGGGTATCTTCCTTCATGGTGTACTGTAAATAAAGATGCTCTAAGGAGCAAAGGACCTTCTGCCTGGCTGCCCTTGTTACTTCTCAGTACATGCATCTTCTCTGTTTCAGCTGTCCTTTGTGGAAAGTGGAACCCAGTACCATCAGTCTTCTAATGTGGACTGAAGATTGTTGGCTCTCCAAGAAATTTCCAGGCTTTCAGTGCCAGATCAAGACTGCTGAGACATTCAACCTTGTGGACTGAGCAGCTATTGGATTCTCAGACTCTCCAGCCTACATACATATCCTGTCATGTAATGCAATAAATCCCTTTTACATTTCATATTTATTCTATCAGCTTTATTCCTCTAGAGACCCTGACTGATACACATTGTGGTACCAGGAGTGGTTCTAGAGAAACAGAATGGTAAGGATGGATTTCTCTGGTGAGCTTGGTGCTCTCTAGAAGTGGCTCTCCAATTCTAGCACTACCAAAGACTCTCCTGGTAGCAAGGAGAACACTGGTAATCTGTAGTGTGAACTATTTCAACAACTTTGTGAGATAGATGTATTTGATGATCCCGATTCACCTCTCAATGAGGAGCAAGGTATTTAGTGACTCTGGAAACAAAATTTGAATATGTAAGGAAAAGTAAGCAATATAATGACGCTGGCTGGTTACTTCTAACACCTCTGGATGAGGTAACAAAGCATAAGAATAAGTTCAGAAATGAAGGTTCCCAGATGAAGTGCATAAATGATCTAATATGCCCTTGAAGGGAGACTTCTCTCTAGCAGCAATGGGACTCATGTTGCAGAAACCAAACCCAAGCCCTCATAACATGACTGGCCGACTTACAAGCAAGTTAAAGTCCCAACCCTGAAAGGTATCAGCAGTTAAAGTGAGGACACTGATTGGAACAGAGTAGGATATTGTAAGAAGATGTTGGGGCATTGAACCCTCAGATTCTGATGGATTTATGTTACTCAAGGAAACCGACACAACATCTGACCCCTGCAATACTGCCTCTCAGCCCTTGCCTGGGGGAATTAATCCTGCATTGTTGTACAACAGGCAATGATCTTCCCTGAAGGGGATGCTAAAGTAGACAGTTGTGATGCCCCTGAGTGCCCATCCACCATTGCCTCAAATCTATAACCAGATTTAAGGCTCAGGAGGTTCAGAGGGGTGAGGTAGAAAGTGTGACCCATGAGGAGGTGCGGTATACCCTTAAAGAACTTCGCGAGTTTTCTAACTCGCTCAAGCAGAAGCCTGGGGAATATGTGTGGGAATGGTTTTTAAGGGATTGTTGGGGGAAGGAACATAAAACTAGATCAGGCGGAGTTGATCTATATGGGCCCATTAAGCAGAGACTGCAGACTTGGTGATGTATCTCACATGGTTTGAAAAAGGTGCCAAGAGTTTATTTGATTAGTTGACTGAGGTGTGAGTAAAACAATGGCCTACTGTGAAGGAGCTGAAATTGCCTGATATTCATTGGCTTTATGTTGATGAAGGAATTAAAAGATTTTGGGAAATTGCAGCACTGGAGTGGGTTTGCATGTCCAACCTGACCCTTCACAATAAAACGGTCCAGAGGACACAATCTCAACTAGGACTGTAAGAAACAGATTTGTGAGGGGAGCCTGGTCATTGCTCTTCTCTGTTATGCAGGCCTTACAGGGGCGGCTGTGGTTGCTGAATTAGAAGATGTATGCGCATTGAGTTTAACCGAATCTCAGTGAAATTAAGTAACCAAGACCAAGAGGCAGCACTGAATTGTCAAAGGCGATATGGGTGAACTTACCTCAATGGATAGCCTAGGTAAAGACATGTTCCTAATGGTATGATTCATGCTGATCTCTGATACAGGCTGATTAATCATTGTGTTTCCACATGTGAAATAGATAGGAAGCCTGCTAAGTACTTCCTTGATCTATATAAGCAGAGAAGTTCCAGAACAAAGAAATAAAAGACTTTGTATCACAGTAATAGCAAATCATGACCTCTTAACCAATTTCCAGACTTAAGCCAGTTGATGAACCTAGAAGCCCTGGAGGAAGGACCCTCCTACAACAATTCAAAGAAAGAGAAAGCTTTCATATAAATCTTTCTCCCATCATTCCCCAAAAGGACTTATTTTACACGGGTAACTATACATTGGGCAAATGGAAATAATCAGAATTTTGGGGGCCTAGTAGACATTGGCTCTGAACTGACATTGATTTCCAAGAAACCTCAAAAAGTGTGATGGCCTTCTAGTTAAAGTAGGTGCTTATGGAGGTCAGATAATCCAAATTCAAATTCACCATGGGTCCCCAAACTCATCCTGTAGCCATTTTTCCAGTCCCAGAATGTATAATTGTGATAAATACTTAGACACTGGCAGAATTCCCACACTGGTTCCCTGACCTGTGGGACGAAACGTCATGGTTGTAAAGGCCAAATGGAAGCCATCAGAACTACCTCTATGAGGGAAAGAGTAACCTCAACAGTATCATTCCACTGGGGGATTACAGAGATTAGTGCCAGCATAAAGGACTTGAAATATGCGCGGTGGTGGTTCCCATCACATCTCCTTTAACTGTCCTATTTGGCTTGTTCAGTAGACAGATGGATCAGAGAGAATGACAGTTGATTGTCAGAAGCTTAATCGTAATCCATATTCATTCTATCAGTTCTGTTCCTCTGGAGAACCCTGACTAACACACAAATAGAGGAGTGGATGCTGCTTGCAAACTACATCCTGTGAACAGTAGAAGCTGTAGCAACTTTTCAAGTTCTGCTTGTGTGTAAATAGTCTTCAGGCATAGCTGTGTTTAAGCTTCACGTGTAAATGCACTTTGCCAATGGCATTATCTGCCAGATTAAAAGGAACTGTGTTTCATGTGGACAGGAGCCAAAATCAGTTTTCAACGCTCCCTCTTATTTACCTTTAAGATCTTGCTGGCTCAGTGTTTTCCTTACTGCCACACACAAATAGTTCACATTTCTATTGCCACACAAATTGTCCCATTCATAGAGAATGGACTTTCTTTAGCTTACTGCCAATATAAGTTCAACAAGTCAGTGCCTTTCTGAAACTTCCAAATAGTTCTCTCATGCCTCTGGAATTTCTAGCATTTATTTTCTTAAAAAAAAATTACTCTGGGTGGAGAGATGGCTTAGTGGTTAAGGCACTTGCCTGTGAAGCCTGAGGACCCAGGTCTGATTCCTCAGTATGCACATAAGCCAGATGCACAAGGTGGTACATGTGTCTGGAGTTCGTTTTCAGTGGCTAGAGGCCCTGAAATGCCCATATTTTTTTCTCTCTCTCTTAAATAAATAAATAAATAAATAAATAAAACATTTTAAAAAATCACTCACCAATTTTTATGACTATTTTAACTTTTTGTTTTTAGGGAAATACTGGTATTTTTTTGTTTGTTTGTTTGTTTTGTTTTTTCGAGGTAGGGTCTCATTCTGGCTCAGGCTGACCTGGAATTCACTATGTAGTCTCAGGGTGGCCTTGAACTCATGGGGATCCTCCTACCTCTGCCTCCCGAGTGCTGGGATTAAAGGCGTGCGCCACCACGCCCGGCAATACTGGTATTTTTAAAGGAGTTTCAAACCTGGAGACACGTCTGTGTGCTCCTCTGTGATGAACAGGGCTTCTGAGAGGCCTCGTTCGCACCACACCCGCCATAGCCACTTCCTGAGGTTGATGAGCTTGCAGCCAACTTCCAAATAAATTCCTCCAAGAAACTGGTTGACCTGTGGTCACGAGTGTCTATTCACTTCCTGACTTGTCCCTCTTTCATACGACCGACTTCTTAAAGGGAGGGAGGAATGACGTATCTCCATCTCCAGGAGTCTGAGTAATGTCTAAGAAAGGTGGACTAATACCTGAGGAACGCTTCTGGAATTGATAAGAAGAGAGACAGAGAGTACGTGTCGTGTCCTCAGGTGTCTTGTGCAAGGTATGGGGTCCCTGGCCTCAAGAGAGCAGGCTGAACTGAAACAGCATGCCTTCTGGTGATGCCCTCACGTCAGTTGTTCACTGCAGCTGAAATAGCCGGGACTCTGGGCATTTTAAAAGAGACACCCACGAGAACACAGAACGGAACAGTAACTTTTCATAGATCATCCTTTTGAGAGGACTCCAGCACGGATTCGACCACATGGAGCCAGGAAAGGGAGGCCTTCGTCAGCAGGACGATAGCCACCAGCCACACCCACAGCCCAGCCGGCTAAGGACAGGAGTCAGTGAGGGATATATGGTGTCTCCTCCCAGAGACGGGGCTCCTGGACGTCTACCGTGTGGTCTTTGGAGAGTCAAGAGCATTGGCTGAATGACTGTGGAAGATTCTCAGAACACCATTATCCCAGCTAAGAATAAGTACACTTCATTAGACCTGATTTAAAGACAAATAAAAAAAATTCTCAGCCTAGTTCATCCTGTCAACTGCACCTGCTCTAAAGTGGCCATTCTAGAATATTCTGCAACTAGCCTGTAATATTGAAGGCAGAGCACAACCTGCCAAAACAAACATTTAGAAGCATAAGTAATGAGGCTGTGGAGAGAAAGCACACATTTAAATGTTTTCTCCCAAACAGGCTCATAAGGCATTTCTATGTCTCCCGTAAAACTGGATGCGTTTCCAGTACCATGGATTCATCCTGTATTTGCTATTTACGTTCATTTGACTGAATGTTACTCTACTATTACAATGATATTTTGTGTTTTATTACTTGTGAACATCTCCAAGTGAAACGTGTTTTAGAGCCCGCATAAGTGCAGGCATAGTTAAAAGAGGCCTTTTCCAAAACACTCCCCAAGTACATGGGTCATATAAGTGACATGTTACTAAGGAAGATAAAAGAGAGCTCAAAGTAGACCATTATTCCTTGCTTTCTATCCAATTAAATTAAAGGCAACAAATGGGCAAAGCTGCGTGGAATGAGTTACAGATTTTATCTCATGCCTATGAAAAATGAGACGTTAGGGAAACCTTTGTGTCTCAATTCGTCCACAAAAAAATCATATCTTCAAACCAGTTAAACCTAGTCCCATTTTCTTGCAAAGTCCAATCCCCTATCACTTCTTTATTCGTGTACTAATCAATTATAATTTAAGGCACTGACAACAACACCTGCCTGTGATTGCTCTTATCACCCTCGCTTCACTGAAAGATACAATACTGCAACTTAGCCACTTAAAAATTATAAAAAGGGGAAAAAACACTAGAAAAGTGCTTCATAAAATAGACACCACAAAGGTTCAGACACAGGAAAATTAAATTGCCTTCTCTGGAGTTCCATAGGTTTTCCTGAAAAAAAATTTTTTTTGTCACTTGAGGGCAATGGAGAGGCCATATTTTTAAAATAATTTTGTAACAAATCTCAGGTGTGTCCTAAACCTAAGAGGTGTAGTTAGGCGGCTAGATATATTCAGCGAAGGAAAAACCAGTACAAGAAAACAAACATACACAAAAGACATTATTCTTTTCTGTTTGCTTACAGAAAATGGTAACACACCTTTGCTTAATTGCATTATAGCCAATGAGCCCAGTGCATCCCCCTGAAGACTGTAATCCTGAGAATGTAAAGTAAAAGGTTATTTTGCACTATCATTCATCTCATTGAGTGCTAGTACAGTCACAGCACTCCTTATGACACTCAGGATTCAAAGTGTTATTTAAAGTATATATATATATATAAGTTAGCTTGTCTGTAACTTTCCAAGAATTCCTCTGTAAATTGCTTAAACTGAGAAATTCTACCTCAAACTTTTTACTCATGGAGAATGTTGGAAATGAAAGCATACCTGGTTATTTAATAGCCTGAAACATGGAACCTTACCTTGGCTGAGCTTATTAAATGTGTGATTGAAAATATTTGCCCAGGGTGCACACATTGCTTTTCTTTCTTTCTTTCTTTC
This sequence comes from Orientallactaga sibirica, assembly GCA_036365145.1. Classification (NCBI taxonomy): domain Eukaryota; kingdom Metazoa; phylum Chordata; class Mammalia; order Rodentia; family Dipodidae; genus Orientallactaga; species Orientallactaga sibirica. The sequence goes on from JAEOAD010000194.1 coordinate 4,482,002, forward strand.
TTTCTTTCTTTCTTTCTTTTTTTTTTTTTTTTCTTTTTGGTTTTTCGAGGTAGGGTCTCACTTTAGACACATTGCTTTTTGTATTCTCATGATGGATACAATAAACTTCTCACCACTTACCCTACTGAGTTTAGGATTGTCTTGGAACACTCTATTCATAGCCAACCAGACATACCAGGCAGACATGACCCTTAGACTAAGGTTTACATTCATAATTCTTGGCCATTTTCATTCATAGAGGAGGAAGCTGTGACAACATGGAGACATGAATTTCTCTCTGCTATAAACCTAATTAATGATCATCCTGACTTCTGTATTTATAGAAATCCCCTTTATAACAAAAAATACAGCTTCTCTTTCTACTGTAGAATTGGTAGTAAAGAAGCATTCAGGCTGTTTAGCAATGGTTCTGTCAGGGAGGAGAGAGAATTTGTATATAACTGTTCTCTGGAGCCCCCATTTCAGGATTGGGAGAATCCTACATTCATCTCACGACTCAACTCACATTTGATGTGCAACACAAATGCTGATTCCCTACAATACAGCAATATCCCTTGCCATCCAAAGTGTTTTCTAAGGAGAAATGGTTTACTTTGATATATCTTAGAAATTAACTAGATGAAGTACAAAGTGCCACAGGCATAGTCACAGACATGACATTATCTCAATGAAATGTCTACTAGTGGAACATGGCAAAATGCTTCAGAGATGTCAGCAAGCAGTAATGAATTTGAAAGACACAGGAATGAGTCACTATACACTGAAAAAGTTTTAAAGATGATCTACCAATGTATCAATTATCTATCCTATCTATCTATATGTCTTTTTTGCACATCTATCCATATCAATCTGTCCATCCAGCCACTATGTATCTATTACTTGTGTGTCACTTATGCCAGAATCTGGCTATATGTTGATACTGGGTAATTGGACTCAGACCAGAAGGCCTTGCAAACAATTTTCTTTAACCTGAGTTATATCCCCAGACCTAGCACCATATTACAAACTGAGGAAATACATTGTACATTTTAATGCATCAATAAAAATAAGCATCAATTAAACTACGTGAATGTTTATTGAGATTCTGTTTGTGGCAAGTGCTCTACTGGGCTACAAAAGCAAATCAATATGACATCCTGACTTATATTTAAAATATATATTTATTTATCTGAGAGAGAGAGAAAGAGAGACAGAGGCAAAGAAAGCAGTATGGTTTTGTCAGAGTCTCGTACCCCTGCAAATAAACTCTAGAGGCATGCACAAATTTATGTGTCTGGCTCTATGTGGGTGCTAGGGAATCAAAACCAGGCCTTCAGGTTTTACAAGCATCATTCACAGTTGAGTCATGGACTTTGGAAAATTTGGCAAGTAATATAGTACCAGCGGAAAGAGAACCAGATTTGATGAAGGAAAGAAGCATTCTTTGTTACCCTCATCTGTATTTTAGGTTTAACTGTGATACATTGTTCTATCAGTCTATTAATTACTACCTTTGAAGTTGCTAGCCAAAGCTACTTGGGTCCAAATCCTGCCCTTGTCACTTAATAGCTTTGAAATTGGTTTGGGTTACTAGACATTCCTAGCCTACCATGAGGTCGTAAGTAATGAGAATATCTTCACTTAATAGCTTTATTATTAAAATTATGTACAGTAATGCCTGTGAAACACTTAGCACGATTTCTGGCATATGATAAGTGTTCAATAAATGTTTCTCCTTATTACAGTTATCACTAATAATAATGACCTTTGCTAGAAAAGTCAAACAGTTTTAATTATCCATTAAATTTCAAATTATTAGGTTCTCATGTGTTGTTACAAATCAAAATATCATAATTGGGGGAAAGAAATATAATCCCTGGAAAGAATTGACCAATAGTAAATGTGGTAATTAAGTGTCAATTAAAGGTACCTTCCTTAAAACTTACACTTGAAATAGATCTGCAGAATAAATGCAACTTTTAGATTAATCCAATAACTCTGACATCTTAAATGTCCTCAATTATTTCAAGCGAAATAAACCTCCCTCTAAATAAATCTCCCATGTGAGGAAACTTACTCAACAATGACTCAAGGGGAAATGCAACTTTACTTCTCACTACAATTAGAATTTTTAATATGCTTAAATTAGGGACAATTAGTCTACAGTCAATGGATCTCACATGATCTGACAGTTATGAGCAATCTCCCGAGGTGGCAAAAATATAGATAGTAAGAATGACCTTTAGTTGTTATAATAAGAAACAACACATATTAGAGAAAACCTGAGCTTTCAGTCCTAATGCATACATAAACTTGAGTGAGAGGAATATAAAACTATTATTTCTTAAGTAAAATGGACAAAATTAAAGAAACATTTACAAATTTGTCACAAAAGACTGTAACAAACAGCCCATAATTTTGGCATATTTCTGTTGTATAGCAGGTTATAAAAACAAAACAAAGCGAAACAAAACAAAAAAAATAGACTGCCCTTCCAGAAGGCACTTCACATTGGTTTATTTGTGATAACATAAGGAACAACTACAATACTCTTTCCTCCCTTCCTATTCTTTTTATTTTTTCTTTCAAAGACAGAATATGTGGAGTCATTAGGATGCAGTTTATAATTTAATTGAGCCAAGGTTTACACTCATAACTAAACAATAAAGTTAAACTAATGAGTTTCAATCACAGGACTGTAGCACATAGTTTAATTTACATAGATAATTAAAATCACCACCCCTACTGTCCTTTCTTTGTACTTGGAGCTGTACTAGCAAGATAGCTAGATATTACCAGCACCCCCTTTTCTATTAAAGAGGCATGGAGGATAGGAAGAGGGTATGGGGAGAAAGTTCAATGTAATTCACCAACCTTCTTTCAAAGGGGAAAATGTTTAAAGTGAAATGTGTTTGGGCCAATTGGTTTTAACTTTCAAGTGAAAATTATTGTGATAATTAAGGGAAGTTTAAAACACTGGCTGGGTGCTTGCTTCTGTAGCAAGCCTTGCATCTGTCTTTATTTGGGGTGTTCTGTGAGGTTTCCTTAGTAAACTTGCTTTACTTATCCTGATCTGCTGAATCACAGGGCTCTGGCTGGGGGCAGTAATTTCTCATTTCACTAATCATTTTGCAAAGCATTATTTAGCTGTCAGAGTCCCATAGTGGAGTGACAAGTTTTAATTTTAGAGTGGGAAGAAAAATAAAACCAACAGGGAAAGAACCTCCATGGATTTCATTTAAAAACAAAACAAAAATTTGGATTCCAGCATCCTTGCTATGGTAAGTGTTATTTCTCAGTAAAGCTCTTTACAAATCTTCCCTAGCAACCCTCTATTTGTTTAGTCTTTCTGCTGGCTTTTCCTGAGCTGTGTAACAGAGCTCAGCAGCCTGCTATTGCTTGACAAGGTGGAAGGAGAAGGTGTTATTGCTTATGACACTAATGCCACCATTTACATGATGTCACTTGGACCAGGTAGGGATGTGATGCCTACATTCATTCCAGTCTGAAGGTCTATGGTGGTGACAGGTATTTCTAAGAGTTCTGCCTCAATCTATGCCCTAATTTTTATAGAGGTTTGGAATTTCATATAAAAGCTATATACTCTACCATGTATGGCATAGGTATCTTTGCTGGATTATCTTTAATTTTAATATTTTATTAGATATTGACAAAATGCTAGCCATGAATGAGAAATCCCATCTTAATGAAGAATGACACAGAGATCAATTCTATAGCCCACAATCAATGAAATGTGTATGCTGAAAAATTAAATAACTAAATTTGCTTGCAATACACTTTAAGAACATTTTTGAATGAAAAGTATTTTTTTAAATTTCTTGACAGGTACATATTGTATTTATCTTAAATAAAGTCATATTCAAGAGACTACAATTAGTTTACCATGATAAAATTTGACAGGTGAGTTCTTAAGGGCAATATAAAGAAATTTATTATAAATTCAAAAAGGTTCCACACTGTTTATTTTGTTTTAACAATATGTAATAATAAGTAGCTAATATTTTACACTAGAAAGTTTAAGTCTGATGGCTAATTATATAAGGGAAACATTGAGTATTCACAAACAAATTAATTTGAATTTATTTAATTTATTTAATTTAGATGTGTTTCAAATGGAGGATCAAGATGAGGGATAATTTTTGAACCCAGAAACTTATACCCGAAAAGTATTCTCAAACACTATAGAACATAATTTTTTTTTCTACAATTGATGAAAGATCTTAAAAACAAGACTAATACTCGGCTATGAGAAATAAAAATTCAATGAAGGGAAGCTGTTAAACTGATGTTTTAAGGAGTTACCTTAACTCTTTTTTTCCCCACACAGGCTTACTTAATAGTGGCAGTGGGAAATGGAACCGAAGTCAAGCAACCCTTAAGAGTCATTATACCAAATGAATTCTATGCCTGCAAATATGACTGGATTGCTGAGTCTTATTTACTAAAAATAGGTTTAAAATAACTTCAGACATCAGCATATTTGTAACAGTAAAATAACCAAATTATTTTCCTTTTCTGAAAATTATTGACATGTGGTCTCTATTTTTTTTTTTTTTTTGGTTCCACCCTGCACCACAAGCATGTGTTCACAAAATTAGGTGTAGTAGATGATCAGTCCTTTCTAAGTAATGCATGTACAGGCTTCTCAGATGAATCATAAAAGATGTTTGCAAATAGGCAACAAAAGTGTGATAACATAAAATCGATTGCCCATTTATCATTACATGAACTATATAATAATCAACTCAGTTCTATGTATTCTAACATCTTTTGATAGAGCGCCCATACAAAATATCACATGCTAACATAAAAACACGGGATGCAGGTTTGAAAGATGGATTAGCAGTTAAGGTGCTTGCTGGCAAAGCCTAAGGTCCAGGCTTTGATTCTCTCATACACACATAAATCCAGATGTGTAAGGTGGCCCTTGCTTCTGTTGTTCCTTGCAGTGGTTAAGAGACCCTCTTATACCTATTCCCTTTCCACCCTCTGTCTCTGCCTCTCCCACATAAATAAATAAAATATTTAAAAAAACACAGGATGGAGCAAATACTAAACAACAAGGGGGAATTTTTAAAGTATGTATGTCACAGTAAGTCACCCCCATATTTTCATGTTTATTTGGAATGCTCTTGTTTCCACTTGTCCCCTGGATAATTCCTACAAATGATTTTAAGTTTGAATTTAAATATTAATTCCTTAAAGTGAATTTTGTTTCCCAAGATCTTTAAGATTCTGGTCCTTTTCATCGCTTTTTTTCCCCCCTCACAAAGCTTGTCTGCACCATTATTCCCACATCTTACATGGATCTGAAATTTGGATCCTCCTGTAAAGTTCATGAAGGTAAAACATTTTTCTGGGTTTTTTTTTGATGTCACATTCCTTTAATAAGTATTTTATGAATGAATGAGTGAAGACTAGTTAGTACTACTCCCATTCATTTTCAAGAACAAATTTACCCTCCTTTTCCAATTCTCCTCCATCTCCACTAGCTTTTGTGTAATGACAGGAGCAGTCTTCTTCCTTATATTCACAACTATCCCTTGTTTTCCTATGGTTCATACATTAGATACTTTCACCATTGCTGTGAGCAAACCCTTGCCAGGAAGCAGTTTAAGGAAGGACAGGGTTTATTTTGGCTTATAGAATTTGGTGGTGGGGGGTGGGGGATATCTTCCATTATATAGCGGAAAACATGGCAACAGGAGGCCAGCTGTTCACACTTTATCCATACCAAAGAAGCAGAGAGAGAGAGGGGGTGGGGGCAGGCAATAAAATCTCAAGGCTTACCGACAATGATCTACTTCCTGCAGTAAGACTCTACCTCCTAGAGGTTCCACAACCTCCCCTAACAGAGCCACCAGCTGGGGACTAAACATTCAAATATAAGAACCTATGGGGGACATTTTAAATTCAAACCATAGAAATTCCTTTAAAAATTTAAACTCTTCATGTGGCTGTTGCAAGTATCACACATTCTTCTGCTCTTGTGTGAAGCTTCACAAAATGATATGAAAGGGAAGAATGATCATGGGTATTATAATGTGTTTTGCATTTGACTAATTTGCACATTAAAGGTCTGATGTAACTAATAATTCATCAGCCTTTTCCACCTGTGAACCAAGAAAAGACAGTATCCTTTGAACAGCAAACACAGTGATAGGAGGCAGCATTCAGTCATCCCTGTTAAAGGAATAGATAAGGTCCACCCCCCAGCAGTAAAGGCACAGACTCCCTCTATCTCTGATGTGTTCTCCTCTTTACCCCATGCTGATGAGAGTTAGAAAGCTAGAAATGCAGCCAGGTGTGGTGGTGCATGGATTTAATCCCCGCTCTTGGGAGGCAGAAGTAGGAGCAGCACTATCAGTTTGAGGCCACCCTGAGACTACATAGTGAATTCCGGGTCAGCATGGGCTAGAGTGAGACCCTACCTCAAAAAAAAAAAAAAAAAAAAAAAAAAAAACCAGCTAGCAAAATTCTGCATCCCATTTTACTCTGCCTGGCTCTTTCAAAAGTGGTCACCCTAAAGACCATTAGGATTGCCCTTCAGGGAAAAAGAGGGAGATAAAGGAAGGTGTAGAAAAAGAAGAAGAAATTCCAGGTTAAGTGGCCCACACCTCTAATCCGGCTACTCAGGAGAATGAGGAAGGAAGATCACCAGTTGGAGAACAACTTCGAAGACTCAGGAAGACCCTGTCTCAAAATTTGATAAAGGAAAATTTGAAGAGATTTTCCATATTAGAATACCTGTCAGCATGTGTGGTATCTTGTGTTCAATCTTCAAGAAGCAAAAATAAAGTTAGAAAGTTAGAAAAAGAGTAAACTCACAAGTAGTCTTTCAGTATCTCTCTGTCTCTCTCTCTCTACATATATATGTATATATATATATATATATATATATTAGATATTGTTAATAGATATCTAGATATACCATGGGAATATTGTTTTGGCAAACTGTCTATACTACCTACCATACATTTTCTAGTAATAGTAAATAGTGAAATTAATTCTGGACTAACCTGGACAACTAAAGATGGGTTTAATCTCAACTTTATTGAGAGTTAGGGACATTATCAGAGTTCAGGGAAGTATCTACGATTTTATGTATACAGCATCTCTCTGCAGAGTCACTGGACAAGCTTTCCATCTCCAGTGGTTAACATGATGTTTCTTTAAGTGATATGCTTATAATTTTTCATTATATGGCTTCAAATCAAGCTCTCATTTTAGAAAACAGAAAGTCAACATCATGAAGTCATACAGATTTTGCACATCTAAAAAACTGTGATGAATTAGTCACAGTTACAATGAACTGCAGGAAAAAAATCTACAAGCAATTTATTGCTTTTTCGAGTTTTTTATTAAAGTAAAAAATCCTCAAGTATTATTATTCTATAATAAATTATTGTAACATTGGTTGGCAGTAGGAGTAATTTAAATAAGATTAATTTAACCACCTTTAAATATCAATAAGTAATAAATATCTTCATGCATGGGGATCCACATTTAGCTTTATTTAGAAATAATGAATTTTGCCAGTTTCCTAGTATAACCCTAATAACAGAATGGGAATACTCTGCACTTTGATTATTTTCATTAGAAGAAATCAAGTAGCTCTTCCATTTGACAGGAACTGCATCTGTTCCTATTAGGAAGCAAGAGAAGTTGTGTGCAGAAGTTCCCAAGTTCACTCTGCAAAGGAAAGAAAATGAATTCCAGCACCACATCAAAGCAAACTTGTGAGCAACTCTCAGCCTCTACTTTTGAACTGAGCTATTCTTAAGCCTAATGGGAAGTAGTTGCCAAAACTCTTCTCTAGTTGCCTTTGGATGGTAAGATCAGGTGTTTCTATTAATCCATGTTAGAGTATTTTTCCAACATACATTACAGGGAGGATGGTATTCTACTGATATGCACATCTGTATTTGTATTAACTCTTTAAAATATTATTTAAGTATGTAGTGTGTGTGTGTGTGTGTGTGTGTGTGTGTACACTAGAGTTTCCTACTGCTGCAAATGAATGCCAGACACATGTAATTTACAACCTTGAGCCCAGCTTTATGAGGGAGCTGGGGAAGTGAATCTAGGCTGGCAGGCTTTAACTGCTGAGTCATCTCCCCACCTCCAATATTAATTCTTGAATTGTCATCATGATCTTCCTCTTCCTTCTCCTGTACTCTCCCATATCATACTGCTCCTTCCTCAAAGCTCCATTTCTACCAAGAAATTACCTGGGTGAAGCATTAAATTGATTAAACAAGAAAAATGAAAGTGCCAACTGACCATATATTGTATTCCTAATGATTTTTCATTTTATTCTTTCAATGTTTTAAAAATATGTAATGATTGTAAAGATTTTACATTGTGAGATACTGAGGAATTTTATTTTATTTTTTTCAAGATAGGGTCTCACTCTAGGTCAGGCTGTCTTGGAATTAACTATGTAGTCTCAAGGTGGCTTTGAACTCATGGTGATCCTCCTACCTCTGCCTCCCGAGTGCTGGGATTAAAGGCCTGTGCCACCACACCCAGCTTTTTTCTGCATTTTGATACAGGTCTCAATGCGTACCTTAGACTGGTTTGGAATTTATAATCTTCCTGTCTCAACCTCTCTAGCAGTGGGGATAAAAGTATTCCTCAATGAATCTCCAACAGGTGTTTCTTTCTCTCTCTCTCTTTTCTTTTCTTTTTTTTTTTTTTTTTAGAGAGAATAGCACCAGGGGCCTCAGCCACAGCAATTGAACTCCAGATGCTTGTGCCACCTAGTGGGCACGTGTGACCTTGTGCTTGCCTCACCTTTGTGCGTCTGGCTTATGTGGGATCTGGAGAGTGGAACATGGGTCCTTAGGTTTTGTAGGCAAGTGCCTTAACCGCTAAGCCATCTTTCCAGCCCCAGGTGTTTTTCTTTTTATTTATTTTGTATTTTTTAGTTGTTTATTGCAGATCTAAGTGTCCCACAATAAAATGCATTACTCAGATTAGTAGAAGTATATAAATTCCTGATATTTATTTTTAAAATATTTTTATTTATCTAAGAGAGAAAGTGTGAGTGAGAATGAGAATGGGCATGTCAGGGCTTCTTGATGTGGCAAACAAATTCTAGAAACATGTGTCACTTTGTGCATCTGGCTTTATGTGGGTATTAGAGAATCAAACTTGGGCATGCAGACTTTGCTAAGCTATCTCCCTAGGTCCCAATTGTTTTAAGCTCAAATTTGTAATGGCTTCTGCTGGGAAGAAGTTATGATGGTAACAGTCTTGGGTATCTTATCCAAATATCCTTAATGGAACAAAGTAATAAGTGGTATTTGTTAGAGGCAATGGGGAAGGAGGAGGGAGGGGTACAGGGTGGATCACTGGACTGCACTCAGCAGAACTGATTAGAAGAGAAAGAAAGAGGGGCAAAACAGCACAGCTGAAATAAAAGGAGGATGAACAGGTGTAGGGACTATGTCCATAGGAGCTGAGTTTGAGGCTGTACCTAACAAAAGAAAAAGCAGGTTATGTGCACACAGAGAGAGATAGAAAAGAGACAGACATAGAATGGGTGTGACAGGACCTCCAGCCACTGCAAAGAAATTCCACATGCATGTAACACTTTGTTTGTCTGTCTTTACATTGGTTCTGGGGATTTGAACCTGGGTCATTAAGACTTTGCAGGCAATAACCATCTCTCCAGCCCATGACCTAGTTTATTAACAAAAGGAGTATGTTCAAGTTTACCATGCTAAGTAGTGTGCTTAAACAAAGAAAACACAACTCCTGTAGAATAACCAGGAAACTCAGGTTATGCTGATTAAAAAAAAAAAAAAAAAAAAAAAAAAAAAAAAGGAAAAGACCTCCTTCCTATTTATTAGACAAATGATGTTTTAATGCCAAAGTCAGTGCTCAAACCAGCAGTCTACAGAAACATTTCTGGAAGGCTGTTGAGCATGAAATTCTCTCCTCACAAGCACACATTTGATGAGTCTCTTGTTTTTCCTTTAGAACAACACAGCAATGATATGTAAGTCAGCATGATTCTTCACCTGAAAGAGATTCAGTTATCCAAAGAGCACACTTTCTAAAACACTGGATTTCAATGGAGGTTCAGTGATTTCTGGCTAAATCCAGCCATTGAACTGCATAGTTTTCAAGCCTGAAATCAGACAAGTTGCAAAGAAGAGGTGTAATTTAACGATGCAAAATATAGTGCTGTATTATAACTAATACTGCATTATAGACAGTGAAACAGAAACTGAGTGGAAGGAGGTAAAGAAGATTGGAAAATAACTAAGCCTTTCTGTATTGCTTACTCAATGAATATTAAAAGTTGTAGTTGGATGCAATAGCAGTTAAAGAAAATGAAGCAAATAAATAGATTGGAAAAACTGTAATTTGAGTGTGGCATTTTATTTGTGTCTTGAGCATACAATACATTTCTCTTTCATTAAATCATTGCATGCTGCTCTCTCACATCTATTCATCCTATTAGCTCCTTATTCACAATTTGACCACTTAGTACCAATTCTTAAACAATGAAGAAGAAATAAATCACTCAAGTTTGTTCACCACAGGCTGTGGATGCACTGAACTCAGATAAGTCAGTGATATCCATACCATGGCCATAGTGCATCACATTGTTTTGACAATCCAACCCTATCTTGGATCAAATGGATCGAGTCAAATGCCTTCTGGCCATATAACAAATGAAAAAATGGTCAGAGTTCATGTCAAAAATGAAAGAGTCCAAGCATTTCTTCTTAGCCATGCCAAAAATACCTAGAACAAGCCATGGTCATTTTGATTCCAAGTTCCCTATTATCTTTGCCAAATGTCAAGTTTGTAAAAAAAACTTCCTTGCATGGGTATCACAATTCCAAAACCTATAGCATAAGTCCAATTTGAATTCATTAATTTAATAAATATGTATTTCTAAGATTATACTCAAAGCTCCAATAAGGTGAAGGGTATGGCAAAGTCCGGCTTCCTATGGTGTCCCTAAACCTTCCTAAGCAAAACAGGGAGGGACTGGAGAGATGGCTTAGCGGTTAAGGCGCCTGCCTCCTAAGCCTAACAACACCGGTTCCAATCTCCAGCGGTTCCAATCTCCAGGTCCCACATTTAGCCAGATGCAAAGTGACACAAGGGCGCAATGCTGCACTTGACCACAATGGGGTGCACACATCTGGATTTCATTTGCAGCAGTTGAGAGGCTGCTGGAGCGCCCATCTCTATCTGTTTTCCTCTCCCTCTCTCTCTGACTCTCTCCAAAAGAAAAAACAAAAGAAAGAAAAGAAAAACAGGGAGGAATTGAGTTAACATATTCTCATGCTGTGTCTACTTGTCTGAAGACGACTGAAGAGACTTGTCATGTTGGGCGAGTATCATGGACATGAGCATAGAGCAGAATGTGCAAGGAGATGAAAGAGGATGTAGGGAGTGGGGATGAGAAGGGTGAAATTAGTACAGTACAAGTTGACAGATGAAAATGTGTAGCATGTAAGCCCCATAACCACCAAGGAGACATTCATGAAGGGAACTCTGTGATGTACCTATGCTAAGCCTTAAGTCAACTTGACTCATTTGCCATAGCATAGGAGGCTAACTCACAATGCATGTGTGATTAGGAGTCTACTACTTGTGATCACCTGATGCTGGCTATATCATGTGGATTGCCATAGTAGTGAAGATATTCACAGGTAAAAGATATGGGCCCTGTCTTTCAGAAGCATACAAACATCTGGCCTGAATGGGATAGCGCTCACACTGACTATACAACTGTCAGAAAAGGCCAGACCATTAAATCATATAACCAATACCATGGCTCTTTGAACTGAGTTAAGAAAGCAATGTCACTGGGCATGGTATCACACACCTGTCATCCTAGCAATTGGGAAGTAGAGTGAGTGGAATCAGTATTTCAAGGTCATCTGTGATAGATAGTGAGTTTGAGGCTAGCCTGGATGGTATAACAATGAAGAGAGAAACCAGAAAAGGAAAAAGATAAAGAATTATACGGTTTGGGTACTATGGTGTTTTAAGTGTGAATGTTTGTCCCCCATAGCCTCAGGTATTTTTGATTAAGGTTAAGCTTCCCGTTTCAATCTTCAGCAGCTGGCTAGAGGAGGTGTCACACTGGGGGTGATTCTGAATTCCAGTCCAATGGTGTGGAGAGAGCCGTTTGAGCTCTGGTGGTTAGTGCTTGCTTGTGGTGCTGGCTGTTTGTGGTTTCTGTCTGCTTGGATCTATGAAAGATGGCCAACTTCTTCTGCCATTGATGGAACATCCCTTGTAAACTGAAATAAATAAAACTGTTCCTCCCATAAATGGTCTGGTTGGATGTTCGTCTCAGCACAGCAGAGCTGTCCACAAGAAATAGTAAATTTCCCCCAGCAACCCATGTGTTGGAGGTCTGGTCTTTGGCAATAACATTACTGGGAGACGGGATAACCTTTAGGAGGCAGAGCCTGTAAGAGATCTTGAGTCATTATGGGAACTGATGGTAATTATGAGACATTCATCTCTTCCATTCTTTCTTTTTATGCTCCTTCATTATGAGGGGAATTGTTTTGTTACATGTTTTCACCATGACATGTCATCTCACCATAGCTTCATGCTCCCACAATTTCATGCCATCTCACCATTGCTTCAAAAACAACAGAGCTTTCAATGGGTTGAAACCACCAAAACTGTGAACCAAAACTAACCTTTCCCTCTCGCTCATCTCAGGCATGTATTTTTTTTATAGTACTAGAAAGTGAATGAAAGTAAATAATGCAACAAAAGAAGAGAAAAAAATCCAGTAGAAATAGTTTGGTCCATGGCACTTGTGAATGGATAATCAGAAATTATTTGTGGGAGTTATTGTAACCTGTAAAGGATTCAAATAGCCAGGGGTGGGGGATATAGAATAGAACTGTTCAATAAGGTCCATGCTTGGATATCACCTTTAAAACCATGGAATTAATCTATACAGGAGAAACTATTAAAGATTTAAATGCTCTAGTAAAAAAAAATGATCACTTGTGAGTCTTGGAGAAAAAGTGAGGGGATATTTATATGAAGGTCATCCTGTATTTTCCCCTCTGCCAAACCACCAAAATTGCCTCTTGAAAGTTCTTTTGATGAAGTTCTTGTATTGTCCTTTGGACACAAAGTGATTGGTCCTGGATATTCAAATTCTTATTGCATCTCACCTTTGATGATCCCATTTTCTCCCAGAAATTTCCACCTATTTTCTCTATATAACTACAAACCCATCAGAAAACCAGGTTAGTTCCATTGTACACTGCTTTTCTGGACTCTGGACCTTAGCCCAATGATAGAGACAAAAAACAAGGTGATTGTTTACCTCACCTACAGTTTTCTAGCTTCTTAAGTGTGCAACTTCTGTTTCTCTTTCTTGCTTCCTTCCTTCCTTCTTGCCCATTGCCTATTATTTTAAAAATCTGGGGCATAATATGGAAAATGTGTGACAAGCTGCGTGGTAGGCTGTATTTTTACATTGGATGGCACTGATTGTGAGCATAGATTTTGTGTCTTAAAAATGTTAAAATATATTCAAGTAGAAAAGTGTATATGCATACATTGAATCAAATATTCATTGATCTAAAGCCTCAAAGGTAAATGGGACAGTTTTTGAGTGAGTATGAGCTACTATAGAGAATGAGGGCATTTCAACACTGTCAACTCTGTTCTAGGTCTGAACATTGTTCTCTGTCTCTGTGTGTTTTTCATATCTGTATATACAATTCATAGAATGTAGGCACTCATGTAGCTGCATACACTGCACACACCAGAACATATATTCACATCTGTATTTCTTCTCTCATGCTCTATAGGACATAGGTACTTGTCTACCTTTATAATATATACTTCTCATAGAATTCATATATACACTTCATAGAAGAAACATGCATGTGTAGTTATAAAAATTTTAATTATATGTACACCTGGGCAGGATCAAGGCAGAGAAACTACCTGAAAACCAAATGTATCCTTCCTAGGGAGTTTTCAGATTACTCCAGAGTCTGGTCACCAATCTGTGCTAACGCAAAGTAGTAAGCAGCTCTGAGAAGAATCAGCTTTGAATTCATGTAGTAATTTGTCTTTATTTTTTATGGCAATTTTCAATGTCACCTCATGGCCATTCTTGTTTCTCTTGTATTCCTATCTATCTTCATTCTACACTGGGGAATTTTGAAATAAATTCAAGGAAAAAGTGGCATTATATCCAAAAATATTACATTATGCATGTCTCAAATAGAAGCCCTTTTTGAGAAACATTCCCCATGTCCATTTCTAGCACTTGTTCCCCAGTTTGCTCGGTGAGTTTTTGAGTTCCCAGTCTCCTTAGGCTAATTTCCCTTTTCCCAAGGTTGTTGTGCTATTTGCAACTGATAAGAATAGCCCCTGGCACAGAATGTGCTGGAAGCCATGTTATGGTGTGTCAGGGAAGCATGTTATTTAAGAAAATGCTAAGGACATACGACTGTATCATGCCAGTAGGAAACAGGTCTCATGGGTCAGGGTAATAGATTGCACAAGGAACAGCAAAATTGAGGGAGTTGGGCTAGAAGGGGTGGCGAGTTGAATGAGGGAGTTGAGAGTAAGAAAAAAAGTCATCAAACCAAAATCATTGTTCTCTGGCAGCCAGGGTACACTTTGGTATCATGTAGGGTCTTTTCCTAAAAACTACAGCCTTATTACAATCACTCCAAATGAAATTCTCATCTTGGTTTTGAAACAATATGAGCCATGGTAGATTTTAAAAACAAGATGACTTTCCAATAGAGAGAATATCTCCATTGTTTCAGTAATTATGTCCTTTCTCAGCTCATCCTCCATAAAAACCAAGAAGATACAGAAACATTAGAAATGTAGGCATGACACTTTAATATTAAACATAGGAAGGACAGATTTTCTCAATTCATGTTTTTCTGTCATCTGTGAGAAAACTCTCAGAATCACTGTAATGCTGTCTGGGGAGGGTTTTCTCTTTGATTTTAGAGTGTGTGCTCTTAGAACAGCTACTTGGCTTATTCCCCCATCTCCTAGATCCCTCAGCCCGGGGTGGGAGAATATGCAATGTGTGATATGAAATGTCTATACCAGTGGGTCAAGGTCAGTGACTCAAGTAGAGGAATAAGCCCTCTTTTTGCTGAACCAAGCTGAATCCCTGAAACACTCCCCACAGATTCATCATATACCTTCCCATTGAAAGATGAAAGGTTGAGAATCTGAGCATCATCTTACCAGGCACAAAACAAGGGAGCATAAACCAAAGGTATTCATTCAGTTATTTAACAGATTTCAAGTCAGGCTGCACATTAAGAAAAAGTCATCTAGAAAAAAAAAAAAGACAAAGGAAGCATTAGAGCAGATTCCTTCTGGGAGTTTCCAGGGCCTCAGCATCCTGCAAACAGAGCTAGAAAGCAAAAGGGGAGAGCAGATGGGACAGCTGCCAGTGGGAGCCTGAAACAGAGAGGTCTTGCTTCTGTGTTAACAGCAGGCTGCTCGTTAGGACAATAAACCCTTCCTTGTCTGGTCACAGAAGAGCAGAAACTCATAATTTGTAATTGGTCCAGTCGGAAAGGCTTGTTCACAGATTTTGTTCAGTCCCCACAAAGAACATTTTGACATACTTCTGATACTCTTATGATCCAATGATATAAAAAACTATTATTATTATTATTTTTTTTTTGATTAGAGGCATACCAGATGGACAGGTATCAGAAGGGGTGAGGTAGTGCCACATTGCAAAGGTACGCTCTTTCCGTGATAATCAAAAGACTGTTCAAATTTTGGTTCCCTGCATTCATTCTCAGAGGGGACAACTGCCACTTGGGAACAGTTAATTACCTGATCACCCAGTCCCAAGCCACTCACCCTGTGGCTACCAAATAAATATTAATTAAGGACAACTATGAGGAGCAGCTCCTTCAGGGGTGAGACAAGTTTTCAGGTTAGCAGTGCAGTACCTACCCTCATTCACACCGCAGGTAGACAAGGGAGGCAAAACGGTTTTTCTAATTGAAACGGTAGGGGGTCCTTAGGTAACAGAATGTAATTACGTAGTCTGGAATTTGGCCAGAGCCATGGGGTGTATGCCTCATGTGTTCAAAGAAGAGGTCATGCTTGTGGAAAGGCAAATCTTCAATCCATCCTGACATTAAGTGGCAAGACGGACCATGGTCAATGTCAGGCTGTCAAAGGTAAATGATTGCCTGCTTCCATAATGCGTTATCGAGGTACCTTGGTGAGGACCTATTTTGTTGGGAGAACATCTACTTAGAATAATTCATGAGTCTGAGAAATTAAACCCCGCTGTAAGCAAAGGCATGTTCACCGTTCAGCAGCAGCATCTGGATAAGTTGCTCAATGCTGGCAAGTGGCAAGAGTGCATAAGGAGAGGAGGACCTGGGTGCAGGTGACATTCTTCCTCTCTTCAATTTCTGCCGTGTCACACACACATGCCTCCTCCTCACTTGGGATTAGTTTAAGCCCCTCTGATTTTATAACCTTTCTCACTCACTCTGATCTTATAACATCCTAACACTGTCCTCCATTTAATCAGGGGAACACATGGGGACATGAGGAAGCCGCACCATTTCTCATCTTACTCTTGTTCTGACTTAAGTGACCACCTAGAATGATGAAAATGCCCAGCGATTCTAATTATGCAAATACTCTTGATAGAGGCTTTCAAATTTAAATTTTACGCTGTCCTTGTTTTTAAATCTGCAACTGATGTGCTTATGTGCTTATTTTATTTTCTAAGTCTCTCTAGGAGTGCTGATTTAAATTGCTCCACTTCTGAAGACTATGAGGGGGGAAAATCAAATCTACAGATGGCTAGCATCTGTGGTTCTACAGTGTTAACATGTACAATAATACACAGTCCCTAATTGAATACAAGAATGTAACTCAATCGAGGGTCTGTGCTAACGTCATCAACCATGACAGGATAGCCCAGGCAATTAATAAACAGTAACAGAATCTCTTCCCTGAGACCAAGCAGCGAGGGGTTTCACCATCATGCTTTTCTTGCATTACACCTGCTAACAAAAGAAAAGTGGTTTTTCTTTAAAATTCAACTTTCAGCTATTCAGTTAAATATGTCAGCAATGAAAGCATCAACAAAAAGACCTGTAACAAATAAAGAAAAAGGGACACCTAAATGTTGTTCAAAGTCACTTTTGGTCTCTGTGAAGGTAACTTTCTCTTACTAAAATCCATCTGAACCTGAGACGCTCTCAGCGTCATTTTAAAAAATCGAAGTAAACATCAGAGTAGAGAAAGGTAATACAAAGAGACAAGGCAATCTTCAGGAACTTCCAGGCATTTCCTGATAAACATATCCTTGAACAGGTCAGAGAACTAAACAAGGAAGGAGAATTTAGTGAATATTTCACACAATGAGCTGAAAGGAGTCACAGCGCTACCCTGGAAGTACCATTTTCTGCTCTAACTTCATTTCCAAACGGACTTGTCCTACTTCAGTTTTAAAATCCATTCCAATTGATTTAGAGTGTAAGATCTTCTATTTTTGTGATAGTATCGCCCCTACTTCTTTCTCTACCCCCCTCTTTTTTTTGTACCAGGAATTCCTTTTATTCTCAGTTTGTGCATAGTAGTCAGTACAAAAGAACTTATTTAATATTTTTGAAATCCATAAATCACCATAACATTAATGTTGGTTTTCAAGTTAGGAAAAAAATCAGTTTTCAATGACTTACCATTTCTCCAGCTGAAAAATACCTTCTGCTAATTATATAAAATTAGGAAAATCTTTAAAATCTATATTTACTGCAATTGTGAAATACAAAACAGAATTAAGATCTTTTTTTTAAAATCTTTCTTTGCTTTTAGGATGCAACTAACAACAAAAAAAATGAAGACCAACTGAACATGATAAAATTTCATTAAAAGGATACTGGCTTTCTCAAAGGGTCCTATAAGAGAATCATGATCAGGACTTCAGAAAGACAGAAACCTACACACCTCTCTGTCATCCTGCTGGGTTATGTCTGAAACCTTTCTTTTCATACAGTACTTCCCAATTCCCATTATCCAAGTCTTTGGAAGAAAACCTGCTATGATCTGACAAACCCAGGTTGGGCTATCCATCTTGTTCTTTTTTCCAATTATGTGAGAGAGGAGACTGTAAAACACTCCTGATTACTCTTGTCCAGCCCGTGGTCCTACAACTGTGAACTATGTTAAAGACACAGTAACTTGCAATTACACAAAAATTTAATTTAATTAGGGGGATTTACATTACTTGTGGCTTTTCAATTAAAGCACTAAGATCTCTTACCAGTATAAGTAGCTGTGAGTTTGCGTGAACTTAACAAAAGTGATGATAACATTTGATGTTGAGGCCTTTTCAACAAATGCATGTGGTATGCATTTTAAACCATTATAACAAAAACTTTATATTAAAAAGTTCCACCCTTAGAAAGATTGAATGTCATCTAAATAAATCCATTTGCCTTTGTGGATTGAAAATGTCATCTAACTGCAGTTCATAAATTTTAGAGTCTGTATATTAAAATTCTTCATAATAGTCCAAATAAAATCTTAAAAATATGAATTATTGCATTTGAGTGAATTTATTCCGTTTTTCTTATCCTAGTACTTTTATCTCGGGTCATCTGTTCAGTCCAACTTAAGTTTTGCTCATAACAGGCTAAGGTAGATGGAAAAATGGCATAATTGGATTTTTTTTTTAAAAAGAATCTTCTATTTTTCTAACAAAGAACAGAGAGCAAACACATGTAGAATTATGGCTTTAAACTTCTACTGCATTGTAAATTGCAGTCTTCTTCATGTCCTGGCGTCAGATACACCTGTCCTGTACACATCTCTTCCTCAATGCAGCACTCTCTCTCTCTCCTGTCTCTCACTCTCTCATTCCTCCTTTCTCTTTCCTGTTTTATTTTTTCCCTAAGAACCTCTTCATTCTGTACTAGGCAATCAGTATTTACTGAATAAATAAACAAGTAATGAAAGAATAACAAGTAATCAAAGATACGCAGAAACATTGAGTTTCCTAACTGTTCCGGGTTGCTTTTCCAAGACACTTAAACACGGTTGTTCCTTTGTGCCAATGATTTTTAGCAGCTCCTTTATTGTCTAATAAACAACACTCTATGTTCTGTGTCTAGAAAAGTCAACCCTTTCAAAACTCAAGATAACTTGTCTTTTCTCCCACAATTGCTATGCTGTCTGCAAGAAGTATGCTCTCTTACCTCTAGTACTAGGCATCTTTTCCATTGGGTCGAGATGGCTTCCTGTTATCCATCTTATTTTCCATATGCGCATGCTCTCTGGGGTTTCCAGAGATAATTACCATGACTCACATACTCATTAAGTAGTATTTGAGTGAATGAACGAATGGATGACTCATTTAATTCTATCCATCTTTCAAGAATGAACTCTAAGATCACTTTCTGCCATGAGAGATACTGTAATTACTTCATCTAGACCTCCTTTTGAAATTTTATTTATCACCCAGGTATTAGATCAGGTCACTTCTTCCTCAGGTGGGTCCAGTCATTCTTTCATCAGGTGGGTCCCAGGTCACTTGCTATGCTTTACACGGTACATTTTTTTTCTCCCCCCAAGGTAGGTTTTCACTCTAGCCCAGGCTGACCTGGGATAATTCAATATGTAGTCTCAGGGTGGCCTTGAACTCATAGTGATCCTCCTACCTCTGCCTACCAAGTGCTGGAAATAAGGCATGTGCTACCATATCAATTTTTTTCTTCTCCTGACATTCCTGTTCCACTACACCACCATACAGACTTTATGATCTCAAGACTTCCCCAATTCTGTTTTGTAGGGTGTATCTGCCAAATGAATAGGTTCCTATAGAAACATTTGCATGTGCTATTTGTTCCCTTGTTCTCTTAGTGAGAAAAATTCTTTCTTTTAAAGCATACAAATAAATCAGTTTTATTGTGGTGTTTCCAAGTGAAATTCTTTTTTTTTTTTTTTTTTTTTTGAAGTATGGTTTCACTCTAATACAGGCTAACCTGGAATCCGGTATGTCGTCTCTGGGTGGCATCAAACTCATGTGATCCTCCTACCTCTGCCTCCGGAGTGCTGGGATTAAAGGTATGTGCCACTATGCCTGGCCCTCAAGTGAAATTTTTAATAGCTAAGTTATCAGGAATTCTTTGATCCTCCGTATCTCAGTTCTTTTATTGAATATTAATATTAGTGACACCAACTGTTTGCTGAGTGCTTATTGGGAGCTAAGAATTATGCTAATGTTATTTTGGTATATATTTGACACTTATAAGAATTCCATGGTAAGATATTCATTTTTGACCCCTTGATTTCATGTAAGTAGATAAGGATTTCAGAGAAATCAAGTCATTTGCCCAAGACCACAATAAGATAAATGGTCAGGGTCAATATCAAATATGTCAGTTGCCTTGCTTCATGCTAATATGATTCTATAACATTTTCCATTCTAATGGTAAAGGTCTTTGAAGAAAGAATTCAATTAATACAAAACCATCAGGGACAAAAAAAAAATCTAACTGTCATTTACAATTTGGAGTCATGGAATCCCAAAAAGGGGAGGAATCCTGCTACTCAGCTCAAAGAATCCATGCTAAATCCATGTTCTCTTTCTCCTCTGCATTCTAGGCTAATTTGTTACCAAACTTCTGCCCAGAGACCTCTAGGGAGGAGAATATGACTGTCCAGCAGTAGTCTTCCAAATGGTTGCGGATACTGTGCATTAAGCAAGCCGAACCATTTTATAATGAGTCAAAAACAGCCTTCTTTACCATTCTACTTACATTTCAACTCTTGTTCTGTGAGTGACCATAGATTAGTTGAAACCATGTCCTCATGAGGGCCAGCACTATGTTCCCATTAAAATGTTCTTCCCAAATAGCATTTGGCTATTTTTATTTCTGAGACTCACTCAGGGTATATATTGAAAATGTTTAGAGCTTTTATTAAAAATATCTGCAATATGTTTTAAGTTTACAAAAGCATAAATATAAAATAAAACAATTATTTGCTCACAAACTCCCTAATTACGGTACTTATTAGTTCATGAATGCTATCATAAATTGATCCTTTCTGCAAAGCCATAGACTTAGAATACTGCATACACTATCTTGTAGCATCCTTGCCTAGACACCATGGCAGAGGTACAATTGTTACTGGTTTTTGTAATATTATTTTATAGATTATAAGACTGAGTCCCAAATAAGGTTATGTACTCTTCAATGACATTTAAGCTATAAGCAGGAATAATAATAAGTATTACAATTATAATCTCTCTAACTCTAAAACCTAGGTTCTTAACCAATACCCTATAGTACCTTGCAAATACAGAATTAATCATATAACATAGACATCTATTAAATATGCGATTCAAATTTCAAGGGTTTGTTTAATTTTACAGTGATACAAAGCTTTTCCACTTAACCTCTCCCTTGCCCCATTTAAAGCCCTACGTTTTACATTGAAAAAATCCACTTAACCTTTAAAATACTGATAATTCAATAGCCCTAAAGATGAAAAACCATGCATCTTTCCTTTGCTTTCTTTTATTTTATTTACACCTTTTCACTCTGGGTTTATTCTGCTTTGTTAGGGCAGCAATTACTGGGGATACCATTGTGATGGCTATTATGTGACACCCAATGATCCCTTGCATTGTGTTCATTCTCTTGATGTCTTTTGACCATTGGTGTTTTTTTGATCAGGTGGTTGGATGTGTGTGTGGGTGGGCAAGAGAGGAAAGAGATGAATGTACAGGTGAATGACTGAACACATTTAATTGGGCCTTTTAATAGAACACTTTGTGGACTGTTCAAACAAGAGAGTGGGGAGCTGATCCCCTTGACAACCCAGTAGGTATATTACAAAACAAAAGAACGACCAGAAGATTCACAGTAGGAGATCTAAGCAGTGGTTCATTGGGGTAACAGCTAAAAGCCTCACAAATTTTGAAATGTGTTCATGAAATGTTCTATTGATAGTGGATCATTAGAACATTTGAACAGAGGGCCTTCATAATCGGCACCAAAGCTGATGGGCCACTGCAAAAATTGATTTTAAGTGTTAAATTTCCTTGTGGTAACTAGTAATTATCAGAAGCAACACAGTTACAGATGGATAAGGATGAGAACTAGTTTTTAGTACCAATTAATTCTGTACCATTGAGCTGATTTTTCTTCAGATATGGATAAAGTGGAATTATTATTTTACCCTATTAATCTCACTGATATTTTGGAACAATTCTCAGGATAGCTGTGGGATGCTGTGTGGCTTCCTATGACATTAAAGTAGATTTCTATACCATAGCAGATAAACTTTCATAAGCATAGCTGGCTAGTGTTTGCCTCCATGATAGTCTGCCTTCACAGCTCAGAACATTTAGAAAGATACTTCCTCCCAGTCTTCCTGCTGGTGATTCCATCTATCTCAAATGTAAATGACCTGCAAGAGGCCAATCAGCATAGCTTCTTCCTCAGGTCAGTAGCTGATTCCAAGACAAGAGACAAGAATTTTAGTAATATCTGTTTTACTATTCTACATATTCTGAAAATTCAAATTAATGTGCAAGTGAGAAAAAGAGTCATGTTCCAAGGACGACATTGGGTTCCTGAATATAACCTTATGCGGGGACTGCTCACTCCACCTCAGAACTCATTGCTTGTATTTATGCAAGTTGAGTTAGCATGTATGTCATTTGCAATAGATAAATAAATAACAAGTCAAGAAATAACTTGAATTTGATTAACCTTGGTTAAAGGCTATGCTTGTTAGGTTGAATCTATCAATGTTTCTCAAATATTTATGAATATGCAATACTTTTGTCATAGAACATCTACTAATTTTGGAAGAATTATCAATAATATGATAGGCATTTTGAGACATGGTCATACATGATTACTTCATTCAGTAGATCTTAGTCTACTACATTTAAAAGAGACACTATTAATTCATCAAGAAAACATTATACATTAGAAATCCTCCCAAATTACATACAACAATATCTCACAACAGAATACCTACGAATAATAAATAGGAAATTAGAGATTAACTAGAAAACAAAGAAAATTAGAGTACTATTGTATGGAGTTAAAGTACTATACTAATGTTAATTTCTTCATTTTGATGAATATGGGAAGCTCATTTAAGATGTTAATATTAGGTAAGACTAAACTATCTTCTTGATCTTTATAAATCTAATACCATTTCAATATAGCTTTCTTTGAAAAACTGAATTATATAATACACATTGTGTATATTTAGTTAGCACAATTCCTTAGCAGCAATGTTTTAGTATGCTGGTACTCTTATTGTGATGATAGAGAAAATGAATGCTAAACTTCTACAGGTTAATTCACATATGAGAAGAACATATTGGGTATTAAGTATATAGATAACAATGGACAAAAATTCAAGGCTGGGAAGAGAGCTAAGTGGTTAAAGGTACTTTCTTGCAAAGTCTTCCAGCCTCAATTCAATTCCTAAGTAACCCATGTAAGCCTGACACACAAAGTGTTGCAAGTGTCTGATATTCAGTTACATGGCAAGAAGCACAGATAATCTTTCTTTCTCACTCTGTCAATCTCTCTTGCACACAAATAAATATATTTTATTTATTTTAATGTTTATTTATTTATTGGAGAAAGACAGAGGCAGATAGACTGTGAG
Organism: Orientallactaga sibirica; assembly: GCA_036365145.1. Lineage (NCBI taxonomy): Eukaryota > Metazoa > Chordata > Mammalia > Rodentia > Dipodidae > Orientallactaga > Orientallactaga sibirica. The sequence continues at coordinate 4,505,681 of JAEOAD010000194.1, forward strand.
TAAGAGATGGGCAAGCCAGGGCTTCTAGCCATTGCAAGTAAATTCCAGATGCATGCACCACCTTGAGCATATGGCTTTATGTGGGTATTGGGGAACTGAAACCAGGTCCGTAGGTTTTCGAGGCAAATGCCTTAACCACTGAGACATCTCTTCAGCCCCAAATAAATATATTTTAAAAAAAGAAAAAGAAATGGCTCGGTGTGGTGTTGCATGCCTTTAATCCCAGCACTCAAAAGGCAGAGGTAGAAGGATTGCCATGGGTTCGAGAAACCAAGAAAAAATATCCTGCCTTAATGGAATATATAGTTAATACCAATAAACAAATCTATTGCAAAGTTTGTTCAAAGCTACAAAGCCACAAAGAGCAAAATAAAGTAGGGCAGAAACTGTGTTAATGTTAGAATAGTGCTTAAGTTTTACATTGTCTAAAAAGGTCTGTGGGAAAATGAGAATTGAGCCAATGCCTGCAGATATGGTGAAGGAGTCTCATTGATTTGTGGGGGAAAATATCATTCAGAAAGAGAGGATAGGAGGTAAAATAGGAGTAGAGGTAAGAGCTGCCTAGAGACTTCCAGCACCAGCAAGGAGGCAGATGTAGTAGAATGCAGTGTGTAGATGGAAGAAGAGTAAGAGGTCAACATTGATGGATGGCAGAGGTCATTGTAAGGATTTAGACCTTTACTTTGAGTGAAACTGAGAGCAATTGAAGAGATTTGAAATGAAGGCTGACAGGGTTTGATTTATCTTCTCAAAGGATCGCCTCTGGCTGCCATTTTTGAGAACAGAGATTACAGGGGCCAAAAGTCAAAGCAAGTCAACCTCTTAGGAAGGCTGATAAGGGCTTATCCATGATCTGGGGAAGCAAGGATGGTGGCTTAGACTGAAGCATGGCATGGGGGACATGGTCAGCGGTGGTAAATGCCTGAAATGTTTCTGAAATATATTCACTGAGATAACAGGATATGGGCCAGTGGCTGGAGAGCAAGTCATGAATCAGAAAGTGCTCTAAAGATTTTGACCTAAACAAACAAACAAACAACAACAACAACAAAAAAAAACACAGAAATATGAAGTTATTTTTAACTCAGATGGAGAAAGCTGGAGTGAGGGTCAATGGGAAGGTGAAACCAGTAATTCAATTTTGGACATGTCAACTTTGGGATATTTATTATACTTCAGGTGAGCATAATGAGTGAGCAGTTGAATATTTAAGTCTGAAATTCAGGGGCAATCTCAGATAAAGCTGGGTCTTGTAAAAATAGATATACAAGCCAGGTGTGAGGTCAGCTGGTGGGAGAGATTTTTCACAATGAAATGAGAAGCGTCCAATGAGTGAGCCATGGTGAACAGTTAAGACTAAAATTTCAACATGAAGGACAAGAGAAAGGAAGAGAGAGGAGAAAAAACCCAACAGGGAGCAAAAGCATCCTGGAAGCTGAGAGAAGGGAAGAGAGCATTTATTCCAAGGGAGAGTGATTTGCATGGTCCCATGCTATTCATAAACTCTGCAAAATGAGACTGAGAATGGACAATTATATTTAGCAACATGGAAGCTATCAGTAACCTCAACAAAGTAAGTTTTAATAAGAATGGTGGTTCTAATGCTTTTCTCGAGTGTGTTTCAAGAACGGGAGAAGAGACACTGCGTGGGGAGGGAAGAAACAGGACCATTGCTACCAAAGTGGGTTCATGAACAGTTTTTTTTTTTGTTGTTGTTTGTTTATGAACAGGTTTTTAAATAAGTATGTAGTATGGCAGCATAATTCATGTTTACTGTTAAGATTTAAAACAGAGAAACGAATTCATGATGGAAAGAGAGAGATTAGAATTCCTGGAGTTTGTATTAGAGCATAAGAAAAATATTTTGTGACCTAACATTCAATTCATATTGACATGCGTGCACTTCCATGTGCTCTTTGGATATTATCTGTGGATTCTGCAGGATTTCAGGTGAGCTACATTTTCTCTATTTTTCAAAACATTTTCACAATAATTTTACAAATTATACCTTTTATAACCAGAAAATAATCGGTTAACATTTTGTAAGAAAGCATTGAACATTTGTTTAAATTTTGCATGAGGAGATGCTGTCACAAAATTGATGGAACAAAAAAAAAAAAAAAGCTGAACACACAACTGGCCATGCACATGAGGGAGTAATATTCTATCTGAGGTTTTCAAGGGTGACATGAGCAAGAAATGACCCTGAACTTTTGTTTAATAGTTTATATCTAACAGAGTTTGGTCTTTTAATAAAAATATTTTTATTTATCAGAGAGAATATGAATATGAGTGGGTACACTAGGACCTCTGCCAACTGCAAATAAACTCTAGTGCGTGTACCAGTTTGTACATCTGACTTTATGTGGGTCCTGGGGAAATAAATCCAGGCCATCGGGATTTGCAAACAAGTGTCTTTAACCATCTAGCAATCTCTCCAGTTCCAAGATTGGTCATTGATACTCGATCAGCCAGATGATTTAAAAGAATTGTTAAGGTTATATATTCCAGTGGTCAAACTTGGAACAGATCATTCTCAGCAAGCTCACCCAATCACAGAAAGATAATCATCGCATCATCTCACTCATCTGTGGCTCCTAACCTGAATCTGCCTGAGAAGCTGACATACCTAATAAGTATCTTGAGGACTGGACAATAGGGAAGATGGGATGGGAGGGGAGGGTAACGGTGAGGGGGGAGCACAAATTGGGACCCAAATGGAAACGGGACCTTAAAATCCTATATCATGAAAGACAGACCAAAAGGTTGAATTTTCAGCAGGTCCTTAGAGGGAACACCTGAACCACAGAGCCTTGGAGAGGACATCATGAAGACTGACCTTAATCTTCTCCTGTTTGTCTCTCTGCTCTCTTTCCCTTTTATATTACCTATCTTTTTCTTCCTTCTTCTTCCTAGGTGCTGACCTATAACTCCCAGTACCAACATGTGGTTAACTTCCACAATGAGCTGATGATCAGAGATGCCTACAAGGTTTCCCAAAAGAAGACAGATTTCTGTCAGAGTACTTGATGACCCACCAAAGGTTAATGGTAACACCCTACTGCCAAAGGCACCATATGTTATTGGTACATAACACAGAGTGACCTGGCTGGAATCTGTAAAAGAGTCAGTCCCCAGACAGTTAGCTTGGCTAGTGCTGGAAGGTGCTACATTAGCAACTGGGGGAAAATGACCAACATCTGTCCAAGCAACTTATGGTCTAAGCTACTCAGTAGCAAACAACCTGATGTGATGCTCAACCAAGTGCAATAGTGGCATACAGCCATGGTGGGTAACCAACTACTCTTGATTTGGCTAACAGTTCTGCTCAGTTGAATTGAACTCATAGCTAGAACTGGGAAACAAGTCAAAACCATGTCAAAAAAATGAGACCACTCTCAAATATCAAGTTCCCACCAATTGTGGGTTACAAGAGGGCCTACACCTATCAAATTCTCTCTAAAATAATAATGGTTATCCCATCTATCTGGAGCTGACTTCTCTCTCTGTTGAAGAATTTGCTTCTCTTTTTCAGATGGATGCTGAACCTGAGGAGAGGATCAACCCATTGAACCTCACCAGGGTCCCAGCTGAAACCATAGAGTAATTGAGGAAATGGGAAGGAGTACAGCTTTCTCAGTGAACCTGACACCAGCACAAGGCTGAAGGAGATAGACACAGAGAACACTCAACTCCTATTAAACCAGATATCCAGAGACTCCTAAGACCTCATCACTGAAGTAGACCTAATATGAACCCAACATGGCTCAGAGAAATTCATGGAAGAGGGGATGGAAAGATTGTTAGAGCCACAAGTTGGGTCATTATGCACAGAGACATTGTCTCTTCCACACAACTGATGGCTACCTCCACAATGCATGACCTACATTCCCCAACGAGAAGGGTCCCTTCGGAGGGAGGAGGACAGGGAGGAGTCTATCAAAAGCACCAACATGAATGTATTCACATTATGAGCATAACTAATAAATACATAATAAATTTTTTTAAAGATTATACATTCCACTTGTTAATGAGAAGATGAAAAGTGATATTAAAAGAGCTGGCTATAAAGGTATCAAAGCCCATTCACATGTAGTATATGGAGTTCACAAATACAAAAACACATATCCTTTACACAAACATGTTTCCAAACATGACATTGTACAATCCTCCATCTAACTTCCCTTGTGTTCTGTCTGCCTAAGAATGCTTTGGGACAGGTTCTCACACACTAAAATCATGTTGTTTTCTTTGCCAGGGCAAAGCATGTTGGTGATGGGGTTGCCACCTCAGACTTTATAGACTCCTCAACCAAATGCCGTCCAATCAATGAGTCAAAGGACAAACATTATTAAATTGCATTCTTGGGGCTGGAGAAATGGCCCAGCAGTTACAGTGCTTGTCTGCTAAGCCTGATAACCTGAGTTAGATTCACCAGGACCCACGGAAAGCTGGAGGAACAAAGAAGTGTATGCATCTGGAGTTCATTTGCAGAGGCTAGAGGCCCTTGTGTGCCTGATTCTCTCTCTCCTTCCAAATAAATAATGGAATAAATAAATGATATTTTAAAAATGCAAATTCTTCCCTCTTAGCAAGGTATTGTTTTGTCATACATTCATACACTGATTACCAGCACTGGTGATCATTTAAGGAATCGGGAAAAAAAAAAAAAAACCCAAAACTACATACATCAGAATATAGTTCCCTGGGGTTAGGAACCAGTTCCTATCTATTTAGCTCTGCGTCCACACATGAACACAATTTTCTCAATTTAAAAGATGCTCTGTGTTTTCAACCATTGAGTACAATTATACTTTTGATTTGACACATATTCTCCCCCACCCTTTGTAAAAATCATCCTGAAAATAATACATGATCATATTCTTCCCCAAGCAACTTGAAAAACACTTCACATAGAAAAGTAAGAGTGGAAGGCCTTTTCAATAGATATAAGGAAATTTTTTTTATGGAAGGAAAAGGGTTTAATGTGGCTTAGAGTTTTGAGATGAAGTTTCATGGTAGATAAGACATGGTAGGAGTGGGAAGCTGAAGACACATAGGAAGTCATAAGGAAAAGTTTTCCTGAGTATATGTGTACAAATGTACACAGATATCTTACGTGGGCATACAGAGATGCATGGTAGGCCCTATATACTTTCATATATCCTGTGCCAAATTGCATAAAGCTTTACAGTCATGCTATTTTATATTAAAACACAAGGCCTCCTGAGTCAGAAGTCATCTTTATGCAGCCAGATTATTTATTAAGTTTCAAAATATGTATAATGTTCACCTTCTTTTTATTCTTCTCCACCCACTGCACTTGTTAGAGTATTTAGACATTCAGTGCCAGAGTGACACAGTTCCTTGTAGACCCCACTGTTCTGTTCCTCAACCCAGTATACTCTGGAAGTGACAAAAGCCACTTCCCAGGGAGCTGCGAGACAGTCTCTCAGTAGCCGAGGTATAATTCTCTGCCCCCCCCCTCCTGCCCCAAATTCCATACTCCTGACACAGAAGCACAGTTAGAGATGAAAAATACAGTTCATTATCTTGGTAGCACAGAGAAAAATGTTATGCCTTTATTTAGCAGTGGCTTTTATGCTCTTAAAAACATGTTAATTTCATTTTTTATGTAATTGTGCATTAAATCATCTCAGACAATTGTGTGATTTGGAAATAAAAGTCCAACGAAATAAGTAAAAGCTATAATGTAATTCCTCTTCCCTTACTGCTTTTTGCAGTCTGTTTTTATGTTTCTCAAACATTAGTGTCTCTGCTCTTTCCTGGGAAGATGAATCTGAGGTCTCACAGAGCTTCTTGCTTTCCTGTCCTCACTTCTCCCTGTGCTTTGGGCCTCTCCCTGTGGTTTGTGTATCCGTTGCTCATGAATTACCAGCTGCAACAACATTAGGACTTAGAAAGCCTCCTAATCTTTTAGTTTGCTCCCTAGTAGGGCCACCAGCTGGATGAAGCCCTCAACTGTAGGGGAGGTATTTTAAGAGACCTAAGTTGCATCAAGAAAAATTGTGCGTCCCAGGCTATAGGGTTCCTCCTCACTCCCTTAGGATTTGTGATGGCTTTCCTTTTATAACAGCATGTGCAATGAAGTGCATGTAATATAATTCAGCATGTCTGTGAGACAGATTTTCTTTTGATTTAAGGAAAAGTTTGTCCATTTAACATGTGGTGTCTTTCATCTCTTGTATCCTGAGCATCTTATGAGGGTCAGGTATTCTGATAGATATTAATGATGGATTTGGAACTCTTGAGTGAAGCCTGTTATGAGTTTATTCAAGAATAATTTACACTAGATTTTCCTCAAATGTCCTTCAACATATATAAACATTCTCTATCACCTCTCCCTCCTTTCTCTCTCTCTCTCTGAAGTTTTAATGAAGAATATTGGTTTAAGGTATTGCACACCCCTTAAGGGAATATACACTACATCACCAGGGCTGCTGTAACCCCAGTCTTAGACTACAGAAACTTATTTTCCAACTCTAGTGAAAGGAAGTCAAAGATCAAGGTGTTGGCTGGGCTGGTTTATTCTCGGGCTGCCAGGGAAAGATCAGTTCTGGAATACTGTCTCTTGTGATCGTAGACACACCTTCCCCATGTCTCTTCACAACTTTTTCTCTCCATGTACCTCCCTGTGTCCAAGCTCATCCTTTTTGTAAAGATACCAGTCCTACTACCCTGAGGGCCACCTACTACTGTACCTTTATTATCTCTGCAAACACCTTGGGCCAGGTTCTAGGGAATATGTGTGAAGACTTTAATAATTCAATGTGCAAATAATTAAAGAATTATCCCATTTTACCCATAACAGAATAGAAAATGTTTTTCTCTTTTATTTATTTTTATATTTTTAATTTTTTTTATTTACAATCAGAGAGAGAGAGAGAAAGAAAGAATGAGGATGAACATGGGCATGCCAGGGACTCTTGCCACTGCAAACATACTCCAGATGCATGCACCACTTTATGCAGCTGCCTTTATGTGGGTACTATGAAATTGAACCCAGGCTGGCAGGCTTTGCACACAAGTGTCTTTAGCCATTGAGCCATCTCTCCAGCCCCTTTTTATAATGATATTAACCCAATATAAAAATATACAGATTTCCAAACACTAACAGTCTACCATATAGGTAATGAATAACTTCGTACCTATTTTAGAATATTTTTGGTAGAGACATGAGTGATTAAAACAAACTGATCTTAGTTCAGAGGTAGTACATGCTTAAGACAGATACATGTATATATACACACATGTCCACTATCACATATAACGGCTGGAGCATACACATAGAAGCAGTACTGAAATTAACTACCAACCAGGACCACCACAAAATGTCAAACTGTCAAACGTTCAGAGCTTGGTGCTCCATCTTTCTGTCCTGGGGAGCTTTGTGTTTAGCTTATTGTTAAATAAAACAACCAAATTACAACAGAGTTAGATGAACAAATTACAATGATTGCTTTTTTTCTTAAAAACATCAATGAATCTTCCTGAAAAACACTATTTTAACTTGAAAAAAAAAAAAAAAAAACTAACTAGAATGTCTGAATTAAATAGTGGCATGAGAAGAATTGGAGTAAAATCTAATAGTATAGTACTTTATTTAAATATTTCTTTTACTAATATTTACCATTTAAATAGGAGACACTGAAGTCAGAATCCAAGAAAAGTAGCCCTGAAACTGAATTTGTGCTGTGGGCCTGAAGCTTCACTGTGTTCCCTATGCTCCACTTAAAATTATTTTCCACTTTTACACACACCCACCTCCCCCCCCCCACACACACATAGCCTTAATTTAATCAGCTTGTCTGCCAGGCCCATTTGTGTCATTATACGTCTGAGAATCCTTTCTCTCCTATCCACAGGGGTGAGGGGAATTTTTTTTCTAAAGGTCACCAGGAGCAAGGAAACTTATTCATCTATTCATGGGTGTGATGCTGGGGGCTTGCTGTCGGGTATTAGTGGACTGACTGTACAGGGACTAAGCGTTCTATGTGTACTATCTAATTTAATCGTCACAACAATCTAATAGAGTAGGTGATTTTGATCTGTGCTAGAGTTCGGAACAGAAGGAAGTGACAAAGGTGATGGGTTGAGGTCTTCAATGCCATCAGTCTCACAGCTGCAGCTTTTGCAAGTTTGACACTGAAAAGTGGAAGAGGCTGATTTTAATGTTGCTTTTATTTTTTTTTTTTCCTACATCATATCCATCCTTCTGGGGGAATGAACATTCCTCACTTTGAGAGAAGAGAACTGGAAATGGACATTGCATTATCTTGTAGCTCACAGTTACTGAACTCTTATGGTTGACAAACATTGAACTAATTTAAGTGCTGCATGCAAATCACCACAATTGGCTCAGCTCTTACTGGAAGGGATGGTTCTACTGTTATTTCTAACTGTGGCTTAAAAGCCTGGTGTAAGTCGTACAATCAGGATCTAAAGCTTCTATGCTTGCTCAAATTCTGTACCCTACCCACTGCTTCACACTCTAGCTTTCATAAGATAAAGCAACCTCTGCTTTATCCATTAACTAATGGGTTGATCTCAACCAACTTACTCATAGGATGTGTTTATAAAAAATAGGGTTTGCTATATTAACTTCTCAGATGAATGGCATATTTAATTAATGGTAGTAGTAAATCATTTAACAGAATTCAGAAAAACATTAAAACAACATTGTTCTGAAGTTTGAACAAATAAGTTATTCATCAGAAGGTTTGCATGATCTTAAAACAATGAGAAAAAAACGCAAATATACCATGTCCATATAAATAAGCATTGAGCCATTAAAATTAGTGTTCACAGGCTGGAGAGATGGCTTAGCGGTTAAGGTGCCTGCCTGCTGCGCCTAAGAACCCAGTTCCAATCTCCAGGTCCCACGTTTAGCCAGATGCAAAGTGACACAAGGGCGCAATGCCACACTTGACCACAAGGGGGCAAACGCATCTAGATTTCGTTCACAGCAGCTGAGAGACTGCTGGCGCACCTATCTCTATCTGTCTCCCTCCCCCTCTCTGTCTGTCTCTCTCTGTCTCTCTCTCCAAAAATAAATAAAATAATAAAAATTAAAAAAAAATTTAAAAAATTAGTGTTCACAATGATTTGTGAAAAGAAAATAACCTCTATTCATAGTTTTGAATGATACAGAACATTACAGATATTTCAGTGCATAAAAGCATTTGAAAAGCTGTCTGGATTTCTTATTATTTATTTAGTTATTTGAGAGGAGGAGAGAGAAAGAGAGAGAGAGAGAGAGAGGAGATAGCAAGAGAGTGAGTATGGGCATGCCAGGACCTCCTGCCACTGCACAAGGAACTGCATGCATCACTGGTGTGTCTGGCTTTACATGGGTACTCGGGACTGGAATCCAGGTCATCAAACTTTCAGGCTTGGCAAAAGAGCAAGCACTGTTACCAGCTGAGACATCTCTCCAGCCTAGATTTTTATATTGACAGTGAAACACTAGGAGAGTTTATACACATCTTGGTGGTATAATTGAGTAGTTTCTATTCCTGCCTCACAGAATCCAAACATTGTATTGGTGGCACATATTATATACCCAGAGAACTCCATCTCCTTGCAAGATATCTCCACTGCAATTACACGTTCCACAACTGATGTAACCACTTCCAGGTTCCTGTGCATTCTATTTCCACAGCTGTGGACAGCATATCTTCCCTGTAAATGTCTATAGTATAAATATTTTAAACTGTGCCCACCAAGGGACAAAACTAAGGATATAATGCAGATGTTTATATTATAAGAGAGAAAATAAACATCTACACGTGATCATGCCGTTCAAAATACTAATAAGCGAGTGTAATTTTTTGTACTCATATGTACTAGTGAAAAGACTTCAGTTCTATGTAGATGGGTCCTATCATTTCACTTAATTTGGGTTCAAAGTGAGCGTGCCCTATCAGAAGAATTTATTGCAAATGTTCATCTGTTAATGCTATTCTATAATGAGCTTTTACTTATTCCATCTTTGAAAATAGCTTTTCACACAGACAGGTGACACATGTGGTAATTGAAACACTGTCGAGTTATCACTGCTTTGTTGCAATTTATAGTGCATCAAACAGTGAGGGCCACATATGGTCTCAGTTGCAGCTACACAACGTGCCTTTATAGAATGGAAACCGCACAGACAGGATGCACATGAGTGATGTGGGTGTGTGCCAATAAAACTTTATTTATGGAACACCAATCTTTGAATTTCAAATAACTTTAAGATACCAGAACTATTGCCTGCCATTTTTTGATGTTTTAGTCATAGTAAATATAAAAACCTTTTGGGAAGAAAACCTAAAATATTTCAAGGTAAAATATTCTGAATAAAAGACAAAAAATGTATGTATGTATATATGGGCACACAAGGGCCTCATGCCACTGAAAATAAACACCATACACTTGTACTACTTTTGTGTCTGAATTATGTGGTTGTGTGTGGAATTGAACCTGGGCTGGCAGGTCTTGTTTGCAAGCATCTTTGACTGATGAGCTATCTTCCCAGTCCCACCATTTTTAATTAACTAGTTATGTAGTAATTGGTGACTGGCTATATTTCATTTAAGGGTGGAACTTTCCTTATCCCTGCTCTGAAAATAAGTATTACCCTTCCATATACTTTAACAATTATCTATGCTAGCATAGGATACACTCATATATACACTTTTGAAAAAAAAATACCATTATGTTACATGTTGTGTCTAATTTCTCTGTGAGTTAGTCAATTTACAGTAAAAGTATTACACAGCTAGACACTGAAAACTATTAAAGAGGCCCTATGAGAAAGTACTTATAGAATCAAAAGAAAGAAAAGATACATAACATCTGTTACATCTTTCAGATATATGAGTATTTTTTCATGAGAATTCCAAGTGGTCTGAAACTATGCTAAACATACTTATAATAATTCCATTTGAAGAAATAACATCAACTATTCAACATCTTACAAAGAAAACTTCTAATTTAAGTTCCAGCTTCCTAACTTATGATTTTCTTCCTTAAGTGGTTATCTGAGAACTGAATAGAACACCAAAGATAATCTAAAGATTTCTTCAGAGTTTGGGACAGGAAAATAATATTTATTAGACATTTAAAGAAGTTGAGAAGTGTGTTAAAATAAGTTAACTATTTATTTTGGCATGTCCTTAAACAAAATTCCCTCCCAAAGTAAAGATTCTGATTTGTAAATATTCAAATCCCTGCTCCTGTCTAGTAGACATGTGGACCACTTAAACCAGTAGTCACTTCTGTATTCCATTTAAGTCATTTTTATCATAACTATGGGGGTTTCCTATTAACATTTAGACTCCCAAGTCTGAGTTATTATTTACAAGAACAACTTTAGACAACTGGAGTTTCAGAGAAACACTGTACGGTTACTGTTCAGAAAATAGAACATTCACGATTTTCTTCCAGAAGAATATATACACACAGTTCTCCTTATGTGTGAAGTCCTTATGGAAATTACTCAATGCCTATTCTGGATATCTAATTGTATGAGTCCTGTCATGGGAAATTCCCCAGTCAGTAGTGGAGGTAGAGGGCATATGGGTACTCAGGCAAGGGAAGTACCAAAAAAAAAAAAAAAAATTCAGCTTGGGATGGAGAAGACAGACCGATGCATAGCTCAAGTGGTCCCAATGGAGGTATTCAAATATGTACAAGTCAAACTCTGCCCCAGTTTTTTTTTTTTTTTAAACTTGCACATAGTTCACCACATTCCCTGGAGTGTGGCATCAAATGCCTCAGGTGCTTTGTTAAGATGTAAATTCTCCAACGCATCCCAGGCTTATTAACTGAGAATCAGTGCAGTTTATTTTAAGGCATCTGGACAGTTCTGCCTTAAAAGGTATTAAAACGGACCACTCCCTGGGCACCTGATCACATCCTCCCTTTGGAACAATGAATAATTCTTTAAAATAGTTGATGCAACAAATATGCTAGAGATCTTATATAGGGTCCAGCCTTCCATATACCAGAAAATAAACTTGTATTGGAAGATTCAAAAAAAAAAAATCACAACAAAGAAGTTAAGACAAAGCAAACATGGGTGCTATGTAAAAATTAAAAGTTGATGTTAGAGCAAAGAGCTCATTTCTCCTTTGAGATATGAAAATCTGTTTCTATTCTGATAATTGACTAAATAAATTGTTTTAATTACAGATTACTGATTCAAAACTACAATCATCAGTTTTGAATGGAAACTTGACAATATTTCTAAAACTGTAGTCTGTGAATCATACTGTAGCAGACAGTTTCAAGTTCACTGAGATGAACTTCCAGACAAGGCACAGTTATGGAGGAAGGGGTTTATTTATTGAAGCTTACAGATCCAGGGGAAGTTCCATAATGACAGAAGAAGCTGGCCTGTCTTTTACAGGACCAGCAAGAGAGAGAAAAGTCACAAGCCCCAAAGCACAGCATACCTCAGGACCTCCAGCTAGGCACACTTTGCATATCTTTACAATGGAATCTCAAACCCACCCCCATACCTTAAGATCCAGCCAAGTGCCTGCAGATGCAAACTATAAACCAAGGAAACACTGAATATATTGGGGGCCATCAACTGAAACTACCTCACATACTTATCTAAATGATCTGTGTGCAAATGAGTTACACTTTGACTCTCAGTTTGAAGGCTTACTATATTCTAGGCCATTCCTCATGAGTTTCTGCTATTAAGAACTTTGTATAGGAGAAGTTTGATACTTACACCCCTAAGTTTAACTTGGTCCAGAACAACACCATACAAAGAAATCTCCCTACCTCATTTTGTATGTAATTAAATTGAGTGGGTAGGAAAATGTACCATAAAAAGTTCATGCTTTTAATTATCCTGGGGTAAAAGAGAAACATGGTGACTAGAAGATTTAGATAAATCTGGGGTTGAGCCAAGGTCTAACTTTCTAGCTATATGTACTTGGGCAACTCACTAAGTTTGTTCCATTCAGATTTAGTTACATATTGAAAGCTTCAACTTAATAGATATATAATTTGCATACACATATGAACTGTACTTTTCCATCTCTCTCTCTCTCTCTCTCTCTCTCTCTCTCTCTCTCACACACACACATGCACACACTGTAGTCATTCTCAAGCATGCTTATTATTCAATATTGTGAACTTAATAGTAAAACAATGTATCAGAGGATTAGTATTGTACCTGGATGACACTGGTACTCAATGCTGACTAGAAGTGGAGATGAGAAAGAGAAAAAGAGCTACAGATGAAGGAGTTGAGGTGTGAGAAAGTGACAAAAGCAAAACAAAACTAAGAGCTCATGTGACAAAATAGAGAAGACAAAAGGTTTCTTTAAAAAAAATTACTCCTACTGTTTTCAATAGCTTGCTTTGTCATAGGTGTGACTTTGCTCCTGGGCTCTGTTATGTGGTACCAAGACCAGCGGCTCCTTGACTGAATGAGCATCATTAGACTAAGCCCAGCAGAGGAATCACAAAAGGTTATTAGTATTTCATCTCAACTGAAAATGTCAAGCCATATCAGCCTGGCAGATGCTGATAGGAAACCCTTTTCGAGTTATCACATGTTAATGAAGGGAAACGACGTACAATCTACAAGGTAAAATCCCAAAATGAGCAGAGCTTAGAGTGGATGCTGCTTCCCACATTTCCACCCTCATTAAAATATGCAGATTGTATCATTAGGAAACAGTTTCCTGGCAGAGTTTTCTCTTAGAGTCCAGTTACAGGCACATGTTTGGCAGCTGTTATCACCATGACTTAAAGCACGGCTGTATTTGGTAGGAAAAATAAAAAAAAGGAAAACACTAAAATTAAGATGAAGCAGAAACAGATTTTATAAGCCAGGTTTTCATTTGGAGGCGATTTCCCTCTCCTCAAAGTACGATTCTGTACTAAAAGCAAAAAAGACAGACTACTCTTTTCTTTGTTTTGTTCCTCCAACAACATCCAGAAAACATATACTGAAGTTTTGTATTTTCCCAAAGCTTTGCTCTCCAATGTGTGTGCATCTGGTAATGGCTTGAACAAGAGAAAAGCTCATTACAGCTGGGTTCCACTCAGCAAGATGATGAAGAAAATCTATGAAATTGAACAAATAATAATTTCAAAGACTTTCTAAATAAATTTCAGCTTCTATCCATACAGAATCATCTCATTTCAATTTTCCAATTCATACCTTCTATTTTGTCTTTGTTACTTTCATTTTTCTCTGTTTTCCTGTCTTCCTTGCTTCCTTCTTTTTAGATGCCTTTTCTACCTTTTAGTTTAACTATCTCCACAACCATCCTCTCATCTATGCACCCATATCACTACCTCCAGGAGGCTTTAATGTCCAATTGCCATCAGCTGGGGAGACTAGCATTCAGAACACTTAAGTTTATAGAGGACACCTGAATCAAACCACCACATTCCCCCCACCCCCATAAACTGATAACTATACATTATGTAAAATACAATGCATTCATCCAGCTTTAAAAGTCCCCATATTGTTTATCAATCCTAATAATGTTCAAACAATCCCCATACTCCAAGGTCTTTTAACTGAGCCACAATACCAAAAATACCCCCAAACCCATAATGACACAGAATAAACATTAACACTGCAAAGGAAGGCATTGGACAAAGCAAAAGCAATATTCAACTAATACAAGATTTAAAACAACCAGGGCAAACATCAACCTCTGTAACTCCAATTCCAACAACTCTAGTCGGTGACAAATCCCCAAGTCTGATAATTCTAACCAGCAACAAGTGTCTGGAGTTCCAATTCCGCCCCTCCAGCTAGGGTACTCACAGTCCTGGAAAACTTCATCCAGGGCCGGCAGCTTACCTCAGAAGCCATCTCGTGGTCCTGGCATCTCCACTGGGTCTCCACTGCAACCCACGGTCCATTCTCATGGCCCTATGGGATCTCCATACAGCCAGCCAGCAAACCTGCTTCACACCGCCCATGGCCATTTCCAAAACACAAGACCGCATTACAAACTCAATGATCCTCTCTTTCCTGCATTTGTTATACTCCATAATACCAGGTAGGGTGCCAATTTGTTAATCCAGGGGGGAATAAATCAGACTTTGAAGAACAGGACACTCCTTCAGCATTCTGGCCCCTTTAAAAGAGTCTGCATTCTTCCTGTTGCCCCATTGCAGGTCAGCTGGCCCAATCTCAAAGGTTGTAATCTCTCAACTGCAGCTGAACGGGTAGAATTCACCCAACGATTTCATTTTTTCTGTGCCATATCCCTCTGCTCACACCAGTTCATTTCTACGCATAGCAACCCTGCAAATCTTCTCAGGACACAGGCATAACAGAAAGCTTTTCACACAAACTGCTAGCCCAGTCCAAGTAAAGCTCTTTCTCACCGTCATAAGCCAAGCCTCATAGTCCATAGTTCTTACTGCATTCAGGTCTTTCAGCTCTGACCAGAATAGTCCATCAAGCTGTACTTACAGCACTGCAAGGCATCTCTTAAGCCAAGATTTCAAATCCTTCCAAATTCCTCTTGGAAATCAGCTCCAAAAGGCAA
This sequence comes from Orientallactaga sibirica, assembly GCA_036365145.1. Lineage (NCBI taxonomy): Eukaryota > Metazoa > Chordata > Mammalia > Rodentia > Dipodidae > Orientallactaga > Orientallactaga sibirica. The sequence continues at coordinate 4,521,226 of JAEOAD010000194.1, forward strand.
AAGCCACAGAGTCAGGTGTCTAGCAGCAACCCCACTCCTCGGTACCACTTTACTGTTGTAGTCAGGTTCGCATTGCTGGCAGAAATCACCCAACTAAAAGCAGCTTGTGGGAAAAAAAAGAGGTTTATTTTGGCTTACAGGCTCATGGGGGAAGCTCCATGATGGTAGGAAAAACGATGGCATGAGCAGAGGGTGGATATCAGCCTCTGGTCAACAGAAGGTGGACAAGAGTAACCGGAGAGTGTGCCAAACACTGACAAGGGGAAGCTGGCTATAATACCCATAAGCCCGCCCCCAACAATGCTCTATCTCCAGGAGGCTTTAATGTCCAATTGCCGTCAGCTGGGGAGACTAGCGTTCAGAACACTTAAGTTTATAGGGAACACCTGAATCAAACTACCACAGAGTGAGAAAGAGACAAAGAGATAGGCAGGGGAGAACAGGTGCACCATGGTCTCCTTCCACTGTAAACAAATTCCAGACACATGCACCACTTTGTGCATTTAGCTGTACATGGACACTGGGGAAGTGAACCCAGGCTGGCAGCATTTGCAAACAAGTACCTTTAAGCGATTTCTCCATCCCAAGCCCATATTTGTTGAAATGTCTTACCAACTAGCTTAACAGTACCTCCTTAAAAGAGCACTTTTGATAGGATGGCCTATCTTAGAAAGTTAATTAGGAATACAGAATGATAATAAGGACGTGACTAAGTTCTCAAAATAGATTTCAAATATCAGAATTCAATGGTTCAATAATGTTCAAGTGTCTATCAACCACAGACATCAGCTATTATTATTATAATATACAAAGACTATTCATTTAGTTTATCTGTTAGTCGCTACGTACAATCCCAGACTCAGGACGGTTTCTAAGGTCAAAGCTGTTTTCATCAGGTTTGTACATTGTCCTTTGCATCACTCCAATGGAACAGAAGCACAGGGGAGTAAATTGCCCATGCCTTGTCAGGAGTTGAGGCCCTATTGCCAAACTGTGGTAGTATTCATTTATTTTTACTATAATTCACTCACAGGGAAAAACAATTGGAATTTGCTATGTAGTCTCAGGGTGGCTTTGAATTTATATTAATCCACCTACCTCTGATTCCCAAGTGCTGTGATTAAAGGCATGCGCCACCACACACTGCTTGATAATGTATTTATACAAATGTTTTAATTTATTATTTATTTATCTGACACTGAGAGACACAGAGAGAAAGAGGGAGAGAGAGATAATGGACATACCAGGGCCTCCTGCCACTGCAAACAAACTCCAGATACATGTGCCACTTTATGCATCTGGCTTTGCATGGGTACTAGGGAATCGAATCTCAGTCATTGGGCTTTGTAGGCAAGTGCCTTAGCTGCTGAGCCATCTCTTTGAGGGAAAGCAGTTGTAGGATTGAGTTGTGAGCTCAACCATTCTTTTTCATAGAATATTATTTTTCACTTTAAACACTGGAAGACAATTATGGCCATTCAGACTCGAGTATTTAGCAGTCATTCTCGGGAAAAGAAATGAAGCAACTCAGTCACATCAAGAAATCAGCCATATGTTGTCGCCAATGATAAGATTCAGGCTTCGGAGCAAAAATTCATATTATGCATTATGTATTAAATTTACCACCATGAGCACAATAGTTTTCTGAAACTTCAGGACTTTTCTGATGAGCTTGATGGTAATATTTGTAAATGTGAGGGATTTTTTTTGCATTTTATAATGAAATAAGTCAGCATGTGGGAGATCTGAATATCTCAGCCAACAAGTGTTTTCCCGAGTGGCCATGGCATTGTGTTACAAGCTTTTGCATAAGGAAAACTACATTCACTTTAATCATAAGAACAATCAGTAGGTTTTAATTTCATTATAAAAAGTTGATATGGTTCCAAATCAAAGATATCATAGCATAAATTGTCTTTATGGATTACAGCTTATTGGGTTTTTGTAAAGTTTCAAGTAAGAATGCCCACAGTTATCTGAAAAGGCTAACTACCATAGGTTTTACTTTCTGTCTACTTACCTGTGGGAAACCAGATTTTTCTGCACATGCCTCAAAAAACAAACCCACTTGTTTCAAACCAGATATAAAAAGTTATATTGAAATAAGCAAAAAAAAAAATCATAAAATAATTCTCACTACTTTTAAAATGTATTGGGAAAGCCGGGCATGGTGGCACATGCCTTTAATCCCAGCACTTGGGAGGCAGAGGTAGGAGGATCGCCATGAATTCAAGGCCACCCTGACACTACAGAGTGAATTCCAGGTCAGCCTGAGCTAGAGTGAGACCCTACCTTGAAAAACAACAACAACAACAACTATCTATCTATCTATCTATCTATCTATCTATCTATCTATCTATCTATATGGATACTTATTTTTCATAAAGTGTTATTTATGTTATTAATGTGTCATGCATTTGGTATTGTTCTTTGCAAAGATTTATTTCAGATAGTGTTTCATGTAGCCCAGGCTATCCTCAAACTGGCTTTGTAGCTGAGGGTGACCCAGAATTTCCGTTCCTCCTGTCTTCACCTCCCAAGTGGTATAATTAAATCAACTATTCTGACACTTTAATTCTATTAAGTAAATATTAGGAGATATAATATACATTAACAAAGTCTTTGGGGGTCACTAATGTTTAAATGTGAAAAGAAGTCTTGCACAAAATTATGAGAAATGCTGTCTAAGCACAAGCAATAATTTTCAACATTTCTAATTTCAATTTTAGTAAAGAAATATTAGGAGATATAATACACATGAGCAAAGTGTTTTGGGGGCCAATCATGTTTAAAAATGAAAAGAGGTCTGGAAAACTACATTTTGAGAAATGCTATATATGCAAAAGCATTATTTTCTTATATGTTGAAATGTTTACCATATTTTAAACATATTATTTGCATCGAGTATATTTCCTGATATATATCTAAGACTAAGAAAGTTCTTGTGAAAGGGAATATTTCTGAGAACACAGCTGTTGCATTTATTCTGGTTTTCACCTTTTAAAGTGTGTTCTAGTAATTATTTTTTAGAACATTATATGCTTATGGAAGATAAATTAACCTTAGAAATCTCAAATATTTCTAACTATGTAACATTTAATAACCACTCTTGAATTGAAACTAGAAAAGAAAAAGAAATATGGATGCAGGAAAAGTTTCAAACAATGTGCGTTTTATCATTTTTCCAGTACTTACACAGCTTTCAAACAAGCACAATAAGGTTTTGAAATATCACTATAACAAGTAACAGAGGGCTAGAGAGATGGTTTAGCAGTTAAAGACAATTTCTTACAAAGCCCTGTTCAATTCCCCAATACCTATATAAAGCACAAAGTAGTTCATGTATTTGGAGTTCATTACAGTGGCAAAAGGCCCTGGCAATCCATTCATTCGTTCATTCAATCATTCATTCATCATCATCTCTCTCTCCCTCCTTGTAAATAAATAATAAAATATTATTAAAGTAACAGAATAACTTATTGTTGTATCTACAGATAAATATTTGCCTGTGTAATGAATGAAAAAAATGTGAGAATTGTAATGTGTTCCTGTAGCTTGGAAGGGAATAGACAATGCATAAGGGCTAATGAACTGCTGTACTCCAAAGCATCCAGATAGGTAGAGAAAAAGCTCCTGAGTCCAGTCCTGGCACAAAGCATTTACATTGACTCTGAATGCAAATTCAAGATAGCATCTCAAGAAAGCTGAATTACAGTTGAGCAAATACATAATATAGATCTTCTACTTACCTATACTAATAAAAGACTATAAGTTTGTCAATGAATATTTCATCTATGTATTTAAAATTTTTCTTATGGACTAGCAAAAACAGATCTCATTTTGAAAATGTCATCATTTGGTCAACGAAGTAGGCTTTTCCTTGAAATCATGTTATATTCTGGATATATAAAACTTCTAATCCTATAAATCCTTTAAATAGAAAATAATCTTACAGGTGGAAAACTGGCAACTGTAGAGTTTGACGGTGTACTCAAACGTGTACTAATCAACATTAAGCATTAACACTCAGATTAGAAGCCCAGTTCTTTGTGAGGCTGGGGATTTTTCCATATGCTGATGCTCACCGAGGATTTCCTGTGGTGCAGAGATGAATCACACAGACTCTGCACAGCAAAATGATGGAGAGTGGAGAATCAAAGAACAAAGTGGAGGGAGGGAGGCAATTACCAGGGGTTATTTTCTATAATTATGGAAGTTGTCAATAAAAAAATAAATTATAAAAAAGCTACTCTCAGCTGGGCGTGGTGGCATGTGCCTTTAATCCCAGCACTTGGGAGGCAGAGGTAGGAGGATTGCCATGAGTTCAAGGCCATCCTGAGACTACATAGTGAGTTCCAGGTCAGCCTGAACTATAGCAAGACTCTACTTTGAAAAACAAAAAACAAAAAACAAAACAAAACAAAACAAAACAAAACAAAAAAGCTACTCTCTTCAAAGATTTGGGATATAACCTATCCCTGGAAAAATGGAGCCATTTTCAAATCTTATTTTTAAAACTTTATATTGAGAATGGTCTTTATTTGGCACCTGGCTTTCTAAAGAAACCTGAAACTTAGCTCACTTAGCAAAAGGCACCTGAGAGGGTGGCTATATCATGCTGATAGTGGTCATGCTGGAGAATAAAATGTTCCCTTCTCAAAACACATGTAACTGGTGATTTATTTTAATAGCATGAACAGTAAAAACAACAGTCAGAATGATTCTGTTCATCTCATCGTTCAGGTAGGCTGGACGTTTATACCTTGATAATATGGAAAATGCAAGCAAGAACTCCTGAAAACTATGGTAAGATGATGAAGTTATAGAAATCAGAATTAATCATGAAAATATTAAAGCCATTTTTGGGGGAGAAAGTATTACACAGATGTGGGAGCATGGCAAGTGTTGACACACATATGATAGTGTTATCATCTGAGAACTGAAATAGCACTCAAAGGTTTTTTTTTGTAAGTTATTGCGTTTGTTTTTAGTCTTTCAATTCCCACCCCAATTTGTTTATTGTCCAGTGGGGACCTAGAAAAGTTATTAAATCCTCAAGGTCACACGGAAAGTCATGCTGTTCTTGGGAAAGGGGCTTATATATTCCTGCATCCCAGATAGGTTGTATTGCTTCCTGCAGTGAATGGGTCCGTGTGGAATGAAAGCATGCTCTTAAGCAAATTCCAATTATGGTTTATTAACTTCACACATAGCATTTATCTTGCAGTTTCCAAAAATAGCGGAACCAATTAAACTGTCTGTTTAGCATGAAGCTTTAAAAAAAAAAACTTTTAATTTTTCTTCAGATAAAGTCTTTATATAAAGATAAATGGAACACTAAAGATATGAGAGAAGGGAGGAAGCCATCAGTTTCTGGCTCCCACCCCTATCTTCTTTAACCATCACTGCACGGGAAACCAACACAAGACCTTTTCTGTTTCCCCAGCTAGTTATTGTAACATCCTCAGTCAAGCAAACGAGCCACTTTAGGCTGACGGATAGTAGTGAAAATTAGTTATTTAGGACAGTTGCTAATTTGAAATAAAAGCCCAACAAATTCTAGTGTTCTATCTACTGTCACAACAAGATTAAACAATCACAGGAAGAAAAATCGTAGGTCTGTAAGAGGATGCTTAAGGACAGTATTTTACTTTACACTTAAAACACTGTCTATAATTTCCAATAAGATGGATAAAAAGGAGTCTTTGGTTGGTGAAAAATCTTCAGGAACCAAACTTCAGAAAAGTTTCCTTTAGGGGTCTCATTTTTACTTGCTCCATAGAAGAACTACATGGACAAATGAGGCACATGGAGAACTGGAATCAGAAATCCCACTTTGGATGTTTATGTAGGAAATGCCTGTTCTCCAAAGAACAATGAAATAACTCATGTCTGGGGACATGGCTAAACAGTTAAAAGCATTTGTTTGTAGAGCCTGCTGGCTAGGGTTCAACTCCTCAACCATCCATGTAAAACCCAATGAGCATTTGTAGTGGCAAGTGACCCTAGTGGGACATATATGTGTGTGCACACGTTTATACAGACATACACACACATAAATAATAATTTAAAAGAATTTCAAACCAGCTCCTGTACTCTCAATTTAGCTGGATAAGCACAAATGTCCAGAACTCACAAACGACCTAAAACACAAGAGATAGAGAGCAGTTAGGGCATAGAGGTCTCTCAAGCCCAGTTGACTTGGGATGGGGTTACTTTATGAAGTCAGAGGTCTGCAAACAAGGAAAAGGACAGGGTTTGCTTTATATCACAATGGCAGTTGCATATCCCCAGTCTTGACACTTAATCTAGTTCCTTTTCAAGTCTACTGCAATGCTGTGAATTGGAGATTCATATTTTTTTTCCTCTAGATTTCCAATGTAAAACCTTCCTTGACTCATTCACGGTTACAGGCACCATGCTCGTGTGTCTATCAGCACAAATTTACCTGACTAACAAGAGCTGTGGGAATGTCACAGGATGCATTCATACCATGGGGTCTGCCACTTAGTACTGTTGAATGTGGACCATGATTATTTGACTTCTCACAGGTGAGCACTTTGAAATGATACACTTTTAATATTGAATTTAGCAGTCTAGATTTTACAGAACTGGTTTTGAGAATTTAAGGTTGATACTCTAGTATAGCTTATTAACTTGAATTCTTTTTCCTTTTTTTTCTTTTTTGTTTTTTGGTTTTGCAAGGTAGGGTCTCACTCTGGTCCAGGCTGACCTGGAATTAACTATGTATTCTCAGGGTGGCCTTGAACTCTCGGCGATCCTCCTACCTCTGCCTTCCGAGTGCTGGGATTAAAGGCGTGTGCCACCACACCTGGCTAACTTGAATTCTTATATTACTTTCCTTTCCTTTTGTCCCCCTTGTTCTTAAGTCCTTATTCCCCATTACCTTGTGTTTTTTTTTTTTTTCAGTGTTAAATGTTTATCTCCTTAGACAAGTACTTTAGATTCCCTGTTTCCTTATAAGTACTTTTAAAAACTCTATTACAGTTATTACTAGGGAAAGGATGGTAACTCCTACCCAAAGAGAAACAAAATAGGACTGTAATTATAAATCTGCCTTGTGAAGATCCCTGTTTTTCAGTATGGACAATGCAGCAGGGATAAATGCTCACTACCCCTCCCCACAGAGCTGGGGAGCAAGGGTATGCCATGAGGTACTATTAGTCCCCATATAATGGCTACATACATCCTGAGTTGCAGGATCTTTACTTGAGTCTTGTAGATTCAGCTTTGCAGAATTTTGAAAATCCATATCTATTATTTGCAGAAGAGTAAACTAAGGCTCAGGGATATTAAAAGAAGTGTTCAAAAATATCCAGCTATCTAATGACCCACAGAAAAGAACACAGACTGCCTATGAATTTATGAATTGTGCTTTCAGCAGATTTCCTCAGTGGCTAAACAGTACAGATAATGGGATTCTTTCAATGACTTTCTATTAGTTATTTTAAAACAATTAATATTTTCTGAATTTTTAAGAATCCTTTTTGTAATTGCAAAAGTCTTCCTACCTTCGTTTGCTCTCTTCAGGTCCTGTTTTTGGCCACATGACATATTTAATCACTACCCCTGAGAAAAGACAACTCCTTGAAGTTCCCCAACCCATAATGGACCATGCCATTACCTCCATCTCATCAGTCAGAAGATTCTAGAAAGGGACCCTTCATCCTACATTTAGGAATAATCACTTGTAGTAAATTGAAAGAAACAATAACAACAAAAAAACCCAAACCCAGTCAATTAAAATATATTTTAAAGAAGAGATCCCCATGAAAGAAAAAAATAAGCATCATGTATATTGTCCTCAATTTCTAAATGTACAATACAGAATTTCAAAATTGTGCTAGAATTTCAAGACCCTTCTCATGACTTAGGAAGTAAAACGATGTAGAATTGCATTGGAGCTGCATAAAATAAACAACCCTGTTTGTCAATATAGATAAAAATAATTTCTATGTTTACGAGTCAGTAATGAGATTTATATCTTAGACATGATCTGCTGCTGCACAACCTTCCTCTAACTGGCTTATTAAGACTTCAGTGTGGTAGAAACCTTGGATGCCCATTTGGTTCCTTTCCATATGGAAAATAATTGACTGATGGAAGTTATCTTTTCCCACTCTACTACCTGAAGCTCACTGAAGCTGGTAGCATTTTACCATGGATACACAAGGCTTGATGAAAGGCCTAGAGTTATTTTGTTATTTAAACAAAATACAATTTGGAAAATATTATATGCACAGACAGAATATTAAGGGAAGAGTGAACACTAGAAATATGGAACATTTGTAAGTTTATGGTGAAAGTAAACTCATTAGTAATGTTCATAAAATAAAAGTTGAGGACTTCCTTGTTTGAGAGTAAATATAAGATCATAGGAATAATTACTATCACCCTGTTTTCATTATTGGTAATTTATTTCAGCAAATATATAGAGCCTTCCCCTCAAAAATAACTCAAACAAACAAAAAATCCTGTCAGCCATGCATGGTGGTGCAAGCCTTTAATCCCAGCATTCAGGAGGCAGAGGTAGGAGGATTGCTGTGAGTTTGAGGCCAGCCGGAGACTACATAGTGAATTCTAGGTCAGCCTGGGCTAGAGTGAGCTTTACCTCAAAAAACAAAACAAACAAAGAAACAAACACCCCTTAGTTTCATACTCTACTGAAACAATCTAGTCCTTCAACTGGCTATAAAAATGGAGTATGTCTAAATATATAAAAGATCAAGAATAAAATAAAAACTTGTCAATCTGAAAAATAATTGCAAACATAATTTGGTAATGACTAATGACTCATTAATCCAAACACTCACATCATAAACCTTGTAAACACTTTAAAACCTGTGGCCCCAATTAAAAGGTTACACACTGTAACAAATACTTCAGAAAATGCCAAAACAGCTATAATTTACCACAACACATATCCACAGTTCTAACATATTGCATTTAAGCCTCAAATTTAGAAAATCGATTTATAACATTAATTGAATCTTTACTTGGGAAAAATAACAAATGCTTATCATAATCAGAATGTAATTAAAAAACAAATAGTCCTACATTGTCTCTTTATACTGTAGCTTACAAGATGCTATTTATGCACTGAAAAAATGTGTTTTTTAAGTAAGCATCAAACATGTTTATTAAAATCTAATTATACCGGCATGAAAATGTGCATTTTGATACAGTGGAAAGACTAATCCCGAGTTTGAAGATTGCTCCATCATCCTAACTTCAGATTTTCAAAACTCTATAAACTTTTGCTTTTATCTGGATTTATAGTCCTCATAAAGTATCTGAGAAATAATTTTATTAAGATAATGTTTAAAGTGTTTATGTAAATCTAAAGGTCCTAATCACTTTTAACACAAGAAAACAAAGTAAACATTAAAGTACATTACATTGTGCATAATTTAGAGAATGAGATGCTTACAAGTGACATTTATATAAGAGCACAGGCAAACCATTCAAGGGAATATAAAAGGAGCTGATTTTGTTACAGAAAAATCACAATTTTAAAGCTTATTTTCTGGATCTTGCTGTACATATTTAAAATTGATGAATTATTTGAATATGACAAACACGAAGTTGGCACATAGTTCATCTGACAAGCAATGATTCACTCTATAGTTTTCTATAAATTGCCCAATTGAGAAAGCTACATTAAAGGAGAGCAAATCTACATTTGATGGTTGATTCCATCACAAAGAGAATATTGCCATATACTGAGAATAATATGGCTAAACTTAACTTTTCCTGATAATTTTATGAGCTCTGGAGATATTAGGTTTCCTTAAAAATAATGAAAAAATAATAATTATGCCTTTATAAACTATTCTCTCTATCAAAATATATGTAAATGTATTACAGAGGACCTCGTCATTCCATCCAGATTACCAATGATGGATTGATTCCGAACACAAAGACTTTCTCTTGCCCTCATTTCTAATAGCATGTTGTTCACCTAATGCTTAGTTCTAAGGCTGTCATGTATGGTCTTAAGGGTGTGGCAGAGTAAAGTATTATAAATTCTGAAAATCAGAAAACTTCTGCAAACCATATTGGAATGTTCAGTAGGGTTTTCTTCCAGAAAAGTGGTTCTTTTTAATTTTAAATATTTTTATTTATGCATTTGACAGAGACACACAGAAGGAGGGAGGGAGGTAAGAAGGGTAGAGGAGATAGAGAAAGACAGAGAGAAGACACAAACCAGGACCTCTTGCCATTGCAAACTAACTCCACATACACGTGTCATTTTCTGCATCTGGTTTTACATGGGTACTGGGGATCGAATCTGGGTCTTTAGACTTAGCAAGTGTCATTAACTACTGTGCCATCTTGCAAGACTTCAGTAAAATTGCTCCAGTGACATATATACATGATAGATATCAAGTTGTAGATGTCTATTTCTCACCAAGACTCCAGTGCACTTTGTTATCCTAGATGAATTCATAAATATAAGCTTTGACCAAATATTTCAACAACTATAAAGTAGACATATAAATGCCACATTGTATGAAAAGTTCTACCATATACATAAATCACACAGATCCTGTAGAATAGCCTAATACATGAAATTTTATTTAGCTGATTCGGTGTTGTGATGTTCTATAAAATATATATATTTAAAAATATTTTGTTTACTTTGAGCAAGAGCGAGTGAGCGAGAGAGAGAGAGAGAGAGAGAGAGAGAGAATGCACATGCCAGGACCTCTAGCCACTACAAACAAACTCCAGAAGCATGCTCCACCTTTTGCATCTAGCTTATGTGGGTACTGGGGAATTGAATCTGGATCCTTAGGGTTTGTAGGCAAATACCTTAACCGCTAAGTAAACTCTCCAGCCCCTATAAAGTATATTCTTATTTGCATCATAATTCCAGGCTTATTTTTAACAAAGCAAATATGGAAAAGAACCAATAAATATCCTTGCATTCATAAAATTTACAAGAGGTTCTATCAAACATTGCTTAATGACATTTTAGAAGACATCTTAATAAAAAATAAATAATAAACATAAAAATCATAGGGTCACACTTTTCCCTCAAGAGAGAGTAACACAAGTACATAATATATTTAAATGTTATGATGAAACCCATTATTTTGTAAATCAATGTATACTATTTTTCCAAAACAGTCCTAATAAATGCTTCACTTTTGTTATAAAAGAACTATACCTTATCTTATAATTAGTTTGCCATTGTGAATGCTATTTTAAAAGGTGGACATAGTTTGGATCAATAAATCAGTCAATTTACTGAGCTTACTATGGAATCCCAATTTGAGATTTATTTCCTCAAATCTCTCTTGGAAATGTATGTTTTATTTTGTGCTGACTATCTTGATTATAAGATATAGCCTGTATAAAATCAGAAAAAAGTTCTCAAGTCTAAATCACTTTTGTGAGTCACTCTTTAGTTGAGGCCTCCTTCCATATAGTCTATGGAGATGGGATGATATTTTTCAAATGAGTTAAACCGTTACTGAAAATTTATAAACTACGTTAGAATTTGGGCATACCCTAAGTTTTATGTTCTTACAATAGCAAGTCAAAGATATACTTTGAAAAAAATCATTTGCTTTTAAAATAAATTATTCAAATTTGAAATATTTATAAATAAAGTATTTCATAGATGTTTATTTATTTTCACCTAGGAAGAATAATATAAAAGGATTGATTTATCAGAAAACTATATTTTCTAAAGATGCTATGTTGGTGGAAGATATTGATATCAATTATTATTATACTAAATTAGGAATATGAAAGCATGGCATAAGGAAATTTGTCACGTATGTACTGGGATGCATGGTGATTTTTTGAATTAATTCAATTTGCTCTCTTCTGTTGGTTTCAGAAACTGTGAGACTATGGCATTAGACATGAATATGATGTTTCCTTCTAAGCTCAACTAAGCTTGAAACAGTGTGGCTGGACTATGCTGACACAAATAGGGAGACAGGTCTCTGTGTCTCATAAAAGCCTGCAGTGGAGGAACTACGAGTCAACATTAAAATGTAAAACTATCCTTTGGACCATACAGAGCACAGTGAGCCATGAAAAGTGAACTGTGTTTGTAAGTACCAGCATTATCTTGTCATTAAGGGTGAATGAACCATCTCAAAGTCTTTAGAAGAGAATATGGCCAGATTACAGAGGGAGGTCAACAGCAAAAATCAATCACTACTAGACCTTTCTGCAGAGAGGCTATTTTCAGATCAGTGTATTTAAGAATAAGTATCTGCATGTAGTTATGCCCTGACCACTCATGGACTTTGGATTAAGGCAGATGCTTTCATATCCAGCATTGCCACTCAGTAGTTCTGTGACTGTAGACATATTTCCTGTCCACACTAAGCCTCCTGTTAAGTGAGTAGTGTCCTATGTCCACAGTGTGGCCATGAGGTCCAAGTATGATCATGAAATTGCTCATCAAACAAGCATGCTTAGCATAAGCAGGAGTTCATCCATGCTTCCTCTTTCTGACATCCATTTCTCTCATTTAACAACCAGGGGTAAAAGGAGACCTTAGAGAGAAAATGAAAATGTAACCAGATATATTTCCTTGTATTGTCTTCTCACAGTTTCCACAACCCAGCCATATGAAATGAGCCTCATCAGGATGGGTAACTAATTACACGTGTAAACATTCACCCAGCCAGAGTGCTGGCTAAGTATAAATACCTTACATTGATGGTCAGAGAAACTGTGCATCTACCCAATATCAGAACTGGTGCACCTGGTATCACCTACAAGGTAAATACCACTGATAATGCCTGATTATCCAAACTGGAGAGATCTAGGTTATTGGAATGGGGGATTGTGTTTTAAAACTTTTCCCATGGTAACCACATCAAAGTCACATGATGAGCTTGAGAGACTTTATTGGAAAAGTTATGGATCATAAGTTACACTCAACTGCACATACATGCATACTGATTATCTAAATTAAATTTGAATAGTTCAGCACATTTCCAGTAAATGCACAGTAAAGTGCTTTTTCTATGAGAATTTACTTGATGAGAAACTAGTCTCTTGTTAATACTAATAAAAGGAATCTGAAAGCAGAGACAATACCCAATCTTTTCCTACCAGTACAATCAGCTATAATCTCTTGTAAGTGAACAGAGGCAGGCCGAGAGATAAGGGCCAGAAGTCTGCTTTAAAGCTCTACAGAGCAGGTTTATAATAAAGGCTTTGCTCTCCCCTACGAAGGTGAGTCGACCCATAGCTTGTCACCCTTAAAGTTCTCATATTAAAATGAGTGCAACTCAAAGGCTTCTATATTATCGGATGGCAAGACACATAAAAAGCATGCCTAATGTGGTATTCACAATACTGACTTACATCAGCGATTCATCATTGAGGGATTTTATTTTGGTTCCCCTTCCTACTATAAAAGCTGTGTATCTAGATAGATGATTAGATTACAGCAGATGTTACCTTTTTTATGGCTCACACATAGAAAGAGGAGTTTGACTTGTCAAAGATATGCTCTTTAATAATATGGGGTTGAAGATGGCTTTTGGGTGTACCTGATTAGCAATGCCTATTCCCTTTATGGGAGAGGGTTTAAAGTAAAGAAAACAATGCACACATTCTGCCTCTAAGGTGCTTTGTCTTTAGGTCACATGTACTTTTCTTCAAGGTCGGAACTCTTCACTCATTTCTGATAAGCAGCAAGTCTCTCAAGATAGGAACATTTCTCTGAGTCAGCAATTAAATTTGACGCATGCAATGAAGATGAAAAATTGGTATTGAGTCCCCTGGAGCAGTTCTGGCTCCCACTTATTCACCAGTGAATAGAAACCTTTCCCTACAACCTCATCCACAGCCATCTTTCCCCCTCACATGGAATATGGTGAGATTCAAATTCTGAGTTCTCATGTATCTGTGCCACATCATTATGTACACAGTAAGCATTCTGGATTCACACCATCTATCTTCTATGAAATAAAGTTGTTTGATCTTCCAATAACTGAGAAAGGTACCACACATCTAAGACTCTTGAAAAGTTTAAATAAAACAAACATGCCACATATAAAATTAAGTATCTTTTAAGATTCACAAGCACTGATCTACTTATATATTGCTGAAATACACTGCTTGTCTTTGAATTCTTAACAGTTACTCCAGCACAAACTGTCTGTCAAATGACAATGATGATCAAAGATAATATAACAAATGCAATCCAAATAAAACAGTAATCTTGAGCTCAAGTTCTGCATTTTCCATCTTTATGATACTGGACTAGTTTTCTGACCTGTGTTTTCCTTATATATACAATGGAGATAGAACAATACAAGATTTTCTATGACTGATATGCTGATATAAGACTGCCATGCAAATAGTTTAGCAAGGTGCTTGGTATACAGTTCAAGATGCTTGGTATACAGCTACTATTCTTAGTTATGAATAAATGAGTGTATTTATAATGAGTGACAATAATAAGAGCACTATTAGTCCTTTTTTGAGTCCTAGGTTACATGGTCTATAGAAGTTCATCTAGAAAGCATGGCATATTTTTGTAAATTTTCTCTTTATTCTCATCCAGATTTGCATGGAGCCTTATGATGTGGAAAAAGAAGCAAAAACATTGGATATATTCTCCAGTGATAAAACTAGTAACTGCAAGGCATTGGATAGGTGGGTACTCTCAAGAGCTCACTGCATACATTATTTACCTCAGAACACTATGGACTACATAACTCTGAAGAAAATCCATGGGGGGAGTGAAGTTTGTTTGCTAATTGGCTCTTAAAGTTGTACTTCTGTCTCTATAGAATCCTTTGCTTTTGAGTATGCAACTTATTACTATCTCTGTCTTAACAACAATTACTCCCTTCACAAGCCATTCATCTCTCACATCTGTTAAAATTAAGTTCGTCTCAAGTATATTGAAAAAAAGTCCTGTGACCAGTAGGAAGTATCTGAAATTAACAAGAACAAAAACTTTTAGGTGAAACAAGTGACAAAAAAATGCTAAAAAACTAGTACTATATTTGTGGAAGTAATTTATGACTTAAAGAAGTATTGTATTTTCTTTATCTTAGAACATCTGTTTATTTCTTTGCTAAAATGTGTTGGAAGCAATACTCCTTTTAAGATATAATTAAGATGCATGCAAATAAGCATATAATTTTTTAAATTAAAATATTTACTAAGTGCCCATTGATGTAGATACAGTGCTGACTCATCACAGTCTAGGACCATGTCTCTTGTAAACATCAGATAGCATATCTATGAGAGGTTATTTGCTGTAAGGTAACCTGTGAGTGGACAGGCAGCTGCATTGTATTTCAAAAGTATGAAATGCATTAAGTCATAATCATTAAGTGATGAATTCAGAAAACAAAAATTAAAATAAATAAATAAAAGAAAAAGAGTCCTTCAACAGTACAGCCCAGAGGCAAAGGAAGTAGACATTTACCCACCTGAAATTCAGGAAATTATTTTAAAGCACATTGTGTGTGTGTGTGTGTGTGTGTGTGTGTGTGTGTTAGGGAAACTGACAATGTCTTTGTTATTATTTTACAGAGGCATTTATTTTTAGTCATACAGCTGAAACTCTCTAGCCCAATGAACTGTAGCTGTCTGTGGTGTGTTCAGCAGAAGAGAAAAAGAAAAAAAAAAAAGACGCTTTGCTATTAGTTCTAAAAATATCAGTGACATGTCAGGGTCATCATCTCTATGTTAAGAACTATGAAGAGTTAGAGAGAGATGAACTTATGTCTTTCACACTCAGATTCTTCAGTGCAAATGAAATTTTAAAAGGATTTTTCATAATTTTATGTCAAATATACATCCCAATTTAAAATCTGAAAACAAGCATACTTATAATGGGTTGTATAGCTAAAAGAATGGGTGATGGTTCATATTAGAACACCAAATGAGGAATGAAAATGATTGTAAATTGACAGCTCTAATTCAAGCTATAATGTAATACATCACGCTATATATTGTAGACATAAAATTTAGATGTTATGGTGTCATACATATATTGGCTAATACTTCATGAAAATTAGATAGAGGACAGCACTTCCAGACAGGAATTCTAGGCTGAATTTGGCTCTGACTAGATTTTCAACTGGAGATCAAACTCTTAACTAGCTGTCCTCAGTTTCCTCAATGTTAGAATGAGAGTCCTTATCTACTACTCCTTCCATACCATACTGATCCAAAGTCAGAATAGTGGCTAACACGTTTTCTCCACTCTTTGACTCTATTATTGATGTGCTAGACAAACACAAACACACACACAGACACACACACAGAGTTTGCATATAGACTTTTAAAAAATCTATACATACAAGGAAATTCAGTGTGATTTGTGTGTGGGCCTATCTTGTTTATGAGGTATTTGCAAATTACAGACAAGAAGAAAATGTTTAGATTACCCATTTGTGAGTGACACTGACTGTGTTTTTAATGTGTATGCATTAGTTTACATGACAGATGATAAAAGAAAGTTGACCATTTCACACCATTAGGATGGTTAATCTTAAACTAGTGTTGATGTGGAAGGGGTGAATATTGCTCACTGTTGCTGGCATGGAAAATGGAGTAACTATTATGGAAAAGAATATTATGGGTATTGAAACACATGGTTCAGGGCTGGAGAAATGGCTTAGTAGTTAAGGCACTTGACTACAAAGACAAAGGGCCTAGGTTCAATTCCCCAGGACCCAGGTAATCCAGATGCATAAGGTGGTGCATGCGTCTGGAGTTCCTTTGCAGTGGCTGGAGGCCTTGGTGCACCCATTCTTTCTCTGTGTCTCTCTTTCTCTCTGCTTCTTTCTCCCTCTCAAATAAATAAAAAAAATAATTAAATACAATTTTTTTTTTAAAAATAACATAGTTCAGATTATAAATTCAATCCAGGAATCCCCCTTCTGGATTTATCCCTTAATGAGCTGAAAGTAGGACCTTAAAGTAATAATTTTAAGGCTGATGAGATGGCTTAGAAGTTAAGGCACTTGCCTGTAAAGCCTTAGGACTCATGTTCGACTCTCCCGGTCCCACATCATCCTGAAGCACAGTGATGCATGTGCTCAAGACTGTACATACACACAAGGGGGCACACGTGTCTGGAGTTCTATTGCAGTAGCTGGAGGCTCTGGCATGCCAACTTTCTCTGTCTCTGTCTCTTTCTCTCATTAATAAAAGTACAGTTTGCCTCAAAAAAGAGAAATATTTCTATACTCATGTTCATTCAAAATAGTCAAAGGAATTGGAAATTCCAGTGTCCACCATATAGTGAATGGATCAAAAAAGTATGGTCCACTCATACAAGGAAATGCTGCTCAGCCTTCCAAAGGAGAGAAGCTTTGAAATGGACTATAATATTTGGACCTTGAGAACGATATACTCAGTGAAATAAGCCTGTCACAAAAGTACAGAAACTTATAATTAAGTTCATATGAGGTACATACAATAGTAGAAATCATTGAGAGGGAAAGCAGAAGGGTTTCCTGGGGGCTAGGAAGAGACAGAAATAATGAGCTGTTGTTTGAAGAGTACAGCTTCAGTTCTGCAAGACTTAACAGTACATGTACATACACATACATGTGAATACATGCCCACACATATATACATATAATTTTTTTAAAGCCACCAAAAAGAAGAAAAGCTTGTGCTGGGTGTGATGGTGCACGGCTTTAGTCCCAGCACTTGGGAGGCAGAGGTAGGAAGCTCGCCATGATGTTGTTGATGGTAGGTACCACCACAGAAATGTACTTAGTGCTACAGAACTATACTCTTGAATATAGTCAAGATAGTAAAAGAGATGGGTATTTAAAACTTGAATATAGTAGTTTTTTATGCAAACAGCCATTGTATTCTGGCTCAAGCTTTCACCCATGACCAGTGACTTGGACCCAGGTACTGAAGTTACTGCAACTTCTTTTTTTCATCTGGAAGTTATGGTTAATAGAACTTGTATTATGTGGTTGCTTTAAGGATAAAATGAATTGATATAGTAAAGCATGAAGAGAGATGTATCTTTAATAACAATTAGGAAGTATTGCTTTGGAGCTGGAGGGATGTCTCAGTGGTTAAGGTGCTTGTCTGCAAAGCCTAATGACTCGGGTTTGATTCCGCAGTACCCACAGAAAACCAGATGCACAAAAGTGGGACATGCATCTGACATTCATTTGCAGTGGCTGGAGGCCCTGTAGTGCCCATTTTCTCTGTCTGCCTCTCTTCTATCTCCTTCTCAGCTTGCAAATAAATAACTATTTTAAAAAGTATTGCTTTTGCTATCATTATTATTATTGACTTTGCTACTGTTAAAATTATGTATGATACAGGCTTTATCATCTTAGATATAGTAAGATAATCCTTTTGATTTGTTTGACATGTTGAAAATGTTCACAGTTATAACCAAAAGGTTGACTACACTTATGAAAATAGGAAAAATAGAATATTTTCTCATTTTCTTTCCCATTATGATAACAGTGTTTAAAAAAACACCATTTAAAAAGTTGGAAATGTGAAGAGTTATTATAAAAGCCCTCTGTGTCTTTAAGAATTAATGATATCCCTAAGTCTAAGACAAGCAATAAAATGGACCATGACCTACCACAATTACAGATGCATTAACAGTTTCTCTTTTTCCAGTGGCTGTGCCTCAAAATTCTAGCTACGAATGGTACATATATGTGGTAAATACACCTATGTGTTTAGTACATATTTTACCTAAAAGTTTCTTACAACTAGTTACTTTTTCAGTGATAGAGAAAATATTACTCTAAGGGTTAGAAAGTCTTGTTCAAATATTTATTTACCCAACAGAAAAATAATTCAAATTTTAATTTTTAAATATTTACAGGGTGAAGTATGTTGCCTTCCGTTCCTGAAGACGGAGTTCTTTTACAAAGCACTCAACCATTTTGCGTAAGTCTGTGGATGCACAGAACTGCCTTTCAGCACAGGAGGCAAGTAAACTTGAATTATGTAAATCTTACAAGCTATCACCTATGCAACAGGATTCCCTAATGTTTAGAAGGATTGGTGTGCCACCACCGAAATCATTTCTTAATGGAACTGAGCCTTTCAACTTCTTTGAAGTGATAGAGATATCAAAGAGAAGAGAAGAGAGTCTTTTAAAATGGCTTAGAGGCTAAGGCAGAAAAAAAAAAAAAAAAGACGTCATCAAAATAAGCTTTACATTTTAGCCTAAGGTAAGGAAATTCTGGAAGGGAAGCTATCTGCTCCGCACGACTATGGGAAGTGGCAGAGACGGAGCAATCCTCAGTCGTGTGCTTAGCTGTGGTACCATCACTGTCCGGAAAGCAGTGTCAGTCAACCACAGTGTCCCTCAGAGATGCAGCATGACTTATGAATGTGGATATGCCAATCCTGAAGAAAAAAATACTTTTAATATTATCTGCCTGAACCCGATGAACAGATGGCATAAACGAAAATCAGCTTACCACAAATAATTACACAAAATGAAAATTAGATGGATGAAACCTAAAATTTGATGCTTTTTATATTAAGTCAAAATTAGAAATAGATAAGCTCATTTATGCAACTAATAAATTGAAAGCAGCACATCCATCTTGGGTAGAAATACTCTGAAATGGAAATTAATATCCTAGTGCATAAACTCTTTGAAGCACAGTGGCTTCTGTCTGGTCCACATTTTCTTCACAAAGGATGCTTTCACTAAAAAACACAGAAAATGCTTTGAAATAATGTCATGGCAGTCAGTAAGCACAAACACATCTATATATGTATTCATAGCAATAAGAAATGGGTTGAATAAAAGTATTACACGAGAAAAAAGTTTGAGGTTGGACTTTGTTTAATTTGATTAGTCAGTACTTATTAGACACCTACGATTGCAGTTACGTTCTTATTGTTGGGACAAAAACCCCAACCAGAATGAGCTAGGGGGAAGAGTTTACCTCAGGCATAAAGTTTCAAAGGTATGTTTCATCATAGCAGGGAAGTATCACATGAACAAGAATCTGGGTGGAAGTAGTGGGCTTGAAGCTAGGCTAATAAACCTCAAGGTCGTCCCCCAGTGACACACCATCTGCAGCAAGGCTCCACCTCCCAAACTACCTCTAGCTGGGGATTGAGTGAGGCTTAATCACAAACACAAGGTTATGGGTGACACTTCCCATTCAGATGACCACACCTACTATGTGTAAATCTATGCTATAGATTAAAGCACAAAAGACCGCTATCTACTTGTGAGTTTAGCATAAGTAATTTAATGAATTTAATTCTTCCCCTCCATAGGATGCTCACTATGGTTTGGGGTCTCCATCTGACTAGAATACAAAACCATCAGGTATGAAGGGAATCATCTTTCCAAGGACATAGCTGACTTTATGATGCTAACTTAGAGGTTTGAGATTTGTCAACAAGGAGTGAACACCTCTCCTCCTTTCCATCTAGCAGGTATAGTAGTGTCTCCTAGAGAGTTTGTCCCCCAAATTCAGGACATGATGGCCCATCTGAAGGATAGCCAGTGAAAACAAAAATCAGTACAATCCCTTAAAATGCCTTCAAATCACATGATTTATTTGCTCTTTTTAACAGCCTAAGGTCAATAAATTGGTGCCTTTTCATCATCTTCACACTAGAGACTGTAGATTATTTTATGAAAAACCTATGAAATTGATTTTTAATAAATGTCAGATGGGGGTCAGAGTGCAGTAAGAGCAGCCTGATATCCTTTGAGACAGGTTGTGGCTGTTGCAGACAAACAAGCTTGGAAAGCATAATCACCCTTGGATGGTCTCTTGGGTCAATGACAACTTAAAAGCTTATAAATCCAAAGAGATTTGGGTAAGCAGAGAACCTCTAAAAGCAAGAGGGAAATGAACATGAATTATCAAAGATAACTGGGACAGTAGATTCAGTTAACTTCTATATCAACTAAAATTAATGTACTGACAAATTAAAAGCAACAGTGAATTACATGCATTCCATATCTGGCGGAGACATCACTGGAAAAAAAATAAAAAGGAGATGGATAATGAAATGTTTTATTTTAATGTTCCCAAGAGATCCATTTGAAATATATACACCAAGTATTAGGAACAAGGGGACAAGCCAGGCCTGTGGCACTTAGAAATGAAGTATTACAACATAGAATCCTTTTCAGGAAATCTGATATTTGTTTGGATTGAGATGAGATACCTTTTTCAAAAAGGAGCTCTATTTTCATTTCAAAGCTGTGTGTTTGGTGTTGGGCTACTCAGAAATTCCTTTGTTCCAGTGTTTACTTAGGGAATAAAAAACTCTATCTAAGATGAAATGTTTTCAATTTCTCAAAAGAAATAATTTAAAATTAATGGGTCTATGTACTACTTGGAAGAATGACATAATGATAGGAAGAATAGATAAATGTGGAAAGTCAAAAGATCAGAAAGTGATTTATAGATTGATTTATGATCATACTAACCATGCCACATAAGTCTGTGAACCAAGACTGTACACTTCATTGTTTTAAAATTGAACTTGAGGTATACATCCTCTCACTACTTTCTCCCTGATGTCTTCCAATACCTTTCCAACTCTCTTTGGAGAAACCTTCCCTCAACGAAGGTAGGCTAATATCAAGGACATGTAATCCCAGGCTTGTATCACCATGGTCACAGTGCAGTGATACCAACAGTGCCTAAAGCCCAGAAAATGATAGTGTCAGGATATTGGCCTAAAACAGCAGTAGAATACAGGTCTGAGCAAATATGACTCAGAAGAAAACAGTGGTTGGTTGAGTGAGAGAAAGGTGCAGGTTAAGAAGGAAGGAAAGAAGGAGATGGAGGGAGGGAGGGAAGAGTGGGGGCGGGGTTGGTGGAGATTCTTATTATTGTTCTTTGATCTCTGTATTTAGTCATGCCCGAAGATGAACATATTCACCCCAGATCTCTAAAAGCACCTGAGCCAACAAATTGCCTCTCATGCTTCTACTTGGTCTGAGCTCCAATTCCTCTCATTTGAAACAATGAGCATGTTGGCTGGCATAGCTATATAAATTATAAGATGAGCTCTATTTCTGTTTGAGAGGAAAGAGAATATGCCCACCTGCCCCTCCTTCCAGCTTTCTAAGAACGATTTCTGTTCTTCCATTACTGAGGAATGACTCAAGGGCATTATGCTTACGTCTCAGCCATTCCTTTAATATACCTTTCTTGGTGATCCCCTCTGACCCTGTAATACGATTATAGACATTGATGATTTATAAGAAGTGAAAATTCAATTGGAATGATTCAAAGTGACTTTGATAAATGCAACCTAGGGGACATGCGAATTCTTGAAATACACATTTTCATTGATTACTCATGTCCCTAAGCAGTGAAAAGATGGCAAATTATAGAGCTCGAGATCATTACCACAAGGACAGAGGAAGACTTTAAAACACATTAGTAATTGGTTGGAACATGATTCACCTAGTGAAAATTCCAAACAATTCAGAGCTCCAACATTCCAATCCCATTTTTTCTCTTTCACAATTTATACAGAATAAAACTGAATGCTTAGATAAAGGCAAGGCTGAACTTGAGGTTGATGTTTTTACATGGGCTCAGTTTATAAGTCATTACTGTAGTCCCTAAATTATCCATTCTGAAATAAGGGCAAATTTGGACTCTAGAATCTGTTCTTTCTCTCTGACTCAACTAAATCAAGATTAAATTCTATGAGGTTTACCCAAAGTTGCACTACCAATTAGAGTCATTCAGAACTTTCGTGTATTTTGTTTGGATAATGAGATCCAGAGATGTTTTTAGAGTGCAAAGTGCTATTAAGGGCAAAAGAAAACCACATCTTTCTTCAATTAGAGGAGATAAAGATAAGTGAAAGGTGTGTTTTCTGAGACAAAATAAGTGGGCTATTTCAAAAACCTTAATACACTAGAAAGAGGACTTTTAGGACACTACATAAACTAGAACCATTTTAAAACTTTACTAAAAAATCATTTAACCCGTTGTTCCCTGCTGCTATTTTATTAGGACACAGAGAAGTATCCAGAGGCAGTTACAAGACACTGTCCAATCACTTCCCTTGTGTTCTCTATCTCTTCCTGAATCCATGAAAATCCTGTGGAATGCAACAAAGTATACCTTCTCAGTGGGCTCCTCAATGGCCTGCACAAATTCATTAACACTTCTGCAGGCTGCCTACACTGGTCCCTGAGAGTAGGATTCTGAGATTACACAAGTCTTTGACTTAATGCCAGCAAAGAGGTGCTGTAACCACACTTTAGTATTCTAAAAAACCCAGGAAGACCACTGTCAGTGAGGAGTATGTTTATCTCTCATTTCCAATTCCCCAAATTTCAAAATTTGATAACAAAACAGTCATTATTAAAGCAGTGGGAGACCATAGTGTCCCTGGATCTCAGTATCTTCTTAACCACCAACTGATTCTGTCACCCTGGAAAACCCACAGATTCCCTCCAGGTCTGTATTTTCATCTGTAAGAGAAGAGGTTAAGTTGGGCATTTGCTAGCTCATGATACAACTATTTGGTGAATCCTGTCTGTATTATACTTTAACAATGTTCTTGTGGGAGAAGATCAGAGAGCTATAGTGATTATGTCCCTTCCCTTTTGGAACCTTCCAATTTAGACCACCTTTGACCCCTAACATTTATTACATACATATAGATTTATATGGTCTCAACTTCTCAGGGAATATTTGGGGGGGAAAGTGGTCCATTACCTTACCTAGAAACAAACACATGACTGGCATCAACTCCTCCTTCCAATTCTCTTAGATTGTTTTTTTAAAAACCAAAAGTATCTTCATAAGTCACTGTAAGCCATCTTCAAAGAATTAGTGGGTGTGCAGGCAATACTTTCTGACCTGGTATCATTCTTTCTGAACCATACACCTTCCATGATTCCTCTCCTAAAAATTTGAGAAAAGCATCTATAACTACACCCTCAAAATATATAAATTTCTACCTCTCATCTGCTGAAATGCTTTTGAGACAGAAAAACATTATCCCTGAGGTCCCAGACAAGTGAGCAAATAAAAGGGGAAAAGCATGGCAGGATTGGGATTATGATCTGGACTTCCATTTCTTTTATTTCAATACAGAATCCTTAATTTTGGTGATGGGTTTCTATACAGATGAAAACACACACACACATTCACACACACACACAAACCACAAACAATAACGAGTAGAAGATCCTGAAGTCAGGGACCGGACTTGGGAACCACAAATACAAAGGCCCTTCGCATGGTTTCCCCTCTCTCCTTCCCTGGTACCACACTGTCTAGTCCTATCAGTCTGTAATTGAAACCATGTGGTGTGTGCAGAGGGCTCATTACAGGCTCCTCCTGAGTAATCTCATGGCTGAGTCCTGTGGGGAGTCCCTGACAATCTTGGGGTCAAGATATCATTGTTTCAATATAAGAAACGACACACAGACTTGCTTCCTCAGGGAAAACTAAACTTGTTTAAATGTAGTGTGTGCAGATAAATACCTCTGCTACCAAGAACATGATTATTATTTTATTGACATCCACTAAAGAAAAGAAAATGCATTTTGCGGAACTTTTTGGTGACTCCTTTTATAAGGTGGTGGAAGCAATTGAAAACCATGGTTAAAATAGTGATTTTGACATTAAAAATAGGAGGCTGCATATTCTTACAAAATATTGGATTAACAGTGGATATCAACACATTAAAAAGTCAGAAAAGTGAAATATGATGTGATATTAATAGTAATATCCCACAGAGAAACATCCTTAGCTTTTATTTAATAAGTCATACCTCCCAGTAAGGTAACTAATTTAGCACAAAAATCAAAGTTATAAAAAGTAAACCAAGTTAAAGTGAATGAGAAGGGGGAAAGGAGGAAGTTGAGGTCATGCAATATATTTTTAAAATTTATTTGTAAGGAGATGGGTAAATAGACACAGATAAAGTTAGAGAAAGAGAGAGAGAAAGAGAGAGAGAAAGAGAGAGAGAATGGGCCCACTAGGGCCTCTTATTACTGCAAATGAATTTCAGACACATGCATTACTTTGTGTATCTTGTGTATCCATCTTTACTTAGGTACTAGAGAATTGAACCTTGGACAGTAAGCTTTACAAGCACCTTTAACCACTGAGTTATCTTCCCAGCCCAAGAACATGCAATTTATTTTGAAACTGAATCTTTCTGTGAACGGACACCATTTGGACTCCATTAGTAATCTTCTCCTTTCTAATATGAATATAACATAATCAGCTCTAAATATAAATACATACATTTGGAAAAGGCAAAAAAAAATTTATGATTTTCAATATTCTTGCTTTCTACATCCACCTATCATGAATCCAAAGAAATATTTCCTGAAAACACACAACTTGAGGAAACTGATACAGGAAGTTAGAGAAACTATGCTCTTATGAATCTTACAGTCTCTGAGAAGAGAGGCCATTAACAGGCAAACAAAAAAGGTGTGTTCTGAAAATGCTAAATGATGAAAACAACATTATTGATAGTCGTCAGGGTTGAGGTAGACCTTCCAAATCTTTGTAACATGCCCCTGCCAAGCCCCTGAAGAGAGAAAACAAGTAAAACACATCTTGAACTAAAACTGACCTTGTAGTATTGAAATTGAAATAGTTTAAAAATATTATTTATTTGTAAGCACAGAGAGACAGAAGAGAGAGACAGAAACAGAGAGAGAGAGAGAGAATGAATGGGCATGCCAAGGCCTCTAGCCACTGCAAGTAAACTCCAGCTGCAAGTGCCTTAACAGCTGAGCCATATCTCTAGTATTAAACTAAAATACTTTAAAGAGAGTGGGCTAAAGGAAGAGATAGACTATGTAAAGTTAGGGAATACGCATGATGTCAGAGAGTGTGAAGGCCTTTTCTAGCTGTGTGAACTACTTTTGCTGTTATCAATCCATCAATCTACCTATCCATCCCCTTACTGTTTTCCTGATACTACATAAAGAGAGAAAATACTTTCTTTTCTTTTCACAGTTAAATTCCAGTCCAACCCAGTATTCTCTTGAAACCTGAAGTTACTAAGATACACAATAATGTAATTGCTATAATGCAATCAATAAGTCAATCCATCTGCCTATCTACCTACCTGTCTCTGGTGCATGCACACTCAGCTAACCTCAGCTGTCATGACAACCCAGAAGGTAACCTTCATTCCCATTGAGACATTGTGTCTGACCCCACCACTCATGGGAGCCTGGGAGCCACACACCCACCTTCACCTCCTGCTCACCATAAAATCTCCATTCTCATGTTGTCAGCACTACAGTTTATTAATGTCTTTGGTGCCTAGACTGTCACATAGGATCTGCCAATGCTTCAGAATATTGTTGCCTGAAACACAGACAATATTTTTATTTGTTCAAAAAGACTGTTGCTAAGTTTTCCTGGAAAGGCACTGAGCAAACTACATAGAAGCTAGACTTCCTTAACTTTTTACATTAACTGTTAACACATTACATTGTTAGTTTTGTAATTAATTTGAAAAAATTAAAAAGACAATTGCTACACTTACTTTTGTATAAACTCAATGTCACATTTAAAACCCAAATGTCATATCATACAGGTGAATAATAAATTCATTTCAATACAAATTGGCTACCTATGGAGAAGGTTTGAACTGGAACCTTTGTTTTCCTTTATGCTTTTGTATTGTTCTGCTTCCTAGAATAGGCTAAACAACACAAGAACTTGGCTAAGTAACTCTTCTTTTAATCATCCTTCAGCTGCCATGGAAACTCACACTCAAGTTTACCACCATACATTATAAAGTGATATTACCCAAATTAAGAAATTCTCATTCTCATTTATGTGAGCATGTAAACTTTCTTGGAATCTGTCTAGAAAACCAGTTTCTTTGATAATAAATGCATTTAATTTTCATTCTAACATGGTGTGTATTGCTCCCTGGTGCTATGTGTTGGCTGACAGCATCAGCTTTTGCACATCCCTAATCAAATTTTATCTAACAAAAAGCTGAACTAAGCATATTTGTTTTCCTATTTATAGCAGCATGTGCTTACATAACATATGAGAGAGCAAGATTTTAAAAAAATGATCCAAATCTTAAAAGGCATCCATTATGTTTAGTTTAAATAAAAGCTATGTTCCACCATTAAACAAGAATATTAAAAACAATTGGAGACAGACAGAAGCTTATTGCTTATTTTCCAACCAGTATTATCACTGTTCAGCCACAATAATGTAGAACAGCAGGTGGAAATTCATTCCTCCTGGGGAACATTTTCTTCCATCACCCTCCCCATTTGCACAATTGCCCTGGCACTATGTCCACTATCACATGCACAGTCTCTGGTAAGACGAGTATAGTCATGAAGTATTACAATGTGGTGGTGGGGGGGCACACACTATTGTGGGGGCATATAAGCAGCAATTTTGCCATATCAATAATTCTGACTGCCACTGGGATCCACTGCAGCTGAAACAGATGTTTCATGTTGATAAGTAGGGACTGGGAAAGGTCTTTTCATCCCACTGTTCATTTTTCTCTATTTCCACTTCCCATACCTGGCAGCAGCTCCTGCAGTACAGCTGTCTCTTGCAAGCCAATCTGTTCACTTCAGGCTCCTAGGTCTCATTTCATAAATCAATCTTAGCCCCAGACAAGCCCAAGATCTCCAAGTACCCTTGCTGCTTGCCTCAGTGGAAACGCCTTTCTCACCATGAGAGATGCTGGGCCAATTGCGCTTAAATTAGTGCACTGTCACAATTCATTAAGAAAGACAGCATGGGCAGGGGATCTGTTTTTTTTTTTTTTTTTTTTTTTATTCCACATTAACTGCTTAGTAGAGAGTCAGATAGTGGCACTTTGTACAAGCCATTCACCTTCAAATGAAGCTTTTGGGATAATGCCCAGAATTTCCATGCAGAAGCAGTTCTGTGTGGTATGAGTGAGGCCAGAGCTAGCCTTTTTGCTTGCAAAGAACTCCCCATCCCACTTGACCATGAGGAAAACTTTACTGTTCGGGTCTCAAATCAGACAAGCTGGCTCAAGTTGTAACAACTTGGCAAGTCCATGAGAATCAAGGAAAATTGTTGTTAAAATTTTTGAGTTACAACAACAGTTAAATAAGGCCCAAACTACTATTTTAACATATTCTAATGTAGGCTATATAAATTCATGTCAGACTTGAGTAAGTATATGCCATTTAGGAATACGACAGCTACCATTCATGAAGTATCTATTATAGCCAGGGAGTATTTCTGATATTTTTGTTTCCTATTACATTGATTTTTTTTTTTACTTAGTACATAAAATAATGGTTTTCATTATGGCATTTTCTTACATACATTGTATTTTGTTTCCATTGGGACTCCTGCTGCTCTCTCTTGACCCCCTCCCTGTTGCTCATATATATTCATTTCTTTCCTAATACTCCCCACTTCTGCTTTCATATTACACACACATACACATGCTTGTCTATATGTTTGTATGTAATTATATATATATATATATATATATATATATATATATATATATATATATATATAAAATATATATATATATATATATGTCTAAATTCTACATATGAAAGAAAACATAACACATTTTGTTTCTACTCTTCTTACCCATTAACTATTGAGTAGAAAGTCATACAGTTGCATTTTCTTGTTCATTTCTTTATTGTCACTTTATGCCATTCTTTCCACTACAGAGAACTTCTAAATTTGGGATATATATATATATATATATTACACATATGTGTATACATGTATGTATTCACATATATTATTTATTAAATATACATATATTTAATAACTATATACATGTATATATTATTTAATAAAATCTAGATTATTCATATGGGAAAAAATATACCACATTTGTCTGATTCTGCCTTATTTTGCTTAATATAATGATGATGTTCCTGCAAAAGACATCATTTCCTCATTCTTTATGACTGTATAAACCTCTACTGTGTATATAAACCACATTCTTTGAATCCATTCAGACTTTTGATGGGCATCTAGGGTGATTCCATGTCTTGGCTATTTTGGGATTCTTAACACACATTTCTTGATTGAACTCACATGATAACATTTGAAGTGGGATTTGCTGTCCTCATTTGGCACAGTAGGGAATGAAATTTAAGAGAAGTCCTGATGTTTACTGGGCAGCACACAGTAAGCTTTAGATCCAGATAAAATAGGTTCTAAAATTCATACGTATCTATCTACTGGATATAATCTCCGGTGAGTATGCGTGTGGACATTTGTGTTGTAAATAGTAGAGGGGTGAGTGACAACTGAGGACTACTACAGTGTCACAAAGGTTACACATCAAATAAACAGCAACTCTCTAAAAAATGTTAAAGTGTTTATCACATGACTTTTACAAGTTTACTGCCAAGTTTACTTTTTGAAAATTGTCATAGTAACCTGTTGATGAGAAGAAAATTCAGGCCAGCTAATTAGAAGGTAGTGAGGGTGGGTTCTGGACTCCTGATTCAGGAGCATATCATTTCCCAGTCATGCATTTAGAACAAAATAATCCACTAGTACACTTCAACTGGCTCAGAAATCTGTAGATATAACTTCATTATTTTTAAAAGTATTTTTATTTAATTATTTGGAGGCAATAACAGAGAGAGGAGGGAGAGCGCAAAGAGCAAGAGCGAGCAAGGGCATACCAAGGCCTCTTGCCACTGGGGAAAACAAAACAAAAAGCTCCAGAGGCGTGTGCCGCTTCATGCATCTGGCTTTACTCGGGAATTGAATTGGGTGGATAAGATCCTGGGTACAAAGTTAAATGATAAACTTGCCACATTAGATGGTGGAAGGATTTAATCATTGCTAAACAAAGAAAATAGGTGGGGGTTTGGACCACTCTTTCTATAAGGGAGTTTTCTTCCAGGGCTTAGAGGCAGAGGGTCAGCTGGAAATGCTGAAGGGACTAGTATGAATATTTTATTTTGGTTGTCTAATCCAATAGATGAGGAATGAAGTATATAGCCTTCTGATGGCTTCTTGTCTTTGAGAGTCCAAGGTGAAAAAGAAAAATACTGCTTTCAAATTGTTTATAAGTATTTTTGCAGCCCATTCCTGGCCATGCTTTACTTTTAAAATCATCTTTGTTTTGGCCAACAAGTGATTCCACAATAAAACCATGAAGGGGAGTTTTTGAAGCTTAGCAGCTGTCCTTCAGTCCCCAGTTTGCCACCAGAGAAGCAGCTGAAGGTGTCCATCCAAACCCAGGGAAGATTAAACATGTCACCACAGCATTGTTATTTACCATGACACCATTTAGCCATGGCAATTAGCATGTACGCAGCACTGAGAGAAACCAGGCCAGACTGAACAGACTGTGGTCAAAAGTCCTAAAATGAAATGGCTTTGCTCCATTTTTCTTTCTGCTCCATTTGTGGTTTTGAGATGAGAGGTGGTTTGGGCATCCACACCATGAAGTGAGCAATGCCCAAGCCAACACTCTATGTCTTTCAGACCAGACAAGCTTCAGAAGAGGCCTGAAATATCCATGGGCTGTGGACATTGAAGAGCTAAGTCACATGTGCTTTGCCACACCATGGCCTAATAATTCTGGGCTTGTAATACAAAATATTGGGTTTTTTTCCCATGTGCATCATGGGATTGGTGAGACTGATTCTGCAGGAGTATTGGGATGATATCACATATATACAGGATTCTTTTAAAGCAGCTTATACTTCTCATAATTCTTACCTCTATCTTAGATACAATTTCTGGATGCCTTTGAAATTTTTTGCTTAAATTGTTTCACTTTTTGGACAGTATCATTGAAGGAAAAAACAATTTTATTCACCATCAATTTGCCTGGGCAGTGGTAAACCCTGATGTGAATTATAGAATAATCAAAAACCTGTAATATATAATAATCTTGACATATACTAAGTGCCATCAGCATGAACGAGCAATTGTTTTATTGGTTTTCTCTGATAATGAAGACTATACAATACATCTCTTAATACTGGTATTATTTACTTTCACTTGAAATTAGGAAATGTGAGGGCATTAAAAGATGCATTCAAAAATTACCTCTATGAATACTGTAACCTCCCTTGCTGCTACAAATACAAGCAGATAGTACCAGATAGTACTGATGGAGCGCAGACCGTACATCAAGCTTCTTAATACTTTCCTAATGCTAACAAGGCCCAGTGCTCATCTCAGCCCCATAAGTAAAAATATTTTGCCCGCTTTTTTTTTAAAAGTATTCTTTATACTGGGCCAGCTTGGTCTTTTTAATTTAATTTTTAATTTTTTTTTTTTTTTTTTTTTTTTTTTTTTTTTTTGAGACACAGAGAGAATGGCACGCCAGGGCCTCCAGCCACTACAAATGAACTCCAGACGCATGTGCCACCATATGCATCTGGCTTATGTGAGACCTGGAGAACTGAACCTAGATAGTTAGGGATGTGCCTTAACCACTAAGCCATCTCTCCAGCCCCTTACCAATCTTTTGCCCAAGTATTGAGATGGCAGATTAGAAATTACTAAGTTTCCATTCTACTTCCTGCTCAGAATAAACTCTTATAATAAACAAGATGATAGAAATAAGTAGAAAATGGAGAACTGTGACCATTTTGGGTTCTGTAATCTGGTTTTACTGATTTGTGGTCAGTAAACTACTTCTATTTGTTCTACAGCTACATGTAACTTCATGAGAGATGCTTCTGTTAGCATGTCTTTGCTTCAGGTTTGATTACTTCTGTGTTTATTTTAGACATCTAAGATTTGTTTCTGATGTTTTACACATTTCATCAATTTTATGTAGACACTTGGTTGTCTTAAATTCTCTGAATTATCTTGGTTGAGCACTTGTTACATATTAGAATTATCAATGTTGTTCTTTTTTTTTGGTGTGATTAGTTTAGGCACTAGGTATACTTTGAGGCAGTGCACTGGATACTGAATATGTAGAAATAACAAAACAAAGTTGATACCATATTTCTGAGACCTGGACTGTGGACTGTGGATCTACTCTAGCACTAAAATGTGCTGTTAACAACGAGGTTTGGAGTATTTTTGGAACTTAGCTGCATATCTAGACTCTCTTATTATATCCAACTATAAACAATTCACTATGACCCTGAGAATCATAAAATATAACTCTCAATTATTTATAAGCCAGTGTATATACTAATATTTTAATACTATCTTAATTAATTTTTTCAACTTAATTAATTAATTTACCAGGATGAAAAGACAGATGTTTTGAGTAATAATATGACAGATTTATTAGCATTAAACACAACAAAATGCATAAACCAAAATTGAACTGTCCTTTTTAATTCAAAGTTAAAAAGTTACTCTTTAAAATGAGGTCATTTTTTCAAGAGAGATAATATTGCAATAATATATCAGAAAATATGGAACACAAATATCT
Organism: Orientallactaga sibirica; assembly: GCA_036365145.1. Lineage (NCBI taxonomy): Eukaryota > Metazoa > Chordata > Mammalia > Rodentia > Dipodidae > Orientallactaga > Orientallactaga sibirica. The sequence continues at coordinate 4,553,596 of JAEOAD010000194.1, forward strand.
GGCTTAAATTGATATTTTCTATCAAGTAAAATATTTTCATGCCCTCTTTTTATTTATTTATTTATTATTATTATTATTATTATTATTATTATTATTTTATTTTTGGTTTTTCAAGGTAGGGTTTCACTCTAGTCCAGGCTGACCTGGAATTAACTACGTAGTCTCAGGGTGACCTTGAACTCTCAGCGATCCTCCTACCTCTGCCTCCGAGTGCTGGGATTAAAGGCGTGCGCCACCACGCCCGGCTCAATCCCTCTTTTTAGACAAATTAAAATACTTTATAAACTTACAGTTTCATTATAAACTTCTCATTATCATAATCCTGACTGCTAAGAGAATTATTACAGGTTCCAAAACTATACAACCACAGCATACTAGTGTCAGTCATTCTTTTTGAAGTAGGACCTGAGAGTGCAAATTTTAAGCATTTTGTTAAATAATCTCTGCTACAACTTCTTAATTTTGTCTTTGTCAGGCAAGCACCCATAGTGAATATGTAAACTAATAGGATTTTCTTATTGTCCTGATAAAGCTTTATTTACAAAAACAGATTTGGGCTGGAATTGGTGCCTAGGTATTAACTTACCAACCACCACTAGACCAGTCCGAGTCACTCTAAGTGGAAGCCAGCCGTCACGGTAGGGGAGGATCACTTTCTTGAGTATCATGACTCATTATTTCAAAGGAGAGAACAGATGGAGAAAACACTGTGCTATTGAGATGTCCTTACCACTCGGAAGACTCTTTTACAGAATCATAAGCCTTATCATCGCCTCTGTTTTGACATAAACGGCCAATTTTCAAAAACTATCAATCACTGTGACCTTTTGTGCATTTGCAAACTTCTGTACACACAGCAACTTCATTTTTAGTCTGGAAAGGATAATGTTTAACAACTCATTCCTGTATAAGCAAATTGAGCAGCTCTAGGCAGTGACACCTGAGTCATTGGGGCAGGCTTTGTACATCTTCATAACTGACCTGTGCTGAGTTCTGGAGGGATTCACACATAAATAGCAGACCTCTTGCACTCATGGGGTTAGGGGTGAGAACTCTCACTGAAAATTTGACCACATTATTCATTTTATATTCTAACCTGTCTAATCCACTCAAAAATAAGAAAATGATTTTCTGGTGGCATATATACATAGGTGTGGTGCACATGAGTGTGTACACATGTTAGCATATGTGCAGGCACAAATGTGTGTACATGGGCATGCTCTTATGGAAGTTAGAGGTCAATTTTGGGTTTCTGTCTTCCTGGATCACTTTCCATTTTACTTCTGAGACAGTATCTCTCATTGATCCTGGAATGAATGCAGTTGGTGAGATTTGCTACCCAGTAATAATAACAAGTGACTCTTCTGTCTCTCCATCCTATTGTTGAGATTACAAGCATGTGTCATTATGCCCAACTTTGTACACGGGTTTTGAGACTCTGAGCTCAGGTCTTTATGCTTACACAGTAGGATCTTTACCTACTGAACCATATCTACAAACCCCTTATGTTAATTTTTTTTGAAAAATGCTTGAGATTTTGTAAATCTATAACATATTTTAAATTCATATTAAAATTAATTTTATAAGGAAAGTTAATTTCTTTGATTTAAAAATTTACATAAAAAAGACAAGTGAAGCCGGGTGTGGTGGCATACACCTTTAATCCCAGAACTCGGGAGGCAGAGGTTGGAGGATCACTGAGAGTTCAAGGCCACCCTGAGTCTACATAGTGAATTCCAGGTCAGCCAGAGTGAGACCCTACCTCGAAAAACAAAACAAAACCAAACAGAAACAAACAAACAAACAAACAAAAGACAAGTAAAAATTTTAGTTAATTGGGTATATTTTTTCCCTCCTAAAATTAGCAAAAATAAAACTCAAATTTCAATACCAATAACATAAAGTGTTGGTGAGGCTTTCAGAGAGTGTAACTATTTTGCTGGTAGAAAATTGATTTACGTGGGTACTCAGAAGGGAGAAAGGGAGTATTTATGAAAATTAACTTGTGTTAAAGCAACATATCCCATCCATTTCTAGTTACCAAATTTAGACAGTCACTCATACATGTATGCAAGGATGTTCATCACAGACTTTCTATAATAAAGAAATGTGGTAAATAAATGTTAATCAGTAGTAAATGGCCAAATATGTTTCATTCCTATGACATAATGTAATACTATAAACAGTTAAAAGTAATGAAATCTTGTTACATACCAATGTTATCTGACCAAAACTTAGACTTCATTTTCAGCAAAAACAAAGTAGAGAATTTAATAAATTTTATGAAATTCTTACATCCAAGACACTATAAAAGGGACTCAGGGTTGTATATATAAAGTTTTCAGAGTGGAGGAAATCAGTTAACAATATTATTTTTTAAGGAATAATACAGTTTTTCTTTATTTTCATTTTGATGTAATTAAAATTTTAAAGCAGAAACCCAGGGCTTAAGCGTTTTACCCAAGGAAACATGTCAGATATGTGTCAGAGAGGGCTTAGGCTTAACAGGTAGGCACCTTAACCACTAAGCCATCTCTCCAGCCCTGATCTATTACATTTTGCTAACATATTATAATTCTCAATAAAAATAAACTAAAAAAAGGAGACATGAAAGCAGAGTACAGGAAAAGAAAAGGGAGAGTGGGGATGAGAAAAAGATGGTAGTAGATATAAGCAAACAATTAAAAATAAAGAAAAGGGAAAAATAATGTCCCAGATGAATATATACATTGTCATTTATTGTCAGGGAGTTAGTACAGTTACTACAATATTGAGAAGAAAATACTGAGGTACTTTCTTTTTTATGTGCTGTTCATCATAAACATTATGCATATGTCTCTTTTGGATAGGAATATTGAGCATGGACTCAGGTCACCCATGTCTCACTCCTTTACTCAGAAGTCATGTGTTATTCTGTTGTTCTAAGTCTGAATGCTGCTTCACAAGTCTTCTCAGAATAGGCATATGGGAGCCCATGTCCAACAAGTAGGAGTGGCAAACTATATCAGCAATATCTGTCATTTTTCCATTAAATTATTGTTGCTATTCTACATTTTGCTGAGCATTGAAGCTTTTATCTCAGGAAAGTCATTGTATTATGGAAATTATATTAAATAACAAAAAATCATTTATTCTCATTAAAATGTTATAAGTAGAATGATCTCAATATATTATTTAAGAGACATGAAATTACAACCATGTTATCTATAGTTATCTCATTAAAACAGCATCTGGCCATAACAAAAAGGGCTGCCTAGGCAATTTTAAAATAAAACCTATTTGCTACAAATAAATTATGTCTGGCAATATCAGGCTGTGGTCATGGGGGCAAAGTTAGTCCTACCATATGTAAAAGAACATTTCTTTTTACCTGGATGTAATGGTCAAAAGTATAAATGAAATTCCAGAATGCCTTTATATTATAAGAAAACTTCAATTGGTAGTAATGAATTAGAAGAAAAAGTTTGTCTTTTTAAATGTGGCCTTGGTAATGATCTAAAATTTTGTGTATTTTGAAAAAAAAAATCAATACAGTTAAAGCTTCATATAGTGCCATAGAAATATTCTTTTTTATTATTTTAGAGAGAGCAGAGAGAGAGAGAGAGAGAGACAAAGGGAGAGAGAGAGAGAGAGAACTGGCATGCCAGGGCCTCAGGCCCTGCAATAGAACTCCAGACTCTTGTGCTGCCTAGTGGTCGTGTGTGACCTTGTGCTGTCCTCATCTTTGTGCGTCTGGCTTATGTGGGATCTGAAGAGTTGAACATGGGACCTTAAGCTTCACAGGTAAGTGCCTTAACTGCTAAGCCATCTCTGCAACCCAACTATTCTTAACGTAGTCTAGGAAATAACAAAAAGATAAATAACATGTTATAATTATTCATAAATACTGAGAAATTACTCCATGCTGATTTGTTATGTGTTCATGTATACTAATACAGGCATAAGCTCTATGAAATTGATATTAATATTTTTATTCCAGATTCCTTTTTTTTTTTTTTTTTTTTTTTTTTTTTGAGGTAGGGTCTCACTCTGGCCCAGGCTGACTGGAATTAACTATGTAGTCTCAGGGTGGCCTTGAACTCATGGCAATCCTCCTACCTCTGCCTCCCGAGTGTTGGGATTAAAGGCGTGTGCCAGCACGCCCGGCTTCAGATTCCATATTTTGTGCTCAAATAGTTGTTGAATCCTGAGTCCCAATTTAGGTCACAATTTAGATATAGTGACACATTTCTATCATGAGAGCAGGTTGGGCAGCTCTCCAAAATACACCATATCTTTTCTAGGTCTTTCCATTCAGGGAAGACAGATCCCTTATTAATTTTAGAGCTATCATAAGTCCTTGTCTAGAAATTTTTCCGAGTTGCATCTGACATACCACTCCGCATAAAGCACGGACCATGCTTACTTGGGCTTCATTAGATGAGTTGACTACATAGCAGCCCACCTCGAATACCATCATTTAATAAGCAAGTTGCTAACCATGCATTCTTATGAAGAACCTACTAAGTCCTAGAGATTTAAGAAGGAAGAGGCAGTAGACACTCCAGAAGAAGGAAGAGAATATGAACAAAATCAAAAGATAAACAATATGTGATATCATGCAGAGAAAGTACATGGCTATGTGTATTGGACCTCTGGTTCCCCAATGAAACTGAATTAGGGAAGATACATTTAAGGCACATTATAAATAATCTGCTTTTTGAATGGGTAGTAGGCTATATTTTATTTTGAAGAATGTCACACATTGTCTTATCTATGTATTATTCAGTAAGTATATACTAGTAAATAGCATATTAGGGAGACACTTTTATGGAGATGTCTTCTTGGTTGGAACTCTGAGAACTTCAGCACACTCAAGTCACCAAATGTAGCACACCAAACTTTTCGATTATATTACCCCCTTTCCTAAATAAAGGATCTGGAGAGATGTATTTTGGGAAACTACTAATTTGAATGGAGGATCATTTAAGACAATAGACAATGGGGTTAGGAAGAATTCTCAGTGGCTAAAGGCACCTGCTAGCAAATCCAGCTGGTCTGGGTTCAATTCCCAAGCCACACACATAAATCAGATTAAAAAATTGGCACAAGTATATTGTGTTCCTATAGCATGATAAGAGGTCTTGACATGCCACCCTCCCTCCCTCCTACAACACACGTGCAAATAAACACATAAAGAAAAATGTCAAAGACTGTAAGATCCCAAGGAAGGGTACGACTCCTTACAATGTAACTGTCGAGACAGAAATTGGCCCTGATATCCATGACTTTGCAGTGCCTAGCAATACCTTCACAAGACCCTCATAATAGAAGAAAAAGATGATGACATCAAATTAAAAGAGAGACTAATGGAGAGAGGGAGGGGATATGACAGAGAAAGGAGTTCTAAAGGGGAATGGGGGGAGGGGAGGATATATCATGGGTTTTTTGTATGTAAGTATAGAAGTTGTCAATAAAAAAATTTTAAAAAGAAAAAAGAAAAATTTCTACTATTTCATTTAAATAGAGAAAAGAAAATAAGATGTTTAATAAGTGGGTCTCACAAAGAAAATTTATCTAAACTGGTATAACTTTATATATATATAGTACATAAGGTTAGTATTGGACTAAATAAGTTCTTTCCAAGAAAATGGAGATATTTGCTATTTTGTTAATTTCTGGATAACAGGGCTATATAATCTTGTGACGTACTCAACTTATTCATTATAATAATCAAACTGTGAATTTATAATTTTCTATTGTTTCCATTCCCATAAGATGTAAGAATCTTACAGAACTTGAATGAACCATATGTTGCAGTCAGCTTTGCATTATTGGCAGAAAGCACCTGATCAAGACCAGCTTGTGGGAGAAAGGGTTTATTCTGTCTTATAGACTCAAGGGGAAGCTCTATGATGGCAGGGGCAAACAATGGCATGAGCAGAGGGCAGACATGCCCTGCTGGTCAATATCAGGTAGACAACAGAATCAGGAGAGTGTGACAAACACTGGCAAGGGGAAGCTGGTTCTAACACTTATAAGTCTTCTCCCAACAATCCATTGTCTCCAGAAGGCTCCAATTCCCAAATTGCCACCAGCTGGGGACCTAGCTTTCAGAACAGATGAGTTTATGGGGGACACCTGAATCAAACCACCACACCATATAATATGATCTTTGTGTAAGAAACTATTGCCAATGAATACTAAAGTTTGGCAAGATAAATATGAATGTATAATTTTTGAGAGGGGGGAGATATCAAGAGAAGAGTATGTTCTCTCTAACCACCTTCACATTTGCTGAATATCAAGTATGACTTTTTGCCCTTCTTTAAAAATTATTCTCAGAAGTGTGGAAAAAACGAGGGTAAAAGGGAGCATTTAAAATTTAACTGGAATAGAATGCAAAATAAGTGTATTTCACTTATGAAAAGCAGCACTGATAATTATTCAATGAATTTGGAAATCAACTCCAGCAGCGAAGTATATGAGATTCCTGCTGATATTGGTCATCTGAGAAATAATGATTTATCGCTGTTTGGTGTGGGCTTAGTTACATGAATACAATTTTCCACTGTGGAATCAAAATAAAGTATGCGTTCCAACTGCTTGTGAGGTTTCCTCAAAGAGATCAAGAGAAACAAATTGGGCATTAATGAGTGTTTTTTAGCAAAGCTAGTGTATTCGGTGATGGCAAAAATATAGAATAAGCAGAAGAAAAATGTGCAGTGAGGTTACCTTAACCAGTTTTTATTTTCAGGTATAGAGAATAAATGATAGAGGCTGTCTAATGAAATGATAATTTAGAGAGACATTAGAAACCAGTGATTTCTAATCTTTGCCTGCTTCAATGCTGAAAAACTCAAAAGCTAGTAAGTCAGATCAAATATGAGTTCATGCCAATGATGAGATATTTTATGATCATAAACCTCTGCATGTGCTTTCCCGAACTGGGAGTCTCTCATTAAAAAAAAAAAATCAATGGAGGCAAGTGAGTAATTGAAGAAGGGTTCAGGTTACTTCCAGGGGAGGTCTTATTACATTAGAATTTAACTTTTGAACATTTTCCTTTTGTATTGGTTATCATTTTCCTCAAGTGTAGATAACCACTAAAAATGGCATTTTGTCCTGAACATTGAAACTTGTATGAAGACATATCTCAGAATTGTAATTCAAATGTAAAATGGTTATGAGTTTTGCTCTATATAAATAATTAAAAATCATGTATTCTTATGTTGTACTAGTATATTCAAGTATTCTCTCTGAATAGAAAATGACGCTTTGAAGTTAGGTATGTGGGTGTATTATGTACATGTTCTCCTATATGTGCAGATGAGCATGTAATATGTAGATACATATGTGGCAGATAGAGGCCAATGATTGTCATCTCACTCAATTGCTTTCTACATTTTCTTTTTGTTATTGTGAAACAGGGTTTCTCACTGAACCCAGAGGTCACTGATTTGTGTAGACTAGCTGGCCAGCAATGTCCCACTGATCCTCCTGTCTCAGCTTCCCCAGCACTGGGATTCCTGGTACACACGACTATAATTGGTGTTTTACTTGAGTGGTAGGTATCTGAACTCAGGTCCTCAGCAAACACTCTACTGACTGAAGCCACCTCTTTAGGTCCTAGAACAATGCTACATGAAACATCATAAGCAGTAGGTTAAATGAGTCTCTCTCCTCTTACCTAAACTGATAAATAGGGCTGGAGAGATGGCTTAGCGGTTAAGGCACTGGCATGCAAGGCCAAAGGACTCAGGTGTTGTGATTCTCCAGGACCCATGTAAGCTAGTTGCAGAAGGTGGCACATGTGTTTGGAGTTCATTTGCAGTGGCTAAAGGACCTGGGATGCTCCTTATCTCTCTCTCAAATATATCTGCCTCTCTCTCAAAAAAAAAATTAAAACTATATTAAACTGGTAAATATGTATGTGGACATAGAAGTGGTTATATCCAGGGATGAAAGTGGATATAGAAGAACTGAGCAGACTAGGCAAAGGATGAAGAGAGATGTGATCATGGCATGGTCATCACCTTACATTTTCTGTTGACAAATGTTTTCTGATTGGGGGGCTTGCTAAGATGTTGTCCCATTTTATTCAGCAACTCTCGTTGCTATCTATGAAAGACTTGCTTCACCTAACACTTGGAATATGCTCAGATCCCAGGATTAACACTGCAAAGAAAATTTCTTGTCCTTTGCCAGTAAGTTAAATATGGGGAAGTGTCCTCAACTAGCTCATAATTCTCTTCTAAAAAAAATCCTCATTTTTCAAAGGCTGATATTAAGCAATAAAATAAGGTGTATCATTTTTCTCTTGAATGTAATGGCTCAGATAAAAGAAATTAGTAATTGTTTTAATGATCTGCAATCTAAATGTTATGCTCTCACTATGAAAATTTCACAGTCCTATTACGGCTAGCCTAACAATAAAGATTCCTAGTTCATTTGTTTTATATTTAAAGGTTTAACACCTTTCTTTATGTAAGGCTTTAGGTCTAGGACTCCTCAAATAAAATAGAAAACAAAATACACTTAATTATTTGGATATCATTTTTACATCACCCATCCAACTATATACTTTGAATCATTAAAATTCTTGAATTTTTTCCATGAATGGACTGGCTTATACAGAAATACTGTGAATATGACATAGTGGTAAATAATTTATTTCTATTTGCTATAATGATATTATTGTAAATTGTGGATCAAATAATCTTCTAGGTATTCCTGTCTTTGATATTTCTAGGAAAAAAAGAGTGATTTTTGGATTAAGTATGGTTTTTGTTAGAAGGAACTTTTTGAGAGCTGTCACATTAGAGTTTAACAGATATGTTATTAATGGGGAAAATGTCCATTTTTAAAGCCCCTAAAGCCCAAGTGTGCTTGGGGTGCTGTTTGTTTGTTTTGATTTTTGCTGTGAGAGCAGCCCCATGGGGCCACTTAGCTGCACCACCTCGCACTCTCCCTGGTTACTGTACTTGTGATGGTGCTTCCAGCCGAGAGTAGCTAAAATTAACAGACAGTCAAACAGACCCCTGCCATCTCCAGAGGCCCAAATGCCAGGAATCTCAGAGAAAATTGTCAAAAAAATTCAGATATGAAGGGAGAGGAAGAGAGCACAAAATAATGAATGGTCCAGGTTACATCACCGAGGAGACAGTTAAGAAAGACTTAAATGAGTACCTTTACCTGTTGAATCCAGAATGGACAGTGGACAGTGAGGTTCACCATGACTATTTTACTTAGTCTTTTTCTGATGAGTGATGATGATTTCAATGATGCCCATTTTACAGATATGGAAACTGACTTGGGAATGTATGAGGTAGATTGAAATTCAATCTATTCATTTCTAAAGACATTTATCATAATGAAAATATGAAATGATAATTTAGAGAGACATTAGAAACCAGTGATTTCTAATCTTTGCCTGCTTCAATGCTGAAAAACTCAAAAGCTAGTAAGTCAGATCAAATATGAGTTCATGCCAATGATGAGATATTTTATGATCATAAACCTCTGCATGTGCTTTCCCGAACTGGGAGTCTCTCATTAAAAAAAAAAATCAATGGAGGCAAGTGAGTAATTGAAGAAGGGTTCAGGTTACTTCCAGGGGAGGTCTTATTACATTAGAATTTAACTTTTGAACATTTTCCTTTTGTATTGGTTATCATTTTCCTCAAGTGTAGATAACCACTAAAAATGGCATTTTGTCCTGAACATTGAAACTTGTATGAAGACATATCTCAGAATTGTAATTCAAATGTAAAATGGTTATGAGTTTTGCTCTATATAAATAATTAAAAATCATGTATTCTTATGTTGTACTAGTATATTCAAGTATTCTCTCTGAATAGAAAATGACACTTTGAAGTTAGGTATGTGGGTGTATTATGTACATGTTCTCCTATATGTGCAGATGAGCATGTAATATGTAGATACATATGTGGCAGATAGAGGCCAATGATTGTCATCTCACTCAATTGCTTTCTACATTTTCTTTTTGTTATTGTGAAACAGGGTTTCTCACTGAACCCAGAGGTCACTGATTTGTGTAGACTAGCTGGCCAGCAATGTCCCACTGATCCTCCTGTCTCAGCTTCCCCAGCACTGGGATTCCTGGTACACACGACTATAATTGGTGTTTTACTTGAGTGGTAGGTATCTGAACTCAGGTCCTCAGCAAACACTCTACTGACTTAAGCCACCTCTTTAGGTCCTAGAACAATGCTACATGAAACATCATAAGCAGGAGGTTAAATGAGTCTCTCTCCTCTTACCTAAACTGATAAATAGGGCTGGAGAGATGGCTTAGCGGTTAAGGCACTGGCATGCAAGGCCAAAGGACTCAGGTGTTGTGATTCTCCAGGACCCATGTAAGCTAGTTGCAGAAGGTGGCACATGTGTTTGGAGTTCATTTGCAGTGGCTAAAGGACCTGGGATGCTCCTTATCTCTCTCTCAAATATATCTGCCTCTCTCTCTCAAAAAAAGTTAAAACTATATTAAACTGGTAAATATGTATGTGGACATAGAAGTGGTTATGTCCAGGGATGAAAGTGGATATAGAAGAACTGAGCAGACTAGGCAAAGGATGAAGAGAGATGTGATCATGGCATGGTCATCACCTTACATTTTCTGTTGACAAATGTTTTCTGATTGGGGGGCTTGCTAAGATGTTGTCCCATTTTATTCAGCAACTCTCGTTGCTATCTATGAAAGACTTGCTTCACCTAACACTTGGAATATGCTCAGATCCCAGGATTAACACTGCAAAGAAAATTTCTTGTCCTTTGCCAGTAAGTTAAATATGGGGGGAAGTGTCCTCAACTAGCTCATAATTCTCTTCTAAAAAAAAATCCTCATTTTTCAAAGGCTGATATTAAGCAATAAAATAAGGTGTATCATTTTCTCTTGAATGTAATGGCTCAGATAAAAAGAAATTAGTAATTGTTTTAATGATCTGCAATCTAAATGTTATGCTCTCACTATGAAAATTTCACAGTCCTATTACGGCTAGCCTAACAATAAAGATTCCTAGTTCATTTGTTTTATATTTAAAGGTTTAACACCTTTCTTTATGTAAGGCTTTAGGTCTAGGACTCCTCAAATAAAATAGAAAACAAAATACACTTAATTATTTGGATATCATTTTTACATCACCCATCCAACTATATACTTTGAATCATTAAAATTCTTGAATTTTTTCCATGAATGGACTGGCTTATACAGAAATACTGTGAATATGACATAGTGGTAAATAATTTATTTCTATTTGCTATAATGATATTATTGTAAATTGTGGATCAAATAATCTTCTAGGTATTCCTGTCTTTGATATTTCTAGGAAAAAAAGAGTGATTTTTGGATTAAGTATGGTTTTTGTTAGAAGGAACTTTTTGAGAGCTGTCACATTAGAGTTTAACAGATATGTTATTAATGGGGAAAATGTCCATTTTTAAAGCCCCTAAAGCCCAAGTGTGCTTGGGGTGCTGTTTGTTTGTTTTGATTTTTGCTGTGAGAGCAGCCCCATGGGGCCACTTAATAGGCTGCACCACCTCGCACTCTCCCTGGTTACTGTACTTGTGATGGTGCTTCCAGCCGAGAGTAGCTAAAATTAACAGACAGTCAAACAGACCCCCTGCCATCTCCAGAGGCCCAAATGCCAGGAATCTCAGAGAAAATTGTCAAAAAAATTCAGATATGAAGGGAGAGGAAGAGAGCACAAAATAATGAATGGTCCAGGTTACATCACCGAGGAGACAGTTAAGAAAGACTTAAATGAGTACCTTTACCTGTTGAATCCAGAATGGACAGTGGACAGTGAGGTTCACCATGACTATTTTACTTAGTCTTTTTCTGATGAGTGATGATGATTTCAATGATGCCCATTTTACAGATATGGAAACTGACTTGGGAATGTATGAGGTAGATTCGAAATTCAATCTATTCATTTCTAAAGACATTTATCATAATGAAAATACAAATTTATCAGTCTTCTAAAAATTCCCTCCAAGGGTTTCTCAAAGATATAAAATAAAAATCTCCTTATGAATCATGGCTTTAGATAATTTTGCCTGCATTCTTATAAGTCTCAGCTATAATAGTTACTATCGAGTTTCTCCTTTATCCATAGACTGCATTCATTCTTCTCAGGATATTTAGGCATGCTATTTTCTCCTGCATTTCCACAGGGCTAAATCCTTTTTATAATTTCCTTGTCAACTCGTATGATCAATCTTCACAGAGAATTTCCCTGGCCTTCTGGAAAAAGACCTCCAGTGTTCTCATCAAACATTTACCTGTGTCTATCAGAATGTACTCTACAGTCCTCACTTGTGATTTTTGTCTTATCATTTTTTTCATGTTTGTCCCCCTCTCTCAGAATTAAATTCAGTGAGCAGAGCATCTTCAGAACCATGTGCCTGGCACTGAGTAGGTGTGCATGAGTAATTTGGGATGGATTTATTCAGCTTTCATGGCAGTCTTTGGAGAAACACAGAGGTGAGCTTACAAGTGAATTATCAGCTACTCAAACCATAGTGCTTGCTGCATGGCGAGGGACAATTAAAACACACCCAGAGGCAAAATCATGACCATTTTTCTATCCAGTGACGCTAGACCCTCATCCCTGCCAGAAGTTGTCTTAATGAGAGGCATTGATTTTGAAGGAGGAGATAGCTGATTGCAAAGCAGGTAAAACTAAGAGAAAGCTTTAAAAGATATTTATATCATAGGATTTCCATTCAAAAATTCAATTTATAGATAGGTGAGGAGAGAAAAATATATATATTCATATTAAAGTACTTTGTGGAATGCAGAAGGCAATGGGCTTAATTGGAGGGCATTACTGATGAAGAAGGATTTTATTTTTAATAGTGGGGGATTATCATCTCAGTGAACTCCCAGGACTTTAGGGATTCAAATGGACCAAACATGAAAACTGAGTTGCATGAGACCCTGACCCCTGTTAGGGAAAAGAAATATTCTTCCCAGTAAACTGAAGTCAGTTTCCATTGGACAGTTCCTCGAGTGGATGTCATTTATAAAGAAAATGAGGAATAAAGAGTTTCCTTCCCTCCTCCCATTGTTCAATGTTTCATGCTAAAACAAGGCTACTCCATTTTGAAATAAGATCAACTACACCTTTCATTCCTTCAACAAGACACTCTGAAAAAGCATACTAAGGCAGATGAACCACTTTTCCATTTTTTGGCAAGACCGATGTAAAATTTCACAGTCTTCTTTCTCAATTGCAAACTTATTTGAAATAGTCAAATCTGCATTAATATGACACACAAGTCAGAGAAAGAAAAAAAAAGCCCCACCAAACAGAACTAAACCTTACATCTATCCTCATGCATGTTAGACATTAAATGAAGGCTATTCTTTATTAACATATGAAGACCAAAATGCTATTTTTTGTATTTTAAGTGTAATTACTTGTAAAAAAGTAAAACTAAAACATTCGAGATTTTTTAAGAACTGTTACTTGTAAAAATTTTGAGTAAAACTAAAACATTACTGCAGAGGTAGGAGGATCAGATTTTGGTTGAGCCATAGTGTTCAAAGGACAGACCGAAAAAACAAATCTTTTAAAAAATAACTCATAAATATGGAAGATAAACTTTACTTGCAAAAATTTGTCCTTTCAAGGAAAAAAGTTTAAGACGGTGACTGTGAAGACACCAACACCAGAGACCTCTACTACATGCTGAAACGCAGGTTTGCTACTGTTGGTTCTCTCAGTCCTTCTCTGCTGTTTAACTTTCTCTGCTGCTCTTTTCCCTCCCTCCTCTCTTCTCTTGTTTCCTTCTTCTCTTTGGTCTGTTTGACACTCTGTCTTTAATCTTTCCCAGTGTTAAAATTTTTGAAAATAAAAAAATGGAACAAGTGAAGACATCTTGACTGAATGACATTATAACGATGCTCCAGTTTCTCCTAGTATTCTGGCTGAGAAACAATTTACAAGACAATCTGCCCTTGTGGGTATTATAGGACCATAGGAGGACAAGATCTTCTTGTGACTCATGGGTGGTGAAAATATTGTTTGAGATCACTTATGTATCAAAATAAAGGTATATCATATTTTTAAGTTTATTTTTATTTTATAGTTAGCATGCAGAGTTTAGTTATCATTCATTCTAGCATTTTTATGAACTCTAAAAATGAGCCTTGAAAATAGTCTTCATTCTAGCATTTTCAACTATAATTTGTTTTAGCTTATACTGCTCTCTGCTTCTGGGTACTCTATCCTTCCCTCTTCTGTTCATATGCCTCATGTGCCATTCTCATCTTTTCCCCACCACTCTTCTTCATTATAACGTTCTAGGTTTTACCCATGTCTTCCCCCTTTATATATGTGGCAGTTTGAATTTATGTCCCCAGCACACAATAGACTTAAATGTTTTATTAAAGCTTATAACTTGGATTTACAGCCACTTGGCTATAGAAGAGGTGTCACTGTGGGTGGATCCTGGGGTGCAGCCACAAGGTGTTTAAATCTGGATATTTTGAAATAGCATCTCTTCCATACAATAAAAAATACTATTTTATGAATAAAGTTTTCATGTTTCAGGAGAGGTAAAGATTGGGATATTCAATAAATATACCCATTATGAATGTAATTTATTAGATTTTCCAAAGTGTGCTTAATCAGAGTTATCAGGTTGGAAACAAAGAAGTCTAGGTTATTTATTTAGAAATTTCTTTTTAAAGTCAATATTTATTATTTTTTGACAGTTTAATACATTTATATAATGTATTTTAATTTATATTACTACTTACCACCCTGTTCTATACTCCCCTTACTTACTAAATCTAAACTCCTCTTCTTCTCAACCAGACCTCCTCCCACTTTCCTATGTGTTTGCACAAACATGTGTTTGTATGTGTGCACAGCCCATTGAATTGAATGTTCTACATGAGCAACTGTCTGTTAAAGAACAGATAGCTATTGAACTCATAAACTCAGAGGCTCCACAGGAAGAAATTCATACTGGATGTTGTGAACTTGGTCAAAATCCCATAGCTCTGGAGGTCATGGGCCCTAGGGGAGAACTTGTTACTGTAAGTTTGCTAAGTATAAATATTCTAAAACTTCCTTCTAAATATATATGTTTATAGTCATAGATTATTGCTGCTCTCAGTCTTGATCACAGAAATGTATTTTTGTAGTGGACAGAGGTTTTAATACAGAGACACATGGCTAGTCAAAGTGTTGATAGTAAGTGAAGGTTGAGGTTTTAACTCTTAAAGAGGATATCAATATTACCCCCTCCAAGGCTTAATGAGTATCATGGAAAAGGGAGGCGAAAAAGAATGTAAGAGCTGGAGGATGGGGAAGAGTGTTCTAGAACTGTCTTCTGAACATACCTGTTGAACTCATAAACTCAGAGGCTGTAGGTTCCTATACAAGATTGGGCTGTCAGCGTTCATGAATGGGGGAGGGCCTCACTGGGCCATCCTCACTGAGTAGTTATTGGCAATGATAATTGCCACAGGTGAGAATCTCATTCCACTTCAAACATGATAGGGAGAGTAGAGGAAGTAGAGACAAAATTACCACCACTCAGGTCAAAGGAATTTTGAAAATTTAAGCTATTGAGAGAAGGGGCAGTCAGGCTGGATCACTTCTGTTACCTCAGGGTCCTTACTGTCCACATGATGAAAGAAAAAGTCCCAAGATGCAAAACCCGATAACAAAAAAAAATGAAAGAAATGTGATATGCATGAAAGCGATTAGCTGGAATATATCTCCAATTCGTTCAAGTGATCCTCTTATGCATGGCAAGATTTCAATAATAATAATAATGCCCTTTCCAAAAGCAAAAATAATGCTGGGGACAGTACAACTGGCAATGAATGATAAAAGACAACTGAATATTTGTCAGATGTCAGGCATTGTTCAAAGTTTCTAGTAGGGATAGTCTCAGTACATCATCTTGAGAGCCTGTGTAAATGGCATCATCATTGTCACCATGATGGCATTATCATGATCAGACCTGCTTTTTAGCAGTTGAAGGAAATGAGACATTCATTTCTCATGTCTATACAGTTACCAAATAAATGGCAGAACCAGAACTAAGAGGGTACAATCATGCCTTATGCTTTATGTTATTTCTATATAAGATGCACAATTTCTCAAATAATGTGGCAGCATCCCAAAAGATCAAAACAAGAATCTATATCAACATGAAAAGTTGCCTGTGATAAAGAGACTGTCATATAGAAACTGAAGCATGTCTCAGACTAGTGCCTGGCACCCAGGGAACAGTCAAAGTGTGCTATTTGCTCAATATCTTTAAGCCAAATTTAATGAGCAGGGCCATCCTAGGGCCTATTATCTCAACCTTTTATAGATGAATGGGTCAAAAGTCAAGTCACTTGTTAATCCCAGAGCCCAGGCTCTTACTAACATCCTTTCCTGCTTCTCCAAAGCCCAGCACTCAAGCTTCTGTTAGTTTATTGGGTTATTTCCTTTGACTGCCTGCCTGGTTTTATCTGTCACCAGAACTACAGTTTCACACTGCCCTCATCTGTCTTGGGAGGAGGTAAGTGGTATTGAGAAATAATTCACAGATGCTTGCAACTCTCACATTTACATAAATTGTTCAAACAGCAGAGCAGGTACCCTAACCAAATCTATTAAGTCATTTATATTTCATTTGGACATTAACACAAAGTAGCACCATACAAAGCCATATGATGAATACATTTCATTGGCAAATAGTTATTGCATTTCTGATATACTTATAATAAAACAGCTTCATCCATAATTTCAAATTTCTGTGGATGATACTCCCTTTACAAAACATTATAACTCCCAGAGCTGTGTTCATGAGGCCAAATAAAGGTCCCAAACCTACTAGAAAATTCCCAGTAAATTTTGAATAACATACTAACAAGTGTACAAACCACCATATTCTAATGGAACAGAATTTTTAATATAAAATACAAATTTCAATAATAACATGGCTTTCATATAAATAAACAAGATATCATTTCACATTTCTTTCAGAAATGTCTCTACTTTAATTGTCCAGAGGAGTAGATTGCTCTTCTACCATCACTAGCTAGATAGAATTCTGATCAGAGCAATTCAAAATAAAAGTGAGGAGTCCACATCAAAATTACTAGCCTGCTAAATACTAGGAACCATTTAATAACATTTATTATAAAACATAAGCCTGAGCAGACAATCTTTAGAAGTGTTACGAGGTGTCTACTAGCGAACATGATTCATTAAGTTGAAAACCAGGCAAGTCAATCTCTAAAAGAGTCCTCACTTTCTGCATGTGTAATATCCCTGGGGGGGGGGGGATGGGAGGAGGATATTTACCTTATTTAAAATGCTCCAGGGATGATGCAAAGAGGAAGTCATTAATTCTAACCAGACATGGGGACAGGTAGAATCACCTAGAGAATATGACAGTGGTCTGGACCCTGGAAGGAGGCGGCAAGTGCATTAAGTCAACACAGTCAAGAGTTTGTGAAATGCAAAAATCAAGCAACCTGGGAAATTAGTGAGGAGTGGGTATGTTGGATCTAGCATTTCTGCTGATATTTTCTCCTGTTACATTATTTCTAAATTATACAAAGCTTTTTTTGTTGGTGGGGGGTGGTAATCGGGATAGAACACAGGCCCTCATGCATGCTAAACAAGGACTTTATCACTGAACTAGATCCTCAGTCCACAGAGCACTTGTATTAATCATATAATCTGTTCTACTACAAGAAAAGACAGAATTCAGAACAGCTACTGAAAGGGTTGGGGTATATTTTTACCATGGTGGATGTTCTTGAAGGGACAGAGATCAAAATACATGCCCTACATAGAAGGTATAAAATAGTTACCCATAAGTTTCAGAGTGCTTACAACTGAACAGCACTTATGGCAGAGGGTTAATGAAATTGATTCTGGAATTGCTACCATAAAGTATAAGCCATTGTAGAGACGCATGCGTTTTGATCTGTCAGTACACTAGTGAAAGAAGGCTGAGGCTATCATTTTGCAGGGAGATGACTCTGCAGTGAAGGAGAGTAAATGTTTAAGCACAGTTATTAAAAGAGGAATTATTTACTTTGTAATATTTCAAGAAGATACTCTTAACTATAGGCACATCAATCCTTCAATGTCTCATCCCTAATTTGCATAAACATCATAATTGACAGCTTGTTAACAGTCCATTAAGAACACTAAAACCTTGTGATAAACAACCTGCCCGCCAACCACACAGTGGACAGAATACCTAGCCATGCATTGTATCTGTCTCAGAAATCAACCCACTATACCAACATGAAAGTCCAAAAGGTGCCTTTGCTAATCATTACATTCATGCAGACATGCATTTAAACACGGGGCTGGAAAGTTCTTATTAAGTACTGATTAGCAGTTAATTCGTGTCTTTCAGCTAGATAACTTTGCTGAGTAAATGCAGCCATGACCCCTAAAAAAAAATGCTAGCATGATTTTGTTTCAATAAGTACAAGAGTTAGGCAGAGCTCCAAAGCATAAATAAGAAAATGAAAAATAAGTGCTTGGGTGGGGGGATAGAGATGTAATGATCTATGTTTCTTTTTGTTACTTAACACACACACACACACACACACACACACAAGCAATCTTTTCATGTGCAGTGTTTTCTTCTTGGACTAAAATGGAATATTTTCACAACTGCAGTTTGAAATATGCTGAAGCTATGTCCATATAGCCTGACACAGAGAAATCTATTTGTGTTTTCCTGGCAACAGTGTATTATAAAACCACTGGATGCAGGCTTTCCTATCACTGGATGAAAACCTAATTATAAGCTCATTTCTATTGAACAAAAGTCATTGTGGACACCTTGCTTAGTAGGGCATTTAAACTTTAAAGCAAAGAAGTCTTATATTTCTGGACTCTGGTGGTTTGCAGGGAGGATATCAGAGTTCACATGCATGTTTTGGGGTTTCTGGTGAGCATTTTACATTCATGTATGGGATATTTTACTTTATAGTTTCCTAGAAATGGTGGTGAAACAGACCATAGGTATCAGTGACATACATCCTAGTAACTCCCAGTTCTTCCCACCTGAGTTTTCACTTCTCAGGGAAGGGAAAAGTGAAAACAGTAAAGAACCAGTCTACAATCTGAGCATACAGGAAACTGAGGCAGGGATCAAAGGTGTGAGCTATCACTTCAAGCTCTATGTTGATTTTTAAGCCATCAATGAATCTTTCACTTTTTTATTGATTTATTTAGGCAATGCATATCAGATCCAGCTCTAGGTAAATAAGCAAAAAAATAAAAATAAAAAAAAAGAAGAAAAAAGAAGAAGAAGGATCTCATCACCATGGAATTTATATTACAATTGGTAAAGAGATAATATGTAAGAGTTGTGAATTAAGTAAATAATATGGTATTTGAGGGAGATAACATATGGAAAAAGTCAAGAGTGCCATGCTAAATAAAGCTCAACGGGAAGAGAATCTTGATTTTACGTATTGGTAAGGGTAGGTGTTAGTAAAGTGACATCTGAGCACCAAGGAGATGGTATTAGACATATAAATATCTAGGGGCTGAATATTTTAGGCAAAATGAACAGTCAGTATAAAATTCCTAAAGTAGAAGTGAGCTGCAGAGGACTGAGGGGAAAACTGGAAGCAGGAGAAAACACAGAATTTCCAATCTCCTTCCTAGAAAAGTGTAGACAGTTATTCCACAATTGCCCTCATACTTAGGACTTAGTAGACATGGTGCACACAATGACACAGAGGGACCAAATATCCATGTGTGAACATGATTCTTTCATTTGGTCTCAGAACAATTTAGCAGTTTAGTTAATATTATTTAAAAATCATAGGATGGGGCTGGAGAGAAGGCTTAGCGGTTAAGGCGCCTGCCTGCTAAGCCTAAGAACCCGGTTCCATCTCCAGGTCCCATGTTTAAGCAGATGCAAAGTGACGCAAGGGCACAAGGCTGCACTTGCCCACAAGGGGGCGCGCACATCTGGATATCGTTCTCAGCAGCTGAGACTGCTGGCGCGCCCATTCTCTGTCTCCTTCTCCCTCTCTGTCTGTCTCTCTCTGTGTCTCTCTCCAAAAATAAATAAAATAATTAAAAAGAAAATCATAGGGTGCTTCAAACACTGAATGTCCACATATCCTCCAGGAAAATGAGAAGATATGATACTGTATAACAAAGCTAGCAAGATAGCAATTAGGTACCTTCAAGGGAGCAGAACAGAGCAGAGCAGGAATTATTATCAACTGCTCACAGATGGGTGTTTCCAGGTTCCTTATTTGAAGCAGAGAAGTGGACACTAGGGACCTTTTTCAGAGTACATCCCCTCACCTGTGTCTATTTATTTACACCATTTACTTTTAGTTTTTAAACTTAGACTCATTTCCAAATTGAACTCAATTTTTCATCAACAAAAATATTTGTCACTGAATTATTCTAATCAAACTCTCTGCCCCTACAAAATCTTAGAATACTTACCCCTGAATGAATTTGGAAGGTGAAATTTGATCATTGCAAATCACCTTTTATTATTTGCAAATGATATTTTAACCTGAATTTTAGGTTCAAAGGGCTGGATTTTCCCTCCTTGGATTTTCTGAATCTTAAACACTGATATTTTTATTCCTAGTTTAATGAAAATAGTGTGCACCCTACACCTTCACAAATAATGTGCCACTACACCTACACAAAGAAAAGAAAACATCCAGGATTTTACATTAGGCTTTGAAATCTCTGGAATGTATGAAGTTTCTATAATGTTGGGCATGGGATGTATTGGGAGTATATAATGTACTGTCACAAAGTTCATCTCATTTTAGTAATTCAGACCCTGAACAGAAATGGGAAATGATACTTTGTTTTACCTTATATGAAATATATATTTCATATATATAAGTCATGTTGTGTAATAATAAAATGTGTATTTATAGATATTTTAAGTGTGAGCAGATTTAATATGTTATATGTCATACTCAATGACTTAATTCCCACAAATGTTTGATCTGATGGTGTTTAAAAATAGTTGTTTCAATGTAGTTTAAAATGACAGAAGCAAATTACACATGGAAATGATTTATAATCATTCTTTATATCAAAGTCTGTGATTTCCTCACCATATTCTGTCAACAATTGCTTTTGTCAAGTATGATTTCCTTATTCTTGTGCTTTCAAATTAAAGCAAAACAAAAGATATTCGCTTTTTATTATTCCTAAAAACATACTTGCCATGTTTATGACAAAGTTTTTATAAGTAAACCTAAATATTAGGTTTTAGGCATTGTTAATAAAATAAACTCTTAAAGGGAAACAATCCAGTTTATTTACATGAAGTTTCAAAAGTGTTCTTATTCCCCATATCTTCCAATTGGTCATGGCTTCTGCATCATGCATGCCTTGATCATTGTTCTGAATATGGCCAGATGGTCAGGAGTTTGCTTGCAACATGTTACTTTTCTCAAATCTTATTCTAGAAAACAATATCATTTTCTTGTGACTTATATATTGGAAACATGAAAATATAATAAAGTGACAACACCATCCTTCTGAAGCACTGTGATTAGTAAGTTGGATATGCAAAGTATGGGTACAAAATATTGTGTTGGAGAAAAAATAATATTTAATTCTATTTATTTCTACAAAGTAATTTAATTTGATTGGGGTCTTGGTGAGGATACATGAGTACAAGCATAAATATTAAGTGATACATTATTCAATGCAAATTAATGCGGTAGAAACGAATACACAACTGCCAAATGAAAGGTAGGGTCAATCTCCGAATGTACACCAAGGAGATGAGGGAAATAAATTATCAGAAAAATTAATTCTTATGCAAATTCACACCGGTATGACAAGCACACAGCCATATCCAGCCAGAGTGTCAGTATTGCTTGGTGTTCAGTAATGTCATTGGAAAGTCAGACAGACCACTTTGTGGATCCTGGTTCTACTTCATATTGGTGGGTAAGTTGTTTCACATCACTGCTTCACCAACTATGCAAAGGGAATATTTGCTGCTTACTGTGTGTGCATGCCACACAGCTGAAGGTGGATAATGTATGGAAGGACCTTTACACGGTGATTGACACAAAACCTTATAAATGGCAAGTGTAACTGGATAAGTCCTTGAAGTAGGGAAGATCAACAGGGCAGAGGGACCAATACACATATGTTCTGTAGACTGAAGTACACATATGTCAAAGGTCTCGTGCCATGGGGGAGCAGTAAGAATAGATGTGGTCAAAATTGACGAGAACCCCAGGGCAGGTTGTTATAAGTTGGCTTTGTTGGCACAGAGCAAGAGGTGGCAGGAAGATGAACTCATGGAGGGTGAAGTTCTCTAGGAGCAGAAGGGTGAAAGGAGACAGGGATGGAGGCTGTTGAAATGAAAGGAGGGGTGACCTAAGATCCTGTTGGAAAAAAAAAAAAAAACAGCAGGTATTGGTGATAAATTGGATATGAAGATGAAGGAAGAGAGTCAAAAATAACTCCAGGATAAGAGCTTTGGTGATCTGGAAGAACACAGGAGGGAGGAATGTGTTGGCACCCAGCCTTATCTGCACAGTGGATGTGCAGCTTCAGAGATACTGAAGAAATGATTTTAACTTTGTCATTCTGATTAAGTAATGTCAGGGTCAAGGGGAAGGAGGGAAGACATAGATTAAGATCCTAATATTTTCTCATAGACTCTTGCCATTGGCAAGAACTGGTGAAAATATTGACAATCATAAGGGAAGAAAATAGAAATGAAACAACTCTGCGTTCTGACCAAGTGGCAAATCTGATTTCAGAAGTAAAAGTGATCGATTATACATAGCAAATTCTATGTGTGGCTAAAAGAAAAGAGATGTTTTCTGTGTGAATTTGCTTTGTTGTTACACTATACATGTGTTCTTCAGACTGCCAAATATGATTGCATCCCAAATAATCACAACAAAAATGAAAAGCAGAAAAAGTAAAGGAGTAATTCTCATACAATAGCAGTGTTGTAGTGACTTCACAGTTATACATGTTTTGGTAATTTTGCAATAAATTTGCCCTAATGTGATGTTTTGCTCCTATTTACACTGCCAACCGCTGTCATCATAATAAGCCTTTTAGAGGTATCCGACAGTCTGTTTATCTTGCAAATAGTTGCCATGAAAAAAAAAAAAAAGAAAGAAAGAAAAAAAAAGTAATGTTAACATTTTAGGTTGCTTAAAAACTACTGGTAATTAGGAGGCCCACGTGTCCCTAAATCAAAACAACTTTAGCAATGCTTTTAGGATCTGTCAATGCAATCCACAGATGAAAATTTACAGTGTTCTATAACTAGGGAAATTGTGTTGCCAGATTACATTTACTTTTATCTTACCCAAAGCAACATTATATTTTGCAACTATAAAAATGAGACTATTATATAAACCTATCTAAAGGAACTGGCAATGTTGTAATGATGGTATCCATATTGAATGGCTTATTCCTTGAAAAGCATCCAAATGCCAGTGGTGAAGAAAAGACTTCTGATTTCTTTCTGAATTGCCACTAAGTACAAACCCTACTCCCCAACCAACACATCTACACTCATACACATATCCCTCAAACTATGTCAAAAGCAGAAGCCAATTTCCTAACCCAAACTGAAAAGTCCTTGGCTCTCCAAATGACTGTAAATTGCATGCCTAAGTGCATATGGCCCCAGGGCTGTCACAATTACTTCTCCCGACAATTCATCACAGCATACTAATTCTATAATATCATTACTGTGTCTCTTCTCACTGTACTGATCCAGCCAGTTAATTTAATCAACTAATAATAGATTC
This sequence comes from Orientallactaga sibirica, assembly GCA_036365145.1. NCBI lineage: Eukaryota > Metazoa > Chordata > Mammalia > Rodentia > Dipodidae > Orientallactaga > Orientallactaga sibirica. The sequence goes on from JAEOAD010000194.1 coordinate 4,577,378, forward strand.
AGAAATGGATGCAAGGGGCCCTAGCACTTCAAATTACATTTACTACAGACGTACCATGGTGCAGAAAATACATTCTTCACCATTCAAACTAACCTCCACAAGTTGCAAAGAAGATAGGTGGGGTTACTTCTGAACATTTTAGTTGGAACAGCATAGCCACAGAATTTTCTTTCAAAACCAGTATAGTTTTCTTTTTCTTGCTTAAAATATGTTAACTATATCTATGGAGATTAGCTCTTTCCCATGCACAAAGTTCTTTGATATTAATAAGACATATGAAACCCAGAAATTTTCACGAGTAGGAAAATAAAAAAAAAAAAAAAAACAGAGTTCTATGATTTACTGCAAAGCAAGCCATTCAAAGATGGACAATTAATTTTATTAAAATTTAATCTTCTCTGCAAATGTCAATGATAATTAGAAAACATTATTCTTTAACATCATAGTCGATCTTGCATGTCATGAAGAGTAATACTTTAATTTATCATGAAGACAAAATAGCCTGAAAAAATAAAAAAAAATAATACTATAATACCATAGAATACACAACAGGTTAAATAAGTGACACAAATAGGTGTGGGTTACTTACTTAAACGTAGAGTTACAATTTTAGTGGCTTTTTTTTTTTTTTTTTTTTAAGCTAGGGTCTCACTCTAGCCCAGGCTGACCTGTTAATTCACTATGTAGTTTCAGGCTGGCCTTGAACTCCCAAGTGCTAGGATTAAAGGCATGTGCCACCATGCTCGGCTAAATTTTTAGTATTTTATAAAAAGCTACTCACTTGAACAATGCAATTTCCTTTGATGGACAGTTCTACTGAGGAGTACTTACCTGTCCATCCTGCAGTTGTAACAGTGGCAGAAAGAATTGTTATGTGTGGTAGACCCAAGAGCCAACTTCAAATGTAGATTTGTTTTTTTAGTTACAAGTAGATTAATTTATGCTACTTATGGGGTCTTGGCAAGCCATTTCACCTGCACACTTTGAGGACAAGGGTCCTGCAGTTATTACCCACCTGATGGTAACTCAAAATAAAATATGACTCATTTACTAAAACATTAATTGATATTTTACTCAGCTGGCAATTGCTATGTATATAACAAAAAAATTAATAGCTGATCCTTACCTTGATTTTTCACCAATAGAAAGACTAAATCTTGCTCCTCCACATGGAAGGATGTTCTCATGAGAAGCCTAAACTAGTAATGTGAGTGCTGAAAATTCCATTAACATAAGTTAAATTTAGTATACCTGGTACTTTGCTTTTTAGTACAGTTTAAGAATTTTTAAATCAGGAGACTTTTCAGGAGGCATTTCTATCCTCCACTGCAAATCACTAAAGCTGGTATGTTTATTCACTCAGATACAGAAATTAGACATACACAACCTAGAAGTAGGAAATACCCTATCCGGTTAACATGGTCCCCAGAACTCCCATCAATCAATAGCACTGATTGAGGGTTACCAACTGTTTTTCATTTCTGACAGAACCAACTCTTTTTGTATTATTGCCTGCACTTCCTAGACACCTGTAGCTATTAGAAAATTCTAACTTCACAGCGCTAGAGAAATGCCTTAGTGGTTAAGGTGCTTGCCTATGAAGCCTAAGGACCCAGGTTCGATTTCCTAGTACCCATGTAAGCCAAGTGTGCACAAGGTGGTGAATGCTTCTGGAGTTGGTTTGCAGTGATTAAAGGCCCTGGCATACCCATACCCATTCTCTCTCTCTCTCTCCCTCTTTCTCCTTCTCTAAAATAAATTAATAAAATACTTTTTTAAAAAGAAAATTCTAAGTTCTTCTTATGTCAATGCAAGTTTTTTAAACCTTTTTCAATACAGGGCATTTTATAAAATGTGTATAAGATTGTTATTTTTAGAATGAGCTTTCAGATTTTCTTGAGTATAATCATTTTATAAGATTAGTTCATGCATTTAGAAATGTCAACCTTGAAACCATGTATGGAATTGTTTTTATTAGAAAAATTACAGTCAGTAAAACATATTTCTACAAAGAGTCAATAACTACCTGGCATGAGTCTCTCTTCTGTTAAAAAAAAAAAATAAAGTGAGAAAACTCATCATGATAATGCTTCTGTATAGTTATTTTCAGGAACAAGTGTAAATTCAGTAAAATGTCCGTGCAATGTCACCCTTTACTAAATGTGATTCAAATCATGTTTGCTTAGCCTAAATTCAAGGCATCTCCATGAGCAGTGTAATATAACAAAACAAATAATTTTCCTTTCATCAATATACAACAGCTTTGTTCATTATTGAGAAACGTTAGGTGGTAAAGTATCGAGTGCTATGCATTTTATGCTTAAATCAATGTACTGTCTTGCAGTTATACCACCTAATGTGTTTTTAAGTCATCTGCTACAGACATCAATGTGATTCTTATTTGATATTCAGCGTTAAGTTCAGCCTCATAAATTTAGAATTGCACTCTGTTATTTTGATGGTTATATATTAACCACGTACTGAAAGTTTTATGATTTTAGACTCAGCTTGGCTGTAAATCATACTGGTTCCATATGTGAGGCATAGGGTCTACCTTGATTTTGATTGCTGTGCTCAGAAAGCAATGGATGGATGGATGGATACTGGAGGGAGGTAAATCGACAATGTGTTTGGATAAATACTTCAGGTATGTGATCAGTAAAGACATGCTTCAGAAAATTCAAATTAGACAACTCACTGCAAGCAGCCTTGTAGGCATGGATAATAATGCAACAGCAAGGTGCCACAAATTGCCAGTCTTTCACATTAGTAACCTTGGTGGCATGAGCCTTGACCTCATCAGAGTTCATCTGTCCTTACCCTGTAGTGAGCAAGTCTGACAAATATGGTTCCACCTGGGTTACAGGACACAGGGGCTACCTGGGGGAGGGGGTAGAAGTATACTCAACCTGATATCTACATACTGTTTAAGAGATGAAGCAGAATTCAGGATATGCACTTATACCAATCCTCAAACAAATGAACTGAGATATAGCACTAGAAGAGAATGATTCTCAGATAGAACAATTTATTTATGAGACTATAAACAGAATTCAATTAATGATCATCATCAGAGGTATTTTTAAAATTTATATATATTTTTATTTGACAGAGAGAGAGAAAGAGACAGCTATATATATATATAGAGAGAGATAATGGGTGTGCCAGGGCCCTCAGCCACTGCAAATAAACTCCAGACACATGTGCCACCTTGTGGATCTGGCTTACGTGGGTCCTGGAGAATGGAACCTGGGTCCTTTCGTTTTGTAGGAAAGTTCCTTAATGGCTAAGCTATGTCTAGCCCTAGAGATATATTTTTTTAAACAAAAACAAAGTACAGAGGCTCCCAAAACCTCATCACTGAAGTAGAACTAAAATGACCCCAATGTGGCTCAGGGAAATTCACGGAAGAGTGGGCGGAAAGAATGTTAGAGCCACAAGTTAGAGCATTATGCACAGAGACTTGGCCTATCCCCCATAACTCTTGACTACCCCCACAATGCATGACCCACATTCCCCATTGATGAGGGTCCCTTTGGAAGAGGGAGGACAGGGAGGAGGATAATGGAGTCACCATTATGAATGTAAAATCAGGATAATATAAATAAAAAAAAAAAAGAAAACCACCCCCCCCAAAAAAAAAATACCAAGGAAAAGCCTTCTCAAAATGATGGTCAAAATTAGATACAATAAAAATGCCTCCTTGGTAAAAGAGATCTCCCAGCTCAGCTATAGATATCAGCCCAGTACAGATTTCTTATCGTTAATTCCATTGGAAGTGATGATCATTTGGCAAGGTCTCAAATACTTATGCCAAAGATTCCAATTTGGTCCTTTAAATATATTTTTATCATAAGTTGAAGTCTTTTTTTCTTTTGATGACATATTTTCAGACTCTGCACTCATCTTCCCAAGTTAAACATGTAATATCTTAAACTCTGACTACACTGACAGGCATGGCAACATATCTCAAAGGGAATTATACTAGGCTGGGCAAAAGTTGGATCAGTTTAGATTTTGAAGCATTTAGCAGTAATATAACAGTGTCTTCTCTTCTTCTTCTATTTTGGTCTTTTCTATTTATTCTAAATTACTAGAGTTCGAAAGGCCTAAGTTTTCTAATTTTTTTAAAAAATATTTTCATTTATTTATTAGAGACAGAGAAAGGAACAGAGAGAGATAGACAGTGAATAAGAATGAGTGCATTTGGAAGAGGGAGGACAGGGAGGAGGATAATGGAACCAATACTATGAATGTAAAATCAGAATAATAGAAAAAAAAAGAATGAGTGCACCAGGGCCTCTAAGTCCAGACGCATGCACCACCACATGAATCTGGCTTACATGGGATCTGAAGAATCGAACTGGGGTCCTTAGGCTTTGCAGGCATGTGCCTTAACCACTAAGCCATCCATCTCTCCAGCCCAGTATAATATTACCTTGATTACTGATTCACAGGAGAATATCTCAGAAAGCATTCTACATGTTCTGTTACTTGGTAATAGATAACACCATGGCAAATTATATATATATAATCATCTTACACATAAACCTAAGCAATAACACTTCTTTAGTAACCATTTTGTATCATTGAAAGATTATCTGTATGTGAGTTTGAAAGGCTGTTTTAAAAAATATTTCAGGAAAGTATTCTATTTGCAAAACTGACATTTGGTTTACAAGCTAGGCATTATTCTAAATCAGTAGCCCCATATTTATAGAACATATATAAAAGTCCCTTACTTCAGTGTTGTGAATATGAGCTGTGTGAAGATCAGTTTCAGATTCTGAGGGTCTGGAATAGGGGACGGGAATGTATCTACCTAATCCTCACCCCGCGCCTACTGTCCATCCCTTGAAGTGAAAATAATGCTATTGCTCTGGGACCACACTTCAAGAACCTCTGATGAAATGTCTTCCCAGCTACTCTACATTCCTGTTTCTTTGTGAGTCTGTTTTGTGGAACAAACTTTGGTACGGGTATAAGAGCTTTGAAGATTCTAAAAGACCCCTGGACTCATGAAGTTTTAAAGTGGCCTATTAAAGCTGAGTGAAACGTCACTATGACTTCCAGGTGAATCCTCAAATGACATTAGATTGAACTTGGTGGCAGGGAATTTGAATACCCATTGAGAACACTCACATTTCCATGTGTAGCCATAATCATCCCTCTTAGGAAAATTCTCTTACCTAACTAGTAAATTTTTTTTTCTGGCACTTGTATTGCTATATTCTGTACTTTTCTACACATGTGCACAGTTTGATCAGTGGTAACTCAGTCAAAACAGATGTTTTAAATGTGAACACAATATTGTGAGAAGGCAGATATTGTAAGCAGCACATCTAATAACTGAAAGTTGAAATATTAACTACCGATGATTTCAGGTGTATTCTAGGTGTGGTTGATTATTATTATTCTTGAAATTGTACAAGCTGTAAAAACATTATCAAACACAACACTATAGAGTTATTTATCTTTCTAGGTTGCCTTGTAATTTAGACTTCTTCAAGTATCTGGAAACTCAATGGAAACATTTTAAACTGTCATCTATTTACCTCCCATTATCACACAAACACACAAACAGATGCACACGCACAAATACACACACACACATTGGGTGGTGAATACAGCAGCTTTTGGAATGCTACAATCAAGAAGATTTGATTGGTCTCATCTCTGAGAATGATATGTTGTCTCTTCCAGCTAGATGTTCAATGTGCCCCTGAAAAGTGATGTCAGGATATTAATCATGCAAATCAAGGGTAATTTATTTTTAAATTTGTAGTGGCAATGGTTACTTAGTTTACCATACTTCTAGCCTCGCCTACAGTGTTTAAGTGAACTGACCAATGTCACGCAGATAAACAAAACCTGAAACTCAGCTTGGGGTGCATGTACTTCTAAGAATAAAGTTCATGCTCGTTATCTTACAATGTTTCCATTTGACAAAACAAGTTTCTCTTTTCATGGGACTTGCTCATTTAAGGAATTTCTCAAGGAAATATAATATATATATTTTAAAGAATGTCCATCTAACCTTGAGTCTCACATTTTGGATGTTTAGATGTGTTTGTGGGTTTATAGGTCAAGTCTCCACTGCATTATAAAACACGGGAGCTTCCAATAGACACTTATATTTATGCTGTGCATTCTTTGCAGTACAAAATGCAATGTTATGAAATCTACCTTAAACATGTAAAATGAAAGGGAAGATGCTCTAAAATATATAAAATTATAAAATAGGGCCCAGATACAATGTGCATTTGTTGTAAGCTCATGGTCAATCTCTGACTTAAACAAGAATGGCAGGGATGTTTCCTTCCTCTGAGGAATTATTTCTGGAGTAATTTTAGACCAGCTTCATGTGTACAGGAGGCTGTCAGTTTATCTGATCTTCAAACACACTGTGAACTCTATGGGGAGAATATCTGGTAAATCAGAGACTGTTCACTTAAATATATTTAATTTTTTTTGTTTGTTTTTGATCTAAAACCTAAATTCTCTGTAACAATGTACTCCTTATTTGGAATATTTGCTAATTTTTATAAATGGCTTTCAGAGAATGCAGAAATGATAAAGGCATTGCAGAGATGCATTTTATGTCTATACCACAGAATGGAGTAAATCAACTTATTGAGCATATGGCTTATTAGGCTTAAATAGCTTTTTTTCCAAGATGATTCTAAGCACCATATTTTGAAAGATAAGGTAGTGGGTTGTTGTTTTTGGATATTTGCCGTTACAACGATAGGCCATCTGTCTCAACAAGTGAAAAGATTCGAATGCTTTGATTGCTATTTTCCTAATCAAGATAAATTCTAATGTATTTTACCATGTTGATTAACCAGATATGACACTATGTCTTGGAGGGTTTTACTGGTTTCATCCCTGTCAAAACTGCATGCTGTTCACAAATATTCCAGCATGATCTATGGTGAACATGTGGGACTTTTATTTTTGGGTGCCAGAGACAAATGCATACTAAAACAATAGATCTATATCATGATAGGATCAAGGCAATGGAATTCATATGAATTATAAAATTCTGTTTCAAAATTTTCATTCATATGTTCCTTAAAATATAATTATTCCTACCTTTAAAAAAAACTAACCAAAGTGGAAGGATTTTTCAAAACTCCAAGAATCTCCCTCTATGAAATACCAGCACAAGTGTGAAAAATTCTATCCAGCATCACAGACAAATACTATTTTCCTTTTAACAATATGCTATAAAATTTTTTAAAAATCCCATAAAACCTACTAAAACTTATTGAATACATTTGCTATCACTGGAATTAGTCTTATTATTTGACAAATGAGACACAAAACCATCTATAATCTTATTGTATATGCATGCCACTATCAATATTTTTGAGCACATGTTTCTAGTTTGCTCTCGATGTGAGTTTAACAGTTTTTTTAAAGCTTAATTGTTTCTATCATGTAAAGGATCAATTGTTAGCCTGCTTAGTAACTCAGTAGATGAATGGACACTTCTCTATGTTATTAAAATTTCACAGATGCTTTTAAAATTGTCACTTCCCGGGCTGGAGGGATGGCTTAGTGGTTAAGGTGTTTGCGTGCAAAGCCAAAGGACCCAGGTTCAATTCTCCAGGACCCATGTTAGCCAGATGCACAAGGGGGCACATGCATCTGGAATTCATTTGCAGTGGCTAGAGGCCCTGGCACACCCATTCTTTCTCTCTCTCTTTCTCTCTCTCTCTCTCTCTGCCTCTTTCTCTGTCAAATAAATAAATAAATAAAAATAAAATATTTAAAAAATTGTCACTTCCTGACACAGAAATTTCTTGTCCTATTTTCACAATTGTTTTTTGTAAGTGTATCTGCAATGTTTGGGCTACATATTACATTTTCTTGAGTATCATAACATGAAAAGAAACAAACTCCAATCTTTAGCTAGTATACATCACCATACACCATGCACAATTCTTACTTGTTGCCATAGAATAAATCTCCTTTAAAACAGATTGCTTTCATTTCTCATCTAATTGCCTTATTCTTTGCAAATGACCTCTGTGAGTTACTAGGCAAGTAGACTTGACTTCATTGTGTGAACATCATGACCCAAGAGACATTTCCCAAATGACTGAATAAAGTTGTCTTTCAAGTTCTCCTCTGTGAGTTTACTTCAGTACATTATGTCATTATACATGGCATGAAATGATTACACATATGTTTGTATCTTTAAAAAAGTATATAAGTGTATAGTAGAGTTGGGGAGAAAATATACAGGAAACATACAAGTCTAAAATAATATTTCTTGGCTGATACCTGGTCCAAAAGTAAGTGCTTTAGCACATCTCTAACACACTCAATAAGCTTGCTATTATTAACTAAAGACTGCATTTCAAGTACATTATGGCATCACTTGAAGTAATAGCAACTGAAATGTACCTACTTAATGGAATCGATCTTTCATAAAGACTGCAGTAAAGTATTATCAGAAGTCACTTATTGAACTTTATTTCTCAATGATATAATAAAAAGTAACATGTCAGGAATAAAAATGCTATTTGTCACTTGAATCTCTGGCACTTCATGAATGCTATCAAGAAGTAGGAGGGCATTCCTTGAGCAAAAGGATGAAAGTCAGGATTCACTGTTTCCTAAAGCTTCTTTAAGAATCCAGGTTTGCTCAATACCTGGAGTCAGATGCTAATGTATGTTCCAGAGAAAGAGCAATGTTTATAGTGCTATGTTTTCAGAGTAAATTCCTGCACATATCTGCTTCCAAGCTACCCCATAGACTTTGGATTCCAAATAACCAGTGGGATTACATTTTGGCAGACCAACACATTTTTTTGTTTTGTTTCGTTTCTCCACTTTGCATCAGTATGTTTGGGTTTCGTGACATATTTGCTAGATTTCAAGTATAACATGACACCCACAACAGGCCACAAGTGAACAGAGGATGTGATGTCCTTAGGTATTTCCCTGTAGAAAGAATCAGTCTGGGATAGTAAAATTCCTCAGATACATTTCTGAGGACTAATGTGCCTAGAATGTACAGAGTGACAGCTTTTTTCAACTTCTTCTCCTCAATATTAAATGGAGATGGTTTCCTGTATTGGACAAAAATCTGCTCAAGTGAAAAAATGAATAAATAAATAAATAAATAAATAAATAAATAAATAAATAAATAAGGACTACGGGCTAGTTTCTGTCATCTTGTACTTTTTGCTTGCTTTCTGAAGATTCTCTGTCATTAAATTTAATTGAGATGTTAAGAGACTTCGTATCTAATTTTAAATTATATTTAATTATTTATGGTTTCTGATTTGTGATGGTTCAACTAAGGATTTTTAAGCTTTATGAAAAACCAAACCTATTAAGTAGAAAGTATACTTTAACTTTTGAAATTTACCTTTTTTTTCTGTTTTATTTAATTGTGGCATCGCACTCTCTTGTGATGCTAGGCTACAGCAGCAGGCTAGAGACAAGTAATCAGAAGGGAGAAATCCCAGTAGTCTACAGTGGGCTGCATGCCTAAGCTTTGATACTCAGGCTAAATGTGCTGGATTTTCTACTTATGATATTATTAAACTCAGATAGTTTGATCAGAAGACCACTTCTGGCAAGTTGAAGGACATTTGTTTTGATTTTTTTCCCCTCACTTAGAAAAGTGAAAATGTGGGAAAATTTTATGCTACTCTTAAGACTATATCAACTGACCACAGCATAGTCTCTCCCCTTTAATCATATGCATGCCTCAGTCTTTTATAGTCCCCATACCCCCCCCCCACGTTTATGGTCACTACAACTACTGCATCACTTGTTTATGTCCTCTATCTTGTTCCTGTTGGCATTGGAGATTGAGATCATTGCTCTCAAGGTCACAGTATCTCTACAAACCATACTCTTAATCCACCACAATGACAAGGATCCTAAAAAGGATGAATTTGAATGTCCCAGAATCAAGGACAAAAGCAGGTGGTATATTTCAAATGCATATAGAATTAACCTATTCTCATTTCTTTCATTTTCCTATTTGCATTCAGTGTTTTCTCAAATGAATTGCTGGTGTGTATTTTCCTTGAATGTTTAATTAATACTGTAAACAAACACCTTATTGTTTTATTAAATTATTAATCAGGAATTACATATACCCTGGCATCTCAAAATGCAGCACTCTGTCCACTAAGCAAGATGCCCATCTGGCAGTGTCCAGGCAATGAAGCCAACACTATCAAGGCATATCCTCAAGCCTAAAGCATATATGAAGTAAATAGGTACATGCAAATTTTCAGAAAGAAATTCTTCCCCCAGGGAACAATGGGACACAGAAAATGCAGGGGAAAAAAACAACTGGAAGTCAGAAGTGTCTAGACTCTAATCTAGCTTCAGTCTTACTAGCCAAATGCCTTTAGATAATACATTCCTCCTGGATGACCACCAGTTTCCTCATCTGTAAAATACTCTTTGTTCTCAGAGTTTAGGGAGAAAAAAAAATGGTGCTCATTATAACTGAAGACATTTCATGAACTATAAATCAAGGGATAATATTGATGGTAATTGTTTTAAAAATCCAACTGATAAAGAGAGGCGGGTGGCTCCCTGCTGATACTTATTCACATTTTATATTTCAAGGATTTGACCAGACCCTGAAATATTCAATCTACTTTCCTTCAGCATATGCAACTAAGCATGCAATTGCAAAAATAATTGAGCTCTTTAAGTCCATCGATAATACTTAATTCTATGAATATGCATGGGGAGAATAATGCAATTTCCACAGGGTGCCTAATGTCAGACTGTAGAGAAAGAGAAGCTGATTTTGATTTGGAAAGTAAAGCAAACCCATCATTAAACATCCTGGGTGAGAACTGACAGGGAGAATTTCCTCAAACTGGAAGCAAACTTGACGAGGAAGTTTAATTAAACCGGAGTCTGTTCATCTTTTGCAAGCTCATCCAGAAGCAGCTCTTCAGTTTAGCATTTTTAGTTTTGTTCAGCTGTTAGATTTGGTGTGCTTCTGTCTTTGATTCAATTACTCAAGAAAGTTAAAGCATTCTTTCTTCTCCAACGAACCTTGTTTATATTCTGTGTATTTTTGCCTGGTTTTAACAAAAATGAGAAACTTTTAACAGTACCTGATAAGTGACACTCCAAGCCTAAAGATGTAAAAAGGCTTAGTTTGGGGGTTTGTGAAATCCTGGATTACCTGGTGAGTCAATTACATTATCTTTGCCTCAACACGTAATACTATGAAATGGGAAGCCTTGTGCAAGTTCCTCTTTGGGGATGGTTTCATGCATTGATTTAGGTGATTTTTTTTTTGAACTGGACTCTATCTAAAGCTCAGGTATATGGGGTTTACTTGCTTGGATTACAGGGTGAGGCTGAGTTAGGAAATGATGAACAGAAACAATTCTCATGGAGCTTTGCTGAGTCTTTTTTCAGTGTACTGTCGATACAAGGAGATATCTCCAAAGCCTTCACTTGCTTGATTTAAAATAGAGTGTAATAGCCTGGCATTACCCAGACTACTTTAATGTACAACGTCAAGGAGCTTCACGAGCAGGCTCATAGGAAGTGACTGCCTATTCAAGAAACGGAAAATTGTTCAGCTGTTGTTACCACATATAATGCTTTCATCAAGCCAAAGGGACAGCACAGAATGCCCACTCACCAGACAGGAAGAATCGAGGGATCACAACAGACTACAGTCCCAGAGCTAATCAGGGGCAGAACTGAGGTTTGTGTTCAGGTGAAAATGGCTCTGAATATGGACCCTCATACTAGATCATTCAGAAAACAATTCCATGGATCCAATGACCAAAAGCCATAGGGACATTGCAAAAGACAAGCAAAGGCCCACCAACCAATGAAAGGTAAATTGAACACAGTTGACCCATGCAATGGAGTAATGTTTGTCCATAAGAAGTAAAGAAGCACCACTATATTTTGGAATTGAGGTGAACTTTGAGAACACTATGCTAAGTGACAAAAAGAGTCACAAATTGAACACAGCAGACAAAAAAGTACATCTATGGCTGCTCTCTAGGGTCAGAGATAGAAGAGGAAGAGAAAAGAGTAATGGCTACAGGTTTCAGAGTTGTACATGGGAAGGGTAAAAAAAAAAAAAAAAAATGTCCTACAAGCACTATGCTGATGATTGCCCAGCCCTGCGATTACACTAGAAACCACCACACTCCAGGCCTTCCATGAGCAAATTACACATTATGTGAATCATGCTAATATAAATGGTCAAGTTATAGGAGCAACTTCATGGAGCCTGAGTAATCAGTGTATGGTACTAAGGAGTTGATGGCAATGGCAACACTCACAGAAAGGTCATTACAAGGTTTAGTCATCAGCAGCTCTATGCCACCTTTGTTCAAAATGTGAAAAATAGGAAGCACAATGCTGATTGCCTCTAGAGGAGTTGCTTGTGTCCTTATTGACAAAGTAGATCTCTCTTGAAGGGCAACAACAGTGCTTTTTCTCAAAGCCATGGTGTATGGGGCCAAGGGATAGTCAGTCATAACATTTGTCTTCGTGGATCCTGTGCCTACTGCAACGATAGGAGCTTCTGATCTTTTCCTATGCAGGTGGATGGTCAGTCATTTTTTACCCTCAAATCACTGTCATTAATTCTTAGGGAAACACACTAGGACGTTTCCCAGTGTCATAGGTCTTCCATCTCTTTTGGTGGCACTCACCATTCCAGTACTTCTTTGCCATTCATGTCTTTTTTATTTTTATTTTTAGTTTTAGTTTTATTTTTGGAGAGAGACACAGAGAGAGACAGAGAGGGAGAGGGAGACAGATAGAGAATGGGCACGCCAGCAGTCTCTCAGCTGCTGTGAACTAAATACAGATGCGTGTGCCACCTTGTGGGCAAGTACGGCATTGTGCCCTTGCATCACTTTGCATCTGGCTAAACGTGGGACCTGGAGATTGGAACCGGGTTCTTAGGCTTAGCAGGCAGGTGCCTTAACTGCTAAGCCATCTCTCCAGCCCACCACTCATGTCTTTTAACCATCCTCAAGTTCAGTGACTTCTTTTAGCCTAGAGACGAGAGAAGCACAGATCATGTTCATTTAGAGTTCAAATTGGCTGAAAATGTAGGTATCATTTTCTTCATCAAAGGTAAGTATTGGATGGAAATAGTTTATAGTTCTCAAGGAAATCATCATTTTCAGGCAGAGGGAAACTTGGTGAGGCTATAATATCATTCTTTTTAACACATGCTGCTATTCTTATGCATACCACTTCCAAAAGAGATTAGAACTCTTTTGATGATGAGAAAACATATATATATATATAATAGTAGCAGGCCATAAAAGCTTGGCCAGGGATGGAAGGAGTCTAGTATTATATCTATACTAATTTCAAAGTCATCACCGACTTTCTGTGTTATTCCCAAGTGCAAGTTTGTACATCTTTATAATGCCCTCAGAATAATTTATCACATAGTAAAGATTTTAAAAAATCATTATCCTTTTGATCTAAAAATCCTTATACTTCAACTTTAATAAGTTCTTTCTGAAGAAGTTGCCACATATATTTTTCTCCTCGGAGAAATCAACACCAGACCATTCAAGCAAGTTTTTAGGATTTTCCTATCCTATTTTTAAAAACCTTCATGTTTTTCTTTGTTGTTTTGTCTGTAAACCCTGACACATACATTTGAGTGCAAAGTGTATAGACCTATGAAATGTTTGGCTAAAACCCAAAGCTGTGAAATCATTGGAAGGGGTATCCAGACATTTCTCCTGAAGTTGAGTACTCAGACATTTCTCTTGAGATCTTGAAGATAGTTTCATATTAGTAAGTATTTCTCAGATCTGGAAAATCTACTAGTATAGCTTAAGTAATCCACAAACAACAGTGGCATGTGTCTTTATTGTAAGGTGACCTAAATCATCTTTTATTTATTTTACTTTAAAAAATTAAGGAAGATAACATATTTCAACTTAGTTTGTCACCTGAGGAATCATCTTCCAGAATGTGGACACAGACCTCTCAGACATATTATGAATCTAAATTTATCGATGTACTGATGTAATTTTGTAGTAACCTGCATTCAAAACTATCAAATGTTTTTACACACACACAACATTTCTAAGCTGATAATTCTTCAAATCTTTTTTGCGGAAAGAAACCAGAATCATAAGCAAATCCATTCTCCCTTGTTCCTTGTAAAGGCTTTGCCTCAAATCCACAGAAAGCTGCACAATTTGGAGCTGTTAGGCCTTCCTATGCATTAGCTTTAAGCATATGTTTCTTTTATAAGGTCCTCAGAGGACTATACAGAGAGACAAAAATTAACTCAAATGATCACACCGTATCATCACATCATCTAAGCATGGTCATCCAGGGGTGGATTAGACAACAAGGCTGTAGGTCTTAGAGTCCTAATACCGCCAACTCCAAAGGAAGCTTTCAGACCCTAACTAAGCTATAGAACAATTATTGTTTTAAGTTTCCTTGTACTGGTAGAACAAAGGGCATTAAAATACTAAAAGTACTTACTGAGAGCTGGCTATAGGATATAAAATGTGATAAGCATTTGGCTTATCATGACATTTCATCCTACATTCAGTGGAATAAAATTGTTTTACACTAGGGGATAGAAGAGGAAGAGAAAGCAAGCATACAGTACATCTTCAGTGAGAGTGTGGGAAGGGCATACATTGGATCACAAGGTAGGCATGTTATTTTCCCCAACTCCATACTATGTGTGTCTCAAAACATTCAATACATCTGCACTTGCTACATGCTCATGTTAGGTTCTATATATTTTTAACCATTCAGATATTATATACACAATGTGTAGTGATCTAGGTGAAAAAAAGCTTGCATTCTCTCTTAAAGTCAGCTCAAGTGATTTTCCAGGGGTGGTTATTTCAGTCTATGATGATAATTTCATAACTTGCTTAACTATAAAACCTAAGATGCAATGCTAATACTGGGCACTACCTCATGTAATTCCCACAACAACCTAGCAGTTTGAGTATTTATATTTTTTTTTAAATATACTTTTAGTGTTGACAAAAGAAATCTCAGATAAAGTTTCAGAAATTGGCTGGCGACCTAGCTGTTAAATTGAAAAGATGGGATTCAAATCCAGGTCTGTCTGAATTGAAAGCTAAGCTTTAACTCTTGTCTTATTTAAAAAAAAAAAAAAATAGTACTGCCAATCTTGTCTTATTTTATAGGGATTATTAAAAAGCTGTTGGACTATATGACATGTTCTATTAAAGAATCAAAAGAAAGAAGGAAGGGCCATTAACTACACATTTGCTGGGTGGGTAGGCGAAGCGAAGTGAGAGAACATACCCTCGATTATTCTCTTCTCCACCTTGATTTCTCCTCTGCCACTGGGGCGATGACAAAGGGGGCTGAAGTTACAGCTGGAGACAATCCAAAGTAAATTCCACAAGAACTAATTTGATCCATGAGTTTTATGGAATTCATCAAATTTGGAATATCAGTGTCCTGATACAAAAAATCACCCTCAAATAAAGGAAGCCAGGGTTTTCTCAATTTGAAAGGCAGTATCTATTTAGTTTTAAGTGGGTCACTGAAGCTCATTTATCCTCAAAAACTTCTGAGTAACTAGCTTAATAGAAAGTAGTGGTTTCAATTAAAATACAGTGTTGTTCTTTGGTTGGACGACTTAGAGAAAGCAGGCTGAAACTAAGTTGGAAGCTTCCTCTTGCCTAGTCCACATAGAAGCAGAGGGTGCTATGAGGCTGCCGGAGAATTATCAGCAGCACTTTTACTCAGCTGTGGACCCTGCATTCAATGCTACTGACAGGTCAGGCAAGATGTGCCCACTGGTATAACAGTGGCAAGTGCATAACAGGAGTAACCAACTTTTCTCAGAATGGATTTGAAGCCTGCTCTACAAGATACAATCCTTTTCTGGTATTGTAAGCCTGGTCAAAAGCCCATGGAGAGGGAAGTTATAGGCCCTATGGAGAAGCTACCGCTATTATTTTTGCTAAGTGGTCACGATATGTCATCCAATTGCCTGTCAAGTTAACCGCGTTTATACCCATAGTGTATTGATGTTGTCAACTTTCATTAGAGAAACTTTTCTCCTCCCAGTCGGCAGTAGTAACTGCAGGGCAACATATTGGTTAAAGTAATGAGAGGATGTGAAAATTAAATGCTCAATCATGAATAGGGCCTCTATGTCACTCCCTCCAGGGTTTAGAGCCCATTTCAGATGAAGGGACAGAAAGAATGCAAATGCTTAAGGAAGAGGGGCTTGTGATGTGGAATGCCAACATCCAGCACATGACTGTTCCAGACTTGAACTCACAGCGCCTGTGATTATCTACAGAAGATCCTCACAAGGTTGGGCTCCTGAATATCCTGTCACAGAGGCGGGAACTCGTAAGGCCTTGGTCCATCCCAATGGTTTATATGAACTAATTGTCACTGGGGGAGGAAGAGACATTTTCTTTTGTAGTGTACTCACTACTTAGGTACCCATGCTCCTGTAAGCAACTCCCATGTAATTCACTGGGCCATCTTTAAAAACAAGCAAACAGGGCTTGAGAGATGGCTTAGCGGTTATCATGCTTGCCTTCAAGGCAAAGGACCGTGGTTTGATCGCCCAAGTCCTACATAAGGCAGGCGCACAGAGTGGTACTTGCATCTGGAGTTCTTTTGCAATGGCTGGAGGTCCTGGTGCACATATTCTTTCTCTCTCCCTGTTTTTTTCTCTCTCTCTCCAATAAATAAAATATTGAAAGAAACAAACAAAAGGTATAAAAAATGAAAACATCAGGGAGACAAACGGATAACTATAGAATCAGTGGGAAAACAGAGAAGAGACAATAGGTAAAAATGAGAAAATACATTATATACATATGTGAGATATTGGAATGAAAACTATTATGTACAATAAATGTATACTAATAAGAGATAAAAAGAAATACTTGTACAAGTGTGAGGATTTAAAAAATAAAAAAGACATAAGAAAAAACGAAATAAAAATGCACTAGCTAAAATACTTGAAAAATAGTATTAAAGCTTACAAGTAGCTGTAATTTTAAGTAAAACACTTCAGCCTCATTCACAATATTGTTTTCTCTGTCCATCTCATAGATTAAAGGGCTTCCTCTTTTATAATAATCTGCAAATATGGCATAAATGATGAGAATCTTACTGGCTCTCCATGACTATTAGCAAACGCAATCCTGAGAATGCTGATATAATTTTAAGCATCAACTCCTCTCCATAAGTAACCTTGCTCTAAATCAAGGTCCACTGGGATAGAATATAATGAAAATTGTCACTTATCATCTATGCTAAAGTTGGAACTTTTAAAATTCTCATAATAAGAGACCCCGTGAGATCATTCACTGTACACAGGCATTACTTCAGCGTGCAGGCATTTCCCTATGTGCCAAGCACAAGGCCTACTCTCTACCTTTATGTTAGTTTTATACTCTCCTCTCCATTAGCTCTTTTAATCTAGCATATACAACAGCCTCACTCAGGAATGCCCCTTTCCTTCTCCTTCCTTCTCACTGAACATATCCAAGCTTACAGGGAATTTGGCTCCTTTCCTCTGAATAGTCCTTTCATCCTTCCTTCCTTCTACTACCTTTTCCCTGCTCATTTGAACCTTCCTTAGATCCCTTCCTTACTAGCTGTCTACCTACACGACATTCCTCTGCAGGACATAGTACCTGCTGACACAGCCCGGGTCTCAAGCTATGGGTGACGATTTCTCATCTGTTTTCCAAGGCACACAGGATACCTTGGTTCACTTATAGTCTTTGCAAGTGTGTACTCCACATCTTTGCAAGAAAGTCCAGGAAAATCTATACTTGGTATTTTCCAAAACCAAGTTCTTTCTTCTTGCCAGATTTAAGCTTCTTCACTTCTGTCTTATTTATTGATTTTTTTTTTCCTAAGCTAGTCATACCACATTCACTCTTCATTCCATCACTCGGAATCCTCACTCCTTCACTCACTACGAACTCACTTCTTTTTACATACCAGTTTCTGACTCCTGTAAAACTGTATCCAAATCTCTGTCTCCCAAATTCTTTTTCATTTCTCATTGCCCCATGGAAATAGTACCATCTCTTCACCTTCTGATTCCTCTTCCTAGTTTAAGCCATTCTTGTGTGAATATATGTCCCATAGTTTATATGATTTTGCTTTAAATTTTCATTTGCTTATTTGAGAATAAAAGGGAGAGAGAGAGAGAGAGAGAGAGAGAGAGAGAGGAGAGGGAGGGAGGAGAGATGGGCATGCCAGGACCTTCAGGCACTGCAAACGAACTCCAGATGCACAAGCCACCTTGTGCAAATGGCTTACGTGGATAGCAGGGAATCAATCCTGGGTCCTTAGGCTCTACAGGCAAACACCTTATCTGCTAAGCCAGCTCTCCAACCCCAATATGATTTTGATAAGTCAAGTTTAATCAGCTCATTTCTTTGTCAATAACTTTCAGCGACTCTGCTTCCTGGCAAAGTAAATGTACTTTTTCCATGCAATGCAATCTACTTTGTCCAAAAGCTTTCTGGAATCCTCAGTGTTTGCCTCTAATGGTGCTTCTATTCAACATCCATTCCTCTACTGAGGGATTTTCATTCTCCAACCATACCAGCATGCTGAGATCTCTGACTTCACAAAATCATCATATCCTTCAGCTTAGTATGTACCTTTGCTCTTCAGTCTACAGTCTACAGTCTTCCTGTAGCTCAAAGTCCAGCCCAAATATTAACCTCTTTGCACAAATCTTTGCAATACAGTGACACATAGAGCGATGCCTGTGAGGGTAGTTGGTATTATATCAAGCCCATTTCAAATATTCCAGTCTACTCATTCACTTGTCACCACAAATCCATGAGCCCATACTTACAATTCACTGATGAAGACATTCGGGCTTACACAGCTGACACAATTTTCCATGTCTCAAATGCCAGGAAGTTGTAGAACTAAGCTTTTTCTCTGATGGTCTCATTCCAAAGAAATGGGCTTAATTACTGTGCTATTCTATTTCCTATCACCATGTGGGTCTCTTTCTTCCTGCTAGGGTACGAGTTACCAGAGGGCAGGGATTATGTGAAATTTATCTTTGTATTTCCAGTTCTCAGCATGTAGTAGATATTCAATAAATGTTTGATGACTTGTGTTCAGCATGAGCGATGCCATAGTGTTCTCCCAGAGTTAACGGCACTCTGCACCACAGACAACGATGGGCTTCTTGCATATTTTGATCTCTCGTCTTCCTTTGCTCATTGCTCCGCTCATCCTGCCTCATTATTGACTTTGATCCCTTCACAGCTCCTTTTATCATCAACTCTGTGAGTCTGGGATGGTTGCATCTCTGTATTTACTGGATTAGACTTCTTAATTAATATTTAACTTCCTTTCCTTGAAGAACAAAATGAAAGCAAAAATGAAATCACCTTTCAGAATTCCTGTTTGATATATAAGGCAGACCTCCCACTTGTGACAGGTCTCCAGAAAATGAATACAGCCACTCTAAATGAAAATGATCTAATCCCTGTCGCCTTTACCATGGGATCAATGCAAGAGTAGGGATTTACATTTGCTGCCCAGGGACCTGATGGCCAAGGGTTATGAAGGAGACACAAAAATCAAGTTTAATCACTTGCATGTGACAAATCTATAAACTTTAAAGCAGTCTAAATTGATTAAATACAGCAAGCAAGAAAAATTGTTTTAGAACAAAAACACAAAAAGTAATCTGTGCTATGTATGGACTACTCATGGTATGTCTGGTGCCTAAGAGCTTGAAATGCTTCATCCTTAATCTCATTTAATAATATATATCATAGACACACATACATATAAATGAGAAGTACAATTTCAAAGTGACCCATTTTACAGATGAAGAAACTATGAATTTGTGAGTTTGTTGGTACTTGGCAAGTTCATGGACATGACAAAGGACAGACTGGGATCAGACTCAAAGACTTGCATATCTTATTCTACAATCTTTGTTAGTTGTGGTGGTCCACAGCTATAATCCCCACTGGGGGAAGTAGGCAGGAATATCATGAGTTCAAGGTCGTCTTTGACTATATAGGAAGATGAAGATCAGTCTGGGATGTAGGAGATATTATCACAAGAAACAAAAAAAAAATCAAAAATAAATAAACAAAATCCTTGCCCATAATCAGTACTTTCTTCCCTCACTGTGTTCAACTCAGGAATACCCAGAGACTTGGTTAGATGCAAATAGTAGAACTGGGACCAAGGACCTAAGTTTGTAGTATTCTGCCTCTCTCACTAAGATGTTATTTGTCATAGTACACACGGTGAATATGCTCACTGAGTAGATTCTGGATTCAAATTTCAGAGACACAAAGGCATATGAGATCAACCTAGTATTAGTGTATCATGTAAATGCAGATACCATTTCTTTTTTCTTCTTTTATTTTTCATTTTTATGAGAGAGAGAGGCAATGAAAGAGAGAGAGAATGAGAGAATGGACAGGTCAGGTCCTCTACCCACTGCATATGAACTCCAGATGCATGTGCCATCTTGTGCATCTGGCTTATGTGGGTCCTGAAGAATCAAACCTGGGTCCTTTGGCTTTGCAGGCAAGCGCCTTAACCACTAAGCAATCTCTCCAGCCCCAGATACCATTTCCTAACCCACCATTTCAGCAGAGATATAAATACTATCTCATGCTACATTTTACAAGAGAATTGTTTTTTAAAAACCTGACACTGTCATGCCATTGCTCCTCATCAGTTTGTTATTTCACAGAATTATTGTCTTCAAAATGAGAATCATTAAGCTACAAGCACATGTTATCTCCATATTAAGATGGTGACACAATGTGTGTTTCATACTTTTCCCATTGGCCTTTAAAAAGTGAATTGCAAATACAACTGCAGCACTGTCATTTCCCCTTTTTAGTGATTTTCTAGGCTTAGAATATTGCTGTGGTTTAAAGGTACCCCTAAGGTTGGAAACTTAATTAACAAAGCAACGGTGTTAGGAAGGAGCCTAAAGAGAGGTGATTATATGGTTAATGTCACCATCCTGGAAGTGGTATAAAACACAGGCAGGCCTCCTCTTGTTTCCTTATGCCAGCTTTCTTGTATTGATCTTTTGCCCTTCCCTTTTTTACCAAGGGCTGAAATAGCAAAAATCCCTTGGTCAAACGTGTGTCCCTTGGCTTTGGACTTTCCGTTATCCAGAACTATAAGAAATACATTTCTTTTCTTTAGAAATTACCCAGTCTGTAGTAGTAGATTTTAGAAACACAAAGCAAATAAGAACAATGACTGTGATTATTCTAATATGTTTCCACAAATCATAATAAGGGTACTTTTGCTGTTTTTCTTATCTTTCTTGTTTTTTTATTAAATTACTATTTTTATTGACAACTTCTATATTTACATACAAAAAAACTACCTGATATTTCCTCCCCTCCCCCCTTCCACTTTAGAACTCCAATATCCATCATATCCCTTCCCTCTCTCCATTAGTCTCTCTTTTAATTTGATGTCATCATCTTTTTCTTCTATTTTGAGGGTCTTCTATGTTATTATCTTCATTCTCCTATCATCTCTTTTATTCTCCTACTTCCTTTCATAATTTTGTGATTAATATGTACAATCAATATGCTAGAAAAACATGAATAAGATGTGGCTCCTATCTTCAGGATCTCTTCCAGCATATTAGAACAGGGTTTTTGTTGTGCCTCCCCATTCGTTAAGGACATAAATCTTTGTAGTAAAGGATGACTGTGATTCCTCTAGTCTCGCAAGGGATCACTGCATTACTATTGAGTACATATCCATAAGGGTTCCATCACACCTTAGCTGGTCATTTCACTCCCATCTCTAGGCACTGAGAGAGGCTCCAGAGCTCTGTTCTTCCTTGACTCTTTACACCTAACACCATTGATTCTGGTCTGCCTTCAATCCTTCTTGTCTATTACTACTCTTTATGTCAATCACTGAAAAACTTCTCAATCATTTATAAAAATGCCCATTTAGCCTTAAGTCTTAATGGAAATTATGTTCTTCCTAAGTACGTTACTGAACCCTGAGTACTGTCAAGAAGTGGCAGCTTGTCCTTCTTACACCCTCAGACCACTGTAATGAAGAATGAAAGAAAGGCATTTTGTTTCTTTTTACTGGTTGGCTACACTTTGCAAAGGGCTGGACATGTGCCTGATTTTGCATCTCTCACAATCAGGCTGGGTCTCACATTTTCTCTCAGTCACTTGTTCCCATTGCAATCACACCACCGTACTTCACGTTTGGAACATTTTAATTTCTGGCTCTCTTATCACTGGCTCACTCCATGGATCTCCCCTGTTCATAATTTCAACAATTTTGCTATAAATAAAAGCAATTCTTTCAAAATCCTGACTTCCACTTCTTTGAACTACTTTTGCCACTGATCTTATCTCCTACCTATCCCTAGCAACTCTTCACTCACAACATTTCTCCCATCTCAGTGTTGGACAAGGCTATGCTAACCCTTCCTACCTTATGTGTCTATTGCACCCTGACCCAATGGGGTTTCTTAAATACTCATTGGCACTTCTGGGAAATTGATTTAATGATGCTATGATGGTCTCTTCTCTTCTTTACCTATCATTTTTTTTTTCCTGGTTTCAGAGGTAGGGTTTCACTCTAGCTCAGGCTGACCTGGAATTCACTATGTAGTTCAAGGTGGGCTCAAACTCATGGTGATCCTCCTACCTCTGCCTCCCAAGTACTGGGATTAAAGGCATACACCACCCACACCCAGTGTTTACTTGTCATAACTTTTTTTTTATTTTAAACTTTTTTTATTATTATTTCTTTGGAGACACACAAACACACACACACACAAACAGAGAGAGAGAGAGAGAGAGAGAGAGAGAGAGAGAGAGAGAGAGGAAGACAGAGATGGGCGCGCCAGCAGTGTCTCAGCTGCTGCGAAGGAAATCCAGATGTGTTCGCCCCCTTGTGGTCAAGTGCGGCATTGCGTCCTTGCCTCACTTTGCATCTGGCTAAACGTGGGACCTGGAGATTGGAACTGCTGGAGATTGGAATCAGTGTTCTTAGGCTTAGGAGGCAGGCGCCTTAACCCCTAAGCCATCTCTCCAGCCCCTGTTATAACTTTTATAGTGACTCATCATAAATATTATATAATTGCTACCTCGTTACTGCATCATGTTTTTGTTTTTTTTTTTTTTATTTGAGAGAGCTACCACTGTGAACAAATTCCAGATGCGTTCGCTCCCTTGTGGGCAAATGCAGCATTGCGCCCTTGCGTGACTTTTTGCATCTGGCTAAATGTGGGACCTGGAGACTGGAACCGGAGTTCTTAGGTTTGGCAGGCAGGCGCCTTAACTGCCAAGTCATCTCTCCAGCCCCTACATCATGTTTTTGAAACTGGCTTGGCAAAACCATAGCTAGAATTAAATCCTCTGCTTATTTTATGCCTGTTGGATGAGCAGAAATCCAAATACATGTCCATGACAAAAAAGGGAAAAAATATAGAACCTTCCCTTCTCCTAGAGCTCTTCATATTCTGCTCTAAATTTCTCCCACCTCCTCCATGCTCTCCCAGCTGCTGACCATGATTTCCATTTCACCAAGAAAGCTGAAGTAACACATAGGAACCACAGTTTTGTACCACATATATATCCATCTACTGTAATTTGCTCTCTCCCTTTAACACAGGTGGGCTTCTGGTGCACGGGTATGTGTGAAGCAGATCCAGTTCCTTTGTCTATCAGTGACCAGCCTTGCCTTCTCTCTGAAATTATTAGGTCATTCTCCTGAATACTCTTCCTACATCTGCAGCAAACTCATGGGAAGACTAGTCTTTATTTACACCTCCAGAGCTTATTCATTCCCAATCCCATCACCAGGCTGTTTGCACATTTCACTTTGGAATTCATTCCTTTTGAATTGCAGTCAATGGAATTATTATTTCCATTGGAAGAGGACTGCGTAATTTGTGAAAAATAGGCCAAAGACTTAGGAGTCACTCTGTAAAATTGTGATAAGAACAGATAACATAAAATGTATGCTTGTGATAAGGCTTATTGTACACAGTACAATATTGTTAAGTACAAGCACAACGTTCCTCAATAGCTCTCTGGAACTCATTCATCTTCAATGGAAAAAAAACCCTTATGCCCACTGAACAACTGTCCTTCTCCCAAATACTGAAAAAAAATACTATTCTGCCCACTTCTATGGGCTCCACTTTTTAGATACCTCATAAAAGAGAAATCATGCAGTGTGTATGCATCTGAGCCCAGGTTATTGCATTTGGTAGTGCTCTTATGCTTCAGCCTATTGCATTATAAGGCAAGATTTCCTACTTTTATGGTGAAATAATACTCCATTGAAAGCATACCCTGCATTTTCTTTATCCATTTATCTGTTGATGTGCACACTGGTTATTTTATATTGTCTCAGTACATGGGAATGGCTGTATTACTCTGATTTGAGTTGCTGAGTCCTGAAGTAGAATTACTGGATTGCATAGTAATCCATCTTAAATATTGGGAAGAACTCCAGACTGTTCTTCACAGTGGTTGTATTATATTCCATTGATTAACAGCACATGGAGATCAATGTCTTCCACACTGTCAGTGATATTTATCTTTGTTTTCTTGTGACAATGGACACCTCATTATGTTTTGATTTGGATCTTTTTGATTGCTAGGAATGTTGAGCATATTTTTATGTGCTGGTTGGCTGCTTGTATGTCTTCTTTGGAGGAAATTAGTGCCTTTACTATAAGATTAAACAAGGACAACCACTTGTGCCATTTGTATAGTTTTGAAAAACTCCAGTAAAAGCAAATGGACAAGAAAATAGAATAAAATGTATGAAAATTAGAGGGGAAAATGATATGTATTGATAGATGACAGTGGTCTTGGAAATAAAATCCTACAGACCCTGCAAACATTGGTAAAGTGAATAAATTCAGTAAAGTTTCAAGATATCAACATAGAAATCACATAGAAATCAACATAGAAAAATCAGTAATATTTCTGTATATGAACAGTGAACTATCTGAAAATAGAGAAAACAAATCCATTCTCAAAGGCATCAAAAATATGCATGATAATAAACTTAATCAAGTAGGGAAAATACTTCTATAATGAAACTAAGAGTTTGATGAAAGATGATACAAATAAATGGGAAACCTGCTGTTCAAGGTAATATTGTTCAAATGGCCCTACTACACAAAGCAATCTACAGAGCCAGTGAATTCCAAAGACATCTCTTAGAGAAACAGAAAAAAAGTAATCCTAAAATTCATTTAGAATCACAGAATCACTAAACAGTAAAACCAGTCTTGACAAAAAGAACAAAGCTTGTGGTAGCTCACTTTCTGACTAACAAATACATTTCAAATCTAAAGTGTGGTCATCAGAATTGTGTAATATTGTCATAAGAAGAAAACACAAAACAACAGAATAGAACAGAAAGTTCAGAAATGAACCCACACATATATGGTAAACTGTGCTTCAACGAGGGTATGTGAATACCCAAAAGGGAATGGAGAGTTTCTTCAGCAAATGGTTGTCAGAAAAAGTAGATACCCACATACAAAAAAAAAAAAAAAAAAAAAAAAAAAAAGGTTTGGACTTATATGCTCACAAAATCAACTCAAAATTCATTTTTAAAATTTTAAATATTGTATTTTGGGCTGGAGAGAGGGCTTAACAGTTAAGACAGGGAGGAACAAGCAGGCAGAGAGAGAATGGGTACACCAGGGCCTCCAGCTACTACAAACTCC
Source organism: Orientallactaga sibirica (assembly GCA_036365145.1). Lineage (NCBI taxonomy): Eukaryota > Metazoa > Chordata > Mammalia > Rodentia > Dipodidae > Orientallactaga > Orientallactaga sibirica. The sequence goes on from JAEOAD010000194.1 coordinate 4,603,122, forward strand.
AGATGCATGCACTACCTTGTGAATCTCTCTCCAGCCCCTCAAAATGCATTTATAGCTGGGTGTGGTGGTGCACGCCTTTCATCCCAGCAATCGGGAGGCAGAGGTACGAGGAGCACCATGAGTTCGAGGCCACCCTGAGACTACATAGTGAATTCCAGGTCAGCCTGGAGTAGAATGAAACCCTACCTCGTAAAAAAAAAATATACATTTATAATTTAAATGTTAGATCTAAAAGTTACAAAATTCCAAAGAGAAACACAGGGTAAAATATTGATAATATTGGTCTACACAATAACTTCTTGGATCTGACATGAAAGACAGACAGCACACATTAAAGGAGATAGGTGAAGCACATCAAACTGAAAAGCTAAATGGCAAAAGCAACAGTCAACAGAGTAGAGCAAGAACCTAGAGAATAGGTGAAAACATTTGTATAACATAAAAAAGTATAATATACACGTATATATCCTAAACCACAGTAGCAAAAATACAACTCAGTTAAATATGTTCAAATATTTGAGAGTCATCTTTTCACACATGCTTTAGTCTATGCATCTAGAAACTCTACTTTCTTTCTTATTTTTTTTTTCTTTTTTGGTTTTTCAAGGTAGGGTCTCACTCTGGTCCAGGCTAATCTGGAATTCACTATGTAGTCTCAGGCTGGCCTCAAACTCATGGCGATCCTTCTACCTTTGTCTCCTGAGTGCTGGGATTAAAGGCGTGTACCACCACGCCCAGCCTAAATCTACCATTTTTCCGTCGAAATGAACCAATGTCACCAAGTCCATTGGTTCTTGAAACTGTTTTCTTGTTCTGGTACTTTTCCTATTCTTGACTCCATTCTCATCCCAGTGCAAGAGTGATCATGGGAGGTCTGATCATTGCTTGCTTGCTTCTTCTTTCTTTCTTTCTTTCTTTCTTTCTTTCTTTCTTTCTTTCTTTCTTTCTTCTTTTCTTTTTCTGAGGGAGGGTCTCACTCTAGCTCAGGGTGATCTGGAACTCACTCTGTAATCCCAATCTCGTCTCAAACTCACAACAATCCTCCTATGTTTGCCTTCCATGTGCAGGGATTAAAGGCATGTGCCACTGTGCTTAGCCAGATTATATCACTCTTACACTGAACATGTCTCTGCTTCTTTCCAACCACTGTACAGTTTATCGTTGATAACCCACTTTACTCTACCCCCACTTCCTACTATTTTCCTTAGCTGCATTCTGTAGCAATCTTTGACTTCATTGCGTACACCAGAAATATTTGTGCATTCCAGTCTGTATATCTCATCAAGCTAACATGCCATAGCCACATGCAGTCAAAAACCTGTTCTAGATAATTTCTTGGCTTCCTTTAAGTTTTTGTTCAAATATCAACCATATAGGAAAGTTCTCCAGGCCACCATTAATTCCTTAAAAAGTTCCAGAACCACATATTCCTAAAAAATTTAATCTCCCTTTCTACTACTCTTTCTGCTTAATCAAAGTTATAGTTAAGGAAAATATATCCTAATAATAATACCTAATATATGTTCAATAGATGTTTTCAATACAGTGAAATTCTGTTGTTAAATATTGTTGTCGATAAGTACTCAATACAACTTGTAATTACTCAGTTATATGATCTAAGGCACTACAAAGAAACAAAGTTAGTAGGAGATCAAATATACAATACACACAGACACACACACATACACACACACACTATACAGAGAGAGGAGAGGAGAGATGACAGACTGATACATATAAGATGTTGATTCACAGTTATGGAGGCTAAGTTCTATAACCTGCTGTCTACAAGCAGGAAACTGGTGCCATAGGCCAAAGGCCCAAGAAGTAGAGCGCTGATGGCATTGCTTCCAGTCTGTATCTCAAAACCCAGGAACCAGCATCATGAATGCATGACAGATCCAATTCCTCTGCTCAAGCAGTCATTCAACTTTCCTCTCTATTCAGACCCTCAGATGATGGCATGGGGTCCACTCCCTTATGAAGGACTATCCATTTTACTGGATCCACCCATTTAAATAGTACAGACATACCCCAAAAAGATGGTTAACCAGCTATAAGGACATCCTTTGGCCCAATAAATTGAATAAAATTAACCATGGAAACAACTTATCAGTCACATGAGAAAGCATACCACATTTATCTATGTTCCTATGCTACTATCTCTTTGTAAATTAACTTCTTTCTGTCTTTTTTTTTTTTTGTCCTATAATAACTAGGCTCCTCCAGTCCTATCTTCTTTGAAATTGTAAGAGACATGGGGAGAAAAGAAGCCAAGATTCTAGCTAGAGAGGCTACAGAGCCATGTGAAAGCTGAAAGTCGGGCTGGGCAATGGCTCAGGCTCAGTGGGTACAAATGTTTTGTAGGCAAGCATAAGAGCCTGAGCATGACCTCCAACATCCACATAAACATAGGAACATGTTCATGCGTGCCTATAACTTTGATCTTGAGAGGAACAGAGACAGGAGAATTACTCAGACTTACTGATCAGTTAGATTGACTGAAGAATGGCAGCTGCAAGTTGTGTGAGAGACTCTGTCACAAAGAAACAATGCAGAAGGCTGATAAGGGACCCCAATGTTCTGATTCTGCCTCTGCATGCATGTGCTTAGGGTACATGCAATTGCACACACATGCATACACACCATAAATACACAAGAAGCGCCCCCTCCCCACATGTACACACTGAAAAGCTCCAGATGCCCTAAAAAATCATATAAACAGGAACAAAGTAGAAACAACTGCCTTGTCCTTTTGTTTGAGTTCCATGAATCTACAGAGAATCTGTTATGCTGCTGACTCTCCAACTGATGGCTCTGGTCCATACCTCCCCCCCCCCGCCCATGGTTCATGCTTTCTAATTATATAACTATCCATATTACCTTTTGTTTCATGTGCAAAATGGTTAAGCCCCATGTCTTGCCATCTACACTGTGGTGCTTAGGAACTCACCTAATTTCTAAAGTTGGAAATCCTTGGTAAACTCCTTTTCTTTTTTTATCAGCCCCTAAGTTCTAGCTGTCATCGAGTTTTGAACAGTCTACCCACAAAATACATGTCAACCCATTAGCTCCTCTTTTCACCAAGTTCTAGAAGAATGAGATTGAAAAGAAGCAAAGAGTTTTGTTGGGCCTTGCTAGTAACAGGCTGGACATGTGAGGAAGCTGGGTTGAAGTATTGGACATGGCCAGGGACCCTGGGCTGTGGGGTTGCAGCTGGCCCTCTGTCAGGAAGTCCCTGGCGACGGTAATGGCCTTCCCTATGTTGTAGGTTGTAGTGAGCTGTCATCCCCAGAGTGGGCAGAACTGGCAAGGTGCTCCCCCAAGACCCCAAAAGGCTCTGACCATTCCATAAGTCAGACTTTGCCACCCACAGTTCCTGACCTGTGGCTAGCTGCCCAAGAGACCCTCATGTGGCTAAAGTCACGTAGCCTTCCCACCCCACTCCCAGTAACAGAGTTCACAGTTTTCTGCTAATCTCCTCTTCTGTCCTTCCCCCTACCTTCCCTTATCCTTCCCCCATAGCTTTGAAGTTACTAGTCCTTCCACTATCTAGATAACAGCCCATAAACTATGCATCTGATTGTCATATGGTCTGTATGTGCCATCTCAACCTTCCCAAGGGTTTATAAACCCACCCTCCCCCCCTTTGAATAAACAAGTGCTGTTCTTCAGATGGTCTCCCGGGTGCTCATTGCCCGTCATGTGTTCATGTGTCACACTCACACGCTCAGCCAGAAAGGACCCTGCTGCGGTGGCCAACAACCCCGGGGGAATGGGAACGGAACGAGACCCACAGACTTTCAACAGGTGAATGTCCCCTTACAATGACAGAGATCATAAGGATATCAATAGAGGATTTTCTGAGTTAGAGAATTGTCAGGATGGTTGAGAACATCATGAGTAGGCAAGTATAAGAACTACCACACAAGAAAACAAAATAGGACACAAAGAAGGAAAGGGTATTCTCTAGAAAAATAAATAAATAGTCCAATTGGGCTGTAACTGAAAATATATTTAGGCGAAAAGTGGGAGCAAGGGCTAAAAACATAAAATTGGACTATATTGTGGAGGGACTAAAATACCACAGTGGGACAGATTAAGTTGATTTGTATACTTCCTGCCTTCCCAATGTGCTGTGTTGTTCCTAGTCATAAATGTGTATCAGCGGAAATGGAAGACAACCTGTGTTCTCTTAATTGTTCTGTATTTCACTGGGGCCTTTTCTATTCTTAATGTACAAAGGGATGCCCCAGAATATAGAGATTTTTCTCCATTATTTTTGTATAACATCAATTATTAAGCAAGACCGTATATTAGCAGAGCCATACGCTTATTATAGTAGTAATTGCTTCCACATGATTATTTTCAGAGTATTTCCTTATGTAGTGAGATATTTATCTTGCCTGCAGAATTACCTATTTTATAAAAATACCAGTAGCAGGAATACCACTGTGTTTATGATTACTAACCTCATTGAATCAAAGGCCTCATAGATGGAGGAAGTTTTAAGAATATTTAATACATCATTTACTCGATTCTATCTCCTCCAGGTGCCTGGAAGATTATCTTAGTAGATGTGAGTTTCCTTTCATCATGCAGAATGCAATTCTATCCTTGTATAGTTATAAATTAACAATCTGAAAAAAAGCCTTGCATTCTGAACAATAGCTAAAATATTTAATATAGAAACAAAATCCTCATCCTACGGAGGGCTAACTTTCTCTTTTTGGTTAGTGCACCCAATTTTAAATGACTTTGCAGTTAATAGTCAATCTCATAATTTCATTCCTCTGTTTTTATTTCTCTCCTTCCTTTTTTTCTCTTCCCTTTTTATGAATATACAGACAGTTGTTTAGTCTCATGTATCATAAAATAAATGGTAACAGGAATTTATATGTTTATCTATTATGAAAATGGAAAGATGTAACTATCAGGTTCCAGTGATTCCTGATCACAGTAGGTTGTGTGCCAGGTAGTTCTGGCACAGTTCTTGTGAGGGAATCAGTGCTTCAGATATGAAGGGGCATGCCTGCACATTTCTAAGTCTTCTAGGAATTTGTATGAAGGCAATCATCAGGTATGTGCTCAGGGGCTGAGATACAAAGGTTATATTCATTATACTGCTCTTTATTGCATAAAAATAAAAATAATCTAAAATTTCAATGTAGTAAGGAAGTTAAAGAAGTATCCTAGAAAAAAAGTAGTGCCATGTGATCTCAAATACTGCTCAAAATAGCTGATGCCAAGGGGAAATGTTTAGAGTTTATTTGCTCAACAAATATAAGGCTATATTAAAGGTTGTAAATTGTCACTCAAATTCAATAAAATTATTCAGAGCTCAAATTCTCTTTTCTAATGGTGTGAGGACTGATTCCAGGGTCTTGAGCATGTGAGCAAATGTTCTACCAATGAGCGACAATGCCAGACGTCACTCTATTTCTTATACAGGTAAAGAGAGACTGAAAAAGAGATGCATGAAATATAAATAGTAGTCACTTTTATATCAAATTATAGGTTTCTTTATTTCTTTCTATATCTGTACATATTACATACATGCATGCATACTTTATATATTTGCATCGATAAAAATTTCATGTATGTATAATTTCATCTATGTATAATATATATGAACATATATATCAAGCAATGAATAATAGAAAGTATGTTTTATCAGCATTTGTCCATACTAATATAAGAAAGTGGCAGCACTGGACTGGAGAGGTGACTCAACAAATAAAAGCATTTCCATCCACCAGACCTGCATACACAGTTGGGTGTGGCCACATACATCTGCTATCCCATGCCTACTGAGAACCAGAGACCTGATACTACCAGGAACTTGCAGGAAACAAAATAAACAAACTCCAGGATCAGGAAGAGACTCCAGCTGAAATAAGACTGGGTGGAAAATCAATGAAGCAGGGCTCCCAATTTTCTTCCCTGACAACAACAGGAGAGTGTACCCTGTGACAGGGGCATAGGGCCCTGCATCAGCACATATATACATGTGCATATACCACATACCACACACACACACACACACACACACACACACACACACACGACACTAAGACTCTTTCCGCCTGGGAGTCTGTATGAGCTGAGACACTTTAGAAAGCAATGGAGGGATATTTTGCATCAAATTGTAAAGGAATGGTAAACATTAAATCTTATTAAATATGAAAGACTCAAAGTGTACAAACAGCTCTTACCTTGCAGAGTTAGATAAAGAACAATAAAATATACACCAAACATTAAAACTGAGTGAGTTGAAAATACAATTGAGTCTAACTTTATGGAAAAAAGTCAAAACTAGAGTATGTAATAATTACAAGTAGAAACTGAAAAGAAAATAAATAGATCCCTTTCAAGCCTGATTAAAAGCCATGAGATAAAAATATCAAAGATGAAGGATGAGACGGCAGAGGTAACTATGGTTACAAGAGCAATTAAACAAATTACATGAGGCTATAACTCATGAAGAAGCTGCAAGGATAAGGAACACCACTAATCCTCAAGAAACTATTATCAACCTGGCCCAGGTCTAGCTAGCGTTCACCTACACTACACTAACTGCACCTGTGGAAACCATATCATGACTGTTTTCCTTGTACAGAGCAATACCTGATGTTATTTATCAATTATTTGATCAATAATTATAAACACTGTCATCAAGCTGTTGTAATAATGTATTCTACATGTAAACAAATGCAGTTAACACTGTACGTCACACTCTCTGAACTTTATGAGTACGGAATTCTGTGCCAACTGCAGATTTCTTACTATTCCTCTTCAAATTAGAAGCTTTTCAATGTGCAATATCTTAATTAAGAATATTTGAAGCATAGCTAAATTTTAATTTCTTCCATCTCAAATACCATAAAGCAGGTTAATTCATTGAATAAGTGTTTTTCTGGTCCTTCTATCTGGATTACTACTTCTCTTTCAGCTACTGCTACTTTATTTTATGGTAGCATTGCATTCATACATACACATCTATGCATGGGTATGCATCCAGAGACAGTATATGTGTGTGATTTCATCAGTTGTTTCCTTAAACTTGTTTCTGATCAATTATACTTCAGTAGTTCTCCAATTTCTACTTGGTCAGATCGTAATTTCTAAGCAAGAAAGTTCTCAGCTATCTGGTTACTACACTTCTATTGATGTATCTCTACTGCTTCCCAATTAAATTTTGATGTGCCAATTAGTCTGGCCGGAGTTTGAAGAGTTTTGTAAGAGAGCGTGTGTTATAAATCACTATCACCTTCACACGAGCACACATTTCTAATCACTTTACACACCAGTTTCTGTTCATCTTCAGTATCCATCAACCCATTATCACTCATGCCCTCGTTTGTAACCTAATTTTAAAAAGTATCCCCTCAAATTTGCCCTTACTATATTATACTCAGTCATATAATATTTTTTGGTAGGTGCCCTCAAGTAGTCAAGATTAGAAAGCTTTGATTTAGCACATAAACTTAAAGCTACTTACTGGAAGGTATCTAGGTAGAAATTTAGCAATGAGATAAAGGGAATCCTGCTTTAAAATCTGAGCTATTGCAACTGATTGGGGAAAATCTCAATGCACTTCAAAATAAGCCATTTATAGAAGAAAAAAATGACAGTATGTTCCATCAATGTTAATGGAGTTTGTTATGATGACATGAATGACAATAAAATCAAGACTAAGAGAGGAAAATGTAGTGATATGAAAGACCTACACCACCACATAGAAAAATGACTTGGAGTAAAGTTGGATGACACAGAGTTGGGAACAAGTGGGAGACACAAATGGTATTTCCCAAACTAAGAACTAATCTACACGTGGGCACCCAGGATTACTCAGGGATGCGTCTCCTTCACCCTGCACTAGATTCCCAGTAGCTTTTCCATTCCATTGGGTATTTGTGGAGAAGAACAGAGAGTTGAAATACAAGCATGTCTATTAATGAGATGGAACTGAAATGTTTGATTTAGCATTCCTTGGAAATGGAAGGTTTGTACTCTCCACAGGAGAATAGAAAAGGTTAATTTGATTAGCAATATTTTTGTTTTTGTTAAACATAAGGAAAGGGTCATGAATTTATATGGAAAGAGTTAGACATTGGAGAGGGGTTGGGAAATAGCTTTACAGTGCATACACATTCTCTTTATCTCTCTCTGTCTCCTTGTGCTTGCAAATAAATAAATAAATAAATAAATAAATAAATAAATAAATAAATAGTTATATGTATAGGTTAAACAAGCATGTTTAATAAAGTGAGCCAAGACATATCTTTTTAAAATTTTTTTAGAGAAAGACACAGAGAGAGACAGAGAGAGAGGGAGAGGGAGACAGATAGAGAATGGGTGTGCCAGCATCCTCTCAGCAGCTGTGAATGAAATCCAGATGCATGGGTCCCCTTGTGGTCAAGTGCGGCATTGCACCCTTGCGTCACTTTGCATCTGGCTAAACGTGGGACCTGGAGATTGGAACCGGCGTTCTCAGGCTTAGGAGGCAGGCGCCTTAACCGCTAAGCCATCTCTCCAGCCCGATATCTTTTTACTTACTACTGATAAAAAATGTCATAATCTCAGGCAAGCAAATACTTGTTTGACTTCTGAAACAGAGTTAAGACATAGTTGTTTCTCAACATCATATAAACCCAATCTATATGTGTCTCTTCATTTATGTGTTTGTGTTGTATTCTTGGGGACGCTGCATTGAGAAAAGCCATGAGATTAATAAGACCAGACTTTAACAAATACAAATTTACCTCAGTCTAGAGATAGTAAATTAAGACCATCTATGAAAATACCACCGTGGCTATTGTAGATATTTTCACGTATACAATTTCCGGGGAGGAAGAAGGGAAAGAACCGTGTTGACTGTATTTTTAATCTGAAATCCCTTGGTAATCTTTATAGAGCTTGCTTCTTGAAACTTCTAATTTATTTTATTTTTGTTTTTATATTTATTTATTACAGAGAGAGAGAGAGAGAGAAAGAGAGGGAGATGAGGATGGATGTACCAGGCCTCCAGCCACTACAAACAAACTCCAGAATCATGTGCCACCATAAACTTCGGTTTACATGGGTTCTGGGGAGTTGAAGCCTAGTAGGTGTGTTAAATCAAAGCTTTCTAACCTATAGTACTCCAGGACAAGGAGGACATAGTTACCAGTTACACCCTTACACATACGTGAATTTTCCTACTCTTCAAATTAAAATTGATTTTCATTTCACTTCATTTTATCTGACATACCAAATTCCAGATGCCATGCAACTATTTAAGAAACATAATATACATCATTATAACCACTTTGCAGATGATTCCAACTTATAAGATGAGTCCCTTATAAACACATGTTCTTTCAAGATAAAACTGATAGATTTCAGCTTCTTTCTAGAGTAATTATGGTCTCTGATTTGCATAAAGTCTGTGACCAGGTTGAGGTTAGCCACTCAAGTATTTACAAAGGCTAAATTAAGCCTTGCACTAAAGTAGTAGCCTAAAGGAGCCAGGTGGAGACCAGGACATGGGCCCTACTTAGATAAACTACAGCTATGGCTTCTAACCCAAGTTGTTCCAGAGAGACTTGGGGCAGGATTACTAAGTCTTCTCATGTTTCAAAAGAATCCCAAAATAAATGTTTCTTTTTTTCCCTTTGTTTCTTTTGTGAAACAAAAACTTTTTAATATGAAAAGTTCTTCTTGCCAAATGTTAGTAATCTAAAAATTTTAAACTCTGAACCATCCAAATAAAAATGTTTGGGCTAGATCTAGCTTGAGGATGACAGTTCACGACCTCTGTAGTTGGTGGCTCTGCCCTGAATCACTTACTCCTGTCTGTGACTCCCGCAATTCAAATGGAATTATGTTAGAGAAACCAGGATAGGGCAATTTTATAGACAGTTCTTTCAGCTAGCATTAAATAATACTCAAAACTGCGTATCCACCTATCTGAAATTTCCACTCTATTTACAAATCTATTTCTTGAGCATTTCCCCTTCCACTGGCTATGTCCCAGTTTTAGAATGGCTAATTGAAATATCTCATTACATCTCTGTGCTCTTCTAGTTTGACATGACACTCTTCTAATTTGACATTATTTTCTCTTCAGGTTCATCCTGATTCAGTTGCTGTGGGGAATTTACTTTGGCTCAGCTTTAAATTGGGACCCTACTTTCTCTCTCCAATCTCATATTAATTTGATTATTGACAAAAAAACAACTGAAGAAAAACGTAAATGAATAATAAGCAAAAAAATTTTGTAAATAAAGAGGCTTCCAATCAATAACAGACAGAAACATTTTGCCTCTTGCTATTTTACTTCCTTGCCACTCCACTGAAAGTTAAAGTACTGGTATCAGGAACTCAGCAGCTTAAAATCCAATGATTATCCACCAAGCCCAATGTCTCCCCGAAGGCCTGGAGATTACATGTGTAATAATCAAGCTGCCCTTGCCAAAAGTAAAGCTTATACTCTGTTTTATTTATTGTATTTATCAAATGGAACCATTGCTCTATTGCCCCTGGGAGCATTAACAAACATGAAAGGAAAGACCAAAGGAGAAAAAATTTTTTATATATATATATATAAAAATATATATATATATATATATTCAGCTAAAGTTTATAATCTGGAACATGCAGTACTGAAATGAGGTACATGGTCTCACATTTTTCCAGGAACCCCCTTCTACTTTAAAGTAATAAGAATGTTGCTCACTTACCCCACAAGGTAACTTTCTAAAGTCTCTTACAGGTACACCTGAAAAACACCAATCGTATCCCTGCCATTTGACCATGCACAATACTTAAATTCTGTACAGGCTCTAACTTGCTTATCAAATGTGTATTAACCTTGTGATAATATTTTCAGACTCATATTAAATCACTTTAAAAATAAAAATAAAGTGCCTCAGTAGGCTGGACCTTTATAGACTTGAACCAGTTATTAAAGCGAGATCACCTTTTCATCTAGATATATGCAAGATTGAAGATCTGTGATATTTGTTCTCAAGCTCAGTAGTTTTCTTTTTGCCAATCTATTCTTAGTCCCGTTAATACTCTTCTTTATAAATATTACTTTTACAAATTTATAAATATAAGAAAAACACAATTTGAAATGATTGCCATCAAAGCACCTCAGATGTTTGTCCAGTTTTCTTTCTTTCTTTCTGTTTCTCTTTCTTTTCTTTTTTTCTTTTTGCTTTAAGAAACTGAGTCAAAAATGAAAGTGAGAATTTTTTATCCCATAGATATTTTTACCATAAATTTTGACTAGAAAAGAAATTATCCCATATCAAGTTATACTCTGATATTAACATATGCTTTTTGCAGGGACTTCTTTTACGACTTTATCCCTAACATTTGTTTCCCTTAAGAGCAAAAATAATGAGTCCCTGTCAATGTCTGCAGCTTATTAGAAAGGTTTTGTGTCTCCCCTTTATCACACATGACACAGGGGAGAAGAAAAGTGTAGAGATTATTATACAACACAAAACAAATGTGGATATAAGATTAATAAAGTATGTGAGAAGCTGAAATCCACCAGTGGATCTTATATGCACTTACATAATGGACACAAGTTCAGTGTTATTAGAGAGATTTTTTTTGAGAGGAAGTAGAAAGATTTTAATAAAACCCACCTATAATTTTTCTTATAACTTGCTTGGTATTAATAGCCTAGATTGTCCAATAGTAAGGAAAACTCTTCCAACCCTCCAGGTTCACTCCTCTTGTCACAGTTAATGAACAGAAAGCTCCTGCGCATGTGCTAGCCCTGCTGAAGGTGCAGACCACAGCCCTCTGCCAAGAGGACTCACAATCTAATAGAATCCAGTTCCACAGATACACTCCTACACAGCCTTTTGGTACAGAGAGCCCACTTGGGTTTATAAATGCATTTTGTGAAATGCAGTGGAATTAACCCAACATTTATATCTTCAACCTTTAGTACATTAGGAACATTATGAAGATCCCAATTGTTAACAGAGGAACATGATCATTATCCTTATCCACTTTGGGTAGAAATAGAGGAAGGGAATACATCTCTGAAAACTTGAAGCAGTTTATTGTAATTTCTGACTTATATTCCATGGCCAAGCTTTTCTTTCTACATTTGAAACTAGGATTGTGCTAAAAAAAAAAAAAAAAAAAAAAAAGGAATCCATGGATATTTTTAAGTCCCCAAGGTGAAGAAATTGCCTAAGGGAGTCAAAAATACACAGACCAGGTTTTTACGGTGTGTGCTGCTCCGAATCTTTAAGCAGGCAATTAGTTATTCTTGTGTATTTGTGAGTGCCCCATTTTCTCTATAACTCAGGTAATACAGAGGGACTTGAAGAGGACATATTTTATATGGGACATTTATTACTGAAAAAAAGAGGTACAATTCTAATTTAAAGTCACTGGGAAAACCCTTTGTACAGATGCAATTGAATTTCACAGAGTAAAACCTTGGCCCAGCTGTTCTCAACTTTTTTTGTCATCTTTAGCCAAGCCATCATTAGCTCCAAGACAGAGTTCAAGAACGTGACAAGGCACTGGGAATCTCGGGGTTTTATCTATTTAAAGCAGCCCCACTCGAACCAGCACAATGTTAACTTGGCAGTCACACAGATGGTACCGAGCTGTGGGTGGTGAAAGATTTGCAGTACCTACACCTCGGAAAATATAATGACACATGAAGTAGGTTCATCTATATTTTTGGTGTGATGGGACTTCAGGTTCCTCAGTGGGCCACTTTTGTCTCAGCAGCATGTGGGACATCCAGTGAACAATGATGTAGGAGTACTGTTGATGAAGTCAGGGGTTTTTGAAGACTGGATATGTACTTAGGTCTCTAGAATGGGAAAGGATTTCCCAAAATCTGCCTTCACTTGCTAACTATGGTTCAAACAAACACAATCACAATACATAAAGAGGGCTTTTAAAATAAACAGTGAGAAATCTATACACTCTAAGATTCCACTCTACAAATGAAGTGAAAACTTAGAATCCCCCAGAAAAACCTTCCTTCATGACCATAGGCCCTCATAATCTAAAACTGGTTTGGAAGGCTTGGTTCTCACAGTTCAGATCTTTTGACTCCCTTTAAAGAAAGGCATACCTGAAAGGTTATTGATCTGGTTTTGAAGGACACTGTGTTTATTATGGAGGAAGCCATTGCCAGGTCCAAGTGTGAGAAATTAATGATGGCTTTGTAAGTGTCCATGCTGTGGTGTGGAACCAGTGGGGCAACTGTCAATCTATATGATAATACATTCCCAAACTTCATAAAACCAGTGATGTGAAAAAGCATTGATTTCTTTGCGAGCTAAACAGAACTTGTCAGAGAGAAAGAGCAAGCCATTTACTGAACTTACACCCTTACCCACAGAGCTTCCAGGAGGCTCACTTGCTTTAATGAGTTTGTGATACAAATGTAAAAAGTTATGATTTTTATTTCTGGTCAGTAATAAAAATAAAAAATGTGTTATGTACATAATTTACATGTGAAGATTTAAAAATTATTTAAAGGGAGGACAAGAACATATTCTACCTATATATTTTAAGATTATCATGAAGCTGGAACTCTGTCCTCAGTAATGAACTCATGAACAGAACTCCATGGTATTTGCAAGTTCATTTTTCTGATTGTGGTGTGACCAACATACAGGAAAGAAAATCAAAACATTGTACCTAAAAGTTTATTTCTGATCAGTATACAGGGATGTATATTGACTCTCCTAAAGTAAAGGATATTCAAATAATATGCTTCCAATGTTATTGGGTTAAAACAGACTACTCCTGGCCTACCAAAGACACATTTAGTTCTAAAAAATTCCCCATCAAGACATTTCTAGGTAAATTCAAAGCTCAGTATGTTTTTTTTTTTCACTTGCCGTCAGTGGAAATATCCTCTTATTTCTTGAGTTTTATAAGAACTACATATAAATAACTTAAGTGGGTGGAGAGTCTATAAATATGTGCAAAGAGTGCTATATTGATGTACTCTGATATTAACATATGCTTTTTGCAGGGACTTCTTTTACGACTTTATCCCTAACATTTGTTTCCCTTAAGAGCAAAAATAATGAGTCCCTGTCAATGTCTGCAGCTTATTAGAAAGGTTTTGTGTCTCCCCTTTATCACACATGACACAGGGGAGAAGAAAAGTGTAGAGATTATTATACAACACAAAACAAATGTGGATATAAGATTAATAAAGTATGTGAGAAGCTGAAATCCACCAGTGGATCTTATATGCACTTACATAATGGACACAAGTTCAGTGTTATTAGAGAGATTTTTTTTGAGAGGAAGTAGAAAGATTTTAATAAAACCCACCTATAATTTTTCTTATAACTTGCTTGGTATTAATAGCCTAGATTGTCCAATAGTAAGGAAAACTCTTCCAACCCTCCAGGTTCACTCCTCTTGTCACAGTTAATGAACAGAAAGCTCCTGCGCATGTGCTAGCCCTGCTGAAGGTGCAGACCACAGCCCTCTGCCAAGAGGACTCACAATCTAATAGAATCCAGTTCCACAGATACACTCCTACACAGCCTTTCGGTACAGAGAGCCCACTTGGGTTTATAAATGCATTTTGTGAAATGCAGTGGAATTAACCCAACATTTATATCTTCAACCTTTAGTACATTAGGAACATTATGAAGATCCCAATTGTTAACAGAGGAACATGATCATTATCCTTATCCACTTTGGGTAGAAATAGAGGAAGGGAATACATCTCTGAAAACTTGAAGCAGTTTATTGTAATTTCTGACTTATATTCCATGGCCAAGCTTTTCTTTCTACATTTGAAACTAGGATTGTGCTAAAAAAAAAAAAAAAAAAGGAATCCATGGATATTTTTAAGTCCCCAAGGTGAAGAAATTGCCTAAGGGAGTCAAAAACACAGACCAGGTTTTTACGGTGTGTGCTGCTCGAATCTTTAAGCAGGCAATTAGTTATTCTTGTGTATTTGTGAGTGCCCCATTTTCTCTATAACTCAGGTAATACAGAGGACTTGAAGAGGACATATTTTATATGGGACATTTATTACTGAAAAAGAGGTACAATTCTAATTTAAAGTCACTGGGAAAACCCTTTGTACAGATGCAATTGAATTTCACAGAGTAAAACCTTGGCCCAGCTGTTCTCAACTTTTTTTGTCATCTTTAGCCAAGCCATCATTAGCTCCAAGACAGAGTTCAAGAACGTGACAAGGCACTAGGAATCTCGGGGTTTTATCTATTTAAAGCAGCCCCACTCGAACCAGCACAATGTTAACTTGGCAGTCACACAGATGGTACCAAGCTGTGGGTGGTGAAAGATTTGCAGTACCTACACCTCAGAAAATATAATGACACATGAAGTAGGTTCATCTATATTTTTGGTGTGATGGGACTTCAGGTTCCTCAGTGGGCCACTTTTGTCTCAGCAGCATGTGGGACATCCAGTGAACAATGATGTAGGAGTACTGTCGATGAAGTCAGGGGTTTTTGAAGACTGGATATGAACTTAGGTCTCTAGAATGGGAAAGGATCTCCCAAAATCTGCCTTCACTTGCTAACTATGGTTCAAACAAACACAATCACAATACATAAAGAGGGCTTTTAAAATAAACAGTGAGAAATCTATACACTCTAAGATTCCACTCTACAAATGAAGTGAAAACTTAGAATCCCCCAGAAAAACCTTCCTTCATGACCATAGGCCCTCATAATCTAAAACTGGTTTGGAAGGCTTGGTTCTCACAGTTCAGATCTTTTGACTCCCTTTAAAGAAAGGCATACCTGAAAGGTTATTGATCTGGTTTTGAAGGACACTGTGTTTATTATGGAGGAAGCCATTGCCAGGTCCAAGTGTGAGAAATTAATGATGGCTTTGTAAGTGTCCATGCTGTGGTGTGGAACCAGTGGGGCAACTGTCAATCTATATGATAATACATTCCCAAACTTCATAAAACCAGTGATGTGAAAAAGCATTGATTTCTTATGAGCTAAACAGAACTTGTCAGAGAGAAAGAGCAAGCCATTTACTGAACTTACACCCTTACCCACAGAGCTTCCAGGAGGCTCACTTGCTTTAATGACTTTGTGATACAAATGTAAAAAAGTTATGATTTTTATTTCTGGTCAGTAATAAAAATAAAAAATGTGTTATGTACATAATTTACATGTGAAGATTTAAAAATTATTTAAAGGAGGACAAGAACATATTCTACCTATATATTTTAAGATTATCATGAAGCTGGAACTCTGTCCTCAGTAATGAACTCATGAACAGAACTCCATGGTATTTGCAAGTTCATTTTTCTGATTGTGGTGTGACCAACATACAGGAAAGAAAATCAAAACATTGTACCTAAAAGTTTATTTCTGATCAGTATACAGGGATGTATATTGACTCTCCTAAAGTAAAGGATATTCAAATAATATGCTTCCAATGTTATTGGGTTAAAACAGACTACTCCTGGCCTACCAAAGACACATTTAGTTCTAAAAAATTCCCCATCAAGACATTTCTAGGTAAATTCAAAGCTCAGTATGTTTTTTTTTCACTTGCCGTCAGTGGAAATATCCTCTTATTTCTTGAGTTTTATAAGAACTACATATAAATAACTTAAGTGGGTGGAGAGTCTATAAATATGTGCAAAGAGTGCTATATTGATGGTTCCCTGTACAAATATGAGAAAACCAACCATGAGAGATTTGCTAAAAATGAGTTATTTAAAATGTGCCATACATTCTTGGATTACCAGTGATTTTATTTATTAGGTAACCAAACTGACTCTGTTTAACTACTACCTGACCCACTCTAACGTTAAAAAAAGGACACTGGTAAAGGGACTCAATGCATGCCTTCACAGAAACTTCTAAAAGTCATTTCTTATCACATAAGCACTCTAAGGAGTGTTGACTGTGCCAAGTGTCAGAATTTTGTTAAAATTCAAAAGGAGTTAAGCACAGATTTTTCCTTGAGAGGATACCTTGATTAGCTACATGAATGGAGGTTCAAGGCAAACCCATCCCTGCATCCATACTGCAGAATAACTTATTTCAAAATTAAAGAAAAATTAAATGCAATGAAGTGACATCTTTTTTTGAATATGCACAACTTACCCAGGAAAGGATGTATTCTCCACACAGTGGTGAGATTAGATGGTATTTAGCGATGCTTTTGCATTCACAACAAGCTGTCTGCCTGTAAATTTCTTTTTCTTTTTTTTTTCAATGAAAGGAGACACTTAAAGCTGCTTTAGCAGGAGTTTAGACTATTTTATACAAACATTCTTAACTGATCTATTTGTAAACATTTTAATGGTAATTCTTTTAGCAAACAGGCAGTCTATTCAAAACACACAGCAGAGCATTTGATGTTTGCTCCATATATCAGCTGTACCTAATGCAATTTATCTTAAAAAAATGTATTCTACTGAACACAGTTCTGAGTCACTAGGAAATCCACATATAACATACCTTATCTCTTTAGTGACTCGCTAGGGCTTCCCTGTGTTTGCTACTTAATGATAAGAAGCATTTAATTTTCAAAGTTTCATTAAAACTCACCTACAAAGCTGATGGATGGGCCATGGTGATTTGTGACAGAAGATGTGAGAAGCCATTAACCTACATAAGTACCAAGGGGGGCCGTAAACACGTAAGAGAAAGCTGTTGACAAGTCTCTTTCTATTTGTCATTATTAAACTCTGAGCATGTGTTCCAGGTTTGATCTTCAATACGGATATGAGGCATTGCGGCCTGGAAATGAAATTCTAAGATAAGGTGGGCTCCTTCTGAGACTTTCATGAAAGAAATAACCCAGGTTGCTATTTCCTGGGAAGGAGAAATCAATACTGAGGGCTAGAAACTTGTGGAGGGGTGGACATTCTCCAGATCAGGTCACAATTTATCAAGCTGCCTCTTTTGCCGTGTAATTTACGTGCTAATCAGACCAGCTGACTATAGTTGAATACCGTGTTATCATCAATATGTGATTGAAAAATTCTCTTCTTACTGCTTCAGTCTTGCTGATGTCGGATTTGCTTTCCTCCAGCTCAGACTGGGTCCAAGGTTGATTTAAAGGGTTCCATTATGCCTCTTTATGACAGACCAAGGAAGCTCCCCGCCCCGCCTCACTCCCCAGCCTCACATCCTGCAGTGCACACAGCATTCAAAGGTATTTAAGAAACGGTCCTACCGTTGTCATCATCTGACTTATTTTCGTTGTCAGAGTCAGTCAGAGTAAGGGCTGAGTTCTCACGACTGGACAGGCCGGAGCTGCGCCTGGATTTGATCCCTCGTCCCCACAGTCTGATGGCATGTTCTGGAGACATCCCTCCCTCGGTGTCTGAGTCGGCGTCAGACCCTGTGCTCAGGGAGTAGCCCTGGTGAAGGATCCCCATGTCGGAGCAGTAACCACTTCGGTGCGGGGACGGTTCACAAATCCCCAGCTCAGCCAGGGTGAAGTTAGTCCCTAGAGTGACAGCAACAGAGAGGCCAATTAAACTGGGTAATGTAGGGCAATGTTACAAAGCATGTACAAACATCTAACAAACATATCCAGTTTGCTATGGTATGAGGGTGCAGGTCTTGGACAAGGGTAGACACTGGGAACAAAGGCACTTTTTGATCTTAGATGAACAGGCTCAAACTTTAGTTCAGAGATTCTTAGACTGTATGTCACTAGTAGCTCTCCACGCACTGCACTTACCACAACTGAGATACGTTGGGTATTGCTTTATGCATATTTTGTTTTGCAGCTTCTACTTACTTGGAAATCGCACAACTTTTTGAAGGCAATATTATCAGTTATTTTATAGATAAGGAAACTGAGATGAGAGGATTTAAATAAATGACGTATCCAATGACACCCACTAGCGTGGGCACCCAAACCTAAATATGATCCCCATGGAGTCTGTCTCTCAACCAGAAAATGTTCATCTTCTAAAACATATACCTGCTAGAAGACTTGGGAGTCAGTCCTGATATTCCTCTGGTCACAGTTTCTTTTGTGACTAATTTTTTTTCACTCTATCTGTCAGTTCCAGGGGCTGAACTCATCTGCAAAATCTGGGTATTAGCACCTGAAATTTCTCACAAGGTCACTATGAACCTTAAACAAAAACATATCCGCCCATTTTAATTTAAAAAATAAAAACAAAGACAACATATTACTGAAAGATGAATATCTTTCCTTTGGGTTTAAAATCATGTCATATAATTTCTCTTCATTAAAACAATTTAAAACTACATACAGGCTTCACCTATGGAAAACAAATGTGTGTACATATGGGGAATGCAGGGCTGGGGTCTATGGGTAGATGGAGAGCAAAGAGAAAGGATATTAGTTGAACACTGAACATGTTACAATCTATTAGACACTGTGTCTAACCAGCTGTATCTCATTTACATCTCACAGCAACCCAGGAGTTTGGGTGTTATTGCTATACAAAATAGCTCAAATATTACATAGAGTCACACTTGGGCATGTGACAGTTCCACAATCCACCTCAGCCTCAATCAAAAGCCAATCTTTTTGTGTGTGTCGGGGGGGTGGGTGGGTGGGTCTTTTTGCACATTAAATGCTATACTTTTATTAGTCGGCTTCATGGAAAAATATTTGCAATTCTCAAGGCGAATTAAATGGAATTGATCTACTTTTTGCTGACATCTAAAGATAATTTGTTTTGTTTTTCTTTTCTGGTGTGCTTGTATGGGTACAGTATGTGTAGAGTGTGTGTGTACCGAAGCAGTCCAGAGAAGGCTATTAGGGGTACTCTCCTAAGACTCTTCTGTCTCAATTCCTTGAGACAGAGTCTCAGTGAGCCTACAGCTTGCCATTTTTCAGTTAGGTTGGCTGACTGGCAGGTCCCAGTGATCTTCCTGTCTCTGCCACACTTCAGTGTTGGGGTTAAAGTCATGCACTAGTGTGCCCAGCTTTCGCTGTGGACTCTGAGGATTGAGATCAGGGTTTTGTGCTTCAGCAGCTCTCTTACCCACTGAAGCATCTCTGTAGCCCCTTGTTAAGTTTTAGGAGACAGGGATTTGCTGATTAGCATTGGCTGGCCTCGGAATCGTGATCCTCCTGCTTCAGCATTCACAGTTGGGATTAGAGCCTTTTACCACCATACTTGGCCAGGTTTTTCTTTCCTTTAACCAATTTATGGCTGTGAGAGTGTGGGGAAAGGAAGTGAAGGAGTGCACTTCTGTATCACAAGTAGAGAAAATCATATAAATAATGCCAAATCCAGAAGTAGTATATGTCTATATATATTTACTTCAGGACCACCATGCCATTTATGTCTCCAACTTTATGATACAAATTGATACTCTAAAATAATCCACATTCACAATGTCATTTTATTAGCTTTCATATTAAAGAGTCTCAATTTTTTTTTTTTACTAACCTAGCCTGACTATATTATAGACACATGTACGTTTAGTCTCAATTTTTACTTGTGGTAGTTTGTTGTGGTAGTGTCCCCCTATACTCATGGGTTTTGAATGCTTGGTTCCCAGCTGATGGCAATTGGGTGATAGAGCCTTGCTGGAGGAGGTGTACTGTTGGAGAGAGACTTATGATCATTATAGCCAACTTCCCCTTGATAGAATCTGACTCACACTCCTGATTCTGTTGTCCACCTGATGTTTAAAAAATAAACAACCCTCCTTCCTGCAGCTGCTTCTGGTTGTGTGTTTTGTGCCAGCAATAAGAAGGTAACTACATTTCTTTTGTCACTGCCTTCTGATGTTCCCAAAGGTTTATTTGACTGTATAAGAACAAAAGCCAATTATATACATAATAGTCTCTGCAGAGTAAGGCTTATTCATTTGAGAGCTCATGCAAGCACACTCTCCTGCCATATTGGGTGATCTCCCACTATATATATGGAGAGAGAGAAGGCCTTGCTGCCACATGCTCAGGGCCAAATGTTGCTGTTTGCACTTTAGACATAGTGTGTCAGGATGCTGTGAAGTTCTCTGCCTGGTGTACACTTTCCCAGTGTGTAGTCTTGGTGGGTAGATATTTTCTCATAATTGTACACTAACATTCATGTTACAGTCTGAGTCTATGAAAGAGAAGGCACTGAGTTCATGCAGATCTGATATTATAAGGTATTTTACATTGCTATTGCTTTTCACATTTATGTCATTTAAAAATGATGTTTAGTGGCTGGAGAGATGGCTTAGTGGTAAAGGTGTTTGCCTATGAAGCCAAAGCACTCAGGTTCAATTCCCTGGGACCCGCGTAAGCCAGATGCACAAGGAACACATGCATCTGGAGTTCATTTGCAGTGGCTAGGGATCCTGGTATGCCCATTCTCTCTCTGTCTGTCTCTCTTCTAGCTCTATCTCTGCTCGCAAATAAATAAATAATTGATTAATTAAAAAAAACTTTTTAAAATGATGTTTAGTACTAGCATTCTTCCATCTTATCTTTGACGTTCATGAAATAATAGGGGTTAATTTTTCCTCAATCATTGAAAACAGCCCAAACTCAGTACTTGCTTGCTTTTAAAAACCATGAAATAGTATTTAACCATATAATCTTATTTTAAACGGAGGGAGTATGTACTAAGGCAATTTTCCTTCTGTTTTCCACTATTAACATTATCTAGTGTGGGATTAAGATACTTTGGGTAAAGCCAGGCGTAGTGATGCACCTTTAGTCTCAGTACTTGGGAGGCTGATTTAGAAGGATTGGTAGTTCAAAGCCAGTGTGGGAGTACAGCGTGAGTTTCAGGTCAGCCTGGGCTAGAGTGAGATCCTGCCTCTAAAAAGCAAAACAAATAGCAACAACAATAAAAAATACTTTGGAGAAAATGATGCAGTTATGTGAGGATAGGATGCCTTTTCTTATAGCAAACCTCGTGCTCTGAGATGATCTGGGTACAGGCAATACCAGGCAGTAGTACGCATAGGCCATGAAGAATGATGGCATAAATATGGGGCCCTTTCTTCAGTTACCAAATGAATTCTGAAAACAAATTAAATGCTTCCTTTTATGCTACAATGAATTTGAGATCATCATGGATCAAGAAAGGATTGTGTAGATTTTAAAGTAGCAATAAACAGAAGCAAAGCAAACTTGTACTTTAATAGTTTCCACTTCACACCTGTCACCCCTAAACTACATATGAACAGGAGCAAAGACAGACGGATATGTGACATTCATATCAAAAGGGAAAAACAAATGAGTAAATTCATATAGGCTTACATAATGGAAAGATTTTTCCTCAAAAAACAAAAAATAGTTTCCTCAAAAAAGTTACCCTTTACATTCTTCTTTCCACAATGCTAAATTTCCACACAATTCCTAGCTTCATATCTTTCTGTTTTGTATTAACACAAGGAATAGAAATTTCATTCTCCTGACTTGAGTCAGGCTTAGCCTCCCTCAGGTTGGGTGGTTTACTACAAGAAGTGGGGAGCTCTATTCTGAGTAGAAAAAGGGGGGAGGGTCTATCATTTATCAAATCACTCAACAAATATTTATTGTTCCAAACACTGTACTAGACATCAGGGATTTAACAGTGAGCATTGTAAAAATACAGTCTATGACATTTACAGTCTAATCTGGAACGAGACATTAATCAAAAAAATCACATAAACAAAATCCAATCTATACAGTAATAAATACTATATAGGAGAAGGACAGAGAGCCATGGAAGGTCATCTAGGGCCCAACTCTTCATTCTTTCAGTTTGCCCACCAGAAGTTCATGCCTTATGAGATGAATACTTGGAGAGATGGGATTTGCTCCACTGAAAAATTATCATGATTCATTCAGTTTTTTTGTGACCATACATTTCCCTACATTTTTCTGTATGAGTTGATAGTAGACAATTAACTTTTAGGTTGTTCATCTTACAACATGAAACTCCATGCAAAACATTTCTGTTCAGGGAAGAAAGGACTATAGGAGGATATTAAAAAAATTTTTTTTATTTATTTTCAAGCAGACAGAGATAGAAGAAAGAGAAAATGGGCATGCCAGGGCCTCCAGTCACTGCAAACAAACTCTAGACACATGTGCTACTTTGTGCATCTGACTTCAAGTGGGTACTGGGGAATTGAACCTGCATTGTTACACATTGCAGGAAAGAGCCTTAACTGCTAAGCCACCTCTCCAGTCCTACGGGAGGATTTTTAGTGCAATATCACTGTATTCTTCTGCACTAACTTTATTCATTGATGGAAGCCTGATTTTTCTCTAATGCATCTTTTATAATCGTGTCTTTATTATACTCCATGACAACTTTGAATGAAGAGAAAGACCAGTAATTTTGTGATTCTCCAAGCTAAGATTTCCAATGAAAATCAGTTAGTACTTCCTGCTGTCTTGTAGAAAGGTAGAGAGGAGGTACTCTGCCTCAGTATTCATGGAACACAGACTTACTCTTCATCTGCCCCCAGCAACCCTGATATTGCTGAGTATAGTAGATGTATAACATGCCAAGTGTATTTCATTTCACATATATATTCTCTGGCCACTATCACTAAAATGCCCAGTGTGGCCCAGTATAAAATACAAGGCCAGAGTCAATATTTTACAGGCAAATGGTTATTACACAAAATCTATGACATTTTACACCATTCTATTTTAGAAAAATTTAAGGTATTCATAACAGATATTAATGTCTAACATATTAGGTAAGGAACACATGTCTCTAAAATTAACTTTCTTGATAAGATTCTTTGGCTTTAGCTATCCTTTCCTGAGCAATAACCTCATTGTATAAACCTGATTCTTCACAACATTTTCAGGGGGAAATTTAGCAACAGAATTATTCCTTGACTCACTAATTTTAGTCAGGTACACAAGTCCAAAGAAAGATATGTTCATGCATTATGATCATAGCTTTATTTTATAAGTTTTCACCAACTCCTCATGTTACAAAATACCCTTAACTAGGAGAAGCACATATGTAGCTAAGTCAGAATTATCATGTCATGGCAATACCAGGGTACACAAATAGCACTGAAAATTACAGCATTTGAACATATTTCCTATTATGAGGGCAAGAGCATAAATTTAACTGTGTTAATGAGAGGAAGGCAATACAGAAAATTCTTCGTAGGGAAAAGGGAAGGGTTAATCGAAGCTAAATGTATGTATTAATAAAGAATAAACAATAATTTAAGAATTAAAAATCAAAATAAAATTTGAAAAAGAAAAAGATATTCTCACGATTAAAATGTTATCATGTAAGAACCTGAATGTAGTTGCAGGAATTTTACATAGGGAAATGGATGTTGTTACTACACCAAGGATTACTGACAACTTGCTCATCTTCCCTTATCTTCATTCAGTTACTATAAGTATCTCTTCTCATGTACCAATCGCATCAATACCTATATCACCAATTGCATGCTGCTATCAAGGAAGAACATGATGTCTATGAGACATTAATTTCTAAAACTTGAAAAAAATGTAGTTTTTCATGAAATCAGATGCTAAAAAATGTTGTCATCATAAGGAAGCCATAGAATCAAACTTAAACCAATTTATCAAAAGAAAATAGAAATGTTATGTGATTGGCATAATTTTGGTAACTTCTAAAGATAAATATTTGAGTACTTTCTGGTACTGGACTTAAAGAAATATCCTATTTCTTTCTGTTTTTCCCACAAATTACAGATAAATTTCCCAGATAATACATGAAATAATAAATAACATATTCCATAGTGGATTGGATCTGAAGTGTCCCCACAAAGGGTTCATGTATTAAAGGATTGGTCTCCAGTTGGTGGTGCTACTGAGAAGTGATTAAATCATAAGGGTGTTTGTTATTGGTAGATTTATACACTAATGAGTGCAAAATTAAAGGCCTTTAGGAGGAAGGGATAGGTCACTGGGGAATATGCCTTTGAATGACATAGCTTGTCCCTACATCCTTCCCCTCTCCTTCCCTTCCTCACTCCTTTCTTTGATTTTAACCTGCAAGAGATGAAGAGCTTAGCTCCAGTCCGCACCTCTGCTACAGTGCTCTGCCTCCCCACAGACTCTGGTACAATACAGACACTAATCATTGACTGAGACCTCTAACTTCTTGCACTAAAATGAATCTTTCCTCTGTTGTTGACTTTCTCAGGTATTATACCTCAAGGAAACAACACGGATCTACGTAACACATATGACTGAGAAAGAATAGAGACCTATTATTTAATGTCTTTGGATCTGAGAAATTCCACAATAGTTTGAGTTCCCTGGGTTTTCATTTTGCTTGAGATATTTCAGATCTGGTGGCAGAGAAACTTGCAAACTTGACACACCAATGGCAACAGACAGAGGTGGGTCTAAATGTGTGCTGCTATAACATGGCAATCTCTAGGCACAGCAGGTCAGAGGAATCAGAGGAAAGGACAAGGAAAGCAGGACAGTCCTTCTTAGCAGTAATCTTTCCCAACTCTTCCACAATAACATCTGTTGAGGCCATGGAGGGATCCTATTCTTTTCTGTCCATACCTTTAATTTTTCCCACTGGTGTCAGAGGAGGTTGGATAGTAAATCTAATTTTATTGTTAAGTCTACAGTTCATGCCCCTCCAAGGTTCATGGGACATTGCGATAGAGGGGTCAGAAAGAATGTTCTAGACAAAGGGTGGGAAGGAGTACTTTGGGGGGACTGTCACCAGACATGAACTGACCAGTGCATTCATGATCTCACAGAGGTTGTTGTTACTACCACATGATCTGCACCAATCTGAGCCATCAACATTTTGACAAGGAGGATGGAGGAGGACAAAAGGAATGCAACATCAAAACAGACAAAGCATTACTTGAATGAGCAGTTACAGTATGTTCAGGTATTAAAGTTCATTTTTTTTTTTTTTTAAGAAAAGGCCTATATGGCTGGAGAGATGGCTTAGTAGTTAAGGCGCCTGCCTCCTAAGCCTAAGAATGCTGGTTCCAATCTCCAGGTCCCACGTTTAGCCAGATGCAAAGTGACACAAGGGCGCAATGCTGCATTTGACCACAAGGGGGCGCACACATCTGGATTTCATTTGCAGCAGCTGAGAGGCTGCTGGCGCACCCATCTCTATCTGTCTTCGTCTCCCTCTCTCCGTGTGTCTCTCTCCAAAAAAAAAAAGAAAGAAAGAAAAGAAAAGGCCTATAGGGGAATGTAAGGAGGGTCCCCTTTCTTTCTCAACCTGTTGGTATCTACAGAGAGAGGCCTACTTGGCAGTCGGGAAATCCTACTCTACTCAGCAGTAGTGTAGTGGTCCTCCTCGTTTTCACTCTGATCCCCTGCAGGGCACTGAGACTTTCCCTTCCACTTGTCAGTCAAGTACTGGAGTTCAGTGTAGTTCAGCCTTTCCCATAGGCTTATTGCCAAAGAGCCTTATTCAAATAGAAGACTTCAATAAGATTCAAGTTTATAACATAATACTTCAGCAAGTCAGCATGTAGCAAAAGAAAAAAAATCACTGTTCATACCAAGAAGCAGAAAAATCTCAACTTGAGTGAGGAATGATAATTATTTAAATTAAAGGTTAATAAGAAGCCCCTAGGAAAATTAATGAATCTATAAAATATTTTTGCTAAGATTGATCCTTCCTGAAGAGAAGGATATAATATTGTACAAAAACACAATCATGCCATAATAATTACATATTCCCTAGCCCAAAGTCATTTCTTTGTGAAAAAATGTTACAGAACTGGAATAATAAAGAATATTCAACATAAACTAAAATGCACTCCTGAAATTCCCCTGCTTCCACCTCTTAAGTGCAGGATTACCAGGTGTGTGCAGTTTTATTTTTTCAAAATAAAGTTTAAATAAATTATTTTCACTATGTAACATGAAATGTTGATTCTTTTCTATGCTAATTCCTTTTTTATAGTAGACTTTTTTCTGGGATTATTTACCTTGAAACAAAAAGAATCTATTGTACACAAACATGGGCCACTGTTGTTGAGCAAATGTTACAGTCTACATTATAAATTCAGGAATAAATATGGACTCTAAATTTTTCTAGAAGGGTTTTAAGAAAAAAGATAGAAATATTCATGGTGTAGTGTTTTCTAATCAAAGTAATTGAAGTAATTTAACCTTAGCTCTTATCACATAGTATATTAAGTAAAATTCTGCAAAACTGTGTGATAAATATAATTTTTATTTGTTTTTAATTAATCAAAATATATTACCAATTGCCACTTTATGTTTAAAATAAATGCATTATAATACTGAGTAATTATATATATATATATATATATATATATATATATATGCTATATAAAATTAGTAACAAAACAAGTATGAATATTTTAAATATCATATAAAAATATATAATTATATATGAAATAATCACAATTTTAAAACCAGCTAAGAGAAGTGATGGTGAATTCTAATGTTTTATGTTCACATATACTAAAATTCTTCTTTCTCTTAAAGCCCTTCTAAAGTTCATCTGCTTTTATACATTCAGATATTTTCCCAAATGTTGACAGAACTGGTCTCCCAAATCCCATAGCTTAAAACCAAAGAGGAGGTGTACATGCACAATTATTCATAAATGTAAAATAAATGTTTATATTTCAGAAAACACACTTTATGAACCACAATTTTTATGTGTAAATACTGAAAAGGGCAATGTTTTCATGTTTCTACACTTTCAAACTAATTGTTTTAATCTATATGAAATTCCTATGAGTTAGATCTTTGAGAATCTGTAACTAAACAAATTCCAATGCAAGTAAACATATTCCAAATGACAGAAAGACTAAAATGGCTGGAAAAACCAGAAGAGTTTCAGGACCATGGGTTTTCCAGCCAGTACTAGAACTTTGTAAGAGAAAGGTGAAAGTGGCACTCTGTTTTGAAGGGGTGGCATTTTCCTGTTTCTACCTGAACAAAGCCCAATTTGGAAACCCCAAAAGTAGTCACAGCAAAAGGTCTTATGGAACAAGTGGTAGATCTGAAATAGAAATGAAAATGTTCTGCCACGTGGCTTTCCAGAGACCAGCCAGGCATTCTGCTGGTGGATATTCCAAGAAGACTGGAAATCTACTCTGTTATCCTAGGTGAGGCATTCACCTGACCACATGAGACTCTGCCTCACCCATCAGAGAAGTGAAAGAGAATTTAAAATGGTCATTCACACTACCTGCAACAGGTCAACTGTTCTACATAAAAAATTGCTCCTGAATAAGATAAATTTATAGTGGGCTACATAATAGAGCAGCCACAGTACTAAATGTATTTATGTATACTTTCTAATTAATCAGGGCAGCAGTACATAGAGCTTGGACTTATGAAAGAGGATATTAGAACTGTTTTAAAATATTTGTTAACTGTAATAACTTAGAATTAATTAATTTTGCTATCTTTATTTACTTTTTAATACAATATACATAATACATACCTTCACACGGTTGTCTTGAATTAGACAGAGTATGTAAGAAAGGCATCATTATCTGTCCCAAAATAACAGCATGCTATATGTAACGACTATAATATCAGTTTTCAGACAAAGTGTTCCATTTGATTATAATATTACTAACATTAATTTTTTCTCAGTTGAGTTAGAAAGTTAACAATAAATTTGCATAAGAATGTATTCATTTCTCCATGTTTCAAGTGGATTGGAACAAATGGTCATATATTTTTGAGTTTTTAAAATTTTTAGTACATTGGTAGGGTGGTGCTTATGTTTTTTTTGTTAAGTATTTTTTTAAATATTTTCTTTTCATTTATTTATTTATTAGAGATAGAGGGAGAGAGAGAGAAAATGGGCATGCTGGGGCCTTTAGACGCTGCAAATGAACTCCAGATGCATGCACCACCATATGCATGTGGCTTATGTGGAACCTGGAGACTCAAACATGGGTCCTTAGGCTTCATAGGCATGTGCCCTAACCGCTAAGCCATCTCTCCAGACCCTGTTTAGTATTTTTATTGATTTATTTGAGAGGAGAGAGAGAGAGAGAGAATGAGGCAAACAGTAAGAGAGTATTGAGGGGAGCTGAAGAGATGGCTTAGCAGTTAAGTGCTTGCCTATGAAGCCTAAGAACCCCGATTCGAGGTTCAATTCCCCAGCACTCACATAAGCCAGATGTACAAGGTGGCTCATGCATCTGGAGTTCGTTTGCAGTGGCTGGAAGCCCTGGTGTGCCCATTCTCTCCCTCTCTCTCTCTCTCTCTCTCTCTCTCCCTCCCTCTTTTTCTTTGTGTCTGTTGCTCTCAAATAAATAAATGAAAATAAACAAAAGAAAAAAAAGTATCAGTGTGCCAGGGTCTCCTGCCACTCCTAACCAACTCTACTTTGTGCCACTTTATCCATCTGGTCTTACATGGGTACTGGGAAATATAACCTGAGTCATCAGGCTTTGTAAGCAAGCACCTTGACTGCTAAGCCATCTCTCCAGACCCTTGCATTTGTTTCCTTAATTTGTGCCTTCCTTCTTTCTACTGGATTGGTTTTACCAATTCTTGTTTTTCTTTCTTTCACTGTACAAAATAATTTTTA
Organism: Orientallactaga sibirica; assembly: GCA_036365145.1. Classification (NCBI taxonomy): domain Eukaryota; kingdom Metazoa; phylum Chordata; class Mammalia; order Rodentia; family Dipodidae; genus Orientallactaga; species Orientallactaga sibirica. The sequence continues at coordinate 4,632,580 of JAEOAD010000194.1, forward strand.
AAAAGTGCTAATAGACTGAGTAGATGGTTTTCAAATAATTGCTTTTCTATTGTCAAATATTCCTTTGTTGATTAATTTTTACCATAGTGACAAAAATTATCTCATTGGCATAATCTGTTTCATAAAATTCCCCACTGTGCTGGTAGTTTCTCTTACAGTTGTGTTAATGACTGTTCTATATCTATCTAAGACTCTTCCATGAGAACAGATGCATTTTTTTTAAAGAAAGGCAGACTAGCACATGCATTTGGATGTGTCTGGAGTCTTGGAAGCTTGACTACTCTGTTCTCCTACAAATCGACCTGGAGTGCTGGTTTGGAGGTTCTACCAGGGGAGCACAGCTACTCGTATAATCTTGACCTAAGACCAGTTCTCCTCTATTCAGGGCAGGTTGTCCTCTTCAACCAAGTGCACAGCTTTGGGAGGGATGCACGTGGAGCAGTGAGGGAGAAAGAGGACACCTGCCTAGCCAGCCAGATGTACCGAATCAACCCTGGTGATCACTGAGTGACAGATGTAGCAGTCAGATCACCTTCATATCTACATTTTAATGTTATTGTAGAATTTCTGGTAAATTGAAATTTTTACAATATATAAATGCTAGCACTTATATGGATAGGGTTAGGGTTTGTAGTATTCACTGGGGTTTACAGGGAATTGGTCTATTTCATTTGAATTGTTATCAGTTTGTGATGCTATCTTCTGAATGTAAGTGAGATCTAGAATGATTTTAGTTCCTTCATTCTGGATTTGCTGAGGTGTTATGTTCTTTTGTATTCTTGGTTGGGGTTTATTTTTTTCAATTGACTGCCTTCAGACTGACTTTTAACCCCCCCTCCTTTATGTGCATTTCTGTATGTATATGGTGTGTGCATGAATTATAATGTGCATGGCATAGTACATAGTGTTTGTAGAGGTCAGAGAAAAATCTTGCTGTCAGATCTTCCTTTCTACCTTGTTTGAAACAGAATCTCTGTCATTCTGGCTACTGCAAATGCCCAAGTAGCTGACCATGAGTTTTGGGATTCTCTTGTTACCAAAATCATGTTACTATCTCCTTTTACCTGGGCCCTGGGGATTCTGACTCTAGTAGGCAGGTTTGCACAGAAAACATTTGTAACCATGGGCTATCTCCCCAGCCCTCATGTAGCCTTTTGGTAGTGTTTTTTTTTTTTTTTTTTTTCTTCTTTTTTTACTATTTCTCTAATTTCTACTTTTATTTATTTATTTCTTCTTATTATAAGTTTTGATTCTTCATATTTTTCTTGGTTCCTGAGGTGGGAAAGTGGATCACTGGTCTAAAAACAACTTGACTGTCCTTTTTTCTCTCTTCTGTTTCTTTTACTGCTTTGGTGACTCACTAAGTTTAATTAGGATTGCTTGTATAAATGTGGGTGTTTTTTTTTTTAAACCAGTCATGTGCAACTTACCAGTGGCCAAACTACTGATGACAATGTCTCCATTCCCCCAACATCCTGTATTTCTTACATAAGCATGCAAACCTGTGATTTTCCACTCTGTATCTATATTTTACAAATTTGCATATACAGGCCATTCATAACCACTTTCTAACATTCTCTAATTTTTCATGTGATTTGGACTTACATCAAATAGCTAAGGCCTGTATGTTGCCTTTAAATATATAATTTTATTTTCATATACTGGTCCTTGTTTAGATTTCAGATTGCTACCGATTTCCACCCTAAGTACATAGTAGATATAGAATGAACCATCTAGGCTAACCATCTTGACATTTACTGAGTGTTGTAGATTGTCATACAGTATGTATCACTGAATGCCCCCTTAAAATGGCTATGACCTCAGAATCTTTGGATGTAGCCTCCTATAAATGTGCATTAGAGCATGGTGATTGACAATGTTTGACTTCTCTAGTCCCTTACTCAGATTTTTGGTCTAGATGTTGTACAAGTGATTGCATAAAAAGAAAAATCTAGAGTTGTACATCTACTTCCTTCTCCCTTAACTATTACCATTTTGCTTCTTCTTGTCTATCCTTCCTCCACCCTTTTCTTCTTCCGTTCTTCTTTCTTTTTTGACTTTTGTATTGTGCCTCTTTCAAATTAGTGAAGCAAGAATGCTTATTTTTGCTATCAAGAAGAGATATGAGATAAATTTATCTCCACTTGTTTACTTGTAAGAACTCTGAATAGTTAACCTAAGTTCTTTGTAGCTAGCCTAGAACTAGGACTTGATACTGAAGAATTTTATGATCTCTGTCTTTTCAAAAAAATATTTTATTTGCTTATTTCCAGGGAGAAAGAGAGCGAGAGAAAGAGAGAGAGAGAGAAGAATGGGCATTCCAGGATTTCTAGCCACAGGAAATGAACTCCAGATGCATGTATCACTTGCTATATCTGGCTTTACATGGGTATTTGTGAATTGAACCTGGGTTGTTATGCTTTGCAGACAAGTTCCTTAATTGCTGAGGCATCTCTCCAGCCACAAGACTGCTATCTTTTAATTGGTGTTGTAGATGTGCATATTTACTGTAATTATTGGCATGACTTGATTTAGGTTTATCATTTATTACATTCATTTCTGCTTCTCCCTTCCTCCTTATTATAATTTTTCATCTTTCTTGTGGGTTAATACATTTTCTAAAATCACATTTATGTTTTCCTATTGGGTTTCCAGACATCAATCCACATATTTGATGGTGATGCTCTAAGGATTATAATGTGTATATTATATTAGTTTATTTAGCATTCTAATCTTACTTAACATATGCTATGACTCAAATTTCTATGAATTTATAATTTCTTAGCTGTAAAATTTATTCTTTTTAAATATTTATGCACTTCCATTCTCTGGTCTCTGCAAATTAAACAAAGTAGCTTTAATGTTGTCTTTTTCTCTTTTTATATGTTAATCTCCTTTTTCTCTATACTGTCTCTTGCTAAATGCTTCATCACATTTTCCAGTTGAATAAATTCTCTTTTTAGGTATGTGCATCCATATTTACCATATGAACTAAACTTTTTAAGATTTCAACAATGTTGATTTTACTTACAAAACTTGTAATGCTTTGCAAGTGCTGTTCAATTTTCCACTGTACATAGCTATTTGATAGTATATATCTGATAAAGTCTATTGGTTCAAGACTTCAAAGGTCAAAACCGATCAATTATTCATTGATTTGCGCATTCTTAATTATGAAGGTTTAATTTATCATATACTCAATTATATTTAATCTTGGCTAACATTGGCTTATTTTAATTTTCCAAACCACGTAGGCACAAACAGGAATACTGAAAAGATTTATATTTGCTTGTGTCTGAGCCATGTGGGTACCTATCTCTTTTCAATTTTCTGTCTTAGTGAAGACATAAGTACCTAGTTTCCCTATTGAAGTTTTAATAGATGCTTTTGTTCTCAATGAAAATCTACTCTTGGCTTGGAACTCAGTGCTAGGATTTTGTAATTCAGCTAATTTTCCTTCCTTCCTTCTTCCTTTCCTCCCTCCCTCCCTCCTGTGGTGTTTTGATTCAGGTGTCCCCATAAACTTGTGTCTCTGAATTCTAGGTCTCCAGCTGGTGGCAGATTGGGAACTGGAGCATCTTGGAAGTAGTGTGTCATTGGAGGTGGGCTTATGGGTGCTAGAGCCAGCTTCTCTTTGCCAGTGTTTGGCACGCTCTCCTCCTGCTGTTGTCCACTTGATGTGGGCCAGGAGGTGATGTACACCCTCTGTTCATACTATAATTTCCACCTGCCATCATGGAGTTTCTCCTTGAGTCTGTAAGTCAAAATAAACCCCTTCCTCCCACAAGCTACTCTTGGTTGGGTGTTTGTGCTAGCAATGCACAGCTAAGTGCAACACCTCCCTCCCTGCCTTCCTTTTCTTTCTTTCACATCTGCCTGAAGATTCCTGTGCTGTCAACTATGATGCAACATTCTCACCTCAAAAATGGGAGAATAAGTGTACATATATCACATGAGTACTGTGTAATAAAAACACATTAAAAATAGTATTTGTGCTGGCATACACCTTTGTCCCAGCACTTGGGATGCAGAAGTAGGAGAATCAGTGTGAGTTCAAGTCCAGCCTGATGCCTCAGTGAGTGGGGCTAGAGTGCAACCCTGCTTCAAAAACAAACAAACAAACAAAAGAATAGCATGAGAAAAAAAAGCATCCATTCATACTAGCTGTTGTCAATATTATTATTTAGTAATGAATATAAAACAATAAAATATCAACCAAAATGTGAATTCCATTTTTGAATTTATTCTATCACAGTATAAAGAAAATGCAGGTTCTGGTCAAACTGTATGCACTTCAATATATTTAATGTTTATTTTGTTAAATCTTGCAATAACCCACCTCCTCAGTGTGATAAAAATGGTATTTATTTATCGGTAAAGAAACCACCATGACGGCATGAAAACCTGACAAAGGCTAATGGCGTTTGCATTCTCAGCACTCATACAGGTCCTGTTTCCATGATGCATTTGATGTTTTGAAAACATTTTGACTTTCTCATCCATAAAGGATTATTCTAGATCTCGAGAGTTAATTATCTCATCTACACACAGACGTCTAGTGAGATGGATGATCAGGACCCATCATCGGGTGAACATGTGCATAGCGGGTATGTTGCCTCAGTGACTAAAAAGAGCCTGTGTTGTGATCACAGACATTTGGGAGGAAATGCTAATGATGCCTTCTTGTTTGTAAAAACAGTCTTTCAAATCAGCCACCCAGTACTGTTGAGAATTTAGGTAGGTGTCTAAAACCATGTGAAGCATCCAGCCATCAGGCTTATAGAAAACGGTGAGTCCATAAATGTCTTAGTGACTCGCTGTATCAGCGACACAGGGAAAGCATCACCGAAACCGTGAAGAATTTTCCTTTTCTTCCTTTCCCACATGCTCCCTGTGTTCCCAACACATGTCGTAGGTTACAAATACTTGTAAAGCCTTAATTACCTTAAGCATCTGGCAGCTGTTGACTTGCAGAGTCTTTGAGTCACACTAAGCCTAAGTCAAAAGAGGAATTCAGGAATAGAAGGCAGAAGCTGGATAAATAAGGAAAGAAGGCAGAAAATGTCATGTCATCACAGCTAAAGTCCTACTCTGTCAGCATGGTTGTATCCACAGAATGACTGACACTCTAACCAATCAGTTCCAACAAATGCCAGACCCTGATTTTCCATGAAAATACACCACCCCCGTTGTGGTCAGCACCATAAACTGAAAGCCCCTACCCCCAGGACCATCAGCATGTGACGGAAGTCTTCACGTGTGCTGCTAACAATAGCTTTAGGAGGATTCCTCCACGTGCAAAAGTGTCAAAAGTTGCCTTTTAGAAGACAAGGTTTTCTCAGTATTCACTCAGAATGGCTACACAAGTCAGGTGTGTTAAGTAATTTCATATTTATGTTGCTATCATGTAGGGGCTTTTTGGGGGGCAGGTTTAAGTTCTGAAAAATGTTGCTAAACCTTTAACATTGGCCACAGTTGGCTACAAACAGCGAGAGAACTTTTGGTCACACAAGCCTTGTTAACAAGAACAGATCTCAGAGGACAAATGTAAAGATATAAAACACAAGAAAATATGAGGGGTGCTGTATGTTATTTGTTGATACATGTTATATCTAGTATCAGAATAAATTTGGAATGAGAAATACATACTAAATTCATTTTTTGATTTTGAAAATATTTTTATTTATTTATTTGAGGGAGGGAGAGAGAGAGATAGAAAGAGAAAGAGAGGGCTGGAAAGATGGCTTAGTGGTTAAGGCGCCTGCCTGCGAAGCGTAAGAATGCTTGTTTAAGTCTCCAGGTCTCACGTTTAACCAAGTACAAAAGTGACACAAGTGTGCAATGTTGCACATGTGCACAAGGGGTGTATGTGTCTGGAGATTGTTCACAGTGGCTGAAAAGGCCCTGGTGCACCCATTTTCTCTCTACCTCTTCCTCTCTCTCTCTCTCTCTCTCTCTAAAAAAAAAAAAGAAAGAAAGAAAAAGAGAAAGGTAGGTCCTCCTCCCACTGCAAATTAATGCCAGATATATGTGCAATATCATGTACCTGGTGTATAGTGGGTACTGAAGAACTGAACCAGAGAGTCAGGCTTTGCAAACAAGTGTATTTAACTACTGAGCCGTATCAATCAAAAGTGTTGGCACATGCTTTTAATCCTGGCAACTTGGGAAGCCAAGGTAAGAGGAGCACTGTGAGTTTATGCCAGCCTGAAACTACATAGTGAATTGCAGTTCAGGTTTGCTAAAGTGAGACCCTAACATGAAAAGGAAGTCAAGGGCTGGAGTGATGGCTTAGTGGTTAAGATGCTTGCTGGCAAAAATGAAAGACCCAGGTTTGATTACCTAGTACCCATGTAAAGCCATGTAAAGGTGTCTCACGCATCTGCAGTTTATTTGCAGTGGCTGGAGGCCCCCTTGCACCCATTCTCTATCTTAATTTCTGCCACTCTGTCTCTCTCAAATAAATAAATAAAAATAAAAATATTTAAAAAGTTAAAAATAAAATCACTGGATCAGGTGTGCCTCTGCTATACTTTAAGATATTTCTGATATAATTTTTCTATTATGTCACATCTCATAGGAAGAATTTCCTTGTCATTTTCACGTGGATGAAAATTTAATGTGAAGTAAATAACACAGGAATTCATGTGTATGTCTTTTATGTTTGTTTTGACAGAGACACAGAGAGAGAGACAGAGACAGAGGAAGAGGTGGAGAGAGAGATAGAGAGAGAGAATGGACATGCCAGATGCATGTGCCCCCTTGTGGGCGAGTGTGGCATTACACCCTTGTGTTTTTTTTTTTTTTTTTTTTTTTTGGAGAGAGACACAGAGAGACAGAGAGAGGGGGAGAGGAAGACAGAATGGGCAGGTCAGCAGCCTCTCAGCTGCTGCAAACGAACTCCAGATGTGTGCACCCCCTTGTGGGCAAGTGTGGCATTGCACCCTTGCATCACTTTGCATCTGGCTAAACGTGGGACCTGGAAAATTGAACAGGCATTCCTAGGCTTGGCAGGCAGGCACCTTAAACACTAAGCCATCTCTCAAACCCTCATGTGTATGTCTCTTTGAAAAAAAATTTTTTTTTGAGAAAGCAAGAGAGAGAGAGAGACAAACAGAGAGAGAGAAGAAGAGGCAGAGAGAGAGAATGGGCTCACCAGTGGCCTCCCAGGTGCTGTGAAAGAACTCCAGATCCATGTGCCACCCCCTTGTGGGCACGTGTGGCATTGCACACTTGCGTCACTCATCTGGCTAAACATGGGACCTGGAGATTGATCAGGCATTCTTAGGCTTGGCAAGCAGGTGCCTTAACCACTAAGCCATCTCTGTAGTCGTGAAAAAAATATTTTTATACATTGATTTATTTGAGAGAGACAAGAAGAGAGTAAGTATGGGCATGCTGGGGTCTGCTGCCACAGCAAACAAACTCCAGATGCATACACCACTTTGTGCATCTGAATTTACACGGGGAATTGAACCTAGGCCATCAGGCTTTGCAAACAAGTATCTTTAACTGCTGAGCCATCTCTCCAACTCTCATGTGTATGTATTTTTATGGTTTAGTCAATCTGAATAATGTTGGATCTGTCGCAGAAATAGTAGCAGCAATAGTGACTAAATTGTTTAAGCCTTCTTCTATAACTAACATACATGCATAAGGTACCTTGTTATTCCACTACACCAGGCCATGATTGAGGGATACCATGAGTAGAACAATAGCTGAACAAAGGGCAACATACAAAACATCTAAAACAATGTGACTCTAGAGCTAGGCGACCAAGGTAAGGATCCCTATTTATACATGCACACATTCATTCATTGGACTGATATTGGTTGCAGTATACTAAGTGCCAAGGCTTATGCTAAGCGATTGAGATTTGTCAGCCAACAAGTGTCAAGGTCTCTGTCTTTATGGAGCCTATAGTTTAGCTGAGGAAACATACAATAAACAGTTACCATAACATAAAAGAGTAAGTAGTAGCTTAAATGGTGACAAGAGCATGAAAGTGAATATTTTGAATAGTTTGATCAAGAGAGCGCAAAGATATCAAATTTGAGCAAAGTCTTAGTAATAAAGCCAGGGCCTTACATGTGATAGGCAAATGCTGTACCAATGAGCTGTATTCTCAGTGTTAAAAATAAGGGCTGGAACATGGCCTAGCAGCTAAGGCAGGTAAAGCTAAAAGACCTAGGTTTGATTTCCCAGAACCCATGTAAGCCAGATGCACAAGGTGGCACATGTGTTTGGAGTTTGTTTGCAGTGGTTGGAGGCCCTAGGGTGCCTATTCTCATTCTCTTTCTCTCTCAAATAAATAAATTAAATTAAATAGATATTTAAAAAGAAAAGACTTCAAGGAGTTGAGAAAGTTAGTCTTTCCAGTTTCCATCAGTGAAGAAGACTCAGGAGGAACATAGTTGGAATGTTCTAAAGATGGTAAGGAAGACTCTGATGTTGGCCTGAGTTGTAAGAAGGTATCACAGGCAATGAAGGAGCTGGGTTCTATAGGGCTTTGAGGCTGATTTCAAATCCTTGGTTTTTTTTTTTTTTGTTTGTTTTTTGTGTTTTGTTTTTCTCTTTTACTTAGAGTAAAAAAAAAAAGGTCATTGATGGTTTTGGAAAGGAGGGATGATGTCATCTCACTTACAATTCATAAAAATTTCTCTAAATATTACTTGTGGGACTTGGGAGGTATGGGTGGATAAGGGTAGACTTACATAGATCATAGAGAATGAACTTGCAGAACATGACTTACCCATTGAGATGGAAGCTTCCAAAATGTATAGTATAGATAATAGTATGACATATGAATGGATTAGATGTAAAGGGTGGTTGACTGACATGGGCATTTTTAGACCTAAGGCTATAAGGAAGGGGCTGCCATCAGTGAGATGGGGAAAGCTACAAAATCAGGTGTGTGTGTGTTCTCAACATTTATTTTTTAATATATCTTATTGATTTATTTACTTGAGAGAGAGAGAGAGAGAAGAGAGAACAGGGCCTCCAGCCACTGCAAACGAACTCCATATGCATGAGTCTGATTGTGCCTCTGGCTTAAGTGGGTCCTAGAGAATCAAACTTGGATCCTTTGGCTTTGCAGGCAAATGCATTGACCACCAAGCCATCTTCCCAGCCCTGTTCAACATTTGTGAATGAACAGAGCTTGAACCATGTATTGACATACAAGTTGGAATGTTGATCACATAGATGACTATACTGGAGAGATCAGAGATGTAGATTTGGAGTCGCGGTCGATAGATGCTGTTTCATGCCAAGTTTATGGACAACATGACCAGCCGGAAATAAGTGCAGACAGAAAGGCATACCAACAGCTGAGTCCTGCATGCAGCTTGCACAGGTGTACCTTGAGCTCTGGGAAATTCTATGAGTTCAGAGCAAAGGGGAAAGAACAAAAAACAATATAGAAGGGGCAAGCTGGGCAGTAAGAAGAAAGCCAAGTGTACTGAAAGTATTCTGCAAGTGATGGAAGTATGTCAAAGAGGAACAAGGGATTGATTGTTTTATGAGTCATTGTTGCATGATTGACACGAAACCTAAGAATGGGCCATTATGCTGTAAGGTACCTAGTCATAGGTGAAGAATGTGGCAAGAATACTTGTGTATGGTGAGGTTGGGGGAAAATTGTGGGGGGATTACAGGTAAGAGTCTGATTTGTAGTATTTCTTTCTTTTTTATACTTTATTTTTATTTATTTATTTGAGAGAGAGAGAGAGAGAGAATGGGCATACCAGGGCCTCCAGCCACTGCAAACTAACTCCAGACGCATGCACCCCCTTGTGCATCTGGCTAATGTGGGTCCTGGGGAATCAAACCTGGGTCCTTTGGCTTAGCAGGCAAACACCTTAACTGCTAAGCCATCCCTCCAACCTGTGATTGGTGGTATTTATGAGAAAACAGTACAACAAGCAAATCTGAGACTTGCTATAATGAACAGGGAATGTGGTGGAAGCTGTGTGAGTAGAAGGTAGAGAAAACGGCAGCATGTTGGTGTGCTAGTAGGAATGAAAGGGCGTCTCATCCAGGAAAAACTGGTGGAAGAATTGCTGAAACAGCTGACAGGAGATACTCGGAGCTGTGCGCAAATGTGGGTCACATGTGGGTGACAGAGTCGACGGCTCCCTTACAGGAATAAGCAGAAAGCAGTGTGTGGTGGTGCAGGTGCAGGAGTCTGCAGATGACAGACAGATGGAACTTGGTAATGTTCTCTGATGAAGATAAGAAGGGGTTTATAGAGGTTCAGGAGATACAGAGGAAATGAGGTTGACATCTAGAAGAGGAAAGGAATGCATAGATCAGACAATTCAGTACAACTGGAGAACACAGTTAAGGATTATCTGAATTAAAAAAAATCTTCAAAGCTTTCTGGGAACATATTCATCACAAGATACACATAACAGAGAAATCATCATTTACTAGGACTGATTTTGGTTCACATAAAAATAAATAAATTGTGAAGAGAATACTGTTTGAAAATAAAATAAATGAAATGCAGAAACTTTGTGCTCCTGCAAGCAGGAGAAATATAGCTTCGGGGGCATGTGCAGATATAGGGGCCACTGTCTTCTTTGGGCATCAGTAGCAACTCAGAAGTCTGAATTCTCACTATAACCAATTAGTATTATGTCACAAATTTCTACTTGTCCTCAGCAAAAACTACTACCTTTTAGAGAAGGGGTCATTATCTCCAAACAATGAAATTCACATTTTCAGATCCATGAGTGACTATAACAATAGCACGATGTCAGTTTCAATAGGGCTCCTGTCACAGAGCAAACTTGTGCATTGGGCATAATCGGCACAGAACTAAAGGCCCATAGTACTTAGGAAAAAGCTTTAATTTTTTTTTTACCAAGAAAAGAAATTAGGGTACAGAGACTCTTTCAGATATAACAATAATTTATTTTTATAACAATACAGTTGTAAAATATTATGAATTTTTTGTGCTTGAGATGAAATCTAGGGCTCTGAATAGGCTATGAAGTCCTGTACCACCGAGGCAGACCTGATGTTAAATGCTTTACGCAGGAAGAAGCTGACATGAAGAGGAGAACCCTGCAAGTTCTCTGGTTAACACATGGCCCTGTTTCTCCCTTGGAAGCCTTGCAGGTATTGAAGGCCAAGATCACTAAGAAATCAACTTAAAGGATTTTCAAAACATATATTTGGGTTGAGTCCTGATAGAGTTATCATCCTGGAATTCAAACATGGCATATCTATCAATGGGAAAACCTCAAGTGCTATGGCCTCTTGGCTTTCACAGAGGCGCAAGAACAGGGCCTGCTCTCTGTGTTGTCAAATGAGCTGGCAAAGGCTTGCCCAGTTCTAGTGCCACCCTCCTCTTCTCATTAGCAAACAACTGCTTTGTCATTATAGGCATCTTCCTTGGCCCTTCCTCACCTCCCCAAAATATCCCCCAGAATCCAGTGACTACCATCTCCTGTGATTCAGAGAGAACATTTATCAAAGACTTTTATTTTTTCAAAGCACATTGCCTTAGGATTCACTTGTACCCCAGGAAAGTCACACGGTTTCCTTCCTTTGAGAAGCCAAGGAGCGGGAAGACTACTTGGCAGCCAGGGAGTCACGAAGCACGACTCTGACAGAGTGGACAATTGAGATAGATCACCTTTGCATCTCCCTGCCTTTTCTTTTTGTTTAAATCAAGGGTCACTTCTGGTGGTTCCCTTCTTTGCTATAATGCCAACTTTCCCCAGCAAAACTGCTGTATCTCTGGAATGACGGGTAATTAAACCCAATGTGACAATCGTTCTCTATTGAGATATTTCTCCTGGCTGAGGTCTTCCAGGTGCTTTATGAAAAACATTTGCGCTGTCTGGCACTTTATGAGACTTCATCGGCAGAACAACATTTCCCTTATTAAGCTAGCTCTGCCTTCAGAGGGGACAATGGTTCTGTTTGCCCCCTCACTGCACGTGTGCAGACCACCACGGAAATTGCTGTGCGTCTGGCCCAAGTCTGATATTCCTATGTCACGAGGGGTTAGAAGCCTCATTAATTCCCAGGCTCTCATTTCAGGTTGGTTAGGGATCAACAGCAGATTATTATTTCAAACACTTATTTCTTGCTTCAATTTCCTCTCTTAGAATTGCTTCCAAATCACTTTCTCTTGTGTGTAGTGAGCTCCATCTCCATTCGGATAAGAAAATCAAAACAGCCCTTTCAGAAAAACCTATCCATCAGCATTATCAGGAACACATCCCACAAAGGCTTTGGTTGACTTTCCTGCATATCTGGCAGGTTTTGTAATTCTTTGTACTTAAGACCCCCCAAGAATAGTTACCATTATGCTGTGCACATAGCCCCAAGGGCTTTTGCCATTCATGTTTCGAACTGATTAGTTTAGTTCGGGTCTACAAAAAGACAAAAGGTGTGCTAAGAATCCAGGAGGGATATACTGGGTTGGGAAAGCTATGTTCCTGTTTTGGGGGACCTCACAGGCTAGTTTGTACAACAAACATATGAATGTAGAATTACAATATCATCCCTTGCTCCTGATAAACTTAGTTTCTACTCTACTCACATTGGCAAGTGCGAGGGGGAAGATGCAGGAAGAGCTAACTTTCTTTGTCTCTCGGAAAACTGACATTACAGGGTACGCAAGTAACCTCAGATAAGCCAAATCCCCTGAGACGTAGGGACCTTCTGAATAGAAAAAGAAAATAATCAACAAGCTTGGCAGGATTCATTTATGTATTCATTTGGCAAACATGCATAGGTCAATGTTGATTGATTGTATGCTATGTGTGAAGAAGGAATCATAAACACTTCCCAGGTCGACTCTCATATGATTCCCCGGAACAGAACAAGGAAAGCACAGGGCTCCAAAGAGAGAACTACCATTCCTAACACCACATAAAGAGGAGGCGGCGAGGGCCATTCAATCTTTCCTCTCTTTCTCTCTCTTTTTAAACTTCAAAGCCTGTACACTTTCTGACAAGCCATGCTTTCTAGTTGGGTCTAAAGACTTTCAGCTTTTCACTTTTGTGATTATCTATTTCTTGCAAGATACCAGGCATACAGCCACTTCTTCCAATTAAGACCCTAGGAGGTGGGGCGGGGCCAGAGTTCTCTTTTAAAGAATCCATAGAGAAAGGACAAAACAGCAAAGAAAATGAAAACCTTTCACAAAAATGACTCATGGGCTCAACTTTATTTCCTCCCAACTGCTCAGATCAATGAAATAATGTATAGGTTATTGGACTGAATTAGGCTTTGGTGTGTGTGTGTGTGTGTGTGTGTGTGTGTGTGTGTGTATTGCTTGGGAGCAAATCTGAAGCCTCAACATGCTAGGCAAGTGCTTTCCTTCTAAAATGCATTCCTGGTCTTTAAAATGTGATTTAATTACACAATGAGCAAGGACTCAGGGGCTCATTGGAGGAAAATCAGAAAATATTCCATAGTAGAATAAAAAAGAAAAAGAAATAATTTAAATCACCCATAATCCCACTGATTAGTGCTAAGATTAGTACTTTAGTGATTCACACCTGTAAAAAAATACAAAAGGGGATCATGCTATTCATATTATTTTGTATAAGCTTTTCTTTTCTCACTTAACTGGCATTTCCTAGGTTAGACAGACGACTCTTACCATTTTCTCTCCTCATACTGCTTCTCTTTTCTCACTCTCTGTTTTTGCAGTAGTGGCGATGGAACACATGGTTTCTCTGAACCTGCCCCTGCTAACCACTGACAGAGTCCACTGCAGCCCCCGTCCTGTCCCTTTAAGTACAGGCTCCCAAGAATAATCCCGCAAAGAACATAGACACGCTAAAAGGGTCTGAGATGAAGAAAAGCACCAAGTATCCTCAGTCTTTGTAAGGAGCTATTCTTTCACACTGACACCCTCTTGCTGAGGGGTTGTCCTGGTAGTCCTGGCTGCTTTGAACCATTGCACATTAGGTACACGAGAATTATTTCCTGATTTAATTAAACTTAGATGTAAAGATTTAAAGCAGAAATAACGTCTGAATTCTATGCATCAAACGTGCACATGCTATTTTACTCTATGTTCTTCTTCACCTCTCCACTTTACACCTTACTTATTACAAAATAACCATAAGATTCCAATACAGCTAAAACTAAAACAAAACAAAACACAGTCTTCATTTAGTGATTCTATTGTCTTGACGATGCCATCTCTCCAACCATTTTGAGAATTATATCTTCAAACGATACAAACAAGCTGCCAATCAAACAAAAACAACATATACCATTCAGTGGCATCATGTGGCACTTCCAAGCCTCGGACCAAATGAGAAGAATATGGAGATGGGGTTTTATATCTCTGCATGGTACCAGGTTTTATTTCAACCAGGAAATTATCTGTCCGCCCCCCCTCCTTTGCACATCATAGAGCCAACTTTCCTGTGTTACACCAATTTCAAAATGTTCAGCACTATTTATCCTCTTTTTATAGTTCACATAAAGACATGGCTCCAAGACCTCAAATAACAAAAAGTTTATTTATGTATTTATTTTTGCATGGCGTGCTCTGATGAGGCAGCCCGGCTCAGCCAGCATTTCACAGATTAGGCTCTGAGTATGGTTTCAGGCAAGCCTCCCTCATGTTCCTGCGCATTGGCTGATAAACACTTCAAAGTAAACCGCTCATAAATATGAAATGAAAAGCTGAGGAGTCGTTATGCGAAGCTTTGAGATACAAATCTCTTTATTCCCTTCTGAAGTGGGGTTTGATTGACATAATGAGTCATAGATCCTGTCCAAGGGACACACTGCCTTTTCCCCTTTTTCTCTGGAGACAGGGAGACTTTAAAGAAATCCACTTCAGAACTTGGTGATAGACAGCTTACTTGAAAAAAAAAATAATAAAGTTGAATCCTATATTAAATAACTTATTATTTTGCGTTAATGCTGACTTTGACAACCATGACATATGTCAAAGCTAGACTACACATCCTCAAAAAGACATTATTAGCTACAACTCTACGAAAGAGATTGCCAAAAAAGAAAAAAATAATAATAATGTACCATCATCCCATTCTCAGATGTACCCATGCTCTGTAGATCCTTTGTCTAGTAAGGGGGAAAATGCTGCATAAATTCATTCAGATCCAGAGACTAAAGTCCTATAAGCTAAAAAGTTCCAGGGAGTAGCATAGGTGATTTTGGAAAATCCACTTTATAAATAAATGTTTTCCAGAAAGAGAATGATAACACAGCAGAAATCTATAACAACAACAAAATAAAACAGCTTGCAGAGCAATGTTAAGATTCAATTTATTCTTACTCAAAAGTTTTCAATAATTGTCTGCTTGCCTGAGAAGACGAAAAAGGAAAATTTCAATGGGGCCACAGAATTTTGCCTTAGATCACATTTGCAGATTCCTGTGACTTAGGTAAGCTAGGCCCTTCACAGAGGAGCTGGTTGAACAGTGGATGGGACAGTCAGGGTCAGGAGGGCAACATAAGACAGTGTGCATCCTTCCACACAAGGATTCCACTACTCAGCCTTAGAATCTCTCTGCCTTTCAAGCAGCTGAAACCTGTGTTGATAGAGTTTTGCACGTTTTTGAGGAAAGTCTAAAATGTAGATTTAATGGGATATTTACCTATTTGCCATTGGTGCCCCCCCCCCAAAAAAAGGAAGTAACTGTGAGTGGTTGCACATACCTGAAATCCTGGCACTTGGGGGAGGCTGAGGCAGGAGGATCATGAGTTTTAAAGCCAGCCTGCCTGCCTGTGCTACATAGTAAGAATCTGTCTCCGGGGAAGTAAGGAAACCAAGTCTCTACCCCCACTGCTGCCACATGATGGCTCCAAGACTCCAAGTTCTTTCAAGGTCTGATCACCTCTAATGCTTTAGGCAGAGACATAGCCTCCTTTGCTGACAGAAAACTACCGGCCGAGTCACAAACTATAGGTCCTTCCTCCCATTGTACCTCGGTGAAGCCACATGTCTAGTTCTTGTCAACAAACCCTGTCAGAAGCGATGCTTGTCACAATCTAGCAAGCTAAAAACAAATAGAACTTTCTCAAGTTCTTTTTCTTTTTAACATTTATTTGTTTGCAAACACAGAGAGAAAGATAGACGGGGGGGGGGAGAAAATGGGTGTGCCAGGGCCTCTAGCCCCTGCAAACGAACTCACTTTGTGCATCTGGCTTTATGTGGGTCCTAGGGAATTGAACCTGGGCTGGCAGGCATTGCAAACAAGCACCTCAACTGCTGAGCCATCTCTCCAGCCCCTCAAGTTCTTTTTCTTAGGTGTGGGAGACAACCACAGTCACGGCTTCAAAATGGTGACATGTATGTATATATATATGTGTGTGTGTGTGTGTGTATACATACATACAAATACATCTGTGTATACTCATATGCTCTGTGTATATGTATACAAGTATGTGTGCACAGCATACACAAGAATCATAAGAATAGTCTCTATGTAATCTTCAGCTTTAGCAAGATCCAAACTAAATTTCTCAGTAGGAGGAATTATGTGGCACAGTGTGAAGGGACTTTGGAATCAGATTAAACAAAGTTCAAATACTGCTATTTCTTAGCTCTGGGACCTTGGGTAAACTTCCTGGCCACTATGAATCTAAATTTCCTTATTTATAAAATATGAATAATAATGTCAATTATATTAACCAACACAGACTATAGTTCACATCTTGGAAAACCAAACTAGACTTATCTGGTGAAAAGCAAAAACCATTTTAATGTGATGTTGAAATTAAACCAGCTGTTGCCTGGGATGGGGGTGAGAGGCAAGGATCATAAATAATCTTTAGGGGATGCAGAAAATGTGTTAGCATTGGATTGTGAGGTAATGGTGTACAAGGAAAACATTTACTAAAATTCTGTATGTGAAGTAGGGTTTTTTTTTTTTTTAAAAAGTGTATCTCCCATTCTCTCTCTGCCTCTCCCTGTCTCTCTTTTTGCCTCTCTCTCTCAAAAAAAAAAAAAAGGCTGGAAGGACCACTTATCGGTTAAGGCGCTTGCCTGCCAAGCCTAAGAATGCCCATTTGATCTCCAGGTCCCACCTTTAGCCAGACACAAGTGACACAAGTGCACAATACTGTACTTGTCCACAAGGGGGCGCATGTGCCTAGAGTTCATTCACAGCCCCAGAAATGGCCTTGGTATGCCCATTCTCTCTCTCTCTTTCTTTGCCTCTTCCTCTCTGTCTCTGTCTCTCTCCCTCTCTCTGTCTCTCTCAAAAAACAAAAAAAGTATATCTTGATAAAATTGTTAGGGTCTCATAGGATTAAATGTAAGCTTGTCTCTATATTTAAGTACAAAGTACTTAACAGAAAAAACAAAAAACAGTAGGGTCAATATGGAAGATATATAGAATGGCCAACCCATCAGCCAGATGAAGTCCCCAACTTGTGCTCCTTTATGAAAGGAGGCGGGAAACCCTAAGGTATCAAGAGGGCAGTATCATGACACATTGTGACTTTCATCTTGATTCCCTCACCCATTTCATGGTTAAAGTATCTCTAGAATTAGTTGTCACTCATTAACTTTGCTTTGAAACTTGTAGAGGGACAGGTCTCTCAGGTTTAAATACTCCATGTTGACCACTAGGATAAAAAGAATAGCCTTTCTAAGAATAAATCTATACCAGAAGACTTTTCCATCTCAAGGTTTTTTTTTTTAATCCTCTAAGCTGAAAATAGTTTGATTAGACAGGCAGCACTGGGATCATGGATTCTGTCTCATTCTAGGAAGAAACAGCTGTCAGTCACATTGCTGTCCTCTTCCCACAGTCCCTGGGGGACAACGCCAGCAAGCTGTTGCCAGGATAAGCACTCCTCAGGGACTTGCCGGCTCATCATGGCCTGCAGCTGAGAAGCAGCCATTCTACTCACTCCGACTATTAGCCCTTTGACTTCCTTCCTTCACGCACAAATATAAATATAATGCTTAAGTGAATGATCACTATTGTCCCAAAAGAAATTTCAATTAAACACTTGGAATCCTTAGGAACGGCACCTAGGGGGATTGCCAAACAGAGCAGCAATCCGTTATGTATTATTAAGTCTGGCCTCGGATTGTAAATCTCCTGTTTTCTCCTTTAATGTTAGCTGGGGCTTTCAAAGAACTGCCTCCCAAATGATTTGAACAAGTCTTTCCCAAACTCTAAGCAAGACCCTTACAAAAAGATATCACCAAACAACTGTCCTGTTGGCGAGTCAGATAGGAACATGCCCTCGTCCACTGCCCAAGTTTTTCATGAAATCACTCCTCTTCTCTTCTCAGAGTGGAGGACTCAGGAAAACAAGAAATGTTACATGGTTACAACCTCTGACACCACGGATCATTCCACGTACCACACAGTGTTTCTCTCCACCAAGACCCTGTGATATCATATTCACAAAAGCCAAAGGCGAGGGGTCAATATACATGAAAGACACTACTTTGTTTCCTGTGTTGCTACCACATGGAGGGAAATGGGGCATGCAGATAGAAGGATTTTTTTAATTAATTAATTTATTTATTTAAGGGAGAGAGGGAGAAAGAGAATATGAGGTAGATAGAAAATTGGAGTGCCAGAGCCTCTAGCCATAGCCTCTGCAAACAAACTCCAGACATTTGTGCCACCTTGTGCATCTGGCCTATGTGGATACAGGGGAATTGAACCTTTGTCCTTAGGCTTCACAGGCAAGCACCTTAACTGCTAAGCCATGTCTGCAGCCCAGAAGGATCTCTTTTATAAATAAATGTATTTGGATTGATAGAGGTAAGCAAAGAATGAAGGTAGGAAGAAGGGAATTTAAATATGTATAGATAGATAGATAGATAGATAGATAGATAGATAGATAGATAGAGATAGATATAGATATAGATATATATAAATTTGCAAGAAGGAAGAAATAAAAAGAGACACACAGAGAGAAAGAATGGGGGCTGGAGAGATGGCTTAGTGGTTAAGGTACATGCCTGCAAAGCCTAAGGACTCAGGTTTGATTTTACAGGTCCAATGTAAGCCAGATGCACATGTTGGCGCATGCATCTGGAGTTCATTTGCAGTGGCCAGAGGCTTTTACATGGGCACTGGAGAATTGAACCAGTGTCATTAGGATTTGCAGGCAAGTGCCTTAACCACCAAATCATCTCCCTAGCCCATTTGGAATTTATTTTATCTTTGGTTTAGAACCCACTGTATTGTCAACCATTGTAACCCTGCACCCAGTAGGTCACATATTTTATTGTAGACCCATTTCCATGATAACAAAGAATAATGTATTTCCTATGCCACAGAAAATATTTGCCAATGGAAGGGTACTTAGTGATGAGGAAGCCATGGTGAGACAATTCTCTAGGGCTCTCTGCACATCTTGATAGCTGAGACATGGGTAAAATGCCTCTGCTCCTCTGGACTGGCTTTTTCAGGTATTTGTACAGTTCAAGGATGGAGAGGGTACTTTCCATCACAACAAAGAATGGCTTTTATTGTGGGCTTGCATGGCAAAGGAAATCCCTCCCCACTGAATAAAGAAGTGGGTAATGATCCATTATAAAAAAAAAAAGCAAACAAATAACAACAAAACAAACAAACAAACAAACAAAAAAACAAACCCAGCTCTCCCAAGCTCAGAGTTCTTGCTTTTCATCCACACCTCTGTGCATGCAGCTCTGATCTGGCCCCTTCCTCATGTGTCTATATAGGAATTGAGTCTTACACAGTTATCACAAATATTCACATTCTGCCTACATTATTTCCTGTAAGTTCACTCCTTTCATTCTATATGTGTGTCTCATGAACTCTGCCCAGCATACATAAAACTGTGGCAGACTACCAGTGGGGAGACATCTCGGTTCCTACATCCTGTGCAGCAGAAGCTATAGGACCAAGTCATCACTCAACATCAAAGGATTAACCACAGATATCACCCATTTTCCTTACATTCCATCTGCAGCATGCACGTTAACATTTATATGTCAGAGTGGCCTCATGGACAAGCTGTATGTTTATTAATGAAAATGTGCAAATGGACCATGGTAGTACATTACTTTCCCATTCTCATCTGGAATTGAAGTAAGGCTGTGTATGAATACAAGTCATCCCACACTGATAAGGAATTCTGGTTGGCAGTTACATTTACCTATCACTGATAAATTAAAATAAGGAAATCAACTACCCAGAATTTAATTTATTTTGTGGGTGGTCATTTTAAGTATTTCTCTAAAGAAATTTTAAAAATAGTAATAATTTTTCCTTTAATCCAAAGCCCTCTTATGGGAGACAGAAGTCATCAACAGTGAAAAGAGTGGACACTGAATATTCAAGTTTGGCCACACAGGCCCAATGACTGAACGAATGCAATAGTGGCATGTGTACTCTTGGGGTAACCAACTGCTCCATAATTGGACTGAAGGCCCTCTCTACGGGAGGGAATACATGCCTGGTACTGAAAAACCTAAGCAAATGTCTATGGCAGGTGAGGTCATGAGCCTGCTCTTGTCTGACTAAATGTATATATTATTCCCACCAAGCTGCCCTGGGGGCACTACACTTAATGTTCATGTTCACATATTAACGCTATTCTCACTTCTGGTTAGAGTAGCTTCTCTTTTCAGATGGCAATGACCACTGGGATCACCAAAAGGTAACATAGTGCTGAGAAGAAGGGATGGAGGAGTGCCCAGCACTGAAACACCTCTGTCACACCCTCCAAGGCTCAGGGACCATTGCGGAAGAGGGGGCGGATAGAATGGAAGAGCCAAAGGAAGGGTATGATTTCTTACAATGCAACTGCCCAGACAGAAATTGGCCTCGATATCCATGACCTTGCAGTGCCTAGCAATACCATTGCAAGACCCTCAAAATAGAAGAAAAAGATGATGACATCAAATTAAAAGAAAGACTAATGGAGAGAGGGAAGGGATATGATGGAGATTGGTGTTCTAAAGTGGAATGGGGGGAGGGGAAAGGAGGGAAATATCATGTTTTTTGTATGTAAATATAGAAGGTATCAATAAAAAATTAATAATTTTAAAAAATAGTGTTCAAAAAAAAAATAAAAAGATAGTCAAAACCAGGACTGGGAGATGGCATAAAGATTAAAAACTCTTGCATACAAAGTCTGTAGTACCCGTATACAGCCAGATACCTAAAGTGATGTATGCTTCTGGAGTTTGTTTGCAATAGCAAGAAGCCTTTGTGCTCCCTATTCTCTCTCTCTCTCTCTCTCTCTCTCTCTCTCTCTCTTAAATAAAAGAAAATAATACAAAAAAATAGTCAAACATGATTTTTCTTTTTCCCTACATTCTTCAGGTTAACTTGGCATCTGGCAGAAGTAGGTAGAGGATACAAGTATGCCAGGTCTCTCTGTCTCAGACCTGGCAAAATTTCATACAATATTTCCCTAAGCTACATTTTTACATTGCATTATCTTGGAAGAACTTCTCAGGAATCACGTATTTAGCTGAACTCATGGTATCCTTGCCTTTCGCTGATTGCTTATTTTCTATTCCGTTATTCCGCTGAATTAAATGATGGTAGCTAATCAGATTATATTCAGAGACAAGAAGAAAAAAGTTCTCTCTCAAAAAATAATTCAGTAGGGTCAATGGGTGAGGGAATAACACTCTCTTCTATATTGAGATTCTATGATTCATGTTCTTTTGATTTGTCCAAATATAGTGTTTAAAGAAATCAGGGATGTTAGATCCTTCCAGTACTGGGGCCTTTGCCAATTGCTTAAAGTAATATTAATAAACACATTTAATGCCACTAAAAATCTTATTTCTACCAAAAGCGATGTCTGTATTAATGTTTTTTTTTCTTTAAACAGTGATTCTTTCAGTTAAAAAGTAGGCTTAAGGGGCTGAGGAGATGGCTCTGTGGATTAAAGGCAGGTGCTTGCAAAGCCTGATGGCCTGAGTTTGATTCCCCCAGTATCCATGTAAAACCAGATACACAAAGTGAAGCATGTGTCTGAAGTTCATCTGAAGTGACAAGAGGCCCTGGCATACTCTCTCTCTCTCTCTCTCTCTCTCTCTGTCTCTCCCTCTTTGTGCAAATAAATAAAAATATTTTAGAAAAATAAATAAGAATCAAGTTCCAAACTTCAGCACATAGATGGCTCATTGTGTAAGAGTGTTTGCTGATTAAGAAAGAGGGTCTGAGGTTACCTGACTTTGATTTGCCAGTTAGGTGGGAGCACATGTATGTATGTGTCCAGAGGGGGAGAGTGGAGACTGGAAAATCACATGAGTTTGCTGACTTAAAAACTTGCATCAATGGGTTGAATGAGAAACTTTGTTTCAAGGAAACAGGCAGATGACCAAAGAGGAGGACACTTGATTTTGTCCTCTGACCTTTGAACATGTGTACACAGGGCATGTGCATCTGTACATACATGTGTTTACACTCCAAACACATCACATCACATCACATACCATACATGCTCTAAATAAAGTACACACACACATATACACACACACACACATACATGCATACACCAAAAAAACCTTCAGCAAATAAAAATTAAATTGAAATATAATTAAAATATAATATGTTTGGTTCCAATCTTCTCTATCTCTGTCACCCTTTATATGCTTGGACCCTCAGACTCAGCACACTTGGTGTATCCATGGCTAAGTAACTGAAGTTGAGTCTTTACTCTCAAACAATGGAAGCTCTCAGATCCCTCAGGCTCAGGAACAGACTCATGACCTCACCCAGCCACTGAAGCCTGATGGAGAAAGAGCTTATAACCACCTGCTTTCCCATGTAGCCCATGCTGAGCTTTCTGATACCCAGTACAGTGCAGGCTGACTATGCCTATTTGGCTTCTAGAAATTTCTAGTGATTTCAAAGCCCAGAGAAAGGAATCTGGGGTTGTGACACAGGACTGAGTTTTTGTGTCATCTGTAAGCTTGTGATCAGCACTGTTGCAGAAAGATGATGAGAAAAGTCTAGATTGCTCTTCACTTTAGTGTCCATCCTTCCTTCCCGCTGGTCTCTCCTTCTCTGGTCAGCATTCTTTATGCACCCTTACTTGCATGGTATACCAGGACAGAGGAGGCAAGGGATTACCTGGTTTTGAAAGCTCAAAAGGCACATCTTACTCATCTTTCACCCTGTGGTTGTTTGAATAGATGCCCACCAATATATTTAGTATTTTATTAGTTTATACTTTGGATCTGCAGCCACCTGGCTGGAGGAGGTGTCACTGGGCAGATCTTAAGGTGTGGTGGTAGGTTTGAAATTCCAATCTAAAGATATGCAAAGTTCCTAGTTCCACCTGGAGTTCCTGAAGGGTGCTGGGTGGCTTTAAGCTTGTGGCTTGTGGTTCTCTCTCTGTGTCTTTCTCTTTCTCTCTGCTTGGATCTGTGAAAGCAGGGTCAACTTCTTCTACCATTACGGAATGTCCTCTGGATCTATAAACGTTAATAAATATTCCTTCCTCCATAACTATGCCTGATCTGGAAGATCACCTAAGCGAACCTGAATCTGTCTGCTACACACCATCATCTGAAGCATCAATGGACGACTAAACACTGATGTCTCTGGTGGATCCAGGTATTGAGGAGTGATACTGCATGAAGTTAAAGAGCAGATAGAAAGTTTTATTCTTCTCCAATAACTGCTCGTGCCCTAGCTTCTGTGAAGTGTTTCCAAGGAGCAAGAGGTAGACAGGAAACAGATTCTGACATGAGATCCACAGTGCTTGCTGGTGGCCCAAAAGGGTGATCCCAGCAGGAAAACTTCCAAATTAATGGCTTTCGTTGGAGACCTTCATTGTTTGTTATTTATTTATTTATTTATTTATTTATTTATTTATTTATTATTTATTTATTTGGCAACATTTAAAGGGACATATTCTTGGTGAATTGTCAAAAAAAAAAGCAATTAGCTGTGTATTTTTGTTTTCGTAAATGAGCTAATTTTCCCCTACTACATTGAGTTTCAAGAAAAGAAAGCTTTATTTTCTAAATTTCTTGGTTCTAGCCAGTGAATTGAGGATAAAAATAAAAACAGCCACACTGAAGGTCATGCCTTGTACCACCAAACTTTTTCATTCAGTCAGCCATCTCTCTCTTGGCATTACATATAGGAAGCTTAGCACAAGGCTTGTCCTCATCCAAACAAGTTCCTCATCTCTGGAAATTTAAAGTCTCATCCTAGCTTCAAAGTTTGACAAATGAAGGACCAAAGTTAGTCATTGATTCAAAATTAAGGCAACTCAGGTGGCAGGGGGAGTTTATAAGATTACTTCTAGCTTTATAGTTAGAATATTATGATAGTACTTTTTACAGTGGGATTAATATTGTTTATTCTAATTAAATTGCCCATCCTAAATCTATGAACTCTTACTCTAGTATGTTCTAAGATTTGCCAAAAGGTAGACCATCATAATTTGTTACTTAATGAAATGAAATATAGGCTATTGCTTCATAATGATTAATTATGAATGGTATTAAGGGGAATTTAGTTTTGCTCATTTCCCATTTAAATTTATGTTTAAATATTTAAACAATTTATTTGGGGGAGAGAGAGAGTGGGCACACTAGGGCCTCTAGCCACTGAAAACAAACTCCAGATGCATGTGCCACCTTGTGCATGTGGCTTGCATGGATACTGAGGAATCAAACCTGGATCCTTAGGCTTTGCAGATAAGCACCTCAGTCACTAAGCAATCTCTCCAACCCTAAATTTATTTTTTGAGATAGTATCTTTTGTTATCCTGGTTGGTCTGAAACTCCTGACCTCAAGTGATTTTGCTGCCTTTTTTTTTTTTTTTTTTTTTTTTTTTTTTTGGTTTTTGGTTTTTTGAGGTAGGGTCTCACTCTGGTCCAGGCTGACCTGGAATTAACTATGTAGTCTCAGGGTGGCCTCGAACTCTCGGCGATCCTCCTACCTCTGCCTCCCAGTGCATTGCCACCACGCACGCCTGGCCTTCACCTTCTTGAATACTGAGAGCACAAGGATGTGCCATCATTCCTGGCTTATTTAGTTTTTTAAAAATGTAATGCATGCATTTCCATTTAGTTAGCAATTAGAATTTGACTTCTGGTATTCCTTATGCCTTGGTAGAACACACAAGAAAGCCATTGTGACATGTTGACTGTGAAATGTCTCCTGTACTCACATAAGTTTCTGAGTAAGCCTCATACCCCCCCATCTCCCAGCTAGTAGAGCCTACTGGAAGTCGAGCATTGCTAGAGGAAGTGTGTCACTGGGGAGGGTCTTGAGATGTATTAGTCCGGCTGTACTGGGTGTTCACTAGCTACCTTATTCTGGTTACTTCCTCCCAGCTGATACGTGACAAGATGTGATGTCCAGTCTATCTTTTTGTGTCATGCTTTACCTTCCAAATTAAACTTTCTCTTAAAATTGTAAGCTGGGGTGGGGGAAAGACAAAAAAACAACTTTTTTTTTTTGTTTTTTGTTTTTTTGAGGTAGGGTCTCACTCTAGACTAGGCTGACCTGGGACCTGGAATTAACTGTGTAGTCTCAGGGTGGCCTTGAACTCACAATGATCCACCTACCTCTGCCTCCAGAGGGCTGGGATTAAAGACTGCACCAACCACACCTGGCTGCAACTTTCTTCTCATATGCTACTTTTGGTCAGGTGTTTTGTCCCAGCACAGAACAAGTAACTGTTCATGCTACAGATGTGTTCTTTAACTAAAACAGAGAGGCCTGCTAAAAATAGTCTGATTATAGGCATACAGTAATCAAAGCAAAACTTCTGGAAGCAAACCACAACATTGAAATGGATAATAAAGATAAATAAAAATGTTTTTCCCAATGTTTGACAGGAATATGTTCTCATCTGCCAACTAATATTCAAGCGAAATCAAACAGAAAATAGGAGAAATCACAAGAATGGTCCAAAAGTGGAATGGGGGCAGCGAGGAGGGAAAGTTGGTACCAGCACATGATGCATCCATACAAAGTATGTTCTTAATAAAGAATTTGAAAATAAAATAAACAAGAACACATTTTAAAATCTTTTATTTATTTATCTGAGAGAGAGTGAGAGAGAAAGAAAGAGGCAGATAGAGAGGGAGAGAAAGAATGGGATTGCCAGGGTCTCTAGCCTGTAAATGGAACTCCAGACACATGTGCTACTTTGTGTATATGGCTTTACATGGGTGCTGAGGAATTGATCTTGGTTCCTTAGGCTTTGCAGGTGAGAGCCTTAACTGCTGAGCCGTATTTCCAGTCCAAACACATTTTAGCACCTAGATCTTGATTTCTAATATAATATTTAAAAGTAGGAACTAGTGCTGGAGAGATGGCTTAGCAGTTAAGGCACTTGCCTGTGAAGCCTAAGGACTCATGTTCAACTCTCTGCACAGTGACGTAAGTGCACAAGGTCGCACGTGCATACAAGGGTTGCAAGCGCCTGGAGTTCAATTACAGTGACTGGGGGCCCTGTCATGCCAATTCTCTCACTCTCTCTCAGTCTCACATAAAAAAAAAAAAAAAGGCAGTCTTCTGGGCTTGCCTCAATAAATAAATATATAAATAAATAAACAAGCAAACAAATAAATGTAGCAACCAGGCCATCCCCTGAAGAAACGGCTGGGTCTAGAGTTCAGGAAATATAGGACATAGACAAAGGATATCCTATTGTGTCAGAAGGGACAAAGGTGTTCTAGAGCCTCCTGTAAACTAGAAACACAGAAGGAGTGTATGTATGCATACCAATGCTGCATGTAAGCTACAGGAAGGCACCCCCAATGGCCAAATCAAGAACCACTTGACCAAGGCTAAAAACCCAAAATATGGAATGCATACTCATGGTCCATACAGACATAAGTAATTGAAAGTTAAGTAAAGGAAGGACAAGAACAGTAGGAAGAATTTTGTTATGAACCACCCAACAAGGTGGAACATAAGACCATTCTCCTTCAATGTGATCTCGACATAGCAACTGTTTCTTTTTTTTTTTTAATTTTTTTAAATTTTATTTATTTTTGGAGAGAGACAGACAGAGAGAGGGGGAGAGGGAGACAGATAGAGAATGGGCGCTCCAGCAGTCTCTCAGCTGCTGTGAAGGAAATCCAGATGCGTGCACCCCCTTGTGGGGCAAGTGCAACATTGCGCCCTTGCATCACTTTGCATCTGGCTAAACGTGGGACCTGGAGATTGGAACCGGGTTCTTAGGCTTAGCAGGTAAGTGCCTTAAGCACTAAGCCATCTCTCCAGCCCAGTAACTGTTTCTTAATAATACATTTTACAAAGCAAAACTGAGTAATTTTTCATGGGAGAAACCTACAAGCAACTGACGAAGTCGTTACATGATCGTGGTTCATATTGATCATTTAAGGATATATTGTCAAAAATATACTGTTAAAAGAGAATGGTGGCTTGCTTTCATAGCCTGTCTCCCCCCAGACACATTACCTGTCATCAGGAGAAAACTATCAGGCATATCTCAAATATAGTACAGTTGATAAAATATGTGGGGTTATATTCCACATGACCTCCCAGGTCACCAAAGACCAAGAAAGCCTGAGAAACGTTCCCCAAAAAAGAGAAGTCTAAGAAAGTTTTTACACTATGTTTGATTCCCTAGGATGATTGCAGAGAAAAGGGCAACAGGGGAAACTGAGCAAATCTGAATGAAGAACAAGCTTCTTTAGTAAAACTACATCAATTTGGGCTTAATTGTGACAAATGTGCCATGCAAATGGATGATTTTAACAATATGGAAAATTGGATATACAATATTCAGGAACTCTGTCCTGTCTTTGAATTCTGTATGTACATCCAAGAACCTAAATTTTCAATTGGTTCTAAAATAAGAAGCTTAATTTAACATTTGGTTCAGGCTGGATGTGGTGGCATATGCCTTCAATCCCAGCACTTGGGAAGCAGAGGTAGGAGGAAGATGGCTGTGAGTTCAAGGCCAGCCTGAGATTCCATAGTGAAATTATGTCAGCCTGGGCTAGAGTGAGACCCTACCTTGAAAAAAAAAAAAAATGGTTCATATGTAGTTACCAATCTTCCTTTATCCAGAGAGAATTAAGGAAAAAAAAATGATTGTAGAAGGAAAAACAAATATCAATAGTAGAGGAGATAAACTATTTGCTGAAACGTAAGTTTTTAAAACATTTTTATTTACTTATGAGAAAGAGAGAGAAATGGCTAGATACAGAGAAAGAGAATGGGTGTACCAAGCCTCCAGCCACAGCAAACAAACTCCAGACTCATGAGCTACTTTGTGTACCTGGCCTACCTGGGTCCTGAGGAATCAAAATGGGGTTCTTTGGCTTTGGAGGGATGTGCGTTAACTGCTAAACCATCTTCTTCAGTCTGTAAATTTAAGTTTTATTTTCTTTTTATAAACCAGAGCTACACTGGTCAAAAAATTTTACAAATGTTAAAATGCCTCAGGCATGAGAACTTTGGTTGAGAATAAGAGACCTATAGTAATATGCTATTATAATGTGTTTAAAATTATATATAATTCTAAAACATAAAATGAATAAACCACATAAAAATGTGCTTTCTAACCTTATCTTCAACCATAAAACAAGGACATGATGACTTCTCCATTAAATGTAAGGCAGAAATTTTTTTTCAAACATCTAAAATGGGAAGTGTTTTACCGAAGAAACAAGCTAGCAACGATGTTCACAGAATAATAAAAGAAACAACACAAACATTAAAAGAAGCAGTGAAAATTGTTCATTGTCAGAATATCCACACAAAGCTATTTCAATGTAAAATAAATAAAGATCCTGATTAATTCCAACTGTCTCACCAGGTATCTTGGCATTTGGGGGGGTACAGGGGGTAAACTTTTAAAAATCCTTTATTGGAAGACAAAATAGAAGTTGAATTCATCTTAGGACAAACCAGTAATTAACATGGATTGAGCTAAAAATTAAATATTCTTTCTCTAGGTTTTTTTTGGGGGGGGGGTGTTTCGAGGTAGGGTCTCACTCTGGCCCAGGCTGACCTGGAATTAACTATGTAGTCTCAGGGTGGCCTCGAACTCACGGCGATCCTCCTACCTCTGCCTCCCGAGTGCTGGGATTAAAGGCATGCACCACCACGCCCGGATATTTTTCTCTAGTTTTAAAGCATTGAACATGGAGGGAAATAACTTATTATGCTCTTATATCACATACAAAAAGCAAACATGTGTGTCCAGTATGAGCTGTTCTTAAAGAAAAAGAGCAACTTCTATTATTGAATGTCAAGTTAGACTCCACAGGAACAGTTGAACCCTCAGAAGGCATTAATGACTTTTTCAGCAGTGACCTCACAATGAGAATCCACAGCTTATCAGAAGATGACTACTACTTCACAAGCAGAAAGGGAAGGAAGAAGAGAACAGCAGTGACGGCTTTGTACATTCTCAACACAGAGAGAGTGAGTGCGTGGGAGAGAGAAAGAAGAGAGGTAAGAGGAGGAGGAGGAAGAACAGGGGTAGACAAGGAAGAGAGGGAAGTAGGGTGATGGTGGGAAGGAAGAACTCTAAATTATGGCTTATAATTAACTTTACTTATTAACAAGTTTCAAAGCATAGGTAGTAACATTTTTTCAATATAGTTCATAGGATTATACTATTCTGTAAATCTATGCCAAATAATTTTGATAGCACCACTTACATAATTCATATTCAACCAAACTATGAAAGCTATTTGATATGCTACAACACATGCACAACCACTTGCAGAAGAGAGTTTAGAACGTCGTAATATACAGTCTAGATGAGTTTTGAGATGCCCACTAGAAATGTGCGTGTTGGACATAATTCTGGGGAAGTCTCATAAAGAAATATTAGAAACTAGCGGAAAGCAGATTCTTGTTAAACAGTGGCAAGGATCTTGTCCCTCGTCTGTTTTCTCTTGTGTTCTCTGGAAAGCAGAACTTGCAAATGATGAACTTGGATCTGTCATTGATTCATAAGCAAAGTGTTGATGGAATATGTCCCTTCAAATTGCTAACAAATACCAAAGACTGGGTCATTTATAGAAACAGAAACTCATTTTTCACAGTTCTAGGTGCTGGCAAGTCCAAGGTCAAGATGATTCTATTTGTTTTTAAGTGAGGTTGTTTTCTCATCCCAAGGAGGTTCCTGTGGAGGGGAGACATGCTGTCTTCTCATGGTAAAACAGAGTAGAGCTATGTGCAGACCATGCTCCCTCTAATGAGCTCTTTCTAATGGCATTAGTACCTTTCATGAGGAATGAAGCTTCAAGAAATAAACACCTCCCTACAGGCTTCATCTTCTAACACTGTTACATGAGAGATTTAATTTCCCACCCTTGAATTTTATTTTAGGACAATCAGACCATAGTAGAATGGCTTTCTCCTCCAAACATCTCAAAGTAAAAACATAGAAAGATGGAGTAGAGCAGGAATTACTCGGCAAAAAGGAGGAAGAATTTGATGATATAGAAAACTCTCATGCTCTCTCTCTATACTGTACTGAGAGTTTGAGGAGAATACCAGTATGTGGTGGCATCACCATCAAACCACTCCGTGGTCAAAGGGATCACGGACTCTGTTATCAGATTTGCATAGCTATGTTTTGAAATGTCATATGAACTGCCAATTACTTCTGACTCCTCTCTTCTGTATTGGTGAGCTTTTTTCCCATCCTTTTCACCACTGTATTTTTGGTACGTTTGATTGTATATGTTTGTAGGGTATGCATGATGTGGTGTGCATGAGGAGTGTGTGTATTTGTGTAGAGCATATATGATGTGATGTGTGATAAGGGGTGTTTGTGTGTGTAGAGCATGTATGATGTGGCGTGTGTGTGTGTGGAGTATGTATGATGTGGTAAGGGTGTGTGTGTGTGTGTGTGTGTGTGATGTGGTGTGTGATGAGAGGTATGTATGTGTGTGTGAGTGTGTGTGTGGAGCACATATGATGTGGGGGTGTGTGTGGAGTATGTATGATGTGGTGTGTGTGTAGAGCACATATGATGTGGGTGTGTGTGTGGAGTATGTATGATGTGGTGTGTGTGTAGAGCACATATGATGTGGGTGTGGGTGTGGAGTATGTATAATGTGGTATGTGTGTAGAACACATATGATGTGTGGGGGGGTATGTATGATGTGGTGATGTGTGTGAGTGGTCTGTATGATGTTGTCTGTGTATAGCATGTAAAATGTAGTGTGTGTGCATGTGGAGTTATATATGATGTGGTGTGTGATGAGTTGTGTAGAGTATGCATGATGTGGTGTGTGACGAGGGGTATGTGTGTGTGATACATGCACATGTCTTTTTGTATGCAGATGTAAGTACACTTTGCATGTGCATGAAATCCATCAGATATCCTTGTCTATCCCTTATGCCCATGTTTCCTTAAGACAGATTCTCTCCCCCAACCTAGAGCTACTGGTTACATTCATGGAGCCACAGTGATTCTCCAGCCTTTACTCCTGACAGGGCTGAGGTTACAGACAAGGATGGCTATGCCTGATTTTTACGTGAATGCTGGGAAATCAAACTTGGGGTGCTCCCTAGCCCTCTCAGGTCCTCATGAGTAAGCAGCAACTACTCTCACCCATTGAGCTATCTCCCCAGCCCCAAGTGTTGTATTTCTGATATATGTAATTCACTGAGTTTCACAGGGTGACACGATAAATCATATCTCAAGTATCTTGCATATCTGATTTAAATGGGATTTACATGAGACATAGTTGGGGCTGGATCGAGATAAAACCTGGGGAGCTGTTGAGTTATAATGAATATATTTTGCACACAAGGAGGACATGGATATGGGAGATAGGGGCAGAAATATTATGGGTTGAAATGTGCTCTGGCAGAAGGCCTAACTCCCAATGAGACTGTAATGGACACAGTAGGTGATTAAGATTTAAAGAGGTCATGAGGGTGAAGCCCTGGTTTGGTAGAACTTTTAATAAGAGAAAATGAAGTCAGAGAAGAGTGACATCTCTAAGCCAGGATTTGACTGCATTAGTATGTGAAACAGCTTCATTTTGGATCTTCAGCCTCTAGAACTGTAGAAAAAAATACATTTTCAATGTGATTAACTGAATGTTTCACAAAAAAAGGGGGCTCTCCTCCTTCCCTATTCTTACCTTTCTTTACTCATTCCCTGGGCAGTATTTGGGCTCCTATGCAAGGCTTGTACATATTAGATGCTCTACTGTTGAGCTCTATTCCTACACCACCATCTTCCCTTAAAAGAATGATATGTATTTTGCCCAGTGAAATGCCAGCAGGGATAACATTTGTCACTTCCACTGTTAGTCTTTAGAAGTAGAGTATGATTCTCAATATGCCATGTTTGTCATGCTTCTATAACCTGCCGTGGTCCAGCTGGCAAAGCCCCATTAGCCTGCATGACTGTGTGGACAGAGGAGATCAAAGTCACATGTCATCCCACACTACATATGTAATGCTAGCGAGGGATAAACCTGCTCCTCTAAGTCCCTGCGACATTCCATGGCGAAGGTTGATCTAGCAATCTTAGTCCCATAGGAGAAACAAACAAAGAAACGAAATACAAGAGAGCAAACAGGCAAACAAAAAGCTATTAGTCCTGGAGGGGAATGGGGACCAGAAGCAAACAGCAGTAACTGTCATGTTCTGGTATTGCCCATGAATAACCTCCAGCAGGCATTTATTCCAGTACGGCAAGTGAAAGAATGTTTACCTTTGTAACCATGCGGGTGTTCTAATTATGAGATTGCTCTGATGACTGAAATGTCTAATAAGAAATCACAAATTTCATTTTATGCTTTAGCATTTTATTACAGATTTCTATCCAGATCCAAGATACATCTGGAACAAGCTTTTGATTTCAACTAACTTTCTTTAGCTCTATTTATGAGGTCTTTATTACTTGTAAGAAGGAAGCACAGAAAATTAATCTTTGTCCTAAAGCATCCCAACACATGTTGAGACTGACATTTGAAATTGGCCATGTTTTATTTTGGCATGATCCCATTATAGCTTAAACTACATTCTAGAGACTTAATAGCCTCTCTTGTCATGCCGCTGTGTGGCATCCCTCCACTGCATTAAGCCATCAGCCTTTCCCTCAGTGGGCTGCTTCTTTTTATAAACCCAGCCATCATACAAGGTGCTCCTGCTTTGGAGTTTGGTCACCTTGTATACCATCTGGAAGATGACTATTCATTCCAGAAGACTCAACTCCATGCTCTACTGTTCTGCAAGACCCTTGGCAACATGTACAGGAATAATCACAATTAATTTAATATACTTTTGGTTTTTCGACGTAGGGTCTCACTGTGGCCCAGGCTGACCTGGAATTAACTATGTAGTCTCAGGGTGGCCTTGAACTCGTGGCAATCCTCCTACCTCTGCCTCCCGAGTGCTGGGATTAAAGGCGTGCGCCACCACGCCCGGCAAATTTAATATACTTTTTAACATGTGCGTTTATTGCAGATATTTTGTTTTGTTTACAGAGACAGTTCTACTATATAGCCAGGCTCTCGTCATTCCTCCCAGCTCAGCCCAATGTGTTTTCTTCAAGTGGGCTGAAAACATCTGTTATTTCTTGTATTCTATGGTACATTAGTACCTTTCTTATTGCTGTGAACAAATACCTGACCAGAAGCAATGTCAGGAGGAAAGGTTTATTTTAGCTCAATGTTCCTGGTAACAGAGCTCATCATTTTAGGGAAGGGCTGGTGGCAGGAACAGGAAGCTGCTGGTCACATTCAGCCTGAAGTGAAGGGGCCGAAGTGATGCATGCAGGCACTTAGCTAAATTCCTTCTATTCTATAGTCCAGGATCCCTAGCCTAGGGAACAGCACTGCCCACAGTTAGTGTGGGCTTTACCCACTTAACACACCTAATAAAGAAAATCCCTCAAAGACATGCCCGTAGATTCATTACCATGGTGATTCAAAATCATGCCTGTCAGACAGCTAGAGATTACTTGTCACATGTAGGTAGAATAGCCTTGCTAAAGGACTGGGCCAAAATGTCAAGTTCCAAACTATTATTACCTAAAAACCTTGGATACTTCACAAAAGTGAATTATGATGTCATCATGTTTATATTGTTTAATTATCAGGGGAAAGCATCTTCTAAAACTATTTGTTATTTCTTTCTGGCTCATGCCCTGTGTTGCATGTGTTCCTGCATCAAAGGGACTTGTCACAGACAAGTATTTAAGTGCCTTGGTCTGTGAATTGCAATAGCCCATTTCAAGAAAGAAAAAAAAAAAAACTGTAAGAAGCTTGGAATTCTCTAGAGTTGTGTCTACATTTCTTTCTTTCTTTTTTTTTTTTTTTTTTTTTTTGCAAACTTCTGAGATGTGATTTGTATTCCTTAGGAAATAGACGAACTTTCTTCAACTTTCTTCACTCTACTGAGGCTATCCACTCTCCATTGCTGCTACTCCTGTGGACAAGAACAAAAGCACAAAAAAAGCCAGAGACCAGAGATGCCTTTTTATGCTTTAAATCAAAGGGTACTGCCGCCTGAGTTTGGCACATACTCCAAACACCACTCCGAAGTAGGACTCATCCTGATCAGCTGGCTACCGCATGTGGCCAGCAAAACCAGAGAAACTACAAATTCCTGCTCCCGCTCTTTCTCCAGGGCCCCCTACTCTGGAAAATAAGGAAGAAACCACAGGGCTAACAGCAGAAGAGACTGTGGATAGGTTGTTGAAGGTATGTAAAAACTTTCTAGCATGGGAGAGGGGGGAAATGGATTCTGTACACTGCAGGGGAGGCTAGCATCACTAAGAAACAGGATCAAAGGCGAACGCCTCCACTACTGGAAGTTACTTAACTGATAAGCCTTGTTTTCTTAATTTATCTAGCAGGAAGCCATGCTAGCATCCCTATATGACTGCTGAGGTGGCTTACCGAAAGCAGTACATGGCACCTAGCTTATTGTAATTCACTTCTATTGTCGGCTTGATTTCCTTGTAGGTTCTGGAGGACAATACACAGGAAGAGCCAACCATTAGGAATAATCATTAGCATTATATTGGGAGCTGATAATGGTTGGATTCATTTGGTTCCATGGATAAAACTGGGGAAAGAGCTAGGAGAGAATTTGGAAGGTAGAATTGGGACTCAGATGAAACTTTTAGTTGCTTCCCTTTCCTTAAATCTCTCTTTTAGTGTCCGAATCCTTATCCTTTAAATAAAGGAGTTTAAAAACAGTCTCATCTGCAGTGGTCATAGGGAACCTCTGTGATCAAATAGGGTGCATTCTTTTCATTTGTTTAAATATTTATTTAATAGATTGACGGGGGGGGGGTAGGCACATATAGAGAGGATGGGCGTACCAGTGCCTCTAACCACTGCAAATGAACTCCAGATGCATGTGCCACCCTGTGTACCTGGCTTCACATGGGTTTGGGGAATCAAACCTGGGTACTTTGGCTTTACTGACAAGCGCCTTAAGTGATAAGCTATCTCTGCAGCCCAAATAGACTGCATTTTTCAGAAAGCAACAGACGGTGGCAACAGTAATGGGACAGTGTGTGTGTGTGTGTGTGTGTGTGTGTGTGTGTGCACGCATGTGTATGCGCGTTTACAAAACAGGAAGTCCAAGACTTCATAGAGCAATGGTTTTCACAGAGCAATAGTTGCTAGTCCAGTAAGTGCAATTAGCAAGCAAGTTCACAATAACAATAACCAAGAAATGAAGAGGATCGGACTGAGCAGCCTGCATGAGCTATTTGCAATGAAATCTGTGTATAGTTTTAATAAACAATGGATTTTGTTACTTGCTTCTATTAGATTTTAAGTCTCTCAAACCTTCATAAATGCTGATTACAAAAGAAAACTATGGCTTTTATGAGAATTGTGAAATATTTGGAAATCAGAGCCTCTGTTAGGTGTCCTTGTAAGATATGGACACTTTATTACTGCATGAAATAGAACCAGGAAAGCACACAGTTGTAAGGCAGACTGTAGCAGACAGCTTCAGGTTCGCTGAGATGAACTTCCAGCCCAGGCAAAGTTATGGAGGAAGGGATATTTATTGAAGCTTACAGACCCAGGAGAAGTTCCATAATGGCAGAAGAAGCTGGCCTGCCTTCACAGAACCAAACACAGAGAGCAAAGGCACAAGCCAAAAGCCACCCAGCATAACACACCTCAGGAACTCCAGCTAGGCACACTTTGCATATCTTTAGATTGAAATCTTAAGCCCACCACCACACCTTAAGATCTTCCCAGTGACACTGCCTCTAGCCAAGTGGCTGCAGATGTAAACTATAAACTAATAAAAACACTGAATATATTGGGGGCCATCTGTTCAAACTACCACATAGACCAAAAACAAAACAAAAGTTTGCCATGAATTCTGACATGGTTGGCATGCCAAAATGAAATGCAATAACAAGGAAAGAAAGAAAAACAAATGACAGGAAGAAAAGGGAATAAAGTGAAAAGAGAAGGGAAGAGAAAAAGAAAAAATAATGTTAAATATATATTCTTGAAATAGCAAGTGTGTCTGGAAAAAAATTCTTCTATTTCCAAAGGTTGAATTTCCTGATTACTAACATTATAAGCATGTTTTACAAAATTTTAAGGGTGTTCCACTGTATTCAGTCAAATTCAAATGATGACCACTGATCTGCATAAGGTCAGTTTTTGCTTTGGTTAAGATCATGGGGCCAATGTTAGAATTTATGGGCTAGAACCCAATTCTACAATTTTTTTAATGGTGTTAGCTTTAGCAAGCTACTTAACCTCTTAATTTCATTCCAATTTTCTTAGTGCCAAAATTGGGATAATCAAAATATTCTAGTTTTGAAGACCTTGAAGGAATGGTAAACAAATCAAATCATAAAAGCTCATAAATATCAGGCATATAGTAAATACATATAAAATGTAATTATCCACCCAACCTGATTTAAATATTTCTTTCTAAAAAGTATTTTACTTATTTATTTGTTAAATAGATATAGAGAGGGAGAAAGAGAGAGGGGAAAGAAAGAAAGAAAGAAAGAAAGAAAGAAAGAAAGAAAGAAAGAAAGAAAGAGGGAAAGGGCAGGGCATGCTAGGGCCTTTAGCCACTGCAAACTCCAGAAGGATGCACCACCATGTGTCTCTGGCTTACCTGGGTATTAGGGGAATCAAGCCTGCATCCTTAGGCATCACAGGCAAGTGCCTTAACTGCTAAGCTGTTTCTCAGCCCTGATTTAAATCTCTCTCTTTCTCTCTCTCACACACACATACACACACACACACACAAATATATATGTATCAAATATACATAAATCATCTCATAATTTGACATAGGCAAGGTAACCTATATGTTTTCATTATAACACCATTGAAACTTTTTGCTTCAGTATTGTAACTGTGTGTATAGTGGCAAGCCAAAGTAACCCCTTGATTCATGAGCCTAGGAAGAGTATTTTGAAAAGCTCTCATGGATATTCTAAATCTCTTTGATGGTCTAAGAGAACAACTTTATTCTAGTCTTGCTGTTTATAGTTGTAACTTATCCCTGCATCACTGGACCTCGACCAAAGAGGGCAGAACTGTGAACTCTCACATCAGCGTCAAATCAGAAATCAACAGCATTGCTAGTTTCCTCTGTTTAACCAGAACCTCTCTCCTCATTGCTATGCAACCATTGGCCGAGCCTCCAAAGAAAGACTGACTTTTATTAGCTGGCCCAAGGATACATAATTTCTTTGCAATTTTTTTTTTAATTAAAAGGCTTTGGAGGCTTAGGTGTGTGGTGCTTGCATAACATGCGAGAGGCCATGGTTTGGTCAATACCAAAGAAAGGAGGGGTGGTAGCTAATGACAACTTTAGGAAGGCTGTAGCTTCCTGATAAGGTCATCTATGTTAATTATTTCTTTAGCGATAATAAAAATAACAGTCACAGCTGTATAAGTACTAGCTTTTGCCTTTAAGGACTTTATGTGAACACGATTTTGTTGGATAACTTGACGATCAGTGGTGTCATTGGTCTTATTTTACACATCAGTAAATTCAAGCTAAGGAGGAAAGAATGTAATGCTTGGGGTCGCACAACTAGAAAAGGGTAACGTTACATCCAAGAAGCAATGAGAATACTACCGCCCATTTTGGTCAATTTGTCCTAATTATTTATTAGGAATTTATTCTACTATTCCTTACCTACTGCAATAGCATCCTATAATTACCTTTCCTCTCCATCCATTTTACTTGATGCCCATTTCACTATCGTAATATTTCTTTGATCTTTGCTAATGGCTTATGGATTCTCTTTGGAGTCCTTATTACATGCACTATTGTCTCTCAGATGCAAATACACATCCATTTGTAAAATTTCTTACCACATTTTAATCAAACTTCTCATCAGATTTTACACTTATATCTGCATGTAATTCTAAGGAGTAGTTTTCCCCCCAGACTCGGAACTCAAACATGACTATATCCAGTATATTCTATGTCTGGCTTCCTTTTGAAATGTGTCTTTATGGAATATTATAATTTTACTTTAGTATGTCGACATGAAATGTATGAGTTAACCAACTGAACCAACAACCCAGAAATGCAGCCCATAAGTACTCAGATGTTCTGTGTTTCCTTCATTGGGAAGTAACTAATTTTTGGTAATTAGAGTTTATGCATCCCAGTAGATGCAAACAAAATACTACACAGGATATCCCTGAAGTGGTAGGTCACATGCAGAACCCCAAGAAGGGCTGGGGAGATGGCATAGCAGTTAAAAGTTCTTGCTAGCAAAGTGTGATGGCTGGAGTTCAATTCCCCAAGAACCATGTAAAGCCAGATGCACAAAGTGGTGCATGAATCTGGAGTTCCTTTGCAGTCAAAGTAGATCCTTGCCTACTCACCCCTCTCTATGTCTCTCTCTCTCTCTCTAGTGAATAAATAAATAATATTATACATAAATAAATGATATTATAAAAAACAAATTCTAAGGAATGAGTCATGATTCTCATGGGAATGGAACTGGGACATAGCCAGGTATCTGCTGCCAGACATGATGAATTCTCATCCTGTGACCCTCCCCAGCAATTCAGAGGCTCCTGGTTCATTGCTCATGAAACTCTCCTCTGGGGAACAAAGCCTGTTTCTGCTTGGGTGAGTAAAGCTCCCAGCAAAGAAACCCTCACTGTGATCCAAACCCAGTTCAGACATGCACAAGGCAGGCAAAGGAAGCAATTTTGACAAAGAATAGCAAGAGCTGTCCATACAAATGTAGAACAAAAAAAAAAAAAAAAAAAAAAAAACATAAAAAGGCACAAAAGGTATTGATAATTAATTTAAAATACCGTAAGGAAACAGTAGCTAAAGTGAGGGGGAAAATAGAGCCTCAACAAAGACAAATGAAACTGCCAGGGCTGTGAAAGCGAAAGCCCCAACACTTTGGACCACAATTGCAACGCCCAAATTTTTCCCTATAATTATGGTTCTACTTATCCCATCTTAGATTCATAGAAAACTTGAGTGGATAGGGGATGACTTCATGCTGGGAATACAGAAATAAGTTTGAACAAATTGCCCATTTGTGATTATTTAAATAAAACATCATAATTGGAATATGTTGGTCGATAAAGGCAATTTTTTTCCTTCTCTCTCTTTTGTATAAGAACAATACACTAAATGCTATCTTGATTTTTTTTCCTGCATTTCTGTAAATACAGTATTTAATGCCAGGTGCCCCCTCAATTTTACATTGTGATGGGCCCCATCAGAGGAAGAGTGAATGCGCCCTGTGTTGTTGTTTCCACGCCACTCAGGCTCTGACAAATCATTAACCACATTCTCTACCAGCTCATTGTCTTCTCTGATAATTATATGCAGCTTGACTCAGTGGTGTGCACACTTAATGGGTCCCCCTTTTACATTTATTCCAACACTGGTTCCCTTACAGCTACATTTGTCACCATTGTTTTCATGATTCTTTTGAAACATACCATTCAAATGGAAAGGGTTCTCCTTCATCTTTTGTGCTCTCAACAAATAAAAGGCTAGTTTCTGATCATCTCAAGACTATAGAACCTTATGCAATGCAAAGACATTTTTCTCAGTTAGAATGGAGCTTTGGAGTCCCCAAATTCATATCAGAGTTTTAGGGTCTTTTGTGTTTGTTTGTTTTTGTTTATTTGTTCTGGTTTGAATTTTCAAGGCAGAGTCTGGGCTGGCCTTGAACTCATGTTACTTCTGCCTCTGCTTCTTGGGTACTGGGACTAGATATGTTCACTACCAAGCCAGGTTCCCAAATTCCTATCTTGATGGTGGTTGGAAGTGGAGCCTTTGCAAGGCAATTAGGATTAGATAAGGCCATGAGAGTGAGTTCTGATGAGGGCATCAGTATCCTTATAGGAAAAGGTAAGAAATCATGCAAATTACAATGCAACTGCCCAGACAGAAATTGGCCTTGATATCCATGACCTTGCTGTGCCTAGCAATACCTCCGCAAGACCCTCATGATAGAAGTAAAAGATGATGACATCAAATTAAAAAAAGAGACTAATGGAGAGAGGGAGGGGATATGATGGAGAGTGGAGTTCTAAAGGGGAATGGGGGGAGGGGAGGGAAACCTATGCACCTTTTGTATGTAAGTATGTTTTGTTGTCAATAAATATTTAAAAAAAAAAAGAACAGACAGACTATAGGTGAACCATAATATATATATAAAAAAAAAGAAATCATGAACTTGCATGTTTCTAAGTTTTTTTTTTTTTTTGCCATGTGATGCCCTTTACCATGTTATGATGCAGCAAGGAGACCCAAACCAGATGAACCTTGGACTTACCAATCTCCAGAACTGTGAGAGACAATTTCTTTGTTAGCCCTTGAGGAAACTCAAAACTCATCATAGTAGAAAATCAGGGGCTGTTGGGAGCGCAGCACTAAAGGAGACTTATAACATGCCCACCATGGTTCAAGAAACATTGTGGAAGAGGAAGTGAAAAGATTGATAGAGCCACAGGGTAGGAAGGAATATCCTTAGGCATCCTCCCAAACCCCTGCCAGATTCTGACTGGTAATACTCATGACTGTACAGTGAATAGAGACAACCTCACAGAGGAGGGCCCTCAGAGGAATTAGGGTATCATAAGAATATAACCCGATGGGAATATGATCGATATACCATGTTCATATAGTAAAGTTCTCAATTAATAAAAATAAAATTTAAAAGAGAAATAATTCCTTTATAAATTACCTAGCTGGGTGTGTTTGTGCCTTCCATGCCAGCACTCAGAAGGCTGAGGTAGGAGAATAGCTATGAATTTGAGACACCTGAGAATGTATAGTGAATTTGAGGTCAGCCTGGGCTAAAGCAAGACCCTACTTCGAAAAGCAAAAGCAAAACACAACACAACACAACAAAACAAAACAAAACAAAACAAAACAAAAAAAACATATAGAAGACACTATTTGGGATTTGGGAGATGATATTTTAGAAAGTGATATAAAGTCTCTATACAGGGAAGGAAAATTGTAGCTATGAGAATATGAGGTAGAAAATGACTATTCTATATGAATACAATAGGAAAGTCAGTTCGGATTAAGTAAGGGGATGCTCATAAGGATCCAGAATTTAAGAAGATGGAACACGTAGTGATTTGGGGTCATACTGACAATTTCAAATGTCAGGATGGCATGGAACACCACTGGAGGATTATGAACAGAGATATAATGCTGGTTTTTTTGTCCACAGGTCATACTTCATGCTGTGATAATTTAAAGATAATTACAATGCTTGTGCAACTGAAAGAAGAAAAAGCCATCATCCCACTAAAATCTACAAAACCATTGTATTCCTCTACCTGGTACTGCATGCACTCTTAGTCTAAACTGCACTATTATAAAATCTAATTCAATGATTTAACATCATAAACATCATCTCTCCTTCTCATTTACTCAACTGGTTCTCCATAAATTAGCATGATCTTTTAAACATATGAGGTCCTGGAATGGCTTATGTACTGACTAAAAGGTAATTTAAGTCATTATGCCTGCAGTATCTTCTTCTATTTCACTTCCTCCTCCTCTCTAATATCATTTCTCTCTGGCTTTATGATACATTTTACAACTTTTCTTCAATCACTTGCATATTCACACACTTGACCTTATCATCTAGTTTTTTGAAATAATAATGCTATCTCTTCCTGTGACCATCTTACATCTTGGAGACTCAACCATGCTCTCTAAGGCCTATGACTCCCAGCGTTTCTTTCTAATCTAACCACCATTCATCATTAAATGTATTCAGATGCTTAATTGAAGAGAGTATCTTAGATGTTTTCTTTCCTGCCATTGCTTTTATCATGGCTTTGAAAATATTTATTTATTTGAGAGGGATAGAGAAAGATAGAGGCAGATAGAGAATGGACGTGCCAGGGCTGCCTGCTGCCATAAATGAACTCCAGATACATGGGCCACCTTGTGCATCTGGCTTACGGGAT
The DNA here is from genome assembly GCA_036365145.1 of Orientallactaga sibirica. Lineage (NCBI taxonomy): Eukaryota > Metazoa > Chordata > Mammalia > Rodentia > Dipodidae > Orientallactaga > Orientallactaga sibirica. Next base: position 4,674,917 of record JAEOAD010000194.1, read on the forward strand.
TCCTGGGGAGTTGAACCTGGGTCTTTTGGTTTTACAGGCAAGTACCTTAACTGCTAAGGCTTCTCTCCAGCCCTTATCATGACTTTTGATTATATTTTAAGTTTTAATTCTTATTTCTCCAACTAAACCCCAAAGTCTCTAACAGCAAGAGCCATGTACATTTTTTCTCACTGTTATATCCATTCTTAAATGTATCAAGCAATCAAAAATATTTGTAGAATAAATGTTTAATAGTATTCAGAGTTTTTTGGCTTCCCTTTAGGCTTCCAATATAGAATTTCTTTCATTAAAATTTTATATGATAGGCAATTATAAATAGTTCTTCCTTCCAATGGCTTGTAGCTTGCTTGAGACAGAAACCATTTCTTCACCATTATTGTGTATGTCAAAAGGCTTGCCTTAGTACATTTTACCTATAAATGTTTCTTGAGTTGAACTGATGGCTGAGTATAACTTTAGGCTTTCCCAAGTACTTAAACTGAATGTGTCTCAAAATACTTGACTTTATTCTATTTTATAAGAATATGTAAAAAGCACGAAGACCTTTTGCTTGTTCCATAAATTTCATAACGAAATAGACATCCTTTCCAATTTTTATATGCACTGACTTTACTTTTCATTATAATATTAAAAATTACCAAACTACGGACTTCAGCAACTTATAGACTATGTTCTGCTTCCTCACTAAGTTCATTTTGTAGGTCAATTTCCTGGCCACATCTACTAAGTTACAGACACAATAGCCTTTCTTTAATTAGGAACTTCACGGTATCAGGCCTGGGCAGTGAATACTCACTCACAGCCTCCTCCTTGATGTCCACAGCACAGCTCCTGAGCTTCCCTCATTGTCTAATTCAGAGTTCATGTTTTCAGTGAGGTCTTTTCACACAACTCATTTCTCTCCTCAGTTGCTCTTTCTATACTGTTATTCTAATTTTGTTAATAAATTACCTATACATTTACAGACTCAACATTGATTTCTCCATGAGGAAATATAGGTTTAATGCAACAAAGATCTCAACTGTGTTTGCTGTCACTCTCTTCTCTGCCTAGAACAACATCTGAGAAACAAACCATTGTAATCAGTGGCTGGAGACATGGCTGAGTGGTTAAGGTGCTTGCCTTCAAAGCCTAATGACCTGGGTTTGATTCTACCAGTACCCACGTAAAGCCAGATACACAAAGTGTTGTACATGTCTGGAGTTCATTTTCAGTGGCTGGAGGCCCTGATGCCCATTGTCTGTCTCTCCCTCTCTCAAATATTTTTTTTAAAAAACACATGTAATAAATATCTGTGGAACTAAGGAATGCATTATTATATAATTAAAACATACCACTGGCTTTCATTAAAATTGGCCAGTGTATAGCTTTTGAAATCTGTAGGCCAGAATGCATAAGACATAATTAAGAGCCATTCTAAATTCCAACCTGAAATTCATGAGAGTCCAATTTTATAGGCTGTGATCAAGAAAGACAGCAAGGAGATTTCTATGGTAAAACATGACAGACTCCACTCTAGCCAGTGAACTACTAGTTCTAAAGAATTGGGACTTTCTCTTTTGTGTGTCCCTGGATCTTAGACAATCTATAATAGATGCCTTTGGAATTGATCTGAAATTAGAACAGAAGCCTGTACGGGAACATTAGCTACTATAACTCCAGTATCTTTCAAACTATATTTAAACCATATTTACTTATTTATAAGTATCATTTAAATAGATGAATATAAATTCTTGTCAGCTCATTTTCAGTGATTTACTGCAATGCTCTATTTAAAAATGTCAAGTGGCCATTAGCAGTAAACCTCTAAGAATTTATCTGCCATAATATTCCTACTTAAATATTGTCATTGCGTTATTTCATTTATTGGTTTATTTTTTTAAAAAAAAGTTCAGAAATCACTGAAAATTGCTTTTTAAATAGCAATTCATTCTCAATTTAAGATGACTATACACATGGGGAAGAAATGCCAGAGGAACACTCTATAGACCACATTATGCCACTTGACCAAACATCCAGTAGATATCACTAGAGCAGGGTCTGCATTCAAGGAAAAAGAAAGGGCAGGGTAGGCAAACTGTCTTAAATGAAGGCTTTGATAGACTCTGCAGGAGGTTGCTTAGAACCTCACTAATTTCTAGTAGATTATTGTCCTTGAGGTCAATGTGCCTGAACTCCGAACACATACATGATTAATATCATGAGGCATCATAGATTAAAACAGACACTTAAGGTCTTATTTATGTCTCTTTCTTCATATGGTGCATGCTTATTTCATTTTTCCCCTTTGGTTCTATACAAATATTTGTGCTCTTCCTAACTCTTAATCCTCCTTAAAGGAATGATTAAAGTACTTGACCAGTTTGATGTTTCTCATGGGCAGAAATAGAGAAGGATGGATCTTGAATGCTTTCATATTTTCAGTTTAGCATTTCATGATCACAATTGATATTTCCTCAGAGAACCCCATGTTCTAAATTATTAGCTCAAATTGTATAGATTAAACTTTTTTTTTTTTTTTTTTTGGTTTTTTGAGGTAGGGTCTCACTCTGGTCCAGGCTGACCTGGAATTAACTATGTAGTCTCAGGGTGGCCTTGAACTCACGGTGATCCTCCTACCTCTGCCTCCCGAGTGCTGGGATTAAAGGCGTGCGCCACCATGCCCGGCTAAACTATTTTTAAAATATTATCTGCCCTCCCTTGAAAAGAGACATCAGTAGCAATGGAAAACTGTGTTGAGGACTGGAGAGATGGCTTAGCACTTAAGGCCCTTGCCTGTGAAGCATAGGACCCAGGTTGGATGCCTAAGTACCCATGTAAGCCACATGTACATGGTGGCAGATGCACCTGGAGTTCATTTCATTGGCTAGATGCCCTGGCATGCCCATTCTCTCTCTCATATTTCTCTCTGCTTGAAAATAAACCCAAATATTAAAAAAAAAAAAACTGTTGTTTCTGACTGGCACAATTGGAAAGAAACAGGGATCATATTTCTCTGGCTGTAATGTGATTTGCAAATCTTACATATTAACAGCAGTGTTTCTCTCCTACTGTGCATGCTACTGTGCCTCTCAGATGGAGGTTGCTGATCTGAAATGTACATGAAAGCTAAGAGGGCATCATAAGTGCCCATCTTCGGTTGCGCTACTATAATGTTCTGGTCACTGAATTCAATATGTCACAAGGTTTATTTCCAATAGCCATTGTGGCACTTCAAGCTAAATATCATCTTTATGTTACCATGAGGGAGACAGGTGGATAACTCAGTTGTTCAAGGTTACAATCCAATGAGGGTCACAGCTTAGATGAATTAAAACAGAAATCTTTCAGACTGTGCATTAGGTCGAGAGTTCTTTACACAGAGATTACATCAAATTAGTATGGTGTCTTATAAAAGCCCAGATCCCTGGGCCCCAATGCCAGAGCTTCTGGTAGGTTTCAGGTAGGCCTGATCATCTATATTTCTCTCAAGTGCACAGTTCATATTATTCATGGATTACATTTTGAAGCTATTACCTTTTCCCTTGCTTTTCGTTTGAATGTAATTCTAAAATCACCTAAACACTGACTTTTTTTTTCCTAGGGATTTTATGCATGCTTCTAGGAAATTTTAAAATATTTCAATGCTTATCCAAAATATTTACAGATATTATCTCTGGAGTTCCAGGAAATTTTGGCTTTCTTTAGACTCTCCTGGATTGTTTGGATCTTAAAAGAAGAACACATATAATTTTTATTGTCAGTGAGGACAAACTTTTGAATAATAAGATAAAATGCTCAGAAGTTTTCTATTTTCAGAAGTCACAGAATGTTAGTAACTTTTTCAGGGATGAGAAAACTTGTAACATATTAATAGATATTGCATAAGTAACTAGTATAAACATTTTATATATTGCATAAAGCACAGACACATGTGTATGTGCAGATATAATGTGGATATAAGCATTTTAGGACTTATCACAAAAACTGATTCAAGTCCACACATACAATATGTACAGTATGCGTACATATCTACTACTTACATACATGGTCAAATAAAGACAACTGGTCAAATAAAGATAAAGTCCTCATATTTCAGATTGGCCAGGTGAGTGGGGGAGAGTTGAGATCAAATTCTGGACTATGTAGGTACTAACTACTTACTTATAACTAGCTACCTATTACTAACTACTTATTAGCCCTGCTAAGAAAACCTCACTTGCTTTATCTATGTTTGTTTATGTAGTCCACAGGAGGTCAATTTGTTAACAGGAAATAATCATTTCAGAGTCCTGACATCCCAATGTACCCTGTCTTCTACCCTAATCAGGCTCTGAGGGACTTACTGGTTTTCAGATTGAGTGACTATGGTTCTTGTTTCTCCTCTGACCCAAAGTTTGATATGTAGGACATTGGTTCCCAGCCCCTTGCCCCTCTGGGACACCTCCTGGGAAGAGAATATGGCAATATGTGGTAAGAAACTGGCCCTAAAGGATGCACACATGTAGTGTATATCAAACACATTCTCTCCTTCAGCTCCTAAGATCTAAAGATGAGGGACTGTTCTTCGTTGATTCCCCCTCTCCTTTCCAAATTATATTTCTGTGAATGTATTCCAGAGTCCAGCATCAAAGACGACAGGAGAGGTTGGTGCCTGCTTGCACATTTAGAAATGTGCTGGAATCATGAATATCAAGGTGGAGGACTTTTACAAGACTAGACCACAAGTTGAACTCAGTTCTATGTATTATGTTCATGCCAACCCTCCTTCAGAATTTAAAGGAGAAAAAGCTCAACTATGAAGCACTTTCCAATGTGAGGGTCATTTAGATGAGACCAGAGCAAACCGAAGTGCATTCAAAAGAGGGCCACTTTGCCAAACTGCATCTGCTTGCATTTTACATTGTCAAATGATATCATATTATACAGTGATAGCACATGACCATATCTATTCTGTGAATTATAATCAACTAAAAGAAACATCCCAGTATTAATGAAATACTTAGTGCATCTGTCGTATGGCCTTATGGCCCAAATCAAAGTGATCAGAGCTATTAAGATGATTTCCCTATTTGGCTAGTGTTTAAAGACTATAGTTTTGAAGTCAGTAGCAGATGACCTACTAATGGTGTTTAATGGTTTTCTCAACAAATTGTAAAGTACCTTGAATGACCCAATGGTTAAGTACATAAAAGAAAAATGTTTATATTAATTACTTTAGTCCTTTATTCCCTCCTGTTTTTCTTTTAGGCATTCATGTTTTATTTTCACGTTCAAGAAAGAATGGAGAAAATAAAGGGGGAGGGAAAAAGATGTTAACACTTTTTGAGTTCTGTGCTAAGCAATTCATGTAAGCCATTGAATTTCACCTTCATAACCCTACCAAAGAAGGAAACACCATCCCCATTTTTTAAAAAAATGGGTTCAGGGAAACTGTTTAACTAGGATCACTGGTTGCATAAGTAGAATCTAGCGCAAAGTGTCTTTGTGAATTTTCTTTTCAGAGAAATGCAGAGATTGTTCCCCCAATGTAGAGATGGCGAAAAGGGCCAGCATGAGACTCTGAGTCCACAGAAGGCTGAGATGTGACACACAGTAGGCATTTTATGGATGTTCTCATTTTTTTCTTTTTAAAAAATTATGCAGTACTTACATTACAAAGTCAAGACAACATAAAAACCATCATAAGAACGTAAGAGAGTGAAGGTCTAGGCAGACTTTCATACAAAACAAACAAAGGGTTGAGCTGTTGGAGACCCCACACAGCCCATAAACACAGCGTTATACACAATGTAGGCATGGATAAGCAGGTAACTGTGTGGTCCTGGACTTAGCTACCTCCTTTATCTTCTGCCTTAGAAAGCCACTTAGACATGGCCAGAGAAACCACTAAAGGAAAATTGGTGCAGACAAATTCCTAGTTAAGAAAGTTTACTATTTTGAGTTACTTATATAAATTCTGAAAGATTCATATCTACAAAAAGTGAAAAATGTCACCATTTCACATAAATTTGACTTCAAAATCAGATTCTGGACACACAAGGAAAAGGTAGCCTGGAGAAAAAGAAGTTTCAAGGACATCAACTTCCCTTCCCATCTTCTCCTAGACATCCCCCAAAGATCCTGTCTTTTCTTTGACTGTTTAGCTACCCAGGCCAAATAAGTACGTTTTATTCTCTCACTTTTTTAAACATTTCTTTGATTTTGGAGTAAGCATCAAAGCTAGTTAGAATCACAACCTAATTAAAAAATAAACAAACAAAAAAAGCATTTTTTTTGGAGAGAGATACAGAGAGAGACAGAGAGGGAGAGGCAGAGAAAGAGAGAGAGAGAGAATGGGCGCGCCAGCAGCCTCTCAGCCACTGTGAATGAAGTCCAGATGCGTGCACCCCCTTGTGGTCACGTGAGGCATTGCACCCTTGCGTCACTGCATCTGGCTAAACGTGGCACCTGGAGATTGGAAACGACATTCTTAGGCTGAGCAGGCAGGTGCCTTAACCGCTAAACCATCTCTCCAGCCCAAAACAAAGCATTTTTAAAAGGACAATTATTTTAACTTACTAGTAATTTTAAGGTCCTTTCCTGAGTAATTTTTAAATGGCAAATTTGTATTAGGGACTCTTAATATTAAGAACCTACATGTGCTTCATCTTAAGAATGCAAGTTGAAAAGCTCACCAGGAAATAAGCATGTATTTGGGATGTCTCATATTTTGTCTTAAAAGGAGAAGACCCTTCAACTGTTGAAAGGGATTCCTAAAGTTAAATGGACTGTCTGAACAATCCTGAATAACTAAGTTGCTTCTATCAACCTAGATCCTGAACAATCTCCCTCTGTGTCCATTAAAAGGAGCTGAGATGTCCCTTAAAATAGGTTTTATCTGCATAGTTAATAATTAGTAAATTATGCAATGTGTGGTAAGTAGTGCACACCTCTAATCCCAGCACTCAAGAGGCAGAGTTAGGAAGATCGCTGTGAGTTCAAGACCACTCTGGGACTATAGAGTGTCAGGTCAGCCTTAGCTAGACTGAGACCCTACCTCAAAAAACCCCAATAATAACATAATTATAATAATAATAATTGCTACACTCAGGTCTTTCCTGAATTAAGTTCATTTGCTTTTTTTAGGTCTAATTTTATTTTGGTGTGTTGTGAGTTCTACTTAGAGCAGCCTTACTGTTTTAACTTTTCATCCATATTTCATTCTATTCCAACATATGTCTATCTACAAAATGGGTATTTTATTGAGCAATGAATATATACCAGAAGACAAACATTATTCTGGAGAATATGGGTAAAGATAGGATGGTGGCTTTTATCTTATTTGATCTTGAGTATTCGACATAAGGTGGGATAAATAGTTGTACTTATTCCCTAAAAATGAAATTAGATTCCACATGCTATGTTCTTAGCCTGTAACTCGAAGTGTCTCAAATATTCAGCACACATTTGCTCTCCTTACTACTAGCAGAATGTATGGAATACACCAGAGGAGGGATTGATAACTATTTACAGAATGAATGGTCAATGATAGATTGTCTATTGTGTTGAAAGTGGTCGTGACCTTACAAATGATGACTGGCTTATATCACAGACACTAACAGATCCTTTGGTTATATTCTCTGAATGGGTTATTGGCAACTTAGCATATGAAGCCAGGCTGACAATGAAGTCATGCTATTTCCCAAGAAACTAAGTAGAGTTAATTTTCAAATTAATACATGCTATGGGTTGGACCTGAAACATCTCCCAAAGGCTGAAGCACTTGTCAACTGTTGAGCTTTGGGAAATTTTTGATGCAGGGGGCTCTGATCTAATCAGTAGATTAATCTTTTCTGGAATTATAATTTTAAAGTCTTTTTAAAAAATATTTTATTTACTTATTTGAGAGAGAAAGAGACAGGGAGAAAGGGGCAGACTGAGAGAGTGAGCATTGGCTCACCAGGGCTTCCTGCCACTGCAAACAATAATAAGTGCCACTTAATGCAGCTGGCTTTGTGTGTTTACTGGGAAATCGAGCCCTGGCTTTCAGGCTTTGCCAGTAAGCAGCTTTAACCACTTAGCAATCTCTCTAGCCGTGGAGTTTTAATGGGATTGGGAGGTGATACAAACTGGGATATAGTGCCTGGATGGAGGAAGTGGGTCACTGATGAATATCTTCAAAGGGTTCTCTTGTCCCTGCTGCTTCCTATGTCTCTTTTCTCCTTTCCTGGCAGTCATGGGGTGAGCATCCTTCTCTGTCATTATGATAGTCTCAGTTCACATGGAAAGCAACATGATCAAGGGGCCACAGACTAAAACCTCCACAAACATGGGCTACCATGGATCTTACCTCCTTTGTGCTATTACTACCATGCATCTTTCACAGCAACTATAATTCTGACTATTTTTAAACATGTAGAAGCTATGTAGAAGCCATGGCAAAAAAAAAAAAAAAAAAGAAAAAAAAGAAAAAGAAACTAGGCTGGAGAAAACCCAGCTGCCTGACATGGTTTCTTTCTTCCGATAGATGTATGTCATTGGATTAGTCAATTTCCTCAATTTTCCTAGGCAGTTATCCAAGTAAAAATAAAAGGGTTAGCCAAAATTTTATTATTTTTCTTCTATCGTTAACTATACTGGGATGGTCTATCATTTTTACAAAGATTCTAAACAGTTGGTTTAAAACATGTAAACGGGGCTAGGGGAGGTGGCTCAGTAATTAAATGTATGTGCTTGCAAAGCCTGCCAATCAGAGTTAGATTTCCCAGCAGCCACATAAAGCCAGATGCAAACTAGTACACATGTCTGTGATCTTGTTGTGAAAAAAGGCCATAGTAGGAGAGCCAGGAGAAACCAGTTTATGGGCCAGCTAGAATGGCATTTCTTTGTAGAACCCAGAGACTCTGTCTCAAAGAGGGGATGGAGAAGAACACAGACACCTTGTCCTCTGATCTCCACACATATGCCATGTCACATGCAAACCCATATACTCATACACACATGTGCAAATAAATGGAAATTTAAAAAAAATGTAAACACAGCCTGGGGAGACGGAAGATAGCTCACTGGGTAAAAATCTTGCTGTGCAAGCCTGAAGATCCAACTCTGGATCTCCAGAGCACACATAAAGTTGGATGCACAGCTTGCTCCAAATTTGGCAATCCCAGCACACACACACAGAATTGGGAGATGGGGGCAGCAGAATCATAAATCTCAAGGTCCAGCTGCCCTGGTAAACATAGCCATGAACAAGAGAGATCCTTCCTTAAATATAAGGTGGAGAGTGAGGTCCTACACTTGAGGTTGTCCTCTGACCTCCACATGTATGTTGTAGCATACATGCACACACACGGATATGTACATTCTCTTACTCTATCTCTAACACGCACACACACACACAGTACAATTATGTAAGCCAATAGATAAAATTGGTTTGTGAATACTTTTCTCTCTGGATTTCTTAGCTTTTTATGGGTAAGCTACCACACAACTCATCATTGCGTGCACTGGGTGAGACTTCTACATGACAATGCTTCTAGAATTATAAAAGGTTTTGGTATATTTAAAGTAGAATTATGCCTAATTAAAAGAAGCAAAACAAAATAAATCTCCTTAAACTTAGACACATAAGTAAATTTGATAAGGTCATGCAACTAAAAGTCAGAATTAGGATATCTAACCCTAATCGATACTATTTTCTGTACCCAGTAGACTCTACATACACTGTTGCAGTGAGACTCAATTTAGCCTGTCTCCACAAATATGTGCTTGGCCTTAAAATATTTTCACTAATGAGTCCTTAGTAAACTTATCCTTTCTAAACTGGTCAACTATGGATAGCAAGGTAGAAAAATTTCAATATCCGAATTTTCCATACAGTGAAGCCCGACTTGATTAGCTGAATTTGCAAGACATGCTGCATCATTCCGCAAAGAAAATAGTTTTTCATCTTTCTCACTGCTCCTCTTGTTTCTGGGGTAGGAGAAGGCAGCCTTAGGCTGACATGCCCAAATCCCAGTTGCTGGCCTTGAGTCACAGAGCGGTTGATACATTTAAGATATTAGAAGGAATAGGAATGTCTGAAATGGATAGGGATTTAACTCTCTCAACAGGTCAATGAAACTGTGTATGGAGAGAGAAGATGAATGGTCCAGAAAATGAAAAGCCTTGAAGAATAACTTCTAAGTGGAAACTGTCCGTTGTTTTTTTTTTTTTTTTTTAGTCAGGACCAATCCTGATAGAACATCCAGCAAAGGCCTTAAAGTTAATTACAGTCCTGTATTTACTCTGACTCTATTATCTGATATTTACAGATGAAAAGAAGATCGTTTAATCATTGAGTTGGCTATAATGTGCATTTATCTCATTTTATTCATGCTCCTGGGGAAAACATGTATTTGTACAATAAAAAGGGAAAGGAATGAAAAAATTCACCTATTCTTCAGTGCCATAATACACATTTAATGAGTCCCAGCCACTATTGGAACCTAATGAATTCAATATACTATCCACTTCTCTCCCATAGAACATATTTAAAAGACTGCTCAATTCTGAAATGGTTAATTTCAAAAATTCCCAAGGTATTCTCCTCTGAGCCCCATTACCAGTGCATGATTGTCACCACAACATGGCTTCACTGACACACTGGTGTTAAAAGGCTGTGACAGAGCCAACAGGAGTGAACCAAATCCGTTTATATACACCGCAGAACTACACTGACAACCCAAAGAACACGCCATCTGCATTCCGTGTTGCTGCTACTACTGAACTGTGGGCTCACGATTTCAGAATTCAGGATGTCATGCCCGGCTCCACTTTCGGGAGCTCCCACAGCTGCTGCGTTTGCTCTCTTCTTGCCTTTGGAATTCTGATGCTGAAGTTAATACATGAGGACATCCCTGTGTAGTGATGGAGATGTGGCAGCAGGGCATGCTAGAGCTCCACATATTTTTATGCATTTATTTATTCAAGCCGTGTGGTCTCTCCCCCACCTCTTCCCTTTGCAACTTATCAACTTGAGCCCTCAGACACTCACACCCACACAATGATCTCAGCAGGCAAGGAGGAAAAGCAACAGCAGATGCACTTTAGCAAAAGAACAGGAAACCAACACTGAAATGGCCATTACCAGGCATTTCAATTTCACCTGTGGTTTCAGCTTCTGCTCCAAGTGTATGCAATGAATGTGGCCTGATTGCCTTAATTCAGTGATATTGGCAATAATCACAATGACAGGCAGGACCTAGAAGATTGCCCTTGACAGCAGAGTTGCAGAAATGGAGATATGGGAAATTTCTGTCCAGCAGAGCACACAAAAAGAATAACGGAGAGATGTTCAGGATTCTATTTCCTGGTAGAAGGGTAAATGGCCAAAAAGCTGAATCCCATCAGTGATTCAGTGTAGACTGGATGAGTTGATCATTTCCTGGTCCCTTCTGTCATTATGAGTGTCAATTCTCTGGGCATACAAGAGCAAAGCTGAGGCATATCACCACTGCAGAAGCAGTCTGGTGCTGACCTGACTTAGGAGGAAAAAAAAAAAATAAAGAAAAGAAACTTTTAGAAAGAAAGAGAGAATTAAATATAAAAATAAAATCAATTGATTTCAAAGGGAAAACACCAAAGGCCATTCCTGGAACAGGAAGAATTATGAGTGTGCTGAGAGCAGCCTTCCCAGCTGCTCTACTGCTGCTGTGAGGACGCTGACCAAGGCCGTTTTAAGTGAAGGAGCCCACTGCTTTAGATGGAAGGAAAGTCAAGGACTAATGATACTGAAAACCATCAAAACAATCAATGGAGAGGATGAGGTGGAAGATAGCAGGGTTAGAGGTGTTCCAGGGATGACTGGGTCAGCACCAATTGTGCACATTTTTTCCCTTTTCTTCCTAATTTCTTCCCTCCCTCCCTCCCTCCCTCCCTCCCTCCCTCTCTTCCTTGCTTGCTTCCTTCCTTCCTTCCTCCTTCCCTCCCTCCCTCCCTCCCTCCTTTCCCTTCCTTCCTTCCTTCCTTCCTTCCTTCCTTCCTTCCTTCCTTCCTTCCTTCCTTCTTTCCTTCTTTCTTTTTGTAAAATACATACTGATAATAATGTGTAACTTAAAACTGCTGCCAGGCATGGTGGCACATGACTTTAATCCCAGCACTCGGGATGCTAAAATAGGAAAACTGTGAGTTCAAAGCCTAAGACTATAGTGAATTCCAGGGCAATCTTGGTTAGAGCAAGACCCAAGCCTGAAAACCAAAGAAAAAAAAGTGCCTTAACCTGTGCTCTATACACTATCAAAATATTTGAATAATTATAATTTACTTGTTACAGGATTTTCTGCCTTAAAATCTCTCAAAAATTTCTTCATAGATTTTAAAAGTATGAGAAACAGCTGACATGAACTGTCTCTACTGAATGGGATATCTTCTACAGTGTGTGAAGCTTATTTTAAAGGCTATGACACAGAAATACATATGTGGGTATATGTATGCAGGTACATACATATTCATGGTTATGTGTATTCATAAGTATACATACTTAAATATGTGATTATGCATTTATATTCATACTTAACTAAAGTAATATGCAATGGATTTCTATAATATAACTTTAAACCTCTTACAAATGAAACAAAGTATTAACATGTAACAATTAGAAAGGCTTTATTTCAGATCAAATGTTACTTTGCATTTCATTGGCTGTCATGAACTTTAGCTACCTGGCATCTTGGTTCCAATATCATGGCCCCTTATGTACACTTCTACAGTAAAATGATCATTTATTTGTTTCAGGTTGAGTTTATAAACTAGAAACTATGCAAAATTCACCATCTATAATTGCCTCCATTTCATTCATCCATTGCTTCACTCAGCAGATATTTTGAAGTACCTATTACGTGTCAGGCATTGTTCTCATGGGCTCATGAGCTCAGAAGCGATCACAATGAGCAAATGAGATAACTGTCCTGTGAATCTTGCATTCTCCTTGTATGTCCTCAAGTAAGGAAATACACACAATTGCAAAAACATCCTGCCCATAAAGGGGACAAAGGAGGGAATGGCTAGAGGGTTCTATGGAGATTTTCTCTTGTCTGAGCAGAGACTAGAAGGAAGTGAGAAAAAGATCCATTTTAAAAGACATGGTCCAAGCAAGGAACAGGGAGGTCAAAGAGAGACTTTGGGCAAAAGATTCACAGTGGGTTTCTACAACTGTAGCCACAGTCGTTCCTATTTTTCTTCTTCAATCAACACAGGTGGAAATCATAGACAGGTCTGCTTCCCCCACTGTTACTATCATGCATAAGTCCGCTGCAGGTGATCAGAGATAGAGATCTCACCCTGCTCACAAAAGTTCTCTGCCCGTCTTGGTTTCTTCTTCTTTGTTTCTTTGGGAACAGGAGCTTCTAAAACCATCATAGATAAGTCACCTTAAAAATGTGTGTGTGTGTGTGTTATTTTGCCACTGCAAATGAATGTCTGTCCTGTTTCACCTGAACGGAAGGGGAATTGAACCCAGACTAGCAAGCTTTGTGAGCAAGCACCTTGATGCACTGAGCCTTCTTCCCAACCCAGCAGAATCAATGTTTAAGTTTAGAACTATTTGGAAACAAACAAACCAAAAAACATTACAGCCTGTTAGTAATCCTTACAGTAGTTCCTATAAATAATGTGTGTTGCCTTACTAAATAATATTCCTGGCATCAGGAACCTGATTCCATGAGGATCTCTGAGCTAAACTTAATCTCAATTCTGTATCACAAAAAACTACTAAAAGAAAATTATAGCATCATATGTAAACCACCTTGCATATTACTACTTGTCAAAGAATAAAATATAGAAAGCCAAATTAATAGAGAAAATGGTTGTGTTATTTAATTATCTGTGAAATTCTTAGGGTGGCTTGATTAAAAATAAGTTAACAAGCATATGGTACCATCTTACCTATTTATTTTGCAAAGATTACAAAATAATGATGGGATTTAATGCTATTCATGTGTAGTTGAATTATAACTGTCATTAAATTACTGGTGACAGTGTAAAATAATAAAAGTCATTTTAGAAGCAGTTTGATTCTGTTTAAAGAGCTGCAAAGTATTAATCCTTTTTGATCCATTAATCTTGTTTCTAGGAACTAACTTGAAATATATATGGAATTGTTTACTATATCTTATTTAATGAATTCAACAAAATGGAAGAAACCTAATTGCTCAACAGCCAGGGAATATGAAATTAAATTTAGCTCATCAAACTTAGCCAATAGAATTCAGCAATTAAATATATATAAATATTGACAATATATAAGGCTGAAGTATAACTTAACAAAAGCATGTAAAACTATGACTATTTTATGTAAAAATGTATTCCAATAAATGAGAACTACCATAAAAACGGAACTATGTAAATTTGACTTGTTATGAATGTACATATTATAAATATAAATTAATACCATATAAGCATACATATATTTTATAAGTTAATATAATATAGTTCTAATGTTATTTCTACAATTAAAAGGCTTATCTGTAATGTACTAGGAAAGGAAATTATTAACCAAGCTTATGAAATTGTACTAGATGGTGATGTCCCACTTTTTAAAAATGTGTCATGATATCTTTAAGATGGTATCTATCTCTCTTATATAAACATTCCTGGGATCCTAACTATATTAAATCACATATTAAACATATTTTCTCATTTTCCAAATTCAAGATTTTAATTCTCTTTAATGCCCTATTTTAATTGGAATGTTGCTAAATCCGTTGACAGTCTTACCAACCATTTTAACAGCCTTTTAATTTGTCGTCTAGAAAATTATAACTCTTCATTAACTTTGGAAGAGACAGCATTGCAGTTGTGATATATCATTCCTCATTTTATTAACAATCTACTTAATGAAATTCAGGCTTCGAGCAGATGATACTGATAATGTAAGCACTTGCCCTGGATTTTTTTTTTCCTTTAACAAAATTAGGAATTTACTGATAAGCATAATAGGAGAACAAACATTCAATTCTTCAGAGTACAAGAAGCAAAAACCTAAAGAGATTTTAACCCTGACTATGTATAATTAAATATGCATATGAGCCTTTGTCAAAATGCCCAACCATTTTCTGTATCATGGGCATGATGTGGCAACACTGAGAAGCTATGTCGGCCATTTGACAATTATAAACCTTTTCCACTTTCATTTGAGATAGAGGTAACAGAATCTGCTACAGAATAACAGCAAACGTAAAAATGACACTTGGCCCAGGAAGTAGGTGACAAAAAAAGGAATATTTTGTTGGGGGGCAATTAGATGATGTTTGCTCCAAATGGGAAACATTTATATTTGTACATTTAAATATAGTTTCTATTCTCAGCAGATTTCACACACTATGGCATTAATGACATGGGATTTAAAATGACTAAACCTATCAAAGATAAACCACACCAGGTAAAGACCTTGGACTCAATCTACATAGAGGCAGAGATAGAGTATGTGACTGCACAGAGTTCATACACATACTTTGTACCTCTTTTTACTCATTTTAGGGGAGACAACTGAGGCATAAACATTATCCAGGACTTGAAAAGGCTGTAAATTAATTATCTAGAGTATACAGCCATCTGGCCTACCATTAGTGTTTACTTATGCTAGGTGTAAAGTGTTACTTTACTCAAAAGCAACTTTTGCATCATGATCCAAAACCGTTAATGCCCCAAAGAGAAAATAAGGACAGCACACAGATGAGGATGTTTTCTGGCCGGATTGTCTCTAGCCAGCATCCTGCCTGGCTGTATAAGGGCTAGCTACTCAGGGAACACTGAAGTTTACACCATACCAATGGAGCAGTTAGTGCCACACAAAACTAAAGGGATGGTTGCAAAGTATCACTTTAGACGGAAAAAGCATCTTTACGCAAGGCTTTTTTAAAAAAAAAAAAATCCATTTTACTTTTTTGTTCAGGTTTACGCAGCAATTGTTATAACACACTGAGATTAATTTTCACATGAGACCTATTCTTCCCATGGGAATCAGACATCATTTCAGTCATGTTCCTTTCTCATATCGCAACACGGTTCTCCCCAGGGGTGATTTGTTGTTCAGGTGGAAAGCTTCCCACAGACAAAATGAGACAGAAAACTCCAGCAAGGCCTGTCTTTGTCTCCTGACTCCATCTCATCTGTTCTGGGCCATCCGTGTGTTTTGAGCCAGGCTGCAAGAATTTATGTTGCGATAAACCCAGGCAATATTGTACATGTCGGGCAAATGGAGGCTTGTAGTAAACCACGTGGCCTATGCTATTTGCTATATATGTATGTGTTTGTGTGCATAAGTATCTATGCATGTATGTATGTTTGTGTTTATTTTTTTTTTATTTTTTTATTTTTGGAGAGAGAGACAGAGAGAGATAGAGAGGGAGAGGGAGACAGAAATGGGCGTGCCAGCAGTCTCTCAGCTACTGTGAATGAAATCCAGATGTGTGCGCCCCCTTGTGGTCAAGTGCGGCATTGCTCCCTTGCGTCACTTTGCATCTGTCTAAACGTGGGACCTGGAGATTGGAACCAGCGTTCTTAGGCTTAGGAGGCAGGCGCCTTAGCCACTAAGCCATCTCTCCAGCCCTGTGTTTATTTTTGAGACAGGATCTTGCATTATAGCCAAGCTGGCTTCAAACTTACAGTGAGTTTCCCTCCTCAGTCTCTTAAGTGCCCAGTTTACAAGCATGAGCCACCATTTCAAGAGCTTGCTATTGATTTTCTTTTAAAACTTGATTGACTTATTTATTTTCAAGTAGAAAGAGAAGGGGAGAGAATGAATGGGCATTCCAGGGCCTCTTGCCACTGAAAATGCATGTGCCACTTTGTGCATCTAGCCTTATGTGGGTACCGTGGATTTCAACCCAGGCTCTCAGGTTGTGCAAGAAAGTACCTTAAACTGCTGAGCCATCTCTCCAGCCCCCTTGCTATTTATTTTCTAATAGTTACCTGATTAAAGCACATCATAATCAAAAAATATTTCTGTAAATTAAATAACATCACATATTAATATTTTGATTTTATATATAGTTATGAATATAAATATAATTATATTTTAATGTGCTAAATATGTATAATATGCTATATGTGATATATAACCAATATTTTTATATTTGTATGTTTGTACACATAAATAATGCATGTATATTAATCAAGTGAAAAAAGTGAAAGTATATGTAGATTACAATTCCGAATTCCTTACTATTTAGTAGTTATGATAGTATTACAAATCTATGTCTGAAATATAATTATATGACCCAACATCCTTCATATCTTAGTGGTGGGGCTCCAGAGAAATACCATATCTCTTCATTTGCCCAATTTAAAATTATTTTAATAATATATAACCAAAGCAAAATAACACAATATATATCATGTTATACACAAAAAGATTATTGTATATGTAGCTAAAAATATTAGGAAATGCTGTCATAATTTTTTTTTTGAGGTAGGGTTTCGCTCGAGTCCAGGCTAACCTGGAATTCACAACATAGTCTCAGACTCACAGTGATTCTCCTACCTCAGCCTCCAGAGTGCTGGGATTAAAGGCATGCACCACCTCACCCAGCTCATTATTAAATTTTTGAGGCAAATTCAATTACTGTTTTGAAATGCATTCTGGTATTTAAATGTACACCTTAAACATAGATCTGTATCAAGCCCAATATGTTTGTTCTTTTTCTTCTACCTCTACGTGATATAATTTTGGAATGCAAACAAATTTATTGTGAGGAAAAGCACAATGATTTACATGAAATGATGCTAATTGCATTACAATAATAGCAAAAATTAAAGAGAACTAAAATTCCGTCAGGAAAAGATTAGATGAATTGGATATAATATGACAAATCTATATGAAAATACCTCAAGGTTGTTAAAGAAACCATATTTTAGAAAACTATTTTGAGAATATAACATGTAAAAAAAAACAAAACAGGGTAACTAAATAAACACATAAAATTCCAATTTAAAAAATACATTTCACATATACTTAGTAGCTAAAAGGCTAGAACTACACTAAAATGATAATGACAATTATCATTATTATTTATCTGCTGGAAGATAAAATAATAGGTGAATTTAATTTTCTTCCTTATACATTTATTTCAAATTATTTGCAATGAATATGAGCTTCTTTTATAATTAGCCAAACATCCATGCAAGTAATGCAAATGACTCTTTAAAAACTAATCTACTACGTCCTCTAAAATTCACCCAACATCCTTTGCTGATTCCTTGGGGACACTGGGGTCTATAGTCTTCAAACATCACCATGTCCCCCAACCTGAGCTAGGATAAACACTAATGAGCATGGTATTTTCCAAAAATAAACATTGAGATGAAGAAGGGCTCTGAGTACTGAACACTGTATGATAAATATTTATTGCAATTATGAATAACACAATTAATTTCATTTAAAAGCTGATTAATAAAATACGAATAAGCTAGTTTGAAACTAAGTCCCTAGCTGTCTGAGGTTCATTCAGGTCCCAGCTTAACAATTATTTACATTTAGTATAAACTAATTTACTGTTATTATCATTTTTATTAACGTCATCAATTTCTCTGATTCACTTTCACACATTCAAGTGGAAACAACACTAATTTTCCAGCCTATAATTTGTATGTAACCACCAAGCCTGGTGCAGCTATTATATGAAATTAATATTTTCTTATGTTAGTTGTTTCAAGTTCAATCCTGATCAAATAAAATACAAAACTCTATTTCTTTTTCCCCTAAGACATAAAATCTCCAACTCCAAAATCAGTGCAATGGAACCAAATGAGGGACTAATTAATATTTTTATTAACATTTTCTCTGACATAACCACATATCAGAGAGTGAAAATGTGAATATAATTCCTTCCCGTAAAACACCCGTGCCAGGTGATAACATTAGTCAACACTTATACTCCATCCCCTAAGGAGGGCTTTCTATGGATACATTAAAAGGATCCTTTTGGCTCTGAATGAGGCAATATACCATCAGTGCCACAGGAACATGAGCTGGGCTCTGAGAAGCCATAATCTGAATATGCTAAGAAAATGTAAGCAAAAAATTGCAAATAAAACTGCTTATATTCATGTAACTTGTTTGGCGACAGCCGTATAGCATAAGGAAAGCTGCTATAACTCATAACAGCATCTTGTAATAAAACAGCTCTATGCATCCCTTTCAAAATGCTCAGTGCTCAGATCTCATCAGATGGCTGAGTAAGCATTACACTTTGGGACAGTAAATCTGTTTCCAATATGGTCTACATTCACAGATACGAGCTTTAGTATTCATTCTAAGACACTTCCAGCTTAGTACTTATAAAGAAAGGGTAATCATATATTTAAATATCAGGATGCTATTTTCTCTGTCTATTTTAGTCAACTAGTTCACACAAGAGTGAGCCTAAATGGGGCCTAGGCAACCTTCACCAAAGTGCAATGCCGATCCCCGGCTCAGCGCCTCAGTTGGAGGACTTTGGGAAAGCTTGCCTTCCATTCCCATAATTCTTTCCTTGAGCTTCTCTTGGTCTTCTCTGTCTGCGCCTCTGGCACTAGCTTGTGGGTTTCCTGCAAGCTCTGACTGAATCTACCACATGTCTTTACCCCCAGCTCCCAAACAATACCAGTGATGAACGATGAAAACAGCCTCAGGTGAGTGTTTGTGGATTGAGTGTTCTCCCGTGGCTTAATGTCTTCAGCTCAGATGTGAGGCTTACAATCCTTTCTACAGCCCTCAGGTTCATATGGGGGCGAGGCTGACATGAATAGCAGGTGGGGTTTTTGGAGCTGTTTACAGACATTCATTTTTCTGAGGGATCTATCTTGGTTTGAGCTTTGAAAGAGATTGCTCTGACTCTCATGTCAACCCACTGGGATCAGAGAGAGAGAGAGAGAAAGTAGTCTTTGCTCTTTTCATTTTTCCATTGTGGTTCTATACCCAGAGCAAGCTTACCACCACACAGAAATATAAAACAGACTTATTAGAGAATAGAAGGCACATTCTCAGAAAGGGTTTACTGCTGCTGTTTTCAGATTAAATGCTAACCCTTCATATAGATAAATATCTAAGCCTCAGTATCACTGGGTAATTCAGACTTCCAGGCCATTTTGATGATGCTGACATTAAAAGGCTATGTAGGTCTTAGAAGAGTGGAAGCTATAATGGAGCAGGGACAGTGGTTGCCCTTGGATTGTTGTTAAGGTGTCTGTTGTTGTTGTTGTTGTTGCTGCTGTTGTTTTAACTGGATGTGGAAACCCTGTGGCCATCACTCCAAGCCTAACCAAGCATACCATGTCAGCTTTCCGCTCTTAGAGTCAGGTACTTCAGGCTGAGCCTGGTACCATGTTCACATGAGTTCCTTGTGAGATTTTAGCCACAAGCAATGTGGCTTTACTTCCACATGATAAGCAGAGGTGAGAGTTGGAAAGTGGGTCATCCTGGTGCTGCCTGTTTATCAAAACGCCCAGGTGGTGGTGTGGACAGAGGGCAACATGGCACATTGTGTGTGATATCTAGAATGTATAGTGGCTTTGGATGCTGCAGGTCTTAATCTTCTGGACTGAAGCAGAGCATCCCATAGGAGACCCATGTCAACAAAAGCACATGGATTTGTCTGAGCCCACAGCCATTTTAAAATAAAGTTGTAGAGCGATGTATAGATAAAAACACAGAGAAGCACACAGAGAAGTTACGTCACACAGGAGTGGATAGGCTAGAAGATTAAGTTAGTGGCAGCTTTGACCTTTAAGAGGCAGTAACGGTGGGAAGAGTAGAGAGGAAAAGAGGGGAGAGGACATTAAAGATCACAATACCAATAACGCCACTCACATGGAAGTGGGGGAGCAAAGGAAAAAAGGTACAGATTGTGTCCAACATTTCTTTACTACTGTAAAAATATAACCAGAATCTTTATGTAATGTCAAAATCAACTGTGACAACATAGAACCCAGCAAGTGATGGAGTTGACCAAATATGGAACCAGAAGGCAGCAGAAATAATAGCTTTACTTTTTGGAAGTAGTTATTTCTTTGGACACCAACCTGAACTCCCCAAGTCTTTTCTTCCTTCATCTTTCAAATGAGTCATTGGCACTAGGTGATCCCCTAGGATCTGTCTGGATCTGATATTGTATGGGCACTGCTTTTTTTTTTTTTTTTTTTTTTGACAATTTCCATACCCTCATTGTCTATGGTACCCAGAGAAATAGCATCTGTCACATGAATGACACTGCATCTGTATCCTGCTCTTTACTTTTCCCCTGCTAAGGTGTTTTAATCCTGACAGTATAATAGAATAAATCACAGCCATCAGAGTTGGGAGTGACACTGGCCACACACATTAAAGATAAACAGTCAAAAATCACTCACCCATGCCTTCCCCTTTGCCCACAGCCTCTGCTGTCTGACAACACTAAGCTTGAACTATGATTTCCATCTGGCTGCACAGACTGGATCACCAAAATAACCCTGTGCATCGCCTTAATGGCTGTAATGATACTTCGCTCTCCGGCAGCACGCCTGCCCACCTCATCTCAACATATGGATTTGATTTCTTCCCTTCAGCAAGTGTTGAGGGAAATATGGGTGTTACATAGTCAGTAAACAAACAAAGTATAGCAGCCGCTACAACCAGACACCTCAGAGTTTACTTCTCTTTCCAAAACCTTATGCAAAAATGATCTGCCCTACATCCAGTACCTGAACCTTGATTGTCCTTAAACAAAATGATGGTTTTCTTTTCTTTTTTTAAAGTTTTATTTTTTATTTATTTATTTATTTATTTATTTATTTATTTAAGGGAGAGAAAGATAGAGAGTGAGTGAAAATGGATGTGCCAGGGCCTCTAGCCACTGCAAAAGAACTCCACATGCATGCACCACCTTGTGCCTCTGGCTTACGTGGGACCTGGAGAATCAAACCTGGGTCCTTAGGCATCACAGGCAAGTGCCTTAACCACTAAGCCATCTCTCCAGCCCAAAGTGATGGTTTTCTTGCACTGACTTCATGAAATACAGTGAAGCACATAGTACATGCTCAATAAACTTAACCAATTGACATTACATTTACAATGCTCCTGTTTCTGTGTCAGGCAAAAGCAGACAAGTGCTATGAGGTAGCTTGCTGGCTGCATGACCATAATGACAGAAAGCTCCACAAAGACTTTCTCACAACATGACACAGCTTACCTCATGGCCCATGAGGTAAATGCCGGACGTTCAAGACCTATTCTACCCTGTTTGTTTTGTGTCCCCAGTTACCATCTGCCTGGGAATAAGAATTGACAAACAGAAGGGGTAAGTTTGTGCACAACAAACAGGATATTCCAATCTTTCTTTTTTTTTTTTTTAAGACTCTTTTCTCTTGTTCAAAAAAGAAAAAGACAGTTATACACATGAATCAAGTCACCTTTCAAAAGCCAAGTGACAAGTCCCTGTTCACTAAGGATAGCTGAGGAACATGAAGGCAATGCTTATTATCCAACACAGAGGACAAAAGGATCAAAGTTGGTGTAGCAGACAGCTTCAGGTTCTCTGAGATGAACTTCCAGACCAGGCAAAGTCATGGAGGAAGGGATATTTATTGAAGCTTACAGATCCAGGGGAAGTTCCATAATGGCAGAAGAAGCTGGCCTGCTTTCACAGGACCAAACACAGAGAGAAAAAGCCCAAGCCAAAAGCCACAAAGCACAGCACACCTCGGGAACTCCAGCTAGGCACACTTTGCATATTTTTAGATTGAAATCTCAAACCCACCACCACACCTTAAGATCCACCCAGTGATATTGCCTCCAGCCAGGTGGCTGCAGATGCAAACTACAAACTAGTAAAACACTGAATATACTGGGGGCCATCTATTCAAACTATCACAGCTGGTGTTCTGTTCCAAAGAGCAAGCCTTTTCAGAAAAGGGCCATGATCTGGTTGAAATGTGCTTTGATTGTGCTCCAAAAAATAAATGATAAATAAAACAAACAATAACAAAAATATAAACATGTATTTCTCATTTCTAACTTTCACCTCATCCAGGCCAGCAAAGAGAGACTTTGGGTGTGTGCACATGCCTCAGGCTTCCCTGAGAGCCTCAGGCTTTGCTGAGGGTTTGGGATTTTGTTTCCTATCAGCAGTCCTGTCCTGACCTGTTGCCCCTGTGTCCTCTGAGACCCCTTTGCACCTGTTTCCTTATGCCCTCAGGAGAAAAAAAGCGTTCTATTGGCACCTCAGGCAGCTTGCTTACAAAGTCATTATTTTCCTTAAAATTTATAATTGACAATTTTAACATATAATCACTACACAAATTACACAGAAATGGGTTCCTCACAATAACTCCACATATACACTCTATATCAATCATGTTCATTCACCTGCTTCTACCCAACATCCCTCCACATCTCCCAAAAGTACCTTTCCCTGCCTGTGGAATGCCTCTGAATTTCTGTGGTGTCCACTTTCCCACTGACTAGGTTGACCTATTGGTTTCCACAGATGAGTAAGAACATGTGGTGTTTGGCTTCTTGTGTGTGGCTTGTTTCACTCAATGTAATGTTCTCTAGTTCTATCCGCATTGCTATTAAAAGAAAATAAAATAACCCCGTATTTCATTCTTTTTGTGGTAGAGAAGGATTCCACTGTGTAAATACGCCACGTTTTCTTTATCCATTCATTTGCTCAAGGGTCTCTGAACTGGTTCCATATTTGGTCTATTGTGGACAGTGCTATCTTTGTGTCTGTGTTCCACATAGAAGCCAGGACATCTTTGTAATACAAAATAACAATGTGTTGCTCTTTAGTAACCAATCCCTCCCTTCACTCCATGTCCCCTATGTGGCTATAATGTGTGATCTATGTATCTCAGCTATTCCATTCTGTAGCTATCCCCCTCTCTTGGTCTTTTGAATAGCTTCCGAAAGAACAGCTGAATGGTACTGGTAAGATTGATGGAAGAATAATATGTGCACTCCATGAAGTGGGCAGTGAAAGGTATTTTCATTAAAGCCATAAAGATTAAAAAAAAAAAATAGAGCTCTGGGAAAGAAGTTTTTCTGTCAGTATGCCCCTAAACCAGTCCCTTCATAAGATGAGCTGGATCCCTGCTAAAGTGAACAGTAACTCTGTTAGGGGCAGAAAACAAGCAGCTTACAGTATTAAGCTCCCACATGATATTTAGTGACTAATTATTCTTCTGATATGTGCACCAAGATTGAGCAAAAGCAGGTAGCTCAACGAAATATTAATTCCATGTAGAAGGATGTTTGAGCAAGTTATTGGAGATTATGAAAAGGTTATCATAAAGACCTTGTAATGGTGTTTTGAGAACAGAGGCTGAAATTACAGCATACGTTATTATGACTCTTTTTGTTATCCTCCCAATAAATGAAAAAGATATGCACTTAAAAGGTCCAGAAAAGAAACACAATGTTTGTGTGGACTTTCCTCTCACTGTATGATTAGAAATATATTGTAACATGTGGGGCACGGGGCTTTCCTAGAAAGCTCTCGTATGCATCCTGTATGACAGAGTGAGAGGTCTGGGGAAAACCAGCCTTAAATGGAAAACTATGGTTTCCAGCATTCCTTCCCAACATATCCTGGTCCAAGAAAATAACACAGGCAAAAGGCCCTATGGAGAGAGAAGGAAATAGGGCTTGGGATGGGAGACACAGAAGGCAGCATTGGGACTAGATGCCATTCCTCCAGACTCTAATATGTAAAGGGAACCTTCTGTTCAACAAATGTCTATGCAATATCCACAGGCACGTCACTGTGCTAGTGCTAAGGGAGATTGAAAAATGAACAGGACATTGTATCTGCCTGCAGGGAGCTTGCAGGGCATATGTATAGCATCCTGCTGTGTACTTTCTGAGATCTGACCTGATGGTTTCAAAGAGGAAAATCAATGCCAGACTTTCTAGGTGTGCTGTTAGAAAACTCTCATACACTAAAGAGAACATCACCAATAGTTCCAACCAGGCTCCTCTATGTTTACGACTTTTATGCAACTCCAAACCTAATCTAAAATATAAAGCTTAATGAAATTCCTTTAAAAATCAGCCAGCTAGTCCAATACATAAAAAAAAAAAAAGTAAAGGTTCTTCTTTAACACACTTTCTAACAAATCAGAAACCTTCTCAAGTTTAGCAACATCTGCTGTAGGTATATGTCAAGCCCACATCTGCTTTTTCCATCACCTGCCCATTTCCTAATGAAGAAGCCCAGCACTGGCAGCTTCCAGAGTCAAGGCTGCTTAACAATCATCTTTCGGGCAACACAGTGACTTTGAAAATGAATCAGCCATCACATGGCTTAACCAGATTTGCAATGAAAGCAGAGTCTGAAACAAAGGCTTGTGAACAAGTAGCTGCTTTGTGAAGCTATTCAAAAGACCAGGAGTGAGGGATAGCTGCAGAATGGAACAGGACAAGAGGGAAAGCAGGTCAATAAGTGGCTGCAGATTTGCCACTGCCTCCGGGAACCTCGTGATCGTGGCACTAAGACCTTCTTGGAGGCCTTAGGCTGTGCATCTCAGAGTGAGAAAAAGGATATGTATAAACTTCCAAACAATATTTTATCAATTTATTTGCAAGCAGAGAGCGAGAAAGAGGATGAGAGAGGGGGAATGAGCAGGCATGGCAGGGTTTCTAGCCACTTCAAGCAAACTCCAGACGCTGGTGCTGCTTTGTACATCTGGCTTTATATGAGTGAGTACTGGAGAAAAAACCCAGGCCATCAGGCTTTGCAAGCCATCTCTCCTTCACTGTCAGTCTCATAAACAACTTTTTGTCTTGAGTTTCTCAGCCCGTTTGTCACAGGAGCCCACACACATTAACTTCTTGAACTCTTGGGGCTACATTTGCTCTCCTAATCCTGCCCACAAGGACACTCAGTCCCTCATTAGCAGAAATGTCCAGGGCAAGTGATAAAGTCAAGATGTTGTTCAAATCTTACTTTGCTCCACAACTGACCCTCATTAAAAAAAAAAAAATTAAAATCTAGAGATTGAATAAACAAATCCAAAATTACCCATTTTCTTGAGAAGTTGGAAGATCTAGCAAAGTTAAACTTGACACCACAGAGACACCACTTTGGCAGCCCTACAAGGCACTGCCTGGACATACGTACTCCCAATTAGAGCAGGCTCCAACATGATACAGAGAAAACCTGGCTTACTTCACCCACATAACTAACCTGTAAGTCAGCAGCCAGGCTGCCTTTGTGGGAAGCATTCTTACTCTTAATATGCATGTTCCTAGGGACAAGCAGGTAGGGGTCCCACTGTCTGCACCAGCGTTTCCCACTGTTTCCACTTTTCAATGTGGACACACCTGGATTGTGTTTCTCCTCATGGTAGGTCCAAGTTCATCATTGCTGTTTTGACTTTGAGAATGTTGGATCAATTAACATAATTAATTGATGATGAGCTACTTTCTCAGCCAGGTGTTCAAATTAAATCCCCACTTAGCAAGGGTTAGTAGAAGGTCAGGTGAGAAGCAGGAGGGCTAGAAGAATCAGTCCACAGGAGAGTGGAGGTGAGGAGGATGGCAAACACAGGCCTGGACTGCTCCACGTGTTGAAAAATGCTTGCCCACTAATGCTTGAGAAGTACCTCAAAGGAGCCCCTGGTTGGGTTCATAGTATTGATGTGCTAAATCCCTGTATGAACTAGGAAGACCTATTAACAGTGTGTTTATGGGCTTCTGAAAAGTCTATTCCATGTCACAATCCAAAACTTAAGGGCCTGCAAGCTTGAAGCACAGGTTGGATTTTATAGTGTGTGTGCTGTTGTCAGGCAGCATTCATAGCATGACCCACTCAAATCCATTCACCCATCAGGTGAATACAAGATATAGGCTTGGGGTAGAGAGATGGTTTTGTGATTAAGACACTTGCCTGCAAAGCCTAGGGACCCAGGTTCAATTCCTCAGTACCCAAGTAAGCCAGATGTACATGGTGGCATAAGTGTCTGGAGTTCATTTGCAGTGGCTAGAAGCCCTGGCATACCTTTTCTCTCTCTCTCAATCTCCCTCCTTCCCTCCTTCTGTCTCTATATCTATATCTATCTATCTATCTATCTATCTATCTATCTATCTCTATATCTAACTATATCTATATCTATCTATCTATCTATCTCTCTCTCTCTCTATATATATATATATATATATAGAGAGAGAGAGAGAGAGAGATGTATGTATGTATAATAGGCTTAAAAAATCAGACGATGGAGACATGGCTCAGCTGTTAAAGGTGATTGACTGCAAAACCTGATCACCTGTGTTAGATTCCCCAGTACCCACACTAATCCAGATGTATGAAATGGAGCTTGTCTGGAATTTGTTTATAGTGGCAAGAGGCCCTGGTGTGCCCATTCTCTCTCTCCTTGCAAATAAACTACACACACACACACACACACACACACACACACACACACTATCCACCCCTAAGGCGCCCCACAAACACACACCCCAGGAAACTGTGACATAATCAGTCTAAAGAGGGACTTGGGCTCACAGTTTTTGCAAACTCTCCAGGACAGTCTCACACCTCAGGACTGGGCCAGAGACAGAAATGGCCTGGAGTGTGGCCAGGCTCCAGTCCCCTCACTGCTCAGCTAGGACAACTCAGCAGTCTGCTGCAGGCTTCCTGCTGTGCCATCTCCTGGTTTCTGAAGCAGAAAGTGTTAACTGGGTCATCTCAGTGAGGCGCCTTCTCAATGCATACAAATGGAGGTCAGAGGGCAAGCATTAAATGAAATGTTACTGTAAACTAAGGAGAATTCATTGGGACCCAAGGCTGTCAGGTGAACAAAGATCTTTTGAATGTTAAGGATGTCACCTGAATTCACATTCTGAGAGGTATTTGTTTGGCCTATAGATATTTATCTTGCCATTGCCTGTATCTCTCTCTCTTTCTCTCTCACTCTCTTTGAAAGAACATTAATATAATACTCCTCTTTTCCATCTTTGTTTTCAGCTGCAACGCATAGATCCATAGAAACAAATTTACCCCACTGGAATTACTCTCCAAATAATTTCCACATTTTGGTTCAAAGTGCTGCAGATAAATTCAGTGCTTTAATTCCCAGGACGTGGAGCAGACCTTAGCAGCACAAGGACACACCGAGAAGCGCGTATCCCACAGTCAAGGTGGCAGTGGACACAAGGGAATTTAAAAGAAAGTGCTTCAAACTATTTTTAAAATAAAATGCATCCCACTGGGACAGCGATTGCCCGATGCCGACTATTCATAAATCAGGGGAATAAAGAGAGAGAAGCTTCACATTTTGTGTCTCTGGCCAAAGAAAAAAAGATCTGGAAAAGGAAGAATAAGAGGTTCAACTGAAAATACGATGCAGCTCACCTGATTTTGGTCAGTTGATTTATTTTCCCACCATTCTCAAAAAGATCTTTCTGTCTTGGGGAAGATGTTGGGGTCCCCCCTAGGGCCAGGCCAAGAGGGACTGCAGGGTCTCTGCCGAGTTGGGGGTGAGAGGCGCCGAGTCATGACAAAGGAGTTGGGTGGAAGCAGCAGAGGGCGAGCTGCGGCAAACTCGTTTATTGAGGAAGTGCACAGTGGGTTTGAAGGGCTTGGCTGGCCAATCATTGTATGGGGTGGTCCCCTTTTTGTGACCAATGACAGCCTGTCTCCAGTCAGATCATCTCGTAGCAGGCTTCTCGCGAGCATGGGACTATAGCTGTTGTCAGGCCAGGCCTGCTCAGGACGCCATGTTCACAGAAGCCACTTCCTGGTTTCTCATGCCATGCAGTCTGGCTAGGGCCAGGCCTGCATTGTGCCATACAGGAAAAGGCATTAAGCATGATACTCACAGTAACTTTGGCAAAATATTCCAAACACTATCACATGCTGTTGAACATTACTAGATAAGTTTGTGTTGCAGTTATTTTTAATATCTTTGTGCACACTCAGTATTTGTTCTGATGGCTCCCAGCAGAGATTTGTGACTCAAGGAGATTTGACTTGAGCTTGAAGGGGAAGGAAGGCAGCGTGCACTGAAGGAACACTGGGTCAACTGGTGGAGTGCGAGAGTCTGGCGGCAGCAGCAAGGATGCATGTCAATTAAGGTGCTCAAGAAATGAACCAATCCCCTCCCCTTCCTATGTCTCTAGGGATGCTTCTGGGATTGCCACATCTGAAAATGAAATTGTAAATCTAAAAACATGCCATTGAAGATGGGATGTTTCCTTTGAGGACATCAGCAGTGGGCAGGCAAGTGGCCCTACTCCAGGACCCAGCCTGCAAAGCTGGGCGAAGTTGACTGTGGTAACCCTTCCATCTCCAGCCAAGCACTTGCCCTAAGCTTCCAAGACAGGAAAGATTTCCACAAAGGCAACAAGAAGAGCCTCTTCAGAGACATGATTCCAATGTGTGGCACCAACTTCAAGAAGCACAGAGTACTGAACCTCCAGTACTCAGAGAATACAGCTGGTAGACAAGCACGGAGTGCTATACCACCAGGACTTCTTTTAATAATGTTCTTTTGTGGGTGAAAGGTCTGAAATCAAAAGAGAAGCCGGTGTTTTACAAGGAGGGAATGGAGACAGGAAAGGCCATGATGTTTTTGGAATTGCCTTCAGGGAGCAAGTAAAATAAATGCCTGAAGATGGGAACTAAAAGAGTGGAGTCTGAGAAGATGAACATCCAATTTAAATTGTCTTTTAACTTGGGTGATGGCACATACCTGGAATCCCAGCTCTTCTTGGATGGAAGCAGGAGGATCAGGAGTTCAAGGAGTTCAAGTTGGAGGACTGCCTGGGCTACATGAGTCCCTGTCTCAATTAATCAATAAAGTTAGAAATTCAGAAAAACCTGTCTTTCCTTTTTGAATGTAGAACCATGGTTCTGGCCATGCTAACAGAAGAAGCTCTATCTCAGAGCTATGCCCATAGTCCATATAAATTTTTAAATTAATATGAAGGACAAATAAAACACACTTAGGAGCCAAATATGGCCTATGTCCATAGTTTTTGTGAACTCTTATACAGGAGATAAAAATCAGGCCTACTCTTATATGAAAATACTAGCACTTCAAAGGAAAAATTTAAATGTGGATTGAGTATGGGAAGCAACGTCAGGCTTTCTTCAATCTCTTCACAAGACCCTATTATTTTCCTGTCCTTTGGTTACTTGCATCCTCATGGGAGCTGTTTATTTCCTTTTCTTGCACACTTTTTCTTGCCTGATCACACTAAGTCCCTCCAGATTATTAGCTATCAACTCTTCCATCTCTATCCAGCTAAAGCCTCTCTCCAGGATGTCAAACTATATAGCTAAGCGCTTGTTAGACATCTTCACTTGGATGGTGTAAGAACACCTCAAGTTCAAAGGTCTGCAGTTGCTCAGACTATCTTCACCTACAAACGAGCTCATCCTGTGTTTCAAACCCTGGGGATTAGCACCAGCATCAAGATGAGCTGTGAGACCAGGAACGGTAGCGTTAAATGTGGATCTGCTTTTTTCTCTCAGCCTGCTTGCCCCATGCCATCAGTTAGCAGAGAGTCTTGCTTTTGCCTTGTAAACATGTTAATTTTCTCATTAAAGTTACCAGCTGCCAGAGACAAAAATTACACACACACACACACACAAATGTGCGCACATGTCCACATGTCCCTGTGCTCAGAGATTCCTGCTCATTTAGTATGTGACAGAGAATGTACCATGGTGTGTGCTTCACACAATGGCAAAACATATACAATGTCATTGATTTCACAGGTTGTTTTCTTTCTTTCTTTCTTTCTTTTTTTTTTTTTTCTTGCCTTAGGTTGTTCTGAGGTGCTCAGTTCATGGTGTTTGTCTTTGCATGGGCAGGAGCCAAACAATATTGAGAAAATGTTTCAGATACTTGTTAAAATGCTATACCTTTATACTCGGGTTTAGGTCAGCCATTTGAGAAGAATTGGAACAATCTATGCAATTCTCCTTAAGGGATTATTTATAAGAATTGACCTTTCCAGGTTCTTTTAGCAAGCTAGGTATCAGAAAGGCAATATTCTCCTTATAAGGGAAGAAAGCAGTCAAGCAGTTGGTGCCCAAGACTTCTAGAACAGCATTCTGCCTCCACTCCCACATTGCTCTGAAAGGCTGAGACTCCAATTGTCCTCATGATCCCCATTTCAGCTACTAAGTCTGCCTGCTTCAATATACAACCTCCTAACTCACCCCCTGACACCCTTGCTTCTCTGTGATGTTTTTCATAACTCAAAGCCAACATTATTTCACCAAAATGCCTCAGAACTCCATTTTGCCCAAACAGTCCAGCTCTTCTCTTCCCAGTCCTCCTTCACTAAACCTGAGCTACTTGGAACCACGAAGCTCTGTTACTTTTGGCTCTTTGCATTCACTGAGTCTCTTGCTGAAGACTCATGTCTCTCAGCTCACCTCCTTGTTGAGGCTCAACTGTGTGTAAGGATAGTACAGTTTTGTGGAGCATACTCTGATAATTATTTCAAGTGGGTGTCTCTTTAAAACCATCCAATATTTTCCCCTTCATAGGGCTTACCCGCCTGTGTGTACTATCTATCTGTTATATATCTTGTATTTGTGAGGTTGAGGAATGTTTTCCCTCTTCAATAATTATTTCCCAAAATGTACAGTTGCTTTATAGGAACTTTCAAAATATTTGGGGGTAATTTGAAGAAGTTGTAAAAAGAGTGGGCAGTGTTTTAGAAATTCAAGACAACTGATAAGGTGCACAATATGCTAGGGAAAGGACTTAAAATAATAAGATGTTATAAATGATGAAGTATTGGGACACTCTGGAAATACTGGAGGATTCCTGTGGGATGAGAAATCTGTACATGAGATATATTAAACAGAAAGAGTAGACATGTTTTAATGAGCACCAATATGAAGAATCAACAAGAAATAAGTCTTGGAAAACTCCCTAAAATATAAGGGTTGCAATACCATTCTCCAATGCTGGGAACATAAAAAGAAAAATGAAAACAGGGTTCAAGGGACATACATTTAAGTTGCAATTTACATATTAAATATTTTAAAGGCCATTAAGAAAGTGCAAGTAGAGGCTGAAAAGATGGCACAAGGGAGATCTTAGTGTTGAACTGTGGTGCCATTGAAAGCATCTGTTATGAGGTCAGTTGATTCTTCTCAGCCTCTGGTCTTGGAACTTCTCTTTCCTATAAGGAATTTATTCCATCGGGTGTTGGAGCCACTTTAAGGTGTCTCCCTGCACAGGGAAGGCTTAAGCCCATGGTGTAGTCCATTAACTTAACAGAGTGACAGAAAAGTCAGTAGAGCACATTCCATGCCAAGTTTATCTTACGCTTCTTTGACATTGATTTCTGACAGCTGAAAAAATAATTTAAATTATTTTTAGTCTCTTATTTTTATTTATTTGCAAGGAGAGAGAGAGAGAGAAAGAGAAAGAGAGAGAGAATGAATGAGCACACCAGGACCTCTTGACACTGCACAAAAACTCCACATGCATTTGTAACTTTGTGCATTGGGCTTTATATGGGTATTGGGAAATTGAACCCAGGTCATTGCTGGCAAGGGCCTTAACCTCTGAGCCATCTCTCAAGTCCTGCACAAATAATTTTAATAGAAGAACTGACTCTAACAGTATTACAGGAAAAAAAAGAGAATAAGAGTGAGGTCCTCAAAATCTTTAAACATAGCTCTCTGAAGAGTACATTCAAGTGAAGAGAATGAGGGGCAAAAAAAAAAAAAAAGAGAGAGAGAGAGAGAGAAGGTTAAGTGTGAGATGAGAGATATTATTAGAATCTCTGGAACTATCAGCCAAGACATTATTTTTTCACATAAGCCAATGTAAGTTGGTATGCATCAGTTGTAACTGGAGGGGGAATATATCAAGATATAACAATATTGACCAATGAAGTACTCTAAATAAGAACGCACCAGAAAGAATGGGTAGATGACAGGGTGAAACTTGACAGACTTTCCACTGAAAATGAATGGGAAAGGGAAGAGAAGTAGGGAAAAAAAGGAGTGCTGTCAACTAGCTGAAGTTATTGGGAAAAAATAGATCTATTCTCAGAAGGGTAATGAATACCAACACTGGAAATACAGATAAGATCGACAAGGTCTCCAAATTTCATATGTAGAATCATCAGAATGGATTGTTTTCTCATTGAGGAATTATATGGATTAAGTCTTAATTACACTCATTCCCAAGTCTATATTTATTTACATGTCATAAAGTTTGCATCTTTCAAAATGTAGCCAATGATACTGACATACAGTATTTCTGCCAGTCGTTCTTTTTTTTTTTTTTTTTCCTGCTTGTAAGCTTGACTGACTAGTAACTCTCCCACAGTGTGGTGGTATCAATTGACAGTTGCTAGGTGGTATCTCTTATTTCTTTCAACAACTAGGGAAACAATGTGTGAATTATGTTCAACTTTGTGAGCAAAAGGTATGTTGCACAGAGAGTCAGTCAACAAGCTCTATGAGAGATTGTGGGTCTGAAGGTGTCAAAATTTTCACAATTCATGGGAGTCAAATGCAAAGTGGAACAGAGTATTATGAATGTTAGAGAGCATGTGTTTTCTACATGCACCATCAAAAGGAACAAAATGAGAATAATTATGAATATCAGTGCTAACATGTTTTCACTACTGACTAAATCAAAGCCAACATCTACAGCATGGCAAATACATAGTTGAAAATGATTCCAGTATCAATAGTCTTTGGAAACTCTTTTGGGGGTGTGTGTGTGTGTGTGTGTGTGTGTGTGTGTGTGTGTGATAGTTTGAATATATGTCCCCCAATATATTCAGTGTTTTATTAGTTTATGGTTTGCATCTGCAATCACCTTGCTAGAGGCAATGTCACTGGGGGCCAGTCTTAATGGGTTTGAGATTCCATTGTAAAGATATGCAAAATGTGCCTAGCGGTAGTTCCTGAAGTGTGCTATGGCTTGGCTGTAGTTGTTTTGCTCTGTGTGCTGTGTACCTGGTTGGGCTTTTTCTCTCTTGCCTGGTCCTGTGAAAGCAGGCCAGCTTTTTCTGCCATTATGGAATTTCCCTGGATCTATAAGCTTCAATAAATAATATCCCTTCCTCCATAATTGTGTCTGGTGTGGAAGTTCATGTCAGCGAACCTGAAGCTGTCTGCTACAGTGTGTTTGTGTATAATGTGTGTACAGATATGTGTGAGAGCACAAATATGCACATGGATGGGAAAGCCACAGTTAGATGTTGGTGCCTCCCCCCGCCATTGCTCTCCATATTTTATTTATGGAGACAATGTCTTTCACTGAACCTATAGCTTACTGATTTTTATAATGCAGCTAGATTATAAGCCCCAGGGATCCCCTATCCCTGCATCCTCAGTACTGGGTTACATGCGTATCATATCACGCTGAGCTTTTGAAAGCAGTATAGATGGAGGCAATAAAACTTACTCTATCTTGCAGAATCTGGTCCAGGTTATGTAGATATTATATATCAACACTGGGATGTACTCAAGGTTTAAACATAAGGTTTGCACTCAGTACTTCTACTATATATCTCTTACACGAAGGAATAAGGATTTGCACAAGTCAATAAGATTATATACTGTGTAATACTGAAAAGTTATAAATTTTCTTTTTCTATAGACTTTCTAAGCCAGACAACCCAAAGTAAAGAGGCACTACCTGGGCTGGAGGGATGGCTTAGCGGATAAGGCATTTGCCTGCAAAGCCAAAGGACCCAAGATTTGATTCCTCAGGACCCATGTTAGCCAGATGCACAAGAGGGCACACATATCTGGAGTTCATTTGCTCCAGTGGCTAGAAGCCCTGGCACCCCCATTCTCTCCCTCTCTCTCTCTCTGTCAAATAAATAAATACAAAAATATTTTTTTAAAAAGGCACTACCTTATTTTCAGCTGAGTTAAGCAAAGAAGTCCTACCAAGAAATAACAGAATGAATTAAAAGTTATTATATTTTCAAGATACATTGTAGTTTTACAAATGTTAACCAAACTCTTCAATGTCACTACAACCTAAAAATTGTCCTTTGTTTCGAGGGTAAGTCAAAGTGATGGGATTTTTCAATTAAGACCTCCTTAAATACTGCTTGGGAATAATGAAATTATAACTGCCTTAAGACAATTATGGACAGAAATGTTTACAGGTTTCCGAACTATCTCCCCCATTACTATGTAGTGTTAGTTGAATCAATATAGACAACTCTCTCTAGCTTGCTAGTGGACCATGAGTTTTCAGCTCATTTGCATGCATTACATTTATACTGTGCCAAATTGCACAGAGCAAAATTCATTGCCAAAAGTATTTTAAAGGTCCTAGGAGTGAGAACTAGTTTAAAGATAAACTTATCTTAAATTGTGTTTGTTTGCATATTTTAAAGTACATTAGAGCATTAGAAAAATTTATTTCTTTTCTAGAACTGATTGACATGGCACAGTATGTTTTCAAACTTCCAATCTTCCCCTCATTCCTTCTTTAACCTTGCACTAAACATACAGCCTGGGGTACAGAGAAGAATTCCATCTTGGCCATCTCTCATGAGACTTAAAGCGCTAATTGGAAAGAGGGGCTTTTTTTGAAAATTGCAAGCCTGAGTGAACTTTCCACTCACTGGGCCTTGGCTGGCCACAGATACTAGCCAGTTCTATTGAGGTGACCAATATCATTTAGATCAGATAACGGCCCCTTTTTTGATGAAGTTTCAGGCTGAGAGGAAATGCACGTGGTGATGACTATAAGAAGTGGCAGAGACCCAGTGCTGACAGCCCATCCCCATATTATACTCTATACTTGTCCTCAGGTGGTGGTTGTTTAGGAAGGAATAATTCCAGGGAGGCTGGGACAGTTTGCAATTGGGAATGCATATGAACGAGAATATAGAAGACCAGGGCTGGGGTAGGTTGCAGAGCACATTATGTATTTAATCAATGCTGGTAATTATAGTCCCTATAACATTAAGAAAGTTTGACAGCTGGAGAGATGGCTCAATGGTTAAGACACTGGCCTGCAAAGCCTAAGGACCCAGGTTCTATTCCCTAGAACCCATATAAAGACAGATGCACAAAGTGGTGCATGCATCTGGAGTTTGTTTGCAGTGGTTAGAATACTTGGTGCACCCATTCTCTCTGTCTCTCTTCTCTCTGTCTCTCTGCTTGCAAATAAGTAAATTAACAGCATTAAAAGAAGAAAGATTTAAAAGGACTTGTCCATAAAGGATACAAAAGTGAAGTTCACATACCACACTCCCCTCCCCCCCCCAGATTCTGAGTAAGGGTTTAATGGTTTGTTTTTGGTTTGTTACTCATTTATCTGGGAGATGATCACACACACATTGGTATACATCATTGCACGTGAACCCAGCTCCCTAGGCTGGAAATCTGTCTTCTCTTCTCTTTATGTATCTGTCCTTGGATGGTTTATTTAACCTTTCAATGACTCAGTTTCCTTCACAGCATTGTTGTACACGCTGAGTTTTTACAAGTGGACTGCTGAGAATGGCCTTCAACACAAGAACATACTCAGCAGCCCTTGTTAGTTGTTTCATCACTGTTGCTTAACACAGCTAAAGCAGTGCACTCATTCTTCTGGAGAAAGAAGACAGGAGCCAGAGTTACATACATATGCAAAGCAGGGTCAGTGTCCAATGTTAGGCAGCTTGGCCATTGCAGAAGGATTGTTTATCACTCTATTCTACCCCCTAACTTCAGAGACCAAGAAGACAAGCTGAAACAACCTGCTTGGGAACCTGGTCGACCTTCCTTATTCCCAGTGGCATCTTATTTCCTGAGCTATTGTGGGGCTCGCTCTGGCTAGGTAGGTGTCAGACTCTAAGACCACTAGGATGCTATTTAGAGCAGGATTAGTCATTTACTAATTACTAATTACTCCAGTGGCCACTGACCTAAGGTCAATGATTCTCTCCCTTCCCACCAGGTAGATGGAGCAGCACAGAGGCCAGACAGGAAATTTGCATAGAGTCTCTGCTTTAGAGAAGAGGCCAGGGGAGAAGATCAGGGCAGATCAGCAGTCTGGGTTGAAAGCAAAATGCGGACAGTTTGACGGGAGCCTCCATAAGCTTCTGGGGTGGGGGACACCTGGCTCATTTCTCCTGCTGGTCTCCTGTTTGATACCTCAGCAGCTGGTTGGGGGAGCTGGACAAGGCGTGACTTTGCACCTCACATCACTTTTACTGCCTGGGAATTTTTTTTTTTTTCTTTTCTTTTCTTTTTTTTCTTCTCTGAGCATCTGGACAGCCATCCAACTGTGTTTGCCAAACTTGCTTGTATGTGTGAAGCGTGTTTGTTTTATGAACAGTGTCGTGGGTTTTAAATAAGAAGACCTCAGGAAAGGATTCTGCTATGATCCTTGCTAATGTACCTCTAGGCTAATAAGTACTGAAATGATCCTGCTTTTTGGTTTCATGAATAAGAAAATAAAATGGGAAGGACATGATTTTTTTTTTTTTAATTATTGTTAGGGCTGAGCATAAAACTCATTTTAACCCTCTGTACAGTGGCTCGATTTCTAGCTGCCTGTGCTGCCTGCCAGATTGGATCTCCTGTTTCACCCCTTCTTAAATATGTGCTTATTTACTTCCTGCAGAGTTCAATTTTAGAAGCCATCAAAGTAGATCCACTCAACCTCTGACTACATTTTCATGCATAAATTCAGAGACGTCTTCAGGAAGGAACTGCACTTGCATATGCAAATAGTTCCCCATGCTTTTTCATTTCTACTTTTGGTCTGCACAGTTTTTAATCCATGCAGACATGTTACACAAACAAATATGGGCTCAATGACAACACACGGCATGTGCGAATTGTTAATTGCAAAGCGATGAGTTCGATATGGCCAAACAACTTCCATTAGGATCAATGGAGGGGAACAAGATTAAACAGAAAGAAGAAAGGTAGGTTTGAAAATAACACCCAAACACTTGGCTTCATTTGATGTAAACATTAATAAGGGGAATAGGTGACAGGCCAATTCACAATTCAACAATAATCTGGAATGTACAACTTTGTGCATGAGCCAGAAGCCAGGTCATGCCTTAGATGAGCCCGAGGAGGAAAAGCCCAGAATTACAGGCAACGCATTGCATGTAGCAACACCAAAAAATGACACACAAATCTACAACAGGAAATTAAAACATTTTAACCACATTGGACCTGCATTGCCTTGTAAAATATCTGAGTTCATCTTAATACTGCTCTTAGAAATAACCACAGGTGTCCTAATTTCTTTTTTTTTGTTTTGTTTTGTTTTAGTTTTTGAGGTAGGTCTCGCTCTAGCTTAGGCTGACCTGGAATTCGTTCTGTAGTCTCAGGGTGACCTTGAACTCATGGTGCTCCTCCTACCTCTGCCTCCTGAGTGCTGGGATTAAAGGTGTGCACCACCACGCCCAGCCTGATTTCTTTATATTGGAAATTTAAGTACTCTCTTCAGTAATGAAGCCATGATTCTTAACTATCCCCCTTCCAACACCTCAGTTCTCACTGTCTGCTAGTTGAGGTCAGGTGAAAACTGAAGTGAAGCACATCATGAAGTCACTCACAGATCAAAGCATTAGGTCCAGAGTAATCGGCAGCATTGCAGTCAGGTTAGCACTGCTGGTAGAAATCACCCAACCAAGAGCATCTTGGGGGGGGAGGGAAGAGGTTTATTTTGTCTAGCAGGCTTGAGGGGGAAGTTCCATGATGGCAGGGAAAAGGATGGCATGAGCAGAGGGTGGACACCTCCTCCTGGTCAACATCAGGTGGACAACAGGAGCAAGAGAGTGTGCCAAACAATGGCAAGGAGAAACTGGCTATAATCCCCATAAACTGCCCCCAACAATATGCTGCCTCCAGGAGGCATTAATCCCCAAATTTCCATCATCTGGGAACCAAGCATTCAGAACATCTAAGTTTATGGGGGACACCTGAATGAAACCACCACAGTCAGGCAGCCCTTGGAAGGAATTGGTACATGTGGGATTTTTATGAGGATGGTTCAGAGAATGAAGAGTACCAATTAAATAAAAATGTTTCTTTGCAAGGGTCTGTAATGGCAACAGAGACCATTTTAGGTGCTTTTTGGTTGATTGTTTTTTCAGTATTCTACTAACTGAAAAATCAGAAAGTTGGGTAAGATGGAAATATATGAGAGCATACTTTCAGAAAAAAAATCTGTTGGGATATAAATCTTGGACATAATGCTTCTTAATAACATATATGCATGTTTTCTATGAAATGAAGAAAAGTCACATTAAAACTTAAGAATTTCACCAAGCTAAGGAAACAGCAATGGAATTCCAGGCTTAGGTGTCTCATTAGGAATTAAATTCACTTCAACATTTCTTGCCAGGGACACGGTAAAGGGAATAAAGGATCAGTGGTGGGAAACAAATGATGCAATAACCCAGCAGAGCAGGGCCAAGACCCTGGGTGCTTGGCAGCATGACCCTGCCCAGTGCACTCGCTACAGCTTGTGCATTCACTTGTAATTTTGCTGAGCCATTCATGTGAGCTGAACGCGCAAGGCTGGTACTCAAAGTGCAGGACATGGATCAAGTGAGTGAACTTTGCCTCTGACCCCAGCTCAGTTTTCTTCAGCCCACAAGCTGACATCATCTTGGACAAGGGATAACGGAGTTCTTCATGGATATTGGACATGAAAAGAATGACAATTGCTATTGTGTTGGGAGAACAGACTTCTCCCTGCCCGCCCCCCCCCAAAAAAAATACTATAACAAAATTAAGGTTTTGTAAAAGAAGGAGAGGGAATGAGATCACCTACCTGTTCCCACCTGTGCTTTCAAATACAGAAATAAAAATATATCAGAATTGACTTCACATTTTAGTAGGGTGGGAAAAATTGTTTACTGCTGCATAGGAAGTTTCCTCCGTGTATCTTTTCATCAGAATACACCACTTATCCAGAATGAATCTGAGAATGCTAATGTGTGAAGCAGTTCAAATGTGTTCTTAGGTTCGCTGAATGAGCTTCAACGAGGAGAGTGACAAAGACACAGATAACCTTACAATCACCAGGTGGAAACTTGCTATCGCTTCCGGAATACCTTTTAGAAAGTTAGAATCCACAGTATATTATACCTGAGGAAAACCCCACCAAGGCAGCTACCATACTGTTGAGGAATTAAGCGTCCAGAAGAGAGAAAAAAAAAAATGTTGTGGTAGTTTGAATATATGGTCCCCAATATATTCAGCGTTTTATTAGTTTACAGTTTGCATCCTCAGCCACCTTGCCAGAGGCAATGTCACTGGGCATTAAGGTGTGGTGGTGGGTTTGAGATTCCATTGTAAAGATATGCAAAGTGTGCCTAGAGGGAGTTCCTGAAGTGTGCTGTGGCTTGACTGTAGCTTTTCTCTGTGTGCTGTGTGGCCGAGGGCTTTTGCTCTCTTGCCTGGTCCTGTGAAGACAGGCCAGCTTCTTCTGCCATTATGGAACTTCCCCTGGATCTGTAAGTTTCAATAAATAATATCCCTTCCTCCATAACTGTGCCTGGTCTGGAAGTTCATCTCAGCGAACCTGAAGCTGTCTGCTACAATTGTCATACAAGTTGGATATAGCAAAATGAACTATTTCCGTAAACTAAAGCCTGGTGACATAGGCAGTTGCCTTGGCAGCTGGTCTTACTCCCAGTTTCCGTCAGCCGGAGTCATCAATGTGCAGCAGGGTAGGAGAAGCCCAGGTGGCAGTCCATCAGCAGGACCAGTGCTACCTACCTTGCCTAGGGAACTCATCTGACTCCCTGTGCACCAGGTCTGTGACTCGGTTTCCGTAGTGCATCCTGCTGTCATGGTCATAGGCTTTCAGGGTCTCACTGGAGCTGTAGGACTTCTGCGTGGGCACACGACAATCTTCACTGTCCAGGGAGGAGCTGGTATAGCGACACTCTTTGCCACAGCGCCCCCTAGTTAGGGAGCGATGTCTCCGGTCCTTTACGTCCATTATTCCAGAGGGAGTAGATTACTGTGACTTGACGTCAAGCTGGAGTGATGGCACTAATCACTTTACCAACCTAAAAACATCAAAGGAAAAACAAAAACAAAAAAACAAGACTGTCACAAGCCATACTGTCTTCAGCTTTGACTCATGTCTGGCTCACATAAAACCCCAACAGGCAAACTTGGTCAGTGTGCACAATTTCTTTTGTAATCTGCCTTAACAGAAGAACTTCTTATACTAAATTAATTTTCTTGCTGTTAATTTTAATAGATTTGGGGGGAAAGTATTAGCAATAGACTGTTTTGATGTATATAGAGGTGACATGATTATTTTGTTACTCTCAGGCAAGATCTTGCTATGAAACAGTTAAAAACCAAGTTGGTTCTTTTTAAATATTTTATTTTATCTATTTATTTGTGAGAGAGAGAGAAAGAGGCATATGAGAGAGGGGGGACAGAGTGAGAGAATAGGTGCACCAGGGCCTATAGCTGCTGCAAACAAACTCCAGACACATGTGCCACCTTGTGCATTTGGCTTTATGCGGGTCCTAGGGAATCAAACCTAGGTTCTTTGGCCTTGCAAGGCAAGAGCCTTAACCACTAAGCCATTTATTTCTTATTTAATTACTTTATTTTGCTATAAAGTATTAGGGAGAAAACATGACAAAAAAGGAAGAAAAGAAGGAAGGAAGAGAGGAAGGGAGGAGGAAAAAAAAGTACAGGATCTCACTTGACAATCGGCACTGATGTATTATTAATATTTTGTAATGGCACTAAGTCATTCAACCAAACCTAAAATGCCCCAGTGGAGCTGAAGAAGAAGAATATAAGGTATGGCTTACATCCACACAATGTTCCCTTGACTCCTTGAATGTTTCAACAAACCCCATGACTCTTTTCTACTTTGCAAGTCTATATGGACATGCTTGTTCACTTCTTCCTAGAGATCCACCAGTC
This sequence comes from Orientallactaga sibirica, assembly GCA_036365145.1. Taxonomy (NCBI): domain Eukaryota; kingdom Metazoa; phylum Chordata; class Mammalia; order Rodentia; family Dipodidae; genus Orientallactaga; species Orientallactaga sibirica. The sequence goes on from JAEOAD010000194.1 coordinate 4,716,745, forward strand.
AGGGTCCTTGTTGACAGAAATTCTCCCTCCACCCCCAGCTGCTCACCAACCTCACGTCATATTGTCTCTTTCATTACTAGAATGCTCTCCTAAGAAAAGAAAACATGAATAAATGCTGTGGCTATGAGAGGGAAGCTTATGGGAAGAAACTTTTCTAACTTATGAACTGGCTGTCAGCCTAGCATATATGCAAAACATCACCCAGAAAATACTAACCTTATGCCTAGCAAATAATGACAAAAAAAAGTGTTCAGTTTCCTCCAAGTTCCAAATGATAGATTCGTATTGATTTCATTTGCCATGCAAAATAGCATGGACCACAAGGCCAGGGCCTGGACAGAATGGACAAATAGAGAATTTAATTAAAATGGAAAATACCACCCAGAGCCAGGGTAATGATTTTTCTCGAGGCTACTGTTGCTCATGGCCTCTTCAATATGTCAGGAAGTACACAGGGAGTAGTTCTGTACTTTTGAGCCCTTCTGTTCTTCCCTGGCTATTCAGATAATGCAGGGGGATATCTCTGTATACCATTTGGCTGAGTCATGTACACATCAATGTGGACACCATCAACCCCCAGGCACCAGAAATGGTCATTCTTCCTTTGTCTTTTCACACCAAGAGAGTTTTGGATCTCCAGGATCCTCTTAATATACATTATTCACACATTTTATCATCTAGTATTGTGTGAGTCATAGCATTTTTTTGACAGCTGGAGATGAGAAAGAGGGTATACATGTTATGAGCTCTAAGTATAGCTAACCTGCATCTGGGGTCATGGTCATTTATATATAATGGAGTCAAGATTAATAAATCCTGGGAAAACTAAGTTCTTTTTCTTATTAAATATATTTTATTTTATTTATTTATTTGAGACAGACATATACAGAGTGTGAGAAACTGAGAGAGAGGGTAAAGGGGAGACAGAGAGAGAGGAGTGGAGGCACACCAGGGCATCCTGTTACTATGAACAAACTCCACATTCATGCACTACTTTGTGTATCTGGCTTTGTGAAAGAGTACTGGGGAATTGAACCTGGGCTATCAGGATTTGCAAGCCAATGCCTTTAACCACTGAGCCATCTCTCCAAGCCTCCAAATTAATTTCTTAAATAATAAGGCACAGTATATGGACTATTGGAAATCTGACATTTTGCATTTAATCTATGGTTTAAATTTGCCAATATTAACAAGATAAAAACCTTATAATTTATATTAAAATCTAGATTTCTATAGCTTATTTATGAAAGTCAAGGTATTTTTAAAAATGCACTACCACAAAGATGGAATAGATGTATGTATAAAAATCTTGGACTTTATATATAAAACAAAGTATAAGAAGATACAAAATGATAGAAAGAACAATATTATGCCTTCTATAGCTGAAGGATTATGAAGACATTTACTTAATGTGAAAGAATGCACTTAGAAATCAACTATCCAACTTCAGTCAAGCAATACAGGAATCAAAGTGGCCATACTGCTACTTCGTCAGAGAACCCATGCTTCCAGGTCACTTAGGCATGTCAATCTAATTCAGAATGGTTCCAGAAATGCCAAGACTTCTATCCATTCCAGGAAACAACATAGCATCCTTCCTGGTAAGGAATCTGATCTTCCAATTCCACAGCATACTAAGCTGCCTGTCCTCCACAGGGGTGATGTAGGAGGAGGTGTAGTGAAGCATCAGGTGCTTGGTTGTCTCTAGGAGCATTACCTCTGCTCCCTGTGGTATGCTGAGAAGAATCAGTATAGGTCTAGAAGGAAGCCATAACCTCCATCCAATAACCCCAACCCCAATAAGCATCTACTGACGATCACCTTTCCTTGGAGAGTTGACAGAGAAGGAGCAGTGAGCCTACTGGTAATAAAGAAAGCAGGGTCAGAAAAAACCAGCAAAAATAGTAGGTTTAAATAAGAACCAGACTTTGTTAATATGGTAATATATTATAACAGACTGTCTATATTGGAATTAAAAAGACAAAACGCTTGTACAATGAAGCAGGGTGTCTTAACCAGAATGAGATTGGTATGAAACAGAAGTCAACACCAAGAGAACAAAAGTGGTGCAGTTATTATCTGACACATGCTTTCCACCAGCCATTGTAGAACTGCTCCAACGAGACATGAAGAGCACATCTAAAACAAATAAAAAAAATTAAAAAAGAAAGTTTCATTAGAGAAATGGAAATTCTCAGCAACAAATGAAGGACATACGAAGATTTCAATAAAAACTTTAGAAACAAAAATATCTTAAGGACGACAACAACAACAAAAAATATCTAATTCTCATGATACAGAGTCCTAGGAAGAGAGAAAGAGAGGGAACGAAAAGAAAAGGTGCCAAGATAACAGCTGAACACTCTCTATCGTTGTAAAAGACATAAAAATGAATGAGTGTTCACAAAGCCAAGTAAAGCCTCAGTTAGATAATTGGAAAAGCAGCTCCATGAAGACAAAGCATAGTCAAACTTCTGAAAACTGAAGATGAATAAAAAGATGAAAAAGAAAGACAACCTACTGAAGGGAGAAAGAAATTGGTGAAAGTAGGCTTCTCCTCAGAAACCATGGTGGACAGTAAAAGTGTCCACATACTTTTTAGGGGACAAAAGAGAATATTCATCCATTAATACTATATTCAGTGAAAATATCCTTTTGGGAATCAGAAGTGAAGAAAACTTCATAAAGAAAACTATAACAATTTGTCACCAGTAGAACAATTTAAAAATAATAGCTAACTGGCTCTGTAACCTTAGAGGAAACAACAAAAAGAAGAATCTTGAAACATTGGGAAGGAAGAAATAACATGATAAGCAAAAATATTGACAAATGCAAGATTTTTTTATTTTTGAATTGTCAAAATTATTTTAAATGATGGAAGGAAAAACATAACACTCTCTAATGTGATTCCAAACGTATGCAGAAGTTATATTTAAGGAAACATTATAAAGCAGGAAGAGTAAACAGACCTAAAAGGAGCTAAATTTTCTGCATTTTACTGTGGTTTATAAAGTGATAAATACAATAGACTAGTAAGCAATGTAGGTACAATATAATGAGTATAAAACTATATACACAAAGCACTTCACTCAAAATCATTGCAGGGGGCTGGGGAGATTGCTCAGTGGTTAAAACACTTGTCTGCAAAGTGTAAGGATATGGGTTTGATTCCCCAGTTTCCACGTAAAGCCAGATGCACATGGTGCTACGTGAATTTAGAGTTCATTTGCAGTGGCTAGAGTCCCTGGGACACCCATTTTCTTTCTCTCTCTCTTTCTGCCTCTCTCCCAAAATAATAAATGAAAGTAGTTTTAAAAAATCATTACAGGTAAGGTAAAATGGAGTTTTCAAAATGTACAGTAACCTAGAAGAAAGCAGGAAGATGAAAATAATATTAAAAAACAAAGAGAATGAAAGAACAAATACAAAAAACAAGAAACCAATTTTTATATTTAAACATTAACAAAGCAACAATTATACTAAGTATAAATTGTCTTAGTATATAAATTAAAATACAGAACTCAGCATTTTGAAAAGACAAATCACTTTTTTATATTGCAAGCATAACTAAAAAAAAATACATGCCATGCAGGGCTGGAGAGATGGCTTAGTGGTTAACGAGTTTGCCTGCAAAGCCGAAGGATCCCAGTTTTATTCTCCAGGACCCACATAAGCCAGATGCACAAGGGGCACATGCATCTGGAGTTCATTTGCAGTGGCTGGAGGCCCTGGTGAGCCCATTCTCTCCCTCTCTTTCTCTCTCTCTGCCTCTTTATCTCTCTCAAATAAATAATAAATAAAAATATTTTTAAAAAATACATGTCATGCAAATATTAAACAAAAGAAAGCAGGAGTGACTGTAATAATATTAGATAAAGTAAATTTCATTGGAAAAGAAAATTAACAGCAGCAGAGAGGGGCATTATCATATAAAGGTCAATTCTCCAAAAATTCAAGTGACTTCTAAACAATTCTGTACTTGAAAAAAAAAAGAGTAAAAAATATGAAAGAAAAAAAGAAATAAAAGGAATGAAAAACACTACCAGCTGTAGTTGGAGGTTTCAACCTCTGAGTGCTGAAAATGGATGGAAGATATAGATAGAAAATCAACAAAAATACAGCAATAATACCATCAACCTACAGCATCTATTCAACATTTATAGAGCTCTTTTCCTAACAATATCTGATTATAAAACCTTGGAAGTACCCTTGGGGAATACATCAAGACAGAATACATCTTAGACCATAAAACAATTCTCAAAGATGGTGAGATAACTTGCATCATATAAGATATATTTTCTGATTAAAATGAAACCAAACTGAAATCAGCAACAGAAAGATAAGATGAAAAATACTAAACACTTAAAAACTAAACAGTCTCCTAAATAATCCATAGCTCAAAAAAAAAAAAGTGTCAAAGGGAATCATTACAAATATTAAATAGAATGAAAATACCAACATAATACAGTTAGGGCTGTGATGAGAATGTGACAGAACTTAATTCATACACTGAAAAATAGAGAAAGCCACAAATCAGTAATCTGAGCTCTAATTCTAAGATCTAGGGAGAAATAATAAAGACACACCTGAAGGAAATAACAAAGAGCCAAAATCAATAAAATTGAAAATAGCAACAGAAAAGTAATGTAACAGATTGTTTTTCTTTGAATAGATGAAAATGACAGACCCATATAAGACTGACAAAAAGAGAAGACATCCATTATAAAAATCAGGAATGAAGCAGGATGTGGTGACAGGTTAAAACAACAGGAACAAGATCACTGACAGTACAATAATCAGATCTTCACATGTGACTTTGAGAACCAAGATAAGTTCTATGGTCATACCACCCTGAAACCACCTGATCTCTGATCTTGGAAGCTAAGAAGGGTTGGGCCTTGTTAGTACTTGGATGGGGGAACCAAGATAAAAACAAACTAATTCCTCAAAAAATTCAAATTATAACAAATCATCATATGATTTAGATCACTTGAATAACATTACAACTATAATAGTTATCTTTAATTATATAACACAAAATAAATAAACAGGTCCAGGTGGTTTCACTGGAATATTCCAGCAAATAGTTAAAGAATAATTGGCACTAATCTATCAGATCTCACCATTTATAAGAAATGGAAGAAGAGGCAGAAAGTACTTTCTAATTTACATTCTGAAGTTTTGATGCCCTAATGCCAAAAGTAGACACAAACAATGAAAAGGAGGAAGGGAGGAAAGAAGGAATAAAGTCACCATTGGTATGGAGAAAGAAGTAATCAAATAATTAGAAATAATCTAACAAAATATACTTCGAAATTATTTGTCAAAACCATATACAACAGGCATGGAAGAAATAAAAATAACTAAATAAATGGTTAGACAAATCATTTTGGGGGAAACATGACAGTAAAATATCAATTTTCTCTCCAAATTGTTATAAAAGTTGAATGAACTTATTAATCCTAAGAAAATTCTGTTTTCAGATATAGATAACATTAACCAAAAGTATTTGTTGGCAGGAAGAGGAACTAGAATAATTAAAAGATTTCTTAAAAAAGAAGAAGAAAGTGGGAGGAATCAATGTACCCAATTTTACAACTTCTATAGACAAATTAATCAATTCTAGATGGACTGTCCAGAGGGACGGACACACATATTAATGCGATAGAATAAAAAGCCCAGATTCATGCCCAAACAAATATGCTCAAGAGATTGTTAAGGAAGGTGTCAAAGTTACTCAATGAAAAAAGTGTGGGTCCCAGAGGGTTCAATGGGGAATCAGACTTCTGTGAGCCAAAAATCCTTAGTCAGTTTTATACTTCATACAAAAAAACTAACTCAAAGTGGATCACCACCTTAAAAATGAAACATAGGTTGGGCTGGAGAGATGGCTAAGTGGTTAGGGCGCCTGCCTCCAAAGCCCAAGAATGCTGGTTCCCATCTCCAGTGGTTCCAATCTCCAGGTCCCACGTTTAGCCAGATGCAAAGTGATGCAAGGGTGCAATGCTACACTTGACCACAAGGGGGTGTACGCATCTGGATTTCGTTTGCAGCGGCTGAGAGGCTGCTGGCACACCCATCTCTATCTGTCTTCCTCTCCTTCTCTCTCCAAAATAAATAAATAAATAAATAAATAAATAAATAAATAAATAAATAAAATAAAACATAGGTGTTTCAGAAAGAAAGTAGAAATGTCATGTTGTTTTTTTGAAATGTAGATGAGGCTAGGGATGCAGCTCAATTAGAAGAATGCTTGCCTTCTGATGCCAGTGTCCTGGGCTTCCATGTTAAACTGAATACAATGCTATATTGTCTATAGTCTTGGCACACAGGAGCTGGAGGCAGAATGATCAAAATTTCCCAGTCATCCTCAGCTACATAGTAAGTTCAAGGTCCACATAGAATATAATAGACTCTGTCTCAAAAAAGGAAATACTTTTTAGACTTTATATCAAGTCCACAATCTAGAAAATAAAACTGTAATATATTTGAACTTCTTTAAAATTACATTTTTTTCTCTTTTTAAAAAACTGGTAAGATGATAAAAAGGCAATCTATAGACCAAGAATACATATGTGCAAAGTAAATATTTGACAAATGGCAAATATTCAAAATATGTATATATCTTTGAGGAACAAACTTAAACACGAACTCAAACACCAATTAGACAATTATCTAATGAATAAGAATAAAGCAACATTGCTCTGAATACAACATGAAGGCACAAATACACCCATGAAGACAGATTGTTTTTATTGCCCTGACAGAATACAAATAAATACCACAAGGAGATATTGCTACTGATCTATCAGAATTACATGTAAGTGACTACATTAATACTTTCAAGTGCATGGGAACACAGGTCACTCATGTACTGCTGGTCTAAATAAAATAGGTGGTGTAGTCACTCTGAGAAGTCACTCTGAGACAGTTACATAATTTCTAAAAACAAATACTAAACTCATAAATGCTACACAACAGAGAAATTGCTCTCCCAGGCATTTATTTAAGCAGTTTCCTTTTGTTTGTTTTTATTCTTTCTTGGCAGGGTGTCATTCTAGCCCAGGTTGACCTGGAATTCACTATGTGGTGTTAGGTTACCCTCAGACTCACAGTGATCTTCCTACCTCTGCCTCCCAAGTGTTGGGATTAAAGGCGTGCACCGCCACACCCAGCCTGAGCATTTATTTGGGGGAAAAAAAGTATGCTCACACAGAAAGCTTATTGGCAAAATGTTCATTCATAATGACACAACTCAGATGTTTGTCTATGGAGGAATGGTCAAACACGTTATGGTACCTCCATGCCTGGAAATCCTGCTTGGCAGTATGTGCCATGTACTATTGCTACACAAAGAGAAATCAAATTGAGTGTGGCACTCCAACTATGTGACATTCTTTAAAAGAGCCCATTGGTAGCTGTCAGGGTTAGGAAGGGGATGAGGACATGAGGGAAATCAGTGTTTGTGCCATCAGGCCATACGAGGACTCCAGTGGTGATAGAGAAGTGGTGGCTCTCAGTAGTATCAATATTAGCACTCTAGCTGTGATCTTGGTACTAGAGTTTACAAGATGTTACTCCTGGTGGAAAGCAGTCCTAGCAGTTATCTTCTGGGTGCTAGGAGAAAAAAAACCAAAAGCAGCTCCTGGGCGAACAGAGATGATTTCAACTTACAGTTTCAAGGGGAACTTCGATCATGGTGGGAAAGGCATGACAGAGCAGGCAACAGAGTGTCCTATCTTGTCACAGCAGCAGCAGGAGGAACCCAGAGTGAGCTAACTCTGAACACCCAATGGGCTAGACTAACAAACCTTAATGTCTGTCCACAATGACACACCTCCTCCAGCAAGGCTTCACCTCCCAAAGGCTCAACAAGTTTCCCAAAATAGTACCAGTTGGGGATCAGATATTCAAAACACATGAGGCTGTGAAGAACAGTTGATGTTTAAACACAACTCCAACAAAAGGGCATATTGGGCTAGTTCTAGATTACTTCTGTCTGCACATGATTCTCTAATTACAGAAAAATTAAAAGTTTACTACAAAAGATTTTCCAAAGTAGCATATTAAGCCCAAACTCTGTCGTCATCAAACTAAACGCTCTAATAGAAGGTCACGCACAATGCCAAACTGGTATACGTGCTCCACTATATCCAAACTACTACTGGTTTACCGTGCCTCTTTGATTTACCATCAGTAAATCTACATTACTTATCCAAGCCTGGTGGCTGGCCAATATATTCTTTATATTTTCAACTTTTAATATGCAGAAACGTGAAAAGCAAGAGCATCTCCCAACATACTTTTGAAAGGCACTTCTGAAATAAGAGGGTTTAATCTCCCTGCAACTATGGGTGGATGTCTAGCCTTTTGTAAGGTGTGTTTACTGCCGACTAAGAGAAAGCATTCTCTGCAGTGTCCTTGAGAGTTAAGGTCATTATTTCGCATGGGGAGCAGCGAGTTTCGAGACTGCTTCTAAAAAGTAATTAAAATTGCCTTGAAGCAGTCAGAAACATGGTACCCAAAATTATACATCTTTTCCTCAAGCCTCCACCTTTTCCACCACTGACAAGTGACAATCACTGGCTGCCTGTGCCAGCTTGTCACTGCTATGCGGGCCTTTATTCTGTTACATTCCACATTTCTTCCCTTGAATAGTATTCACACTGCTTTTTTCATCAGTTGCCTAAGTGGGTTCCATCACTTTAGCAGAACAGACTACAGAGATCTTGCCTGCGAGCCTTTGTCTAATTAACTAATCCTATGAGCTGTAACACTGTTCACTATTAACTTCTCTGAATATCCTACTACTTAAGGGGGTTGGCTTGTTAATCAGTAGCAGCAGTCTGAAGACATGGGGTGTGCTTATTACAGTACGAGTGAGTGTATTTGTTTGTAAGGTGTTCACAAATAATACATTGGTCAGTTTATGGTCCGCTTTCTTTGTCATGAAGAATACTGTGGGCAGTTGTGTAAATTTGACTGACTCTCATCCCTGTTTTATGATCATCTGATGGACATTGTGCTCACGTGCTTGGATAATTTATATAATTTATAACCTGACCCTAGAATATTAAGGAGTGCAGAACCAAGAGTGCAAGCCATTTCTCAATACAACCTGAATTTGGAATGTGTAAATTTGGATTTGGGGGTGAGACTATCCTTGTTTTCCATTTAAATCCTTGAAAACATTTATCCATCATGGAGAGGGGAGTCATTATACTAGGAATAAACGCCTTTCTCTTTCTTTCTTTCTTTCCTTCTTTCTTTCTTTTTTTAAAAAAACTATTTTTATATTTATTTGAGAGAGACAAAGAGAGAGGGAGGGAATTAAAGAGGGAAGGAGGGAGGAAGAAAGAGAAAGAAAGAATATGGGCACATCAGGACCTCCTGACACTGCAGATTCATGTGCCATTTTGTGCATCTGGCTTACATGAGTAGTGGGGAATTAAACCTGGGTTATTAGGCTTTTCAGGGAAGCATCTTAACCACTGAGAAATCTCTCCAGCCCACTTCTTGCTTTCTAAACAGAGTTGGTGCCACATATATCTTAAAAACCCAGCTAAATCTTTCCTTATATGACTATATGTGTGTGTGTGTATATCAGAAAACTCCTCTAGAAAATTGTTCTTGCTATGATAAAATGTTAACTGATTTGCCAACTTATTTTAAAATACTAAATATTGCAGCGACTTTTGCTAATATAGATAAATGGAAAATGTACACCCCCTTATTCTCCTATGAATTTTGCTTATTACTCAAAAGCAGAATTACTAAGGTAACCAAAAACCATTACATGTACATCCATAGATTGTTTTCCTCTATATTTGAACTGCTACATGAAACTTATTTATTAAAAGCAAAACTTTGTTTTATTTTTATTTATTTATTTATTTTATTTTTTGGCTTTTCAAGGTAGGGTTTCACTCTAGTACAGACTGACCTGGAAATCACTCTGTAGTCTCGGGGTGGCTTTAAACTCACGGTAATCCTCCTACCTCTGCCTCCAGGGTGCTGGGATTAAAGGCATGTGCCACCACACCCAGCAATAAAACTTTAAAATATCAAAGGAAATATAATACAGAATTCCACATATAGAAGAGCCAAGCCCAAATTAGTGAGGGATTGGAGTTTTGTTTTGCTTTCTTCCCTGGAAAAGTTTATGGTAGATTTAATGGGAACACTGACTCTCTAGTATCTCCAGTGTCTTGTCTTAGAAACATAGAAGATCAAGTGTGGACACTAATATACTCCAAAATATTTACAGACAGAATATCCTTGTGACCTCTGTGTAGACCTAAGAAAATCTGGTTTCGAAATCTACAAAAGTAGAAGATAGTGGCCCAGTAATTTAATGCGCTAGTAAATAAGAGGTCAAAGGCAATTTGCTTTCTGTTCCCCTGTGCCATGATATTGATAAGTCTGGGAATAAAAAGCCAAGTCTGGTTAATGTCCAGAACAAGAGGGGATAAGCAAATTCACAAATGTGTTTTGCTCTCTAGCTTCCAAGCTATGTGTGGCTGCCATTCAGAATCTGTGAGGGTCCCTGGAGCCATTTGCACAGGAAATAGGGAATGCAGAGCCAGGATCTGCTCCCTATGAATTTTATGAATTGCAAAGACATTGCTACATGCTTGCAGTCCCAACCAACTAACACCACAATGGGATATCATGCCACTAGAGTGCAAATGTGTGCATTTGTGTGTATTCTTATTTGGGTATTGGTGAAGGTCTACATCAGATCTGCATTTAGTCTAATTTCATGCCATCCCACCCCCTTCCTCCAGTCCTGTTTAACATTCAGGAATGTCAGTGTAGTTACATGTCCTGTAAAGATTTCAATACAAAATGTGAAAGCTTACTGAAGCCTTTGCCTCCTTGGCTCCACCTTCCCACATGCAGGCCCGTCTGCTCTCCTCCCATATTCCCATGTGCCTCCTGAGAGCCGGAGCTGAACAGATGGCTGTACCTTAGGCACTGGCTAAGTTACCGGAACCAGAAAGAAAGACCCTCCCTACTCCTCCTCCCTGCCATGCAGAGCTCTGAGAGGCAGTAGAGCAAACCAGGAGCCTGCAGCCTCAAAACTTAATGAAGGGAGGAACTGAACACCCTCTGCCCATCTTATCAACCGTGCCTTTCTCTGTACCGAAGATTGCAAAACTACCAGATAATCAGAGTGAGCCAAGGGCATTGGACCACCAGTTTCTAGGAGTAACTTCCGAGTTAACATTATTGTCATACCAGGCTTTCATTTCATGAATAACCCCAAAGTGCTACGCCCCGAGTCAGGCTCCTAAAAGCAAGTAATCACTCATGCACAGTTCTGTAACATAGCCATCCTAAAGTGTATGGTGAGTGATGTGCTAATTCTATGTACTTAAAATGTGTTCATGGGCTGGAGGGATGGCTAAGCACTTAAAAGTACTTGGTTGCAAGTCTAATTGCCTGGGTTTGATTCCCATGAAAAGCCAGATGCACAAAGTGATGTGTGTGTCTGGAGTTTGTTTGCAGTGTCAAGTAGCCTGATATTCTGCACCTCCTTCCCAAATAAATAAATAAATAAATAAATAAATAAATAAATAAATATCATTTTTAAAAGTCTTCTTTTTAAGACAGGGACCCATAGAGGTATGGTTCCTCACCTGTGACGTAGGGAAATAGACAGTTTTAGAATGTTTTCTCAATGTTTCTTTTGGTCATTGTATTTTTGATTGTCCAAGAATCTCTTTTCACCAATTCAATGAAGTTGTCTCTTCAAATTCAATAATCATATGTCAATCTTGAATGACCATTGTATACAAACATCACTCTTCTATCATAGATAATGGAAGCAAAATACATGGATATCATGAGAAAGTGCCCAGGAAGCTTTGAGGGGGACATGCTTCACCACTTCTGGAAAATGGAAACAGTATACTAATTTGAAGTCATTGTGAGAATATCAAGTTATCTTTAGAAATCTCCAACCAATAGATATTCAACCAGCAACCGATTTCACCAGAACTACGAACACACCACCTCATGATGCTGCCAGTTATTATCAATATTATGTGGCCATATAAAGTAACAGCTGTTCCTTAGTGATCCTCAAAACATAAGAGCATATATTCTAAGTAATTTTTTTTTCCATTCCCAATCTATGAAAGGTTGGAACTCCAATACTTTCTTAGGATATAAAGCTATACATTAATAATCCTGGTTGGCATTCAACTCTTAACTGCATATTAAGATACAGTTCTGCTACTGGAAATAGAAATTTGAGATGTTCAAGCAACATCACCCATTCTTAATCAAATTAGACATGCATATTAAGTTCATCATAGAAATGGTGCTAAATATGACTAGAAGAAAATGACATGGAAAGGATACATGCTTATAATGAACTCACTACCTACTCAAAAAGTAGGTGTGGACAACTGGAAGTCTTCTATTTGCTAGAGCTAAACAATGGATGTAGTGAGGGAGGATCAGAGGATGAATAATGAGTCTAAATCATACTTTATAATACAGAAAGAGGTGCATTCCTTGAGCCAATAGGTAAGTATAGATTACTGGAGCTAGAGGAATTTGGAACTCCTGTGTGGAAAGGGGTCAAAGAGGCAGATGTAGATAAGGAGGAAGAGAATGAGTGGGGAATGATGGTAAGTAGAAGAAAATGGACTGAATGATACAAATCTTTTGTCTTCTATTAAACCATAAGTCAAGGAATAGTCCACAACATAATTTATCATCTTCCCATGTGGGAGGGTATCATTGATGTTTTCATTACTGTGATAGTTTGAATATATGTTCGCCAATATATTCAGTGTTTTATTAGTTATAGTTTGCATCTGCAATCACCTTGCTAGAGGCAATGTCACTAGGGGCCAGTCTTAAGGTGTGGTGATGATTTGAGATTCCATTGTAAAGACATGCAAAGTGTGCCTAGCAGGAGTTCCTGAAGTGTGCTGTGTGACTCTTTGGCTGTAGTTTTGCTCTGTGTGCTGTACGGCTGGTTGGTTTTTCTCTCTTGCCTGGTCTTGTGAGAGCAGGCCCCTTCTCCTGCCTTTATGGAACTTCCCCTGGATCTGTAAGCTTCAATAAATAATATCCCTTCCTCCACAACTGTGCCTGGTCTGGAAGTTCATCTCAGCGAACCTGAAGCTGTCTGCTACAATTACCTTTACAAGGAAGGAGATAACATTCATTAAAGCACTGCTTCATGATTAAATGATACAAGAACTGAAGTGCAAAATCCAGAAAGGGATCATAATAAGAAATTTGCTCAATATCTGAGATGTTCTGACAGGAAGGACCTCAACTCTAGCCTGAACATTTCTCTCCAGCAGCTCATAGAGGCTCTACCATTAAAAAGCAACCAATCAAGCTTCATAAACATAGGTATGTATTTTCAAGATATGCCTTGAAAGAAACAGCGGGAAAATATTTAAAGTCTCTAGAGATGTTATTTTTATTGGTGTTTAACTGTCCTAAACATATTTTTCGGGTATGTTGTTAATTTGCAGGATTTACATAAGAATTTCCATGCCAATTTGGTGGCATACTTCCTTCCTACTTTGTCAACCAAATGCAATGTAGGTGTTCCCTTTCAATATAGTCCCTTCTTCCTTAAATAGGACATAAACTGGTTAGGTGTTTGGGAGACTTTAAAATAGTCCTCAGAAATTAAGAGTTGTCTTCTGATTTGATGTAAACAAAAGTTAACATCAATCTCCTATCTTTAAGAAATATTTTCATTTTGGAAAGTATGTGCTTAAATCTAGCAATTACTATTCATAAGGAAGCAATAAAACTTGGCTGCAAAAATTCCACCAGTATCTTTTGTGGAAAGCAGAGAATCCATTTTCACTACTCAACTCTGCTACTTTAGAACAAAAACTGCCTCAGACAATACTTGCATGGATGGGATGTCAGTGTTTCAGTAAAACTTTTATATTTTTTAAAAATATGTATAAAAATAAACACCCCAGTGAATTTGGCCACAGTATGCCAATGCCTGATAAGACAGAGAAAAGGAGCCATGAAAAGTAAAACAAAACAAAAACAAAAACAAAAAACAAATATTGTAATTCTGGCCAAATATTTGCTTCACATTAAGGATGCTTCCCCAAGGCCTTAATGAAGTTGAGGACTTTCTTATCAGAAACTTGGTGACAATACTGAATGAACATAACTAAGATATTGAATTAACATAAATAAGAATTAACACAAATAATATATTCATGGTAATCAAGTGTGGGAGGAAATCCATAACATGTCTAGGAAATAGTGCTTGTACTTGAGGAGATATGAAACTGGTGCCTTTTCTTTGCCTCCAAGCCAAAGTCGCATATTTCTTGAGAAGATCTACTTTTATTTAGCTTCTCCTATGACAATGGTTTGAAATCTGACCTTTCTGTATAAATATGCACTTTGTTCTCACCTGCCTGCACCTGCTAATTACTGTTTTCTGACACTGATGTTATTTTTATTGGTGTTTAACTGTCCTAAACATATTTTTCGGGTATGTTGTTAATTTGCAGGATTTACATAAGAATTTCCATGCCAATTTGGTGGCATACTTCCTTCCTACTTTGTCAACCAAATGCAATGTAGGTGTTCCCTTTCAATATAGTCCTTCTTCCTTAAATAGGACATAAACTGGTTAGGTGTTTGGGAGACTTTAAAATAGTCCTCAGAAATTAAGAGTTGTCTTCTGATTTGATGTAAACAAAAGTTAACATCAATCTCCTATCTTTAAGAAATATTTTCATTTTGGAAAGTATGTGCTTAAATCTAGCAATTACTATTCATAAGGAAGCAATAAAACTTGGCTGCAAAAATTCCACCAGTATCTTTTGTGGAAAGCAGAGAATCCATTTTCACTACTCAACTCTGCTACTTTAGAACAAAAACTGCCTCAGACAATACTTGCATGGATGGGATGTCAGTGTTTCAGTAAAACTTTTATATTTTTTTAAAAATATGTATAAAAATAAACACCCCAGTGAATTTGGCCACAGTATGCCAATGCCTGATAAGACAGAGAAAAGGAGCCATGAAAAGTAAAACAAAACAAAAACAAAAACAAAAAACAAATATTGTAATTCTGGCCAAATATTTGCTTCACATTAAGGATGCTTCCCCAAGGCCTTAATGAAGTTGAGGACTTTCTTATCAGAAACTTGGTGACAATACTGAATGAACATAACTAAGATATTGAATTAACATAAATAAGAATTAACACAAATAATATATTCATGGTAATCAAGTGTGGGAGGAAATCCATAACATGTCTAGGAAATAGTGCTTGTACTTGAGGAGATATGAAACTGGTGCCTTTTCTTTGCCTCCAAGCCAAAGTTGCATATTTCTTGAGAAGATGTACTTTTATTTAGCTTCTCCTATGACAATGGTTTGAAATCTGACCTTTCTGTATAAATATGCACTTTGTTCTCACCTGCCTGCACCTGCTAATTACTGTTTTCTGACACTAAGATTTGCAGTGTATATGAGAAGCGCAATGATGATGTCAAATCACATATTTCCTTTTATAAGTCTCTGTGGTAGTTTGAATAGATGGCCCCCAATATATTCAGTGTTTTATTACTTTGTAGTTTGCATCTGCAGCCACCTGGCTGGAGGCAGTGTCACTGAAAGGATCTGAAGGTGTGGTGATGGGTTTGAGATTTCAATCTAAAGATATGCAAAGTGTGCCTAGCTGGAGTTCCTGAGGTGTGATGTGCTACGCGGCTTTTGGCTGTGGATTTTCTCTGTATGCTTGATCCTGTGAAAGCAGGCCACCTTTTCTGCCATTATGGAACTTACCCTGGATCTATAAGCTTTAATAAATATCCCATCTTCCATAACAGTGCCTGGTCTGGAAGTTCATCTCAGCGAACCTGAAGCTGTCTGCTACACTCTCCTACTTTTATATCTGTGTAACTTGTTTTATATGAGATAGCAAGAAGTTATCTGGTATACTAAATGACCAAAAATGTTGATGGTATCTGAATAAATACACATTCTCTAAAAAAGCTCATTGTCATTCTTTCTTTACTTTATTCTTTATCAAGAAGGAGAAGAAATGTGTATGATAGTTTAGGAGTTTGTTTATACCAGCCTGTATTAAAGGACTCTTTGTGAACAGTGGTTACTATTGTGAATTTGGTATAAATCAATAGGTGATATAAAAAAATATATTGAAACTATGTAGCCCAATGGAAAATTCAGGGCAAATTTTAAAATAACTCAATCACATCAATCTCAAAATTATGTAGTTGCGTCCTTGTATTTCCTAATGATCCCTCAGGGTACAGCATTATATTTTTACAGTCATTTAGCACTGCCATTCACCAGCAACATAATGCAGTAATCACTTACAGGTTCAAGGAAATGAAAGTCTTTCAAATTTGCCTACTACCCTCTGTTGTCTAATATAGTATCGAACGTTACAACAGTGTAAACTCTTCCATACATGCCGATAAAAGCCTCAGCGGGAGACAGTTGTGATGAACTGCCTGAAATATAGAGGGAGCTTTGGATTTTTGAGAGGGGAATGTTCCCTCCCAAAGCAATTACCAACATCCCTCGCGCTATGAAATGTTTGTGTTCTGGTATAACTGGTTGAAAAGTGAATTCAGCTTCTTCTTTCCTGCCTTTGATTATAAAAATGGAGGGCCACTCGTGTGAGGGGAGAAAGAATAAAGGCTCAAAGAAGTCATCAAAACCCCACTTTCAAAAGACACACGCTCTTTAAATCCTGGAGATGAAAAAGGAAGCCACGCTTGATAAATGAATATTGCTCCTCCAAAGAGGTTGCTCGGAACCCTAAGTAGGCAGGATTGTTGGGAACAACAGTTAAAGACCCACAGGACAAATGTAAGTCCAAACAAAAGAAGGGCACACACCAGAATCAAATGTCAGTCAGACTCTATCAAATGCCTTCCCAGATTCACCAGCAGGGTAACATGCAATTCTCTATGGTGACTCAAATACAACTTCATAACCCTTTATGGAAACAGCAGGATTTTAAAAAGTAACAGATTGATTTGGCCGGCAGGACTGGTTGATGACACAGAGCCGAGCAACAACTCAAAATGCGCTGAGGGATGAACAAATGGAGCCATGTGTTTGCTGTTAACTACGGTGGAAGGGACTGTAGACAGGTGACACAGCCCATGCTTATGGAAAGCAATTCATGTACCTATAACTACTGAATAAATTTTATATTTAGCACATGTTTTCTCAGAGATTTTCACTAATTGACGATCTAAGCCCAGACATCTGAAACTTTTCATTTACATGAATAGAAATGCTGCCATTGCTAAGCCTAGTATTTTTTCTCTCTTAAACTGAATATTTAGATGGTCTCATCCCCATTTAACAGACACACAGCAAAAAAAAAAAAAAAAGTGGATTTAAGATTACATAAAAGGGGCTGGAGAAATGGCTCAGCAATTAAGGTACTTGCCTGCAAAGCCTAAGGACCTAGTTTTGATTCACCAGTAACCATGTAAAGATGCACAGTGGCACAGGCATCTGCAGTTCATTTCCAGTGGCTGGAAGCCCTGGCAACTCACATTCTTTCGCTCTGTCTATCTTCTCTATCTCTCTCTCTGCTCACAAATAAATAAAAAAATATTTTAAACAAAAAGATTACATATAAATGTAAAAAATATTATATTAATGTGGCTGATCCCAGATGTGAATCCAAGGGCCAGGCCTAAAATCCAAACTTCACCATCACATAATGTTACTCTGTGTTTTTCTTTCTAAGTTTTTGTTTGTTTGTTTATTTAGGTTTTCCAAGGTAGGGTCTCACTCTAGCTCAGGCTGACCTGGAATTCACTATATCGCCTCAGGGTGGCCTTGAACTCTCGGCAATCCTTCTACCTCTGCCTCCAGAGTGCTGGGATTAAAGGCTTGCGCCACCACGCCTGGCTTTATTTTTTAATAATATCTTAAATTTATACAATTCATAAAAGATGGGAAATTTCAAGGAAGTATACTGTGTATAGTTAGCCCTCTTTATTCTCATGTTTTGGAGAGTTAATTTTATCTTCAATAAAAAGAGACCTCCAAATAAAATGAGGATCCAACTCTTAACTCAGGTTCAAACCTTACTTTTTCTTATATGCAAATATTTTTAGAAAAAAAAATTAAATTAGAATTAAAATTCATTCCAGGGGAATTTGGCACCTCTCCTTGGGATGATTAGGGACAAATTTGCATCTCACAATCATGGGAAATGATTGTCCTAATAAAGAGACACTGGAAAGAGAGGTTACACTGGCTGAAGGAGGAAATGAGTCAGACATCCTGTCAAAGGGACTTGACTTCATTCATTTTCTCTGTGTGTTGACTTCATGAGCACTTGCACCTCCAAAGTTGTGGAAACTATAACAAATGTGAATGGAGAAATGGACCAACACAGTTCTGTAATCCAAGGATTTCATTTTCTCCCCTGAAGTCAGGACCCAAACAAGGATAATATAATCTCATTGCTGCCAGCAAGAGCATGTGCTTAGAACAAGAGGAGCACTTGAAGAAAGCTATGCCTATCTGAATATTTTCTCCAGGGACATGGAAATCTTTGGTGATAAAAGAGAGGGGAACTGACATTGGGTGTCTTCTAGTTGCTTGGGAAATGTGAGGTCAACAACTCCTGGACACAAGCAGATGAGCAAATGCAAAAGAGGCCAGTTTGTTAAGTAAGGAAAATAAAATAGTTAGACAGACAGGGCAGGTGCAAAAGGAGTGGACAATCTTCTAATCTATACTTTGAGGACTTTCCAGAGAGGCCTGGCATATTCTGCACTTCTATTTGGACACATCTCTTAAAGCCTTAGAATAAAATTTCTATTTTAGCTTCAACTAAGAAGTTATTTTCATATATTTGGAATCCAGGAAGTTCAACTTAAGAAACTACACTCTGAATTTGAAATAGAATTACTTGACAATATCCTAGTGAGTCCTATATGCTAATAAATGTTTTAGAACCTATCTAGGAAAATCCCTTTAGCATGGTCATCTGGTTCTTCCTTTTCTATATTCACATAGCCACATCTATTCAGGAAGGTCCATTAACTTTCTTTTCTTTTCTCTTCTTTTCTTTTCTTTTCTTTTCTTTTCTTTTCTTTTCTTTCTTTTCTTGTAGTTGACTCACATAGGAGTTTAAGCAATACAATATCTGGTTGAAAAGCTATTTAACTCTGTTTCTAGTTGACCCTGCACAGGTCTCAGGCATTGAGATGCCAGGAACAATGGTATGACTTTAATAATTCTGTCAGTTTATGTAGAAGAGCAAATGCTGACAGTATTAAATGCCATTATGTGTAAACTGTTGGGGGAAATATTATTCACATAAAAAAGATGCATAGCCTGGAGGCAATTTGAATAGAGAAAGATATAGGAGTTACATAGGTAAAGTTATCTTGACTCAGTGTTTTCTTGATCAGTCATGGGAAAGATTGCATGATGCAGCTATTCATTCCCCAAGACCCCAGTAGGGGCTTAAGTTCCTCTGCAGCTGCTAGGGAGGGGATGGAGGATGTGACACACTCCATGGAAAAAAGCCCAGAGTTTAGGGAACAAAACACATACTACTCAATGGTCTCATTTCCTAAATCACTCATGAATATATTTCCATATGCAGCAACAGCCAAATTATTTCAAGTAGGCCCCATCTTGTCTACCAGATCAGGATTTCCAAAAAAATGAGAAGCTGAGAATGTGGGGGGAGGTAGAGGAAAACATGCTCTCCCCACCCCCCCAAGGCCAGTAGCATCAACTCACAAGCATAAACTTCCAGGCTATTCCTATAGCTAATTGTCCTTATTGTATTTGGTTCCTTATGCAAAACAAACCATAACATGCAAAATAGAAATACACAGCTTCTCCATTTCCTATTAATCCTTCAGGAGAATCATCCAGAATATGAGGTCTCTTCCAACAGCTGTCCTGATTACCAGGAATTCTGTGTTTGAACTGGTCCTGGCCACTGTGGCATAAGCAAAGGAAATGCTTCTTTCATCTTTGCTGAAAAAGGAGCAAAACTGACTAGTATTTTAGAAGATTTTATAAGTTGGAAGATCAAATATTAGAATGGGAAAGGCTAGTTCATAGCACTTTATTATAGAAATCTTAAAGAATTAGAGATAAAGACTAGGATATAACATTATTGTAGCATATGGAGAATTATTAGAATGGAGATTAAAATTTAAGTAGCATATATAAAGCTTGGTGAAATCCTTAGAATTCTGTTTTGAAGTAAAAATACCCTGAATTCTCTGCTTCAGGGGTACACATTTGAGTACACTCCCATAGGTGTGAATGTCAAATTGAATTCCTGTTGCTATTTGTGAACAAAATTAAAAATTTAGTGAGTGGTGGAGCCTAGTCCTGAACCTAGTCTGATTCAAAATTGGAAGTATTTGACTGTCCCCTTGGAGCACGTTAAAGAAACAGCCAACTCCAGGGACCAGAATGTCTATTCAAGTGACATATGATGTGCATCTTTCGAATTAGAGCAATTACAGAGTGACATAAAAAAGTAAGAATTTATTTAGGACAGACTAGATCCACACACATTCAAGGGAAGTACATCAAGGAAAAGATCCCTGTGGGGGAAGGTTAATCAAAGAGGTTTTTTGAAGGATATAAATATTGAGGCTTTAATATTTCAATTCATTATTGGTGACCTGTTTCTGCCACAAAAGAGAGAAATGGTCCCCTTAGCTTTCTGCCTAGGAAAATCATCCACTCCCTCCCCTCCTTCTTAATTCATGCTGTTCTCTACACAAGGGTAGGGTGACAGTGACAATAGAGAGGGTGGCAGTTAGCAAACATTTCTATACTTAAGACTCCCCTTTACCCAAGACACCCATTGCATCAGAAGCTGTGGTGAGGATTTTCTCTGCCTGTTCTCATGTTATCTACAAAATGGGTTTGGGGAGTAACGAGAACTATCCTTCTGTTTTTTACAAATGGGGATAAAGCTAATGCACACAGTAAATGACAGAGATGGGGTGAAGATGCAAATTTCATGACCTCAGTATCCCATTGTTACCATCACTGCTCTTCCACCCCTCTCCTAATACTTACCAACTGTCAGAATTGCCTAGGAAGCTCTCCTGGACCCACATTATTTTCTTTTCTACAGTCTTTCAAGTGTGTGTGTGTGTGTGTGTGTGTGTGTGTGTGTGTGTGTTTAAGTTTATGTGTGGTATCCTATGTGTGGTATATGTGAGTGTGTGTGCAGAAGCATGGATCCCATGCACATGTTTGTAGAGGGCAGAGAGAACACCAGGCATCCTTGTCTTATTTCTCATGCACATATTGCTTGAGGTGGAATCTTTCCCTTAACCCGGAGCTACTGTCCATCAATGAATTAGCAACTCTCCTGGTCCATGCCCTCAACAGATTGGAGTTACAGACATGTATGACTATGACCAGATTTTCTTATAGTTTTGGGGAGTCAAACATAGAGGTCTCTATCTCTAAGGACCCTTGTGTTTAAGTGGCAAGAACTTCTAGCAGCTGAGACATCTCCCCAGTCCTTACGTCCAGATTTCTATATAGCATTTCAGGTTTCTTATTTAAGGTATTGAGGATAGGCAAAAAGGAACATGCATTTCTAAATTCCCAAGCATTGCTGCTGCTGCTGCTGCTGCTGCTGCTGCTGCTGCTGCTGCTGCTGCTGGGCCTGGTACATGCTTTGAGATGCACTGACTTTCCAATGGAATACCCTTAATATCAAAATCATTCTGTTCCTGTGATGGCGAAAAGGTCCAGTACACATAAAGATCTTAGAACAGACCATCCAGGTACAGTAACTGATGAATACATCATGATGGTAGTCAGGTTTTTGGTATTTTTGCTCAAATTTTCATTAGCAATTTAGCTAGAAACATTGGTCTTTTTACATCCTAATATTACCTTTCCACCACCACATCTGTGATTACATTTTGCTCTGTGTTAATTACAGTACATAAAAGACTTACTTCATTTTTTTTAGGTTATGAAAGATTTATTTTAAGATGGAACAGAAGTAAAACAGAAAAGCTCCCAAGCTGAGATGCTAAGAGGAGTCCAGAGCAGGTACCTTGGAGTTTCTTTCTTTCTTTTAATATTTTATACGTTTATTTTTAAGCAGATAAATGAGATGGCTAGGAGATAATGGGTGCACCAGAGCCTTTATCCACAGCAAACAAACTCCAGATGCATGCACCATTTTGTGCAACTGTTTACATGAGTACTGGGGAATTGAACCCAGGTCATTAGGCTTTGCAGGCAAGTGCCTTAACCTCTGAGCCACCTCTTCAATTCCCAGATAACCCTGGAAATGTAAATTAGGCACCCAGCTGGGATGAGCCACATTGCCAAGTTCAGATGTATATGGGAGACCTTTATTGGTTGGGGCACCAGTAGGAGAGTGCAGTGCCTGTGGACAGGAAATACACCTATAAAAAGTGAAGGAGGGGGCTGGAGAGATGGCTTAGGGGTTAAGGCACCTGCCTCCTAAGCCTAAGAACACTGGTTCCAATCTCCAGGTCCCACGTTTAGCCAGATGCAAAGTGACACAAGGGCGCAATGCTGCACTTGACCACAAGGGGGTGCGCACATCTGCATTTCCTTCCCAGCAGCTGAGACACTGCTGGCGCACCCATCTCTGTCTTCCTCTCCCTCTCTCTCTCTCTCTCTGTCTCTCTCTCTGTGTCTCTCTCTCAAAAAAAAATAATAATAAAAAATAAAATGTTTTTAAAAAATTAAAAAAAAAAAAGTGAGGGAGGAAGAATCAGAGAGCTGTCTCTGATCGCCATCTTGAATCTGACTGGAGTTCCCTTCTAGTCTTGCCCACGCTCGGCGGCATCTATGTTCTTTCGGGACAGTGTCTCTAACTAACTACTATTTCTCCTTTGTAAATGTTACCCCAGGTTCTAAAGAAAAAGACCAAAGGAAAGGACTACACACAGATGGTGAGGAGACATCAGACTGGTTCACAAGACAAAATAGAAAAGACTTTCTATCTTGGGCCTTTAAATAGATTCCCTCCAAGGGGACTCTTACCAGTATAACTTTAATGCATAACTTTCAGTACAACAAAGGCAGAAAAGGTGGGTTCCTTTAGACTGTTAGGTTGTCATTCATGGGGCCTAACGGAGTGCTTTTGAAGCATACATTGAATTGTATATTGCTTAATAAAGAAATAACTCAAGGCAACCAGTGAAACTAGATGTTTCAAATTATATTATTAGTTATACTATTAGATTCACGTTAGTAAAAGATTTACTAAGATCCCCTAGGTCTCCTGCTTCTGAGTCTAACTCTAGACCTTACTTTGTTGTGCCGACCTAGATACAGCCATGGAAGAAGAGATAAACAGCCAATGTAATTACAGTGACATAATGGTTAAACTTTTATAGCTGAGGGGATCAGCAAATAGGATTTTAAAAATCAAATTAAAACTGTCATTCCACAACATTAAGTTTCCAGAATTTTCATTTTTTAATATTAATGATTTTTTTTTTTACCAAAAGGAACAAACAATGCTAATTCTACTGCTACAATACCGTTAATGAAGAAATAAAGAATAATTTATCATTGCATAATTAACACAGTACAGTTAAGCATGTTTTAATGATTTTGTATAATGGCCTCTCATAACTAGATGATATTGTTAGTCATAGTAAAGAGAGAGAACTATGCTAAGAATCATTAATGAAGACACATAAACTGACCACGTTTGTATTTTATTCACTTATATATGGTATTTACAAGATGACTTGGTACATTTTGGCACTGGTTTAGTCCTGACTCTGTATGGTTAGCAAAATATTTTAACTAATTCAAGAAATGAAAGGTGGGGAAATAAATGGCTGAGAATACAACCCTTACAAACAACCAGAATTGGTTCTTCTTTGTTTCCAAATGGAATCATCTGCTTTTTTAAATAAAAGAAACACACTTAAAAAATATATTTTTATTTATATTTATTTATTTGAGAGAGAGAGAGAGAGAGAGAGAGAGAGAGAGAGAGAGAGGTAGAAAAATGGCATGAGAGGGAGAGAGAGAGAGCAGGTCAGTGCATCTAGCCACTGCTGACGAACTCCAGATGCATGCGCCACCATGTGCATCTAGCTTACAAATGGGTCTTGGTAAATTGAACCTGGATCCTTTGGCTTGGCAGGCAAATGCCTTAACTACTAAGCCATCTCTCTAGCTCTTAACTCTTAAATTTATTGGTGCCTTAGACACTGAAGGTAGCAGAGTACTGTTATATCTTAAGCCACTTGTATCATCTTATAGTTGTCAAAAGTAATGAGATTGGGGCTGGAGAAATGGCTTAGTGTTTAAGGGACTTGCCTGCAAAGCCAAGGGACCCAGGTTCAATTCCCCAGGACCCACGTAAGCCAGATGCACAAGGGGGTGCATGCATCTGGAGTTCATTTGCAGCAGCTGGAGGCCCTGGCGTGCCCATTCTCTCTCTCTCTCTTTCTCTCTCTATCTCTCTCTCTATCTCCCTGCCTATTTCTCCCTCTCAAATAAATAAAGGGAAAAATATTTTAAAAAGTAATGAGGTTATTCACTATTGTTTTCTGTTCAAATCATAAGTGAGTAGGAGAAGGAAAAAATCAAAGAAAAGATTAATTAAAGGGTAAATAATCATGTTCAAAAGCTAGTCTTTAATCGTATTGTGTGCTGTTTCCTATATTAGATGTATGATATATTAAAGCTGCATCTCTAGGTAACTGTGAGGTCTTCAAAATCTGCAAGCCATTGAGCAATTATATATGCATGTTTGAAGTTTGAGGAGGGGTTTAAATCACCATTTGCCCTTTAGAAACAAGTTCCTCTACAGCCACCGTTAGCCTGCAAACACATTTATTTGTGTCACAATTAACTGAAATAGCATTTGGGTGCGTGATCAACATAAGAAACATGTATATATATATATATATATATATATATATAATATTTCAACTATCATTTTAACATACTCTTACCAAGGTATTTTTCATTTTTTGCTTTATGAAATTTGGAAAACAAATGATTCACCTGACTTCAAAATTTCATTAACCCTTACCTGTCTTTCCTTATTCTTTCTCTTTTTGGAAGCTGAAAGTATAATCTTTTGAATTTATTCTCCCTTCTACACAAAATTAACTCTCCTTGATCTTACCTACTGCACTCCTTTAATAATTTCTACATCCATCTTGTCATTTTTGACATACCTTTAATTACCTTGCATTGTGTACTAAGTGTGTATTCTGTGTCACATTTGACATATTCCTGACACATTTCTGGTCCGTTTCACTATAGGAAAGAAATGAGAATTGACCAGGGACTCTTTCATATAATACTTTTTGTCTTTATTTGCTTAATTTTCATGTTTTTTCTCTCTTTACATATATTTTATTTATTTATTTGAAAGACAGAAAAGTGAGGGAGAGAATGGGCATGCCAGGGCCTCCAGCCACTGCAAACAAACTCCAGATGCATGCGCCCTCTTGTGCATCTGGCTTATGTGGGTCTTGGAGAATTGAACCGGGATCCTTTGGCTTTGCAGGCAAATGCCTTATAACTGCTAAGCCATCTCTCCAGCCCAATTTTCATGTTTCTTTATGCTTAAGCCATTTGGTTTGTTTCATTAGTTGTCTGGATTCTATCTTTGCTAAAATTAATGTAGAACTTTACCCCAGAAACCATTAGATACCATGTATAGTGTTTTTTTTTCTTTCCAATCATATTTCTTCTTCATCAGGTATAGCAAAAGGAATTATGATACACCTAAAGGTTTGGCTACATGTGTGTTCATCGTGTGTGTGTGTGTATGCATGTGCATGCATGTGCATGCACACACACACACATATGAAAAAATAGGGGCTGGAGAGATGGCTCAGTGGTTTAAAGTGCTTGTTTGCAAAGCATAATAGCCCATGTTTGCATCCCCAGTGCCTATGTTAAGCCAGATGCACAAGGTGGTTCATGCACCTGGTGTTCATTTGCAGTAGCAACAAGCTCTGGCATGTCCATTCTCATTCTCTCTCTCTATGTATGTATATATATATCCTTTCTCTTTCTCTCCTTACAAATTAACAAATAAATAAAATTATTAAAAAGGAAAAAAAACAGGTTCTATGGAAGTATATAGAATATAATCATCTTTTATAGTACAATAGGGGGGAAAGTTGTAGTATATATATTATCTATATAACTTATCTGTTATAACTTAATTTATTGATTTAGTCCCTTAAGTTCTTCAATCAAAAATAATCTTGATCTTTAAAGCCTGTCAGCATGGCCCCCCTCTCATCATGGTCAGCATGAAAAAGAAGAACCATTTAAAGTGTTGAAGAAAAGGTAGATTTTTTTTTTTTTTTTTTTACTGAAAAACTTCTCTGAATATATAAAGGAATGGGAACTTGCATCTCACAATATTTAGCAAACGTCTTTATCTTCTTATAAAACAAAACTTCTAGCTGGGCATAGTGGTGGACACCTTTAATACCAGCACTTAGGAGACAGGAGGATCACTATGAGTTCCAGGCCACGCTGAGACTATAGAGTAAGTTCCAAGTCAGCCTGGGCTAGAGTGAGACCCAACTCCAAAAACAAAAGGAAAGAAAGAAAGAGAGAAAGAAAGAAAGAAAGAGGAAGAATGAAAGAGAAAAATCTAAAAGATGTTTACTTCTTGATATCCCCCAAATTAAAAACTAATACCACACAACCACTTTTTCTTATTTTCTCCTAACACTTCTCTTTTTTGTTTTTTCTTATTTTTCTCTTCCTTCTCAGTTACATTTTCCCCAAGTAAAGCAACCTACATATTTTATTTTTTTCTGTATTTACCCTACATTTATTTATATGTATTTTAACAGTAATCAAATCTATCACACAAATGACCCTTTTAAAAAATATGACAGGCAGTGTCTGGGGGAAAAGTTTAAGTCACATTGATTTTTCACTATTATGAGATTAGATTTCAGTAATAAACATTATGTTACACTAAAGGGGGTCACCATACTTGAGTTTAGTTTTGTGTGCTATAGACTTCTTTTACATTACCATCCATGAGAACAAAAAATGAAATCCAGTATTAATGCTCTACTAGTTATATTGCCCTGTATGCTAACTTAATTAATCAAAATAAGTAAATCAACATGATTTCTAATTATCCTTATCTTTTCCTACATGAAATAGGGAAAAGAACATCTATTTCCTAAGGCAATTATAAAATAAAATCATTCTTTATTAAAATAATTTATTCTTTTAAAGAATGCCTTTATCCTGTCTACCTTTGTTTCTTTGGTTCTGACTGGTTATTCTTGACAAAGTATGGTTTAATCAAAGTAACCTATTTGTCAAGGGGATAACAACTGGAAAGCTTCCATTGAGTCCTCAATGTTTTAACCTCTCTTATTGTCAAGAGCTCTAACCCCAAATGCCTGCTTCCACTGGTGGCCCATGGTTAGGGGAGTCCCAGAACTCTTCAGATAATGTCAAGCCCATTCACTTGCATCACATGTGGTGCAAGTTGGCCAGCTCCAGAAAACATACCCAAAGGCACCTCATCACTTACAGGGTAGGCACCACATCCAAAACTCAAAAACCCCAGCCAACACCATAAGAGTCCATAATGATCAGGAATAAATAACACTCAACAAAACAGCCATCACAAGCCTCATCAGGTTTCCCTAGACATTTCCAGAACCACCATGAAAATTTTCTGTTTCAGAACATCTCTTTAATAATCCTAACTTCCGAACAACGTCAGGGAGGGAAAAGATTGCAGTAGTGTACGTCCCAATGACACCACCCTGTAATTGATGAAGAGTAGACAAAAGGGAAGTAAAAATAAGCACTTTGTCATATGAATGTTCAATTTGGGAACATATCTGCCACAAGCTATTGCTTCATGCAAACCAACACTGACACATTCCTATTTTATTTTAGCTTGGAATTTCATATCTTAGCTGAAATAACCTACACTTTCTTGTTCTCTCACA
Organism: Orientallactaga sibirica; assembly: GCA_036365145.1. Classification (NCBI taxonomy): domain Eukaryota; kingdom Metazoa; phylum Chordata; class Mammalia; order Rodentia; family Dipodidae; genus Orientallactaga; species Orientallactaga sibirica. The sequence goes on from JAEOAD010000194.1 coordinate 4,744,734, forward strand.
ACTCTCTATTCAGGTACATAGATAAAGATGTAAAAATTAGGGCCATCAGAAAGTTGAAATCTGTGTTTTCCTACACAAAGAAGCATTTATGTGAATGTTTTGCATAAAACTCACAGAAAACAGACCAAGAGGAAAAGAGGGCAGAAGTTTATAGTCAGCTTGTCATTCCTAATTAGCAGCAATTCCCTTAACTATTTTATTCATGCTTTCAAAGATAAGTGCTTTTAAATGGGGGAACATGTCTTAAAGAAAGTACATGGCTTTTAGCAATCACGCTTTGGAATTAGGACCTTCATAATGGTGTAATTTCTGGTGCATTAAATAAAAGTCTTTACTCCAGATATCTTTGAAATAAAAGGCTTTACCCTCTATCCAAAATATAAGGAAAGTGATAAAGAAATAAAAGAGACATTCAAGAATCACAATTTGAGAGTGTCAATAAATTACATGTAAATTCTTTTTAGGTTTTTTTTTTTTTTTTTTTTTTTTTGAGGTAGGTTCTCCCTGTAGCCCATGCTGACCTGGAATTCACTGTGTCTAACTCACAGCAGTCCTCTTACCTTTGGCTCCCAAGTGCTGGAATTAAAGGTGTGCACAACCATATATAGCTCTGTTTTTTGGTAACTTGACAGGCTCAAAGACTACGATTTTTGACTGCAGAACTCAAGATACCAGACCAAAATCTTCAAACTATACAGAATGTTGAGCCACATGGAGTAAACAAAAATAAAGTCTCAGTAAGTAAAAATGTTTTTTAAAATCATATTTAAGATAAAAATCTAAACTCTTCTGTTCCTGTGACTCATAAAGAAATAATGCAACTGGCTTCTCCTACTATCACAATTTCCGTATTACTAACTCCACTTTCCACACCGGATTTTTCTTTTCTTCCTTGAACCAGTCAGGGAAATGCCCACAAAATGACTTGGTGATTGACTTTCCCTTGTCTTAAGAATCTGTCCTCAGGGCTATGCTGGACAGTTTTTTTTGTCTTCACCTCACATGCTCTCTTTTCCAAAGGATAGTCTTCACCTCCTTATCTAAATCCACTCTCATCCCTTACTTCCCTCAGAAATCCATTTTTTATTACTTCTTAGCAATCATCACTCTTCATCATAACCCAGTTCTTTTTTTCCCAGAATATTGCCAAGATCTCTCCCTATTGCTTTATCATGTCGATGAAGCACACTGGCTCATCACGTTTTAGTAAATACTTGAAGAGAGGAGTTGGAGGATGAGAAGACAAAGGGCTGGTTAATGGGCTGACCCAGATAGAGTCTCCTCTAGCTTGGAAGTAGGATACAGGGTGGAGGAATGAGTTTGGCACAAATGCATAATGGACAGCTATCATAAGTTTCCCGTCTGTGTGAAGCCCAGCAGGGAGAGAGTGCTTTCTTCAGGCATTTAGCCCTGTACCTGGTTCTGACACAAATGCCTTCCTCCTGGGGCTTCGTTTGAAGACTTTGAATAAGGTAACCCTAGGTGGGAAAGGTCTCAAGAAGGCAGCTGTTCCTGAAACTGCCCTTTCTCTCTTTTAAGCCTTTCTCTCCCTGGTTCTGCGCACGTTTACTGTGATCCTTGGATGCTCCTGAGGCCATGGTCACCATGCCAGCCATTCTTCCAGAGCATGCATCGTGCTCTTGTTAAACCTGACTGACGTGCAGAAAGTACTTTTTATTTTCCTATACACCAGCCAAGAATCTTGAACTAAACATCTTAGTAAAGGAAAACCAAGAAACAAAAGAATTTACCAACTTTATTTCATACTGACTTGGCAGGCAAGCTATATATGCCTCTATTCAAGATCCTTTCCCTTATAACAATCCAATATCATGTAGGAAAAAATGCATGGTACTATTAAAGTAAAACTGGTATAGATGTAGTTTGATGAAATGTAGGTGGCACATGACTAATTTGAAGAAAATTTTCAGCAAATATGCATAGTGCACAAATGATGCCCTAAACATGACCCTACCAACTGCATGATTCAGAAAATGGAACAAACTAATAACTAAATCTTAAAATTTTTATATACTGACATAGAAGAATAAAACATGACTATAACTATCTTTATAGCTATTATAACATCACTTAAATAAAATGAAATTACATTACTGCTTTTCAAAAATATGACTTTTGAGAGATAGGAAGGAATATGTATTCTGACATGAAAAAGCAGGGTTCTGTGTTAAAATTTTTAATTTTTAGTATTACATTTAATGAAATATTTAATATGGCAATTTTGGAAGGTAGAATTATGTGTTTCATTTTATTTCCTCATTAAAACATTAAATCTGAGTCTAAGAGAGGTTAATACATTTGCTGAAAGGCAAAGAACTCTCAAGTCTAGACCAAACATCCCTGTCTATCTGGCCACAAAACACATGGTATTTGCAGTCATCATAAGGCCTACATGGTTACAAGATGAACTAAATGATGTATAATATACTTCATTTAATATCCTCCCATAGAGTGCTTACATGTGAGGTCAAAGTTCAAGTATACAGCTTAACTTATGTCTTCTGGAAAGACCAAAATCTTAACGAAATTGCATTGTTTAACTGTACGTTATTTCTGTAACATAAGTAAAACAAAATAAGATTGTGTTAATGTTCCTAGGATAAAGGGTGATCTCAGCTAATCTCGTAGGGATTACCAGATGGTGATATATATTTGAATTCTCCACCTCATCTCATTGTACATCTACACAATATTTTATATCTCATTTGCAATTAGATGTAGCCACCTAACTGAAACTTGTCAATGTAAAAGGAGATATCAGTAATAGTTCCAGGCCAGCTCATAAGAATCTCTTAAACACTTTCTATGGTCTGTATGTGTCCCCTCAACCATGTGTTGACTGGGATTGATGTCCAATGAACACTTCCAGAATGCAAGACCTTTAAGAGATGACAAAACCATGAGGAGTCTGTCCTCGGGAATATATTAATACTGGTAACCAGTCGGTAAGTTATTGGTGAGGGTCCTGATAAAAAGGATGAGTTTAGCACTCAATTCTTGAACCTTGTGTACTCATGAATGCACACACTCACATTCTACCATGAGATCATATAGCAAAAATAGATATTATGCTTCCCAGCTTCCAGAAGAGAAATATCTATCTATCTATCTATCTATCTATCTATCTATCTATCTATCTATCTATCTATCTATCTCTGCTATCTTGGGCTGGAGAGATTGCTTAGTTAAGGCACTTAGCTCTGAAGGCTAATAACCCATATTCAATTCCCCAGTTCTCATGCAAACCAGATTCATGAGATGGCATTTGTTTCTGGAGTTCATCTGCAGTAGCTAGAGGCCCTGGCATGACCATTCTTTCTATCTGCCTCTTTCTCTCTCTCCAGTAAATATTTTTTAATTATCAGCTATATATAATAACTATACAGTCACCACATATAAAGGACTTGATACTTTTCCCCAAAGATACTTGAACATCTACGTTATTGCTGGTCTATTTACAAAAGCTAGGAAATGGAATCTACCTAAGCAGCCATCGACTGATGAGTGGTTAACGAACATGTGGCATATGTATACAATGCAATTTTATTCAGCTGTAAAGTAAAATGAATTTATGAAACTTTAGAATTAGAAAAAATATACTAAGTGAAGTAACCTAGAAACCAGAAAACAAACAAACAAAAAAATTTGTTTTGATTTTATTTGTAGATCCTAACCACTAATTTAAGTGTGTGAAAATAGTGGAGGGGAAAGTGGATATAAGCTATGTATTTACATAGGCCACAAGAAGTGATGAGAAATTGTGGGAAGGAGGACACTGTAGAAAAAATGCACTATTGGGCTGGAGAGATTGCTCAATGGTTAAAGTGCTTGCCTGCAAATTCTAATGACCTGGGTTCGATTCCCCAGTACTCATAAAATGCTAGATGCATAAAGTGGTCCATGCATCTGGAGTTCATTTGCAGCAGCTAGAGGCCCTGGCACACCCATTCTTTGTCCCTCTTTCTATATCTATTCTCTCTGTCTCTCTCTGCTTGCAAATAAATAAATAAATATTTTTTTAAAAAAATGTATGATGGATACAGAAAGGGGACTGGAGGAAGGGAATAGGATAAGGGAAACAATGAAAAAGGATTTTTTTTGTGTGCAACATTATAATGATTCCAAATTCTTTGTATGATAATAAATAATAAATATTGAACTTTTAAAAATCCTTTAACAATGAACTAACATTTCTGTGTGGTGTCCTGTTAGAGTAATAGAAATTGGTACTAAGAAATGGAGTTGTTACTATAAGAAATGTCTAGAAATTTGGAAGAAGCTCTGGAAAATAGGTAATAGTCAGAAGCGCAAAGAATGCCAGTTCAGACATGCAAAGGCCTATATTGCTGTGAACTGGTATTTAAGTGTGACTCATGTGAGAGCACAGAAGAAAAAAAGAAATGCAAAGTAAGTGTAGGTCGTATATATTACCTAGGTTATTATGATCTGAATGGTGGCAGAAATATGGATCATAAAGGCCATTCTGATGAGATGTCAGATGGAAATGAGAAATAATGGATTGGAAAGTGGAGTAAAGGCCATCCTTGTTACAAACTGGCAAATAATTTGTGGGCTTCTATTCATGCCAGAGTTTTACAGAAGGAAATTTGAGATCCATTCATGAGTTTGGGACAGAAGAAATGTATAAACAAAATGATGAAGTACCTGTGTGGTTACATTTCCCTACATAAGTCAAGGTGTACAGAAATGTATTAGCTGAAGAAGGAATCTATCATTAAAAGAGCAACAAAATAGAAAGATTTGGGAAATAGTCAACTATGCTTAAAGTTAAAGGATATCTTTAAGGAAGTAAGCCAAGGGTGTGAATGAGCAATCTTTTCATAAACAGATTACCATGGACCAAAGTAGTCAGGTACTGTTGATCACTATTCATCAAGATAGTGGGAGGCTGACCTAATGGCATTTCAGAGACTGTCAAGTATGATTCTACTAAAACAAGCCCAGTCAAGACCCTGAACCCTGGAATTCTAGAGGCTCCCTTAGGACTTCTTCATTCACTTTCTCATGCAGCTGTGACACCTCATTGTTTCAATCCTGATATTCCTGTGCCATTCCCACTGTCTCAAATCAACCCATATGCAAATAGTGCCACACCCGTGGAGGATGAGGTGGTACACAAGTGGGTCCCTGTGATGCTGTTCCATGAACATGCACACAAACAAGCAGCCTCTTTTGAGGTCTCAAGTGATGTTTGACAGCCTGAGTGCCCAGGAAGAAACTGGTTGAAGATATAGAATCACCACAGAGTTCCACTAAACTTAAGCATCATGGAGTTAGGGAACTGAGGACTCTCGCACCTAAGACCCCAGAAATGCGGACTCATTAGCAGGCATTTTTCCTTGTGAAGCTGGAGGCATGAGGCTCTGACCCATGAGACCTGCTGGATGGATGGAGCCCTCAAAGCCAGAGGAGTGAGGCTGGCTGAGACTTGGGGACACAACCCTAATTCAGTGTGTTCAGGATATAATGCATGGAGTAAAAATGTGATTATTCTTCAACTTCAACAACTGGCATATTCCTTGTTTGGTTTTGGTCTTACTTGTGGGCCTCGGTGTTTTCTTCTTGCCTGTTTCTCTCTCTCTCTTTCTTTAGAATGGGGATGTCTATTTTATACTTATCCCGTCATTTTATTTTGTAAGCACATATGGGGTTAAGTGCAGGGGATCTTTGCTGGAGAAGAAGTTGCCTTGGGATGAGAACTGCTTTGAGTCTCACATGTCTGATTCAGATAAGAACTGGGACCTTGAACTTGGTAGGTATTGTTTGTTTTCTTTTTGGTTGTGTGTTTGTTTTGAGACAAAGTTTTGCTCTGTAGTCCTGTCTGGTCTGGAACTCATTATGTATCTCAGCTGACCTTAAATTAATGATAATCCTATTGTTTCTGCCTCCTGAGTGATAAGATTACAGTCGCATGTGTTATACTCAGTTTGATTTTGAACTATTGATTGGTTGATAAAATGTGTAAAAACTTTAACACTATTGTGGTGAAATAGATATATTTTACATGTGAGAATGAATATGAATTTAGGTAGGCCAGAAGTGAAACAGAGGCATTTAAATGTGTCTCCAGTGTTGGTAACTTACTCTTTAGGTCATCAATTGTAGCTGCCTTCTCATTGATGGGACAAAACCTCTGACCAATAGCAGCTTATGGGAGGAAAGTAGTCATTTTAGCATACAGTCCATATAGTCTCTAGGAAAGATTCATGATGACAGGGAAACATCAGAGACTAAACATCACCTCCTTGCCAACATCAGGTGGACAAGAGTAACAGGACAGTGAGCTGAGCTCTAGCAAGGAGGACCTGCTGTAATACTCCTGAGTGTGCCCCTAAGAACACACCTCCTCCAGCAAGCCTCGACCTCCCCAATTACCACAAACTGAGGACCAAATATTCTGAACACATGAGTTTATGGTTGGGAGGGGGGCATCTAATTCAAACTACCACATCAGTGTTGAGGGCCAGGATAAGACCTTTAAAGGATAGATCATGAGGGCACCAGCCTTAGAGTGGTTACAACAGGAGAGGGTTAACTATCTTAGACGTGAGCCTATGATTTCCCTTCCCTGACACCCTTTCACATATGCCTTCTCATTCTGCTAAGGATGATGCAGTACTAAGTCTTTGCATAGGTACTACCACCTGACATTGGATATGCCAGCCTCCAAAGCTGCAAGAAATCAGGTCATTTTCCTTCAAAATCACCCAGTCTGTAATACAGACAAAACAGATTAACACGATATTTTCCTGTGTCCCTTTCCCTCTACAGCTGGCCAAATTGGAGATAACTTTGGAAGATTTATGTTGGAGGTGGCAGAGTCTCTATTAGCATGGGTCCCAATGACAATAAACGGGAAAACCATTCACCCACTACTCACCTATCTACTACTGTGGCTGAAAGAAAATGTTTTCTTTGAGCTTTTCTGGAACACTGGCTGGCCTCGATTAACAAACAGCTATAGTCCATCATACTTATTGAACTATACAGAAGGCTAATATTTCCACAAGCTTTGGCCTCAGCATCCCCACTCCCTCAATATCTTTCTTTATCACCTTTGGCATTTCTATTCTCCAGCTTTCTTTGTTTCTGCAAAGTTTTCCCTAACCTCAGAGAAGATATTTCTTTGCCCTCTAAAATTTTCTCTTTTGGGTTTCAGAAGCAGACTGCAAATTAACCTTGTGAACTACTACTTCAGCAGATGCCAGGAGAACTCTATCACACTAGGCCCCCCAAAAAGGCCTGACCTTGGCCCTGAATGCATTTCTCTCCCTTGTTCAGTTTTTCCCCAGAAGTCTTTGCTAAGAAATTTTCTGTATTGAAGACATGGGTGATGCTTTATCTTGGATATGGCTAACCTGAGACCTGTCTTGGCATGTAGTAGGTATTCAATAAATATTTAACCAATATTATCTATCCTTTGGGCCTTTGAGTGGATTAAGTTGGAATTCTAATGTTATTAGTTTGAATATTTGGACAACATTATGTCCAAACTAAAAATAGCAAGCACATTTCCAAGTTTCACACACAGGACAATGATACATCATTACCTTACTGAATAGTCCAAAGTTAGTTTAATTCTTTTTTATGCTAATTATCTCCCTTTCTGTGTTTATGTTTATAACAGGAGAGGAACAATCCAGAGACATGCTTTTGGTAACCAGGAAGCACACGTGGTGTCATTGCTCTGAACTATAATATTAATCATTTTCTATAAATTTTTGGGTAGAAAAGAATCCTATATTTTTACTTGAAACTTAAAGTCCAGTTGGAGTGAGTCATGATGATATCCAAAAACTGGTTCCCTCATATTAAGCCTAAATTAATTGTGCCATGTCCACCATCAACATTTTCCAATCTGGGATTCTTTCATCACTTATTATAATGTATATTACATATAATACTCATTACCATATAAAGAATTAGGTTCATTATGGTGTTTTCTTAACTTTTTTATTATTTTATTTATTTGCAAGGAGAGAGGAGAGAGAGAGAGAGAGAGAGAGAGAGAGAGAGAGAGAGAGGAAGCGAGGAAATGAAAATGGGCATGCCGGGGCCTCTAGCCACTTTGTGCATCTGGCTTTATGTGGGTAATGGGGAACTGAACCCAGGTTGTTACACTTTGTGGACAATTGCCTTAAACACTAAGTCATCTCTCTAGTCCTTAAAATATTAATTATTTATTTTCAAGAACAGAGAAAGAGGAAGGGAGAGAGAGAGAGAGAGAAAGGGCATGCCAGAGACTTTTGCCACTGCAAAAAGAGTTCCAGATACATGTGCCAACTTGTGTATCCATCTTTTCATGGGTATCGATAAACTGAACCCAGGCCCTCATGCTTTGCCAGCAAGTACCTATAATAGCTGAGCCAAGTCTCCAGCCTCTCATTATGGTGATTTCAAACATTTGTTTTTGTTTTCTGTCCTTCCTCTTTCTACCAAACCTCTCCTCTTTGTCCCCCTCTCCCAACATAGCCTCCCTTCTGTTTTCATACTACATGTGTGCTTTTGTCTCCTCCCTTCCCTTTTCATCAACTCTTGTTCCCCTTTTGTGGTCTGGTCTCGAATCTCAAATCAGTGCCCATGCTCATCCTACTACCCTTTATTTACATGCAGACATACTTTCGAAGTTAGGAGTAACATATGCAAGAGATCCTACTATGGTCATCCTTCTGGGATTGGATTACTTTTCATACCATGACGTTTTCCAAGTCTGTCCATTTTCTTGCATATTTCATTAACTTCAGTTTTTTTGTACCTGAATAAATTTCCATTGTGTATATGTATCACATACTCATTACCAGTTGATGCACACTAGGTGCATTAAATTTCCTTGCTACTGTGCATAGATTATAACTGAACAGGGATGTGCAAGTATTTCCATGGTAGGATATATAGTTCATTGTGTATACACCTAGGAGTGGTATAGCTGAGTCATATGGTAGCTCAGGTTATAGCTTTTTGAGATGACAATGATTTCCATAGAGGCTGCACCAGTTTGCACTTACACCAACAATGAATAAGTTCCTCTCTCCCAATGACTTTGCCAACATTATTATTATTTTTTTTTTGGTCATGGTTTCTTGATGCCATTCATACTCTAGGTGAGAAGAAATCTCAAAGTAGTTTTAATTTGCAGTTCCTTAATGGCTAAGGTTGTTGAACATTTTAAAATATCTATTGATCATTTTGTTTCTTCTTTTGGTGACTGTTTAATCTCATTAGCTCATTTATAGATTGACAAGATTTTTGCTTTTTAACTTATTTTATGTTTTTAGTTTTTATTGAGAACTCAACTATATGATCAAGTTGAAAATTGGCAATATTTCCACGGGTTACATACTCTTATGTCCCCTTTCTTCCACCCCATTCCACTGAGGGTCCTCATCAGTGTGATTATGGGTAATCACTGTGGGGTAATGAATGATTAATACCTTATAGTTCTTTACATATTCTACATATCAGTTTCCTGTCAGAAGAATAGCTGACAAAGATAGTCCCCCACTCTGCAGGCTTGTCTGCTTTGTGATAGTTTCCTTTTTTTTTTCTTTTCTGAGAATAAACTTTATGATTTCCCGCAGTACCATTTGTTAATCCTTGGGAATATTTGCTGTGCTATTAGAGCCCTGTTCAGACCTATACTCCTAACTTCAGTGTATTGATTATTGTTTCCTCTTGTGTATTGTCTCTTGTGTATTCAGTCTTTCTGGCTTCACATAAAGATATTTTATACATTTTGTATCTATTTTTGTGTAGAGTGACAGATGTGGATCTAATTTCATTCTTCCTCAGGTGGTTATCCATTTTTTTTTCTCCAGTACCGTCTTTTGAATAGGCTGTATTATTTATATTGTATATTTCTGATGCTTTTTTCAAAAGTTACTGACATTTTTATCAAATTTATAACAAATATAATAATCTAATTTTGGATAAGGGATTCTGATACCTTCAGTAGTATCCTTTCTACTTAGTTTTGCATTTCTATATGAATTGTTGTATTGTTTTTCTAGTTCAGAGAATAACAACATTGGACCTTCAAGGGTAATCACATTGAATCTATATGCTATTTTTGATAATATAGCCATTTTCACAGCATTGATTCTACCAATCCTATAAAAGGAAATGTCTCTCCAATGCCTCTTATCTTCTTATATTTCTTTTATCTGTGTTATGAATTCTTGATGAATTTCACTGTATTATTATTTACCATACATTTTTTTACTGGTTTTGAAGTCTACTTTGTCAGATATAGGAATAACCACACCCATTTCTTTTCTATTTCCATTTCCTTGATAGTTTACTTTTAATCCTTGACATTAGTTTGTGGATGACCTTGCTAGCGTTATGAGTTTCTTGAAGTCAACAGATAGCTTGGTTCTTTTTTTGTATTTGTTTTTGTTTTTTTTTGTTTTGATGAAGTCAGTCTGGTTCTTTTTATTAGTGAGCTGAGGCTATTGGCATTTAAAGTTATTTTTGAGAGAATTTTGCCTATGATTTTGTGAAGTTCTGCTTGTCTGCGTTGTTGGTTTTTTTTTTTTAACTTACCCTGTTGGGGATGTGCCAGCATACTGTGTTAAACATGGTTGATTCATTTCCAAGTCTTTTTTGTTATCCTGTTTCTCTCTTGGTAGGTATTCTTACATATGTTAATGTGGATGAAACTTTTCTTCTTCCTTCTCTCTATATAGTGTTTCTTTGAGAATTTTCTGTAGTGCTTGTTTGTCATGAATTACTTTAATCTGTATTTGTTTTGGAATATACTCATTTCTCTGTCAATGTGGAAAGATAATTTTTCTGGTTATAGCACTCTTGGTTGGAAGGTGGTCTACTTTTAGTGCCTAAAGTGTACTGCTTCATGTTTTTCTGGCTTTTAGAGTTGCTGAGGGAAAATCTGAAGTTATTCTAATATTCTTGCCATTTTGTTATTTGGTGTTTTTCCCATGTAGGTCTTAGTGTTTCTTTATATTTTTGAAATCCTGACTATGACATGTTATGAAGGGGTTCTTTTCTGGTCTTGTGTGATTGTGTTTCTAAATGCCTTTTATGTTTGCGTGTCGATGTCTCTAGGTTTGGGAACTTTTCTACTATGATTTCATTGAGGAAATCTTCATTTCTTCTACATGTTACTTTGGCTCCTTATACCCCTTGAGTTCTGAGGTTTGGTCTGTTTACTGTATCCAAGGTTTCTTAGACATATCACTTAAGTTTCTTCATTTTTTTTCTTTTTATGGGACTGTATGAGTTATAGTCTCAACTTTGTCTCCATCTCAGAAATTTGATTTTCTACATGGTTTTAACTATTGGTAATTCTCTCTATTGTGTTTTTATTGGAGTGTTTATTATTTGAGTGGTTATTTGAGTGATTGTTTCTTTCATTTCTAGATTTTCTGTTGGTTCTTTCTCAGTGTTTTTATTGTTTTTATTTTTTGTTAAATTTATCCTCCATGTTTTGGACATTCCCTCTCAAATTGCTTACAGTTTCATTCAATTTTGAGTCTGAATTGTCAAGAAGTAAAATGGATTTCTTTAGGTCATTCATCTAACTGTTGGAAACTTGTATGTCTTCATTGATTTGTTTTAGACGTAGGATTCTGGGCTGCAGTGATGTCTTAGTGGTTAAGGCACTTGTCTGCAAAGCCAAAGGACCCACTTTTGATTCTACATATTAGTCAAATGCACAAGGTGACACATGTGTTGGGAGTTCCTTTGCAGTGGCTGGAGGCCCTTGGCATGCCTATCCTCTCTATCTGCCTCTTTCTCTTTCTCTCAAATAAATAATAAGTAAAAATGTTTTAAAAAGAGAAGTAAGATTCTGAATTATTTCTCTGACATTTCCTATCTGACATCTCACTTGTCAGAGCTTCAGACATAGAGGAGTTAGGAGTCTGGGAGTGGATTGAGGTGGGTCCATACCATATATCCTTTGTATTTCTTTGTTGTGTTTTCCACATCTGATCCGGATTTAACTTCTCTTCCTTTTTAGTACTAGTTAATGGTTTGTTTTGTCCTCTGTGGGGCCGCATGCAGGCTGCTTCTCTACTAACTGTACTACTCACCTTGTTTTTATCAGTCAGTGTGGTTATGCTAAGTTGTAACTGAACGCTTTGCATTAACCTTTTGATCCTTGATGGGACTTACCCTTAGATGATGCCATACTGGCTGGCACTCTTTAGTATGCGCTAGGTGGGTGAGCTGGGCCTTTCTTCTGCTGGTAGTTTTGTGTGGAGTTCTCCCTTGTAGGTCATGTGCTAAGGTCTGCCTTCCTGGACACACAGGCCTGACTGCTTGCACCTGCCACTCTGGGGTCTAAGAGGTCCATGTGGACCAGGGTGAACCTTCCACTGTGCTCAGATTCTAGAGAGCTGATTCTTTCTTAATCAAGCTGAAAAATCTCTTAGTGGAAATCCCAAGGGTAAGGGAGACATCCTCCATCTTTTATTGATACTACTATGTTCTCTGGACTTTGCTGTGACAAGCACCTGAGAGAACACTTTAGAAGGTATAAAGGGGGGTGGGGTCATGATTTCAGATTCTTTGACCTTGGTAACTAGATCCTTGTTTCTGGGCTGTGATGAGGCAGAACATCATGGCAGAAGGATGTGCAAAGCTGCTCACCTCATGCAGGATGCTATCCAGATGGTGTCCATGAGGTGAGGGTGAGTTGCCCCACCCTTAGTTAGTTCTTGTAAACCCCTTTAGAGATACATACAGAAACTTGGTTTACTAATCTCTATATCAAGTCTTAACACAATTAAGGGGCAATCAAGATGAAGTATCACAGTGAGGTAGGTCCAATCATGGAAATATGGGGGACATATGTGGGAAACAAAATGTACAATATTGCTTTGTCAAGTTTTTTTTGTATATTTTTCTTCACAAAAAATAGTAGCACATGTGCACACCTAATTCAGAAAGAAGGAAAGATTTAGGCAACGAAACTATTACGTAAAAGTACCATAGGTATATATTCACTAGTCATGAGCATGCATTTTAATTATTGGAACTTCATATTATTACAGTTAATTAATAGACATGGATTTTCAGGTAGGGGTTGGTTGGTGTTTTTTGTTTGCTTGTTTGAAAACAAAGAGCCCCTCTGAACTGCAAACACGCAGCTCATTCTCCTCCTTCCAGTGGGTATGCTTTCCTCTTTGCAGGGTGTGTGCACACATAGCTGGACTTGACAATCAACTTACAGCACTTTTCTCTGCTTTCCAGACAGCATAATCCCTATGAATGTATTCAGAATACAAATAATGTAATTATTAGCACCTTTTCCTGCACAGAGGTTTAAAACACGTACAAGCTGATGTTATATTTATAGAGAATATCCTATTCAACTTCCCTTTCTCATATTCTTCCTAGAAAGAGAGAACCAAGTTCCCTCTATAGATCACCACTTCACCATAAAGCCCAAACTATCCAATCAACATAACCTCCCTGAGCAAACAAACTAGGAATGGGAGTCATGAAAATATATGGCTGGCATTTATATCCATGGCCACACTTCACAGAAGCAAGCAGCTCACGACATCTATTCACTTGGCAGCATTCTTAGATACTAAGATTTTTGTATTGGGATGCACAATACAACAATCAAATAATAGATCAAAACAGTTTTTATAACATAACAGCATTTCAGCAGGACGCATGCTTCTTTCTGTGAAGGACTCTCTATAGTGTAAGAAAAAAATGAGATGTGATGGTCTTGTTTTTCAGATCAAAGAGCAAAAGTTTGCAATACATGTCAGTCTCTTCTCACATGATACCTCCATGAAAAAATACATATTGTACATCACAGGAGAAGTATCAATACATTTCTGATAGCCATTTTAAATCTTTTAAGAAGACTGAATTAATTTAATGGTACATTTCATTCATTCCAACTTGTGCTGATTTCAATGGCTACAACATGTAGTTCATATTTATGCATTTACTTATGTACTATTTTACATTCTTTTTGTCATACTAATTCTTAAAAATCCATGTTCTGTCTTTGAGACTTATAGTACATCTCAATTTGGATTAATGAACATCATGGGTACTTGAAGGGCTAGCTAGTAACTACTATATGTGCCAGAGTAGGAGACAAATTACACTATTTAGTTTATGTCTGAGCATAAGACCCTTGTCTTTCTTCCCCATTTAACATTTACCCCTTTACTTAGCTAGCCCTAGTCACAATCAGAGACCAGGAATTTGACTCAAAATGTTTCAAGTGCCTATAATGTTTCAGGTAGTATTCTAGGGACCAAAGATAATGGGTGGACAAGGTGGTCCCTGTTTGTCCAAAGCATACAAGTCCAATATCATTTATTCAGAGATGTCTGTCTTTTCTTTTTAGAAGGGCAAGCTACCAGTTTTATTTAGAAGTGAAACCAACAACTCCCTGTATTAGGGAGGAATCCTGGAAGGAGGTTGCTCAGAAATCATCTTGATTCCTTAATAGGACTGGTCCCTCTGTCATAAGCTTTCATATCACATGTCCTGTCTCATAAGACCCCTTCAGTATCAGTTATTTATTTAAGATTTATTTCCTTAAATGATATAAGGCCCATGAAGGAAAGATTACATCTGTCTGAATCATCACTGCATCCCCCAAACCCACCCAGTACAACCAGTGTCTGACAATCAGCAGGTGTACAGAAATCCTTAAAAAAAGGATGTAATGAAGGAAGTGAGAGAGAAAGGAGAATGAGAGAGAGGGAGAAAGGAATGGAGGAAGAAGAACGATGTGCTTTGATGGAAGATGAGATAGTCATATTCATTAGCTAAATGGCATGGCCAGTTACTACAATTTACCACTCTCCTATTTATCTGAATACAGTTCTTTCTGAAATCTCCTGAGCTCCATAGGTTATATGCAGCACACCTTGTATTTCATTTGCTCTTTTCTTGGATTCACTTCAAGAATGCATCAGCCCTGGATATGACCTAAAGATATGGTTGAAGGTGCTATATATTTTAGGGCAACTCCAGTAAATCCTGAAAAGCCTTCAATGTTGTTGACATCGTATCACATGCATTCACAAGAAGCTGACTGGCTTTTCTTATTGTCATACTTCCAAGGATTGACAGGTGACTATAATCTTTCTAAACATAGGAATAATTACAGACGCACAATTATTTCCCTTATAATGACCTATTTACTCAAACAGTTTAATTTCTAGAGCATGGTAATTGGGGTGTGGGGTGGGTTCAGTGGGGCTTTTTTGCTTTGTTTTTAGTTAATATCTTCAAGTATATATCATAAGAACAAATTGGGCATTTTCAAATTTATGCTTCAATCAATAAATATGAAATGTTTTATGATATATATTGAGCTCTTGATGCCCTTTCCTCCATATCTATAATTTACTCATTCTTTCATGTATTTCATCAAGCTATGAGTTAAGCTAAGCCTGTCAATGTGACACCTCTTTGGAGTACCATCGATACGTACACAGCATTTTTGTAGGCATTTTACCTTGGGCATTGCACGATGCCATCTTATAATGACATGGCCTGGAGCCATGGAAACTTTGGAGCAGATCAATAAACTGATATCCAAATCTATGGCTATGTTAACAGAGCTATTGCCACTAGTAGAGGAAGGAGGTAACAGTCACAAAACCCTCATCAGTGACACCAGTGATTCTTCCCTCCAGTCCTACCCGCAGCTGCTAGTGTTCTTGGGAGAACCTAGAACACGTAGAAAGCAGAAGGCTAACTGGAGGGGTCTTGATAATGCAGCTTCCATGAGGTCACACTCCAGGACAGAGCGGAAGCTTGAGATGAAATTTTGCAGCTGCCTTTGAATCACCAAGCTCCTGTAAGAAAACCCTAATCAAGTCATTTGCTTCACCAAAGTTGGATTTGGTAAATCGTGCTTGGGTCTGTTGTCCAAGCTTATCTGAGGTGAACACATTCCCAGGGAAACAAAATTAAAATAAAATAAAATAAAATAAAATAAAATAAAATAAAATAAAATAAAATAAAACCCCAAAACAAAAAACAGACTAAACTCCACGTGACAAGCATCAATTCAGATTTTGAAATGGATATATATAGGAGGTGCTTTTCTTTCCTTGGGCATTTTTAGCATGCGGTACAAGGACCACCCACAGGGTCAGCCCCCAGAGATGGATCTATCATCAGGATCCTCCCCAGGCATCTGTGTTTTCTAGAACTGCTCAGGATTCTGATGCACACTGGAGTTTCAGAACCACTGCTCATAGCTAACCTCTTGCTCTGATCCTGGGTGAGGTATTTTCAAAAAGGCAAAAAGCTTACTAAGCACTCTGGTTTGGAAACTAGATAGGGCTCTTTGCTAGAGAATCACATTTCGAATGCACATGCAAATCTGAGGCTGGACCTAGACATATACATACATATATGCACACATGTTTGTATATCACTTACAAAGAATGACAAGTATTTTTTTAAAATCTGAGCAAAAATCCATAGAATTTCACTGTTAAAGGGAAAAGAATTCAGTGATACTATTTTAAAATCGACAACATTTCTCAAGTAAAACTACAAGTTGTCTTTCAGTTTTTGTTTACAGTATTTTTAGATCTCCCTCTGCATGCTGTTTTCCTTTAGACATACTGCCAACTTTTGTATCTGTCATCTGGTTTTGAAAATGAGGTTTCTCATCATTTTAAAAGCATTTCGCCATTTCACTTGTCACACTAAAGCTTGGTACATCTGGAGGCTCCTGCAATTGGATGGGCTTAGTGCGTACATTGAAAAGCATATCAAATTATTACCAATGTTTAATTCCATGTTCCTCCAGAATCTATTAAAGGTCTTACAGCTTTTCTTCCATGCCATCACCTAAATTAAATTTCATATTAAAAGGCTAGATTCTAGGATTTCTCAGGCTTCACATTTTCAAATTTAAATTCAAAAAAAGCAGAAAAGAATGATACAAAAATGAAGTGTTTTTTTTTTTTTTTTTTTTTCCGCAGAAGTTTGTTCTTTCTTAACCAAATGATAAATTGACTATCACAGCGCAAGGGACAGGCAAAAGCACTTGACTCAGGTGTGGAGCCACCTTTTTTTTTTTTTTTTTTAAGGTTCATATATTGCTTTGGGATTTCAATTCAACCACCAGTCATTTATTTATTTACCTCTAATATAAATGAGTTCTTTGTAGCTTGGAATGTGTTTTTGTTATTTTTTACTAAAACTCACTTAACAGCCTCAAACTGAGAGAGTTTGTCTAGAAAGTTTCCAAATATCATGTCGAAGTGCTCTCCCATTGCAGAGCTGTATCAAGAACTCAGAAACTGGACGACTATCTCTTGCAGAAGAAGATGACAATGAAGACTGTTGAAGATGGTCGCAAAACTCAGGAAGTAGGGATTGCAGTTGTGTAGGAATTAATTCAGCTCTCTCTCTCTCTCTCTCTTTGGTTTGTTGAGGTAGGGTCTCTTGCTAGTCCAGGCTGACCTGGGATTCACTGTGAACTCTCAGGGTGACCCCAAACTCACAGCAATCTTCCTACCTAAGTGCTGGGATCAAAGGCGTGTGCCACAACACCTGGCTCAGCTCCATCTCTTCTGTGCTGGTTGACCTTGAAAAACTCTTTAAACTCTGCATGTGTGAAAGTGAATGCACATGTGTTCGTCTTTCAGAAACTTGTTTGAGCGTTCTCAGCTATTGATAGTGGATAAACATTTATTTATCTCGGGTTAGTTGAGAGGAACAAATGAGTTTGTGCATTGGAAGGGTTTCCTGTGGAGCCTTCTACAAAGTAGCAAATATTTAGTAACATTCCTTGTTGATAATATTTTAAGAACCCATTCAGCTGGAAATTATGCCTTGTTCAGAAATAATTTCAGTTAGGGGCAAGTATTTTAATGCTTTCGACATTGGCGTTCACTGATTTTCTATAAACTTGTCAAAATGAATGATGACGAAATGACAGATAGTTCAATGTGTCTGAGGCGATGTTAATGCCTTCTTGGGTGCTGGACATATATGTGTGACTTTCCACAACTTTCCAATTCTCAAGGTCTGCTGTACTTCCATGTTCTCCACTGACCAATCCCAAACTCTCTCTCCATTTTACATATGTAAACGCAGGGAAGAATTCCTGCTGTTTACATCTTTGTGGACACTAGGCTCCTCCCTCTGGTTACTGTCACACCTGTTGGAAGAACAGCAACTGGTCACACATCCCCTACTATACTCACTTTAAAACAAAGGACTTGAAGACACCACTATGCCCTGGACTAGCTTAGTCATTATACCTTTTATTTTTAAATATAGAAGTATCGTGCTAAATATTTATACCATGATGTAATAAGCATATTTTAAAAATTTAAGTGTGTGTTAAAATATATGCATGTAAAAATTACAATATATAAATAAATATATGTCAGGTGCATGCCTTTGATCCCAGCATTTGTGAGGCAGAGGTAATTGAATCACCATGAACTTGATGCCACTCTGAGACTACATAGTAAATTCCAGGTCAGCCTGGGCTAGGGTGAGACGTTTCCTTGACCCCTCCTCTCCAAAAGAAATATATGAAGCATATGAAAATACACTTTTGTATATATTTTTATTATATACATGTGTATATATGTATAACTTATAAAAGTAGTGATGCTCATAACTTAACACACATCGTAGGTTTATCCAGTTCTTTTATAAACACAATTACATATTCATACATACAGTTTTGAAATGCATCAGACAGATTTATTAGTATTTCAATAGCTGGTAGTGGTAAGGAGACTCCCTTCCTTTCAGTCCTAAAGTAATTGAGAAGCAGTCAAAAGCTGCAGAGTATTCAATGGCAATGTCTATGCCCCTATACTCTCTCCTGCCCTGGAAGAGAAGGAAGACACTTATTTCCAGATGGGAACAGCACAGGAGCTAGTGCCTAGGCTGAACGACCCTTTGCTTACTTATATAACCTCACAGCAACAGAGTTAATGCATCTCCTTGGTTACAATGGGAACATGAACCAAGCCGGGAAGCTCCCTTGCCATGAGGGAGTGGGTGGCATTGTCTGGGTCTACCTAAATGTGAGTGTCTGAGTTTAGTTGGAGGAGTGTAAATTTCAGAGGTGACAACATTAGGAGAGTGATATTTTAATCTTCATTGCTTGGCTTTCTCTGTTGGTTTCTATTTCTGGTTAGTAAGATTGAGGGGTTATTCTTGTTTCTTCATATGTCATTTTTAAGACCCAAATTTGTAACTCTATAGTTTGCCATTGCCTCTGAACATACAGAGAGTATTTCCTCTGTCATTAAATTTCCTTTCATCTATAAAACCATTTTCAATTATTATCTGGCATATCCATTGTATAGCATTCTGTATCTCCCGAGCCACTTATCTGAAAATTAGGTTTTTAAAAAATTATTAAATTACTGTAAACAATATAAACATAGCATTTTTGCATACTTCTCTCTTTATTTCCAGAAGAATTCTTAAAACAAGTCTGACTGGGGTCAGCATATATGATTTTGAATTTTATTTTATTTTTTATATACAGTGCAAATTTCATTCAGAAAGTTTGTATCATTTGGTGTTTCTTCCAGAAGCAAATGAGAACACCTGTTTCCTGGTGCCCTTACTAGAATTAAGGAAGAGAATTAAAACAATATGTCACATTTCACTCCCTGTGATTTCCCATGCTTTAGGCAGTGGGAGGGAGTCACCCTGCATCCTTTGTTTGGGAAGCAATGTTCCACTACAGTTTGCCCAAGTGTGAAATGCCTTATTTCCTGAAGTCAAGTTACCTAATCTCTGGACATTACAAATATTAGCATTTTAAAATCTGTTTTGAAATTAAGACAAAAGCAAACGTCATTGCTAATGTACATGCGAAAGAGGAGGGGAGAGGAAGAAACCATGGAAACCAGCAGAGGAATTAAAATGGCCACTAAGAATTAGACACCAGAATAGAACCAGCAATGGGCCAAATGAGGGTTATCATTGGAAATGATTTGACAGGAATTTTAAAGTGTTCTTTTGCCCTCTTTTTCTTCCCTCTTCCCTCTTCTGGTCATGTTTTTGGGAAAGCTTAGTAAATCTTTCTTCCATTATTATTCTTTGGCTCCTCATAAAACTTAAAAATACCACAAGGCTGCCACAGCCACACACAAATACAGCTCATTTTAGGCCACAGGATGGCACTCTGGGTGCATACAAGTGATGAAGGACTGCTCCCCCTGGAAAAAAAAAAAAAAAGGCTCCTTGTCCCCTGGGAAGCTGTGAGAGACAGAGCTCACAGCCTGCAGCACCAGCCCGGCACCTATGAGGAAGAAGAGGAGCAGGAGGAGACCGAAGAGAGAAAGTAATATTTTATCTACTCAGAGTGTGTTGTCTTCTCTCAATCACGTTTCTCTCCACATGTGAAATGCTAGAGAGGGTCTCCCTGGAACCTTTTGGCCTCCTCATTTCCTTTAAGGTTACAGTTAATGGAGACTAGAATATTCTTATGCCTCCCAGGAAGAAGATTGCTACCTGGAACAAGTCCTCAAGGGGAATGTGAACATTTACTGTTTATGGATAACATGATGAGGATGCAATTCACACACTGCTGAGAGTGCCAAATTCACCAAATGGCCATTTTAAAAATTATAATTAATATTTCATTATGTGGAAGGAGGCTAATGCATGTTAACTGTAGTGGCAGGTGAATTGTATAGAAATATTGCTTTTGCCATATTTGAACAATTGACTTTGTCATTGTTATTACTGCCACAAACATTCTATTCAAATGTGATATGTAAAGAACAGTATCTTCAAGCTTTAAGTGTAAACACCACTGATACAATCATCAAAACATTAGGAGAAGTCATAACTGAGGACAACCTCCCTTGGCAGGATGAGTCTCCTTAACTAAATCTTTAGTAAACTATAAACAATAGTAAAAAAGATTCACAAGACTGAGGAGAAGGCTAAGCAATTAAAAGGGGTTGCTTGCAAGCCTGCACCCTAAGCTTGATACTGCTCAGTGTCTACATTAAACAGGATGCAAAGTGGCACATGCATCTGCGATCCCAAAGTACCTATGGCAATAGGAGGTGGGTCCAGGAGGCAGTCTAAGCTGACCAGTAGTAGTGGCCAAAACGACTCAGACCTTGCCTTGAAATCCCACAGTGGATGTCTGTAACTCTACTGAAGCGGGTCTTCAGTGGAACACACATGGGGAAAGGGAGTATAACCTAATAGGAATATGAACAATATGTAATATGTTCATAGAGTACCATTGTAAATTAATAAAAAATAAAATAAAATATTGGGAAAAGAGAAAGGTTAGAAGAGAGGAGAAATACCCAGAGGTTGTCTTCTGACCTCCACACACATGCTGTGTGTGCCATGTATGCCCAAATACACCACACACACATACACACACACGATTCAGTTTAAAGTCAAAATAATGATTTTTATATAAAAAGTAAAAGGAGTTCCCAAGTGTGAAAGTTTAATTTTATTATCATGTTGATCAGATTAGAAATCAAGTAAGAGACAGTAGTCTTAGGATTGCATTTCCAAGGAGGACTGATGGAGGGGGGAGACCATCTCTCAGCACCAGTGGATGACCCTTCCAGTGGTGGACGGTATACAAAGAAACTTTGAGAGACCACAAGGACTTTGCTTGGCTGCCCTTGCTAGTTACTGGTGTTTGTATCCACCCTGCTACTGCCCTGCTTTCTGAACATGGGGACCCAGCATCACCCACCTTTGATCATAACCTAAGGACCAAGGGCTCCCCAGGAATCCTCCAAGCCTGGGTGGGACTGCTGAGGCATGCAACCTCGTAAACTGTACAGCTTACGGATTTTCTGACTCTCTAGTTACAGATAACTATTGTTGGGCTGTACACTTTAAATGCTGTAAGTCAACTTCTGTATGATATATTTTCATTCTATCATTTGTTTCTCCAGAGAACAGTGACTCGTGCACCAGTACAAGCACGGGAGGGAGAGATGAAAAGAGACAGGATAGGTTCAAAATGAATTCTCACAAAGGCATAACTAGAAAAGGTATTCAATATGTAAAGTTCAAGGAATGAACTGAAAGTCTTGAAGGCTACGGGAAGGCTTTCCGGTTTGCCCAGGCATGGCATGCAAGCTTTGAGCATGGTCAGCGTGATGGAGATGCCATTTTGAGAAAATCAATGGGAGATCAGCACAGAAAAGATTGGATGAGGGAATCAGCAAGAGAAGAGGAAAGATGTGAAGCACAGTGGTGTGTGAGGAGGATGTGGCAGCTGAGTAATGTAACCAGGACTTAGACAAGAATGAGAGAGAGGGAAAAGGCGAAAAATCTAATGGTTAGAAAGATACTGGGAGAAATATGGACTGTCCTGACAAGGTGACAAGTGGAAGTAACGAAAAAGCTTCGCAGTCCCGGCACCCAACATACCAGGTCTGAGTGCAGCCTCTGAATTTTCAGGTTACGAGACATTTTGTGTTCATTCTCAAGGACTCATTTTTCTTTTTCCATAGCCTCACTAGTGTCCATTTCAATCCTTTACCTACTACCAAAATGATTAATATCCTCAGTTGTCTTGCCCCTCGGTTTCCATGATAAGACCCTGGGACAAACTAATCAACCATTAGTTTCCCTCTACTCCACATGGATTTGTAATGGCAGGGATTAATTCACTGGACAGAGGACATAGGTGTGTGCTTAGGAAACACAGCCTTAAATTGCCCAGAAATTTCACTGCATTTCTTACACATGAAATGTCTCCAGTAGGATCATGTTTGGAGCTGCAAACTTTATGAGGTGGGAGCCCAGCTGGAGGAACTATATGGGGGCCAGTCCTCAGATATATTATCCGTGGCTCCTTCCTGACTGGTTCTCTGCTTCCTTTTCACCATGAACAAGTATGTTGACCACACACCTTTGTTAACATGTTAACAGTAAACACAGGGCCAAGGGGACCTCAGATGGACCAATCTGAATCCAAGTGTAAGGTCTTCCAGCATCAATGTTTTCTCAGGGAATTTGCCTTGAGAAATATAAGTAATTCAACTACATCATATCTCTGCCCTCACTGAGGAAGGTTAACATCTGTACATGCCTTTTTCAAATTATATTTTATATTTTATTTCATTTGCAAGCAGTGACATATAGAGAAAGGAGACACAGAGAAAATAGGTGTGCTAGGGCCTCCAGCCATTGCAAACAAACTCTGGATGCTTGTGCCACTTTGTGCACCTGGCTTTACATGAATACTGGGGAAACAAACTTGGGTACCTAGGTTTTGCAGGCAAGCACCTGAACCACTGAGCCATCTTTCTAGATCCCTACATGTCCTGCCTTACTTTCAACAGATCATCTTACTTTATTCTCTTTAAGAATCTTCAGACAATATCAGACAGAACTGATGCTTAAGCCAGAAAATGTGGTCCTCTGAATCCATTTTCCTGACTTTATAAAATAAAATAAAAAAGTAAAAAATGCTCTCTCTTCTTTTAAGTGTCAAACCTTTCACATGTATACTGGATTTGAGTGTGGATCCATCTGAATATCTCTTGGAACTTTTTATTGTATTCAATATTGACATCACCATACACAAAATATAGTATATCTCATTCATTTAATCTTTAAAGGTTCAGTAAGTATTTACTACATGCCAGCTCTTTTTCTTATGACTTAGGGATATAGCAGTTCAGAGAGAGAGAGAGAGAGAGAGAGAGAGAGAGAACACACAAGAGT
The DNA here is from genome assembly GCA_036365145.1 of Orientallactaga sibirica. Classification (NCBI taxonomy): domain Eukaryota; kingdom Metazoa; phylum Chordata; class Mammalia; order Rodentia; family Dipodidae; genus Orientallactaga; species Orientallactaga sibirica. The sequence continues at coordinate 4,768,449 of JAEOAD010000194.1, forward strand.
CTGTGTTCATGGAGTTCTTAGCTAAGCAAGTAAGAATTATGGTGGCATTTATAAACAAATACACATACAAACAAAAGTAAGTGGTAGTCCATATCCATAACTATGTACATTTCTTCTGCTACAAACTGATATGCATTCCCAGAAAATCTGCCTAAAATATTTTATACATACACACACACACACACACACACACATATACATATACACACATAGTGTCGAATGTGGCATCCTGCTAAGATTTTTGTGATCATCAGTCATGTTCCCATTCCCATCACCCCACTAGAAAAGTGCTAGTTCAGGTCTCAAAAGGCTGCCCTGTTGCCAAATGGAGCAGCTGCTCTTCAGTCCTCATGTTCGACCCCTTGAAGGACCCTTCTCCTGACTTGTATTACACCACAGACTTGCTGGGTCCTCTCAGCTCCTTGATGATGCTGTGGGGAGCATGTGACTCTCACTGTGGGGATGCTTCATCCGCTCTGCCTCCTTCTACTTTTCAGGCTTTAGGTCAAGTGTCACTTCTTCCTATGCACCTCATTTCAAGTGAGCTCCCTGTGTTGCTCTGCTTCCTGTTTGGTGCCTCCAGCCTGTAGGTCCACAATTCATCATATGCATGTACAAGTTTGTTTAGTGCTTATGAGAGACATAAAGTTTCCTATGCCAATTTATTCTTTGTCTAGTAACAATGTATATACTATCAAATGCATAGTGTTTGGTGTATAGATTAGAATCTCCTAAATAATAGTTGCATGAATGGAGTAGGAATTTTGCTCTTTTTGTATTGAACCATGTCTAGGGATGAAGTGGGATCCAACATTCTGTCTTATGGAACAGATAATAAAGAGACTATCTCTGAAATTCATCATGTACAATTTGAAAGGAGGCATGCTTCTAAGAGGAATGAAGGTGATCTAGTTTGGGACACAGGAAAGATATATCACCATCATGAGGATATTAACATTCTGCTCCATTCATCATTCATTCTGCCCCTTTCCTCTTATATATTTTTATTTATTACCAAGCAGAGAGAGAAGAGAGAGAGAGAGAGAGAGAGAGAGAGGGAGAATGGGTACACCAGGTCCTCTTTCCACTGCAAACAAACTCCAGACACACACAGCACTTTGTGCATCTGGCTTTACATGTGTACTGGGGAATCAACCCATATCATCAGGCTTTGCAAGCAAGTGTGTTTAACCATGGAGACATCTCTCCAGCCCCTTTTCCTCTTATGTAAGGCCCACCTCACTTAGTGACTTGACCTTCATTCAGTTGGGAGCTATTCATGCTGACCCTGCTGCCCCTTTGTCAGGGATTTGTTTGTGAAGCAAATTCTAAATCAAATGGCATATAGCAGTTCATTGATGATGGGGATTGCCTTGGCAACAGTTAGGGAGTACAACCCAGGGCTAAAGGAGCAACTTCTGCAAGCTATTTAGGAATTTTCTCATTCTAGGAACAAAGACAAAGGAAGAAATACATCCTTGATTGTTACTGTTGAGAACTCCATGCACTGAGGAAAGAAAGCCACGTGCAGAACAGAGCCAACATGTGGACAGAAAAACCAGAAGGTGGACAAAACTCATCCATGAGGACATTATGAGCTTTGCTAGGAGTCAATAAGTCAGGGTGTACACAACAGCATTTCATCTCCAGCCAGCAATAATTGAATGCTGACATCAATTGTTCTACAGATGTTGAAATGTGAAAATTATGTGATGAAATATGGATGTCCTAAAATGAGAGACACTGATTCATTTATGTATTCACTCATTCAATCATTAATAATTATGTCCATTGAGCATCTACCAGGTGGCAGGCACTCAGATAAGGGTCAGGAAGTAATGAAGAGGATGGGCAGGATTTTCTAATCACAGACGTCTAGACTTGCAGATCGGTTATTACAATTATACACTATTACACAATTTGTGGCCTGATAGGAAAAAGGAGTTCCTAGTTACTCACAAGGTATTTGTTGATCCAGAAAAATTTCAGATACTGCACCAGGAATGGTGCTATTCTGCCAAGGTGCCCATCTGCTCCAACAGGAGAGACAGTAAATGAAGAGGCTCCTGGGAATTAATACAACCGTAATTTTGGATAACATTTATTTACGCCAGAGAAAGAAAAGAGTGGGCAAATTTAGGGGACAAAGAATTTCCTTTTATCTTGGTTGAGCTAATGAGCACAGGCATAGAGGGAAGCCAAGTCAGAAAGACAAGATACCAGCCCAACAGTAGGTTAGAAAAGGACAGAAGGCTATAAGCCACACTTGGTTGACCATTATTTCCCTTTGATACCAGTAAATTCTTCTATTGTAGTTCTTAGGACGTCCATGACCATCCCTAATTCTAGAACTTTCTTTACTAGTAAAGGCTATGGACTCTTCAATCTCTAACTGAATGTATAAACCTACATTCAGCTCTCATCTTGAATATCATCTTTGCCCATGTATGAAAGCATTCAAAGTGTTTGGAGATGCATGGAATTTCATACACAGGCATATTGCTTTTGAACTAGAGAGAAACAGACTCACAGGCAGTATGAGAATTGCCTAAGAATACTCAGGTCTTAAACTTCAATATAATCTCGGAAACTGGCACACTGGAATACATACTCTGGGTTTGCAAGCTTCTGACTTCATAACAAGTGTCTCCTTCTCAGATGTTCCCCAGACCTATCTCTTTTTCACTGTTTGTAGTAGAAATGTTAGATTCCCGTGGGAAAACAATAATTTCTATACATTGTGGATCACTGAATGGGGCAGCTACAAGTACAAAAGTCCTCTTATCAATCGGGCAGTGTGATAGCCATTAGGTGTTTGAAAGAAAAAAATGACGGTCTTCCTTCCTCTCAGAGTTCCCGCTGCTCATCAAGAAGGGAAGGTGCCAAAAGTTCACACGATAACGATGGTGTGAACTAGGTCCGTGCAGAGACATCAGAGATGGCGTCAGGGAGGAGGTGGGGATTTGGAAATAATTGGGAACTTTGTGAGGTCAAAGAGAGGAATAATGGTGGAGAAAACATCTACTGATGTTACATGTTCAAGTATATTTCTTCGTGCATCTGAGGAGAAAAGTAGATTTCTAAAGAGACTCGCAACATTTTGGGATTCACTCCTCCTCTGGCCCAAAGCAGTGCATGAATCCTAGGTCTGACATTTCCCCTTAGACTTCCTCACAGAGGTGTTTTCATGATGGAAGCAACACTTAAACCACCGTAAAGAGCTTAAAATGTGGGAATCTCATAAAACTGGGAAATGAGTGTCCCTTTCTAATGGTTGTTACTATTAGATTTCACAGCCTTGCAGGGAACTGGCAGCCATCTTGGGAACAGGAGGGAGAGCCTGTCTGTACATGGAAGCTTCTGAGAGGAACACAGAGCAGACAGATGGAGAGAGCATGCTCTCCACCTGATAAAATAACTACAGTATCTATATCCAGCTGTGCCAGAGATGTGATAAATTTATCCTGAACTTTACAGTTGTGTGAGTCAAGTTTTTTCCTTTTTTTTTTTTTTTTTAATTACAGCAGATTGATTTATTTTTCGGCTGTCTGCATTTTAAATAATCCTCTATGTGAGTTGTTCTTGTAAGTACATGTATTCTGGAAAGCCAAACTATTATTATGCGCTCAATTGTGTGCCCACCCCCATTCATATTTGAAGTCCTCACCATTAACACTGAGTGTTTCCATATCTACGAATGCAGCTGCTTTTGGAAGTAGCCTTTAAAGAGACAATTGAGTTAAATGTGATCCTTAGGGTGCAGGCCTAGTCCAAAGTGGCCCATAGTTTTCTTATAAAAATAGAAAATAAGGAACTGTTCACAGGAGGATCCAAGTGAAGTCCCAAGAAGGTACCTTCCAAACCAGAAGAGACCCATCTTGTGATACCTTGCTCATTGTCCTCTAGATTTTAGAAATGTCCAGAAATACAGTCATTCCCTTGTACCTATGTGGGATTATTTCTAGGACCCTCAAGTGTATCAACATCCCTTGTATGAAATAGTGTAGTATTTGCATGTAAAGGTATAATATTTGAATATAACATATATACATCCTCCTAAACATTTAAATGATCCCTAGAGAACTTATACAATACAAACGCTACATAAGTAATTGTGATAGTCTTTATAGAAAAAAAGCCCACAAGAGAAAGCTTGCACATATTCAATATAATCACAATAATTTTTAGGATGTTTTGGATGTACAGTTCATTGGATCTGTTCATGCATAGCTCATGCATACAGAGGGCCAACTGTTCATTCCTATTGTTTAACCAAATCTACAATGGTCCTTTGTTACAGCATTGTAGGAAACTGTTGGGCTGGAGAAATGGCTTAGCAGTTAAGGTGTTTGCCTGTGAAGCCAAAGGATCTGGGTTTGATTCTCCAGGACCCACGTAAGCCAGATGCACAATGGGCACATGCATCTGGAGTTCGTTTGCAGTGGCTAGAGGCCTTCTATCTCTCTCTCTGCAGGCAAATAAATAAATAAATAAATAAATAAATAAATAAATAAATAAAAAACAAGGTTGTCCAACGAGTACACTGAGAAACAGAAATTTATTAACTATAAGCAACGCAGAGAGCCAGCCATGGAGACACATGTCTGTGATCACAGAAATCGAAATGGGGATCATGAGCTTGAGGTCAGCTTGGGCTACATAGTGAGACTATGTCTCCAAAAGATACAAAATATGAATAAAGAAATAACACATATGAGAGTTGGAAAGTGTGTGGTATATGAAGTAGACAGAAATGGATGGGAAAAGTAGAAGAGAGCTATGTCATCTTCCTTGCTTTTCTTTTGTTTCATCCCATCTTGTATATAATCACTCGTCCCAAGATCAAGAAAAAGCCAGAATGCTTACTTTCCAGACATTTGGACTTGTCTTCCGATTCCTATGTGTTTCTAAAGGGAACAGACACATACTTGTGCCTAATTCCTGATACGTTTCCAACATGCCCTTCATCCACAAGAGTCCTACCACAATGGTGTGCACAACCTAATAACAGCCTGGTGTCTGTCTTATTCAAGTCACCTAATTTCTAAGAAATGGGATACTGATGGCTTCTACCCCAAACAACCCAGGACTTTGCTTTCTCTATATGCAACAGAATCCAGATAAAAAAACAGTTCATCCCTTAAACAATGGTGAGAGGAAAAAACAAAACAAAACAAAACATGTAGGATGGAACCTTTGTAGCTTCCCAGACATATTAATCTCTGTTACATGATAAATGGTTTTATTTATTTATTTATTTATTTATTTATTTATTTATTTATTTATTTTTATTTTTGTGACATGGGAAGAGGGAAGGGTAAGTCAAAAGCTGCAAGTATTAAAAGAAGAAACTCATATTTGATAAAAAAAAATTAAAATTGTAATTTTTTCCCTTCAGTTGTGTATGAGAACTCACTGCTGACCACATTCTTCCTCTTTCATCTGGATATATGAGGGAACACTAGAGTTGGTAATTCAAGGGAACTGGTTTATAATGCTAGTTCTCACTCTTTATTTATTAAAGTCCGACCAGTTCTATTTTTTTTCAGTGTAGGGTTCTATTAGAAACATTCCAAAGAATTTTTTACTTTTTTGATAGAAAGCATTTGGGCATTGGAGTTTCTCATGCAGTTTTATACATGCTCATTAAAAAAAAAAAATCATACCATTCTTTTATTGTTTATTTTTGCCATCATTTTTACTTCATTCTTTGTTTATTGATTTTAAGATCACTCTTTAAACTGTACCATCCATATTAGGCTGTCCTATAGACATTGCTACTTCTGTGAAGTGAAAGAAAAGAGAAATGAGGCTTCCCTCTGAGTCTTGCTGATACTATTTCAATCCTGGCTGAGAAATTTTCTGTAGTGCAACCATAAAAACAACTCCTTGTGAATGGCTTTTATACTTAGGGGAAAATGAAATCAAGTGCTTTTCTTATCATATTAAGTGAATACATTAAATGTTAACAAGCATTTTCTTATTTTTATAATGGAAAAGTTGTTAAGCACAATTTCATTCTCCCTAATTGTAATAAGGAAGATTTGCTTGGAATGAAATATAATAAACTCTGTTAAGCAGCAGTGAACCCAAGGTGAGTTGAAATCCTTGTGAAAATTATGACCCCTCCCTTCATGAATGGATAAAATTTTAAAGGTAGGTCAGGGTATGTATATATAATTTTTTTCAAATGGATTCTTTTTTGACAATTAAAAAACATGTTGGAGGATATGAATGCAGGTATGTAAATGCTAAGGCTCACAAGGAGGTAGGAGGACAACTTTTGGGTCAGTCCTTGCCTGTCTACCTCATGTGAGGCTGGGTGTCTTAATCTGGCATCTCACTCTGCTCTTTTTTGCTGTGCTTATCATAAGCTTCAGGGAAATTATCCTGCTTCTGCTTCACATCTCACTGTGTCAGCACACTGGGATTGCAGAAGCTCCTCATAGCTGCCTGATTTATACACAAGGCTTGAACTTGGGTCCTCCACCTTAAGTGCTGAATGATTTATCCACTGAGCCATCACCTCAGACCTTTGATTGGTAATTTTAAACATTGAACTACCAATGCATTTTTTTAAAATAAGTAAGTGGGACATTATTTTGCTAAAGCCCATAGTTATACATATTAAACATATAAAACAAAGTTTGAGTAAGCTGTGGATGAGCAGCCAGCCAGCTGAAGGTGTAACTGCCTTTTGAAAATATTTACGCAAGGTCAAAGCTACCTATCCTACTTTCTCCACAAAGCACCTGCCCCTGAGCCTAGAGTGATGATCTCCCTCCCTGAAACTCAGGGAGTATTTATCGTGGCTGCCACTGTTTTGATACTCAGCATATGCTACCTGGCATGATTAATTATCTTTTTTATGTGTGTGTCCTGTCCATCCCAGAAGCTGACTCTCCTTGACTACAAGGGCAATGTCTTGGAGCATGTTGTGTCTTCAGCACAGAGCAAACTGCTTTGAAATTTTTGCAAGAATAGATTTCAACACATGCTCTTAGATAACGGTGGTAATGATGCAATGCAAGGGGAGACATTATTCACGTTACCCCGAACCCCAGAGCAGCTTGGGAACTGCATTGCAGCCTACCACAGAGCTTGTAGATAGTAGGAACTCAGCTCATGGTTTATATGGTATAAATAATAATTAGCTTATGAATGAATACACATTGTACATTATATATATATATATATATATATATATATATATATATATATAATTTGATTTTTAATCCTGGTTTTATGTAAATATTCATTACCAAACTTTGTGAATGGTAAGTCCAGGGCCCCACTGGAGATGCCATATCCCAAATCTTTAAGGCTGGCCTCTGATATAATGCATTTTAACATATCTCTACTGATGGTATGTATGTACCACTAGATTTGAAAGCCAATAAAAGTCCCACACAAAGACAACTTTATTTCTTTTAACTGAAGAGACTTATGTTTTCCTTTTCTAAATGTTTTATAGACTTCATGAATTATTGGAATCCTACAAGTAATATGGTGTTGCACATAGAAAGGAGATCAAAGGGCTATAATTCATGTGTGTCCAGATAGTTGTAATATTTTCATTTTCCACAATGTATTTTCAAAAAATGTAAAACAGGCTTCAAAATATAAAATGAAATAAATAACTGAAGGTATTCAGGGTGGAGGAAAAAAAGATAATAACCCAGAGGCACCAAGGTAATTTTTATACACTGCGATGAGCTCAGTTCTATTCAAAGCTTAAGACAGACTATGAGTATATCACATGTTTTCTTCTCAGTGTCAAAGAAACCAGTGACCTGCAAGGGGTATACACTGTCTACACAGTAAAATCAATTGATATTTATGGTGATTGGTCCATAAAAAGGAAATTATTAACTGGCATTTTTTGTTATGTTATATAACATTCAATAATATGTTTATGCCACTGTTTCTTAAAGTTTCTCCAGTTTCATGTGATAGACCTTAAGACTAACAACAATTTGGAAATAATGACACTGTGGTTAGTTGACATTCTTTATTTTGTTCATTTAAATCTAGATTCGTTGACTTCATCTCACCTATATACATGGTATTTGAGAAGTTGAAACCTTATGTCCAGTGGCAGTTTGTAAAATAAGTTTTCTCTCAGTTGGGTCATCTGCTTTTAGTCATTGGGGTAGTGTTTATTGTATAACCCCAAAATATCTATAAATTTAGCTATGCAATCAGGTTTCCCCCTAAATAAAAAGGAATAGGCTAGAGAGGTGGCTTAGTGGTTAAGGCATTTGCCTGCAAAGCCAAAGGACCTTGACTCAACTCCCCAGGACCCATGGAAGCTAGATACACAAGGTGGCACATACTTCTGGAGGTTGTTTGCAATGGCAGGAGGCCCTGATGCACCTATTCTCTCTCTCTTTCTCTCTGCCTTTTTCTCTCTTGGCCTCTCAAATTTTATATATATATACACACATACACACACAGAATAAATATGCCTGTCATCAGCCTTTAAAACTGAGGCCCAATTATCATAGTAACCTACAATTTTCCTACAAGAACCACTCATATTGGGTATGTCTTTTTCATAAGTACATTTCATCTGAGAAATTAATTGAAAGTACAGAATTTGTATACAGAGAGATGCTATAAAGCCAATGATTCCTGGAGGACTGAATTTCTTCCACACACTCTTCCCCTACTCACTAGGTGTATGGCATTGAATAAATCTTTCTTCACATGTAAAATGAAAATGAGTATTTTAGTATATTCCACTGTGATGCTTAGCATTGCTGCTAAAATTAAACATGAGAATGTCACTAAACATTTGTAGGAGAACATAAATCATTAAGTGCAGGTGTATGTATCTCCTTAGATTTCTCAAGTAGAATAGTAGAATTAGATAAGATTATGGAGGAAAACTTCAGCTTCAGAAATCATTGGGGACCAGCCATGTACAGGTTCACCTTCACAGACCTCACCTCCTCTACTCACTTTTGATTAATAGTAGCCTTGCGGTAGGAGGGTAGGGCAGAGATGTCAAGATTGACATGAAAGAAGTAAGTGATAGACAGAAAGACTGGAAACTTCTCCCCACCAAGACTGACACGTTCAAGGGCATGCACAAGTAAAAAAGTACATGGATACAATTGAGTGTCTAACTTTCTTCAGCTCTGGCTCACTTCATTCCTAGAAGTACTTTCCTCTCTTAATAAAACACCATGGTTTTCCCCCCACTAGTCAGGTGTCCCCGATCCAATTTCTTCTTCCAAGACATAAGACCTTGGAAATTCCAAAAGGTGCCCTCTAGATTCTAATATATGCCTGTAACAGCCAGGTATTTCTTTTTCCCAATCCTTAGTTTTCTAATTCAGTTCTAAACATAAGTTCAAAAACTATCACTTTAGTAACCTAACTCTAAAACACTCTTTTGTTTGCGGATCTTTTCATTTGCCATACCTGGCCATTTATTGTAATCCTTCCTCTTGACGTCAGGGTTTACCGACAGCAGCCTTCACTCTTGTCTTACAATTCATTCCACAACTGGACTGTTAGTCTCAGCAAAGCATGAACCACATCCATTTAGCACAGTCCTGCATCCCCAGACCCTTGTAAAGTGTAAGAGAAGCAGGTGCTGTTGGATAGATGTGGCCAAGCTTCTTAGTTCTTCATTCACATTCACTCAGTGAAATAATCATTTCTTTTTCTTTTTTTCCCCTGAGGAAGCAATCAGGATTCCTAAGGTAGTGTAATTGATCTAGTAGGAGGAAACCAACATGTGGCAGAGCTGAGGTTTGATCCCAGTCCTGTCTAGCCTTCTTCCCAACCTTGCTCTGCACTGCATGCCCTGCATATGAGGCAGAAACTCCCTAAGCACCCCCCTGAAACTCATGCTTCATACATTATGATATTAATTTAAATATCTTATAGGTTTCTATGGTAGTTTGAATAGATGGCCCCCAATATATTCAGTGTTTTATTAGTTTGTTGTTTGCATCTGCAGCCACCTGGCTAGAGGCAATGTCACTGGGTGGATCTTAAGGTGTGGTGGTGGGTTTAGGATTTCAATCTGTGAGGCTTTTGGCATGTTGCTTTACTCTCTGTGTTTGGTCCTATGGAGGCAGGCCAGCTTCTTCTGCCATTATGGAACTTCCCCTGGATCTGTGAGCTTAATGATATCCCTTCCTCCATAACTGAGCCTGGTCTGGAAGTTCATCTCAGCAAACCTGAAGCTATCTGCTACAGTTTCATACATGTGAATAGGAAGTAGAATGAAAAGTGACATTGACTTGGTATAAGAAACACAAAGATTTTTATTATTATTATTATTTTATTATTGTTTTTTTTTGCGTTTTGAGGTAGGGTCTCATTCTAGCCCAAGCTGACCTGGAATTCACTATGTAGTCACACTCACCATGCCTGGCTGATTTTTAATTTTTTTAATTAATTATTTTTTTGGGGGGGGTGGTTTCTAGGTAGGGTCTCACTCTAGCCCAGGCTGACCTGGAATTCACTATGTAGTCTCAGGGTGTCCTCGAACTCACAGTGGTCCTCCTACCTCTGCCTCCCAAGTACTGGGATTAGAGTCATGTGCCAACATGCCCGGCAATAGTTTGTTTTTTATTTTGTAATTAAATAATGTATGTTGCTAACTATATTTCTGCACACAGTTTTCAAATGTCTACAAATTTAGTCGGCTGGTTTTCTTATAACTGTGAGAGCATTATTGACTACAGGAATCATAGTGTCGGTAAAGTTCCAAAAACCAAGCAAACAACAAAACTCTTGGTTAAGAGAAGCATTTTTTTTTAAAGCTTCTTTATTTATTTTGAGAAAGAGAGAGAGAGTGAGAGTGGGTGTACCAGGGCTTCTTGTCACTGCAAACAAACTACAGATACATCACCATTTAGTACTTTTGGCTTTACACGAGTGCTAGGGAATCAAACTCTGTCCTTAGACTTTGCAGGCAAGCACCTCAACTGCTGAGTCATCTCTCCAGCCCAAGAGAAGCATTTATTATTCTCACATGAAGACGTGAGAGCTCTCCGTCTCTAAGAACTTTACTAAAGAGGAGTCATCCAGAATCTGTTCCATAGTACTGATTTTAAAGAAACAAATGTTGGAGTCAGTTCCACACAGTTCAAAGGTCTCAGGAAACATCTCTGTGACTCAAACCCTGGCATTTCTGAGGTCTCCCCATTTAGAGGTACGCCTTTCCTCTGTATACTCACCTCACATCTCCTTTGTGTGGAAAAATAAGATTTCATGCACAACCAAGTTTATCTACCTCCAATCAATAAAAGCATTAAAACAGATATAAAAGAAATACAGTTAACCAATTTAAATATTATTGAAAGTCTTGTAGGACTACAGATATGCTGAATGTGAAATTTCCTCCTTGAAAGGTGTGTTGAAAGCAGTTCAGGCAACACCAGAATGCTTTCAAACGATGCGCAGCCACTTATGAAAACTATTCAGGTGCTTTCCCTAATCTGAAAGGGAGTGCTTTTTCATAGCATTAGTTTTATAATGAGCCTTTTCAGGCAAATTTCAAAGGGTGCATGGTTCACATACTTTAAACTAAATTCACTCATAATTTAGCATCTGACAAAAGCTAATGCTTAATTGTCTCTAAAGAGGCTATAGAAGGAAAACATTTTCCTTATTCACAAACATAGACCTAAACAGTAGGGCTCCCTCCCACTAACACCCCTCCCTCATTTTCATAAGAACAATAGCTCTGCGGAGAGCAGACCATGAAGATACTAGGGACACAGATGCCAGGATGGCTGGGGTGGCTGAAACTCACCAGCTATGTGTAACACTTTCTTCTTCTCTGGGTTGGAACACTGTGTAGGATAAGACCTTCCACGTGGAGGGCAGAAGAGATGGAGATGAGATGTGCTATCTATGTTCCCAAGGAATACCCTGTCTGTCCTTCACCTTTGGCTGAGGTCTTGAGGTCTTTTAATTTTTCTAGTCTCCTTCCACCCCTGCCTCCCCACCACTTCCGTTTTCTAAGACACAAAGTGAGGAGACCATGATAGTCTTAAGAATCACACTGGTCACAGGCAGGTACACACTGGAAATAGCTAGAGGCTTGGCAATATTCTCCTGTGCCTCCCCATAGGCGTATGGACAAGAAAATTCAACTTCTCAAATTTCAACTGACCCCTTTGTACAGTGTGGATACTAATAGTACAATCTTTCTAGAATTTAGAACAATATCTATGTTTTGCCACGTACACATCTTAACTTTTATAATTTTTTTTTTTTTTTTTTTTTTTGAGAGAGAGACGAGAGAGAGAGGGAGAGGAAGACAGAGATGGGTGTGCCAGCTGCCTCTCAGCTGCTGTGAACAAAATCCAGATGCGTGCACCCCTTGTGGTCAAGTGTGGCATTGCGCCCTTGCGTCACTTTGTATCTGGCTAAACATGGGACCTGGAGATTGGAACTGCTAAAGATTGGAACCAGCGTTTTTAGGAGGTAGGCGCCTTAACCACTAAGCCATCTCTCCAGCCCTATAATACTTACTATTACTATCCCATCCTTCCTATATATCGTATTTGCTGATTTCTAGACAAATGACCAATTATTTTCTCACTTTTATTCATTTAATTTTTTGTTGTTGTTGTTGTATGCCTTTCAGTGAGTGGCACCCCTTGGTAAAAATCTTCAGATACTCCTGTTTTTTTCTTTTTAAACTCTAGATCTGTTTTAAAATGTTTTATTTTTATTTATTTATTTTAGAAAGAGAGGGAGAGAGAGAAAGAGGCAGAGAGAAAAAGAAAGAGAGAGAGAGAATGGGCACATCAGGGCCTCCAGACACTGCAAACAAACTCTTGATGTATGTGCTACCTTGTGCATCTAGCCTATGTGGGTCCTGGGGAGTTGAACTTGGGTCCTTTGGTTTTGCAGGCAAGTGCCTTAATCAGTAAGCCATCTCTCTAGCTCTAATTCTAAATCTTTTGCCAAGTATTTTTAGGCACAAATGCCCATTGGGGTGTGGCTTGTTAAGTAAGGGAATTGTTTTATACCACCATGTTAAGCAGAATATAGTATTGGGAAGGAGCTCTGTTGTAATCCACAAACACTCTTAGAACCTTCCTAATCCTGAGAAAGCTCAGGATATTAGCAAATGAGGGGGCAGTGGGGAAGAGAAAAAAAATCCCACTCATAAAGCTTTTAAAATCTCCAGTAATTTTCATAATTGTGACACTTGGCACAATTTGATAGTATCTTCTATTGATTCTCAGATTTTAAGACAACAATCATTACATTATTATCTGCAGTCTAAGCAGTGCAGCGTAACCTCCTAATTAGGATAAAAAACAGAGCCGGGAGCAGCCCCAGCAAGTCACAACAAGTCAATATTTTTAATAAGGATTAATTTAAAAAAAAACCTCTACAAGGTTGTATTAGAGGCAGTGCTGGCATGTCTATTGATTAACAGTTGGCATTACATCTCATAAAGAGCTCATTATGTAAAGCATCAATCTGAGCACGATGTTTCCCCCCTCTTAAATACTATTGATTTGTTTTGATGTGTTTTTTTAAGCACAGTTTGGAAGCTGAGAAGATTAAGACCTGAGCCCTGTGAAAGCATTGTCCATCATATTGAGGGGTTTGGGAGACAAAGAGAGAGAGAGAGAGAGAGAGAGAGAGAGAGAGAGAGAGAGAGAGAGGGCCAGGGCCTGCTCCCTTCTCTTCACAGTTGGCATCTCTGTTGTCTGGCACAGGAAACCTGCTTATCCACCCTGTCAGCTAAAGGGGCTCCTAATGGGCATGATCAACTCCTGGGCAGAGCTTTGGCTACAGCTGGCATCTCCCTTGGGAAGGATACAGTCTCCTGAAATATTTCTACATGGGTGCATTCTTCACATACCCCTTTCATGTGTATAAACATGAATAATATATACATGCTATATATAATATATTATGTCTCTATATACTATAACACAAGTGCATATTACATATTGTCATTGGCATGCACATAAAAATAAAACAGCTATTGGGAATGAACCTCCATATCTACTCTGAGCTCTGCAGAGGTAGGGATGTATGAGAGGACCACACAGCATGGACACAGGTGCCAGCACTTAGGACTATGCAGTTCTGACATTTGAAAGTTTTCAGCAGATTTAACAGCCCCTTTCTCCATTGACACCAATTTACTTCCAATCACAAGGGTTTTCAAATAAACACCATTGTGTCAAAGCTGCTGCATGCATGTCCTTAAATAAGCTCAGTGTACCCTTCAAAGATCACAGACTGAAGTGGTTAGTAATAATATTTTAAACACTGACAAAAAACTCCAACTTTATTTTGAGGATTTTATAAAACCAGTCTGTTTTTTTTAGTGCCAGGAGGCAGTGCTGTGTAACAAAAAGTCCAAAAAATCCCACTAGTAATTGTCATCAAGGCCACCGACTTTCTTTTTTATTTATTTATTTTTTTGTTTTGTTTTTGAGGTAGGGTCTCACTCTGGTCCAGGTTGACCTGGAATTAACTATGTAGTCTCAGGGTGGCCTCGAACTCACAGCTATCCTCCTACCTCTGCCTCCCAAGTGCTAGAATTAAAGGCGTGCACCACCATGCCGGGCTCCAACTTTCTTACTCATAAGTGTAAGGTATACTATGAGTGAAATACATCATGAGCTTCCAGTTCTTTCTTAGAAACTCATACTAAAGCTTTATCACATGAAGATCAGCATTTTTACAAAACAACCTAACATTGGACAAATCTATACATGCTAAACATTTTTAAATGTTCAAAGTATTGGTGGTAATTTATTCAAAACATATTATTTAGATAAAACCAACTATTTTTTTGTTATCTGTGAAATCAAACATGCGATTTTAAGAAGCTTCACTAGAAATTTTTTTAACAGAAGGAAAACTCAGAATATTTGCTATTGGATAGTCACATTACGTCAATACCAGGAATCATTCATTCATTCCTTTCTCTGACACATATATGGAGACCCAATATGTTGGAAACACAGGGCTTGCTATAATGAAGGGAGTAATGATACATAATTCATGACTTTGATACTTGAGTATGTTATACTATATATGAGGAAACTGAAGAACAGGTCTACACCAAAAAGAATATAATGTTTTAAACTTATAAGATGCCACACCACAGCTGAGACAAAATGACACAAGTTATCAGGGCAAACCATTGGTGGAAACAGAAAAGCTCAGACCTGACTGACTTGTTTATCTCTGGGTGAAATATCTATCCCATAAATGCTCTTACAAATGAAAATTGTATCCAACTACTTTGGGTTTGAACTGCATCCATTCTCACATGGTGGGTGGGCGGGGACAACACTGGGCTGCTTTTCATTTGGAGTTGGAATTTTCAAATATGATTGCATTAACTTTATATTCTGGCTGTATCTTTTAGTAACTTACTTGAACACTGTCAACTTTCTGCCACTGAGCAAAGAAACACTGGGCCTCCCCATACCATTTTTTTTTTTTTTGAGAGCTAATAGATGTAAAATGATACTGTAAAATTAAATTATGGTAATGGTTATATTGGCTTATAGACATGCTAAAACCATTGAAATGTACCCTCTGAACAGGTTAACTTATGATATATAATTTTTATATTACCAAACTGTTAAAAAGAGATTGAAGATAAATCATTATTGTATTATCCATACCACAAAGGTTATTTATGATAAAAATGAAGAATACTGATATGTAAGGTAAAAGTTACTATACATATAATTCTTTGGCCTATTGTAAGCAGTCTTCAAAAATATTAGCTTATTTGGGAGCCTTCCAACCATAGGTTACACGATCTTTGGAAACTTATTCAGAACATTGAAAATCTCTTCCATTGTTCCTGACCCCATATGCTATAATAGATTTTGTTTCAAGATTATTCTAGAGTTCAAGAAAGGGACACGAGGCTGTGCCTCAGTGGGTAGTGTACTTGCCTAGCACGCATTAAACTCTGGGTTTCATTCCTAGTACTACATAAACTGGATACAGGTGGCCCATGTCTATCTCAGCACTTGGAAGGCAGAAGAATAAGGGTCAGAAATATAAGGTCATTCTCAACTATATAGTGAGTTTGAGGTCAGCCCGGGCTACATGAAGCCTTGCCTCAAGAGAGAAAAAATAAATAAATAAATAAAAAATAAAAATAAAAATAAAAAACCCAGAAAATATAAGATAATGGTCTCTGAGTCCTGTCAAATTCTTCAGCACAGGCTTTGTATAGGTGCTTCCTGGGAGCTATTTGCCAGTTTCACTCTAATGTCCCCAAAGATTTTATTCTTTCTTTTATGCTTTCTAGGAGCTGTGAATGCTTTTGAGATATGGATAAAAAAAGAGATGTACCATGTTACATAACGGAAGTTTTCAATCCTGGCTGTACATAGTTACAGAAAACACTTCTGTAAGCCATACATTTACCTATGTTAACCTAATGAAGTTAATTCAAATCTCTGTACAGATGAAGGAGGAGCTACTTGAACTTCTAAAGTGGATATGTGTGTGTATCAAGGGAAGGAAATTACTAGAATAAGCAGCACCTTTCTGTCTCACTTCATTCTACATTTGAAACATTCCTAATAAGAACAGTATGAATAACCCAGGAATGACACAGACAGAAATACATTCTAAAGAGATGGTAGGTTAAAAAATATAGACAAGATTAGGAAGCAAAAGGACTTATAACTAAACAAAAGAAGAAAATATACTGTGATGATGATGCCTCAAGGCAGTATGGGGAAAACTCCAGGATTAAAAACTATGCCTATATGTTAAGGTCAATTTCTTTGTTGCTATATCTGCTTCAGGGACTCTGTCTTCCCTCCTGTGTTCCACATGACACAATACACAAAGGCCATCGTCAATCTAACCCCAGTGTTCACTATTGTAATCAAATTAGAATGCCAACACTGCTTAACTGAAGATGCTATCCATGCTGGATTTGGAGCTACAAAGTTTGATGTTTGCCCTGGTTTTTTTTAAAATCTTTCATTGTTTGAATATTTCTTTGTTATGCCCAGTGCCATCTTTTGCAGTATGAGTGTTTATTCTTGCCATTATGGGATTTGGGGGGATTTTTTTGGTATTATAGCTCAGTTAAAAGACCTTGGATTATGGGGATGTTTGAACATCACTAGGGCTGATAAGACTATGGGGGCTTTTAAAGTTGGACTGAATTCATTATATTTGATATCATAGATGGTTATGAGTTTATAGGGGCAATGGGCAGAATGTGGTGGTTTGGTTCAGATGTCCACCATAAACATGTATTCTGAATGTTAGGTTCCCAGCCGATGGAGATTTGGGAATTAACACCTCCTGGAGGCAGTGTATTGTTGAGGGTGGGCTTATGGGTATTATAGCCAGTTTCCCCTTGCCAGTGTTTGGCACACTCTCCTATTGCTATTGTCCACCTTATGTTGGCCAACTTATGTGATGTCCACCCTCTGCTCATGCCATCATTTCTCCTTGCCATCAAGGAGCTTCTCCCGCAAGTCCTTATGCCAAAATAAACCTTTTTTTTTTTTTTTTCCCCAAAAGCTGCTCTTGGTTGGGCGATTTCTGCCAGCAATGAGAACCTGACTGCAACAATGTCTAGATGCAATTTCCTGTCAGTGGTATTGATATTTTTGTCAAGGGACAATACATTTTCTGACTAAGTAAAGAAAGATATTCTTATTTTAAGTGCCTCTGAACTATAAGAAATGAATATTTGAAATTAAAACTGTTATTAGCCACAAAAGGCTGATGTATCTCTGAATTAAGAACTGCCTGTATATTTTTCTCATTCATATAGTGGTGCTTTGCAAATAGATATATGCAGCTGAAAAATTCCCTTGTTAGTTTTCAGAAACTTGGTAAGATGATGAATAGATGGAAGCTCATCACAGTAGAATATTTTCACCACAGAATCAGCAGATACTACAAATTAGGACCCTGCAAAATGTTACATCTGTTTGACATTTATGTGGACCCTGATTCCTCAAGTTACGTCTCAACTCACTTAGAACACTGGCAGGTGATGAGGTCAGTAGGGAAGGGCTCTCATGAATCAAATTAGTGCCCTTATAAAGGAGACTGTAGAGCACTGTCTTGCCTGTTCACAATGTGAGTGGACAACAAGAATATTGCCATCTATGAATGAAGGAGATACCAATCTTGGAATTCCCACCCTATAAAACTGAAGAGATGAATTTCTGTTGTTCACAGTATTTTTCTATAGCAGTCTAGTAATATACCATTTAATGATTTCGTTGGTTGCACATATGTGCCATATATATACACACACACTATATATATGTATACATACATATATATTATATATTATATGAATATATTGCTGTAATGAGCATTACAATGGCATCATAATGTTTACCAATATAATTTGAAAATAGTAAAGGTTTAATAATAAGTAATAAAGTTTTAATGGCATAGAACACTAGCTAATTTTTTTCCAACTAAAGGAGATCTTCTGGTATCAAGGTCCAGAATTTATCTGTGCTGTGAATTTTGATATTGCAAATCTCAGCTGTGTTACAAATTGTAATTTGGAAGAATCATTATGTCAAACTTTACACACAATATACAAATATACAAGTAGAAATGGCTACAATTTCGTATTAAATGTGACCCGGTACTCCCATGAATCACATGTGATACTTGCAATGCTGTGTTTTCTTGAGCTCTGCTCTTATGTATGTATGGACTTGAGAGTATTTTGGACAAGCAACATAGATATAGTCTGAAAATTCCAGTGTGAGTGATACTGTGGTCCAATGAAATATAGATATAATTCCTGTATCCTTTTATTACCCAAGCTGAAAAAAAAATGAAAGACTTCAGCGTCTATAAAATGAAGCAGACTTCATTTATCTTGTTAACTTTAGTGTTGTATAAACCAAATATACTGCAAATATATTTCATCATCAGGGGTATGGTTCAGGAAGCCATAGAACATCTAGGAGACAGAGGCCAGCTACCACCATTGCACCTTATCAGTGTTAAAAAGCTCTACAGGGACAGCATTGTACCTGAAAGATTCATGCCACACCTCATTTTAATCATGGACACAATAACCCCCATCTCTTCAAAGTCATTTAGCTGTGAATTCTCAAGAATACATCAAGTAGATTTTCTATGGGCCCATCTGTGCGGCACATTTATTTTCTCTGACTGTTTTGCTGAGCACAATAAAAACCTTGACTACTAATGAACAGGGACCCGGAAAAAAAGCAGGCTGCCGCTGCCGCTGCCGCTGCTCTTGGTGAGAAAAGAACCCTTTTCACCTAGAGCTGCAGCAGCAGGTCTGTTGATCTGGGGTAGCTTTTCAAGGGAAGCCTTTTAGTTGAGCTATTTCTCCTCTCTCCCATGCACTTCACTTGAAGAATAATTTCTAGTAGGGTCTTCCTAGCTTAGAGGTCAAAAGACTAAAAGCAACCTTTTCAACTGTGTTCACATCAACAGAACTTGGAATTCCAATGAGATGTAGATGTCTGAAGCTATTAAAAGATCGGTTCTGGTATGGAGGCACTGTAAACTTAGATGTTAAAAACTTGGGTTTTGGTGAGATTGCTTGTATAACCTCCAGATTTATTATCTGTAAAAATGGGATTAATAATACAATTTACCTTACAGGAATAAGATAAGAGGAAGCATGTAAGATTTCAAGTATAGTAAAGGCAATTCCTCAACAACCTATGACACATATATTATACAGTAGCATATAGCACATATTATTAAGATGAGAACAGAATCTCAAACTTTATCATCATGATCACCTTATGGATTGTACGTCCAATAACCAATTACTTCATTGAAAGGTACTAGGTATGGAAGGCCACTGACTATCTCCTGGAACTATACACTTTGGGATACGACATAGTTTTATTAATTTAGTACTGGTATAAAAGTATCATGACTATCTGGTTATCATACTGGAGAGCATGAATGAATAAACTGTTGCTAAGCAAAATCCAGTTCACTGTAGCATTGCAAATGATAAGTGAATTTCTAAAACAACTCATACTATAAGCTATTGTGTCTGTTATGGCCAAATGCATTATAAATGATTATTTTCTAAGTCCACATGGACATTTTAATGACAGATCATGACCAAATCAACACTTCCCAAATATTTCTGACATTATGTAGAATCTTATCAGAGCTGTTTTAGGGCAAAATTTACAAACTATCAAATATATTTCATTCCACTGATTGAAATACTGTTCTGTGACGTTCATAAAACCCTACTAGAATGGTGGTTAGGTAGACACACAACATTCCCTGTGCTTTACAGAAATACCCAGGAAATTGGTTTAACAAAAAATAGAATCATATGAAACACTTGTATTTTTTGAATAGAAAATAAATTGGGTGACAAGAAATTGTTCAAATGCAAAGTGGAATTTTAAAATCCTGCAATGTTTAACAGTTTCCTGTGGATGGTCCCTCAAGTATCTCACTTTCATAAAGTTGTCATTTAATGTTGTACATCTATTTTACTTAGGTCTACATGATTTTATCATTATTTGCTTATTTATGATTATTAGATAGTGAAGGGACAGTAATACATTCTTGTTTATATCTTTGCTTCTTTCATACTTAGTGCAAGACTGTTTCACGGTGCTCATTCAAAGTCATGCTGCAAACTGAAGGGTGAGCTATTATATTGCTCAGACTTCATAGAATGTTATATGGTGAGTCAAGTATTTAAAAAGGCAATAAAAATGCAAACAGATTTTACAGTTCAAGAATGTGTATTAATTTGGGAAAATAGAAATTTCTGTTTAGGTAGAAGAAATTTTCTGATGTTTAGAACTGCTTTATTCAACATGATTGCTTTTTTGTGTATTCATTCATTTCACTTATCAGAAAAAGGAAGAAGCATCACACAGTATTTAGAAGTGAACTGTGGTGTCAATTCTATGTGTCCCCATCTTGCCTTCACCAACATTAGCTATGTGGTCTGGATAAGTTGCATGTCAGTTTGCTAATGTGTAAAACAGTAGTAACACTAACAATAATACCTTTATAATAATAATACTTTATGAAGCTATCATGTATGTGAACTAATATAACCCACACAAGATGCCAAGTAAATTTAACTATCCATTTTATTTATCTGTTACATGTTGACCATCTCTAATCTGAAACAGTGAAATTAAAAATTCTCCAAAATATGAAAAATTCTGAGCAGTAACAAAATGTTACAGGTAGAAAACTGCATGTCTGACTTCAGGTGAAAGGTCACAGTCAAAACACATAGAATTATTTAAAATATTCTATAAAATCACCTCCATCTTATGTGATAAAGATATATATCATAAATGAACCTCATGTGTAGCTCTGAATCCTTTCCCAGGGCATCTCATGATATGTACATACATATTCCAAATATACAAAATAGGAAATATGCAAGACTACCATTGCCAACATTATACATAAGACCTGCTCCATCACTGTGTTTATAACCCTGTGATAAATGCTTCATGGAATTCAAGACATTCAAGTTTTCTTTATAATTCCTAGATGTTTACATTATGCCAGGTAAGCAAGAAAAAAGGGGAAGGTTAATAGTTTATGACTAAAATCATATTAATTCAGTGGCCACTGGGAGCTGAACCAGTCAGAAAAAGAAAATCATCTATTTATGGAAGTTTGTTCATTCAAAGCACTCCTTTAAATACCTGACGCTATTTCATTGTTGTTTCTTGTAGCAGGTAGGATTTTCCCTGAATCCTCCCAATGTGAGATTTGAAATTCTGACACTCCAACAGAATTGGGTAACTTATGTGACAAAAACAAGGTGGTTTTACAAAGAGTGGGAATAGTATAAAAATAAATCACTAGCTGTGCAAAATTAGGAACTTCAACCTGTCAATGTAAATTGAGGATTAACAATACCGACAAAAAGAGCAATCAGCCTTAGTATTCCCAACATTTGCATAAGCACTAAGTGCTTCATATATATATATATATATATATATATATATATATATATATATATATATATATATATATTCTTATTTATTTCCTTTAATAGAACTAAGAATAGGTACTAAGATGGTTTGAATATAAAATACTCCCCCACATTCTCATGTGTTTATGATTAAGCTTCATACTGGTGCATCTTTGGCAGGTAGAACCTTACTAGAGTAGGTGTGTTACTGAGAGAGGACCTCGGGAATATATAGGCCAGCCTCTACTTGCCAGTGCTGGCCACCTCACTCTTTCCTTCCTGCTTCATGTTGAGGAGTGAGGAAGGCCACTTGACTTCTATGTCACACTTTCCCTGCCATGAGAAAGCTTCCCCTCGAATCTGTAAACCAAAATATTCTCTTCCCTTCTATAATCTGCTTCTGATTGGGTGTTTTATCCTAGTTAATGAGAAGGTAACTGCTACAAGCACTGTTGTTATTTTACTTTTACCAATAGGGGAAAGGAGACTGAGGGGACTTAAACAATTGGTCTAAGATGCCAACACAGTGTGGTCACCTGCCACAAACAAGCAAGAAGAAAATGGCATCATTAAGCAGAAAGCTGAGATGAAGGAGCAATACTTCCCGATAGTCCCAACTGACACCCATAGAAGCTGCATATTCCTTTTCCCCTCCTACCCAAAGCTCACAGAAATTGCCACCAAGTAATCTAGGTGTCATTCTGACCAAGGGTTTGAATAGAACAGAAGAACAAAGCAAGAGAGCCTCAAGAAATATAGGAGACAGAAAGCATGTTGCATTAAATGTTGTGCCATGATGTGATTTGAGTATCAGGAGCAACCTTTATGGGATAGGTATTCACTTACAGTCATAGACAGTCAACTCAGATGCATCAAACGTGAAGGGCCCTTTTTACTTACCTTAAACTACAGTAGTCTAAGAAAGAGGATGACTGGCCAAGAAATATGTCACCTTTCATCCACTTACATAAAAACTCTTAAAAGACATCCAACTCATTCCAATACCCTGAAGTAATCAGGCTTACACTGCAACTCCTGAGGTGATGCATGCCTTCTCTATGCCTTATCATTGATTATGTGCATGTGGTTCTACTGTTCCTTGGTGCATATCTGAATTATTTATTTCATAGCACTTCTCGCTTCTAAGTTAGCAGTTCAAATTTATGAGACTGTTTAACTGCTTTCTCCCCAAGATGTGGTACTTCTGAGAGTTTATTTTACAAAGTTTCTTAAGGCTGAACCCCATCTACATTTAGCTGAGAATGGTTAAAAAAGACATTAAGCCACAACAATTTATCTTGGGTGGTTGCATTTTTACAAAGGATAAATGTCTACCTGTCACGAATATCAGAAACAACATAAATGCCTGAAAAAAAGAGACTTTACATATTGACTCATCTTTGTCTCAGACTCTTACCTTCTCTCACCTTCCCTATCCCTCTCTTTTTCTCTTTTACACACACACACACACACACACACACACACACACACACACACACACACACCTTTCCTTGAAGTCACATCTCCTGAAGAAGCCAAATGCATATACCATTAATCCCTGCTTAAATGCCATGGAATATAGAGCCAGAATAACTTAGTAGTTAATTATGTAACCCCTTATCACCTTTATGCATGATATCTCATTTCCTTGGAAAAAGAATTAAAGCTTAAGGAAGGTCTAGGGAGACCTGGCTCAGTGGCAGAATGCTTGCCTAGCATGCAAAAGGCCCTGCATCTATCCCCAGCATCAAAAAACAAAATGAAAAAGCAAAGGAGAGTTGAGTTAGGGAAAGACATCTAACATAAGGAAGACTGAATGGTCACCAGTTCCAATGTACCACCGATGCTTAGCTCCAAGTCTGGCTGCAAATGAGATCTGTGGACCTCGTTTACCATACAGAGGTATTTCACGTGTTTCCATATGGGACTGAGGGAAAATTGATTGCCTTGTCAATACTTTTTAAAAATATTATTTTGTGTAAAATAAAATCTAGATTTACAGCTTGCTTTAGCATCAGATGATCTGATAACACTAGGCTTTTATTTTCTCAAGACAGTAACTTGCAGGAACCCAGTAAAACTCCCCACATGTATTCTCTGTCCTATTTGGGGTGGCCCCACTCAAATGTTCTATATCCTAGACATCTCTGAATTTAGATCTCATGTCATGAGTAAGAAGACAAAGCTTACCAGTCCACAGAGAAGTTCTGCTAAGGACCAACCCAGGGAAAACAGAATAGACAGGAAGTTAACAATATAAATTTTAAGAATGGAAGAAACTTGGAGAGTATTTAGTTTTATGATTTGTGATCAGGTGCTGAGGGAACTTCAAAAAAATGCTTCTTTAAATTTATCCACATTAAAATTGACTTATGAATCTATTAAAGTAGCTTTTCTTTCTTCAATATAAAATGTTCTTGTTTGAAACTTTGTAAGGGTAGTTCTCTTTCTCTGAAACATTAATTCATTCAATTATTTTTTTAACTTAACTGTGTAACTATTATCATGTCATGGTAAGGTTAGTTATAGTTGTTGCTCATCAAGTGTTTCAGCTACATGTACTTGGATGCTTTTAATAAAATCAATGGGAGAAATTTATTTATTTAACATGGGATAAATAAAATTTGGTTTAAAATATTTCTATATCTATCTGTCCATTTAGCTCATTTGGTTAGAGCATGGTGCTAATAAATCATTTCTAAATCTGGGCCTAGTATTAAAAAAAAAAACATTTTTATTATGGTAAAAAGATTGGAAAGCATCAACTTATTTTAGTACTTCAAGCTATAGAGGAGAAAGCTGTGGCTTAAATAATGTGATATATAGTACTGTTCACTGGATAAAGGTGAGAACCAAATTTCTAGAATGGTGATTACCCTATGATAGGGGTCTTGTTAAAGTACATTGCATAGAATTTGTGACACACTTGGTTTTCTAGGGTTAGATAAATTATTTCCTTAGCATTGAATGAAAAATGACAACAGGTTGTGTGTATCTAGACTGAAATAACTCACAGTCTTTCCACTCATGGGACCTTTTCCAGTGCAGAATAAAATACAGTGCCATGGCTTCCACAGTAGAAAGGGGAAAATGATCAAAATGAAAAACAGAAAATTAGAGGCATTTTTGAAGTTTTGGGATTGATGATAAATTCAATGTTTAACCAGAGACAGCTTTAGGGAGCTGAGGTCTGAATGTCTCAGGGTGATTTGGGTAAGTAGCTCTAGTACACAGAACTTCTGGTAACACTTTCTGGAATCTTCAGCAAATATAAAACATGACAAAGGACCTTTGCAAAAGCACTTAAGATTCTAACCATTTCACCTTAAAACAGATTATCGTAGATTACCCTGGTCAGTCCTATGTAGTCACACGGATACTTAATATTTTGCAATTTTCTTTTGCTTAACTAAGACTAGTAGACACAGTTTACATAAAGTGTCAAAAGAAGAGAAGGTGCAAACAGCTGAAGGACTTGCAAGAACGACAAGGATCCAATGAAGTCTTTTGTCAAAGAAATGAGAGAACTGCAGTAGTACAACTGTAGGGACATGAACATAAAGTTGGTAATGCCAACACTTGAATAATCTTGGGAGCAGACACTTTCCTGGAGTTGCAAAGAGGAATGCTGCTTTGCTGACATCTTGGTTCCAGACATTAGAAATTTTGAACAGAGAATCATGCTCAATCACACTCATGAAACTCAGTCCTCTGAGCTCTGGAATTAAGATTGGCAATTTGAAATAGGATTCCACTGAGGGCATCTATGCATTTCTAATTTTGGAGGTGGAGTCAAGGTTCTTCTGGCTTCTGCTCAGACCTATGCAAGGTTTCATCTGGTGAGTGTAACAGATTTTACCCCAGCCCTGTGGCCCACCTTGCTACACTGTAATTTCCTCACATTAATCATATCCCTGACTTATTTATTCTTATTCTGAAAATTTTAGAGATATTGGTTCAGTTGTTTTCTTTGTGAAGTTATTCTGTCGTCAAATTGGTTCTTCTATTAATTTGATTTTCTATCATTTAATTTATTACCCTCTGTTTCTTTCTCCCTAGTTTCAAGCCATTTTTTAAATAATTTTTGTTTCCAGATGCATTAGCTCATGTCTTTTGGTGTATGGGCTCATGATAATTCCTTACAGAAGAAAATCCTTCCAGAGACAACATCTTCAATGAAGAGAGTGGAATGCAAAATATTTTTATGGTCTACTCTTTTTCTACTCTAACCAACATTTCCTGGTATTAATAACGATAGACTTCCTTTTCAAAATTCATCACATTTTATGCTAGATTCATAATTTCTCTCCCCCTCTTGTTACAATGCTCTCTCTCTCTCTCGTTTGCCTTTTTCTTCCTTTTCTCTGTTGTTTGCCTTATCTTTCCTTTGTTATGTATGGCCAACTGGTTTCATCTGGCTGTGAGAAACAACTTTGCAAAATATGATATGTTTTGGAATAGCTAAGAAAGTATAAGAAAGGAAAATTGAAAAAGATCCATAATCATGAATACCAAGAAATCAACCAGTAATATTTTGTTCCAGTCATATTATGATATTCTAACTCAATTAAGGTCCAGCCAAGATTAATTAATTTAGGTGGAACCTCTGTTCTTCACTTTCTTAACATGCAAAGAAGTTCATCTCCTGTTTTATATCTAGGTGATATGAAAGGAAGTTGCAAATTTCCCTATTAAAAGAAGAAAATTCTTTCCTTTGTCAGTGAAGAAGAGGACATTTGTCATAGAAGTTGGGATCATTAAACCCTATGAATATCTAGTGGGAAACTGGGAAGTCAGTTCTTGGTGTTCTGTGAAAGGAAAGAAGAAAGGAGGGTATTTTAGAGAGAGAATATGGTAAGAGACAAAGGTGTACAGATTTGGACTAGTAGGACCCACATTTGTATCACATTAAACAGCCCCATGAATCTGGGCATTAAAGGAGCAGAAATGATGTGGTAGGCACTGATACTGGGGTATTCTGTTTGATTTTGACTGTGAGGGTCTTGAATGGCAAAGCACAGAATACAGAGAAGTGGGAATCCTTTATATCTTTAATAGGGAAAGGTCATATTCCAGACTGAACTTTGGGAAACTACCTAAGAATCACTGGCAGGCAAGACTGTATGGTTTATATGATTTGTACAGATTCAAGTTATGATTCCTCTCTTTATTTGATGTGTGTGACATTGGTGAATTACCTGTCATCAGTATACTTCAGATTTCTGTCCCATAATCTATGGATAGTAATGCTTATTACACAAGATTTGTCTTAGCTCACATTCATGATATCAGAACCTGAGCGGAGGTTTTTTGTGTGAGTGGTATACAAGGAAAATAATTTTAATGAAGGTCTGGAGGGCTATAGCAGGAGAGAAATGGGATAACCCAAGCCACAGTGTTATTTCAGATTGCTTTCACACAGGTGAGCTTTAATTTTACCCACTTATGTGACTCTAGATTATAAAGTATTATGTGCACATGTCCCGATCTATGGCTGACAAGCTAAGAATTTTTTTTTCAATTCTCAAACTATATGAACAGGAAAATTGTGTGATCACTTAATAGAATATTCTTGTTAAGGATGGGGACATGGAAATAAATTCTACTTATTATCCAAATCAAAGAAGAAATATTGTTTTCACCCACAGAATACCTAAACACAATGCAAGACTGATTTTAGTGGATGGAAACTATATTAAATTATTGCTAATCATCTAAGTACCTCCACTGCCCCTGAAATGAATGAATCATGGGGGAATTCAGCTCTTTGTTAGGAGAGATAAGAGTGGTTATACAAACTGGATATGTACAGACAAGAGTATTGGGCCAAAGAGAAAAGAATGGTGAGGAAGGACAGATGTAAGAGCAAGTGCAGTTAGCAGACCATGCAATGTGATGAGAGATGCTGGAGGAAATCACAAAGAGAGAGAACCAAAAAGTATATGAGAAAGTCAAAGAAGGCTGTGGTGGCCCACTGGAGAGAGGACAATTGGGAAAAGTCTCTCACAGAATTTTTTTTTTGGGGGGTGAAGGGGTTCTATATATGATTTCTTCCCATGAGAAGCCAAGAACATCTACATCTTTAATGGATGACTTCAGATGCGTTGGTGGTGTATGCAAGAGTGTGCTCCAGGGAACTGGTTCTATATGAGAGCTGGGTCTCTCTTTTTCACTCCCAATAACTGCTTTGAAGTTGGCTGGATGAGGCTGTGCAAAGAAATCACTGTACTGTAAGAAAATGCTAAGCAGCAGTTCAGGCAGCATGGTCTCAAGGCAGGATGAAACAACTCGGAATGGAGCAGGGATTGAAACAGTGCAGACCAAAAGGACACTGCATCTGAGTGAAATTACATCAGTCAGCCAATCACTTCTCCCACATGCTGTATATTATTCATAGTAAAAGTTAAAACAAAAAGAAAAATGGAGACTAATCATAAAAAGCTTAATCATGAAAACAGAGCACACACATCTCTAAACAAAGACCCCCTTAGAGCCAATCACGAGCTCAAAATGAGAGATATACAGTACAGTTGTAAACCGGCTGCAGCATCAGGAGAAAATCCTGCGTTAATCAGAAGGCATTCTTCCTATGTAGTAAGCTAGTGCCCATTACAATCCACGGTGCTAATGACCATTACTCAAAATGACAACATCGCAACTAAAATCACCATTTGTTCAAGTTAATTTCTTAAAGATCTGTGATTTTCCTCCATTACATTTAATATTTATGAATCCTAACTCACTGGAACTTCTCTATTTTCGGGTTATTACCGTTCATTTTCAGGATATAAAATGAAGGTCATTAGAACTGGACTTTCCCTTTTCTTTTTTCATTTACCTAGCATTACATCTTTAAAAGGCAATATAATCCCAATCAAATGCTTGGCATATAATAACATTTTTTACCTTTACTTAGATATTTTGTTACTGGATCCCAGTAACATTGTCTCCTATATATAAGCTTTTCTCACACTTTAAGCCATAGATATTTCCTAACAAATCTCACTAAAAAGTGAATTTTTTTTGGCAGGAAAATCCCTATTTCATTCTGACTACTATTGTAAGGAAAGATAACAAGTACTCAAAGGAAATTGAAAACCACTGGCAAGGAAGAGATGAAGTTGGCAGGCAAGTTAATGGCATGCTGGGTAACATGTTTGGCATTCTCTGCTCTCATTCTTTTCTCTTTCACAGAATGTCTTGTTTGTTTCAGGATTCCTTTGGGATATGATATTCATGCTTCTTTGTGTCTTCCTACTTTTACTGGGTACATACATTGCCTAAATGAAATATTGGCTTGTCATTGGTTTTATAATCAAATGATATGGTTATTTTAAAAATATTTTGCAGAGAGAGAGAGAACATAGGCACACCAGGGTCCCTAACCGTTGCAAATGAACTCCAGATGCATGCACCACCTTGTGCATCTGGCTTTACTTGAGTACTGGGGAATTGAACTTGAGTCCTAGGCTTTGCAGGCAAGAGCCTTAACTGCTAAGTCATCTCTACAGCCCAAGGTTATTATTATTATTTTTTAAAATTTTACAAAGCTTTGGATTCTGTGAAAGAAATGCATACCAAGAGACAAAAAGTGTTTAAAACAAATCTCTAAAATGTACCTTACTGTAGTAATGGCTATTACACTGATGTCTCATGTTTTCTTTGACATGCTGTCTCTCACTACATGGAGCAACAGTTTAATTACATCTGTTTAATTACATACATGTAACAACATGGGTGATTATATCCTTAGACCCTACATAATGCTTCCCCACTCCCAATGTTTTACCAAATTTAGCTAAATCTTTTCTTGGAGAAAAAGTAAATCTGGAAGAATTCCTATCATTGCCTTTGGGCTGCCTCAGCATATAGATAGGGAGGAAAAAAAGGAGGAGGGAGGGAGAAAGAGAGGAATCTAAAAAACAAAACTAAACCAAACAAAAACCAAACAAAAAACAGCAATAAAGTGATGACAAAAGTGAGGGCTAATGAAAAAGAGAAAGGCTCAGACTGAACTAATAAAGAATAGTCTGGTATGCTGGGAAAATGAGTTAAAAAGCTCCCTTTTAGGGAATAAACTCCCATCATCATTGTAAAAAATATATATATTAACATCAAAATCAATCAAACATAATGCCAGTTTTAGTTTCCAATTAAATGTTTGCCTTTGTTGCACACACATAAAGGAAAGATGTTGAGGAATGTGTTTCTACTTCACTACTATGGATGAGTGAAAAGACTTGACCTTGCTTCTCTATTGCCTCAACACCCACAGAGGCAGAGGGTGGTGGGCAGAGAGATCTGGGAGTAACTCAGCTTTTCAAAATTCATCCTTGAAAGCACCATCTTCTACCAGGCCAGGAGTACAGACCCCTTCCTACCTAGTATGGATACAAAGGAAAGAAACATAGACTTCAATCCAAGTGTATTGTACACATCATAGACAAAGAGGAAAGGGGGCGATTTTTTAAGGCTGGCTAAGAAGACTCAAAAGAAAACAATCTCATCTTTATGCACTCTAGTTATGACTTAAGGGCTTGAAAACCAATAGAGAAATATGTTTAAAGGAAGTAGGAAGTCTTTATTATTTCCCAATTAGCTGGAATGAATTCAGCAGGACATGACTGTAGCTATATTGAGCTGTAGCTCCGTGATCATTATTTGCAAGTTTCCCAGCACATTATAAATGGATAGCCATTAGTGTGACATGTACAGATTTATAACCAAAAATGTTCTAGGCCCTTTGATGTTGCCATAAAAATGAGACATATTGTGATTTGGATGGAGTAACTATGGTCCTCACAATTTTCTGACCCACAATGGGTCCTGAAACTTTGTAGGACCACACTTCTGTAAGTCATCCTTAATAAAGTGCTGTCGTGGCTTGAATCAGATGCCCCCTATAAACTCACACATTCTGTGCTTGGGCCCCAGGTGGTGACAATATTGGAGGTGGAGGAGGTGTGTTGTTGGGGGCAGGCTCCCCCTTGCTAGAGTTAGACTCACTCTTCTGCTGCTGTTGTCCCCCTGCTGTGGCAGAGGCGATATCCAGCCTTTGCTCATACCATGCTTTCCCCTGCCATCACTGAGCTACCTCTCATGACTATAAGCCAAAATAAAAACTTCCCTCCCATCAACTTCTTTTGGCTGAATGCTTTGTTCCAGCAACAAGAAGGTCCCTGTAACAATGACCCAGTATGCCACTCGGAGTCATTTGCTTCCTTCTTTGGAAACTTGAGGCTGGTTCCCATATACTAAAGTAGGCTTTTTCCAGAGCGAAGCTTATGCCCTTGAAGGGAGGAAGTATGAAATGAGGTAAAGGACAGTACTAAAAAGATTCACCCAGGCCAGAAAACCCAAGAGTAAATGCATGAAAAGATTATGCACAGAAGTCTGGCTCTCATGACAAGTGCACTCCAGAAAGAGGAGAGTCATACAGATGAAGGGCAGGTTTAGTGAAAGAAAGAAGACTAAAAACCATAGAGTGAAAAAGGCTCTGAAGGTGTCCAGCCTTAGAAGCTCAGTGGATCATGGGAACCCGAACAGTGGCTGAGAAGTTGTTTGCCAAGTTTGATCCTTCCTTCCAGGGAGATGAGAATGCCAGTGACAAGAAGGTTTAAATTGAATCACCAGATAGCAGACCGATTAGAGTAGAAACATATTACTCTCTGTGCAACTGAAAGTATTCACACACCTTTATGTTCACAGTCCTTTAAACACAGAGCAACTCAATAAATTCTTATTTATGTGATGCCATCAGCTGTAGTGGTATGGGAATAGTTTTCCTCTTTTGTTTATAAGCAGAAAGGCATACAATGTGTGTAATATTTTTCTTTCATATCAGCTAATCACTGCCCTTCTAGTTGCAGTGTTAAGATGAGAATTGAAGGGTTCTGACAGTTTTACTATACATCTTTTTATTCACAAAGACTTCTAATCTTGAAGCCGGTTCTTTGTTTTAAATCAGGCATCTATTGATTAACCGTGAGATGGAGCATGGCTCACCAGGGGCTGGGGTGGGGTATACACTATGGAATTAGGACAGTTAAACACTGAAATCGATCCTCTCTTTCTCCTGCTGCTGTTGCTGTAGCAAGCAGTTTCTCTAAGCTATTAATTTTATTATTAGCACACCTGGAGGCATTACCTCCCTCAGGGAAAAGCAATTCAACTGTGTGCTACCAGCCCAGTGGCGGATGATCAATGATAGAGCTGGGACTGGATGGGGGTTCCTTTTTCACCTATTTGAAATTTGCGGGGGAGGGTGATCTTTCCTGCAAAACTGTGGGACACAAATAAAGCGTGGTAGATATTATTCCACTCCCTATTATCTTTCAAGCAAATGTTGGCTACAAAGAACTTGCCTTATGCTTTTTTTTTGTTTGTTTGTTTGTTTGTTTGTTTGTTTGTCTTCATAAGGAATCAGAGAATGCCAGGTTCTCGTTTTACCCTGGCCACTCTTCATTTTGTAGAACCTGCCAGCCATTCACGCAGTGCACTTCTTGTACAAATGGGCAAAGAACATTAAGTTTCTTCTCTAAATCTGAAGTTGTAAACTGGCCACTGACAGATCTCCCTCCTTTCACCATGTTCCCTTGGCTCCATACAAAGTTGGCCCTGTCAGTTCTATACACAGCTATGTGCTTTTTGGAGAAAAAAGAAAAAAAAAAATATATATATATATATATTTAACTGTTCCGAAGTCTGTCTGTGTCTGCCTGTGTGTGGTGGGGGAGTGGCGGGGTGAGGGGATGGCGGAGGGGTAGATGGGAGTGTATGGGCATACCAGGGCCTCTGGTCACTGCAAACAAACTCTAGACATATGCTCCACTTTGTGTGTGTTGCTTTATGTGGGTAATGGAGAATTGAACCCAGGCTGCCAGTCATTTTGAGCAAGCAACTTTAGCAGCTGAGCCATCCCTCCACACTGTATTTTTTTTTTTTTTTTTTGGATAAGTTAGTAGCCAACGCTCAGAAGCCAGGATATTTTACAAGCATCTTGATATTTGCCTTTCTGTTTGAAAATCAGAAGAAAGGGAGCTCACGCACATTGTGTCATCAACCAAAGTGATGAATGCCTGCCACCCACAAAGAACGGATCCCCTCAACTGTTTCCTAAGTCCTCGTGAGGCTGCCATCACCTGTTAAAGCTGCCTGCTTGCTGACTGCACAATGAAGGCTGCGTGTGCTGGGGGTGGTGATTTTCCCCATTTCTGTGATCTGGAATATTATAAACTGGTCACTCTCATCACAGCCTCCTTTCAATCTCTGTTAACCCTTCTTGTTTCCCATTGTTACCACTCTCCCTTTCTCTCTTTCTCTGTCTCTCTCTCACACACACACAAATATACAGAAATAAATACATACATTAATATCTGTGTATATTTCATACTCCAAGAAGACAAACTTGCTTTACATTTCATAAACAATACATGGAAGGATGATCTAGAATCTTGAGCAGACTGGAGTCACTATTTTAAAGGTGCCTGGATGATGGAGTAGAGACTGCTTCATGCTCATATGAAAACATATCTGCTCCTATTCTGTGCATACTGCTACATTAGGCTCCACTGAAGATGTAGAACATGTTTTTGCTCTAGTCCATGAACTGATTTTTGGCATTGACCAGTTAAGAAGGACCCAGGCCTTTATAGTTAAAATTTCTGTGATATTCAAAGACCAGCTTGCAGTCGTTTAACAAATGCTGACAGATTGAATGCTTCCTGCTATATTCTGTTCCAGTAACAAGTGGTGGGCTTAGATAGGCTCTCTTATACAGCCTCACCTTCAGAAATCCATGGAATCCACCTAGCATTTCCAGCAAACCATGGTTTGGCTACTAACTGGGTCTTTAATATTTTTAATTTTGCACAGTGTGGCTCTTACAAATACTACTGATGAAAACGGTCCCAATAATGTCCACCTGTACTAGTGGGCTCTGGGTGCTCCCCTTTCCTGCGACTTGTTGATCTTGGCATTGATGATTCCACAGTGAATTAAACCATGAGGCACATGCTTTAGGCATGCTTTAGACACGAAGGGCTTGAGTTATATGCTTCCACACATCAGTCTAAATTTTACCTTCAAGATCAATATATTTTATGTGTAAAATTGAGAGGGGGTAGAGTTAGGGGGACTGGACCCCTGAAGGTAAAAAGGGCAGGAAAGTTTGTACTTTCTAGAAATCAAACATGATCTGATTTCTTATCTCTCTTGCCTAGTTCTGTAGAACTGCTTTTCCACAAAAAGTCAGGACTCCTACTGGAGGGAGGTCTTTCATAGGATTTAAACAGTGTGGCTGGTCAAGTTCAGCCCCTGGAACTTAGTGCCAGGGCTGACCTCTTCCTGAGACAGCCACTAGGACTAACTAACCAGCTTTCCCTCTGGTTGACCTAAGCCAGAAGACAGCCCACCTCTCCTAAAAGGTTATAAATACCTTTGCAAAGGGAGGGCAGGCTCTCTTTTTAATCATTTTGGAACTTCCAGCTGTGGGTGAGTTTTTCCCTAGGCTGGCCCTTACTCTCCACATGGGTTCTTTATGCCCTCCAGCTCCCCACATGGCAGGAGCTCCTTAAACTTTGTTTCGCTTTTCTTTCCATGATTATTTCCTCAGGCCATCCACATGGGATCTCTAGCCACGTGGGTGCCTTTCCTTGACTCTATTCTCAATAAATGTAGTAATTCAATAATTATCCTTCTCAGTTTTCTTTTCTATTCAATTATTTGACTAAAATTAGAAATGAACCTATGGTTTGGTGTGTAATGACTTTCCTGGACCCTTAGCATCCTGTTACAAAATCTCACAGTAGAATAGTAAATAATAATTGGGTACAAGAGACAAGGCATGAGAAAATGTGTACATAAAATTGTAGAGTCTCAACATATATAGAGTTGCGGTGAGAACTTTATAAGGTTTCATTATATGACTTTATTTTAAATATACTTAAGCATCTTACAGTGAAATTTAGATGACTAAAAATCTGTTATTCAGGGCTGGAGAGATGGCTTAGGGGTTAAGGCGCCTGCCTCCTAAGCCTAAGAACGCTGGTTCCAATCTCCAGGTCCCACGTTTAGCCAGATGCAGTGATGCAAGGGCGCAATGCCGCACTTGACCACAAGGGGGCACACACATCTGGATTTCGTTCACAGCAGCTGAGAGACTGCTGGCGTGCCCATCTCTATCTGTCTCCCTCTCTCTTTGTCTCTCTCTGTGTCTCTCTCCAAAAAAAAAAAAAATCTGTTATTCAAATACAGGTGTACAGTTATGTTTCTTAGAAACCTAGAAAAAGAAAATACTAGGAGCTCTTTCTGAAGTTAAATTATTCTTTATCCAATGAAAGTATCTTTTTATTTTTTGGGGGGGAGTCCTGGGGACATTTTCTTATTTTTATTATTAAAATACCCACTCTTTTGGGTCTAACAGATTGTTCCATGGATAAAATGCGTGCAAGTATGAGGAACTGAGCATAGGTACCCAGAAACCACAGTAAGCCAGATGTGATAGTGCACATCTGTAATCCAGCACTACAGCCAGATGGGGGTTGAAGGGAGGAGTATCTCTGGAAGCCAATGGGCTGGCTAGCCTGACATGTACAGCAGTGAACAACAAGAGATTCTGTATCAAACATGATGGAAGTGAGGGCCAGCACCTGAAGTTGTCCTTTCAGGACACACATGTACCTGTATTAACATACATGAACACACAAACACATTCACACATTATTTCCACACATATACACACAAAGATGAAAGATACACATTTGCTCTTTGACTCAATAGCAACATTCATAGTATCCAAGTTTATCAATACACCCCAAGATTGATTTTGTAATTGTTTCATTAAACACATAAATAAACATAAAAAATGTACATATTAATGTTTGGAGCTCTCATGCTACAAACTTGACTATTGTAATTAAATCCATACTGTTCACCTGGTGTAAGATATCTGACCCCTCCACACACAAAATGGGGCACATAATCCAAAATTACTCTTGATCGAGTATGTGCTCAATGAAAACATGCAATTGTCTAAAAATCAAGTTCCTTCAGGTCTCTTGTAGGTAGGTGACTAAGTACTAATTGAACACATTTATTTAAGCTATTAATGGGTGATAATGGCTTAATATGTCACCACACCCAGATAAGACTCCAAAGTCTTCTCTTAAAATTCAAATGTTAGCACTAGACATGGCCAATAAATCAAGTCTGGGAATTGAGATTACAGAGTGTTTCTGTGGCAGGGAACTTTTTTTTTTTTCATATTGAGGTTCTCTATTACCTTCCCCAGTAGCTGCTCTCAGTGTTTATTGTCCTTTAATATTGCATGAATTGATAAGCATATATCATAAGTCCACACGGTATAGTAACTGCTCTCTACAGTAGTTAAACCCTTTGGGAAATAAGTGATGGTAGTATATAGCACAGTGTTTCAGAGAGTGACATTATCAACAAACAGACCTCACCCCCTGCTATGTTGGCAAATAGTTTTATAATTTAAACCCAAAGACTTAACATTGGTGTCCCTGTCCATAAAACGTAGATGAGAATAGCATCCATGTTCTAGGAGTTTTGTAAGGATTAATGAAAAATTGCACGGGAAGTGCTTATCACAGCTAACATTTTGGAGCACTTACTATTTTTATCCTTTGTGTTGCAAATGTCAGTACCTCCTATGGATAATGACCCTTGCTAAACTGTGCTTGTCCTGAGACTAAAACTTAGAATGTGTGACCTTCACGAAATGTACCCTGTCCCACCCCCTGTCCCTTCTTGCTTTCAATAATCCCTGACTCAAAACCCAATTTTCAAAGAAGGGGAACAGTTTTCATAAAAAATAAAAAAAAAAAAAGGTGCCTCACATGAAAATCTCTTCCAAATGTATAATTCTGTAACTCTGCATGCTACCTTAATAGTCTACAGTTCCAGTAATAAAGATAGGTTAATTTTGCATTAGATGAGCTTTAATGCACATTCAAAAATCAGAAACTAGCTTATGTGTTCATTAGTGGAAATCTTGCCTAAAGTGGGTCATGTTAGAAGTAGAGAAAATTGAGACTTTGGGGAAGAAAGAAGGCATTTTGTTTTATATGTCATCTTCCATTAGTCATGATCAACTGAATGGGTGTGAAGTGAATGAGTGGGACATTTTCTAATGTACCTCTGGTCCATAATGGTTTGAGACATCACAGGGAATGTGGCTGGTCCCATTACATTGTCATACTAAGTCCGGCTTAAGCAAATAGTAGTGGGAGATCTGGGATCCCTTACTGGTGAGGGCAATACCTAGTCCAACCTTTTCATTCACTAAAGTAGTACTGAGATGTGTATTCTAATGTGACTTATCTTCTCTGAAGGTATCATGCTGCAAAGAACTTGGGATTGAAATATGACAGATCTATGGCTGACTCCAGGATTTTCCAGTAATCTTGGGCCAAGTGTTTTATCCTTGAGTGTTTCACTTTTCTCATCCAATGGAATCAAAACAAATGCTGTCTGTGACCCCTCCCCCCAAAATAAAAATAAAGGTGTCTGTAAAGTAGAGTGCACCATGCCTGCCAGCTGAGTTCCATTTCAACTTGTTCTTTGTGAGGCTCCTGGAAGAGCGCTCTGAACATCACAAGCACACAATCACTATATCATTATAGTCAGTAACTTCATTGACATCACAAGTCAGCAAGCACAATCAAAAATTTTTATAGATCTCACATTCAGCAATATTTCAGGAGGAACCACTATATGGCTCAAATGGCCACATCAACTTAAAATTCATATCTGCTCCAACCAACAGCTGCATGCCTTTGGTTAAAGGGATTTGTATGTGAAGGCAGAGAAATAATTCTGTATGTTGAGATGAATATCCCCCCAATCCCTTCTGATATAAACTGTGTCATAAAGATTCCCCAGACTGTGCAGAAAGGAAAGGATTCATAGACACCACTTAATGTGTGCTGAAATACTTAAGGAAACAAAGCTATCTTCTACACAAGTTTCCCTAGTGTACGTGGAGAATCAGATTCACACTTTCACTTAACAGTCTCAGGAATTGCACACCTACAGTGATTTCCCAAGAGCACAAGGCTGAAAATGTACCCCAAGGTGTCAGGAAGAAATGTAGATAATGATATCTGTTGTTCCTGATAGCAAGTGCAGTGTACAAGTTTTAATGGATACAAAACAAGAATGAACTGACACCAAAATGACACTTTTTGTGAACAAGACATATTAACTGTTTTCCACACTCCCTCCTCATTCACCCTCACCCACGAGCAAGATTTTCCCCACTGAGAACAAAGTGTTCAGTGTGTGTTTCCACACAGTGGTAGCAACAAAGATTCAAATGAATATATATGTTCCATTATTGTTATCAAACTCTTGCCAGGAAACCTAAACAGATACCACACATACCATGAATCATCTTTCCTGCCTTCCTCTCATACCCATGGCTATGATATTTTAAAATCCTTTTTTTTTCTTAACCTCATTTATTGCTATGTAAAACGATCTCATTTAGACCACCTTTGTGAATGGATTTCCATACTAACATATCCTATGGAGTTTTCTAAAAAACCTCTCTCTGTCACATCTGAACAAAGGGTGAGATTTCCAGCTACACCAAACATGGCCAAAGCCAGCACAAGAGAATCGGGTTTCTCATTCATTATCTTAAGACAGTGATATGAACACGGATACAAACCTGCCACATGTTTGGCATTTAGAAGTGTGTGCTGGGCTGTTGCAGATCTGGTTTCTACAGTACCCTATACATCTGATAGAGGTATTTCCTTACCCTACCTAGATATCCCTATCTCCACAGGTAAAGTGGAGATATGAGGATAGAAAGTAAAGTTTTCAGTTTTTTACTATCACCCACACTGGTAGCTCGGAGTTCACAGTTTTTGATATATTTGATACATCCATCTGGATTCAGCAGCCTCATGCATGCACGGGTAGGGACTGAATTAGGGAGGAATGGAGAGGATGGCACAATGATGGCCAGTTTGGTCAGGCCTAAAATAATCACAAATGCTACATCAGGTTAGCAGATATTGTCAGCTTTGAAGGTTGCTGTAATTTTTTTTTTTACTTTGAGAGTAAGATATTCCCTTTGGTGCAACCAAGTCATGTACAAAAGTTAGTAATGTATCTGGTAACCTGGTGCTTTAAGCTTGCATCCCCTGTCCTTGCTATTTCTGTGTGAAAGGATTTGGATTTAGAGTCAACAGACAAAAATAAAAATTCACAAATTTTGAATTCCATCTACTCTTTCAATATATTTTAAACACATCTAATCAAATTGTCTTCTCGATCCCACTGGAAGTTCATTTTTTTAAGTTCTTGAAATAAATGCATCACTTTTTTTTTTTTTTTTTTATCAGAGCACTCCTTCCAAATACTGCACACATACCCCACCTTGTAGCTCACCTGCTTATGGTATTCTGTAGTCACTGAGCTCTCACTCAATTCCCCACTAGCAAAGTGATTACTTCCCTCTTACTAAGATGATAGCTTTTCTTTTAATAAAATGATAATAAAATTAATGCAATGGTGCTCATCAGTCTTACACACATGCACTGCATGCACACATACACACACAATTATACAGAGCATGACTGTACAGGGTAGGACTCTTGGTGGGTATGGGAGAAGTGTGCAACTCTCACCATAGGTGGAAATACATACTAACCATTCATGAAAAAATTACACTAAATAAAGCACTATACAAGTTACCAAAAATAAGGTTTTAAATCTCTCAATCCATCCCACTCACAAAATAAATTGCATATATTACTTTGTGAATCACATATACATATACATACCTCTATACATATACGTACACACAAATATATATATATGATACATGGATAAATGTGTATATCACTATTACTAGTTATAATATTAGCCTTTTTTCTTTTTCTTTTTGGTACTTTTTTATAAGGTTAGGAAATATTTTTTAATTAAAAATCATAATTGCATTTTCCTTTCTCATGAATATGGCTTAATATTTTCTCATTCCTGACTTATCTTCTAAGGATCTCCCTTACTGACAAGTATGAACAAATATCAAAGACTTTTTTTTCTCCAAGAGTCTTGTTCCATTCAAGGCTGATTTAGAAATTAGTCTCAGGCTGGCCTTGAACTCACAGCCATCCTCCTACCTCGGGCTCCTCAGTGCTTGCTTGAAAGCATGTCCAATGATGTTTGAAAACAACAGATATTTTTAAAGCAATAAGTTTATGAAAAATATATCTAAGAATCTAATTATACAAAAGAAATCGAGTTGTCCACTAGGTTAATTACCAATTTTCAAACAATGAATGTACTAAGTTGTTATGTGTTGGCGAAATATACTGCTGCTAAGAGTGTTAAAAATGTACAGAAAGGGAAAAAAGTAGTGGTATTTAAAAAGTATTTATAGCTTTTTGACCTAGAAATTGTATTCTGGCTCCATGACTCCTTTCCTTGATGTCCTTAGACAGTCAGGTTAAGTAATAAGAGGAAAAAAAAAAAAAAAACGATGGCTAAATCTTGGGAACATTTTATTGGTTACCTGGTATATACATCACAACATGCACATTCAGGAAAACAGAGATTCCAGCTGAACAGAATGTTAAAAACCCCACAAAATGGCCCTCCCAGTGCTCCTACTTATGCCATATATAGCCTTTCCATCACCACATACAAATGGTGCACAGGAAAAAGGAATGGGGACATTTCGGTAGAAATGTGGAGGAAACCTTAGCTGTAGGAGCTGAGGCTTTCAGCATCAATGCTGGTCCTGTTGTGAGGAGTATTTTCTCCCACTAGATGTAGTGGCAGGTACCTGCAATGAACAAGGTGGAAGCAAAGGAGGGAAACCTGGGAGTTTGAAGCCAACCTAGACTATATAGCAAGACCTTAACACACACACACACACACACACACACACACACAGTGCTAAGGAAGTAGTTTAGTGGCAAAGGGCTGGCCAACCATGGACAAAGTGGTGGTTCCTTTCCCAGCATTACAAAAATAAACAAAACATAAAACAAAATTTAAGTTGTTGTCTTTAATATGCTCACACCATAAGTTTAAAATCCTAAACACAGGATTTGCACAATAGGTTGTAGCAAGCCTCATTTTCTTTATGTCCTACTTATTGTCACTTATGGATTGATTGATGAAGGGTGGTGCCACTTCAAGGTAGCTCTCCAAAGTTGCAATCTTTGAATTCCAAGAGCTAGGGCATAATTGATTAATAGAGACATTCCAGTTCAATTTGCCAAAACTGAATACAACAAAGCCATGTGATTATGCAAACAGAAGATATTCAAAGCCACAGTTTGCTCTAGAGAATTTGGATAGAATGTGAGGTTACAGTGCCATATTGGAAGTTTTCTGAGGTTGTTTCAAATAATTTTCTTTTAATTTATATTTTTGCTAGGCAAATAAGCCAAACCATTCATGAAAAGTTATGTTATAAGACACCTAGTACAGTATTTATGTGTTCATTTATTTATCATGACAGGGTCTCACTGTGCAGTCCAAGCTGAACTCTGACTGCCTTTGAACCCATTGCATTCATCTCATCTCAGATTACCAAGTGCTAATATTATAGGCATGTAACACCATGCCCAGAGAAATATTATGTTTTAACATTGTAAAATAAAATAAAATAAAATAAAATAAAATAAAATAAAATAAGCCAGGCATGGTGGTGCATGCCTTTAATCCCAGCACTCAGGAAGCAGAGGTAGGAGGATCACTATGAGTTTAAGGCCACTTGGAGAATGCACAGTGAATTCCAGGTCAGCCTGGACTAGAGTGAGGCCCTACCTCGAAAAAACAAAACAAAACAAAACAAACAAAAAAAAGCTACCAGATAGATGAGTTCTTACTATTTTTTTTGTTTTACATTTAATAGGTGTACTATGTGAGTATTCATTATAACAGTAGGGATGTGATTTCAGAATATCAAAATTAAAATATTAACTTTAATACTACTAAGTATAAAGTAATATATTGCATTCCTAATTCTATTTATGTAACTTTGGAAATAAAACTCACAAATATTACAACTATAGATACTATTTATTTCACAATGTCAAAATACAAATGAAAATATTAAAATCTCTTTTATACCATGAATAGTTGTATGAATTACACTATTTCATAAAGTTATTTTCATAGGTTTTGTTTTTTTTTGAAACTTGTGGGACAGAGGAATGTGGAAGGATTTGGTACTTTGGACTGGAGAAGGCTTGTAGTGTCATAAGGAGAATTTGATGGACTATCCTGGTGAGAGTTTGAAAATGCTAAATGCAGAGAGAATTGTGGACTGCAAATGCTTGGCATATGAACTTCCAAAGGGGAAAGAAGGGACTTTGTTGGAACTGGGCTGCTGGAGTAAAGGCTGTTGCATTTTTCTGCATATGCCTACGGACTTTAATCAAGGTCAAAGGTCACACACACACACACACACACACACATATTCACATTGGACTGGTTGATTCTGCTGGTGGACACAGTAGTTCAAATCAACCTTTTAGAAATACTAACTTCTACATACATAAAGATAAGTCGAGGATAAGATAGAAAAATGTTTACATCAAGCACTGCAAAAGTATTATAGGTCCTTTTTGTTGCTCTCTGTAAATTTTGTTTATAAATATACCAAATACACCAAATGTAAATAAGCACAAGGAGTATGTAAATAATTTCTCCCTGTATATAGTGTAATACCATGGGTGGGTTTGATCAGTTTGTATCTATCTCCCAAACCTCCAACCATATAAAATTTCTATGGTTTGCAAACCAAACACACACAAGAAGCATGGTGTGAGTTAGACTCAGCTGCTTGAGATGCCTGCTGGCTGTGCTAAATTATTTCCATCAGAAACAATTGTTTCAAGGCACACAGAAATGGTCACATTCCTTGTCAAAAATTAAAAACCTTGTCAAACTCTTTTCCTTTGTGGCATTATAAACAGTTTATTGTCAAAAGTGAGCTGTTTGCAAAAGCACTATAAAAAGGGAAAATAAATGGTCCTTTCCCTTCTCTATGAAGGGTTTCCTACAATTTTAGCACTCATTAAGATTTACTAATGAAGACTTGAGATACAGTCTAAAAAAGGGAATATAAGTGAAGTAGCTCATTCAGTGTTTTGAGGGATATACTATAAACAGGGAAAAGGAACGTCATGTCCTCAATCAAAAAGCACATAAGGCTGGAAAAGCCAGGCGGCCTTCTGTAGCCACAGCCTCTGCTGAAGACCAGAATTCGTCTGGGAGACTACCTGCTAATAGGTGAGAGGCTATTTCAATCTCCATACCCATTTAATCACAGGGCTGTTTGAGTGCTGACTGCCAATTATCAAGAATTATGTGTCATCTAGCAGGTTTGTGATCTGGGCTATAGTGCATTAGGGGCCCAGCAGAGACCACCATGTTGATTTGACAAGGTTCTTAGAGCTGGGATGAATAAATTAACACGATAGAGAGACTCTGATGACGGGAAGATTGAAGCCAAGCTCCCAGAGATGGAAGATTAGTGACTAATCAGCTCTAACACCTGGTTTCCATAACACTCTAATAACACCTCCTCACGCCGCTGTAACAAAACACAACAGCCTCTACCACAGAGAGGAATGGGAAATAGCCTCCCAAGTTATGGCTTGGGGTGTTGTGTTCACCTCAGGACGTATTTCACCTGCTCCTGGAAAATTAGAACAGCGCAATTGTTCCCTCTGTAATGGGATGGAGGGTGGGAGATGGTGGTGCATTCAAAGCAACCAGGTTCCCTGGAGAGCAGCCTAAATGAGAAATTCACTGCTGCTAAGTTTTCAGCTCAACATTTTTGTGCTGAAAGAAAGAGGAGGAAGGAAAGAAAAGAGAGAGAGAGGATTCCAAAAAGACTAAGGAGGATAGCATTGTCCAGTCCTATGAACATGGAGGCCAGATCACAGCACTGGCCTCCTTTGTATCTTTAGCCTTAGACAAGATGAGATCAAGTACTTCTCAGACCCCAAACCTCACTATTTGGTTTATGTACAGAAACTTTCAGAGTTTAAACGTGTTCCTACGAAGCCAAGAGGCAAGAAAGCCAAATATCTCATAACAATATAAGCTCAAATCCTAAAAAGATTCCTGCCATTACAATGCCCTGAACGTCAGAGAAAGACAGCATTTATGATCATCCCTGACTATATTCATCATCTTTTTTTTGTCATAACTTATTGTCATTAATTGCTACCCATTTCGTTAAATCAGAAATCACATATGTCATAACCAGCACTTCTCACCACCACCAGGGATGTGCTGGAATAGTACAGAGATGTCTTCCAGAATGGGACATCAAAGCATTACCACTGTTCTCTCAGGAG
Organism: Orientallactaga sibirica; assembly: GCA_036365145.1. Taxonomy (NCBI): domain Eukaryota; kingdom Metazoa; phylum Chordata; class Mammalia; order Rodentia; family Dipodidae; genus Orientallactaga; species Orientallactaga sibirica. The sequence goes on from JAEOAD010000194.1 coordinate 4,812,750, forward strand.
TGCTTTACACAAAGAGAAAGCATGAAAACATCTCTGGACCAACCCTGCCCATGAATCTGACACTGAAAAAACCATAATAATGACAACAAGCATCTGAAGATATGACTGGAGGGAGGAGGTGTAATTCAGATTACAACCACAAGCACCAGCACCAGCACCACCACCACCACAAACAGGGTCTGCCTGCTACCAGAATGCACATAGCTGATTCCCCTGGATTTCTTCTGAGCGGATCTGTCATTCAACCTCATGCCTCTGTCCTGCAGGTTTGCCTGACTTGAGACTTCTGTTCAGTTACTGTTTCTATTCCCGCCACTGGAGTTTCAAGTCACAACCTGTTTAATCCTTTAACTTAACATCTAGTCAACATTGTCATTCAATTTGGATTCCACGTTTCTTTTTCATTCCTTTCATTTTCCATGTAGGACACATTGCTATGCCCCACATTCAGCTCATCAGCCTGGTAAAGACCCATGCTTTTTGCAGTTTCTGACAGAGAAACAAACTGCATATTGTCCCAAGGGCTGTTTCCAAATCGGGGCTCCCAAAGGGAAATGTGCTAATCTCCTCTAGGCATTCTTTAACAGCGCCGACCCATTTTCATAGCTTCATTTGTTCTTACACCTTCCTGGGTCTTTGCTTCATAAGCCTCGCCCAAAGAGAGACCGTGGAAGAACAGCCTCTGCTTTATGTGAATTACTCTTGAAATCTTTCCCTTTCCCACCTTTTCCAGCTTTTATCCCCCAAATACCAATTCAAGCCAAACTGTTGAAGGTCAAAGCTACCTATTTCAAATGCAGTCTCTGCTAGGTAGCAAGTCTATATGAGTTCTGGCTCATAGTCCCTTTATTTTGTTTTGTTTTATTTTCTCTCTTGTTTGAAAGGTTTTATTGAGCATTGTTAAATGAGGTAGATTCCTTTTCAAAGAGACTTTCAAAGTAAAATTCAGGGGGGCCAAAAAAGGTAAATCTTTAAAAGGGTTGATTGAACTTGTAATTATCAAAGCCACACTCTGGGCCATTTGCTGAATTTCACTCAGTTAACTGTTTTATCTTCTTACCCCAAATTATAAATGCCTACACCATGAAGCAGAAAAAGGCCAGTTATCATCAGTGTACTGCTGGAAAGTTCCCCTGTCACCACCAAAGGGAAATGGCAGATATTCAGAGGAGGCCTTGTGGATTCAGTGGAAACAGTGGGTAGCAGTTTTGTGTCCAAAGCTTAGGGAGAACATAGGTGTTAGTATAACAAAACCCTCAAATCTATAGCAAGACAGGCTTTGTCTTCCTCCCTGTCAGAGACACAGGGTTTCTGAGGGCCATGAAAGGAGCACGAAGCTCTGTGGTTATTCTGAAAACATGCCACTTTGCTAGGAAATGATAGCCAACTGACAAACTTCCAGAGATGGAAGTTTATCCGTGGTCTTTATATGGGTCTGAATCCCAGTTTATACAAGACAGAGAAAACAGAATCTCACCTATGTTAAAAACAGTAATACTTTGTGCAATGTAGATGCTTATGAAAATTAAAATTCTCACTCAAATAAAATGCAAATATGTATACATGTACAAAATGTGCATATTGTTTTAGGGGTTTTATTCAAGATCAGAATCACTGTAGAACATATGCATGTGCATATTTAATATACATTGGTCTTTCACAAAATCATACCAACACATTAAAATCCCCGAATCAACTAAGCTCTACCTTCAAGATGTAGGAATACACTCATGTGTTAAATGGGTTATAATAAGTATAACTAAGCCTTCACTATTACTCATCTCCCCTAAAACCTGCAAAAAAAAAAAAAAAAAAAAAAAAAAACCTTATTGGAGTTATCTAGGGAAATAGAGCCAATAGAAGATAGATGATAGATAGATACATAGATAGATGGGTAGAGATATGAAGAGATTCATTATCAGAATTTGCTCAGCAGACTATGATGGCCCTAATGTCCCACCACTTGTGGTTTCTAAGCAAGAGAACCAGAATATCCAGGGGAATAACAGAGTACAATTAGGTGGAGGTAGGATAGGGGTTCTGGTATGAGTTTCAAAGCTCAAAGTTCTGAAAACCAGGAGCTCCAATGTCCGAGGGCAGGGCTAGATGAATATTGTTGCCTGAGAAGACAGATCAACTTCACCCTTCCTCTTCCCTTCTCTGTGCTGTCAGGTCCTTCCAGATTAGATGGCCCCTCCCTGCCTAATTGGTGCGAGAGGATCCTTCTCATTTAAGCTTCTGATTTGATGCTAATTTCTTTCTTAAAATCCTCACAGACTCATGCATAAATGATGTTGGATTAGTTATTTGGGCATAACCCAGTCAAATTAGTGCACACGCATATGTACACACACACACACACACACACACACACCACTGCAGAAGGAAGAAAAAGGAAGAAAAGTAGAGCAATTTCAAAGGGTAATATATTCCTTTACTGAACTTGCTACCACTGTCAGGAAATGAATGGCATGATTTTTCCTTACAGCTCTTATGTCTGAAAGTTTTAATGATTGGTGGGGGTATAAAGGACGGAATATATGCTACAAGTAGTATATTTGTATGAGCAGTAGAGCCAGAGCTCATTTATAAAGAATTTTCTTTCAGAGAAAATGAGGATATAGGGCTAGAGAGATTGCTCGGTGTTTAAGGAGCTTGTCTGCAAAGCCTAACAAGCCCAATTCAAGTCCCCAGTGCCCACCTTAAGCCAGATGCACAAAGTGATACATGTGTCTGGAGTTTGTTTAAAATGGATGGAGGCCCTGGTACACCCATTCTCCCCCCCCCCACCTCTCTCTCTCTCTCTCTCTCTGCTTTCAGATAAATAAATAGACCACTATAAATGGCTGCCAACTATAATAATGTGGTGGTGCATTGGGAGGCATAGGTAGGAGGATCACTGTGAATTCAAGGCCAGCCTGAGACTACATTAGGTGAATTCCAGATCAGCCTGGCATGAAATGAAACCTTACCTCGAAAAAACAAAACAAAACAAATCCAAGAAAACAAGAAAGAAAGCTAATCTATTTTTAGAGAGTTTTATATAAACACAATGAAGGTCTAAACTTGGGTCTAAATATTACTTTTAAATATAGGAGTCTCAAAAAGATGTGTGCTTCTGAGCCAAAAAAAAAAAAGTGTCATTCTTTTCAGTAAATCAAAGAGTAAATTGTAAAATTACTCTTAGTATATAAAATGAAATGTGTACTTAACGCATAATTTGTGAAACTGGGTGTAAGTAAATTAATTATGTTAGTACAGTTCCATTTATGAAACCCATATTGAAATATGCTTTGGAAATCCTGTAAGTGGCCATTTCTTATGGTTCAGGTGGCTGGTATACTGCTGATGGTGCAAGTTAGGCTGCTTACATGTGAGCTATTTACCATAAAAAAATGCTAGAAAACCAGAACCTGGGGGATGGCTGAAGAAGTCATTTAGCATATTTTAATCCTTATTTTCTAAGAGGAAAGAATATCTACAAAAGGTAAATCAAATGGCTTTATTTATTTGTTTTTGTTTTTTTCATTTTTCGGTTTTTCAAGGTAGGGTTTCACTCTAGCTCAGGGTGACCTAGAATTCACTATGTAATCTCACGGTGGCCTTGAACTCAAGGCAATCCTCCTACCTTTGCCTCCCAAATGCTGGGATTAAAGGCGTGTGCCACCACACCCAGCTCAAATGGCTTTATTTAAAACAAGGGACCTGGACATAGGTCATTTGTTCAACAAATCTTTCCTGAATACTAGCATTGGTAAGCCTATGGGGAGTCCCAATCCAAATTCATAATGTTACCACATCAATTACCAAAATCTAGGAAAAATACAGCATGTATTATTAGTTGAGAACATTCTTAACACCGTGTTATTAGGCATTGCCTATGTAAATACAATATGTTGCTAAGAGGGTGACTTCTATATAAACATCTGTGTTACTAACAAGACTTGCACAAGGAAATTAAGGGGAGATGATTTCCTAAAAACCGTGTGTCAAGTAAGTGGTAAAATCAGAACCGATCTAAGCATCAGTTACACGGAACTCAATACATAATCAGAGCAGCAAAATTTGCATGTTTGACCTTCTCTGTCAGTGGTTCTAATAATGTGTGAGCATGTGAGATATGAAATGAGGGATGATTCACTGAAAACTACAGCAAGCAGTGGCATAATGGGCCTTTAAGTGCATCCTTGCCCAAATTACGTATATAATGTTTGTTCTCCTCACTTGGGTCTGTTAGATTCAGCAGAAGGACAGAGATGAAGGTCTGAGGAAAATCAGCTGCTTCTAGGAACAGCAACAGTTTTCAACATCTTTCTTCACTCATAAAACAACCTCAATATTTTCAGATGATAAATACGTAAAATATGACAAGGAAATGCACATGCTTTTTAAGCTTAATTAAAATTTAAAATATATGTTTATTTACTTATTTGCAAGCAGAGAAATATAGACAGAATGGGCATGCCAGGACTGCTATCCACTACAGCTGAACTCCAGACCCATGAGCCACTTTGTGCATCTGGCTTTACATGGGTGCCGGGACAATCAACCTCAAGTTGTTAGGCTTTGCAGGCAAGTGCCTTAACCACTGAGCAATTTCTCCAGATTTTTATTTATTTATTTTTGTAAAAGAATAAATGTATCCATTTTATCTTATTCATAAAATATGGAAAATAAAGCCAAAAAAATAATGAAGTTACAATTTAAAATACAATGAGGATGAAAGCATGTTTGAAAAAAAATAAAAGTCTTCCGTGACAGTGAGAAACATGTTTAACGTACTGCACAGTGATAGCATACTGAGGAAGAATTTGATATTCAATTCTTCTGTGGTTAGGAAAAAATATACTAGGTTAATAGAACTTTCCAATGAAAATATTATTTCCTTCCTCCCTCTCCCCTCCCTCTTCCTCCTCCTCCTCTTCTCCTTCTTCTTCTTCTTCCTCCTCCTTCTCCTTCTTTTTCCTCTTCTTCTTGTCTCCCCAGTCACAATACAGACCAGGCACAGTGGGCTAGACTCAGTGTACATGGGGTAGGCTTACCTTACCTCCACTGTCTATACAGTCAGTATAAGAACACTGCCTGTGATATGCAGCAGGAGGCATGAAAGTATTTTTTTAAAATATGGAACACTACACTAATTTGCATGTCATTTTATTTATTCATTAGAGAGAGAGAGAGAACGAGGCAGATAGAGAGAGAATGGGCACTCCTGGGCCTCTAGCCACTGTAAATGTACTCCACCTTGTACATATGGCTTTACATGGGTAATAGGGAATAAACTTGGATCCTTTGGCTTTGCAGGCAAATGCCTTAACTGCTAAACCATATCTTCAGCCCAGTATTTTTTTTTTTAATTTAAAACAAAGTATTTTTTTTAGTGTGTGTGTCAAGTATTTCCCACAAGAATATGCTATCAGGGTATTCTAGCACCAAGAATATGTCTTAACCTTTGAGCCACGAACCATTTTGGTTTGCTAATAACCAAGTTGCTTACTGGGACTTGAAATTCCCAGTGTTTCAAACAGGGAAAGTCACAGACAAGCCTGGGAAATATGGTTTAGATTGGTAAGAGTTTCCCAAAAGCTTTTATTTTGAAGACTCGGGTCCACAGTTGATGATGTTGTTGGAGTGTATTGAATATTAAATCTTAAAGAGGTGGAACCTGATGCACTGTGGTGGAAGGAGGGTCCCTTCAGAGGGAGGAAGAGTAGTAGGAGGCTAATGATGGTACCAGCATGATTGTATACACATTATCTACATAACTAATAAAACAGAAAAGAAAAGAAAATTCTCCAGGGAGTCTTATGTTTGAACACTTAAGCCCCAGTGGATGGCTCTACTTGGGAAGGTTGTGGGACCTTTAGAAGATGAAACTTTGCTGGAGGAAGTGTTAATACATCCCAGCTCCACAGGTTCTTTCTGCTTACTTTCTGCTAATGTGAAGATGGAACACAAGCTGTATGCTTTTCCCACTATGATGGACACTTCTCCTTGAAACCACAAGCTAACATGCACCCTTTCCTTCTGAAAGCTGCTTGCGGCCATGTATTTTGTCCTAGCAAAAAGAAAGTTACTGATCCATGCATGGAAGTGAGGTCAGTGGAGCATGGTCTTGTAGGGGATTTTCAGACTTCTCTCCTCTCTGTCTGCTCCCTGTAGCCATGAAATGAATAGCTTTGCTCACGTATGTGTTCCCTGGCATCAGGCAATGCATTGTCATGGACCCACAAGCAATGTAACCAGCCAACTATAGACTGAAATCTCTGAATCCATGAGCCAAAATGAATCTCCCTTTAGGTTGTTTATTTTTGGTATTTTGTCACAGTGGCACAAAGCTCACTAACTGGTGACTCTCACAAACCGTGCATCCCTTCTCTTGTCATCAGATCTCACTGCCCACAAAGGATGTATTTTACAAATCCTGGGGTGGGGGCTGAGGAACCAAATGAACCAAAATCTAAAAATGTTGAGCATATAACCATAAGTTCACAGGGGCCTGGGGAAGCTAATGCCATCAATAAGCTTTACTTACTAAAAGAAAAAAAATGCCTATGGCATATAAATCCCATAGTCCCTGTTAATCCTTTCTAAGAAAATAAAATAAAAAGGAAGGCAGCTGATAAATTACCTACTGAAAATGTAATGCTCAAAGCAGTAACCACAATGCAATAATTATTGTACTTGATTAAACTTAAAAATGAATCTGTCTTTTACTTCTCTCTCATCCCATTAGTATGTACAATGAAAGGAACAGCCTTTTTGAAAGGTACCTCACGGCCATTCAACCCCCCTTCATTCTGCATTATAACAAACAAAGGTAAAATCAAAAATACGCAAGCAGTGAAGTATAAGCTTTTTTTTTCCCATTATCATTGGAAGGGGGAGGACAGTGCCAATTAAAAACACGTTCCCTTGCAGCTCTCAGCAAATGTTTTTCTATTTCTTCAACTCCTTCATAATGGAATGCCTTATTAAGAGAAACAGAATCACAAAGTATAACAGCTTTTAAATTGTCAATATTTCTAGAGAAATCAATCTATTGGTCTCACTTTAAATGTACAGAACTTCTCCTTACCTAATCTCATGGAAATAAAGAATGTTCTGTGTGCATAAATCTTAAATGAAAGCGAGCATGCATTCACTAAATGATATGCTTCCAGTATTTTCTTTCTTAAAGTCACAAGAAAAAGTAGGGTCAGTCAACAAAATGGTCAAATTAAAATGTTTCTGCTTTAAATGAAAGAAGGAGCCACATTTTATATGCATGTTTGCACGTCTCAATGTGACTTTTTTTGTTCCCTCTGCTGAAATACTTTGATTTTATTTTATCATTTATGCTGTAAAATGCCAACACCATACTACTCCTATAAAAACATGTTTTTATCCTTTTTTTTTTTCAAGTTCATGCTCAAGTTAGAAAGTAAGTCATATCTCCAGATCTCATTTTGTAAAGGTTGTACTCGCCACAGGCTTAACACAACGGTGGGAGACAGTGTGGAAGCAATCGATAAGGTAGTGTTTCCCTTTGTGATGGTGAATCTCTGCAGGACGTTCCGGCTTAACTCCACTGTCTGGCTAACACTCCATCCCTACCCACTGGGATAGTGCACTAACACACAGTCATGGACCACAGGCCCTGACCAGGATGGGAAGCTCTTTCATTCACCTTCTTCTGTGGTTGCTCTAACAAAGCTAGATAAAAATCCAGATGCCTTAACATAGAGTTTCCAAATTGAAAGACAAATGTATAAACAACTCAATGTTTCAGGGCAAAGGCCTTGTCATTTAGACAGCATCGTCTGGCATATTTTGCTTTTCTCAGAAATGCACCACATCTTCAACCTCAATTCATCACTTGGAATTTTCAAAAGGCCAATAACTGTGGTTGTAAGAGATGCAATGAGCTTATATTAATTTCCTCCTTTACTTGCCAAGTGGACTTAGGGAATAATATGTTAAATTTTCCCCCAAATTAAATGTTTATGATTTCTCATTTGTCAATGTAAAAGTGAAATTACAGTACTGTGCTTATGGACATTCTACAGTGCGAGGATATGATCATGCTGTTACTGTTAATGTGAACAGGGAGGACCGAATGCTGCTCACACCTGACACTTTGAGGCTTTGCCTGCTTGATAGAAGGGACAATATGCCTCTGTGCTAGTTCTTTTCTTTTCTTTTTTTTTCCTAATAAGAGTACTGAGACCTTTATTTAATTAAATAGACCTCATTTTGCTATTCAGGCAAAATTAATAAGTAATACAAATTCCTTTATAGGGTTTTATTACAGTACAACTGATTTAAGCCCTTTCTTATGTCCTTATTATCTTTCAAACCACATTTCAACTCCTTTCTCTGAGACAAATATGGGTAGGCACCTGCCCCTGGTCCTTTCTCCCATTAAACAACCCTCTCATTAGCCTTGAACTTGAGCCTTGACACCCATCCCATACTAAGCCATTTCGGATTAATCTACTGTTCCTTGTAATATCTAACCCTGGCTTTGTCACTATTTCACAAATGCTGGCAGAGAACCTACTTTGGAATACATGTAGATAAATAAGTAATGGTCTGCAAGGAACTCTTTCCTGCCTCTTTAAGGAAATGAACTACAAGGGGTTGAAATCAGCTTGTTGATGATTCATGGGAATTCAGACAACTACAGGTTCCCTTCCTTCCAGCCTTTCCATTCTCACAAACCAGACTTGGGATATAGGTATGGATATTGGTAAATTAACTATTTTCCTTACTCTTGATCTCCATGTCTTTGAATATCTTACTACTTACATGTATACACCTCTTAAAGGGTGCTATACACATAACTGCTATGCATTAAGCAAGGACACCATCCATTAGATGCTTTAAATTTCCAGATAGTATAGTTGGTAGAAAGGAAAAGCATTCCTATTTTGTTGTGTAGAAAAAAAAAGTATTCATTTATTTAAGAGAGAGAGAGAAAGAGGGATAGAGTGAGGGAGGAGATAAAGAGAGAATGGGTATTCCAGGGCCTTCAGCCACTGCAAATGAACTTCATATCTATGTGCCACCTTGTGCATCTGGCTGACATGGGTTCTGGAGAATCGAACCTGGGTCCCTTGGCTTTGCAGGCCAGTGCCTTGACTGCTAAACCATTTCTCCAGCCCTAGGAAATTTTTTAAAAGCAATTATTTTCCTTACTCTCCATGTTCTCTGACTGAGATACACCTGGATTTTATTTTTAAACTAAGAACATCATTAATGTGATTAATTAATGAGGCAACTAGTGTAGGTCAACCCTCTTAGTAGTCCTAATAACTTGGGAAAGCTTTGACATTGCAGTTTTTCTTTGCCATGTCCCAGATAAAATACTTGGGTCAAGAGACCTATGGCCTCTAAAAGTGAGAAGGGATGGTATTAAAAATATATCAAACACAGGCAAGACACAATAGCTGTTTATTTTTTCCCATCCTGATAAACTTATTTTTCCTATTCATTAAACTGATAATATTTATATAATTCTCTGAAAGAATGAAATTATGTATAAGAAACTTTAAGATAGTTGTTGAATGCATCCTGACCTGAAGGCACACAAAACATGGCAGAATGGAGACGTCCCATGTCTAAATGTTTATAATGGAGGCCCCCACAGACAGCAGGGCTCTTGCTGATGGGAACTCATTGATATCTGGTAGTGTGCTTAACTCTGCTCTCAGAGCTGCATTTCTGTGATGAATGAGATTTCAATTACAAACCCTCTAGCCCTCCTACCAAGCAGTATATGATTGCTGGATATACATCTATTTAATGAGTAAAAGTTACTTTAATGCACCATTCAATAAAATAGAAGAACAATAATGGCAGAAGTAGTTCTATGAATTTGTGGTTATAAGGATGCCCCAACATGGCTTCTGATGCAGTGGACGCTATGCCAAAGGTAGACATTACTGTTTAGGTGCTGGAGAGATGACTTAGTGGTTAAGGCAGTAGCAGTAGCCTGTGAAGCCTATGAACCCAGGTGTGATTCCCCAGTACCCATGCAAGCCAGATGCACAAGGTAGAAAATGTGCCTATAGTTCATTTGCAGTAGGTGGGGGCCCTGGTTTACCCATTCTCTCTCTTTCTCTCTTTTTTGTCTCTTTCTCTCTGTCTGTGTGTCTCAAATGAATAAATAAATATGTTTTTAAAGTTACTGTTTACTCACAAATGAATGCTGGAGAAAAATAAAACATGACAAGAACTAAGTCACATGATACATTTCAGAAATAACTTTGGTAGGTTAGGTTATCAATTTCCTATAAAAAGAATATCCTAGGGTATGGACTTATGGCTTAGTTGGTAAAGTATTTATTGTACAGGGAAGAGGACCTGAATTCAGATCCCCAGTGTTCACATAAAAATGCTGGGAATGGTGACACACTCCTGCCACCTCAGGGCTAAAAAGGCAAAGACAAGAGGATCCCTGGGGTTGCTGGTTGAGGAGGACACCTGAGTTAGATCTCTGGTCTCTATATATGTATGTATGTATACACACACACACACACACACTCACACACACACACCTCCATTCACTCATATGCTCACACATTCAAACACCCACATACACATACACCCATCACATCACATACACATAAATATATGCATACCAAAAATATATTCTAAAAGTTCAGTTTAAGAAAGAAAGAGAGAACTGATTAAAATAATTATCACCACCAATTTTCTACTGATTTTAAGTGCAAGAGGGAATTGAATGTTTTGAGATTCATCATATCTTTATTCTCTGGTAATTTTGTGTAAGCATTTTGAAAGCCACAGATGGGGAGGTAGAATCCTTATACCTTAGTTTGGATATTAGAAGAAATTGAGGGCCTCTTGTAGGAATTCGGATGGAATTAAAAGAAAACCAATGAAGAGGAGAAATACTGAAAGTGAAAGTACAAGTCTTGGCAATCATTTGTGTGTGAGATGGACAAAATTATAAATGATCACATTTCCAATCTGATGTCTAATATAACCAAATGTTATCCAGAAAGAGATAACTTATGTTGGAGCCATCATGTAGCACAGACATGTTAACATGGATTAAAAACATTCAGTCCAGCATCATGAGCCAGTACACATGGCAATATTTGAGTTGTGCTCATGGCAGCAATATTCACAGTACCCAAGATAAGGAAGCAATATAATGTCTACAAACTAATGATTTCATAAACAAATAATGTGATCTACATAAAATGGTAGATTGTTTAGCCTGAAAATAAGACCCTGACATTTATGACATGATTGATGAATCCATGATGTGTTATGGTAAATAAAATAAGCCAGATAAAGAAAAAAATACACTATATGATCTCATTATATAAATAATCTAAAAAAATGTTGACTGTATGGAATCAAAAGAGAAGAGAAATGGTAAGCAGCAGTAGGAGGGGGGAGACATGGTTCAGAGGGAACAAACATCAAATCATGTATGAAAAATAAGTCTGAATGAAGTTTGATAAATATCTGTGAGATGTAAAGTACAGTGTGGTGATCACAGTTGATGATATTGTTTTCTACTAAACAATTCAGTCAAAGTAGATTTTTTAGGAGTCCTTATCACACAACAAAGATTACTTTGGAGGATGATAGGTAGGTTAATTCACTTGGCTGAAGAAATTACTAAACATGTATGTACGAACATTGAAACATCCTTCACATATGCTCAAATAAAAATAAATTTCTAGCAACAAGGCACCTATATTTACATTTAGAACAAAATAAGACCACTATATGTTGATTCTTTTCTTAAAACATTTTAAAAGAAATATTTATTTGCAAGCAGAAATAGAGAAAGGGAGAACAAGAGAGAGAGAGAGAGAGAGAGAGAGAATCAGTATGAATGCACCAAGGCCTCCTATCACTATACACAAATTCCAGACACATGTGCCACTGTGTGCATCTGGCTATACACGGGTACTGGGGAATCAAACCAAGACTGTCAGGCTTTGCAAGCAAGTCATCTTCCCAGCCCATTACATGTTAATTCTATTTACAAATGTATATTCTTTGGCATGAGAGTATTTAATAGGGGTACCAGTGTATCACAACAGATATGCGGTGAGCAAAGCCACTAGGAAGAACTCCCCCAAAAAATGCACCAGATCACAGGAGGCATTTACTTCACGTGACAGGGAGAATCAAATCGTCATGCTTACACAAGTGCATGAAAATAACAAGCTGAGGGTGCATTAATCTCAATCACTGCTTATTCGTGGGTGTTTAGACATATTACATACAGGGCATATTTCCATTATTGTTGTTTGAATAAAACATGCAGTACTTCATTGTGAAAAAAAATAAACCAAGGAAATAATTTTCTCAATTGCAGAACTGCAGGAACAACAAACCTTCAATACTCAGTTCACATTATAACCTTGTACATTTAATCCTGCCTGTATATCAAGGGGGTGGGAAAATGATATCAAAAACAAATTGTTTCCTCAAATGTTATGAGTAATGGAATTTCTCTCCATCATTATATGTCTTATGTTAAGAAAAGTCACATAAGGATCATTAAAAAAGATAAAGATGTTGCCTTTAATCCAAGCACTTGGGAGTCAGAGGTAGGAGGATCACCATGAGTTTGTGGTCACTCTGAGACTACATAGTTAACTCCAGGTCAGCCTGGACCAGAGTGAGAACCTACCTCGAAAATCCAATAAATAAATAAATCTAAATAAATAAATAAATAAATAAATAAATAAGATTAAGACGTGTCTGAAAAGAATTTTAGCAAAAAGTGGTTAACATTCCTCATAGCTTGGCTTTTCAAATTAAATGTGTATTCTACTTTATCTGAAAATTTTCTAGTGAAATATTACTTCTTTCATATACAGCCTGCAACTTACCTAGAGTACTATTTATTATTTGGATAACTTAAATACAACTCACACACACACACACACACACACACACACACACACACACACACACACATCACCTTGAGACAAATGACAATTTTCTCTTGAGAAATTCACAACTGTATTAAAATGATAAGTAGCACATCTTTACTCTTCCTTCATTAACTTAGGCAGAGAACTGTGATGTACACACACAGCAAAAGAATCAAGGTTCTCACATGCTCCTGGTCATAATAATCATCTTTGCTTTCTTTAGTCCACAAAGTTTGCTCATTTTCACAAAGATATTATAGGTTGTGATAGAAAAAGCAGTACCCAGAGGAGCCGTCCAATTATCTACACAGGTAGCCTAGCCCATCTGGGACCCCCAACAGGTATGGGTCAGGATTTAAAGATTCAAAATAATTATTGCAGAGGAAGTGCTTGAATGAGCAATTCCTTTTCAGTATTCTATCCATCAACTGTAGCAAATGATAGAAAAGGGAAGCAAAACAATGGTGTTTAAAAGGTAGAATTATGACAGTAAGGAAAGTAAAGTTGGGAGACTGTTTTATGAAGACAGTATATAGTATCTGATAGAATATGTTGCAAGGTAAATTCTAGTGACCATGCCTCATGGATATCTATGACAAAGCAATGTTACATGTTGTGGTGGTTTGATTCAGGTGTCCCCATAAACTTAGGTGTTCTGAATGTTAGGTTCCCAGTTGATGGAGATTTGGGAATTAACCCCTCCTGGAGGCATGTATTGTTGGGGGTGGGTTTATAGGTATTCTAGCAAGTGGCCCCTTGCCAGTGGTTGGCATACTCTCCTGTTCCTGTTGTCCACCTTCTGTAGGCCAGGAAGTAATTTCCACCCTCTGCTCATGCCATTGCTTTCCCTTGCCATGGTGTAAACTTTCCCAAAAGTCTGTGAGCCAAAAATAAACTTTTCTTTTTCTTCCCACAGGCTGGTCTTGATCGGGTGTTTTCTGCCAGCAATGTGAACCCAACTGCAACAGTAATGTTGGTACCAAAAGTAGGGTTGCTGCTAGACACCTGACTGTGTGTCTTTGGCCTTTGAGAGCTAATTTTGGAGAGGAATGTGGGGGATTTGAAACCTTGCCCTAAGAGAGGCCCTGCAGAGCTGTAAGTTCAGCTTGATGGGCTATTCTGGTCAGAGTTGAAAGACCTGAATGCAGTAAGAACTATGGACTGTGAGGATTGGCTTCTGAGGGTGAGAAAGACCTTTGCTTGGACTGGGCTAGAATCAGTTTCTGTGAGAAGCTTAATGTTCTGCCCTGTCCTGAGAATTTGTGCAGGGTTGCATTTCATAGAAATGGACTGGTGTGAGTAGATGGATATGGAACAAAAATGAAATCTTTGGGCTGAAACTTCTGCCTGGTCAGCTGCAAGTATATGAGAGATTACAACCTTTGAGATTGGGTCAGCTGACCTGCATTGGGGCAACAGGAAGAATATAGACATTTTTGAAGGGGCCTGAATATTGAAGGAGTGTCCTATTCTTCAAAGTCTGCTTTATTCCCACCACCACCACCCCTGGATTAACAAATTGGCACCCTACCTGATATTGTGGTGTATAAGAAATTCAGGAAAAAGAGGGTCATTGAATTTGCAACATAGTCTTGTGTTTTGGAAAGGGTATGGGCAGTGTGAAGCAAGTTTGCTGGATGTTGGCATGGAGACCCAATGGAGCCATGAGGATGGACTGTGGGTTGCAGTGGAGACCCAGTGGAGCTGCCGGGACCACAAGATGGCTGCTAAGGAAGGCTGCTGGTCCTGAATGAAGTTTTTCAGGACTGTGAGTAGCCTAGCTGGAGGGGCAGAATTGGAAACTTGAGACTTGGTGCTGGTTAGAATTATGGGACTTGGTGATTTGTCACTGACTAGAGTTGCTGGACTTGGAGCTACAGAGTTTGGTGTTTGCCCTGTTTTAAATCTTGTGTTAGTTGAATATTTCTTTGCTATTCCCAAAGCTATCTTTTTGCAGCTTGTTCACTCTGTGCCATTAGGTTTTTTTCCTTTTTAATTTTTATTATGGCTCAGTTAAAATACCTTGGACTATGAGGATGTTTGAACATCATGGGGAGTGATAAAAACTATGGGGACTTTTAAAGTAGGATGAGTGCATTACGTTATACGTCATATATGGTTATTAGTTTATGGGGGCCAGGGACGGAGTGTGTTGGTATGATTTAGGTGTCCCCATAAACTTAGGGTTCTGAATGTTAGGTTCCCTGCTGATGGAGATTTGGGAATTAACCCCTCCTGGAAGCATGTACTGTTGGGGGCAGGTTTATGGGTATTATAGTCAGTTTCCCATTGTCAGTGGTTGGCACACTCTCCTGTTCCTGTTGTCCACCTTCTGTAGGCCAGGAAGTAATTTCCACCCTCTGCTCATGCCATTGCTTTCCCTTGCCATGGTGTAAACTTCCCAAAAGTCTGTGAGCCAAAAATAAACTTTTCTTTTTCTTCCCACAGGCTGGTCTTGATCGGGTGTTTTCTGCCAGCAATGTGAACCCAACTGCAACAGTAATGTTGGTACCAAAAGTAGGGTTGCTGCTAGACACCTGACTGTGTGTCTTTGGCCTTTGAGAGCTAATTTTGGAGAGGAATGTGGGGGATTTGAAACCTTGCCCTAAGAGAGGCCCTGCAGAGCTGTAAGTTCAGCTTGATGGGCTATTCTGGTCAGAGTTGAAAGACCTGAATGCAGTAAGAACTATGGACTGTGAGGATTGGCTTCTGAGGGTGAGAAAGACCTTTGCTTGGACTGGGCTAGAATCAGTTTCTGTGAGAAGCTTAATGTTCTGCCCCTGTCCTGAGAATTTGTGCAGGGTTGCATTTCATAGAAATGGACTGGTGTGAGTAGATGGATATGGAACAAAAAATGAAATCTTTGGGCTGAAACTTCTGCCTGGTCAGCTGCAAGTATATGAGAGATTACAACCTTTGAGATTGGGTCAGCTGACCTGCATTGGGGCAACAGGAAGAATATAGACATTTTTGAAGGGGCCTGAATATTGAAGGAGTGTCCTATTCTTCAAAGTCTGCTTTATTCCCACCACCACCACCCCTGGATTAACAAATTGGCACCCTACCTGATATTGTGGTGTATAAGAAATTCAGGAAAAAGAGGGTCATTGAATTTGCAACATAGTCTTGTGTTTTGGAAAGGGTATGGGCAGTGTGAAGCAAGTTTGCTGGATGTTGGCATGGAGACCCAATGGAGCCATGAGGATGGACTGTGGGTTGCAGTGGAGACCCAGTGGAGCTGCCGGGACCACAAGATGGCTGCTAAGGAAGGCTGCTGGTCCTGAATGAAGTTTTTCAGGACTGTGAGTAGCCTAGCTGGAGGGGCAGAATTGAAACTTGAGACTTGGTGCTGGTTAGAATTATGGGACTTGGTGATTTGTCACTGACTAGAGTTGCTGGACTTGGAGCTACAGAGTTTGGTGTTTGCCCTGTTTTAAATCTTGTGTTAGTTGAATATTTCTTTGCTATTCCCAAAGCTATCTTTTGCAGCTTGTTCACTCTGTGCCATTAGGTTTTCTTTTTTTTTCCTTTTTTAATTTTTATTATGGCTCAGTTAAAATACCTTGGACTATGAGGATGTTTGAACATCATGGGGAGTGATAAAAACTATGGGGACTTTTAAAGTAGGATGAGTGCATTACGTTATACGTCATATATGGTTATTAGTTTATGGGGGCCAGGGACGGAGTGTGTTGGTATGATTTAGGTGTCCCCCATAAACTTAGGTTCTGAATGTTAGGTTCCCTGCTGATGGAGATTTGGGAATTAACCCCTCCTGGAAGCCGTGTACTGTTGGGGGCAGGTTTATGGGTATTATAGTCAGTTTCCCATTGTCAGTGGTTGGCACACTCTCCTGTTCCTATTGTCCACCTGATGTTGGCCAGGAAGTGATGACATTCCTCTGCTCATGCCATCATTTTCCCCTGCCATCATGGAGCTTCCCCCCAGTCTGTAAGCCAAAATAAACTTTTCTTCCCACAAGCTGTTCTTGGTTGGGTGATTTCTGCCAGCAATGTGAACCTGACTACAATACATGCACCCTTGAGATAAATATTCAACCTTCAGAATTCTGAGCCTCCTATGGCAGTAAATGAGACTCAGGAATTTCCTTTAGATAGTTCTTGTGTGTATTGTAGTGGACTTTTATCCAAAAAGATTGGATAAATATATTCACGAAAACAAACATATAAACCCTGGACTACATGTTAGTGAAATTCAGGAATGAATACAAATTAACTCTTTTAGAGATAAAATTCACGTAGGAAACAAAAACATTTTCCTATTGACAACTTTTTTTTTTTTTTTTTCGAGGTAGGGTCTCACTCTGGTCCAGGCTGACCTGGAATTAACTATGTAGTCTCAGGGTAGCCTCGAACTCACGGCGATCCTCCTACCTCTGCCTCCTGAGAGCTGGGATTAAAGGCGTGCGCCACCACGCCTGGCTCTATTGACATCTTTAACAAATATTTGATATCAAAAACATAAATAAATTATACCTCTTTTCTGCTATAAAAAATATCAATGTCCCATCGATAAGGCAATCTTCACTTTTAGATCAATTAAAAACTAAGGTTTTGGGGATCAAAAAATGCTAAGTGTTAGTGCCACTCCATCATAGCTAGATGAGCAGTCAGGTAAAATCTCCCCCATCCAATTCCAGATGTAAGCATGCAAAAGGGAAATTGATAGACCATTTGCATATAGTTTTAGAGATTTAAAACAGATCTTCTCCCCACTGAGATTTCCAATAATTTATGTCTTGCATCACATAAATTCCTGAGTATGAGGCAAAATTTTCTGCAAGGTCTTCAGAAAGCAAAAGATGTCCTCTCCCTTTTTAAATATTCACTTACAGCATATTTTACAAGTGGTCTGTGTATCCCAGTGATGACTCCAGGCAATGTAAGCAGAGATACGAAGGGGTTAACCTTTCCAAGTGGAGGCAACACTATTTAATGCCAAGCTTGTCATGATTTCTGGCATCAGGTTTAAGTTCACATTTCCAAGTGTCACGTAAAACAAGACATTATGAAGATCCCTTGTGGGGCTTGTCTTGTTCTCCCTCCCAGAGCCATTGTCCATCCCTTCTCTGCTCTGGTCTGTGTGGTGCAAAGCTGAACTCCACAGGTGAGTCAACCTGCGCCGTGGAAAGTTACCCAGTTCAACCAAAGGAAGAGAAGCAGAGGAAGGCAAGACAAAAGAAAGGCTCAGTACTGTGTTTTCCCTCAGCCACACTTCTGTTAATAGCTCCTCTCTTCATAGTGTCAGCTTACAAACAGGCTCTGGGCACACAGGCTGCCGCCTTGTTCTTTCATTCCTGGGGATCGAATATCTGCCCCATCATTGCTCAGCCGTGGCTAGGTCCCTATTCCTTGTTGATCCCACAACCCTATCTAGAACTCCCACATTGTTCCTTTGTTAACCTCTCTGCAGTGAAACCCTACTAGCGCACCATTTGTTTCCCATCAGGCCACTGTCTGATACAATTGCTTTGAAAAGCATTGTAGCTAGTGCTTACATTGTGTAGATCACACATCTGCAGGTCAGGGAAGGTTTGCCTGACAAAATGACAAGGCTTACAGGCAGTGTTAGGCGGAGTCATGCAGCTACCTAGGGAGCAACGTTACAAGAGCAGGTGCAAAGGCATAGCCCGTGTGGAATATTGAAGGCAGGGAAAGATGCTGGTGTGGCTGGAAGACAGCCAGAGCATTCAGATAACATTGGAGACATGGGCCAAGAAGAGCTTGCTCCCTCAGACAGTACATGGTAGAAAGAGGAGCTGGAAAGGTCTAGAAAAGGGTTGTAGCAGAAGGAAGATAGGCTGGCAAATGGCAAAGGCTATTAAGGACAGAATAGATCCAGAAAATACAGATAGCAAAGAAGTCAAATGAAGAAGACGTCTTATGAGGAGTGACTGTGGAATCCTGGAATGGATCAAATGACATAAGGACTTAGACTAGGCCGCTGGATCACCACTGTGGTTCACTACAATCTTGGCATAGGCGACTTAGGTAACATGGATGGAATCAAAACTGGAAAAGGTTCCATAGAAAACCAAGGAGAGATAATGGATCCAGTCATCAGAGAATGGAATATATATATATATATATAACAGGGCTGGAAAGATGGCCTAGCGGTTAAGGTGCCTGCCTGCTAAGCCTAAGAACCCGGTTCCAATCTCCAGGTCCCACGTTTAGCCAGATGCAAAGTGACGCAAGGGCGCAATGCCAGACGTGACCACAAGGGGGCTCACACATCTGGATTTTGTTCACAGCAGCTGAGAGACTGCTGGCGTGCCCATCTCTATCTGTCTCCCTCTCCCTCTCTCTCTGTCTGTCTCTCTCTGTGTCTCTCTCCAAAAATAAAAAAATAAAATAAATATAAATAAAATAAAATAACAACAACAACAACAACATTAACAAGTGATAAACAGTGATTTCATGTTGAGTGTAGTGTACAGATTTTCATGGTGTGACTTAACTTCTCAGGGATAGCATATGCTTCAGAAAACTTTCAGAAATTAAAAGTGACTTTGGTCATTCTATTTAATATTAGGGAATATAATCTTTAGCCCAGAAAATTTATACTTAAATGTAATCAAAACATTATTCATTTTTTAATTTTTTCTATGGAATCCAGGTCCTGCTATGTAGCCCAGGCTTGCCTTGGATTCATAGTAATCTTCCTGCCTTAGTCTCTTAAGTGCTATGATCACAGATATGAGCTTGTGTCTTTCTAAGAAATTTGCACCATCTCCTCACTTTCTATACATCTCCTGCTCTCTCTTGCTTACACACACACACACACACACACACACACACACAGCTAGCTTTTCTATAGGAGGTGGTTTTGCTGCTTCTGAGATTCAAAGAAAATCCTATTTCGAGACTGACCTGCAAACCAATGAGGCTTGGCTAGGTTAGAATAGTGGTAACAACTCGATTATACCTTTTTCCCCTGAGAGGGAATTGAAAAGAATCATATTTGTTAATCCTCCTACAAGGAGTTTTAGAGTATCTTTATCCCTTCTTAAAAAATAGCATAGAGTATTCCCTAGGAAGTGGAAATCAGATTTCATGTAAATATTCCAACAACAAACACACATCCTTTTTTTGACTTAAGAATAGGTATATGTGAGTCCATGGATGAGTCCCTGGCATGGATGCCAGGGAACGGGGGCAGAACTGACCTCAGCTGGCAATGTGAAACAGTGGTACCCTGCATGCTTCCCATGACATGAAGATAGCTATCTTCATCTCCGAAGAAGTATGTCAAGCAGCTTGTTACTCACTGAGACAAGGTCCCTCTTACCGAGAGCTCACCTCTATAGAAGAACAAGTACAAAAAATAAATAGAACCACAAATATTTTTCTAGTAGGTGACATCAAAAGAAAAAAAAATAAAAACAAAGGAGGTTAGGTCAGGAGGTATCTTAAGAGTTCATTTGGGGGGAAATAACTTTTTATTGTGATCAGAGGCGATATTTTCTCCATGGAAATGTCAGCATGAGCAAGTGATGCCGTTGTGGACAACTGTAGCTCATATCTATTCAGTATGTAGTATATGGTTTATGGACTACTGCATGTACTGCATACTTAATCTCATTTATTCCTCAGAACAGCACTGTGAGGAGAATACTACAGCCCCCTATTTTATAGAGAGGGAGGTAGAGGTACAAAGAGTTAAGAGTTTGCTCAAGGTTAACAGACCACATGTGAGAGACAGAACTGGAATTGTGAATAGGAGATGCTCACAAGTAATGGATATTTACCATGAAGTATAACCTTTACATGAACTTTATTTCTGTGTTTTCATTTTCACAACTACTGCGATCTTCCCATTTCAGTGATGAAAACACTGAAGTATGAAAAGCTATGATAGAACGCCCTGGTGATCTACCGCCGGCTAGAGAAGAGAGCTACAATGTGAGCCCAATCCTTGACTGGAGACAAAAGCACTATATCACACTGTATAACCCTTTTATCCAAAGTATAATTTAATGTTATTCTTTAACATAGCCATCATTTTCAAATATCAACAATCATTCATTCCACATGGTCATCATACTACCACTAAACACATCTATAATTATAAAATAAAGTTGGGGCAACAACAACAACAAAAAACTCATGGAGACAATAGAGTTTAGGTTTGCTAAACACATTTGAAAATAGATAGAGCGTACCACAGGAAAACATGATTATTGGAATGAAAAGAGCAAGTGATAGGAAGACATCACTGGAACTTGTAGTAAACACTGTTGTCATGGCAATGGTCTTGAAGGAATGAAGCATTTCTGAAGAATATGGAGAAAAACATATAGATAAACTTAGCTGAGATAGGTGGATAATATATAGAGAGAATTTTGGCCAGAAACTGGATCAAATTGAATATCTAGAACATCAGACACAGAGTTTAGTCTGTATTTTACACATGAAGGGATGTTTGTTCTTAGGAATGACATGATATAAAGCACGACATGAAGAAGCTAAATTTGCTGCTTTAGATAAATATCAACAAGTCTAACTTGTACACAGAAAGGAAGTAAAGCTACTCTAACGTGTGGGTTGCTGGAAGAACTTTTCAGAAAACCTCTGAGGCATCTGCTTTTAGCAGGGTAATGCTAACGCTGAAATATAGACAAATTGATTTTATTTCTGATTTAGGCTGCTCCCATCTGGCCTGATGACAAAAATACAAAGTAGCCACTTGCTTAGTTAGAACCCTCTCTTCCTCATGACTACCAACTTTTCTCCACTCGATTCATGGATCTAAAGTGGTAATGCTTTAACTTTTTCGGAAGAGACACGTACGTCCATTGGTTGATCTTATAATAATTCTCTTCTCTAAGAGGGATATTCATCCATCCACTAATTCATGCCCTGTGAGTTTCCTGAGTACTTACCAAGTACCAGGCTAGGTTTTGGGGATGCAAAATGCACTATCATCACAGTCTTTAAAGAGCTTAAAATCTGGATGTGTTCCACAGTCACAGTATATTTTCTGAAGTTCTAGAATGTTCGGATTATATGGTATCCTGTGATTACAGATGAGATGATCTTAATTCTGCCTGGCACATACAGCAGACGTCCCAGAGAAAATATTTAATGAGTAATTGTTCTCCAGGTAGCTATGGAGGCAGAAGGCATCTAAAAAAGTTGAAGAAGGGCTGGAGAGATGGCTTAGTGAGTAAGGCGCTTGCCTGTGAAGCCTAAGAATGCTTGTTCAAATCTCCAGGTCCCACATTTAGCCAGATGCTAAAGTGATGCAAGTGCACAATGTCACATATGCACACAAGGGGGCGCACGTGTCTGGAATTCGTTCACCTGCTGCTGAGAGGCCCTGGCATGACCATTCTCTGCCTCTTCCTCTCTCTCTGTCAATCTCTCTCTGTCTCTCACAAATTAAAAAAAAAAAAAAAAAAGTTGAAGAAGATAGAAATGTTCCCAAATCAGGAAATGCCAGGAAGAGTGATTGAGAAGTCGAGTTCATGATAGGAGCAGGATCAAGGGATTCAATCCTGCTCACATTTGAACTTTGTTTCACCAATCACACCTGTACCTTGAAAGCACCCACAGAAAGAGATGTGAGGTGTGGAGAGATGAGCATTGAACACAATGGAAATTCATTTGCAGAATGACAGCTTGTGGCTAACTGTATCTTAGGAATTTATCTACATTCTTCTATGCATTTGAAGAAAACATCATCCCCAGAATTCAGAGGGAGAGCTTGTAAAAACAAAACAAAAACCTGCCTTTGTGCTTTCCAAGGTCTAGGTCAAGAATGTCAGTTAAAGAATTGTCATTATGCCTCTGTGAATGTGAATCCTGACAACTTGTCAGCAAATTCACTATCACAGTCATGCAGGTGCCAAAGCTTAAAGGTAAAGAATTAAAGAGTAAGACTTTCACTTGCCAGTTATAGAAATGTCAAGTCAGATTCCAAAGTCAGCCCTGCCTTTGTTAACCTACACCTCGGGATGTGGTTTTAGATACATTTCTATATTGATACAGGTTTTTGTGGACCAGCAAAGGAAGGTGTTGCAGCTCCTTTTCGTTGCTAGAACAAACACTTGACTAGAAGCAACTTTAGGGACGAAAAAGTTAAATTTAGAGATTCCACGGGAAGTTTCATCATGGCCAAAGAAGCTGGCTCACTTTTTCATATGTACATAGTAGAGAGACAATAGCCAGTACCAGCAAGCATGAGCTGACTCTGAAGACACACTTGAGGGCTGGACTCAAGATCTGACCCCAGTGACATTCCTCCTGTAGCAGGGCTTTGCCTGCTGGACACTGAAGTAGGAAGCTTAAACTTAACAAAAAATGACCTGACATTATGTGGGACAATTACAATCAAACCACCACAGTAGGCTTGAGATTAGTGAGAAACACCCACTTCTTGAGTACAACTCCCTGTGTCCAATAAACGATAAGAAGAATATGAGATTATGACAGAATATCATGATAATATTATTGAGAACAGAAAACTTGGATATTTAACTATCAGCAACATTAATATTCACCAAAATAATCACTACCAGCTATTGAATATCTAGGCCTCCATGAGTTATTTAAAGCACGTTGGATTTTGGCTGTCTGCTTATCTATAGACATGATTTCACTAACATTTCATATAAGTGATCTCAGATAACGTCATGGAAATTTGGAAATATAGATAACAACTAGGTCTTCCTTTTAGATACTGTGGTGATTTGATTCAGGTGTCCCCCATAAACTTAGGTATTGTGAATGCTAGTCTCCTTAGCTGATGGTAATGGGGAAGTAATGCCTCTTGGAGGTAGTGTATTGTTGGGGAGAGGTTTATGAGTATTATAGCCAGTGTCCCCTTGCCAGTGTTTGGCACTATCCTGTTTCTGAATGTCTATCTGATGTTGGCCAGGGGGTGATGTCCACCCTCTGCACATGCCATCGTTTTCCCCTGCCATAATGGAGCTTCCCCTCAAGTCTGTCAGCCAAAATAAATCCTTTTTTCCCAAAGCTGCTGTTGGTCGGATGATTTCTGCCAGCAATGCAAACCTGACTGCAACAGATATATATCCTTTGCAGAAGTGTGCAGCCTTTGACAGCGCCACACGAAGTGTTCACATACAAACTTCACATTTGAATACTATGCAACTGAGTTACAAAAAATCATTAAAAAATCTCATAACATTTGAAGTAAATTTATTATTTTGTTTTGGTCCATATGCACAGTTACCAAAGCTTTTAGCACATGGGCCTTAGTGTGACATTCAAAATTCCAACTCTAGCAGCTTGTGAACCTGCATCTTTGTGGTTACTCTTATTCCCTCTGGGTTCATGTCAAGTTTTAGCCAATGGAAATTATGGAATTGTGAGATAGTACTTCCAATCTGTGACAATTAAGAGAAGGTTCCAATTTATAATGTAGAGAGGGCTGGAGAGATGGTGTATTGGTTAACATGCTTGCCTGTGAAGCCTAAGGACTCAGGTTCAATTCCCCAGTACCCACATAAGCCAGATGTACAAGGTGGAACATGTGTCTGGAGTTTGTTTGCAGTGGCTAGAGGCCCTGGCATTCCATATTCTCACTCTCCATCTTTCTCAATCTCAAAAATAAATAAATAGTGCTGTAGAGATGACTTAGTGGTTAAAGTGCTTGCCTGTGAAGCCTAAGGACCCAGGTTCAATTCCTCAATACCCATGTAAGCCAAATGTACAAGGTGTCACATGCATCTGGAGTTAATTTTCAATGGCTAGAGGCCCTGGCACTCCTTTTCTCTTTCTGTATCTGCCTCTTTCTCTCTCTCTCTAAATAAATAAATCAATATTAAAAAAATAAATTAATTAATATAATGTAAATAAACTCACAAGAGAGAATTAAACTATCTTTGTAATGATACAGGTGAATTTTCTCTGTGAGCAGTGTCCATCTGTCAAGACCTCACATCTTTATCTATTTGTTGGTGCTTCTAAGCTGCACTACCAACTTACAAGACAGCCACTGCAGAGACAAGACCATCAGCACCTGAGAGAGGAGGGCAGCACAATACAAAAGGAGTTTGTCTCACTCAGTGCCTGATGCGTAGGAGCCATTCCCTCTCTCCGACCTTCCTGACGGCTGCCCATCAATATGTACATGAACTGCACAATACAAACAAAAACTTACTCATGTTATGTCAAGCCAGTGAAACTGAAGGTTCTTTATTGTATCTGTAGACTACCCACGTTTATACAACTGTATTATAAACATCTAATATCTACAAACAAGTAATATCCAATAGACCTGAAAATAGGATACACTATAAAGTTGTTTAATAATTTATTTCGCATTGCTGATACTGAGACTATATTTTATTGGGGAAAACATAAATACCATGTTTTACTTACAAACAGGAGTACAATCAGGACTTTTATAATAAATCAGAATTTCCTATCATATTTGCCTCTAGGTCATGAGAGATAAATTATATGAAATACACATCGTAAAATGAAGCCAGTATCAAGGAACTCATGGCATACTCATAATTAAAGCCTGGATGGACAAATCTAATTTAAGTCAGTCCTGCTGAGTCATGCGAGATATCTATCTATCCAAAATGAACATAATCCATTAGCATCAAAATAACCAAGTCCCTTAAATGCAGAGAAATCTAGCACTACTCATGACTTTTATCAGCGTGACATGAGGCTAATATTCATTTATCAAACAGTAAGGGCATTGTTTTGCACTCAAATAATTATCAGTTAATGAAGCTTAAAAATAAGA
Organism: Orientallactaga sibirica; assembly: GCA_036365145.1. Classification (NCBI taxonomy): domain Eukaryota; kingdom Metazoa; phylum Chordata; class Mammalia; order Rodentia; family Dipodidae; genus Orientallactaga; species Orientallactaga sibirica. The sequence continues at coordinate 4,838,414 of JAEOAD010000194.1, forward strand.
GTCTCTCACATCTAGATTGAATTCTTCTTTCTGTGTTGCTTACCCTCATATTCCTTAATACTTAAAGTGCTCCCATAGTAAATGGGGTCAGCTTATGTAGGCTCTGAAACAATGGGATATTTTAGCCTTTGAGCATACTAGCAGGAATATTAGCGCACATTCATAGAACACAAAAATTGACTCAAATATTCTACACTTGGCGAGATGCCTTTACATCTATAATGAAGCTCTATCATTAGATAATCTCTAGTGTCCTTTTGAGATAAAATGTGAATTCTAAACCATCTCATTTAGTAGAGGAGAAAACTAAGGCTATGAATGCTGAAGTGGAATTACCAACAGCCACACAGAATTGGATACTAGACACTGAGGCCAATCTCTACCAAATCCCACTCTGGTGGTGTGGATTTGGGGATCATCTTATTCACAACTGAAAAGAGAGATGGTCTTATTTTAAGATGGAGCATTTGCCATACCAGGAGTGAGATGTTTTTGATTTGGAGAAAAGGGCTGGCTATTTTTTTTAAGTGCTCTTAATACAATTGCCCTCACACATGAAAGCAGAAAGTAGGAGTCGGTGGAAGACTCCAGAAGGAGAGCACTGATGTAAGCACCCATTTCAGAGGATTTGGAGACTGTACCTTCATCTCATCTGCCTTCAGTTCTCCAGAGCACTTTGTCTATGGAGGCTGAATCTATTGAAACCTTCAGAATATCTTTGTTTCATCTTCTTACAGGTACAGTAAAACACTGCAGAGACACATGCCCTGCCTGGAAGCAACAGCCTGCTAGAATGAATGAAATAGTCAAATCATCCCCTGGATGCTATAGTCAAGAACCCCCAAGCTAATTACAGTCACATTCCAAGTGTCAGGTGAAAGTGGTAAAACTTTAAAAAGTGGTCTATGATAGACAGAAAATGACAGGTAATTTATAAATTTATGATTCCATCATTAAAATTCTCAAGGATTTTCTTTTCAGGAGAGTCATTTTTCCTTTTTTTAAGTTTGTCAAAAACAGATGCTTCCAGTACCAACTCTTATGACTGAGAGAAAAGCATGCTCAGGGTGAGTAGAAGGAGAGGGGGCATTTATTTGGTGAACTCACTGGGTAAAAGATTACTGTTTGGCCAAAGCCAGTGTGAGAAACTGTGCTCTTGAAACACTGCTGCTAAGCTGAATTCTGTGACCAGCCAGTATCTCAGGAGGCCATCAGACAAACACAGTCATCATCAGTTGAAGATGCTCTGATTTGGTGAGTTCTTAAAAACCGACAAATCATGACAGTCTGTGAACAAGAGAGGCCTGGAACCCATTTTCTTCTTACATAGGACCATTCTTTTTTAAGTATTTATTTATGAGAGAGAGAGAGAGAGAAGAAAGAGGAGGAGGATAAGAAGGAATATGTATGGGAACTCCACAACTTCCTGCAACTGAAACAAACTCCACAAGCATGAGCCACTTTGTGCATCTGACTTTACTTGGGCACTGGGGCATTAAACCTGAGCCATCAGGCTTTGCAAGCACTTGAACTATTGAACCATCTCTCCAGCCCCATGTTTTGTTTGTTTTTAAACATAAATTTATTGTTTTATTATTTATTTATGGATGTGTGTGTGGGGGGAGAGAGAGAGAGAATGGGCACACCAGGGCCTCTAGCCACTGCAAACAAATTCCAGATGTATGTGACACCTTGTTCATTTGGCTTACATGGAGATTGGGGTCCTTAGGCTTTGTAGGCAAGTGCCATAACTACTGAGCCATCTCTCTAGCGCCCCCCCCCCTTTTTTTAACGATAGCATTATATGATTCTGGCTTCTAGAAACAATTTTTTCTTTATTTTAATTAGAAAACCAAACAAAAACGTATGTTGTTTGGACCTTGAAATTTCCTCACCTCCCCATACCCCTGTTCCCAGGGATATATTTCTCAATAGAAAATAAATGAGCTTTGGAGAGAGGTGATATACTCTATTTAAAACTCAAGATAGTACTTTGGCTCATTCTTCATCTCTTGTGAGATGGACCATATGTGAAATTTGAATGTAGATTGCAATGTTTTGATTTAACAAGATTAAGGTGTGATTACATCAGTTATTTAGAAATTTCATACTTTCAAGACCACACTCAGTATTTTATTTTATTTTTTTACTTTTACTTTATTTTATTTGTTAAGAGAGAGTGGCAGCTGCGGGGGGGGGGCAGATAAAGAGAATGGGTGCGCCAGGGCCTCTGGCTGCTGCAAATGTACTCAACACATGTGCTACCTTATGCATCTGGCTGGTTTAGGTCTGGGAGAATCAAACCTGGGTCCTTTGGCTTTGCAGGCAAGATCCTTAACTGCTAAGCCATCTCTCCATTCACATTCAATTTTTAAATTTTTTTTTTAATTTTAAATTTTTTATTGACAACTTCTATACTTATAGACAATAAACCATGATATTTCCCTTCCCTCCCCTCATTCTCCTTCAGAACTCCACTCTCTATCATATCTCCTCCCACTCTCCATTACTCTCTTTTAATTTGATGTCATCATCTTTTTCTCCTGTTATGAGGGTCTTGTGAAAGTATTGCTAGGCACTGTGAGGTCATGGATATTGAGACCAGTTTCTGTCTGGACAGTTGCTTTGTAAGGAGTTGTACCCTTCCTTTGGCTCTTACATTCTTTCTGCCACCTCTTCTGCAATGGACCCTCAGCCTTGGAGAGTGTTATAGAGATGTTTCAGTGCTGGACACTCATCTGTCCCTTCTTCTCAGCACTATGTAATGTTCTTATTCATATATAAATGTTACTCTCACTTCTGGTTAGAGAAGATTCTCTTTTCAGATGATGTTGACCGCTGGGATAACCCAAAAGGCAACATTCAAATTTTTTATTCCAGTTATTCTTTGTTGAACATTTATGCTATTCTAAATACTGGATTAGCCAGACTCAAAGATCAGTGTAGCCAATAAGAGAAGCATGCCTTCCTCTTGGGTAATTTAGGGTCAAGTTGAAGAGATAGACATTAAACAGTATCTTTATAATTAGGGTTGATAAATGTGAGAAAGGGGGAGATAATTACAGGAAAGGACTATGTAGATTGAGTGAGCAAGGATGTTCTCTGAGGAAAAGACAGTTAAGTTGGGGTCTGAGAGAACAGTCAGACCAAATGCATCATCAAGTACTCCAGAGAGGGGAAGAGAGGCCCAGAAAGTGACTGAACATGCTGGCTTCCTGCAGTGGAGAAAATTAATCTTAAAGGAGACCATATTCCATGATCCCTAATCCCATGGAAAGGTTTGTGGTACCCAAGGAGTAGCAAACGCTGGAGCATGGCCAGCTGAGGCTGTTGGGTGAGGGCAAAGTCAAGAACATTTAAGACTCTGTCCTCTTGGCCAGACACACATGTGCTGCCTGGGAGCCTTAGCCCTGCAAAGGATAATACCTGGAAATATATGGCAAGTGAAAGAATTGTTTCTGAGGACATCACCATTTCTGATTGCTCATCCACAAACCTGGGACAGTGTCATAGCCCCCATGGTTACAGGAAAGGAAGAAAACTTGTAAGCAAGCTTGCAACACAAGAGTCACCAAGAATGAATACCCTGTCCTCGCATGACTCCTGAGAAATGAATCCCATCTTCCAAAAATACTTCTGCATTGACCTCCACCCCTAAGCCTGTGCACCCTGTCTTCCTGCCTTTTGATACTATTCATATGTCACATGGACCACATCACCAGTGACTTTTGAGACAAAGCATTCTTGCCTACACTGTTGCCCTGTCCAGAAATGGAGAGAGAGGAAGTTAAACTTTCCTCTCAGTCCTACTCTCAGTTTCATCATCACCAATGTTTGGATTCCAATGTACCTGGCCAGCCAAGCAGAACTGAAAGGTGGAGTTGGCCGGTGGGTTACAGAAAGGGCCAGAGACTAAGTAAGTGGATGATTCAAGAGCATTTCCTAGATGGAAAGCACCTGTGTTGACCATTTTAACACTTCACCTGTTTTAAAAGTCAAAATCATAGCTGTAAGAGCAACGACCTACTTTTGCCAAAAAGCAAATTGCATGAAAAATAAAAGATGATGGAGGAAATTGTGGACTGTGGGTTGAAAGTGTGTGCTCCTCCATTATTTCCATGTTGAAACTCCACACTACACTGGGTGGAATTCCAAGTGCCCTAGGAGAATAGGTATGGATCACTGGGGCCCTTTCTCACCACAGGTGAGAAATGAGGAGATCACAGGGACACAGCCTCCTGCAAACCAGGATGTGTGCTCTCTGTTCTCATGGCACCGGACATGCTGGCACCCTGATGTTGGAAATCCTAATAGCCTCCAGAAGGGCAAAAAAAAAAATTATGTTGTTTAAGCTGATTATGCAATATATGGTAATCTGACAGACCCTGTAAGACCTGTACATAAACCCTAAAGAGACCAACGTAAACCATGATGTTGAGATGCATCCAGCGCAAAGCAAAAAGAGCTACAAAACATTTAAAAGTGGTGACTTCTGGGGCTTGAGAGATGGCTTAGTTATTAAGGTGCTGGTCTGCAAATCCAAAGGACCAGGTTTTATTCCTCAGGACTTAAGTAAGCCAGATGCACAGAGGGGTGCAAACGTCTGGGGTTCGTTTGCAGCAGCTGGAGGCCCTGTTGTGCCCATTCTCTACCTCTCTCTTTCCCTCTCTCTCCCTGCTTCTTTCTTTCTTTCTTTTCTTTCTTTCTTCCTTCCTTCCTTCCTTCCTTCCTTCCTTCCTTCCTTCCTTTCTTTCTTTCTTTCTTTCTTTCTTTCTCTCTCTCTCTCTCTCTCTCATATAAATAAATAAAATTCATATGGTGACTTCTGGAGGGTTTGGAATGTGAAGGGGGTCCAGGCTAGTGTGATGAGGGGCTGCCTAAGCCCTATCTCTTATGGTAGATGTGGGTACAATAGTACCTTCCCTTTGAAAACCTATGGATGTAGGACACGATTGAAGGCCCCCGGGCTACTGAAGGCAGGCCTGAGCTGTCAGGTATGACTAAGGGCCCTGGAACCCCAACGGTGTAGTGAGCCTGGACCCCCAGCAATCTCGAGACCAGCAAGAGTGAGGCCACTCCCTCCCCCCTTCCCGGGACACCTGCACATCCTGATAAGACTTAGGTTTCACATTCCCCAGAGCCTTGTGAACTTTGTCCACTTAGTCCCTACATGCTAATGAGGTACCAGCCAGCATCCTTCGCACAGCCAATCCCCCTACCCATTCCCACCTTGTCCCACCACCACTTGGACCATGTGACCCTATTCCTGCTTACCCATGATGTCACTACATGCTAATAAGGCCTGACCAATCCCCATATGACCCCTACCTACCTGTACCTCTTCCCACTCTTTCACAAATATTTGTTAACCAATTCCCCTGGCAAATAAATGAGCTGTTCTCTGAAGTAGTCTCCCAAGTGTTTCTTTCCATCACACTGACAGCCACTTAAGTCCCTGCTCCACCGTTCCCTGGATGCCTCTGGGACACTGAGATGCCATGGCCCCAGGATGACCAGGAACCATATATTCAGACACATATTTATTTTATTCCATATTCTGCATCTGTATTTCATTTTAAAATACAATGACTTAAATGTTATCAACACTAAATGAAATAAATATCACACATACACACACACTCCAAGGCTCAGGGACCATTGTGGAAGAGCTGCAGAAAGAATGGAAGAAAAGCCAAAGGAAGGGAGGAATGTTTTTTAATACTGTCTTCCAGGCACAGAGTAGCCATGGTATTCATGACCTCACAGTGTCTGATGGTCCTTATATAAAACCTGCATAATAGGAGGAGAAAAATATTCATATCAACATAAAAGATACTAGTTGGAAATAAGGGGTTCAGTGGAGGGGGTTGGGAGAGAAAGGGAGGATGGTGGGAGGGGAATATGACCATACTATACTGTCTATATGTATGGAGGTTACCAATAAAATGTTATTCCAAAAGTGATCAAGAAATTAGAGGCTAACATATAACAAAGTTTACATCTCTGTTATTTCAATCAAGTCCATGACTCATATTTGAAAAGGCAAAGAAAGAAAGAAAGAAAGAAAGAAAGAAAGAAAGAAAGAAAGAAAATAACAAAAGAAGAAAAAAAGCAGGGACTGGAGAGATAACTTAGCAATTAAGGTGCTTGTCTGCAAAGCCTAAGGACCTCGGTTCAATTTCCCAGTACCCACGTAAGCCAGATGCACAAGGTGGCACATACATCTGGAGTTCATTTGCAGCAGTTGGAAGCCCTGGTATGCCCATTCTTTCTCTCTCTGCATCTTGCCCTCTCATCGATAAATAAAAAGAAAAAGAAAAAGAAAAAAAACAAACAAAAAAGAAGAAAAAATAAATGAATAGCTAAGGATTCACAAAATGACTTGACATGTGCTCCTATGTGGGGGGAATCAAAACTGAAAATGATAATGTCACTTTTCAGCTGAATTTTTCATCCTTTCTGATTGTACATCATAAGTGACTAATTGAACCGTTATTTCATTGTGCAGGCCAATTAATTTATACATTGCTTAGCTGCTCCCATATCTTGAGATCATAAGGCAAAAGTATAAAGGAACAGCAGGAAGGCATTCCTATTAATAAAATTTCAACATAGATTAGAAGAAGTTTACCTCCCAACCACGGCAGACAAGTCATTTTGTAAGTATTTATGTTAAATTAAAGGTAGTTTTTTCCACAAGATAGTTAATAGGCCATAATATGACCAAACATAAATTACACACCTTGAGTTCCAGTTGCATTCTTATTTCAGCTGTTTCTGTTTGTGTTACTCTAGACATCACAAGGGAAAGCAACATAGAAATCTGAAGGTCATTATTGACTCTCAATGACTCACTTGTGGAAAATTCTTAGGTATTTGATCATCTAATATTTAGTTGATAGAGCACACATGTTTTCCATACCTCCATGACCTAGCAATATTGAAAACATTGTGATGATTTCTGTTTAAGGAAGGTAGTTGAGAATATAAGTCATTATCTAATAATAAGTCTTGTACTTTGAGATCTGAATTTTGCTTATCAATAAACAAACCACCTTCATTTCATTTTTACAAAACCCCTTTTGAAAACATGCAGCATCTTTTTCTTAGATTTTCTTTCTCTTCCACAAGGAAAGACCTTTTTGAAACTAAAACCATGAAGAACAAAACATGGTAGAAAGTGTGCTTTGTACTAGGTAAAAGGAACCACTGGGGTTACTGCACAAGATATTTTTCCTACTGTAACAAATTGCTAAATTATCACAGCAACAACTGCATGAGAGTCTACAAAAGAGCTTTATTAACTCAGAATGCCAGGATATTATGAATCACACCTGCATGAAAACAAGTGGCCATGCTTAGTTCACAAAAAAGATATGTGGGTTTGTGGGAGTTGAAAATATTGTATATTCATTGATAAACAACAGGCCACCATATTTTACTACTTGTTCTGTTTCTCTTTAATATTAGATCTCCTTCAAATGCAACTTATAGAACATACAACTGAAGTATTCCAGAGACAATGGTGTGAAGTCTGTACATTTGGACACAAAATATCTGTTAGCCTAGGCAATATTTTCCATTGTAATTTTATTCTGCAAGTGTGGCAGGGTCAGGTATATATGCAGGACATCTTATTCTATCATCTAAGTTTCTCAGTGTTGGAGTACAACTTAGTTGGAACAACTTATTTGTATGCCAATACCCACAATGCTTTTGCAGCCAATTGCCACTGACAGCAATGTGAGGGCCCAGCTTCTGGCAATGCAGTCAAAGGTCTGGATGTAAGAGCTACTCTCTAGAAGTTGAAGAAGAGCTTGTTAGAATGGAAAATATGACAAACAAAAGTTTTGGGTGGTTTGAATGTAGAATGCCCCAATATACTCATGTGTTTGAATAATTAACAACTAGCTGATAGCACTATTCTAGAAGGTAGTAAAACCCTTAAGAGCTGAGCCATGCTGGAACTAGTTTATTACTGTTGAAGTGGTCCTTGAGCTATTATGATCCATCCCCAGTTGTTGTTCTCACCCTCACTACTTCCTTCTTGCCAAAGTGAACATGCACTGTTTGTTTAATGCTCCTATATGACTACCCTGCCATGAAGGACTTCTCCTTGAAACTACAGATTGAAGCCAAACCCTGTCCTTCCTTAAGTGCTTTCGGCCAGGTATTTTTTTTTTTTTTTCCTGAAACAGGAAAATAACTGATACCAAAAATTGGTACCAGAAGTGGGGTCATTACAGTGATGAATCTGAACATATGGTGCTCAGCCTTCTGGAACAGGTTTTAAGGAGGAATATGAAAGGACTTAGAACTCTGAGATACTCTTCAATGCTGTAAGCAGAGCTTAATGGGACATTCTGAGTGGTGTTTTGAAGATCAAAAGGCTAAAAGGAACATGGACTGTAGAGGTTTTAGAAGGGAAGAAGGACTCCATCAGGAACTGGTATGGGGCAGTTCATGGGACATCATTAACCTCCTTTCCTGCAAAATATCAATATATATTGGATACATTTTGCTCATTCCCTGAGAACTTAAGCAAACTTGAGTTTAAAAGAAATGGACTCATGTGTTTTGTAGAGGAAATTCAAGGCAGAAAAGTCTTAAGTCTGTAGAACAGTTTCTTTTTGTTTCACTGATTCAGATCTACAATGACAGAGAGGAAAGGTATGAAAAACATCACTTTGAGGAGAGTCCTCAAGAAAAGTGGAAGTGGGCATACAATATAAGACTACAACCTGTGTAAAAAATAATAATAATCCAGTTATTTAAAAAGAATCTATTCAAAATATTTTTCAGCCAAAAATCCACAAAAATAAATAAATGAGGGCTGGACAGATGACTTAGCAGTTAAGGAAAGCCTAAGAACTTCCTATTTGATTCTCTAGGCCCCACATTTAGCCAGACAAAAAGTGACGCAAGGGTGCAATGCTGCACTTACCAACAAGGGGATGCACATGTCTGGAGTTTGTTAACAGCAGCTGATAGAATTCTGGCACGCCCATTCTCTCTCTCTCTTCTCTCTCTCTCTCTCTCTATTTATCTATATGACTGTCACCAAAAAAAAAAAAATGAATGAATGAATGAATGAATGAATGAATGAATTCTACTACATTACACTGTGGCAATAGCAAAGATGTCCTCAGGGCAAGTGTCAGCCCATTGAAGGCTTAAGTTAGGAAGAATGTGAATTCTTTTGAAAGCAAAAGGCCTCTAGGAAGAATAGTGAGAAAGGTCTCTGATTGTTAAGGTTAGTATACAAAGGTTGCTAGAGCTATGGTCCATGGTAAGGCTTCATCCCCAAGTGTTGGTAGAATTTGTCAATACCATTCATGTGGTACTGATTTTGGAAGAAAGACACATTGATAATGGAAGTTGTCATGAAGTATTTCCCCAAAATTCCAGAGAGCCATGAGTATAAGCAATGTAAGAGAAAAGTGTGGAGTCCCTGCATGGTGATCTTAGAAGACTTGAAGCTCTGAAGGAGAACCCTAAGTTGCAAAGTAGATTGCCCCCCCCCAGATGATAATAGTGATGCCAGTATCATAGGATGTCTATCTAGGAAAGCTTCAGGCTTTGGACATACTCTGCCCAGGAGAAAGGCTGCAAGCTGTGTGGATTGGGGGGGGGGAGCAAACTATCCAAGCCTTTTGGAGCCCAGAGAATTTTAGCAGAAATGTAATGGTTTCTGGCATGGAGCTGGAGAACATGACATTTGCCCTGCTGGGTTGTGGTCCAGCTTTTTCTTGCTCTTCTCACAATTCTAGCTTTTGGAATAGAAATATTTATTCTTTGCCTTTACATGTTGGAAGTATATAACTTGTGCTTTGATTTTACAGGGTGCACAGTTAAGAGACTGTGTTGAATCTCAGATGAGACTTTGGACATTGAGCTTTTTTTTTTTGAACAGTGCTTGGTCTGGCAAAAACTATGGGGAATTTAAAGTTGGGTAATGTATTTTGCATCATGAGATGGCCATGAATCTATTGAGGCCAAAGAAAGAATGTTGTGGCTTGATATAAAATGTTCCACATAGATTTATGTGTTTTAATACTTAATCTCCAGCTGGGGAAACTGTTTTGGAAGTTTCTGGAATGTTTAGGAAGTAGAGCCTTTCTGGAGGAAGTATGTCCAGAGGTGTGGTCCTTGAGGTGTTGTGGCCCAGTACCACTTGCTGTTCTTTTTTAACTCTATTTCCTCTCTATTCTACTTCTTCTCAGCAGAGGTGATGATATGACCTGGGTTCCTGTTTTACCATGCTTTCTCCACCATGATAGACTTCCCCATGAAACTGGAAGCTGAAAATTAACCTTTTCCTTCCTTAAGTTGTTCTGGCCAGGTCTTTACTTCTAGTAATGAGAGAATAACAGACACATTAGGGCTGGAGAGATGGCTTAGCAGTTAAGGAACTTGCCTGCAAAGACAAAGGACCCAGGTTCAATTCCTCAGTACCCACATAAGACAGATACACAAGGTGACGCATGTGTCTGGAGTTCATTGTCAGTGGATGAAGGCCCTGGTGTGGCCATTCTCTCTCTGTCTATCTGCCTCTACCTCTCTCTCAAATAAATAATTTTTTTGAAAAAGAAAATAACAGGCACAAAAGACTAGAAAACTGTCATGGATTTCATGATCTCATTTATGTTATAAATTAATCATAAAAACACGTGCTTCTTTTGTCCTTTCTTTGTGGTTAGAATCTCACCAGCAGTTTAATTCCCAGGAATTCCCAAAGCAATCTAGTGTAAGGCCAACAAGTTAGCAGAGCAGGAGCCATTGGCAGATGTCACTGCATAATGACCGCTGAAGAACCAGGCCTGAGGCTCACCTGGAGTGTAGTCACAAGGTTTGTGTACACCCTCAATGCATGCCAAACAGAGGCTGCCAGTAAATGACTTTAATTGAGAAATCTCAGGTATGACCAAAATATGTGCATACTTTCTTCTACAAGTCACCTCCTTCGGAAATTTATATATAGACTGTCAGGAAAGTAATATCAGCACGTGTTGTTTTTACTCCTTAGCAACTAGACAAAAGATAAAAAAAAAAAAAAAAACAAACCACTTGTCCATTCACTTCATTTGCTCACCAATAAGATATCTGAAAGTCATAAAATTAAAGTTCTTTGTTACAGCTATTCATGTTCACACTCTGAGAGTGAACCAGAAACAGTTACTGCAAGACGGAGCCTAGGGAATTATTTAGGAGGAAGGAGAGGGTGCAGGAAGGCCAGCACATCTCATATGGACATTTTCCATATGTACTGAATGAGTGCATGTGTGCAGCCAAACCGTACAGTTAGTGATGCTCTCTGCCTGCTGCATTGGAGGACTAAGTGTGGTGCAAATGAATGATGGAGATAGATTGATAGTGATATCCTTAAGCTGCTTGACTTTATTTCATTTTTCATCATTCTCAAAATTGCACATCTAGGGCTGGTGGGATTGCTTAGTGGTGAAGGCATTTGCCTGCAAAGCCAAAGGACCCAGGTTTGATTCTCCAGATCCCACGTTTGCCAGATGTGCAAGGGGACGCACACTTCTGGAGTTCATTTGGAGTGGTTGGAGGCCCTGGCACACCTATTCTCTCTCTTTCCCTCTTTCTCTGTCAAAGAAATAAATAAAATATTTTAAAATTGCACATCTAAGTGGGGATTCTTGCCAGCTTGTAGTGTAGAGTACTGCAGTATGGAATTTTAGAAAGAATCTCCAGTGAAATCTAATTTTGGGCCATGTCACGGACTCAAAGTAGCATTGTGTTCTTTACAAATTCCTGTTGTGCATACCTTCCAAAAGGGTGAGAAAAATTTACCTCCCCTTCCTAGAAACTGCATGAATTAAAATAACCTAATGTTTTTCTTTTCTTCTTCTCCTTCTCCTAATCCTCCCCATTCCCTCCCCCTCCACCACCACCACTTCCTCCTCCTCCTTCTTGAATCACAGCCTTTCTATATAGTCCAGACTGGCCTGGAACTCATGAGACTTGGTTCATATTACCCTACGCAACTCAGAAACTTTTAAAAACTAGTGTTTGACTGTGTTATTTTTAGGGTGTGGAATAGTCAGTATCTTTTAGACCTAGGATCCCATAGAGCACAGTTTGAAAACTTCCCTACAACCTACAACCCTATGCTATAGTAGAGCAAGTTATAGAATAAGTGAGAATTATTTTGTTTCATCATTTGCTCTGTCCACCAACTCCCATAGAGAAAACTATGTACACTTTGGCAAATCCTTAATAATAAATCCACAAATTGACCTCTTATGCCACAAATGAAGTCTTTGAACCTTCAACAGTGATATAAAAAATCTGCCAAGGGTTTTTGCTATCAAGGTGGTTATGATATAATTAGGCTCATCCAATAAGAAACCATGAACGAATGACTACAAGGCAATCTGCATGGCTTTTATGCTTTTATAAGGCAAACGGGATTGGAATAATTAATAAAATTAGCTTATATACACTGAGCACTTTCTATGAGCCCAACTCCCTTCTAATTATATATAGCAATTTGTTTGTTCCTAAGAGCAAATATACAAATTAGGCTCTAATTTCCCCCTATTTTAGAAATAAGTAATTCAGCAACTGATAAATTCAGCAAGTTCCACCAGCCAATCAGCTAGAAAATGACATCGCTGTCAAACAACACAGGACCCACTCAAATGTGATTATAGATTTGCACTTGCAGGCATTTTTAATCTTGAAGAAAATTCCCAGTGTTAACCAGAATATTTTCCATTCTTTCTGGAAACATCATCTCATCTACAATGAGCTTATCATAGTGAAGCAGTCTTATTCGCTATCAATTGAGATAATGTTCCAACCGTGTTTGATTTTAATTTTAAAAACTGCATTCCTGCATAGTAGGAGGTTTGACATGATTTCTGTTTTGAATCATATCTCCTGTATTTGCATGCCCCAGTCATGCCAGGTTGGCATAACTGAACAGGAAATAGAGAGGTATTATCAATTCTATAAATACCTGTATGGCTCAGGACTCACCAGCGAACTATAAAAGTATACATATTTTTAGCCCAGGGAAAATATTTGTAAGTTTTAAAATGCATGTTCTAAAATAAATGTCATAGACTAAATCATTTCAACAAATGTATTTTATACATACATAGGAAAGGTCTTATCTTTTTACCCTCTCATACAAGAGCCCAACTATTTATTATCTTTATCATCAACCTTTTGATCAGGTGATTATTGGCAGGCTTTTTCTGGTCTGCATAATATGAACAGAAATATTCACCACTAGGGAAAAAATAATCCGTATTTGGTCTTCTGTGAGCTCACAGAGACCTTGGGTATGAGTTTCACTGAATGCAAAGCAGCTTTAATTGATTTCACATTGAACTGAATTTGTTCCCATTTCTACAGCAGTGGCAGAAACACGATTTGGAGATATTAAGCGATAGATAAAAACAAATGTAAAAGTTGACTAGACACTTAGAAGAAACCAGTGATGTTTTTAGGCACAGCTGATACGTGCATTAATTGCAACAAAGTTTGTTTTGCTTTGATTTGTTTAGGTTTTTTTTATTAATTAAATAATACAATTTGATATTTAATTATCAAATAAATGCCAAAATGAGGGGGCTGGAGAAATGGCTTAGCAGTTAAGGCATTTGCCTGCAAAGTCAAAGGATCCAGGTTTGATTCTCCAAGACCCACATAAGCCATCTGCAAGAGTAGCACATGCACCTGGAGTTTGCTTGCAGTGGCTAGAGGCCCTGGCATGCCCATTCTCTCTCTGTCTGCCTCTCTTCTCTCCCTCTCTCTGCTTGCAAATAAATAAATAAAAATTAAAAAAAATTAAAAATGCCAAAATGATCCTTCCATCCTTGTTCTTAAAGGCAAATGCATGCAGACTTCAATATTTATTTTAAAGTGCTTAATCAGAGATCTTTAAAAAAAATCTCAGATGCACACAAATGTATATATTCACTGTGATACCCAGGTGTAGGTCATTCAAAATAATTACAACTCCAGGGGACTATAATACATTAACTATTCCCAAGAGCAGATAAAACAATCTCTGGTAAGTAGAATATATTATTTATTTCAGGACATTTTTGGAGGTATGTAAAAATGTCAAGTTATATATTCGTCATTTATAAAATTATCAAATCTATAAATACTTAAGTGGTTCAGGACCCACCAGAGAACTGTAAAAGTATAAACATTTTTAGCCCATAGAAAATATCTGTAAGTTTTCAAATGTGCTAAAACAAATGTCATAGTCTAAATTGCTTCAACAAATGTACTTTTTACATACCCAAGAAAGGTCTTATATTTTTACCCACTTACACAAGAGCCCAAATATGTGTGTGTATGTATGTATGTATGTATGTATGTATGAATATATGGATATATGTATGTATATATATGAAGCTGTATATGGGAATGTTTCTCTGAGTTTAAACCTGTATCAGCTGGACCCACATTAAAACTGTACCCTTGCTTTAGACCCACAACACTGAATTTAATATTTAAGTTTGGATGAAAGACAGTACTCCCCTCTACTAGTTGTTCCATGATTATGAAATTAGTCTTATCCATAATAGATCTCATGTTGAATTCACACCTCAGCGTGAATCACACGCATGTGCTTAGAATGAAGTTCCTACCATGATGATTGCCCAAATAAGTATGCTGCCCTTTCATGCCTGTACTTCTTCAGGTTTTAGAAGTGAACAAAATCCATAATGAAATTTCTCCTCTATACTCTAGAGGTTTCTTGTGAAGAATAAGAAACAACAAAGTGTGGCTCACAAGCATGTAAAGCTTAAAGCAACAGGCTGAAAACATGTATGGTGTCAAGTTTTACCATTGTGGTTATTATCCTGACAAAAACATTGCAAGTGTTTACATCAGTCACTGCCACTGGTTCAAAACTGAGCTGTGCACACCACACTGGCTGACTATTAGGCCTCTCAATGGAGCATGGGGAAAAAGCCATAGCAAGTGGGATGCCCATCGTAACTTTTTACTCAAAGCTGCTGAGTGTAAATAGAGTGATTTTGGATTTATTGATGTCTCACAAACTGGAAAACTGCATATTTCCATAAGGCTTAAGACACATTTTTTAAAAGAAGAATAGTGCATGCTTTCTTAACTGTGAACATTTAAGATCTGTGAACATGATAATTAGGTAACTCTTGCAGACTCTCTTTCTCAGGGCAGGGGATCAAACTCAGAGCCTCACAGATGCTTTGCAAGTACTCAGCCACTGAGCTACAACTCTTGCCCTAGGTAGCTCTTTCCAAAAGGCTCTGTAACCATGCTGTTGAGAGAAAAACAAGTAGCAGAAAACGACACAGTCAGCTGAGAAAGTATCTCTCACTATGTCTCACTTAGTCTGCTGGACACCTTGCTGAAAGCTGCCATGTTCAGATGATTTCACCAGAAAGAAAATGGCATTTTCTCTCTATTCTTAATTAGATAGCTTTTCCATATATTCTTGATTATCTTTGTTTGGCAGAAATCTCTGAGATCACATTTCTTGTTCTCAGTCCTCCCAATCTACTTTCTAGAAATTGCCAATAGTCAATAATACCCTTGTGGAAAGAGATTTAATAAAATAAAATTTAAATCCACAGATTTAGTGAGAAAAGCCAGGAAATATTTGTGTTGTAGTCCTGGCCTAACCACCTTGAGTATCTTGAGTTACTCTCTGGTAAGTTTTGGGCAGGATTGTCACAAATCTCCTAAAACTGTTGTGATGATTATATTAAATAAAATCTCTAAGTGGTCATCCTTATACAATCATTTCATTAAAAATGAAATTTTGGTCATGATATAGAGACTTATTATATTAAACATAATCATGTTTGCAGTCATTTCCATGAATAAACTGGTGCATTATTCTGGCTATAGGTTGAAATCTTATGAATTTATAGGTTTTATAGGATTAGGCTTAAATCTTAACTATCCAGGTTAGAATTTCACTTAAACTTCACATCAGATGTGTGCTATTGCATATATTACTTTATCTCTATTTACCTTAGTTTTCTCAACTGCTCAGTATGGAGGTTATTATTATTTAATAAGGTTGCTGTGGAAAGTGAACCAGATTTAGTGTATGGGTGAGTGTACTTAGCAATTTGTAGGTATTACCTGTGATGACACCTTAAGAAGTCCTTTCATCAATACTTTCCAGTTTATAAGAACACTGGTCTGGCTTTTAAGAAATGCCTTAAAAGCAAAATGGTACACTAATTTTAAATTTTCTTGACCCTAAGTTTGCAAACTTATGCTCGTTACACAGTGTTATTCTCTCAACCAGAAGCTTGAAATGATCTTAATTGAAGCAGAAACTAAGATTTCTCAGTGATCCCACAAGGTAGGAGGTCATTAACATACACTGGCATTTTCTGATATGACTACTAAGAGAATATGGGAATAGACATATTCAGAAATGACTAGATCATAGAGTACATAGAAGAAAGCAGATGGTATCTTTCATAAAGATTCGTATGGCTATAGTAATTAAAAAAATCTAGGGCTGAGGAGATGACTTAGCAGGTAAGAGTATGTGCTATTACAAATACAAGAAACTGAATCTGATCCCCTGTCACCATGTAAAAAGTCAGGCATGGCCATGTACACCTGCAACCCCAGCAGTGAACAGGGCAGGGACAGAAGGATTGCTGCCACTGGCTGACCAGCCAGTCTCTCTGAAAAACAGTAACTCCAGAGTCACGAGAGCTAGTCTAAAGGAAACAAAGAATAAGAGTAATGCAGAAGAAAAACCAAAGGTCAACTCTAGCTTCCAGACTGGGCACATGTATGTCTACAAATACACCCACATGCACACATGCATGCACACACCCCTTTATTTCCTCTCCTTCAATCAAAGGGCTATTAACTAGTGAAGACTACTTACTCTATGATAAAAATTAAAGATTTTTTTCGGTGCCTTTGTTCTATCCTCCCTTTCTTCTTTGTAAATTAAATTTTATATTAGCATAGAATGTAAAGGGTCTCAGCACACCGTTTTTCATATGTATGTGTCCTGATGCTTTGTTGTCAAATTTGACCCTTTCCCACTCACCTCCTCCACAATTTCTGCCCCCTCTGGATGAGTCCTTTTGTTCCCTTCTCCCATGATGGCTCCATTTTCTGCTTCTGGTTACATGTGTTCTAGAGGGTCTAGTACCCTCTCTATTTCTATCCACTCTGAAGATATGTTCCTCCTCACAGCCTCATGTCATCCTCATAGAGTTTCATGACTTTTGTTCATTTACAAGAAGCAGTGGCTTTCTTTCTTAGTGTGGTTCTTTCACTTGAAGTAAACATTTTCAGTTCTATCCACATTAATTGCAAATGTCATGATTGCATATTTCACTCTTGTGAATATGTACCATTTTTTTTTCTCTTGTTGTTCATTCATCTGTTGATTGACATTGCAATAGTTAGAATGTATGTCCTGCAGACTCAGGTGTTTTCTTAAAGATCTTAATTTGGGTCTCCAGCTGCCTGGCTAGAGGAGGTGTCATTGAAGGGGAGATCCTGAGGTCCAGCCCAAAGGTGTGTTTGGGAGTGGATCTGAATTCCAATCCTAAGGTATTCAGAGAGGTCTGAGCTCTGGCCAACTCCCTGTGGCTTTATGTTTTTTTCCATGTGTGTGCTGGTGAGGGTGTTTTACTTACTGTAATTTCTTTTCCCCTCTGCTTGAATTTATGAATGGGAGCCACCTTCTTCTGCCATGGATGGAATTTCCTCCTGTATCTGTAAGCTTGAAATTAACCCCTTCCTCCCATAAGCTGTGTCTGGTTTAGATGCACATCCCAGCAAAGTGAAGCTGCCTACAACAGACATCTAGAATTTGTCCATCTCCTGGTTATTGAGAATAATCTTAACAATAAACATGGATGTTCTTTCTATCCCTTTGCCATTCAATCTATTCTCCCTTCTTTCCTCTTACACAGTACTGACAAACAGTCAGCTTTGTGTTGTGGATCTCATTAGAGATATAGCCCTAAATGAAACAGAACCATTACCCTGGAGATACAAGTCTAGTCAAACAGACAGACACATAAGCAGTTCATTATAGTTAGTGAAATTGACAAAAAAGGTAATCAAAGGTGGCAAAAGTGAAGATGGGTCATCTTAAGATGCTTCTGAGAGATAAGGAAGGTTTTTCTGAAAGAGGATTTGATTGAGTCAAGCTTTCAAGAATAAGCAGAAATTCGATAGAAGAATGAGAAAGGAGAGGGCAGTTATAGTGATACAACCCTAGAATCTCAGCACTTGAAAGGTGGAGAATTGAAAATCAAATGTTCAAGGTTATACTTACCTATATAGAATATTAAGGGAAGCCTGCGCTACATGAGACCCACTCTCAAAAAAAGCCACACAAATAGGTGAAGAAGGAGGAAGATGAGAAGGAGGAGGAAGGGAGGAAGAGGAGGAAAGGATAAGAGGGTTCAGCATTGTAGGGTTATCTGTGTAGAGCACTAGTCATCAAATCTGGACTGTGAGAACACTAGATGATAAGGAACATGTTTAGGATGCTCATGGGGATGAAGCAAGGTTGGGTCAAATCTTTTTGTAAGCATTTGTCAAGATGTTAGGCAACATATGCTTTTCAGTTAAACTTCCATATAATATGACATAGAAGCAGAAATAGTAACCAACATTTTTGAATGTGTACATTTTTCATATATGACCTTGGCCATATTTTTCCTGGCTGAAAAATGTAACAGATAAGCAACAATTAAAGGATAATAGGTCAGACTATTCTGAGTGATGGGATAGGAGTGAACAGGATGGGAGCCATGGAGTTCATGACCCAGCCGGGGAGGCAGGACATAGGCACATATCAGTAATCTAAAATGAAATATTCCTCTTTTTTTTTTTTTTTTTTTTTTTGGAGAGAGACAGAGAGAGAGGGAGCGGGAGACAGGTAGAGAATAGGTGCTCGAGCAGCCTCTCAGCTGCTGCGAAGCGAAATCCAGAGGTGTGCGCCCCCTTGTGGTCAAGTGTGGCATTGCGCCCTTGCATAACTGCATCTGGCTAAAACGTGGGTCCTGGAGATTGGAACCACTGGAGATTGGAACCAGCGTTCTTAGGCTTAGGAGGCAGGCACCTTAACCACTAAGCCATCTCTCCAGTCCTCCTTCTTCTTTTCAAAGAATGCACTAGTTCTAATTCAATCTAGAAAGAAAAAAGAGCTTAGTGTTTAACAGGGATTAAATTCCTTTTTAAGCTTCTGTAATAAATTTTATTATTAATAAGATGGTGAATTCATTCATTTGGGATATGTATATTTATTGAACACATACTATGGTTCAGAGTATTCAATTATTTTAGTTGGTTGGAGCTATAAAATGTACCAAAGAGAAAACCACCTCTGAACTTTCTTTTGCCCCTTTCTTCTCTTTGAATACTAGCCGTTAGGAAAATAATCTTTGATTGCATTCTTACTGCCGAGATTTCACCAGTTTTTCTAAGAATACACTTAACTATTAGGGAAATAGTGGACTAGAAAGCTGCAATTGCAGCAAGCTGGTCATTTCATGGTTCTGTCTTTTAATAGAAATCTACATGCATGCATTTTAAAACAGCTTCATTTGTACTATCTAAAAAAATGCAAACAATATATCTTGTTGTCTATGTAAATGTTGGTAGCCCACAGCAATTTTAAAGAAATACAGAAACCACTATGGGATCATTAATGGTCACAGGAGTTATGAAACCACCATAAGAAATGCAGTGCCAAACACAAGTTATCTAATATTTCACAGATAACAACATCCTGTAATGTTGTACAATAATTTTAAAACTGATTGAATGTAGTCTCGCAATTTTCATAGGAGGGGAAAAGTCTGTGCATTTTGTGATTTTTCTTTTTTGACACATTAATTGCTCTTTCATACACAAGGAGAAAGAAAGCAGCAGTGTGCCATATTTATTCAATGCAGGGTGAGCCACAGGGGTTGTGGAACATTCTTTCTCCAACACTAGCCAAATTATCTCAGTGCCCAACTTGTAAGAGGCTGCAATAATACTCGATCATTTCAGAGTGCTGGTTGGGTTATGCGTCATTTTAACAGCACGATGGCAGATTGTGATGATCTTCATGTTATAGGAATCTAGAGATAAGTGGCATGCATGGTGAGTCATTTTCATACATCCTCATTCTGCATAGAAACTTTAAAGAGATAGTTAGAAATTGTCCTCCATTGGCATGGAATCCTCATTACCTCCAAGGAAAGGGGCTTCTCTTATCATTAGGGACATCCATGGAATAACCATGGTTTTAAGGGGGAAAATTAATAAGAGACTGTGGCCATTAGCATTGATAATGTGTTATCTATCTAGTATCTAGAACACTAGATGAGAAGCTCCACCAGGGGAGGGAAAAGATCAGTTGCATTTATTGATGTGTGATCACTGTCTAGCATAGAAAGTCATGGCTATGAAATAAATATTGGCTAAATGAATATTCAAGTATCATTGAACAATGGATCTATACAGTAAATGTTCAATCTGTGCATTATATTTCACTGTACTTACATAAAATATTCTTGATCAGTCTGAGAAGGAGGACATTTGGCCACTAAAATACATCTTCAAATATAAGATTTTCAAAAATTATTTATTTATTTATTAGAGACAGAGAGAGGGAGGGAGAGGGAGGGAGAATGAGCATGACAGGGCCTCCAGCCACTGCAAACAAACTCTAGACACATGCACCACCATGTGCATCTGGCTTATGTGCAACCTGGAGACTCAAACCTGGTCCTTAGGCTTCACAGGCATGCGCCTTAACCGCTAAGCCATCTCTCCAGCCCATGAAATTGTTTTTTTAACTATCATAATGTATTTGTATTCTCTATATGTTGACTACTTAACTACTTGAATAAAAGAGACATTCAGCATGTTTATGCCAATTCAACTGTCATCAACATCCGAATACCCACAAAAAAAATCATCAGAGATAATCAGTCCTTTTGGTGAAGGCACAAAGCAGTTTGGAAAAAAACATAATTGAAAACTGGACACAACTGGATGACGACTGATGATGAATGCGATGGTGATGAATTAATTTATTTCTTAATGAGCAGGCTCAGATCCTTCACTTCCTCTCAGAGATTAGCATATTTAAATACAATATGTTACGTTTCTCTAAAGATCTAATCTTTTAAGCACTGTGCCTGGTTCAAAGACTATTTTAATAAAAGCAAAAGGGAGCAATATAATTTTGTGTACCACCAGAGATACGGAAACACATGTTTTAGGAAATAGGCGTGGCTGTCAATATGTTCCATACCTGTTATACTTAGCCTCTTGCTGAGCAGTGCATCAGAAAACTTAAATTCAAATGATTCAATACTGAAAATGGTTCCTTTAGCTTTTGTGATATTCAAATGTACAATCTAATACCCTAAAAATAACACTCTAGGGGCTGGAGAAATGGCTCGGTGGTTAAGACACTTGCCTGCAAAGCCTAACTCCTTGGGTTCAATTCCCAAGTCCCCATGTAAATCAGATGCACAAAATGGTGCATGCATCTAGAGCTCATTTGGAATGGCTGGAGGCCCTGATGTGTCCATTGTCTCTTTCCTTACAAATAAACACATAAAAATATTTTTTAAAAACTATATTTTATATCAAATCAAGATTGTTTCATTTTTCTCATTTCTTCCTAATAGGGAATATTTCTCCCCAAGAACTTAATTTTTCTTAGCTTTAATTAGTTTCCTTTCTTTTTAGGTACTTCTGCGGTATCTTTATAGCAGATATAGAGATAGGATTTAAAATCAATGTGATACTGGGTCACTTCATGTAGTCACTTCACTGGAATGCCTCTCTGAGTCTGTGTGCAGGCGTGAGCTGGTCATGTTGCACATTGTAGATATTTCTCTGTCATCTGGATTGGCAAGTATAGATTGCAGGTAGATCCCTCCCCTCATTCAACTATAAGCATTTTATAAGGAGAAGCCAAGTCATTCATTTTATGTCCACTTCAATAGTATATGGTTCATGTCAATGTTGTTATCAGCCACACCTATTCCCTACCTGTTAAGAGTCAAACCAGTATTATTGAGAAGCTACAGATACGAAGTTAGCAACAATTTTCCAAGTCTGCACAGAAAAGAATACTGAAATAGAATACCCCCCAACCCCTGCCAGGTCTCATAAATTCATCTGGGCTACCAAGATGTCACCTGAGGCAATGCCAGTTAACTCTTAGTTAATAGAATTTTTGACTAACCAGAACTCCTCTTGCCTCACCATCTAAGATAGTAAGGCTTTCATTGTAATAATGGTATTTATAACAAGACGAGTTAGCCCATATTATCAGCTCCGTAAATAATTGGGTCCCAGAAGGACTGGCAGAGAGCTTTGGTGAAATATAGCCACCAAGAACACTGACAAATTGTGATCAGACTGCCTTTGTTCCAAAAGCAGCCCATCTCAATATAAACTCCGAATGGCACAGCATAAAAGCAGTCCGATAAATGAAGCTCCCATCTGTCACGGGGAGTCCCACCCCAGGACAGAGGTCACCAGATAATAATAATAATAATGAGACCAATAATGTGAATAATGGCATCGCCATCATAATAGGTGGACAAGCTGTATAGAGTACAAGTGGCACCCATTGTCATCTCTACCACACTAAGGGTTACTTTGTCTTCCTAGAAGATGAACCATTCACACTCACTCAGCTATTGTTCTGAACATGGGGCAGAATCAGTCACAGGATTTTCAATCCCATTGGAATCGTGGGACACAGGCAGCTGGAGAATCAAAAGCATCTGTCAAAATTCACTGGCGCATTTGGCGTAATTTGGGCAGGTGCAGTGAGACATTTCCCATGATGGTATTCAAAACTATTTCCTAAAACCTCCAAGCACTTCATATAATTCTCTATGATGTCCACTGAAGAGATACAGACAGAAAGTCAGACACAGAGAAAGAGAGGAAGAGACACGCACAGAGACAAAGGGGGCATAGTGAGAGATTAGGAGTATCTGTACTGACCAGATTGGGTCACACATGTGTGAAAGTTGCTATATTTACTTCATGTAGGTTGGATGGGATTACATGTTTGAAAAGCATACTATGTAAAGCCCGGCTGGGTACTCATATATAATCTGTAAACCTGGTTGAACTATTCTATTTCATTCAGAAGAAGTTATGAGGTTTCCTAATTTTCCCAAAGAGGCATATTAGGCAATTGATAAGATCAGAACTCATATCCATATTTATTTCCCTTCAAAGTTCATTCCTGTAGTAGGTTATATAATAGCTTCCCAAAGAAGTTCATTTCCAAATGCCCAGGATGTTGACTGTTACATGGTAAAAGTTGCTTTGAATTAATGATCCTGAAACGGAGACATTTTGTGTGGATTACTCAAGTTGGCTCAGTATTATATGGGAGGGAGGGAGGGACTAAGAGAGAGGGAGGGGAGAAGAGTAGAGACTGGACTACAGGAGAGAAAAAGGTGACCTGGTATAACAGAAGCAGAACCTGTAGTGATGTCATCAAGAGCCAGCATGCTGGCAGCATTAGAGGTAGAAAAAGCGAGGAAACCACTTTCTTTGAGAACCTCAGAAGGAACTAGTCCTGCCAACACTTTGATGCGAGCCCTACAAGATTCATCATGGACATCACAGACTTCAAAAACTGGATGAGAAACAAATCTGTATATTCATCCCCTGAATTTGTTACAGTAGTGACAAGAAAGTAATACAGACATTAACGCAGGCTGCCAGAGTCATCTCTGCCAACTTTCTTTGTTCATTCTTGCAGAATTAGGGGTTGAACTCAGGTCCTTGCTCATGCTAGAAGGCACTCTATCTACCACTAAGCTATCCCCTTAAACCCTCTGTCATTGCTCTGTATTGAAAGTCTTCACAGGTCGGGGTTGTGGGCTGCTAAGCAACATCCTCACACAGGAGGAAAGAAAAGAACAAAGGCCCAATGGAACCTCCCTTTCCTTGCCTTATGGAATTGGAGGCACTGTTCTGGATCTCCCAGTGTAAAGAAGTAAGCAAAATATGGTGGGCATGTAGCACTACTACATGAGGCCGAGAGAAAAACGGAACAAGAGAGAAAAGGAACCGTTCACTCTTTCCAGATTTAGCATATTGAAAATCAAAAATTTTAGCTCAAGAAAGCAAAGAGGGACCAGGACAAAAGCTATGGGTTTCCTTTGGGGACAATAGTCCAGTCAGTAAAAAATGACCCTACAACCAGACTGGGCACACCATGTTTTTGAATCTGTGGTCACCTGTAGCAGGGAGTTTCTCCACTCATATCCATGATAATATGGAGAGTACCACCGTGTGCAGTGACAGCGTAAGAAGACAGCCTCACACACTACAGCTCACACATGCGATCTGCTGCCACCACCAGCAGTCATTGAATTTTTTTTTTTTCAAAATTAAAAATATTTAATGAGATGTTTACGTCACACCCATTTGGGGAAACTATGCTCTTATTTTAAGTCTGAATAATACAGCTGTTCAGTTTTAAAAACCCTTTAATTTCAATGTGAATACAGCACAGCTGCCCGTGATGAGTGATCTTTAAAGGGCAGAAGCACCATTGGTCCAAAGTTTGCATACGTCAGGACATCTCCTCCTGGATGGATCTTTTTAAAAATAATGCTCCTACGCCAGGGTTTCATTGGTCTATACAGATGTCCATCAAGCACATTTCCCATATATAAGCTCAGCAAAGTCAAGCAAGGGAGAGAAATGTGAAGTGTTGAATATATATGTGGATATAATTAGTTCCTTTAAAAGCGTGGTGGTCATCCATCCTCACACAGCTTTGTAAGAATCGGCTTAGCTAGCATCAGCTGTGCACGAGTTACTCTTGCATAGATAAAGAGCCCATCATCTGACATTTTGTTCTAAAAACTATTTCCAAAATGTCAGCACGTCTCCAGACGTTAACTTAGTGGTTAGGGCCTACTCAAAATCTGCTACTACCAACCATTTGATGGCTGTTTTATTTATTTTTTTTATTCCCTCCTGAGTGAATATTCATACAGGAAGGAGTTCATTGTTAAGATAGCAAAAGAAATGAGAATTTTAAACACAAAAACACACAAGTTTTTCTTTACAAGGCCACAGTATCTGAGACATGAATGTCCAGTCTTGAGAGATAAAAGTAGAAAAAACAATATAAAGACCCTTATGACCACTAATTGTGAATTCTGAGTCAAGACAAACACAATTAGAAAAATCCATAAATTATGTTTCTACACAGAGTAACTGCTCAGCAAATCATGGCATAGCTATTGTCTCCATTACTTATATCCATGCTCATAGCAAAGGCTCTTGTGGTCATAGTTAAATTAAAGCTCATTCCTATGGCTGCAAGCACAGCAAGACTGGATAGATTTGCATATGCTAGTGCATAACTGTAGGCTGGTTGTTGCCTATAACAAAACTTCTGACTCCAAGCAAATGGGTCATGTGGGTGATACTTAAATACTTAACAGGACAAATTTCTAGACATCTGCCATGTGGTTACTAAAATGACCACTGTCTGCTGTGATACAAAAGAAAAATAAAACAAAACAAAAAAAGGAGGTCTAGGGAAGTTTTTCACTGATACTCCTTTTCTATAGTATGTAATGCAGAACAGGGCACTTGGATTTGCTACCTTACAGTCTTTAATCAGTGATAGAACTAAACCACTGAGAAAGTAGACAGGATATTGAAACAAGGAGTACAACAGGACTGGGGATGGGGTGCTCAAGGATGTGTCTAAATAACGTGGAAAGCATAATCTTAGGAAAAGAAAGACTATTATTGCCTGAAGATAAAAAATGAGGAAGGTCTAAGTTCCCAGGGAGGAAGTAAGGTGACCGAATCTTTCCTCCCCAAAGGTCCTCCATCCAAAGGCAGTTATTCTTGGCAAGGAAAAGTACATCAAACAAACACAAGTACATGGATTGGCCAAGCGGCATCCTTATGGGATTTTCTGTTTTTTAATACTACCCCTACTCATGTATTTCAGATGTGCTAAGATATGAGAAACTGGAGGCGATGTTAATACTGCTTCAATTTCCCCCAGAGTTTGTCACCTCATGAAGATATTTTAACTACTTGTCATTGGTAATGACTACACACAAGTGACTACTCCTCATTAAAAACTTGGCACTAATACACAAATAATTATTGACACAATTAAGCTTTGACACTGTGCCCATCAAATTCCTTTTGTCCTCGCTGTGTATCAGTCCCACGGTATTCTTTTTTAAAAGAGAAAATAATCTGTTTTAATCAGAGCTAAACTCTCTCAAGTTTGTTCACAGTATAAATACAAGGAAATGCTGAATTCCTAAAAATAGTCCATGCTCTACCCAGTATATTATTAGCATTCATAAAGGGGAAATGAAAAAGCAATGTTCAGACACTGAAGGACAGACATCTAATGCAGTAAAAAAAGAATAATTCAGCATGAGAGTCACAAAATAAGAGGTCTGTCACTGCCAATGACTACCAATGAAATGTGGTGATGGTAGTTAAACAACCTATATGTCTGTACCAGCACATAACTGAATATATTATCCACAACCTGTTTAATTTCATCGCCCAACTTCCTAACACTGACAGAGTTATATGTTTGCTAATATAGTCAGTGCATAATTACCCTGGTCAGTATGAATATTTAACAAATGTTGAAGAGGAGGACAGCCATTTCTCTTTCTAAAATAAAAGATGGTGAAAAAAAAAGAAAAGAATGTTAAAGCTCCATGCAATCATTCTCATCAAGAAAGATAATACTATCTACTCTCTCCCAAATATAGTTGAGGCCACATCTGCTCCAAGAGAGCTTGAAATATTATCATAGAAATGTTTGGATAATTAGCAATTAATTTCCATTGACTAATATACAATAAAAACAGAACTGCATATGCATGAAGCAAATCAGTGTATGTTCTCCCTTCCCTCCTAATCACATTCTCACATGGGTAAAATCTGGTGGATAAAAATTCTAAAGGCCGTTTGAATTAATAGAAACATTCACAAACAAGATTACATAGAAGCTGAATGGGACAGAAAGCACACAGAACAGATATTTCAATATAAATATGGAGGGAGGTGTTGGGGCTCAATTTAAGCTGTCCTCTGTGACCCAACTGCCTTCTACAATATACCTGGCTTTAATGATAACCACAGGAGAGATCTGGCCTGATAACTTTGTCCTTTACTGTCATTTACTAGCATTTTTAACAGGAATTCCCACTGCCGATATGTATATATTCTTTGCCCCTCTGGTGTCATTCTGTCCTTCACCTCCTCTGTTCTACTGAGTCAGAAAGCAGAACCTGGGAAGCCATTCTGGTTAACAATAGCTTCATGACAATTCCCCCATCATGCACATATCACTCCCTCCCCACCCCAACACACCCACACACACCCACACACACACCCCCACGCACACATGAGTACATGAGGGTCTCAAAAAAGTGTTAATTTTAATACAGAGCCCCCTTAATTCTCTTCAAGTAAACGAAACACAGTTCAATACTGTATGAATCTCAGGAAAATAAGAGATTTTATGAATATAAATTAATTAGTACCAGCTTTTAAGAGAATAAAGTACTTATGTTATGTAAGAAAGCTAAGCGGCAGATAGAAGCTACGGAGTGAAGAAGATGAATAAGAAGTCAAATACTGGCAATTATGGTACCTAATATCAAATTCAGCTTTGTAATTAGAATTGTGTCCACATTAGGCTTGTAGCTTCTTTTTAACTGAGTGACTTTAGGAAATGGTTTGACCTCTGTAAAAAGAAGTCTTACCATCTGCAGGAAAAAAATAATAATAATAAAGTAAAATCCTATTCATGGTTCCAATCCTAGAATGAGCTGTAAAAATATAGCTGAAAGTGTCTGGCATCTTCAGCTCTATCCAGAAAGAGCTACACAGAATCAACTGTTGGAAGCAGGTAGTAGCAAACTGAAGCAGTCATTATAGCACTTGCTGTTGAATTTTTCAATCTTATTTACATTTCCCCAGTCTTGACTCGATTTTTCTAATTTGTTTCTTCTAGTATTTGTTAATTTGTATTGCATTCAATATGTTGTGAATTATGGAAGTGATAAATGATATTATGCAGAAATTATATTTGACATTATTATCAAATTTTCCACATGACCAAAAATCATTAATGATTGATTCTGCTTGAGGAAAACTGTTGCCAATATAAAAACATATGTAAGAAAGATTTATAAGGGGCTGGAGAGATGTCTTAGTGGTTAAGGTGCTTGTCTGCCAAGCTGAAGGTCCCAGGATTGATTCCCTAGTACCCACGTAAGCCAGATGCACAAGGTGGCAAATGCCTCTGGAGTTCATTTGCAGTGGCTAAAGACTCTGGCATGTCTATTCTCTCCCTCTCTCTCTCTCTCTCTCTCTCTTTCTCTCTCTCGATCAGTCTCTCTCTTCCTGTAAAATAATAAATAAGTAAATAAATAAAATATTTTTAAAAGAAATATTTCTAGAAATTTTCTACCAAGATCATTACAGGTAAATAAAGAAACGTTCTGTTCAGAGGTCTAATAATTTGTTCAAGGTTCAGAGTTCATGTCCTAAACCAAAGGATTTTATACCTGACATTTGAATCCATGTGTTACCAATTTGAAGAAATATAAATTGTAAAACAAACGATTTTCAAACTTATAAAATGTATTCCATAAAGTGTTCTTTCAAGTAGAGTGGGAGACAGGAAACTTTTATCTACTTTAACTCTTGTCACTTTTTCCTGAATCTCAGTGGAAGAAATGTTGACCCCTGAATAATGACAGGCAGACTGCATACAGCACAACTAGAAGAGGGAGAAAGGTCCAGCTTTGGGGGCTGGACCAGTGTGGACCTTCTAGTCTCTCGATACTACTTTATGGTTATGTCAACAATGACCAAGACAGACCTTACATAGCATAAACCTGAGCTTTTCATTGATGATGTCTTGCCAGAACAGTGCTCCAATCCCTCCCTCAGGTTGTGGTTTAAACAGGAGAGATAATTACCAGAATGTGGGGCTGGGGAATTGGTTCAATGGTTGAGTGTGCTTGCCCACCAGCACTTGCATAAAGCCAGATGCAAAGAGGCACTTGCAGATCCCAAGGCACTTGTGACAATGTGAGGCAGTGCCATAGAAGCTGAAACTCAAGGGCTAGCAAGTGATGTTTACAGTCTGACAGTTCCTTTGCAACAGCAGAGCAAGAGACCCTGTCTCTAAGAGGGTAGAGAACTGGCACCTCAAAGTTGCCTTACATATGTATGTTGTGGCACCCCCACCACATACAAATAAATAAAAATTTAAATTTATAATAAAAAAGAAATCAGAACATAGGGATAGGGAGATTGTCAAGTGGTTAGAGGTGCTTGCTTGCAAAGCTTGCCACCCAGGCTCAATTATGCAATATACACATAAAGCACAAAGTGGTGTATGCATCTGGAGATTTCATTCACAATGGCAAGAGGCCCTGGCTTATATCTCTCTCTCCTCTCTTATCTTTTCTCTCTCTAAAAAAAAAAAAAAACCCCTCTCTTTCTCCCAGCACTCTTCTTGCAAATAAATAAAAGCCTACCAGAGTTAGACCCTACCTTGCAAAACCAAAAAAAAAAAAAAAAAAAAAAAAAAAACAGAATTACATTAAAGAATGAACCAAAAGCTTACATTACTCTAACCACAGTCACATGGAGGTTAATCTGTCCATCTCCACAACTGTGAAGATCACAAAATAAGTGCCATCATTGTGCTCAACTTATCGAGGAAAAACCAGAGGCTTGGTAAGTTTCAACAGGTTTCCCAAGACAGGAGCTTTTACAGGCAGACTCAATTTAGAGCCTAAGATATTGGTATGCTTCTGTTTCAAGATCTTTACAATGAACTGCATCACTTTCTACATAATTAAACACCTAGGCATTTCCAAATTATTGCAAGCTTGTCTATAACTATGGCTCTGTGTGGCTTCTGGGTTTTGTAAGAAACTTATTCTTGAGTCCATTTCAAAAAATATTTATGTCAATTTTTTAAATACATTTTCAATACTCTAGTTTGCACTTCAAAAAAAAAAAGAAAGAAAGAAAGAAAAGAAAGATATGCCATTTTCTAGAGCTAGACACCTCGGTGAGTCTTTTTTAAGGAAAACCTTTGTATGATTCTTCTCTGAAAAGAATCAAACACTTGTTTGATTGTTTTCTTTGAAAGCAAGCACTAGAGATTTGAGCAGACAGTAATGAGGCAGGCACTGCTGTTTCCCCAGCTAAACTCTCAAACAACATTGGCTAAATCACTTCATAATCTTATTTTTGAGCCAATTATGTCAGAATTGATCAAATAAATATTTTTAAGCCATTAATGGAAATAGATTTTTATTTTCTTGACTCTTACCCTTGGAAAATGGATTACATGAATTTTCTGGTCACTTCGCTAACCGATCAAAAAATCAATGGCATCAAATTTTGAAATGTGAAAATGGCTGATTGGTCTTTGATGAAAGAGTCTCATTTATATCAGTTTCTTTGCAAATACATGACTAGTTTCTGTTAATAGCCTAAATGATCAGTTATACCAGTTAAAGTTAACAAGCCAGTAGCCAGTACAACCCATTCAAGAAAACAAATCTATGTTATACATGGCCATAATTCTGGGCTCGGCAAGGAAAAAAAAATGATAGAATGAACTACAGTTTCTGTTTTTGTTTTTTTTTTTTTTCCTTGCTTAATATAGTCTGAATTCAATTAAGGGTGTGGATGTTATCATAGAGAAAGTCATGGTCTGAACATTTCCACCTACAACTATGATACTATACCAGAGCCACTTGGAGGAATTCTTGAAATTAGAACCCACATATCTTTGATTTGTTCAAATGTGTTTTCCAAATATGACCCATGACAGCTAGGAAGGGATTCATTTGACTTTGTTAATCCTTAGTCTTATTTTATATTTTTGCTTTTGATTTATGGGAAATAATGTTGGTCTCTTATTTATAGAGGATATAAAATTTCCTCTTAAGTATATTTTAAGTGAAAAAAATGTGAGTCCTGATGTGGTAAAAATACTAAATTGTGTTGAAGCTAAAGGGAATAGATTAATGACAAACGTCCTCTAGAGGAGGTCCGAGTTACAGGCCAAGCTGCCCTTCCCTGCACTTTCATAGGCTGAAGCATGGACCTCTGGTGTAAGTGTAGTTGGATGAAGAGGCAATTAGAATTAGGCAAGGTTGTAAAGGTAGAACCACCTTCATGGTTTTATTCATTGCTCTATGTGAGAGTACATTGAGAAAAGAGGCCACTGGCCAGTCAGAGAGTTCATCTGCCATACCTTTGGGTCAGGGACTCCCCAGCCCCCAGCACAGTAAGAAGTACATATGTTCTGTTGAAGCTTCTAGACTATGACACTTTGGTGTAACAGTGAAATAGAATAATACAGTCAGAGAAACATACAGACTGCTCAACTCCCTTGAATCACAGAAATAATATGCAACAGAGAACTTCTGCCCACCACGAGCCTTGGGGTGAGCCAAGAATCCTGTTAAAATTTCATCAAATGGAATAAGACCCTTTGGAGACTGCATTTTGTACGCTCCACTCTCATGCACCTTAGTAGCAGGACCTGTTTCTGCATGCTAATGGCATTACAATGAGTAAAGAATGTAGAAATGAAGATGGCATGGAGGTGGGCAGCATGTGATCCCAAAGGCTGGTCTGGTGAGAGATCAGATGACTCTAAGCAGCCAAGGATGAATAAGAGGATATGACAGGACTGCAGCCTTGAGACTACCTGAACATTTTGTCCTCTTGTTATTTCTTTCACTGGTTTAGTCATGAGCACCAATAAACCAATCTCCTGGCACCCCTATTATTTCTTGTTCATTCTATTGGCATCAATGCCTAGGACAGATTTGTATCTGAGTTGGAACTCATCGCCTTGAGGACCTACACTAGGGATAGAAGACTGGTAGTGATTTGCTGGTTAGTTCAGTCTCTGAAGTTCATATCACAATGAAGATAAAATAATAACAGAACCACTCATCAGAAAACAGCATCCCATTTGGGTTGGTGTTCTGATATGATAAACACTAAAAGAAGATCATAAAGGAGTGAATTTAGAAAATGTACCTTTAACCACTTCCTAGCTTTTTAAAGACACAATTTAGGTAGTAAATATGTTTAAAGAGAATCACCCTCCCTCCTTATACACAACAAGTAAAATGAAATAGGGAATTGTAAGCTACTTTGTTTTCTATCTTATTCAAGATAAAGTAAATCCTATGTACTTATACATTATTGAAAATGAAACTCGCTTCTTTGACTTATTCTTTATACTACTTGCAGTTGTCCAGGATAAATAACCAAGATCATGTTCTGCTTCTGAAAGGATTGTCAAAACACCTTCCATTTGTTTCTCATCCCATAAGAAGCCAAGGGTGAAAGATGAAGAAGGAAGAGAAACAGGAGCAGAGAACTTTGACAAATAAAGTAAAAATTTCTATTTCTTGGCAAATACTTGTTCTCAATGGGCCTATTATTCTACTGAATTCTGTTAGTAGCTTAAAAAATGTTTGGATGTTCAATTTGTGTAAAGGTAAAGTTTAGTACTGAAATAATTGGATAGAATAAAATGATATCGTCTTCCTGTTTTTGAAAGTGCTCACAAAACCACAATCAGTTGTGACAGTCATAGAATGAGATTAATAAATAACAACAATAATAAAAACAGAGCACTAAACCCCAGAAAACCAATTCTGAAACAATTACAGGCAACTATTTTGGGGCGCCTCTAAACAGTTTTAGCTAAATTCCCTCAGCACAGCTCCGATGACAATAATGTGCACTGTGTATGCAATTCACTGCACGCACTTGAAAATGCACTCCACTGTATGTTGCATTAATGAATAAGGCTACCAGCTTAATATACCATCCTTAACAACGGGGTTGCTGGCAAGTGTGAGGTACAGCGATATCTCTCCTGTGTGACTTCACATTCAGGGAAGGTAATTTTTTGTGTGGGTTTTTTGAACCACTATAGAAACCTCCATGGCTATTTGTTATTGCATTCTGCTTTATATATAAGCTAAAAGTATAAGTAAAATATGTATAAGCTTAAAGTCTGGAATGGGGGGTGTATTAGGTAAGATATTAATTTAATTAGCCAAAATGCTGAAGGTGATGGCCAAGAAGATCTATGTTTGTCCAATAAATCAGTGGGAAAAATATAGACTACAGAAAGTTGCATAATGGTATGTTTCTAACTTCTAAATAAAAGAAATATGTAAAAGGAAGCAGGCCAAGCTCAGAATCTATTTCCACTTGTTCAGGCAGTTTGTAAACTTTCCACTTGCATAAAATCAACAGTCATGACCAACCTCTCATGAAAATCAAACTAAAGCCAGAATATAATAAGATCATGTTGTAAATATCTATTGCTAATAATGAGTGCTATGAAAGACCACCTAGATAGAGAAGCCATTCACCTCCACTAATTTTTATCTTTTACCCTTCTAATGTTTTATTGGATTTTGTGCACACATGCCAAAAAAATCAAAATTCATTATATAAAATGATGTCACCAAGGTAATAGTTTGTGAAAGAGCTGTCCAATATCTGGCTATTAATGAGTCTTTGGCCACGTCAACTGACAGTTTCTTTTCCAACTTTCATATTAAAATGTTTCTGCTGTTAAGCCAATTATTTTTTTCCAAATCAATAACCATTTCTTCTCTTGACTTGCAAGAGTCCCAACTTTGCTGTTATTGTTTATTGTGAAACATGTTGTTTAAAAATAGCGAAGTTGTCACAGTATTTTGTTAAAGAGCACAATTATATCTGATAACTGTTCTGAGGAAACCACATCTCTATAGAGGATCATAGCTCTCTACCCCTGTGATCTGTCATGAATATCCTTTAGAGGTTTTGGAAACACTGAAGTGACTATATAATAAATAAATAAATAACACAACCTTCACAAGATAAAAATAAAAGACCTTTAGGGCAAATTTATTTTCTTTTATTAGTTATGTGGCATTAACAAACATTAAATTTGGGGGCCTTGGTTTCTTTATTTATGAAAATGTGCATAATAGTAGAATATTTTCAGTAGACTATTAGGGTAATTCAATGGACAAGCGGAAATTACAGAGAGAAAGGTAGGTTTGGTAGGAGTTACAGGAACACAGAACTGAACTCTTAACAATCAAGTACAGGCAGCAGAAAAGGGATTTTGGCTAGCCAGCAAAGTCCTTTTTTGTTAGTAGGTTTATCACACTTCCCTGCATTGCCTATAATTAGTAGGTGGCAACGACACATCTGAGCTATCTACCTGACTCCACAGGTACTAGAACATTGGGCACTGAGCCCTGCTGCATAGAATCAGGATGCGTTTATCTCCTGTGGTCTTCTCTCCTGTCCAGCCCTTCTCCGTCCTTTCGCATGGAATGTCTGTATACGTGGCAATCTATAGTTCCATAGGCAGGATTATTATATAAGTGTTCTTTGCGAAACAAACCCAGTGATGAAGCACTCCCCATTTTGAGCTGCATACGGCTGTGTAGCATAGAGATGAAAACAATACACATGAGTCGGCCTTAGCGCTGACCTTTGACCTTTCTCCTTCCCTTGCCAAATTTACCACGATAAGCCTTAAACCTCTTTGGTCTTTCATTCTCCCTGCTTCTCCCCAACCAGGTTCGTTAGCCTATCTGATTGATTCTGTGCTGTGTGTCTAACTGACATGCCACTCCTTCTGATGACGGTCTAATTCTCTCCCTCCTTGCCTTGCTTCTCCACCTGCCAACAACTGCCAAGTACATGATCACACTTTAATGAGGTTTTTTTTTTATTTATTTGTTTCTTGTGACGTGCTCGCCATCCTCGGAGAGCTTCAATACTCTACACAGAAGTTACCTTAGGCAGAGAGAAGTGAACACGTACCCCAGAGGGACCCGAGGGCTTAGCCCAAAGCAGCCCAAAGCAAGCCTGAGTGAGCTTTAAAGGATTATGTTTTGGTTTAAAAATTCATGTGAATTTCATATTCTGTTCCATAAATATCTCCATATTTGTGTGACTATTAAAATAATATTTCCCTTAACTTACTGAGTAAACGTGATGTTCCTGGAGGATGTCATGTTAATCCTGTGATATCTTGCTGCATCTTGTTACCCTTTTATAGCCCCCTAGAGGCTCATATGACTAATGCAACTGTGGGGAGGACTTCTTCACTCCTGGCTTAATGTTTAAAAGGAAGAGTAATTTTATTCCTGGTCATCCTGGATGTCTCCTCCATTACTTCCCAAAGAAGGAGGGAGCGTTCAACCTGCTTGGCAAACTTGAAATGAAAAGAGGCTTGGCCATTGCTGAGCCCTAACCAGTGTCTGTTTGAGTCTCTCTGTCTCAAGTTATCTCACAAGAGGCAGAGATGCTACTCTACTTCCTGGATCACAGCACTTCAATGAGCCTTTCCCCAACACCTCTATGGTAATCAACATCTGGGGAGGAATTCCCTTGGAGAGCAAGCCTTCTGAGATGCGAGAGGCTGCTAAGTCTATGTGATGATTCCAAAAGTGTGGGCTTACATAGAGTTTCATCTGGTTGCAACGATATTTGAGTTAACTGTAAGTTACACACTGCTAACAAGGCATAAGATAATGATAGTGCCAATAACAAAAGCTAAAATCAAGCACAAAGAGAGGGGCTGGGCATTTTCTCCACTTGAGTCCTTGCTGTGGGTCCAGTTCTGCTCATACCCAGGATGGTATATTTTCCCATTTCCATTTTCCAGTACTGGTTTTAACAATAACTGGGGGTGATATTGGGACCTCCAATTCCTCATCTTGTTTTTATTACTCTCTTGGCCAAGAACTATTGATTGGTGCTAGTCTGGAGTCTAGTGGAGCCCCCTAAGGAAATAGCTGGTTGGCCTGTGACCCTTCTTACTATAGGGTAGGAAAAGAAGGTTGCCCAGGAGTCCCGACGGTACCTAAGACACAGCCTCGAGTCACAACCATGGGTTCTATTGAAGGGAGAAGAACACAGGCCCTCAGTTAGAGGTGTCAGTCTGAAGAGGTATCAAATCCATCACTTTATTTAAGCTCAGAAGACATATTAGGTACTTTAATAAATTCCAGGCCCTTCACTTTCCACATCCTACCTTGAGATTCTACATCCTGATGGCAAACAGGTAATTAACACATGACTTAAAGTTTGTTTTCCAAAAAAATGTAAAAATGTTTCTAACATGGCAGGGGAATCTTCAGGTCTCCAACCCACCGTGGACTGTTTTAACCTAATCATGATGAGATAGCGTGAAGGCAGGGAGCATTCCCTTGTATGCCATTTTCACGGAAAATATTCAACAGAAAATTTGGTGACAGGCTACAAAACTACACGCAGACATGGTCAGAGTTCAAGTTCCGCTTAATTACCAGCTGTCAGTTATCAAGTGGGAAGTTCAAAGTGCTTCAGCTAATCAGCACAGAAGCTAACCTATTCCGCAGGAAAGAAAACATATTAAAAAAAAAAAAAAAAACAACACACATTTAACATTTGCTACAAGGCCCAGAAAATAAGGCAGGGGGAAAGAAACAATTAAAAGATGGTTTCAAGTTACAAATCTATGTGTCTGATTAAGAGAGCAGGCTAGCATTTGGAATGTGTGAGAGGGATAGGAAAAGATGTCCTGAACCACAGTCACTATGCAGACAGCAGAAAGGAGAAAAGCCAGCGTGTTTCTGCAGGCAAAAGACTCGGCTGTGAACCTGCTTGGCTAATCTTGGCTATTCCAGAAGGTGAAGGGAGAGTTCTAAGACAGGAAATGCCCATGACTTTGACAGCGCTGACTTTGCAGCCATATAATCTCAGTCTCACATAGGCTCTGAGGACATGATCCAACTGCCTTGTGCCTCAGTTACTCCAACCATAATATAAGGATGTCCACAGCAACTACCTTGCATTGCATTGCTGTTCTGAACGTTATGTGGCCTACTAAACATAAAATCACTTACGGCAGGGCCTGACACATTGTCGCTCTTGTATGTGCGAGCTAGTAGTATTTTTGTCCATCCATGCTGAGACCCAGAAAATTTCCTTACTAATACCACTCTGAAAGTTATAATTTCATCAACATTGGTTGAGATTTCTATGTCTAGATGAAAACCAATAGAATTTCAGTGTCATTCTTTTTACACTTGTGTTACTGTCTGTAGATTGAATTTGAATAACGGAACTGTTATTGTGTTCAAGCCATCTAGTGAGTGGAGCTTATGTTGTTACATATTATTACAACATCAACGTCTTAGCAGTACTCAAGGACACACTCAGCTTGACATGACTATAGACATCTTTAGTGAGAACCACCGTAATGGCCCTTGTCTATATGTGATCGGTTCCCCGTGGACTCCCAAAACCTAAATGGACGAAGCAAGTGGGACTTGATAGCCAGAATTTAGCTCTAGCAATATGCCTCGCTGAGATGCTCAGCTACAATAAAGAAGGTAAATGTCTGCAGGGAGGAGATCACTTTCGTATAGTACTACCTCACATAAGTGCTCCTCCCTTTGGCACTCTCAGAACCAAATGTCTGTCAGTAAATCACCCTGGGCACAATCCTACATCTGTCTACTATTCTTTCTTTTCCTTCACTCAGCCCCTTGAGGATGGTTCCCATTATGGGAAACAGGCCATTTAATCGTCACATGGAACCTTATGAGAAAGGAAATGCTGAGGTCTCAGACGCCCCATGAAATTGCTGCATTTCAAGTAATTATTCTCTGCTTCCCCAACTACTTTATAAGTGAGGTACTCAAGTTCCTTAGTCTGGCCTCGACTTTTACAAACTCCCAGCACTGGGTTACATTTTTGGTGATATAACATCATGAACAGCTGTATGCCAGAGAGCGCTGAGAATTCACCAAAGTGACCTCAGTCCACCTATCTTGTATGCCGGCTGTTTGCCCTTTGCACTACATCTACTTCCAAGTTCAGGATTTCACCATATCAAAGTCCATGGTGATAGCTTTCTCAGTAGGCTCTCAGTCTCTCCCACAGCCTACACAGTAAGTGGGGATTGGAATTCTGGGTGTTTTGGAAAGAACCTAGGAAGGGAGTAAGGAGATGGAAACTGTAGCAATAAATGCAGTCAGTTTCCCAGGCCAGCTGGCCTTGGCCTCCAGCAAGCTCTTGCAACATTCAACACATTTCCCAAGAGTCTTTTACATTCCAGCCACTTTACTAGGTTCTGGAGGCACTGACATTAATATGACATGGTTACAGCCCCCAGACACGTAAAGTCGAATAGAAGGGGCTGGGGGAGAATGAGTGCCTAGGGGAAGGAGTGTCCATACCAGCAAGTTTGGGAAGGAGGCTTTTCTGACTTAAAGAATGTGAGCACAAGGTCTTAAAGAACCAAGTAGGGCTCACTGTCAGAAGCAATGAATACCTCCATCTCTGAAGGAAGGCACCCGGGGTTCAGAGACAAAGGGCTGAGCAAAGACCATGGTGTGCATATTTGGTTGCTTGCTGTTTGAATGCTTGCTGCTTTTCTCAAGCAACATTTATTCATCAGCTACTTTGTAGCAGGCGGTGCCTAAGGTTTTAATATTACAAAGGTAAATGTGATCAGGTCTCTACCCTGGAAAACTGAAGGGCCTCAGGTGGGGAGATACACAAGTTATGAGCAAGCCAAACACTTACAGTGTCAGATGATTAGTGCTGTAGAAGGAAACAAGACTAATGATTGCCAGAATACAAAGCTCAGAGCAGCATACTGCACCCGAAGGACTGAGCAAAGCCTACATGTGAAGAGGATCTGGCTGACTGACACTGCCACCCCCCCTCCCTTTTTTTTTTTTTTTTTTTTTTTTTTTGGTTTTTTGAGGTAGGGTCTCACTCTAGTCCAGGCTGACCTGGAACTCATGGTGATCCTCCTACCTCTGCCTCCCAAGTGGTGGGATTAAAAGCATGTGCCACCATGCCCAGTTGCCCCCCCCCTTTTTTTTTGTTCCGAAAGGGCAGATGAATCCGTTGTTTCTTGGAATGTGCTTCATGAGATAGCAACACAATGTCACCATTGACTTCGCTGGAAATAAAAACTTCTGCGCCACATCCCCATGCACTCTTACTGATTGATCAGTGCTGAGGATGGCACACAGCAAAAGGTGTTGTAACGAGTCCTTTGGGATATTCCTGATATGTAGTCAAGTTTACAATATCCCTCGGCCAGAACATAAAGAAAAGGGTATAAGGTGTAAAGATGATGGCTCAAAATTACTTCTCTAGTAAATGAGGGACATGTGAAGCTTATAGGCTATTTCGAGAAATATCATATGTATAAAAAATATTTTTTACTTATTTGTTTCTTTGAGAGAGAGAGAGAGAGAGAGAATGGGTGCACCAGGGCCTGTAGCCCCCGCAAAAAAGCTCTGGACGTGTGTGCCACCTTGTGCATCTGGCTTACCAGGGTCCTGGGGAATTGAACCTGGGTCCTTTGGCTTTGCAGGTTAAGTGTCTTAACCACTAAGCCATCTTTCCGGACCAAGAAATATCATCTTTTACTTTTCACTTTCTTTAAGTATGGCTCAGTATCAAGCATTTTAGTTATGTTGTTTTACCCATCCATCAAACAAATACATTGTAATAGTGTGACAGTTTCCTCATTAAGTGTAGTATGAGCTAGAGGCCTGGCCTTACTGAAGCTTTCTGTATGTACCACTTTAATAAGATAGGCTCAGTGCCATGGGGCCATCAGGTGAGAGTATCCAGCCACTGGAATGAATGACATTGTTCCTTAGTTCTATTCGTTCCTTTGGAAGACCCTTCAGAAAGTGGCTACAAGGATCACCTGGATAGTTAGAGCTTTGATAGTAACATCACTTGTCAGAAGGGTACCTCATGGGGGAATTTGGGATATTCCAACAGTTTTGTTGAAAGAGAAAAAAAGCACCCAAATGAAAATTCTCTCAAATTTTTAATGTGTTCACATCATCCGATATTTCACAGGATTAATGCACATGAATACATGCAGATCTGAGACCAGGGCTCATTAAATTAATTATTCATTAGGTTGTTTTTTTCCTATTTATTTATTTATTTTTGAAAGCCTGAATTCTAAAAGTAGGCCTTTCCTTTTCAAGGCCATTACTTTTCACCTCACTTAGCATTTCCTTGTAGGGTCATGATGTTAGTTTTGAGGTTACGTTTTCTAAATGACACTCTTACAAATGCATGAAGTAGCTTTTCCAGGTGGAGATGTAATATTGACTCTGAGCTAGAAGGGTATGAACAATCTAAACGATTAATTTGAAAATGTATTAATAACCTACACCTTTAAGGAAAGTAGATAAAACCAATGCTGTTTTTACTGAAGCTACTTAGTGTTAGGGAAGCTGCACACAAATTTCCTTTAACACCCCCCTCCCCATAGACCATTGCTCTTCTTCATGTTACAGCCCCCTAATTCTGTCTGAGAGCTTAGTTTTCCACAGGGACTGTGTTTATACAAGATACAGCATCATGGAATATTTCTGTTTCCGCTGAACTAACTAAAGTCTGTTCCTCATTCCAATTGAAATTATTCATCTTCTCACATCACAGATACATTTTCAGAAATTTTACATTCTAGTAGAGCTTTTGTATAGGTAAAAAAAAAAAAAGGCAAGTGAAAAATGCATCTGTGAACTCATTTCAATATCTAGTGAGTTGATAGTACCTTTACCATTGGGTTGATAATAGAGACTGTCACATTAACTGTGTGTAAAAATATAAGTGAATATAATAATACTGCAATCTAGAGCCAAATACTTTATAAAACAACTAAAGGTTCCATCTTAAGTCTAATACCCCAGGTATCCTTGGCTGCCTGAAAT
Organism: Orientallactaga sibirica; assembly: GCA_036365145.1. Classification (NCBI taxonomy): domain Eukaryota; kingdom Metazoa; phylum Chordata; class Mammalia; order Rodentia; family Dipodidae; genus Orientallactaga; species Orientallactaga sibirica. Next base: position 4,879,267 of record JAEOAD010000194.1, read on the forward strand.
CTTCATGATTTGCACAATTGCAATTTAAGCTGCTAATTTATGGGGTTTCCTAGATGCCATTTTTAAAGTGAAATATAATAGTACTATTTGGCATAAGAAATTAAACAAAATAATTATAATTTATCAACTATTCTAAGATATGTAGGGTGATGTCATTATATTTTTAGTATTAATTAAGCATTAAGCTATCATGATTTCTGCTGTTACAAATGAATGTATTCTTTTTTTTTTTTTTTTTTTTTTTTTGGTTTTTTCAAGGTAGCATCATTCTAGCCCAGGCTGACCTGGAATTCACTATGGAGTCTGGGTGGCCTTGAACTCACAGTGATCCTCCTACCTCTGCCTCCTGAGTGCTGGGATTAAAGGCATATGACACTATGCTTCCCTTTTGCCCATTTCTTTTTCCCATTTACTATTCTCCTAAATTAAATAGATGAGGGATAAGGAATTAGTAAATACACACCATGTGCTTTTCCTAGGCTTATGCTATTATACAACAAGATGAAGTTGAACTTTATTGATATTTAAAGGGAGAAAAAAAGGGCACAAAAGGCCGAGCTGAAAGAAACATGTGAAAATAGATTCTACATCCTTAACACATGCTAAGAAAAGAGGAAGAGTTTGGACTGTGGAGGAAGAAGAAAGGGGATTCAGTCCATGCTTGTAGAGATACCTTCTTACCCAGTGGTGGTCTCTTTGGAATACACCCACCCTTCTACCCATACGCCCCTTCTCACCAAGCTCATGCTCATAACCTCATCATGATATCATAGCCCAATTCTTTTATCAATAGACCTTTTGATTTTCTAGCTTTCTCTCTCAATATTCATATAACATCTTAAAGGTAACTATGAACTCAATAATATATGATGCCTCGTTTCCATGCCACAAGTCATGAAAAGTCTTCAGCTATCTAAGGAAAGAATACAAGCCACAATTAAGTAAAGCATTAGGAAACAACATTTCCCTCTTTCAGAAACTGCCTTTAATTAGAATTGAATACAAGAGTTTTGTAGTGGCTGAAAGATGCTTCTAAAGTGAGACTGATTGGCTCCTGCCCTGTCACTGTAGAACTATGTGACCTGGGGCAAATCACTCAATCTTGCTGACCCATTTTACTTAGACTGGCATTAACAATTTCAACCTGAAGAAGGTTTGTGCGAATGGGTTGTGCGAGTTAATTTAGAAATTGGACAAAAAGTACCTATGGTGGAGTCCAGTAAATAGCACCTAATCCACATTACTATTTTCCCAAAGCCCAATGCAGGCTGCATGCTGGACACTATGTCCTCAGTGACCATTTTTGTATAGTTGATTCGATCTGCTTCTCTGTATAGATAATAGATGATTCTTAAAACACCAGACCAGCATAAAGAAACAGGAGATGTGGCTGCTAACTCCCAAACTATACAGAGGCAGAGAACTGAAAAAGTGTTTTCTTAAATGGGCTACAAAGCACTCTCCTAGAACAAGCAAATTCAGGGCCTACTTCTGATAGCCACGCAGCAACCGCTACACAAACTCATTTGAATTTGATGAACTCTAGACTCTCTAAGTTCTTCCTGTACTTGCCTACATCACAGCATGTCTCAGATCCTATTTGCATACTATTTCCTTGGTAGAATGTGGGTTCCAGACTGAGAGTAGGGGCTGGGCAATTTCTTTGCTTTCAATCTCTTTTTGTCTTTGAGCATCTCACTGGTACATATTCCTCCCAAGACCATATCAGCATCCTTGAATAGCAGGAGTGGTTCTCACACTGTGACGTATCGCAAGATCAATAGAGTTGTGCTAAACCGACTACTAGAGTCCAACTCTAGACTTTCTGATTTGACCCAAACAAATCTGAATTTGTAACAAGTCTTCCTGTGTAAATCTGTTATTCCTCCAGGAGTCATGTTGTGCAATGTTCTAGTTGTTGTACAAATGCCTATCTCCATTGTAAAGAAATAGCTGCTATTTTTTTTCAAAGCATCACTAGCAATATTTAACCAAACTCAGATACCTAAGATAGACGCGTTAGGAATACTGTTTAATCACTATGGATGTTGTGAATGTGGCTTCATGTTTTTCTTTTCCCATTTAACTATCATGAACTCTACAAATAATAACGACACTAGTAAAACTATTCATAGCCAATAGAGACACCAACTGTCATTCACTGGACAATGGCCTCTGCTAGGTACTACTAAGGCCCATGGCACCATGGGACCTCATCTGTGTAGTGCTCATATGCTATTTCATTACTGGCCCCTGGCAAACTCAAGGCCCCCAGCACAGTGCTCTTTTCATAACAGATGTTTAGGCAAGCTTTAATAAAAGAAAAAAGTGCCAATGATATGTTATAAATTAAAATCAAGGATTGATGCTCTTTTCTGTAAGACCACTGTGTGTGAGATTCTCATCTACTAGAGACATGTGTGTATAGTGCCTGTAACAGGAAAGGCTTTATATAAAGTTATATTTTATCAATGTTTATATACAGTGTTAGAAGTGGAAGTAAAGCTAACACATCAATAATGACATCCCAGGATGGACATAAAAAGAACAATATAGACAAATTGCTATGGGAGTCACAACTTAATATTAGGGAGACACATCGAGCCTAGTACATTGAAAAATTTCCTTCTGTCCTCATGAAAACTTTCTTACAGTGTGGATTTTATTTGTTCAAATGCTAGGGTTTTGAAGATAGGAAGTATGCAACAAGTATTTATCTAACATTTAGGTTTAAAGATAGGGAATCTTGCAAAGAAGTAGAGTCCAAGATCACATGAGAAATCTTAGGAAATCCACACCACTTATTCTCAACAAAAGCATATGAGGCTATTCTTCATGGAGCTACCAGTGCTCAGTTTAGATATGATAGCTTAGTAATCTATGTGTATATCGATTAAACAATTTAAAATGTGCTTACTAATTCAGAACTCAGATAGAATTTATTTAGCATTACATGATGTTTTAGAAAATTTAACTTTTCCAGTCAGATAAGAAAATTCATTATTGCATCAAAAGCTCTGGAAGGTAGTATGTTTTGCAATTTTTGAAAATAACATTTTGCAGTTGGGAGTTTTTTATTTTAAGTTCTGTATAGGAAAAAAAAAAAAAACATTTCTTTTCTGTATATGCCTGCATATAACTTTATATAAAAAGTGGAATTTAGGTTGCATTATCTTCTTTTGAGGAAGACCTGGAAGAAGGTAAAATTCAGTATCTTTGGAGCTTAAAGACATTCAGTGCTGTGTGATGCATGCCTAAACATGCCCATCTCTCCCTCTACAATAGAGGACACCTTGCCAAAAAATCTGAGACTCGGGCTGAAGAGATGGCTTAGTGGTTAAGACGCCTGCCTCCTAAGCCTAAGAACACTGGTTCCAATCTCCAGCGATTCCAATCTCCAAGTCCCATGGTTAGCCAGATGCAAAGTGACGCAAGGGTGCAATGCCACACTTGACCACAAGGGAGCGCACACATCTGGATTTTGTTCGCAGCAGCTGAGAGGCTGCTGGGGCGCCCATCTCTATCTGTCTTCCCCCCCCCGTCTCTCTCTCTGTGTCTCTCTCAAAAAAAAAAAAAAAAAAAAAAAACTGAGACTCCATTTACTCTAGATTTTTCTCTTACTGAATGATGCCACTCTTATCACAAGCTCAAATAGGCTTCAAATAAGCTATAGTTTTAAACACAGAACATCAAGAAAGAGGAAAGAACTGACATATTCAGACATTTACAGAAACAGTATGGTAGTCAGAAAAAGACAAAACAAATATTTTCCATGAAACAGAGGAAAAAATATCCTACCAAAGATTATTATATTTTCTTGCATTTCTTGTCATCTCCAGATATTACTTCACATATCAATTTAAAACTTGTCCACTGACCATCCAAGCAAGATGGTTCTTCTAGTACAATAGTGGCATAATGGTTATGGGGGCAACCAACTACTTTCTCATTCTCGTTGAGGCTCAATCTATGGGCGGGAAATTCATAATTGATACTGAAAGTTAGTTCAAAAGCCTGTGGCTGGGAAAATCAAAAAAGCTAGGGAGGAACCTACTAGTTTTGTTTGACAGTGGATATATTATGCTCACCACATTGCCATCTAAATGCTAATGTTCATGAATATATACTAGCACTTTTGGCTAGAAAAAACTCTTCAGATAGTGCTGACTATTGGTGGCACTCATTAAAGTGTTGAGAAGTGATAATTGAGTGGTCAGCACTTAATGAGACATATTTATTATAATGGCTGAGGGACTATAGCAGAAGAGGCAATGGGAAAAATGTAAGAGTCAGAGTATGGGAAGGAATGCTTTGGAATGCTGTTTCCAGGACATAATGTAGCCATTGTATTCATGTCTTCAACCCCAGCTATCATTATCTGCATATGACCTGCATAATGTTGGACCTACTAACAGTTGTTGAGGATAATGTAGGAGGGCAAAAATACCAGACATCATTATGTAAGAGGGATATTGGGGAAAAAATGGAGTGGAAAGAGGATACAATAGAAGGTGGTGAGAGTGGATTATGTAAATTTTAATGAAGATTTTTATTTTGTAGAAAACTTTATGCTGGGTATGATGACACATACCTTTAATCCCAGTACAAGGATCACCATTAGCTCAAGGCTACCTAAAGTTACATAGTGAATTCCAAATCAGCCTAGGCTAGAGTGAGAACCTACCTTGAAAACAAACAAAACAATAACACCACCACCAACAACAAAGGGGCTAGAGAGATTATTTAGCACTTAATGCTTAATGGTTAAGGTACTTGCCTGCTGAGCCTAAGATGCAAAGTTCGATTCGCCAGTACCCACGTAAAGCCAGATGCACAAAGTAGTGCATACATCTGGAATTTGTTTGCAGTGGCCAGGGGCCCTGAATTGCTCATTCTCTCTCTCCTCTCTCTTTCTCTACTTATGAATAAATAAATGAAATATTTATAAAACAAAATTATATGATCTTATTCCTATCAAATGTTCTATTTTTGCATTATAGGCACCTCAAATCCTCCTTCCCTACCTATTCATCCAGCTTACATTCATCCATTCATCTTTCTCTCTGGAAAAAAAAAAAAAAAAGTTTGTGTTTATTTGTCATGTTGAGAAACATTACAGGAACACCTCAAACCTTGATATCTATCCACCATTTAAAGTCCAGGAAACTGAATCAAGCCCCTCTGAAAGGTCAAAGGTGACCTTAGCATTAGTTGCATCTTAAAGTTCCGGGGAGAAAAACTCCTTGACTCATCCCAAATGTGTTCCTTTCAATTAGCTACAATGCTGACCTCTATATCAACTTGGCTTCCTCATTCTGCCATTAGTCATTCCACTGAGTTAGGTGTTAACCATCAAAGGTCACCATTAAAATGTACACATGCTATGTGGAAGGGGAGTGTGGGCCATTAACATCCATTTACACATTTGCCTGGATTTATTAAGCTCATAAGCTGTCACTTATGTCACTGGAGATCACAGCCTACAAGGAGAATAATACATGGAACAGGTAAGTCGCCTGGGGAGGATGGGGGAGACGCGAAATGGAGGGAAGGAACAGGACAATGCAGATGACTGAACAGATGCAGAAACACAGTGAAGCACACTACAAGTTGACCACCATAAACCACGGAAATAAAATGACAAAATAAATTTCAGCAGGTTCTGCATTATACTCACATGTGTGAATCTTGAAGACTCGCTTCTTTGTAATTATATTGTTATATTGCATTCCATTACATGTATCATAATTAGAGAAGTAAATTTACCAGTTGGGAACCTCAGAACTCAAACATCAAAATGCTAAGTATGTTTTTGCATAGTTTTGATTTATTTGTAAATTAATGTGTATTGAACGCATCCTTGACATTGAGTGCAAGACTACAGGAAGAAATCTGAAATCTAGTAATTTAATCTCTCTGCCTCATTTTATCTATCTACAAAAAAAAATTGCCATAACTATTTCCTACCAATTCTCACAGGGTTGGTACAAGATTTAAATGAGTTTCACAATCTTTTTTGAGATTCTGTGGAAGCTGCTTGCAATATATGAAAGTATTTAAACTGTGTTCCCCATTGTATAAATTCAAAGTACTTGTCAGCACCCCATGAATGTTTTACTAAGGTCACTTGAAGGAAACACACTTATTCCAGGTTTCTATTTTCCACTCTAATCTATATAGAGCAAAGTTTTTGATCCTCTCGGCTGTTTGATCTCTGCAGTTATAATCAAGGAGTTTCCTATAAAAAGAAAGAAAGAGCTCCACACTAGCCAAGACGTTCAAAAGCATGGTACTCAGAACCTGGAGACTGAGGGTTCTGCCCCCCTCGCTTTTCCACTGCCTGGGGCCTCTGAGCAAGACCCTAAGACTCCCTTCCCTCTGAGACAGGGAAACATAATTTGGCCCCTGCCCAACTCTCCCACCTTCCCAGGAACTACTGTTCCTCTCAGTGATTGTGCCCTGGCCCCGCAGGCCTTCCTCTGTTCCTCAAACATTCAAGCTACTTTTAGCTTCGGGGTCTTTTGCACTTGCTGTTCGTACAGACAGGTACATTTCTCTGTCAGATCTTGGCCTACCAGGCTCTTTTTTTCTTATTCAAGTCTCAGGTTAAAAAAAAAAAAAAAAAAAAAAAAAAAAAAAGGGTTTCTTTTCTGAGGCAACTCTCCTCACTGGCACCCCAGGACCATGTTTTATTTGTTACGTATCACAATGCCCTGCATTGATTGCTTCCACAGTCTGTCTGGGATTATGTTACCTAGGCATTTCATTATTGTCCATCTCCCGCTACAAGATGGTCTTCAGAGCAAACAAGGTTTGGTCAGCGCTGGTAAAAGGAAGACACAGCATTGAAACACAGCAAAAGGATACCTCGGCTCCTTAAACTCCCATCTCTCGAAAGGAATTAGTGCAGATTCTTGGCACAATAACCCGGGGGCATTCTTTGCAGTGAGTCTCCTAACTAAGTCTGTGAATTTACTCAGGTCCCTAAGAGCTACGGGCTGATTCTTCATCCTAGAAATGGATAGATGAGGCACATGAGCTTTTGTTCCCCACTGATCACCTAAGACGGCCTCCTTAGCTGATCTCATCACTCTTCCCCACAAAGCCAGATGGGCTCACGTTCTTTGTCAACACAGCATGCTATGAAGCCACCAGGCAGAGTCGGAGGATGGCCTTACGGGCAAAAACTTTTCTGCCTTCATATCTTTTGACGATCTCTAAAGATCCTTCCAGGCACTGCTCAAATAGCTATGACTGAGGACAAGAACAAAAGGAAATCTCGTATGCACATTCACTTCTATGCCTGTGCCAAAAGTATTATACAAAATTACAGCAAATGAAATTAAAAGTGTGAAATAATTATTTCCATGCAACATTCCCAGAAAAAAAGGATAAGACACAGTGACAACTATATGGCACAATGCAGGTCCGGCCCTAGCCAGACCACATGCTAAAAGAAACCAGGAAGTGGCTTCTGTGGATATTAAATCCCACACAGGCCTGCTGCTGACAACAGCTACAGTCCCATCTCCCAAGAAACCTGCTGTGAGATGATCTGCCTGGAGACAGGCTATTATTGGTCACAAGAAGGGGACCACCCCATACAATGATTGGCCAGCCAAACCCTTTAAACCTCCTACCCTTCCTTGAATAAACGAGTTTGTAGCAGCTCGCCCTCTTCCTGCTTCCACCCAACACCCGGAGTTTGTGTCGTGACTCCACGCCTCTCACCCTCAAACTCGACAGAGACCCAGTCGTCCCTCCTGGGCTGGCCCTAGGAGGGACCCCAACAGCCAACTTAAGTTCTGAGGGCCTCTGCAATGCCAACCTATGGGGACTATTTTCTTCCCCTTTTGAATGTGTAGAAAGACTAGATAAGACATTGTGAGAGAGATGGTAAGCTTCACTTTCATAGTTTTTCCTCCCATTCACATTCCATTTTGTGATTTCAATCAGTAGGATTCCACTGGAATCTAACTAAAAAGAAAGTCTGCATACATCCATGCCTCCCATCACACTCTCACTTTGACCTTAATGCTTCCAGCCTCAACATCGCTCAGTGGGGTTTGTTCAACTTGGTCACTTAGCCTTTTCCCGTCTTGCCTTCTCAACCCATGCTTCATATAGTTTATAGACTATACCACCAACCATTCCAACTCTACTGTTTTCTCATGCACAACCTTAGCCTGGCTTTCATTCTTCAAGATAATGCTTATACTCTTTAGCCCAACCATCAGGCCCTTCCACGTCACACCGTGGCTGTGCCCTTGCCATTCAACAGTTTGTGTTGCCTGTCTCTGCCACAGTAGAGTCCCCTTCTGTGTTCAGAATTGGGTATCCTGTCCTAGAGGCTTATCCCTGGAAGTGCCTTTGTATATCCAAGACCCAACTTCAGATAGGGATGGAGAAGTGGGGTACTCAGTTACAATGTATTTAAACTTGCTTACTTTCTGCATCACTTGTTCCATTATCTTATACCTATATGTCACTTCCTTCCTCTTCCAGACAGGGATGTTAGGACAAGCCATGTTGATGGTTTCCTGCCCTCCTAGCATAGTGACCTGTACAAACTAGGTTGCTATAGTTTGAATGGTCTCTTTCAACCTGCAGATGTTGAAATTTCATAGCCCAATACGATGGTATAAGGTGAGGGGATAAGCAGTCAGATCTTGAGGGTTCTTTGCCTCATGATTGGGATTAAGCCCTTAAAAAAAAAAAAAAAAAAAAAAAGCAAGACAGACTTCATGTAGACTTCAATTGTAGCTTTTCTGGGAGGATGCAGTGTCCCTTCCTTCCATACAACAGCTCCTGCTGGTACCGTGATCTTTGGATTCCCAATTGTCCACCCGTGAGAAATAAATTTCTGCTCTTTCCAAAATACTCAGTCCTAGGTGTTTTGCTGTAACACCCAAATTGGACAAATCCACAGGTGTTTAATAAACATAAATGATAGCAACTGAATTTTTTAAATGTGACCAATTTTTTTGCTTCGGGTACCTGCTTGTCTGAGAACTTCCTTTTCATTAATAAATCATTGTCATGTAACAGAGAGCTTACTGCACATTAGAAATGTAGTATAAATTTTAAATGGGTGATTTTTATTAAAAATGCTTCTATAGTTATGTGGTAGGCATTTTTGATACTTTCAAATTAGTAACTAATTATGTCTGTGTTTTATATTGTTATTAATATTCTCATTTTATAGAGGAGAAAATAGAGTGAGAAGAATAGTATCACATAACTCTCCAGGTAACAAACAGAGCAGGGAGAGGGCAGGGTTGCTTTGGGCTCGCCATGATACATCCGAAGGAAGAGATCATTGTCTCCCAGAGCCTGTCAGGTAGGAACAATTATGAGTATCCCAGTCCTTATCAGATTTTTCTACTTTCACCATCAGAGTGGCTTTTTTTAAAAATTTTAAAATGTTATTTCCTCAAGTCCATCTAAAGCATAAGGAGGCAAGGAGGAGAACTCTCCAGGAAAGGCTGTAGAAGAACAAAGCAAAATCCCAAAATCCACAGACCTCTGCACTGCCCTTGCTAAGTAACATCTGCTCTCCTCCTTCCCCGTCACTTGTGATATATTGGCACATAAGTAGCATTGATACTCATGAGAAAAATTACAGTCATCAAGGTTATCTGCCCGAGAAGCAGCTCTCTTTCTTTATTAATATGCTTTGGATTGTTGCAACACTACAAAGCCAAAAATAAGTTTTCTTTGATCAATAAATTGTAGGCTGAGAAAGAAAATACTAATTTTCCATTTCTTTGAGATCCAGCACTAATATATAACAGAGCTTTCCAAAAGGGTTCTCAGAAGCCTGATATAGAATTATCTGAAATTACACCTGACTATCCCTGCAAGATCATTCTGTTCTCTACCACTTTAGAGGGTGTCTTCTGCACTTGGCAGGTATTTTTTTGTATCTTTGTATACATATATATATATACTTCAGAGCTGTATAAAGAAAGCATAATACATATCTGAATCAAACACAAGAGGAAGACATTTGAGGCCCCCTGGTCGATGTGGGTCTTCTAAAAAGCATTTTTTCATCTCCCAAAGGAACTTTATTATTAATCCAATATATGAGATAACAAGTCTTTCCTTATATGCAATAAAATGAATATGATACCAAAGAGTTTTCAAACTGGAAGAATTGTTACGACTATGTATTGTCATAAATAAATTATAGGACTATACCTTGGGCATATTCAGTGTTACTAGAGAGCACATGTTCGTGGGTTAAAGAAACACCATTCAATAACAGAACAAACAGAATGGACATGATGAGAGAATTGAGGCTAAGGAATACTCTTTGAAAGGGTTAATTATTCATTCTATCAATTAGTTGTCTAATTCTTTCAAGCAATGCTTGTCAACTGGGGAGACTTTGTCCTTATGGGGACAATGGGGAGTTCAGGGCACATATCGGAATGAGGTAAGGCCTGGGGAATACAGTGGGTGCTACTGGGGACCAAGGGTGCTAGCTGTAACACAATCACAGACCCCCCCCATGATAAAGAATAACTTTGGTCAAAGTAGTAAACACGATGATGTTGAGAAACCTGCTTTAAAATAAGTAGATGACAAATTCTGAAGATTGTATTAGCATATGCTTCAGAGAAGAATGCAGACACCAGACCCATTCCTTCTAACTTCCACAATCTTCTGATTTAGCGTTCATCATATCTACCACTATGTTTGTCTGTCTATGATATTTTAAATGTTCTCATTTATTTGCACATAGGTATATGGAGGTGTCAGGGTCTCCTGCTGAGCACATCCAGCTTTCTGAGGGTGCTGAGAATCAAACCTGGGCCAGCAAGCTTTGTCAGTAAGCGCCTTCAGCCACTAGCAATGTCTCCAGCTGCCTAGGACTCTTATTCTCAAAGGAAGGAAGCTCATACAGACACATAAACGTGAAGAGGGCAAGGCGTGAACTGTTAGTATTTAATAAGTCTTTGATACTCTAAGCGCGTTGACAAGCTGCAGGGAACCCACCATGAACAACTCTTGCAGTGCTTAGCAGAGCTCATGAGTTTCAATCTAAGGCATCTCTAAACATGGTGAGTTAAACTCCTCAGGTGCCACTATCTGCATATGGAACAATATGCTTCCACACCAAGCACATTTAAAACAGTTATCCAAGAAAAATAGTGGTAAATCATAAATGCTTAGTAAGTTCACAGACAAGATAGCCTGGACATTTGTTTCCACTGACATACTGTTGTAATTAATTATAACACAGTCAAGTCATAGAAAGTCAGGCTAAGAAGTGAAAGGTTAGATAAGTGCAAAGACATTTTTGAATTATAACATAGCCATAGGAAATTGTTTAACTGGGTGTGGTGGTACATGCTTGAGACCTCAGCACACAGGGAAAGACAGGAGAATCAGATGTTCAAGGTCATTTCCAACAACCAAGTAAGTTTGAGGCCACTGGGCTATATGGGATTGCCTCAGAAAATAATTTAATTAATTTATTTATTTATTCATTAACACAGAGGAAATATCCTTGCCATTTCTTTCACATCTTCAAAGCACTTTTCACTAAATCTTTGTCAGTCCTAAAATAATCATGTAATAGTCATAATTTTACCAACTCCATAGATAAGAAATTGAGGTTCTGAGGCAGCCCACCTGAGTCATACTGCTCACATGATGAAAGGCTGTGCCAATGAATCAATAGGGACAGTTGACAACTGTACCATTTACACAACTGACAAGACTTTCCTGAATAACCTTAGCCAGTGGCTGTGTGGGCTCTTCCTGCAGACATGGGATTCTTCCCACAGGTTGCTCTGGCCAAACAGCCTTAATGCAAACGTTCTTGGAACTATGCTATATCCCAAGATTTCCTCAATAATCAGCCTTCCATCCTTACCTTCTAACCCCAGTAACATACATTCTTGCATGAAGGTTTTCCCTGCTACTCCTGCTTCCACTTCTTTGTACATCTAAGGTCTCTCCCTTAATAAACCTTTTATATGTATGTCACCTTGCCACCTGCTTCCAAATTCCATGAAATAATAAGTCTTTTCTTCTCCCAGTGGATATTAGTACCCGCACCATGGTAAACATGTACCAAGTGTGTGCTGTTTGAGTCTTACTTTTCACCATAGCCCTGTTTAGGTACGTGTTTAAAATTCCTTTCTACCTTGCTACAACAAAATGCCCAAGGCTGGGTGCTTTGTAAAGTAAGCTGATTTATCTGTCTCATGATTTGGTGGCTAGAAAGACCTAAAGCATGTCACTAGTGTCCTGGTGAGTACATCTGACCCAACGATCTGAGCATAATCTGGTGACAAAAGCAGAAGCAAAGAACCACAGACAGAAAAGCCCTAGTGGACCCTGCTATTTGTTTTTAAATAACCCACCCTAAAGAGATAGCATCTGTCCTCTTATAAAGGTGGAACCATCATATCCAATTTATCACTCCCCAGCCCTACTTCTTGCAGACTGCACTACTTTGACACCAACAGATACCACCAAAGTTCCTGCACATGAACCTCTGGAAAACACACCAAAACCACAGCCCTGTGCATGCTCCCATGATGAGAAGTGCTAAGGTCTCTCAGTGACCTGGTAGTGCAACCAAGGTGTTAGAGCTACAGACCCTCTCATCAGCATTGTTGGCCAGGGATCTAATCAACCTCAGTTATGAAAGGTAACCTTGACTATGGAGGCCTATGCAAATTCATTGCCAAATTAAAATTCTTCTTTTCAACATTGCTTATGCTATTTTTTTCTTACACTATAATTTATTTTCTATTTTTAAATTTATTTTTAGAGTCCTAAATAATACATAAACATGCTCTTATTGTATCAGAATCAAACAATACAGAAAGAGAAATACTATTTATAACCAGCTAACTAATGACCACAGCTTTCATGGAGGTGAATTTTAATGAGCAGCTCCCTATCTGAATTATTATTTATTTCAAATGAGTCTATGATGTTTTAACCTACCATTTTAATCTTGGTGTTGGGCTAAGAATAAATAGTGGAACCTTGACTGGTGATGGGTGCCCCAGTTTCAAGGAGAGATACGGGAGGGAAAAGCAGTCCTTATTATTGAGAATAAATACATATACTCTGGCAAGGAAACCATTTTTGAAAGGAGATAAAGTGTCAATGTATGCTTTTAGAATTTTTTTTTTAATTTTAAATTTGAAGTGAAAGTCGTTCACCTCTCTGAAATCATTTTATAGACTCAGAAACTAGTACAGCCTCCTGGATTAGACTCCCACCTCCAGCCCAGAACCTTCACTTCTTTAGTCTCCTTCCTGTGAGCTCTCCTTTGTTGTGCAAATTCAACTTTGGTCACCTCCACACTCTTCTTGTACAAAAGTTAGTTATTTTCAAGCCTCTGATCTTGGATCTCAGCTTCAAGGTCTTCCTGGAGTTTCCCCCACACGACTTTGTTATTTGCAAATCTGAGTTGACTCCTGTACTCTTGCTTGATGCTAATGCCCTTTCCTTCTCATTCAGAGTTTTAGAATATCTTCTCTGGGCAAACAGAGAAAGCATGGGGAAGGTGGCTTTCCCTCCTCAAGTGCCACATTTCAACTTGATCTTTTCACTCTCTCTGTCAAATTCAAATGTCACTCCACTATTCATGTGTATGTGGAGGATTCTAATATCCACCTCTTTGGCTTCTTTCAAAATTGCTTCAATTTCTGTGAAGTCAAAGGCCTTTTCAACCTTTGGAAATTATCTATGGAATCCATTAACATGACTTAACAAGTATTCAATACAGACAATGTTGAGAGTTCGTGATAAAAGAGAGAAGGTAAAACTAAAAAAAAAAAAAAATCAAATGAATAAATAAAGGTTTAATATAAAAGAAAAAAAAACCACAAGATATAGATGTGAAATTTTTCATGAAGAATTCTACTTTGCGTGGGTAAAACCTCTGAAAAACTATTTTCTTCCTGCAGAGAGTCTTACAGGTTTACCTGAAGCCTCCTCTAGCAAACAATAATGTGTGTTTTCCTGCTAATATAAATGACATTTTAGCAAATGTTGTTCTTACAACTAAGTGTTTTAAATTTTGAGAATTTGCTAAACCAACTCCTAGCTTTCCCCTATCAACATCCGACTAGTTTCTCAATTCCCTCAGTAAAATTAAGCAGCAATTGTCAAGACTTGCCATTGAAGACTATTGGTAGTGGAAATATTCAAAACATGAATGAATAAAATGATCACAGTACAATGTTGTAAACAAACCAGAAATTCAATTTTATCAATACTGATAGTAAGTTAGAAATAGTAGAAAAATGTTGGACATGAATTAAAAAAAAAAAAAAAAAACAAGCTATGTATGTATGGTGATACACACCTCTCATGTCAGCAGACATGTCAGAGACAGTGGCAGGAAGATCATGAGTCCAGGGTTAGCCTGGGCTATATAGTGAATAAAATGCCCATCTGGGCTACATATGACCTAGTCTCAAAAAAATAAACCCCACAAAATAGTTATGTGAAATTCAAAAATTAAAATTCCAAGAAGTAATATGCCTCTTGGAATGATTATTTATTTTTATTGAGAAGGTTAATATGAGAACATACTGTAATTGGATCATTTTTTCATCATGTTTTCCTCTTTTGTCTTCAGGGAAACAATGTGGAAGAGGGGGCAGAAAGGATGTAAGAGTCATATGGTGGGAAGGAGTACTTTGCTGGACTGTCCTACTAAGAGGAACTGATGGACACATTCATGACCTCACAGTGATTACCAACAGTCTGCTGTTCTCAGACCATCAACATTCTGACATGAGGGTGAATGAGTACAGAATGAATGAGACAACAAGGCAGCAGGATGGTTGATTTTGAGAGAAATGTGGCACAGTGTTTACAGTAGCATCCTTTGAGTTTAAGAATGATTTTGGATCATCACCACCTCTCTGACCACCTTCCTCTGAGGAACACACCACTTGGGAATAACAAGCCTACTCAGGTGTATATGAAAGGTATGTACTAATAGTCATGACCTCATTTGTTCTTCATAAAGTTTATGAATGGTATTGAAACAGGTGCCTATACGATGCAATGATTTTCCCCTGTCTTAAAATTCATTTCTAGCTTTCTAAGACCTGTGATAAAATAGTGAAGAGGGACATATACCCTTATATTTTATACATTTTTCTATGCCTGTGAAATTGATTTTTAATTAAAATCTCGTTTAGGTAAAATAAAGGATAACATGCATTTTAAGCAAGGTTACAGAAAGTTCATACTTCCTGTGTATGAACGTATTAGAAACGGTGAATAGGAATGAATACAGGCTTTGGGTTTGGATGTTGAGGCAGGAAGATGACAATGCTGTCTCAAAAAGTGCTTAAAAAACAATGACTTAGCCTCCTCAAGAGTCCTAGAGACAGATAGAGAACTTGGGATCCTAGCTGTCCCACAGCCTTCACATGCAATTCTTTTGAAACTCACACAATATATTTTCTAAAATAAGTGAATTATTCTGTTAAATTCTCTTCGGTAAATGTCCACCATGTTAACCTTAGTGGTCCCTGGTGAACAACTTAAGTCCTAGGGGATGGCCCGTGACTCCTCAAATTCCCTTTAACTTCCATTACACACTTGCCTGAAATCCTGCACTTTTAATCAATTGCCTGTAGTGCTGTTTCTAACACCTATCATGGATAGACAGGCTGTAGTCTGGAGAACATGGAATTCAAAAGTATAGATAATAGATACTGTTTTCTAAAGAACAGCCTCTCCATCCTCTCTTCTTCCCTCCTTCAGGTTATTATGCTGTGCTAATTTGACCATAATGCATTTGGAAAGGGCTCATTGTCATGAAGCTAGGTTTGGCCCACATTTCTTGATGTTACACCTCTATCCTAATTGCTCCACTCACCCTGTGAATTTTCCGATCTTTCCTTAGGAGTACTCTATGGAATTTCAGAAGAGCAGCCTGATGCCAGATTGTATGGATTGGAACATTTTCAGTTTTGAGATTCAACTGGCAATATTAAAGAATTAATTATAATGAAAATGCAAAGAAACAGAACCTTCAGTGAATTCCATCTGGGAACAGGCTTTTCTTAGGCCTTATATAATAATTTTTGATCTAACTCAGTCTATTTTCTCTTTTGTTCATGTAATGTGAAATATTGAATACTATGAGATATTAAACCCCCCAATGTGATGCAGGCTATCATCAGATTTCAACTTCTTCTCACAACACTTTATTATTCCTCTAAAAGTATGTACATATATAACTTACATTTCAAATGTACAAGAACATTTTTCTCCCAAGGGTCTGACTTACATCTCAATTACTCTGAGATGTCATCATCATATATATATATATATATATATATATATATATATATATATATATATATGGAATATGACTCCATAGGAAACAGCCAAAGATTTACACATGTTTTATTGAGTTAAAACAGCTATGAATCTAGGCAGGATGAATCTATTTCCATTTGCCATGGTGACGTGAGGGAAAAGACTGTGGTATTCAAGCCTTGCCAAGCAAAATTCTTTGCTGTTTACCTGAATGATTTTTTAGGTACATTGGCTCATCTCTCATGTTTAGGAACAATGATGAAGTTGTTGCCTGGAAAACAGCTTCTGTGTGTCATATATGGATTAGCTTCTGCCTTGCCCTGCAAGTTCACTGTCAATCACTCTAATGTCCCAGCCTAACATATATTTCTCAGTGGGTATTTTGGTGTCAATTCACAATATGGCAGAATAAAGCAAAAGTGACAAGGAAATTGATACCCAGTTTGTGTCAAGGCATTCAGACATATGGCCAGGTGGACAAAAGGATAAAGAAATGCAGCAACAAGAACACACAGGTCTATGTCAGTAATTTGAATCAGGGAAATGAAAGAATGAGTTAGAACTAAAGTGGGTCACAAGAAGGAGATTAAAGGGAATTGCAGATTAAAGGGAATAAATGCAATATTAAAAAACATGTGACAGAGAGGCTATTGCTCTAGTGGATAAATAGATACCATGAAATTATCGCATCTCATCGACTGTAATAGATTATACTAGAACATGAAGACTCACTCAAGATATATGACTTCTGTGAGTTTTGTGACTTAGCAAAGAAAGAAGTAAATTAACATACAAAATCTGTGTGTGTTTGTTTTCCTGGAGTATAGGTTAGGTACATAATTTAGAACAAATAATAAGGTGAGCACTAAACATGTGTTATCTGACATACATGAGTCTAGGGAAAGGCCTTGGGCAATTCCTACCCCACAGAAAGTCCTATGGACTTCTCTCATTTATCCTAGCTTCATTCATGCAGCACTGATTTTCAGAATAAGCCATTACCACTATATGCCACCTCTGTTTCTTTCTTTCTTCCTTTCTTCCTTTCTTTCTTTCTTTCTTTCTTTCTTTCTTTCTTTCTTTCTTTTTTCCTTTATAGTTGGATGACAGTAAGGATTTTTTGTTAGTGAACTAAAGAGTTACAGAGACTGAGGCTTGGCTTCTTATGTACATAAATAGTTAAACATTATGTTTGAAACCTTGTTCAAGGGCCAGCGTGTAATATTTTACTTTCCTGAGTTAACAAAGATTTATACCAATTACTGATATTATTTAGCAAGAGGAAATATAGCATGTCACTATACTTAAACAAAGCAAAGTAGAAAGGAATCTTTATAGGAATATTCCCATAAAATATTTTTAATAATGTAACACATTTAAAATATTCTCTGAGCATATAGGTTCAGCAAATTTTGTCAAAATTATTGGATCACTTTCTATGATAGCTGTTCAAGGAGTTAACTCTGAAGAGAGAAGGGAAATAATCTGTTAGAGAAAAATTATATTTTTATAATTATGTTTATAATAGTAAATGGAAGGAAAATTCTGAAATACAGGAAAGTAAGAACATGAGAAATAATCACATACAAATTTTCCATCTTATAGATCTTATCTTTATCCAAGCTTCACCAAATCAGTATAGTTTTAGCTCTTGAGAACTGAGTAAATAGCAAAGTTTCTATCACATAAAGAACAAAATTAAGAAATGCCCAAGAGAACAGTGCTTGGTGAATGGCAGAGAAGGAGCTAAGTTCTTTCAGTTTATTCTGCAAACCTTTTTACTCTAATGGGCAGACTGTTCAATCATTCAAATATTCTAGAATCTCACTGTCAAAGGCCGAATTGAACTTTGTGAACTGAGCTTGAGCAACAACAGGGAAGCAGAGTTGGGAGGGACTAGTTTTGGATTTGGGTCTTCATTTTTCACTATCGATCTTCCCAAGGTGAGGTGGTTTTGAACTATAAGGCCAACAAATAGCATGGAAATTTTTCAGTTCCAGGGTTGGAGATGAAAACAATAAAGGAAAACTATCAGGTTGTCTTAGTCACCAGGTTTGACGGTAAACAACATAACACACAGAGTTACTAACCAAAGTGAACAAGCCACATTTTCAAGGAGAGCTTTTAACATCTTCACCTTTGTATACTGTGCTGCCACATGGCCTTACTATAATGGTAAGGGCAAGGGATATTGGTGAGAGAAAATGTGAAGCATATTCCAAATCATAGCTTAAGCAATTCTGGACTTGATGCCTCTCTGAAAGGCCAAGAAGGAGTCTTTGTTCCTAATTTCATGGCATGAAGTTATACCATGTAGTCAATGGAAGACTGATATTCCAGCCAAATGATTTCTGTCTTCACTCCAAGGCCTTAAAGAGTGCCTATATGGACAAAGGTTTGGGAGTTGCTGGCACTGAAATTAAACATTTATTACCAAATATATATTTCCATTTCAGCTTTTTTAACACAGAGGGAGATATATAAAGGATTAGTATGATCCTAATTCATGCAACCCTATGTTTATAAGTAATGATTTATTTTTGTTTAATGGTCATCTGCCTTTTTAAATAAACTATCATTGTTTTGCTACATGCAAAGTTAGTCAATGTATGGCTAATACAGAGAAACGAGAAATAGTTTCAATATCCTTCAAACTGCGTCAAAAGTGCTGTTCCTTGGTGAACATTTCATTACTCTGCACCCATTCTATCAAATGAGAACTGTTTCATTATAATTAGTTCTTGGGGGTTCTGTCTGCTTTACTTAAAAAAATAAAAGCCTTTAAAAGTATTCAATTTGCCCATAAGGTCTAGCTGTATTAAATAGATAGGGCCTTACCATTTTCTAATATACAGTAAAAATACCATAAAGTTTTGCAATTAGTTAAAAAGTCAAAAACTCAGCAAGAAGTCCAGCTTTTCCTCTCAACTCTCCATTAATGAAGGTTTCAACGTTAATTGCCTTTTCATTAAAAATTCCTTAAAGCCCTTCAGTACAAAATCAAATTAGCTACTAAGCTTTGGAACAATCTCTGTAATTCTGTTGTACACTCCCTTGTTCATTATTTGGATTGGTGAGATTAAGGAGCAAGCATGTGCCTTTCAGATATTTTAAAAGACTGATGAAAAAAATTGAGTGATTATTGAGCCATCTTTTCAAGTCTCCTCCTCAAGAAGCTGTATTAGGCCAGATTCCATTATCATGAGCAAGGCTGAAAAGAAGAACCATATAGTATAACAAAGCTGTGCTCACATGCTAGAGTCTGTCCTATAGAGACAGTGATTTTCTTCATGTGTGTCTATCAAAATGAAACCCTAGTATGAGCAAGACACTTGGCACCCAGTGTTTGTTGTAGAATCGGTGTCCAATGCCATCCATGACTTCAATGGCAGGTGTAAAGCAAGTTACTGACTAGAGTTTTCTTATAAAAATGGTGATCATATTGCCAGACACAAAACAAGGAAGCAAACAAACAAACAAAAATGGTGATAATGACAGTGTAACTTGAATGGATTCTAAATTGGACAAGGAAAGCTGAGTCCCACACAAGATTGGCTGGCTATGTGCTGGCACTGGAGCAAAGGACAAAGTTAAGATTTGTACTCAAGATGCCTCCCGTGGTCAGAAAAAAGAAATCATGTTTATCAACATCTCTACTAAAAGCACAAAAGCTGAGAAGATAAAAATTCTTCAAGGACATCTTGCAGAGGTGTTTAAAGAGTTAAGAGAGAGGGAAGGCTAAGGACAAACACAGACAAAAAAGAATTGGTTATCTTGGCTGGGCCATGTCCTCTGCTGTTTACTGTGGAAGAATTTCCTGTTAAACAGAGGCCAAGGTGTTTGTGGAGGGCCAATAGAAGTTGCCACCATGAACTGGGTGCCTTGAAGGTGAATCAAGGTGCTTTCAAACATTTTTATACAGGTGTGTGGTTTATAACTATGGATTTAGAGCTTTAAAAATGATGTGTGGGCTGGAGAGATGGCTTAGCAGCTAAGGTGCTTGCCTACGAAGCCTAAGGACCCATGTTCAACTCTCCAGGTCCCATGGAAGCCAGACACACAAGATGACACAAGCACACAAGGTCACACATGGGCATAAAGGTGACACACGTGTCTGGAGTTCAATTTCAGTGGCTGGCATGACAATTTTCTCTCCCACCCTCTCTCTCATTAAAACAAACAAATAAATAAAAGGTTTTGAAATCTTTTTCTTTTTTTTTTTCTTTTTCATTTTTCTGTTTTTCAAGGTAGGGTCTCACTCTAGCCCAGGCTGACCTGGAATTCGCTATGTAATCTCAGGATGGCCTCGAACTCATTGTGATCCTCCTACCTTTGCCTCCCGAATGCTGGGATTAAAGCCATGTGCCACCACACCTGGCTTGAATTCTTTTTCGACACTAGGGAATTTCACCTGTCTATCTCTCAGTTGTCTCATTGGATGAGATAAATATGAATGGTGATATCTATTTTCCTTAGTTTTTCTTGGTTTACTTGAAATAGTTCATGCAAAATTTAACACCAAGACAGAGGCATTATCAATAGCTATTGCTAGCAGAAATGAAAGGAACCAGATGTGGTGACACATGCCTTTAGTCCCAGTAGTTGGAAGGATAAGGTAAGAGAAAGGAAAAGAAAGAAAGAAAGAAAGAAAGAAAGAAAGAAAGAAAGAAAGAAAGAGAGAGAGAGAGAGAGAGAGAGAGAAGGAAGGAAGGAAGGAAGGAAGGAAGGAAGGAAGGAAGGAAGGAAGAAGGGGAAAGAAAGAAAGAAAGAAAGAAAGAAAGAAACAAAAGAAAGAAAGAAAGAAAGAAAGAAAGAAAGAAAGAAAGGAGGAAAGAAAGAAAGAAAGAAAGGTGGAAAGAAAGAAAGGAAGGAAGAAAGGAAAGGAAATCAAAAGTAAGATGAACATCTTAATACAAGTCCTTCTTACTTGCTAATTCCCAACATTGCTTTGAATGCTAATTAAAATTCTTATAGTCATTCATTTATATACCAAAAAATTACAAATGCAAATTCAAAAATAGCCATGAAGAACTTTAATCTTTCCATTAGCCTCTCTTGACTAAGGATCCATGTTTACCTCATATTAGTCCTGTTATTCCTGCCCTCAACTCCCTTACATTCAAGTCCAAGTACACGTGTGATTCACTAACATCAACTTACTTTTGTCTTTTTAAAATTTTTTTGTCTTTTTTTTCTTTGAATTTTCTATTTATAGCCACAGCATCACTGCCTCTGCACCTTGGTAGTCACTGCCAGTGTCTTCCATACCCAGGTCAAACTTGTCATACCACTCCCTGATTAAAGCTGAGAAATGGCTTGTGTGTCCCTCCCACAAACTTTCACTGTCTTCACTGGGAAAGAACAGTGTTGAAGTAAAATGCATCCTGCCCACAGGTCTGTCCTATGCTGTAAGCACTGTCATACCTAAACTAAGAAAGTTGGCTAAAATGTGTGTGTCATTATTTCAAATATCTCCAATGGCTTCCCAGTATGTCTGAAATTAAATCAAAATTCCTTAACCCATAAGATGCTGTAAGATTTCAATTACCTCCTACCTTGTATGACCCATATTTCTTCCTGGAAATATGTCATAAAATATACTTAAAATCCATCTATAATCATGATAATAGTAGGCCTTACCTTTTGATCACCTTTCTATTCTTCAGTATTTGGTTAAAAAGCCACCTGTCCACCCAGATAGTCTCTCTCTCTCTCTCATTCAGAAATAAAAATTGTCCCTTCCTTCCTTCATTTATGGATCATCACAATTTGTCTCTTTGAACCTCAAATTACTCTTTCCTAAACCAGAATTAAATGGTCTCTATCCTGAAAAGAGGGACATTTTGAGAACCTAGTGGAACATTGTTTATTATTACTGGAAAACTATAAATCAATATCGAAATAGTACCAGGCATGGTGCCAAGAGTTTTATAGACATTATCTCATTCAGTTCTTAAATATTAAACAGATATCAGGAGTAAAGAGGAGTGTTCTCATTTAAAAAAAAAAATAGAGAAAAAAAATCTTCCTAATCAAATAGCTCTTCTAAAAGCTGTTTGCATACATATTAGTCATTTGATTAGTTTTTTTAAAAAAATTATGCATAATCCTGACTTCACAACAGTGAATTATATGACTTAAATTGTCTGCTATATAGCACCGTGGGCTACTACCCAGAGATGTAATTTGTTGTAAAAATAGCTATGGTGTCGGAGTCACATTTGAAGGGTTAAACTGTATTAATTAATTATGGAAGCAAAAATTCCTCAGGAGCCTTGAGGCAAAGGACCAATTCACAGAGCAGTAAGAGAATAGAAAAAAATAATAAAAGAGTCTAATTAGGCATGTAATTAACTCTTTCAGTGATGTGGTGATAACATGACAGAATAAAAAATGCTGGTAATATACTTAAGGACTATCCAGGGTGACACTTGGACATTTTCAGGACTATTTTACCATGGTTATATTATGTTGACATTTCTCAATATATCAATGGGCACCCCATTAATTTAAACCAATGTTAATGTATCAGTTAAAAAATAAATGTTATGGTTTTAATATTAAATGCCTCTAAAAGACTCACATGTTCGAATACTTGGTCCCTGGCTAGTAGAACTCTTTTGGGAAGATTACAGCACCTTTGTGACATGCAACTTATCTGGCAGTTATAGAGCTGTAGGGGCAGCACTAGAGGGTGGTAGCCTGTTCTGGTTCTTACGCAGAACTCCATTTGCTCTTCACAGTATGTGGGGAGGTGGGAATTCCCATCACACATTCCAATGTCAAAGACACGAGCAACTTTCACCACCATACTTTTGCCACCATGATGTGCTACATCGTCTTAACACAGGAGCCAATAAATGAATGAATGAATAATAAATAAATAAATAAATAAATAATAATTCACCCTGTCTTAAGGAGCTTCTTACCAGGATGCAATGAGAAAAATAACTCAGTAAAACTTAGCTCACATTTTTAAGAAAAATAATGATGACCAATATTGAGATGAAGATTTATTCCCTTAAGTCAAAAATCATAGATTTATTTAAACTCTATCAAGATGCCCCGAACTTTTGGTGGCCCTCTATGACTGAGTCTACTTTTTTTTTTTTTTTAATTAAATGTATTTTATCTGTATACCTTGAAATACTGTGACTGACAAAACACATTTTCTCTGTTGTTTTTGATAGACAGCAAATCTAAAATAATTCAAAGGAAAAATGAGCTTTGTGGAAGTAGCTTATTTCATTCCTGAGACTAAATGCATTTGCAGAAAGGATTACATTTTGTTTGGCTATTTATTTTATTGACAAAACATATTTCATCACACATTCCATCACATTCAGTAGACAAATGCATGTTGTCAAATACCCTATTTCCTGCTTTTGATGAAAAGCAACATATTTTTCAAATTCTATGCAATTTTAAATGGTAGAGTTCTACAGATAAGCTCCATTTACTGTAATTTGGCCAGAGGTGTCTGGATTTGGACTGTGTCCAAGCTATATGACTTTTTCTTCCACTGTAATGTAAATTAACCTCATAGGGAATATTAATGTCCATCTTCACCCATAAAAACATCAAAATTCAGTTTACATTGTAATCATTATAATAGAATCCTATTGTCTAAGCATAAAACTCAAATGGTTCCCATACACTCACCAGCTGCTAAAATGCAATTACCCTTTACAAGGTAATGCACATACAAAGTAAATATTTAATCTACCCTATTTGTATATCTGTTTAACGTTGGTAATTCAATTATTGTGTGTCCTTTCTATATTTGCCCTCGTGCCTGATACACAGATTAAATTATAAATAAGTTCTTAGAGGTCAAGAAGCAGATCTGTGTAATTTGTTCTGAGGAGAACTCAACACAGTGCTTCAAGAAGACAGGCGTTTTACAAATTCATGTTTGTGGCACAATGGTGGTGACTTTTCCCAGACTTAAATGTTCTTATTTTCAAAATGCCCGTTTTCCACACCAATATTCATTAAATCAGCAACCACTCTGTTGCAACCAATTTTGAGAGATGCAGACACTGACAATCATAGACTCTGTTCTGAATTCGTTCTAATCTATTCAGTAATTATGAAAATAAATCACTATGATACAAGTTGATCCAAATGAAAATAGAGTTGTACTAGGTCCACACATAGTGTAAAGGTAGGAGAGAGGGATACTGCTGATGAGGAAGGATGGGTGTGTGTCAAAATTGACATGAGAATGTTTTTAGGACTGAATGGAAGTTTGACTTAAAATAGTGAAGAAAAGTCATTTCAGACAGTAAATGCATGCAAACACATGCTATGTTACAGAGGAGAGATATGTATGTATGTACACACATGTGTTTTAGCACCATTCAGGTGGTCAGTACTGTTGTAGAGCACATGAAAACCTATGAGAGAGCCTTCAGGGGATGACATTTGAGAGATCAGCAGTGTTCTTTGGCACTTATACCTCCGCCACCCCCCACAGCCCATGGAGTGGAACATGGAAGAGCTAACAGAAGGCTTAGAAAAACCCTGCTTATCCTTACATCTTCACATTTCCATGGAGAATGGATGGGAGAGGTGAGCAAGAGTAATAAGTAATTATATCTGTCTACCAGGTTACTTTAGGAAACATGTGGAAGGTGCAGAGAAAATGTGAAGATAAAGGTAGCAAGAAATGCAGAAGTAGGTGGGGGGGGATGAGGAATTAAGAAGTGGAGAATCTTTTGGGATTCATGTTTTTCAGTCACCAATATTTAAAATTTAGATATGTGTAGCTTTTTAAAGTCCATAAACCCATCTGTGGACATAATAATTTCAAGAAACCTCTTTAAATTGTTTGTTTACTCCCCCAGTAATTATTTTTTAAATTATTTATTTGCAAATAGAGAGAGAATAAGAATAGGGGCATGCCAGGGCCTCTAGCCACTACAAACTCCAGATGCATGCCCCACATTGTGTATCTTGCTTTACACAGACATTAGGGAATTGAACCATGGTGGTTAGGCTTTCCAGGCAAGGGCCTTTTCAGCTGAACAATCTCTCCAGCCCCCTGAAAATCATATATATATATATATATATATATATATATATATATATATATATATATATATATGATGAGAAGGCTGGTACTACCAGATATATAAGCATATTATAAATGTGTACAATATTATATTATGCTATTCTTTTATATTTTATGTAATAAATTTTGTCATGAGAAAAAATTACCTACCCAAGCCAAGTCAATATCTATTTTATTTATTTATTAGAGACAGAAAGAGAGGGAGAGAGAGAATGAGAATGGGCATGCCAGGGCCTCTAGCCGCTGCAAATGAACTCCAAATGCATGTGCCACCATGTACATCTGGCTATGTGGGACCTGAGGAATCAAACCTGGGTCCTTAGACTTCACAGGCTTGTGCCTTAACAGCTAAGCCATCTCTCCAGCTTGTCAATACCTATTTTAAAAATTTGCTTTATAATCAGAAATGGCAGTGCCTCAAAACACCTGGTTCTGGATGAGCTCTGTGCTCTCAGTGAGGTAGTGGATCTTTCCGTGGCTCAGCTACATCCTCTGCATAAAGGACACATACATGTTCTACCATTCTCATGCAGTGTGCTATGTAGCACAGTTATATTTCATCTAAATAAAGTGAAAGTGCTTATCAGATATATGACAAAATTATCACAGAATATTATTAGTGTGTAACATTATTGTGCAAGATTGGCCAACTTTTCCAGTACCTATTTCTGAGTTTTACAATTCTAATATGAATTCCTTTACCCTTGAGTAGCAGTAAGAATTTCTGGGTGGGAGCTATGTGACTGGGGAGATGAATTAGCAAGTACACTTACTGAACAAACCTGAGAAGACCTGATTCATCTTAAATTTGATTCCCCAGTCCACTTGTAGACAACTAGAAGTGGTCACTCATGTTTGTAATCCTAGTCCTGTGGAGAGCGGAGACCAGAGAATCATTGGGGCTTCCTCGTTAACCAGTCTGACAGAAAGAAATGGCAGTTCTACATTCAATGTGAGATTTTGCTTCAGTGAAACAAGTGGATGAATGATAGAAGACACTCAAAATTCTTCTGTGGCATGCAAGGAACACATATCTTCACACACATGTACATGCATCACACACATACTACTCAACATATAGGTGGAAAATAAATCTGGAAGTATTTGAATATAATATCCTATTGTTTGAAAACCCTTTCATTAGGGTTCACTAATTGTTTCAAAACTTTTCTAAATTATCCCTTATTCTAGATTCCCTCTATCCTGTTCTTCATCTCATGCTGGATAAATCACATTTTGATTTTCCTTTATTCTTCTTGCTACTCCAGCTTTAGGTTCACAGTCTTCATACTATTGCTAGAGGAACTTTCAACTGCACAGAGTCTACATATGCTCCTCCCAGTCAAAGACCCCACATGCTTAGGTCTCTGCAGGAGCTCACCCAACACCCTTCACCATCTCTTCTCTCATCTCTTTATGGGTTTATGCCCCATTCATATTTTCCTGAAATATTCCCACTTCTACCTTTGTTCCAATGGCTACAACCCCGCAATATGCCCATTTTGTCTCTTCTATATTCTGCTTATCTAAATCTTACATACTTGATCATGTCAGTGTAAACTTTATCTCCTCATGCAATCTCAAACATTCTGATGCCATTCTACCTACAATCTCTGAACAGGCATACCCTTGCGAGTTTATCCTTAGTTCCATCTTCTACACAAGTAACTAAATACAAAAGGTTTCTTTTTCTGTCTCCCCACTGACTATGTGACTTCATTATTTCAATGCCCTGTGTGTTCTTCCTCTGCTCTACCCAAGGAGAAGAGCCACAGTGCCTTATCAGATTTCTTATGAGGATTATATAAGCATAAGTTCATAGGACATGGAACATAGCAAGCAAAGAATGCTAATTTTTATATTTTGTGTGTCTACATATGCTTGTTGATACACATGGGTGCATGTGTGACATGGTGCATGTGTGGAAACCAGAGGACAACCTGAGGGTGTTGGCCTTTTCCTTCTGCCTTGTTGAAGACATGGTTTCTCTCTCTTTGTTGTTGTTTTGCCACTGGACAAAGCAGACTAGCCGATGTGAGCTTTGGGTTTCTCTTCACTACACCTCCCATTGCCACAGTAGTCATTTGGATTACAGAAACACACATGGGCCGCTTTTGCATCAGGCTTCATGTGGGTGATGGGCATGCAAACTCTGCTTGGCAGGCTTACAGAGCAAGCAGCTATCTCCTTAGCCAAGTAAACACTAAATTTTATTCATTGATTACTAGTATCAGAGATACTAGGAAGGCCTCTTTTATTATCTTATTATCTCTGGTTTATCAACACTATATCATTAACTCAGATATATATATATATATATATATATATATATATATATATATATATATATATACACACACACACACACACACACACACTGTATATAAGCCAATCAACCTAAATAGCATGAACCAGTGTTTGATTCTGTAGGAGAGATTTTTGCAGAATCAGGTGATGGGTATTCTCTGGTCTCTAGTTCTTATTCCTTGGATGTAGGAAGACTTCAATCTGGAGTCATCTTTATTCCATGTGACTCTTGTATGAGTGACCTTAAAGGCCTGAGTCACAACACCTAGGATTGGCCTCTTCATATGCTCTGAGGTCTCTGCATGGCAGTTAGTTTCCTAGTGTGGCTTCAAAGAGACTGCCGAGGGGGCAGGCATTTCAGACATCCTAAGTGGAACTGCTGTGTCTCTTCCCACAGCCATAAAAGTCAGGTAGTGTCTCTCAAACTCTATGTTCTGTGGGTTACGAGTGAGTCAATATGACTAGCCCACGATGAAGAGATGAAAACTAGATTGATATGGAAGTGGCTAGGTTATGATGCAGGAGAACATGTAGATGAAACTATTTATAGCATCCTTGGAAAATAAAAACAATTTTCCAGCAAGAGGGAGTGTGTCCAACTTGCAAATTCTGCAAGATGTGGTTTCTCATAGTTATAGGTCCCTAACTGAAATGCAGTTGGTGTTACATGATACTCTCTGAATGAAAAGTAATCTCCAGTCTAATTATGGAGCAGTTGGTTACCCCAAGAGTAGACATGCCACACCCTCCAAGGCTCAGGGACCATTGCGAAAGAGGGGGCGGATAGAATGGAAGAGCCAAAGGAAGGGTATGACTTCTTACAATGCAACTGCCCAGGCAGAAATTGGCCTCGATATCCGTGACCTTGAAGTGCTTAGCAATACTTCCGCAAGACCCTCAAAATAGAAGAAAAAGATGATGACATCAAATTAAAAGAGAGACTAATGGAGAGAGGGAGGGGATATGATGGAGATTGGAGTTCTAAAGTGGAATGGGGGTAGGGGAGGGAAATATCAGGTGGTTTTCTTTGTATGTAAGTATAGAAGTTGTCAATAAAAAATAATAATTAAAAAAATAATCTTATAGCATTTCCATATCACCCTCCTATCAGGTAGGCTAAAGGATTCTTGAGGACAAGATTTATGCCCGCTATTATTTATTTCTCTTTAGTTTTTGATTGGGGCACACCATGCAGCTCAGGCTGGCCCCAAATTCTCAATCCTTCTGCCTTAGCCTCCTCAGTGCTGGGATTACAGGCTTGTGCCACCACCAATCCCTACAATATACTTTCCATATACCAAAGACTCCAAATGCTTTATATTAAGTTAGATTCATTTTAATATTGCTGATTATTATATGAGCATAACATAAAATTTCAGTTCATGAACTCTAAAGCAAGGACATTCAAACCTTTGAGAAGGGAAGGAAAACCAACATATTTTCACTAAAGGTTCCACAAATTTCATTATTTTTTTTATGTTCCCAGGATTGTATGTTTGAATAATGATCCAAGTGATACCTAAACATGAATCTTCAGAACGAAGCATCACTTCTCTCAATATGAACTAATTTAAGATGAATACCCGCAATTACAGCCTTTTTCATCCTTTCCTACTCATGTGGAATTTGTGTCACCTTGTAGTATTTAGATCGTGTTCTCTCTGCTCCGATTCAGATTCTGAGTCATCGAAATGTTTGAAATGCCTCTGAAAATAGCCTGAATGAATTCTCTGGATTGCTGCTTATAACAGATATATAAGGGAAGCATTTATATAGTTTTAAAGGAAAACTCAGTTTCATGTTGTGGGGATGGGTAAATCCAAGCTGGTAGGCTTCTCCAGTAGTAGGTATGTTATAATAACACGGTGGAAAGAGAACAGTGGGAAAAAGAAAGTAAGATGTCTTGCTTATATAAAACAAGGAGGGGAGAGCTGGAGAGACGGCTTAGCAGTTAAGACATTTGCCAGCAAGCCAAAGGACCCAGGTTTGATTCCCTAGTACCCACATAAAGGCAGACATACAGGTTGTACATATGTTTGCAGTTTATTTGCAGTGGCTAGAGGCCCTGGCATCCTATTATCTCCCACCCTCAAATAAATAAGTAAATAAAATCTTTAAAAAGGTGGGGAGATGAATATTCAACTATGAAACAAAAGAGGGTCTTGCCCATCGTCAAAAGCAATTTGGAGGAGCTTTGCAAATACAGCCTTAAGACAAACCTAAGAGGTCTATCAGTGAGGAAAATAATGGGAGACAGGAGCATGTCAACTTTGAGGGCTTTACAAAGAGCACAGGACAACTAGCATCACACTAGCCAGCATGCTCCGTGTGTTAACATGAGTCTCCAGGGACCAGAAGTAAAGCACCATCGCCTCCTGCCATCACCCAGGTGTCCCTACCATCGCACAGCAGGGCTCACTCTCTCAGCATCTCCACCTGTACTGCCCCTTTCTGGTTTCTGCTGAATGACCAGGGGAAAGCACTCATTTGCCAGGCTGGGTAATAACTGTAATTAGAGTCCTCTAATCTCCAAAAACCCAGTGTGGAGGAACTTGGCTGAAAGCATACACAATGAAAGCACAAGGCCATCTTTACACAGGGAAAGTTGAAGGACACATTTTTAAACTGTGAGGACAGAGAGGCCTCCTGCCTTTCTGCGAGGAGAGGGAGGCTGTACTCAGGGACTTCCCATTCACTGCCATTCCCAAGGAAATGCATCAAACTAGACAGCAGAAAGGAAGACATGCTGAGGGATCCAGCCAGGGGATGTTACATTCCCTCAGAGGAGACTGTGTGACTCAGGTCCACAGTCACCCTGTAGCTGAGGGATTGTGCCTACATCGTCACTCGGGCTGGCCTCTGAAATGAGACACCTAGGACTGAAAACTGACAGAGGGGAAATATTCAAGGTTGTTTTTTTATTCTTTCATGATTCTTTTGAGAGACAGGCACATAGGTCAAAAAGCCCTTTATTTCAGAAATCCCTGACACTTCTGTAGCTGCTTTCTGAGACCATCACCAGTCAGCTGCAATATCAGGATAACTTAGTATGATGGCAAGAATGACTGTTAATTCGGGGACAACTTCAAGGAAGCTGGAAGGGGCCATTGAATACATGTCAGACGCTGGGCCTAGTACAACACAGGGAAGACCTCATTGAAAACCCAAAACTATCCTAACTGATAATGCACAGCCCCAGACACTGTTCATGTTACATGAAACACTAAGGAAACTGACTATTTCTGCCTGAAGAGGCTCCCTTTTAATCAGTGTGCTGTCAACGTTCACATTTTAATCTCTAATACAACTTCAGCTGGCTATAAGGTGTGTTTACCAGCTACTGACCAGCAGAAACTGCAGGAATGAAAAGAACTGAGAAAGCTGTGGTAAGGTAAGGTTACCAACAGAAGCAGGAGACAGCTGGGTGCTGTCAGGGTGAATGGTCCAAACTTGAAAGCCTGGACTCCAATGTCACTCCTTTTTCATAAATATTAAGCTTAACTCAGCTGTCCTAAGATACACTGGCCATGGAAAAGCAGCTTTCCTTTATCACCAATGTGTAAGTGTGGAAATCCAATTAAAAAAAAAAAAAAAGAGCTGGGTATGGTGCCACACGTCTTTAATCCAAGTACTTAGAAGGATTGCAATGAGTTCAAGGCTGCCCTGAGACTACATAGTGAATTCCATGTCAGCCTGGGCTAGGGTGAGACCCCATCTCAAAAATCCAAAAAGATGATTGACTTGACAGTTGCAGAAACTCTCTTCTGAGTACCCTTTATAACTGTGAGGGTCCAGTCCATCAGGGTGAAGTATACCTTTTCCTTAATATTGCTTGTTATTAGCCTTGTTGGTTACCATTAAAATGACCCTTTAGAACAGAACTAATAGCATAAAATAAATTTGAATTCATTTCCTAGATGGTATCCATAAAAAGACAGTATATCTCAGAATACTTTATTTGTTTGTTTTAAAATTTTATGAGTAGAAGAATGAAACTTGTGAGACCTGATATTTTATTTATCAGTGACATATTTAAATATTATGGGCTTGGAGGAATGGCTCAGTGGTGAAAGGCACTTATTTGCAAAAGCTGCTAGCCTGGGTTCAATACCTCAGCTCCCATGTAAAGCTGGAAACAAAAAGTGGTACAAAGGTCTGGCATTCATTTGTGGTAGCAAGAGACTCTGAAGCACAATTCTCTCTCTTTCTCTCTCCTACACACACACACACACACACACACACACACACACACACACACACAAATAAATAACACATGGTTTTTTTATTGTTGCAGTCATAGCATCAACCTAAGATGGAAATGACTTTCACAAAGGAAAAAACAGTGATCATCCAGGTCAGCAAGAAAACAGGCATGGGCTGGAGAGATGGCTTAGTGGTTAAGTGCTTGCCTGTGAAGCCTAAGGACCCCAGTTGGAGGCTCAGTTCCCCAGTACCCATGTAAGCCAGATGCACAAGGTGGAGTTCATTTGCAGTAGCTAGAGGCCCTGGTCCACCCATTCTCTCCCACCCCCTCCCTCCACCTCTTTCTCTCTTTGTCTATTGCTAATAAATAAACAAAAAATTAAAAAAGAAAGAAAGAAAACAGGCATAACCATGGTCTCTCTTTCTTGAGTACTTTCTTGTGCCAAGCTCTTTTCCAAGTCTTTTGCTTGAGGCAAGTGAGAAATACACATCCACAACAGGAGATTTTAGGAAGGGCTCTATTTTACCCTCATAAATGCAAAAGATAGGATTTGCATTAGAAAAAAAAATCCCCTCTACTTCTACTTTGGAATTGGAATAAATCTAAAATTCTTTGACAATAGAGCCTTGCCACCAAAAAGCATTGTGCAATTCATGGTAATGCAAACATCTGACTGTGAGTAATGCATCACAATATACAAATGGGCCATAACAACTACCATTTCTTGTGTGTACTACCTGCAGGCGAATGCCAAAAGATGACACACTGCTTCTGTCTAGCACTGTCCCTATGCTGGTAATTACATTCGAGGGGCAGAGAGAGACAAGAAGGACCATGGACCATCATTATCCATTAACAGCATGCTACATTAACCTCCAAGTGTTTACCTTGATGCAATTAAATATGGGTGATAAGGCATCACATCAATAAGAACATCTTGGCCCCAGCCCCATGTTCCCTTAGATACTCTGCATTTATTTATTGTTTTGTAAATAACATCGTAGATTTTAACACATCAACCTGCATACAATGCGCTGGCTCAATTCATCTTCAAAATAAGCAAATGCTGCTGATCCGTTACCTCACTAGGCCACAGACTGGCGCAGATCGACGTCCACCATTGACAAGCCAATGCCTTGAGCATTTGACTCTGGAAAAAGGCACCAGTTAGCATTGAGATGGATGACAGGGCAGCAGATACCAAAGTACGAATGGGGCAGAAAGGCATCCAGTATTCTCTGGACTGTGTCAGCCTTCGTGACTGGCTGACTAGCTTACAGACTCATAGAGCAAGCTGAAGAGAAAAGCCAGTCTCACCAAACCAAGAAGGAAATGTGTCTGGGCCAGGTCCATGCATGTTGTATAACACTCTCCATTTAAATAATACAAGGTTGCCTTAAGATAGGCTATAACTGCCTCTCCTCTGTCATTGTCTGTAATTTCTCTTGGACACCCAGCTTATGCACTCTCATTCCAGCTACGTTTTCCCCTACACTGGAATCTCAACATGGAGGAATTCAGAGAACAAAGGCCAATCTAGCATTTGATCAATCAGAAGCTTCAGGCCATATATATATATATATATATGATATCTTTGGAGTTTAGCCTGTGAAAAGGTGGGATTTTCAGATTCTTTTTTTTCCACTTTGGCCAGGGAGAATGGAGACCAAAATCTCCCTAGGAAATGGCTGAAGATAAAGAGCTTGGGCAAATCTGAAACATGATGAGATGAGATGGGATAAAGGCAGGAATACACTGGGGACAGAATACAAGGGAAATGGTACTGTGTTATGGTCAGAGTAGAGGAGAACGCAATTCAGAAGAAAATATGGAGGTGAATCTCCAATAAAATTGCCCAACAAACATATTTCAAAAGGGCCTTCTAAAATTATTTTATTGTTTTTGTTGAGTGCCACTTATTTTTTAAAATAATTGTTTTAATGTTTATTTATTTATTTGCAAGCAGAGAGGGAGAGAGAGAGAGAGAGAAGAGAGGCAGACAAAAAGAGAATGGGCATGCCAGGGCTTCTAGCCACTGCAAATGAACTCCAGACGCATGTGCCCCCTTGTGCCTCTGACTTACGTGTGTCCCGGAGAATTGAACAGGGATCCTTTGGCTTCACAGGCCAATGCCTTAACTGCTAAGCCGTTTCTCCAGCCCTGAAAGCCACTTATTTTTATCTTTGACACAATGTCTTGCTTTGTAGCCCACAGTAGCTTTGAACACATTGTGATCCTATTAACTTAGCCTCCTGAGTGCTAGGATTACTGGTTTGAGTCCCCACATGCATATTATAAAAGGTCATTTTAAAACAGTTTGAGGTTCTAAATATTCCCACTATAAAAATGAAAGTACATGGATAGTTGGGTATGTTGAATGGGTTATTGTACTCATTCCATGATGTATGCATGAAAAAAATCAATATTATATCCATAAACATGCATTTAATTATTTTTAACTAGATGAGATACTTTTAAAAAGAAAAGGTTACAAGAGAGCTTTCTTGGAATTTCAATTTGCTGGTTTTGGGCAGAGATAGTGATTGCATTTTGTATAGCTATATCATATGTCAGAACACAAACTGAACATTTGTAAACTTTACTTTGTGACATGGACTTCTTTTTAAAATTAAAACAGAAAATAACAAGTCAGACATCCTGTATGACAAGCCTCTGCAGGAATATCCTGTGACTCACAAACACTAGAAGAAGCCTAAACTTACAGGTCTGCCCAACTCCCTCTTTTTCTATTCCTTTGACAACATTCTCCACTGTTCAGTCTTCTCTTCCCAGTAAAACCACCTTCCTTGGTGATCCACTGAGCAGGCAATCCCTCCCCCATATCAGTCTTTGAACATGGAGTTCTCTTGCTTTCTCAGATGCTCTTGAGTTACTTCCACTGCTCCTCAGCAAAGCTGGCTTTGAGTTTTTCTAAAAAAAATTCCCTCCCTACATTATTTTCTCATCCCCCGATTTTTTTTCCCTCATAACGGTTCTTATTACCTAGACTAAATATCTGCTTCATTGCTCAGCAGCAGCTTCCACTGGAGGGTAAACTCTGTAACTGGAGTCAGGCAGTGATTGCCACGTGGCTCTGAAGTATCCGTGTTTAGTAATGGCTCTTTTATGAGTTATTGTCTGCACTGTACCTTTTACAATCTCACACTCCTGTGCTCCTAGAAAACCCTCATGGAAAGAGTTTCATTGCTGTCAAGATCAGTGCCTGGCACATGAGAGAAGCCCGTGAAATGTTTGCTGAATTTATGGACATGTTTAAATCTAAATTTTAGATATACTCAAACTGGGATTGGTAGTTTACACCTATAATCCCAGCACTTGGGAGACTAAGGCAAGAGGATTGTCACAAATTTAAGACTAGTCTGGGATATAAGGGAGTTCCAGAACTATGCCTCGAAAATAAATAAATGAATACATATACAGATATTCTCACCACAATTCTAAGAATAGTTCATTTTATAGAGCAATTAACTAGTCCCTAAAAATATACTGATTTTTCTGGCTTTGAATCATAGGGACCAAAAGTTGGAAGGACTTTCAGCTACTGATTAGCTTAGATTCAGCTCTTGCCTCAAAAGATTAAGACAACAACCAGGAATTAACTTAGCCAGGTCTTCTCAGGGTAAGAAGCAGCTCAATGCTTAATCACACCATTTAAAGTGATCAATTTTAGAGACCTTTTCTGTTTTGCTTTGAGTGGATTGAAAAGAAAAAGAACATTAAAAAAAAAATAATGAGGTCTGGAGAGATGGCTTAGTGGTTAAGCACTTGCCTGTGAAGCCTAAGGACCCTGGTTTGAGGCTCGATTCCCCAGGACCCACTTAAGCCAGATGCACAAGGGGGCACATGCGTCTGGAGTTCGTTTGCAGTGGCTGGAGGCCCTGGTGCACCCATTCTCACTCTATCTGACTCTTTCTGTCTGTTGCTCTCAAATAAATTTTTTAAAAATTGATAAATTTTTGGCAATGGCAAGTGACCAATTGGATTTGTTCTATTAGAATTGTAAAGAATGAAAAGATTGCAATAATTGATTTGTGTAACCATGTGGGAAAGATTCCTCACATATACCTCCTGATGGTATATACTGGTAGACTGCATTCATATATAGCTTTAGAAAATCTAAACCTTCCTTGTAACAACAGAAACAGAATAGTGGCTTCCTTGAGCTGTGTGATGATGAACTGCAATACACAAAGGAAGTTTTGACATGGTGTCATGGAGTGGTGTTTTCATGGGAATATACAAATGTCAAAATTCACCAAATGGGCCTGAGAATTGGCTCAGCAGTTTAGTCACTTGTCTGAAAGTCTAACAACTTGTATTCAAGTCCCCAATACCCAAAAGGCCAGATGCACACAATGGCATATGCATCTGGAGTTCATGTTTAGTGGCTAGAGGACCTTGTGTGCTCGTTCTCTCTCTCTCTCTCTCGTTCTCTCTTACCTTACAAATAAATTAATATTCACCAAATAATATGCTTTAAATGTGGACTACACAGTGTAAATTAGTTTCACCCTGATGAAACTATAACTCATGAAAATAACATAGGAAGCCTCCACTGGGGATACTTTTGTATATTAAATACTTCATCCAGTGAGCAGAATTTTCCTTTTCTTTTGTAATTACTGGGTGTATGGGGATAACTTGGTGAAACGTGTTGCTTCTTTTCTGTTGTCTGATCATTCTTTTTGTTTGTTTGTTTTTTCGGTGCTCAGGACCGAACCCAGGGCCTTGCGCTTGCGCTTGCTAGGCAATTGTTCATCCACTGAGCTAAATCCCCAACCCTGTTTGATCATTCGTATTCATGCTTTGAAGGGCAGCTCAAGAGTCTGGTTCCTGCTCCTAGAAAGACATCAAGTCATTCAGTGATACCAGAGATCTGTACCCTGGAAGCACTGATGAGATACCACAGCACTTGGCAGACTGCTGGCCACTTTCTCAAGGCCAAGAAGTATGGAAATCCTGTCTTCATCAGACCCTCAATAAGTACAAAGATTAATCCTCCGGTATTTTGTCTATGTGTCCAAACCCTATTCCTCCACTCTCTAAGCAGTCCACATGATCCTTCCTTCTTACACTGGGCTGGTAAGACAAATCATGTGGTCTATGTCTTGAAGAGCTGAATCTTCCCACTGACACTTTGAATGTCCGTAAGTGACACAAAGGTGAAGAGAGACTCAAGAGGCGATTCAACTGGAAACATTCAAAAGCATCCGGTGCCACATACTGTCCCAAATAGCCCAGCCCATTGGCAGGGCTTATGCTATGGCTTATACTGCCAAATCGCCTTCTGTTAGTGTCTCCTTTATCAACCTTGTTTTCTTGGCTTTCTGGTGGTTCTTGAAGCTACCTGAAATTCTTCCAATAAGTTCTTTTTCTGCTCAGATTGCTTACAAATTAGAATCCTGGCTCACAGAAAGACAACCTGGCACAAAACATAAGACCAAGAAAACAGAGTAAGTGATGGGAGAGAAGAGGCTTGAGATCTTTCGAATCTCCTTGGGAATACTCATTGCCAGAGAATGCTGGGTAATGAAAATGAATGCAGACTGAACGAGTCTCCCAAAGGTGCACAGTGAAGTCACGGAGCCACATGGAGTACTCCTTCTCCTTGTCAGAGCACCTCCCTCCTGCTCTCTTTCAGAAAGCGTCCATTGGCATGATTGACGGCTCTTCCCTATTCCCAGCTAAGATGATTAAACACCAGATAATAGAAAGATCAGGGCAGATATCTGATGGTTCAGCAACTCTGGAGACCTCAGTGAATCTTAGAGTATCAACCACGATTTGAAAAGAGAAAAATCCAAATTTAAGATTCTATGTCAGAAAAGAAGTGGCATTGTTAAGTCTTGTCCCCTTCACCTTCAAATGACATCTGTGGAGGACAGAAGGGACTTTAATTCTTTATTGGGAATGTGCCTGTATATTTCTTTTGTTATTTTATTTTTCTAGCATAGTGCTAGTCTATTTCTCACTGAATTGTCAGGACTTAAAATTTTAGGAATCACTATAGTATAGTTACTAAAAATATAGCTTTTTGTCCTTGAACATAGCTCCCAATCTAATTTCACCGCATCTTATTTTGTTATTTAGATCCTCTTTCTATGAAATGGGCATAAGAACAAATTTTCAATGTAAGATATTTAGCACAATACCTGGCACAAGACAGATTTTGTTAAATGTCATCTACATGTACTGGCTTTAATAAAATGATGTTACTATATTTTATTTTAATTCACATTATCACTATAACCTAAATCCTTAGCTTAGGTTGAAAATTGTTTCCCTAGAAAGGGCCAAAAAAAGCAAGGACTTATAATTAATTACTAGTTAATAAAAGATATGGTAGGCTTTATGGCCCAGACTATCTCAAGACATTAATGCAATCACATTCTATATATAAATTAATGGGTATGCTATAATACACTAAAATCTCATTTACAGGCACTAAGATTTTAATTTTATATAATTTTCCCATCAGTAAACATTTTTTTCTTTTCCTTTTATTCAACTATATAAAAGAGAAAATCAATCCTTAGCTTAGCCATTATATAGAGAAATGGAAAGCTCCATGTGGCTGAAGGCCTACAGCTTTCTAGCCTCTTCTGTGGACAAAGAGAGTGGTAGCCCTATATATGACCTCATTTGTGACAAGTATTCCAAGTCCTCTACCAGCACCTGCTGTTAAATGACACGCCCATACACAATATGGTAAAACGTGATCAACAAAGCCAGTACTGAAGCTTTGGGCTCCTCAGAGCATGTCACAAATGTCACGTCAAGTGCCAAGATTTTCTTTACACTGCATTTTTTAAACTTTCGATAAAAAGTCACCGCAGCTATTCAAGTCTATTTCTACTTTGTTGTTAGAAAAATTCTTTATACTTGCATTATATTAGAGGCATCTTGAAAGGGAATTAACAGTTTGTCACCTTAACAGTGAGAAATTATGCAGATGAAAACAGTAATTTTTAAAAGATAATATCTTTTACATTTATATTCATAAGGATTTACTAGAAGTATCTGCATTTAGAGGATTGTTTGAGAAGAAAAAATACTTTGCAAATCATAAAAAAAAAATCCCTAAATGAGAAAAACTTGCTTAACTGCTCCTACATTTTTATTCCAAGATCTTATCCAACTCCTATCAAGCTATGCTTTAATTATTCATATAATGCACCAAACGCTATATCTCTATAGCATGACATAAACATGAGGAGTTCAATATGTTCTATTTCCTCTGTTTTTTATCTTCTTTTTCTCAGGAAGTCATAAGACAAGTAAAATTCTTTGTTTGGAGGGGAGTTGGGGGGGCGTGTTTCAATGTAGGGTCTCATTCTAGCCCAGGCTGATGTGGAATTTCTATGTAGTCTCAAGGTAGCCTTGAACTCACAGTGATCCTCCTACCTCTGCCTTCTGAGTGCTGGGATTAGAGGTGTGAGCCACCATGCCCAGTTAAGACAGGTAAAATTCTTATTCGACTCTCCAATAAAATTGATATACATTTAGCATCCATTATATTTTCCTTGATAGTCATCCACACACATATAAATCATATAAGTGAGTACCCTAAGTTTGAAACCAGATTCGGTGCTTTGAATGATACCCATTTGTTACACCCATTACCTCCTTAAGAAACTAAACTAGGTTTAAGAGACCAGGACTGCAATAAGCAACTCTACATCTGGTTATCAGAGCCATATTTTCTTTTAAAAAAAATCAGAAAAACTGTTTCATGTGCTTGGTTTCCTTCTTCTTTTATTACCCATTTAACAGTAGTTTCACATACAGCCAGGCATGTGCCAAACATGGGGCCAATAATAAAAAATACTGACTTAATATAATTTGCTTCCTTGGCTGCTGGGAAAGCAGAAAGTGTTGAAAAACTGTTTTGTGTTTATTAGTGAAGCTATTGTAGAGGGTGATTGGGGTTTCATTATAAAGGGCTTGAAAACAGTGTTAGCACAAATGCCAATATACATTTTAGAATCCAGTGCAATTTTAAGTATTTTCACGCAAATGGTTTTGCAGAGTCTACAACTCGAATGAGAAGTATATTGTGTTTTAACGCCACCACCAGCTACTCCACTTTTTGTCTCATTGATCTCCATTGTGAATGCTTCAAACCTTTCTACTTTCATGAAATGTAATGGGCAAATATATTCCCTGGAATCCCGAGGTATGATTAGTTACTAAGCAATCAGAAAAATCACAGCAAGGCATACTTCTGAAAGAAATTAGAAAGAGTAAAGATCACTTCTCTATTTGTGTTACATAGTGAATCACACAATACCTCATCGATGGTACTGTATATATTAGCTACCCACTATGGGCTGCTGGAAGCTCAGACATCAATGAAAAGATCTTTGTCAATTGCTATATGCCTCATTATCTCACTAAGATTTCTTGGCAACAATTAACAGTTACCCAATTCATAGAAATTGCCTTTATTATTTTTGAAGCAGCTACTTTCTTTGGCTTTAATGACTAAGAGAATAGAGACAGATGTCTCTGTTGCTAGGGAGACTGAATTTAAAAAAAAAAAAAAAACCTTTGAAATGAAGTAAATAAGCAACTACCATCTTTTTTTTTTTAAAAAAAAAGAGAATTCTGATAGTTTGAATTAACTATTTGTTTTAAAAACAAATGAATATTAGCTCCAAAAATTTAGGGAAATATACTAGAATACTTTATCATCATTCTTTTCTGACAGTAATAAAGCATTTGAAGGAAAAGAAAGAAAATAAAATATAACCACCTGTGCACTTGGTTCAAATTGAGGTTATTTATCAGAAACTAATTTTTTGTACTGTTACCTGAATTCAAGAGAAATCATCTTTTATACCACCTGTCAATCCTCCATTACCAAAAATAAAACAGCTCCGCCCAAGCTAGGAACACCGAGGTCTTACAGACAAGCTTTGCCTGGAGAATTCCTAGCTGACTCATCTTTATACAACCTAGACCACTGGACTCTGGGAAACAAAATGATTTAGGCCAAGATCTATTGGGCAATCTAACCTGGGAGATATTTCCTCCTTAAAAAACAACAAACAAACAAACAAACAAACAAAAATCTCTCTCCTCATTCTTTCTCTTATGCCTTTAATTCCTGATACTTGGTAACGCATCTGCGTTTTTATATATTTGACACATACACATCCTGTTCATACCCTGCACAACCCCAGTCTCAATTCTCAGCATATTTTAAGAAAAATGACAGTATTAAACAAAGGAAAAAAGAATCTAGTTTAGAATATAATTATGTGTAATAACTATAATAAAAAAAAAAAAAAAAAAACAATGGCAAGCACCCAAGTTCTTTGAAGGCCCTCCTGGTCTCCTTGGGAATCTGTACAAAATTCACCCAGTCATCTCTCTAACCATGCTCTAATTAACCATTTCAATCTCAGTGGTCAACTTAAATACAATTCAAAAATTGCATAGGCTTTTTATCTGTTTGGTTTAGATATTTGTATTTTAAATACAGCAAACTACTGAATCTCTTGGTGGGTTAGTGTTATATGCTACCTACATAATTAAAAATGAAATATGTGATGAATACAAGTTAAAGTAACTTTCTGTTCTTTTTTTTTTTTTTTTTTCTTTAGGTAGGGTCTCACTCCAGGCCAGGCTGACCTGGAATTCACTATATAGTCTCAGAGTGGCCTCAGACTCACAGTGATCCTCCTATCTCTGCCTCCCAAGTGCTGGGATTAAAGGTTTTTGCTGCCATACCTTGGTCCTGTAGTTAGAGGGCCTCAATGCTATTCTTTTGTTATATACATAGAAAAAAATGTTTTCCCACTTGTGGTGTACCACACCTTTAATCCCAGAACTGGGGAGAAAGAGGTGAGGTCACCCTGAGATCACAGATCAGGCTGGTCTAGAGACTAGAACCTACCTTAAAAACAAACAAACAAACAAACAAACAAAGAAGGTTTTCCAAATGCTATACTAAAGAACTTTATAACAAGTTTTCACTGAAAGCCTTTCTGTACCTTTTACTGACTCTTTAATTTACTGGAATTTATAAGCATGGAAACAGTCATTCTAGACAAAAACTGGGTGTGATCCAAGTTGACAGCATTCAGGATTAATGTGGTAACCATGTTCCATGCACCCTGGACTCAGATCCCCTCGCAGTCTCTTCTTGGGTGAGCTTCAGCCAATCCCATGACTATTCCTAGTCTCCATTTTGCTGATGGTCAACAGTGGATATTAGCCACCTTCCATGGGGTTGACAATGACGTAACAGATAGAAGTATTGGGTCTTGTGCTGTCAATGAAGGAAGCAGCTAATAATTAGCAGTGGTTGTTGCTACCATTATTAGTAACTGTAAGTTTTCTGGGACTATTAATTGGAAATAAATGAATGGCTTTTGGTTTGCATGTGGCTGAGGAGTCTATGTTCTTGGTGGCAGTGATGTCCCTATCACTGAGAGACATCCATGTTAGATCCCACTGTGATCTACTTCCAATCACTGATTCCACTAGGTGATTTCATTATCTCATGAGATTGCATGAACTTTACTAATCAAAGCCTGGCCACCGTAGCCTATCAACCATCCCAATCTATTCTGAGCATTCTTGACTGTAGCTCTTAAGGGATACTCCTCCCCTGACACATGAAAACTCACCCTCCCGACCTAACAAAGACCAACTTCCTTCATTTGTTTTTTTTTAATTTTTATTTTTAGACAGATAGAAAAAGAGAGAGAATTGACACTCCAGCCTCAGCCACTGTAATCGAACTCCAGACGCTTGCACCACCTAGTGGGCATGTGAAGACTTGAGCTTGCCTCACCTTTGTGTGCAACGTGGGATCTGGGAGAGTAGAACATGGATCCCTAGGCTTTGCTAGGCTTTGCAGGCTAAGCCATCTCTCCAGCCCCAACTTCCTTCATTTTAGACCAAAAAGAATCAGATTTCAGCCACAAGAGCTGCTGGAGAATAGCAACTTCTTTATACTACTGTAGTATAGCAGAAATTTTTGGCTTTTTATCCCATACATTGAACACTTATTTAACAGATGTTTATTATACAAAGTGCCATTCCAGATACCAGAAACAAAGATGCTAAGTAAGAAGCTAAATGAGAAAGTCCTATCTTGTCTGATAACTTGGGA
Source organism: Orientallactaga sibirica (assembly GCA_036365145.1). Taxonomy (NCBI): domain Eukaryota; kingdom Metazoa; phylum Chordata; class Mammalia; order Rodentia; family Dipodidae; genus Orientallactaga; species Orientallactaga sibirica. Next base: position 4,922,323 of record JAEOAD010000194.1, read on the forward strand.
ACTTCCAGCTGTGGGTGAGTTTTTCCCTCTGCTGGGGCTGGGCTTGCTCAGCTCAGGTCCAGCCGGATGGGGCTCAACCTAGGCCCTAGCCTAGGACCAGCCAGGAGGGCCCCCTTACCACATGAGTTTTTTATCTCTTCCAGCTCCCCATATCACTTTGGCCATTATATCTTACTTTTAGAAGATAAAAAAAAAATATGAAAGCACAAACAATTAAAAATGATGAGTTTGGGGACTTGAGAGATAGCTTCGCTGTTAAGGTTTGCCTGCCAAGCCTAAGGACTCCTGTTCAACTTTTCAGATACCACATAAGCCAGACATACAGTGATGTAAGAAAACAATGTCACACATGCACACTAGCTGGCACATACATCTGATGTTCGATTGCTGTGGCTAGAGGCCTTGGCATGCTAATTCTCTGTCACATAAAAAAAGAAGGCCAATCTTGGACATACCCCCCTCCCAAAAAAAAAGATTGTTTTTGGTTATTAAATTGGTGAGTGTAAAATAGAATAAGCTCATTTAAGAGTAAAGCAAGTGATTGCTGAACCCCAGCTCATGGAAGCCCCTGCTACAGTTTAAAGAAGGTCTGGAAGGTTCTGTTCACAGATATCCCAATATTGGGTGGCTAGGCAGAGGTAAGAGTAAGAAAGCACAAAGGAACAGTCATGGGAAGAATCATGAAGGGACAGGAATGGAAAGATTGAATCTACCCTGAATGTTTACAGTGAAAACAGGTGACAACTACATCATATGGGCATGGGCAAGGCACCCTGAAATGATGTCACCCAAATCTGGTTGAAAAATGTTATCTAATCAGTGTCTGTGAAGTATGGATTCCTAGGTCACAGCCTGCAATTAAGTTATCACTGAAGACAGAGCCTGGGGACTGTGTGTGAGTGTGTGTGTGTGTGTGTGTGTGTGTGTGTGTGTGTGTGTGTTAAGGCCTAATATTATGTAGGCACAATATTAACATAGAACTGTTATTGGAAGACATTGATTAAAAAGTCATAATTCTTGATATGTTCCTGATTATGTACTAGTATCTTGGCCCTCCACGCTTATATTCAAGGCATTTTTGGTTGTTTTATCTTGTCATAAAAACTATCTTGGAGGGAGCTGGAGAGATATATCTGTGGTTAAACACATTTGCAAAGCCTGAAAACCCAGGTTTGATTCCCTAGTGCCCACATAAAGCCAAATGCACAAAGTGGTACTTGCATCTGCAGTTTATTTGGAAGTAGCAGGTTCTTTCTATCTTTCTCTCTCTCTCCAATAATAAATAACTTTTTTAAGGACTAACTTGAATAACTATATAAGTAATAGGTGCACAATACAAGGCTATGATTGTCTTATCGATGTCTAATTCTGCTTAGAATTCACTGGAGAAATAGGCTCATGCTTCCAGGCATATTCTCAATTACATTAAAAAAAATAAACAAACAGGTGTGTGAAAACACCAGCATTTAGCAGCTGGCTCCCACATATTTCCTCAAGGGGAATTGAAATATTGGCTGGATATTCTGTAAAGCATTTGCAAGGAGACTAGGGAAGACTCCATTGACTTTTTGTTTGAGGTAAATAACACTAGGCCACTCTTCTTAAGAGAAAGGATTAAATCCTCACATGCTAATGAATACTCAGCAAGGTTCTGATCCTTCCAGAATGTGTGACTTCTCCAGGAGGTAATAAATTATTCTTCCCTATTCTGAAAATCAGAAATCAAAGGTATGGTCGAAGGAACCAGTGGGTGAAGGTCACACAGAAAGCAAGAAGGAGAATGTACCACGAGGCCATGGTGCTTGAAAATCACTCTTGGCATGTGCAGAATTCCAAAGAGTCATTCCAGGGTTGTTTCAGGGCAGTCTAGCTGTGACATCTGTCACCACAATGGCAGCCAGCATTGGTTTTGATAAATCTCCACTTCACATTCTCAGTTTGGGAGAAGGCTCTTCCCAAATGGGATTGAATCCTTCTTTAAATGTGGGTGATGGGAACTGCCAGACATGTAGGGCGGTTTCTCCTAAGTTATGCGAGGTGGGTCAGAAGTTAGGCTCTTGGCTGTTGATGTGTACAATTTGAATGGTGGAGTACAGAGGGAACGGCAGCTGTGAACACTCCAAACTCATGTCAGCAGCCTGTATACTGGTCCTGCTTGAAGCAGTGACCAGCAACAATGGTCATCTGTAAGTAGGACTCTAGAATCCTACCATATTTACTTAAATTTGACACGTACTAGTTTTTTTTTATAGCTGCCTATGATAGGAATTTCGAATGTGAGCCTGGGTTTCAATCCTGGATCTGCTTCTTACTAACTCCATGACCTATGGAAACCACTAGAAAATAAGTTCTGTGAACAGAGAATTCAGTAAGGTTTTTCTCAATGGCATAATCTTGTGAAAATGTCTACCATGAGCACATGAGCCTTTATTCCTATATCTTGAAAATAGGACTAATCAGAGTGTTTACCTCATAGATTTTTCTAAGTATTAAATAAAAAAAAAATACACAGGACTTTGAATATTGTATATAGTAAATGAATATTAAACCCTCAGTAAGATGTGGAGAAAAAAATCACCGTGTGGTTACAATCCTTTCTAGGAGAATATTACTAATAAGATAACTTTCTGATTATCTACCTACATTTAAATAATATCAACATTTATGTAATAATAGAAGTGTGGCTTCTTCAGGTCACCCAACAAGTATGTTGAGTATGTGATCCTTAATTTAGGCTCTAAACTTTGAACAAAAGACCAGATTTCTATTAAGAGCAAGAAGATCTTACCTCTTTTATTTTTTAAAGACTGTTATGCTGCCTAGTGTGACCTGGGTTGAAAGGATTCTTCTTTCCCTCATCCATCTCCTGAGGAGCTAGTACTCTAGTTTCCCCACTGTGCCTGGCTTGTATCTGGAATTTTGATTCACCTGTTTCAGCATGTTTGCTTGGAAAACTCCTCCCTTTTCATTTTGAACTCAGCCTAGGAGAGAATATTATCACCATGGTGACAACTGCCCCCCCCTTGGAACATATTCAAATTTATATTGAGCTTTCTTGAATGCTGCTCTGTCTTGCCTTTGAATTGTTTCTTGAAGTCACTCCAAGGTCAGAGGACTTTCTTTATCATTTAAAGTCACCTTCAAGGATAACAAGAGAGCAATTTGAAGTTCATTTGGAGATCTGGAATGGATAAATTTGACGATAAAACTAATCTATCATATTTCAGTTGCACAAAATATTTCCTAATGCCTTTACATGAAATTACTGGTGATATTACAAATAGCCACAAACAATGAAAACATACTTATTTATAATTTTTGTTGTTGTTGTTTTGCTTCTGCAGTACCAGCTCAAGATTTGTGCATTCAGGAAGCTGTCAGATGAAACATAATGCCAGCTCAGGTTCTGGTAGTGACAAAAAGGCCAAAAAACTGGATGGACTCTTTTTTCTCAATAGTAAATATATACCTACCTACACAATTTTCACTCTCACTATTGCCTTTCTTACAAAAGTCTCGCATGACTAGTTGGTGCACAAAAGTTTTAATGAGTCTGAAAGGAAAACACTTACCCATGGCATGTTGTGGGAATTAAATATGGTAATGTACATATTTACTCCAGAGGATGGCTGGCCCAAGATATTATGTGGGCTCTCCCTACTCGCTCTTATTAAATTCCAGAATGCATTGCTATTATTGTTGGTGTTGTTTTTGAAATTCAGTATTTGGTCTAAAATATATCTGCAACTTGGGAAGATTCTACATCTTATTTGTAAACATAAAGAACCATAATGACTCTCCACAGTAATCCTACGACACGGAGCTTATAGTTCTTTTGATGCCAAATCCTGGATACTGCCTGCATACACTTCCAAAATATTTCTCCTTAAAGGCAGAGGGGTTTTGTTTGATAAAGCAGACAGAACTCATCAGTGTGCAAAAAGCTTAAGAACACATGAATTTCTTATTACCATGTATTTGTAACCTGCCTCCATTTCCTGCCCCCATTTCTAAAAAAAAAAAAAAAAATCTGGTCACTACATTTCTCATAGTTGAATTCTGAGGTAGGTAAAGTCTGATTTTCTCATTAATGGATAATTTTCCATATACAAATCCAAACTGAAGACTGTGTGGTTTATAGAGAGTAGCAACCGAGAAGGGATGGATTAGACCCTCAAGTAGCTTTGGAAAGAATTTTCTGGACAGGCTTAAATTTTGACACACCCAGGCACACACAGATGCAGTCTAGAATAGAATTTTATTTCTCTTGAAACACCCTGCTCCACATCCTCTTAGAATATCAATTGCACCGAATGGGAACAGAACGTGTTTGCTCTCAAATGACCTCCTGTCATGCTTTTCCAGGCCACTGCTGCTGCTCTATGAAGACTCCTGATGATGAAAACCGATTTTCTCCTTCAAGGAAACTCAGTGGTTGGTAATATTTCTTCTCTTGAAGTCCCTAATAGTCTTCCAAGGACTGACATCTAGGTGTAATTTGGGCCCCTTGAATCGATTTAATTTCTCAATTTGTGCTACCGACATTTTGTCTCTGACAATGTGGGTTTTCTACCTCAACACTCCTCACCTCACTTAAGGTCATATATTGCTTAAATTTTGAATTAATTGGGCTGGAGATTTGTCTTAGTTGTTAAGGCACATGCCTATGAAGCCTAAGGATCCAGGTTCAATTCTCCAGGTCCCATGTAAGCCAGATGCACATGATGGTACATGCATCTGGAGTTCATTTGCAGTGGCTAGAGGCCCTGGTGTACTCTCTCTCTCTTTCTCTCTCTCTTCCTCTTTCTCTTCTCTGTCTCTAATAAATAAATAAAAATAAATATCAAAAAATGTTGAATTACTTTTTCCCCTCAATGCCAATCCCATCAAAGTTTTGAGATGTAATCACGTAGATATAAATGAACCCAGTGAACCAACTGTGGATAGACTCAAATTATTCATTCAGTTCATATTTATGGAAACACTATTGTATCTCAAACACATGGTGAGGTACAGGGAAGTTATTAAAAAGAAATATACCATTTCTGTCTTCCCAGTTCTTACATTCATAAGGTAAAACACTTACATAAAAGTTACTATCCCCAAAAGATTTAACACAAGGAGAATGGGCCACTGATGGACCTGGCATGGATGTGGTATTTTAGGAGAGAGGCTATCCTCTGAACCTCTGCACACTAGTGCAGCTTTACTGACACACACTGTCAACACTCTGGTGAAGTGTGGGAATCTTCCCCTTGTTTTCTATGCAGGCCTTCCGATTTGGTCATATGGTTTATTTTCTGGAGTTTGCTAATGCTATTACATTTTTATTATTATTGTTTGCTTCAGTGTTTTATTATAGTTTATAATTTAGTTCTGCAGCCACCTGGCTGGAGGAGGTGTCTCTGGGCTGGATCCAGCCATAAGGTGTGGTGGTGGAGGATTTGAATCTAAAGATATGCAAATTGTGCTTAGCTGGAGTTCCTGAAGTGTGCTGTGTGGTGAGGCTCTTGGCTTGAGGCTCTCTCTCTCTCTCTCTCTCTCTCTCTCTCTCTCTCTGCTTGGACCTGTGAAAACAGGGCCAGCTTGTTCTGCTATTAGGGAACTTCCTCTGGATCTGTAATTTTCAATAAATCCCTTCCTCCATAACTGTGCCTGGTTTGGAAGTTGATCTCAGCCAACCTGTAGCTGTCTGCTACAGCTCACGATAATGCAATCTTTTCCACCCATACTCCCAAGATCACCTTACATAATCCATTAACTCATTGCCATTATTACATATTACTTTTTTTTTTCATTAGAGAAATAGAAATGCATTAATTTCAAAATCTGTTGAAACTATGGAGGTGGCTCAGTCAGTAAAGTATTTCCCTAGATATAATGAAAAAGCCAAGGCCAGGTGGCATGAGCTAGTAACTAGGGATATGGAGACAGGCAGACCCCTGGTGTCCAGCCTATTTAGCGAGCTCCAGGTCTATCAATTTGAAGCCTGTTGAGAAATAATATCCAAGACTTTCCTCTTGCCTCCATAGCTATGTGCTTAGGTACACATTCACCCTCATACGCAGGTGTGCCTGCACCAAAATGATCACACACACATATATATACACATTGAATTATAAAGTGGTGAAATGTTTTGCAAGAAGCATAATTATTTGTTCTTTCCTTTTCTCTCTCTCTCTCTCTCTCTCTCTCTCTATATATATATATATATATATATATATATATATATACTCAATTTCAAACTGAATGCTATTGGCTAATGAAAGTTCTGACTGAGCATATATATATATATTTTTTTTTCTTGAAAAATAGAGTCAAACCCATTTAGGAGTTGTTAAAGTCACAGTATACTAGCCCTCCCTTGTCTCCAGGCTTCTAATGGATCCCTGAGATGACAGATATATGACAAGTTGTCTATATATGTTTTCTGCTACACATACGTAACATTGATAGATTGGAATCCATAGAATAGTCATAGTAAGATATTGAGGATAATAATAAAATAGGTGAGTTATAACTATGTATAGCACTTAACACAAACACTGAGATATTAAGACAGGACAGTCAATTTGATAAGAGAGATGTCTGCTTCAAGAGTAAGAGTTAGACAGTTTATACAGTGTTGATACTCCAGACAATGGGTAATTTGTGCTTCAGGTGAGGGGGAGATATTCACTGAGAGATTTCATCCCACTATTCAAAACTGCATGCAACTTAAAACTCATTTACTGTTTATTCCTAAAATTTTCCATTTACTACCTTTAATGAACTACAGTTCACCATAAAATACCAAACTTATGGGAAATAAAACCTCAGATAAACAGATGCCATTGTCTTACATTGGGGTGTTTTCTGTGACGTAAAGGCTGTACCTGAATAAACTTGAAAACCTTTTCAGTGCTCTATTCATCACTTCTATGCCCCCCAATACCTCAGATGACATAAATGTCACTCTTTCTGTAGCAAAGCTATGTAATTAATAGCAGATTGTCATCCTAGGCAAGTCACCTTAACACCTTCTTACTAAAGAAATGAGCTTTGAGAGGTGAGGAATCAATCACATTTGACACCAGGCCCAAGACAGAGGAAGAGAAGAGCGAGACCTGCTGATGTTCATTAGATGTGTGATTTGGGGGAGACTGTATACTGAGTCTCACTTTCCTCATCTGCAAAATGAGTCAATACCAATTCTTTTATAACACCATGGTAAATGTTTCAAGTGGCCACAGAAAAAAATCTCACCCAGCAGTTGGTATGTAATTGGCCTCAGTAAGCAATCATGATTATTCTGAGATGTGCTTATCAAATCCCACCTGTTCTTCCTTCACAGCTCATTCACTACCATCCATGCTGGCTGATACTCTCCTTTCACGTTATACCCACAATCATAGCGACACTTTTATATCACTAACTCATTTTTTAAAGCATCAAACATAATCTTGAAATGTAATTGAAACTTTTAATAAGCAAGAAAGATAGACTTTTAAAAGAAGCAATTATATTATCTAACACTCCCAAAAGGCAAACAAAGGTATTTAGACTATATTTTTTGGCAGGGGGGAGCTGTTTTACTGGAAGCATTGAACATGCTAGCAAAATGCTCTACCACTGAGGTATATCCCCAGGCTTTTTTTTTTTTTTTTTTTTTTTATGAAACAGATTCTAGCTATTATAGCTCAAGCTAACCTTGAACTCAAGACCTCTCTTCTTGCCTCTGTTACTATAGTTCTAGAATTAAAGCTCTGCTGCAAGTTTTTAGTTAAATGACATGATAACTGTCAGTATTCCTTGGAAGGTGAATAACAGTTGTGGTAGTTTGAATGCATGGCACCATAGACTCAGGTGTTAATAAAATTGAGTTTCCAGCTTCTACCCCTAGCAGTCAGACTCCTGCTACAGGGGGCGTGTCACTGGGAGCAAAGCTGAATTCCAGCCCAAAGTTATGCAGAGAGACATGAGCTCTGATGGACTGCTGCTTTTTGGTGTTTGCTACTGGTGGTGGTTTCTCTCTCTGCTTGGATTTATCAATAGGAGCTAGCTTCTTATGCCATTAATGGAACTCTCCCTGGATCTGAAAGCTTGAAATACATCCCTCCCTCCTATAAAACTGTTTGGTTGGGTGCTCATCCCAGCCATGTGGAACTATCTACTACAACAATCTAACAAAAGAGGCAAAACAATATTGCTTTTTCTAAAGAGTTGTTTCTCTTCCTTGTTGACTGTTCATAGCGTTCAGTTCAAATAACACCATCTTCTGCTGGATGATATTAAATCCATATAAAAGTAATATAGTCACATTTTTGGTAGGAATGGGATGGTTTATCCAAGATAACTCCTCACTTTAACCAAGAGTTTCCCATTCTAACTTCTATACATTGTCTTTTATTCTTTTATTTTATTTCTTTTTATTTTATTTTTTTTTTTTTTTTTTTTTTTTTTTTTTTGGTTTTTTGAGGTAGGGTTTCACTCTAGCCCAGGCTGACCTGGAATTCATTCACTATGTAGTCTCAGGGCGGCCTTGAACTCCTGGCGATTCTCCTACCTCTGCTTCCCAAGTGCTGGGTTAAAGGCGTGTGCCACCATGCCCAGCTTTGTGTCTTTTATTTTTTAATTAAAGTAGTTATATAAAAGTATGGTGCAGGGCTAGAGAGATGGCTCGGCAGTTAAAGAGCACTTGCCTGAAAAGCCTAAGGGTTTGGGGTCAACTATCCACATAAAGCCACATGCACAAGGTGACACATGCATCTGGGGTTCGTTTTGCAGTGGCTAGAGGCCCTGGTATGCCCATTTCTCTCTCTCTTTCTCTCTCTCTCTCTCACTCTCTCACTCTGTGTTTGCTTTTCTCTCTCCTTTTCTTTCACATAATTAAATGAAATATTAAAAAATTAAAAATATAGTACATAATTAAAACTATAGGAAAACATATGAGAAACTGAACTTCTGAGAAATAATTATGATTAACAGCTTCTGGTATGCCTGTCTCATCTTTCTTCTAGTTTTACAAGGCTTTGGGCATTTAAAAATAAACATACTGGGATAATCCACATACTGGGATAATGAAATTTCTGTACTAACACTCTTTGAGAAGATATTTTTTTCAGGGATCTGTCATACTGAACCATTTAGAATGTAAATGATAAATCATGGTAAAACCATATTTGTAAATACTAGGTTGTTTCAAGTTACTCCCCTTAATTTTTTTTTTTGATAATACCTTTCCAGATGTATATTTTCACCCAGTGCTAATTATTCTTTTCACTAAAATGTTAAATATATAGTAACAGATTCAATAGCTATAAGTCTTTTGATTTCATTGTCCCTTTTTATTGCAATAAATAGTTATGGTTAATTCTTAGCCCCACACTTTATCAAACTAAACACTATCATCTACCTATATATCTATATATCTAGCTAGCTAGCTAGATAGCTATCTATTATCCAATTATGTATCTATTATCTACCTATTTATCTATTAGTTAGCATAGAAGACCAAAATTAGTATTTTATGCTTTATGGACTAACCGAAGTATATTACTTAGTTATAAAAAGACAATGTCGGGCGGGAGAGATGGCTTAGTGGTTAATGCGCCTGCCTCCTAAGCTTAAAGAAGGCTGGTTCCAATCTCCAGTGGTTCCAATCTCCAGGTCCCACATTTAGCCAGATGTAAAGTGATGCAAGGGTGCAATGCCGCACTTGACCAAAAGGGGGCACACACATTTGGATTTCGTTCACAGCAGCTGAGAGGCTGCTGGCGTGCCCATTCTCTATCTGTCTTCCTCTCCCTCTCTGACAATGTCAGTATTCTGGACATTCATTCCAACTGTCCTCTTAGCTTAGAGAAATGACTTCAAAATGAAGATGGCTAAATGTATGGAAAATAACCACAGAGATATAAAATATATATATATTTAACTCAGTATTTCTCCCTCAATTACCTAAGGACCACTGAAAAGGTTCCTGCCTAAACCTCTGTTTGGTCCACATGTAACTGTGTTCATGGTATGGTAATCAGGAATCTTAAGCTATAATTAGGGGACAGCCACTGCCACATTTATTTTAAAGGCAATGCTGATAGTAAAATTGCAAAACTCTAATTTGAGGATGTGTGTGAAGCATTTGGTCAGACCTAAGCATTAGGAAAATCAGTTTTCCTCTAAGTAACTGGACCAACTTCTTTTCAGTTGATGTAATATATTCCAAGTGAACAGGTATCAGACAGAGTTTTGTATAGCAAGAGGCTCAGAGATAACCCTTGTAAATGTACTTAAAAAATTATGCTAAGGTACCTCTGAGAGAACAGAGAGACAGAGTCAATCCTTGACATTTGTGGGCTCCTTATTTTTGAATGAATCCACCCACTTACTGAACTATATTTGTATTCCCCAAATCAAGACTTGTAGGAGAGAGCAGTGAACACTTTGAGTCACCAGCTTGTCCCCAGCTGATCTGAAGCCAGAGGACTTTACCATGTTTCAGTTTTAATCATGCAAGCAAATGTCCTTTCCATGGTCTTTTGATTGTCACATGCTTTACATTTTTCTTCCTTTTATTGGTGAATTTGCTATTCAAAATACCCTATGAGCAGAATGCTTATGTGTTGTATCCATTTTCTGAGTGCAAGGAGCTATGTTGTGTCTTACAGGAAAAGCACATTGGATAAGCTTTGTTCAAGCATAAATTACAGTAATGTTGCCATGAATGAATGTTCACAGGAGCAGCACGTAGTTATTTAATAGGAGCATGCAGAAAGAAGCCTTATTAGTGGATCCATTAATTGGCTGATGCAAATGTTGCCACAAAGACTATGTCTTCCCTAAACCTGAATACATGCAGTTCCCTGAAGCTATGACTCAATGCCTGCACAGTCTATGTTTATGAAGATGGGACACAGAGCATTACTGCCATGACAAGAACTCCCTCCATTCACTTACTTCCCCTGTGATTTCATACTCCTTTATTTAAATGCCTATTTTTATATGAAATTGTCATATAAAATTTTTATTTTTCATAGTATTTGGAATAGTATATAGTGTACATACCAACACACACACAAACACACACACACACACACACACACACACATATATACATATATATATATATATATTCACTTATAATTTATGTTATATGTAATGTTATTTAATACCACATTTTTGTCTTTTAGTGTTTCAGTTAAATTGGTTATATCATACTTAATTGAGATTTTTATAATAATATACTTTTATAATAATATAGTTTCCCAATGATATCTTAAATTGCTTGATTACCCAAATTCTGTTCTATTCATTTAATCAGTGTTGCCCAATTTTAAATACATATATAGTCTTTTTGTCTTTTCGAAGCTGTGTTCAAAAAAATCACTTTAGATATTAAAAAATAACTTGAGATATTCAAAAACATAATTAGATATTCAAAGATATTCTCTTAATTTTCCAAACACTTTACTGTAAAATTTCAACAGCATTTCACAACTGTGTTTCTTAGTTCATATTAGTGATACCTCATCTATTGCCACACTCAGGAGCTTCTAAGTCCACATTTATGATGATAGACAAACAGATGAGTATACCATGGCCACTTGGTCATAAGTAATAATCTTAAATTATAGTGGAAGTGTAAACAACTCACAATTTTAAAATGTATGTCATTAATTTACTATATCCTAGTTTACTACATTATATTATTTTTTAACATTTTATTGACAACCACTGTATACATAGACAATATACCATGAACATAATCCCATTGAGAACCTACCTTTTTCCTCTTTTAAATCTTCCCTCCACTAAATCCCTTCATTTATGATGCTGTCTTTCATTAGAATAATCCCATGGTGTACTTTTCTTTAAGAAGACAATGTTGGACTGGAGAAATGGCTTAGCAGCTAAGGCTCTTGCCTGTGAAGCCTAAGGAGCCATGCTTGAATCTTCAGATCCCACATAAGCCAGACGCACAAAGTGATGTCGCACAACTGGCACATGCATCTGGAATTTGATTACAGTGGCTGGAGGCCCTAGTACACTGATTCTCCCTCTCTCTCTCTCTCTCACACACACACACACACACGCACACACACACACACACACACACATGCACACATTTAAAAAAATTGTCTAGGGCTGGAGAGATGGCTTAGCGGTTAAGGCGCCTGCCTGCTAAGCCTAAGAACGCCAGTTCCAATCTCCAGGTCCCTTGTTTAGCCAGATGCAAAGTGATGCAAGGGCGCAATGCCGCACTTGACCACAAGGGGGCGCACACATCTGGATTTCGTTTGCAGCAGCTGAGAGACTGCTGGCGTGCCCATCTCTATCTGTCTCCCTCTCCCTCTCTGTCTCTCTCTGAGTCTCTCTCCAAAAATAAATAAAATAATTTTAAAAATTGTCTAGACAATGGATCCAAAGTTAAGAGACTAGATTTTGGACAAAACATGTTTGTTTTTATTCCTCTTTCTAGCTGTATTTAGTTAAGAAAGAGAGTCAACCTTCCTTCCAGGATTTTAGTTTTCAGGATCTGAAAAGACTATACTTAGGTGAGTGAGACAGATGGATTTATATTAAAGAAAGAATGGTATAGATTATAATGCATGGCATTTACCTAATAGCAACTCCTTTCCCTTAGTAATTGTTGTTTTAAACAGACCTAGCATTGCACATTAGTTTTAGTTGCATGACTTTTATCTTATTCTTTAAACATGAAAATATTTTGTAAAATATGTAATATTGCATGACTTTATGTGAGAGAATGTGAAATATTTAAAGAAAATGTGTTGTAAATCTCACAATGTTCAAAGGCATGTAGTGTAGGAAGAAAAACATTGTAAAATGAATTCTTCTTAAAGGTTAGCTGTAGAGTACTAAAGGGTGTTTCTAAGCTGGAAAAAAAAAAGACAGAGAAAAGGGGTCTCAGTTTAACACCATCAACATTGTGGTAATAATTCTAAGGCTTACACAGAAAGGCATTTTGTATTAAAGAAAAAAATGTCACTTTATTTCTTAAAAAGACATAGTCACTTAAATATTAAGCACCTGGTGAGTATTGCACACCTTTTAAATGTGAAGGAAAATGAAAATGTCAGCTTGCAATCTACAGCTGGGGAGTGAAATCCACACAACACCCAGTGTAGGCTGGCTAGCTTGAAACACACTGGAATGCCACATATGCTTACATTCCCCAATCTTCTTAAAGTAGGACTTCATTTACCTGAACTCAAGAACTGAAAAAAGTTCTGCTCACCTTCTAGGAAAGCAGCCTTTAGTACCATAAGGGCTTTCCCCTTTCTGATTTTTAGTTGTCTTCCTAATATATTTTAATTAGTGAAAAGATCTACCAAAAATGATATTGTTAGTAATGTCAGAATTCTTTCTTACCTTTTATCCTATTCTGGTTGAAAGCAAGAAGGATGGTCTTAGGATCACCAAGGATCTACTCAAATCTAGTGCTTCATATGAACTCAGAAAGGAATCAAAAATATTTTCATAAGCTACCTCCTACTACACAAAAGAAGTCTTATAGAAATGTTTAAGACAGATGCCAGGCCAGGAAAGCTGAATGCCTTGGGATACTGAATTTTAACAGCAAAGCAAACAGCACTTAAAACTTCATCACAAGGCGGCAAAAAAGAAAAGCCTGGGGTGGTTTGGTAGGAAATTGAGAACCTGGGGGAACACTGTATAGTTTATAAAGTTCCCCCTCCTCCCTTGCCTGGAAAAGCCATGGGGATTTATCCTATCATTCCTGAAAGTAACATTAAATGAACAGCAGAGGGCAGAAACCTTTCAGAGTCCTTTTCAAAGTACACAGGTATTTTGAAAACAGGGTCAATATAATTTAAATGTGATACTAGACAGTATTTAAAAGTAAACAAAATAAAATGACCATAAATTGACAGTTGTTTTCTATAACCCAACCCTGCCTCCCTTACTCTCTTGTAATATAGCAAAAATGTAAGCCATTTTTGATTGGATGAGTAAATGATTAGAAGAAGACTGCTTTAAGCAAATGATAGCAGGATGTCATGAAAGCACTCAGAATATATAATACATTTACAGGCCTCTATGCCAGGCAACTTGTTGAAAAATATCTGAGTAAATAACTGGGCGTGGTGGCACACACCTTTAATCCCAGCACTGGGGAGGCAGAGGTAGGAGGATCACTGTGAGTTCAAGGCCATCCTGAGACTACATAATTAAATCCAGGTCAGTCTGGACTAGAGTGAGACCATACCTAAAAAACAACAACAAAACACATCTGGGAACCTCAGGGAATGCAGGTTTTTTGTCTTATAAGTTGGAAATTCTCAGATTTGCTTTCATTATCTTGAAAATACCCCAAACTCTGTCACCTTGTCCCTCCCCCTTCATGCTATCTTACACCTGTTTCCCTGACCACCACGTATTGTATCATGAGATCATTTGCCTTGTGCTAGAAAATTAAGCAGAAGTTTGAATTAGATGACAAGATTCAGATATGGGCAGAAAAGAGAAAAACAAGAGCTGACTATAGCCTGTGACAAGGTCCAGAAAAGCCTAGAATCAGCAGTGACGGCCTCATTCCCCAAGGTTGTCTTCTTTCTCTCTGCCCCGCTCCATAAAACTCACTTTTCTCTATCTCTGTAGTTTTCTGGTATGTTTCTTGCCGAGAGAGGACAGATGGGTTAGCATAGGATATGCCAGAGTCTTAGATCTGTTTCACCATACGCACTCTTATTTCTTCCAAAATTGACAACTCTATGTTTCTAATGGATTTCCTAAGCATTTGGCTATATTTCTTTTAAGAACAAAAGAAAAAAATAAATAAATTTAAGCTTCTGCTACAGAAAGGGGCACCAAAGGGTGGCTCACAGGGAAGGATGGGCCGTATCTATGACTAGACCATACTGAAGTCAGAGAGGCCCTCTGACCCAGTCAGGCTTCAACAGCTAACTTGCATCTCTCTGCAAGACTCTAAAGCAAATATGCTGCAGAGCAAGATAAAGTATTGCAAAGATTTCTTGTTCACTTGGAAAGAATAAAATCTAGACAGAACTGTTATTAGCCTAGTAAAAGATTCTTTTTCATGGCCATGAAAAATATGACACGGAAATGAAAGAGAGGAGCAGGGAAGAAGGGAAGAGAAATGGGAAGGGAAGGGAAGAGAAGGGAAGGGAACGGAAGGGAGGAAGGAAGGAAGGAAGGAAGGAAGGAAGGAAGGAAGGAAGGAAGGAAGGAAGGAAGGAAGGAAGGAAGGAAGGAAAAAAGGAAGGGATAGAAATGTTGCTGTAGTAGAAAAGATAATTTTAAATAAGGTTAACAAAATATCTGACATGAGTTGTTTTTTTTTTTTTTTCAAAAGATGGAGCTGTAATTCCTGATGACATTCATTTATCATTAACCCTATGTCTAAATAGCAAGACAAGTATTTTATGACAACTAATTTAATTGTCAGTACAGATTCCTTGAGAATCACATTCAGTGTTATATATTCTGCTCCATTTGTACTTTCTGATATTTTCTAATGAACTTCAATAGTTGTCATTTGAGGACCACCATCTTGTTGAGTCTACTCAGGCCATTACCACAAACCCGTCCTTACTCTCTGTGACCTCCTCTTTGCTCACAGTCTCATTTCCAAAGAAATGCTTATACAAATAATGTAAAGAAAAAGCAGATTTAATCCAGAAGGGTTTTCACTTGTTTAAAAGCTATGTTATGTCTTTGATAACACTTTTTATATCATATAGCCTCTATAAACATTAATGTGACTAAAATTTCTCAGTAACTGATACCTTAGCTAGGTCAGATTCCCTATCACCAAAGAACACTGCATAAAACATTCAGAGTGTCTATGGAACCTTTAACTGCCCCACATCAAAAGGATCCATTTTAGTGGGCTTTATTTGCATGAAGACAAAATTAGGATCTAAAAACGGGAGAGATATGGAGCTTAGTGCTATAGCTTAATACATTCGCCCACCATGTGCCAAGCCTGGATTTGATCTCCTGCACCACAAATAAAGTAAGATAAAATAAATAAAATCAAATGAATAATACAAAGCAAAGCTGTAGTGGATAATTGTCTCGGAAGTTTCAAACCCTGAGGGAAACATTTGATATATGGGTATAGATTGTGGAGTGCTCTATTGAGAATGGATGTATCTTGTCAATAGAAGCTCAAAGGATTGAAGAAAAAGACCCAGTCGACGCCTTTTGGCTTGCTATGCTATGGTCTATGTAGATTAGTATTAAAATGATCAAGGGAGTCAACTTCTCTCTTTCAAAAGTCATTCAATTCCACCACTTTGACCACTCTGAAATGTGAAGCTCTGTGGCCCAGCTAATGTCAACCACCATAAATTTTTTTTTTGTTGTTGTTTGTTTGGTTTGGTTTTTCTAAGTTTCATTCTTGCCCAGGATGCACTATAATTCACTATGCAGTCTCAGGCTGGCTCGAGTTCACAGCAATTTTCCTACCTCTGCCTCTAAGTGCTTTTATTTCCATGTTTATAATGATAAGTAGGGGGCAAGGTATTTGGGGAGGGTGGCAGCAGGTGTTGACCACAGAGCATCCATTCAGGTAGAAAAAAATCACATACATGGAGAAAAGAGGCAGATTTGTCCCTAGAGAATTTTAGAGTCATTTCATTTGGTTGAAGGAAGAAAGGTGAAAGATAAGAGCAGGTGTTTAGAGAGAGGGGGAAGGAGGGAAGGAGAGGAAGAGAGAAAGAGAGAGGGGGAAGAAAGAGGAAGAAAGGGAGATGGAGGGAGAAAGAAGAAAACACCAGTACATTTTACTTTGCTCATCAGGAAAATAAATTTCTTTACTGTGCCAATCTAGCACAGTTCAATCATGGGCTCCATAGGAAGGTCCTTTGAACAGTAATGCAAACACTGCTTGAGGAAGAAGAAAAGACAAAATTGTGGCTATGATTTCACTCACCAAATGGGTGGATCTGGAATGTACAATTCAGCTAGCCTTCTAGGTGTGTTCCACAGCAAAGCCAGGAGAAGAAGTAAGATCCAGACTGCTTAGGCAGTAAAAAGGCTGTATTTAACTGTAAAAAATAAAGTAAAGAAAATAGGTAAGATTCAAATGAGCATATGAGCCATAATGCTCTATATCTTAAAAATGTTTAAAAAAATTGAAATTAGATGCTAAATGAATTAAATTGCACACCATCACACACTCTTTAAAAGATCATTCAATAGATAAATGTAAACTAGGCTATAAAACCTATGCATTAGTTCCATCACTTTGTCTGTGATGCACCATTATTGTTCTCATTCAAAATTATCACAGTGGTATAATGGTATAATAATATGTCAATCTGTTATCCCTCTAAGGTGATTCTGCTTACAATACAAGCCCTGAGATGAGCACGGCTGGAGAATTTTTGAAATGCCTATCTCTAATATAAAGCTTTATGTTCCCTCTTCACATTGACAGAGATTAATTTTATCTTAAAACTTACAACTTGTTCACTTATGCAGTGTGAATATTATTTAACTGACTTTCATATTCATATACTTGCTAGTTAGTACCATGGTCAATATAGATCCAAGCATGTCATAAATAGGAAGATCCCAGTGACCAAACACTGGTTGCTCTGTGAAATTAACCTAAACTTCCATCACCTAATAATAGAGGCATGTAACTGTCAACCTCATAGAAATGTGAAGATTAAAAGGAGGTGGTTTAGGGCTAGAGAGATGGCTTAGTGGTCAAGTGCTTGCTTGTGAAGCCTAAGGAGCCAAGTTCGAGGCTCAATTCCCCAGGAGCCACGTAAGCCAGATAGATGCACAAGATGGCGCATGTATCTGGAGTTCATTTGCAGTGACTGGAGGCCCTGGCGCGCCCATTCTCTCTCTGTCTCTTTCTCTCTCTGTCTGTCTGTCTCTCTCAAATACATAAATAAAAATGATTTAAAAAACCAAACAAACAAAAAAAAAGGAGGTGGTTAGTTATCTGGGGCTTACATGTTAGTTCTCATTGCTGTAATCATTAATACTATTCAAATGCTACATGTCTGAAATTCCATCAACAGAAATTTTAGACTCATCTAATGAATTGTTTTCATGAAATACACACACACACACACACACACAC
Source organism: Orientallactaga sibirica (assembly GCA_036365145.1). NCBI lineage: Eukaryota > Metazoa > Chordata > Mammalia > Rodentia > Dipodidae > Orientallactaga > Orientallactaga sibirica. Next base: position 4,940,408 of record JAEOAD010000194.1, read on the forward strand.
ACACACACACTCAACATAACGTATAAACCAGTGTGCACTAAGACATCTATGACTCCCTCAGTAACCTCCTGGTCTGACCAAGTCTGACCTGGTCTGAACAAGCCTAGAATGAAAGTCAAATGTGTTTTCCCTTTGTATTATTACAAATCAGTTGTACGTAATAGTGGATTTCATTGTGTGTTTTAATACTTGTATATAATGCATTTTGATCATCTTCGCCTCTCAATACCTGCTCTTCATCTTCTGTGGCCCTCTCCCCAACAGTCTCCCCAAGATGACTGCTTAAGTACATAAAGACTGTGCTATTAGTTCTAGATAAATATAATGGGTTAACAAAATGGTAGTGACAATATTGGAAAGAAAATACCTCCAATATTTTTCAGGCTTTTTATCTTTCTTTTGGTTTTTCAGGTTAGGGTCTCCCTCTAGACTAGGCTGACCTGGAATTCACTATGTAGTCTCATGTTGACCTTGAACTCACTGCTATCCTCCTATTTCTGCTTCTTGGGCTTATAGGTGTGTGCCACCACACCAGCTTGATTCTTCAGTTTTGACCCTCTCCCACCTTGCACATTAAATATGTAGCCCCATAAGAAAATGAAATTAGCTACTCATTCTTTGACATATCAAGGCAGGATGCAATATACTATGAGCTGGAGAACTGTCATTTGGTGAATCCCATCTTGATCCCATGTACAGCACACTGGACGGCCCATTCCTAGACACCCCTTCTTACAAGGTCATACAGCACTTTAACACCTATCATTACATTTTCCCTGGCAGCTCTGCAAGGTCTTGTTTTGTCCTCCACAAACAAGTACTGCTATGCCAATCTTCTAGACAGAGCATGTTCCAAATGCAATGTAGAGTATGGAATCCAAACGTTCAGGCGGGTTTGCACTGTATGTGAGATTCTGAAACATATTCTATACTCCAAAGACTTCCTGCTTACTCTTCTTCTTTGTAATATGAGACTACAATACATTCCTTCTAAAATTGGTGGTAGTAGAAAGAATGCTTTTGGATAAACAATAGGCTGGAGAGATAACTTAGTGGTTAAGGCACTTTCCAACAAAGCCAAAGGACCCATGTTCGATTCCCCAGTACCCATGTAAAGCCAGATGAACAAGGTGGCACATTTATCTGGAGTTCATTTGCAGTGGTTGGAGGCCCTCACATGCCTATTCTCTCTCTCTCTGATAAATAAATAAATTGTTTTTAAAAAAATTTAAAATAGATGAGTATAGAATTTCATTATCAAGACCATATACATTTAAAAGACAAATTGAAATGACTAGACAGAATTGCAAACCTCTTAAAAATATTTTTTGTTTTTATTTTAGTTTTCAAGTTTCTGGATGGTATCCGAAGCTCAGTGGAGCAATACAGTTCTTTGATTTCCTTCTTAGAAACTTTGAAGTCTTTATTGTCTTTGTGTTGTACAACTTTAACACATAATTATATCCTACCTTGGAATAATTAGGTGTCCTTATAATCAAATCTGTTTACTCACTTGTGCAGTACTGATCCTTTAATCTTGCCTGAATATTAGTTTTTAATACCATTAAGAGCCACAATTTAACAATTTTATTACTACATAAAATTGCAAGAATATTTTCAAGTAGATTCATCAACAGGCAACCTCAGTATTTACTTTGCATCAAACGTAGTAGCTCACACCTATAATCCCAGGATGCTGTTGACCAAGGCAGGAAAATCATGAGTTTGAGAGCAACCTGACTTACACACATAGTGAGTGTGAGGCCAGCCTGGGATGCATTAGTGAGGTTTTGACTCAACCCTCTGTGTGTCCCCCAAACAAAATAAAAATTACTTGGATAAAAATTTGATAAAATTACTTTAAAAATATTACAAAATCATCATAAAATTAAATGTAGGAGGTAGGGCTAGTGTGCCTCCCACTGACTATCTGTATATATAGTAGAGGGCCCATCTCAGAGGCCCATCAATATCCTATCTGCAAGATTCTCAAGTTATCCTAAAGATATGCTCAAGATAAATTAAAATTACTAATCTATTGTGGTGACATAAACCTGTAATGCCAGAAGAACTGAGTAAGCTGAGGCAGAAGGATCATGAGTTGGAGATCAGGTAGAGTTTCATAGCAAGACCTCATCTCAACAAATAATAATAATTCTGGGTAATAATAACAACACACTAATAAGAAAGCTCAATTTTAGGGAATAAAGAAAGATTTCCTGCTTTGTTATTTTGCTCCTCTGTAAGGTACAGAATAATAACAGGATCTAACTCACAGCTTTACTGTGATGTTTATATAAATAAGAGACTTACAATGACAGCCATGTCATAAGTATTAGCTACTAATATTGCTTGTTTTTATTAGTGAAATACAATAATATAGATATATATGAAGAAACCACTGGCTTCTGCACTGTCACTCACCCCATATTTTATCTGTATGAGTAACATCTTTCTAGTGAATAAATGAGATTTTCTTGACCAGAGTATTTTAAATATTAAGTAATACGTGGCACATGCCTTTTATTTACTGGATGATGTCATTTAGTAGGGTGTTGTCGACATTAAGACCAAGTATGCCAGACCTATAATTCCAACATGTGGGAGAGAGGCTGAGACTGGAAGATCTGGAGTTTGATATAAGCTCTGAGCTACATATGAATTCTAGGCCAGGGTGAGCTATTATACATTATGATCCAAAATACAAAAAGAGAAAGAGAAAGGGAAAGCAAGAGAAAGGGGGAGAGAGCACAGAATATGAATAGAAAAATGTAGACCAGCTAAAACTCATACATGGTCTGAGAATCAATCCATTATGAGATAGTAAAACATGAGAAAGCTTAAAATTTATATTTTAAAAACTAATTTCTGTGTGTTCCATGTGCAAGATTTTATGTAAATACAATGTAATCTGATCTATAATTTCAAAATGACTTCAGAATATTTTTTGTGGCATATTAATCAATGTAAATGGTTCAGATAATTAGAGTAAAAGTCTTTATAAAGCACTTTAGTCTGTAATAACCACTGCTTATATTTTCTTGAGCATTTTTCTAAATACCTTGTTAAATAAATTATCCTGATAAAAAAAAAGTAGTGTATAACCAAGAGAATACCATGTGAATTGATTATTCCAAAACCTTTTTCTCTAAAAAAAATGCAACTTCTAAATTATCGATGGCAGTTAATCTGGACATACTTATGAGTCAATCAAATTATTTTAGCTATTCATTTAATATTTGTAGATAATTTAAAAACTGAAACATCTGATTTAAAATTCCTAATAAAATAAGCAACTTAAAATAATTACCCATTATTGATACTCTGAGAATAAGTTAAGCATGCCTCAATTTGCATTTTTAGATGGATTTTTCTGCCAATAAACATATAAATTAGGGGGAAAATGAAGCAAACACTATACCACATATCTTACACAACACCATGAATGGAAGTCATAAAGACAAACCTATAAAATGCCACACAATAGGAATAAAACATGCAAGATGTTGTTATCTTCATTCAAACTACTCGTTCCCTTAATGGAAATTAAGTTTATAGGCTTAAAAGAAATAATAACAATTTTCCTTTCAGATATAAATACAATGATATTACAATGTGAAAATTGAAGATTAGTAAATGCAAAGTAATTGGTTTCTTTCTAATTAATAAAAATAAAGATTTCACAGACATAAAAATATGAGCATGTGAGTTTCACTCCACACGAGGAAAATGAAATGGCAAGTTCAAATGAATGAATTTCATAATACTCAAGCCATTTTGCATTCTATTATTCATATAACTGTTTAGGAACTGAAGCTTATTCAAAAAAAGGAATATTCTAAATTGAAATAAAAGGTCTTTTTTACTTAACAACAAAATTTCATTATGAGATATTTGGACTTAGTATAACATGATCATTAATAAAGAAAGTTATTATTTGCTCTAGGTAGATTAAAATTAGTCAATTAATAAACTTCATTCATTTATTTAACAAATATTTATTGAGTGGTAGTTGTTATATATGTAACAGTATTTCTCTTCCAATTCTATGCTCTGTGATACAGTAACCTGCAACTGTATCCAGCTATGGGGCACTTGGAATGGGGCTAATGTGCATGCCTTTGAAATGGATCACTAAGTTAAAAGGCATACCTATTTTCACAGTTTTGGTATACAAAGGTAGAATATGCCAGGAACATTTTTACGTTGGTTACACATTGAAAAGTTTGGCATGTTGTTTTAATAAAACCTGTTGGGATAGTTAACCTCATCAACTTTCCTTTTATTATTTTTAAGAAGCCTAGTGGAAAATTTAAAATGACACGTGTGGTTTGCATTATGTTTCTATCAGTCAGCCCTTGTAGTGAAATATACTGAGGGTGACCAGAGAACACAGGGCTGCATACTCATAGAGTTTACATGGCTGTGGCCAGGCACTCATGATGTCTAAGTTCCTGACTTAGATGCAAAGGATGGTTCATTAAGATACAAACTACAAGGCAACTCCTGGAATGTTGCTATCTAGTAATATGTATCAAAAGACCCCTGAAAAATCTCACAATAGAAAATAATCTAAAGTACAGTGCTGGCTGATTTGTACCATATATATATTGCTGCTCAATGTATCTCTTTTCCTTAACCCCAAGGACCACATTGGGCCAGTGCATAGTGCAAACCTACTGTTGCATTTGTAGATGTGAGAAGATGTCACATTTTATTTGCTTTGACTGGCAAGTTTGTACAGAAGAGCAAGAGAGTGCCCTCATTACAAATGCTATTTGAAATGCACTGATATCCCCAAGCTAGTTAAGTTGGATCTTAGGAGGAAGGATTCCTGAGAATACATTTCAAAACTTCAGAAGGCCCTGAAGCTGCCCTTGGGATCTGCAGCCCCACTGTGTTTGTAACAAATAGATTAGAGAACTATCAACTACACCTCAGAGATTAATGAGCAGAGCTTAATCTTTTGTGGCCCTGACCAATGTCACAAAGAGATTATGGCCATCCAAATAACAATGATGAGCTCTGTTTAGAAAACATTTAACATAACCATAGCAAGATTGTAAATTAATGTGCCATCTTCCCTGGAAAGCCACTTCTGCAGACTCAAACTTGGTATATGAAATTTTGGAGTTTTCACTCCTTAAGACAGCATTTCAATTAATTTAATTCATCCTCTCACATAGAGATCCCTGCAATAATCTATCAAATGTTGGCATGGTTTTGCTGAGGATGCATGGCTTCTATCATGAAGCTGCAGTAAGCCAATCAAAACACAATCATATTTTCAGCATTCAAGCGCAGGCTCTGTGATCCAAAGCTTATGCTCAAAGGCTTCCAGGAAAGGAGAAAAATATGACAGAAGTTTAAAAAGATATTCTGTGTAATACCAATTCATTAAGCAATTTTGAAAGGGTCAAATCTTATTTTGCTTAAGGGTTATCTGATCCAAAAATTACTGGAGTTTTATAAAATATTCACTCTCTCCCTGCTCATTTTCTGAATGAATAAATATGAGGGCAATTTTATACAGTATCACTTCAACTTGAACTAATAATTGTGTACTGCATGCCTAGAATAATGTTTGTTTCACAGGGAATCATATAAAAAGGAATGGAAAAGAAAGTATTCCATCAGTGGCTAATTATAATTAATTCATAGATAGTTGAGGTTCATTTGCTTTTACTAAAGTATATAAAATAGTACTCATATGGAGGTCTCCAGTGCAATCAAGTGAGTGCTAGATAATATAAGGGCTGTTTGCATTCACTGAATAGCCTTAGGATACAAACTACCTTTTTAGAAGGTAAATGTCGATTCAAGTAGAAACCTATAGGTTTTACCTGAAACTGTATATCTTTATTTCATTAGTATTTCTTTTACTTCAAAAGATGTATGTATCTGAGTCCCCTTTGGAGAATTCAAAATCATTAAGAATAAAATGAATGTGCCAAATAAAAGATTGTCTTCATTATTATTGATTTGCATCCGAACATTATGGGACATCCCATTTATTAGTGGTAAAGTAATTTTATAAAGAGATTTTGTTTTATAATATGGAGATTTACAAAATTACCACCATTTCCCCTTATTAATGAGGGCATATGAGGAACCAAATAATGAAATAAGAATGTTCTTTAGAGCTTGGCATGATGGCTCATGCCTTTAAACCCAATATGTGGGAGGCTGACATAGGAGAATCACTGGGAGTTTGAGACTAGCTTGGGCTACATAGTTATAGGTCAGACTGGGCTACAGTGATACCCAGCCTAAAAAAAAAAAAAAAAAAAAAAAAAAAAAAAAGCTTTCAAAATCATATAAGGAGTTTAAGTTTTGTGTAAGAAAGTCTCTGTCAATGCCTTTGTTTACAATATAGTAATGGGCATATTTAACCTATACCTGTGAACAACTTAATTGTGAATCAAACACTCTCAACTATATAGCACCCCTGTCTCCTAGAAAGAGGTTTCTAGCTGTTCCTCATATTGATTCCCTAACTTGGAGGCCAGTGAAGCTCTTCCCTGTATTCACACTGCTTGTTTATTTATGGTAATTCTAGCAAGCCCAGAAACGAGGGATGGAGCAGGGAGACTGCCAGAAGTGGAGCATCAGCAAACAATTTTCCTTGGAGAGAGATTCCCAGAAAATGCAGGCTGACCCTGAAATTCAAGGCCACCTCAGCATTCCACAATAAGCTAAAAATGTATAACAGAAATAATAATAATACTAAAAAAAACTACAGGGCTTTCAGTTTCTAAATAGCTTGGTCTCTAAGCAAACAAGTGTTACATGTCCTGCCCCATGATAAAGTCCACAAGAAGTATACAAATTTTACACAGAAAATTAATAGGATTGATAAATATACAGTTGGTGCACAAAACCTTTTGAAGTCCCTTTACTGCTTTCATCAGCACTCAGCGGCACTCAGTAACATGACCAGGTTATGCATAACCATAAGTGATTTCTATGTGTGTGGAACAGAAACTTCCAGGGACCTTGTTTATCAACACATTATTAGTTATTGCTGAGTTTTACTTGAGCTTGGCAGAGAAAAGGAAATTAGATGTCTTTTAAAAATATTTCCTCCACCATTCCATATACCCATGTGTTTGCATATGTGTAAGTGTGTGTGCGAGTGTGCGCACACACACATCTTTCTCATACTCATACTAACCAGCCTAATGCAGGCCACAACAATTAGAAGAAATGCATGTGGAATCTTTCAGAAAAAAAGTAGCAGAGAAGGGAATAGAACAATGTGGAAATACATGCTTTTAAAATATTTTGAAAATTAAAGATCACACATTCGAAATGTCATATAGAAATAATTATATCTGGGATTTTCTAAGAGTGCATTCATTAAGCCGATCAAGCTGTTGGAACATTAAAATAAAAAGGTTGTGCTCTAAATTTTTAAATACAAACAAGTGCGTTTTTTAATCGCTTTGCTGTCAAAATTAATGGCATCAATTAAAATTAGGAAGACATTCAAAATCAATTTCAGATCTAAAATCTTTATTGTGTAAGATGCTAGGAGAAGTCATGTGAATTTTATTTTTTACCCAAGGGAAGAAGTAAAAAGGACCTGATTATTTACTGTGTTAGTCTCACTATTGTGAACTATACCCTTTAAAATATAAATTCTCAACTCAGAGTAAATATAACCACACTTGCAACTAGAAACAGGCATGATTACTCTATTAAAAAGTATTTCCAGAAAATCATTATATTAAGCAGCAAACAAATGCCTTCATCCCTTTCACTACCCTCCCTCTAATTAATTAACAGATTGGCACAGTCTAAGAACTAAATTTATTTTCAATTAAAATAAGAAGCCCATATGTCATGATAATTTTTTGTTACTATTTCTAATGTGCAAAACAAAGGTTTGCTTTTAGCATTGGACACAGTAATCACAACAAATCCTTTAATTTTCAATAACTGCAAGGAACTGCAAGGATCCTTCAAGAGTGTTCTATAGCAAGGTGCTACCTCCATGGCTAATCCTATTAGGAATGAGCCATGCACTGCAAATAAATCCGCCAGGAATTTAGGGACTCAAAAGCTTACTGCACACTCAGAAGGCAACTTTTGTTAAGGGCTCTATTATATGAGGAACAAAAGAAAACCACTTGTGTACTTAAATATCATCTGTTTTTCCTTCTAAAATACTCCATTTTTAAGTAAAGATATGTGATTTAAATGTATTTAGAGTTCAGCTTTTGGCACCACTCTCCGTTCAGAGTGGAAGAGCCATCTGCGGGCCCCACGGCTCACGCATAATGATATGCTCACAAGCTGCTTGGCTTTTCAGCACAATGTACCCTTTTCACTTGAACATACATTTTCCATAAATTTTTGAATAACAAATTGGGCTGTGGAAGTTTGTTGAAACGGGACAGGGAAAATGCCTGAAGGCTAGAAAACGGAGCTTTTTACTTAAAGGAATTGGAAAATATCCTTTGGAAAATAGCCACTCCACCTGTCCCCACCCCTTGCCCACCTATCAACTTCCCCCTCTGCATAGATTAGGTCTGTACATTAACTTGGGCAAGGAGCCCATGGGTGTCCTCCATCCAATCCACCTGCTGGGGGACAAACAGATGAGAATCATCATGCAGACTCCCAACGTTTGATCTCCTGATATCGCCAGATGTCCCCATTTACATTCAAACACAACCACAGCCATTAATGCAACTCGCCCGGCTGGCATTTAATAGGGAGAAAAAGTTGAATTCTAATCTAAAACCCTTATCTCCAAAGCTTTCAGTGCATGAACATATAAGCTATTAAATATGTCTTAATTTGTACAGCTATGGCTATTAGCAGTACCAATTGTATTGTCAGAATGCCGACTGGCCCAGATGGGCAGGCTGCATATATCTCAGAAGGTAAGACTTTTTCATGCCGTATCTGGCTTCTGAATTTTGAGTTGAAACTACAGTTTGTTGTTGTTGTTGTTGCTGTTTGTTTATTTGTTTGTTTGTTTATTTATTTATTTATTTTTACTTGAGAGTGACAGACAGAGAAAGAGGCAGATCGAGAGAGAGAGAATGGGTGAGCCAGGGCCTCCAGCCACTGCAAATGAACTCTGGATGCATGCGCTACCTTGTGCATCTGGCTTACGTGGGTCCTGGGGAATCGAGCCTCAAACCTTAGGCTTCACAGGCAAGCACTTAACCACTAAGCCATCCCAGGCCCAAACCTACAAAGTTTAATTTATCTTATCTGTTACATGTTTAACCACAGTAAGACTAATGTGGACTATTGGCTAATATTTAAATACATCACTTATTAGTAAACAACTAAAGGAGATAAAATCTAGGGAGCCACTGACAGAAAAAAATAAATAAATAAAAAAGAGTCTTCTCTTACACACCTCGCCTTGGTGACAACAGTTCTCATAAAACCTTTACCGATAAGATTCGAATAGGAAGTTTAAAGACAAACACATTCCAGGATATCATTCAAGATGAAGGGCATGAGTCTCCAAGGGCAAGGTCTATGATTTTTAAAGCTTCCATTTTGATGCTTTTGAGAGCAATCTTAAAATTTGAACTTGGCAGCACTGGAACTATTTATAAGAAGTTAACATAGTAGCTTGGCTTTTAGGGATATTTTTCTTCTGCTTGTGTGTGTGCGTGTGTGTGTTCATGCATCTCAGTGTTTACATGCATGTGGATATACCTGCACATGTGTGCATGTGCACATGGAAGCCAGAGGCTAACATTGGAGTCCTCTTCTATATCGCTCCTTTTTATTTACTAAAACAAAACCTCTCATTTGAACCCAAAACTTGTGGATTAAACTAGCCTACCTTAGCAGTTTATCCATGAAATCCCCATCTCCACTTCCCAAGAACTGGGGTTACATGCATTTATCTGGATTCTAGAGATTCAAACTCTCACACTTGTGTGGTGAGCACATCATTGCCTGAGCTATCCGCCCAGCTCGCATTCATCTTTTCTATCACTTTTTTTTTTGATAGAAGAAATATTTGCAGTCTGTGCCTGGTAATATGCATTTAATCTACATGAAATATGTAAGACATAGGTATAGAGAGTCAATCAGTGACTCTAAGTCCAGGCATCCATGTACCCAGTATTTTAATAACAGAAAGAAGTAAATGGAGAACAAAAGACTTGAAAGTCTTGCTAGAAAGAGAATATATCTGTTACCTGCCATTTCAAGCTTTGGGAAGGATGAAAGCACTAGAAACCTCAAAAATGTTGCAGCCCCTATGGCTAGGAGCTGCTCTGAGATCTGGACTGGACGTATTTTCAGTTGCCAATGATAAGTAGTCTTGGCCCCACCACTCCACTACTATGATCGTCTATGTTCTTCATTACTATTATGTGTTGCTTTTGTGCTTCTAAGTCATTGCTGTTTCTGCTTCCAAACTGGAACTGTTTTCACTCTCCCTACATCAGAGCAGAGGTCTTGCCTGCCTTCTTCCATATAGTCCCTATACCAAGAACATCATCCAGCCTTAAGTGGTTATGGAGTACATGTTGGAAGAAAAAATTAATGAACAGCAACATCAACAAGAACAGCAACAAAACTTATGTAGTTCAAACATTCCTAATCTGGAAATTAGAAATCCAAAATGTTCCAAGACCTGAATGACCTGACAAAAAAAGGGAAAAAGATTACAACATGAAACTGTGTGATACACAAAGTTAATAACATATTATGTAAAATTCTATCAGATATTTTGTGCAAGGTACAGATGAAAAATAAATACCACATTTAGACTGGATACGACCACCAAATCATTCCATGTTTTGCAAAGTATCAAAATTTTGAAAATGAAAACATTTCTGGTCCCCCAATTTTTAGAAAGGGGATACCCAACCTGCGGTTTACAATTCCTCAATTTCTCTGTCAGCATCCATGGATATATCTTCAGTGTATGTTCTTGGTTATAGAGTATTAGAAAGGTTTTTATTTGAAATTCAACCTGATTTTATTTCTGTTTGCTTTTGGACAATCTGTTACTTGGGTGTTATCATTTTGGGATATTTACACCTCATCCCAGTTCAGTAGAAACTCATTTTTTTTTAACCTAAACCCAACATACCCTTAGATCCCTCTCACCAAAATGTATAAAATGTCTCCATTACCCTTAAGGATAGAAATCCAAACTTACTCAAAACTCCCATTCCATACTAGGGAACAATAAAAATCTCTCCATAGAAAATATACTGAGGAATTTCTTTTCTAAGTCATAAAGGAGAAAACCAACCATTCACTCATACAATGAGCATTAAACACTGAAATCACGGCTTTTTAAGGCTTTTGGATACCATGGCAAATATGAAATCAGGCTTAAACACACTAAGTGCTATCAAGTCACTTTTTATTTCAGGTTTTTCTCTGGCTTCTCAGCACATCCCGCAATTTCATGGCACCTACTAATGGAAAGTGAGCTGGGAGTCTATTGACAGTTCCATGACAAGCCACACTTCACCTCCATTGTCCAGTCTTCTTAGCTGTTCATTATCTTGACTGCTGTGCCTACGAGATAATGATACACGGGCTTCTACCCCTGACTGAAACACATTTTTGCTCCAGGGTTCCTTTTAATTGAAACACACTGCCCATGTTACCATTTTTTGGTGCAAAAATAAACACATTTAACACAAAAATTCAGTTTGTATTTGCTTCGCCAGTAAGAAGTGGGTAAAAGTCATCTGCATCTAGAATGACTGAAGAATCTTTTTGAGGCTATATATTCCATCCTTTTTATTTCAGCTTCATAATCTTTTGTCACTTCTGTAGATGCAATAATTATCTCAGTGAGAAAAAATACAATGGGTATCCTAGCTATTTCTCTGCATATCCCACACCAATTCAATTAGGTACTGAATCGTGTTTCACCTACCTTTGTGCATAGAATTGAATTAAAATATGTTACCCTGTGGTAGTTTAAATGGATGCCCCCCCCAATAGATACAGGAGTTTATTAAGTTTGTAATTTAGATCCGTAGCCTCTTGGCTGGAGGAGGTGTCATTGTGGGTGGATTCTGGGGTCTAGCCCTTAAGTGGATCTGAATTCCAACCTAAGATACACAAAGTGTCTGAGTTATGGCTGGGTTCCTTGCCAGTTTTTGCTCTTGCTTTTGGTGGTTGAGTTTTCTCTTTTTCATCATTATGGAATTTCCCCTGGATCTGTAAGCTTCATATAAATGTCATTGCTCCCATAAATTGTGCCTGGTTTGGAGGTTCATCCCAGCAACATGAGGCTGTCTAATAAATTGTGCTGTGAAATCAACTGTGTCCATTGTAAATTTTATTACATAGTCACCAAGTGACTAAATGGAATGACCCAATATCAGCATTAATGGTAGCTGAGCTTGGCCAAAATGCTTCTCTTCCTTAGAATGTTCTCAGACTGTGAACAATCAGTGACTATAGCTGTGTTCTTTCTACCAGTGTATTTCAAATATTCAATACCTATTAGGCATGTTAGGATTTACTTGGAAGGTAGGATGTGGAAGAAAAGCTAGTCTGCAAGTAAATTGACAGTTAACTGAGAGTGATACTATGTATATATGTGTGGGTATTGCAGGGAGAAATTAATCACACACAGCATTAGAAGTAGTGTTTGGTTCTCTTCTTTGACATTGGGAATTGAACTGAAGGTCTTGAACATACCAGACAAGTGCTCTAAGACTGAACTATAACCCAGCACCCCTCTTCTTTGCTTTTTTTCTTTCTTATTTTTTAACTTTCTATTTTGAGACAGGGCCTTACTAATTTGCCCTTACTGAACTTGAACTTACTCTGTAGCCCAGGAAATAATGGAACTAGGAGTTTTCCTGCCTCAGGTTTGACAGAGGCTGGGAGTGCAGGCCTGCACCACCACACCTGGCTAGAAACTTAAATTTTTAACATGAAAATCCAGCTAAGTCTACTACAATCAATATACATCTGTGATGTCCAGTATGGTAACCTATGAATACAACAAGTGTGCCTAATATAAATACAGTATAAAAAAGAATGTAAGAAAATAATTGCATTAAATTTCAAACATAGCATAGGAGAGTAGGAATCACTTTCATATCGGTTACATAAAGAAATGGCAGTATTTTAGGCATATTAGTTTTAGCAAAACATATTTTTCATTAATGTAACATATTTCTTTTTAATTTTTAAATGTGGCTATCAGAAAATTTTAATGTACATATTGTAGCTCAGATATGTATTTATATTTTTTAAATTTATTTTTATTTGAGATCAAGAGAGAGGGAAAGGCAGGGAAAGAGGGAGAGGGAGGGAGAGAGAGAAAGAATGAAAGAGAGAGACAAAGAGAGAGAGAAAGAGGGAAAGGGAGAAAGAAAGAAAGAGAGAGAAAGAAAGAAAGGGAGAGAATGGGCACACCAGGGCCTCTAGCCACTGCAAACAAATTCCAGATGTGTGTGCCACCTTGTGCATCTGGCTTTTGTGGCACCTGGAGAATCTAACCAGGGTCTTTAGGCTTCACAAGCAAGCATCATAACTGCTAAGCCATCTCTCCAGTCCTCAGATTTGTATTTCTATTGGCATTTATATTTATATTTTTATATTTATTTTTATATTATTTTTACATTCCATATTTTTATATGGAATAATGGTATATTTAGTTTTGCTTTTTGAGGTAGGGTCTTGCACTTGCCCAGGCTGACCTGGAATTCACTATGTAGTCTCTGGGTGGCCTCAAACATACAGGGATCCTCCTACCTCTGCCTCCCAGGTGCTGAGATTAAAGGTGTATATTACAATGCCTGGCTCTTCGTAAATGTTTGTATTCATTTATTTGCATAAGTGAAAGCATGGGTACAACATGCCCTCTTGCCACTGCAAGCAACCTCCAAACATGTGTGCCACTTTGTGCACCTATCTTTATGTAGACACTGGGAAATCACACCTGGGCTGGCAAGTTGTGAAGCAAGCATCTTTAACCATTGAGCCCTGTCCCCAAGCCTGGAATTATTTTTCTATCAGACAGCATTTGTGAGCACAACTAATAATTCTAAAATAAATGTACTAAAAGAATTCTAATCATAGAGCCATGACTAAATTATACATCATAAAAATTTAATACATAAGATATCTTTAGGTACTTTCACAATACCTAGGCAAGATACATTCTTTGATAGGATTGCCACATAAAACATTTCTATACATGATTTTTAAATTTATAACAAATGAGAAAAAAATTAACAAACCTTTCTCTAATATTTTTTTTCTGATTTTTCAAGGTAGGGTGTCGCTCTAGCCAGGCTGACCTGGAATTCACTCTGTATCCCCAGGGTGGCCTCGAACAAATAGTAATCCTCCTACTTCTGCCTCCCAAGTGCTGGGATTAAAGGTGTGCACCACCTCACCTGGCTTCTCTAATATTTATTTTTATTTATTTTTATTGACAACTTCTATATTTTCAGACAATAAAGCATGGTATTTCCCTCCCATTCCCCCTTTCTCCTTTAGAACTTTACTCTCCATTATATCCCCTCCATTAGTCTCTCTTTTAAGTTGATGTCATCATCTTTTTCTCCTATTATAAGGGTTTTGTGAAGGTATTGCTATGGTCATCAAATCTCATGTGGGAATCAAAAAAATAAAAATCTCTTCTAAGCCAAGGCAACTGCCTGCAGCATGAAAAAGAAGCCTACAGAACAGGAGGAGATCCATTTCAGCTCTTCGTCTGAGAAGGGAATGATAGTGGAATATATAAAGAACTAGGAAAAATAAACACCAAATAAATAAATAAAACCCACCCCCAATACCAAACTCATCAATCAATCAATAAATTGGGCCAAATGAAGCAGGATGTTCTCAATAAAAGAAACACAAATGACTAACAGACCTTTTTACCACTTTCTTTTTTTCTTTTTTCCCTTTCTTTCTTTCTTTCTTTCTTTCTTTCTTTCTTTCTTTCTTTCTTTCTTATTTCGTTTGTTTTTTTTTATGTGACAGTGAGAACAAGAGAAAGAGAGAAAGAGAGAGAGAGAGAATGAATTGGTGTGCCAGGGCCTTTGGCCACTGCAATTGAACTCTAGACACGTGCACCACCTTGTGCGCATGTGTGACCTCATGCATGTGCATGAGGAATTCTTATTCTCTATTGAGAGAGTCTAAACTGATGCAGCCATTATGGAAATCAGTAGGGATGTTTCCTCAAAAGCTAAACACTGCATGACCAGAACCCTGCTGTAGCACTCCTGAGCATATATCCAGAAGACTCAAAGACCAACCACAGATACACTTGCTTATCCATGTTCATTGCTTCTCTATTACAATAGCCAGGAAATGGAATCAGCCAAAATGGGATCATGAACATGTGGTTCATACACACTGGAATTTCACTGAGCTCACATACAAATGAAGTAATGAAATTTGCAGGAAAATGGATGGAATTCAAAAAGATTATATTAAATGATGTAACCCAAGCCCAGAAAGATAAAAATTGCATGTCCTTCTTATATGTGGAAATATTGGTCTTTAAGTTAAGAAGGATCTGTGAGAGAGTGTAGATGATGAGTCAAAATGAGAGCACGAGGGCTGGAGAGATGGCTTAGCAGTTAAGCACTTGCCTGTGAAGCCTAAGGACCCTGGTTCAAGGCTCGGTTCTCCAGGACCCACGCAAGCCAGATGCACAAAAGTGCATTCATCTGGAGCTTGTTTGCAGTGGCTGGAGGCCCTGGCACACCCATTCTCTCTCTTTTTCTCCCTTTTTCTGTCTCTAATAGGTAAATAAATAAATTAAATGAGACCACGAAAGAGAAACAACAGGTATAGGACAAAAGCAAAAGTAAGAGATCAGAAAGAAGGCTGTGGTGGGGGGAGGGCACACCAGGAGAGAGGAAGGGGGGAATAAAAAAATATATGTGTGTCATTTAGCATAATAAAACCTAATATTTGTATGCTAATAAAAATGTGTTTTTTTTTTTTTTCCAAGAAGTCCCATGTGTGGCTGGAGTTTAACTCCAACTCTGAATTCCCTCATGGCATGAGATACACATGCATGTAATGTATATTCATATGAGTTGACACTATTAGCTATAAAGAGTCTGCTCTTTCATTTAGTAGTTCAGTAGAAATATTCAAGATGCTCTATTGGGCATGGTAGCACATGCCTTTAATCCCAGCACTCAGGAAACTGAGGTAGAAGGATTGCTCTCAGTTTGAGTCCAGCCTGAGACTGTGTAGTGAATTCCAAGTAAGCCTGAGCTAGAGCGCTGTTAATCCAAGCACTAGGGAGGCAGAGGTAGGAGAATCACTGTGAGTTTGAGGCCACCCTGAGACTCCATAGTGAATTCCAGGTCAGCCTGAGTGAGACCCTACCTTGAAAAACCAAAATTAGTAATAATAATAATAATAATAATAATAATAATAATAGAAACATAAATATTCAGGAACTTGGAATGGAAACTGTTACCTATAATCCAGCATAATGTTAACTTCCATTGCCTATATAATTGGTATAAGTAGGAACACGGTTGGGTAGGAACATGATGCTGCTTATTAACCTTCTCTCTAATGGGCAGTGCTCTATGAATTTCAAAGATCTAATGTAAATTGGTGCTTGTGAAATGAACATGATAGAAACTCCTTATTCTCCTAAATTTTCTAATGTTATTTCATTCAAATGGAGTGGATATATTGTTTTTGTGGTATTTTGTGTTTTAATGATGATGTGGAATTTCCATCTGGGTTATTTTAACCCATGAACTCCACCTTCCTTTTTGGTGGAGGGATAGACCAGACGCTTGCAAACTGTCTAAGTTCCTTATACCCTTAATGACTCAGAGACATTTCCATGATGCTCTTAGGGGCACCGTTTACCAAGCAGTTAGGCCAGAAGAACTTAATCAGAATTGAAGCAACTCTTCCTGTCTGCACCTAGAATACTGAGAATACTTTCCTAAATCTGGCAGGCCTTTATTCCCAGCAGGCAGAAGGCTGTGTGGTAGGAGGATAGCTCTGAGTTTCAAGGCCAGTCTGGAGCTACGGAGTGAGTTCCAGGTTGGCCAGGGCTAGAGAGAGACCCAGTCCAGAAAAAAACCCAAAACAACAACAACAAAAATCTCCCTTGTCCCCTAGTCCCATAGTTCACAAACAGTAAGATTATATGTTTTTTAAAATATTTTATTTTTATTTATTTGAGATAGAAAGAAAGAAAAGGAAGCAGAGAGAGAGAGAGAGAAAAGGAGGGAGAAGGAGGGAGAGAGTGAGAAAGAAAGAATAGATGCACCAGGGCTGCCAGCTGCTGCAAACAAACTCCAGATGTATGCACCACCTTGTACATCTGGCTTATGTGGGTCCTGGGGAATCAAACCTGGGTCCTCTGACTTTGGGCAAGTGCCTTAACTGCTAGGCCATCTCTCCAGCCTAGATCATATGGTTTTAAGTGGTCTAGAAAGTAAGAAAAAATATTTTCTAAGAGACAGGATATGCTAATGCTAAGAGCTCTTTAAAATATTGCCTTCCTTCCTTCCTTCCTTCCTTCCTTCCTTCCTTCCTTCCTTCCTTCCTTCCTTCCTTCCTTCCTTCCTTCCTTCCTTCCTTCCTTCCTTCCTTCCTTCCTTCTTTCCTTCTTTCATTTTAGTTATTCAAGATCGAGTTTCACTGTAGCACAGGCTGACCTGGAATTTACTATGTAGTCTCAGGTTGGCAGTAAACTCAAGTTGATTCTCCTACCTCTTCCTCCAAAGTACTGTGATTAAAGGTATGGGCCACCACTCCTGGCTCATTGTTACATTTAACCAAATTTAATTATTAGAGTTCATAAAATATATAATTTGTACCCTTGATCAGCTCTGTAGAGTAAGGCTATGAAGCTATCTATCTGTAATAGCTTACATCCTATGTACGTCTTAAAGAGATCTTATTTCTATGGTTCTCCACTGTTTTCTAAGATAAATCATCCATAAACCCCATAAGGAAAACAAATTATTATTGTAATCTTATCTTTATATACTCTGGTTATTTTTACTGACATATGACTTGAAACTTTTGCAATGCCTTGGGAAGCCTTGTAAAGTTCTGCAAGTAAAATCAACACAATGTCACTGCTACTTTAAAGACACAGAAACCAGAACTCAAACAATGAACTTCAACTTTGAAAACAGACTCGTTTTCTGTTTTCTATGCAAAGAACCTAGAATTCACTACTTCCTCCAAAAAGAAAAGTAGAAAAGCTGAGTGAACTGGAAAAGTACCTATTTTTTTTTTTGGCGGGGGTTGGGGGGTTCAGAAAGGTGAAATCATGAGACAAAATACTGCCCCTAAAAATTGGAAGGTAGGCAAATACAAAGACTGAAGATTTACTAGAGCAGAAAGTTCCCAACCTGATGCTTGAAGGCCTGATGGGTAACTGGGGAACTACTGGAGACTCCTGCGGACAGTAAAAACTTAAGGGGATCCACATCTCAGGGAGCGTCACCCAAGGAGATCTAAAGAGCTCTAACCAAGAAAACTCCCCTGGGGAAACTTCCGGGGGAAGGCAAAAGGAAGGCGATCAGAAGTGCACCTGAGCAAGTCGGCCTTCCAGGGAAATAAATCCATCCAGACTCTCACCTGTTTAGGATGGGTCAGAACCTGACCACCTGTGGGAAGAAAACCATCTGTTTTGGCTTCCCGTAGCCTTCTGCACGGGGAAAGGAGGAACGGCGCTAGTCCTCTGCGGCCTAATAGTAGAGGAGCGCCGAGAAACCAGGTTAAGTTCAGAGTTCAAGTCTATAAGATTAACTTATTCCCCATACCTCATAGCTTAATCATCTCGGTATATTTCACCCAGGGCAGCATGTCTGCCTTCCCAGCACAAAATTACAGGGCATAATGAAAGGTAAAAGCCTGGAAGAGATTGCACGTTTCAAGTCCATGATCAAATATGGCAGAAATGTTGCCATGATCTGATCAGGAATTGTAAAGCACTGTGATTAATGCCTCAATAGAAGAAAAAAAAAAAAAAAAACAGAAACACAAACAAATAAACAGCAAAAAACACCCAGAAACAAAAACAAACAAACAAACAAACAAAACACCTGGGACTGGAGATAGGGTTTAGTGGATAAAGTGCTTGCCTGTAAAGCCTAAGGACCCAGATTCAATTCCTCAGTATCCAGTAAAACCAGATACACATGGTGGTACATGCATCTGGAGTTCATTCATAGTGGCCGGAGGCCCTGCTGTATTTTCTCTCTCTCTCCCTCTTTCTCTCAGTCCCCCTTTCACAAATAAATAAATAATAAAATATCAAAAAGCCTGAGAGGTAAAAATAGATGGATAATATAAATTTAGTGATAATTTTATTTTATTTTTTATTATTTATTTATTTATTTATTTATTTATTTTGGTTTTTCAAGGTAGGGTCTCACTCTGATGCAGGCTGACCTGGTATTAACTATGCAGTCTCAGGGTGGCCTTGAACTCACGGTGATCCTCCTACCTCAGCTTCCCAATTGCTGGGATTAAAGGCTTGCACCACCACGCCCTGCTGATAAAATTTTTAAAAGGACATAAAAAAATGTAAGAGATCAAACTCACTGTGTCAGAAATTGAGGCCTGAGAAATGGCATTAAAGGTGCTGGTCTGGGCTCAATTTCCCAGTACCCGTGTGAAGCCAAACACACAAAGTGACACATGCATCTGGAGCCTGTTTGCAGTGGCAGGAGGCCCTGTCTACCTCTTCTCTCAAATAAATACATAATTTTTTTTTTTTTTTTTTTTTTAGGAAATGAAGTGAAGTTCATCATTGGTGGAAGGAATGACTATAGTAGAGAATATGACAGTAAAATTCTCCAAACCCAAAAAGTAATGAGAGCAGAATACCCAGGAACTTTGCAATAATTGCTAAAGGTTCAACATGTGTGCTGTGCATGCCGGAAGAAAGGATCTGAAGCAATATTAGGAGGAAGAAATAATGACTGAGAATTTCCCCAAACTACTGTGAGACGCCAAACCACAAGGAAGCTTAGAGAATAACGAGCAGAATAAATGCAAAACAAACAAAAAATAAATTAAAAAGCATATCCAAGCACATCATAATCAAACTTTGGAAAATGAGAGATGAGTTTAAATCATCAGCTAGGGATTTAGCTCAGTTGCAGAATGTGTGTCTCACTGTGGGAAGCCTTAGGTTCAATCCCCAGCACCAGAGATTTTTATTTCAACAAATGTTAAGTAGAAAGGGGCAAATATAAAATTAATATCCAACTTACCCTCACAGAACAATTCAAGCAATAATGGAGATAGCAAAATATTTAAAGCTTTATGAGTGATAAGCCCACCAACTTAGAATTCTGTTGCACTGTGAGATTATTTTTCAAGTCAAGGAGATATAAAGATCTCATCAGAAAAATGAAATTTATGGGAATTTGTTGCCAATAGGACAGTCTTATGTGTATTGTTAACTTAAAGTCGTCTGAGAGAAGAAAAATGAAGTAGGTTAGAAACTAGGACCTACCTAAAGAATGGACATCAGAATATGTGTAAGTAAAAGTAAAACAAATCTTTTATTTTTCTTCTTAAATGACGTAATGATATAGTGATTCAAAATAATCACAACATCTAATTATGTTTATACACATGCACATACAACTATGTTTATCTGTCTCTATTTGTTTTAATTATTCTAATTTTATTTTAGAGAGAGACACACAGAGAGACAAGCAGACAGAGAGTTAGTGTAGATGCTCCAGAGCCTCCTGCCACTGCAAATGAACTACAGATGCAGTTACTACTTGGGGCATCTGAAGTTCACGTGGGTACTCAGAAATCAAGCCCAGGTCATCAGACTTTGTAAGCAAGCATCTTTAACCACCAAGCTATATCTGAGTCCAAAGTTTATCTATATTAAAACATAGAGTACATTTTATTTTTACTTTTTTTTGCTTGTGTATGTGTGTGCATGTGTCTGTTTATGTGGTATATTGCATACACACACACACACACACACACACACACACTTTGGGCATCCAATATGGTCACTTGCATGTGGTGGCTGGAATGGAAAAACAAGTGTCCCACGTCATGGTTCTACCTGGTCTTGTTTTGTGGAGCCAAACTCTCCCTATACTAAAGATTCTCCCGCCTGCGGTTCCCTGTAAGACAGGGGCTACAGGCCCACATGGCCCTGACCAGGCATGTTACATGGAATCTGGAGATTTAAACTTGGGCTGTTTCCATTCCTCTCAGACCCTCTTGCTTAGGCAGGAAGTGCACCAAGCTTCTGAGCTATCTCTCTGGCCTTATTTTTTTTTTTGTTTTTCTCTAAGGCAAGTGCACTACTCATGAGGCAATATAGTGTATTTGAATATGAACTTCAGTTAATTGTAAAGTATATCTTATGTCTAGGACAACTACTAGAAGACAAAGTTTGACTGCTATAAGAAAGTCAATGAAAGAAATCATACAAAATGGTCAGTTCAAAACACAAAAGGCCAGAAGTATGGAAGGCAAAACTGGAGCAAGAAACAAGTGTAACAAACAGGAAATAAGATGGTGGTTATTCATTACAGCAAGAATTTCCTTAAAAATCAATGGTTTAACTGGGCGTGGTGGTGCATGCCTTTAATCCCAGCATTTGGGAGGCAGAGGTAGGAGAATTGCCATGAATTAGATGCAACCGAGAATACATAGTGAATTCCAGGTCAGGCTGAGCTTGAGTGAGACTGTACTTAAAAAACAAAAACAAGGGCTGGAGAGATGGCTTAGCAGCTAAGGCGCCTGCCTGCTAAGCCTAAGAATGCTGATTCCAATGTCCAGCGGTTCCAATATCCAGGTCCCACGGTTAGCCATATGCAAAGTGAGGCAAGGGCGCAATGCCACACTTGCCCACAAGGGGGCGCAAACATCTGGATTTCGTTCACAGCAGCTGAGAGACTGCTGGCGCGCCCATTTCTGTCTCCCTCTCCCTCTCTATCTCTCTCTGTCTCTCTCTCCAAAAATAAATTAAAACAATAATAATAATAAAAAAAAAAAAATGGTCTAAATACACCAACTTACAGGTAGGCCGTATCAGACTGAAAATCTGGACAGACCCAGAATGCAGAAAATCAGTGAGGAAATGGTTGTTAAAGAGCACACCCATCACCCATTAACTGCATATAAATGACAGCTACACACTGCTTCTTCATCACAGAGCCAATGCATGTTCTCCTCAGAAAGAATGTTCAAAGGAACATGTATCAGGATAGAGCACACTCGGATCCATGAAAGGCACCTGAACTAGTATGAAGAATGGAAGTCTTATAATAATTTCTCTCAAGATCACAATACAGTGACAACTAGAATTCAACCACTGAAAGATAAAGTTCCAAAATATTTATCTTTGAAATATTTAATTTATTTTCATCTGAGAGAGAGAGAGAGAGAGATTGTGTCAGGGTCTCTTGCCCGTGCAAATGATCTCCAAACATATTTGCCACTTTGTGCATCTGGTTTTACATGGGTATTGGAGAATCAAACCAGGGTTGTTAGGATTTTCAGGCAAGCTCCTTCACCTTTGAGCCATCTCTCCAGACCCAAAAAGAAACTTTGAGAACATTTTTAAAATGTTTTAAGCTAAATGAGAGTGAAAAGTTTAGAAAATTCTATGGGATCTATCAAAAAATAAGAACTTAGAGGGAAATGTATAATATTGACCTGTATATCTTAGAAAAAGAAGATAAGAGTTAATCATTTAAGCTTCTTACCAGAACAGTAAAAATGGGCTGGGGAGAAGGCTTAGTGGATAAAGTGCCTGCCATGAAAGCCTGAGTACCTTAGTTCAAATCCCCAGGCCCCATGTAAATGTCATAAGTCATAGCGAGCTTCTATAATTCCAGCATGCCAATACAAGAGGAAGCGAGAGATGGGATACAGAAGTAGGAGAATTACCAAGGATTTCTTGGCCACCTAGCCCAGTATTTGCATCTTGGTGAACAATAATAAGAAAGGGAGATCCTGTATCATATAAGGTAGAAGGCAAGGACTATCCTGGGAAAACTGACCTCTGACATCCACATGCACACCCTAGTATGCATGCGCCTTCACTCATACATACAAACACACACACACACATATTAATACACCAATTCTTTAAATAAACCTTTAAAAGAAACACAAGGGGTTGGGAGATGGGTCAGTGGTTAAAGTGCTTTCAGGCAAAGTCTAAAGGGCTTGGCCTCTGTTTCCCAGTACCCACATAAAACCAGATGCACAAAGTGGCACATGCATCTGGAGTTCATTTGCTTTGGCTAGAAGACCTAGGGCACCCATTCTCTCTCTGACACACTTAAAAGAAAAAGAAAAAAAGAACAATAAAATCCAAACTCAGGAAAACTCAAAATACAAGGAAAATTAGAGAACAAACCTAACAACAGAGGGAGCTAGCATAGAAACAGCACAACCAAAGATGGCTCCTTCAAGAGATCTCTAAATCTCTACGACCTGCGGCCAGGCTGATGGCAGAAAGCACGCAATGAATAATGTTGGACATGAAAGAGGGGATGTCACACATGTCATATGAATGATAAAAAGATACAAATTCCAGATCAATGCCAGAAAATCTGATAACAATGATAAAATGAACTGTTTCTTAAAAAGAAACAATTTGCCAAAACTCACATGAGGAATAAACAATCAAGTTTGCTCATGTCTAATGAGCAGATTAAATTAGTAACTAAAACTATGCTCACTAGTTTACTATACCAGGCACTTACGGGAGACATCATCCCAGTTCTCCACAATCTGTTCTAGAAGGTAGATGTGAAGGGAACGCTTCTCTACTAAGTAGAAGGCCAGCATTAGGCTAATTCCAAAATCAGAGAAGTCATGAGAAAAAGCGCTGAGCTGAGGACACAGCACATTGTCAAATCACTTCCCTAACTTGCGCTGGAGAACCCCGGTCAAAGGGAACACTCAATATGAACAAAGATGTAGAAATCCTCACAGGGTACTAGCAAATCAATCAAATAACATGTGAATTATACTGTTCAATTGATTATTGAACGAGTCATAGCAATTAAGTGAGATTTTCCAGGAATGCAAGATGGGCTTAATACTTGAAAATCAACAGATTTCCATCAAAGTTTAATGAGGCTAAAAGTACTCTTAAAAAGTTTACTAATTAAATAAAAATTTAATTAATCAAAACAAAAATATAACAGATTTCAAACTGAAGGGTAAGGCATGGGGATACCCATAATTAGTGATGCAACCATATAAAATGATGAAGCATTTCCGTGTGACAGTCTGCTGTGTTCAGTGGTTGTAAAAAAATTGGTAATTTCAACCAAAGTGAAATTTCCAGTTGTGGAAACATTCATGGTCAGACACAAATTCTTAACACCTGATGTATAAGTTTAAAACCAGTTTAAATTGAAGTATTCATCAAAATGTATTCAAAGACATAAGGGCATACCGAGTCAATGAGCTCACATAGACACCTCTAAATTTTGAATCTATTCCCGCTCCACACATTGATGAATATCCTCCTATGGGAGAACTCTATATAAGTGCTTTACCAGACAAGTAAAGTGTGAGCTCCTTTGACAAGAAATTATTAGAGAACTAGCAGAGCAATTATTCCTTCGTGTTATATGTGTAAGAAAATATATTTTATGTTTCAATGTAGAAGTCATAGAATAAAGAGCATGGCAGAAGAAATCAATGTTGGTGAAACTATTTCTGTCATGGACAAAGGTGTTATGTGGCCCATCTTAAACATTGTTGAATGCATCAGGTAGAGATGGGAACAGAAGGAGAATCTTACTGGAAGGACCTACCTGCAGCAGGGGCAGTGAGGAGAGAGGCTTGTTCAGAAGCTGAAAATTGGGTTGATATGTCAGGTGTGCAAAATAAAGTATATAAATACTGTCCTGGGGAATTTTAATGGGCAGTTTAGACTGAGTCAACACTGGGGGAGGAAGCAACGAGCAATTTGAAGCAAAGATAGCATGAGCCTTGAAAAGACCTAATGAGACTTTTGATTGCATATGAGAAGAGGTAAAAAGTGATCAAGAAATTCATCTGCACAGGTACCAAAGACAATAAAATAATGCCTACTTAGAGAAGAATCAGACAACTCGTGTCTTGACTTAGCATGTAAGCTTCACTCTGTAGTTTATATTGTTGTCACATCAACATAACTGGGTTTCTGATGTACCAGTGTTTCCAAGCCTTGAAACCCAGTAGGCTGGTACATTAAATAAACTTAAGTGAATTATGAAAGTTTATTCTATTCAAGAGAAATGAATTATAATTTAAGTAATTCATCATTTTCCAAGGTGTCTTCTTTATATATTTTTATTTTTATGCATTTATTTGAGAGGGGGAGAGAGAGAGAGAGAGAAGGAGACAATAGGCACACCAGGGCTTCCAAGCCACTGTAAACTCCAGATGTATGTGCCCCCTTGTGCATCTGACTTACGTGAGTACTGGGGAATCGAACCAAGGTCCTTTGGCTTTGCAGGAAAACTCCTTAACCACTAAGCCATCTCTCCAGCTCCCCCCCCCCCCCGACCAGGTGTCTTTTAAAAGTACCATACTTGGTGTCTCATACAAGACAGTGTTCTTTCAAAGGACCATTTAAAACACAGTTCTCTCAAATCCTCTCTCTATGTGGAACAGTGTTAACTTCCACCTGTGCTTCAAGCATAATTAAGTGTCCATAACACCATAAAACTTTTATTAAATTATGTTGTTGGGAATGAAATGTAAATTTGTCTTCCAATATGATGTTGGCATTTCAACCTTATTTTTTCTCATGAATATCATTACTAGTAAAAGTTCAGAGGAAAAAATATTCAGAGAATAAGTGAAGGTGCAGGATGGGGTGGAATTCAAGGTTTCACACAATAATAAGTGTTAGCGCAATTATGTCTTTGAGGCATTCTCCATCTCTTGTGTTCTCTTTGTTTTATCAATAACCATTAAAGGTTTAGCTTATGATTATGGAAGTGATATCTAGGTTGTATTGAAAAACAAGGTATCATCTTTAAATGAGCTTTATTTAATATAGTATAAATAAATTATATACAGCAATACACAACTAATATAATAGGGATGGAATTCGAAATGTATTTTCCTATCAGTTATTTATATTAAAATATTTAAAATATTTTTTAAATTAAGTACTAAATGCCTAAAGTGTGTACTTACATTCTAAAGTACAAAGAAAAGGCATTGAAAGAAACTCACATTTCTCTAATACAAGGGTAGAGAAATTCACTTAAGTTCTGAATGAAATCCAAAAAAATAAATAAATAAGTAAGTAAGAAAACACATACGATTATATTCACTCTGCCATGTAGAAAAGGACCTGTGCAAAAATTAGAAATGGCCATTCATAAGATATAGCTGATTACCCTGTATAATAAAAAAATGCTAATTTTTTTGGAACATCATATCTGAATAGAGAAAGCTTTCTTTTTTAGGGATGGAAATAGCTGATTTGATTTCTGATACTCCACTGTAGTACATCACCATAAGAAGCTGCCATTGCATATATTTTCAGGGACATCTGTCTAGAATATGACACAAGTGAGCAAAAGTTTAATCCCCTTCTCTGAGTCCCCAGAGAGCTGACCCACAGAGAATATGAGTCCAGTTTCTGTCCTGTTTCACATCCAGGGTTTCTAAGCAGTATAGCATACACCATGACAAAGTCCCAAAAGTCATAGCATAACTCAAGCTGATGTCCTAGGAAAGAAGAACATACTCCAAAGGGGTTTTGATTTTTTTTGTTTGTTTTCTCCCCCAATGCACCATTTGTTCCAAATGATAAAATCACAGCCTCAAGGAAAATCACACCTCCAAAAATTGTTTGTCTTGGCTCTTCTCTGAGAGAGGTTCAGTTTTCCTAGAAAGTTAGCATTCCTTGTCTGAGAAGAAATTTTAAAAGAGGGATGTACAGGCAAAAATGATATTTGAATCTAAACAAAAGTTTGCCTTTTGCATTTTCCCTTTTTCCTGATCCTACAAACTGATAAACTAAGAAAACCAGTTCCAAATTTACTTTCTATAAGCCCTTCAAAATAGTATATATTGTCCTTTGAAAAGAGTATGCATGTGAACCTTTCCATGAGAGAATGTCTATATATCTATGTCTATATCATATATGTAAGGTTCACATGCAAACCCTTTTCAAGGGACAATACAGATCCCATGAGAGCATTAGTTAGGGAAAATACAGATCAACAGAGAAGCCCCAGGGGAAAAGTGCCAGTGGCTTATTTTTTGAATGATTCAGTGTTTTAGACAGTTGAAGACTGAAGTCTGGCTTACTAGTAGAAACAACTTTCTGGCTGACAAACTTCCTCCCGCAAGACTTGAAACCATTTGTGTAATGTAAATGTCATTCAGGTCCAATTATATGCACCATTGCTAAGCCTTGACCAATCAGTCACTCTAGACTATTTCTCTTGGGGGCCAGTGGTCCATCCACCTTGTGTTTACGATAGAGCTGGAAACACAATGACACTCAATAAAGGCCAAGACACTGAACATTCCAGAATGAATTCTGTACGCAGAATATGGGAGGATTCTCTACTGTCTGAACCTTTGAATTTGGAGTAGGAGGAGCTCGTTTCTGGATTCTTGCACTGTCCTCAGTGACAGATCTCCACTGCCCATCTCATCTGACAGTCCCTCATGATCCACGTTGTGATGTCTTATTCTCCTGCTTAAACTCCTCAGTGAATCTGCTGTATCGGTAAGATAGAATCTAAAACCCCTACTTAAAGAGACCACACCAAAGTGCGCCACATTGCTTTGCTGAAGAACAACCTGAGGACATGACAAGAAGCTAATACGGAAGAGCTTCTTAAAAATGCGTAGGTCGGGCTGGAGAGATGGCTTGGTGGTTAAGGCGCCTGCCTGCTAAGCCTAAGAACCGGGTTCCAATCTCAGGTCCCACATTTAGCCAGATGCAAAGTGACACAAGGGCGCAATGCCGCGCTTGACCACAAGGGGGCGCACGCATCTGTATTTAGTTCACAGCAGCTGAGAGACTGCTGGTGCACCCATCTCTATCTGTCTCCCTCTCCCTCTCTGTCTCTCTCTGTATCTCTCTCCAAAAATAATAATTAAAAAAATTTTTTTAATGTGTAGGTCATGAATTCCCTCCCTGGAAATCTCATTAACCAGGGACATAGGGGTCCCAGGAAAGAGAATAGAAGATAAGCACTCAACCAAAAGCAGTGGATGGGAAGAAAGCTTTTATTTTGGTTTGCTGTCTTGAAGGGAAGCTTCATAGAGGCAGGGGAAAGCATAGCGGTGTTCAGAGGCTGGATCACCTCCCCCATAGCAGGTGGAGAATGAGCCAGTTTCTGGCAATAACACCTCAAGGCTTACTGCAACAGAATGCACCTCCCCTAGCAAGACTACACCACCCAAATTGCCACCAGCTTGGGACCAAGCATTTAAAAAGAAACATTATTTATTTATTTATTTGCAAGGAGAGAGACAGAGAGAGAGAGAAAAAAGAGAGAGAGAGAGAGAGAGGACAAGAGAGAAGAAATGGGAGCTCCAGGGCTTTCAGCCACTGCAAACAAACTCCAGATGTATGCACCACTTTAAAGTGCATCTGCTTTCATGTGGGAACTGGGAAATCAAACCTGGGCTGTAAGGCTTTGCTGTCAAGCACCATTAACTGTAGAGCCATCTGTCCAACCACTTTTATTTTTATTTTATATTTTATTTTATTTTATTTTATTTTATTTTGTTTTATTTTATTTTATTTTATTTTATTTTATTGGAGAGAGACACAGAGAGAGGGAGAGGCAGAGAGAGAGAATGGGTGAGCCAGCAGCCTCTCAGTTGCTGTGAATGAACTCCAGATGCATATGCCCCCTTGTGGGCAAGTGCAGCATTGCATCCTTGTGTCACTTTGCATCTGTCTAAACGTGCAACCTGGAGATTGGAACCAGCATTCTTAGCAGGCAGGAGCCTTAAGCGCTAAGCCATCTCTCCAGCCCTATTTTTATTTTTTGTAGATGCTCTATTTAAACTTTGGACAGTAGAATGGAAGGAACTTGGCTTTTTGAGAGATACTGTCTGCTTATTTTCTGGAATCACTTCCCCCATGCTTTGGCACCTGATCCTTGTGGCTGAATATGCCCTTCATCTCCAGACTTGCTGTCCCCTTAGTCAGAAACACTTTCCTCCAAATCCCTCCTTTGCTCCCTTTACTAATTTACTGGTTTAGTGTTGTTCACTTCTATCTTGTTCTATTATTTTGACAGGGTTGATTCAACCAAGGAGTTATTCAATTTTCTCTCACATTATAGAAACTCTTAGAACCCAAAGACTACCCAGCTCAGATCTGGCACAGTGGAGAGAATGAAAAAGTAATACTTTTCATGGGATAAATTATTCAAAAATAATTCACTCAGTTTCTTTTTAAAAACAAGTTGTCACTAGAGCACTGGGTATATTCAAATCCAAATGTGAGCAGACGTGGCAAAATTAGGGGTAATTATCAGAGTGTCCTAGGGCTTAATAAGCATTCAAAAAGTGTTAATAGCTACCATTATTGTTTATGAAAACATTTTTGTTTTAGAAAATCTTTCCAACTACTAGTTTCTTTACACTGAACACTCACTCATACTAAGATTTTCACTTAACAACTTGTTGAGATAAATATAGTTTGATGTATATACAAATCTTCCCACCATGGCTTTGTAAGGTGAAATGAACCTATGAAGACAAGAGGACTCTCAGTTAACAAACCACAATTACATACAGTCCTAATGAAAAGCAATCGTCAGTAAAGACAGGTCACATGGAATTCCAGCTATGTAGGAACCAGGCTTTTTTTTTTTTTTTTTTTGAGAAAAGGCACAAAGAAATGCCCCAGTTGTTACAAAAGGAACTTAAGCAACCCTAGCTCTGTTCATACTTGTGACTTGTGTGTCATTTTAATAGAAGAGTCAAGAGGGCGCTAACGTGCCATGTCCCTATGGCTCTGTGTAGCAATAAGCCATATGCGTGGGATTACTTGTGAGTAAGCACTATTTACAAAGAAATGACAATGGTAGCTTACATTGTTAGGGTCACGTGATCGCCCTATAGCTTAACAGACTGAAATAACCATGCATTTATCTTGTCACTACAGGTACTTACAGTGTAATTACAAGGTCAACAGTTACTATGTAATTACAGAGTTTCAACATTGTAATTCTTTAACCACAAAGAGTACACTGTCCTCCCCATACCTGCTGAAAACTCCTATGTCTCTTCCAACATCCCCACTTATGATTTTTAAATAGTTGCAATGGTATTTTAAAGGATAACAAATCAAAATATCTTTATTGGAATAATAGCTCAGATCCTCAGACATCTAATTCAGTACTTTCATTTTCTTGGATTGGATTTCTAAAAAGTATTTTATTATGGTATTATACCTAATTTAGAAAGTAAGTCTAGGCTTTTCAGTGTATGCCATTCTCCAGCTCAATAATCTTTTCAGGAGTATGTTAGCTTGTTCTTCCTTCCCTAATAAACTCTACATTTCATAAAGAAAAAAAAAAGTAAAAAAAAAAAGGAAGGAAGTCAGAAGATGAAAAAAGTAACACAAAAACATTTAGTTTTATAAGTTGCTCCTTGTGCAGAGTACTGAGAAAGTCAGAATACAATAGCATGACATCTTAACTTTTGTCATGTGCATTAAGTTTCATTCTGTTCTAGTTCATATTCTAAGTTCATTTTGCAGGTCTGCTCAATATTGGGAGCACACTCAACATAATTTTGTGCCTGGTTGCATGTGGTATGATGTGACTAAATTTCTTACACATTTTCATTCTAACATGTGGGGATTGTGAAATCATGAGTTTCATTAAAGCCCAATCAAACTCTTAAAATTCTTCCCTCTTTATTCAGAGAAGCAGGACATTGCCTTGATAGTCAATATTTGAACAACTCATTCCAAATTTATTATAGGTTAGTATCATACAGAGAATAATAAAGAATTTTTTAATTACTTTAGCTTATAAGAATGGCTGATAGATATTCCATCAATGTTATGATTCCCTTGGATGGAGAAATGCTAAATGCTAACCCAAACAGATTTTAAAACCATAATTACTTGGTAAACAAGGGAATCATAGCCAAATAATTATTCATGAGTACAGATTAAATTCATCTAGATTAAAAAAAAATTCCTATTGAATTCTTCTATCTGTGACAGCCACTAGGCATAGCATATTGTTATTACTTCTTGAATATGTTGTACACAAAAGGGCAAATCTCAAACAGGGGTTTTTGCTATAGGACCTTTCATCTTTCTCCCTCCCTTCAGTGACGAGGCAACAAAAATGATTCAACATTGATGCGTACATCCTTCAAAAAGGGTGCTGGATTTCTCTATGTAGCAGCTCTTCAAAAAGCAAAACAAGGGCTGGAGAGATGGCTTAGTGGTGAAGGCGCCTGCCTCCTACACCTAAGAACGCCAGTTCCAATCTCCAGGTTCCACATTTAGCCAGAAGCAAAGTGATGCAAGGCCGCAATGCCGCACTTGACCACAAGGGGGCACACATATTTAGATTTCATTGGCAACAGCTGAGAGGCTGCTGGTGTGTCCATCTCTATCGTATCGCCTAAGGAGTGTGTCTCACTCATAGGTTGATTCATGATAGCATGATAGTCACCCACAAGGAAACACTGACACCAGTTATGGTGGCCTATGCCTTTAATCCCAGCACTGGGGAGCTGAAGTAGGAGGATGGCCATGAATTTGAGGTCACCCTGGCTGCAGAGTAATTTTTGCATCAGCCTGGCCTGGAATAAGAACCTGCCAAAAGAAAAAGAAAGAAAGAAATAAAAGAGAAAAGTTCGGAGAGAAGAAGGGAGGGGGGAGGAAGGAAATAAGGAAGGAAAATTGTAATTATAGAGACAAGAGAGGAATGTCTTCTTCTCAAAGAATCTCAGCAAATCTCAAAGGAAAGCATGAGTCAGCCTTTTTCTCATCATCTAGTAAAAGCAAGCAGCTCACTTAAATAGTTACAGGGTTGGTTTTTGAAGACATGATCACATCAGAGTTAAATTTTCAAATATTCTCATGCTAATTTGGACCTTTCCCTAATTCTCATATTATAATTTTTAAAAGCATAATATAATGTCTAGATCATATCAAAGGGCAAAAAGGTGCAGGATACGGAGGAATATCTATAATCTGTGTTTTTATAATTTAAAAAAAAATGATTGTATGAATAGCATGCTATGCAGAAAGGCTGGCAGGGAATCCAGATGGTAGGTGAAGGTTAAAGAGCTTCACCTTAGCTGTGATTTACCAATATTATTCACTAGAAGAAAGAACCTGCATGGTAACTGTAAAAATGAAGAAATCATCAGGGTGTGGTGGTGCACACCTTTAATCCCAGCACTCGGGTGGCATAGGTAGGAGGATCGCCATAAGTTTGAGGCCACTCTGAGACTAAATAGTGAATTCCAGGGCTAGAGTGAGACCCTATCTCAAAAAACAAAACCAAAAAAAAAAAAAGAAAAGAAAAGAAATCACAGAAAAATAAGACATAATAATGCAAACATGAATAAGAAAACATATTTCTACTTTTGTAGAAAGAGAACTACCAGAAAGTCTTGTTAGAAAAGGAGATGTGGACAGGAGCAGCCTCCTCCTAAGGAGACACATAGGAGAACATGGAAACAGGACAGTCACATTGACCTTGTGGCTGCTAGAAATAAGAAAAATGCACATTATTAGTCGTGTACTGACCCATAGGATCTGACCACTAGATGATTCACATTGTATTCATTGCACACTTGTGTAGGCACGCATTTTGACAACTGTTCCTACTCAAGTTTTTTCATAGTAATTTTCAGGGAGAAGCACTGTACCTTTAAGTTTTAAATATTAAAAAATGACACTGATTAACCTTTAAAATGGTGCCATTTAATCAAAGCAAGGAGATCTTTAATGGGTTTTAAATGGACTAATAAATCACAAGCTTTTTTTTTTTCAACCTGGAAATAAACGAAATATTTGAGGGAAAAAATAAAATCCTGCTTTAGCTCTTGGAGTTTTTGTATGTGTGTGAGTCCAGATGTGGAGAGAGGTGACAGTGAGTGCACATAATTCTCCAGGAAACTATAATTTGGAAGGTGAACACTTTACTTTATATACCAGAATGTTCTTAATTTCTTAGCTTTTTTTCTACACTTGCTTAGGAGCAAGACTCAAGTACTACAGCAGCATGTTTTTGGGAACCTTTGCAGACTTTGAGACCAGGACTAAGAAACACAGTCGGGCACCACATCGAAGGCAATTGATCTTTCCCTCTAGGAGAAAGCGATCAGAGAAAATGAGTATGTTTCACTCACTCCACTCATCCCCCTGCCATTACTAATTCTCCTCCGGCATCAATGAAGAATCAAGCAACCTACAATCTCAGAAAGTGCAGACGGGACTAGCTCTGCTCAGGGATGGGTACTGGGGCAAATAGCCTGTTGGATTTTCTGTACATGCTCATGTGTGTGCTTTGTGAGGATAGGCTAGTCTGCCTATCTTATCAGGAACAGGCCCTGGGCTTGGCTTAGGGATGCTTAATGCAAACCAGGTGGCAGAGTGAAATGAATGAAGAATGACAGCGTGATAATGGTCGGAGTTTGCTTTTCCTTTGAACTACATGCTAGGATAAGTGTCAGACGAGGTGTCAGTCACAGTGAATTGAAACTGGGCTCTGAACAGCCAGTAGAAGATTGGCTGAGGAAGGTGCAGAGTAGGGCTACGGATTAGATGAGAAGAAATGGAATGGACAGATGCTTGTCTGCAGAACAGAATTTTTAAAAATGAGATGATGTGTAGGAAGAAACGAGCTCTTCAGACAGCCTGTCACAAAGAAAGATTTGTCTCTAGCTCCTACACTGACTGTGTCAGGTACTCAACTAAGAAACTTATGGGCAGCATCTCATTTAATCCAAGTAACTCAATGAGATGCAGGTGATCAGTGTCACAGCTTTACCGGCGAGGAAACTAAAGGACAGATAGATTATGAAACTTGCCCAAGATTACACAGCTAGTTGGTGAAGACTTGCATTCATAATGCACGTTTGGGAACATATTCTTGTCACTCCCCAACGCAAGAAAATCTATGTGACATTTGATAAACCTATTATACTGTGTTCATACACATGTAGAAGAAAAATTCTAACACACACACCCCTACAAAGATTGTCTACAGTCTCCCTCCTGAGGGTCAGAGTCATTCTCTCTTTGGATTACAACCCCTTTACTTCCAGGTCTTGACTGTTCATTCTGCTGTCTTTTCTTATCAGATTCTGGTTGTACCCAAACCCCATCACACCTCTATAGACTCATTCCATGACTGCAGTATTTTCCCCGTCTCCATCACTTCGTGATGAAACAGTTGGATAGATGTGGCTCTGCCTGACCTGGTTTTGCCTTACAATAGAAACTTGCCTGAACCACATAGAATCTAACAATGGGCAAATCTAAGGACAGTTCAGGGCATGTGCCTTACCATGACTGGAATCTTCTGCCTCTAATGCCCACTAATGAATAATGCACCTTTGTCTCTGAAATACCTGCCAGTTAATCTTCCATTCCTTCCTTAACCAGGCTTTGACCTCTATGGCTCTTTTTAAAAAAGATTTTATTTATTTATTTATTTATTTATTTATTTATTTATTTATTTATTTATGACAGAGAGAGAAGGAGAGTGAGAATGAATGTGCCAGGGTCTCTAGCCACTGCAAACGAACTCCAGACATGCGCGCCCCCTTGTGCATCTTGCTTAAGTGGGGCCTGGATAATCAAAGTACTTAGGATTCACAAGCATGTGCCTTAACTGCTAAGCCATCTCTCCAGCCCTGTGGCTCTTTCTTTATATGCCTCAGAACTAGATTGGCCCCGAGTGCTGCTCCACCAGTCTTTTCTCTCTGAGGCCTCTCCTGGCCTGAGGTCTCATTGTCTTAGAGAATGTTACATATTCTGATGGTCACTGAACCTGCATAGTCAGCCCAAAGTTCCTATCTGGACACCAGAATGGGACTTTTTGCATGAGGCACAGTGACTTCCTGGAGACATGCTGGAAACTCAAATTCAGTAGAGGTAATATGAGTTCAGAAGGTCTTCCCATTCTCTCCCACACCAAAGGGAATATTTTAACCTTTCTTCTTCTCTTATAAGCCAAAATTAAGGAAGAAATACTGGACCATAAATAATCACATATGGCAAACATTCAAAGATAAGCATCAACATAACTAAACAACTAAAATATCCCAAAAGTAAAATTAAAGAAATTTTAGTTCTTGTAAATAATCAGAGATATGTGATAGGGTAAATGTCCTACCAGCTTGCTCCCAACCATTTTCTCAGAAATTTTTATATAGCTCAAGTTTTTCAGATTTAGCTCTTAAAAAAAAAAAAAAATCTAACAAAAACTGTCTTGGAAAATTGTCATTTGACTAGTAAATGTATGTCTTTATAGACACATCAAAGGCCCTTCACCTTTCCCCACACATTTTCAAATCAAGTATACAATCATATAATTTGTGGTTCTAATCCCCTCCCCAATATCAAACTTTCCTTTGATTTCACAGATCCTGAATATTTATATGACTTTCAAGTCGATGTAGTTTATTGAAGTACGGATGCAGCTCAGCCACGTTTATTAAATATTAAGAGTTTTGCTGAAAAGGCAGGCACAGGTATACAGCCCCTGTGATCACAACCCCCAGAGATACAAGCAGGATGCTCCCTCCCCCTTCTATCCGGATGCAAATGAGAAAAAGAAGCTATGTTAAAAGAAAACTGGCTTAAATAATATGGTGAGCAATAATGTGGTGTTAAAATGAAATGTGTTTGAAGTTGCATATTACATCCAAAAGAACACCACCATAATTCATAGTGATTAATGTTAATGTCAAAAATATTAAAGAAAGTAATAATGATTTGTATCTTCATGTAATGGGATACCCTTTCTTTGATCTTTTATTCCCTTTGATCAATGAAATTAACAGGCAATAAATTTCAAACCAATAAAGAGGAATTTCATCTTCACATTGCACATTGGTCAGCCTGTGGGAATAACGGCCACAGGAGGTCAGAAAGACGAATGTTAAGGTGGGTGTTAAAAAGGGATCAGATAATGTTATGGCCATTAATAACATTTGTCATGCTGCAAACTCACACAGATAAGGGAATCCGGCTATCCTTCTGGGCCCAGACTAATTACCTTCTGGGTCATAAGGTGCTCCTGGGCAAGAAAACAATCTGGGCACTGGTGCCCATTCTGAGGGGGCTTTGCCTCCTTCCCTTGAAGAGGAAGGTCACCTGAAAACCCTTAAATGCTCTAAAACCTGAAGATTTGGGTTATTTCTTCTTCCTTTGACTTAAAAGAAAACTACTAAGTACATATATTCGTTATTTATACTTTTGCAGAAATGGATGCAGTTTTGTTTTAATTTGTATTTTTCTTTGATTATATAATTCAAAATATTTTTAAAAGCTGAATTACGAAAGTGTCCCTGTTTCCCCAGGACCCCAGGCAGTTTGTCTATTAGGTAATTGGACACTCTCTCTGTGGGTAGGGTGCAAGTGAATTATCTTCACAGCCAGGAATGTCAGCACGTACAGGATTCCCTAGCTCAAGTTTAGAGTAGCAGAGTATATTCCAGGGTCTCTGCCTCCCTAGGCTTTAGTGATGGTTGCAGACTTCTGAGACCTTCAGTTTGTACTGTTGCATAAAATAGAGCCTAGTGGGGTTGTTTCGCTAATATAGATATTATATAAGACATTCCTTACATTTTATTTCCATTCCCTTAACAAAACCTATAGCTACACTGATACTAATAATTAGTGTCAGCAAAGTTCAATGCAACCAGGAAATTCATCCTGTCCTAACTTCAGTATAAAAGCTGAGAAAATATATAAAGTTCACATGATTCATCACCTGCAAGCATGTGACCAATTTGTTCATTACGTCCCACTCTTTGCAGCAAATGCCTCTCATGTCATGGAAACAGGATACATTTCATTAGCATCTAACAATCCATGGGTTACTGAAGACTGACCATCATGTTGCTAAATCATGCCACTCACAGCTCGCAACAGCAGGGATTCACGATTCTCCTAATAGACTTATAATAAACAGATACCATTTGCTTCCATAAAACAGCAGGGTTCAGCTCAGGTTGGCTGGGGTATGAGGAAATTCATGATCATCAATAATTTATTTCAAAAATCTAGTAAGGCTCAATGAATTTACAGACTTCTAACTACAGCAAAGCAAGACTAATAAGTGTTAGTGGGGGAAATATTCAACAATGTCTATCACTTATTAAGATATATTTTATAAAATAATATTTTCTCCCTTTCAATAGTAGCTAATAGCCAGGTGTGTTTGATTCATGCTTTTAATCCCAATAATTTTTAATACATCCTATCTAGGGACTATATTGTGAGAATTATAGAACCCACATACTTATGTGCGTAGTTAACCCCAACTTTAACATTCCCATGAAGAACCAATTATTAGTCCTAGTTCTGTCAAGGGAAAGGACTGGGATGGTAATAGACATTAGGGATCATCATCATGTAGAAAGCCCAGAATGTTCAAGTTCACTGAACTTCCCAGATTCAAGTAAGAAGGGGATGAGAAGAGATGAAAACAATGAGCCTACAACACTCTTGGAAAGTGTTTTTGGTATAATGAAAACCATAGCAACAAGGTGTTAGGAGTGCAAGGCTGAAAGGTTTCCCTTTTTAGTACAATAAAAATAGCAGTATGTTTGAAAACCCTCAGAGAAGCTAATGTATCTACAAGACCCATTTCTGCTGCCAGAGCTAACTCTGTCTTGCTGACAAACATACAGGAGATACAAGAAGGTGAATAAGATTACAGTCCCCATTTGTACACTAGACCTCTCCAAAGGCAAATGAAATATAAACATGCCTTCAAAAGCAACTCCCCTCAGGACATGTACCCATGAAGAAGTAATTAAGGTAAGCATTAGTGGTTAGCATCATTCACGCCCATAATTGAAAGTTTCACTTCTTGGGCTAGAGAGATGGCTTAGTAGTTAATGTACTTGCCTGTGAAGCCTAAGGACCCAGGTTTGATTCCCCAGTAACCATGTAAATCCAGATGCACAAAGTGGTGCACGTATCTGGAGTTTATTTGCAGTGGCAAAAGGCCCTGGCATACACGTCCTCTATCTGTTTCTTCCTCTCTCTCAAATAATAAATAAATAAAATATTAAAAAACCATTTGTTGGTACAGAAGATTCATTTCAGAACATTTCATGACTTTAGTTATTGATATGCTTTGGAAGAGTATTAATCATCAAAGAAGAGTAAATATAGCAGCTGCTTATACAAGGATTCACACCTCATAGGTGAGCAACTGGTTTTGGTAGCACCAAATCAAACTCTGATGGTGACTATCCTTCTGGTTATAATATATTTCCATTCTGTTCTGATTCCCTGTGCTCCCACAACTAGACTGGAAAGTGCAAAGGCTACAGACCACTGCGGGAAGATGGCAGTCATCTTGGTCTCAGATGAACAAGTGTGTTACCACTGCTGTGATATCTGTGAGCACAAGGACATCACCTGAACATTGAGGTGTCAGTAGAAAAGTTTCAACTTCCTGGTTAGTGGCTCCTAGAGGAAACCCTGGTGAATGCCTGAATCTGGGCCCTGGCAAGGAGGCTGGGGTTAGGCCATCGAAGATTCACAACTGTTACCCTTGCATTTTTAGTCTGTCAGTCTCTACTTGCACATGACTGGAGACAGCAGCTCACTCTCTTAGGGATACCAGGTTCCAGTGTCTTAAAAGCAGCTGAGAACATATTAAGGCTGTCACTTAGGTTGACAGATTATCTCCCTCCCTAGAATGCTTTGGTTTGATGCCATGAGAACATACAGAATTTTAAAAAAAGTCTCATTCATAACATATAATGATAGATAGCAAATTCTCTTTTATTTCTTTTATAGGATAAATATGTACCTATCCCATATTATATATATATATATATAT
Organism: Orientallactaga sibirica; assembly: GCA_036365145.1. NCBI lineage: Eukaryota > Metazoa > Chordata > Mammalia > Rodentia > Dipodidae > Orientallactaga > Orientallactaga sibirica. The sequence goes on from JAEOAD010000194.1 coordinate 4,979,395, forward strand.
TCTATATGTATATGTATGTGATCCAATAGCAAGGATTGCAAATTCTTGATAATTCTGTTAACTTCTTTTGATTACATTTACTCCTGAATCTCTCTGCAGCTAGATTTGGATTTCCTTTCTACTGGAAAAGAAAAAAAAAAAAAAAAAGACAAAAAGCAGATGTCAAATAAAGGCTGGATAAGCGAACCACAAGGAGATTTCCTGCTGTTTCCTGAAGGTCTCATAACTGACTTTATAACCCTACTCATCTCTAAAAGCTACTCTGAATAATACCTAAAAGCAAAAAAAAAAAAAAAAAAAAAGGCAAATTATCTGTTGAAAAACTAGAATTTCACAACATGTAAAATGTAAAGGTGACCATCTTGAGGAGATAGCTTTTCTATGACTTTTAGGGACAACCTAGTCCTGACTTCAGGACTTTTATAATCTCTCAGATAAGAAAAGTCCTTAAGTGACTTTTAGTTAACAAAATTGCACTAACTCACTAATTAAAATGTCCAGAGCAAGATAGGAATCAAAACACCAAAGTTCATTTTAAGTGAAATCATTACATCTTTCCTTCCTCAGCCCTGCTGAATCCAACCTGAAAGACCACACTCAGGGAGATGGCCATGGTTCTCTAAGTGACATGTAATGCTTTGTCTTGACTCCTCTTTCTCTTTGTGCCCTTCTTGTACTTGGATTGCTGATCCTTCCATGGAGGAGCAAAGACACAGACAAAAGATCAAAGAGAACAAAAGAACTTACTTGACTAATACCCATGTAAACTGTAACAGTTACCTTATTATTGCTGGCACAATGCACCTGTCCCAGAGCAGCTGCAGGGAGGAAAGGATTTATTTTGGCTCATGCTCTTGAGGGGAAGTGGCATGGAAAAGATGATAGAACCAAGGCTATATATTATCTCCTTGCCAATATCAGGTAGAAATAGCAGTGAAAGAGAGGGAGTGACCAAACTCTAACAAGATGAAATTGGCTAGAATACCCCTAAGCCTGCCTCCAACAATACACCTTTTCCAGAAGACTCCATCTCCCCAAACTGTCATAATCTGGGAACCAAGCTTCAAAACACATGTGTTTATGGGAGATGTCTAATTCAAACTACAACAATTGACCTCAGGGTCCTTAGGTCATAGAAGAACTTTAATGCCTTCCCATTCAGTGATTTCTCCCTGTGACTGCTGCCTTACGAAGGTCTCTCTGATACAGCCCTCCCTGCTGAGGTCTGATAGCACTTCTGTAACTTGCTAGGATGGCTGTTCCTTGGAGTCCACCACATATAGCTGTCCAAGCTCTTCCCCCAGTACCTGCTTATCTCCTTTACTCCTTTAATCCACAGAAAACACCACATCTTTCCTTCACCAGAATCCAAGAGCCTCAACCACCCCAGAACAAGCCATGGCCTTGCTCCCTCTTATGGCCATGTTGTCCCATCGTTTTCTCTTCAGGAATGAGTTCAGAGCCACATGCTATGCCCAGTGGACTGTGAGAGACCTGAGTCACTTATGCTTCAGTGGACTGATGGAGGAGGCCCAGGCCTTGCCTTCACAAGCTATTTCACCTTCCATGCACATGTCTCACTTCTTACAGGAAAACAATAGGTGGTGTGGTAGTTTGAATATATGGCCCCCAATATATTCAGTGTTTTATTAGTTTATAGTTTGCATCTGCAGCCATCATGCTGGAGGCAATGTCACTGGGAGCAGGTCTTAAGGTGTGGTGATGGTTTGAGATTCCATTGTAAAGATATGCAAAGTGTGCCTAGCAGGAGTTCCTGAAGTATGCTATGGCTCTTGGCTGTAGCTTTGCTCAGTGTGCTGTGTGGCTGGTTGGTTTTCTCTCTATATGCTTGGCCCTGTGAGAGCAGGCCGCTTCTTCTGCCATTATGGAACTTCCCCTGGATCTGTAAGCTTCAATAAATAATATCCCTTCCTCCATAACTGTGCCTGGTCTGGAAGTTCATCTCAGCAAACCTGAAGCTGTCTGCTACAGAAAAGTGGTACCAAGGAGTGTGGGGTGAGATGAACCTGACTGTGTGGATATTCGTCTTCTGGAACCTTTGTTTTGGAGGAATGGTCATGGACTTGGTGCTTGCAACTGAAGATGCCTTCTGGAGTGGTAAGCCAAGTTTTATGGACTATTCTGATGAGGGTTTGAGAATGCTAAGTGCAGACAGTATTGAACTTAGAGGCTTGGCTTATGAGCTTTCTAAGGGGGAGGAAAGACTGCAGAGGACTTTGTTGTAACTGGGCTACTGGCATAAGGGATGGCTACATTCCGGTATCCAGGCCCAGAAAGTTTGATCAAGGTTAAATTTGTAATGGACTGATGTGCTTGGCTAAAGATATTGGGCTGAGAAATTTAAGATTTTAAGTTGGAAAACTTCAAGCAAGTTAAAATTAGAGGCACTGAGACTGGTTTTAGGTTACTGGAGCTGCTATTGTCAACACATTAGCAATCTTAAGGAAGGTGGCCTGGCTGCTTTACATTAAAACAATGGAGAGGATGCCAGAGGAAAGACTGTTAGAAATGCAAACTCTTTTAGAAAGAGTTGACTGGAGAAGGAACCTGCTTTTCAAGGCTATGATTTATTTAGTCCCTGGATTAAGAATATGTCTGTGTCCTGCACACCTGGTATTAGTTTGGGAAGCATTAAAAATGCATGGAGTGGTCATGAATTGCACATGGTTCCAGGAGCTGCTGCTGAGATGTGGCATGAGGCAGGGCATGAAGACCCTCAGGAATAGGCTGGAAGAGCCTTTGGAAGATGGGCCGTGGTTTGCATGGAGACCTGAAGATGTTTTGGATATACCAGGACTGTGCAAAAGGGCTACCATGGAGTGCAGTGTTGGCATGGGATGAAAGTTTTCCCTGGCTACTCTGCCCAGCGGGAGGGGCGGAATTGGAAAACCTGGAGACTGTCAGGCTCTCGTTATATTGAACTTGAACTGCAGAAGTTTGATGACTGCTGATGGTGAATGAGTTTGCATTGTTCTAGTTTCTCCTTGCTATGCCTTATACCAGTTAAAAATGTTTACTCTGTGTGTTTACATGTTGAAAGTATTTAACTTGTTTGATTTTACAGGTCTCACTATCTTAAGTTGGTCAAGACTGTGAGAACCTTTGAAATTGGACTGAGTACAATTCACAATGTGTGATAGTTATAAATCTATTGGGGGCCAGGGGTGGAATGTGGGAGTTTGAATATATGTCCCCCAATATATTCAGTGTTTTATTAGTTTATAGTTTGCATCTGCAATCACCTGGCTAGAGGCAATGTCACTGGGGGCTGGTCTTAAGGTGTGGTGATGGTTTGAGATTCCATTGTAAAGATATGCAAAGTGTGCCTAATAGGAGTTCCTGAAGTGTGCTGTGGCTTTTGGTTGTAGCTCTGCTCTGTGTGCTTTGTAGCTGGGGGCTTTGCTCTCTTGCCTGGTCCTGTGAAGACAGGCCAGCTTCTTCTGCCATTATGAAACTTCCCCTGGTTCTGTAAGCTTCAATAAATATCCCTTCATCCAAAATGTGCCTGGTCTGGAAGTTCATCTCAGCAAACCTGAAGCTGTCTGCTACAGGTGGTCACCCAAAGTCAGCAAAGCCAGGCTGTGGGTTTGAGGGTACAGGTACTCATCCTGCAAGCCTAACGGGGCTGGTCCAAGACTTTGTGACGCAATGGAAGTAACTGGAGCCAAGATGGAAAAGGGAAATGACAAGGTCCTGATCCGACATCCCACTATTGTTATGTATGAAATACAACCACCAATGGGTCTATACAGCAGTGCTCTTATCTTGCTCTATGATTGAACATGTGTCTAAATGAAGAACTGAAAACAGACATCTCTAAACATCATCAGCTGATGAAAACAAGAGTAATAAAAAAGTGATTTATCGGACTTTACTTCAGCCAAGATTTTTTTTTTCCTGGAATGTTCACGTAACTGTCTTGAGAAATCAAATAATCACTTTGTAACTTGATCACAGAGCAGTGAGATGTAGGCACAAATTTGACAAAAAGTGGAAAGAATGTATGGGATGAGATTAACTTAACTATTATAGAAAACAACAAAAAATATCCTCACCAGAATTCAGTAAGTAAATAAAGCTTTATACACATTAATTATATACCTAATATTTAAAAAGCAGGAAGATTAAATAATAAAACTTAAGCAAAGATGTGCAGAGCCACAAATTCTAGTTTCTATCCCAGATTCATATCAAAAGAGAGTTTTTTTGTTGACTGTAGGATTGAAGCTCCCAAATCTGAATGGGATTTAAGTGGCAAAGTATATTCAGTGTAGGAGGGTCGGACAAATCTCACTTAACATCTTCATTAGTGATCTATGCCAGAGAAACAAACAGCAAGTTAATTAAACCTAAAGGTAGTATTAATTCCATTAAGGGCAAAGAGTGGTCAGAGATAATAAAAACCCACTGGTGGCTAAGAACAGAATCATCAAATAAAAAAGAATTTCAGGAAGTGCCTATACTTAACAGAATGAAGCCCTTGAAAAACAAGACAGCTAAAAGCAAATTCAACTGGTAATGCAGACAATTAAACACATCTTCTATCCAAAGCTTTCCAAACTCAGAGATAATAAGTAATAATAGGTAAAGAGAGAAGCAATTAATGAAGTGACACCTCTATTCTAGGGGAAGAAATATGTTTATGTCTAAATAAAATATAGTCATTTTAGTAAAATTTGAGAACCCATGATTTTATTTAACAAAGAAGAAATTAAAGCCAGGCGTGGTGGCGCATGTCTTTAATCCCAGCACCTGGGAGGCAGAGGTAGGAGGATCACTGTAAGTTTGAGGGCAGCCTGAGACTACATAGTGAATTCCACGTCAGCCTGGGCCAAAGCAAGACCCTACCTCGAAAAAACAAACAAAAAATCTATTTAAAAGAAGAAATTAATGTTATCACTTATTTAAATGTAACGATCATTTTATTCCTCTACAATGTAGAAGAATTTAGTTTTTGAAGAGTATACTTTCCAAATAAGCAATCTGGAAAAGTTTAACAATTATTTCAAACAAAGCAAACAAAGACCTATGGCTTGATAGGGATGCCCCTCACATCCACACAGCCTCATCTCCTTTAAGCTTTATGTATGTGACACAGCCACCTGCTTTCTTTGTGACCTTGAAAATCAGACCTTCCTCAGGTTGGTGTCAGGTCCGCAGTTCTCTTTTCACAGGATATTATGGGCTCTTGCACCTGAGGCTGACCTTCCTGCCATGCTGGTATTGCATTTGTGCCTTGCTTAATTTTTTTATAGGGCTTATAGTAAGGAAATTTGTCTACTAATGTTATTGTGTGTTTATTTTCCTATTTTTTCTCCGTTTGCCTTTCTTTTTATCATTTCTGAAATAAAAGCATATGAATGCAAGATTCTTTTCTCCTTCACTACTCGATTCTGAGTTTTAATAATAGCTACTGGCATTTATAATCCATCAATATCTATTTATCTATCTGTCTATCATCTACATTTTATAGATCTATGTTCCACCTAACAAGAGTAAATCAAAAACCACGGCTTGAGAGATGGCTTAGCAGTCAAGGCACTTGGCTGCGAAGCCTAAGGACCCAGGTTTGATTTCCCAGTACCCATGTAAGACAAATGGACAAGGTGGAGAGTGCATCTGGTGTTCATTTGCAATGAGTGGCTGGAAGTCCAGCCACACCCATTCTATCTGTCTTTTCCTCTCCCTCCTTCTCTCTCTCAAAAAGTAAATAAATAAAATATTTTTAAAAGAATAAATCAGCTGAGACATATTTTAAAAGGCAGCTATGCTCACCACTATACCACCAATACTGCTTGAGACATATTTTAGAAGAATAGTAGGAAATGACATTGCTAATGCAAAGCATTGAATCTGAATTAAGATTAAAGTTTTAAGTAAGCAGATGCATTAACACCAATTCTTTAAAGTGGTTAAACCTCCCAACTCTGTAATTATATATTTGGTCATTTTAGTTCTCAAATAATGAAATTTGAGGATCACTCCTATAATAGTATCAAACCAATGTATGTATTTACTCATAAAAATTCATATGAAGTTAACTACCGTATGGTTCCTTCCAGCTTTCTTTTTTCTCCAATAGAGTGGAATTAATGTGTGCAATCTAATGAAATATGCTGCAATTAGAGAACTACTATGCATAGTAATATCTCTGCTTGTATATGTTTCAAATAAAATAGAGTCTGTAGTGACATTTTAGGAATGGATAGAATGAAAAGCAAAATTAAATTGCTATTAAATTTCAAATTGCAGCTGGGTACCTGAATACAAAGTCCACCTTTGAAAAACTGTTTTATGTACCTTCACCCATTTTGCAACAATTTCATATGTATGTAGATTTCTTGCATGGCCACAAAGAAGAATAGGTAGCCCTCAAACCAAGAATATGAAAGCACTATAGCATTATAGCAGACAACCACCAACACAAAGTTTCAAGCTCCTCCTGAACATTTTTATCATTTGAGGAGGCATGCGCGAACTCTTAGAAGACAGTGTCCCAATCACTGGTGCACGCACAGGTCCTCTTACTAGAGCCTACAGTAAGCAAAGCACATCAAAGTCCCCCTCACAACCTCCATCCTCAAAAACAGCCTCTTTAGACAACCAGTGGAAAAAAGATACTAATAGCAACACAAACCAATTTCTTCCAAAATAGCTTTTGAGTCATTTTACACCTGTACTGTCTCTTCCTTAGCCATCTTTTCTTCTGACTACCACAAAAAAGGTGCAATGGTAACCCGGTGGAGTGTTAATTCAGAACAATATCATCTAGTTACAACTGTTTTTTGTGGTGCTAGGGATTAAACATAGCATTTCACACATGCTACACAAGCACTCAACCTACCACCGACCAAATACCCCCAGCCCTCATTTTATATTATATATAGAAGACAGGGTTTCACTAGGTTACATACATTCTATAATGCAGACTGGCTTTGAATTTGCAATCCTCTTGTGTCAGTTTCTTGAGTAACTAGAATTACAGATCTGTGACTCTATGATGGCTTAATTGTAGCATTGAAAAATTAAGTGAAACTAGAGCAGGATGAGGCAGTCTGTGGTCCTCGAAATGCTTATACTTGTGTTAGATGGCAAATACCAGCTGCTAGTTGGGGATTGTGCATGGTCTTGGAAGGAGAAAGCCACACCAAAATATTTAATTAATGTTTCAAAAACTGTGCTGGTATTCTCTACAGAGTTCAGAGAAAAGCTCTTTCTCTCTTATACCACCCCATGAATTCTCAAGCCTTACATACGAAATCCAACTCATTTTTAAATTTTTTTATTTATTTGAGAGAGAGAGAGAGAGAGAGGCAGATAGAGAGAGATTGAGAAGTCTAGCCATTGCAAATGAACTCCAGACTCATGCACCACCTTGTGCATCTGGCTTGATTTACATGGGTACTGGGGAATTGAACCTGGGACATTAGGCTTTGCAGGCAAGCACCTTAACCACTGAGCCATCTCACCAGCCTCCACCTAACTCATATAGAAGGCATTATATCAAAGTATTAGTTGTACATATAGGCAAATATAGGCAAATAGCTATCCTCATGCTTCTTTTAAGGATTTAAGAAAATCAAAAAATATGTAAGATTAACAAGACTTGGGAATTTCTTTGCAGAATAGCCACAAAAATGCTACATACAAAATATTTTTTCTTTTTTGCAATGATTTTTACTTATTTTCAATCAGAGAGGAAAAATAAGAGGGAAAGAGAGAGGGAGAGAGAGAGCATGGCCATGCCAGGATGTCTTCCCTCTACAAATTCCAGATGCATGTGCCACTTTGAGCAACTGGCCTTATGTGAGTACTGGGAATTGAACCTGGGCCAGTAGGCTTAGCAAGGAAGTTCTTTTAGGCACTGAGTCATCTCCCCAGCTCCTTTAGTTTCTTTAAATATTTGTTTTAAAGTGGGAAATTTGTGAAATTATGTGCATCCTGATACATGATAGAAGACTCTTAAGTGTAGTATAATTTATCATATCTGAAAAATGTGAACAACAAAACCGTATCGCCACCAGAAAGTACACCGAGAAATAAATATTGAATTGTAGTTTCAGTCTTGTAGCATGTTTGCTTTTACTTGCTACAAACAAAATGCTTCGCTCATGAGTGTCTAGTGTTACCTAGAATTATACGGCTAAATTACTTATGTTCATACGCTTATCTTCTTTCAAATGATGTCAGTTTAAAAGTTTCATAGTCATCTCCTTTCAGCATTAGGACAAATATCTATAATATATTTTCATTTAAGAGAGAAGAAACAAAAGTATAAAATCTCTGTAAAATAAGTTGAAACTGATTAGCTGGCTTTCATTTTGTAAACAGCACCTTCAACAAAAACAGAAATATCAAGTAAAATTGCCAATGAGCCTTTCAGAGGCCGCTCATCAGAACTGCAGCTGACAATCAGTGTGTCATAATTAACTTCGTATCTATGGAAAGTAAGCAAAAGCAGAGACAATGTCCAAATCCATGGCTTGAGAGATGGAGTTCAAATGGGTCAAAATTGAGCTGGGGCCAAACAGCTTTATCCTTGCCACCTTGTTCCATAAATCACGAAGAATATATATATATATATATCTGCACATCAGCATTTTATATATTAGTTGTATCTTATTAGACTAGGTTGCATTGTTTTATGAAGTGAATTTCTACACACAAAATAGCACAAATACAGAGATTTGAATTATGCATGCACCTCATCACAGTATACTCTTTACTGTAACTTGAATCCTGTTCCTGCAGGTATGAGTGACCCACAGACCCACCACACTTTGTCATTTTGATCTAACACTTGTCTGTCCTGTGCACAACCCTGAGGGGAATAAACACCTATGTGTTTTTCTGTTTTTAACTTCTGTCCCTTAAGTTTGCCCATTTGCACTGCCTACCTATGTAGACCTTCTTGGTATTGAGTCTAATATTTACCCCTCAGTTTCTGAGAGAAAAGAGAAAGTTCTTTAGGCAAACATTTTATCTGTAGAAGTCTTGTATTCAACCACAAACTTAATATATATACATATATATATATATATAAAAAAATATATATATATATATATATATATATGTATAGAAGATGGTAAGGACGAAGGTGAAAAAAATTCTTCAGCTGAGTTAGAAAGAAAATATGTAAATAGCTCTGTAATACCCTCACAATTTCTACAAATATCAAATGCAGAAAGGAAACAAGAATATAGTAACCATGGCTTCAACGCAGTTGGAGTGTGCTGCCCTGGGGTAAAGGCAGAGAAGAAAGAGAGGGAGAGGAATTCAATTCAACTTTTCATTGCATGATTCATAAACATATATACCAGAATAGTTCTCTCGGCCAAGTATTTATTAAAAATCCTCACCCTGTCTGCTTATAAACAATTTGAGAAGTCAGACACTACAATATTCATAGCTGTGTTCAAGAAGTGACCTTCCGAGCTGACTTTATTATGAGCTATAAAAAGTGCTAGCTAATAAAACACAAGGGCATTTAGTTGATTTCCAAGATTTTTCTTTCTAGGCTTTTCAGTACCTCCAAAAGCCTTCACACCAATGATCAAAACTCTTTTATGACCCACCCAGGACAGTATAGGACCCCAAAGCAAAGACCACATGAGTGTGGACCCCACCAAAGCCCAAGACACCACCCAACACAAATTCCAAAGGCAGATTTTCCAATTGTCCCCCTAAGGATCACTATTTTGGTTTATTTGTTGTTCAATTACACACATAGAATTTCTTGAAAGTTTTACCCTTGAGTATGTAGTCTACAAAAGCTCATAAACTTCTTAAAATTAGCTATACCTATAATCTTATAATATTCCCTAGACTGTGAGAAAAATTGTACTTACTCACTTAAAATTAATATCCTTTTCTTGGTTCTCTGTGGAATTCTGACAGAACACTGAATTTAATGTTCACATACCTAGGTGTTTTAAGGCAGCAATCAAGGCTATTTATCTCCTAACTATGGCAAAGCAAGATTAGAACGTGTCCTGCTGGTAACAGGTGGAACCTGTGAAATGAACCTGCACAGAGGTCACATTAGAAGGAAGAAGAGCCCAATGACACACAAATTAAAAAAAAAAAAATCAAAAAAGGCAGTAGAACAGAAGGAATGAGTGGTATAGAGATCCTTTTCCATTACCAGCTAGCCACCCATTTTGTTTTTGGTTACACGTTTAATTCTCTGGCCAGTCACTCACTTATTTCACAGCAAATGACTGGGCTGCACCATTCAGACAGCTGAGCATTTACTAACTTAAGTAGTTTGGCATGGGGATCCAGGCTCAGGCTGGTCACTGTTCCAAAGCCTGGAGCTTTCTTTAGATATACACTTTGCAATATTAAAACTTCCCATAGTTTTGGTGGAAAAGGAGACGGGTCTAGTTTGATTACTGAACTGACAAACAAGTGCTCTCTGATTCGTTGTGTATTTTTTTTCCCATAAAGCAGGTACCTATGGTCTTTTCCGTAGAATGAACTTTTAGAAAAAAGCAGCTTATCCATGCTTTTTTTGTTTGTTTGTTTGTTTGTTTTGTTTTTGTTTTTGAGCTCAGTTTCCCCACACTTAAAGGACCACTTCAGCTCTTATTCAGGTACATTTCTGGAAAACAGTTCCGGGAAAAGCCTTCTAAAAGCTCAATGTTCTCCGGCCCAAGTCCAGTCCCATGGAATGAAAACTCCCTGTAAATGACACCCATGCAGGAAACAAAATGGTTGACAACTCCTTAGTGCAGCATGAAGCAAAATCTATGTACAGGTAGACCAGGAATTTAGGTAACAGCTCTTCTATCCTGCTCTGCCCCAGTGGACCCTACAGGATGGAGGGGAACGAGGACTGGCAAATAAGGATGTCTGCTGTCATCATTACAGGCAGCATGAAGCTGCCTCTTTCTACAGAGCACCGTCCCTTCCCTGCGCTGGACTCTCACGCCCCCTGCTGGTAGAACCCAGCATTTCTTTCTTCTCTTGCTAGTTTTGTTGTTACTATGGAGATCGAAGACAAGAAAGAAGTAAAAAATGCAAAGGGCACATTCATAACCCCACAGTGATTACCGATAACCAACTGAGGAAGTTCTCAGTGGAATGGAGATGGGTGAGAAGGGACATAAGAGTATTACCCAATGGGAATATAAGAATATTACCCAATAGGAATATGACCAATTTGCACTCTGCTCATATAATACCATTCTCAAGAAACATGCAAACACACAGCTGCCTACTGAAAGTGGGAAAGAAAAGAGAGATGTCAGAAGGAAGAGACAAGCAAACAAAGAGAGATGGAGCAATACCATATAGTACAGAAGGCGTGAGTGTTACAAGAGGCTGCAGAGGCTGAGCATGGATTAAAAAATGAGGCTGGGTACTGGGAAAGAGAGAAAGCTAGGGTGTAAGGAGAAGAAGTAGTGTGGGACCCACGGAAGGATCACTCTCCAGTTGTGGGTAGGTTTCATGAACGCACAGGGATGCTGGCTGTATATTTCTTTTTAAATTATTTTATATAAAGGCTGGACAGATAGCTTAATGTTTAAGGTGTTTGCCTTCAGAGCCAAAGGACCCAGGTTCAATTCCCCAGTGCCCTCATTAAGTTAAATGCACAAGGTAACACATGTGTCTGTAGTTCGTTTGCAATGGCTACAGGCCCTAGCATGCCCATCACCCTTGCTCTCCTTCTCAAATAAATAAATAAATAAAATATTTTTAAAATAATTTGAAACCTTAATACTTAAATGTTTATAAATAATTTAACACTTTATTTTATTTTAGAGAGAGAGAGAGAGAGACAGAAGGGGAGCGAGAGACACAGAGAGAGAATTGGCATGCCAGGGCCTCAGCCATTTCAATTAAACTCCAGATGTTTGTGCTACCTAGTGGGCATGTAGGACCTTGTGCTTGTCTCAGCTTTGTGCCTGGCTTATGTGGGATCTGGAGAGTAGAAGCTGGGTCCTTAGGTTTCGCAGGCAAGCACCTTAACTGCTAAGCCATATCTCCAGCCCTAACACTTTCTTTTTAATAAACTTCAACAACCATGTTGATTTCCAGCTTTCAATGCCTTCCTGCAGAATCTCCATGGCTATCTGAGTGGTTGAACTGGGCTAAGCTGGTGAACATTCCTTGGATCTTACTTCCTAAAGCTTTAAAACAGAAACTTGACTTTCATGACCTCTGACAGCATTCCTACTTAAAAAGAAAAAGAAACTATGACATTTTTAAAATGTAAAACTATTCCTTACATAATATAAAATAATATTTAAGATAGTGGTGACCACTGGGGTGACTCAAAACTTACCATAGTGCTAAAAAGTAGTGATAGTACAGTGTTCAGCCCTAAGTGAGATATCTCTATCACACCCTCCAAGGCCTAGGGACCACTGAGAAAGAGGTGGCAGAAAGAATGTTAGAGCCAAAGGAAGGGAACTACTGCTTACATTGCTGTCTTCCAGACACAAAATGTCCTTGATATTCACATTTCAAAACTTCTCATTGGGCTTTGGAAACCTGACAATCTTGCAGAAGTCCATGAAGAGACTTAGAAGAACTAAATGACATATTAATTCTTCAGGGGTTTCACCCAGTGAAGGGACATCTGTTCTTTGGTTTAGTATATTACATATAGTTCTGGATTAGCACTAAAATGGTGACTAATCTGTAAAAATGAATCAATGGGCTCTGCTTCTTGTAGCTTATTTATTGTTTTACTACCACTGGACAAAAATATCTATTTTAGAGTTGAGGAGAAGTTGATTAACACTCCAGCCTTAAGATCATTATTTTAGCCGAAGAAGAAAAGTTCAATACACGTCTGAGTCAAAGCCACATTGCAGGGCACTCATTCATTCTACATCAAATAAATTGCTGAAACCCTGACTCCAAAGCAAGTTGAAGTTCAGGGACTGAAAAGAGAATGATGCGTTCTCTGTATATGCTAAAGACTTTCATTTTTTTTCGGAGGGATCAAGAGAGTGTGGATTTGGAGATTGAAGGTTTTACATTGAAACCTACCAGAATTCATGTACTCCTGGGGTAATGATAAGTAGCAACCCATGTTCAGTTTCTGAACCAGAAAGAAGCAGCAGTGACAGGACGATGGATATCAGGAGAACACATGATGGTTATAAGGGGCAGCTTCAACTCCACACTGGCAGATGAGAATGCCTTAGAAGTGCAGTCCTTTTGTTGCCAAAGCTTCTTCCATCTTTTGGCCATGAGACACTGCCCAGTAAATTATTTGCTTATGTCTGAAATGCTAGCAATTGGTGGATTTACCCTATGTGGGGCAAATATGCCTTAGACAAAAACAAAAACAAACAAACAAAACAACATGATTGTGGACCAGTTTGACCCCATGAGCTACCAGTGTTCAAACATTGACATAGCAAAGAATTGGCAATATCTGTACAATCAGTACAGTAAAGTGTCGTAAAAAACATGGAAGTGGGACTGGGATGTAGCTCATTTGGTAAGTGATTTGCCGAGCACTCAGCGGGGTTTGATTCCCAGCACCACATAAACCAGACATGATGAATATGACTGTAATCTCAGCACTCAGGAGGTGGCGGCAGGAAGATCAGTTCAAGGCAATCCTTGGCTACATGGCACATTTGAGGGCAGCTTGGGATACATGAGACCCTGTCAGAAAAATAAATTATGTATGTATGTATATATGTATATATATATATATATATATATGCATACATACATGAACACATGTAAAACATAGTTGTTTGTTTACTGGGGAGTTTCATAAACAAGTTGTCCAAGAGGAGAAGAATACAGGGATGAAGGGAATTTAGAGAGATGATAATAATCAAAGAGATATGAAAGACTTTATCTTATTTATTTACTTTTATTGCTTTTAAAAATACTTTTATTTATTATTTATTTGAGAGAGGAAGAAAGAGAGAGAGAGAGAAAGAGGCAGGTACAGAGAATGGGCATTCCAGAGCCTCTAGCTAGTGCGAACAAACTCCAGATGCATGTGCCACCCTGTACATCTGGCTACATGGGTCCTGGGGAATTGAACCTGGGTCCTTTAGCTTTGGAGGCAAGCACCTTAACCACTAAGGTATCTCTCCAGCCCTACTTTTTTTAAAAAAAATTATTATTATTTTATTTATTTTTGGAGAGAGTCACAGAGAGAGAGACAGATGGACAGAGAGGGAGACAGATAGAGATGGGTGCACCAGCAGTCTCTCAGCTGCTGTGAATGAAATCCAGATGCATGCGCCCCCTTGTGGTCAAGTATGGCATTGCGCCCTTGTGTCACTTTGCATCTGGCTAAACGTGGGACCTGGAGATTGGAACCAGCGTTCTTAGGCTTAGCAGGCCGGCTCCTCAACCGCTAAGCCATCTCTCCAGCCCATCCAGCCCTACTTTTATTACAGGGGTTAAACTAGGTTCAAGGACTAGGTATGAGATAGGCAGATTTTCTTACGTTACAAGAAATAGCTAACTAATTGGAAGCATATTGAGCAACAGGCATCATTCCAGACACTTGCCCTATATTTTCATATTTAATTTTAAAAAATTAGTGCATATGGGAGACTGGGGATATGGCTAGACAAGCAAGCACTCTACCATCTGAGCCACATTCCCAGCATCCCATGTGCACTTTGTATATTTTATTTATTTATTATGGGCATATGGCTAGGTAAGGAGAGAAAAACAGACAAAGACAGAGACAGAGAGAGAGAGAGAGAGAGAGAGAGAGAGAGAATGTGCATTCCATAGTTTTTAGCCACTGCAAACCGAACTCCAGATGCATGTATCACTTGTACATCTGGCTTTATGTGGGTACTGGGATATTGAACTCGGGTCATCAGGCTTTGTAGGCAAGTGTCTTAAACTCTCAGACATCTCTCTAGCCCCCAAATTTAATTTTAATGATAATATAATAACAATGTTTTTATTTTAAAAATATGAAATTAAGACTACTAGATATGCACCAATCTATAACAGCATAATCCAGTTGGGATTGTAACCAGGAATACCTGAATACAAAACTAAATTTCTGCTTGTTTTGTTTTAATTTATAATTCAGGACTGCATGATGCAGGAAAACACGTGTGATTTTAGCCTAGAATTTCACCCATGTGTTTCTGGTGAACATTTAAGACCAAAAATAAAAAGATGCTTTAAGTATGAAATACATACTGGATTCCAAATATTAAATATTTAAAAAAACAATGTAAATTTGTTGATAATTTTATATTTATTGTATGTTAAAATGGCAATATCCTGGACATAATAACATAGATAAATATATTATTTAAATTATCCATTTCAAGTTTCTGTTCTAAAGTGTTTGCTAGAATATATGTAGTTATGTCTCTATAGGTTTTCACAGACCTACCTCAGTGTTCCCCAACCTTTCCCTTCCTTAGAGTCAACTGGAAGCTGGGTGTATGCATGTCAATGTCAGGACTGGGAGGTAATCCATTGGATGGACTCTGAACACCTGTATTTTCAAAACATGTGCCCGTCATTGTATTTGTAGCTAGGAGTGAGGGATCATGATAAAGAGGATGGACTGCATTCTTCATGTAGTAAGGAGATGCTAAATGGTTCTGAAAACAGAAGTAACATAATGCACTGAGGTGTCATAGAAGGCTCGAATCCTGGAAGAAAACAAATCTATACCTGGATGCCCTTCTCTGGAGCAGCTTACTTACACTCATCTCCATGTCCTCATTTACTTCGGATTCACTATCCATGATGGCTATCTTTGGCTCCTGGACTGGCCAAGCTAGCCTCACTGAAGGGCTTCCATATTTGCTATTGTTTTAATCTGCAAAACACTTGGTGCAAATTCTTCCATGGATGGCTACCTCCTGTTATCCACATACGCCTGCCAAAACCTGAGTCCCCATCATAAAACAGCAACCCCAGCCCTGAAGGTGGGGGCTCCTTATACCCAGCTCTATTTTAGTTTCTTCATGACCTATAACACTGCCTAAGAACTTCTTTTTGCTAATCTCAGATCACTATGCCAAGGTAAGTTCTAAGGAAAAAAAAAAAAAAAACAGAGTGTTTCATTTTACTCACCATTTTATCCCATGTCTACAACAAGGACAACCAAAAGGGACCTGGATTAAAAACTTTTTGACTAAAAGAAGTCATCAATATGGGCTAGAGAGATGGCTCAGCAGTTAAAGGCACTTGGTTGCAAAGCCTGAAGGCCTATGTTCGATTCCCCAGTACCCATGTAAAGCCACATGCAAAAATCAGCACATGTGTCTGGAGTTTATTTGTGGTGGCTGGAGGTCCTGGCAATACCCATTCTCATTCTCTCTTTCTCTCTCTCTCTCTCTCTATTTGAAAACAAATAAAATTAAAATGCTAAAAAAGTTATAAAAAGAACTTGTGTATAATATTTAACAATTCCATTAACCATGAAGCTTTAGTTTTCTAGTGATTTACCAAAATATTAGGCATTTTTCACAAGCACTTTTAGCTAAAGACTAAATGCAAAGGAAATAAAATATTGATTAACATTCACTTTTGGTAAACTTCTATTTTTAAAGCTAATTTAATTGTTAGTTATTGTGGTTCAATAGTATATTACCTCAATTTGAATGGTAGATATGTTAAAATTTATTGAATGTATCTTCCTGGAATGAAATGCTAGACTGGTAATTTTTTTAATTTCCAACACATAAATATGTAATTTTGTGCTTAGGGTACCTCCCATCAGCAAGCCTTCTTGGATAATTTGCTTTTATAAGTGTTTGACCAGAGGACAAGTCACCATGCAAAATTCCATTTTCTGTCTCAACATTGGAATTGAAAGTACAGTTAAATCTAGATATCAACACTAGACATTAACATATATATATATATATATTCATATCTATGGGTCATTTACTCTCTGATCACAATCCAGATGCTTACACATTACAGTATCAACTTTGGATGTATGGATACATTCTTGCAGAGCATGTTGGCTTGGGGGTACATACTACTGAGACGATAACAAAGTGGTTTTGGAAAGATATTATTTTAATCCATTAACTCTGATTTGTCTGTCATTTGGGTCAACAATGCAAATATAAGCAGCCATCCTTCAGGGATAGAAAGTCAAAAGAATGACATATTTTATTAAATGCATTTTACCTTTGTAAATTATCTACACTTTAAAACTCACACAGTGAGTTTATAATATTAACATCACATCTAATTTCTCTGAACCTCAAAAGATTTCCAAATAACCCTCTGATGATTTGTGTCCACACAAACCAATAAAAGGATTACATTCATACAGGCATATGGCTCTCTCATCTGTGACAGGTAGTATGTGAGTAATACTCTTCACAGATTAAGCCAAGCATAATTTAAGAATTTACAAATGTAAGTTAATATCCTCCACTTCATTTTAACCACGAGAGAATGTCATGCATTAAAACACCGCGAGTTGGAAATTGCCAGTGAACTTCAGTTGCAAGTGAGAACGGGAATTCTCGCTATTGTCCTTGGATTGGACCCATAGTGCAGAACGTGGAACTTATTTTCTCCATCTGTCAATCACCAGAGTCTTAGAAGCTAAAATGCAGAATGGGATGGACGCTTCTGAGTCCCACTGGGCACAATAGGACATCAGTTCTATGAGGGAAATGACTCCATGTCACTAGGTGATTCTCAGCCAGAATGCCTACAGATCTTAGCATTAACAGATCTGCCTCAGTCTTTCACTCAGTACATCCCGGACTATTGCTATACATATTCATGCTAAAGAATGAGCAAAATATATTACAGTTCCATACATTATTTATGTAGCCATGATAGTGAGGATCACAGTGTCAGGGTCTCCACGATAAAGTCACATGAATTACTAGAAAAGGAAAGAGAAAGATGGTGACTAGGAAAAGGGACCTGGCAGGCTGGAGGGTGCAGAGGTCGCAAGGGTACCTTTCCAGCTTATGGTTTCCACCAATATGTAGCTTTGTTAGGCCTTTTGATTTTCATAAAAGAAATGAAAATGTGTATTTCTAATGTTAAACCTCCTGGATTTTAGAAGTACATGACTAATATCCACTTTTAAAAATGCACCATGTAAAGTGATTCACCAGCTTTAGCAAATAAAAATACAAAGACATGCACTTAAATTTGAATTTCAAATAAACAATGAAAATATTTCAGCATAATTATGTTACAGATATAGTATGAACATCCTTACATCTCAGTGTTTGTTATTTACACTGAAATTTTCATAAGTAAGAGTCTCCTGCCACTCTGTCTGGCCCTCATACATCCACATTGCTTTTGAGGCCACTACCATCACTCTAGGTCTACAAACATCCACTCTGATCCACTCTTCATTTTGGCCCATTTGAACCTCTATATTAGAGATTAGCACTCAATTACTGTGTTTCTGTCTCTGTGAGGTTTTTTTCTGCCTAAGCACAAGTTTAAAAATATCACATGAATACAAGATCTTCCTCTTTGTTTTCAACAATAGTACATCCCAGAAGTAAACTCAAAATCAGATCAAGGACTGGAGAGATTGCTCAGTGGTTAAGGCATTTAATGAAAAACCTACTGACCCAGGTTTGATTGATTCCCATGTAAAACAAGATGCACAAAATGGTGCATGCATCTGGAGTGAGTTTTCAGCAGCTAGAGGCCCTGGCATGTCTGTCTGTCTATCTATCTATCATCCATCTATCTATCTATCTATCTATCTATCTATCTATCTATCTATCTATCTATCTATCATCTATCTAATCTTGGTATGTCTCCCTCTGCTTGCAAACAAATAAATAAAAATATTTTTATAACACAGATCAAGTGTGATTTGAAGATTTGTATATGTGGGCATTGAAGGACATACACCTGAATGAATCTGCATAGTATGAAGATAATTCAGATAATTTAATTAAAAGCAAAGCATTAAATGTCAATAGCCAGAATTTGTTAACATATACTATATGGCAGATATTGATATCAGCAACTTGTGAATGGAATTTCTTATTCCTTTCATCAATATGAGTTTTTTATACCACCATTGTTCTCAGTTTAATTTTTTTCAGAGGAAATATTAAGAAGTTGAACATTTTAGTTTTTGGCCACACAGCTAGCACCTAGTGGAACCAAGATTCTAATCCCTTATATTCTGACTCCAGAGTCAATTTGCTATATTATCTTTTAACAAAAAGTGGAAAAACATTGACCAGGAAAAGTTCAAAGGTAAACCACTCCAAGCAATGACAAGCTGAGATTAAGAAACATGATTCAAGGCTGGAGAGATGGCTCAGTACTTAAGGTCCTTGCCTGCAAAGACTACCAATCCAGGTTCAATTCCCTGGTTTCCACACAAAGCCAGATGCATAAAGCAGTGCATGCACCTGGAGTTTGTTGCCAGTGGCTGGAGGCCTGATGCACCCATTCTCTCTTTTTTCTCTCTCTTTCTGCTTGCAAATAAATAAATAAATATATTTTTAAAAATAAATTTGATTCAGATTTGGATTCTTGAGCAAAAACTTGTCCAGTTAAAAAAGAACAATATACATCACAAGTGTGCTGTCTTTATGACATGCATGGATGAAAAAGGAGTAGATGTGTTTTCAAAAGAGTCTCTTGTTTAAAACCTTGTAACAACATGAAAACGAGAACATAACTGTATGGCCAGAGTAAAGTATAGCACTGGCTTTATGAGTCGTTCTGTTAGTTTTATGTTCTGTGCCTTCTACAAAGTAATGGAGAATTAAATTAACACAGTTCTTTATAGCATTTTAAATTTTTACCACAATTAATTTCCTGTACTAGTATATTTTGATTCTGCAGTAATCATTTAAGAAAATTTACCTCAGATATATCATTCCTTCCCTCAAATCAAAATGGGTCACTTTTTAAAAAAATATTTTATTATTTATTTATTTATTTGAGAGAGAGAAATACAGAAATAGGCAGGTAGAGAGAGAAAGAATGGGCGCGCCAGGGCCTCCAGCCACTGCAAACGAACTCCAGATGCGTGCGCCCCCTTGTGCATCTGGCTTACGTGGGTGCTGGAGAATCGAGCTTCAAACCAGGGTCCTTAGGCTTCACAGGCAAACGTTTAACCACTAAGCCATCTCTCCAGCCCAATGGATCACTTTTTTAAACTTGCCTATGGCAATGCCCCCATCTTTGTCTTATTCTATGTGAAAGTTACAGGGCATACACTGTTTACTGTTGCACTATAACAGTGAAAGAAAACTTCAGTGTCTCTCTGCAGCAAAGATCTTTACTGTGGGCTAGAGAGGTGGCTTAGTAGTTAAGGCACTTGCCTATGAAGCCTAAGGACCAAGGTTAGATTCCCCAGGACCCATGTAAGCCAGATGTATAAGGTGGGCACATGCACCTGGAGTTCGTTTGCAGCAGCTGGAGGCTCTGGTACACTCATTTTCTCTCTCTTTCTCTACGTGGATCTTTCTGTCTCTTTCTCTCAAATAAATAAATTATAGTTTAAAAATTATTAAAGAGCTTTACAATTATTATTATTTTTGGAAACAGGGGATCACTCTAGTCCAGGAGGATCTAGAACTCACTCTGTAACCCAAGCTGGCCTTAAACTCACAACAATCTTCCTATCTTATCCTCTAGAGTGGTGGAATTAAAGATGTGTGACATTAAGCCTGGCTATTTTTTTTTTTTCAGTAAATGAAACACAAGGCAGACAAAGGGCTCATGAAAATGTTCTCTTCTTTCTAGTGTGCTTTTCAAAGAAATCAGCCATGGACATACTTTGACAACAGTAACCAGGCATAAGAAAAGATGTGGTTTAATTCTATATCAAATCTAGAAATTTGTTCTCTGAAATGAAGCCTCTACTACTTCTTCTAAGTGGGTTCTTTTCATCCATCTAGTCCATACTTTTAATTCATAGACCAGAAATAAGTTCTAGCTGTAACAATTCAAGCATAATCTTTCACCTAAACTATACATGCTTCTTATAGTTTCATTGTTCTACTCATCCAGGCATAAGTTTGCCTATGGTTCTAGGATAAGAAATCATGGCTAGATCAAATGTATCCAGCAAATATACCTCTTTAAAATGAGAGGAGAAGAAACACCTTTCCTAATTAATTCCTACCCTCCTTAATATTCTGAAACTTCAAAAATAAACTGATGAGTGGATAATGAAGATGTAGCACATTTACACAATGGAGTTCTACTCAGCAGTAAAGAAAAATGAAGTTATGAAATTTGCTGGAAAATGGAAGGATCTGGAAAGGATTACACTTAGTGAGGTAACCCGGGCCCGGAAAGCCAAATGTCACATGTTCTCTCTCATATATGGATCCTAGCTACAAATGATTGGGCTCCTATGTGAGTAGGAATAAGACTCAGTAGCAAAAGCCAGTAAGCTAGAAAGGGGATATAAAGGGAATAGAAAGGGAGGGTGGGGGAACTTAATAGTATGGAATTATATATATGTAAGTAGAAGAACAGATTAATGGTTGTGAAAAGGCCTAAGTGAGGTCAGGGGAAAGATTGAGTAAAGGAAAGGTGGAGAGAGGGCTAATCAAAATCAAAGAGGATATAAATAAGTCATATGGAAGCCTACTATTCTGGACAATGGAACACTCAGAAGCAATAGATTGTTACTAGAAAATTTTCAGTGCCAGGGATGAGATGCCTTCCAGTTAGTTGTTGGCCAAGGAGGTCACAGATACCCCCAAAACATTATAGACCAGAAATAGATGGTAAGACACTATTGCTGAAGACTCCACATACCTGGGGTGCAAGGTCACTGAGAAATCCTGCTGGAGCTGAGCTGAATGTCTCCTCCATGTGGACCAGCTGACAGAAAGCTGGAAAAAGCTATGCTGCATGCAGTTCAATGGGAGAGAGAAAACACCAGTGAAGATACTCAATAGTGAACACTGCAAGCTCTCTCTGTATTTGGCCAGCCAGGCCAAATGAGCTAATGGGTGAAATAGTGGCATGTCTGTTATGGGGGAAACCAATTGCTCTCTAATTGGACTGGAGGCCCCCTCCATGGGAGGGAATACATCCCCGATACTGAAAACATACAATAGGGATAGTCATGAGCCCTAGGAGTGTAACATCTCCTTGCGTCTGGCTAAATGTATATACTATGCTCACCAAACTGCCCAGTAAGTACTTCTCTTAATGTCCATACCCATATATTAATGCTACTATCACTTTTGGTTGGAGTAGCTTTTCTTTTCAGATGGTGGTGACCTTGGGATGACTCAGAATGCAGCATGGTGCTGAGAAGAAGGGTTAGAGGAGTGCTCAGCACTGAAATATCACTAGCACACCTTCCAAGACTCAGGGTACATTGCAGAAGAGGTGGCAGAAAGAATGTAAGAGCCAAAGGAAGGGAAAGACTCCTTACAATGTGCTCCTCCAGATGTAAAATGGCCTGGATATCCATGAACTCACAATGCCTGAAACTACCTACACAATACCATCATAATAGGAGGAAAGATGATGACATCAAAATTAAAAGAGAGATTTATTGAGAGGGGAGGGGATATGATGGAGAGTGGAGTTTCAAAAGGGAAAGCGGGGGAGGGAGGGAAATACCATGGATATTGTCTACAATTAAGGAAGTTGTCAATAAAAAAATCAATTTAAAAAAATCTTGAATAACTGTAGTCATCAGACACTTGTTGATTTGTAAGTTCTTTAGTTCAGAGACAAAAATTCATCCTGGCCTCAGAGCTGATTATCCACTCACTAATATGTAGGACTTGAAAAGTGTTTGTGAGCAAAAATTTACTGAGAATAATTTTCCCATAGAAAATGTATTATATATGTTGTCATGACAGAACAGGCAAGAAGACAAAGAACTTTAATACTAAGAAAGTATTTCTCTGACCAGGGCACAGGGATGACTCTATAATGCTTCTAAACAGGAGATATTTTTGATGATCTCCAATATTTCATCACTATTCCTCAACTCCTCATCATTCACTCTTACTATTGCTCACCACTAAGGTGCCAGAAATGGGAAAGAATTGACTTGCTATTGGTCCCAAACAAAACTATTTTTCTTTTACTTAAAAGGATGGCATGCTTATTAAATTAGTTGACCCTAATTTTATGGTCATTAGAGCTCCAACTCTTCATATAAATAGTCTTAAGTTTTGAGAATCTATGCAGCTTGTTTTCTCCATGAAAAATTTCACACTGTCACACAGGATTGTCGTGGTGAATCTTCATTGTCAGCTTGACAATGGGTTTGGAATGACCTAAGAGACATACCTCTCAATTTGTCTGTGAGGTTCTTTCTAGAAAGGTTGCAACTAAGAGAGAAGACCCAATGCAATGGTGGGTGGTACCATTCTGCGTGCTCCTTGACTAAATGAAATGGAAAAAATGAATAAAAACAGGAGAAAGTGAGCTGTCTACCAGCCTCCACTTCTTTATGCTTCTTGACTATGGACACAGTGTACCCAGCTGCCTCCTGCTTCTGTGACCACAGCTAGAGATGCTCTCATCAACACTCCTTCCCTGCCATGATAGAATGTAACTGCAAACTGTGATCTAAAATGAACCCTTATTGCTGTTGTCAGGTATTTTTGTCACAACAGAGAGAAAAGTTACTAATAAAAGGATCTTCTGCAATCTCTCACTAATAAACCCATTTTGACTTCTTATCCAGTGGTCTAACCAGACCAACTGGCTTGTTCTTTGTGTTGTTTTATGATGCAACCTATATCAGCCTATATCATTTTCTCAGCTGCCAAGACCCTTCTGTACATGTAAACACCTATCAAGGTAGTCCAACAACTGATTCTCTTTTGGAGATTCACTTCAACCTCTCCAAATGACAAGAAACAAATGTTAAGTGAATAAATGGATGGATGGATGGATGAATAAATACAAGATAATATTCCTGAATTAAAATCTCTAGTAAGAGCTGGAGAGATGCCTCAGCAGTTAAGGTGCTTGCTTTCAAAGCCTAATGACCCAAGCTTGATTCCCCATTACCCAGGTAGAGCCCAATGCACAAAGTAGTGCAATCTACTGGAGTCTGTTGCAGCAGCTGTCTCTCATCAATCTTTCTCTTCTTGAAAATAAATAAAAATAGTTTAAAATAGTTTGAAAACTCTCTAATTTCTGGAAACATACAAGGAAAAAAATCAAACTGAAGGGAAGAATTAGTAATGTGAGATAAACTTAGATAAAATTCAATGAAGTGCAAGCCAGACTTCCAAAGTAGTCTTCTTACACAATATTTTAAAGCCATCATTCCTGCAAAACCCCATTAGGTTACAAAGCATATTTATATTTATTATCTATTTTGTTTTTGTGTCTTTCTGAAGCAGGCAGGGAAGATGTTATCTATCCCAATTTTCAAAGGTGGAAATCAGAAACACAGCTTTAACAACAGAACCACCTTTTTCATGGTCAGAGGTTTCCCAGAACTATGCCACCAGGTTTCCCTCTTTATAGGTTTCTATCACCTTGGCCTGAGGATGTGGTTCAGTGAGAGAACACTTGACTAGCATCTGCAGTGCCATGGGGTCCATCCACAGTATCCTAGCACCAAAGCTTTTATTGAAAACGGTCAGTTTGTGTTGGGGATGTAGTTCAGGCTATAGAGTGCCTGCTTATCGTGCATGAGGACCTGGGTCTGATTCCCAGAACCATATAAAACTGGAGGTACTCGCCTATAATCTCAGCACTTGGGAGGTACAGGCAAAAGGGTCAAAAGTTCAAGGGTATTCTCAGCAATATAGCAAGACCAGCTGGGCTACAAAAGACCATCTCTAAAATAAGTAAAATAATTCTTTAAAAGGTACTTCACATTTAGATTTCCAGTTGCTCTCTTTATACAATTGTCTGGACATCCACAAATATTATCATGGTCATAAGCTCACATGAAGTTATGGTGGTCAGACTGAGGAACAAATCTTATGCCTCAATCCTATGATATTTCCAATTTTCTACATGAATGACCTATTATAAACCTACAATTCAATTACTTATTTCTCATACTTTATTGTTAGTAAAAACAAATGCATATATCATGATGATAATGAAAAATTATTAATTTCTTTAGTTTATGGTTGAAAGGTGATGTCTGGTTTATGTCTCCTTCTTTTTAAAAGTTATTTCTTTAAAAAAAAAAAAGTAAGATGGCCTTCCAGCTCTCAAGCAATCTGATAATTAGTTTCATTGTTGTCTGAAGTACAGGACTGAGAGGCTGCCTCTTTGCTGTGGGTATTGCAGTGACCCATTGCAAGGAAACACTTACACTGATTTATTTTAATTTTGGACTAACAAGAATTGTGATATATTATTTCAGGGGAAATTGACTGCACATGTCTTCTTCGATGCAATGTAGCTCATTTAAGGTTAATGAAGGTGATTGAATGGATTGTTATACCTTTAATCTACCTGCACATTTTCTAATTAAGTAAAGAATATATTATGAAGAAGATTAAGATCCTTAAAGGACTTTCCAATGTTATTTTCCACCCACAAATTTGTTTCTTTACAGAAAACGGACACCTGGTAATCATATGTTGACTGATTGTTCATCATCTTTCTCTTCCTTGTTTTCTCATGCCCTTTCTCCTTCTTTTATTGCACTGATATGTGGTGATTTCCAACAGTTTACCATGCCAGAATTAACAGAAATGTTACTTGAATAAGTGTCAAATATTGCAGAGTCCCCCTTTACATGGTTGAGCAGTAACCCCTATGTAGATATCACAATTTCTTATTCAATAAGAATGATCTAGGTTGAGGGTTTCCATCATCCATTCAACCTAAAAGGTAAATCAATCACCGCTAAAGACAGTTCATGTGTACAATTCAAAAATATCCTTGTAATCTGGAATTCTTCTGGTTTGGGTCTAATCTTTTTTTAACCTGCAGTAACCCAAATAAAACTGCACAGGAAATGGAGCTAATGCATATGATTAACAATGTACAGGATGGATTGATTATTCAGGAAAGACCAGACAGTATGAAGCTTTCTGCTCTCCACCAGGTACTGTAATGCTCCTCCCTTTATGGACCCCGTTGGATTACTTAGTACAGAAAAGGGAAAGGAAATTAGTACAAGAAAGACAGAAAATAAGTGCTCTTAGTACAGATATAATATCAGTGCTGTGAAGAGCCAACACATATACTCGAGAAACCAAAGGGGGAATATGTTATACTTTGTATTTGCTGTGTAATACTTTATTTGCCCACTTGGAACCAGTATGTGATGCTTATCACATATTCATCAAATACAAAAGTTGATGAAGCATGAGATGTAGATGCAGTTCTAGGGAGATGGCATGATGTCTAATCAACAACAAAAAAGCAAACTCAAGGATACTTCAGATAAATCATGGATCTGGCATATTAACAACTTTTCAATGATTGAGATTGTTCACGTTTACTTTATACTTATTAATAATAAAAGCCTCTAGTCATCCTGGATATACATTAATATATAATAATATAACACTAGCAAACTCTCTTTCTGTGCTCATGAGTAGCACACACTCTCTGGAGAAGTATCTATGTTGAAGAAGACATCGAGGGGCTGGAGAGATGGCTGAGTGGTTACCTGCTTGCCTGCGAAGCCTAAGGACCCCGGATTAAGGCTCGATTCCCCAGAACCCATGTAAGCCAGATGCACAGGGGGCACATGCATCTGGAGTTTGTTTGCTGGAAGCCCTTGTGCACCCATTCTCTCTCTTTCTCTGTCTCCTCTGTCTGTTTGTCTTTTGCTCTCAAATAAATAAATAAAAATAAACAAACAAACAAAAAAGGAGACATCTAGGTTGCAACCTCAACTAAACACCAGCATGCTAAAATTATTTTTGTGCAAAGAATGTTACCATCCCTAGTTAAATCTAAACATGATCATAAATGTTCCCCACTGTACACAGAAAACTATTTAAAATTTACTATACCCCTCCCCTTTAATTCCATCACATTTTTGAAGAGTATTGAGTTTTATAGAGGAAGAGTCAGGATTTGTAATCACTGTTGCAATCAAAAATACTTAGGTTTTCAGTCAGCATATAGTGAGAAAGCAAATAGTATGAATTAGTCATTCACTCTTTAATTAACTGCATTGAACCAGGCATGGTGGCTCACACCTTTAATCCCAGCACTTGGGAGGCAGAGGTAGGAGGATCACCATAAATTCGAGGCCACACCTGAGAATACAGAGTGAATTCCAGGTCAGCCTGAGTTAGAGTGAGACCCTACCTCGAAAAAACAAACAAACAACAACAACAACAACAACAAAAACATTGGTTGAGAGCCCTGTAGATGGTAGGGTACATTTCAACCATCTAAGTGCTCCATAAACACACAAGAAACTGTGCATAAGAAAAGCCTTGTGTGAAACCTAGAGAACTTGCTTATAGGTTTGTATGGTGGTTCATACAAAGTGTATGAAAGGGTTTAATAAACATCCCGATCATGAAGAGAAACTACATTTTTTTAATGTACCCTTTTAAAGGGGGTTGATGTAGTTTGACAGAGAAGAAGCATTTGTTTAGAGCAAAGGTGAAATGTCACTTCTGGGATTGATAGGGTTTGGCTTCACCCTGATCTACTATGAAAATTCTCAGACTCTGAGAGGCCTCATCTTTGGGAAGGGGAGTAGATATCAGGATTCTCAACTTATTCAAACCAACCAGGTTTAATTTCTTTATTTGTCTGGTGAGAGCAACTGATTTAACAAGGCCCATCTGTTCACAATGGAGTATGGGGTATGGGTTCTTCTTGTTGTTCTGTAACAAGGTTCTGTAGAGAAATGGGAGTGGTCAGTAGGTCTTCTCATCTCCAGAGTCCTCACCTAGGGTCCTCAAGCTGCGTGCATTACAGAGGTGGCTGGAGGAAGGAGGATATGCAAAAGTTCTCAATACATATCTCTCCACGTTCCCCTCTTTCATGGATAACTTGGGATCTCATCCTTATACTGGTTTCTTTCATTTGGGCAGCTCATTTTCAGTTAGGTAGCAAAGAAGAAGGACAGGAATAATAATTTAAATGTAGTGATTTAAGGTATCTGTTTTTTTTTTTTTTTTTTTTTTTAACTTTTCCTTTCTTTTCCTGAGGACCAAGAACAGATCACTAAAGTCTTCTCGATGTTCAAACCTCAAGTACCACTGGACTTATTTTATCTTCCTTCAAAACCACTGTCAAATACTAGTTCAAAGATACTCCAAAACCTTAAGTTCAAAAATATATGTGTACAGGATCGGGGATATAGTTTGGTGGTAAGGAGCTCACCCGGCATGCATACATGAGAAACTAGCTCTATGGTCAGCATTGGGGGGCGGGGGAAGGTTTCCTTCCAACCTCCAAGGCTAAGGGAATGTTGAGGAAGAGATGGTAGAAAGTACGTGAGAGTGAGAGGATGGGGAGAAGTGGTCTGGAATGTTGTCTTTCTGACCTGAAGTGGTCATTATCTCTTCATGACCTTACTTGCACGAGATCTGCACAATATTGGGCCCATCAACATTCCATCATGAATGATGGAAGATGGTCCAAAAGAACACATCAAAGTAGCAGAGAGACTTGTTGGAAAGAAAATATATTCTGTGGAAGGGGAGTGGGAGAAGGGGATAAGAGGAGGGGATTAAAATAAAAATAAACTATGTACATGTATAAAGTTTGTCAATAAAAGTTACAAAATATGTGTAGGCCTTACTACGGTAAGGCTCATGATCACTGTAGAGGAAAGTATTGAATCTTTTCTTAGCTAGATAGTGACAAACACTAGTTCTTGATCCCTATGGCCTACAAATGCTTTCTCTTTACAAAATAAAAATCTCTAACTCATTTACATCCTACTTAGACAGGTAGCAATGAAAACCATTCTGCTTTGAGTGGCTTGGATGGCATTGGTGTTGTAGAGGACCAATTGCATCGGCGTGCCATCTAGCTGGACTCTCCCAAGCAGGATCTCACCCTATCCTGACACATGTCCTCATATGAAGGACGTTATCATAATGTTTCCTATTAGCAATCTTGCCATCAATCACAACTCAGAACTGGAAGTGAACTTCTCTAAATGATGGTAAAGACTGTTGCCGTCATCCAGGCTCTGCTCAGACATTTTAGTGTAGAAGAGCTTTCCTGGAAAGTGGCACTCATTCATTTGTTCAATTCCTTGAACCAGAACACAGCCTCCCAAACCATCAATGAGCCACACACAGGTAAAGTAGAAAGGTGGGTAGTGGATGATTCCTAAGGACAGCCTTTGGTGTGGAGCACTGCAGGATTCTACCTAGAACATATTTATATTATCCTTGGAGAAGTCAATGTCAGTGAAATTCAGAATCACAAATATTCCAGGTCAGGATGAGAGGAAGGCAGTTAGGAAGATGGAGGAGAGGGAAGGTAGAGGAGAGGGAAGGTAGAGGAGAGGGAAAGTTTTGAATATTGCAGAATTAAGGTGCTTTGTTTTTGTCATTGGCCTGCATAAGTTTCTCTCTACTTCCAACAACAGAGTAATGTTGGTATGACACATTTACACTCTCCCCCAAACACCACTGTTCAGTATCCTTTTGTACTCTCAATGAAAGCTTGTCTCCTTTGGCAACTCTGTGCTCTGCCCCGGCTCAATACCATGACCTTCCTCCTGTTCCTGTACTAGAAACATATGAGCCCTATTTCTACATGCTATTTTTCCATCTCTAATTTGCTCAAGGCAGTTGATAGCATTACTAAAATGAGGAAAAATTATACGCACACACTTTGTGGCATACAATACCATAAATATGGGTGTTGGCAAGTGTCAGCCTATGTAGGAAATACAAAAAGTCTTTTTAGTGTTGTGGGAGGAGAAAACAGCCATGTCAAGGATGTTTCAGCAGGACTCATTCTATACATCCAACCATAACAGCCCTGAAAAGTTCTCTCTTCAGAAGTCCTGCCTTTGTTTTCCTCTCTTCAGTTAAATCTTAGGTAAGACAATGCTTCTTCTGAGGACTGTTTTCTGACTAAGAAAACACCTTCCCCTATCCATTGTTCTAAGCACATTTTTTTAGTTATCTCTGAACATTGTTACTATCCGAATATTCTCATTTAAATTTTATTTGTTGCCTCCTCCCTAGACTATGAGCTTCAATATTCTTCATATTGAATATTCATATTGATCTTCTCAGTCTTGGTCAGGAGATAGCTCCAGAAGGATGGGTGTGCTGGAGAGCTATATTTACTTCATAGATACATGTTGAAATGATGGATGGAAACAGGAGCTATACTATGTGCATGAGGAGAGCATCACAGGACATATTCAGAAGTTACAGTGGCAGCCTTGGTGACAGTCTCTTTATGTTTGTTCTGGGACATGACAAGACTTCTGTAGTCCTGTAAGGTAAGGAATGCAAAAGGCCACTGGAACCTCTTCAGGTTGTCAATCAAATTGTTCTTATCTTCCAGATTTAGATTTTATGGTTCCTGAGAGGCTACAACTCTAGCAGGAAAAAAAAAATCCTGCTGGTAGAGAGCTAAAAGCCAGAAGACTAAATGGAGATGGAGGGTTTGGGCCATTAGCCTCTGTGTTAGCACACCTTAGGTAATTCACAACTGATGGAACAAAGTACTTTTATAAGTCAGTAACTTGTTCTGTCCAACAAACAAGGAGTAGCCAAATACCAAAATGTATCCTGTGTCATAAACTATGCCACTAATGTTAGTGTCTCCATAGGACCTAAAATCATGATCTATGCTACAAAACCAGTGAGTTCGCCAAAGAAATAAACATAACTGAATTGCAAAGGGAAGGAAAGTGCTCAGGAGTGGACATAAACTCTCGTAGTTATACAGTCCTAGCTACCAGGACCAGAATAAAAAATAAATAAGGGTGCCTTACTAATACCTGTGCCCTACCTCAGCATGAGCTCAGGCTTCTCAGCTATGAGAAATGTCCTCATTCTCCCTCAGAAAGTGACCCAAGAACAATGCTAATTTTTTTATGTAATTGTAATTTTTTATGAAAGTATGCATTTTCAAACTCATAGTACACCTTCCCATACATGCCAAAACTCAGCAACTTGCCTAGGCTATTATGAATAAAGCCCAGATGTTCACATCTTTGTTTGGCAGTTTAGCTGTAGATATTCCAACTCATGGCCTAGTTCAAGTTTGCCTTTGTATACTGAAGATGGGGTTTACTAAACTGGAGTAATAAGACAGATAACTGCAGACTTTATATATCTTAATATCTCTCTCTCTCCATACATACATACATATATATATATATATATATATATATATATATATATATATACATACATACATACATACATACATACATACATACTTGGTAGTTTATTAATTTCACCTTTATTTTATTCAGGTTGGATAATTCAAGATGGATGGTGTCAACCATTTTCTTGCACCAACAAAATAGAAGACATACTAGTTTAAACTGAGTTACTGATAAGACCTGTAAGCATTAAACTTTAACTTTCCAAAGAAATTTTATGTCTGGTTATCCTAAATTCCTAATAAGGGTTTAATAGAATTTCACTGTTTTAGTCAATGTATATTATTAGTCGGACAAGATTAACTGTCTTGACTTTTTCCTTCCCATCTACAGAGCAAGGACAGTTGTGCCACCTGGCACATCAGGATACTCTGAGGAATGAAGAGGGAAATGTGTGCAGAGTGCCGGGCACAGTGCTGGCACATCTTCATGCCTATGGTGATCACAGGCTACTGAATCATTTCAGCATTTATTCAAAGAGTGGTCTTCGTTGTTGTTTTATTGAAGCAGTGGTCTTGGATTCACAGAAGATGTGCCGTTCATAAAGGAGAAAAAGTAAAATATGCAAAATACCACCTTTCTTCTCATTTAAAATAAGGCATGGTTACATATGGAAGAATATAAAATCCTATAGTAAAAATACGGGAAGAGCTATAGTTTCTCACCGTATTGTAGATTTACTAAACATAGTCAACAAGTGGCCCTCCATCAATAGCCAACTCTATCAATCTATCCAGGGAGAATATAGGCATTTAACTTTTGGTATAATAAATTACTTGTGAGGGTGTAGCCTTCCACTTGATCTTCCCTCATACTGCCATCCTCCTTCACATACCCATGAAGCCTCCTGTTAGGATGCCAAGCTGGCAGTTCCAGACTGACACAGGGCGTGGCTTCCTTAAAAAATTCAATTCCTTTGTAACCTGCTTTGTCACATTCTTTACTTCATAAGGTTTGTATCTGAACTGAACAACTAAGAACTTTCTCTTAAAACCAATACAAAATTCAATTACATAATGGAACAAATTCCAGTGATATCTTTAACACTAACTTACCCATTTAAGATGTGTAGTAGAAATCTTGATGAAAAATGCTCCTAATTCAGATTTTTTTTTTTTCTGGCTGACATTACTAGGAACCTAAAAAACCAGTGTGATGGATAGCAAAAGTTAAAAATATTTCACTTTGTGGTTCCAACATTTCAGAAAGGCAATTGCAAGGAACGAGATTTAAGCTTTAATTAGGAAATGTATATATCACAGACTTGCTCCTTCCCTATGATCAGGGGGAATTTTTTTTATGTGCATGAGTTGGAATGCAGAGATCAATATAAAGTAAGTTTGACAACGCCAAGGCTGAAGAAGATTTTAGGGCTTTGGAGATTAAAGAAATTATCTCCATAGACCTGGGACCACGTCACATAATTATTCTTTCATTGGGGCTATAATCTAGGCAGAGAAATCTTTTATTGAATACTATTAATTAGGCAGATTTAACACTATCCCAAAAATAAAAGCATACTTTACAAGAAATCTGTTAATTATGTAGTCATTTATTTGTTTTGAACCATAAAGTTTTGTGCTTTTAGTGATCAAACATTAACTAAGACACACAGCAATATGAAAAAATGAATGTGTGGTTCAGAAAGGAAATGAAAGGTAAACCATGAGTACAAGAAGGAAGGTGTTTATTTCTTTGCTCAGATAAACCATAGAAGAGAATTGGAAAGAGTAAGGTGTGTGTGTGGGGGGGAGGCACGCTTCTAATCATTTCATCAATGTAAGCCATCACAACAGACGACTGAAGCCTAAATTTTCACTCAGGAGCTTGCATCTCTGCTGAAGGGTAGAAACGAGCCGGTCTGGAAGGCACCATGGAGCTGATCCTGTCACGTTTTCTGAAGGAAGCTCGTTTCCTTACAAGTGCTTGATCCCCACACACTTGGACAGCCATTACCCCCTTTCATGTTTCCATGAGGAGCGCAGAGCTGTAAGTGGGACAGCCTGCAGGACTGATGCTAAAAGCTTTGTTGTGGGAATCCCTAAAGCATATTCCTATAAATAGGACTGTCTCCATTCACTCAAGTTGTGCACATTGACCCAAATAAGAATGATGCATATGATTCACAAATGTGTACATCAATACACTGGGAGCCACTGGGGCAGGCATGGCTTCCAAGCTTTGGAGGGTTCCTTAGAAATGACCCCGGTATTTTTGTCTTCCTAGGTGATATTAACAACATATGTGACAAAGTCTGAACAAAGGAAAACTAGAGAAAAATAATTTTAACATGTATGCAGAAACAGAGGTAAGATATCACAATACCAATATATCCTATAGGAAGATGGATTACAGGCCAACTATCCACTAGGGGGAAAAAAAGAGCAAATGAAATAAACTACCAAATTCACAATGACACTTCAAATGGCAAACTCAGCACTCACAAACAAAACCCACACCCAAGAGCAGACACAACAGCTCTAGCAATCAGGTAAATCCAAATCACCATAAAAATGCTTTCTGTCACTTCAGATTAAGAAAAGTTAATATGAGGAGTACTGTTCTAGTTCAGTGTGTGCTTAGCACGCATAAAACCTTCTATTTGATGCCCAGACCCATAAAAAAATTACAAAAGGAAAGAAAGAACAATTGAAAATGTTGGTAATCCCAATGCTATTAATATTGCACAGAAACAGCCAGACATACTAATCCATTTCTGAACGGAATATGAATTCCTGTTACTTCTTTTGGGTTTTATGAATTAAAAAAAAAAAAAAACAGCATCAACTTCTACTTAGTAATTTAGTAATCTCATTACTAATCTAGTAATCTTAGCAATCTAATTTTGGGGAAAATTTAGTCAAAGACAAAGATGAGCATGTGTGTGTGGATCTACACATGAGTTTGGAGGAAAGGTTGAGCGAACTCCAACTGTCAACTACGGAGTCAGACACGCTACCACACGAGGCCTACTTCCAACTGTCAGCTATGGAAAGATGCATTAAAGAGAAGAAAATGATGACATACTTGGTGCATCTGAGACTGCGTGCTGCAGAAAGGGACCCTGAGGAGGGATCCTTTATAAATATGATTTATTCAGAAGTGTTTCCTGGAAATCCAGGTCTAGAGGAAAGAAAGGCAGGGAAGGGTAGGATGCCAGTGTGCCATCTCAAGGAAAGTCCCATGGCAGGTGACTGGCTGAACCATACAGTCAGTCAAGCTTTGTAGATAGCTGCAGTCAGATTTCGAGTTGTCCCAGATAGACCCCCACGCCAGTCAGTCCTCCACAGCAGGTTGCCCCTGAGAAACTAAAAGCAAGCTCTGAAGACAACCGCATCTGCCCTGGGGAGAAGCTGGTCCCGGCTAGTGGGGCAATGTACGCTGTGGAACAAAAATGATGGAAAGTCCCAGCTGTACCTGTGGTAAGATGGTCTACTGGACTCCAGTGAATGAATGAAGCAGACATCCGAAAGGAACGGGGGTACTTGCGTGCAAAGAAGAAGCATTGGACAATAGTATGATTGACAAGACATTGGATTTAGGGGTGGTCTTCAGTGGGGGAAATATTTATTGAATTATTTATGTATACAAGCCTGTAATAACATGTGGAATGATACACATCAAAACATTTACATAAATATTAACATAGGGTGGTGGGGGAACCAGAGGAGGAAAAAGGAGCAAATTTTTTAAATTTGTTTTTATACTTTTGTTGACCTATGGATGCTTGGCATTCAAAAATCAAGGAACTCCTATAAGGCAAAAATTAAATATGCTTCATCAAAAGTAATTTTATAGAGCTGGAGAGACAGCTAGTAGTTAAAGTGCTTACCTGCAAAGCCTGACAACCGGGAGTTCAATGCTCCAGTACCCACATAAAGCTGGATGCACAAAGTGGCACATGCATCTGGAGTTTGTTTGCAGTGGGTAGAGGCCCTGGCATGACCATTATCTCTCTCTTTCTCTCTATTGCCTTACAAATAAATAAATAAAATATTTTAAATTAATTTTGTAAGCTCTTTCTTAAATTGGAAAGGCTCAGATTTAAATGGAGTTAACATGGTTGCTCATTTGGCTATATCTGGGAAATGCTTTGGGGACATTCGTCATACTTGTGATCCTAAAACTGACAGACAGGTATGTATGTGCATTTATTCTGAGCAGTGGAGGAAAAACACAGCAAGAGATAGAGAAATATTTACTTTAAAATATGGCAAAAATAATATACAAAATGCAAGCAGCTCCATTGTTTATAAAATTAGGAGTGGGAGAATGAGTAAGTGGATTAAAATGCATTAAACAGAATTATGTTCCGCTCAGGTATTAAATAATGGTTTTCAAAATTTTATTGACTTAAAAAAAAGAAGCATGATATAATGTGATGTTGAAAATGAGATACACACTTTGGTATAGATAAGTGATTTGAATTATACAAAATTAAATATATCATGCACTTATACTCCTGTGTATACAAATATACTAACATGCTTAGAAAAAAATGCATTTATCTGGGAGAATGTATAATTGAATATTAATAGCTGATTTCAAAAGTTCCTTTTCTTCTCTGCATTTTTACTCACCAACAATGCCATCTGTTAGTATTTCATTAGATAACTGAGTCAACTATAAAAAAAAATGGTTCCTTGGAAAAAGGCATACACATAGTTTCAAGATACTAGCTCCTATTTACTTAGCAATTTTGACAGATTAGTACTATAAGACAGTAGTCACAACTTCTGATGATAAACACACCAAATTGAGTTCCCTAAAAAGTATTTTATTTTTTGGCTAGTTCATTCTTGATTGTAGGAAAATCAAATTAAGAGGTGACTGAATATCTGGGATCTAGTCTAGCGTTCTATGAAAGGATAAAATGGTAGGAACCAAAAACTTCAGACCCTTTGGGAGAAGGAAGGCAAATTTGAGATCAAACATCTGCATTCCCTGTATTGTGTCCTGCCATGATTATGTTAAAGACTCCATAACTAAAACAAAAACAAGCATTCATTTTCAACAATGACATCTGTGGAACTCAAAATGAATAAGGATTTACTTTTTTAAAATTATATAAATTAGACTCTTAACACTGAGTTAAAACTTCAGTATAGTATACATTATGGATAGCATGAAATTATCTCTTTTGTACTTAGAAGTGAAAGAAGACATAGTTTTAACAGTCCAAGATAATAGAAACAGCCATAGTCCGTCATTACTATTAAAAAGCTGCTGCTGGGTGTGGTGGAGCATGCCTTTAGTCCCAGCACTCGGGAGGCAGATGTAGGAGGATCACTGTGAGTTCGAGGCCACCCTGAGACTACATAATGAATTCCAGGTCAGCCTGAACTAGAGGTGAAACCCTACCTGGGAAAAACAAAACAACATCAATTAAAAAAAAAAAAAAAAAAACTGCTGAGCTGGGGCTTGATTTGTGGCTCAATTAGTAGAGTTCTCACTTAGCATGCACAAAGCCCTAGGTTTGATTCCCAACACAGCATAAAACTGAGTGTGTGGCATAAACCTGTCATCCCAGAGAGGAAGAAGCAAGAGGATCAGAAGTTCAAGGTCATTCTCCATTACATAAGAAGCCAGAGGCCAGTCTGGGCTACAGATCCATCTTCAAAAATAAATAAATAATAAAGTGTGCCTCTTAGGACTGTTCTGCAAGCTGTCTATCAAAATCCTGCAATCTCTCATGGACAGAACTAATAACTTGCAAGAATTTACCACCCAGAAGGCATGGTGAATCTCCCCTCCACCATTCAGACATTGCCTACCCTCCTCTGGCCATTTCTAACATTCACAAAATCTCTGTATGAATTTATACACAGTGTTTGCAGAAACTGTGAAAGACAGCTATAGAGGAAAGCCCTTGAGAGAATCCATACTGTATTGTTGTATTGCCTTGGAAACACTGAACCAGTGGAGACTTGGATTTCTAATGGAATAATCATTTTTTAAAGAGTCCTTCTGAGGTGTTTTATTCAAAAATATTTTCTCGTTCTATTTTTTAATGACTTGCATTACAGACATTTCATTGACCTTTTAAAATTTTATTTATTTATTCATTTATTTATACTGAATCAGTATTCCATTTATCTTTAAGGAAAAAAAAATAGCTGCAAAGAATGATCTGTTCAAAGGTGAGTCCTAGGTGAATAAAATTGTGAGGTTGAATTCTTTTTATTTCAGTTTAAAGTACTTCTGACAGGCTTCCTCTCCATGTTTCTTCTGCACAAGCCTGCTGCTCAGCTAAAGGAAATCTCTCCTCTGACATTCAAGCACGCAGAGCCCTTCTCACCCAGCACAGCTTACTGCCTAAAATGTATACACTACAAACTCAAAGGCCGTTAAAAATCTTTTTATATATCAAGCTCTATTTCATCACTAACGACACCCTTATAGCAAAATGGAAAGCAGTGCACTGATGCCCATGGAATCCCTATCTAAGGCATCTAATAAGCAAACCAGGTGATTTAGTAAATATAATATGGATGCATGGCATATGTCTTTTGCCATCTTCCTTTCAACTGTATCCCCTATTATGAAATACAATGTATCCAATTAAATAACAGCCAAAGATGAATGACTTTTGTAAGTGACAGTTTCAGTATATACTATGAAATAATAATTTATTGAAAAATAATGAATGGCTAACTTAAAGTAAGTATAGCATAGTTTGATATAACACATTGCTTTTGAAATGGATTAATCTCAGAAGCTGTACTTTTATTTTACCTATATATGAAGCAATTTTTTACATTTTTCTTAAGACATAACAAGAGCAAGCACTTTCTTCATCAGTAAAAATTAAAATCAAATGCTTTCTTGAAAATATTTTAGTGAGTACATTTTAAATCATCGTTCAATACATCAAACTTGATCCGTCTTAATGGAAAAGTGCATACCCATTATGTGCAAAAATCCAGAAGTTCTTTTAATTGGTTTTGAATGAAAGCATTATTCCGCATTTCTAATCATGTTTCTACCCCTAAGGCTAATATTAAAAATGAATTACAATTCCTGAGCAAAGAAATTGACTCAGAATCATGGATGGGATTAGCATTTTGCTACAAATAATCCACAAACTTTAGAATCCAAAAGCCTATAACTGAGAATTGAGTATATTTTCTAAGTAAGAAGCTAAAACACTCATTAGACACACTCATGTGAATAATGAACTATCTGAGAAGAGGACACATGTGTGAAAGTATTTTACATTCTTTCATACAATGTGTTCCTCTTGCAGTATCATCAGCTTAAGTATTTAGTCACACAATTTTACCATACTGCCAAAACAGATCCACTTCTTCGAATTGTTCTTATAATTTTAAGTCATAAAATCTTAAGAAGTTCTACTTTACCTATATTCAGTCAGTAGTGATTGTCAGTGAGACACACCAGGAGTATTAAGTCAACCTAATATTGTGCTCACAAGAAATAAAGCTAATGCTGTAAGACAAAAGTTTGTCAGTTGTGCTGTGAAGAGGTTTCCATGAAAACTTCAAATATTAATGAGGAAATACTAACTGACCTGATTGCTGACAATTATGCAACTCTGAATGGAGTACCATAAAGTATTTGGAAATAGAAATACCCTTCCCTTAATTATTCAAATTATAGTTTAAAGAGAAAAGAATTTGAGGTTTTGATTGGTAGGGACGTTTTAATCAGGTGATAATATCTTAATAACACTTCTTGGGTGAAGACACCTGGATTATTAAGCTACAATTCTGCTGTATCCTATATTAATACACACAAGATTTTATCACATCTGTTTAAAAATTATTAGAGTCCTGATGTACTTGGTATCACTTGCATGGTTTAAAATAAACCAATTGAAATAACAGATGAAATAAATAATGAGTTTTGAAGATTTGAGTTTTTCAAGTATTTTTCTTTTACATTCACAACAATTTACCATAAGTAGAAATCTGGGATATCAGCATGAAATTAACTTCAAAGTAGATTTGCAAATGAATCCTAGAGGATTTTATGAAAAGATGCCATCAAACAAAAATAATTTTACTGATATTTATTAATTTATATGTTACATGAACCTTAAACTAAGGGAGAAGGATAACATTGTAAAATGATCTCTGAGCCAACAGGAAAGTCCAATTTGAAATAACTAAGATAACTATCATTATTAGTTAGTAAATTTTGAATAGTTTTAACTTACTCCAAAATGCTAATAGGCATTCATAGATATGAATGGATAAGATTTAAAAATATGGTGATAATTTTCTGTATTTTTTAAATAAGATTTAACATGTATTTTAATATCATGTAATTTGTCTTATTTAGACACTAAATTTTATAGATTATTTTCAAGTTATTTCGCTTTTTTAGATCCAAATTTCTCTCTTATGGAGCTAAACTAAATGTTCTCCTAGGTGATTTACAGCTCTGAAATGACTATGCTTTCCCAGTGATCTTTTTTTTTTTTTTTTTTTTTTCTGAAAAAGACGATTTTTTTTTCCTACATCTTTTTCATAGGAACTAAAGTCTGTCCCAAAATACCCCTTGTCATTTTACTGTTACAAGAGGGGTAAAATATTGTTGTGAATAATAGGATCAATTTGATATAAGTGCAAAAAGACTTTTTATATGATATGAATTAAATCAACTCAAGCAAGGAACTCTTTCCATAAGTGACTCACTGAATAAGTAAAGGCAAAAGCCGCAGAAAGCAACAGAAAATAAGCATTTGGAGACTCCAGAGAGATTTGTCTATATAAAAAAGAGAGAGAACTGAAGGCATACTCAACTTCTAGCTATCAACAAGCTTGTATGATGTGTTTTGATGTATAAAACACTTACCGCCCTTGATGTGATGACCTTATTTCTTTGAAACCAATGGACTGTTCTCATGGCTAACATGGAAAACAGTGCCTACAATGCCATGTGACAGGAAGGATTTTGCTGCCAGCCTTAGGAAAGAGCCTGCCATTTGAGTCATTCTAATGGGAAAGAACACTTAACCTGGTTTATCTTTTTATTACTTCTACTTTTTTTCTTTTATATTTCATTTATTTATTTATTTGAGAGAAAGAGAAAGAGAGAGAGAAAGAGAATGGACACACCAGGGATCTAGCCACTGCAAATGAACTCCAGATGTGTGCTCTCCTTTGTGCATCTGGCTTACATGGGTCCTAGAGAGTCAAACCGGATCCTTTAGCTTTGCAGGCAAATGCCTTAACTGCTAAGCCATCTCTCCAGCCTCTTATTACTTCTACTTTTTAAAACTTCAGTTTGGGTATGTCACAAACAATGCTCATTTCACATAAGGGAATATAATGGCCAAAGTTCATGCACATAATCAAAACTCTTAGATCATGTCAGTCCTAGTATATATAAATAAATCAAGATCCATGATTGCTGCCTACACATTTGGAAACAAGCACATGAACTATGGATACTTGAGTGTGATCTTTACATAAGCTTTAAAAAAATGAGAGTAACCCGTGCTACTTTTAGCATTATTAGATAATGTGCTTTCCTTTATCAAACCTC
Organism: Orientallactaga sibirica; assembly: GCA_036365145.1. Classification (NCBI taxonomy): domain Eukaryota; kingdom Metazoa; phylum Chordata; class Mammalia; order Rodentia; family Dipodidae; genus Orientallactaga; species Orientallactaga sibirica. Next base: position 5,020,118 of record JAEOAD010000194.1, read on the forward strand.
AGAAACTTTACCAAGGTTTAACCATGATGACAAGTAAGCCAAACTATTAAAAATCTAGATATACAATGTTATAATCATTGCATTAAATATCAAACCAGGGGTGCTTGGAAACATGACATACCTACATTTTGAATTTTTTCTACTTTTAAAAAATATTTATTATATATATACATATATGTATATGTATATATATATATGTATGTATATATATATATATATATATATATATATACATATATATATATACATACATATATGGGAGGGAGGGAGAGAGGGAGGGAGCGAGGGAGAGAGAGAGAGAGAGAAAGAATGGGTACACCAGAGCCTCTAGCCTCTGCAAACAAACTCCAGATGCATATGTCACCTTGTGCATCTGGCTTTACGTGAGGATTGGCTAATTGACCCTGGTTGTTAGGCTTTGCAGACAACTGTCATAACTTCTGAGCCATCTCTCTAGCCCAAATTTTGGAAGAATTATGCAAGAGCTTTTCTAATAACCTATATGCTTATCTCAAAACTCCTACAACACACACACACAGAATCTAACAAGGATGATAATGCTCTGCTTTAGGGAACTCTTTTCTCTTTCCTTTCCATGGTTCCTTTTTTTTTTTTTTTTTTTTTTTTTGTTCCTTGTCTTCTCACTCCCCCGTCCAGGCTGGGAGAGCTGGGATTTTCCTGAGCTCCAACTCCAGCCCTGTTCTTTCCTTTTGTCTCTACTGATAAATTCATTTTTAGAACGTAGGACACATACTTAAACCAAAAGTCATCCGTTGTCCACATCTCTTTCTTAGGCACTAGACCCATGGGTCTAACTGTAAAGGGAAATCCTCACTTGTTTGTCTTGAGCTCAAAGCTGAACTTACCCATTGGTCATTCCAACCTCATTTTCCCCTGTCAGATCCTGTTCATCACCTGCTGTTTCTTGCACCTCTGAAGGAACTCTGGGCTTTCCCTCCAGCCCTTCCTGCTTCTGAATAAGTCTTTTCCATGCCTCCCCCAAACATGGTCTACACTTCCTCTCTTCTCTCCATTTTATATTTTCACATGTGTGTCAACATGCTTCACATCTGTCTCTAGAATCCTGATACTGTACTGCAGACCCTCTAATGATGAGACCCATCTTCTCTCATCCCAGCCCAGAGAATCTGCCTTCAGTGCATGCCTCCGCCACTTGCCCTTCCAAAGATCTTCATTCTCACTGGTGCTGTCACCACTTCCTCACTGTGCAAGCCTGAGCCCTGAAGGTAACCCTTGCGTTCTCTTAACCTTCACTTCTTATGTTCAGTTAATCCTGAAGGACTGTGTATTTCATCTCAAACATACCACCTATGCCAGGTGTGGTGGCATAATCCCAGCACTTGGGAGGCAGAAGTAGGGGGATCAGTGTGAGTTCGAGGCCACCCTGAGACTACATAGTGAATTCCAGGTCAGCCTGGGCTAGAGCAAGACCCTACCTTAAATGTCCTACCCCCAGAAGAGTAGAACGTATGCTGACTGGTGTCTTGTTATCTCTTCCACTTTCACTCTCACCAGTATCTTGAATGGAAACTAATGACTCTCATTTATTCTTAACATCCTATGCTCTGTTCTTCAAAGAATACGTATTTTAATATAAAATCCTTATTAAAACCCAAATTATTTATATAAATATTATAATCATATATTATATCCTGAATATTATATATTAGAATCAAATTTAAATTTGATATGATAGCATTAGTAACAGTTATACTTCATTAAGTAATTTCAAATGGGCAATTCTGGCTTTTCTATAAATTTGCCTCTTCTAATACTATCTTTTTTGTGTGCTTTTTGGAGGTAGGGTCTTGCCCTAGCCCCGACTGACTTGGAATACACTATGTGGTCTCAGGATGGCTTCAAACTCTCAAACTCACAGCAATTCTCCTACCTCTGCTTCCTGAATGCCGGGATTAAAGACATGCACCACCATTCCTGGCTTTCTAATATTAAAACAAAGTATGGAGACATTTCATTTATTAACAATTGCATATGTGGGGCTGGGGAGATGGCTCAGCAGTTAGAGGAATTTGATAGCAAAGTCTGCTGGCCTGGGTTTAATTCCCTAGCTCCCATGTTAAAGCCAGATATATAAAGTAGTGCATACATCTGGAGTTAGTTTAATGGTAAGTGATCCTGGTGTGCTCATAAACACTCTTTTTCTCCCTCCCTCCCCCCTCTCTCTCTAATAAATAAAAATATTTTTTAAAATTTTGATATGTGGAAAGGAGGTCTATGGAATTCTGTCATCTGGATATGATATAGCCATAGAATTCAGGAACTCATAGTAGCTGTGGTTTCTACCCCAAGATTGAGCCAGTCAATAAGTCACAATTAATGGAGGAATATACACGAGATCCCAACCCTCCCAAAGTAGCAGCTAATAGTTGCTGAGAGAATGGGAGTTAGGGTTTTCAGTGGCATAGACATGGATAAGTTGCCCATCCCACAGTAAATAACTTACCAGGGTCCAACACCCACCCAAATGCCTGTGTTCTTTCTTTTATTGAGGACTCCACTCTAATATCATACTTTTAGTAAAGACTTCCTACTGTATCTTTTTTATTATTAATTATGTACACAGTGTGTATACAGCCATGTTGGTAGCATCGTTAGCCTCCTCCCTGTCCTCCCCCATCTGAGGGGACACCCCTCATTGGGGAATGTGGGTCGTGCCTTGTGGGGGTAACCATAAGTTTTGGGGAAGAGGCCATGTCTCTGTGCATAATGTCCCAACTTGTGGCTCTAACAATCTTTCTGCCCCCTCTTCTGCAAATTTCCCCGAGCCATGGACAGGCTCCCATGCAATGGGTTGAAAGATCCAGCACTGTGAATGTGGATGTCTTGTATCTGCTAGATCCATTATGTACCTCTGGCCATTGTACTACCTGTGGCTATGATATTTGGTGAAATTTGCTTTTATCTACATCGCCTGCCAGTCATTTGGAAGAATTCTTTACATTACTATTTTATTGTATTTTATTTATTTCATGTGTTTGTTTGTGTGTGTGTGCGTGTGTATGTGGTTTATATGAGTGTATATACATGTTTGTATGTGTGTGGGTGCAGAGGTGTGTGCAACAGCCCATTCTTACATGTGCATATATGCATGTGGAGGCCAGAAGTTGATGTTGGCTGTCTTCTTCAATTATTATCCACTTTATTTATTTATTTTATTTTATTTACTTAGAGAAACAGAGAGAGAGAGAGAAGAAGAAGGAGGAGGAGGAGGAGGAGGAGATAAAATTAGCATGCCAGGGCCTGTAGCCACTGCAAATGAACCTCAGAGGCATGTGCCACCTTGTGCATATGGCTTATGTGGGTACTAAGTAATCGAATCTAGGTCTGTAGGCTTCACAGGGAAGCACCTTAACCTCTAAGCCATCTCTCCAGCCCCCAACTTATTTATTGATACGGGGTCTCTTACTGAATCCAGAGCTCAGTGATTCGGCTAAAGTAGCTAGCCAGCTTGCTCCAGGGATCCAACTATCTCTTTGTCCCCAGCACAGGGATACAGCCACCAGGGCCAGTATTTACATAGGATCCGTATGTCCAAACTCATGTCCTCACAATTACAGAGCAAACACTTTACTGGCTGGCCAATCTCTGCAGCCTCCATCCTGGCATGTTAGTTCAACATGAAAGAGCATCCTTTTGTGGTGCGTGACCAGAGGGTTGCACATATAAAATATGTTGAATGCATTTCCCAGAGGGCCCTGCTGAACAGTGTTCAGAAGGATGCCACTACAGTCATGTTCCTGGAAACCAGTCTCTGCTTTATTATTTGAATATTTGGCCAAACAACAAAAAGTTTTTTTATTAAAATATTTTTTTCATTTATTTATTTTGGAGAGAGAAGCAGAGAGAGAGAATTGGTACACCAGAGCCTCCAGCCACTACAACAAACTCCCGACGCATGCACCACCTTGTGCATCTGGCTTATGTGGGTCCTGGAGAATTGAACCTAGGTCCCTTGGCTTTAACTGCTAAGCCATGTCTCTAGGCCCAAATGTTTTGACCTCTATCTCTACTTCTTTAAAAGCATGTAGTTAATAAACAGCTTTGATTTTATCTGCAAGGCTTTGCATAAGTTTCCCCCAAACATCCGGAAGTTCAAGACTTGGTACCCAGTGCCTGATGGGAAATCATCAATTTATTGGGAGGCATAGTCTCAACTTGTATATTAAGATCCCAACTTCTTCTTATTGTCTGTGGTAGTTTGAAAATATGTCCCCCAATATATTCAGTGTTTTACTAATTATAGTTTGCATCTGCAATCACCTTGCTAGAGGCAATGTCACTGGGGCCGGTCTTAAGGTTGAGATTCCATTGTAAAGATATGCAAAGTGCACCTAAGGGGAGTTCCTGAAGTGTGCTGGGCTTTTGGCTGTAGTTTTGCTCTGTGTGCTGTGTGCCTGGTTGGCTTTTCTCTCTCTTGCCTGGTCCTGTGAAGAGCAGGTTGCTTCTCCTGCCATTATGGAACTTCCCCTGCATCTGTAAGCTTCAATAAATAATATCCCTTCCTCCATAACTGTGCCTGGTCTGGAAGTTCATCTCAGTGAACCTGAAGCTGTCTGCTACATTGTCTTTTGCTTCTATGTATGAAATAAGGTCTTCTTCCAGCACATGCTCCCGACCATGGGTGGTCAACACAGTCCCCAAAGCAATAAGCTAATTATGGGCTATGACACAGCTAAGATCTATGGACCAAAATAAACCTATCTTCTTTGAAAGTTGATGCATTTAGTTGCAGTTTGGAAAGCTATGAAAGTCTCTTTCCAGTATCAGGAACATGGTGCTTGTACAATGCTTACATCGCTTGTCTCGTCCCTTACTTTTGTTTACCACTATGTATCATACTGAACTGATTTGGTGGTGGTCTGCCTCTTACTGCTAGAAGATTCTGAATAGTATAGCAGGACAAATCTTTCCTTTCATTTTTCTGACTCCCAAGCATGTGCACAGTCCTGACACTTACTCTACATAGTCCCATACATGCTTCTTGAATGACTATAACTAAATCTGGTTCCCTGAATAAGAAACACCTTGAGGGTAGGGGTGGAAGGCTGACACAAATGATGTGTAAATAAAGATTTAGAATGTACGTATTGATAATTCACAGAGAATGAAAAATATGTCACAAGTAACTATGATGCACAGATCTGTAGAGGAGAGGGACAGTTAGTCCAGCTTTCCTTCACAGACCAAAGAAGGAATGGAATGTTCATACCACAGCCTAGGGCCTTTTCTTTCAACCTAGCTCCTTCCTACCTCAGAGGGAACAATTCTATCTATTCTGTGATAAAACCAAGACCAACCTTTGGAAGAAGTACCATTCTATCCAAGTACACAATCTTGCTTTGATTCACATACTTAATAATATATAGACTTATCCAGAGACACAGAGGTTCCCAAGAGCCCCTCACTGAAGTAGACCTAAAACAAACCCAACATAGCTCAGGGAAATTTGCTGGGGGGGGGGTAGCATCAAGATTGTTAGAGCCACAAGTTGGGACATTATGCACCAAGACATTGCCTCTTCCCCATAATTAATGCCTGTACCCCCATAATGCATGACCCACATTCCCCATGGGGAAAAATGGAATGCCCAACAAGGAAGGTCCCTTTGGAGGGGGGAACAGGGATGAGGGTAAGGATGGTACCAACATGTGTTGTTTACACACTGACTATGTCCCTAACTAATAAAAAATATAGAGAGACTTAAAAATCACAAAGCAGGCCAAACACAATGGTATATATGTACCTAAAAATGAGTACATGGCTTGACTATCACAAACTGTGCCTTTGGTAAGTAACAGCATTTTTTTTTCTATAAAGAGCCAAATAACATATTAGACATTTTGTCTTGATAAGACAATAATTGTATTACATTCATGCATTTTTGTGCTGGGCAAAGGGTTTAATTTTATATAATTATTAAGTGCTATGGAAAATTCTTTTGATTCTTTTTGTTTTTTTTTTTTTTGTTTGTTTGTTTGTTTGTTTTTTTGAGGTAGGGTCTCACTCTAGTTCAGGCTGATCTGGAATTCACTATGTAGTCTCAGGCCGGCCTTGAACTCACTGTGATTCTCCTACCTCTGCCTCACGAGTGCTGGGATTATAAGCATGCACCACCATGCCCTGAACTTTTGATTCTTTCTAACCATTTGGAATTATTATTTTTAATTCTTGATTTATAGTCTAAAACCAGGCACCAGTTTGAATCTCTCCCACAGTCTAGTTTTCCAACACCAACAGTAAACTATGAGCTAGATTTTAGGGATATGCGATTGCCTTTAAAAAATGAGAACGAGTAGATTTTCTAATACCAAAAATAATAGTGATTATTTTTAAAAATATTTTATTTATTTATTTATATATTTGAGAGAGAGAAAAGAGAGAGAGAGAGAGAACAGTTGTGCCAGGGCTTCCATCCACTGCAAACGAACTCCAGATGCATGCACCCCCTTGTGCATCTGGCTTACGTGGATCCTGGAGAGTTGAACTGGGATTCTTTGACTTTGTAGGCAAATGCCTTAACCTCTAAGCCATCTCTCCAGCCCAATAATGATTATTTTTATAAGTCCTAGAAAGTAACACTGCACATTTTTTAATGAATGTGAAGTATAACACTAAAATAATTATTTGAAATACCTGTAGAGTAAGCATTTGTTAGGCAACTAATTCACTGAGTATATCAATCCTAATTCCTCTATATACTTAGTTTTCAATACAAGAAGCATCACATCACTCTTATTCCTGGCAATTTCCCCATTTAGGAGATTTAAAGTACAATAATACAATTTCAATAGATATCATCAAATCAAGATATTTGACTCAGTCATAATTTCATAATTTCATAATATTATATGGCACAGTCTTCCTATGATTCCAAAGGGGAGGGTTGGATACATCATGCAGCTGTCACTCAACAGTTATTTATTTATCAAGTACATACTATATCTACATAGGAAAACCCTGGTTGGTATATGAATAATCTATCTTTTGGTGTATTCACAAATAAGTGTCAGAAGCAGTTAAATAAAAAGTTGTCATCATTATTCCGATAAATCTCAGAAGAAATGCAACCCCCTTCACTTTAGGATCAATATGACCCATGTTTTTCAACACCCAAAGTTCTTCAGGGAATGCTGCAAATTAACAGGACAGTCATTCAGCACTTGATTTGACATGAGATACAGAAAAAGACACGCAAAGCTTGGGGAGAAGAACTTCAGTCTGTATTGGCCAGATAAGTACAGTGGATTAAGAAGGCAGCCTAGCTCATTCACAAGTCAATTGTGAATTACTCTCTCTAAACTGGCTCCACACCTGCGGCTTTCCGTGCCTAGAGTACCCTCGAATCACTTGCTGTGGGGAAATAAAAGCCTGCTTTTCCCACAAACATATACCTCTTGGCTATCGGCCACCCCAACTCAGGAAGGACATGTAGATCTGAAAGGGACACTTCTAAAACTCTATCAGAAAAATGGCATATCAAGAGTTTGGCACAGTGGCAACTGTCAGGCACTCAGACCCATCTTCTGCTAGGCCCTAAAGACCTATAGGACAGAGCTACTAAATAAACTTGATTCCAAAGAAGCCTGAAACAGCCAGTCCCTCAAAAGCAAGAGTTACAGAAATGGTGGCATGCTTGTTTCTCTTCAAAAGAAATCAGGATTTTTTTTCCAAAGGAAAAAATGAGAACACTAAGGTGGTAGCCCAGACTATCTGGGCTCTTCCTAGAAATTTGAGGGGAACCAAAATTTGGCACTACACACAAGTTATAAAAAACTGTATTTTACTACCTATTAGATGATAAACATTCTGTTTTCATCTAATCAGCTGCATATAGCTGGAGAATTAGGAGATCTGAAAGGAAATGCCAAATGCAGGTGAAAGGTGGTATTTCAGGGTACAGTGGTAACCCTGGATTCCTTTGTCAAGGCTACGTAGATGTGATATATGTACATATCTCTCATGTATCCATATATGCACATACATGTACATGTGGAGACAGGGAGAGAGACAAAGGAGTGAACTATAGAAACAAAGTTCATCTTTCACATGCAAATGTTACATTTAAACATACGCAGACAGAATAAAGAGAACACATCTCATTTCTCACAGAAAAAAAAAAAAAATGATTTGTGTCCTTTCAGCCCTTCCAAAGCATGCTTCCTTTGAGCGTGGCTCATTTGATAATTGCTGCATCACTATTTTCCACATCCTCCTGGGGAAAATGTGTCAGTTAACTCATCGGCAAGCTGAATTTAACGCTGTTATCATCTGGTATAACTTTAAAGCCCTGGACCTATCTTTACCCTTCTCCAGATTTTGTGACAATTTGGCCAGACTGACATTCACTTCCATAACTTAATTCTAAAGTGGGATTAATAAAATGATTGACTCTTCTTTTCTCCCCACTCTTTCTTTCTCTGGTTTCCCCCATGAGTCATGGTTGGCCATCTACAAGAACAAAATATCTAACTGAAGAAAACTGTCTTCCAAGTGCTGCATCTGTCTCCCTGGCAGGCTCAGCTGACAGTTGGGGCCTGGCTTTGGAACTATTTCTTCAGGGAGCTCTGTGGGGCTGAGCTATTAGTGGAGCTCTCCTCCTCCTAGGTGATGTTTCCCACTTATCCCTCCCATTTGGAAATATGGCTTTGTGTATATTTATCCTTCTGAGAATCTGCTTTTGTACAAATATCTCCAATTGAGACCCCCGTGGGAGGGCGCACAGGACACCAGAGCACTTGCATTACTTTTCTTGAGAAATAACCATAAAAGAGTTTTTCAGTTCCCTTGGGTCTGCTTCTGGTTATTATATAACAGTTTCTCCTTCAGGAGAGGAAAGACATGCCTTGAGACACAGATATAAAAAAATGCCCACATCTCTCTCAGGGAATTTCAAAATAGCAAGTTGTTTAAATAACAAGGAAAGCACCTGGTTCCTCTCCAGACCCCAAAGATAGCCTGGAATATTTGGAGAAGTACATTTTGGACTGAGGGCAGGGGAAGTAAAGTGGGTGACCAGAAGTGATACTGTGGGCCACTGTAACAGAAGCTGCCAAAATATGGAGGAGAGAAGTTCTGTCACTTTTGAAACCTTATGAAAGGCACTTAGCTAAAGAGCTTTCCTATCTTGTTTTGTTCACAAGTGTTTCAGGTGGGACCTGTTTCCTAGACAAGCCCATGTTCCAGTCACATCACATCTGCCTTGCTCTAATTGGGAGCCTAAAATACTTCTCTCAGTTGCCACCCTGTCCTTCAAAATCTCTCCTCAAATTCGTGTCTTTTTTTTTCCTTCTTCTTCAAAAAGCGAGTCAACCTTTAGACCCCTTGAAGTTTCTTAATTCTTATAAGAATTAGAAAAGAACTCCTTTTATTGTTGGATTTGCTTGTAGGTGCAAAGAAAATAAAAACCAGGCAAGTAAGCCTATTCTTGTGGCTTGAGATACTTTTCAAATCATCCTCCTTCAAAAACTGGAATAGCACAGATCTCCTTCCAACTATGATATAAAATGTCTATTGGAATAATTATTAGTAACCCTGTCATAAAAAGCAAAAGTAATTTAAACTCCCCATAAAACTTAAAGGCGTTCTAAGAGAATCCCAGTAGCTCTGTACATTTAACATTTCCTAAGAATAAAGAGAGAAAAAGATTAAGCCTTCAAATATTTCACTTATGTAAGTCAGACAACAACAAAATATACACAGCGGAAGGATTAGTCTCAAACAAAATTCGGAAAAGAGGCTTTTGCAGAAAACTGTTCCTCTGGCTAGATTTCTTTTGTTTACAATAAGTAGAATTTGGACCCATTATATATTCCTTCTTATGGACCCCACTGTGAATTGAAGTTGTTAAAGTAACTCTGTAATTATCTTTTATCTATAGCATGACTTATTTATAATATGAGAGGCCCTTTATATTTTAGAGTTGTAGTAATAATGGAATGCACTCTTTACTAGTTATAGAAAAAATAACATTAGAGTATGAAACAAATATTTATCTCATCATTCCTTTTTTAAGAGACCTCTGAATGATGCATGAAAACCAAAACAACAACAAAAAACACACAGATATTTTATTTTAAAGATTACTTTTTTTTTTTTCAATTTTAAAGGTCGTGTTCAGAAAGGAACTAACTATAAATTTGTATAAGTTGGAGGCTATGCTGAAAGCTGGTGTCTTTTTGAGTAAAAAAGACTTACTAATAGTTCCATTTGTTTTCCATTAAAAATCTCTTCATTGTACTCACAGCAATCCACATGCCGGTAGCTGAGCCTGGTGGACAAAGCGTTTGCTTTGTGTGTATCGGATGCAAAATTTACTTAAACTCCAGATAATTACAAGAGCATCTGCTAGGCTTTGTCATGGTCTATATGAACATTTTCACAGTGTATACAAAGAGCAATTATCCAACAACCAAAGAAAAAGAAACAGTCATTTCTGCAAATTATAGCCAGCTCCTTTATCAAGGAGTAAGTTTGTGATAAAAGAATAAAACCAAAAAACACTTTAAAAAAAAATGTATTCACTCATACCACATACATTCTCTACACAGAACAAAAAGAGAGCTTTTTCAACTGTTAGATTACTAGGTCTGAAATAAGGATAATTACAATTTCAAATAAAATGATCTCACAAAAACATTAAAGTTTCCCCCTGGAAGAAAAAAAAATCACAAACACCCAATTTAAACCAATTTGATGCATGCACTGGTATATATCCCTTCTGTGTATTCATTACAAGATGTTCATACAATGGTGGCCTACCCTATTTGTCATCGATTTCTAATTCTTTAATTTGAGATATAAGTTCATAAAATCAAGAACATGAAAGAAAAAAATTTAAAGATATAAAAAATCTTAAGGAATTATAAATCTTAATTGAAAAGTATGTGTTTTATGTATTAAGGATTCAATTTCAAGTTTGCCTATAGTACTCCAGTTGGACTATTTGGTCACAATTTCTCTTTCATTTTTCCCTTTATCTTTCTTTTTCTGTTTTCTTTGCTTTTGTAAAAAGACAGACTAAAAGGTTGAATATTCTCCTTTTTTAAAACTTCATGCACAATCCCATTCTCTCTATCATACTCAACATATCGCCTTCCATCAAAGCCCAATCCAATTTTCAGATTTTACACCTCATCCAACTAAACAACATCAAGTTTGTTATTGTCCAAAGATCTCATAGAGGACGTTTATTTTTCTCACATATTTCAAAACTCTTCATAAGGAATACAGAGGGAGAGAAAACTGGTAGAGACTTGAACATTTTTCTGACTTTTGACTTATGTGAAATCCATCAATTCAGTGACCACTTATTTCCTCTTTCACTTTCTTTTAAATATCTTCATTCTCATTTTGTAAAATGTATAAATGTATTATGTTACTGGCCAAAGCTATTAGTCAGTTAAAAAAAAAAAATCCCCTTATTCCCCAAACTGGTGAATCATCATTAGCATTAATATTAAATGAGGCAATATTCAATATTTAACTATCTAATCCTACAGTAATTTATATTAGGAAATACCAACCATGTGAGAATTCAACCAGTCAGATTATTATATTGGATGAACCTTTGTCATTATTAATAACTCTTTGGTATCTCATATTTTTTTCAGCACAGAATGTAACATCCAAGGACCAAAAGTGATTTTGTTTCTAATTAATTCTCAAAATCCTTGGGAGACAGTGATAGAAGGATAAATATATTAATTCAGAATTGAAGAATAAAAGGCTGAACCTTAGAATGCAAAAGTTTTATGAGTGAAGTGGATTACTTACATTGACCCTATACCTCGCTGGGTTTACTAATTATTTAGCAAGAAGACTCAACTAAGCCTTAGAGAATCTAAAATATTAGAGTAAAGAGTACTTTTCAATTACCACAATTGTTCTTATTTTGAATATATATATATATATATATATTTCATCTGATATTTTATCTGTAAACCCTAATGTTAATTTGCTTATAGGCCATTATTAAAACATCCAGATGACCTCTCTCTATTTTATTTAAACAAACCCCCTCCTTCTTCCAGACCATTCATGAACTTTGTATACATAGGTAAAGGTCAACTCATTTTAGGCAAATTATGTTTAACTTTCAGATGACCAGAGTTCAAGTGGATAGAATTCTATTATAAGTCTTGGTGATAATAAAAAAATAATTTTATAAGATAAACATATTTGAGATAGGCAGGTACTATAATAATATACTCTGGGTTTCATACTTTACAATCAGGTATCTCCTGCAATCCAAGAGAGTTCTTCTTCCTATTAAGCTTTCATATACCTATCTTGTGAACTAAGTTCCTATAGGTCACTATATAAAGAATAATAATTATTGTCAAGGGGTTTTTATATTTTCAAGTCTATTTATTTATTTATGTCTATACACCATAAGGCTTTAACTTTCAGTATATAAACTTTAAAAGTTTCAGTATCCCAGACTTATTACTAAAAGAGTGTGGACACTACACTAAGATGGGCCACAGTCAATTAGATTGATGCCCCACCCTAGAACTTTGAATGGAAAACTTGGATCCCTCAGAAGCCAGGAGAATGGAGATGTGCTTCTATGTATGGTATAGTCATGTTTCTCATTGGAGCACTAACAGCAGTGGCAGTGGCTTGTGTGAGGGATGTGGAAGGCTCCAGTGGGGTACCTTGTATTCAGTGACAGAAGCAGTAATGGTTTGCAATCCTCAACAGCCTATTTTTCCCACTTATATTAATTATCTCTCTAGACCTTGTAAGTGGGAACATGATTCCTTCCTAAGTCAAAAGTCTTTCAAATTGTATTTGATTCTTTGTTAATTCCTGAACCAATGGAAAATGAAAACCTCCTGCAATATTGTGAGTTGCAAAGAAATTTCTTGTATTAAAAAGACATTGCATCCAGAAGGAAAGCAGCAGTCATGGGCAAGGATCTCCTAAGTCCTTAGGCATTCAGGTAACCAAGAGGAAATGAGCCAAAAGCCAAAGTTTAAATGATGCATGTTACCCAAAGCTCTACATTTTTCCCCCATTGCTTCTCCAATTCAGATAGACAAGGAACAGAAGATGGAAAAGAAATTTGGATGGTTTAGCTACTATTTTCTGGAAATGAGATATACGTATCTTGAAAGCCACAGTCAAAATGAGCATTAATCAAGAGTCTGACAGGGGAATCAGAAGTCAGTGCTGGCTGTCCAAGTCCAGGAAGCTATTACTTGGGGCCATGAGGAGGGTCAGTGCCTCCATGTGCTCTTCCTTTACCATCCACTTTTAGAGCTATTCTCCTCATACTTTTCAAGAATATTACCCTTCCCACAAATGACTGATAAGAGATGAATTTAAGGGCATGAACAAGGTTTGAAAAGTAAATCTCAGACCTACATATTCACCATATGCTTTCAAGTTCAGCGAGGAAGATAATTCTTTACAGAACATTTTTCTACTCTGAGAGTTTTGGAGAATGCTTAGACATATTACTTTCCCTTTCCAATTCTGATAATTTTCCAAAGCCACTTCTTTTAAAAACAAACATACAACAAGGAAATCATAAGTTGATTCATGGCTTGTGAAGAATATAAATAGTCAGCATGGGGCGTGGAGGCATTTATCCATTCACTGATTAAATTTGCACAGGCAACAGGTGTGCACTAAAAAGGTCCAATATCAGAATGTGTTCTTATTCTGAAAACCAGAGTTAAGAATGACCTGACTTCTTCTGTCAGTGAAATGCAGATAGCCTAATACTCATTTTCCAGCTTCAGCCTTTACTTAATGGAATGTATATCATGTCTGTTATTAGATATCTGAATTTAAAAATAAGCAAATAGATAAATAAAAAGAATGAAAACTGACTGGCCATGCCTAAAGCTATGATTTTCTCCAAGTAAATAGATCTTAAGTTACAGAGAAATCCATTAAAACATGCACTATACATACAAAAGAAACAAAGGAAGAAATAAAATAAAAAGAGGAAGAAAAGCATTAAAAAATTGTAATTTTTGTGATTAAATCTTGCTTTATACATGCACACACACACACACACACAGAGAGAGAGAGAGAGAGAGAGAGAGAGCACCAGAGAGACTATTGCCTATTTGGCTTTAAGCTTCTAGACCAGCCATCATCATACACACATATCCCAAGCTGTATGTGATTTTGTGTACACCCCATGGGGGCTTAATAAACACTTATGAATTGACTGACAAGAGAAAAACCAAGAAATGACAACCTTCAGGGTATCCATAACACAATTTTAACTTGAAAATTGCCCAGAAATAGACTTCACAATCTATGGGAACATACACAAATCATATAAAAATAACTTGTGCCCCTCATATACCTAGCATGGCCTTAGGGAATAGCTTAGTGAAAAATCACCGTTGTAGGAAAGTGAGTTCAGCCTTTCTATCAATTTATTGTTTGACTTGTGCCGTGAATACAGTTACAAGCAACATTTACTCTGTAATCCAAGTTATTATAGAATAAGTTTTATATTGTCGATGCAAATAAATACAAAAATTTGACCATCTTTAACATTTCCTCAATAAGTTTATAAATACTATACACCTACCCCATTTCAATTCTCAAGGTTCATGTGGCCATCTTAATTTCTCAGAAAGCAAAGTTAAAGAAAGCATAATGGACAACAACATCTGCAATAGATGTTTCCAAAAAAAAAAATGGAAATTAGGAATAGATCGTAATTGATCCATTGTTTAAAAAAAATGGCGCATTAATGTTGTGTTGTCATTCTGAGAACACATGTCTTTCAGTGAGTCCCTGAGGAAAGCTTTCAAATGTCTTAAGTTCAAAATCAGTTTGTGTTCTTCCCCCAAGTCCATACATACTTTCTACCTTGGAGCATTAGAATGGGATAAAAATTAACTAGTCTAAAGCTAAAGAATTACATAAACAACTTATCAGTTAAAAACTTGGTTTTGTGCCATCTCCTTGAAACACAATCATTTCAGTTATCTATTTTGAAGAGCCATTTCAACCTTAATAAATTCCAAAAAAATTAACAAGAAAAGGGGAAATATATATATATATATATCACTCAAGATTTATCAGATAGACTGAGGGAATGAAACGAGGTTTTCAGAGAGAATTTTTTAAATAATATTAAGACAAAACTCACAAGAGGAATAGTCAAAGGATGCATATGATTTTACCATCACAGGTGAAACACACAAAGTTTTGTAGCAATGCTTTCTTAGCATTGGCTCATTTGAGCTTCTCTCAATGATCACTGAAACCTTGCATCTCACTTTATCTTTCTTCCCCACTCAGTCCCATCTACCACCCTTCCACCTTTTCCCCACAACTTATAGCACCTCCTCATGATGGGCTCAGTCATCTACTTGGTTGGGTAATTTCAGGCAGTTTTCCAATACATACCACTGAACACAAAACTGGTTATCTCTAAGAATAGAACACATCTTACATTTCATAATTTACATTAATTGCCTAGGAAAGTCTAACAACTCCTACATCTTCAGATTTTCTTCTATGACAAGACAAACACAACTCTATCTTCAAGTGTTTTCCTACATTTTAGATTTTTACCTTAATGGCAATGAGAAAAAAAATAATTTTTTCCTGCCTCATTTTCTTGGCTGTCTCCTCTGGGCTGTGAGAAGTGATGACCAACCATTTTCCCATATGCATCCACAGCCCTTTCTGTGGCCACCTGTAAGTTTGCCAATGGATAATTAAACAATAGACACAACCAGTAAATATAGTAATAAATAAATTTGCTTTTGCCCCTTAGTAATTGGTTTCATCTGACTGATTCTGATTGTGTGTAGGGATATATAAACAGGATTAGAAAGGAGAAAAATTAGATGCTGGGTCACACAAATTGTAGAACCCTATCCACAGTGAAATGTTTCCATAAACCCTCTGTTATTCTTAGTGTTAACATACAGAGAAGCAGTTCATCCTTTCTCTTAAAAATAAAACAGGTGGCATGATCATAACAGTACGGAATGGCTAACCAACTATAGAATTTTTTTTTTCTCTTTTGCACTTTCTTCCCACTAATGCACACTCTCCTTTGCTAGTACCTCCAGTCAATCAAGTTGGTTGTGCAAACACTGAGTTAGGTCTCCTCTTTTAGTTGTCGTATCACACCAGGTTACAAGAAAATAAATGAGTTGGACATACTATAGGGCAGAGAATGAACATATTTGCAGGCAAATTCTTCATGAGTAAAAACTAATATGAAATAAAATCAAATCACTGTTCTAATATAACCTATATACAAAAAGCTTTATCTTGGAAAGAAAGCACAAATCTCTATTCCCATTTGATTTCTTAGATATCATTTTGACAACAAGTTATTCTTAACACGCAAGTTTTTAGCATAGGACAGTGCCTGGCTAGTCTTTGAAATTCCAAAATTGCTTAGTGAAAGAAAAAAAAAAAAACACAAAGACTGGAATATACTCTTCTATACTTTTAATTTGCCTTTGTTTCTCCTAAATAACTCCTACTAAAACACATATAATCAAATGCTCTAATGTTTAAAATGGTTTATTAGAATTATTGTAGTTAAGATTTAAAATGCTTGTAATTAATTGTCTTAAAATACATGATTTCAGTTGTATAGATTTACTGAATTAAGACAGGAATAGATATAGCTATGTTTGTTAAATTCTGCTTCATTCTTAGAAATAAATTATAACCTAACTTGACTATTTTCAACATTTACAATGATATTTTAATGACTTTTTAAAAATGTCATAGATATAGCAAACATATAATTTTCTGACATGGTTATTTTTACATTATAGGAGTTTTTAAGCCTCTGCCAAAATAAGTTTTATTTAATGGTATATATATTTTTCAACTTATACCATATTCCTCTCATTGAAACAAAAAAACATTTAAAAACATGAATGTCACTTAAACTCTAGATAGTAATAAAAATGATATTTAAACATAAACCTTTACCAAAAGAATCCTGGGTAGAATTTTCTTCCCTAAAGTTTTATAATCATGATCAGCATATGACCCTGAGTATTAATGTCATCTTCCTTATGTGAATTACAATCTGTAGCTTGAGTTCTTACTACCTACTAGGTATATTAAAATTGAGGAAGAAACCTGAATAAATAAATGACTTCTTTTGCACCAAATTCCCTAAGAAATTTCTTATTTTCCAGGGTATAAATGCATTACATAAATTTGAAATAAGTTCAATGGTCCTACAAACAGAAATGTATAACACAACACTTCTAATTTTTTTTTAAATAAGTTAAAGCTTAAAAATAGTTAAGGTATACAGACATTAAAACAATAAAATAGACTGTCAGGAAAAGATCATATTTGTATTCACAAAACATGTGGCAGAACTATATTGGAAACAATAAAGTAGAACTAGGAAAAGCCCACTCAAACAGATCTGCAGAGGAACTCCTCTCCCAGAATGGCAGGCAAGTCCTGAGAACTCTGACCCTCAATGGAACTAGTTGTGTCATCCCAAACACCATGCTACATTTCCTCAGGATAGAGCATGTCCATGCACACTCTGGCAGGGGCTACACATTGTTGATAGGATGAGGGATTCTGTCAATCATGCTATCAGAGTCAAAGATCAATTCATATTGTTCATGATGGAAAAAATGCTGGGAAAAGATAGATTTTGCTTTAACATTTCACTTCCATTATTTTGTTTCGATTTCTCTTTATTAAACTCACAGAGTTAAAACACCTGCTCTCTTTCACTGTCAGTACAAGCACATAGAACATAGCTACTTTTTTTTTCTCCTGATAATTCTTCGTACCTACAAGGTTTGTAATTCTATGCTCAAGATAGATGGATCAAGGAAAGTGCTTGAGCAAAAATGAAGGAATTTTATCCATAAACTATCTTAATATATAATATTTCAAGCTCAGAATCACATTGTATTATACAATAGTTTAAATAGGCTGGGGCACTGAGAAATGTGGATTTTAGAAAAACATATATACTTCTTTAGCCTATGAAGTCCTTTGGAAATATTAGCAAGGCATACCCTTAGCCCAGCTAAAATAATTATATTAAGATATTGTTTGTCATGCTTAGATAAAAAAAAAAATAACCAAACAGAACAGAAAAAGTATGTTATTGGTAGCACATACTACAACACAACGTTACTATTTCACTCACAAGTCACAACAGAAAACAGGCATACAAAAATATCATGGCAATGCTGTTATTTACTTTCAGCACAAAATAAATCTGATAAACTACTAATGATTTCACAAAACCTTAAATGAAGTATTACCTAATGATATATCTCATTTAACAAAATGTGGCAACATTATACATATTTTGATATTTAACATGTCCACCCACCAAAAAGGAGAAAAAAAGAAATAAGAAAGAATGAAGTCTTATAGTACTGTGTGAGAGTTCTAAATGTGCTCTGTGTATTAAAAGAGTATTTCCTTGTGAGCACATCAGGGCCACTAGGAGCCAGCAGTTAAAAGAGGAAACTGTTGCTTCATACAAAGTAATGGGGTGGGGAAGATAAAAAAAAAAAAAAAAAAAAAAAGAGCATATGCTTTAAACATACAAGTTTGAGGTAAGTAGTTTATGGTAAGTTTTTAAGTTTTGCCACTTCAAATGTCACTTTCTGTTTGAATTTTAGCTCTCCCATGGGGAGGAATAAAAAGGCCCTTGAAAATGACCTTGACCATATTTCACTAGAATTCACTTCTCAAATTCAGTCTGTACAGAAGAGAAAACAATGAAACTGAAACAGGTTCTCCTTAAAAGCATACAAGTAGTTCAAAGTTCCTTCCATTGACACAATGAAAGAAAATATCGATACATTTAAAGAAAAATTTGGTAGTTATAGTGTAACCAACCATTTGGGACATGCAGAAAAATCTCCATTCCTGTCAAAATGAAAACAGGAACCCTAACAATGGAGTGAGACATGATTGCCAAGTTCCATGAATCAACAGTCTCAGACACCTGTCTTTCTACACAGCCTCCTTGCCAAAAAAGGAAGTTATCTTCTCCCCAGGAGAGCTAAGACATGCTTTACAAATGCTAAAATTCAACAGAAGACCAATGGAAAGTAAACTACCTCACTTACCAACAAGCCCACCAAGATGATGATATTGCTTTCATATATTAACCCAAAATCAACACCAGTTACAAAAAGTTCAAATGAACTCTGTTAAGATGCAATAATAAACTTAACGATGATCATAAATCCACCAAGCAGCTACAAACACGATACTGCACAGAACCATGGAAGAGTAATGCAAATCCAGTTAACTGACTAGTAATATAGTTTGCCAGTGCATCTAAGACATAGATGGGTTTAATATTTTCACACAAAATATCAGAGCATTCCAGAAGTTGCCAGGAAACTAGAAGTAGAAAGTGAGGTGGGTGGATGAGAGCTAACCTCAGCAGGAGAGAAAACTATTCTTTAAATTGACATGTTCTTGTTCTTCACATGTAGTGAAGATATTGAAACTGAAGCCGACTGTGATGTCTTGTATAGAAAAGTCTAGTGTTGAATATAACAATTAGGCATTCTGTGTATGATCCCAGCAGAGTAAGTGCTTAGCCTGGTCAGCTATCTTTGGGAGCCCACACACGTGGAGTCTGTGATGGACCAGTGCAGATACTCAGCTATTTCTTGGAGTATACAGCCTCTGGGTTTGGTCCTGGAAGGACAGTATCATGATGCCTCATGTGCCTTAAGGTCTTACGATTGGAGTTAACTATCTGACTTCATTTTTCTTTATTATCCACTCAAACAAATGCTTCACTAAAAAAAAAAAAAAAAACAATTGCATTCTTAATAAATGGAAATGGAGTTTTTTTTTTTTTCAATTAAATCAACATGGTAAACTCCAGGGTCTGTAAAAAATATTTTCAAATGGCAATCTTGCCATCTCAAGAGATTCTTGAATAAGTTGAGATTTCATTTTAAACCAAATGCCTTATTTTTAATCAGTATACTCACAAAAGCAGAAATATGGGTTAGAACTTAGGAATGCCATCCAGTTTTCAGAAAGGCTTTTGCCAACACTGGGGACACAGAACAGGTGGGTATGCAAGTATGCAAGGTGCTTTAGGTAAGATTCCCATATAGACACAAGAGGCCTGGCTAGATAATTGACAGTTTGCTTCATCTTCAGTCCTGAGCATGCCACACTGTCTTACCAGCTCTTCCCACACTGGCTAAGTGCCTTGAAACAAAGTTTCATGGTAATATTGCAAACTGTGCTCTCTGCACCTACATGACTCTGAGATTTGGGCACAAGTAGGCTTCCTTAAATAACAACATTCCCCCTCTGCAAAACTCGTGCACCTGGCTGGGAGTATTCCTAAACTGAATATCCACATCTGAGTGTAAACCTGAGTGATTCTAGAGATGGTAATGTATAAATCTGCTGTACCATGATCTTCTCCCTGCCCTCAAGCTGCTGGTACACTAGTTCTTTTCTCTATTGCTTAGCAGAAAGGTTACAACTCTAAACTGATTTCTTTCTAAATTGCTGATTTCCCTCCAGTGTTTCCACTGACCTGGAACTGAAAACTTAGGGTCATGGATGGCAAGTGAAACAAGTGATACATGCTAACTCCTGAGAACCTTTTGAAGAACTTAAATTATGGGACTGCATTAAAGAACTATTATGTATTAATTTTTAAATAATAGTTAAAGCACATCCTGGCACCAAGAGTTATGGAGTGAGCTCTGTCTTTAAGAAAAAGAATTAGAGTCCCATTTGCATGCATTATGCTGAGTATTTAAAATAATTTTCCTCCATGTTTATGACAGAAATTGCGCCCTTCCCACTCCCCAAATTGACAAGATGCCACTTGAAGTAACATCTAAGAGAGGGCTGGTTTGAGGTTAGCAATTGCTGCACGTCTCACAATTTTGAATAAAACAATACCAACAACCTCTCTCTTGCTCCAAAGCCCTAAATTTATTATTAAGTAAATTTAGCAATAGCTCAAGCTCTGGAGACTAGGGCAGTAGAGAATGTACTAAGCCACTTATATGTTTGTCATCTTTGCATGCACCGTGAATAGTGGTGTCTGTCATTGCTTCCTGCAAATCCGCAGCAATGTGATGCAAAACAGCATTTTTAAAGAAATTCTCTTTTGGAATGCAAATGATTCTTCCTGCAATTTTGAATATTTTAACCATCGTGTACCGTACAGTAGTTCTGGAACCACTGGCATCTGTCATGCTGTCAAAACTGAGTCAAAATGCATTGTAATCCTGGAAAGCGATCACCTTAAACATCAGTGCAATGTTAAAATGCATCCTTAAAAAAAAATCCCTATAATTGCGATGAACAGTAAAGAGAAACCCAGCAGTCATCTGCAGGAATATCACAGTCTGCTCTACCAATCTTTCCCCTCCCCCCCCCAACACACAAACTCATGCAACTAATGATGACCTCCCGAAGTGCCGAATTTAAATGGTCCAGCATTTATCTGAGGATGAAGGGAGGGGGAAAAAATACATAGAAAACCATGAAACAAGTTGCAAACTGCACAAACGCAAGGAAAGGGAGAGAGAACTGCGGCTGATTCAGGAGCGATTGCAGAATGGAGAGCAACGGAAAGGAAACAAGGAAGAAAGAAAAAAGGGAGGGGGGAGAAGCCTTAAGCATTAAAGAGTAAGAAGTGAAAAACATTTACCAGCAGCTCGGACAGTAGCTTCGCTCCCTGACACCATCTACATAGAGAGAGAACTTAGCCTAGAGTCTTCGGTCCCAGCTCGCTTTGGAGCAAAATTCCTTCACTTCGAGGGGGCAACACACACCCTCCAGAAAGAGAGAGAGGGAAAGAAGGAGGAAAAAAAAATAATCCCAAAGACCAACACAGGCTTTCTCCCTCCTCCCTCTTACCCGCCCCCCCGGACTCCCCAAAAGGTGCTCGCTGCTTCTGCACAGTTGTAGCTGTGCCGCGGAGCCGCCACCGCCGCCGCTGCTGCTGGTGCTGGCGTGGCTGCTGCTGCCGCCGCCGGAGATGCTGCTGCCGCTACTTCGGAAACGATTAGGAGGAGGAGAAGGAGGAGGAGGAGGACGCCCAAGCACGACCTGAGCCTGCGAGCCACCCAGGACCAATGTGCAACCTGCTTTGGAATCAAACCCATAACACACGCACGCACACCCAGTGGCTCCTGCACGCGAACCCTCGCGCGCACACACGCGCCCGCCCGCGCGCCGCACACACGCACACACATATGCACACGCGCGCCCGCGCGCGCACACACACAGACTCCCCCACACAGACACACACACACACAGATACACACACACATACACACACACGCACACACCCGTGGAGAAGCGCGCCCCGCCAGCCCGCCCTGCTAGCGCTGTTCCTGAATGGGGATTGAGAGCCAATCCCGGGGCCCCAAGCGCTGCGCACAGGCCCGGGCCCCGGAGGGTTGGATGCTGTCGCTGGGACGGAGGGGGGACACCGTACAGGGAGGGGCTCATGGCTATGAAAAGGGGGCGCTAGGCGCACGTGCACCCCTTTGTCTGCAGAGAAACCCCCAGCCGGGCGTTGTTTCCCAGACCAGACACTGAGCGCGCCAACCCCGGGGCCATGGAGAGTTCAGTTCCGGCTCTGGGGGGGTCCATGGGAAGCTGGGTTCCCTGGCTGCACGCACCGAGGGTTGAGCTCTGCGAAATCTGCACCGCTTCACTCGGGTCCCTAAGAAGTAGGGAGCAAAGCCAGTCCACGCGTCCTGGGGACGACTGGAGCCTGCCTTGGCTCACGAGCATGCCCAGTGCTCGGCTGGACCCAGAGCGTTCTTTCCAGGGTTAGGAAGGCTTGAGCGAGGCAGATGCAGCAAGAGCCTAGGGAAGGCAGGATTTCCAGATTCCTTTGCACCTTCAAACCTATCTCCCCTAGAGCGCCAGGTGCTCCCTAAACCTGTTCCCAAACTCAGGATAATCAAGAAGCTAGGCTTCCAGACCTCAGAGAGGAGTAGCTTTTCATCCTTTCATAAAGGGGATCCCAAAAGAAAAGGCCAAATCAGTTTCAGAGTAACTGAGAAAAAAATATCCAGCAGGGCCTAGTGGTTGCAGTAGTAACAGCTAAATAGACATAGCCTGCTTGCTGTGAGCAGGCTCGGTGATATGTGCCATCCACAAATTATTTGAGTTTATTCTGTCCAAACACGGTATGATTAACCCTAGAAGGAAACAGGCCCCGGAATACCATACCAACAGCGAGTCAATTATAACCAGTGCCTCTTGAATCTAAACCCCGGCTCTGACTCTTAGCCAATGGAGGCAGAATGCAGCACATTTATGACTCCTGGGCATTTCCAGCAAGAGGAAGGGCCGTGGCCGGCTGGGCATAGTATTCTCTCGCTTGCCAGATGTACCTGGCTTCCATTCAACAACTTACAGACCTTGAAAAACTGCGTTGCTTGAAATTTGACAGTGTTTTCATAGTAATGACATTAGCACTACTTATCTCTTGACTGTATGCTCTGGGGTCCTTTCTCTCATTCTACTCACAAAGAGACTGACACCTGGATGGTTTCCCAGGAGGGCAGGGCTTAAGCGAGGGTGTAGTTTATAAAAATCCAAGATACAAGTTGTTTTTGCTAAAGTATATATTTCCCTCAATTACATCCCCCCCAAAAAAGTTATGAGATTAAGGCATAGGAATTTTAATTCATTCAACAAACATATTGATCTTCCTTCCAGCATTTGTTTCTTCAAAGCACCCTTCTTAGAGAAGACAGAAGATGACAGACACCATCCCTGCATTCTTTGAGCTCATATTCTAGCAAGAAGGTGATCATATGCTTCCGATGCTAATGAGGGACCTTTGCGGAGAGCTTGTTAGGAATGCATTTCCCTCCCGCATTCATCTTGCAAACTGTTCCAGTTAGTTCTGCAAGGATCTGTGATCTCTCTGGCCTGGGCATATCTCCCTTATTATAGCTTTCCAAATCACCACATATGCTTTCTTTTCAAATGCTTTTGTAACTCCACTCTTCCACTTGTGCTTTGACGCAGCTAGTTCATGTCTCCAAATGCTTGACCCTCTGGACTACAAGCTCCATGGAAGCAGAAATGAAATGCATCACTTTTTTTTATTTTCCATTTAGGCCCTAGTATTTTATTTTCCATTTAACCCCTAGGATTTGGCAGATGTCAAACACACTGGGTGTTTCTCTTATACATACACATATATGGGTTATAATTCTTATGGTAGGAACTTTCCTTTACACTCATTTCACAGATGAGTAAGATGCAATCAGGAGGGGTTAAGTAGACTAAATCACATACCCATGGAAATGGCAGAGAAGGACTCCAGCTCAGGTCTATCTGGTGCCATGTAATGAATGTCCAGGCCACACCGCTTCTCTTGTTACTCAACAGCGATTCATGATTACATTAAAGGAATTTGGGGGAAGTAAGGTAGATCCAAGACAATATAGGGAATAAAAAATAAGCAACTCTATATAATATGCAATGAGATATTTGTAATTTTCTTTTGAGCTCCACCAAACACTAGGAACCTTATTCAGATTTCCTCTCACCTTAACCTCTTTAACAACTCTTCTGGATAGGTGTATGTCTCCACAATGTATAGATTAAGAAATTTAGGGCTGGAAAGATGGCTTAGTGATTAAGGTGTTTGCTTGTGAAAACTAATGACTCATGTTCAACTCTCCAGGTCCCATGTAAGCCAGACACACAGTGACACAAACACACAAGGTCACATATGTGTGCAAGGGGGTGCACACATCTGGAGTTTAATTGAAGTGGCTGCAGACCCTGGTGCCTCAATTCTCTTTCTCTTACAAAAAAGGCAGACTTTTGGGCTTGCCTAAATAAATAAATAAATAAATAAATAAATAAATAAATAAATAAATAAAACAGAAGGGCTGGAAAGATGACTTGGTGGTTAAGGCTTGCCTGTGAAGCCTAAGGACCTATGTTTGACTCTCCAGATCCCACATAAGCAAGACACACAAAAGTAAGGCTAGTGCAAGTCACACATATCCACTAGATGGCTCAACAGTCTGGTTGATTGCAGGGGCTGAGACCCTGGTGGGCCAATTCTCTCTCTCTCTCTCAAAAAGAAAGAAAGAAAGAAAGAAAGAAAGAAAGAAAGAAAGAAAGAAAGAAAGAAAGAAAGAAAGAAAGAAAGGAAAAGAAAAGAAAAGAAAAAGAAAAAAAAGAAGAAAGAAAGAAAAGGAAAAGAAGTTGAGATTCTCTATCAATTACAAACCCAGTAGACAATCAACTCCAAGATTACAGTGATTTTGTGTATATATATTTTATGTATCCACGTCTGTGCATATACATGTATATGGGTGGGTGAGGGTACGTGTGGAAGTCAAAGGATCACCTTGGGTGTCAGTTCTTTTCTTCCACCTTATTTTGAGAAAAGTCCTCTCATTGTTTACCACTACATAGGCCAGGCTCACTGACCACTGAGCATTCAGATACTCTCAGGTATCTACCTCTCATCAATGCACAGGTCCACTAGGATTACAGAAGCTTGTGTTTTGGATTCAGCTGGTTTTGAGGCTCTGAGTCAGGTGTTCATCCTTGGGTGAGTGCTTTATCCACTGAGTCATCTTCCTACCCTGGTGCCTGGACATTTTATCCCACAGGCACATTAATCTCAAACATTAATTCAGAGTACCCTCTCCCTTTCACTTTCTTTCTTTTTCTACCTCTATTTTTATTCCTGTTTTTT
Source organism: Orientallactaga sibirica (assembly GCA_036365145.1). Lineage (NCBI taxonomy): Eukaryota > Metazoa > Chordata > Mammalia > Rodentia > Dipodidae > Orientallactaga > Orientallactaga sibirica. Next base: position 5,045,856 of record JAEOAD010000194.1, read on the forward strand.
ATCTACACACACACACACACACACACACACACACACACACACACACGTCCACATGTTTACCCAAGCTCTTAATCCAGAGCTGGGATTTGAACTGAGGTTTGTTTGACTTCAAAGTTTTAAAGTTCACCTGGAGGGATGGCTTAGTGATTAAGACGTTTGCCTGCAAAGCCAAAGGATCCAGGTTTGATTCTTCAGGACCCAAGTAAGCCATATACACAAGGGAGTGCATGCATCTGGAGTTCCTTTGCAGTGGCTAAAGGCCTTAGCACACCCATTCTCTCTTTTTCTTTCTCTCTCTCTGTCTCTGCCTATTTCTCTCAAATAAATAAATAAATAAAATATTTTAAGTTTTCAAGTAGACTGAGGTTGGAACTGGAGTCAGAGTGGTGATGGCAGCTTACCCAGGGGGATGAATCTGAGTCTACTAAGAGGAAGTACACTGGTGCTCTTTATTCCTCATTGAATCAAAGATTCTGCGACTTTAAAGTTATTTGTTTTTTATTTTTATTTTTTTAACAATGTCACAGTCATGTCAGAATATTGAACTAAGTAATAAATAGAGACCTCTTTCTCTCAGGCTTATAGTTCAAGATGTCATAAGTGGCCGAGAGAGTAGCATCCATTCTCATAAGGTCCTTATGGGGGTAAATGGGAGCCCTCTCTCCAAAACAAAAATACTGGAGGGATCCCAACAAACACTGGGTCACCCTTCTCACCTGTGACCAGGCCTTAAAGGTACATCTTTGACCTGCCCAGTTCCCCTGCAGCGTCACATGTGAAACGGAACACAATGCCCTACTGCATTGCTGGTCTTGTGCAGGAGCAGCAAAGACTTCAAACCACAGAAAAGCGAAAAGTACATTGTGTACAGCTTTGCTTGTAGCTGAATGGTGGGCATGCTCACAAGAGGAATACTGGATTACAAACACTAAGCTTTTATAAGTACCTTTCTAGTTTGGTTATTTCATCAGGGGACTGGTGTATAGGCCTTTACAGCAAATCCCAACCTATGCAAATCAATCTGTAAGAATATGATGCTTAGATAAAGAAAACTTTCTCTACTCTATTTCCAGTATCTATCTTGCTGTGTCATCTCTGTAGGCACCGTGCACTGGAGATCCACAAATTGTATCCATTTATTTACATACCTCATAGGTATAGACAAATCCATTCAATGATAAATTCACATCAGACAAGGACTGTAGAATTTTCTCTTGTGTTTGTTTGACTACTAACTTGCTATAAACTGAAATATGAATAAAGTGGGTACGATGAAAAGATTAAACATGAATCCCTTCTTCCTTCTTGCTCAGGAGTAAATGTGTTCATGAGAGACTGCTTCAGAAAGCAGGGAGGTCCCTAGGATTCCCAATAACCTCTTCTTGTGTATATATTAAGTGGGTTTTTGTCACGGGGTGGCACAATCTTTACTCATGGGGAGAGTAAAGCATTAAGGAAGTCATAAAGGGCAACTTGCAAAAAAAAAAAAAAAAAAAAAAAAAAACTTTGCTGAAAACTTGAAGAGTTGCTCAGTACTGCACCAAAGCAGCATGACATAGATGTTAAAACTTCTGCAAGAATCACCTGATACTTTCTAATGCTGAGCACTTTAATAGAGATGGCTATAGTTAGTCCTTGTGCCACCTTCTGAGGTAAGACAGTTATGATCCACGTTTTATGAATATGAAAAAATAGAGGCTCTGACTAAACAAACAACATATGATCGAGTAACACAGGTACTAAGTTCTTAAGTAGGTATACAAATCCTGGCCAGGCTGATGCCACATCTGTATGATGGCATTGCATTCTGTTCACTGTAAGCTCTGACATCTCTTCACATTGGGAGGCAGATTCAGAAGGGGTAGAATGGAGAGATAGTGCAGGTTTATTTGTATTCTGTGTGCATGGTCGTTTACTGAAAGTAATATTGCTATTCTCCAAGAACTCTTAAGCTCTGTTTGGGTAGACCATGTAAAGGATCATTGTTTGCTCTACTTGGCAAATTAGATAACTGATGTACATGCAACTTCTTGGGTGGGACTAACCAACACCAATCAACATGTCATTACAGCAGAGGTTTCTGGGTCCCATGGTCTCCTTTGCATTAAAAAGCATTGAAATGTAGATGTCTGTCCTCAAGAGACATGCTTAGCTGTTTCTCAGAATCGTTTGCTGCATATATATCCTGGAAGATTTTTATTTTCATAAGAATGGCAGATGTAAGAATAGAAATAAACTGAATATTTTTAAATGTCTGTAGTTCTCCATGTATGTTCCCAACGCCTTAAGCATCAAATAGAAGATTTAGTAGATGTGTGATTTTTTGCTTTTAAGAGAGGTCAGGGACAACTCTGAAATGTGCTACAAACCAGCCAGATTAACCTGATGCCATGGAGTTCACCCATGTGCCAGCATTTGCATTTTTGCATAGGGCACCTTGTATAGAAAATGCTAGCCCATGAGTATTTGTTGCAGAACTTAATGGTGGAGATCTTGTTTAGTCTCTTATATGGTAATTATTTATCTTTCTAAAACTCAGTCTCAGGTCAAAAAAAAAATATGTTTAAGCACATCACACAAATATAATAGCATCTGAATTTAAATTCAGAATATTCCTCAAACAGTTGCTTGGACCCTTTAATTTTATGCATTATTCTAACAAGTTACAAGACCACAGGGAATTAGCAAACAAATAGTAACTCCTACTATTAGAAAATTAATAACTGTAAGAGAGATTAAGGAGATAAAATTTAAATTTTCTACAAAAAATTTGAAAGGTTTAGTTCATGGAGCAGAAAAATCTTCAGATTATAACATTTCAATGAGACTGCTTGTTGTGTTGTGTTATTATACTACAGAATATCATATGGTATTGATGCTACTTTAAAATACAATTTATTTATTTATTTGAGAAAGAGAAAGGGGCAGAGAGAATGGGCACTCCAGGGCCTCCAGCCCTTGCAAATGAACTCCAGATACATGCGCCCCTTGTGCAGGTGGCTTAAATGGGGCCTGGAGAATTGAACCAGGATCCTTTGGCTTTGCTGGCAAGTGCCTTAACCACTTAGCCATCTCTCCAGCCTCCTGATGCCACTTTAAATACATGCTTGAATCTCTATGACAAATGAGACAGAATTTCTCAGCCTGTCATTTCAACCAAGTGGCATGTGGTTTTCCTCTTATAACCAGTGCTGTCCCATCAAGTGAATTGTGTGAATGGTGCTTGCTGGAGAGGGTCTGGGAAAGATTTGGGGGCCATTGCCAAAATGATTGGCCTTATTCTGACTGTGTGATATCTGCTAGTGGTGGGAATAGGTGTGCTACTGCAAACACTATGAAATCCTCAAATATGGGGACAAATCAGGTGTTTAAATTAGGTTCTTTATCCTTCTTCCTGCACCTAGAGCCTAGTCGAAGTCATTGATGTTCCTACAACCATATTTCCATTGTTTCCTCTTCTTATTTCCCTCTATCGGGATAAACACTGCTCTTTATTATGTCTACAAGTCAATTCCTCTTTAATGTACCCCCCACAGTAGGGCTTCACACTGTACAAGGCTTTCATAAAACCTTCAGTAAAAAATCCTCTCCCCCACTTCTGAAGATCTTTCCCTGCAAAAGCTCATCATGTCCCCTTTATATTAAAATTATTTGTGCTCTTGCCTTCTCTCCCCTGCTGAACAACAGACTCTTTGAATATGATCACTTCACCTGGATCATCTTCGAATCCATCACTGAGAAGTAGACAAAGACTTCCACTGCATAAAGTATGTGCTGCGGGAATATATAAATAAATGACTGGCGGGTGCTCAATATTGGCTGAATTAATGAATATAAGATTATTATTACTAGTGTCACACAGAGATGGAGTTATGTTTTGTAGGTTATAAAAATAGGGTGATATTTTGGAGGCACTATGAGTAGATAGGCTCTAAAGAAACAGCAATAAAACACCAACCTTAGAGGTAATTGTGCAGGGGGTTGGTGGAAGAGGCGGAAAAGTACATGAGCTCAATAGGTGAAATTGGCACTTGCACAGCAGCAATATTTTGTGTTGAATTTGTTATCAGGTCAATAAAAGGCACATAAAGTGAATAACAGAACCTTAAATCATATTTGAATACATTTACTATCATTGGGGGCGATCTTTTCTTAAACTTTTTATTGACAAGTTGTATATATGTACATAATGTATTTGGATTACAATCCCCTTCCATCATTCTCACTTGAACTCCCCATTCCCCTTTGCCTGAATCCCTTCTTCCTTCCAACCAGCTTTTCTACTGTTTTGATGTGTTTTATTTATTTTTTATTCTTCTGAATGGCACAATCTTAAAGGAACATTTTGCATTTGTTAATTTGTGTTGTGCACACATGTGTGTATGCTCACTGGAATGAGCAGGGTAATAAGGGTTGTGCAGAAATAGCATGAGATCAGAAATGTCCCCCCCCAAAAAAAAATGAGAGATGAGTCTCTCAGATGAAAGAGAAAACATCACTGAATAAATAATACCTTTCAAGAGGCCTTAATACATTGTAAAGAGCATTTGCACTGATTGGTAGAAATTCTTTTTGATTAATTAATTAGTTAATGTTTTCAAAGCACTTTCAAGATGAAAAACATTTCATGAGGGCTCCATAATTTTTCATTTTTCCCATGTACCTCAGTTTTCCACATTACTGGGTTTGTTTTTCCCTTGGGTTGCTCACCAAGCTATGTGCCCTCACAGAAGCATGGTGTGGAATACACTCAGGGAACAGAAGTTGAGAGTTGGGTTGTCAGTGAGCAGGGAACAAGGAAAAAAAAATAAAGAAAACTCTCAGAATGAAATATAATCATCTAAGCAAATGGAGAACAGTATCATGCTGAAACTAGTCATATCTTTTACCAGGGCAATTCTGTGTGCTGCCTAACAAGCTCTTCGCAAATTGTGCACAGAGCCTGAATTAATAGCTATATGTTTAAGGAATGATGATCGGCAAAATTTTACTGAATGCTTACTCTATTCTGAGCATTATTTTAGTACTTTGCATGCATTAATGAATTTTCTTTTCTCAACAAACATTTGAGGTACTATTATAAACATTCACAGATAGAGAAAATGAGAATCAGAGAAGCTAAGTCATTTATAAGTCAGTCACGGTAGCTTGTAATTCACACACTTCAACACTTTGTCATGATCTTGGGAGGAAGGAAAGAGGAAAAAGGAAAGGATAGGGCAAGGAGGGAAGGTATGAAGGAAGGAAGGGCAGCAGTAATAAAAGAAAAAAGAATGAGATTAATGAACCAAAGATCTTCATCGCTAGTCAGTTACAAATTCTGACTACATCCTACCACTCTAATGCCCAATGACACACTGTGATGTCAATCTTCATTCACAAATTCAATGGTATTTAGAACATCCCATACCCAGAAGGATGAATATGCCCAGAGAGACCAAAAAAGAGTTAGCATAGGCAGACCCTGTTGCTTTTTCTTACCTAGTATTTACCATTGGATCATTTTGTATGTTCAACCATCTTTTTTTTTTCTTCTGTTTCATCACACCTAAGCATAACTGGATATTTATTCTGTGGCTGTGGACCATCATTTTGAAAGCTCTTACTTAAGTCATATAAAACTAGGACTAAAATTATCATGATTCCTTTTGATAGTCTCTCTTTTGTTATGGGGATATCACCTGTGGCACTCATGCTGGGTGGGAAATGGGATTATCCTTGTCTTTCCCTATCAAAAACAAAACAAAACAAAAAAACTAGTGAAATGAATGAAATAGATGCCACACAGCAGCAGCAGCAAGTCTAATGATCTACCTTCCTCCTTTCTGGCCTTTTTTCCTTCTTCTCAAATACACTTGGCCAAGCCTGTGTAAGAACATACCAGCAAGCAAGATTCCAGAGGGGAAAAAAAAAAGGAGAGGAAAAAAAAATGTGTCGTTCAAACACACAGTCACACTGTCTGGTTCACCTGACCCCCATCCCTACACAAATACACACACACACACACACACTGAAAACTCAGTGAAGTGAATATAAGTATAAGCTCTGAAATGGGAAAGCTCAAAAGCTCCTCATAATATGGAGAACAAGCATTGGGCACGTGGACAAAGGGAAAAGGAAGGTATAAGTGCATAATTTATTGGCCAGTTTGGCTGCAGGGTTCTCATTAAGATGGATGTAATTAACAAATCTCACTGAAGATATGAGCTATAAAGATGGATGTTGGAGCAATAACATGAAAGGAAAGATGGAGTAGAATAGAGTTCTCCATTGACTTTGGGGGTCTCAAGTGAGATGTTGACTCTTCACAGCTCAAAGAAATGGTTAGTGACCCCGTACCAGGGTTCTTGGGAGAAGAAAATGGGCTGAATCAAAAAGAGGGAGCAGAGATACTGGATGTGTTGTGAGTTAACCTTCTCTACCCGCCCCCCCCAAAAAAAAATGGTATCATGAGATAAGCTATTCATGACAAGGTGGGCATAGGAGGGGAATGAAGGAGCAGAGGAGTGACAGCAGGGTCAAGTCTGATCTGCCAGTGTGCTATGCTAAGACTGCTCTTGTGCCTATGGATTTCTGAATGACCTCACAACCATTCTATGCACTGTCCCCTCACACAGTCTATGTCCCAAGAGCCACAGTGCACTGCCAGCTGGTTCAAATGAGAGATATCAAATGGGTTGGAATTCAACTTCTCATTTCCTTTCCTTTGTTATTTTTCTCCTCCTCAAACCGTTCATAGGCATCAACAAGCATGCACAGAGAAGAAATGGGCTAAGGGCAGGTTGGCAGTCCACCCAGAAACCTATGAGGCAGCTAGCTCTGAGAACACTGAACACATTTCACCTTCCCATCCTATGTCTTTGCTGTGAGTCAATCTCTACCACACAGCTTCCAGGAGCATTTGGAAGTGGCCCATGATTATGTCTTAGTGGCCCAGATGAGCAAAATGCCTTCCATAGTGAAATGATGTTTGAGAAACAGGAATTTGGCTCTGAGATTTAAAGGTCTGTGTCTTGCCCTGTCAGTACCAGTTGCACCCAACCCCCATTCAGGAACACTTCAAAGGCACTGGAAGAGGGAAGGGTGCCAGATAACTGTCAGAGAGGATTAGTGTGATCAGTGACCAAACTGTGAGCCTTTGGTCTTCTGGCAAACCAACTGAAAGCCAAGCCAGCTTGAAGAAACAGCATGTATGGCATATAGTGAAGTAACCCTTCTCCCAGGGTGGCTGGGCTTAGGCAGCATTTAGCTCCCCTGTGTGAGCAGACCTATTCTTAGAACAGACCAGAGAGGGCACCTTACCCTCCCTTTTCTTGTGAGAGGAACAGCCACGCAAGGGAAAAGCAAGGGATAAGCAAAGTAAACATTAAAGGATTTAGATTAGGATACATAATTGCCCCATTCTTACCCCCAACTGAATTCCAAATGGTTTCCAAACTTTTACAGAGAGCTCCAACAGTACAGGGCATAGCCATGGTCATGGGGAAAGAAAGAAGGGAAGCAAATAAGCCAGAGACATGTTTCTCGTCCAATTTCAACCAAAGCTGAGATAGTAAAGAGGAAATGGACAGTGGTTCTGACAAGGAACCATTCCCTGCCTGTTACTGCAAATGGTTCAGACCTCAGCAACCAAACTGAGAGAGACTGCTAAAAAATAAAAATAAAAAAATAAATCCTTGCGGACAGTATGTCTTCATCAAGACAAAACTTGTGTGCTTATGTTTATTTCCTTCATTATTATCCAACTATTTCTCCATTTTACCATGTTATCTTCCCTAAATCTTTCTGATGGCCTTGAGCATGAAGGCCAATCTCAGCAGTTCTACACACCTTGACATTTTATCAGTAGTTTTCAACATGCAGTAGAAGTCAGCCTTCTTCCTTTTGCCAGCCACGGACCTCGTTTCTGAGCACACAGATTTGCACATCATCTGCTGTTTCTTGTTTCAATGTCCCCCCCCCTTTTTTTGTTCTTTCAAAGCTTTGCTTATCAAAAGTTTATTCTCAAAGTGTGTATTTCTCCAAGGAGGAGCTAGAATTCTCTACTTTGTGCTTCCTTCGTCTCTTGCACAACACTAAACAATCTTCCACGTATATAAAAATATCTGTTCCCTTAATGATTATCTCATTTCTCCAATAGCTTGTTTTGATGTTGATTTATTGGAAGGTTCAGACCCATGTCTTGCTTCTATGATGAATGACTGCCAAGAGAAAGCAACCCCTTATTTCTTTCATGTTCAGAAAGCACTTGAGGGTTCACCCTCTGAGTATCAATCAGCTCATCTGACTTTATCAGGATGTTTCTGAGATCATGTGATTGTGATTAAAGCACACATCACCATCTGGTGGTAACAGACACAAATTGCAGGATCAAATTTTAAGATACATCAACTTTTGGAAATTTCTACCTGCAAACTTGAATTTATCATTTCGGTTGTGAAACCTTAAATTGATTGTTGGCAAATAACTTTGTAGATATTTTCAATGCATTTGGGGTATTCAGCTTTAATTGGATACAAATTATTTTGTGTAAATTGCAAAAATTATTTTTAAAATAAGAAATAATATTATTAAGAATAATAAATAATTAGGCTGAAGAAATGTCTCATTAGTGTTTTAGGTGAACAAGCACAAGGGCTTGAATTTGAATCTCTAGAAGCCATATAAACCAGCTAAGTGTGGTCACACATGTCCATAATCCTATGGGGGTTTGGAGATCTGAGAAACACCAGGACTTGCAAAGAACAAGCTGTGGAATTCATAAGAGCATAACAGAGTCAGTCACAAAGGAAAGCAAGTAGGTGGATGATAGAGAGGGTCACCCTGATGTTCTCCATTGGCTGTGCTGATGAGTACACATGGGGCACTGCTACAGCAAACATAACATTCAGCACACCCATACAAAAAGGAAACCCTTGCTTTTCATATAGAGTGCTTGAACTTGTTCCTTATTCTGTACAGCAAAGAACTGGACACTGTATCATCAAAATCTTCTCTTCAGGAAAAGGAATTCTTTTAGATGAATGCATATACCCATCACATGTCCAGTTGAAAACATCCATAAATTGGCACATTTGTAAGTATAAAATAGCTGGTGTCCCCTATCAAAATTATTCTTACAGGAGTACAGTGTTGCTATTAATCTTAAATCTATATCCTGTAGAGATTCGGGATTACAATCATTTTTGGTATAATATATGAAGATATCACTTCCCCAAAATTAATAGCAAGCTTTCCGATGCACAATATTTTATCAAATGCAATTCCTAGTCTGCAATCACATGGAAATTTATGGCACAAAAGTTATCGCATTGCTGCTGGATAAACTTACATATCTTCCTCACATCATTAGAATTCCCTTCTTGCTCCTCTATGAAGTCATCCAATATTCTGGGGGGAAAGTATATTACAGATGAAATAACAAAGCTGCACTGTGTACAATGGCTGCCACTCTAGGAAACATGTAGCCTATATCTCTATTCAGATACATAATGTAACTCCAAAGTCAGGCTGCCAGAGGAGATAAGAATTCCTGAAAGTAAAACAATATGTTTTGAAGATAAGAACTTCCCTGCTGAATTGCATGCACCCCAGTCTGAGTTTCCCTCTGCCTATTTGTGAAAGAAGATTCACTTTTGAAGCCCCTGCAAAGGCTACCCTGCATGTGTCCCCTCCTCCCTAAACTGCTCTGCTGATGGTCATCAGGTTACTATCTGTCACCACCACAGCATCTATGACTCTTACTTGGAAGTTTGTAGCCTTCCATGCTTGCACAGAACACAATCCTATCTGCTCATTAATAGCCAGAGAACTGAGCTGCCCTCTGTGGCACTTACCTAACAATGCTGCCTTCTCCAACTACTGGCCATTGCTATACCTGCCAGACCCAAATATGCTCTGTGGTATCTGCTATAGATTTGCCCCCATGCCAGTGGCACTCACACGATGATGTGCATGCGGTCACTCGAGGATGCAGATTTTGATTGAGAGGGTCTACTTCTGAACCTGAGCTGCCACACTACTAGCAGATGTGATGGTGATGCCTGTACTGTTGATTCCAGAGACCCAGTTTGAATGCCAAGGATCAACTCCAAATCTCCACATGTCATTTCACCTCTCGTCTCACCCCCTGACATGCATGACCTTTAAAACTGTTGATTATTTTCCAGTACTAATTCTGATTCTTGTTACTTCCTAACATTTGCCCCAGTCCTTCTAGCTCAGTGGTTTTAAACTTGGCTGAACATTAGAATTACCTGAGGGAACTTGGATAATATAACTGCAGAAGTTCTTGCCAGGTCAATTCAGTCAGAAACTGGGTTTGGGACAAAGACATCAGTAATTTTTTTTTTTTTTTTCTTAAACTGCTCAAGCGATTACAACCAACAGCCAACTTTAAAATCAACTGATTTTGGATGAAAGTCATGTTTATTATCTTTTTAATTGACTTTATGGTTAAGAATTCTTGCATTTATAAGTGCTTCCTTTATCAGATGAGCTTGCCACATTTTAAGAATAGCCTAGTCCTCCTCTTTTGGTGTGATTAACATCAGTGCACTTGTGCAAGTTTAGTCTGAAGCCCAGCCTGGTGCCACATGCCTTTAATCCCAGCACTCAGGAGGCACCAGCACCGTGAGTTCGAGGCCACCCTGAAACTACATAGTGGATTCCAGCTCAGCCTGAGCTAGAGTGAGACCCTAATTCGTAAACAAAACAAACAAACAAACAACAACAAAAAAAGTTCAGTGTGAGGCCCTAATTTTAATTTCCACATTAACCATACCCTACCTGGTCACATACACATTGGTATCTTTGGGTTTAATTTTGAAGCTCTGTTTGTCTCAATTTATTTATCCATAAATAGCTAATAAGCAGCATGTGCATCCCAAGATATGTTCAATGATGAAGTGAGATAAAGTATATAAGGCACCAAGCACTGGCTCAGTGTCTACTCAACAAATGCTAGCCATTATTATTATTAATTAGCCTTCTTTGTATGTCTTACGTTGTATAACATAGCAGTTAGCAGTCAATAATCATTTGCTGGATGAATAAGTCAATAAATGATGGAGAATAAATCATATTTAATTGCTTTAAAACAAACCCAGAGCAGCCAGCCTTCTATTGCAAAATTCCACTTAATGAATGTTAACTATTTACAAGTATTTGCTGGCATTTCTGTGGCCAATGACCTAGCAAATTCAATTCTGAGTAAAGGTACATGGTTTCCTCAATGTAGAATAGGTCTGACACAAGATAATGCCCAATGTATCCAGAAAAGCTTTATAAAGCACCCTGTTTAGCATGTATGCATTGTTACCTACTAGTCATAGAAACTAGAAAGATTACAGTGATCATTTTTTGAGTATATTTTTAAAATCCAACCCAACCTCAATTAACACAAACTTTCAGGATCTTGAAAACACATGTATCCACTTTAATGAAGACTATCTCACCCTCCACGGAAGGGACATGGTCATGGCTGCTAGAAATGTAAACAACTCAGCTTTATTTTCATTCTTATGCCAACAGAGCATTTAATCACCCTGGGACTGTAAAGTAGGTAGATGACTAGAGACTGCTAGCCATAATACGTAATGTGATGGAACAGTGAAGTCTGACTATTACCAGGGTGAATAGAGCCTTTCTGTTGGAATCCATCCTGCTGGAATGAATAGCCTCTGTTCTGTTTATTGATTATACCCTAAGTATTGAGGTAGAGGTGGCGAGAGCTGTCCAGAAAAATACTCAGATGCCATTGTGTGCCTTTCATTTTGGCAGGGACAGATAATCAGTCAGAAATTCACTTTTAAACTCTAAACAAAATGTTCGATATTCTTACATCCCACAAGAATAAAATCAAGCAGAAAAAGAAATGTCTTAAGTCACTTCCCACTGATGTTCAGTCTGTCATGCTAGGCCGCAGCATCATTGGACTTTGCCAAGGAACTTCTCCTGGACCTCTGCTTCCTGCACAATCAATAGAGTTTTAAGAATTCTATCTGATCACGGCATTTGTCCCACTCAAAACCCTCCAATGACTTCCTATTGTACTTTGAATGAAACCCAGACTCCTTGGTAGTCTCACTAGACTTCAAATCATGTGGCCTTTCCTAATCATTTGATCCCCCCATCACTCTGCCTTGTTCCCCACAATTCAGCCCTGCAGGCCATTTTCCTGTACCCAGGGGCAGCAAGCTGGTTTCCCCTTCACCCACTTCCTTTATCCTTCATCAACTACCTGGAATTCTCTTTCTTGAACTCTTGAAAATATTTATTTTTCCTCATTTCTTCCTCCATAGATGGTCATTATTCTTTATTTACTTTACAGTAGTTCTCTCCATCTTTAAGTATTTATTATTGACTTGCCTACTTGTTTGGTGTCTAGTTTCACAGACTCTTATCCATGGGTATAGAACTCCTTAGCATCAGACACACTGAACAACTCAATACCTAGTTTTCAGTTTTGTTTAAATAAATGAATGAACTTAGCAACTTGTTTCCATTTATAAAAGGTTTTCTATGTACAAAACATGAAGTTTTATCAGCATTTTTACCCATGTGAAAATGATGGAAGTTTTTAGTGATCTATAGAAAACAAAAGGATGGCCAAAACTTGATAAAGTTTTACCCAAAATCATGAGCATCTCCCCTTCAATGAAAACAAAACTCAAAGAAATTGCCTGTACCTGTGGTAGTTTGAATATATGGCCCCCAATATAGTCAATGTTTTATTACTTTATAGTTTGCATCTGCAATCACCTTCCTAGAGGCAATATCACTGGGGGCCAGTGTGGAGGTGGGTTTGAGATTCCATTGTAAAGATATGCAAAGTGTGCCTAGCGGGAGTTCCTGAAGTGTGCTGGGCTTTTGGCTGTAGTTTTGCTCAGTGTGCTGTGTGCCTGGTTGGTTTCTCTCTCTGCTTGGCCCTGTGAAAGCAGGCTGCTTCTCCTTCCTTTATGGAACTTCCCCTGGATCTGTAAACTTCAATAAATAAATAGCTCTTCCTCCATAACTGTGCCTGGTCTGGAAGTTCATCTCAGCGAACCTGAAGCTATCTGCTACAGTACCTAAGTGGGAATGTTTTATCTCCCTCCCCCCACACCAGTAGCACTATCAAATATTACACATTTTAACTACAGTACTGAAAAGTATTGTACTTGTTATCAACAAATATGTTGAAAACAAATATGTTTAATGAACTTTCCATTTATGTTAATGATTCTTTTAAAAAATATTTTATATTTACTTATTTGACAGAGAAAGTGGGAGAGAGAAAGAGAGAGAGAAAGAGAGAGAGAGAATGGGCAAACCAGGGCCTCCAGCCACTGAAAACAAACTGCAGATGCATGCGCCCCTTTGAGCATCTGGCTAATGTGGGTCCTGGGGAATTGAACCTGGGTCCTTTAGCTTTGCAGGAAAATGTCTTAACCACTAAGCCATCCCTCCATCCCTTTATGATTCTTTAATCTCTTTCAATAAAGTTTTACAATTTTCAGTATACATACCTTACCACTCATGTGCTGCATCTATTCAGAATAACCTTATTTTTAATGGTACTGGGCATGGAATTATTTCCTTCATTTCATTTTTTTTTTTTGCAAATATATTTTTGTGAGTTGGTTTCCTTTATTCTAACAAAAAATATCTGGTAAACTCAAGATAAAAAGAGAGTATGGGGTTAGAGCCATGGCTTAGCAGCTAAGGCACATGCTTGTGAAGCCTAAAGACTCCGGTTCAATTCTCCAGTTCCCACAGAAGCCAGATGCACATGGTGGCGCAAGCATCTGGAGTTCGTTTCCAGTGGCTAGAGGCCCTGGCACACCCATTCTTACTCTCTCTCTCTCTGTCTCAAATAAATAAATAAATAAATAAATAAATAAAATAAATAAATAACTTTAAACGAAAGAGAAAATGGTCATTTTGGCCCACAGTTTTAGAAGTTTCAGCTCAGAGTGGTCACTAACACTATGGCTTTAGCATCAATAATGAGACAGTAATTGTAGCAGAGGCTGTGTGATGAAGCCAACTGCTCACCTCATGATGACCGGGGAGTGAAAATGAGACAATCAAGAAGAAGAAGGAGAAGGAAGAGGGGAAAAGAAAGGAGGTGGAGGAAGTCCAAATAATAGCAATGTTGAAAATGTAAAGTCTTCAGTCTATCATAGTACAAGGGGATATGGCTCCTGACGATTTTGTGCAAAATTATATGTCACAGAGGATATGGTTGGTGCTGTTGATTATCTGTTTCCGTGTACTCCTGTCTACATGTCACTAGCTTATGTTATAAGAATGGTAGGAGTTAAACTAGAAAGATTTCTCCCTTAAGCAGTAAAGTGACCAACAGTTCTCAAAATAATAAGTAGAAGTATCTACTTTGAGAAGTTCACTTTCTGACTAGGTTTAGACACACCTAATCTTCTTTAAAGGATGTGTGGATTACAAAATGAATTTATACTTAAATATGAAGAAGATTTTCTTAAAAATTATGTGTGTATATGTCACAGTGCAAATAATACTCTATGGGAAACCTATTTTGAAACCTTTTGATTGTGTTACATTCAGTTATGGTTGTCACTGAAAGAATTACTTTTGATGATATGTTTGCTTCAGCAACATATTTTACATTTTGTACTGACTGAACTATTATTCCTTTCTAAAGCATGGAACAATTAAAACTAGATTCTTGATTTGAATTTTAATTAGAATTTTTCCTTAATCTTTTTTTTTTTTCTTTTTTGGAGGTAGGGTCTCTCTCTAGCCCAGAGTGACCTGGAATTCACTATGTAGTCTCAGGGTGGCCTCAAACTCACAGTGGTCCTCCTACCCCAGCCTCAGGAGTGCTAGGATTGAAGGCATGCGCCACCATACCCAGCTGCTTAATACTTTTTAAACATGCTAATTAAACTTTTCTAGGAGTGGTCTGTACTCTCTGGTCACTTTATACCTTTTGAAAAATCATAGAAGATGTGGCAGGTGTGTTAGAGATATACAGCTGTGTTATTTCTTGAAACAGCTGGTGCCAACTTGTCAAAGTAAAGCTCCTCTTTCCAAATATTGCAAGTCCTGTGTAAGTAGACATAATGTAAGCTATGTACCCACAGTTATTGATTCGGCTCATTGACAGCTGAGCTGTTTAATATATCCATCCTCTTTGTAATGCCATTTTAAAACTCTTTGAGGATTAGGAAGGCAATTTTCTCAGAGGAATTTTTCCAAGAGCAAAGGCCAACTAGCCCCGTAATGGTGAGGCCTCCGATAGAAACCTCAGAGAGGAAAATGGAGCAGAGGAGTGAGCAGATAGGGTACTAGCCTGCCACAAATAATGATTTTTTTTTAAAAGCCCCTGAAGAAGGCACTTTGGTGCTTTACATAATGCTATAATGCATTAACTCATGTAATATGACTGGTGAAAGTTTATTTATTCATTTATTTCTGCCTCAGGCAAATACCAGATAAATGCTTACAATAGCAGGTTAGCAGGTGTTTTGGATACAGCGATTAGTAAGCAGCAGTAACTATTTAAATACTTGCCTGGTTTTAGCCCATGTGAAAATGATGGAAGTTTTTAGTGATCTATAGAAAACAAAAGGATGGCCAACACTTGATAAAGTAGTATTCCGATGGACAGAGGATTTGGTGCTTAGGTAATTAGCTCACAGAAGAATATATCTTACACACAGTAGATGTGATTTATATGTTAGGAATGTCTTCTTCCTTTTCATGGTCTACTCATCTTTTTAATTATTAACTTGTTGAAGAAGGCATTCTAGGATTGTGTTCATCTGTCACACTAACTGTACCCTGTGCTGATAAATTTTAGATACTTTTCCAGCAATTTTGCCTGTATTATTTGGTCTCATATAACTTCAGGCTACTCGGCACATCTATAGATTTCCTTCCACAAGTTACAACGTCCTGTGAGCTTGGCAACTCACTGAATTGAACTGATGTAAATGAGGCTTGAAATGTTAAACACAACTTGTAATATCAAAGGTTTTCATATCAAATAATTTCATCCTGAGAGAATCGCAGAGAAATTAGGAATGCACATGGTATCTAAAGTGTCCACTAGTGAGACAAGTTGTCCCAGAAGTAGATGGATAATTAGCAGCTCACACTAGGAATACAAAGGAGACCGAGTTTATCCTGTCTGTGTAAATAGAGGATTTTTTTTTTCTGGGAATTAGGTCCATATAAAACTTCCTGAATTAAGAACCAAAAATAACTGGAGGCATCCGTCTGCCAGAAGCTTCTACAACTGGGCCTTGAGGTAATATTTTCTTTACAACTACAGTTGCAGCAATTTCCTAAACCCAGCTGAGAAGTAAAATGTGTAAGGCTGGGCTTTCAAACTCGCCTCTGTTAACTTATCTCCATGTCCTATGAAATAAGTTTTTCACAACTGTAATGCTAAACTGATTTTCAATGTATGTTTAGACTGCTGTTCAGCCCTCAGTGTGGAAAGGATTTCTTCCTCTGGGTGCTGTGGGGAGGAAGAGGAAGAGAAGCAACACGTAATCCAAACCAATTTGAACTTACAGGCTTCTAAACCAAATCATTTTGGTTTGAAAGACAAACCTGCAAGAACACGCCTGAAACTCCTTGGCAAAGGGGGCGTGACTGAAAACCAATATGTACTATTAAGAGAGACTAAGGATTGTCAGCAAAGCTCTGACCTGGGGGAAGCTTCGTGGAAACCCTGGGGATGTCTGAAGATATATATTTTTTTTTTCCGAGATGGGGGTCTCGCTCTAGCCCAGGCTGACCTGGAATTTACTATGTAGTCTCAGGATTGCCTCGAACTCACAGTCATCCTCCTACCTCTGCCTCCCTAAATAATTTTACTGAACTGTTGTCATTACCTTCTAGTTGCTGAGATAAAACAGCTGACCAAAAGCAGATCTTGGGAGCAAAGTTGTTTATTTTGGCCTACCGACTCAAGGGTAAGCTCCATGATGGCAGGGGAAAGGATGGTATCAGCACAGGCTGGACATCACCTCTGCCACAGCAGGGGGAACACCTCAGCATGGGAGTGAGCCAAACACTGACAAAGAGAAGCTGGCTATAACACCCATAAGTCTGACCCCTAAACACAATTACTCCAGCAAGGCTCCAATTCCCAAATTGCCACGGGCTGTGGTCTTAGCATTCAGAACATGTGTTTATTGGGGGAAGGGGTACTTAATTAAACCACACAGCATGGGGTCCACAGAGGTGGGTGCTACTGCCACCTAAAGGACATAAGTCAAGAATGTTACTAAGGTTATAGTCAGGCCTCAGTAGCCAAAAAAAAAAAAAAAAAAAAAAAAAACAGTTTCCCTCTTCAAAAGTCAAAATTGCTGTGTTGGAGAACAAGAACAGTTTGAAGGTGTTAGGGGAGCTACCTTGATGACTCAGAATGAGTGTGAATTTGGATTGTCCCAGTAATTACTTTACACTAGAGAATCTACTTGGGCTCTGTTCGTGGAGGGCTAGTCTGAGACTGCAGATAAAAGATTCTGCTGCTTGAGTTAATCAGTATAAACATCCAAAGGGTGCGGAGGTTCCTTCAGAGTGCAGGCCCAGATCAGCCAATCAATTGTATCTGCTTTTCATCCATCACGAGGGGCAATCTATCCCACGGGAACTGACACTGGGAGGTGACATTTCTGAGGACTAACACTACAGCAAGGGACATGCTGATTCATTGATGCTATAACCTCATTCCTGCAAGCACCGTTATTTAGTGAAGGTTTCTAAAGCTTTGTGGAGATGGAAACTGCTGCACAAATGCTAAGTGTTGTTATTACTGTTATCAGTTCTGAGGAACTGCCTCTGTGAGTGATGTCACAATGTAAACACACACACACACACACACACACACAGAGACATCACTTCATACCCATTTGTGGTTCTGAGGAGAGGTTACTGTAATGAGTAATTCACATTGTGCCATCTCTTCTGCACTCCAAGTTAAAACAAATTAAATAAAGCTTAATTAGACAGTGTTTTATGCACTCGAAAAAATGTAGCTGATTGATATTCTAAGTAAATACAGGTTGGTTATTGGAGAAAGAATACTGAAAAGGTTCCAGAATTATAAAATCAAGACTGAATTACCATCATATGAAACATATGGAGGAAGCAGATTAAAATCCCTAAGCATATTTTAATTTTTTTCAATGGTCTCTTTTTTGGTATTATATTTAAAACATAATATATTTTAACATTTCCTGATGTTAAAGTAATGTTTGCCATTGTGGCATTTTCACATCACTAAAATTTGTTTTTAATTATGCAGAGAAAAGACACTTAACACACTGTGTGGAAAGAAAGAACAATAAATAAGCAAATAAAAACCTTTTTAACAAGACCTAGTAAAAATGTTAATTGCCATGATTGCCTAAAAAAAAAAAAAAAATAACTGCTGATGTATTTGTAAATGATTTTCAGTTTAATTTTATGATGGTCGTTACTTTCTAGAATGGCAAGCTTTTCTTGGAATTTTGATTCAGGTAGAAACTGTCAAGCTGTCAACACATGAGCTAGTCACACTGTGACTGTCATGCCTCGGGCACTGTGAAAGACACCATACAAAATGGCAGCCCTAATGATTCCGTCATTATGAGAACACAGGCAGATGTGGTCTGTTCTTGTGCATGTATGCTGATTGTGTCTTTCTATTAACTTGCATCCTATCTATAGAACCGAATAGGAAAACAAAGGTTGCCAACTTAACAGCATCTTGCCTTTGTTCCCCTGCATCCCATCAAACCCTTTGGTCTATTCCCTTACTTACTTCAGAGAGTACTGAAGTAATTTTTACACTGTCAGAGAAAGAAATTCCAGTTGAGTGTCTGGAGAGAAAAAAGTTAACATCTAAGAGGAACACCAAAAGTTAGTGCCTTCTCTGTGAATGGTAAACATCACTCCATAATCTCATTCTTACGTCTGTGTTCCAGCTAATATTTCTACTCAGAGCCAAAACTGGATCAATCCTAGTGTTTGACATTTTATTTCATCATTTTTCTGTGCTACCCTACTCAACAGACAGATGGCACATTACTTAGGGTACTATAACAATGTCAGAATATGCCATCAAGCTGAATGAAAGGGGAGGGGTAAAGGGAGGTATGGAGGGAGGGAAGGACTGATAAGATAAAGAGGGGCAGTTCTGAGGAATTGGTCTAGAGTTTTGCAATCAAAATAGCTAGAAAGCTATTGTAATTCCCACTCCCTTTTAATTTTTTTGTTTTAGATTGTTTTTGCTTTATGCCTAGCTGTTGTCAACAAGTCCTTCCCTAGTGAGAATTATATTTTTCCTGTCCTTGCTCTCATTCTCTGAGATTCAAACCTAGTCAAAAAAAAAAAAAAAAAAAAAAAAAAAAAAAAAAACAGACACCCAGGGACAAGTGTATAGATATGGAGAATAGAAATAGACAGGAAGCAGAATGGATTTCCTCAGAGTTCACATAGCCCATTACTTCATTTCTGCATCCAACCAACAAGAAAACCTCTTCCAACCTCTGTAGTGTGGGTCCCCACTTTCCCAAAGAGATAATGTATGAAGGACGTCTGGACTTGTACAGCCATATGCGCTAGCAAACCTTTAGTAGAAATCATTAAATGTCTACTTATTTCCTTACAATTACTAGCCTTAAATACCAACTCGAGATTAGCAATCGTAGTGACTGAATACTATATAATTATACTATAAATGCACGTGCTATATAATTCCCTTATTTGGTTTGTGCTTTCTGCTTTGGTTGTATAACACCACAATTACATAAAGAAACCTGAGCCTTTAGCCATCATCTCCTTGTTCCTCCACTATCTTCCCCAAGGCCAGGCCATACTGGTTTCTCCACTCCTCTTCCTGACTGTAGAGTCTTCCGTTTGCTCAACATCTCATATGAATGGAATTTATAAAACATGGTCCTTTGTGATTAGCAAAATATTTTCAAGTTCGTCCATGTCATAGTACCTATCAGTACGTCTTTCCCTGATAGCCAAGTAATATTCTATGGTATGGGTATATTGTATTTTGACTATCCCTTAAAGGGTAGATATTAATCTTGTTTCCAATTTTGGGCTATAATATATATATATAATGATAATACATTATTTATATATACACAGATATATAAATATTATATAAATATGTATATTTTTTCATTCTTATAAGTACCCATTATCAGCTTTCATTTGGATCCATACTTGGGACTATATGTAAAATATTGTGAATTATTTTATTTTTGTGTCTGTGAAGTATTTTATATAGTCACATTTCTTGAAAAATTATTCAAATACTTCATGGGTCCCTTCAACATCAATACAAAGCAGCAGGAAATTTAGATTTTGTTGGATGTAACTATTTTCCAGAAAATGCAATTTTTATTTTTGTTGTAGTTTCTTCAAGACAGATTTTTTTTGAGTCCATGTATTTCACATTATAGAAATTTAACCTTGGTCTTTAAGAGCTCCTACAGTTAATATTTCAATCACCATTTGCTTATTTTCTTGTTCATCTCGAGAGCTCATATATATGATCTTTAACATGGAGCCACCTACTTTATTGCTGTTGAGAGAAACTACTCATGATTTATTTACTAAGGAATCAAACACTTGTATATCTAAGGTCAAACCACAGGAATAATTATTAATATTTTGTGAAGTTTTTGTCTACTTTTTGGTTCCATCAGTTAATTTTGTGTATATATATATATATATATATATATATATATATATATATATATATTATATATAAAAGATAAAGAGAGAGAGAATAGATACACCAGGGCCTTCTGCTGCTACAAATGTACTCTAAACATATGTGCCACTTTGGGTGTCTGGCTTTGTGTGGGTACAAGGACATTAGACATCAATTAACAGGTTTTTGAACAACCACCTGTAACTATTGAACCATCTTCTGAGCCCACTCACTTAATT
Organism: Orientallactaga sibirica; assembly: GCA_036365145.1. Classification (NCBI taxonomy): domain Eukaryota; kingdom Metazoa; phylum Chordata; class Mammalia; order Rodentia; family Dipodidae; genus Orientallactaga; species Orientallactaga sibirica. Next base: position 5,066,787 of record JAEOAD010000194.1, read on the forward strand.
TCTGTAAGAATTCAAAAGTTGCTTTGATTCAGATAATCTCTGTATTTATGTTTTCCTGTTACTTTTGATGTCTCTGTGCTATCACTGTGGCTGGTCCCCTCCCTCACTGAACTATCATTATTTACCAGTAGTCATATCTAACATGGTTTTCTCCTTTTGGAAGTCTTATAGAAATCCATTATTTCTGCTTTATTTTGCTCCTATACAGTTATCATTCATGCGTTTGCTCACTTAATTCTATTTATTATTTATCTTTCTCAATAGGCAAAATATTAAGCTTCAAGAGTGTAGGGATTGCTGTGTAAAACTTGGGGTTGAAGCTAAGAGTCTAGGGAACTGTGTTTTACTTATAAGCATTTAATTTTTGCAGAATGACTAAAACAGTTGTTAAATATATTAGCCTACTGCTCAAAAATAAAATCATTGAGAAGCTTCCTCATGAAGGAAGAAGCACTGTAATAAATTAAGTTCACTGACTCCTTTGATTTTAAATAATTTAGGGGGAATAATACTCGTTAAAATCTGACATATCTGCAGCTAAATGATATTCGCATACTTAACCTTTATTATTGTAGAATATGTCCATACACAATGATGCCTCACAAGGCATGCACACTCAGAGGCACACCACAGGTGAGGTGTTAAATCATTGTCAGTACTTTGGAAGACCCTTGTGCATTCAATCAGTGCCCTTCCCACTCTATTCCAAATAACTATTTTCTAGCCTGTTAGTAATTACCTTCTTGCTTTTCTTTATAGTTCTGGCACTTAGCATCTGTTGTCCTAATTTTTATATTAATTAAATGATAAAGTAAATTTCATATTACCCCTATTGTGTAGAGCTACAGCTCTATGACAATACTATTGAATTGAGTTAAACATAATTGCTTATCTACACTGTCATTAATTAAGGCTTTACATACAATTATTGCCAATTTTTACATATCAATTTTTAAAACCAGTTATAACTATTCCTAATCATTATATCAATCCATTTTTGCTTTATTTTTTACCTTAAAATTTTATTGTAACATTGACCAGAAATCAAGTTATTAGTCATACTTACATCCAATCATAGATATCTCTATAGTTTGCTAAGCTTTACTTCAGTAAAGTTTTATTGTATTTAACCAAAACATTTTGGTGTCAGGTATGTGGCTCAGTAGGTAAAGGATGTGTCACACAAGTATGAGAACCAGGATTCAGATCCACAGCACTGACATAAACACTGCATGTGTGTGCCGGTTAGCCTGTAAACCTGGTGCTTAGGCAGCAGACAGTTCACCAAAACACATTGGCAGGCTAGACTAGCTGAAGGTGAGATGTGTGTTCAAGTGAGAGACCTTGTCTTAACAAATAAGGTAGAAAGCAATTGAGAAATAAACCTCTGGTCTCCACACGCAAGTCCATGAGACTATATACTTATAAACACATATGCACACATGCATATACCTACACAAATATGCAAAAATTATATTTCTTAGGGCTGGAGAAATGGCTTAGTGGTTAAAGCAATTGCTTTCAAAGCCTAACAACCTGGGCTCGATTACTCAGCACCCACATAAACCCAGATGTATGTAGACGCATATGTATGTGGAGTTCTTTTGCAGTGGCTAAGAGGCCCTAGTGCATCCATTCTCTCTCTCTTTATCTCTCTCTCCCTCTCAGCTTGCAGATAAATAACTTAAAACATGTATTTCTTACAATGATCATATGCTTTTATTATTAGCACATTATATAAACCTTGTGTTAATGCCATAGCCTGCTGAGAAAGCATTGTTCTGTGTTAAAATACTGAATTTGGTTTGCTAATCAATATTCAGAATATTTTCATCCATTTTATGGGAAATATTTTCCATTAATTTCTTTTTCTCACAATGACAGTTCTAAGTTGCTAGTCTAAAAACCTGCATAGACACGTGGAGGGAGAGATGAAACATAGTTGGTCTGTCTTTCTAAACTGTGGAAGAGTTCATGTTAATGTACCTCACTGATAGCTGAAGTGTTTCTAGAATTTCCTAGGTTTGGCATTTTAGTTCCAAGGGGGGCTGTAATTTGTTATAGAATGTTTAATGTAACTATAGACTTTATTTTTTCTCAAATATAGGTTTGCCTAGTCTACACATTTTTGTTTACTGTCATTAAGTTGTCATAATTTTTAATTATCTTTTTACTCTCTGTGTATATGTGCTATTGACCCTGACATAAACTATCACTTCCTTTCATCTCTGTCTTGATTACTCTCAACATTAGTTTATCAATTTTATTAATCTTTCAGAAGCTGCTTTTAGCTTTGTGAATATCTATTTTAAAGTTTACTTGGCTTTGATGTTATTTATTTTTCTGGTTTTTCATTCAATTTATGGTTATGTTCTAAATTCTGGAAAATTTCATAATAATCATTATCTTCCTTTCTAATCACTGCATTACCTGGCATACATTAACTTCTAAAAGTGTTTTTTTTTTCCAGCAGCCCAAATTTTATATAGCATCTTCATTATAATTCAATCCTCAGTTTTTTAATTCCTTTATTGATTTTTTCTTTGATCCCATGAATCCGCTACCAAAGTATGTCTCAGTTTCTATCTACCTGTGGTTTAAATATGCCCCTCAAAATCCATGTACTAGAGACTTAATCTTCTACTCAATAGTGTCAGGATGTAGGGCCTAGGAAGAAATGCTTAGGTCTAAAGGGCTCTGGTATCCTGAATGGATTAGTTTGGTTATTAAGAAAGTGTGCTTAAATATACATTTAAAATATAAATTGTTATATTTTAATAAAATATTCATTTATCTGAAAGCGAGTGAGATAGAGAGACAGAGAGAGGAGGGAAGAAAATAGGTGTTGCAGGGCTTTTAGCCACTGCAAATGAACACCGATGCATGCACCACTTTGTGTATTTGGCTTTAAAGGAGTACTGGGATATTAAACCCATGCCAGAAAGCTTTGCAAGCAAGCACCTTTAACCACTGAACAATCTGCCTAGCACTGTTGCATATTTTCTAGTTGTTCTAGTTTACTTCATTGGAAAGTTGGTTGGCATTACTCAGTATTTTATTATTAAAAGCTGATTCCTAATAATATTTAAATAGTAATAAATAATATATTTTTCACAATAATATTAAAGTCCTGTTTCATTTGGATAAGCTAAATATTTTAAATTAGTATTTTCTTTAAAAATGATAAAATATATTTGCTAAATGATATATATATATATATATAGAGAGAGAGAGAGAGAGAGAGAATAGAAAGTGTTAATAACTGTAGCATTAGTATTACTAAAACGTATTGATCTAAAAGCTAACCTTAAAAAAACCTAGCAAAATATTTTTTTAAATTGCATAGCTTTAAAAAATAAGAAAGTTTTAAAAAATATTTTATTTTTATTTATTTGAGAGAGAGAGAGATACAGAAATACGCAGGTAGAGAGAGAGAGAGAATGGGCATGCTAGGGCCTCCAGCCACTGCAATCAAACTCCAGATGTGTGCACCCCCTTGGGCATCTGGTTTACGTTGGTCCTGGGGACCGGAACCTGGGTCCTTTGGCTTTGCAGGCAAGCGCCTTAACAGCTAAGCCATCTCTCCAGCCCAAGAGAAATTTTTTGATCTTTGAGAAAGATTATTTCCTTCTCTATTAATTATTTGATGTATAACATTCTACAAATTATCATTTGTTTTTCTGTACAATAAGGATTAAAAACTGTACAACTTCATGGCAATACTATGAGAAATTTTCAACGCATATGAAAACAGAACAGTGGAAAACTATCACTATACTATATTACAAATCAACAATATCACCAGCACCACAATTATCAACAATGAAAATTAAACAGCTATGAAAACTGCAGATTGGTACCAGAAAATCAAATCTAAGAACTATCAGAACATGCTATGTCATATGAATACCATATAAAATATATAACATCATAAAAGAAGGATATTGGGAATATCCTACCTGCTATCCATTGTGATGACACCACTTTTGTGATCTCTATAAACCTGTGAACTGTAGTCATTTTGGTTAACCATAGTTTAAAATCATTGTGTGTTTTATTTTTTTAAGGTTATCACTGTGAAATATTTATTTTTTATTTAAAGGATACAACTCTGTGACAGAAGAGTCTGTGCATTATTCAAAAATGTAATAATTTTTGTTAGTCTCGGCTATATAAAGATACCTTCAGTGTAAGTGCATTTGAAAAGAATTCTCCCTTCAGTTTGTTATGCAGGCATTCTTAGACTGTAACAAATAGCTTTCACATCTGATTACTTTCAGTGTTTGCTCACCAACACTTTATGACAACTACTCTGTTATTTTAAAGATAATTTCAAAGTTACCATAGAGTCATGTTGTAGGGGCTACAATTTGACATTACCAGGAATAGCTCAGTTTTTCATCAAGAGGAAAAGAGAAAAACTGCTATCCTTTATCCTTTTCCTTATTTGTTTTTTAGCTTGTGTGGATGTGTGTGGTGTGCATGCATATGGATGTCCATGTGTGTGTTGTGTGTGTGTGTGTGTGTGTGTGTGTGCACATATAGGCTAAAGGTCAAAGTCGAGCTATCTTCCTCAGTCTTTCTCTACCTCATTCTCTGAAAAAAGTTCTCTTATGAATTTAGAGCTCGCTGATTTGGCTAGATTAGCTAGCCAGTGAGCCCCAGGTAGTCCCTGTCTATCTCTCCAGAACTGGGATTACAGGTTCAAGGTAGAAGCCCAGTTTTTATGTGGGTTTTCAAAATCTGAACTCAAGTTTTCAAGCTTGTGTCATAAGTGCTTTATCTCTCCAGCCTGTCTTTTCTTCCCTCCTTCCTTCCTTCCTTCCTTTCTCTCTCTCTCTCTCTCTCTCCTTTTTTTCAGGAAATACAAAAGAAATCTTTTCTGCTTTGGATTGTGTATGGGATATTTTTTTTCTTTTACATTTTTCTTTATATATCTTAGGTTTCTTTTTGAAAATACAGATGTTCACATCACTTGACAATACACACACATATGCATGCATACATGTATGACACAGTAATATATATATCTAAGATAGATATATAAGATATATAGAGATAGATTATGGATAGATAGATAGATTATAGATTTTTAACTTCAGGACAAAAGGCTGAAGCCAAAATCTTAAGCATAGTTTAAAATTTGACACTAACTTTCCATCTGGTCCAGGAAAACAACAAACAAAACAAATTTTTCTCCTCTTTGACTTGTATTTACCTATGTTGTAACAAAATTGAAATTACTTAATTGGTGTTAGTGAAACACTTGAATCGTGAAAATGCTATATAAATGCTAGATATAATTAGATAAAGACGACCTTGTTGGAATGAATGATGCCTGCCAAAATATGTTTAGAAAGAATAATGCATTGCATTTCAAACCTTTTAAAAATATTTAGTAAAATGTTATTGGTTTTTTTATCAGATAGATTGAGTAATCAGGAAGTTTTTGATCAAATAAATTCTACAGTGGATTGATTATTGTCACAGTTTGGATGGGACATACATGAGATATTGATCTTAGTGATGTTTTATTCATATTAGAAATTGTGTCAATATAAACCATTTGGACAGATGTGTCATTGTATACTTAATTATAGGATTTAACTACCTGCCCATATTTACCTATTTTTCAAATCTATTAAACCATTTTAAACAACCTCAGAACTAATTGGCCTGGTGATTGCTCTTTCTTTCTTTCTTTCTTTTTTTTTTTTTTTTTTTTTTTTTTTTTTTTTTTTTTCGGTTTTTTCAAGGTAGGGTCTCACCCTAGCCCAGGCTGACCTGGAATTCACTATGTAATCTCAGGGTGGCCTCGAACTCATGGCGATCCTCCTACCTTTGCCTCTGGAATGCTGGGATTAAAGGTGTGCCCCACCACACCCTGCTCTTTCTGTTTTTTTTTTTTTTTTTAAACACACATTCTTTATTTTTATTTTTATTTATTAGAGACAGAGAGCGGGAGAGAGACAGAAAGAGTGAGAATGAGCCCACCTGGGCCTCTAGCCACTGCAAACGAACTTCAGACACGTGCACCACCATGTGCATCTGGCTTACATGAGACCTGGAGTATCAAATCCGGGTCCTTAGGGTTCGCAGGCATGCACCTTAACCACTAAGCAATCTCTCTCTCCAGCCCTGGCTTGGTGCTTTCTGACCTCATGGGGCTCCCTGATAGCATTTCCTGAGTCATTTACAGAATAGTTTCAGGGTATAGTCACTCTCTCCTCCTCTGGTTTTTACATAAAACCTGCATTGGAATTTCTAGCAGCTGACCAAAATTTAACATTTGCAAGTAAAATGCTGCTGGTATCAACAACATCACTGAGTGCCTCCCATCAGCTAACAGTGCTAAACTAAACATTAATATAATCGAGAATCATTTTGCTACCTTAATTTCAGATAAATTGACTGAGACCTGTTTAAAATGAGGATGTTTTCATTGGTATGTTGTAAGTAATTTTTGCTTCTTTGAATATGCAAAGGGATAAAAAAACATTCTCTGCAAACTTCACTATTTTTAGTTTGGGTTTTGTGATTGTTCAATCATCTTAAAAAAAAAAAAAAAGCCAGTGACTAATATTGAAAATACTACCCCCTCAGTCACCTAGAGGATGGCGCATAGGAAGTGGCATTTCCTGGGATTCTGGTTTCTTAGCCAGTGCAGAGCTCAGTCCTCAAGGCCTTCAGTTCTGTTTCTTGAGGAAGCAACTGAGCCCACAAGCACCCCAAGTAGCTCTCCCTCACTCTTCGGGTCACAACACACCCACAATAATCATCTTCCTACCAGGTTAAACAGAGGACCAAGAGATAGACCTGTGTCCCAGATCCTGTTCACAACATTTAAGGTAGTCAGTATGGGTGCTCCCCCTGCCCCCTGGATGCTGCCTCCCACTTCCTTCTCATGAAAACCACAGAAAGGCTTTGACTTACCGGTCTTTTCTCTGTGGTGGGTGGAATGTGAAATGACCCCCATGGATTGAATACTTAATCGCCAGTTGGTGCCAGTACAGGAAGATTGTGGAACCTTTAGGAGGTGGAGCCTTGCTGGAGAAAGTGTGTCACTAGGGGTGGGCCTTGGAGTGTTAAAGCCCAGCCTGATTGGCAATTCTTTTCACTTCCTCCCCGATGAAAGGATCAAGACAATGTTACCCTCTGGGACTGTAAACTGAAAGAAACTCTCCTTCCTTAAGCTGCTTCTGAATGGGTACACCCGCCCCCCCCCCAACACTAGCAAACAGAAATACCCCATGCATTCTCCTCCTTCCTTTGCCATGTGACAGACCCCATGATTCCCTGTGTCCAACTACCCTCCAGGTATAACCTATAAATTCTTTCTTGGGGATAGAATGAACTCTCTTTATTTATGTATTTATACATTCATTAATTCAGAGACAAGATCTCACTCTGTAGCAAAGACTAGCTTCTATCTTATGCAATTCTCTTGTCTCAGCCTAACCAGTGCTGGCTGTAATTATAGGAATGTGCCACTAGACTGATCTACCAAAAAAAAAAAAAAAAAAACTATATTGAATATGCTAATGAATGGAATTACTCTTTTCAATGACAATCATTTCTTGTTTTATTAGTCTGATAACCAATTAATACCAAAACATATTCAAATAAATTGGAATTATTTTGTTGACCTTTTCAGTCTTTTCTTCTTTTCCTCTTCATTTCTTTCTTCTTTTCTTTCCTTTCTTCTTTGCACCCAGTTATTCACCCACCAAATATATGTAAATCTTTCTCTTCTATGTCTTCACTTGTACTTTATGATGTTGAAGCATTAAAATATTTCTATTCATTTGAGACACACAGTGAGAAGCACACACACACACACACACACACACACAGAGAGAGAGAGAGAGAGAGAGAGAGAGAGAGAGAGAGAGGGAGGGAGAGAGAATGTATGGGCATGCTAGGACCTCTTGCCACTGTAAATGAACTCCAGATACATGTGTCATCTCTCCATCTCTGAAGCTTGCTACTTTTAAATGAACAACTTTAAAATGAATACCAGAGCAAGAATAATACATCAGAGACTGGTCATAGCACCATGAACAGGGTCCTGTATAAGGGATATTTCATGCAACCTGTCACTGGACTATTGTCCAGCTCACTGAAGCCATCTCCAGCAAGTTCAAGAACATTGCTGAGGACCTACCTGCTGTTTTCCAATGGTCCTTCTTGTACCTCCCATGGACCATGTCCCTTGCATTCAATAAATGCCATCTGTGATCATGTCACTATGAAATACACGTTACATCCATGCAATATGGAAGAAAAGAGCACTTAATTCTGGGAGCTAGCTCATAAGATTCAGTGTATATCTCAATGAAAGTTTATTTTTTATATTTTATTTAATATTTATTTATTAGAGAGAGAATGGGTACACCAGGGCCTCTAGCCACTGTAAACAAACTCCATACCCATCTGCCTTATGTGGGCTCTGGGGAATCCAACTTGGGTCCTCAGGCTTTGCAAGCAAGCAAATTACCTGCTAAGCCATCTCTCCAGCCCAAATGAAGTTTTTGTTTGTTTGTTTGTTTTTGTGTGTTCCAATTCCTCAGTTCTCCAAAGCGTGGCATTCTCATGGGTTCAACAGATACAGAATACAAAATGTACAGTAGGACACTGCGGTGACCATGGGGGGTGTTGGTTATTCATCACACATCCTTCCCTTTTTCTCTGCGGGTCATGTTCACTCCCATCCAATCAGTTATTTTATTTTATTTTTCTCCAATGAGACCAGGAATTCTCTAGTTTCAAGTAGAAAGCAGAAAAATCTTGACTTACTTAATTCATCAGGTGTCTTTCCCTTTGCCAAGTAAGTATTGGGTTCACTTTAGCATGGAATACATTTCCAGCCATGAGAACACCATAAACCAGGAAGAGCCATTGGCTTGAGATGAAACAGTTCTAGGAGTTTTTTTTTTTTTTCTTATTCTTAAAAAGTGAAATATCACATTTACAGGGATTTTTTTTTTCTCTCTTTCTTCTGTTCTTTATTTTTGAAGTTTCCCTAACCCTCTTGTAAGAATGAAGGGCAAGTCTTGCTGGGAACCACAGCATCTTGGCATTATTAAGCAGGTGGATTATTCCAACAACCACCTTCCCTCTGGGCTTCTTCTTGTGGGAGATAATAGCTTCTGCTTGTTGTTTAAGCCAGATTTAATTGAGTTCCCCATTACTTGCGCCAGATGCAAGGGATGATAAAGATAATGTAAGAGCATGTATGCGAAGGTTCTCAGGAACATAGTGGGAGTTCATTAAAACTACATTTTAAAACCAACTTGAAATTTATAAAGGGATACATTTAAATAGTCAATGGAAATATTTGTAAAATTCCACCTCTCAACGTAAAATGAGCTATGATTAGCCAAAATTACATAGATGAATAGTAAGTGTTGGTAGTGTTAGAAAACTATCTTTTCAGGTTGTATTGGGAGTATATAAATGGGTGCAAGTTTGTTAGTAGAATTTACCACAGACGCTTCTGTTTCAGAGTTACAAGAGAGCTTCACTATAGCACTTTTTTTTGGCTTGTGGGGAGGGTCTAATGTGATATGTGTATGGTATGTGTGTATATGTGGTGTATGTACATGAATATGCTTTTATAGTGTCCCATACCCTGTCCTGTGACTGGGGGAGTGCAACATTGAGTGCCATGCTCTATCTTTTCTCCTCCTGGTCTAGTTTTCGGCCAAAGTCCCCTTTTTATCTGTGTCCCTGTACCTCCCAACAACTTTCAAGATCTATCTATCATCTATGTGTCTGTCTATCTATCTATCTATCTATCTATCTATCTATCTATCTATCTATCTATCTATCTATAGTCTGCAATTTGCACATGATATACCTAGGAGCAGATGACTGGGTAGTCACCCTACTTGATGCTGCCTGAGCCTTTTTTGTGTTATAGTTTTTCTTTAATTTTGGAAAATCCTTGACATGCCTAGTTCCAGAATTTCTCCTGTTCTGCTCTTCCTCTCTTCTTTGGTGTACTCAACATGGAGATGCCTGTAATTGCAACCTGGCCCAGTTTTAGGTTTCTCTTCTGTTTTATTCACCACCCCTTTCCCATTTCCATTTCAATTTGAAAACTTTCTATCAGTCTTAAGACTTACTGATTCTTTCCTTTATCACCTCCAAGGAATCTTCTCAAAGCTTGTCAAGGGCATCCTTCATTTCTATTATGGTGCTTTTTATTTCTAACCTTTTAATTCTTTGTTAGGATGAGCATCTTTGGTATGACATTAACCATCTGTCCATGCATATTGTCTACTTTTTCCATTAGAGCTCTAAGCATATTGCACACAGTTATTTTAAATTCCATCTGATAACTCCAAAATCTGTCATATATGTAAATGTGATTTGGATGGTTTTATTTGTCTGTTTAGGTTATATTCTGTTCTTATCTTTTACCATGCTTTTTATTTTTGTTGTGTTTGGTCACGAGGTACACTTCCCAAGAGTAACCATACTGAAATCTAACCAGTGTGTTCTCCACTATGCTCCAGGTTTTCAGCTCAATATGTTTTACCAGAACTTTGCTCCACATGTCAAAATTGAATTTCTCCAAATCAAGACCCTTGGAGCAGTGTGGGGAGTATCAAATAATACCCTGGGAGTTGAAGTAACTAGGCATTGAATATAAAGTTTTAAATGATTAGGCAGGAACTGGTTTCTGCTTTATGTTTGTTACAGCTATAGGAAACAGGGTTTTAAACTTCTCTATAACTCTTGATGTGATGATTTGAATAAAACATCCCCTATAGGCTCATGTGTTTTAAATACTTGTTCCTCAACTGGCAGCAATTTGGTTTTTCAAACAGTTAACTTTAATCACTGAGCAATTTCCCCAGTAACTTACAACAGCATTTGGGAAAATTTGGGAGCTTTTTGGAAGTGGAGTCTTGGTAAAGTACGTGTGCTACTGGGGCAAGCTTTGAGGGTTATTATTCCAGCCCACTAGGTGTTCAGAGATACTTCACTTAGACTACTTCCTTCCTATGGCAGTGACAATATGTAAGGCTCACTTGTCTGCTCTGCCATATATTCCCATCCATGATAAAATTCCATGATAAAACTTCCCTTTGAGACTGTAAGCAGAAATAAACCCTTTCTTCCCCTCAGCTGTTTCTAATTTGTCCCACCAAGAAGAATGTAACTGCTACACTTTTTTTTTTTTTTTTTTTTTTTTTGGAAGGGGTAGTTTTATGTAGGGTCTTACTATAGCCCAAACTGACCTGGAATCCACTATGTAGTCTCAGGGTGGCCTCAAACTCATGGCTATCCTCCTACCTCTGCCTCCCAAGTGCTGGGATTAAAGGTGTGTGCCACCACACCCAGCTACACTTGGTTTTGATTCCACTATTTTCTTTGGACTTTCCTGAGAGCTAATCAACACATAAAATTTGTATCTTTCATATCTTCCAGCTTTATTGCACAGTTGTGGCCCTAGAGATCTTTTCATGTGGTGATCAGTTATGGGAGAGGACAGGCCTTGTGTAATTATCATTGAATCACTTTGTGAACTTTTCAAAACATTTCATAGATTTCCTCCCTCACTCATTCAAGGGGTTTGATTTGGCAAAGTCCACTTCTCCATGTTGAGGCTGCATTAACACATTTTCTCCTGGACAGGAGAGCTTTGCTATGGAGAGTGTACTGGATATATTTCACATGGTTACCCATCCCTTCTCTTGCAAGTACTTTGTAATATGTCTTACTTCTTAACCTTTACTCCCCTGTAGTATTCCATGGATGTAAGGCCACTAGTGCTTTCAAGTTAATACACATTCAACCTCCAAAAATGTAGCACAATTGACATTTATATTGTGGCTGCAGCAACTTCTGCTCCAGTGCATATTTTACATCATGTCTCTTTGAATTTTCTTTTCTGTTTAGATTTTGCAATGATTATTTGGACTGAGACTTCAGTTCTCTGATGAGTCCAGAAAATTTGATAGTTTTCAGTTTATTTAGCCTCCCTTTATTTTAAGAATGGGATTGATGATGCCTAAGGGCTTCACATGTAGCTGAGCCCAAAAGCTTAGTAAGATTTTCAAGATGCACTGTTATGAGAAATAAAAGCAAGTCCTAAAAACATGATGTAAAATATTTATGTTTACATATGTATGTGTGTAATGGAATACATATACCAAAGTAATAATAGTTTTTATTTCAGGGTAAAAGGATGGAAGTTAGTTTTTATTTTCATCTACTTCTTTCATTGTGTTTTCTAAGCTTTTCACAATGGACTTTATCATTTTGAAAATATTCTAATATTACTTTTTTAATATGAACTATTTCAAGCACAGAGAAAGAATAAACACCTTATTTTCATTCTTTAAAATTGCCATTTCTTCATATTTATTTTGCTGCTTCTTAAACAAAATTTTTATTTTAGTTGATATATATGTTTTAGGTATTTTAAAAATTTATAAAATGCTATTTTCCATCTCTCTCTCTCTTTCTGTCTCTCTCTATATATACATATACATACATATAACACACACACACACACACACACACACACACACACATATATATATATATATATATATATATATATATATATATATATATATATAATGCATCTTGCACATTCAAGTTAAAAATATGACTCATGACCCAGGAATTTCTCTTTCACATAAATACCCTAGAGATATTCTCCAGTGTTCAAAAATAAATTTTTTGCATTATTTGCATTATTCCGTCACATGAAAAACCACTGAAAACATCCATAAATTGGCACAAAGTCAGAAGAAGTTTTATACAATTGAATAGGAAAGAAAATATTAACTCAATGGGTCAGGTCTACATGCTATCAATATAAATAAATCTCAAATTACATTGACTTGAAAGTCATTATAAAAATTGATTAATTAATATTTGCTTTTTATTCTTATTCCTGGAACAATAACAACATTCTCTCCTGAATGATTCATTGAGCATCTTATAATCCTTTTTGTATCACCATTTCAATCATCCTTTGCTTTTTCAACATTTAAACTTGCATCATTCAATAATTGGAGTTCTTACAACTAGTCCAAATTTAAGGATCATTTTTAGTTCTTTAATTTGCCTTTCTAAACACTTTTTGTTTTTATCTTGGCCTAATTAATATCTAATATTGTAATCTTTAAAAATTCTCAATTGCAAGTATCTTTTCCTTTTATTAGATTTGCAGTCTTGCTAAATCTGTTCTTTTCTACAAATATTTTCATCTTCCCGTGTCTTTAACTGTCGTACTGTTAATCCATTTTGTCAGATTTTGGAGGGCTTTGCCTTCATCTTTTTCCAGTCTTGACTTTGGATTGAGCCACGCCATCAATGACAAATGTGATGCTTCATCTTTCCTCTCCCATTCACAAATCTGTTGATTTTCAGCCTACAGTAAGCCCCTGACTGCTTTTCATTTGAAATGTTCCCCCAAAGTCTCATGAGTTGAATGCATGGTCTCTAGTTGGTAGATCCAATCTAATTGGATCATGAATCCTTTGACATAATGAGGTACATCTCTTAATAGATTCCTCATTTGATGACAGTATTTGGAAGTGGTAGAAACTAGGTGATGAAGCCTGATTAGAAAAAGTAGGAAAATAGGTGCATGGCCTTTAAGGGGACCTCCTGTCTCTGACTCCTTCCCTTCCCTCTTTTCTCTGCTTCCTTGCTAATTTGAAGTAAGTAGCTTTCCTGTGACACATCTTTCTGCCATGATGCCTCTACCTCACCTGAGACACACAGAAATGTTGCCAGCTTACCATGGACTGAAACTATTGAAACAGTGAACCTATACAATCCCTTCTTCCCTCCAGCAATGAAGAGGTAATGGATACATCCCTTTTGTTCATGTTTGGTATTCCCTGCCTGCTGAACCTTGCCGATGGAAGTTATAAAGCCAAGAACAGCATAAAACAAACAAATTTCTAACCAACTGTATAGATAAAACTACCTGGTAAAGCAAGAATTTATGTTTCAGTTTCTGATTCCATACCTGTGAAGGTGTTGAATCTTCTCTGATCTACTTATGTTACCAAAACACTTAACTACCCTATTGGCTAGAGATAGTTTTAATAACTGGCTTACTTCAACTTTACTAAGAATATTGAGTTTGATTGAAGTTCTGTTATACCTCTTTACTCAACTTAAACATAAGTTTGTATCTCCCTTTTTTTATAGAAGAAATGTGATAATTCTTTGTCACAGTTACCTGGGTACCTTTGTTTTGATATCCTACAGATATTATTAAATTTTATTCTAATGCGTTTTCTCTCACATTTCCTCATTCCCCTGGCTCAAAGTCCTTCTCTCCTTTTCCCAAGCATACTTAGATTTCATCTTCCCCAATAAAATTCTGTTCTTCTTGTTGCATCCATTAATTATCATACAACCTCTCTTCTCTTATTTATATTAGTTTAAGTTTTTTAATGAGATAGCTCATAAAATATGAATTAAATGAATATGAAGTTATCATATTTACTTAAAATATTTTTAAGTTATTAATAAATCATAGCATGAGAACCCTACTGTCCAATTATTTTCTGATTAAATTGAAAATATTTTCATTCTACTGACAATCCCATACATTTTATGTTTTAATACATGCATGTAAAGCCACATAAAACATAAATTTTATTATTTATATATTTTAAATCTAAATTTAAATTTTATTTTATTTATTTGAGAGAGAGATAGAAAGGGGCAGAGAGAGACAGAGAGGAAATGAGAGAGAATGGGTGTTGCCAGGGCCTTCAGCCACTGCAAACAAATTCCAGATGCATTTGCCACCTTGTGCATCTGGCATATGTGTGTCCTGGGGAATCGAACCTGGGTCCGTTGGCTTCACAGGCAAACACCTTAATGACTAAGCCATCTCTCCAGCCAATAAAACTTCATATTGAGATATATATATCACAGAGAGAGAGAGGAAGAGGCAGAGAATGGGCCTGCCAGGGCCTCTCAGCCACTTTGTATGAACTCCAGAAACATGTGCCCCTTGTGCACATGTGTGACATTGCGTGCTTGCATCACTTTTGTGTCTGGCTGAACATGGGACCTAAAGATTTGAACAGGCATTCTTAGGCTTTGCAGGCAGACTCCTTAACCACTAAGCCATCTCTCTAGGCCCATTTTTTCTTTTTGCCATGAAGTTACATACTATATACAATCTTCAATTTGTTTTTATTCCACATTTTGTGTTTTCACATTTATGCTAATAAATGTAGTTCTGCTTTATTAAATTTAACAGATGTATGAAATGTCATTGCATTCATAAGCCACAGTGTTGTTTTTCCTACTGAAAGACTTAGGTGGTTCCCCTGCCTTTCTGCTATTTTTTTTTTTTTTTTTAAACAATTTGCAAACCATGTGGTCAACATCTCCTTTTTCATGTAAGAGAGATAATTTGGGAAAGGCAACTGGAAGGGAGATGTCTGAGTGGCCGAGCATGGAAAGTTTTATTTAATATTACTAAACTGAACTTGAAAAATATTTGTTCAAATTTACATTCAAACCAGATGATCAAGCACAGTTTGCTTCTATGAGCTCTAATCAACACTTGTGTTATCAAATTGAATTTTATTTGTCCATCAGATGAGAATAAAAACAGTCTGGATTTAGCTTTTCATTTTATTGATTATTACTAAGTTGAACGGCATTTTCTGTGCTGATGGTTGACTGGGGTGTTATACTCAATGAACTGAATATATCACTGGCCCACTATCTAGTGTTCTATTGTCTCATTTATTTTTATCCATTTGTCTATCTATTCATTTATCCAACAAATACTTATTGAATCACCACTATTTCACTTACTCGTTTATGCTCAAAAAATAATACAAAAAATTATCAGCCCTTGTGGAGTTTACATTTTTTGCAGGGGTATAGGCAAGCGCAGAATGTGAAATATACATATATATATATATATATAAAGATTATGTGTTGCAAGGTGATATACAAGACATAAAAATGGAGCAGTAGACTGTTGACTTTTTGAATGCCATAAGGAATCCTGTGAACTTTCTCCCAAAATACTGTGGTCAGAACAGACCTTGTAGAGATAAGGTGTGAGCATGCTTGAAGCTGTCAAAGGAGTTAGTCAAAGAGTTTCTCCAATTAAAAAGCTCTTCAGAGGAAAGGAGCCACAGTCAGGCCTGTGAGTGGGATCATGGAGGCCAGTATGTGGCTGGACCACTAAAAGTCACAGAGGAATATGATGGTGTGGAGATCAGAGATGTAACCTAACTCTGTATTTCAAGGTATACCATGGTTGCCCTGCTGAGGTTTGAAAGTGAAAGGTGTATCCTCAAGTCTATAGGTTAAATGGTGGTAACGAGACTTCTTATGTATCTTTAAGAGCAGAAACTTTTGGGAAGGTCTTGGAGTCATTGGTCATGTGTATTCAGAAGAGATTATGAAGACCCAGTAACTTCCTCTTTCTCTCTTTTTGTTCATGATGTAAGTGTGCTTTAACACCTCCCATGAAGCACCATCCATACTATAGCACACAAACATGGTTAAGTTGAACCTCCAAACTGTGAAGGAAAATTACTTTCTACTTCACGTTAATTCCCTCAGGTATTCAGTTGTATTGAAAGGAAATTAACTAATCTACAATATAAATGAGTGGACATTTAGATTGCTTCTTCTTTTGGTCTTTGTGAATAATGCAGTGACAAACAAGGGAATATGGACATCTTTTTAAGACCCTGCTTTCTTTTATTTTTATTTTATTTATTTATTTATTTGCAAGAAAAGGGAGAGACAGAGAGAGAATGAATGGCCCATGCCAGGGCCTCTAGCTGCTGCCTATGAAGTGCAGATGCTTGAGCCACTTTGTGCACCTGGCTTTTCATGGACACTGGGGAGTTGGACCTGGCTCATTAGACATTACAAGAAAGTGCCTTAATCAATAAGCCATATCTCCTCCCCTAAGACTCTGCTCTCAATCCCTTTGAATATGTACCCCATAGAGAGGTAGCAAGATCATATAGCAATGAAATTTTTGGTCTTAAACAAAGTTCTTTCTGTCTTCCATAATAGCTCTAATAGGGTTCACATTGACAGTATATAAGTTCCACTTTTCTCCAGATTCTCAACACTATTTATCTCTTTTATTTTATTATTTGGATAATGGCTATCCAGGTAGGTATGAAATGATAGCCCATTGAAGTCTTGCTCTATTTTCCCGAATGATTAGTGAAGCTATGTGAAAATATAGTATATTCATGCAAAGAAACATTATGCAACCTTTAAAGAAAGAGGGAAGGGCTAGAGAGATGGCTTTGTGATTAAGGCATTTGATTCTCTAGTCTCCCTGTAAAGCCAGATACACAAAGTGGAGCATGCCGCATGCATCTGGAGTTTGTTTGCTGTAGCTAGAGGACCTGGAAAGCCCATCCTCTCTCTCTCTCTTTCTCTCTCTCTCTTTCCCCACATCCCTCTCTTTCTCTCTGTGCCCCCCCTACACACAGAAATGAAAATATATATATATATATATATATATATATATATATATATATATATATATGAGAGAGACACAGAGAGAGACACAGAGAGACACAGAGAGAGGAAGACAGATAGAGATGGGCATGCCAGCAGCTGAGAGGAAATCCAGATGTGTGCGCCCCCTTGTTGTCAAGTGCAGCATTGTGCCCTTGCGTCAGTTTGCATCTGGCTAAACATGGGACCTGGAGATTAGAACCGCTGGAGATTGGAACCAGCGTTCTTAGGCTTAGGAGGCAGGTGCTTTAACCGCTAAGCAATCTCTCCAGCCCAGAAATGAAATATTTTTAAGCATTTTTTAAAGAGGGAAATATCACCTCAGGTTAGTGGACTAGAAACTGCTTTCACATGATGACCTGAAGGAGGCATTAGGGTAAGAAAGAATAGTTTATTACAAAGAGAGAAAAAGAGGAATAGTTATAAATATTAACAAAGGGAGTGATGGACAGTTTAAAAAGGGGAGGCCTAGAAGAGAGACTCAGCAGAAAGAAGTAATCTTTAAAAGGTGAAAGCCACACAGCTCCCAGGGAGGGAAGAAGAAGAGGAAGAAGCAGGAGGCTTTGCTCAGACAGTGAAGTATAGAAGGAGAAGCAGCTGTGCTCTCAGTAGCTGGTAGCTGACCTCATCATTTGAGACTTACTTTACAGTCTGGCAGATGTGAATCCTGAGGTCAGGAGGTAGAGCCACCTCTGAACCATCTATTTGCCATGAGGTCCACTGCTGAAGAGACAGAAATTCTGGATTTCCAGCAGACTGCTTGGCATCTGTACCTGCATGTCCCCAGTAGAGTGTTTAATGTTTTAGCGGTTTTAAAAGTATAGTGACAGGTTTGCCTGTACTGCTGTACTAGTTTAATGCTACATTTGCCTCTCCCATTCCCAAAGTACTCCAGAGTCACCACCAACCTAGAATATTAACTGACCATCCCAGTGTATAAAAACTTGACTGTTTCAAGAACATGGGAGAACCTGTCTAGAAGACGAAAAAGCTAGGTGTGATGCACAGAAACCTCTGATTTGATTTCAAACAAAGGGGAAGTTTTATAGTTAGCAAAGCAATATAGACAAGAGAGTGCACAATATGAAAGAAAAATTTGGCAAGGAAATTGAGATTTTTGGTACAATAAAACAAATACAACTGTTGTAAATGTAAAACTAAATGAATCAAATGAAACAAATTAAGTAGAAAGCATCGTCTCTGTACTAGACAAAGCAGAAGGACTGCAAAGGATGAAAGACAAGCTCAAGTTAATACTACATTTAAACATCAATAGAGAAAAACTGAAAGGACATGACCTCATGGTAAAGGAATTTTGGAATATGATCATGACAGCAAAAGAAAAAAAAGAGCCGACTTCCAGTCAAGATGCCTCATCTTGCAGGGAAGGAAAGGCAATACCTTTAGGGTTCATTGGAGTTTTAGGGTTTTGCAGATTCAAGTGGACATCCAGTGGGAGGGTGTGGAGGAACAAAGGAGGGAGTCTGCTGATTCTAATGCTCTCAGTCCACCTGTCCCCCAATCCCTTCAAGCAGCCTTCCTAGATGCAGTCCCAGCCCCAGGTTCCTCTTGCACTAACCTCAGGCTAAGTGGACCCAGGCCAGCAGGCTAGCATTCCCCCCAGCCTAGGTTCCACACACAAATGCTGAACCTCTTGCTGCAGAACCCACCCACACCCTCCTGCGCAGGAGTTCCACATGCTAACGCTTTTCCCCTCATTGCCACCCACCCCCATCCTCCATGCATGGGAGCTCCATATGTGAATGTCATCCCCCTTGCTGTTGCCCCACTGCCATCACCCTTGTGTGCGGTAGCTCCACAAACAACATCCCCCTCGCAGCCATCCCCCCTCCCCCTCGCAGGAGCTCCACAGGTGAACACCACCCCCCTTGCCGCTGTCCCACCCACATAACCCTGTGCACAGGAGCACAACATGCCAACGCCATCCCCCTTGCCCCCCCCCACATGGACCGGACAGGCCAGCAGGCTATTCTTCACCCCTCCCTCCCCTTTCCTGCCACCCCACCAGGACAGCCACCAATCCCCCTTGCACATCACCTGACCTGCAGCAGTTCCATATACCTGTCCTGCCATGTCCCTGCTACATGGTCCCAAAGGACGTGTTGTCCCATCCCCTCCATCCTCAGCATCACAGAACCACCATGCATTTCCATCCTCCCTCCGGCCACAGCCCAGCTGCAATACCAGTCTGCTTTGTCCTATTCCCCCCATCCTCCATGCCCTCGGGCCACATAACCACTCAGTCCCATACCCTAAACCACCAAACAAGAAGCCCCTTCATCTGGTCCTCAGGCCCTCACCAGAGCCTCATGGGCTCCTGCCTTTGAGCAGGTAGGCCCCACTGCCATCAGAAGCCTAATAGAAGCAAACATAAAAGCTAATAATCACTGAAGGCACTTCAAAGGTAAACTACAGCTTCCTCCTAAATTAAATAAGATTCCTTTACTGTGATGGGCAGACCACAGCGCAAAAGGAATAACATGAAAAATCAAATGCAAGTAAATCCAAAAGGATTACCCAGTCCCATAATCGTTGTTTCCAATCAAAACACAGGCGAGACAATAGGATCAGAACCCCAAAATGAAAATACAACCTACACAACCTTGGCCAAGCAAATAGCACAATTTGCAGAAAATCAGCAAAGGACCAATAATTGTGTGAATGCTGTCCTTGCTAGATTAGACCTAACAGAAAAGAAGAGGAAAACAAAACAAAACAAAAAAAGGACCTCAATAACCAGTTGGCTAAGCTCAATGAAGACATAAATAAATGCAAGGATAAATTCCAAGAAGCATTAAGAAAATCAGAAAATGACATGAAAAGGTAACTCAACAGAGGGATGAAAACTATATGTAAAAAAGCAGTAGAAAATATGAACCAAATTTAGCAAGCCCAAAACTCTATAGAAGCTCTCAAGAATAGAGTCAGCCATGTGAATGATAGAAACTCAGAAATGGAAGACAAAACAGAAGAAACAGTTTGTGAATCCAAAAATTTCAATAAGTTCAAAAATTTCTGTGAACAGAACACTAGGGAACTGTGGGATACCCTTAAACATCCCAACATTCAGATCATGGGAATACCAGAAGAGAAAGGAATTCAGACCAAAGGCATGGAGAACCTATTCAACAAAATTATCGAAGAAAAGTTTCCCTCAAAAGTAGTTATAAAATGAGCCCAACATGGATCAGGGAGATTCATGGAAGATGGGATGGAAAGATTGTTAGAGCCACAAGTTGGGACATTATGCACAGAGACATTGCCTCTTCCCCATAACTGATGGCTACCTACACAATGCATGATCCACATTCCCTAATGAGGAGGGACCCTTCAGAGGGGGGAGGACAGGGAGGAGGCAAAAAATGGTAACAACATGACTATATACACACTATGTATATAACTAATTAAAAAAATAGATACAAGATTAAATAAACGAATAAATAAATAATGCTAAAAACATAGAAAAAACATTCAAGAAATTCTTAAATCTAAAGAAAAAAAAATGCACCACAAATAGACGTGACCATGGAAGAATCTTTCCAAAACACCTTATAGTTAAAGTTTCCAAAACTACAGAACTACAGAATCAATATGAACAATTCTCCTATTTACTTTACCCATTGCTGGAACAAAAGACCTTATGACAAGCGAAGTGTTCATTCTGGTTTGCTGTGTCAAGGCGATAAATTCTACCATTGTGAGGAAGGTATGTCAGCAGGAGGACAAAGCAGTTGGTTATGATCCATCCATTATCAAGAAGTAGAGATAGGGCTGTAGAGAAAGCTTAATGTTTAAGGTGCTTGCCTGCAGAACCGAAGGACTCAGCTTTGATTCTCCAGGACCCATGTAAGCCAGATGCACAAGATGGCCATGCATCTGGAGTTCATTTGCAGTGGATAGAAGCCCTGGTGTATCCATTCTCTCTATTTGCCTCTTTCTCTCTTTCTCTCACAAATAAGTAAATAAATAATGATAAATAAAATATTTTAAAAAGAGGCAGAGAGAGAGATGGGTATGCTTCTGAGCAAACTTTCTCCTTGGCATTTAGTCCAAGACCTCAGCCCCAAGATTATATGAGCCAGAGTTAGGGTGGGTCCTTCCACCTCAATTAATTTAATCCAGAAAACCCTTTCCAGATGTTTTCAGAGTTTTTTATGGTGATTCTAATTCCTGTCAGCCTGACATATACTAACCCTTACAATAGCTATAAGAAAATAATGCCAAGTCCTAAAGACAAACTCATCAGAAGACTAGTAGATCTCATAAGAAATCTTAAGAGCCAGAAAACCATAAATGATATATTCTTTAGTCCTGAAAGTAAATATTAAAATAGTCAACTAAAAATTACATATTTAAATTTGAGGGAGAAAAAGAAAATATCAAGGTAATTTCACACTATAGTAATTCGTGACCAGAATAACCAGCAAATCCCTAACAAAAATAAGGGGGTATATCAGTTATTTTCTCATTGCTTAGAAAAAATTCCTGAACAGAAGTAGCTTATGGAAGGAGAAATTTTATGTCAGCTTACAGTTTTTAAAGGAATTTTCATACTGGTGGGAAAAACATGTCAGGAGTAAATAGCCTGTATCAAATCTTCACATCAGCATAGAGGGAGCAGCAAGGGTTAGTAGGTCTGGGCTATAACACTTCCAGGCTGCCATCACTGACATATTTCTTCCAGCAAGGCTCCACCTCCTAAAGGTTGCACAAGCCTTCCAAACAGTGTCATAATCTAGGGTTAAGAATTCAAACACATGTGTCTATGGGAGACATTTTACACTCCAACCACCATAAGGAGATATAAATGATAAGCAGTAACCCAAAGACAAAAAACAACCAAGCAAAGTATAAGAATTAGAAAACAAATCTGAATTATAAATCTTATGGTAAATGAGCTTTATGCTCTAAATGAATGACTTAGAGTACATGATCAAATTTAAAAACAAACAAGACTCAACTATTGTCTCCAAAACCCACAGCTCGCTGCTAAAAAAGAATGGACATCAATTTACCAAGCAAAAGGAAATAGGAATCTGCTGTTGTAATTCTAAAGAAGCAATGAAAGGAGAGATCAAACAAAAATTATTCAGAAAAGGTAGAGAAGGCCAGTGTATATTAACAAAGGGAATATATGATCAAGAAGATATCACAGGCCGGGTGTGGCAGCATACACCTTTAATCCCAGAGGTAGGAGGATCACTGTGAGTTCAAGGTCAACCTGAGACTACATAGTGCATTCCAGATCAGCCAAGGGCTAGAGAAAGACCTTACATTGAAAAAATAAAAATAAAAAATAAAGAAGATATCACAATTGTAAGCATATATGCAGAAAACAAGGGGCTCCTGATTTCATACATCAAATACTATTAGATATATGAATTATACAGGACACTTCAACACCTGATCAAAAACACATACATCATTAAGATAAAACATATTCAATAAAGAAACTCCAGGACTAATTTGCGTTACATATCAGATGTTTTAAATAGCAATTTATAAAATATACAACTTAAAAGCTAGAGAATACATATTCTTCTTATGGCCCATGGAGCATATTATGGCATGAGATCACATTTTAGGCCATAAAGCAAGTTTTATCAAATCCAAATAACTTAAATAATTGCTTATAATATACCAGATCATACTGGACTGAATATAAAAAGCAATAGCAAGACAAACAAAAAACACTAAAGTATAGTGAGAGATAACACAATATACTCTTAATGGTTAGTGGGTCATTGAAGAATTGAGGGAGGAAATTTTAAAAAATCATAGAATCCAATGAAAATGAAAGCATGATTTATCAGACCCTTAGGGATAGAGCAAAGGCAATTCTAAGAAGAAACATTATGAGGGCATACATTAAAATATAAGAGACCTCAGCAGCCTGGGCTAGAGCAAGACCCTACCTCCAAAAACCAGAAAATATATATGCATAAGAGATCTCACATAAATATCTTGATGTGGTACCCAGAGTCTTAGTAAAGCAAGAACAGATCAAATCAAAAAGCAAATAATAAGGATAACTGTGGAATGAAAAAAAAAAAGTGAAATTGCAGAAGATTCTCATGAAACCCAGAAGACCACTAGGGAATACTTTGAAAACTTATATTCTAACAAATGGTAGCACGTACGAGAAATGAATAATTTTCAAGACACATATAACCTAAAAAA
Source organism: Orientallactaga sibirica (assembly GCA_036365145.1). Lineage (NCBI taxonomy): Eukaryota > Metazoa > Chordata > Mammalia > Rodentia > Dipodidae > Orientallactaga > Orientallactaga sibirica. The sequence continues at coordinate 5,090,496 of JAEOAD010000194.1, forward strand.
AATTAAATTGTGAGGTCATAAAAAAACTTAGATCAGTAGCAAGTAATAAGACTGAAATAGTAGTGAAGAATATCCCAATTAAAAAAAAAAAGAAAAAGGGGCTGGAGAGATGGCTTAGCAGTTAAGCGCTTGCCTGTGAAGCCAAAGGACACCAGTTTGAGGCTCGTCTCTTCAGGACCCACGTAAGCCAGATACACAAGGGAGTGCATGCATCTGGAGTTCATTTGCAGTGTCTGGAGGTCCTGGCATACCCATTCTCTCTTTCCCTCTACCTGCCTATTTCTGTATCTCTCTCTGTCCCTCTCTGTCTCTCTCTGTCTCTCAAATAAATAAATAAAAATAAAATATTTTTTAAAAAGAAAAAGATCAGAATCATAAAGATTCAATTACTACCAAACCTATAAGAAGAAAGAACAGCAATGTTTCTAAGTTGTTACATTAAATAAGAGAAGGAACACCTCCCAACCCACTTGTCAAAGTTAGACAAGGTTTCACTACATAACATTGTTATCATGAACACAAATTATATGACCACCTCAATAAATGCAGAAAAAACATTTGATACAAATCAACATTCTTCCTTTAAAAAAAAAAAAAAAAAAAACTAGGGGCTGGAGAGATGGCTTAGCGGTTAATGTGTTTGCCTACAAAGCCAAAGGTTCCCTGTTCAATTCTCCAGGACCCATGTAAGCCAGATGCACAAGGGGAGCATGCATATGGAGTTTGTTTGCAGTGGCTAGCGGCCCTGGCATGCCCATTCTCTCTCTTCCTCCTTCCCCCCCTCTCTCTCTCTGTCAAATAAATAAATAAATAAATAAATAAATAAATAAATAAATTTTTTAAAAAAACCTGGGATAAATTAGGAATCAGAGAATTTTACCTTAACTTATAACCACTGCATATCACAAATCTATTGTCAACTTTATTAAAAAAAAAAAAAAACTATGAAATACTATAAACGTTTCTCCTAAATAGCAGATATGAGACACAGGGGTACACATTCCCACTATTCCTATTTAATAGAGAGCTCAAGAGTACTAGAACAATAAAATGAACAAAGATAAAGGGATTGAAACAAGAATGACAGAAGTCCAATTATTCCTATTTGTAGAAAATTTGATCCTCAGCTTAAATGATCGTAAAGAACAAATCAAGATACTCTTAGATCTAATAAATATTTTTTTTTCTGAGGTAGGGTCTAGCTGTAGCCCAGGCTGACCTGGAATTCACTATGTAGTATCAGATAGGCCTTGAGCTCACAGGGATCCTCGTACCTCTGCCTCCTGAGTACCAGTACTAGGATTAAAGGCGTCCACCATCATGCCGGTTCTAATAACCATTTTAAAGAAAAGTAGCAGAATACAAAATCAACATAGAAAGATTAATAGTTTTCCTATATACCAGTAATGAGCTTGATGAGAAAGAAATCAGAAAAAAAAAAAAAACATCCCCTTCTCAATAGCTTGTAAAATACCTAAAAATAAATTCCACCAGGGAGATAAACTCATCTATAATAAAAACTTGAACATTCTGAAAAACAAATTTAAGAAGGCACTAGGGGGTGGAAAGATCTCCCACACACTCTTAGATTGGAAGAATAATGGGAAAATGGCTATATGAATAAAAAACAATCTGAAGATGTACTGTTACAATTCCCATAAACGTTCCAAAGAGTATTTTTTTTTTCCAAAGCCACATAAAGTAATCCTAATGTTTCCATTGGAGGCACAAAATATATTAGATAGCTAATGCACTTGTGAGAAGAAAGAGCAGCATTGGAGGTGTGACAGTTCTGATCTCAAGTTACACTACAGAGCCACAATGATCAAACCAGAATGGCCTTGACCAGTACAACACACACACACACACACACACACACACACACACACACCCCTCTGGCCATTCTCAGGTCTCTGCTGTCCTATGGGACTGAGGTTGCAGATGTTCATGGTCTTGTGCAGCTGTTCATGTGGGTCCTGGGGATGGGACTTGAGCAGTCTCTCAGGCCTCCTCAATCCCTTCTGCTTGCACAGGAAATCCTCTTAACCATTAAGCCAACTCTCCAGCATAGATTTCTAATCTTTTGAGAATTCTGCAGAATATTCCTAATTAATCTAATATTTATCCCTTTTTGATAGCATATTTTATGAAACAGGAGTGTAAATTTAAATGGAATATATATATATAGTAGTTTGAATATATGTCCCCCAATATATTCAGTGTTTTATTAGTTTATAGTTTGCATCTGCAATCACCTTGCTAGAGGCAATGTGGGGGCCGGTCTTAAGGTGTGGTAGTGGGTTTAAGATTCCATTGTAAAGATATGCAAAGTGTGCCTAGTAGGAGTTCCTGAAGCGTGCTGTGGCTTTGGGCAGTAGTTTTTGCTCTGTGTGCTGTGTGCCTGGTTGTTGTTTTGTTGTTGTTTTGTTTTTTTCCTCTCTGCTTGGCCCTGTGAGAGCAGGCTGGTTCTTCTGCCATTATGGAACTTCCCCTGGATCTGTAAGCTTCAATAAATAATATCCCTTCCTCCATAACTGTGCCTGGTCTGGAAGTTCATCTCAGTGAACCTGAAGCTGTCTGCTACAATATATACATATATACATACTATATATATATATATATATATATATATATATATATATATATATATAATATATACATATATATACATACACATATATATATCTTACTTTATTTTGTTATCTAAATCTTAGGGAAGCTAAATTTTTCATCATTGGAATGCAGCTATCTTTTAATGTATTTATTCCTGCAAAGTCAAAGGATCCTGGTTTGATTCTTCAGGACCCAAGTAAGCCAGATACACAAGGAGGCACATGTGTCTGGAGTTCGTTTAAAGGGCTGGAGGCCCTGGCATGCCCATTCTTTCTTTCTCTCTCTCTCTGCCTCTTTCTCTCTCTCCCAAATAAATAAAACATATTAAAAATGAAAATAAAAATAAATTCTCTTGAACAGAGCTGGAAGGATGTCTTAGCTGTTACGACATTTGTCTGTGAAGCCTAAGGACCCAGGTTTAATTCCCAGTATCCATGTAAGCCAGATACACAAAGGGGCCCATGTGTCTGGAGTCTTTTTGCAGTGACTGGATTCCTTGGTGCACCCATTCTCTCCTTATCTATTTGCCTTTCTCTCTCCCTCCCCCTCAGAATGGATAAACAAATACAATAAGATAAAATTAACTTGAACATTTAATGGCTATGTTATAGCTTCTTATTTCCCATTCTCTATATATACATTTTTTACTTATTTTATACTATTTATACATCATGGAATGAAAAATGGAAGAAAGACATCATTGACTTCTTTAAATATTTTTATCTTTAACATGGTTTTTGTTAGTTTTGGCTGGATGCTGTCATATTATCAGTGTATTTTTTAAATTTCCTGGTTTATTTTGTTTTAATTCAAGAATAGGCATTTATTTTTTAAAACGTTTTATACTTCATGTAATTCTTTCTCCTTTAACCTGGTAACATGTTTAATCACATTAATGAGTTTCCTAATGTTGAACTACACATGAATTTTTCAGAGAAACCCTGTTGGCTCACAAAATCATTTCTACATATTGCTTAATTGTGCTTTCTCATATTTTGTCCATGATTTTTACATATATAATCTTTATTGAGATAGGTTATAATTGCCTAATTTGTTTAGTGCATGAATAAATGTTGTATTACCTTTTAGTAAAAGTTGCAGGTTGTTTCAAGATTTTATCTCTTATTATACAAAATCCAAAGATTTTGTGTCTCTGGCAGATGTGACTAAATTCACCCATAAAATAATCAGGACCCAATCCATTGGGGAGCACACTCTCCACACATACGTTTTCTAGCTATGTCATGTATTACTGAACTCCTGCCTCTCATGGTCTCTTCACAGCCTCTCTTGTCAGGATGATCTTTGCAAAGTGTCAATCAGATCATGTCACTCTCTAGTAGCTTTCTGTGACTCTCATGGTCCAGAGTGACATTGCTCTGCCTGTCTTTCTTACCTCTTTCTCCGCCATCCTTTGACAGGATGCTGCAAGATCAGTGTCATTGTTCTGCTCAAGCTTATGGAATTTGTCCCTATCTCAGCAAATTCAGCTTTCCTGTACCCTCGGCTTGAAATGCTCTTTTCTGGGTCTGAGTTTGGCTGGTTTAGTTACATCATTCATATCCTAGGTCAAATATCAACTTTCACAAAGATTCACTTGATGTCTGTATGTAATAATGGAACTCTTTGACTAGCCCCTCTCTACCCATGATGCTAGTGCAAGTTCTGTGTTTAACCCTCAAGTAGAAGTATCTGAAATTGTGGTTTTTACCATTAATTTATTTTAGGAGAGAGAGAGAGAGAGAGAAAGAGAGACTGGGCACTGTAAACAAACTTCAGATTCATGTGCCACTCCTAAGCATCTGGCTTTACATGGGTACTGGGTAGTCAATTGTGGGTCTTTTGGCTTCATAGGTAAGCACCTTAATTACTAAGCCATCTCTCCAGCCACGATTTTTATCATGTTTGTTCATGTTGCTTCAGTGTTTTTTTCTCACCTAGAAAAATATTAGCTTCATGAAGGTAGGGTCATTAATCATTAAAACATGATTTTTTTTTTTGGTGCACCAATGTGTTTATTGGAGTTCATTATAGAACAGGGTGAGGGGTTGCTCACAGGAGCAATGTATGATATCTTTATCTCTTAGCACTTCAGCTGTCAAAAATATTCACTGATTAACTAAATTAGTGAATTTATAAAAACACTGCTCTTATCCTTTATAAATATCATAGGTCATGAAATCCTAATTGAAAGTATCCACATCAGAAATTCATTCAATATGTGTTTATTTATCAATGATTTGGGCCAGGCACTATCTGTGATATTAGATAAACCATAGCACCCAGGACATTCTCCTTGCTCTGAGCTTACACTAACATTAAGAAACCATGCATAAAGAGACAAATAAATGCAGTCTGTCTTGTGGTATTCTAGAATACCAACTCTTCACAAAATACAAGCTTCAGTTGGTAGCATTTTCCCATTTCTAAAGTCTAAGTATTCTCAAAGCAATCAGTTTCAAGGTTAGGTGTCTTAACATTGCTCAGTACAATGATTGAGAATTCATTAATTAACACTCATGAGCAGATGTGACTGTGCTAGATGATATTTTGTGACAGAGAAACATAAACAAGGGTCTAGGAGATGAAACACTAGAGATGAGGATGATGTTAGTTAACAAACAGGAGTCAGGTAATGGTGAACAGAGACATAGAGGAGATAGGAGGCAAATTTTATGAGTATTAGAAAGAAGAGGGCTGGAGAGATGGCTTAGTGGTTAAGACACTTGCCTGTGAAGCCTAAGGATCCAGGTTCAATTTCCCAGGTCCCATGTAAGCCAGATGCACAAGGTGGTGTATGATTGACAGAGAAGGAAAAAGTAAAAGTGCAGAGGCAGAAGCATTTCCAGAAGTAGAAGAGTTGTGTAGGTGCAGTGTGGTGAGCAAGTGGCAAGAGGGTGACTTTAGATAAGATCAAAGAGCCTTGAGACCCATTTCAAGGACTTCCACTTGTATTCAGAATGAGATGGGCCTTTTTAAAATTGTAGCAGAGGTATACAATTAATAATAGCTAGTTGCTCTAAAATATTGATAACTGTTATCATGTTCTGTCTGAAAAAAAATAAGAAACCTAACATGTAGCATAGGAGCCCTACTGAAGTAGACACGTAAACACAGTCTTGTTATAGATCTGTAATGGGAAGTTTCCTTTAGGAAGGTCAGCTACAGATACATGGTCAGTGATTTTTTTATAGATATAACTTAAAATACTTGTTTGCAGTTTTACCAAAGACTTCTTCATCTGTAAACATAAATATTTGTTTGGCAATTGCCAGCCTATACTTACCATAAACATCAATCCATGACACCATCGTCCAACTTTCTCAGGACATTTTTTTTATGAGACCCAGCTTAGTTTTTTTTTTTTTTTTTAGTAAAGACAGAGAGAGGGAAAGACAGAGGGGAGGAGTGAGACTGGATGTGCCAGGGCTTCTAGCCACTGCAAATGAACTCCAGACGTGTGCGCCCCCTTGTGCATCTGGCTTACATGGGACCTTCAGAATCGAACTAGGGTCCTTAGGCTTTGCAGGCATGTGCCTTAACCACTAAGCCATCTCTCCAGCCCAAAACCAGTTTGGTTTTAAGGGGACATCACCCCAAAGGGTTTAGTGACAACATAAAGGATGTTCATGGGCTTTTATAGAAAACTGATTTTTAATCTAAGACTTGTTTGAATGAATGATTTTGTGCTAATAGCTCTTCAAAGTGCCTCTCAGGAGTGTCTGCTAGCTATAGAAGAATGAGCGTCACATGGTGAAGGAAGATCCTGAATTCTTGTCTGTAAAACTCTGGTCTTGGGTAGTGAAATAACACTGATGAGAACTATATGTGAGCTAGCTACTACCCACTTGGCCTTCTTACAAATGCATACCTTGTCAAGAAGACAGCTGTAGAGGAGGATGTGGAAGATTCTCTACAAAGGCATGAGATGACCCAAAGAAAGAAAAGGTCAAGCATATACCTCTTACTGAGTGCTTGGCATTTTCCCATGACAATTTACAGCACTTTATTTACACACTCCCTGTCATTTCCCTGAGCTAACTCCTATATGGAGACAGCGTTCAAAGAACTGAAGTGTCTTGTGAAGTCACGGTGGTTATGTGTAGGTGTAGTGGGACCTTACAACCTGTGTTCCCACCTGCCATGTTTGACTTCTAGAAGCTAAAAGTGAAAGTAACTATGCTATATATAGCAGTGACACTTATTACCCTCAGAGATTTTTCCCTTCTAAAATTCTATACAGGCCTAGTATGGTGGCTCATGCCTTTAATCCTAGCACTCAGGAGGCAAAGGAAGGAGCATCACAGAGCGTTCAAGGCCATCCTGAGATTACATGGTGAATTCCAGGTCAGCCTGGGCTAGAGTGTGAGACCCTACCTCAAAAGACAAAACAAGATGAACAAACAAACAAAACCAAACAAAGTTTATACATAAACCTATCGGTCACTAAAATTTGTGGTGCCTATATCTATACATACAAACCAGAGCTCTGAGTCAGTATTTCCCCAGATATTCCATGGATCACTAATTCTTTGGACTAGTTATTGTGTCTTACAGCCAAATTAGTAATGGGATACATTAGGAAAATAGAATTGCATTAGTCAAATTTTTACTTAACCATGTGAGTTTTAGGACCACTTCGTTTCTTTAACAATGCTCTTTGTGAATTGTTAAGTGGGATAATAAACTTCATCTCCTAAAAGTATTTTCTTGAGAAGGATTTTCTTACTGCTTAGTGACACATGGAAATGAGTGCTTTCTGAGGTTTTCTTTTTTTTTTGGGGGGGGGGATCTCTAATGTCTCATTTAAGTTCAAGTTTAGGACAGAAACAGAAGCATTGTCTTTACAAAAAAGTACCCATCCAGGAGTGGAGCACGATTTCTGGAAAAGATGAATCCGGGCCCCATGCTTGTTTGTTTCTGTTTTGAAGACTTGCATTCATTTCACTTTGACAGAGATGTGCACATCTCACTCAAATCCAACAACAGGACTGTCATTCTACAAGATTCTTCTCATCACCTTCTTAGATACCACAAGGCTATTTTCTTTGTAAGTGGTGAGGGATTGAATATTACCCCAAAGCAAGCTTGCTTTCTTATAGTTTCTGATCTGGGCTCCATGTAGCATTTTCCCAGTCTGTGTGCATACATGATTGTGAGCGTGTACATTGTAAACACCTTTGGGCACATCTTAGTTAACAAGATAGCATCATTATCAGACCTGAGTTGGCTAATCAGGCTGATTTCCCAAGGAGATGTAGCAAATGCTTCTCAGAACAAAAAGAAATAAATAAGGTATGTGTGGATTTGCTCACCAGCTGAATAGTTTGTCTCTCTAAGTGTGTGCTCTCTTCCTTTCAAATAGACTATCCTTTGAGCTGGCCTCAAAAAATTAGCCCATTATATAATAAATGAGGAAGTCATTGCTACATAAAGAAGACTTCAAAGTTGGTGATAGCTAATTCAGTCTTAGCCTCACCTACTAACCTTTAGGCTAAAGGTTGGTGTTAATGAATACATTTTGCCAATCATTTAGAAAATTATTATTTATTTTCCTTGATTTTATTTTCATTCCAGGCCCACAAGACAGGGCAAGACAAACATGTGTTTGAGTTTCTTTTTATTCATTTACAAATTGGGAGCTTATAGGATTGGTAGTGAGAATTAAATGAACTTATACATACATAGTACAAAGCTGGTATAAAAGAAGGGTTAATCAATTAGAGTGACAATAAAAGCAAGCATGCAATAATTTTTCCTGATTTCTAGTAGCTCAACTGAAGACTTTATAAAATCAAAAGTTTTCCTTTGGACAGGAGGGTGGAAAGCAAAGTGCTTAATTGGATTTTTTAAATTTTTCTTATAAGTAACTAAATTTCAAAATATTGCTTGAGATCTACATTATACAGACTACTTTGAAGAAAATATGCTCTCTTACAAGAATATCATTCTAAGTCACATTAACCATGAAAGTTCTAATTCACTTTGTTTATCAAATTTTACAAATCCCTTGGAAGGACCTGAGAGGGTAAGAAGTTGGAAGGTACATTTTATAAGAGGGGCTGGTAAGATGGCTCAGCAGTTAGAGTTAGGGTTAGAGTTAGCCTACAAGGCCTAAGGCTCTGAATTCAATTCTCTAGTACCCATGTAAAGCCAGATGCAGAAGGTGGCATATGTGTCTGGAGTTTGCTTGCAGTGTCTGGAGGCCCTGACACACTCATTCTCTCTGCCCTCTCTCTCTCTCTCTCTCTCTCTCTCTCTCTCTCTCTGTGTGTGTGTGTGTGTGTGTGTGTATCAGTCCTCATAAATAAATAAATAAAATATTTAAAAAGAAGAGATAAGAAATAATTTTAGACTAAGGACCTGATAGAAAAGCTCTCACAGTAACGGACTCTCAAAGCAATGAAAGTTCTAACAGAAAACAGAGAGCAGAGACTAAAACTATAATGCACTTTGATCAGATTGAAAATATGATTTTTATCTCAGCTTACTAGAGCCTTCATGAGCATGCAGCCTTGTCTGGCTCTCCTTTTCTTCTTGGTGCTCCACTCTCATAGGTCTTCCTGTGCAGCAAGCTGTCAACATGCCTGTTCTTAGTGCCAAGGCCTTGCATTTTTTCACTTTCCAGGTAATGACAAGCATGTAATGGTGACACCCCCCACCCACATTTTCCTACTGTTAACTCAAAGGTCATGTGAGAGATGGCTCACTAGAGAGATCTCCTGTCCAGCAGATTAAAAATAGTCCTGGGCATTCCCTAATATGGCATTCTATTTGATTAACATTTTTCATTTACTATTATCCAAGAATACTTATTACACCTTTAATTTTTATTTTTATTGTCTGGCTTTGACCTAATTTCTAAAAATGTAAACTCTACTCTCACTTGGTATTTATTTCACTGGTCTGTCTAGCTAGAACACAGGGAAATATACCTGTCATCTAGGTGGGCCTCAATAAAAAAAATGCTGAATGAATAAGTGATTGCCTACTAGCATAAATATAAATCTTCCAAAGGATGTGGAGAAATGGCAAAGAATAACTTCACCAAATTGACAATTTTTCCCAGAGCTAACGCCGAGGCAACATTAATAATGTTCATTGATATTTGCTGGACTAATTTTGACATCTCTAAATGAAAGAATTGTTCCATCATGCATGTAATTCTAGAAAATCAGTTACTATTCTGATCAATGTCTTGGTAATTTGAACAGTGGTTATTTTAAATCACCATAAAGGTATATTTGAATGTGTATCACAATCTGAATTTCCTGTCCTTATGTTTCTATTCATTATAAAAAGAAGAGACTTTTTAATTTATGTATGGAGAATTAATGATTATGCAGACATTTGATGTATAGCACAAATCAGAAAGAACAATAGTCTCTCTTCTTTTAATGGATGTTCAGCAAAATCATTATCTAATACTCCCCTCAAAATAAACAACCAAATAATTACTTATGTTGTTGTTTCTGTTTTGAAGACTTGCATTCATTTCACTTTGACAGAGATGTGCACATCTCACTCAAATCCAACAACAGGACTGTCATTCTACAAGATTCTTCTCATCACCTTCTTAGATACCACAAGGCTATTTTCTTTGTAAGTGGTGAGGGATTGAATATTACCCCAAAGCAAGCTTGCTTTCTTATAGTTTCTGATCTGGGCTCCATGTAGCATTTTCCCAGTCTGTGTGCATACATGATTGTGAGCGTGTACATTGTAAACACCTTTGGGCACATCTTAGTTAACAAGATAGCATCATTATCAGACCTGAGTTGGCTAATCAGGCTGATTTCCCAAGGAGATGTAGCAAATGCTTCTCAGAACAAAAAGAAATAAATAAGGTATGTGTGGATTTGCTCACCAGCTGAATAGTTTGTCTCCCTAAGTGTGTGCTCTCTTCCTTTCAAATAGACTATCCTTTGAGCTGGCCTCAAAAAATTAGCCCATTATATAATAAATGAGGAAGTCATTGCTACATAAAGAAGACTTCAAAGTTGGTGATAGCTAATTCAGTCTTAGCCTCACCTACTAACCTTTAGGCTAAAGGTTGGTGTTAATGAATACATTTTGCCAATCATTTAGAAAATTATTATTTATTTTCCTTGATTTTATTTTCATTCCAGGCCCACAAGACAGGGCAAGACAAACATGTGTTTGAGTTTCTTTTTATTCATTTACAAATTGGGAGCTTATAGGATTGGTAGTGAGAATTAAATGAACTTATACATACATAGTACAAAGCTGGTATAAAAGAAGGGTTAATCAATTAGAGTGACAATAAAAGCAAGCATGGCAATAATTTTTCCTGATTTCTAGTAGCTCAACTGAAGACTTTATAAAATCAAAAGTTTTCCTTTGGACAGGAGGGTGGAAAGCAAAGTGCTTAATTGGATTTTTTAAATTTTTCTTATAAGTAACTAAATTTCAAAATATTGCTTGAGATCTACATTATACAGACTACTTTGAAGAAAATATGCTCTCTTACAAGAATATCATTCTAAGTCACATTAACCATGAAAGTTCTAATTCACTTTGTTTATCAAATTTTACAAATCCCTTGGAAGGACCTGAGAGGGTAAGAAGTTGGAAGGTACATTTTATAAGAGGGGCTGGTAAGATGGCTCAGCAGTTAGAGTTAGGGTTAGAGTTAGCCTACAAGGCCTAAGGCTCTGAATTCAATTCTCTAGTACCCATGTAAAGCCAGATGCAGAAGGTGGCATATGTGTCTGGAGTTTGCTTGCAGTGTCTGGAGGCCCTGACACACTCATTCTCTCTGCCCTCTCTCTCTCTCTCTATGTGTGTGTGTGTGTTTGTGTGTGTGTGTGTGTGCGTGTGTATCAGTCCTCATAAATAAATAAATAAAATATTTAAAAAGAAGAGATAAGAAATAATTTTAGACTAAGGACCTGATAGAAAAGCTCTCACAGTAACGGACTCTCAAAGCAATGAAAGTTCTAACAGAAAACAGAGAGCAGAGACTAAAACTATAATGCACTTTGATCTGATTGAAAATATGATTTTTTTCTCAGCTTACTAGAGCCTTCATGAGCATGCAGCCTTGTCTGGCTCTCCTTTTCTTCTTGGTGCTCCACTCTCATAGGTCTTCCTGTGCAGCAAGCTGTCAACATGCCTGTTCTTAGTGCCAAGGCCTTGCATTTTTCACTTTCCAGGTAATGACAAGCATGTAATGGTGACACCCCCACCCACATTTTCCTACTGTTAACTCAAAGGTCATGTGAGAGATGGCTCACTAGAGAGATCTCCTGTCCAGCAGATTAAAAACAGTCCTGGGCATTCCCTAATATGGCATTCTATTTTATTAACATTTTTCATTTACTATTATCCAAGAATACTTATTACACCTTTAATTTTTATTTTTATTGTCTGGCTTTGACCTAATTTCTAAAAATGTAAACTCTACTCTCACTTGGTATTTATTTCACTGGTCTGTCTAGCTAGAACACAGGGAAATATACCTGTCATCTAGGTGGGCCTCAATAAAAAAAATGCTGAATGAATAAGTGATTGCCTACTAGCATAAATATAAATCTTCCAAAGGATGTGGAGAAATGGCAAAGAATAACTTCACCAAATTGACAATTTTGCCCAGAGCTAACGCCGAGGCAACATTAATAATGTTCATTGATATTTGCTGGACTAATTTTGACATCTCTAAATGAAAGAATTGTTCCATCATGCATGTAATTCTAGAAAATCAGTTACTATTCTGATCAATGTCTTGGTAATTTGAACAGTGGTTATTTTAAATCACCATAAAGGTATATTTGAATGTGTATCACAATCTGAATTTCCTGTCCTTATGTTTCTATTCATTATAAAAAGAAGAGACTTTTTAATTTATGTATGGAGAATTAATGATTATGCAGACATTTGATGTATAGCACAAATCAGAAAGAACAATAGTCTCTCTTCTTTTAATGGATGTTCAGCAAAATCATCATCTAATACTCCCCTCAAAATAAACAACCAAATAATTACTTATGTTGTTTCACCTTCTTAGTGTCAAATTTCATTAGTTTACGATATTTTTTAAATTCCATAATTTCCATATTTACCATCACAATATTTCTAAGGATGCCAAACTCCCAGGAAATTGTAAAGAAAATGTTCAATGCCTGTATGTCAAACTTAAGTTTTCACCCAAAGCTCCAAAAACATCTTGTGCTCCAAATAGAATGGCAATTACTGATGCAAAAAACGTGTAGCTCCCTCAAGGCTTTTCAGAAATCTTGATTATTTAATCAGTGTTCTTGATTTGTAAGGCTAGGTAGTTGATGGCTCCCAAAATGTGTCATGTTGGACATTATCCAGATGGAGTGCCAGTTTTCATTTGAGATTAAAGGGGTAAATTCCAACAAGAAAGGTTTTCTACCATCTCACACTATAGCTCAACTTATAGCAGATGACAAATAAAATTTGGCAGTCTGCTTTGTCCATGGTTTTAAAACAGAAACTTCATGGAACTGTCAGTTACCAAATGAGGTGATTAGCTCTGATGGTGATTAAAGTTTTATTCTGTGTTTCTATTACTAACAAGTTTCTATTTTTTTTTTTCTTTTTTTTTTTTTTTGGCAGAGGGAGGGAGGAGGTTGGACTATCTTGTTCTTTCAATATAAAACCTCCTAGGATTTCATTACACACACACACACACAGAGAGAGAGAGAGAGAGAGAGAGAGAGAGAGGTTATTTTCAAGGATTTTTCCATTTTATGTTTGTGAAATTAATATCTAATGAGTATTATATAGACGAACCCCCCACACACACACACTCAACACACTCCTATAATTACAGACGGGGCACCAGACAGGTATTCATATTAACTGCTGGTGGGTATGTCTATCTCTGCTCTTTTTCAGTTCCTTTTTTGTAATTTTGTGTTATGCACATAGACTTATTTATTCATTTTTAATGTGTGCTTCTTATTCATGACAACATCATCTTTGGGATGACAAGCACCCTAAAAGATAATGACAGCCACATGAAAAGAGAGAAAATGGACAGAATTTGTTCATTAGAACTAGATCTGCGAGCCCAAAGACCTGAGCATCTACACAAGTAGTCACTTCAGATGTCCAAGCTGAACAGGGGGAACATGGCCACCAGACCACAAGGTGAATTAAATTGAGGCCATTGGCACACAGGTCATAAGGATTCCCTGAATTAGACAGCTGGAATGCCCTATATAAAATATGTCTCCTTTTGTTTAGTATATATCCTTCATCTTTTACTTTCTTATCGATTTTTCCCTCTCCCATTAGTGGGGCTTTGATAATAACTTTTTTCTCTCCACCTATACTTTCCTTTTCCTCTGCACTTCCCCTCATATCTCTGTAGATATTGGGTTGATTCCTTCTTAATTTTCAGTTTTCTATCACCTTCAGCATGAAGACTTTGCTGACCAGACACGTAGTTTGGATGACTCCCTAGGACTGTGCATACCTTGGACATCAGGTACTACCTTCAAGGTAGGGACCATACTGATCCTTACATATCTAGTGTCCAGTGCAACACCTTCCAACTGCTCAAAAAATATGTCTGGAAGGAATAAAACATTGCTTATGGGTGGCTATGGACACTTAGGTATAAGCAGTAAATTGATTGCAGCTTGTTGGAGAGTGAGCATTATAGCAATAGAAAAACTGATATCCACAGGGGCAGGGCTAAAGGAACTGAGATTCCTGACAATGATGTAGGATGAGGGTCAGACTCCACAATACTCCATTCAGCAGAACTTGGCACGCTGGTTTAGATATTAAGAAAGCAGCTAATAGTAAAATGCTTCTCAATCTCACTGTACTTCAAACACAAAGGATTTATTGTACTTTATAAACACTGATTAATCATCCCTGCCCCAGGGAGGTGGGCAAGAGTTATTATGCTCATATTCTGGAGAGGAAAACCAAGGCAGAGAGAGATTAAGTGGTTAACCCAAGGTCAGGCAGTGAGTCATGGAAAGCTGGCACTCATATATGGAGTTTTAAGCTTGAAACCCTGTGCTTAGTCTATTAAGCACAGCACTGGAAGTTGGATGGTTTCCGCAATCACCCTAGGAAGGCTGAGCTTCCGTGCATTCTCATTTCCATCTGTACCACCACTGTCCTCACCTTACTACCCAGCAGGCACTTTGCCTAGCATTTTCCATATATTTGCTCATTGAATCCTGAAGGAAAAAAAAAAAAACAACTTGAAATAAGTTTCATTTTTATCCTTTTAAAACTGAGGAAACTGAATCTCAGAAATCTTAATTAGCTCTCAAGTCTGAGATGTTGGATTCACACACATGAATGCTTGTGCTGTTTTATACCCCAGAACTTGAACACATGAGAGCATCAGAGGTTAGGGTTGAGGTGTGGGCAGGTGACATAAATCATAGAGGACACAGAGTGCTATGATATAATCAATCTGCAACAAATACTTGTGTAGGAGATAAAAGAAAGAAATACAATTCCTCTTGCAATCCTAGGAAACTAAACCTGGATTCCAGCATTTGAAAGACTCAAGGTCATAGGGGAGGAACTGATTAGAATTTACTGTCTGTGACTCCTTGACATAGACGTGGGCTGTGTAGATGCCCTCTCACGGAGGGAAGTAGGCTACACTGCCTCAGCTATCTCTTTACATCCCTTTCATCTCAGCAAGACTTTAGAACCATGCTGTATCTTTCTTCATTATGTATGTACACAAAGGTAAGCAAACCTAGACGTTCATGACAATTCTTTTTCAATCAAGGAAAAAATCTAAAACCTATATCCATTTGAGTTGAAATAATAAATATCTTACACCCTTTCTATTACACGAGCAGTTCCAATACTGTCCTCATATTTGACTAGAGTAAGTTACATAATAAACTGGTAGATTTTACGCTGTGAAATTATACATATATCTCAACATGAGGGATTCTATAGACACTTGATATCCAATGACAACAGTGGTTGTCTCTAGAACGTTTGTAAATGGGTATCTTTCTATTGCTAATGTATTTTTCTGAATCTTCTGAAATGATAATGTATTGTTCTTATAATGAGATGAACAAAAGTTTTTTTAATCATAAAAAATAAAACAGATGCTTCTTGGGAAAGAATGGGTTTTGAACCACTGGATATATAAATCAGGCACCAGCTGCCACCTGAAAATCATGGCTTTAGAATAAACCACAGACTCTAGAAAATACCCAAGCTTGTGTTATCCCTCCCACCCCAATAGAGGAAATAAAACGATTCATTCCGTACCCCTCTACCTTACCCTGACATGGCAAGGATGGAATGTGCACTATTTCCAAATCAAAATCGGCATAGTGCAGCAAGAAGCACTTCCAAATGACGAAATTAGATTAGAAGTTAAGACAAAATACGTTTAACTGGCTTTTAAAGAAATTTGGTGGAACACATTACTATAAACAGTACATTTGGACAGCCAAACAAACTTTGCCCGGAGAAAATCAATTTTATTCCCCAAACAATGAGAAAAATTACTTTAGATTCAACATTAAATATTGTCATTTTTTTAAAAAAGAAGTATTTCTATAACTGTGTAGAAATAGGAGTCAAAGGATGCCTTTGTTACCATGGTAACTCTCTCCCTCAGAAGAACCAAGTATGAAGTTGCATACATTCCCCTGCATATATTTGGCCAATAAATAAACAAAGAACTGACTCTGCATGCTTCATATCAGAAAAGTGGTCAAGGTGTCCATGATTACAGAGAGGATGAGAGGAGATGTTTAAGAATTCTGGGCTCGATCACACATATTAATTGTCAACCCAGTGTTGTTAACACTTTCTTCATTAGAAGCCCATTTTGAAACTGCACTCTAGTTAAAATGCCTATATAGCCTTGACAAATGGAAAAGTTCATTATAAAATATAATCTGTCCATATATATGAAAGCGATAAGCTATGATTAAGATGGGAAGACAATATGTGAGAAGGATACACCCTGAACCATTTGTATCAATGACAATAATAGCTAATAGTTCCTGACCATTTATTATAGGCCAAATATGAATGAAATGTTTCACATGGATTATTTCATTGAATTTTTATAATAACTTTAGCACTTAATACTACTACTTTTTATTCCTATTATTAAAATAATAGAAGCACAAACATTGCCATCATTATTATAGTTCTCATTTTGCTGATAGGAAGCCCAGACATTCATATGAGCAAATTGAAGGCTTCTGTCTTAGCAAATTGGAGTCACAGTTCTAACATAAGCAGTGATCTACACAGGCAACTTCTCTCCACTCCTCCATGCTGACTGCACATGTGATATGAGTGTAGAAGTGAGGTGAATATGAATGTAGGGGAGGTGGTATACAAGGATGGATGCAGCAGAGGGTTAACATAAACTAAGGACATATTAAAAAAAAACTATATGGAAACTCACTGTAAGGTTAGTAAAAATATAATTAAAATGTTTTAACTTCTTTTCAACATGGGCAAATAAATCTCTTCCCAGAAGCCATGTATTAATACATATATTAATACAGTATTAATAAAAATATCTCAGTGCCAGGGATGAAATGCTTTCCAGTGAGTGGTTGTTCAGGGAGACACAATATAGATTACTCTCACTGGTTACTATTCAATACTGAATGGTCAGTCTCTATTGCTGAACGTACTACATGCTTTGGTTGTAGGTCATAGATAAAACAAGCTGGATCTAAGTTGGAAGCTTCCTTCCTGCTGGCTAGCTTTCAAAGTGCCAGAGGTGCTATGCAGGCTGCTGGGGAAAAATATCAACAGTCATACCCAGCTGTGGACCCTATATGCTCCACAACTGACCTACCATGCACAGGCAAAATGTGCCCAGTGGTACAATAGTGACATGACTGTTCTGAGGGTAACCAACTGCTTTCATGTTGGATTTGAGGCCCACTCCATGGGAGTGAATTCATGCCTGTTATTATACATCAGGTTCAAATCCTATGACTAGGGAAGTCATAGGCCTTCAGGGAAAACCTTTTACTATTATTATCTGAAATGGGCAGATGTGAAACTGCCTTCTGAATATTTGTGTTTCCACCCATAGATTAGTGCTCCTCTCAGCCCAGATCACAGTAGTTCCTTTTTGCAGTGGAAGAGATACATATTTTTTAGCTAAAATTCTGAGAATAAGTTTCTGTTGTAATCTCAGCTATTAAAGAATCCTCAATATCATTCCTTCCCTCCAAAGATCAGAGAATTATTGTACAACACAGGGCAGAAAAGAGTTAAGAACCCAAGAATGGGGAGGCATGCACTGGAATAATATTTTCTTCCAAAGCATGGCCATCACATTCATGGATTCACAGCTGATGTCATTTCCTGAATGAGGCTGAGCCCATAAACACTCCATAATGGATTCGGGGAGAGGACTCATAAGACCCCACTCCTTCCAGAGTAAAGGATTGACAATTAATGATTATTAGAGAAGGGAGGGTATGTTCTGCAGTGGTATAGCCACTGGTAAGTGGCCCATACACCAGTAAATAATCACCTACTCATGCTTATGCAAGCAACACTAATATAACTCTGTCGAAAGAAAGGGAAAGAAGGAGGAAGGGAGGGAGGGGGGAGAGAGAGAAATATGCAAGTAAGAATCAGATTATTTGGGAAAAGGCAAAGGTTCAGTGGAAGGGAGATAGAGTAATAGGGTTAAATATGATCAACATTCATTTTTTCATATAAAGATGTATGAAAATGTCAAAAATGAAATAAAAACACATGGGAAAAAACACTGGCCACTGATAGAAAAATACCTGAATATATAAAGCTTATATATATTTTTAATTTTTTAAATTATTTTTTATTTATTTTGGAGAGAGAGACAGAGAGAGATAGACAGAGAGGGAGACAGAGATGGGCGCACCAGCAGTCTCTCAGCTGCTGTGAATGAAATCCAGATACGTGCGCCCCCTTGTGGTCAAGTGTGGCGTTGCGCCCTTGCATCACTTTGCATCTGGCTAAACGTGGGACCCAGAGATTGGAACCGCTGGACATTGGAACCAGCGTTCTTAGGCTTAGCAGGCAGGCGCCTTAGCCGCTAAGCCATCTCTCCAGCCCAAAGCTTATATTTTTATTATGATTCTTAAAGGACAAATATATTTCATGTCCATGGATTATTTGCCATATTCACTCAACAAATCCCTCCACCTTCAAAGAAGGCAACAACTTGGCGAACACAGTATTAATCCTCTGAGAACCAGACTCCTGAGGTGCATGTAAGAGGAAGCACAGGTTAGTCCTTCACTAAATGTTCCTTCTTTTCCCTTACAAGCTATAGGCTCCCACAAGTAACTTAAGCCATTGTGATTATGAATAACTCTTGACGTTTTTCAGTAGGAGAAAGAAGTGCAAATTATTAGAATAAGGTAACTTCTCCTAGCCTAGAGTCTTAGGAAGTACTGAGCAATACATATTATCATGTATGTATACACCTATGATAAAGCTTGACTTATAAGTTAGGCACAGTAACAGGTTGTGATAACTAATAAAAAATTGGGATGGTTATGGCACTATACAGCACTTTAACATAAGAACAGTGGTAACACAGCAGTCCATCTGATAATGAAGGGAGCTCTAAAAGATGAACATGCTGGTAGCATATGCAATGTGGACACAATGGACAGGGGTAATTCTTTTCCTCGGGGAGACCAAGCTTGGCTGCACAAAAATTCATCCTTGTGGTGGTTTGAACAAAAGTTCCCTCCAGGGCTGGAGAGATGGCTTAGCAGCTAAGGCGCCTGCCTGCTAAGCCTAAGAATGCTGGTTCAAATGTCCAGCGGTTCCAATCTCCAGGTCCCACGTTTAGCCAGATGCAAAGTGAGGCAAGGGTGCAATGCCGCACTTGCCCACAAGGGGGCGCATACATCCGGATTTAGTTCACAGCAGCTGAGAGACTGCTGGCGCGCCCATTTCTGTCTCCCTCTCCCTCTCTGTCTATCTCTCTGTCTCTCTCTCCAAAAATAAAAAAAAAAAAAAAATTCCCTCCATAGACTCATGTGTTTTAAACACGTGGTTCCCAGCTGATAGCAATTTGGGAGATTGTGGAATCTTTAGAAGTGTGTCACTAAGGTGTATGTGTTGGGGGAACCTGAGACTATATTACCCTAGCCCAGAGGGTGTTCAGGACTCACTCAGTCTTGCTACTATCTCCCAGCTGCTATGGCTCTGTTCTGCCATGCTCTTCCCACCATAAGAAGACTTCCCCCCAAGACTCCCCACATGACTGTAGGTAGACATAAACCCTTTGCTCCCCATAAACTGCTTCTGGTCTGGTGTTTTGTCTGGGTAACAAGAAGGCAAGCTACTTAGAGTGCTGTCCAGTCTAAAATGCATGAGTTGTTTTTGTTTCTAAATATTTCCATTCAATAGTTTTGGTTATTGGTTGGCCATAGTCAGCTGTGGAAAAGCAAACCATGTATGCAGAGAGACTGTTATCCTATGGTAACTGTGAGGGAAAACAAACAAACAAACTGGAAAGCAAAAACTAGATAAAAGGAGACTGCTATACTAAAATTTCCTTTAACACCCTGGGGATAGCTTCTTTTCCTTTCAACACATGTCAGAATCACCAAGAAATAACATGTACATACATGAGCGTGCACACACACACACACACACACACACACAATTTCTTCTCATTCTTCCATCTTCTCCTCTCACCACACCATCAAATAAAATGGCCATAAGAAATATGGCTTTAGCAGTAGCATGAAGGGAACTAAAACACACAAAACAGGCATCAGAAAATTAGCTGTGTTATTCTGGAAGCTCCCATTACATCACCTTTCTAGGCCTCAATTTCCTCTGCTGTAGCAGGGAAGAGTTAAGGTTATTTCTTCTAAAGAACTCTCCAAGAGTTTCTGTAGATGACAGGACTGATTCTATGAAATGAGTGGCCTTGTTGAACTGAGCTTTGTGCACTGCTTTTATGCTAGGCGTTAGGATTTTCATACGTGGCCATGGAGAATAAGTCACTTTTCCTACTCCTCCTGCATGCTGCCTGCCGCCCAGGCACTATAACTAGCCCTCACAGGGTGATCTTCCTGACACAGAATTCTACAATTTGTCCTTATGACAAAAACAATGTTTTCTTTTCTTTTTTTTTTAATGGGTGTTGAAATTTGTCCCTCAAACCTATTATTAAAGAAATTATTACTCTTGGACAGAAATCTTAAAATTGATGATGGAAGGTTTGCACTTATTTTTTCTAGTCCATTGTATTATCCATTTAGTTTCCAGCACTGGAGCTTAAAACACACACACACACACACACACACACACACACACAATAATAATAACAACAACAATAATAATAATAGTAGTAGTAGTAATAATATAAATGTTTAAAATGAATATGAGATCAACAAAACTGAAAAAGGAAGACACTATTAAAAATAAGTGATTTGGCAATAGAAATCCTGGTCTGGGGAAGCATCTTGGTGGTACAGAACTTATCTAGCATTTTCAGAAGCCAGCACTGCAAGAAAACCAAGAAACCACCATAACGACACAATTCTGCAAGAATTATGGAAGAAATCATTTCAGTTTTCTAGACTTAATGAATATTTCTGTCACCTTTGCTGAGCTCATTTAAAATTATTTCATGAAGCAGTATTATTAGTATTATCTACTCAGAAAGAAAGCATTTAGTATCTGTTTTCACTTGATGCATTTCCTTAGGTAAAATCATGAATATAGTCCCTGAATTTCATAGCTGCTCGAGCATAACATGAATCTCATATTTATGCCATTTATATGGAATGTTTTCCTGAAAACCCCACCTGTGACTACATGGAGGCTTTCTGTCTGCAGTCACATGGAGATAGCTGCTTTATGCCCTAAAAGGCACAACCCAAAGTGTCCATTGTCTGCCTTGCTGATCAAGCCCATTGTCATCTGAAATACCGGGTGCAGTTTGAATTCACCTGGAAAGATGTGTCAGAAAAGTCCTTTGTAGTGTAGGCAGGATAATGCCGGTAGTTTGAGAATTAATTCTATCTTGGAACTGGAAATCAAGACATTTATCTCCCCATCCTTCTGAGGGGGATTGGCAAGCTGCTGGCCCATGGGTCAACCCTAGAAAGAATCATATAGGCTGCAGTGGGACTGAATAGTGTTTTACATTTGAATTAATTGCCAATGTTTAGAAATCATTAGATTCCGCCGCTTCTCTCGATAAATCTGGCAACTCGACCAGTGTCCCCACATGGCAACCATCTGCTGGAGCAGGGTAAGGACTGCTCTTACTTGCAGGGACATGCACCATCTAGCCCTTCCCCCCACCCCGGCCCATACACCAGCACTGTCCCCAACTATGCCTAGGTTTGAACTTTGGTGCTGGAAATACAATGCACTGCGGGGGGGGGTAGTGTAAAATCCAAAAGTCCAGAGTGTTTACTCCTTGGTAAGGCTCAAGGTCATCAGCCCTATTGCATCTCACAACTGGGTCATTTACTTCTGTTTACTTCCTGGACTGTTAGGTATTTTCAGCTGGTACTTTCTGGGCTCCAACCAATCAGACTTTATGCAGGGACTAACATTACAACCTTTTGTCTCCCTGCTAATGTTATGAGTTAACCCTGGAACCCTAGAATCCCTGATATGTTGTGAGTTAGCCACCCGCTCCCCAAATCTTGGTTGTTAAAGTGAGTGCTAGGGTTCAAACAGTAAAGTTAGGGAACCAGGGAAGTGCAGTAAGAGATTTTGCAGCTGGCTCTAACCAAGCTGACCACATATCCACCTATGAGGAAATATAGTGTTCTTGTGTGGAAGGGGACAAAGCACATCTTGGCAGGCTCTGGGTAACTCTCTTGAAGCCTTTTAAAAGGAATATATGAGGCACTATTGCCCTCTCACCTATTCTTGACCTAATTGTAACAGACTAAATTGTGAACAAGATCTACTTCTAAGAAAGCCTCCAGAAAGGAGACCACCCGGGACTGTCCCACAAAGGAGTTAGATACACGTAACTAAGGAAAACTGTAGTTATATCTTGGTAATTGTGTTTGTGGGTGATGAGAACGTCCCTCCGTGGTTAAATATCCTTGGAACTGAAGTTGAATGGTTTCTTGTATATCATAAGCTAAGGCATCTGGGCATTCATGAAATCATGGGCACAAAGGAAATATCAGAATCCTCAAGGGACCCAACATTATTGTATCCTCATTATGGTTTGGACACTCCTCTGCTTTTGTGGAGGTCATAACAGACATACCCTAATAGAAAGATCCAATCCACCATGATTTGGGAAAGAAAACAAAGACACCTTCCTCATAAATATGCCTCCCATGTCATAAATATTTATAACAACTTCTTTAAAATCCACATCATAGAATCCCCCATGTTACTCCCCTCTCACTCCACCTTGGGGCATCTCTCTCCAATACCTCTTTGGAGTCTACTTTATTTGGGTTTGCTAAATAAACTTCTGTCCAAACTGTCTGCCTCTTCTTTACTGAATGAATGCAATAACTAAGAGACATCAACAATGCTAGGAGAGAACCCTGGCTCCTGGAGGCAGCATGGGGGAGCTTGGTGAGTTGGAGGCTACTGTTATATTCTACAGGATGTAACAGTGACTATATCTGCTATTGAATATCAGCCTTGCCTTTGGCATTTAACTCTGTCACACTCATTCTAATCATGGATTCTCTGCCCTGACCAGGTACATAAACAGATTTATCTACAGGATAAAGGATGCTACGCCCCAGCAGAAAACTATTCCTACACCTTCTGAATTTACTTTTCACCAGTATTACATCTTTGCTCTGGAAGTTTTTAAAGCAATTTTTCAGAGGAAATGCTAACTGGCATATGAATGACTTTGAATAAAATTGGTTCTATGCACAGGGTCAAACTTGCTTATTGATAAGGAACATGAAACAACGTAGTGTTTGTATACCTCTCTATGTTTCAGTATGTTAGAGCACTTTCATGAGCTGGTATGCTTGACTGTTTTCATTTAAAATATTACACCACTCTCTATACATCCTGACAGCAAATTTCAGAGGCCACTCACAAGGTTCATACTGGCCAATTGCAAGATTTTTCATGCTTTTACAGTGCCATTGATATTTTAGATGCAATTTTTTTGTTGTTGCTGCTAAAGGACAGTGTTTGTTGTATGCACAGCTATGTGTTTGCAGCATCCATGGTCTCTACATTGTAAACGCCAACAAGTAATGCGAGCTATAGCAATTACAAAACCAAAAAGCCAAAAAGGAGTGGGAGTTGACTTAGTGGCTAAAGGTGCTTGCTTGAAATCTTGAAAGCCTCAGCTCAACCTCAAGTACCCAGGTAAAGTTGGATGAAAAGTGGTGCCTGCATCTGAGATCCCAAAGTTCCTAAAAATGGGAAGCAGAGCAAAGAGAATTTGAAGATCATGGACCAGCTAGTTTGATGCTTGTTTTCATCTGCCAGTTTGTTTTCAGCATCAGAGACACAGACACTTCCAAGTAACCCTCTGATCTACACCCACTGTACCATGGCACTGGAAATGACACCCCCCTCACATATACTGACCTATACACAACCACATATGTAAGCATGCAAAAAAGAATAAATGCCAAATATCTCCAGGAAAGCAATGAATCTCAATTGCAAGCCACTCTTTTCTATTTCTTACAACTTTGAAGTTACCAAACCAAAATAAAATATAATAATGAACCATTAGATCCATGATGACTTATTTTAAATTATTATTAACATACATATTTAACTATTTTTTTATGATGACCTAATCCTTTACTTGTGTTTATGGGGAGAGAAGATATGAAAAGGAATAGATTTATAGTCATTTCATGTCTCCAATTTTGTTTTGAGTTGAGAAAAGACCCATGTATCTTTGAATTCCTCAATGTCATTTAGATAGTAACTTTTAAACTTTAGGAACAATTGTAATGATTTCATTATCCTTCACTGAGAAATGTTATTCTCACTGATTTTCACAACTGTGTGTTTAACTACTAACTTCCCAGTGAAGAATCAGACTTAGGAAAGAGATAGCTCCCCAGGCACAGATTGTTTGTAGAACTGATTCCATTCCTTAATGATCTTGGAGGTTTTTTTTTTTTTTTTTTTTTTTTTTTTTCAGAGTTAAGAATATCAGAATTCTTTTTGGAGGCAGTAAATAGCTCTGCTTACTTCCCATTCAGGGTGTTTTCAACAGTATTACAAAAATTGCTGCTCACAAAATTGACCCAAAACATTATTAAGTCATGAGAGTGCTTTGGAAACCAGCAAAAATGATTGCATTAATGTCAGGATTCTTTTAGAATTAGTTAATATTGAATATTTTAACATTTACCTGGGTAGAACTTTAGGGAGTAGTACTTAATGTCTCTCTTGTCACTGTCACCTGTCATTAATAACCAAGTAGAATCTGTCTTAGATGTTATTTTGAAATTCTTTCCTGCTGCATCCCTACTCTTGCCCACTTTCAAGGACCCTCCTCATCTACTTACTGTAATAACCTCCAATCAGTCTTGCTCTCTCAAGTGACCCACCAATGTTGACACTTTAATTATTGTGCAGAAACCCTAAACCTGACATTACAACCATACCTAAAGATCTTTAATCACTTGTTGTTGCTAACAAGAAAAAGGCAAAATTCTACATGTATAATCTGCAATGGGCTGCCAAAGCATCTTTCTACCCTAAGACCTTCAGTGGCCTCTATGTGTTAATGCTTAAGCCCAAAAGCCACTTATAAGAAATGACCCCATAGCTTCAGATATCCCTTGTTATGCTATCAAAAAGCATTCCAATGCTTCTAAACTCCACCTGAAAGTCCACCTTGCCTGTAATTTCTACTATCCTGGAAATATATAATATAAAATATAATAATAAATAAATACTGTACTGGAAAAGGTAGCCCTTCATTTTAGTTGTTACATTATGTGGACCTGGAATTATTGAATTGAATACCCGCTTTCTCCACTAGACTGACTTCCTATAAAATAAAGAACTGTCTTTTTTTAAAAAAAAAAATACATTTATATTTTATTTTGTAAAGAGGCCATCATATATAAAGATAGTTTTAGTTCTTAAATATTTATTTCATTCACTCTGAAAAGGGTATATCTCATAAAAAGTAGATATTTACTCAGTAAATGTCTTATTTGAAAAGTTGTAATTCATTTAAATTTCTTCACCAAATATTTGTTGAATGTTTTTACTGTGTCCTAGCTCCCATTCTGAGTTCTTTAAGCTAGAGCATGCATTTATGGATGTAGAAAATAAAGGTATCTATAAAGTCCATGGTGTTTTTTTGAGGAAAATTTCCTTGAAGACAGAATCAAAGAGGTTGTATGTCAGTTAATTTTTCATGCAAACAGGTACAAGATTAGATTATATCATATAAAATATAGAACACAACACATATATAGTTATACAATTGCATTTAATTCTAATTAGATATTAGCCAAATGTGCTATCTGGGTCTATAATTCAAGTACTGGGAAGTCAGGGACACAAGATTTATAACTTTAAGGCCAACCTGTGATACATAGCATGGTCTTATCTCAAAAAAAAATGATGTGTGCCTTATTTATATATGATCTAATTATATAGTGGTAAATATATGGAGATAAATTTTTATTTAAAATATGAAAAACTGACATATATTAAAGAGATGTACTTTATCCACAGTTTTTAGCATGGAAATTGTAATGCACAATAAAGGAACCACCAGCACCTGTGGCTTTTGCTCATGTGATATGTGGTTATTCTGTACAGAAGTGTGCTGTGAGATTGCAAATGCAATGTAAAAACAATATGAAGCAGGTAGTATGTATATATACTATGTAACCTAATGTTGGAATGGTATTTTGTATAAGTTAAGGTAAATAAAAACTATACTGCCGATTTCTTTCAAATGCTGCTATTAAAATTTCTTTCTTTCTTTCTTTCCTTTTTTTTTTTTTTCTTTTGTTTTGTTTTGTTTCTCCAGCTAGGGTCTCACTCTAGCTCCGGCTGACCTGCAATTTGCTAAGTAGACTCAGGGTGGCCTCAAACTCATGGGGATCCTCTTCCTTCTGCCTCCAAAGTGCTGGGATTAAAGGTGTGCACCACCATGTCCAGTTTAAAATTTTAATTTCACATAGGGGTTACTCTATATTGTCTTAGACGGTGCTGGGTTAATTCATATTTTTGTAGAATGATTCTTATGTTTGATTTTCCTTTATGCTATGATGGAAATTATTGAAAGCAAATTAGAGGGTCTGCCACTAACTAGAAGGATGTCCAGAGGCATCCATCCTGTCCGAGTTATCTTCACATTACTGAGACAAAAATACCTGAACAAAAGTAGCTGAAGGGAGGAAAGGATTTATTTTCTCTCACAGTCTTGAGAGGAAGCTTCATGATGGCAGGGAAGAAGATGGTAGAGCAGAGGCTGGGCACCACCTCCTTAATACAGGAGACGGAAAGAAGCAGCAGGAGTGAATCTCTCATGAAGGGAAGTTGTATAACTTTCCTAACCCCACCCCCCACAACATGCCTCCTCTAGTAAGACTCCACCTGCCAACCTGCCATCAGCTGGGGATCACGCCTTCAAAACACGAGTTTATGGGGGACATCTGGCTCATACCATCACACTTCCTTCTTATAATGCTAACTGACTTGAGCTAGAACTTGAATACTTATCTGTTCACTTTCAGTCCTGAGCTTCTAGCACAATAATAGACATCAAAGAACGGTTGTTGGGGAGGAGGAAGATAATTCTTGTTTCTATGCTGTACTGCTTTCTTTTTTTTTTTTTTTTTTTTTTTTTAAGGTAGGGTCTCACTCTAGCCCAGGCTGACCTGCAATTCACTTTGTAAACTCAGGGGAGCCTTGAACTCTCAGAGATCCTCCTACCTCTGCCTCCCAGAATGCTGGGATTAAAGGCGTGCGCCACCACACCTGGCACTGCATTCATCTTTTACTAAGATTCTGTCATGAACCTTCCTCTGTGCAGTGGGAGGAAGAGCAAAGAATTGTGTTGAACAATAACAGCAGAGCCTTACGTAGTGATTGACTGATGAAATGACCCCACTAAAAGATGTCCAACTACCACTATACTTCAATGACTTTGTTTACAGTGTAGAAAGAATGAGTCTGTGTGGAAGAATGAAAAATAAAACCTGCTTTTCTTGGGAAGGAGGCATCCGTCTTTTTCTATTTGTAAATGCTGACGAGCAGAGTTTAAGGAGGGCTAATGTCACCAATTCATCTTAATTAAAGAGTTAATTGCTCATGTATCCTGATTTAGTTAGTGGAGCCTGGAAGATGGGAAACCTTGCCACTATGTATTTTATTGACCAATGTAATGACATCATCAGTAAGCCTTAGAATTTATCCATGCTTCAGCCCATCCTCATAATGTTAATAGCCTCGGACATGATAAAACTTCCAAGAGGAAAGGAGTCCCTGCACCTGGCCCAGAATACCAAAGGGTAGTAGAGGAAGCTATTAAATATCTCACATTAGTTATCCTGGGAGTATTTCTTCAAAGTCCAGAAACCTGGAAATAGTTGAAAAGGAATTTTTGACTGCTAGTATCCAAAAAAGGTTCAACTATGCATTAAACTTTGGAAGTTAGCTTTCACTCAACATAACCAAACTAGTTATAATCAAGCCTGCACATATTACAAAGATTAAGAATCTATGCTTAGCATGTTTTAAAAGGTTGGTTTTTTAGGTTGAATTTGCTGAGATTTTTTTCTTCCTTTGGAGGTGTAAGTTTTTTGAGACAATGTTGTTTTAGAACTTATTATGAAGCCCTGTTGGCCTCAAATTTGCAGCAATCCTTCTGCCTTCCAAGTCCTGAGATTTCACATGGGAGCCACAGTGTTTCACTAAGTACATGTCTAATATACACATACATATGCGCTTGGAGAAAAACTGAGACCAGATAAGTTAGCCTTGAATTGGATGAAGGAATTCCTAAATACAAGGGTTTCCAACCATTAAAATACAATAATCCTCAAAGTTCTCTACTATTTTCTCAGAAATAATATGTTTAGATGAACTGAGAGGCTACCATGAATACATGACTAATTTTAGACTAACACTCTTAATACATTTTTTAAAAAACATGAAAAAAAGGCAAAAAAAATCAAAGAACAGCAGGGAAAAAGTACTATCTGGAGGGCATACAGAGCACAAACACGGAAATGATGTTCAGAGTTAATGGGCCTTTTTTGTGTCTTTTCTCACATGGACCTACAAGCAGACCTAGTTAAAGTTAATTAAACTTAGTGTCCTGCTTCTGCAAACACAATGGCTCAAGAATCAACTCCGATTTTTCGAGTTGCCAATTGCATATTAAATACTTTGTTTCCACCGAGGCAAGTACACTGCAGTTATATTAAGGAAAAGAATAAAAAAAGGAAAATTAGAAGATAGAAATTAAATACTTCACATAAGAGTCCTGCATAGAAGAAGGCTTGGTGATCTTTTGTAAGGCTGGGTGTTGCAGTGATCTTCTCATTGCCGGGAAAAAAAAAAAAAAAAAAAAAAACACGTGACTAAAAATCAGCTTATGAGAGGAACAGGTTTATTTCAGCATACAAGTCTAGAGAGGAAGCTTCCTCATGGCCAGCATGGCAGAGACTGTGCATCCCACTTAGCCACAGTAGCTGTCATGAAGCAGAAAAATGTGAGCTGTGGGACTACCAGCAAGAGGAGGCTAACAAGCCTCAAGGTCCAATCCCAGCTACACAACTCCTCCAGAAAACCTCCACTTCCCCAAATGCCACCAGCTGGTGACAAAGTATTCAAATCACATGAGTCTATAGGGACATTTTGCATTCAAACTACCACGTTGAGTTATCTAAATTGGCTTGTGACCTTGGCTAAATCACTTGCTTATCTATACTTTCAGTTTACATATTTAGTCAATGGTAACCTGACAGTGCTCCTATGTAGTTATTGGGAAGGTGAAGATTAAAATCCTGCTTAGTACATATTCAAGCATGAACTACAGTTACCATCATGTGAGGTTCTGAATGGGAAATGTCCTCCACAGACCCATATGTTAACCTAGGTCTCCTATGGATGGTACTCTTTGGTGATGTTCCAGGGACACTAGGAAGTGGGATTGAGCTAGAGGATGTATGTCACTGCTGCACTGGTGGGTAGGTCCTTGGGAATATATTGACCTTGATATCTTCCTGCCCACCCATCCATTTCCCGTCCACCATGAGGTGAGGAATTTGTTTCATGCTTTGTTTTCGCAACTGTGATAGCTAAATAACCATGAACTTAAGCTCCTGATACTGTCAGCCAAAATCTTTCCTCTTGTCTTTTTTTCTTTGTTTGTTTTTTTTTGTTTCTGGTTTTATGGTTTTTCTAGGTAATGTCTGACTCTAGCCAAGATTTCCAGGAATTCACTATGTAGTCTCAGGGTGGCCTCGACCTCACAGCGATCCTCCTACCTCTTCCTCCCAAGTGCTAATATTAAAGGCATGATCCAACACACCCAGTTTTCTTTTTGTAAGTTTTAATTTATTTATTTATGAGAGATAAAGAGCAAAAGAGGCAGAGAGAGAGAGAGAAGGAGAGAGAGAGAGAGAATGGGCATGCCAGGGCCTCTAGCTACTATAAACTCCAGATGTATGTGACATTTTGTGTATCTGGCTTATGTGGATACTGAAGAATTGAGTCTGGGTACTTAGGTTTCACAGGGAAGTACCTTAACCACTAAGCCATCTCGCCTGCCTTCCTTTAAGGTTTAAATCAAGTATTTGTTCATAATTATGCATAAATAACTCCCTTAAGTACTTCTCCAGTGTACTCACTAAAGGTGGTAATTTCTAAAGCAAGTTTAACAAAAGGGCTTAAGTTTTAGTCTTCTTGAAGTTTTTGTTGTTGTTCTTATTTTATAGTTGCATAAGAAAATAAACTTTTAAAAAAATTTATTTTGTTCATTTTTATTTATTTATTTAAGAGTGACACAGAGAGAAAGAGGCAGATAGAGAGAGAATGGGCGAGCCAGGGGCTCCAGCCACTGCAAACGAACTCCGGATGCATGTGCCCACTTGTGCATCTGGCATACATGGGTACTGGGGAATTGAGACTAGAACCAAGGTCCTTAGGCTTCACAGGCAAGCACTTAACCACTTAGCCATCTCTCCAGCCCCAGAAAATAAACTTTTTTGTCTATAAGAGAATATTTCTACATGGAGAGGCAAAACTCTGATGCCATTGCAATTCGCATTCAAGACTCTCAGGAAAGCAAACTTGCATTCATCCATTACCCATCTCTTTCTATCTTTGTGTCCTTGGAAAACTGCTCTAACATTTTTAGATAACTGTATGGCAGTAGAGACTATTACAGAATAATATGGCAATAAAATCTTAAACTAGAATCTAGCACATAGTAAAACCATGATAGCATTTTCAGCTTTTCTTCTTTTAATTATGAGGTGGGGGAGTGATGTATATAAAAGGAGAGAAAAAAAATCAAGAAAGCCGTACTGTTAATACTAATGGTGAGATGGAGTGAAATAATGAGTCACTTTTCCTTTCTTCCCTTCTTTCTCCTCTGTATTGCTCCCTTCTCTACAGTGCGCATGGGAAGATAAGTGATGAAAGAACCCTGGAAACCCAGAGTTGCAGTTCAGAGGAAGAAGAACCTTTTTCCAGCTGTGGGTGATTAACTGAAAGTTACTAGATAGGTGGGATTTCGCTAGGTGGAAATAGAGGGAGATTATTGCAGATAAAGAGGATGGGGTAAAGTTTCCAGAGCAGAAACTGTCTGTGGTGCAGGAAAAAAAAAAAAAAAAAAGAGCAAGCCTAATGTGCTGCACTTGAAGGTCTGTGGAAGGATAAACCTGTGCAATCCCAAATTAAACTGCGCTTATATTTTAAAGTAGCATGTAAGGGGAAAAAATTCAAAGAAAGGTAAAGTAGGTAGGAAAATCATTTGATTATCCCACAATCTAGAGCATGGGGAAGATTCATTTCATGAGAAGGTTATATATACAATCCTGAAGACTAAATTATTGAACTGGCTCATTTTTTTTAAGATTTATTTTTTATTTATTTTTAGGGAGAGAGAGAGAGAGAGAAAGAGAGAGAGTGAGAATGGGCATGCCAGGGCCTCTAGCCACTGCAAACGAACTCCAGATGCATGTGCCACCATGAGCATCTGGCTTATGTAGGACATAGAGAATTGAACCAGAGACCTTAGGCTTCTCAGGCATGTGCCTTAACTGCTAAGCCAACTCTCCAGCCCTGGCTAAATTTTTATAATGACAAAACTGACAAAATAAGGAATAAAGGAAAGCCTATATGTAGATACTCAGTGGTCTCTGAAACTTCACCTTCAGGAAGTTCCTAATGAGCTCCTAGCTTGAATGGGGATAGAGGTTTCTGAATGCTTGCCCACTTAATATACTTATAAGGTAATAGTAAGCCATTCAATTTTAATTTATATTAATGATTTACTTATATATTTAATCAGGAAGACAGAGTCTTTATTTTGACACACCTGTCAGAGGGTTGTTGGTACTAAGGCACATGGAATCACATCAAATTCACATGAGAGATGTTCATTTGAAGTTCTAAAATTTAAAAAAAAAGGAAGATTCGAATAGAAGGTCAGAGATTGAATGGAATGATAGAATTCAGTGTGGAATACATGACTTAATGATTGAATAAAAGAGGCTTGCAAAAATGATGAGACACAAAAAGTAGTTAAGGGCTTGTTTGGCTGACAAGTAGCCAAAAAGAACTGGAGATGCCATGTATAGATGGAAAACATAGTGTGCATGGAGTTTCAGTTACCCAGAAGCACAACTCTCAACTAGATGGTCAGGACAGAAAAGAATTTTAGATCTGCATTGACTGGGATGAAAGAACTTTCATAATTGGAATTGAGTTCTCTTTTCATGAAGCCATGACTGATGGGACTGGGGCCTTACCTGTGTCCTGCTCTTAGCTAGATAGATTCAATTGAAATCACTGAGGATGTTATCTACAGAGTAAGGACAATGGGATTGTATCATGTCCTTGGAATAAAGAGTACGTGAGGTTAAGTTAGCTCTAGGCTCATTAGATTTCTTATATCTGCTCTTAGGCATGTTTCTTCAAAAGGGTTTATGACTTCTCCTACTTGATGAAGTTATAATCCAGAAATATTTAGCCATTTATTGGGGTTTTATTCTAAGAACAAAATCTCTCTAAAAGACCTAGTATGCTGTCTTTTCTAGCTTTCTATGGCCTTTTTTTCTTAGAAACATCTATATCAAAATATAAAATACTGAACAATTAATAGAGGAAAGATGATGGTGAAAGTGAAGAGAGAGTTCAGCAGCCATACCTCTCTGAGCGTACTTGATCTCCTCTGATTTTGGAAGTGAAGCAGTGTTGGCCCTGAATAGTACTTGGATGGGAGAATGAAAAGACAGGGAAAGAACATGGCTAGTTCCAAAAGTAATTCAGCATGTAAAGATTATACATGTTGACATTTTATATAATACAGTGTGACCACAACTACAAATCACTGAATATCTATAATATGTATTATTTCTTGAATTAAAATGCTTTTAGGTGATTTAATAGGACAAATGGTGCTACCCAAGCTCATTTGTAACTTCAGATTACAACTGCATTTGGAGAACAAAATTTAAAACAATGATCAAGGTGAGTTTAATTTACTGAGGTGGGTCTTAATCTAATTGCTATATCCTCATAAGAAGAGGAGATTTGGACTCAGGTGCCCAGAAGGCAGAGACAAAAAGTGAGGACAAAGAAAGCCAGATATCTACAAGCCCAGGAAAGAAGCTTTATGAGAAACCAACTCTGACCCCTTGATTTTGGCCTTCTAGGTATTGGAAAATAAATAAGATAAATTTATTTCTCATCTTCTAGTGCCCCAGTTTAGGATACTTTTTCTGAATGTGCTAAAAGACAAATACAGATATACCACATTTAGTCCTTCAACTTTACCATAAGACAAACATAGTTATTGCTTGGGATAAAACCATAGGGTGAAACTTCAGTCTGAAAAGTTCATATTGGAAGAGAGTGAAACCACGATTCACACTCATCCCTATTTAACCCCAAAACCCAACTTTGTCTATAACATGCAATTGGGCTCCAACTGTATCCTGATTGTCAAATAGAATATAAACTGGAAATTGCTCGATTTGCTATGTTTTGATTTAAAATTATTAATTCAAAGTTAGAATCATGCAAGACAAAGTGATTACTTTGAAAGAGCCGGGCATGGTGGAACACAACTTTAATCCTGGCAATCAGGAGATAGAGGTAGGAGGAGTGCTGTGAGTTTGAGGCCAGGATGAGATTACATAGTGAATTCCAGGTCAGCCTGGGCTACAGCTAGACCCTAACTCAAGAAACAAAAATAAATAAATAAAAATAAAAATTGAAAGATATTTCTTTTTTAAGCATATTTATTTATTTATTTATATTTTGGGGTAGGGAGAGACACAGAGAGAGACACAGAGAGAGAGAGAGAGGAAGACAGATAGAGATGGGCACGCCAGCATCCTCTCAGCTGCTGCAAACAAAATCCAGATGTGTTTGCCCCCTTGTGGTCAAGTGCTGCATTACGCCCTTGCCTCACTGCATCTGGCTAAACGTGGGACCTGGAGATAGGAACCGCTGCAGATTGGAACCAGCGTTCTTAGGCTTAGGAGGCAGGCACCTTAACCGCTAAGCCATCTCTCCAGCCCTGAAAGATATTTCTTATAGGTTAACAAGACCACTTAAATATCAGTGAACTTTTATAAACAGTAATCTTATTTTCAGTATATCTTAAAAGTGTCTCTTAAAAGCACATGTGTGTGTGTGTGTGTGTGTGTGTGTGTGTGTGTGTAATGCACCTCTGGAAGAAAATTTATCCAAAGACAAAAACTTCTTCAAATTGTATGCACTCACTAAAGAACACACAAACACAAAGCAACACATAATATCCAAGTGACTTCAAAACCAACATAAAATAAGGAAGATGTTTGTCTCCTGATAAACATAACAATAAGGAGAGAGGGAAAAGGCAAGCAAAATCCCATTCTATTGAACTGAAACGCTTCCAGTGGGAGAAATAAATTTTTTTTGAAAAATTCAAAAGAGAAAGGACCAGAGAAATAAAGTGAAAGACAATTCAATACAAAAATAAATGACAAAGCAGGCAGAGAAATAACATATTGACAACAGAGATTGATTCTCCCCGTCAGAACAAAAGAACTGGATGGGGGGAGATATTTCCTTGTTTCCAAACAGAGTAGATTGGGGGAGGTAGAAAGCAAGTCTGGAAAAGAATCAATTGAAAAATGAGCATTATTAGACTCTAGAGTCATTATGTTTGACTCAGGAAAATGCTGTCACAATTAATTTTTAAGTTGAGCACAAATACATGAAGAGATGTCATTATCTCATCAAAGAAATCCAACTCTATAGTCAATAAATACAGGTGTTTAGAATATTCACACACTTTGGTGACTGCAGACCATCAATTGCATGTAAAGTTCTCTCACTAAAGAATAAACCAGGGACAATTTCATTTTACTCATCTTTAATTTTGCAAACACATCATTCAGAGTGGAGGTGAGAGAATTCTCCCTCACAGTCTAGAGATGGCTGAGGTTGGGTGAGGTAATTGCACTTCAGAATTTTATTAAATGTGAAGAAGCCATCAGTGTGGACCAATTCTCAGAGCTCTGAAAAGCATATGACACTGCCCCTGCCCCTCCCCAAAGCCTGTTTGTTACTTTGAAAGCTATCAGCATGAAGGGAAATCCAAATGTTTGGGAAGACTCAGAGCTGGACTAGAATTCAGTCTCTACTACTCACCGTTTGTGTATCCTAGGGGAATTGCTTAACATTTCTGACCCTCTGTATTGCCATCTAAAAACGTGGAACTCCCAGGTCCCACGTTTAGCCAGATGCAAAGTGACACAAGGGCGCAATGCCACACTTGCCCACAAGGGGGCGCACACATCTGGATTTCGTTCACAGCAGCTGAGACACTGCTGGCACTGCCCATTCTCTGTCTTCCTCTCCCTCTCTGTCTGTCTCTCTCTGTGTCTCTCTCTAAAAATAAAAAATAAAAAACTTTAAAAATATATTTAAAAAAAAAGTGGAACTCACAAAAGTGGTGTAAGTACCTCGTGAATTAACATAGTAGTAATTCATTCAAACAAATTATACATCAAGATTAGGAATAATTATCTGGCGTTGGAGAGATGGATTAGCATTTAAGACGTTTGCTTAGGAAGCCTAAGGACCCATGTTCAATCTCTATGTACCATGCAAGTCAGATGCATAAGATGACACAAGCGTCCAAAGTTGCACATGTGTACAAAGTGGTGCATGCATCTGGGGTTTGATTACAGTGGCTGGAGTCCCCGATGCACCAGTTCTCTCTCTCTCTCTCTCTCTCTCTCTCTCTCTCTCTCACACACACACACACACACACACACAAGTGCACACACACACATGTGTGCATTCACATAAAAAGAAACTCCAGTCTGTTGGGCATGCCTCAAAAAAAAAAAAAAAAAAAAAAAAAAAAAAAAAAAAAGAATTGTATCTATCACATAGTAGGTATCCATTAAATAAAGATTTTCTTTCCCTTGATTTCAGAAGCCATGTTACTAAATTGAATTGCTCTGAGGCTAAATAAACAGAGTGGGTTTTGTTTTCAATGGTTCTATATTTTTCGATATTTCTGATTGTGCCTAGTTCTAGAGCTTTCAAAAACAAAAACACTCCCAGAAAATACACTTCAGTATGAATTAATTTCGTTGCTCTATTTTCTGCTTTTCGGGGTGTATGGAAACGTTCCATTGATGACAAATGAAAGCCATGATTTTGACAAAGAGAAAGAAATACAATGACCCTGAGTCCATGTAAATTTCTTCCCATCAGGCCCTGGTTGTGTGTTCTTGTTCAGTCGTGGAGAGTTCACGTAAAAGCCTCTCCAATGGAGTAGGTGCTCGCCCACTCCCACGGTGATAGCATCCATTATTTTGGTCATTCAATACAGCCTCTATGTTAATGCTTCTACATGCACGAAGTCTCAAAGTGTCTCCCTAACTCCACATAATTCCAGCCTCAGTTGCCAGGCTGAGAGCACAGTTAGGTGTGTAACAGGCATCTGAAATTTACCATGCTCATAACTAACTTCAGCCCTTATTCTCCCCCACCTTGCCAAACCAAGCAGGGATCAACGAAAAATACTTCTCTGTCTGTCCAGCTGTCCAGGCTAAAATCTTGGTCCTCCTTGTCTCATCTCCTGCCCCACAGTTCACTGGAACTGAGTGCTTTCGCTCTAAAATATATCCCAAAGCTCACCACTTCTCATGTCCCCTCACTGATAGCTTTTTCTGTGTAAGCTCTATGTGGTTATGTTTGCCAGAATTCAATGAATGTTTTCCAAGCACCCCCCTATGTCCATTCTTGGCCTCTTTGAGTCTATTCTCAACCCAGCCATTTGTGGTCATGCTACAAAGAGGTAAATCTAGTCATGCCATTCCTCTGTCCAAACTTCTCATCAGTTTCCCATCTCCCTCACTAGAACCCAGATGTTCTTGACCCTGCAATGCTCACTACTTGTCTGATCTGATATCCCACCTCTCGCATCTGATTCACACAGGCTTCCTTGCTCTACGTTGATATGCCAGGCTCATGTGCTTCTCATGCCTGTAAACTACCTGTTCCCTCAGCCTACCATGTTTTTCTCTCTGATGGTACCCTGATAATTGCCACGTTCAGTCCCATGTTCCAAAGCGAACTTCTCACAGAGACCTTCCCTGACTTGCCTCTCCCCACCCCTGCCTACTGTCTTATCTTTGTCAGTGACTTTCGATCAATGGTGTGCAGAATTCTATCTCCTGCTCAGGCTTCTCTTTTGCTTCCCTCCACTACAATGCCATCTCTCCAAAGACAAGAGCATTGTTTATGTTTGTAGATTATTTCATTAGTGTTTGGCATGTTTTTGGCTCTCAATAAATATTTGTTGAATAAATCTAGGGAATATTTAAGGCTCTGGGGATACAATAGTGAATATGATAAAGTCTTAGAGCTTAACATCAAGGTGGGGAGGAGGGAGTAGGCTGTAAGCCACTGATTATGTTATAGGAATCCCTGTCTCTAACTGCTATGGGAAAGGCTTCCTGGAATTCAATGATTTGGGCAGTCATTGATTCCCTCTGAATTTCAGTTTCCTCATCCTGAAACCAGAGATAGTCTATCTCAAAAGGTTACTATACAGGTTCAGTGAAATCAAAGACAGAAGAATGGCCAGCAGAACTGGTCCCCTGAAGACACACAAAATATGTTCACCTTCATTATTGTCTTGTGTAAAAGGACTCATTTTTGTCATCACTTCATCTTACCTGTCAGTGGATTTCCTACATAGTGAAAGCAGTTAGCAAGAGAATCTCACTTGCTACTCTCATTCTAGGTACCCAGGGGGTCTTACAGAGACCCCAAATAGAAGGACCATGACTTAAGTACTTGCCCTACTTACCCGATTAATTAAAATGAAATGTGCAATGGCAGTTTACAAGGCAGTAATCTCAAAAATTGCTATTGAAAGAACGGGACTAGAATCCTCTCACTGTGTTTTCTCCACCACAGTATACTTTAAAAGGCCTCTTCTGGGAACTCTTAATACAAACCAGTGACCATCTAACTTTCATAAATATTAGCTTTTCACTTGCATGGTATTAATGTGCTGGAAGTCAAGCTGAGGTGTGCTTATTGCCGATACTGGGTCTATTAGCTATTTTCTTTATGCATTTGCCTTATATATTTTTTCATAAAAGATTAGAGCTAAGCTATCCATGGTGACATATGAAGTAAGAGCCTATTTTCTGGGCATAAGTACATATGCACACATAAACACAAACACACAAATACACACTTAGCAAAAAGAGTATCTACCTGAGATACATCTCTATATCACTGGATTATTATATGTACAACCATACGAATATAAAAATGTGACACTATTTTAATCAAGTAAGTTGTTATTCTCGACATCTCATATATGCACAATTGCTAATTAAGATGTTCTCTAATCATTTCTTACATACAATATATTGTCTGCTTATATAAAAGCAAAAGTTAATACCTGCAGTCATTCTATGAACACTTACTTGAAATATTTCATGGCCAATGCTTAAAGCGCACTGTGATATAAGTTCTCATTAAAAACAAAACTAATTTAAAAGACATAAATTAGTTCTTGCTTCAAATATTTCCTTACTATCTGTGTTATTCTTTTAAAACTAACCTTTACCCTTAAGGTGGCAACCGGAAACTGTTTCTGTTTCTTAAATATCATTACATTAATTTTACATCAATTTCCAAAAGAGTTATTGTGTGCTTTTATGAATGTGAAATAAACTGAGAAGAGGAAACACCTGTCCTCCAGGAAGTTGATCAATTACTATATCACAGACTATATTTTACACCAGGTAAGATTAAAAGCCATAAGGAACTTGCATCATTATGAAGATGGTAAAAAAAATGGAAATGTAGTCTAAACTTACTGAACATATGTTCAACATATTGTTGCAATATAATTAAGAAATTTTCTCATTTAATTATATTTATGTGTCCTTTTAAAGACCCTATGAACTTTAGCATTGTATAGTGACCTTCAACTTTGCTTTCTGGAAATTGTAGGTCCAATAATACCATTAGCCTCAAATGGGGAACACCAAAGGTCCTACAGAGCATGGCCACTTATTTCCAGAGGTAGCAATTGTTTGGCTAAAGCGCCATGTTTCAGATCTCAGAGGTTAATTTCTAGGATTTTCTCCTCTCATACAATAGCCAAATTGATATGAAGGGTCATAGTCTTCTGTAAAAAATATTAAGGAGAAAAGAAAATCCATTAAGGCAAAGAAAATAACAAACAGACTCTTGTGCTCCAGGAAAAGAATAATTTATTTGTGGACGTGGGACAATGACTTATTTGCTCCTTCATCACAAATGAGATAACTGTCATATCCCATCATATCCCACTACCATGGATTATATATAGCAACATTTGGTGAAATATGAAATGCTAAAAATATACTGAAATGCTAGAGTCTTCTTAATGGTTTATTATGATAGGTGTTCCTGGTTTTGAAATATCTTCTTTCACAGAAGACAAATGGGGGCGACATTATTTTAGAAAGTCCACATCTTTTAAAAAGATGGATTAAAAGCTCTTTGAGACAGCTATGCTGTTTTATCTGAAGCACAACATTTTCTTCCCCAATAGTCCTTAAGGGCACTGCACAGAAAGTTCAGAGGATGCTTTGGGTCCCCTTCACGGTTGAAGCCCAAGGAAATGCTACCTAGGAGGTGTCAGAGAGAGAGAGAGAGAGAGAGAGAGAGAGTGTGTGTGTGTGTGTGTGTGTGTGTAAGCAAGCATGTGATTAAGGAAGCTAATCGAGCCAATGCCATGATATTTTCACTTGCAGAAGACACATCCCATCTGTAACAAGGTAACATTTTGATTAAGAACTGTGTTTTGGAGTTAAGAGAGCCCTCGATTTCAGAACTGTCTGTTCTGCAGTAATATGTGACCTGGTCAAGTTCATTATACTCTTATATTATCCATGTCTTTACCTGAGAAATAAAGATCTTAATTTGTACTTCTTTTTGGCTGTTAGAATTAAATGAGATAATGCAAGGGATGGGTTTATCACAGTGGCTGTAGCTGTGCTAGGTGATCAACTCTGCCACCTGGAGGCTTGTGCTGTTTAAAAGACAGGTCTATGCCCTCTGATATTACAGCCTCAAGATCTATGCTCCTATTTCCTGCATAACAGCGAAAGATTGACTCTTTCTCTGTCTGAAGTTCAGCTGACAAATCTAAACTGCAGAAGTGATAAAAGTGACCACCTCTAAAGTTGGGAAGGTTAAAGTGCTTACAGTACAATGCTGGACATACAATTATACGAAATGCTAACAGTGACAGACACAGATATAGCCTACAATAATACTACAATCAATATATGCCTAAAACAATATTCACAACATCCAAGCATATTTTTTTCTATTTTGAAGGTCTCATTTTGTTCCTTGTCTATTTTCATATTTCTGAAATGCCTCGGG
The DNA here is from genome assembly GCA_036365145.1 of Orientallactaga sibirica. NCBI lineage: Eukaryota > Metazoa > Chordata > Mammalia > Rodentia > Dipodidae > Orientallactaga > Orientallactaga sibirica. Next base: position 5,131,194 of record JAEOAD010000194.1, read on the forward strand.
GGAAAAGTCCTAAATATATAACAGATATGCAAGGGCACCGAGGAACATGGGCACCACACCTGTCATCATGTCACTCATAATCACTTTTCTCTGCTCAAATGTGCACACCTGGGGAAGGCTGAAGACGCAGTCTCCTACATTATCCCCCATTACAGTTCGGTAGGGAACATCTGGCCAATTAATTTTTAGTAGCCTAGGAAGTTGGATCACCAATTAGAGCATTCAAGGGTTCTTATTTTCATTACCCAGTGTCAGCACACACTAGACTGAGTTAGATGTATGCTCCAAAAGCTTGCATTTGCTAACATTCTAGAGAACTGCATAAAGAAAGGAGCACAAATCATACAAGGCAGAACTGTAATTGGATGTGATATTCTCTTCAGATTTCTCTTATAAGGACCCAAAGTCCCTGTTCCATAAGCCAAGTTACCCAAGTCATCAATATAGACACTATGCCCCAGACATTGATGCATTCCTACCAGAAAACATTTGGACTAGTCATGAGGCAGGTAGCAGTTTGTAAAAAAAAAAAAAAGAAAGAAACAACATTCTTTCTCATACTTCGGACAAGAAAAAGACAGGCAACCTTCTGGTTAATTTAAGAATTTCCAAATTTTATCCTGAAGAGGCTGCTTATTCTTGTTAATAAAATATCCCTTTGTATTATAATCAAATGTATTTATATTGCATGTAATATTAACTTGGTCTCAGTCTGGGACCATCAATAAAGCAGAAATTTAGAGGCAGGAGATGTTCATGGTACTTGCTTCTCTTCTGGGACTTTGTGTTCTGTGTAACCACCATTTGTTTCATAAATATAAGTCTGTGACAGTTGTATGGTGAATTCAGCAGGGTTCAAGGTAGTTTTTAAAGTTATTATTAAAAAAAGAATAGGTACCAAATAATCTGAAAAGGCACCCCAAAGTATGAAAGTGCAACTTTTTTTTTTTTATTTTGTTTTGTTTTGTTTTAACAGTTGCTAGCAGTGGGAAATCAAAAGAGCATTTTCTTTCTCAGGAATGCAGATTGCGAATGGACAATCTGTATCAATATAATGGACAATCAGCTGCTTCAGGTGTGACCCAACGTTTCACCATACCTTGCCACCCTGTGAACATACTGAGCCAAGCAGGGAGTATTAGAACAATGTAGATAACTACAATTTTGCACCAATGCGTATCCACAAATACATGAACAGGTTTTATGTTGTAGGTGTGTGTACATAAGTATATAGACAAAAACAAAAGTTGCATTAGCATCCTGGACTTTTTAAAAGATGAAATATTTTCCCCTATTATAGAAGATACACGTAAAAACTGAAGCAGCTCTCCTTCTTGGTAACTGAGTGCATGGAAGAAACAATTGAGATGAATGAGATCCTCTGTTTCGAAAGCTGGGATGTTGATCCCAATGACAATAGAGACGAATGGCTCAGAGCAGAGTCCTTCTGAGGACAGTTTCCACAAGGGACCTTCTACTAGTGTCTTTGAAACTATTTGTGACGCTTAATTATTCAGCCAGTCTGATCCTGAAGAAGGCCAATATGCACTCAATTTATTCCTTTGTTTTTCTACTCGCATTACTCAACATTTCTCTCTCTTGCATACAACCAGTGCTATCTGATTCTGATTCAGGCAGAATACAAAAGCTTCCTAAACCTCCCACTTTATGAAAGTGGACATAGGAGAGAAACCTTTCCTCCCTCTATGAAAAACAAAAATATTTACATTAGATTAAACGTTAGAAAATGTTAAAATACACTTGTCCTTCAACGGAATTAATAAAAATCTCCTTTGTGTGCAATGAAAGTTATATTAACACGTGTTTTATTTTTTTTTCTTTCCTAGAGACTAAAAACTCATTTTAATTAACTTCGTGGAATTTGAAACATTAATCTTTTTTTTTTTTATTTTAGCACTTGGACAGAACCTGACTATATGCAAATAGGTTCATTTCTCTATTTTGGATGTCGGTAGCAATATTTTTCCAAGTTTTTAAATTATCCGCAGAGCATGTTAAATTATAGTGCCTCTCTTTCTTCTCTGACAGATTCCAACCTTTTGATTCTCTGCTTTCTTTCTTTGCTACAGTAAATTGATCCTTTAAAACATCCAGGTGCAAATGAATTAATGGTCTTCTATTGTGAGTGAGAATGATGGAGTCCCTCCCCCTCCTTCTCCACATTGAGGTCCTTTCCCCTTCTGAGAAACCCACATATCAATTAAACTCACCTGCTAATTAAAAGCTTGTTTGGAAAAATCCTTGCTAGTTAGAAGCAAAGGAAAGTGTAAAGGTGTCTAAAAATAGAGGCTTTGAATGTCAATTACTTCCTTCCTCCTCAGTTCCTGTTTTCTTGGGTTGAACTGAACACAAAGACCTACAGAAAGAAAAGAAAGAAAGAGAAAAAAGTAAGCACGGTGTTCACCTGTTTTTTCCTACTCTGTCAATTGGTTTAGTAACTTCGGCTGCTTGTCAGCAACCTGAGGATGAGGTTTTGATTGCTAAGACACAGCAGCATCACTTGCCCCTTCTCATACAGCCACACTGACTTCATGAATCAAGGTAGTAGAAACCACACTTCTCCCATGTTGACTGTCAACTGTGCAGCAAGAGGTTTTGCAAGCTGGCATATCAGAGGAAGGAACGTGAAGGTAGAAAGAGCCTGTTCTCCTTTTAAACATGGCATTGTCTGCTTTTAGATATTCAACCATTGTCGATCCCTGTCTGCTCATCCAGAAAACTGGGTTCTGAGGGTAGATCCATATAAACACTAGATAGACTGCGTCATTTTCTACTGCAGACTTACAAGTCATATTGCTCTAAAGAAACATCCTGTGGTGGCTTGAACCAGATGCCTCCCCCCCCCCATAAAATCATGTGTTTTGAATACTTGGTCCCCAGCTAGTGGCAATTTGGGAGGTGAAGCCTCACTGAAGGAAGTGTGATGTTGGGGTGGTCTTAGGGGTCTTATATAGCCAGCTCCTCTTGCCAGAGATTGGCTCTCTCTCTTGCAGGTCTGTTCTACCTGCTGTGGCAGAGGTGATGTCCAGCCTCTGTTCATGAATTGATTTCCCCTACCATCATGAAGCTTCCCCTAGATTGTAAGCCAAAATATAAACTTTCCTCCCATCAGCATCTTTTGATCAGGGGCTTTGTCCCAGCTTCTAAAAAGTAACCGCAACATATCCCAAGTATCAAACTGCGATAAAACCATAAAAATACAACTCAGGACTGGTAAAGTCATAAATTATAAAAAAAATAAAAATAAAAACACCCACCTTTTAATGTGCCAGAAAAATAACAAATTAAGCTACAACCTGCCTTGGAAAAGTATGGCTATTTACATACTTGTTAGTCAATCATTCATTCATCCATCACTAAGGGTCTGCTTTTGGGCAGTTGTGTTTAGTGAAAGGAATCATAAATGTCATCAAGATCTAGTCTCAGCCACCCAGGCTTCACAATGTAGACTGAAAAAAAAAATAAAAGAATGAGTAGGAAATATAGTGGTGTATGATACTTCTGGTAATAAAAAAAAAAAAGAGCGTCAGGCATGTTGGCACACACCTTTAATCTCAGCACTCGAGAGAGGCAGAGGTAGGAGGATCACTGTGAATTCAAGACCAGCTTGAGACTACATAGTGAATTACAGAATTCTAGAGTGAGACTCTACCTCAAAACTACAACAACAAAAGTATGAAACCAATCCAGATTACTACGGAGGTTAACTGAAAATTGTTGGATGTAGTTATATTCTAGCTAATGTCCACATTACCTAAGAGAGAGAAATAAAAAGAAGATATTCTCGTGTTGTCTAATAGGTACTGAACATTTGAGGGGTTGGCTGTAGTTCTGTAAACCTGGAACACATAGAATCAAGAGAAAACACATGGACAAAACAAGGTACAGGCTCTCTTAAATTTGCCCTCTCTAATAACTCGAAATTCGATGTTTTTGTAGTAAGCACCAATAGGAATAGGAAAGATTTTCTATTTCATGACTTCATCTATAATGTGCCAAAACAGAACTGAGCATACATAGGGGACTATGAAAATAAATTGTTTACAAAAACTGGTAAGTTTAACTGAGTTCACATAACAGTACAAATAGATATATGCCATAAAGACATGGCCTGACACAGAATGAAGATTAAATAATGAATAATACAATAGAACCCTGGGAAAACAGAAGACCTTACTAGGAAAAATATTCTCAATATATCTATGTTTATAAAGGACCTTTTCAAATGAGAAGAGATATTCACAATGGAATACTGTGCACCAGGTAGATCAGACTCACATGACAATCTTGTCAGTTTAGTTGAGTACCTACTGTGTGTTGGCATTTTCAGTGGTTTGAGGACTACAACAGTCTCACTGACGGAGAATACTGTATACAGACTAGCAAGGACCATATATTATTGGGAAGAAAACTGTGTTTAGGTTCGTAGAATGGCCCCTCTATTCTTTAGCATAGAATATCAGGCCAGGAAATTTCTTCACTCCATGTATACCACTAATTTTTAAAATAGTGCCTGGCACAAAGCATTAATTTAAATGTAAAGGACCCATTAAATGTGTAAATAATATCTTAGGAGCTGGGGAGATGGCTCAGTGGATAAAGGTGCATGCTTGCAAAGCCTGCCAGTCTGGGTGCAATTCACCAGTTGTAGCAGTTACCTTTTTGTTACTGGGGTAAAATACCCAATGGGAACTCGTTTATAGAAGGACAGGGTTTATTTCTGGCTTACAGTTTGAAGGAAAAGTTTCATTATTATGGGGAAAGTTTAGCAGGAGCAGACAGCCAACACCATATCTCTATATCAGCAGGGAAGAAATGAGCTGAATGTATCAAGTACAGCTGAATGATAACACCCAGAGACCTGGCACCAGCCTGGTAAGACTTCACCTCCTAAAGACTCCACAAACTTTCCAAACACCACCACCAGCTGGGAATTAAGTATGAGACTTAATCACAAACACAGGAAGCAATTGAGACTTTTACATTCAAACTATGACACCAACACTCATGTAAAGCTAGAGGCAACATCAAGTTCATCTGTAATCCCAACGCTTCTATGACAATGGGAGGGGGACCTAGGAGAACCCAAAACTCAAGGACCAGCAATTCTTACTATTTGTATTCCTTCCTTCCTTTCCTCCCTCCCTCCTTTCTTTTCCTTTCTTTCTTTCTTTCTTTCTTTCTTTCTTTCTTTCTTTCTTTCTTTCTTTCTTTCTCTCTCTCTCTTTCTTTTCTTTCTCTCTTTTCCTCCTTCCTTCCTTCCTTCCTTCCTTCCTTCCTTCCTTCCTTCCTTCCTTCCTTTCTTTCTTTCTTTCTTTCTTTCTTTCTTTCTTTCTTTCTTTCTTTCTTTCTTGAGACCTTGTCTCAGAGGAGACAGAGCACAAGCACAGACACTTCAAAGATCTCCTCTGATCTCCACACATTCATCATCGCATACACATGACGGACACAAATGAATAAATAATACATACATAAATGAAATAGTCCTTTAAAAAGTAAATAAACAGGGCTGGAGAGATGGCTTAGCGGTTAAGGCGCCTGCCTCGTAAGCCTAAGAACGCTGGTTCCAATCTCCAGCAGTTCCAATCTCAAGGTTCCACCTTTAGCCAGATGCAAAGTGACGCAAGGGTGCAATGCCACACTTGACCACAAGGGGGCACAAGCATCTGGATTTTGTTCGCAGCTGCTGAGAGGCTGTTGGTGTGCCCAACTCTATCTGTCTTTCTCTCCCTCCCTCTCTGTCTCTCTCCAAAAAAAAAAAAAAAAAAAAAAAATGTAAATAAACAAACTGCACCTTTTAATTTTTTTTAAATTTATTTTCAAAGAGAAAGAGTTAGAAAGAAGGGAGACCGACAGGGAGAATGGGTGCTATAGGGCCTCCAGCCATTGCAAACTAACTCCAGTTGCATGTGCCATTTTGTGCATCTGGCTTTATGTGTATACTAGGGAATTGAACCAGGGTCATTAACACTTTGCAGGAAAGTGTCTTAACCTCTGAGCCATCTCTTCTGCCCATAAATTGTATCTTAATAAGTGGTTTCTAAAAGTGATGGTTTGAGCTTTCCTTTAAATAAAACACTGTAGGTTCGCAGCCTAATTAAAGTTTTTCGATATCATGCTTTGATTGGATGCTTCTAGAAACTCTTCTGTCTTTGGCTTCCACAGTTCTTAGGTAAACTATAGAGCCTCAGTTTACCCTCTCATGCTTTCTCATTGCAAGTGAAATTAAATCTTAAGTTCATATTAAATCCATACCTCTGATACTATCTCAAAACTTCATCTCACATTTTCTGTGTTCTAGGTATGCAGGCTTGCTTTCAGCTGCTCAAATGTATCAAATTTGTTTTCACTCTATGACCTTTGCCCATAGTTTCTCTTCCTAAAATGCTCTCTCCTGACAGACCATTGCATCTCTCATTCTTTCCTAGAAGAAATATATCTGATAAAATGTCATATATTCCATGAAATAAGATTACTTTGGTCTTCTGACTTTAAAGAGCCACATTTACCTATCATGATATTTGTGTTTATTTCTCATAGAAGTTATTATTTAAATTTTTCTTATTGTATCTCTTCCTCTACTTCCCCAACAAGACTGTGCTTTAACACAGTCCCCAGTCCTTGAGCTATTCTTAAAAGGTATAAAACAACCCATGTATTCTTTAGTCCCTTACTTCCATGTAAAATACTTATTTTTCAGATGGGATTTTCATGAAAATAATAAATGTTTTATCTGACAAATGACTCAACACACACAAGACTTTGAAGAATAAAATCTTCCCCTGTAGCTTTCCCTAGTATTTTAAACTTCAGACATTTTTTAATTGATCATAAAATATTTTCACTCATAGACAACATAAATAAAAATACAGCATAAAGTATGTCATGTTGCAAGGTCCATGGATCACTTTCTCATGTTAAAGAAGGAGTAAATCTAAATTGTACCAGTGGCCAGATGACTGTAGGACAACGTTGAAATAAAAGATGGCAAGACTTAGACCTTTTGTCCATATTAGGACCATGGCTTGATGGACACATCTTTCTGATGTGGATAGAAAGAATGACACCCAGTGACATCTCCACATTAGAGATGACCTCCAATAGTCATTTACACATGGGATTCATATGAACAAATTTTATAATTTTTTTTTTTTTTTTTTTTTTTGGAGAGAGACACAGAGAGAGACAGAGAGAGAGAGAGGGAGAGGAAGACAGATAGAGATGGGCGCACCAGCAGCCTCTTAGCTGCTGCGAACGAAATCCAGATGTGTTCACCCCTTGTGGTCAAATGAGGCATTGTTCCCTTGCCTCACTTTGCATCTGACTAAACGTGGGACCTGGAGATTGGAACTGCTGGAGACTGGAACCAGCGTTCTTAGGCTTAGGAGGCAGGCGCCTTAACCGCTAAGCCATCTCTCCAGTCTGAACAAATTTTATATTTATCAGCTGTTTATTTCATTTCCACTGGAAAGATGTATTTTAAGTTAGTGGGGTATTTTATTTTTAATTATTTATTTATTTGCAAGCAGAGAGAAACAGAGAAAGACACACACACAAAGAGAGAGAGAGAGAGAATGGGCATACCAGCTACTTCAAATGAACTACAGACACATGTGCCACTTTGTGCATATGGCTTTACATGGGTTCTAGGGAATCGAACCTAGATCATTAGGCTTTGAAGGTAAGTGTCTTAATTGCTGAGGCATCTCTCTAGCCTCATGGAGTCTTGTTTTGAAACATAATAATTGAGTGAGAAACCCTTAGACTCATGATTCACTTTCTCACTCTGTGAGTTTCTTATGTTTGTATACCATAATATCTTCTTCTATAAAGTACACATAATAGTTTGTACTTCTGTAAAGTCATGAAATTGGTTGGTATAATAGTATATGTTTAGTATAGTGCCTGATTAGTGACAGTTCAGATAAATATTAGTTATTACCATTAACAATATTATGTTTATAAGACAACTGAAAAATATTTATAATTATGTGAAAGGAATAGATTTAACTTTAAATTGAAATATGTCAATTAGCCTTTTAATATTATATCCAAAGATACAAAATTAGTGGTATGTTTTTCCTTGTTTACATTTCCTCTAATTTTTATATAACCATTAACTTGCTCCATGTCTCTTTTCTCCCTTCCTCTTCTTCTTCTCCTCCTTCTTCTTCTCCTTCCTCCTTCCTCCTCCACTTCCTCCTCCTCTTCTTCTTTTTTCTTTTCTTTTTTTTTTTTTTTTTTTTTGAGGCAGGGTGTCATATAGCCTAGGCTGGCCTTGAACTTGCTATAGAGCCTAGGCTGGCATCAAACTCCTGATCCACCCCTCTCTACCTCCCAAGTGCTAAGATTAGAGTCATACATCATGACATCTAGCTTATGTCTCAACTTTTTGCCATCATTTTATGGTGGTATCTCAATTTTTTTTATTTTTAATACCAAAAATAATCAGACATCACTTTGTGTTTCTTTCCCCTGTGTAGAAAGTTTTAATTGCAAAATGTCCCTATCTCATAACATCTTACAGTCTCTAATATTTGTGCAGTATCCTTTCATATCCTATTTTTATTAGACATTTACTAGCATGTTTACATCTATTAATCAGGTATTTAAGTAATTTTTCTGCTGTCATTTATTTTTCAGTGTTCAGGGTCTAACCCAGGTCTCTAAACATGCTGGGCAAGCACTGTACATTGGCTTATATCCTCAGCCCATGTTAGGGTGTCTTTCTTTTCTTAAGTTGCAAACTATTGTGGTAACTTGCATTTGGTGAAAAATGCTACTCTATATATTACAGTCTGCTCCATGTTTCTGGGATGAACATCCAAACAGACAGAGTTTATAGGAGGAATGTGTTTATTTCAGGCTTAAAAATCCAGTGGAAGTTCCATCAATGGCAGAAGAAGCTGGCTCCCTTTCATAGATCAAAGCAGAGAGAAACCACCAAACAGCCATCATCACAAGCAAGCATGAATGACCAGAGCTCTAATTGCTCTCTTCATACCATTGGGCTGGAATTCAGATATATCTTCAAGCTTAGGGCTGGACTCATGTGGTGACAGTGACATTCCACCTATAGCAGGAATCTGCCTGCTAGGGGCTCAAGTATAAAGTCTAATAAAAAAACAAAATGAATGACTCTATGGGCCAAACAGTGAAACTCTCACACCATATTTTCATAAAGCAATCATGAGGCAGATTTCCTAAGAACCTGCATGTGATAGTGTTCTCACCTAACCTTCTATCCTTTTCATTGATGTAGCATAGTTCTAAAAGGCCTAACTCAGGATATGTGCAACACTTAACTATCAAATGAAAAACATCTTTCATCCTCCTCTAGGTTAATCCTTTATTCTCTTTGAAAATCAGAATTCACCTTTCTTCTCTTGTCAAGACTTATAAGAATATTTCTGTTTGTGCAAAAAAATTGCGATGTTTTCTTGCCCTTGAAAACTGCATACAGAAGAATAGCTTTATATGGATTTTTTTTTCCTGGTTGCTTGTACATTATACAACACATTTAAAAAAAAATTATTCAACCAGCAGGAGCTCCAGAGATCTGAATTATGTGCTAACTACTCTGGTTAATTAGAGTGCTATTTAATTTTTGTAATTCACCCTGAGCCTGAATAGTGCAAAATCCATTTGACCTGTATCTGACAGTCATCAACTCACCACAAGTCTCAGACCTTTTTAATGATGAACTGCTCTGACTGTAATCACCTTTGGGCCTCCTGTTCCTTCTCTTTACAAATTAAAAGAAGTCTGCAAAAACATCCTGGTGCAAGGTGCATACATAGGCAATACAGTGAGGTTGTAGGAGTAGAAAACTATCAGCCTCTTGAATACTGATGACTGAAAATGTAGTGGAACCGTATCCAACTCTCCTTTTGTCTTTGCAGAGTTAGCATAACAGAAAAAGAAAATGAGGCAATAGCACATTGAGTTATGGGGAAAATGGGGAAGGAAGACAAGAGAAGTAGATATACCCAGGTCATATACCATATGTCTCTATGAGGAAGAGGGTGACACCTGGATCAATCTGCATTTTTAAAAGACCCTTAAGCACAGATAAAGAAAGGAATTAGAGTTGATCTTTGATGTGTGAATGTGTGGGGGTGCATGCATACATGCTTATGTATGTGTTCACATGTGAGCATGGGCATGCCTGTGCCACAGTGCATGTGTGGAGGTCAGAGGACAACTTTGGGTGTTGATTTTTGTCTTTAATGTTGTTTGAGGAAGGGTGTCTAGTGGTTCAAGAGCCTGGAAGGAAAATACTGCTAAGTGATACATTTAATATAAAGGCTAGAAGAAGGAAACACATTAAGGAAAATTCTCATTTAAGATTCTTTATAGGGAGGCCAGAGGTGCTGGGGATAGAATCCAGAGCCTCTTGCATACCAGATACAAATTTTATCCCAAGCCATACCCTTAATTCAAAATTCCCAATCTTGATCAGTACCCAGATAGATATGGTACTATGTGGATAGACAGACTCAGAACAGATCAGGTTAAGAAAGGAAAAATATGGCTATGATATGTATTATTCTCAAGTTCGCTTTTGTAACATCTACATGGATATATAGATTGGAAGTTTACAGAGGAGATATAAATGCAATGACCACAGGGAAATTAGCATTGGTTGAGAAAGAGGATAGAACCTTATCTTTTGTGGGCAAGCAAAGAAGTCTCCAGGCAGAACAGGAAGGAGAGCCCATAGCACTGGTGCAAAAACAAGAGCTGGTCATTGTATCAGTTACTGCCTCATTGATAGGACAAAACACCCAACCAGAACAAGATTATGGGAGGAAAGGTCTTATTTTTGTGTTATATTTCAAGAAAAATTTTTATCGTGATTGTGAAAGCTTGGAGCAGAGAGCAAGTGCCCTATCTTCACATTGGTGGGAAGAAGCTGAGAGAGTGAACTGGCAAGCAGGTTCGGACTATAAAATCTCAAACGCCCCTCACAATGGCACAATTCCCTCAGAAAGGATGCCCCTGATAAAGGCTCCACAACCTTCCCAAAAAGCACCACCAGTTGGGGATGTTATGTTCAATCACAACAGTGTCTAGGGGACATTTTACATTCCATCCACCACAGTGATGAATGAATGTCAAGAAGTTTGCAGTGGTTTGTTGTGAAAACTGCTGGGGAGGGTTCAGCTTCACAAAAGGGGGAAAATAGGTTCTTCCCCAAGGGGTATGTAGTCCTGGGACTTGTTAATGGACTGTGTGGAACATAAAGTATATTTACAGTTCTCCAAGCCTTTCCTATAATGCTACGGCCTCCTTTCTGCTTCTTACTTCCCTCCTGCTTTTGCCTTTTGCTCTCATATACACAGAAATGATAAAGCACATCTACTTCCAGACAGTCTTTCTTTCGGTGCCCCCCCCCTTTTCTCTGTCCTCTTTCCACACAGTGTTGGAACACACTTCCTGAAACACAGGTTGTATTTTCCCCTCGAACAAGTGGAGTCCTCCTTCACTAAGGAGTGAACTAGAAAATCCATCAAGCTATCAAAGCTTAGCTTAAGTGCATGGTGCCCATTCACTGCTCTCTGCCTATGTCTGCAGAATTAATTTTTCTTTTGGTATTTCCACACGCATTGCTTGTACCTGTACCTAGATCACCTTCACGTCTGCCTCGTGGATGTTTATATATATTTTTTTCCTTCTAACTACTGCAAATACTCCAAGCACAAGTACTACAGGTTTGAGCTAAAACAGAAATAATAGAATAAAACAATAATAACCATGACAAGATAACAATAATAAAGTAGCTGAAACACAACACAAAAATTCATTAATATTTGAGTGCTTACTGTGGGCTCATTAAAGTGCTTAGTTCTCAAAGTAGGTTTTTTTTTTTTTTTTTGTTTGTTTGTTTGTTTTTACCATATCACAAGTACCACTGTTACTCTAACAGAAGGAGGACCTGAGGAAGTCATATTTACTAAATCAAATGAGGTATGTACAGAACACCCAGAGAGTGGGATTTAAAGTTCATCTTTTCCCAAAGTGTGTGCAATTTTGCATGTCATAAGACGTAACAACAACCACAGCACTGAAAATCACGGAAACTCATCTCACAGAAAGACTAAGAAGTTTAGGTTCATGGTTATTAAGTACTATTGAAGATCTTCCCTGGCTTTCAAATCAGTAGAGTTATACCTTTAGCCTGTGTTGTTGTATTTTGATTCTAGACTGCATGTTTGAGGTGGGGGAGGGCATCTTCAATTTGCTGTGACCACATTGGTGCTTAATTGAGGTCTGCTTATGGGGATGGCTCGTTGAATTACTAGAATCCAACCTACATGTATGTCCACTATATGTCAAACAAGTGTGAAGCTGTCTTCTTGTAAACTGACAACAAAGTAAAAAAACAACCACTGGACCACTGGGCAAAGGAGAGAGGATGTAGGGAGCAGTTGCTTTAAGGACCCCCTCAAAACCGCAGACTGAAGAGCTGCTGAATTCCGCCAGTTTCCTATTGCTCAATGAAAGGAGATTTCATTTCTAATTATGGGTGAGCTATTTTTGTCATATTCCCCTCCAGGGTCACTGCTTCCAATCCTGCACTTATTAATTTGGGAAACATTTTGGAAAATAGTGGAGATTAAGACTGATGGGTGCTATTTTAAACTCTACTCCAAAGAGAGAAGCTGAAATAAGCAAGTCAGTGCATCCTTTGGTAACTTGACAGGCAGTGAATTGTAGCAAAAAGGAATTAAGCTCCAGGCCAAAATTAAGTCTTACAAAGCATCATGGCTTTACAGCCATTTCTATGACTGTGGAACCTCGTTCTCTTAGCACAAAGATATTTAGTTTCTAGAGGAATTCTATTTGAATGCCTCTGAGTTATAATATCAGCTGGTGATGGGCCGAAATTGCTTCTCTGCTTTATGTAAAAGTGGTTGGGTTTGTCTTTTCCTTGGTGTTTGTCCCTAGGTTACAGTACTCAGTGGTAGCTTTTCCCTTATATACTCTGTTCTGTAAGTCTAATAGCGTCTTTCTAAAATGTTACCAGTACCATGTCATTATTTCCTATTCCTTAAGAACCTCTCTATCTCCCTATTATCCATCAAGCCAAGAAATACCACATAATTAAGCTTGGCATTTAGCAAGGCCCACTCTCTATGTCCAGCTTGACAGTAAATCCTCTTAGTGATGCTGGTTCTAGATTCTTCATGTGAGCATGACATAGACACTTACATGTGCCTCTTTTTTACCCACAATGTTTGTGATTTTATTAATGTAAATTACAAGTCCCTTTGTTTATGGCATGTGTTTGTGTGTGGTGTGCTTGCATATGTGTGAGGATGTTTGTAGGTGTGGGTGCATGTGATTGGGAGTGTATGTGCATACATGTGGAGGCCAGAGATGGAGGTCAGGTAATCCCCTCTATAACCCTGTAATTTATTTATTGAGACAGGGTATGGTAGCTTGAATATGATACCTTGAATATATGGCCACATAGATTCAGGTGCTTAATTAAAATTAAGTTTGTGACTTGGGTCTCTAGCAACCCCAGCTGGAGGAGGTGTCACTAAAGGTGGACAGTGGAGTACAGCTCCAAGGTGTATTTGGGGGTGGCAATGAATCCCAGTCCAAAGGTGTGGGGAAGCAAATTTTGTTGTTGCTAGTCTTGGTGATGGCAGTGTGTGCGTGCTTGTGGTGCTGGCTGTTGGTGATGTCTACTTGTTTGGATCTGTGAAAGGGAGCCAGCTTCTTCTTCCAATGATGGAACTTCCTCTGGATATGGTAAGCCTGAAATAAACTCCTTTCCTCCCATAAACTGTGTGTGACTGGATGTTTGTCCCAGCCACAAGTTGCTGACTACAATGCAGGGTTTCACACCGAATCCAGAGCTTGCTGATTCAGCTAGTGCACATAATAAGTTTGGCTTGGGAATCTGCTTTATCACTGCATCCAAAGCACCAGGATTATAGGCAAACACCTCCACATCTGATATTTGCCTTTGTGCTGGGGATCCAGCACTGTGAACACTTTACTGACTGAGCTATATCCACAGCCCCAAGAGTTACTTCCTTAATGGACCTCTTCCAAATAACTCTAGTCCCCTCTATTGTGTATCTGGCTTACGTGGGTCCTGAGGAATCAAACCTGGGTCCTTTGGCTTTGCAGGCAAATGCCATAACTGCTAAGCAATCTCTCCAGCCCTACTTCCGTTCCCTCTATTAAATACTTACCAATCCACACCAATATTCAAAACAGCATAGAACACATGCATCTAACATCCTTAGTTTCTTGTCCTACAGTTGCACTCGATTTCTCATGTATTTTTATATGTATGATCATCTCAGTTAAATCTTTAAATTGTTAAAGGAACATATGAAATTTTGGACTCTTATGTGATTATATACATCTTAATGAAGCAGTGAGTATGCAGCATGAATTTAATGAATACTTATTAAATGAAGAGAATCTACTTTTATGTAGAGAACAAAAGAGTACTTTATTTGAGAACTTTAAAGCCAATTATGGTCTTGACTTTTGTTCTCACTACCTGTATGGTCTTAACCAAATCACTTAATCCATGTAAGGAACCAAATGCTAAAGTAAAAGAAATAATAGCATTTTTCCTAAGCCTTACAAAAGCATAATGTGAAGAAGTAATAGTAACAACTTACATGAAAATATGAAATTTCTACACAGAGCAAAAAAAAATCTTTCTGTGTTATGGGCGAATTTTTTTTAAGTTTTATGTTTAGTTGATAGAGTGAAAGATAGTGGGAAAATGACTTAAATATAAAATGTGAATTACAATAGGAACAAAAAAGCCTTTTACACAAGGGTTCAAAGAAACTGTATTAATAAAATAGGAAATAAACCAATGAACAATAGGAAAAGTGTGGCATACACATTGTATTAATTGCTTTACTAATTGCTATGACCAAATACTTGACAAGAAGCAGCTGAAGGAAGGGATTCTTTTCCTTTGTGCATCTGGCTTTATATGGGTGCTGGGGAATCAAACCTAGGTCACAAGGCTTTGTGAGTCAGCACCTTTAACCACTAAGCTATCTCCCCAGTCCTCAAAGAAGGGTTTATTTCAGCTTGAAGTTTCAGGGGATGCATTTCTTCATGGCCAAGGAGGCATGAAAGCAAGATTGGGAAGCTGCCTGTTAATACTGTATCCACATTCAGGAAGAGGGAGCCAACAGGAAGTGGGGCCATGTCACATAAACCTTAATTTTCACTTGTAATGACCCACTTTCTCTAGCAAAAGCTCCACTTCCTAAAATTTCCATAGCTTTCCCAAACAGCACCACCAGCTTGAGAACCAAATGTTTCAACGTGAATATATATATATATATATATATATATATATATATATATATATATATATATATATATATACACATTTATATTGGATATTTTATATTCAAACTACAATACTTATTTAATATGATGCTTCTGAAAATTTATTTTTAACAGAAAGAGCTAAGAAGAGTGAATCTCAAAGGGACCATGCTGAGCCTAAGAAGCTATATCCAGCAAACTATGTACTGTATATTTTTTATTGAGAAGAAACCCTGAAAAGAAATTTATGCTGTCAGATAAGCAGGCAGTATTTGTTTCTGGTAAGTTGTTACTAGAGATGGAATGTAATTAGGTACAAAGGACTTCTTTGGGATGATAAAAATATTTCATACTTCAATTGTTATAGTGATCACATGGAAGTACTTGTTTGTTACAACTTAAAAATATGCTATGTGTAATAGAATATATATGGTACATTTTATTGCACATATGTTTTAATTTTACCTTAAAAGTTTTATTAAACAAACTGCATTTGAAATCAATGTGTGATTTCAAAGTAATTCCTACAGAGAATACAAGTCAATATGAACATTAAATCTGGGTGCACTTAATTTAAGAATGGGAAAAGGAATAGAATCGCTTTCTCTTTTTAGGGTCATGGAGGACATCAACCAGTGAGGCTGCTACTTTAGGAAACACAGAAAGCAAAGTCAGATGAAATTTGTTCATGGGCCTTTGAGATCAAATGCATCTGCCTGAATCACATGAATGATTGCCTTCTTGCTAATGAATTAGAATCCTCATTTTTTCCGAATTAAGAGAGAAATAAAATTTAATAAGAAGGAAAATTATTATTCTTTGGAAATCATTAATATCTATTTTAGGACAGATTTCAACAGTCCATAAAATGACAAGCCTCTCCTCCCTACCACCCCACACTGTAGAATCTACATTTCTAGACTCTTGAAAAATCAGCAAGCTGACAACTGTTCAGTGTCTGCATTCTCCAATTATCTCCTTTCAGAGCCAGAACACACAAACACTTTCTTGCATTTAATTAAGTATTGCAATTCCAGATTATCTTTGATTAATGAAGAGCGATATAGCGTATAGCTAGAATTATGTGATTATTTCACAATTGATCTTTAATTATTCCATCTGATAATAATTTCGCTAATTTTTCATAATGTTCTCATCTAGCTTCTTATAAATGAGCTATAACAATTAATAATTTTCATTAATTTTCCTAGGAAAAAAAGATTTGAAGTTTCAGATGGAACTCTTAACCTTCAAAAACTGTTTTTAAATATTTAATTAAAGGGTAAGCTGCACTATCATATGGAAAAACTATATAATTTCTCCAGATATAGAAACTCAAGTAAACACCAAAATGTTTCCTTCTTTTTAAGATTTATTCAGAAGTTGGCACTTTGTGTTTACTTGATTCATGTGCCGTTCCCACTGCATTTGCAGCTGTGAGGGCTTCTGGGTCAGATAGTTATTGGTTTTATGCCATCTTGACTACTGTCTGTGTGACTATGTTGACTTCCTTAAACCCCTCAGCTATTGCAGCAGTATTAATGAAATGCAAATTAGATGTCTCATTGGGAAATAGGAGAGGTGTCAGGACATGGATTACATCAAGCCATCTTGAGCAACTGGGAAGATAGAAAGAAGGCGGGCCAAGATTAGAATGTTAGGCCCTTTCTCCTTGCAATCAAACAGAGCTGAGGGCTACAGGAAGACAGAGAAGATACACTCTGTGAGGTTATGGAAAATCTGGAGGTTCTCTCGGAAGAACCAAAATAAGGGAATTTTTCAAGAAGTTTATAATGTAGTAGATGCTCCATTTAACCCTCACAGCAGACCTCCAAAGAGCAAGACTGTCATCCACATTTGAACAACTGTGTAGAAGAAAGTTATCAAGGTCATCCA
This sequence comes from Orientallactaga sibirica, assembly GCA_036365145.1. Classification (NCBI taxonomy): domain Eukaryota; kingdom Metazoa; phylum Chordata; class Mammalia; order Rodentia; family Dipodidae; genus Orientallactaga; species Orientallactaga sibirica. The sequence goes on from JAEOAD010000194.1 coordinate 5,148,438, forward strand.
GCTAATGAGAGGCAGGACTAAGACTTCATCCTAAAGCCATCTGATTTAAGACATGTTCACAAAAACCATGGTAAATGAAATCATAAATAACATTCATGAGAAGAACGCCTGGTCCTTAGTATGTTTTCACTAAATGGAAATTCCCATGGCTTATTGGCTGGTTTAAAACCCATTTTAGATCCTTCTTGGCAGGCGTCCTGTCACTATACAGATGGAAGTTGTATGTGCATCATGCAGCTTAGTCAGGGGACAATAAGGTGACCCTGACACCACTTGACTACATGATCTCATCTTCTAGAAGTTGGGGTTTTGTAGACTGTTTGGACCTGCTGTAGGTCATGAGGGGACGCAACAGGACTAATGACTACTGGTGAACTTACACCTTTGTGCTGAGTGTTGCTGGCTAATTATATTTAGATGGCATGACTTCAAACCTTCTGAAAAATATATTATCATTAATTAATTAATGTTTATAATCTCATATGTTAATGTTTAGAATGTCATATGTTATTAAAGTAGTTTGATATTTAGTGTCAAATATGCACCATTTACTACAGATATCCAGTATGCCCAGCTTGGTACTGTGAATTCAGTGTGTAATATAAAATTCTGAAATAAGCATTTTCTTCCTCATTTTCTATTTGAGATAAACTAGTATTTGAAGCATTGGAGTCACCTGGTAAAGGTCACATGACTTGGAAATGACCAAATTAGAAATAAAACTCACTACAGAATGAATTCTATAGTTTCCTTCAGATCAGATCATTCACTTAAAAGTTAGCATATAAATCTATTAAGCATCAAAAGTGGTTGTATTTAGTTGTATTTTTCTCAAGTAGTTTAACACTTCAGAGAACCAAGTTGTAAATTTGGTAATTGTGGGGGAACACAATTCTTTTTAAAATCGTGGCCTGCCTTTCATCTTTCCTTAATGCAGATTCTAGGTTGACATTTTCTTGGTAGCATGAGGCATGCAGTCTATTCATCAGTCATGATACTATTTCACAGGTGTGAGATACAATGGGGTGCAGGTTAAATGAATATAACCCCTATACCAAAACTATTTTCTCCAAAAAAAAGTCCTTTTGTATTAGCTGATTTTATTTAAAACATTTACATTTCTTTAAAATTTGAAGAAAAGCATGCTCACATGTCAGACTTCCAGAAAGATATAACACAGATAACATTTTTTATAAAATATATTAAGAAATGAAACTTTGAAATAGCAATGACCTTGATAAGGGTACTGTCTTTCTCCCCTGCCTTGTCACCAAGAATCACTGCACAGTGTGGCATTCCTGCATTAGTAACAGAAGAAAGAGCTGGCCACAGCTATGTCCCCCTCATCCTCAGAGTGGGCTCCTTTGTGGGGCTGGAGCTTGGCAAGCATGCCAGGAAGACTGTAAGGAGAAGGTGTTTTAAACCCCATGCAGTGGATATTGCTAGGAGTTGTTAACAGAGCTAGAATGTACGCTCACAATTTTGACAGAGGGTTCTGATGTATTTAAGAAAAATTGGGACATAAGCAGCATAAACCTTTGACCTTTAAAGTTAGAATGTGATCAAACATTCTTTTGACAGAACATTTCTATTCTGATAAAGATTCTAGTGGTATATAGTAAAATTGAATGTAAGGTTAAATTAACAGCTATTTAATTTTTTTTTTTAAGAAAAAAAAAATGTCATGGCACCATCTCTGGCCATTCCTAGTAGACTATGCTTAGCTACACAGTGGATGAGACTTATCCTTCTCAGCTCTGCTGTCCCCAAAGTAACATTCATTGAAAGTACCAAAAGATTAATGATTTGGCCAGAAAAGTATATTTTAGCTCACTCTGTTAAGTATTTTGTATATTAGAAAGCTGAGGGATAATGATAGCTCCCTATTACTTATCATTTATGGAAATATGGAGTGAATGGAAGATTAGGAGAGGTTCAATTTGACTAGTTTAAAATAAAACATATGCACTTAATCAGCCACTTAAAACTGTTCAACTGTTGGGTATGTTCAGAAGTCTTTTCTCTGAAGGAGCCATAAAATAGCTTTGTAGTAATATGCTTTATTGATTGATTTCAATGAGTTGCATTCAGCTTGCTATCCTGTCTCATTTAGAAGCTTCACGGTTAGTAGGAATACACTGTTCATCTAATTATTTTCATTTATACACTTGCCCCACTCTTCTCTCCTCACCCATCTCCCTTCCCACCTTTTGTTCTTCTTCATTTCCCCCTTTTTGTGAGTTGTATTCAAGTGGGTGGGTGTCTGGCCTGAGTTTGTACAAAGACAACATTGGAAATAGTTTTCTTAGAAGCATTTCCTTTATGTTTGGACTATACACTTGGGAAAGGCATATTAAACTAAAGTTTTTATGTATTATATGTTTTAAGTTATAACTCGTATAGTCTATTATAGTTTAGTTCTCCACTGCAGTAAAATGAATGACTTCGTGTCATTCCCAATTAAGCCCTCCCATCATCTATCGTGATTATCACAAAGTGGGATTAGGTGAAAATGATGATTCATGTGCTCAGAGGCTAAGGCAAAAAGCAAGACCTGACTGGCCCCTTTCATTAATACATCAGCACCTGCTCCCGTGACAGATCCGACCAGTGATGGATGTGCTTTTAATGTGGCATCTCAGAGGCCCGAGGGACAATGGAAATATAGGTGGCTTGTTAAAGAGCTGCCCGTTTTCCTCTGTCCTTGAGGCTAGCCTCCTTCTCCATGTTTCTATCTGGCAAGCTCCCCTCACCCCTTGCTAGCTGTTTCTTTCCCCTCTTTTTCCAGCCTTCTCCCTTGTGAACCTTTCCCCCTGCTTCTCACATTTCTCACATGACTCTCAGCTTTTTAACTGACCAACTTTTAGCAACTGAAGGTTACTCTGAAGTTTTCTTATGAGTCTATAGGCTGCACTCCTCACAGTTGGTTATTTGAACTTCAGACTGGGAGGCTTATACAAGTGAGAATGCATGTCTCCAGGGATAAAGGGCTCAGACTCGGAAACAGATTCCATTTGGACTCTACCATCCTAGCAAGATGGCCTATGATGCCCTGCTTCATGCTCTGAGAATCAGTGTCTTCATTGGACAATGGAAATGGTCATAATGGCATCAGTTCTGCAGGCTTGGCATGACTAGCAGACACTGAAACATTAGGAACTCTTCCTGTAACGTGGTGAGCATTCCATCCACGTCACACACTTAACATTGCCATAATTATCTTCAAGACTTGTTTCCTTGTCTTCTGTATAGGAGATAATTGTGAACAAAGACACTTGCAGGTTGGATTTCTTAATAATACTCACTATCAGGAAGTCATATATGTAGAGTATCTTGTCAGTTTCACAGTGATATTATGAAAGCTTGTAGAGCAACCGCATGAACACACACACACTCACCACACACCACGCTTACACACATTCATTACTGTGGTCATTCTAGGTTTGCACATTGCTAGGCTTCTGCTAGGATATTTACCAGTGCCATGTGCATCTACAAGGCAAGGACACATAAGCTGGTACACACAGTGAGAAAGTCCCATTTAGACTCATGTTTGGACTCAGTGAATTTAATTCATTTTTTTCCTTGCAATGCCATAAAAATTGTATCTGTCATTTATGAGCTCTGTGAGGAATTTGATCACAGCGTACGTTCAGTTTGGATGAATGCTAATAAAAAACATACAGTCTTTTATAAGTGCTGAAAATGAAGGCCAAGACGTATCAAGAAGGAAAGCAGCATGGGGGTAATTCTGTTAAGAGCGGCTTAAAAGCCTTCATTGTACAACTGCCATGGAACAAGAGGGAAGCTGCTGCCAAGCACATTGCTGAAATGAGAATTGTTTAAACCACAAAGAGCAAGACATCTCTATAGGAATATCTTAAAGTCCCAAGATCACTGACAAAGGAGAGCCAGGTGGTGAGACATTGGAGGGGCCAACGTCCATAACATTAGTGACTTTCAGAGAGCTATACTAACATTTTTTTCCCCAAAGGTAGGCAATCTCTTCTGCCTCAGGATAAATGCAAACTTAGAAAACAGGTTGCTAAGAATGGTGTGTTTGTTGGTGATTTTTATCTACCTTGCTGGAGCTTTACATCAGAATAATTCATATTCTAACACCCTAAGTAAAAATAAAATTATGAAGTTAGAAGCATCTCAAGAATGGTTTTAGCATGGGGCACCCAGTAACATTTTCCAGGCCTTTCTAAAGTACCTACTTTCAGGGATGGAGAGGTGACTAAGCTATTAAAGTCATTTGTACGCAAAGCCAAAGGACCCAGGACCCACATAAAGCCAGATGCGGAAGGTGGTGCACATGTCTAGAATTTGCAGTGGTTAGAGACCCTGGTGCTCCCATTCTCTCTTTCTCTATATGCCCCCCACTCCCAGCTCTCACACAAATAAATAAAATTCAAGTACCTCTTTTCAAGGAGCCAATGTATTTTACAGGTAAAGGTACAGACAGTTGGAACAAGTGGAAGACAATTAGTAATGATTTAATCTTCTCTATACCATTTGGAGAGATAAGGGAATGATAAGGCCCACTCACTCAAACAGTAGGAAAACTGATCACTCCTCTTGTAGCCTTGGGAAAAAGCTTTGATAATTATTATCATTGTAGTTCTTTATCTGAGCAAGGGTTGTTAAGTTTACCTCATATACAGAAAGAAAATATGCAACAAATGATGTGATTATATTAGGGACACCCTCAAATATTTTGCTATGATTTGGATAGATGTCCTCCAAAGACCCTGTTTTTTTTTTTTTTTTTTTTTTTTTTTTTTTTTTTTGGAGAGAGAGGGAGAGAAAGACAGATAGAGATGGGTACACAAGATGCATGCAACCCCTTGTGGTCAAGTGTGGCATTGCGCCCTTGCATCACTTTGCATCTGGCTAAACGTGGGACCTGGAGATTGGAACCACTGGAGATTGGAACCAGTGTTCTTACATTTAGGAGGCAGGTGCCTTAACCACTAAGCCATCTCTCCAGCCCCAAAGACCCAGTTTTAAATCTTGGTTGTGAGTCCATGTCTCTGTTGGGAGTTGGTGTGATATTTAAGAGATGGGACCCAGTGAGAAAAAGTTGGGTCACTGTGACCATGTCCTTGAAGAGGATATTGGAAAACCAGTCCCTGCCTCTCCCTCCCTTGTTTTCCAGCCTCCAGAAGGGTGGGTGGAGCAGCTTTGCTCTAGGACACAATTTCTGCCATGAGATTTTTGCCTCACCACAGCCCCACATGCAGCTGGCCAAGCAATCACAGAATGGAATCCTTGAAACCATGGGCCACAGTCAAATGTTTCCTCTTGTAAATTTTCAAATGTCAGGTATTGTGTTACAGTAATGGATAGCTGGCTATGAATAGAATTTATGACTTTATAGGTTATATTATTTAATCCTAATGTCAACTCTGAGTAAGTCCAGATTATTACTGGAATTTTATGGCAAATGCACCAATTATGGGAGCTCCAACAGGCTAGACTCAGTTAATTGTCCCCAAAATGCCAATTAAAGAAATGGGTGGCCAGGTATGGTGGCACATGCCTTTAATCCCAGCACTTGGGATGCAGAGGTCGGAGGATTGTTGTGAGTTCGAGGCCACCCTGAGACTGCATAATGAATTCCAGTGTGAAACGCTACCTTGAAAAATTAAAACCAAAAACAGAAGAAAGAAAGAAAGAAAGAAAGAAAGAAAGAAAGAAAGGCAGTAATGGACAAGTCAAAGAAAGGAGATGTAACCAATGTGGTATGTTGGAAAAGGATCCACAGAGTCCCAGTGTCTTCAGGTCACTGATACGAGCTTCAGGCATGAATAGAGGAAAAATTGGAAGAGAGACATGAGGCATCCATAGATCACTAGTCCTTCTCAGAGTGGAATGTGGTAGAGGGTTGGTTGTAAAAGATTATCCACAGAGGCCCTTGTTTAAAGGGAGCAGCCTGTCCCAGGATGCAGTCTCAGCATCATAGATCACAGCCCTTGTTTGCTGGTGGTCTGTCCTGTGATGCTGTGCTATCCCTGGAACTCAAGGTGATTCTGGGTTCAGGATACTGCCTGGGAGTATTTGAGTACTCTGGGGTGTGGGGAGGGTCTGGAATAGGACATTGTAAAAGCTGACAGCTGGAAGTCTCCGTGGCTCATCTTATCTGTGCTCCCTCAGCCAGGAAAGGGTGGAATAGGTCATATATCACTCGTTTCCTGACAGACGCTCTTTGAGTGATTAGCATGCCTATGTCTAGAGTTAAGCAGGTGGCTGGCTGTTCCAAAGCAAAAGAGGTAAATACAAATGAAGGCTGAGATGCAGGGATTCTATTCTGGTGTTAATTACCTTATTCACCCTGGTGAGGGACCCATGCTTTGGGTGGGGAACATTTCCTGAATGCCTACTATATTATCTCCATTTTACAAACTGACAAATAGATTCAAAAAATGTTAAATAACCTATGAGAGTCCCACTCCCAGTGTGCAACGGTGCAGACAACCAAAATCTCTTTTGAAAATCAATCCCAAGGCATAGTAGCACTGTCCTTGACCTTTTAAGCATGTGTGGTTTTTAATCTTTTGGGCCACTGAAGAAATAAAAAGAACCAAAGTCTTCAAAAAGTTAGAGTGTAACTTTACTCCTCTGCAAAGTAGGGTGATCTGTTTTATACTTTTGTATCCTATGTTTGAAGTGATAATGCTGACATAGTGTGTCTAGGAGGACTGCACTCTTTTGGGCACTTATAAATGTACCTGGCATAAAGTGAATCTGTAACTGTGGTTTTTTGGGGGAAGAATAGAAGAACAAAAAAAATCTTACAAGCATAGCATAATGGCTACCATATGTCTTTAGGTGAAATCCTGTGGGTTATTTTGAGCTTTTGTTGGGCGCAGGTTTCTACATGTACCAAAAGTGAATAAATAAATGCCAGACCACCTGCTGCATGGCGAGGATGCAGCTGACCAGAGTGGCTGGTGAATGTTCAAGACATTCTTTCATAAACTATATACTTGACTGGGCCTCCATCCTCTTACTTACCTTTTCCCCTCAAAAATCTCCAAATTACAGTAGGCCTCCAGGTGAAAGAAAGGGAAGATTTTTATAAGAGAATCAAGACAAACAGTGCATGAATTCCTTAAATCCAATCTGGAGTCCAAAGGGAGATTTCGTCCAGTAGAAACAAACCACCCATGCAATCTATGGGCAGAATAACCACATGACAGGCCCAGCAGTGATTTCATAGTTGCCAATAAAACAAGTCTCAAAGTCTCCCGAGGAGACAAATGCTTCTGTAAAGCATCTTCTGTAGCTGAGCATATGGGTCTGTGACTTCTGTCCAAACCAAAGGATGAAATCAAGGTAGGGCAGAGATCTCACTAATCAATGTTTCTCTTCCTTGCTTTCTTTATAAAAATGCACTACTTTACTTTTCTAAATTCTTCTTTATAGAGTCAGAGGTCCCCCCTACAAAATGCCCAAGGTGGCTCAGGTCATTCTAGTTAGTGTTCAGTGTCACTTTCCAGGTCTCAGAGGAAACTGAATGTGTACTGGAAAATGCAGATGTTGTTTATTTTTTTTTTTAGTCATTTTAAATTTCAGACACCTGGTATCTACTACAGAAGCAGAAAAGAGGAGCCCAATAGATGAGTTGACACATGTCTTTTTGATTTAAGTTTCTTCATATTCTCTTGCCTTTGCAGCTTGGTACCTAGACAGCATCACTTCTCTGCCTGGCATAGCTATAGAATTGTAAGACCAGAAGGTCTAGTCTGCAGGGCAGAGCAGCATCAAATATCACCCTGCCGTGCACCCTGTGGCTGATGGGGCAGGGAATTCACAAGTTTGGAAGGACATTTGATTGGAACCATCTTGGCCAGAGGCACTGAGAAGAGATGTTTCTCTGGCAAAATGTAACAATGGCATCATATTCATCTGTTTCTTCCATATCCAACTCTGGCTTTTACTTCTTCCTCCAAGCAGGGAGGGCATATCCACACAATGCACTATTTTCACAAAAAGGATAATGTGAGAGAAATAAAATGCACCCTTCCCTCATACCTAGTGCAGTAGAACACATTGTGTCCAGAAACAGGAAATCTATTTGCATGACCAGATCCAGTCTCCCAAAGCTTGTCAATGAATTCCAATTACCTGGTCTCTTAATAAACTCCAGGGAACAAAGCAGGCATTGTCTTGTGAGTAATTTAGAATCTACACAAAAGGCCCCAAAGGAGTCACAAACATTCAACATAAAAGAAGTTGGCTTGTTTAGGGGCAACATCAAGGACTTACTTTAAAATAACAGTAAATAAACTGTTGTTAAGGATGTAATGTATGCTTCTTGATACAATAGGATCCCCTGAAGTTTGTATTATGTAAATATTCAATGCAAACACAATCTCCAGAGGGTAGACAATGCTTCACTATGTGGAGGTCTGTATAATTGGTATCAGGGTAGAATCTAGGTACATTTCAGGTGTTCAATGACAGTGTCTTTGAAAAGACAGGTGCTCAAAGAAAAGGAAACTATTCTAGAAGTGGATTTCACAATCTTTCCTTTATATGTGATCATGGTCCAGTTTCCTTCCAAATGATTATGGAATTAAAAATAGGAGACAATTTAAACTATAATAATATCACACACATTTTATTGCAAAATTATACGAGACACCAAAAAACGTGTCATATGTGTGGGCAAAACGAAAGCAAATTCTAGAGGCTGAAGTTCTCAGGAAAGGTCTGTAAAAGTGTAACTTGAATGAAAGCTGGAAAGTCTGACAGTAGTACTTCACGGAAGAAAAGTTAGGGCAAAGATCTTTGGATAAGAGAAAGTTCATGAGCAAAGACATTTAAGTGGAAATGAGGAAGGTGTGAGCAGGATAAGGGAAAACAGGCAGGGAAAGATAAGCATGTGACATCGAGAAAGGAGGACTTTGAAAGATTAGGACAGGCGAGTAGATCAGATGGTTTTTTAAAAGTTGTGTGACTTAGGTTCTGAAGCCATTTAACATTATTATCAGTTATGTTACTTACAAAAATATTTTGATTGACTTATTCTTAAGGGCTAAATATTTTAAGCATTTTATATATATTCCATCCTATAATTTTCACAGTAATATTACATGATAATAATCATTACTTTCACTTTATAGAGTGTTAAAAATTCAAAGAATTTCAGATAATTCTTCAAGTCCACATGGACGGATAGGAATCAGAGCTGTCTCAGCTCCGTCCTCAGTTCCTAACTCTCATGTTATAGCCTTTTTAGAAGGAATGTAGATGTGAGACCTAGTGTGTTTTTAAAACTTATTTTTAATGTAGTCAATTTTATTATACTTAAACCACAAAATAGTGTCTTTGGTTGTACAAATATCACACTAGTTACAGTCTTGCCAAGAGATCTTGGCTACAGGAGGACTTAGTCAGAGGCTGGAACTCCTAAGGTGACTCTTTAAAATGCTAACACCAAGGCTAAAAGACTCAGGGTAAGGATGATGATGGAGCTGGCAGGATCCCCACCCCAAACCCAGGGAGACACCCACCCCATTTTAAAACTTTTTTATTGACAACTTCCATACATGTAGACATTATAGCATGATCATAATCCTCTCCCACCACCTTCCTCTGACCCCTTCCTGAATCCCCCTCCACTGAATCACTTCTTTCCAACTAGTTTCTCTATTTTTTTTTGGGGGAGGGGGACTTTATTTTTTATAATAATTGTGAATTTACAGTATGAACATATGACATATTGCATAGTTGTCATATTCCCATCTGATTATATGCTTATTTCCTCTCTCCCCTGCCCTCATTCCACTGAAGGCCCTGCTAGATAGGGTCATTGGTAGTCACTGTGGCATCATGAATGCACAGTTTCATCTCTGGGGGACAGGGAAGTTCCTCAGGATACTTCTTCCCACCCTTTGGCTCTTATAATCATTCTGACCTCTCTTCCATAATGTTTCCTGAACCTTGGTAGGTGTGATAAAAGTCTCCTTTAGTGTTAAGCTCCCTGCATTCTCTGAATGTTTGCTTTGATGCATTTGAGTCTCTTAGGTGTTTACCACCATCTCCCCGCAGGAGTTTGTCAGGCTAGTAGTGAGAGCAGAAACTTGAATGTGAATTGCCAGTTCCTTTGCAATTACTCCTGGGCCCTGGCAGATGTGGAAAGTGCTATGTGAGCTACTGGAGAATATTAGTCACCAATAGTGTGAACAAGCAGGGGATCCTGCCAGCTACAAACTCAACCAGTCAGGCAAGGTACTTCTGCATATATCTCTGCACTAATGGCACATTGGTTATTTGTGTACTCAAATGCTCTCTGATTGGATATGAGACCTGCTCAGTAAGAGGGAATTCATATCTGGTACTGAGAACCAAGTTAGAATCCTATGGAGATGAAAGCCATAGACTCTACAGAGACGTTCCCACTGCTCTTTAGCTTAAAAGAAAGGGTAATTCCATGAAAAATCTCTTATATGACTACACTTATCCCCTTTGATCCATGCTGCTCTCACTCTTGATTGAAGAATCTGCTTCCCCCCTCCCCTTTTCTTTTTCTGTTTTACAATTGGCAGCAAATACCAGGGAGAACCAAATCCATCAATACAACAAGAAAGGGTACACGACTGCCTGGAATGAAATGGAACTAGTCTTGTATATGTCTGTAGTTATTAATGAGTTAATATTAGATGATGGATCTCTTAGGTTACATACAAAAGACATGTTATAGTTACTTTCTTATTGCTGAGATAAAGCACCTGACCAAAAGCAATTGACAGGAGAAAGGTTATTGTGGTGAATTACAGTCTTAAGCGAAATCTTCATGATGGCAGGGAAAGCATGACATGAGCACATGCTGGATATCACTTCTGTCATGGCAGGTAGAAAACAGTAGTAGGAGAGTGAGCAGAACTCTGGCTATAGACAGCCGGGCTATAACGCCCCATAGTCCACCCCGAATAACACACCTCCTGCCGAAAGGCTCCAGCTCCCAAATTGGAACCAGCTGAGGACTAAACTTTCAGAACACATGAGTTCATGGAGAAAATTTGATTGAAATCACAACAAATATGTTACTGGATTTCTCCATGGTATTAATAATTTTAAATGTTATTTTTACTTATTTATTTATTTGACAGGGAAAGAGAGAGAGAATGAATGTTCAAGGGCTTCCAGCCACTGCAAATGAACTCCAGACGCTTGTGCCCCCTTGTGCATCTGGCTAACATGGGTCCTGAGGAATCAATCCTGGGTCCTTTTCTTTGTAGGTAAACACCTTCACTGCTAAGCCATCCCTCGAGCCCCATTATACTTTTAGAGCCCACAGTAAATCATTTTAGTTTCTCTCATAATAATTCATCCAATGTTATGTACCTTTAAATCTATATTCTCTCTATATATATTCTCTATCTGTCTTACACACACACACACACACACACACACACACACACACACAAAATTATAATTAACTAAAGTCCAAGAAAGAAGATATTCAATACACAAGGTCCTATACATGGAAGCACCAGGAAATATGTCCATATTATCCTGTCTCCTAAATCAGTGTTTGGCGAACTATAGCATGCAAATCACATCTCATTCATAGCTGGGTTTTGTATGGTCCATGAACTAGAATATAATTAAATGGTTTTTAAAAATAAAAGAAGCATATTTTAAGACACATGAGTGTTGTTGAAGGATTTCTATTAATTGTGTCCATAATAAAATTTTATTAGAATGACATGCTGACATATATAAGTATTGCCTATGGCTATCTCCTTCCTACATCAGAACTAAGTAGTCTGGTGAACAAAGCTTAAAATATGTACCACCTGTCTTTTATAGATGAAGTTTTCTGGCTGGTCTGACATCATGATCTGCCCATTCCACTACTCTAGTCTCCCATTGTGTCATGCTATCCCTAATACACACAGCTGACAGCGTTAAGAAGGAAGGTCAGTTAGGGGACAAACACATCACAGAAAGTAAATGACATATCCCCGTCAATTTTAATTTGAGATGTGCAATGACTGGCGTGTAGAAGGCTGTTTATTGTCTCTTAGGCTGTGGTCCTAAAATGCAAATGCAAAATGATAGAAAATAAATAAGTGTCATATGAAATATTGTAGGAAGATTTTTCTGAAAAAAAAAATGAAGGGGATTAGAGACAAGAAGGACACTTGGATAATCAGATGTGAAATCACAAATTTTGCTGGGATGTTTGTGAAATAAGTTTTATCTCCAATTTGAGTCATATAGCCAAGTGCTTTGCTAAGAAGATTTGGAGAAAAAAAAATCGAAATAAGGACCATACATTTGCTTATTCCAGGGCTGATCAACTGGCTATATACAAACATACTCTCATGGAGATGCTGGAACTTTTCAGCAACACTGTAACTATGAAATCAAGAGAAAGAGTTTCTAAAATCTTCCTCATTGTACCAGTCAGCCTTAGGTCACTGGAATGAACCCCCAGACCAGACACAGTTTATGACAGTAAGAAGGGATTTATTTGAAGCTTACAGATCCAAGAGAAGTTCCATAAGGGCAGAAGAAGTAGCCCCCTTTTACCACAGGAACAACAAGAGAGAGAGAGAGAGAGAGGCCAATAGCAAGTATACTTCAGGAACTCCAGGCAAAGATCAGGTACTTGTCCTATCTTTAAACTGGAATTCCAAATCCACCCTACACCTTAGAGCTGGACCCTAGGATCAGCCCAGTGAAACCTCCATCCAGGTGGCTGCAGATATAAATTACAAGCTTTAATAATATCCTGAATATATTGGGGAACATTCATTCAAACTAACACACTCACCATAACCTTCTCGCCCTCCCCTTGCATTAAACTTGATTCAAAACAATGCACTACTAGGGCTGAAGAGATGGCTCAGTGGTAGGCCTTTGCCTGCAAAGCCTAATAACCCAGGTTTGATTTCCCAGTACCCATATAAAACCAGGCACAAAAAGTGTTGTATACATCTGGAGTTCCTTTGTAGTGGCTAGAAACCCTGACACAGCCATCCTCTCTCTGAATCTATCTGTCTCTCTCTGCTTCTAAATAAAACAGTTTTTTAAATATTTTATTTTTTTATTGATTTATTTGACAGAGAAAGAGGGGGAGAGAGAGAGAGAGAGAGAGAGAGAGAATGGGCACACCAGGGCCTCCAGCCACTGCAAACGAACTCCAGACGCATGTGCCCCCTTGTGCATCTGGCTAACGTGGGTCCTGGGGAATCGAACCAGGGTCCTTTGGCTTTGCAGGCAGATGCCTTAACTGCTAAGTCATTCCTCCAGCCCCCCTAAATAAAACATTTTTTAAAAAATGTACCAATAAACTTTTCATTCATTTAGTTTATGTCTTGGTATTTGAGAACAACTCCTGCTGAGGTTCTAATCCTCAGGGAGGGACTGAATACCTCTGTCAGTTTTGTGTCCACTATATCCCATGCTCTCAACAATAAATTCAGAGAGGTGGCTCAGTTGTTAAAAACATCTAGTTGCAAAGCCTGAAAGCCCATGTTCAGTTACCAAGTACCTATACAAAGCCAGATGCACAAAGGTTGGCACATGAGCTTGGAATTCATCAGGACTGGACAAATTTTGCATCTCATTGATGGTTGTAATGGAGAAAAAAAATCAAAGTTTGGGGTTGGAGAGATGGCTTAGCGGTTAAGGCGCTTAACTCCTAAGCCTAAGAACGCTGGTTCCAATCTCCAGCGTTCCAATTTCCAGGTCCCACGTTTAGCCAGAGGCAAAGTGACTCAAGGGTGCAATGTCACACTTGACTACAAGGGGGCACACACATCTAGATTTCGTTCACAGCAGCTGAGAGACTGCAGGTGTGTCCATCTCTATCTGTCTTCCTCTGTCTCTCTCAAAAAAAAAAAAAAAAAAAAAAAAGGTTTGCACATCTAACCTACTAATTAACCAATCTTAGATTAGACTAGGGTGTGTCTTTTAAAGACAGGAAACATGCCAACAACATGCTTACAGAAAAATATTGCTGCCTACTTTTTAAGAATAGCACTTTGAAAAATCTGTTTTTTTTTTTTTTTTTTTTTTTTTTTTTTTGAGTTAATGTGACACATTGTCAAGGTTGTGTCAACCATGAAGGTGATATGTCGGAGTGACAATCAGTTTACTACAGTAAAATTAAATGTGTTTTCCTATAAACTGCAGTTTGCTTAACCTCTTTTTAAAAATAAACTGCCTAAAGCACACGAAAAGAAAATGTGGGCATTGTCAAGTGTCCACATTTGAGTACCATTATCTAAAACACACACACACACACCCCAAAAGCTTTTAAGCAGGTGCTCTGCCATGGTTTTTTTCATTAGGGTCAGTCTGTCAGGTAATTATCCCCTGGGAGTTTGAGACCATATTCTCCCTTCTTTTCTGTGCTAGAGAAAGGTAAGTGGGCTCAAGGTCTAAGCCCACTTTCTGGTTCCAAGTGAAGTCTTTCTGGTGTCAGCACATGCCCCAGCTCTTTTGTGGGCTTCAGTGCTGAAATGTTCTTCCACGTGAGGTCTTCCTTTCATTTTTGAGACTCCTGTAGAGGAAAGTCAAAAGATCAACCTCCACAGAGGATGGAAGGAAGAAGTGAAGGGGATTTGAGTAAAAAGGGACAGCAGGGCCTTGCATTTCTTTGAAAGGGGCTAGCGATGAAATGTTAGCTATGGTCACACAAACATCCAGTAACCCCGCTTCTTCATCTGGCTTGTTTCTCCCTGCACCCAGACAGAATGGGATTAGGAAGCAATTAACGTGTACATTAACACACAAGTTCAATGAGTAGTGTTTCCTGTATGTAAGTACAATTCTTCAAATGTATTCACATATATGATTAATAAAACAATCACTCAAAAGTAACAGTTGCTTCATAGTAATTTTTACTTTTTATGTCTTTTAAATAAATAGTAATTAAGAGAACAGCCTTTAAAACTCAAAGATTATTTTTAAAGTATGTATGTATGTGTATGTATACATACATATATATATATATATATATATATATATATATATATATATATATACACAAATTCATAATTAAAACTTAGAGATCCAGGTGATTAAGGCTTTCAAAAGTGAAATGTTAAAATCAGAGAAAAACATATTATCCTAGTGTTAATGTTACAATGAGCTGTGGGATTTGTCTTCTGCACTAGCTAGCTATAATAGTAGTTTACAAAACAGATGGGTTTAGAAAAGAGATGGTCATTATCAACTCACATAAATAGATAACAAACAAACCATGACAAACAAATCCAATATCCTTTAATAAAAAGGGTTACTAGGCTGATTGACCAGTTAGGCATTGTAGAGATTCTATATCTGGATTTCAATAAAACAGATGACAAACACTGCCACGATACTCCAGTCACCCAAAGGAAAATGTGGACTAGATAATACTGTGGTGTGTCAGCTAGGACAGTTTTTGGCAAAAGACAGAGAAAATGAGTGCCAACTGGCTGAGGCAGAAGGGCTGCCATTCTCATGCATGCCACTGGAAAGTCTAGACCTGGCTGGGCTCTGGAATGGACTGAAAACATGTCATGAGACTTCTTCTCTCTCTTTCATTCTTGGCTCCATTTTTAACTCCAACACATGCTTGCTAAGTTGAGTTCTCTGCATGTGGCTGTGCCTTGCTGTGGCATTCTAATGTGTCCCCAGTTTCAATTCCAGTAAGAGACTTCCTAGGTAATGATTCTACAAGGTCTTCAAATGGTTCTAATTTATTAGACTAACTTAGAATATATGCCCGATAATTTAGTCAGCCCAAGTTGATATTCACATAGACCGCATTTGACCACTTGACTGAAGTCAATTACTGGATGTTGTTATTCACATTTTCAGTGGATGTAAGTGTTTACATTTAATTCCCTTTCCCACATGTATGTTTGTGCAGTATGCATGTGTATGTTCAATTGTGTGTGTGTGTGTGTGTGTATGTTTATGCTGTTGGGTGTAAGCCAGAGGTCAAGGTCATGAGTCTTCCTCAATCACTCTCCATCTTATTATTTATTTATTTTGGTTTTTCGAGGTAGGGTCTTGCTCTAGCCCAGGCTTATCTGCAGTTCACTATGTAGTCTCAGAATGGCCTCAAACTCACAGTGATCCTTCTACCTCTGGGTCCTGAGAGCTGGGATTAGACATGCACCACCACACCCTGCTGTCACCTTATGTTTGACAGAGTCTCTCACTGACTCTGGAGCTCATCCATGTTTTTAGACTAACTAGAAGGCAAGATTCAGGTATCCTCAGTCTACCTCCCCATCACCAGAATGACAGGTATGTGCATCTTTGCCCATTTTTAAAATATTTAATTTTAATTTATTTATTTGAGAGAGATAGATAAGTAGGCAGGTAGAGAGAGAGAGAAAGAGAGAGAATGGGCACACCAGGGCCTCTGGCCACTGCAAATGAACTCCAGATGCATGTGCCTCCTTGTGCATCTGCCATACGTGAGTCCTGGAGAGTCGAACCTGGGTCCTTTGGCTTTGCAGGCAAGCATTTTAACCGCTAAGCCACCTCTCCAGCCCTGCCGATTTTTAAGTAGGTTCTAGGGATCTGAACTCAAGTCCAGACAAGCATTTTTGCCAATTTGAGCAATCTCCCCAGCCCCTTAAATGCTTCCTAGTGCTGAATGTCTTAACAATGACTTAAACATATCTTCATATAATACACCATTTGGTCAACATCTATATGATAATATTTAACACATTAAAGTTTTGTATCAATGTTCCAATATCAATTATATAAATACAGTCTATGGGAAACAATATAAAATAGTTAATTTGAAAAAAAAACTCAGAAGTTTCAGTTAAGTACAAGATTAAGTCAAAACCTTACAGTATTAAAAATGTGATATTATGCCTGACTCAGAAAGACAAATACCATGTTTTTCTCCTCATATATGTAGCCTAGATTGAAAATTGAAAAATATAGATTGTATGCATATGTATGTGTGTGTGTGTGTGTGTGTGTGTGTTATAAATGAAACTGGAAAAGGGATTGTGAGAGGGAAAGCAGAAATCCTAAGGGAGGTGAGAAAAAGAGATGACATGAAAGCAGGAGTAGACTATGGGATTCCACCTTACCCAGTAAGGACAGCAACAATTAAAAAATCTAATGACAACATATGCTGGCAAGAGTGTGGAGAAATAGGAACCCTCGTTCACTGTTGGTGGGAATGTAAGCTGGTATAACCACTATGGAAAACAACATGGAAACTCCTAAAAAGGATGACTATAGGAGGTACCAACAGACCCAGTTATCCCCTTACTGGACATTTACCCTAAAAGCTCCAAGCCTCAGTTCAGAGAGATTTGCTCAACCATGTTTATAGCTGCTCAAGTCATGATAGATAAGAGCTGGAATCAACCCAGATGTCCATCATTACATGAATGGATAAGTAAGATGTGGTATATCTACACAATGGAATTCTAGACAGCAGTAAGGAAAAATGACACAAAGAAATTTGAAGAAAAATGGTGAAACATGGAACAGATCATTCTTAGTGAACTCACCCAATCATAGAAAGACAAGGGTCGCATGGTCTCACTCATATGTGGCTCCTAATTTGTATTTTCCCGAGATGCTGACACATCTAATAAACATCTCAAGGACTGGACAATAGGGATGGTTGGGTGGGAGGGCAGGGAAAGGGTGGTGGTGGGGGACAAAAAACTGGACCCAAATGTAAATGGTACCATAAAATCCTATATCCTGAAGGACATACTAAAAGGTCAAACCTGCATCAGGTGCTTGGAGAGAACACCTGAATCACAGGGAATGGAGAGGGTATGACGAAGACTAACTTCAATCTTCTCCTGTTTCTCTTTGCATCACTCCCTCTTCTCTCTTTCTCTTTCATATTACCTATACTTTTTCTTCCTTCTCTTCCCCTGGCACTGACCTGTAACTCCCAAGACCAGCATATGGTTAACATCCACAATGAGCTGTTGATCTGTGAGAACTACAAGGTTTCCCAAAAGAAGACAGATTTCTGTCAAAGTACTTGATGACTCACCAAAAGTTATTGGTAAGATCCTACTGCTGAAGACCCCATATGTTCTTCGGATGGAACATGGAGAGACCTGGCTGGAATCTGGAAGAGAGTCAGTCCCCAATTATCTTGTCTAGTGCCAGAAGGCACTAAATAAATGACTGGGGGAAAAAGACCAACATCTGTCTGAGCAACTTGTGGTCTAAGCTACTCAGCAGCAAAGAACCTGATGTAATGCCCACACAAGTGTAGTAGTGACATACAGCCATGGTGGGTTACCAACTGCTCTAGATTTGGCTAATGGATCCACTCAGTGGAATGGAACCCATATCTGGAAACTGAAAACAAGTCAGAAGCATATCCAAAAATAAGCCCGCTCTCCAATATCAAGTTCCCACCAATAGTGGGATACAAGAGGGCCTACACCTATTAAATTCTCTCTAAAATAATAATGGTTATCCATGTATCTTGCACTGAACTCACTCTCTTCTAGAGAATCTGCTTCTCTCTTTCAGATGGACACATATCCTGAGGAGAGAATTAGCCTATCACACCTCAACAGGGCACCAGATGAACCCATTGAGTTATAGGGGAAATGAGCAAGAGTGCTGCTTTATTGATGAACCTGGTACCAGCACAAGGGTGAAGAAGATAGACACAAAGAACTTTCAACCTCTACCAAATCAGACATCAGAGACACAGAGACTCACCAAACCTCCTCACTGAAATAAACCTAAGATGAACCCGACATGGATCAAGGAAATCTGCAGAAGAGGGGGTAGAAAGATTGTTAGAGCCATGAGTTGGGCCATTATACACAGAGTCATTGCCTCTCCAGCATAACTGATAAGGCAAGACCCACATTACACATGGGGGGAGAACAGGGAAAAGGCTAATGATGATATCATCATGGCTATATATATATGTTATATACATAACTAATAAAAATATTTTAAAAACAGGGATAGAAGGCTCTCTAGTGAGGTACCAAGGGCATGGGCATGGGCATGGATATGGGAAAGGACATTGGGGAAGGGGGATGAATTGGAACAAAGTATAATGACACATATGTATGAAAAATTCCATAATGCACCCACTAGCCTGAATGGTAACCTAAACATTAATTGAAAAATACATGAACATTAATACAAATCTTTAGTATTAGTATGGTCGGTAATGGCTTATAGTTTCTTACAGTGCCAATTGGATCTTAATCTGATGTAGTATTGTAGCTTTTTTAAAATTTGGTGTGATCTCTTTTTTTCATGCTTACTGCAGCTAAAAATTCTATATTTGCATTGTTCTTTGATTAATGTTTACCTGTCCCTGACTGAATAAAAATGTTTGTATGTGTGTGAGAGAGATGTATGGTGGGGGAAGGATTAGTGGATCATTACATAGTAGTGGAATCAATGAACATGTTTCACAGAAAAAAAAAAAAAAAGACTTGCAAGTGCCCTGAAGATCAAGAAGATGGAAGACAATTGGGAAGTTCACAATGCACAATGTCATAAAAAGACGAGAACAAGGGATGAGTTGGATTCCACATAGAACAGGAGTATATTGAGATCATATGAGTGAATCTTGAAGGTTGACAAAGGCCCATGTACTAGTGAGTGAGCAATTCTAACAGAATAGTGCCCCCCTTTTTTCCTTTAACTTATTTACATTAAGTGTAGATGACCCTCTCTGAAGAACAATGTCCAAAGAGATTCAGCAGGGTGGGAGGATAGACTAGCTCACGTTCCTTGCAGTTTAAAGAGAGATCCTAAAGTTCGTTAGAGAATCCAGCATTCCACTGCTACAGACACTAGCAAACTCTTAGGAACATCACTGTTTTTTTTTTTGTTGTTGTTGTTGTTGTTTTTTGTCATATCATGTCAGTTCTCTTCTTGATTTAGCCATTCACACATCAGAAACATACATAAATGCCAGTGGTAATATCTGAAGGCTGGTTTTATGTCAGTGAAATGTACCAGATCCTTATATTTTTAAATGCATAGGAATAAACAAGAATCACTTGGTGCCATGAGGGGCAGAAGCATCAGGCTTGTAGAATCCTAGGTAGGTCATTTTCCTGTGTGACAGTTCTTTCTCTTTTCCTCTATTCTCTAGGGATAGGGCTAAAAACACCTTTTGAAACCAATAAGATTTATCCCATTTAGATGTTGTTCTGTGTACTTGTATATTTGTGGAATTATATGCCTCTGGAATTATTTACTTTTTAAAATTGCTATTTATTTGCATATGGCCTGGTATATACGAATGTATGTGTCAATGTAAATGTTCAATTATATTTTGTTAACTAGGCTAGATATGTTGAAAAACATTTGCTTTGGTTAATACTATTAGATATGGTGGGGCTTGAGTTAGGAACAAAGAATTTTATCTAGACTCTTAAAGAAGAAAACACATCACCTTTGAGAAGTCTAGATAATATCCCTTCTTCTGAACAGAAGCCCCACCCTATCTAATGGTCTTAGCAATTTCATTTCTGGTGACACTAGTCCTCTGTTTAGACTGTAAATTTCTTGGCTCCACTATTCCAAAGACAGTACTATGTTATCCTGCCATAACTGATGGTAGAAAATTTTGGTCTAACCATTAGTAAACAGAGACAGCCAGAGTACTAACCACTGGGTAAATGTGTTAAGAGCCCCATGCAGTCCTTGGCATATAGTGACTGCATAACAATTAAAATCAATGCTGACTTAGTGAGGAGGTGGGGAGGAAGGACTCTCTTTCTTTTTTTTTTTTTTTTTTTTTTTTTTTAATCATTCCTTCAAATGCATTGGTGGGAACCCCTGGGGCTGCAAGCCAGTGCTGATTCCTTAAAAAGTGTTTTTACAAAGGAATTCATCTATAATCAAGGCAGCAGTAATGAGTCGACCTGGGAAACATGATAATTTCTCCTAAGGGTTAAATTGTTTCAAATCAGAAGTCAAAATTATATTTATACTAATGACAACCTTAAAAATGTAACACAGCATTGAATTTTTGCATAAAAATTACACATTTTAAATACCAAAAGCTTGATGTGAATTTTACACTCTGTTTATGTTAAACCAAAAAAGTGAACTTAAAAGTAATCATGTAAATTGAATGATAATAAGAGTTCTTTTATATTTTTAGACTACTTCAAATGAATAATTTAAAAGGCATCAAGCAAAATATTTTATTAACATAAAGTTAATGGTATATTTTTATAGTACCTGATTTTCAAAAATTTGCACTAAGACATTATCATAATCAGCTCATGTCAGTTGTGTGCCATTTTACATACACTATTTTTGAATAAAGTTAATGCACTCCTTGGCGGAGGAGCTCAGTTTAAATCTCATCCCTGAACCATCACTGGCGGCCGTATTAAAGTACTTTTAATTTGCCAACTTTTACATAACTCTGTAGTGAAGATGGCTTTACTCTTTGAAATTTAATTTCTATCAGTAGTGTTTCTGACTAGATAACAAGGTCACATAAAAAATCCAATCATATTTGTTAAAATAAGAGGGAAATCATAAGAGTCGGCATGTTACCTACCATGAAAAGGAACAGGAAGTATTTTACTGAGAAATTTCACCATGATACATATAAAACTTTATAGCAGTTATTTGCCTATAAATTAGAAATTTATTTCTTTCCCATTAACATGCTTTTTCTCAATATGTTCAGTGGGGTTATAATATAAATCTGTAAATTACATGTGTAAAGGAAATTGGCTCATTTTCACATCTAAATTTTCATATATAATAAGTCTGTAGCCAATTATATTTTTTATATAAAACCAGGCAATTACTTACCAGTTTCTCTTTCACATATTAAAATAATATAATAAATAGCCTTTGATACCACAAACTATTCTAGCCTCTTAATTAACATTTGGTATAAAACACTATAGTTTCTTCTACTAAGGGGTAATAGATAATTAACCTACAAAGTCAGTTTAGAATCTTATTTGTGACATTGGCTCCTTTTTCTCTCAATTATCCCTATAAGCATTTACCACCAAATAAAATATTTCCCATGATATCTCCTTGAAAGTATCATGACATGTGGATATTTACCTGGAAAGGCATGATTTTTTTTGGGGGGTGGGTAGGAAAAATGAACAAATCTACTATGTAAAAATCTTAATGTTCAAATGGTTTGTCATTTATGTTGCATATTTTTTTCTTTCTCTTTTGTCTTCTATCCAGTGACACAATAAGAGTCATACTCCATACTTGACTTGTCTCAGGGAGGCTTAGCAGTGTTTTGTACTAAAACCAAAGCTCAAAATCGTCCTTTTGAAGACTTTACATAAAGAAATGGATAAGGAAGAGGATAATGTATATGTTATGACTCCTGAGAATTTCATTAAACTTCCATTGTTTGCCTGTGAACAAGGAACATTATTTTTTCTCTTCTCTTGATTCTTTAAACTTTCTGTTTTCTGAGCATCTAGTTTTTTTCCTTCTAGTGTATGTGTTTTAGTCTAATAGTGCTTCTGAGAGGCCAGGTACTGCTGTGATAAGTGCCACAGAAATACTTAGATAGAAAGGTAGATTACTCTGAACTACATTTTGTTTTCCATTCTCCAAACAAAACTTCCAGTGATAGAAAAAAAATGCTACTGGTTTATTAAAAAAACTGTGGAATTTTTGTCTGCATATGAGAAATATGGGATTATGTCAAAGGGCTGTTATAATCAATCCTCTTCTTTAGAGGAAAAAATAAACAATTAAAGGACAAGATAAAAGCATGATACGTTTGTGAGAAATCCACCCCACTGGTCTTGTCAGCAATGAGGTTGACTTTTAGTTTTTCTAGGTTCATAACCAAGTTGATAAGGAATTGAAAGAAATAAATGACTATAGCACTATAAAATTAAAACACAGAAAGCAGTAAATTATTTGATGAATGACTGAAGAATCAAAGCTGTAGAAATAAACTTGGCATGCTTAATTGCCCTTATCAAAGAATTTGTGGCTTTGATAATATACTATATAAAATTGCTATAGCATTTGAGGGTGACCTAAATTAAAAATTTCATTTGATGGTGCATCTAAATAAATCCTAAAAAAGATGATGAGTATGAGTGCAATGTCCCAGGAGACTTGAGTAGCATTCCACTGTGTTCATAACCACGCAGTAAACATTTGAAGTCCCAACATGTTCAAATGATTAATTCAAAACAGTAACAAAGCAAGAGGAATCAGGTATGTGCAGGCCAGTGGTCTACTTCAAAGATACCACAAGAAGCAAGCACTTTGTGATGGAAATTCTTTTCCTCCAAGGGTTTCCTATAGCACTCAGTACTCAGTATGCCATCCCATGTTTTGCTTGGTATAGTTCAGCTGTCTTCTCTAAAGAAGTGGGGCAGTTCTTTAAATAAGAAAATGAAAAGGAAAGGGAAAAAAAAAGGAAGGTGAGAAATGGTTATAGAGTCAGTCTCATGGAAACCACGTCACCTTGAGAGCTACACATTGTCAGAGCTGTGGAAGTGCACATGGCAGCAGCTTGTTTTGCATAATGCTTGCTTGTGTGCTTTAAAACCAAACAGGCACATTTTAATTAATTTTTAGTTCCATTTTGTTCACTCCCCATCAACCTTAGATTACTGTGGAAACCATTTCAAAAACAGTTTATCCTAACATCATTTCTAGTCTTCTCAATACAATTTGAATTTCATCTTGTGTCCCAAAGCTTACTTCTACTTTCTAAGTATGCTGTTTTGTGGCTACTGATGTATTCAGATCTTACAATTATTACTTATTATTCAACTTCACTCTGTGCTAGACTCAGAGCCTTGGCTACCTGGGGTTTTGTTCCCCTGAAAGTCCTGTCTCCTGAATTGTACACAGAGTCCAGATCTTACTGATGCATTTTAGGCCACAGGTGTTTAGATATTTTATATATTCCTCCCTTGTCTCCTTAGAAATTCCAAATTTTTTGAAATTTTTTGAAATAAACATGGCAGTTTATAGCCAGCTTATAACAGTTTTCCTTTCCCTGAGAAGCTTTTTGATAGCATGCTTTGGCTGTGTATGCGAAGTCCAAGGTAAATCACTTGACTCAAGCAGGAACAATAAAAATTCTTCCTTCAACTGTGGGTAGCAGACCGGAAATTAGGGAGAAAGAGAAAAGTAAATGTCTATCCTTGGCTAACTTGTAGCATAGCCTTGTGATCTGCCCACACTGTATTCAATCCTATAGACTGGAGACAATAACCAAGCTAGGCTACATGAATACCTTTAAACATGAAGCTAAGAGGTTTATAGTTCCTCTTTTGATAATAAATATGTTTCAGGGGTTTGGCTACATTGCTGTGTTTGGGTGTTCCTGTATTCTTACATTAACTCTATCTGGTCCATTTTATCTAGTTCTGCTTGGATTGCTACTTGTCACACACACAAAAATGTTTAGTTATAGATTCAGGAGGAAAAGGTGGGGCTGGGGTAACTGCTCAGTCAGTGAACTGCTTGCTATGCAAGCATGAGGACCTGAGTCAGATCCCTAGAACCCACATAAAATAAAAGCCAGGTATAGCGGTACATACTTGTGATCACAATGCTAGGTAAGTGGAGACAGGCAGAAACTTGAGGTTTCCTAGCTAACCAGAATAAGCAGCTAAAAGCTCTGTCATATATGTATATATGTATGTATGTATGTAAGAATGTATACATATACATTATATATATATGCATACCAATGATATTCATGAGGACAAGAACCACAATACCTGAGAGCCTACACACACACACACACACACACACACACACACACACACACACACACACACAGCAAGAGTATGCAAATGAGAGATAAAGAGAAAGAGAGATACACACAGGTACCAGATATACAGAGTATTTAGAGGTAATGAATAGGAATGATCTTGTTGTTTCCTTCCACTCTCTGCATTCATTGTCTATCACTGCTGTAACTAATCACTATAAAATTAGAAAGTTAAGCTACCATAGATATTTTTGGTTTATAGTTTTGAAGTGGCTTATGCTTATGATATTAATCAGATATTATTTCATGCTGGGGATTCTAGTTTATTGATGCAGTCCATCTTCCTTGACCCATGGACTTTTTCTTCCATCCTCAAAAACAGGAACAATTTCAAAGAGTAACATTTGGATCTTTTTCACACTACTTACTTAAACTTCCCTTTCTTCCATGTGTAAGGAGTATGTGATCTCATGGAATCCTCCCAGATAATGCAGAATAATGCTTTCATCTGAAAGTCTTTACTTCAAGAACATCTACAGAGTTCTTTTTATCATGTAAAGTATTATACTCACAGTTTCTGGGGATTAAGATATAAACATCTTTAAGAACAGTTGCCAGGCATTTATTTCCCCACTATATGGCTTCCTAAATCTCAAACCATTCATTGTATTTCTTTGGTGTTATAGCCCACTCCCTACACCTCATGTCACTCTAAAAGAGAAACCCAGCAAAATACAAACACATACACAGAGAGGGAGACATAGATAGATAGATAGATAGATAGATAGATAGATAGATAGATAGATAGATAGATAGACAGACCTAGAACATATATTCCATAAACGTTTGAAATTTGCCAGTCTTATTTCTGATCCCCCCCCCAGTGATTCCCACAAAACTTGTTGTAAAGCCGGGCGTGGTCCCAGCACTTGGGAGGCAGAGGTAGGAGGATTGCCGTGAGTTCGAGGCCACCCTGAGACTACATAGTGAATTCCAGGTCAGCCTGGACCAGAGTGAAACCATACCTCGAAAAACCAAAAAAACAAAACAAAACAAAAAACAACAACTTGTTGTAGGGTACCTCTTCAATATATATCTTATATAAATTGAATTTAATTAGTTTTAAATAAACCCTGGTGTTTCTCCCCCCTCCTCTCTTCTTTCTCTCTTTCTTGCTCTCTTCCTTCCTAGAAAAGGAAAGATTTAAAGTTGTAACAAGTGGTATTTCTTTTCTTTAAGGTTTAACCTTTATGGAGGCTTCTTGTGTATGTGTATGATCTTTGCATATATGAGACCTGGGTTTGGACTTTTTCTCCACAAAATCAATATTTTCTCAAGTGAAAAGGGACATTAAAAAATCATGATTTGGCATGGATTACACAAGGTTCTAAGAGTTTTACAGGCATGTCTTCAAACGGAGAGGAATGGTTCATGGGAGTGTCATCTAAAGCTTCTCATGGGAGTTCAAGTTGTGAGCATTCACATCTGTCTATGGAAGAGCAATACACATGTGGTTTTAATCTATTGAGTTTTGAGTCCTTTGTTATAGCAACAAATGGAACTATAATACTGGCTCATTTCCTTCATATTCTTTACTTCCTTCAACAAGTTTTCTTTTGTTCTAACATTTTCTTATTCTTCCCAGTCCAAGATCCATGGAAAAGGAAAATGCTGCTGTTTTGAAAGGTCACTCGTGTTTCAGGACCACAGACAGCAACCTTGCTTTTCCTGCTGAGGTCCTGTAATTGGTTTTGAAACTATATCATCTGGAATTTTGTTTCTGACGTTAACCTCTTTTCTTCACACTTGGCTTACTGCCTCAAGCCAACTTTCTTGTTTTCAAATACCTTTTTCATAATTGATCATTATTTTAAAAATGTATCTTTAGGTGTCTGGAGAGATGGCTTAATAGTTAAGAATACTTCTCTCTTAAGCATGAGGACCTCATGACAGGAGACCACTAGGTTCAGCTCCCCTAAATCCATTCAAAAAATCTGGCCATAGCCACACCTGTCTGTAACTCCAGTTCACATCAGGTAGGGACTAAGAGAGTCACTGGGGCTCAATGATGGACAGCAGCTCCCAACTGAGCGAAAGACCTTATCTCATGCAATATGCAGATGAGTGGCACCCAGCATTCTTCTTTGTAGCCCTCATGTAGTGAACACAACTTCATACACATGCATATGCAACACATACATGCTGTATATGGCACACGTCACACACACACAACACCTGCAGACACACATTTAAAAAAAAAAAAAAGACATTACATATCATTACAGATAGACAGATTGTTGACCCCTAATAGTTTTATTTGCCTTCCAGTCTCATTTCCTGTTTTTTTCTTCTTTTTTAGTTGTTCACTCTTTCATCCTCAAAAGATTGTGGAGAATATTTTTTGGGCTTCAATTTCAGAGTACTCAGCCTCATTTGCACTCCATTGATGAGTGACTTAGATCATTAAGTTAAACCCTAAGAAAATTTCACATCAAATTCAAAATGTATATGCAAGGACAAATGGTCAAACAATAAGCAATTTTTTAAAAGTTTAACTGAAGTAATTTTAATTCCAAATAATACATTTCAGAGAAGTTTCAAAAATAATTCTATCATCCTCAAATTAACAACCCCACACTTGTAGGGGATATATTATTTTATTTCTACTTTACTACATAGATGAGGTGGTCACAAGAAAGGGATTATTTTCTTTCTCCTTCTTTTTTTTTTTTTTTTTTTTTTTTTTTTTACTTTCTAAGAATGTTCCCATTTTCCCCTTCTGCACACTTTTCCTTTCATCTCAGTGGAGGTCTACTGACCTCTAATCCAATAAGACCTAAAGTGTCTCTGGTTTTGCATTATCCTTAATATTCACCTTGATCACTTGATGATCTCCTTGGGTTTTGCCTTCAAATCTATTCAGATTTTCTTTTCCTAAATGACACTGCCCTTGTCAGCTCCTCTGCTTCCTGAGCCATGAGCCAACATGAGAAAAAATGAGTATTCTAAAATCTCCACCTTCGCTTTTCTTAACCCTATTTAATAGGATTTTAGCCCTCATCACTCAGAGGAAACCACTGTCTCAAGGTTCACTGGGTGTTCTTTAATTGGCAGCACTGATAGTTTTTTTTTTTTTTTTCTCCTCCATTTTGTTCCGACCCCAGCCACTTTCTCCACAGTTAGCATTATGTATCCATTCCAAGAGAGGCCCCTCTTTACAACTTCTCTACCCTTTCCCCACCAGAGAAATCTTCTATGTCTTTGACTACTGTCTTTACAGTGTTCTTTGGAGGATTTTCTCTTCCTGTAATTTATCTCTACTTGATTACATCCATTTTCATTCAGAAAACTAGGCTGTCAGTTTTATACTCTCTCTTTCCATTCCTCTTTTAAATGGTTTTATTTTTCTAGAGTAGAGTTCAAATGTTCATTCTGTTGTATCTTTTTTTTTTTTTTTTTTTTTTTTGGAGAGAGACACAGAGAGACAGAGAGAGAGAGAGAGTGAGAGAGAGGAAGACAGAGATGAGCACGCCAGCAGTGTCTCAGCTGCTGAGAACGAAATCCAGATGTGTGAGCCCCATTGTGGTCAAGTGCGGCATTGCACCCTTGCATCATTTTGCATATGGCTAAATGTGGGACCTGGAGATTGGAACCAGAGTTCTTAGGCTTAGGAGGCAGGCGCCTTAACCCCTAAGCCATCTCTCCAGCCCTGTTGTATCTTTTTATATTTTTTCTTTCAATTGTTTCCATACCCAGACTCTCTGTTTAACAGATTAAAATACTGGGTGGAATACAACTGTTAACAAGAGTGTTATTTTAGACTGTGTGTATGAGGACGATTTGTGTTGGAGGTGGTATGGGATATGGCAATTAGATATGCATGTTCAACAGTTACTCGATGTTATTCTCTTGGAGATGTGTTTTGCATATTATCATATTAAAGGCTCTGAAACACCTTAATAAACCTATTTAACTCAGTATAACCCAATGTTCCCAAACTGAATTGACCTTATAAACTTTTAGTTTATCAGTTTTAGTAAAATCCTACTGAACCGTCAGGAAAATGTCATCATAATGTAACAAGCATTTTCTTTGGAATCTGACAAACCTGTTCAAATCTTGATTTTTTACTACTTATTAGCTCTGTAAACAAGCCACTTAGCCTCTCAGACTATTTACTTCTTCAACAAAAATAACAACTACCTTGAAGCCATCTTTGAGAGATAGTGAGTGCAAATAAAATTCTTCACATGGCATTTATCACACATTATGAAGACCATAAATGTTAGTATCATCAATACTGTTATCCTTATTGCAATACAATTATTTATACATGTGTCTCACACAGACTTCATTAAATAATATCTTGAAACCTCCATGACCATTTCTGGAAGAATGTCTTCAACATTTGTACAACATAAATACTGGGTTGGATGCATAATGTATGTACTAGAAGGATGAAATTCAGGAAAAGGAAGAATTATTTAAATTATTCCTCATTATGTTGTGTCAGGTAATTACCCTATCTGACTTAAAAAGATGAAGTCTCTCTGTCTGTGAACCAAAATTTAAACTCAGCCTATGCCAAAAATCCAAAAGTGAGTTTTCATCAGAACATTCCACACTGTAAGTACATGGTTTTTCAGAATTTTTGAAACTAATTTATAAATTAAAATATATCATTTTCTTCATTTGATACTGTTTGTAATAGAGGAACAAGAGTGAGCCCACACTTAGCACATCTGTCATTCCTTCTGTTCTTAGGGGTTTCAAATAAAAGCTGAAATTTAACTTAAATTGCTGGTTTTAAGATTCATACCTTCTGACCTTCAGCAAATGACTAAATCGCAATGTGTCTCCAATGCCTAGTCTGTGAACTATGTATGTTTCCTACCTCACCAGGGGGTTTTGAAAAGACATGAACATAGAGCAGTGCTTGCAGAGGGTCTAACTATGTTCTGTCTGGGCCACCATTACTTTTTCTTCACTAGTCAGCCTTGAACATCCTCAACATTTAGGAGTTTCCACCACACAATGTTGTGTACTGACTGATCAAACCATCAAAAGTTGCCCTCCCCCACCCATTTGCTTTCATTGACTATGCTATTGAAATGGCCTCATTTGAAAACTTATCTCAGTGCTGGAGAGACAGGTTAGAGTTTATGTGAGCCTGAGGTCCTGACGGGCCCTGAAACTACATAAATTGGAATCTCCAGATCCATGTAAATGAACTGGGCATGGCACATGCCCCTGGAGCCCCACAGGGTTGCAAAGATCTGAGACTTATCAGATTGGCAAGATCTGGAGTCAGTAAAAGAGACTTTGGCTCAAAACAATACTGGACAGGGCTGGAGGGATGGGTTAGCAGTTAAGGCATTTGCCTGCAAAGCCATAGGACCCAGGTTTGATTTCCTAGGACCCACGTTAGCCAGATGCACAAGAGGGCGCATGCATCTGGTGTTCATTTGCAGTGGCTGGAGGCACTGACATGCCCATTCTCTTGCTCTCCCTCTCTCTCTCTGTCAAATAAATAAATAAAAATAAAATATTTTTTTAAAAAAAGATCTGACAGAAGAGTGATGGAGTGGACACCCAATGTTCTGCTCCAAGCACGGAAGATGAATGTCCCACACCTCAGAAAATCATATGGGTATTTGCTTTCTCTCTCATACACACATACAAGAAAGCCAAAAATTATCTCATAATATTTCAATATTCTCTTATCTAGCCCTCATCAAGTATGATCTTATTGTTATGTTTAATATTATTCTCTGGTGCCTAGTAGAAATATTTGCAAATACAGATGCTTCATCAGTACTGAGGTAGTAGTCTGTGCTGTAGTTTGATTATTTCAAAGGACCTTGACAAAGAATGTCTAAGACAGTAGCAATGGCTCCTGCCAAGATATAGTCTCAAGAAAATATAGACACATTTCTGTTGTGAGTGAAAAGAGAATTCACTGGTCACTAAAAGAAGTGATGGTATGAATGAATCCCTAGTCACCTAAGTTTTTAAACCATAGGAACCTATCACACGTGCCTGAAGAGTAAACCTTCATTTCACTCAGTTGGCCTCATTCGGTCCATAGTCTAAAGAATATGTATATACAAGGGAACAAAGTTCTTTGTTCTAGAAAATTCTATTTCAACCCTGATTAAATTACTATATTCAGAGATAATAAAATAAAAGCTATAGTAAATTCCATCCACCCAAACATGAAAGTTAGTTTTGAAAACTGAAAATTTGCAACAAGCATGAGTCAGCAATCCCACATGGAAGAAGAGTCAATAATTTCCCATGGTCTCATGGGACCATATCTTTGTTGGTTAATTAAAATGACCTGAAGTGTTGATTCTTCTTTCTCTGGGGACATTTTTAAAATTCCAAAATTTCCCATGGGAATGGCCATATTGCTTCACTCTCGTTTTATTTTTATTTTTATTTTTTTGATCGGAAAATAAGAACAAAAGTGAACCAATTAGTGTTGTGGATTCTGGCTTTTTAGAATTTTAGAGTGCACATGGCCTCCCACCAACCTAATTTTGAAGGTGAGAAAAAAAAATGGGTCCTAGGAAGAAAAGTACTTTGCTGAGATTTATGCAGATTTGGTTAAGTTATATTTTTCCCCATAATAATGTGAATTGACTTCAGTAGAAGATCAGAAAGTAAACTTATGATAAAACTTATTCTGAAGACATTAGTCTACAATGTTACGTCAATTGATAAAAACAGTATACAACCATAGTAGTTTTGATCAATATTTAAATATTTAAACAATAGATGGGCGGAAAACACAGGCACCTTCATGAAGGCATTATCATTGTTTCTATTTTGCTGGGAGGAAAAGAGGGGTACATGTGGTCTTTCTGTGCATGACTACTTAGCTAATAGCTACTAAGTCTGTTTTTTGTCTCCCACCTTATTGCAAAGCCCCCACCCTTGACCTAGTCAACCTGGTCACTGTCTGTTTTTGGTACAGTTTAGGCTTAGAAATAATTTTCTCACATATTTAAATGGATTAAAATAATAATAAAAAAAAGAGGGGTGGGAGAGATTGCTCAGTGGTTACAAATGTGTGACTCTTAAGCATGAAGACTTGGAAAAGTCTGACATAATTTGAACCTGGTTTGCCTATAGCCCGTGTAAAACTCCGGTGTGGTCCTGCACATATTTTACCCCACAGCAGACAGGCAAAGAGACCAGAAAATTGCTAGGGATGGCTGAATGAAAGTGGCAGACCTGGTTGAGGAAGATACTTCCTGTCAAGTAAATACACTTCAAGAGATAAACAAAGAGCATTGAGTAATATAGAGAAGGGCACTCAAGTTCTCTTTTGGCTTTTGAATGTATGCACCTACACATGGTACCTGTATGTGCACATACACACGTTCATGTCTCACATGATATGCCATACTATACATTTACTACACACACACAAACACACATCCTAGAAAGGGGGAGCACACAAACATTAGTACGTGACACATGAAAATTATATGAGATTTAAATTTCAGTTTCCATAAAGTGTTTGGAAAACACAGCCACAAACATGCCTGTTCTTATACATGTGACTATTTTTCTGCCTCCACAGCAACCATTGAATAGGTAGAGGATCATATTAGCAGCAAAACCTAAAATATTTACCACCTGACCCTTCCAGAATGAGTACATAGTCCCCTACTTTGAATCATTAGCCATATTGCCTGCCATAGTTTATATAGAGGAAGAAAACAGAAATAAAATTCTTGAAATAAAAAATAGAAGTTATACATGGTGGACAAACTCATGGACTCTCCAAAACAATGATGACTTCATTTAGATGAAGGATACAGTGTAAGAGTCAAAATCTGGGGCAAGGGAAACAAATGCTCCACTATATTGCATTTAATAGCATCTTTAAATCTTTAAACAGGTCATAGGGAGGCATTTCTGTTAGGAAATATTTTCTTATACAAGTCACCTCACAAGAAAACCTTATGATCGAGAGTGCTGACTCACAAGTGAGCTTAGGTCCTGGGGCTCCTAGGAATTTGCGAGGTCCCTTCAGGTATTTGTGAGTTCAAAACTATTTTTATAATGTTACTAAGATGCTATTAGCCTTACTCACTCATTTTCCCAGGAGTGTTCAGTGAATATTTTAGGTTTCAAGACAAGTGACTTTTAACCACAGACTCAATGCAGAACCAGATCCTACAATCCATCTCCTACACTGAGCAGATATAAGGGAGAGTTGTGAAACTGTAAAACAAATGATGCTCTGCTGAACTTTGTTTTGGGTTAGGAAATATTTTTAGCCTTAATTTTTTTTTCACATGAGAATATAATGATTGTTTTATACTCCAATAGATTATACTTTAAATTTTCTCCATTTTATTAAAAATATTTATAGTTTATTTGCATGGAGAGAGAGGGGGAAGAGAGGAAGGGCATACTAATTACAAATGAACCCCAGATCACTGTCCACTTTGTGCACCTGGCATTATGTGAGTACTGGGGAATTGAACCAGGGTGGTCAGGGTTTGCAAACAAGGGCTATCACCCACTGATACATCTCCCCAATCCCCTCAATTTTAATTTCCTAGGGGTATAATATATAAATAAAACTCTCAGATGCATAAGACTCCCAAGGAGTTTTAAGACCAAAATATTAAATAACACATGTCCAAATTATCTTCCACTTGTCTTTAGAATGCCCTCCGAGTTATTATTGATTACTATAGCAGGGGTCCAAACTTAAATCCATATAAAATTGCAAGGGGAGCTCAATTCTATCAGTTATCTGTGCCCCAAATTCTCTAGGACTTATAGCCTTGGTTGCCATATTTTATTCTCATTTTTTGGCCAGTATTAGACAGCCCTGCCAGACCTAACACTGATGGTTTCTGGTTTGGCTGAATCCCATTCCTCTGACATTCATATACTGAAGTCCTAAGATTTAACTGAATTAAAATGACATTAGGGTGTCCTTATAAAAAGAGATTAATACAGACATACTGAGGGAGGTTCATGTGAAATCAGGGAAAAAATGTCTTCCAACCAAGAAGAGAGGACTTGCAAAGAATCATTGTTCCCTTGATGTAAGACTTCTAGGCTCCAGGCTGTAAGGACGTCCGTTTGTATTGCCTAAGCAATACACAATGCATGAGGTTTTATATGGCTGCCCCAGCCCAAGCAAACTAAATGCATGTTCCTTCTCTAAATCCAATTTTGTGTTCTTCTTCTTTGCATAAAGATTTTTCACACTTCTCCTAATTGTGCTCTGCATTTTTTTCAACTCCTTCATTATATTATAGCTTCACAGAGACTGACTACATCTGTTTTATCCATCATGACATTGTTACTGAGGAAAAAAATATAAACTTTCTAGTTTCACTGGTTCTTAGTTGACTTAAAAATTACTAGTTGTGGAGGTCACACAGCTGGCGAATCCATTATTGCTTCCCACTAGCTTTTAGATAACACCTCTGCTGTGTAGGTTATAATAACAGTTGCCTGGGTTACCTTACAGGGACTGGGAGGCCACTTTTGCTGAGAACACTTACTCTTTACTTGAGCCTATCTATGTCCAGTGAGGGCCTGATGGAATGAGAAGAGCTAGCACCTCTGTCTTCATAGCATGTCTGGTCAGACGCTGCTCAGCTTTGCATGTGGACATGTTGAGAATTTAAGAAATGTTTTCTTCCAGCACTATAACACTGGGAAAGCTTAACCTAGACCTGTCTTGTCTCTCTTCTTCTTTCAAGGCTAAGGACACTCAGCCACATGATCAGAGAACACCACAGAAAGGGGTGATCTTCTCACTCCAGGAAAAATGTTAAATCTCTCTCTCCTTTGTCACCCCATCTCTATCCATCATCACACCTACCCTGTATCTATAATCTTTCAGCATCCTGGGGGGGAGCTAATTTATAAATAAAGCTCCCTTTTCCCTATTCTTAAAAATAGTTATTTATTCTCTATAATTATTTGAGAGAGAAAAAGAGTCAGAGAAAGACAGAGAGACAGTGGATGCACCAGGGACTCCAGTCACTGCAAACAAACTCCAGACACATGTGCCACCTTGTACATCTAGCTTTATATGGGTCCTGGGGAATCAAACATGGATTCTTTAACTTTACAGGCAAATGCCTTAACCACTAAACCATCTCCCCAGCCCCTTTCTCTATCTTTTGACCATTAAATAAGACCTCTCTTTGTCCCTATCACTTATCTCTCAAACATTGTATTTTTTATGGAAGGAGCTTCTATACCTGGATCTGGTAACAGTATTCCTAATTTTAAATACAATGCAGATATACAGTGAATTTTCAATATACTCAGTATAAATATAGTGAAAATTTAAGGACCAATGTTGGCATTTACCCATATATTTATTTAACTGTTTAAATGTTTCTAGTATCTGTGTACCTCTTGTATAAGGGAATATATATGCCTGGGTTGAAGAGATTCTGGCATTTCCCCTCTTCCCTTGGTAAAATTTATAGGATATGTTTTACAGAAAGGAATCTGCTAGTAAAAAAAAATAATAATAACTTGATGGCTTATTGGAGAACAAACTTTCAAACATCTATCTTCTGGCTGAATGATGATAGAGGAGATGAGAGAGTGTTGCATATCTTTTGTAAGTACTTTATGTATATTTAGTCTGGCTACATTTGAAAAGAAATTGGATTATCTCAATGGGCCTGCAGATGACTGGATAGTTTAAAAAGGATTTTAGTAGCTCCTTGTGTCAGTAGAGCTGCAGAAAGATTCACAGTTCCTGTCTGAATGTGGATGGGATTGGGATGGAGGTTTGCATATATATGTACATGTGCTGGAGGTCCCAGGAGTTGACTTATGGAGAGAATGTCCTTTCCTTACCCAGCAAGGACATCCATCACTGATAACCTGAAGGAATATGTAGGGAGACAGCTATTGTTTGTAGATACTCAGACTTTTGGCAAAGGGCCTGCTCTTCCCAAAGGACTGGAAGCTACAGCAGCGGGTCTGCAATACTCTTGGCAGAAATGCTCCTTAGCTTACAGATGCTCTCCGTAGAACCACGAGAGAGGCTTCTTCAAAGATACCCATGAATATCAGTCACTAGTAAGGAAGTAGGAAAGAAAAAGAGAAAGAAAGAGGTTTATTTCTACCTACCACACAGGGTCATGAGGTCATGTGAGACATCGTTTCAAAGGACAGTGGGAAAGGAATGATTTTTTTCAACTAAGAGTAGAGGCTCTGAATTGGCAGTGCAAGGTAAGAACATGGAAACTATTAATAAGAATGTGTCCCCAGGTTCTGCAGACATTTTGTTCTTAGTGACTGACCTGTTGTAAGTTTTAAAGGAAGCTCACAAAAGCAGGTGTAATTTTTCTATTTGTATGTTTGTAAGGTGGAGATCAGAACTGATAATGGAAGAAACTTATTTATATTTTCTTTTCCTTGTTTGAAAAAATGGTGATGATGATAATCATAGTCCTTCTCCTACTAGTTCTAATAACATGTCTACCACAAATTTGGCACTATGAGGATTAAATGTGTTTATACGGGTTAGTCTCTTCAATAGTTCCTGTTACAATATCAGAGCTTATAAAGAGTTGTTTTGTTATATCAGACACTTGACCAGGATATAGCATGGCCAGAATTCAAAATTCACCTTCAGCCTGACACCAAAGGTTGTATTTTAAGCTTTATTATATGTTGCCAGAAGACAAATAGCTTCTTCTTCCATCCTCCTCTTTATTTGATATTTACTTAAACAGTACTTGATAGAGGACTCAGACTCGTGATTGTTAAGGAAAGTATGGAAAATAGACAAGAAGCATTTCAATCACTTCTCCTCCCCTCTGACCCCCATGTCCTCCCCACTCTCCCCATGCAATAACAGAGCCAGAATGAAGCAGGGTGGGTGCTGAGCTATCGAAATAACTACACTATAACCATTATTTTGGAACACTGCTAGAGTTTAAAAATATATTTACCATATTCACAAAGAAAGAGTGGGGCCTCCTCCCTTGCCCCCATACCTTCTTTACATCTAATGGAAAGAAGCACCTGACAAGATGGTTTTCTGATAATCTCTAGTTTCAGTGTAATACATGTGTAGGCACTGAAATTGAATGCTCATAATATTTGACAGAATATCAATGGAATTGTTATGCACAGCTATGGTTTGGACTATGTAAAATTACATCACAGCAGATGAATGACACTCCTTCAACAGCTATGAAATGTTAAACTTGTTGGCCATGTTTAAGTATGTGTATCACAGAAATATAGAAAAGACCCCCCTGGAACCACTTAAAAATATAGACAAGTCACGGGCTGGAGAAATGGCTTAGGGGTTAAGGCGCCTGCCTCCTAACCCTAAGAACACTGGTTCCAATCTCCAGCTGTTGCAATCTCCCGGTCCCACGTTTAGCCAGATGCAAAGTGACGCAAGGGCGCAATGCCGCACTTGGCCACAAGGGGGCGCGCACATATGGATTTCGTTCTCAGCAGCTGAGACACTGCTCGCTCGCCCATCTCTGTCTTCCTCCCTCCCTCCCTCCCTCCCTCCCCCTCTCTCTCTCTCTCTCTCTCTCTGTGTGTGTCTCTCTCCAAAAAAAAAAGATAAAATAAAAAGTTTAAAAAAATATATAGACAAGTCACATATGTAGTTACATATCTATGACTTTTCATAAAACAGGGTTAAATTAGAATAACAAGGAAACAGAATAAAATGTGAAGGGGCAGCAGTTTCTCAAATAGCTAGCTGTGCACAATAATCACTTTGTTACTTCTTTATTAATTTTCTTGTCTTGCTTTATGTAAATCTTTATAGGGAGGCCCATAACCATTGTCTGGTCTTGAATCTTTACAGTGGTTTAAAGAAAATGCCAACATCTATGGATGGATCAATGACCGTCTTACCTTTTCTTAAGTTAACAAAAACAAAGCCAATAAGCTTTGTCCCATTAATTGAAAGTAAGTAATAATAACAGAAATATCATCCTAAACCCTCTAGAATTAGAATGCTACTTAAAATATTGAGGGGTAAGAATCCTAGTTCTATAAGCTGCCACAGTTTATCATTAGGTCATGCTTTCGGTGGTGTCAAAATAATAATACTTATTTCTGGAAATGTATGTGGGAAGTCTATCTGCCCTGACTTGAGAGTGCTTTCTGGCATACTGTGAAAAAGGCAGAGTTCACCAAGCATAACTGGCAGGAGGATTGCTGAAGAATGGCCAACACGTAACGTAATCATTAGGGAGTGAGAAGGTTAGTGAAGGCAGATTGCCCTTGAAACAAGGAAAGATGGGCCAATGAGTCTCTGTCTCAGACTAAAGCACTTCCGTGTCTGTGTGAAACTGAGTGTATTAATTCAAATGAGCATTGTGTGCATGTGCATGCATGTGTATGTGGTTAATTTGTCATCAAACGGAAACATGTGCAATAGAAGGAACACCCATGATTCTTCTAGCCTGGAAGTGCCTAGGCTAATTACTGTTAATAAATATAAGTGAAAGAGAAACATGCTACTAGAGCCTTCTAAAGTGGGGGGCTTCTTTTATTTTTGGAAGGGAATTTTTTAAGTCAGATTAATTGTAGGAAAGATTGAATAGTTCCAAATGGGCAAGCATAAAGGGGACAAAGCAATGTATGGATCGTCTATCATAGAAGAATTTTTATTAAACATATAACTCACATTTGGTGAGAAGAGGAAAGTGGAGTATTAAATATAAAGATGACTTTTTAGGAAAGCAGAGCAAAATAGTATCACAAGAAATGATGGATTTTGGTCATTAATAACTCTACATTTTAGGATTTTAAAAGAAAGATCAAATTACCAAGAATTCTGCAGAAGGGGAATGCTCCTAATAATGTAGTGATACTATGAAACCAAAAGTTATCATTTTTGAGCAGCTATAACAAGAGACCCTGAAAGAGTCCTTACAATACCACTGACTGTAAGATCAGTTATAGTTAGATTTTTTTTCCAAACCTGGCTATGTGTATTGTGCTTATTTTTCTGTTTTGATTTAGGATCTCAGGTGCTTCCTTCACTTCTGGTCCTGAAATGTGCCTGGATGGATTTCATGGACATTTATTCATTACTGATTAAGTACTTGGCAATATTTTTTCTGAGACAAAGTATGAAGGTTCTTAAAGTCTTTTGCTTCTGCCAGTCCACTTCACCAAGAAAATGCTCAAATCATATTCAAAAGAAAGTGAAGTTTCTTTGCCAGTATCATCTCTGATACTAGGGTATGTCCAGTTTTCTAAGTCAGTCGATCCATTATATGTAAAATGTTCCTTTATTTTGTTGTGATTTCTAATGATATTGAAAGTTTCTACAAATTTGATACAAATATGATAGCCATGATCATTTCTTTCTTTGGCTATTATCTCTTTATATCCTTTGTTCCTTTGTAAATAATATGTTTTTCTTTGTAATTTCTCTTTGATATTTCTTTTATTTTTTCTTTTATTTATTTTTTGGAGAGAGACACAGAGAGAGACAGAGAGAGAGAGGGAGAGGGAGACAGATAGAGATGGGCGCGCCAGCAGTCTCTCAGCTGCTGTGAACAAAATCCAGATGTGTGCGCCCCCTTGTGATCAAGCGCGGCATTGCGCCCTTGCATCACTTTGCAACTGGCTAAATGTAGGACCTGGACATTGGAACCGGGTTCTTAGGCTTAGCAGGCAGGCGCCTTAACTGCTAAACCATCTCTCTAGCCCTCTCTTTGATATTTCTATAGATCCCAGAGTGATAATTAGTCATAATAAACATGGATGATACAAAGGAAATCAAGCCTGTTTAAATCAAAATATTTTGATAATAAGAAGAACGTTAGAAAATACAAACCTTTCCCATCATATCTAAATAGATGTATGCCTGCAACAAGATCAACAAACTTTTTCTGTAAAGGTCCAGAGGACAAACTTTGCAGGACATGAGATTTCCACTGCAAGTACTCAACTCCATGTAATTTGAAAGCAACCAAAGACAATGTATTAAGATATAGATGCATCCATGTGCCAATTAAATTCTATTTACAAGAGCACTACATAGACATAATTTAGCCCAAACACTACAGTTGGCCACATCAAGATAGAATGCATTTCTGTATTACTTTGTTTTTTAAAGTGAATTATATGCATATGTCATCCAGTTCCATAGTCTGCTTCCCTAACAGAGTCATATAGAATATGCTGATTTATCCTATTGCAATTTGAATTGCCAGGAATTCTTTTACATATATTTTCTTTCATAAGATAAATGAAGGATATATATCTCTTCCATGTTTTTTTCCACTGTTTCCTCATGAAGCTGGATATGGATAAACTGCTATGATTAAAACTTAATTTTCTTTTAAACTATTTTTTCTGGAGTTTTCTCAAGAAGCCAAAAAAATACATCTATATGTATACACACATATTCA
This sequence comes from Orientallactaga sibirica, assembly GCA_036365145.1. Lineage (NCBI taxonomy): Eukaryota > Metazoa > Chordata > Mammalia > Rodentia > Dipodidae > Orientallactaga > Orientallactaga sibirica. Next base: position 5,188,551 of record JAEOAD010000194.1, read on the forward strand.
TACATTTTAAAGATTATAATTTTGGTAAGGTTAAAAATCTCTGTTTCTATAACATAATGACTTAATGGCTGATTTAAACTTACATGTATCTAAAAGTACTTACAATTTAAAAATATTTTCACATGTATGTTTCCATGTGTGTGCAAATGTGTATGTATTTATGGGGTATATGGACATGCCAGGAGAGCCGCTTGCTTCTGCAAAGGTATGCTAGACACTTGCACTGATTTTTGAGTCTGACCTATATGGGTGGCTGGGGAATTGAACTTTGCAAACACCTGTCTTTAACTGCTGAGGCATGTTCCTAGTCCCCAGAATAATTTTTAATGTAAACATTTTGTACTGTATTTACCTAGTATTCATGAGACTAAATTTTCTCTGAATTTAAAAACTTCAATATTCACCAAAACTACAAATGTACATTCATATATATCTTTGACTATGTTTCACATATTGAGAAGTAGCACATGAAACTAAGTTTATCAGTAAGCATATGTTCTAATATTTTATATTACTTGGGATTTCTTTGATATTACAAATAGAGATTATAAGATATTCCACATAAAATGTGAGACACTGTTGTGAGTATCTATAATCCCAGGACACCTATATCAATGAGAGAAGTTTAGGGAATAGAATTACTCTGAAGCTCAACAACAGAAAACACATCAGGATCTTGGCTTTCCCATTGTTCCTTCATTGGATCCATACAGCTCCTCTTTCCTTGGTCCATGAAATATCATTTTACAAATTGTATTCTCATTACATTCTTCCAGGACCCTACCATATCATGCTATTGTTTTAACTACTGGTGGTTCCATTGTAATCCTAAAGATGATTAATTTCTTCTGTATACTTCTCTATTTTTCTTTCTCTCTTCTCTGTCTCTTTGTCTCTGTCTCTCTCCTCTTTCTGTCTCTCCTATCCTTCACTTCCTATAATTCCTGCTGCCTGTTGTGGCAAAAAATATTCTGTGCAATTTTCTATGGTCCCATCCTATAAAAGAGTTATTCATTCACTACCGGGAAATTGAAATTTTGGAGGGAAAAGCCTACTTTCCAAGCACTATCACCAGGAATACAAACCTCCAGGAACAAAAAAGAGTGTTCCCTCCATGGTGCTTTCTGTTCCTTTGATTTAAAACATCTCCTGCCATGGTAGAGTGGCAATACTTCAAACATAGTCAGCTGGAGACTGGACGCTTTCATATCTAACCCTGCACGGTCCACTTCATGTAGGTTATGCCAGCAAGATAGCCTCCTACATGGGAGAGGATAGAAAAGCTGACTGACAATTACAGAGGATGACAACTTTCACCTGGAGCGGAATTTTAAAAATCACAATCTGCTCTGTAATTACCAGGACTGTCATCAGGATGTGATTGATTCCATACACAACAACATGCAAGAGCAAGGGACATGGGGAGTGTAGTGCTTGGTGTCCAATAACCCTGTGGGAAATATATGCAGCTCAACTGCATCCCACTGAAGGGGAACCACAGGCACTTGCTTTTGTATGAAAGAACTGGTTGTCATCAGAAACAGGGAATAAAGCTTTATGTTTGATTTTGCCCACTTATATCTCTTCTATGGCACTGAATGTACACATCTTATTGAGATGAAATGCCAAAGGATTAAACCAAAAGAATTTAAATATTTCTCATCATTTTACCATAACATGAATTTTAACTATTAAATACCAATTCTTTCATCAGAACATTTTGCTGAATTACAAAGTAATTAAACAATAAGTTATTGTGTTTTCCGCTTGGTCAATTTATTTATCTTCTAAAACATCACACATTAATTCAATAGGGTTTCCAACCTAATGCTTTTCCCACTTACTTTCTGGTGTTCAGTAAAAGTACATGGGGGAACTCCTCTCTCTCTCTCTCTCGCTCTCGCTCTCTCTCGCTCTCTCTCACTCTCTCTCGCTCTCGCTCTCTCTCTGTTTGTATGTGTGTGAGTGTGTGTTTTGTAATTATTGGTTATGTAATTTTTGTGTATTCTGCTAATAAGTCAATGGCCCATTCTTCCTCTTTCCTCCTCCTTTCCTTCTCTCCCTTCTTTCCTCTCTCTCTTCCTTCCTCCCTTTCTCTCTCCCTCCCTTTCTTCTTTCCTTCCTTCATTCTTTCCTTTGTTTATTCCTTCCTTCCCTTTTTGCTTCTTTCCTCCTTACCCCCTCTCTTACCCATTGCTTCCGTAAAAGGAACCAAAATGCCTTTGTGGATATCAACAGAAAAGACATTTTGTTTCTTCTGGAGACTTTACTCAAGGTCTACCTGTGGCCAAATGTAGAGTCAGGGTGGAAATACAAATTCATCATGGAGGGTGAGAAACACAAACTTTCCCAACAAAATTGCCTGGTGCTTTTAAGAAAACAAATGTCTAGGCAGGTGGGTATTACAGTTCAGTGAGCCAATAAGCTCTGGTGATTTGTTTAAATCAAGTAAAGTTGGAATTTTCCTCCTGTACAAACAGAGATGTCACCATGCTTCTTACCTATAAGGTTAGCTATGTTCTTATCTTAATCTGTACATTACTTGACCAGGATAAGTGTTATTCACAGGGCTTCAAATTTCTTTTAAGAGAGAAATATGCAGACAGCCATGTATCAGGGAGAAAAGTCTGGCAGACATGTGAAAGCTGAAAGAAATAAGTTAAGACACTGTGCAGCAATCTAAATGGGACTTCAATGTCCTTAGGGGAGTGAGAAAACACAACTGCTATCCCTCTAGGGTAACAGACAGAAACATAGGGAATTGCCTGAGGTCACATAGCAATACAAACCATAAAAATATGAATATGGAAGACTCCTAGTAGTTTCCTTTGTGATATCTGTATATCTATATCTGTATATATCTATATATCTATATCTATCTATATATCTATATATCTATATATCTATATCTATATATATCTATATATCTATATTTATATATCTATATATCTATATATCTATATCTATATATCTATATCTATATCTATATCTATACTATATCTATATCTATATCTATATCTAATATATATATATATATATATTTTGATACCAGAGATTACCCACTGAGGGCCTAAGTAGCATGTTGATACCAGAGATCGGCCATGCTATATCTCAGAAGCATCTGCAGTTTCTAAGCCATGGCATGTCCTCTCTCTCAATGTATTATCTTTAGCTGACATTCACAAAGTAACTGAAGAACTATTTCAACTTCCAGTCTCTAGATGGTTATGTATCCTGACCCACTTGCAAAGTCTACAGGACAACTTCAACTTTCTTAAGATAGCTAAATTATGAAGTTTCTGTTATTCAATTAGATCACACTGACTCCTAGAAGCCAGAGTTCAGACTAAAAGCATGTTAGACTCATGAGATATTTACACATGTTCAGCATAGTACACCCTTTAAGGTGACATTAACTAGAGTAAAATATTAGACTCTCACTGTGTTATCATTAGTGATATGACAATGAAACAGAAGCTACCACAAGGGTGGCAAGGTTCATGACAAGATGGTGTTCTAAGCACTTAGAGGAGACCACAGTAGCCTCCTAGAGAAGAATAGTTAAAAAAAAATACTCATGACATTTTTCTTTTAATCTGAAGCTACAGAGGGGTCATCATACCTTTTACTAATATTAACTTCAGTGTCCCCAAGGTGGTACTGAGAACCATTTTTCTAAATGAATGAAAATGTCCATCATTCCTGTCTATAGTTGTTTAACTTTTCTTCAATTAATATTTTATTTTTATTTATTTATTTGAGAAAGAGAGGGAGAGAGAGAGAGAGAGAAAGAGGCAGCCACTGCAAACGAACTCCATATACATGCCCCACCTTGTACATCTGGCTTACGTGGGTCCTGGGGAGTTTAACCTGGGTCCTTTGGCTTTTCAGGCAAATCCCTTAACTGCTAAGCCAACTCTCCAGCCCTTTTTTTAAACTTAATTAACTCTCCAAAACTGACTGGTTACTGAAAGGAATCTTTCCAGAAAACAAAGCCAAAAAAGTAACTAAAGTACATCTTTTATTTTTTGCTGAAAAAATAGGCAATATTAATCATGTAGAATTTCATCATGTCTTTAAGCTTCTAATATATAAATATAAAATTATGTTCTGTGATTGTCTTTGTGTACCCCAAAGGTAAATGCATGAAAGCTTTTGTTACCAGCTTGGTCCTATTGAGAGGTACTGGAAACTTTAAGACTTAAAATATAGCAGGAGGTTTTCTAATCATTGCAGACACACCCTCAAAGGGGATTATGGGACTGCAGCCATTTGTTTTACCTCACAGCTATGGGGAGAGGGGTTGCACGAGCACAACAGAGAGGGTTTTGTTACATTCCCTTCTGTAGTTTGAACATGGTGTGCTGTATCTTTTTGGCCCCAGGACCAAAAGTATTGGGACCAAGCAATCATTTACTGCAGCTTCCAAAACCTGAATCCAAGTAAAGCTTTCTGCTTTATAAGTAGATTATCTCAGGTGTGAGTTATAGTGATGGGAAGCTGGCAAACACATACATATCTCTATTATCCTTCATTCTTTGTTTATAGGTAAAGAAATTAGAGCTCTAAGTTGTTATATATCTTTTCTAAACCCACAGGTGGTTGAATTATGAAGTGAACATATGGAGTCAACCCCAAAAGGTCATCTGTGCCTTCAAATTCTAAGATTAGCTTAATCAGCCCTCCCTATAGCAGCCTGGAAACTCTAGGAGCACACTCTAGGATGGTTTCTTAGTTTTCATTATGTTACAGCCACTCTTATCCTATACTGAGTTGTCCTGTGACCTATGTTTAGTGATCCTGTAAAAGATGAAATACAGGGCTGGAGAGATGGCTTAGCGGTTAAGGTGCCTGCCTCCTAAGCCTAAGAACGCTGGTTCCAATCTCCAGTGGTTCCAATCTCCAGGTCCCACGTTTAGCCAGATGCAAAGTGATGCAAGGGCACAATGCCACACTTGACCACAAGGGGGCGCATACATCTGGATTTCGTTCACAGCAGCTGAGAGACTGCTGGCGCGCCCATTCTCTATCTGTCTCACTCTCCCTCTCTCTCTCTCTGTCTGTTTCTCTCTGTGTCTCTCTCTAAAAATAGAATTTTTTTTAAAAAAGATGAAATACAGTCATGTCTCACTTGGTAATATGTTCTAAGAAATATGTCATACATCTTTGTATGGGAATCACAGAGTGCACTTACCTAAATGGTGTGACCTACTACTATATCCATAGTCAAAACCCATCATGTACATAGTCTGTCATTGACCAAAATGTGGTGACAGGATGTCTCACTGTATTAGCAATTAAAGAGCTCTCATTATACAGCAATCATGCTAGCTCATTCATTCTCACCAGCCCTTCATAGAGTAGGGACAAGACTGCCATAAATTTAGTGATTATCAGAGACTAACATGTTTATGCATGAGCACAAAACCAGTAAGTGACAAACATTGCCTAAACCCAGTTTGGAAGTGTCCAAAAATCCAATATTAATATTCCACAATGTTGGGTGGCCACACCAGTAAATGTGTTTTTGAATGGTCTTACTACTGAATGGCTCCTATCCCAGAAATTATCTGTCTTTCTATAGTCTAATTTACTTGGCTGTATTGCTGTCATGTTTTCTCCTATAGAGGGTGGAAAATATGTAATATACACTGGTATACACACACACACACACACACACACACACACACACATGCACATACACATACATAAACACACACATAAAATTGATGCTTGCTCATTTTCCTTGTGTCACATTTCAAATATAATGCTAATTGGAGGTTAAAATTAGCTCTATCTAGAATATGCCTTGAAATGTTCTTCAAAATGTTTTTACTTAAAATGTTGACAAACCATCAAACGTGGAAGTGTTCACTGATTGGGATCTTTAAAATGGGATCTTTTAAAATTCAAAGAAAAAACTGTTTGATATGCAGAAAGTGTGCTGAGTAACATGGCCCCAACTGGAACCAGGTGATTCTGAAGTTAGCCATTGCAACAGTTCCTCTTCTTTGCTAACTGAATCATATTTGCAATTCCTGAAGTGATTAATTAGGTATGTCTGTGAAGGCATTTCCAGAGAGACTTAACCAAGTAGCAGAAAACCCACATTGGTGTGGGAAGCATCATCTTGTGGGCTAGGGGCCAGAATGGAAGGCAAAGGAAGTAAGGACCACCAGTTGAAGCTCAGCTTCCACATTCCCCCTTTTGTCTGCTTCTGGTCTGTCATGAGAGAACTCCTCCACATGCTCCTGCTGCCATAATATATTTCTAATCATGCAGGACCAAACAACCATGGGCTGGACCTTATGAAACTGTGAACCCAAATAAATCTTCTGTCCCGTGTATCTGTAAGGTAATACATCCTCTGCCAAGCTCCAATTACACATGATGATTTAGCATATCCATGTTTTATGGAATTTAAATATTGAAATAAATTATGGCATTTCAGCAACTTCATGATGAATAATTATAATGACAGTAATCAAAGTTAACATTTACAGATTTCCTATGCTTTTCACAGTATGTTCTCATGTTCACCATCTTACAAAGGTGATAGTATCTTGCTTATTGCACAGGGAGAAAGCCCCGATTCCTGGAAGTGCTGCAACCTATCTAAGCTTATAATGCAAATAAGGAAAAGAGCAAACGGAACATGAGCTTATGTCGGACTGTATCCAGGGTCCATTATCTCATTGGACAGTGAATTTCCATGAGGAAGACTACAGTGCTTCCTTCATTTCTCTCAGAACAAAAACAAAATGGTCAATAGGAATGATGAGTATATGCTAACTAAATATCTAGGTGAGAAAATAGTATGAGAGAGTATAAATTAGAATATCTTCCATAGAGACTCTCTAAGAAAAAGTGACTTCTTGAGATCGATTAATAATGGGAGATCAATTAATAATGATAAGAGGCGATAAAGAAAGACATATTGGATGAAGTTCTCCCTCTTGCTTGGGAAACAGATAATTGATTTTTAAAAATTAAAATAAGATGTAAACTACAAAATGCTACTAAGGCACTAAATGGTAATGAATCAATGAATACAAATAAATAATCTAATAAAATTCCAATCAATATTGAGTAGCCACAATGTACTGAAAATATCATAAAGCAATGACATTTGGCATAAATAAAGAAGCTTCCTCCTGAAACAGTTGAAAAAGAGTTACAAAAGTGGAAGGATCAACCAGTTCATGCTAATTTTTTGAAGAAGAATGTTTCTTGAGCACTGTGTACCCAGCATATGCTGAGATGTTTATCTGTTAACTCTATCCACTATCACTACAATCTAAAGGAGGAAATAATGTTGTTTTTCCAATTTTAGACACAGAAACTTACCAAGTTGACAGGTTTACCAAATGGAAGAGCTGTGACATGAACCCTGTGATGCATTTGCCAGCACTATCAAAGGAAACTTCTCTGTGCTCAGTGGCTTTCATCATTAAGATATATTTATACCACATTCTAAAGCTTTTCTGCATTCCAGCTTTGGGTTATTGCTTAGTCAAGATGATCATAACCTAAAAAATAACAGCCTGCCTTTTCCTGTCCTTTAATTTGGGTTTCTCTACACATAAAGAAACAAAAAAAGGTTTTTTTTCAAAAAGAGTCTAAAAATGAATAGAATAGGTGATTCTTAGATGTGCTTACTCATATGGAATGTGTTTATCCCCTTTACAAAACTCTGACAGGAGCACAATAGGAAATGTACTTTCATTTAAAATGCTAAGTCTTTGATCTATGATCTATGTCACATTAATTCAAATGCTGCCAATTTGAAATTCAGTGACTTATAGAATTTTAGGGTAAACAAATTAGGAAGATAAGTAGAATTCCACTGGGAATATTTATTCTCCATGTGAAACACATTTTTGAAGCCCTTATAGAAAAAATAATCTTATAGCTGTTTAAAAACAGTATCCCTATCTGAAATGATTTTCCTATCATTTTTAAAGTCATCTGCTGATACTTCTTCTCAGTGTATTTGTGTCTCCTATGTACTCAAGAATAAGAAACATATTTAATCATTAATATAATGTGGCTGAGACATTTTTGTCTCCATAGATTTGTCTTAAACTGGTGAATCTTGGATGTGTGTTAAATGTTTTAAATGAACAACCTAATGGACAACCTAATTATAATTAGAACACACAAAACCATAATAGCCCTATGAAGCATACTGGCAAGTAATAATAAATATATTAGTTCTTAGTAATCTCAGAAATCCTTTCTCTTAATCCCTTTTTTTTTGTAATTTTTCTCTATTCTTAGGGAAAATATTTCTCACAATTTTGTGTAACATGTAGATAAATATACTGTCAGGTTTTACTCACTGAAACACCATCTAAGAAAGTAATACTAGGGCTGGAGAGATTGCTCAGTGGTTAAGACGCTTCTGTGTAAAGCCTAAAGACCTGAGTTCAATTCCCCATTATCCATGTAAAGCCAGACGCACAGAGTGGTACATGCATCTGGAAATCCTTTGCAGTGGCTGGAAACCCTGACACACCCATTCTATCTTCTATCTCTATCTGCTTAACTGAAACTCAGTTGTTTCCAATAACAGCATGCCCAAGCAGCCATACTGAAATCTGATATTAATTACATTTTTTTCAAGCTTTGAGGAACTTTGGAATTTTCAACTCTAGAGCCCTGTAAATACCTTTACAAGAAATTTTTTGAAGCCAAATGATTTTAAAACATCCCAATGCTCATCTCTGAGACTCCACACAGGAAAGCCTGGAATTAGCCAAGTTCATTCCCAGTGCCTCGCTCTCATAAGTATCCTTTCAGGCCACATGGTGTTGTCTGCATTATCCATTCACTGAAAACATCCATCCATGTCCACAATTTGCCAAAACTGAATTAGACCCTAATGACATGAGGATGAATATGACAGACACAGTCATTTACACTCAAGTGTGTTATCCTTGGATGGAGAGAAACAGACAATTAAAATGAAACATTTACATTCAATTAAATTGATACAGTGCTTCAGGCAGAATGGATGAAAGTAGTAGGGACATCTGATTCCAGGCCAGGGACTGGAGGAGGAAGGCTTTTCAGTAAGGAAAGCTATCCTCCAAAATCAAATGTAACAGTAAGCTCTGAACAAGGAATTTCTTAACCATGTAGAGGATACATATGGTGAGAATGTAAGTGATGAGAGCTTCAGTGGGATATTTCAAACACAGGGCCAAGAAAGTAACTTAAGCAATGACAGGTAAGAACCAGCTTTCTGCAAACAACTGAAAAACACCCCCTGGATGCTGCATAGATCAAGTGAGATGCATCTAGAGGAAAGGAACAGATACTGGGCTATAGTATCTTTATTATTATTTCCCAATAATGAAGCATTTGTCTTTTCCAGTAATCCTTCATTATAAAAAGACCTTACCTACATGCTAACCTTTTCTTTAACTGAGGCCCAGTATTATGCTGATCTTGCATTTTACTAAGCTAAGGTAAGGGATTCTAGTGTACCATCCCTTTAGAAATGCCTCTGCCTGCTTAACCATAGAAATCGAAACAGCCCTCAATGTTCAACTTTCCTGAGAGCCCAGAAGATCTGATGGTTGTACTACATTATCTTTGACAATAAAAGGGAAAATTATCCAAAACAGAGCTGTAAACATTCTCCACAGATAGGATTAGACATAAAAGAAGAAAGCTGGGTATGGTGGTGCATGCCTTTAATCCCAGCACTCAGAAGGTAGAGGTAGAAGGATCACCTTCAGTTTGAGGCCACCCTGGGACGAAACAGTGAATTCCAAGTCAGCCTGGGCTAGAGTGAGACCCTTCCTCAAAAAAAAAAAAAAAAAAAAAAAAAAAAAAAAAGAAAAGAAAAAGAAAAGAAAAAGAAAAAGAGAAAAAAAGAAAAGAAAGAAAGAAAGAAAGAAAGAAAGAAAGAAAGAAAGAAAGAAAGAAAGAAAGAAAGAAAGAAAGATCAAACACCATTGCAAAAAAAGTCACCAGATTCTAGGAATTTATCCAAAGAAAATAATAGGGAACACACACAACAGTGAATATAAGTGATGTTCATTACAGGCTACTTATAATAACAAAAAAAAAGTTGGAAACAATTTGAAGGTCTTTCAAAGATAAGGAGTGTTTAAAATGATGGTTTATTGACACAAAGGAGTATCATGCAGTCACTAAAAGTAATGAAGTGCAAAAACATGTTGTGATTAATAGGTATCCATGACAATATTTTCAAGTGGTAAAAGCAAGTTGCCAATACCAGATATTTTATGAACTTAGTTATGTGAAATTTTACATTTTTCATTTGAAACCTGTCATAGAGGGAAGTTGAAAATAATAGTCACCAAATAACTAATAATGGTTAACTCATCATGCAAGATTTTCAGATGATTTTTTCTTTTTTCTTTGTATTACATGAATTTATGTTAAATTATGTACATCATTTTATGTAGAAAAGTTTTTGATTTTGTTTGTTTGTTTGTTTTTGTTGAAGTAAGGTCTCACGCTAGCACAGGCTAACCTGCAATTTACTCTGTCATCATAGGGTGGCCTCAAACTCATGGTGATCCTCCTACCTCTGCCTCCCAACTGCTTGAATTAAAGGCATGGTACCCTTTTGATTTTTAAAGTTGAAAATCTCATGTTCGATAGAGAGGATATTTGAAAATGTTTTTAGCATGTAGCTCATTAGGTAAGCAGTTTCAATTATCTTTTCCAATAGCTGCCTTGCTTAAGATTCTACAAGCATGGGGGCTGGAGAGATGGCTTAGTGGTTAAGGCACTTGCCTACAAAGCCAAAGGACCCAGGTCCAATTCACCAGAACCCATGTAAGGCAGATGTGCAAAGTGCCACATGCATCTGGAGTTGGTTTCAGTTGCTGAAGGCCCTGGTGTACCCATTCTCTCCCCCTCCCCAACCCCATCTGCCTTGTTCTCTCTCTCTCAAATAAATAAATAAAAATAAGTATTTTTCAAAAGTTCAACAAGCATGAGACAGGCTATGAGTTTGAGGCTAGCAAGGAGATGGTTTCTCTTTCACTTTTTCTTTTTCACTGATCTTAGACATGAACTGCTTAATAACATTATTAATCTGACATTCCCATATCACTTAAAGTCCTCCATAAGTTACCAGAGTCCTAGGTTGTGGAAATATTATAGACATTTGAGACTATTTACACAGATTTTGACTAGTATTACTGAACATGTACATGTATACACACATATTTGTGTATACATATATATACATACACACACATACATATACAACATACTATCTATATACATATTGATTTTGCCCCTTCAGGAAGTAAAAGCTTAACCCTCCTGAGAATATGATTGCAAGTGCTTTTATCATGATTTCTCATGTTGACAATAAGACTTAGCACATCAAAGTAAGTTCCAAGGCCATAGACCTGAAAAGAATCTGATAAATATAGCCGATTATCTTATCTTTTATATCCTACCCCCTTTAAATCTGACTGACAGACTCAGTCTGTATGCTTAATTTTCCTCTTTGAGACAGTGTCTACCATGGTTCATAAAACCTATAATCTTCACCATTTTCAAAACAGGTTTCAAATTTCCTCAAAAAGGAAACTTTCCTTTATAGTTCTTCTCCACTTGGTATGTACAGTCCCCTTATACTCTACCACTTCCACATTGTCTGCCTGGTCTCCTCAACTCACTTGTGTTTTGGGGCAATGCTTTCAGTTATTTCAATATATCTTCTTTGTTTCCTGAGCCTGTGAGTTCTATGGTGATTACATTCTTAGGGAATACACTGTGCTTCTTGGGAAACTTAGACACTCTTTTCTATTGTCTATCAGGATCCGTCCCCAGCAAAAACAGTTTACATGTCAGATTCTTAACTGGGACCTTAGTATGTCATGTATTTAAAGATGGGGACTTTTAAGATTCCGTTAAGTTAAAATAAGGTTTTAAGTGTGGATGGTACCTTGCTCAGAAGTGAAAATTATGAAACCAATAGATGCCAGTAGTTCTTAAGCACAAAATAAGACCATGTGAAGAAAGAGAGAGGGTTGGTAACTGTAAGCCATGTGGAGTTACAGAGTGGGCCAAACCTGCCAAGGCCAAGATCTTGGATTTGAAGCCTCCAGAACTGTGAGGAAACAAAGTTCTGTCCATGTTAGCTACCCAATTCTGGTAACTTGTTAGGGTATACCTGACTTTTTTTTCCCCTCTGAAATAAATCTTTTCCTTCTTTAAACTGTCTTTATCAGGTAGTTGGTCAGAGCAATTAGAAAAGTAACTAATATGCTTTTTCAGATTTATAAATTTAAAATCTCAATGTTGGGCTAGAGAGATGACTCAGCTGTTAAGGCACTTGCCTGCAAAGCCTAATGACCCAGGTTTGATTCCCCAGTACCCATGTAAAGCCAAATGCACAGTGTTGCTTGCATCTGGTATTTGTTTGGAGAGACTGGAGGCCCTGGTACACCTATTCTTTCTCTTCTCTTCTTCTACCTATCTCTGCTTAAAATATATATATATTTATATTTATTTATTTAAAGTATTTAAAATAAAATAAATGCAATGTCAAGTGCTAGTAAGGTTATAATATGAATGGACCTCTCATACAAGGGTTAAGAGGACTGTCACAGGGCACATGTTCAGAAAAAGAAGTCATATACAAAACAGCACATATGAAACATTTACATTAACATTCTGTTTAGACAAAACTACTTTATGGTGATTCAAGTCACTACACTGGTTATTTATAAGGGAGAAGACAGGAGATATAAACAAATAGGTTTAAGAGAACGCATTGTTTTAGCTACTTGCTTTTCCTGGGACAAAATACATAACAGGAAGCAACTTATGGAAGGAAATGATTTATTCTGGCTTATGGTTTCAGAGGGATGCTTTCCACCATGCCAGGGACAGTGTAACAGCAGGACCATGAAGACTGGCTGGCCTCATGAGCCCTGAATGAGGAAGCTGAGAAAACAAAGAAGTGGGGACGGGTTATAGAAACCTCAAGGCCTTCCCCCAATAACTTTCTCCAATACAAGCTCCATCTCCTAAAGGTTCCACAGTCTTCCCAAACAGCACAGCCAGCTGGGGACCAACTATTGAAACACATGAACGTATGGGAGACATTATATTCAAACCCCAACACCTATCTGATGGAAAGGTTCTGTGTTTTTATCACCAGTGCCTACATCAATGAACACACATAAAATTCCATTTTTCTGTGCAAGGTTTCTAAACTTTACTATACTTATAATATGCCACAATAAAGTACATGTCTTTTGTACACTTTCACACATGCATACACAAGTAGACCGTATCAAAGCCTGTATAGTTTTGCAAATCATCAGTCATTGGCCTGTTAGATAACAATCAATTTAATATTTAAATTTTTATATATCTTATGTCTACATGTATATTTATAAGCTACTCAGGGGAGATTTTATGTACCTGCTATTTTAGAGGACTTCCTGCAGGGTGTTGTGCTATATGATAAGTCAAAATCATATATTTTTTTTGCCAGTCACTCAAGAAGTAAGTGCTGTTAACCCATTTTCACAGCTAAACCCAAACTACTGGACAGTAGCGGAGTTAGAGGATAATCTAACCTCTTCCACCTGCCAAACACTACTTTTCAGCAATACTATATGATGTTCTATACAACACTACACTCACACACATATCTCTATCTATCTATATATGTATAAAGTGTACTTCAGGGAATGTCTTCTATTGCTACTATATAATGATCTGTCTTCTTGATGCGATTTGCAGCATCTAAAGGGACAGGTACTTCCATTTCTATTGTATATTCTCACTTTCTCTGAATAGAGAATTAAATGTCATGGTACCTACACCAATGATATGGACATTGTCAAGAAAACAGGAGGTGGAAGCAGGGCCATGGGTAGCTTCTGAAGTGATAGGAGCATTGGATATATTTCAAAAATATATTTATGACTGTGGTAGTTTGAATATATGGTTCCCAATATATTCAGTGTTTTATTAGTTTATAGTTTGCATCTGCAATAACCTTGCTAGAGGAAATGTCACTGGGGGCTGGTCTTAAGGTGTGGTGATGGTTTGAAATTCCATTGTAAAGATATGCAAATGTGCCTAATAGGAGTTCCTGAAGTGTGTTGTGGCTTGGCTGTAGTTTTGCTCAGTGTGCTGTGTGCCTGGTTGGTTTTTCTCTCTCTGCTTGGCCCTGTGAAGGCAGGCCGCTTCTCCTGCCATTATGGAACTTCCCCTGGATCTGTAAGCTTCAATAAATAATATCCCTTCCTCCATAACTGTGCCTGGTCTGGAAGTTCATCTTAGCGAACCTGAAGCTGTCTGCTACAATGACCATAATCAAATAGGCATACTAGATGTGACAGGGCCATTGTCAACCACAAACATAGGAAGCTTAGAAAGGATCAAAATGTGCTTAGCAGGGTCCAGAGGAAGAATTTTCAATTTCTACAGATGCTTTGCACATTTGAAAGCTCTGAGGTGTTCAGGTCTTCATGAACAAGCATGAGATATGAAGGTAGTAGAAAAATAATACTGACTTTGTCAGTAAGCACTTTCAAAACTTCTCCCGTGTTTCTTATGTTAAATGGAAAGGTCTTTCTTAATTTTTAATTTATTTGTTTGCCTCCAAGCACTGTAACTTTAAAATACTCACCATAACTCTTTCTTCATCCCTGCTCAAAAATCACCTCTCACTTTCTTCCAGTTCTCTGTCTTATGACCAGTTTCTGCTGGAAGAATGGGGCAGGCAAGTTTTGCCTCTGGCGCCCTCCCACCTCTTCCTTTATCTTACCTCCTGCAGATGCTCCAAACACCCACCTTCCCAATCCTCTCTCTGGTGACAACTGCTGATAACAGCGTTGTTAGGGAATATCACTCAAGGGGATTTGCATTTTAATAGGCTTCTCTCCTACCTAGAGGCCTCAGCACTGGATCTCCAGTGATCAGTCAGATAATATTTAGTGGGCCTGGCCCAGTGTTTCAAAAGCAAGCAATAACTACAAAACAAGTGAACAAAACACAAAAACAAAACTAACCAAGGCAAGTTATAAAAGTAAAAGTACATTAAAAAAAAAAAAGTTTTCCACATTCTTCTGCAAAATTGGAGTTGGAAATGCAAATGCAACAATGATTCGAAAATCCACTATTATTAAAACAAGTAACTATCTCAAAGTTATGAGAGGCTGTGTGCTATAGGTTCTAGAGTGTGGAGACTGCCATAGTCCTTACCACACCCTACCGTGCTTCTGACAGAGGAAGACTCAGCTGTTCTTTATCAGTGACTAAGCCTCTGCTTTGCTGAGTACAGAAATGTTTCTCAGTGTCCAGTTGCCTGTCCAAAATAAGAAACAACAAGGAACAGCAAGATGACTTATCCTTGGCACATTAAATGTGCTCTATATTATTTACAGACTGGGACTAAGGTAGAATTGAAGTGTGATGCTAGGTAGTTAGAGCCTACCATGTAATTTAATGGCAGGTGCTGGGAATACTCATTTTAATTAGCACTCATTCCTTGAGCCACTCAGTCCTCACATAGTTCAGGAAAATCTTCCATTTTTCAGGCAGTGTAATAAGGACCCAGAAATTACGGCAGTGATGATGGTAGTTGTGACAGTGAGAATGAAAGTCATAATTAATATGAAGGGCCAGGTTATTTGATCTTCATGATAACCCCACCCAGAGGATTCTTTTATTGTGTTCATTTTACAGAAAAAAAAGTAGGAGTTTGTAAAATAATGTGTAAGGATCACTTAAATAGTCACTGGGGTGAATGGGCTATGAAACCAGCAGTTGGTCTGCAGAGCCCTTACTTTGAGGCAGTCTAGGCTCCTCTGTCACAGACTAAGTCATAGCAATGGGGATTACCTCGGTACCCTGGGGCTTTGTAGCAGTTCCTTTCCAGGATGCTATAAGGAGACTGTGGAAGAGATGGGAGCTCCTGCCTTGCTATGTGTTTAAATGTTGTTTGTTCTCTGAATTTCTCCCATGTTTGTTTAAAGTTTTAATCTGAATCATTTACCAAATCCCTCGTTTTCCTATATTTTAATTAATTTCTTCTCAGATCAGTCATGCTGCATCCCTGCTAACTAAGGCTGACTGTAGAAATCCCAGTAAGCAAATGCAAACAAACAAACAAAAAAGAACCCCCACTAATCCTCCCTGACAGTTCCTGTGTTTTACCTAATGAGCCCTAATGCGTTAGGATAAACATCTATTCCAAACTATTTGGTCAGAATTTAGAGCATCGATGATTTTAAGCATTGGATGATTTTCTTTACTTTAGTCTGTTCAGGTCTAAATCAGCTTCAAATATACAAATTCCAGGACCTTGTCTTTTAGGTCGTTTGTAAAAACTATCACAAAAACTGATTCTTTGGAAAAGTTCTATGGACCAGGGAGGGAGTTTTGGGTAAAACTCCATCACACCCCCTCACTCCCTGGGGGTGGGGGGAAAAAAAAAAAAAAAAGCCTCATTATATTTCTGGATAATTCCAGTACAGAAACTAAAGGAAGTCTAGTAGAACCTGACAATCACATATTTCACTAAACCCAAATTCCAGTTTGCTTTTAATGTGGAAAAAAATAAATAAAAGCTTCTATCTTTCCCAACCCCATTTCCTATCCTGCTAGCTCATTCTGACTTCCCCATATATTTCAGATTTATCACTATACAGTGGTCACACCTGAAATTGCCCACCTCCTCTTCTCTTCTCTTCTCTTTCTTTTTTTTCTTGCTCTACTATTTGAGATTTCCAAGCCCATGAAATTATTTTGTGAGCTTTCTCTCTAATAGTAATTCCCTTATATTAAAAAAAAAAATCACTTAAGAAATTACATCAGCACTCTATCTTACCTGAGAAATATAATGTGCTAGTTTCCTCTCATTAAGGAGCTATTTATGATTTGATGAACATAAAATAAATGGAAACAAGAGAGAACCAGCATGTTCTTACGAGCCTTCCTTAGCTGTCACAGCTGCAGGCAGGTTGCTATAAGTGATAAACAAACTACAATTCTCCAATATGCAAAATAGGTATTCTCAGAAGGAATACAGTGCCCTATTGAAGGAGAAATAGGAGCAAACTAGTTCCTTTTAGCCAGTTTCGGAGAGAACCGATGCCCCCTAACCCTGGCAGAAATGTGATTCATGTCTATTGCGCTACAGCCACAGTTGCTCTTGCAGCCCACAGTCTAGCTTAACATGCTGCCTGGACAGGTGGCCTTCACTACCCTCACAGGCTGGACATGTAGCCTGCTCTTCAAATTTACAGGCCAATCAGTTTTTCCTCTTGCATATCTGAATCTGAGGAAAGAATCCATTTTCAATGACTACGAAGGCCTGTCCAGGGGCTGTTTCCAGTCACTCCTTCTCTCTCTCTCTCTCTCTCTTGTGTTCCTCCATATTTAATTAAACTCATGTGTTCATCAGAAACACATTTATTAAGTCCTCGCTTGCAATGAGCCAGGCTCAGTGCTCCAGGATGGGTCCTCAGTGAACAACAAAGTTCCTCCTGCCTTAGGACTCATGTGTTAATGGCAGGTAAAGGATGGAAAAGAATATGACATGTTTTCTTCCATATGTAGGAATCAGACTAATTTAAAGAAATAAGTCACATCTTGTGGTTTGAATGTAAAACACCCACCTCACAGGCTCATGTGTTGGAACACTTGGCTTCCTGCTAGAAGCACTGCTTCAGAAGGTTGAGGAATTGAAGACATGGAGCCTTGCTAGAGGAAGTGGGTTACTGAGGGAGGGTCTTAAGGTTTCTTTAGCCCCACCCAACTTCCTCTGCTTCACATATATTAGAGCACTTACCTATCGTGTCCAAAGCCCTAATTTCAATCCAAAATATAGCAAAAAAAGAAAAGAAAAAAAAAATCTTCACTCTTGACAAAGGACCCTATAGATAGCTATATTGGGGTTCCTTGGGTTAGAGAACCTACACCCTAGAGTACAATTATCATTTAGAAAAGTCAGAAGTCACTTGCTGATCACTAGCGTGAGGGACCAGCTATGAAGCTGAATGAAGAGAGGCTGCCTTGGGAACAGACACTTTTCCATCTAGTGCTGAAAAACGCTGCACACTTCCTGTGATCTAATGTGTCTGTTGAGATGGAGCATTACCCTAGGAATAGCTTAAGAGCTATAGAAAAAGATGAGGTGACCCAGCAAACATGAACATCTAGAAGATCAGAGTTGAAGGTGAAAATGGGAATAGCCAGCCAGGCTTCCCTCGTTGTAGAAACCGCAATTCTCAAAAGACATAGAGTCTACCTTTTCAAGAGGATAAGAACGATAATGACAGATAACTATTCCAGTTAGATCAACTTATATCAATGGGGCAATTTCCTCCTTAATCTACTCCATACCTAACAACTACCCATAGAAGAGAAAAATAAAGAAAACGAAGTGAAAAGGAGTGAGAGAAAAGTGAATCTGTGTATCCTTTAACTGCAGGCTTCTAGAGCCTAAGCCGAGCCTGAGCTGAGGGGAGGAGAGACTGTCCTAAATTGAGTTGCTTCTGAGGTTAAATATTGGTTGACATTATGCAATTACCAAAATAAGACTCAATACAGTAATTAGTACAGAGGAAGAAAACCCACTCAGTGTTGTCTGTGTTATCCAGGTGACATTCGATGTAGATAAAAATTTCATAGATCTAGGAATCAAGTTAAAGGAATGAAAGACCTAAGGTTGAAACTGACATCACCATTTTGAAGACCTTTCAACAAAATGATAGTAACCTGAAGAGGCACCATGAAGACCCATACTTCTCTCCCATTCTCCTTAAAATGTTATATTTGTTTTATTGTCCTTTCCTTATTTTCCCGTGCATTAAGGAAAGTCCCTTCTCCTGTAAGAAAATTAATTTTGACTAATCCTTTCCTCTTGGTCCTCATTCATCTGCTGATTGATTTGTCTTTTAAATAACATACTCTCCTTTTCCATGACTATGTACTTCTTACAAACAGTGTCACAATTTCTTAGCCTCCTTTATTGATTTTGAATATTCTTATTTTAATCATTCTCTAGTTCTTGTCCCTATTCACAGTATCTCTGTGGATTTCTCTCTGCATATGTTTTCATATAGTATCGACATTCCTATTACTTCCATAGCACCTCCAGCCTGCATGTTTTGTCTAAGTCCAACATCAAAATGTTTGAAAGATCTGTATAGCATCTCCATCTTTCCATTACCAGAGGTTGTTGTCCTTACTTTGTGATTCTTTAATAATAAAATCTAACCCATCCTTTTAAGAGCAAATCAAATGTCACTCAGTTTATAAATTCTATTTCTCTAAGAATGAGGAACACTCACTATTTCATCCTTCCTTATAATGTAAAGAAAGTACAGTATTTATTTAATGCTCTCTGTGTCTAGGATCTCTATGAGCAATCGGGTGTTACAACCACTCTACTCCCTCCACGTATCTAGCACAGTTCTTCTACAGAAAGATTTGGTTATACCTATATGATCCAGGGGCATGGCATAATTACATGTACATATGAAAATGTATTTTTAATATTTTTATTCCTTCCTATGTAATAAAGTAGAAAAATCCATAGAACTCAGTATCCAGAGGGAGTAGGGAAATTCTAAAGCCAGTTTAGGTAAGGAAGGAATAAGAATGAACCATACCTAACAATTTAACACAATTTTGTATGCAAGATAGACATGGGCATGAGGTATATATACACATGTATGCCCATTTTTACACATTGATATGATAATTAGTGCTTAATAACTGAGTTGTTATCACAAAATGGAAATGTTGATGGACATATCCTTCACTAGGGGCTTTTTTTTTTAAGTCTTTTGTATTGCAAAAACAAGCATCCTGGTCAGTTGTATATACTCTCCTGAGTTCTGATTCTTGTCATGGCTTCCATGACAATCTTGTCAGTCCACTGATAGAATAACATATAAGCAGTTAAGATGAATGGAAACCTACATATGTGCTCCTGAAATTAATTGTTAAGAAATGAGAGAGAAAACTAAACTTTTATTTTTAAGTTTTTATGAGCATCATGTGCCATAGATAAAAATATTTCCCTAAGTCTTCTCCACATGGATTAATATTTTATGGGCTGCTGATTCTAGCTTCCAGGTTGCCCATAAACATTTTCTAGTTTTCTCAGGAACAGATTTGTGGCTTCCTCCAATAAGATATGAATTCTCATAGCTCTAGCTTTGCATGACTTTTGATTTAACTGCCTTGCTCTGTGAAAGATACTGGTATTCACATCCATGGATGTGATCATCCTTAATCTTTTCAAATATTATTTTCGAGATGAGGAAATGTTGCAGTTACCTTCTCATTACTGAGGCAAAACACCCACAATCAAAAGCAGTTTATGAGAAGAAAAAGCTTATTTCTACTTAAAGACTTGAGGGGAAGCTTCATGATGGGATAGCAGAACAAAAGGTGAGCATTTTATCTACTTACATCAGCTGGGGGATAGCATCAAGAATGAGCTAGCTCTCAAGCCAGGCGTGGTGGCACACACCTTTAATCACAGCATTCTGGAGGGAGAAGTAAGAAGATTGCCACGAGTTCGAGGCCCTCCTGAGACTACACAGTGAATTCCAGGCAAGCTTGAGCTAGAGTGAGACCCTACCTTGAACACCCCCCCCCAAAAAAAAGAAAGAGCTAGCTCTGAACTAGTAAATGCCAACTTATTCTCCTCCCCACCCCGCCCCCATGACACACTACATCTAGCAAATCTCTACCAGGCAAAGGCGCCACAACTCTCCCAAACTGTTGCTCACTGAGGATAACATATTTAAACCACATGAGCCTATGGGGGACATTTCTCTCAAATCACCATGGGAAACTAAGGTGCCAAGCTGTCATTAAGCCAGCAATATAGTTAGAAAAGGAGAAGGGCTTCAACAGGGCTAGTGATTGTGACTATTGTTTTCTCTTTGCTGATGTCTCTTAAGGAATTTGACATATTCTGTTGCACTCTGTGATAGATTCTGTTATTGTTCTCAATTCATTACCCTCCTTGATAGCTATGTCTTTTTTCTGTATAACTTCCTAGCTCTTCCATTAATGGTTGAGTTTATTTTCTCACTCCATTAGTTCTGAGCTGGCCATCTGTATGCTTTGCCAGTGGAAGGCAGGGATAGTGGCTTTGTGCTCAGGGCGTAGTCTTTAAGAGGCATCAGAGACTTTTTCTGGCCCCTCTTATGCATTTCCATGTCCATAAAATGACATGCTTTAGTTATCACATTAAAATGGGGATCATAAGTCACATTTTGAGAAGATCTTGAAGTAACCTCTTGCTTTACACCAAGCTAAGCAGAGAGGAGATGAGGTCTAACAACACCTGTCTAGGAAATAAACCGAGAAAGTAAGCAAGAATAAATGATTGTTGTGGTCAGTTATGATAATGTGCTCGTAACTCTCTTCAGCACATCCTATATTTCATAATCATTCACCAACATTGCACATCATTTTCTTAACCTTCAATGATACTAACACTTTATAGGGAGTGAGGGGTCAAACAATGTTGAAATGGTAAATCATAAATACACATTTTCTTTTTTGTTTTCCTAAGTGGATTCACATATAGGCTTGTTACACTTGCAATAATAATATGAATCTCACACAATCCGAGATTTTGTATGATAAAATCATTTGCAGTGTTTATCCATCATATGTCATATTTGTTGCTGAAGGATCCTTATGTGTTTCTACTTTACATGTCAATTTTCTAAGAGGAAAACTATTTCAAAATACTTGGCTGTCACCTAAGAAAACCATCTCAGTGTGTAGGAGAGAACACAGTTCGGGGTGCAATAAGCAGTCTTGTTACTTACTAGGAATGCTAGCAAGTCATGAGACCATCCATGCACTTTTCTGAGCCCAATTTTCTCATAAGTAAAATGAGGACAATATTATCCTTTCTCATGGGATTCTTAGGGAAATTAGGATAACAACCTATATAGGGAAATGCCAGTATTTTATTTTAAAAATGTATATTTATTGAGTGACTTTCCCTTTAAGAACTTATGCTTCCACATCTTCTTTAGTATAGGCTAGACTAAATGAGTCACTCATGTCAGTACATAGAAGACTCGCTCCTCTTAGCTTATGACGTCTGCAACATCGACATGCATGCTTTCCTTCATTCTCACAATCTAGGCATTTCTCTCTCTCTCTCACTCTAACTTTCTCTCTCTCTTAGATAATTTCCTCTAGGGGAATGATCAACTACTATGAAGAGATGTACACAAACAAGAATGAACAGACACTTCTAATCAAGAGCCAGCACAGAATTTACTTTAAAAAGCTCACATGAACTTGGAAGTGGACTTTCTAATTCTACTTAAACCTTGGGGTTGCAGCCTCATTTGGGAGTGCATTGACACCTCACATTTTCTGTCACAGTTCTTATGGTTTCTTCTTGTTTTTTATCGTGAAATACATTAGAAAAAAAAATAGAGAGTCTTCAAACTAAAGGATAGTTTTGAAAATCTAAAAATACTTTCAGATAACAAATAAGTCTTCAGCATATATAAGGTACTTCCTGGAAACCTACTCCAAAGATAATGTAAAAAGTAGCTGTAAAATCTCTTCAAAGTGTTAAAAGGACTCATGGTGGGTCTCAGAGTTTCATTTGGTAAGAGAAAATACTCACTGAGGATATCAACTGTTAGTCGTATAGATTTTTGTGATAAAACAGTGAAGATTCTAGGACTCTCCAGGGTATTGGCGGCCCTTGGTAGCCTTGGTAGAATTCTAAAGCAGAGAAGTGCTTATTTTAAGGAAATTAAGACTATCACATGTGTCTAATACAGTACTATCCAATAGTTCAAAGAAGACCAAAACAGTTTTCAGAGCATATTGGCAATGACATTGAAACTTCAAATCAAAAGAAAACAAATAATGTAAAACAAAAGGAAGGCTTTGGACCTCAAAAAAAATTTTTTTTTAAATCTACTGACAGGAAACAGGCAGAATAAAAGCTTGCTCCCTTATAAATGTGTTCTTCATATCATGCAAGTAAGTAATTTAAAATGGGGCTAGAGAAATGGCTTAGTAGTTAAAGCACTTGCCGCAAAGCCAAAAGACCCAGGATCAATTCCCCAGGACCCATAAGTCAGAGGCAAAAGGTGGAGCATGTGTCTGGAGTTCACTTGCAGCTGCTGGAGGCCGTGGAGTGTCCATTCTCTCTATCTGCCTTTTTTCCCTATCTCAAATAAATAAAATAAAATAAACCAAGAGAAAGAAGAAACAGGGATGGCAGCATTAGGTGACACCAGCCATGGAGAAATTTCTCAGATTATGAGAACTACTCAGTGAACATAGAAATATATCTTGCTGGTTTTCCAGTGGCTGTGGAATAAGGAAACATTTGTGCCTATTTTTTTTCCATGTTCACGTGAGAAATTCCTAGGTGCACTAACCCTGTCCCAACATTATGCCTTGAGTTTCAGAGGGGAGAGGATTAATGTTCTCAAAAAGATTTATTTAAGAGACAGGCACTCCCAGAGTCTCACACTCTGACTCCACTGAGCTGAGATTCTGGATGTTGAGCTGAGGGTATTATGAGATGAGTTTTGGCTGACTCAGGAAGAGTGCTTTCATGTGAGACGAATTTAAACTGTGGAACTCAGAAAGGCATGATAGTTTTATTTATTTATTTTTATTTTTTAAAAATATTTTATTTATTACAGAGATAGAGAGAGAAAGTGGCAGATAGTAAAAGAGAAAATGAGCGTGCCAGGGCCTCCAGCCACTGTAAATAAACTTCAGACCCATGTGCCACCTTGCACATCTGGCTTACATGGGTACTGGGGAGTCAAACCTGGATCTTTAGGCTTCACAGGCAAGCACCTTACTTGCTAAGCCATCTCTCTGGCCCCAGGCATGACACTTGTACAAACATTCCCATACACTCATCTCTTCAAATAATGGAGCTCTATGTTTCTTTTAAGTGTGGTCTCGCTGAGCCCCTTGTACATCAAAAACTTGCTTCTAATAAATGAAACAGCAAGTGAAATTACTGTCACTTCTAAAGTGAGGTGTTTAAATGTCTCTGAATTCTGTGCTGGCTACTTTTCCTTCTTGTGTCACTCTTGCTGTGCATTCTCAGGGAAGCCGACTGCAATGGCAGCCTCATGATGGGGAACGGTGACCTCTGCCTGCAGGAAGATGGAGCCTTCCAACAGTCACATGGCTGTGCTTGAAGCAGGTTCTGCAGCTACAGTAGAGCTTGCAGATGATGGCATGTATGACTTACGTCTGAATGGAACGTCCAGAGTCCCAAACAGGACTCACCCAGCTACACTGGTTGTGTGTTTTGAATGCATGTCCCCCACCCACTCAGATGCTTGACTAAAGCTTGCCACTTGAGTCTCCAGCCACCTGGCTGGAAGAGGTGTGACTGGGGCAGATTCTGAAGTCCAGCCCTAAGGTGTGTTTGGCAGCTGATCTGCTTTCCAGCCCAAAGGTGTGCACAGAAGTGTGGGCTCTGGTGGAGTCCTTACCACTTGCTGCCTTTTTGTGCTTCCTGATTTTGGTTTTGAGCAGCTGTTTGGTTGTTTCTTCCTGCTTGAATGTATGGAAGCAGCTTCTTCCACCACTGATAGATTCCCGTTCCCCCGGATCTGTAAACTTTAAATAAATCCCTTCCTCCCCTAAACTATGCCTGGTTTGGATGTTCATCTTAGGAACAGGGAAGCTATTTACAAGACTGGGCCATATCCTGACTAGCAAGAACTGCGTAGAAGAGTAACTATTTGTGACATTTTCTTGCCAAATCCTGCATATATATTGTTATACATCAGTAGACAACAAACACAGGAAAATAGTATGAAAATCCTCTACATGTAAACCTAATATCCTAATTCTGTGGTTAAGAAGGCAGAGGTAGGAATGGTTCTCACACATCCATAAACCTAATCCATGCCAGAACAAAGTTTGGAATTCACATCTACATGTCTTGGGATTGGAGTAAGCTTCATATAAATAAAAATCTAAATATAATGGAAACACAATGTTTTATAAAAGATATTGTCTAAGCTAACACAGAAAGTCCAATAATGACATAGAGAACTACCATCTGCTTTAGGAGTAACAGAGGTGTTGGGCAGGCCGAGGAATGTGCAAAGATGCTTAAATCTGTACACCACAGGGGCCAGGACATCTGGCGAAGAAGAGGTAAGCCATTTCTCCTCCATTCCAGCTCTCCCAATTATGTTAATTGTAACAGAACTTGGCTTCCCAGCAAGGCAGAGCTAGTGAGGCATTTGACACGCTGTAGAATTTAAGTTCAAAAGTAAAATTGTTTAATGAATGCACACCCTACTCCTTATTCATTATGCAAAATCGGGTGGTAGAGTGTTTCAATATGTACTCTAATTCCCTTTAAGAAATGTGATTCCACATTCTTCATATTAGTGTGTGTAGGGGAAGATATTTTGCTGAAAGATGCTTTGGGGTCAGTTAGAAATTCTCTGGTCTGATTTTTTTTAAAGGAAGATATAATCCCTTTTTCTCGGCCATTATGTTTTATTATGTTGAAGGTTGATGCCTATAAAACACAGCACCTCCCCTTCAACTTTTCCATATAACTTGATTAGACAGAAATAATCTCTTATGCTTTCATGCACAAATTTAGGAGTGACCCAGAACAAACGAGTTTCCTTCATCACCATAGCAACCAGGACTATGGAAAAATGCCACTCACTAGGCTATGCAAGTCAGAATTCATTCCTTTGATGTTAATTAACAAATTGCTTTCAGAAAATCAATGAGTTCTCCTGTTCCCCTCTAAATGTTTGTGGTATATTTTTTAGTATTTCCCAACTTGATGCGATGGAGGGATGACTGGAAGAAAATGAACACAGTTCAGCTCCATCTTTTCCTGGAAAAGTACAGATATGATGGAGAATGGGTGTACCCATTTGAGAAAGGGAAAAATCCATTTGGAAACCATAGGTGTAGAGATGTGTACCTAAAGGCATGCATTTCTTTCCTATGCAAGCTTTCTTCCTCTCAAAAAAAAAAGGGGGGTGTGTTTGTTTCTTCCCCTGTGGGATTAAAAAACCGGCACATTACAAAGGAAAGTTGGTACAGGAACTTATATTTAGATATGCCTGTTCACATAACTTGCTCTTGGACTGTCAAATTTCTCAAGGATAATTACACACACACACACACACACACACACACACACACACATCTTTAAAATGTGCCCACCTTTTCAGTTATGTTGGAGGCTATACACATGGGCAGGTCTCACAATGATGTTAGTACCTTATTTTTAACAGTGGTGACATTTTAAATGGCAGTGAAGCATCAGACAGATCTAAACATGCTTTGAGAGAAATTAAACAGGGTTGACAAAACTTCAACTGAAAATCTAGAGCAAGTTGGAAAACGACTTAAGATGATGCCTTTAAAAACAACTCAAGGGCTGGAGAGATGGCTTACCGGTTAAGGAGCCTGCCTCCTAAGCCTAAGAACCCAGTTCCAATCTCCATGTCCCACGTTTAGCCAGATGCAAAGTGATGCAAGGGCGCAACGCCGCACTTGACCACAAGGGGGTGCAAGCATCTGGATTTCGTTCACAGCAGCTGAGTGACTGCTGGTGTGCCCATCTCTATCTGTCTTCCTCTCCCTCTCTCTCTGTCTCTCTGTGTCTCTCTCCAAAAATAAATAAAAACAATAAAAAATAAATAAATAAAAAATAAATAAAAAAACAACTCAAAATCTCCAAGCAAGTTTCAGAACTTTGGCCAAAGAATAAACAGACCTCCATGAAGGCCTTCTCTTCCCTGTATGTGTTTTCCTGAGAGTTGCTGTTTTACTGTGCAGATGTGACAGGATTTAAAATGCCTTTGTCCAAAATATAGAAAGACTCAGGTTTGTGTAATACACTCCCTAACAAAGGAAGTTCCTATCTTCTTTACTATACAATATTTTTTTAAAAAGCATATATCACTAGTCCCTCAAATTTCCTCTGTTTTAATAAATGTGCTATGGAAGAATAACTCAAAGAAAGAATACTTTGAATAGGTTTAATTAAGTTATTGATAAAAGGATTAAAACTGACATTTTTAAACATCGAGACAGAAAAACTCATTATTAAAAGCCTTTATCTATTTATTAGTAACAAAAAATAATTTGTAGATAAAATGATATAAGGTCAGAAAAAATGCATTCATTGTGGTCAGAATATCTCTTCAGTTCCAGGATTAAACCAGAGAAATTTTATCACATAAAATTTATTAAGGGCAAGCATTTGCACATGACTTTTGGCCAGCAAAATAATTTCATTCAAAGACATCCAGCAAGGAAAGCCAATGTCCAAAACTAGTGGAAATAGGGCTGATATTATTGAAAAGTCAAGTGAGCCACCTCAAGCCCACTCAGCTTTCAGTGAGGATATTTGGAAATATGTGGTGTTCGAAGGAAACCTCTACAGTTGGACTCTGGTTCACTGTTGCTTTTCTTTTGTCAAAGTCCCACATTTGTTTAGGAAATCAAGGCTCCCACACACTGTATCAATCTATGCTGCACTAGAAAAGAAACAAGACACTTTGTAAACTCAGGTTCCTTGGCTGTAAAGTAACTACTTTAAGACTAGATGAGTTCCATATAAAGCAGACATCCTCCAAGTAGCCCCAATGACCCCACCTCTTTAGTAAGTAGAATAAAACTGAACTTGCAGCATGTCTGATCCTCATGCAAAAACCTATACTACTGTCTTACTCTCTCAAATGTTCAGTGTACTATTGAAAATTCTTATGCCAAGTCACCCTGAGCCACTGCAGCTGTATTTGATTTATAATTGTGAGGAACATGAAGACCATGAAGCCTCTGGTTGATGGACCTTTTCTTTGGAATAACTGAGTGTTGGGAGAGAGATGAGGAGCCTTGATGGGTGTGATGATGTAAAGAAGAACAGAAATTTTAAGTCAGTGTGTGGATAATCCACCAGATGAAGCCTACGTTTAATCAGAGATTGGATGCGGAATTGGGGGACTCAAGATGAATTGCGCATTTGACTGTCACCACAAAACAGCAAAATTAACACGAAGGTTTTCATTTTGCAATATAGTAGGGCCATCTATTATTTCTAAAGATGGAAAATAAATTAAAATACATTACCTAAAATAGCTTCTTTACCATAATAATCTACTTTCTTGTAAGAGGAAACCAGAGTTTCTAAGAGTAGACACTGAATGAAACACTTCTTAATTCCACATAGGAGAGAGGATTTAGAAGATTACTATTTAATTCTTGCTTTGTTTGGGAAGGTGGTTTTCAAACATAATTCTTAACCAGTAATCTTCTATAATAGTTATTTACAAATTACTTACCTTACTCATATATGAAATCAAATATTAAAATGGTCTCTAACGGAAGCTACCAGTCTCTGATATTTTATATTAGCTATCTGGGAAGGGTTTTCAAACAAAAAATTCAACATCCTCAACCACATAAAATGAGAAATTCCATGGTGGGAACTGAAAATGTGTATTTCTAAGAGGTTAAAATATGCAACAGAATGTCATACCTTGAGGGGAGAAGGAATCCAGGACTTGAATTTGTGCCTGGATTCTGAAAACAAAAAGAAAGTGGAGCACATTCTTGCTGCCTCCTCTAAAGGCAGTGACAGGTTTTATTAATTTCACATCACCTGCTTCTCCATCCTCACCTCCTGGAGATTGCATTGTTCACATTGCTGAAGCTCCCAGCTAAGCACTGGAAGGACCTGTCCCTCTGGGTTCTTAGCAATCCTTACTCTGAAAAGACAGAGACCCTCCTTCCAGATTTCTCTCCCATAGAAAGGTGCTACCCTTTGCTAATAGCTTAGAGAAAGAGCTGTATGAAATTCTGAGTGATGGAACCTCTTTACCCAGCTTCTCTGTGACCTCGCCATGATTTGCATCCGTTTACTTTCTCTAAGTCCTGTTAGAAAAGGGTGCCTTTCTGCCAGTGTTCTTGCTGAAAATAAATTTTGTTTCTCTGTTTCTGTCAGTGTTTGTATTAGACTTCCTGTTGAGTGAACTCTTCCCTGTGAAGACATAAGCAAACACCTGTTCCCTCTTCTCCCATAAGGTACCAATCCAGGACCAAAGTAGGATTATGGCAAAATTCAGCATGGGGCAGCAATGAGTTTAATCAGCTTACTTATAGCCATGAAGGTAAGGGGTCATGTACCTTGTGATACTCACCCCAACATGGACCATCCCCATGGATGCACAAAAGGAGTCTCCTCTTCTGATGACCTTCCAAACACTGTATACTCTAGCATCTGCTAAGACCTCCAGTACACTTAAAGTTGGTGATCCGATAACCCTCCTCATCCCCTCTTCCTGTGAGGAAAGGCCCATGGGCTCATCCTTTAGTGTCTCTTGCTAGTAGACACAGATGAGTCTAGTGTAGCTGGTTATGGCTGTTCTACTTGGAGAATAGCTCTATATCACTCCCTGTTTCCACCATGCCTGGATAGCTATAGCCTTAGCTGATAGAAATTTTGTTTTACTCTCAGATGGACAGCAGATTTGTTTCCTGACCAATATGATAAAGATAATATTTCCCTTCAGGCAAAGGTTGAGATGGGTCAAATCTTTATAAAATCAGAGTTTCTCTCAGCCATAAGGCAAGCCTCTGTGTGTGGCACATTCACCTGGGCTACTCCGTGTCACCTCTGTGGGCAAGGGGGGGGGGGCAAGAAAAAGACAATGGAAATGTGAATCCCATGCTTCCTGCCAAGAGTCTTATGTTCCAGTGCCCAACAGAGTGACAGAATAACTTGTCCATATAATAAGACAACCTTAACAGTTTGAGAGAGTGCTCACGAGGATTCTGGACTCCAGACACCATGTCACCTAGTCCTAATTCTGCCTCTTATCAGGTCCAGGGCCTACTACACCACAAACTATTGAGATTGTTACAACCAACACGACTTGCAACTTAGGACTCACCAAGGAATTGTCAGTAAGCATAGCTTCAAAGAACAGAAGAAATAGTAATACATTACAATTACCCTAATAACAATAATAGCTGACATTTGTTAATGGCACTTGAAATGTGATTTAACGTCTTCCTCCACCATTGTCATATAAAACAGGGTTATGACAACTTTACCTTCCAGTGCCATTGTGAAAGTGAAAATAAAATCACCAATAGTATAACATACTGGTGACTATCAACATGAATAACAAAGGAAATCATTTTGTTTCTTTTATTCACTTAAATCTCATGCAAGGCCCAGTACTTCTGACTTGCTGTGCTATAATGTTCATATAGAATTCTTCTCCCTTCCTCTGAAGATGCCCCTTCCTCCTTCATGATTCAGCTAACAGTTGTTTTAAGGGAAATGGGCTTTGTTCTCTTAATTGTCTTGTTGTTTGAGTGAAAATATGTTTTCTTTTGACTTCATGGGTGATTGCAGGCATCTTCCTCCCTCCATTCCTTCCTCCCTCTCTCCCTTTCTTTACTCCTTTATTTTCCCTTCTCTCCCTCCTTCTGTTCCTCTATTCCCTTCCTTACTTTTCTTCTTTCTTCTCTCTCTTCTCTCTCTCTGTCTGTCTGTCTTTCTGTCTTTCTTTCACTCCTGGTACTGGATTTTGAATATAGGGCTTCACACATGCTAGACAAATCTTTACCATATTCCCAGTCCTTAAAAAGTAATATTTTGTGGAAGGGTCTCACTAAATTGTCAAAGCTGTCCTTGAACTCAGTCTGTAGGGCAGACAGGACCAGAACTTATAATCCTCCTGCCTCAGCCTCCCGAGTAGCTGGAATTACATATGTTTATACCAGACCCAAGTGATTCACCTTCATCCTCATGAGAAGTAAGACAGCTTGTCTTTGGTGAGGAGAGGACAAGTGTGACTGTTCATGTCTGTGTTCTCTTACTTCCTCCATGATCCTAACCACCTGCGGCCCCACACCTGTGCATCTTCTCTGCAGTGAACTCTTAACAGAAATTCAACCCCATGGGGAAGCTGACAGTCCTCTGACTCTTCTGCCATAGACCGGAGCAACACTTACTTCAATTGGGCAGGTGTAACAATTAATTTGTAATGTCAACTTGAGCAGCACATGAGTCAATTAAGAGATAGGCTTCTTGGGCAAGTCTGTGAGAAATTTCCAGGAAGAATTGACTGAGAAAGGCCTAGCCCAAGAGTGGAAAGCTCTTCTGGCAAAGCTTTGTATAGGAAGAGGTTTTGGGAAAAAGGTTGCACCTTTTCTCCTGGCTGCCCTTGTTACTGGTGAGTGAACTACCCTCTTGCTTCTCTCCTTCCTGGACATTGGAACCCAGCTTTTTCAGCCTTCCAACATGGAGTGAAGGCCAGCTGCTCTCCAGGAATGCTCCAGGCCTTCCATGCCAGATTGGCGCTGCTGAGGCATTCAGCCTCATGGACTGAGCAGCTGCCAGGTTCTCCTCTTCTCCAGCCTGCAGACAGCTGTTGTTAGACTACCCAGCCCATATCTTGTAATCTAATAAATCACACTTTGTGAAAAAAATATATACATATGTCATCATTGTATTGATCCACTTTCTCTAAAGAACCTTCATTCACACAGCAGGCAAGTAGGCATGGGAGGCTGGATACAGGAGAAAATGTCGCATCTAGTCCCAGCTGGTTTGCTAATTTAGTGTAGTGCAATGAAGATCATTTTATTGCTCTCACTTCTCTACACATTACTCAGTGGGTTTGGAAGCCAAAAGGGAAAAGGAGTGAATAAATGTCATGTATTAAAAACACTCACCCCCACTTCTCTCCTACCTCCTCATCCATCCTCTGAGTAGCATGCTCTAAGTGAAGAACTCTTTTGATCACCTGCTTATATTCTTACTCAGCTGATTCACACTCCCTCACTACGCTATATCCTCTGTGTGTGTGTGTGTGTGTGTGTGTGTGTGTGTGTGTGTGTGATGCATAATACATACCACTGTGGATTTGGTAGATACTCAATGAATAGACGAGCATGAGTATCCTCCAGAGATTCACTTCAGCACTTTCTTAGTTTGCCATTTTATCAGTGACACTGCAGGGTCACTCTATTCTAACCCTCGATAGGTCTACACAGAGCACATATAACCAGGAAAACTCAAAGTTGGTCTGTCTACTAGAACAGATGGTAAGTGATTAGTATGAAATCTGTAAATGTCACTGGCTTCCAAGCCATGCCAGAATATTCTAAAAAATGAACATCGATTGTTCACCAGTGGATTCATTTTATATACCAAAAGATTTCTTAGTTATAAAAACACAGAGGTCAAAGAGAAAACAGGATCTCACCAAGAGAGTTATTAAGTACAAAACTTTGTAGAGATAAATAGGCAAGGCATGGCTTAAAATGCTCCTAACAACTTACATGGTCTGCGTTTCTGGCCTTTTCCTTCTCCTTCTAAGTGTGGTACTCTTGTCCGTGGTTCTGAAAATGTGGCTGTTGTGCTTAGAGCTTGCCACAAAGCAGTTGTCTCTGAACTCGGAAGAATAAAACTGAGTATTTTAGCCCTAAGGTACTCTATGGCTACAGTTTCCCAATGATTCTTTGACATCAGAAGTCTTACGTTTTAGCTACTACATACTGAGTTTTGCTGTATACTAGGAATTTAATGGATAGTATCATGTTTAATTCATATATCAACTATGTGAAGGTGGCTATATCACCACTTCACAGAAGGAGAGGTGGTGTTTCAGTAGCTTACACAGATGATGTTAGTCAGCACAGAGGCAGAGTTAAAATCTGCATTTATTGCACCCGCCCCCAGGCCAGGTGTGATCCTGCCTCTCTCCTGTCTGAAGAGTATACTTATGCACCATTGTATATCTTTTAGAATCCCACATTGGGAAATACCTTGAGCTGATTCACTGAGAGACTTTTCCCAAACTTCATCTTGACATCACTAACTTTTAGTTGCTTTGCTTAGGTTGAATCTTGGATATTACCTAAAAGTTAAATGCTTTCTACCAACTTGTTGCTATTAGCAGGTGGTAAAAATTTTTAAAGGAAAGATGCATTGGTTATTTTCTCATTGCTGTGGTAAAATGTTTGAAAAATAAAAATTAAGGGAGGAAAGATTTTTAGTGGGTCATGATTTCAAAAGCTCTCAGTCCATCTCATCAGGGAGAAAATTGGGAAATTAATGGTGGCAGGAGATGGTGGTTGAGGCTTGTTCATATGGCAGAGGACAGGAAATAGAGGAGGAAGGACAAGATCACAGGCAGGATTGAGCCTTCCATGACCAGCATCTGGGGATCCTTTTCTGTTAGCCAGACTTAATCTCCTAGAGACCCCATAAGCCTTCTAAATAGTGACACAAACTGGAGACAAGTGTTCCACATATGAGCCTATAAAGAACATTTAAGATTCAAACCATAACATAGAGCTTGGTAGGAGGTGTTAGTACATTGAGAATGTTCCTTCAAAGGGATTGTGGGGCTTCAAGTCTCTTCCTCATCCCTCTTTATTCCATGCCATGAGATAAGTAGGCTTCCTCTGCCGGGGTGTTTACACTAGCATGTACTGCGTCCTCACAGGAGAAAGGGTAATGGAGCTAAGTGATAGCGGACTGACATCTCTGATGCTAAACTATAGGTTTCCTCCTTCTAAACACACTGCCATCAGGTGTTTTGTCAGAATGGTTGAATGCAGCCTGCAGAAGAGATATCATGTAAGACAGTAGTATTTGTGTGCAAGTTCTGTGGTCCAGTGGCTGTAGGACTGATTGACATAAGGCAAATAACCTCATTTTAGGAGCCTGTAGTTATTTAGGCTAATAATATAGGAATAATAATAGTATCTCCAATCTAAGGTTTCTATGGCTATTAAAGAAAATGAACACATTGGGAAAAAAAACGCATTGGTCCTATTATGTTATCAACAGGAAATTAAACTGTGGATTTTAGTGAGGAATCTTTTGTAATTCTAGCAGAAGTATATATATAAACTTTATTACAAATGTATGTACTTCGAAATATATTATCTGGTCCAAATGAAAAACAAAAAGGGAGTTGTAAGCAGAAACTCAGGATTTTGTCAACTCACAGTTCCATCAAAATACATCAATTTTCCTGAGCCCTACATGGAAGCACAGATTGTCTGCCACACCCCAGCTCATGACTTCCCAAACATGAAGGCTGGAATATGACTCTGGATTCCAGAAATCTGAACTTTTCTCTAGTCTTTAATTTGAAGACTGACCATCTTCTGACCTTATTGATAAGCTGGTGTCTTTGAAGCTTGGAAGAGATCCATAGAAGGAGAGAAAAAAAAAATCCTCTTTAAAAAGACTCAGGAAAAAAATATCATGACACATGGAGACTAGCACACTTGTTATTTCACCAGATTTCTTCACACCTGCATGCATATAACACATCATTTAAAAAATTCAGTAACAACATTTAAAATTGAATTCATTTTAACTTGGAAAAAAATACCAAGAAAACTGCTAGTTACCAGTGGCCAAAAAGAAAGACTATTCCATACAAGGAACAATTTCTGGAGTTCTGTGAAAAGCTAATTTTGTTCTTCTTTTATTTATATTTCAGATATTTTACAAGTTCCATAAGACTACATCCCACACAAGACAGGGAAGGCAAGCCTCAAAGAAAACGGAGCTTCCTCAGTATTTCACAGTTACTGAAACACCTGTGCTAAGTAGTTCTCTGTGTATCAGCTGTGAAAACTCATTCTTCAATAGCCCTCCAAATTCCTCATTTAGTCCCCATGGCAGGGGATTCTGGGGGGTGCTCACCATGCCTTATTGTTAAATGCTTGGAATGATAATGGTTCAAAAACTTCATAATGGATTTTTTTTAAAGGTGTGTGTGGGGGAGAACCAGCAAATTTCGCCTACATTTCTTCCAGACACTGGATTCTACCTCTTCTGAGAGATGCCTTATCAGGAAATTAATTAAGCAGAAACTAGATGGGCACAAATACCATTAGATTCTGAAGCTTAATTACCAAATGCTTTTTAACTTCGCAACAGGTCGTAGCCTTGTTGGTTACTTTGTTTCTTAAAAGAAGAGAAAGCCAAGCGGTTTTATTCTTTGCTTCTTTTTGAGTGGGAACAGGCATAGAAATTTAAAAATAGATCAAGGGATGTGCAGAGGGCAGCCCTCTAGCAACCCCAACTGCATTGCTGATGTGCTAACATCAGTGGTCTGAAGTGTGCCAGGTGTGTCTGCAAGCCACTCCCATAGACAGACAACATGAACATGTGTGTGTGTGTGTGTGTGTGGTGAGTGGGGGGGGGCAGTTCACAGGTGCCAGAAGCCTAGAGTCCAGTCCAAACCCTTCTCCAGGAAGAGCAATGACAGTGCTCAGCAAGTTTCTCCATCACAATCCCCAGTGAGCTGTCAGCTCATCCCTTGCAATCGGTGAGAGCACAAAGGCTGGAGGTGGGGACTGTTTTTGGTCATCAAAGAGCAGCGAGGAGGAGAGAAATTATTTCCAAAAAATGTTTGCTGTCTAATAGTGAAAGAAAAAAAAATCATGGCTCTGCCTTTTCTTTATTATATAATAAGAGGAAAAATGAAAAAGCTAGGATGTGTATTGATAATCTTTGTGCCCGGTGATATGAAGATTGTTTTTGAGGATCTGATGTGCAGAAAAGGAGGGGGGGGGTCGGAAATTCCTGCATGTTATATAGCTGCAGAGTACAGACACCCTGGTGCGCACTGTAAAAATATCATAGAAAAATATGACATCAAATTGTCTGCCTCCAATAATACCATTTCTTATTAAAATAAAAAAAGTATACAGACTAACAATGCATTTTCTTTTCTAACTCAGACTTCAAACAAGAAAAGTCACCAGAATATTGAAGTTGTTAAATATGGCCTGTGTCAAAGTTGAATAATTAACAATTAGATGCCAATCGAGTACCCACACCCACCCTTGCCCCGCTAACTCTTTCCTTATGTGGCAAGGAAGGTGCTTTTCCAAAGTGACATTTGAAGGAAGATACAGTGGCAATTGCCTGTATTGAACATAGTTATGTACTTCCTCTCTTTTTCTCCCTCCCTCCCTTCTTCTTTCCTTTCCCTCCTTCCAAGGTAGCAGCTTCAAATGGTCAGTCATTCATTACTTCTTGGAGAGGCATCTTTTTATTTTTGACTTTTTTGCTTGCGAAAAATGTTGTAATATAAAAGCAGAAGTAGAAGAGGATTTGTAGTCTGCTTTCATGTTTCAATTAGTTAGCCTGGGGGCATAAACAACTTGACCATGCCTGTCAATATATATATGGGAACATACTGCCATCACATCACTTTCCACCCACCTAGAAGTCACCAGTTCCCTGTTTTATGTCTAGAATCCACAATTTTCCTTTTGCATTTATTGTAGATACTTCTATCTAGAAACAATATACTACTTTTTTTTCCTGTATCTACACTTTTGACAAGTGTTACATTGTATAACTTGCTTTCCTTAATTTCACAATTTACTTTTTCTAAAGGGAATTCTTGTGATTTTTCTACATTGCATGCCCATTTGCTTTCTTTTCATAGACTCTCTCCTTGAAGAAACACAACAGGATTAATTAATTAATGCAATCTTTTCAACAAAGTTCCAGGGTTTGTCTCTGCTACAACCCTAACTAATACTAGTGTTAACACACACACACACACACACACACACACACACACACACACACACAGATAGAGATAGAGAGATGAAGTCATGTCCATTTGTAACAACTATATTGAATATGTATATTGGCATATTCCCAGACATTTGTTGAGAATTTGTAAGGATACCTTTAAAAAATTAAAATTTTAAAGCTGAAGAAATGTTCTCAACAGCAAAGTGCTTGTTATGCAAACATGAGGACCAGAATTTGTCTCCCCACCAACAATGTAAAAGCCAGACATGGTGGTTAATGCCTATAACCCCAGCAATGGGGACGTGGAGACAGAAAAATGGCTGAGACTTGCTGGCTAGCCAGTCAAGATAGATTCTGGGATAGACCTTGTCTCCAAAACTAAGGTGGAGAGCTATTGATGAAGACCCCATGTGGAGGTTTGATTCAGGTGTCCCCCATAAACTTAGGTGTTCTGATTGCTAAGTCCCCAGCTGTTGGCAATTTGAGAATTGGAGCCTCCTGGAGGAAGTGTATTATTGGGGACAGGCTTATGGGTGTTATAGCCAGCTTGCCCTCGCCAGTGCTTGGCACACTCTCCTACTGCTGTTGTCCACAAGAGCAGTAGGTCAGGAGATGATGTCCACCCTCTGCTTATGCCATCTTTTTCCTCTATCTTTATGGAGCTTCCCCTAGAGTCTGTAAGCCAAAACAAAACCTTTCCTTCCACAATCTGCCATTAGTTGGATGTTTTCTGACAGCAATGTGCAGCTGACTACAACAACCCAGATGTTGCCCTCTGGCTTCACCATGCACATACATACATGCATATGCATAGTATAAAAACACACATAACCACACAATAGCAATGATAATGATAAATTAAAATGAACTATGTTTTATTTTTTGTTTTCTTTTGTGCCATGTAGTAGGGTTCTACAATGAGCAACACCCCATCCTACACTATGCTCTTATTAGATACTGCCACTATGATCTGTTCCACACATTTTTTATCATTGAAAAAATCTGAAGAAGATAATTATATCTTCATACTATAAAAAAGAAGAGATCTCAGGGAATAGAATTAACTGAGGTCAGGTCAGACTTGACCTGAAAATATTTTTTTTTCCTCATCCTAAATGTGGTACCTAAAACTTACCCTCTACTGAAGGCCACATACAGAAAACTAACTCCAGTGTCTCAACCTTTTAAAATTGAGAACCTTTAACAAGAGAAATCTGTTGAACATGAATCCAGTAAATTATTTTTTAATGCACAATAGAAATATTTAGCAGTATACTAACTTACATGAGATTCTGGGTGGAATCCAGGGCCTATGGATACTAGGTATGTGCTGTATGACTGAATTCTATCCCTAGCACTTTATATGGATATATGGAGATTCAAAAATCAAAGCTTCAAAGGATGCAGTGAAGATAAAATGAGATAAAATGTCATTTTCTTTCTTAAACTTACTTTTCTTTCTTTTTTTTCTGGGGTATGTGAGAGAGAGAGAGAGAGAGAGAGAGTGTGTGTGTGTGTGTGTGTGTCTGTGTGCACATACACCAGGAACTCTTGCCATTGCCATTGAACCCCAGGAAAGTGTACCACTTTTTGGATTTGGGTTTATGCGGTTGCTGGGCAATTGATCACTGGATGGCAGGCATTGCAAGCAAGCATTTTGAACAACTGAGCCTTCTCTCCAGACACCAACATTTTCTTTTCTTTCAGCCATGAATGGTGTTAAACATAATAATCTTTCTAAAACATATTGATCATAGTAGTTGTTACCCATACTGCTGTTGATTTTCAGAAAGTGGTATTAATTAGCAAAAATGGCATTTTATCATTTTGGAAGTTGATTAAAAGCTTAAGAATGAAGTATGATAATGCAGGCCCAGTAATAATTTTGGCTATTTCTGAGGCTAAGATACCGAAAGTCAAGTCCAAGGCCTGATAGGAGCTTAGGCAGCTCAGTGACACTAAAAATCAAAAGTTTGAAAAGTAGAAAGGAACATAAGGCTGGCAAGATTGCTCAGTGGTGAAGTGGTGAATCAGTTTGCTTGGCATTTCCTGGGCTCTAGGTTCAATTCCTAGTACTTAGAAGTTGATTGATTAATGAGTAAGTTAATTAAACTAAAAACAAAAAGAATAAAACTGAAGTCTAAAAGTAGAGAATTGTGTAGCTGGGGAGATATCTTAGTGGAGACACTGCTTGCTGCAAAAGTTGAGGTTGGATCCTCAGTACCTATGTAAATACCGGACATGATCCTGCATGCCTGTAATCTCAGCTTTTAGGTGATGGTGGCAGGCATATCCCCAGGGCAAGGTGGTTAGCTAAAATAGTCAAGATGACAATCTTCAGGTTCAGTAAGAGAGTCCCTGCCTCGAAGAATAAGAATAGGATTTAGCCAGGCATGGTGGCACACACGGTTAATCCCAGCATGCAGGAGGCAGAGATAGGAGAATTGCTGTGATTTCTAGGCCACCTGAGACCACACAGTGAATTCCAGGTCAGCCTAGGGTAGAGTGAGACCTTACCTCAAAAATAAAACACTAACCACAAAAAGATAATAATCTGGAAGAGGGTCAGTCCCCAGACAGTTAGCTAGTCTAGTGCCAGAGTGTGCTACATGAGCGACTAGGGGAAAATGACCAACATCTGTCCAAACAACTTGCAGTCTAAGCTACCCAGCAGGAAACAACCTGAGGTAATGCTCAAACAAGTGCAGTAGAGGCACACAGCCATGGTGGGTAACCAACTGCTCTTGATATGGCTAATAGATCCACTCAGTGGAATGGAACTCATTGCTGGAACTGGGAAATAAGTCAAAACCAGGTACAAAAAATGAGCTCAGTCTCCAAGATCAAGCTCCCACCAAATGTGGGCTGGAAGAAGGCCTACGCATATAAAATTCTCTCTGAAATAACTATGGCCATCCCATCTATCTAGTACTAACTTCTCTCTCCATTGGAGAATTTGCTTATCTTTTTCAGATGGATAATGAACCTGAAAGGAGGCTCAACCTATCGCACCTCACCAGGGCCCCAGTTGAAACCATAGAGTAATGTGGGGAATGGGCAAGAGTACAGCTTTCTTGTTGAACACAACACCAGAAAAAGGATGAAGGAGATAAACACAGAGAACATAAAACTTCTACTAAGCCAGATATCCAGAGACACAGAGGCTCCCAAAACCTCATCACTGAAGCAGAACTAAAATGATCCCAATGTGGCTCAGGGAAATTCTTGGAAGAGGGGGTGGAAAGAGTGTTAGAGCCACAAGTTGGGGCATTATGCACAGAGACTTGGCCTATCTTCCATAACTCTTGACTACCCCCACAATGCATGACCCACATTCCCCATTGATGAGGGTCCCTTTGGAAGAGGGAGGACAGGGAGGAAGATAATTGAGTCACCATTATGAATGTAAAATTAGAATAATATAATTAAAAAATAAATTATAAAAAAAAAAAAAAGTGCAGAGTGATAAAGGGAGCTACAGCATGTTCAAGTCTGGTGTCCACATGCATGTTCAATTGCATGTGCACACACCCAAACACATATAAACATATATATATATAGATATATATATAGATATAGATATAGATATATAGATATAGATATATATAGATATATATATAGATAGATACACATGTGAAAAAGACAAAAAATGATTTTAAAAATGTAATCAAAGTGAAAGCTTGACCAGATACACAAGAGGGCACATGTATCTGGCATTTGTTTGCAGCAGCTAGAGGTCCTGATGTGCCAATTCTCTCTGTATCTGCTTCTTTCACTCTCTCTCTCAAATAAATAAATAAAGATAAAAATAGAATATTATAAAAAAAACAAAGGCTATATATAAGCAAAGCATACTCATTTAAACATTATTCCATTTTCTATTCCTCCTGTGTTTCTGGGTCTTGGAGTGTGACAATATCATCATCTTTTTCCCATTGGTATGTTTTTAGTGGAGCCCAAGTAGGTGAATATTTACTCTGTGTCATGTTGATTCATATTTTGGTTCTAAGATTAATCTTATTATTATTTTTCTTAAACAAGTGTTCTTAATCATTGTCATCGATAAAAAGGAGATGTCACCAATCATGGGCTACACATACTAAATCGTGATATTTATGTTTGACTCTCGCCCACTAATTATATAAAGGTAGGTTTTGCTTAAATGCAGCTCATAAATTTCAATCCTCTTTAATGTCATTCAGCTATTATTAGGAACTATTCATAAAGTACTATATTTATTATATTTGTAAAAAGTTCAGTGTAAAACTTCACTTAAAATATCACTTGGAATATTTTGAAATAGGTTGAGAAGTACTCTTTTTAAAACTTTTCTATGCTTAGACATTAGTTTTCTTTTCTCACATCTCATCAACAGAATTGCCCATCGATCTAAACTTTTCCAAACACCTTATTTCAAAACAAGTTTCCAGAGAGTGAGCTTTTTAAACATATGTACTGCCTTCACACTTAGTGTGAAAATATCACCTTTACTTCAAATAGACTGATTAAGTATGTGTCACTGAAAAGATATAACTTCTGGATAACACAATCAGATGCATCTTTGAATATAAGAATTACTTGAATTTTACCAAGTGAAAAAAAAGTAGATATTCTCTATGAAAGAGAAAAAGGCTTCCTAATTAGTCCCCATTACATTACATATTAGGCAAAGATTTCTCCTCTATTTTATAGTATTTCTTTTCTACATTACATGCATTGCTGACAACACATGCTAACATGTGCCTTTCCTCTGTGCTCCTGGGATGAGATATGGGATGTACTGTGCATCTGGTACCATTTCCATAACCTTAAGCTTGGGATTTTTTTATGTAATCTAGCAACAAAGTTAGGTTACCAATAATTCCAATAATGGATGGATGGTGTGGCAGTTTGAAAGCATGTTCCCCATGGACTCAGGTGTTTTATTAAAGTTTGTGACTTGGAGGTGTCACTGTGGATGGATACTGGGGTCCATCCCAAAGGTTTGCAGAGCTCTGCAGATCCTGCTTGTTGCAAGTTTGTGCTTGCTGTTTTTTGTTTGCTTGTTTTTTTTTTTTTTTTTTTTTTTTTTCCTGGATGCTGATGGTTTCTCTCTCTGCTGGCATTTATGTATGGAAGCAGCTTCTTCCACCATAGATGGAACTTCCCCTGGATCTATAAGCTTGGGACAAATCCCTTCCTTCTGTAAGCTCTGTCTGCTTCAGTGCTTTAGATGTTCACCCCAGCAACGTGGAATGGATGACTACAGTTTTTATTTGAGAAACTGTGGAATTATCACACCATAACTTCTGGGGAACATCTTTTCTGAAGTCACTCAAAAACTTTTCAAGAAGCTCTTTTTGAATCAAAAAATCTATGAAACACCTTAAGTTGGAATGAGTTATAGTCATTATAAATTTATTAAACTATACCCAAAAGTTCTATGTCCCATGATCTACCATGATGGTTTTTTGTTGCACTTTTTAAAATATTTTTCTGCATCACTGTATAGTATTTACTGACAAATTAATTTTAAGTATGTTTAGAAAATATTTTTGCCATAGCAAGAAAAAACAATACATGGATGTTTATTTCTGCTATTAAAAACTCCACAAATTGGTCTACTAATATTTAACATTTAAGTATAATGAATTTTTAAGATGCTGGGATGAGCACTATATACATTATTATACTGCTAAAACTATTCCAGTATTTGACCTTGAGTTCCACGTGGTTATTTTTTAAGTGACTCAGTAATTGGGATCATTTCATTTGACTAACATTAGCTGATATCTTAAGACACCATACACGGGACAAAGATGATTCTTGACAATAGTAAATATACATCCTTTCATCAGGTGTTCTTGTTAAATAGATTTGTGGGCACTAGATTTTCAGTGAGCCAAATCAGATTAGATAATATTTAATTTACCTGGTTTTGTAGTTTTTTTAAAAAAAAAGTTTATTCCAACATTAGGTATGTTAGTTCAACTTGTAACTGTTGCACAGTGGTTGCTTCAATTATATGTAATTTTATCATCGCCAATCTATAATTTCTTACAGGAGTCTGTGTTTGCCATTTGTACACTTTAGTTTTGATAAACTTGGCAATATCTGAAAATACACAGAACAAACATATGTCATTGTGATACTCCTCAAAATATTCAACAGAGATATCATGGTGACAGACCTCTGTTGACATACCTCTGTATAGATGTCATATTCTCCCCAGTGATGACTCAGGCCAAATTCATATATAAAATATTAACGAGGCTACTCCTATCCTCTATATTCATAGAAATAGTAAAAACAAATTACAACTTCCGGTGATTCTTTCCCATACTTTTCAGTACTTTCCATCATCTTTATATTTTGAATATATAAATTTTTATAACTCATTTAAGCCACTACAACCCAGGTTTATACAATCAACAAGGGCTTAGTTAGCATTCACTACATGCCAATCATAGTGTTGTTCACTAGGAAAATCCTGTAGGCTAAAATATAAGTGGACACATTTTCATTGAATTTATTATTGATTGGGTAAAATTGCATCTAACTTAAGCATCAACTATATATATATGTCATGATGGCCAAAACCTTCAACTACTGCTCTTATTTTTGTCTAGTATTTTCTTAGTTTGTGATCTTTTTTAAAAAAATATTTTTATTGCTTGGTGTGGTGGTGCACGCCTTTAATCCCAGAACTTGGGAGGCAGAGGTAGGAGGATCTCTGTGAGTTTGAGGCTACCCTGAGACTACATAGTGGATTCCAGGTCAGCCTGGGCTAGGGTGAGACCCTACCTTAAAAAAAAACCAATATATATATATGATTTGTTTGCAAGGAAAGAGAGAGAATATCTTAGGTACACCAGAGCCTCTTGTCAGCACAAATGAATTCTATATGCATGTGCCATGTTGTGTGTCTGGGTTTCTTTGGGAACTGGAGAATTAAATCTGGAACATCAGGCTTTGCAGTAAAGTGCCTTTAACCTCTGAGCCATTTCCCCACACATAGTTTGAGATGTTATTGGACAAAAATGGTGGTGGTAGTAGTATGTATGTACAGAAACACAGATGACATAAGCAAGAATTGGCAGATGGTGTCTTATCAAACCTTCACAGCAAAGGAGACAATAATAGTGAGAGAACATACTGAGTGGAAGGAAATCTTTTCAAACTATGCATTAAACAAGGGGTCGATATCCATAATTTATTTAAAAAATCAGCCAACTTAGCAACAAAGTCTCATGAATAATCTAATTTTTTAAAAATGGGAAAGGGCTGGAGAAATGGCTTAGTAGGTGAGTTACTTGTCTGTGAGGCCTAACGACCCATGTTTGATCCCCCAGTACCCATGTATGCCAGATGCACAAGATGGCACATACATCTGGACTTCATGTGCAGTGGCTAGAGACTCTGGTATGCCCATTCTCATTCTCACGTTCTCTAAAATAAACAAAATAGGACTGGAGAGATGGCTTAGCGGTTAAGGGGCCTGCCTGCTAAGCCTAAGAACGCTGGTTCCAATCTCCAGGTCCCACGTTTAGCCAGATGCAAAGTGAAGCAAGGGCACAATGCCACACAGAGATGGGTGCGCACAAGGGGGCGGACATATCTGGATTTCGTTCACAGCAGCTGAGACTACTGGTGCACCCATCTCTGTCTCCCTCTCCCTCTCTGTCTATCTCTCTCTGTGTCTCTCTCCAAAAATAAATAAAATAATTTAAAAAATTTAAATAAACAAAATAAAATAAAATAAAAATGAGCTCATTATCTACATAGACATTTCTCAAAAGGAGACATTCAAATGGACAACAAATATATGAAAAATATTTGAGTGCTAACCATCAAGAAAATCCAAATAAAATCATGGCAAGATGACATCTTAATTCACTCAGAATAATTATCAAAAAGACAAAAAGTGTTGGTGAGGACACAAAGAAAAGACAACTCCTACAGATTGTTGTTGGAAATATATTTATGGGAAGCAGAATAAATATTCCTCAGAAAACAAAAAATGAAAATACAGCTGGATGTGGTGGCACACACCTTTAATCCCAGCACTTGGGAGGCAGAGGTAGGAGGATCACCGTGAGTTTGACGCCACCTTTAGACTAAATAGTTAACTCCAGGTCAGCCTGGGCCAGAGTGAGACCCTGCTTGAAAAAAAAAAAAAAAAAAAAAAAAAAAAAAAAAAAAAAAAAGGAAAAGAAAATACCATATAACCCATCCATTCTACTAGTAGGTATAGGCCTAAAGAAAATGAACTCAGCATGTAAAAGATACACCT
This sequence comes from Orientallactaga sibirica, assembly GCA_036365145.1. Taxonomy (NCBI): domain Eukaryota; kingdom Metazoa; phylum Chordata; class Mammalia; order Rodentia; family Dipodidae; genus Orientallactaga; species Orientallactaga sibirica. The sequence continues at coordinate 5,233,418 of JAEOAD010000194.1, forward strand.
GCCCTTTTTGTCTATCAAAGTACAATTGAAGTTAGCCAGGGTGTGGAAACAAACCAAATGTCTATCAAAAAGATAAACGAATGAAGAGAAAAGTATGAATTTCTGTCATTTGTCATATCATAGAGCAACCTACCTGATATTAGGTTAAGTGAAATAAGTGAAGCAAGGAACGACAAATACCATATAATCCTCACTCATCTATGTAACCTTCAGTTGCTCTCATGAAAGTGAACACAATAGTAGTCACTAGAGACTGAGAAAGTTGGTGGGGGTCAGTCAGTCAATAAGTACAGAAAAAAATCCCTTTAAAAATTAATTAATTAATTAATCTTTTATGTACTTATTTGGGAGAGACAGAGAGAAGCAGATAGAAAGAGAATGGGCACACCAGTGCCTCCAGCCACTGCAAATAAACTTCAGATCCATGTGCCACCTTGTGCATGTGGCTTACATGGGTACTGGGGGATCAAATCCAGGTCCTTAGATTTTGAAGGCAAGCACCTTAACTGTTGAGCTTTTTCTCCAGCTCCAGGGGGGAAAAAAAATCACTTTTGATATTCTGTGGCACAGTGGAGTGAATAAATTTAACAATAATGCATTGTGTATCTATCTCAAAAGAACAGCAAAGGAGAATTTGACAGTGTTTTCTATAAAGAATTGATCAAAGGTAGGAAGAGGGCTCTGTCAGTGAAGTGTTTTTTATGCCATGAGTTTGGATTCCCTAGTACACATGTAAACTGTGGGCTTAAGGACAGCACCTTTAATCCCAGAATTTGGCAAAGAGTGATGGAACACTCATTAGGTCTTGCTGGCTGTTCAGTTTTGGTCCACTGAGAGACTCTGTCTTAAAAAGTACTTTGGAGAGTAATTGAGGAAGATATTGGCCACTGACATCTGGCCTCCACATTGAGGTGCACATGTATCTGCGCACATATATGTGGCCACACACATCTAAACACACACACACACACACACACACAAAGTACACATGACAAAAAAGAATGATAAAATTTTGAGCTGGTGGATATGTTTATTACCCAATGGATATTTGAATAAGAACACCATTCTGTGTCAAATAAATAAATATGATTATTGTGTAACAATCTTCAGAAAGTTAAAGCACAAATATAAATATCCAACCGTGTTGAGGACTTGCTATGGTTTCAATGTGTGCCCAAACTATTGTGTTGAAAGTTCAATGGGATACTGTTTATAGGGCCTTTAAGTACTTACTAGATCATGAAGCTTACCATTAATGAATGAAATTAGGTGCCGTTATAAGGGCTTGAGGGGGAACTTATTCTTCTTTGTCTTTCTGCTTTCTGCCATGCAAGAATGTGTTTACCCCCTCTCTTCTGGACAAAATCATTCAAGACAACATCCTGGAAGCAGAAATGTACCTTCAGCAGATGTGTATGCCTTAATCTTAGGGTTCCTGGAATCCAGAACTAAGGGAAACTCAGCTCTATTTGTAAATTACCCCATCATGGACTTTTGATATAGCAGCACAAAACAGACAAAAGCAGGAACAAAATTAGAAAAAAAAAATCAGAGAGAAGGGAAGATATCATTTACATGGTATAATCAAAGTCAGCTTTTCAAAGCAGGTACACAAAAAAAAAAAAAAAAAAGGATGAATTTGAAGCTGAAGAACAATAGGCTTCCAAGGGCAAATGAATACAGCTAGGTCACTGTGAGGGAGGGAAGAGGCCAGAGCAAAACATTATAGCTAGGAAACATTCAAGAGCCCATGGCAGACCTCAATGTAGACAGCAAGAGGTGTCACATTTCTAAGTGTAGTCAAGGCCCTCCCACAACTCCATGGGCATCTAGAAGGAAGATAAACCCCACAGGACATGTAGTTACTGCCAATCCTATTTTTCAGAGCCCTAAAAGACATTCTGTGGAAATTCTAAAGCCCTTGTAGTAACTCTGGAGTAGAATAAGAGAAATCTAATAGATTGTAAAAGTGTGTAAAGATGAAAAGTAAAACATAAAAGGTTAACTGCCACAGCTGTTTCTCATTTATTTATAACAGACTGGGTAAAACACTAGCCATGATGTTAGATCGACTGAGTTTGAAACCCAACCTAGGACCTTGCTGCCTGAAATTTTCTGATAAACGTGTATCAGCTCTCTGGCTGACAGTTTATCACCTGTCAAACCTGAGTATAAATGAGTCTAAACAGTAACTGCCCACAGAGGTTTCAGTACATGTGTGATTCGTTGATTCATACATACCCCTCAACACTATGCTTGGTACATATAAAGACTTGATGCATTTCAGCTCTGAGGATCGTTACTTCATTGGTAACACTAAGCATTTTTCATCACATTGAATGGTTACAAACTTCTAAGTGAAGGATATCTATTCTTTCAACATTAACAATCTGTTTTTGCAAGTAAAAGATAGTGTTTTCTACTGAGTCATCTTTTTTTTTTTTTTGAAGTTGAATGTAGTTAACACAGAACAAAAAGTACTAGGATAAGGGAAAAAAAACAAAAAAACAAAAAAAAAAACACCACAGCTACCAATTACAGTTTGTTAAAGGAATACTTTTTCCCTACCAAGACATTAATAAGTGGTTAACTGACTTCTTCTGGCATGGAGTGATGGTATATAGATACCATTGGCCATTTCCTACTCTATGAGTAATGATGTTAAGTCTGTGCTTCAAGGTCAAGAGAGAGACATAGAGTGAACACCACATGGTTTTAAAGCAACATTTACCCACATTATTTAATGCCATTGTACTAAGATGACACATGATGTACAATGGTTTTTCTCTTGCCATACACAAGCCTAGTATTCTACCATCCTTTTAGTTTCCTGGTTTCCAAATAGTCTACCATCCATTACAGACAAAATAGAACTTTAATTTGAACTTTAATAAGAATCACTTATCCTGATGTTGCTTTGGAGAAAGAAAATTTGACCTGGTTGAAGTGAGAAAGGTCACAGAAGTAACAAAAGGCAAAGCATTATTGCAAGATAACACATTTCCAATTTTACCTACTTCACTATTTAGGAAAAAATAAGAAGGCTGCCAGCAAGCTTTGCATCTTGGATACCAACTATTGGGCCTTTAATTTTCTCTTAAGAAGAAATATTACCTAGAGTGTCTTTTAAAATAGAACTTGTTCCCAGAGCTCCACAGGCATCCTACATTCCCAGCAATAGAACTTAAATTTTATTACATATGCCTTTGTATTGATTTCAAATAATTTAGAACAGATTAATAGATGCATGTTTTAAAATTAATATTCTGAGCTTCTATCTTGACAAAAGGATGGTCTTTTTTTCTCCTCACTCTGTTCTTTTTTTCCTCTTTTTGTTTCTTTTTCTTTTTTAACACAGCAAATTGTATTTTCAGGATTTGTTTAAAGGTAACATTTGTTGAATTTTTAAGAAAAGATGATCCATAATGCTATAACACATTTCCCTGTTCAGAGTATTTACAGCAGCAAGTATGCAGTTGTAACTGATTCAGTTACCCAAACACAAAAAAATTCAGAACAACCATTTATTTCAAAAATTAAAAACTTAATGATTGGCTCCCATACTGAAAATTCCCTGAACTGTGTTAAGTATTGTCAAAGCTCTTTGTGGTCCAGGGAGATGGATCAGAAGATCTATCACTTGCTGTTCAACCATGAGGACCTGAGTTCAGATCCACAGAGCCCACATAAAAGCCAGAAGCTGTGACTACTTCTGTGATCACAGCATGTCTTTGGAAAGATAGAGGGAAGAGGCAGAAGAAATTCCTGAAAGCTTGTGGACCAGCTAACTGGAAGAAGAGAGCAGTGATAAACGAGAAACCTAGCTTCAAATAATGTAGAAGGTGAGGACTGAGCTGCAAAGTTGTCTTCTGACCTCCAAAAGTTACTCTCACAACCATGAACACACACACACACAGACACACACAGACACACACACACACACACACACACATCATGCACATGACCCACAAATAAACAACTAAATAAATAGTGGCTCTCTGTGAGGGGCCGAGGAGATGATTAGGTCAGACAAGTGGTCGCTATGCGTGCATGAAGACCTGAGTTCAAATCCCAAGCATCCCCATAAAAATCCGGGCATACTGGTACATGTCTGTAATCTCACTGCTGGTGATTGAGAGACAGTAGGATCCCCAAGGATGGTTGTCAGCCAGTCTAGCCAAAGCAGTAACTTTGGAATCAATGAGAGACCTGAGAGATCCTGTCTCAAAAAATAGGATGGCAACGGATCAAAGAAGATACCCCAAATCAACTTGTGATGTTCACATGCTTATACACACATGTGTACATGCAACAAACACAAATCATACACATACTACAGATACTGTGCAAGCTGGTCCCTTTATCACTTACAAATTAAGCTAACAGTTTCTGGTGCCAGATAGGATGATATAAGTTCCTATTCCACGTGCTCTCTCCCACTGAATAAGGCTACAGAATTTGGAAAGAATCTATGGATTAGCTGTTTGAGGATCCTAAAAACTTAAGCCTATGAACCCAGGTTCTATTCCCCAGTACCCACATAAGCCAGATGCACGAGGTGGCACATGCGTTTGGAATTTATTTCTAGTGGCTAGAAGGCCTGGAGTACTCTCTCTCTCTCTCTCTCTCTCTCTCTCTCTCTCTCTCTCTCTCTTCCCTCCGCCTCTTTTTTCTCTCTATCAGATAAATAAAATACAAAAAAAAAAAATCACTTAACCATAAATAGATTGGGGATAAAGGCAAGAATTGATAGCACCCATGAGCAGATTAACAGGATACCCTTTTACTGGGGACTCTCCAACCTGATCTAAACATGATATGAAGCTGAAATTCAGCCTTTAGATACAAGAACATGGAATCTTACTATTCTGGCTTCCAGAGTGGCAAAAGGAACTCGTGACACTAAGAGACCAGAGTAGAAATCCCCATTTTCCTTCTATCCTAATTTTCCCCTTTCCCACACTTATCCCTGAGCTATCCTGTAGCACGAGCCTGAGTGACAGGAATGAGAGTTCATAAGAGACACAAATACCCTTCCTCTACTTTGTGAAGCTGGGATTCAAAGATGGGGGGGGAAGTGTCACTGCCCTCCTTTTCATGTCCCCATACACATTGGCCCTGGATGCAGTCAAAATCACAGTTGTGGATAGCACAGAGGGGTGCCTGCCAAAGCCCTGTGGTTTTGGATGGAGAAGTATCCAAGTTATCAGGGAGTTTGTAGAGAGGAGAGCTAGGAAAGCAACCTCCTAAAATCTCTATGAATTGCTGGCCTCGTCTAACCGAGCACACACGGATCAGATTACAGCATCCACATTAAATAACTGCATAGTTACCACTGCCAGGTCCTAGCATGCCATGCCATGGCACACAGCTGGATCCCATCTGAACAGCACCACGAAGGATGTGAACATGAATGTGGCAGAGGACGCATGAAAGAACACCCATGGTAGCTTGCAGCTTGAAACTAACTTGCTTCAAACAGATTTAAATATTATCATTCAGATTCATCGAAACTTCTAAAAGCACACAAATGTTCATGACTTCATCCACACTAGCAGACATAGAAAAAAAAAAAAAAGGAACATCTGAACTTACACAAGAACACAATGAAGAGGTCACAATGCCTAGGTGATAGAAATGTTAGAAGTACTAGATAAAGAATGTAAAACATAAAAATGCCCCCACAGGCAAAACACCCAATATTTGCAATAAATGTAAAATCAGAAAGTTTCAAACAACAACAACAACAAAAAATGCCATAAGGAAGATGCTATACTCAGCATGGTATCAAAACAAAAAGCCATTCAAACCAGACAGGGTGATACATGCTTGTCACCTCAGCACATTAGAGGCTAAAGGAAGAGGATTGTTAGATTAAAGCAATTCTCAGCTATGCAACAACCCAGTCTCAAAAAATAACAAACTAGGGCCTGGAAGGATGACTTAGTGTTTAAGTGCTTGCCTGTGAAGCCTAAGGATCCCGGTTTGAGTCTTGATTCCCAGGACCCAAGTAAACCAGATGCACAAGGTAGCACATGCATCTGGAATTCATTGGCAGTGACTGGAGGCCCTGGCATGCCCATTCTCTATCTATCTGCCTCTTCCTCTCTCTGTCTATTGCTCTCAAAAAAAAAAAAAAAAAAAAAAAAAAAAAAAAAAAACCCTAGCCAGGCATGGTGGCACACGCCTTTAATCCCAACACTTGGGACACTTGGGAGGCTGTGGTAATGGTGGGGGAAGTCACTGTGATTTTCAGGCCAGCTTGAAACTACATAGTGAATTCCAGGACACCCTGGGCTACAGTGAGACCCTATGTCAAAATATCAAAAAATAAAACTGAAAAAGAGGAAGAAGAAAAAGAGGGAAAGAAGATATTAATGGAAATTCATTGAACAAATTAAATCAATGAAATGGAAATCTGACTTGGTGGGCTCAATATCAGACTTTAGGTGATTGAGGAAATAGTGAATCAAATATAGAAAGCTAGGAATTAGTTGAGCAGAAAAATAAAGAGAGAACAAATTTTAAAAATTGTATTATGTTGTGAAATAATTAAATGGCTATTATTATTTCAAAAAAAGGAAGTGAGCCGGGCGTGGTGGCGCACGCCTTTAATCCCAGCACTCGAGAGGCAGAGGTATGAGGATCGCCGTGAGTTCAAGGCCACCCTGAGACTACATAGTTAATTCCAGGTCAGCCTGGACCGGAGTGAGACCCTACCTTGAAAAACAAAACAAAACAAAACAAAACAAAAAAAAAAAAAAAAAAAAAGGAAGTGATAGAATATTAAAAAGTATTTTTAGAAATAATGGCTTTAATCTCTCCAAGTTTGGTTACAGATTAAAGTGTACAGGTATAGGGTGAGTAAATTTCAAACTGGATAAATTTTAAGAAACCCAGAACCAGAGATTTTATAACGAAACTTCTAGAAAAAACAAAGATCTACAACAACTTATTACCCTTTGTTTTAGAAACCATGAAGGCTAAAAGGAAGGTGAAAACTTTCTTTAACATTAATTGCTGAGTGGGCACTGACTATCAACTGAGAATTTTATATATCTAGAGCAAGGACCCAAGAGGAGAAACAGCCCATACAAAGTAAGAAAAGGGAAATCTGAAAGCACACATACCTGGTAAAAACAATAACACCAAAAGAGAGAGAGAGAAAGAAGGAGAAAAGAAAATGAAAATCTCATTTAACCTAAGACAAAGGGAAATTAATATACTTCATTGCCAACAAATCTGCTGTAAAATTAAGCAAATACCTTCAAAAAGGCAAAGCAACCTGTTTTTGATCCTTGTCTCTCCCCCTTTTTTGTTATTTAAAACTCATCTAAAAAAAAGTGCATAAAATTCCTCTAAAGCCCAGTGGTATGTTAACACATAGAAACAGAATTTTTCTTCAGTTGGAAATTTTAGCTGACTGTATGGCCATATCTCTCTATTCTTGCATGGGGAAATATAGTGTAAGGTCACTGTTTTTATTGTATTCAGTTTTAAGTATCTTATCAAATTAATTTAAAAAATAATTAAAAATAGGGGTATGTTTGAATAATTGGTATAGGAAAGGAGCTTAATATATTTAAAGAACTATAAGGAAAGCCAGTGTTTGGGGCATGATTTTCTTGCCATCAATCCAGAGCAAAGCAGTGCTATCATAGTAGTTAAAGTGGCCAGATTCCTCACCTCCTCCAAATCCTGCTACCCCTTTATCTCTCAGAAATGCATGAATCTATCTTTTGAGAAAGGCCGAAAGATACCTTTTATACAGATATTGCTGCTTTTATGTTCTATACATTTTACTTGAGAATCTTCAGCCACAAGTTAGATACAGATAAAATCACGAGGAAAGGGAGATCTGGATTTATCTTCCTACTAGGTTGAAGTTTTCAGATATCCTCAGAAAATTTAGCGTGCACATATTGGTCCCTTGAGAAACCCACATTACAAGAGTGCTAAAGTCCCCGTCAAAAAGTGAACTTGAGCCCTGAGTCTTCTTCATAAATTCTCTTCTCTCTTTGGGTGACTATTCTTCCTTAAAAGATCTGCTCTGCTTAAGAATTTCTTCTCCATTTTCTTTTCCCTTTATTTTAGTTGCAAAGGAAGTGCCTGCCTCATGCAGTGGATCAATACCATGGCAGGGCATGCCACCATGTGAAAATCTGGCTTCCTGGGAAGTCAGTTGGCCCTCCTGGGCTTTAAGTGAGATGGTGAGGACATTTGACAGCTGATCTTTCTCTGAAGTGCTATCCTTGTTGAGGATCTCACATGATAAAGGTCTAAGGAGATGACTATTTTCCATAAACTCTCTAAAGATGGAACTTGTATTCTCACATAGAGGACAGGATCAAGAATAGAAAAATGACACATTGCATAGTTAAGGGCTTCACCAAAATCCTGTTTCAGTATGAACTGCTTAGCTAGATGGGGTAACACGAGAAATTAACAGATATTGAGATTCCACTGCTTACTGGTAAAATTGAAGAGCTAGCTGTTTTACTTTAGAAAGGTTTGTAATGATCAAGACCTTTCAGAGTGTTTTTAAATGGTTCGTTATAGTCTCACTCATGGGAGCTCCCTTCTGCTATTTGTCTACAAGCAGTTTGACAAAAATCACTTGCTTTTCAATGGCTTGTCAGAAAGTGGGACCCCAAAAGGAAATTTGAATCTAGCCCAGGTCATTCTGAGCAGGAAGCCAGCTGGGAGGTGGATCATTGGTGCATATCTGCTCTGTGATTCCCAATGGCGACAATGTCTTTTTAACCCTATTCTCAGATCAACTGAGAAATTACAAACACATTAGTGCCCTCCAGTCAAATACTTGCCAAGATAACAGATGGCCGATACCACTAAGCAACCTTGACCTTGTGGTCACCTGTTCTGTCAATCACACACAAATCTCTTCTCTGGGGAGCACACAGTCTTCTGTGCAAAACAGCATGACCAACTATCACTATGTATTTAATAAAATGTATTGTCCACACAGTGAATATGGGATCAGCATTTCCCTGCATGTGAATGACAGGGCAGGTATGCCACATAAATATTCCGAAACCTTAAACTGCATCCATACAAAAGCTGAACAGAAAATGGAAGACCACAGAGCCACAATCAACAGTTATATTTGACATCTGAAATCAAAATGCTTTATTTGGGGGTGACAGAACATTTGGGTTTCATATAACACAGTGGTAAGCGCCCAACAAAATCACAAATAGTAGCTGTAAATTCAATTTAGGCTATTAATCAGTATGCTCTTATGGATCCATTAGGTGAGAAAATTCTACAGGTGTTTTGGAGAGCATTTGTCATTTGGAGGCAAAGGAGAATCCTCTCTCTGATGCTAAAACTCTACAGCCACAAACACTAACGTCGAGACTATATCTAGACAGATGCATGGATGCCGTCATGAAGATCTAAACCATAAAGCTCTAGTACCATGTCATCAAACAAACACCAGTGTGGAAGTGTCTGCAACCAGAAACCTTGCTTTTTTTTTCTTTTTTTTTTTTTTGAGGTAGGATCTCACTCTAGCCCAGGCTGACCTGGAATTCACTATGGAGTCTCAGGGTGGTCTTGAACTCATGGCAATCCTCCTACCTCTGCCTCCCGAGTGCTGGGATTAAAGGTGTGCACCACCATGCCCAGCCAGAAACCTTCTTTTTGAAATGTGATTTTTCCCTGTGAGGTGAACAACAGGGAGGATTAGAAGGCTAGGAAACAGCTTCCTACAGACTCACTGACTTGGATGGAAGCCAAGCTTGGTTCCAGGGATCTACTCTGCACTCTACACAAACTGGTATGACTCTGTGGTAAGAGTTTAGTGTAATGAGAAAGAACCTGGGCTCTAGTCTAAGAGGAGTCGGGTCTTGAGTATTGACATGGACATTGATTAACTCTACTCCTTGCCCGAGTTGCCCCATGAGTCATACGGCAATGGTGATTGTTTTAAAGGTGCTGTGATCATTAAATGCAACAATGTATGGTAAGTGCTTAGCCCAGTACTAAGACTCATTAAGTTGTTAGTTCTTGTTCATAAATGCTCATCATTACTATTAATAGTTTAATAAGATTAGGAGAATGACTTACACATTCTGAACCTATTTCCTCTTTTTTGAGAGAGATGCTCAAGTAGACTATTTTGACAAAATTCTTGCAGATCACTGGGCGTGGTGGTGCACGCCTTTAATTGCATCATTCGGGAGGCAGAGGTAGGAGGATTGCCATGAGTTCAAGTCCATCCTGAGACTACATAGTGAATTCCAGGTCAACCTGAGCTAGAGTTAAACCTACCATGAAAAAAAAAAAAAAAAAAAAAGCTTCCAGATCTAGTATCCCATACTTTTGTAACTCTTAATTAGTTGCCAGAAGATAAAGATGCTTCCTATTGACATGGACTAGGTTACTCATGTATTTGTGAATGTGGCATGGTTAAGCTTAATTTTCTCAAGGGTCCAAGATACATGATCATCAAATCTTTACCATAGTCTGTGAACCAATAGCACAGGATGAAACTGAGGCCCAAATAAGGTAAGAGTGTCCCCATAGTTATACAAATACCAGCAGGATTACAGAGACCAGAAGAACAAGAGCCTTGAGGTAAACTTGCCAAAGGGCCCAGCACAGTATGGCATCACCATGGTGTTGCTGACTGGGTATAGAAGATGCCTGGGTAGATGCAAGAGAACTGAAATGCAGAATCCACAGCCAAGGGGAAGGAGAGGGATGTGATGGTGGATTAATTTATTTAGCATAAATAATGTATTCCTTAATTATCTGCCACATGATTAAGTAATTCTGATGTAAATAATTGAAATCAAGGGAAGGGGAGGACATCAAGTGTGCAGAGTGCTGTTTTGTAAAATGTTCTTGCAGAGAAGGTCAATTGAGATTTCAAATAGACTTCAGGGGATCATTTATTCATCGACACTTACCACAGAGGGCTACCGAGTGCCAGTCAAGGTGCTGGGCTTTGCATAGGATGATGAATAAAACAACTTTTCAATTTCAAGCTATTCATAACCTACTGAGGAGTACAGATAGAACCCATCCCCACCTCACCCCTTGTTCTATTTCAGTCACCACCTATCCTAGAAGAAAAGAATGAAAGGAGTATCCAACTACCAGGAAATGCCACTTAAGACAAATTTAGTTGGGTCTTGGAACAGTAACCTGAAATGAGGTAAATCAGAAAAAGAAAGAATAGTACCTGCTGCTCAAGGGGAATTCAATACAATTTTGTTTTTGCGAGAGAAAGAAATGAGCATATGGCTCTCTCCTTCGAGCACCACTGTTTAGGAATAAACCAATGATGGAGGTCACTAAGCGAAAGGAAAGGTCGGGTTTAGAAGGTGGAAATTTGGTTTTAGAAGTGTTGGGCTTTGGGATCAAACTTCTTTAATAACTTAAAGATTGACTTTCAGTGAGTTACTTTTGCTTTTCTGAGACCCAGTCTCTTCATCTATAAATAGAAGACAGCAGTCACGATAACAACAGTACCTACTCTTTAAAGTCACTGAGGAGATTAGATGAAAAGATGCATATTTGAGGGTGAGCACAGAATCAGAGAAATGACAAGGGATCTAAGATTTATAACCATCACTACCAGCAGCAAGACTATTGATTCCAATTTCCCGAGGAGTAGAGGAGGCTCAAAACATTTGGGGTTCTGAGGAAAAATAACAATCTTTCTGAGACTGAAATAATCAATCTTTGGACATTGAGAAAAATCCCTGTATACCATATCATAGACACAATATTCTACACATAAGGTGCAGTGCAACCTATAAAGCTCAAGGGATTATAACTTTATTTAAAATTATAATACATATAGAAGGTCCAATGTGCTTTGCCAAACTAGTCTACTCACTAGTTTTATTAATTAGAACTTAGAAATTATCATTTTACTATCCAAAAGTGAGGCTATCTTGAATCTGTAACTTGATATATGAATTGCTAAAAATGAATTCTGAAAAACTGATAATAAAATGTCGGGGTCTCATATCCCTACACTTCAGACTCCTAACAATAACCTTTTTAAAAAAATATTTTATTTGTTTATTTGAGAGGAGACATTGGGGCAGAGAGAGAGAAAGAGAATGGACATGCCAGGGCTTCCAGCCACTGCAAAGAAACTCCAGACACATGTGCCGCTTTGTGCATCTGGCTTTACTGGTACTAGGAAATTGAATCTAGCTCTTTGGGCTTTGCAGGAAAGTGCCTTAACCACTAGGCAGTCTTTCCAGCACACTACACTTTGTTTTAATGTTTTTCATAAAACCAAACCAAATCAGTATGTCTTTCCTTCCATTCAGCTCTGTGTTTTCTATTCACTTAATCTTTAGTTTGGTAAAATGCAAATGACAAAATTTATCAGGTAACCATCTTTAAGTCTACAGTACAGTGACATTAAATGCATTTGTAATGTTGTACAACCCAAGCCATTATCTATCTCCCAAACTCTTTTTATCTCTAAAACTGAAACTGCTCCTTAAGTTCTAACTTCCCAGTTTCTGTTCTCAGCCCCAGGCAGCTACCATTTCTGCCTGTATGATGGAAAGGGCTTCAAATTCCTCATGCACATGGACTCATACAGTGTTGGTCCTCTGTTGATGGGCTTTTGTCACTTAGTGTAATGTCCTCAAGGGTCATTCATGCTGTGATGTGTGTCCGAAATTTCCGTCCCGGCTCCGGAGAAGCATTCCAATGTATGTGTATACCACATTTCCTCATTTAGTCATCCAGAGAGGCACAAATGACTTCAACATTTTAGCTGCTGTAAATAATGCCACTAGGTCCACTAAGCTCTTTCTAAACCACTTTCATAAAAGAACTCATTTTATAAAATACTTGGCTGATTGACTAAGATTTCCCTTCTCCTCTGGGTTTCATTACATCACAAAGTTTGAGACTGTGGCTGAACTCCATTGCTGTCTTTGGCACAGGAAGTCCTTTCTGTGAGTATATTAACATCCAGAATGCTGTTTTGCTGCATTTCACTCTGTGGTGAAGTAATCGAGCTAGGCTGCTCACTTATAAAATTCACCATGCTCTCTCTCCCTCTGTGTTTCTGAATCTCACATCTAATGAGTTAAGTAGGAAAGAGGCCTCGAGAAAGCACGTCTATCTGGAGTATGCTTTCCAAAGGATGCTTGATGATAAAACGGAAAATTATACAAGGTGCATTATAGAAATCTCAAGAGTCTCATGCCTCACTTGGCATGGATATCCATTAGGGTTTAGTTTTAAGTAACAAAATTTAATTGTGAGTTACTTGGCCTAATATAAATGGCTAGATAGGTAGATGATAGATCAATTGATAGATAATAGATAGATAGATCAATAGATAGATGACAGATACTGAGAGGGAGTTGGGTAGCCTTGTTAGGCAGTTAGAGTGACTGGGCCCCTGAAAGTAAAAAGCAGGAATGTCCTTGTGCTTTGATAGAGATCAGAGAGACAACTGGCTTCTCCTTATCTCTTGCCAAAGGAGTTCCCTGGATTTGTTTTTCCACAAACAATCTGAGCACCTCCTGGGATTAAGGTCTCCTTTCCTAGAAAATCTAATCCTGTCATTGTAGTTGGCATCATGGCTAGCTTCTTCCTGAGGCAGCCTCTAGCCCAAACCAATCAGCTGTCTCCCTTGTTCAGCTGAGTACGAAGGTAAAGCCATTACAGTATGGTTATAAATACGTTTACAAGGGGAGGGCAAGCTCTCCGCTGCCTGACCAATCCTGAACCGCCAGGTTCTGGTGAGTTTTCCTTCTGTCTTGGCAGGAGCTCTTTGCACTTTCTTTACTAGGACTCTCTTTTTATGGTTTTTCCAGGTCAACCACGTGGGCTCTCAAACTACATGGGTGTACTCAGGACCCCTAACACCCCATTTCAATACTTCTGAAAAGATGGAAACCTTGAGCAGGAAGGCTACAAAGGAGATGTTAAATGGGCTGCTAGGTATCAACACTGAAAAACCCAAAATGCAATGTTTTTATGGAGATGAATCCTCGCCAGTCATTCCCTGCCCTTATATACTTCATAAAAGATTCAGGTACCCAAGGGACAGTCTAACCGGCCTGTTGTTTGAGATCATGTGCCTACTCTCCCACCAAAGAGCAGGATATCTTCAGTGAATTTCACACAAAAATTATACATTGTGTAAAGTGTAATTTTTCAAAGGAAATTTAAAATGCTGTCACCGAAAGAAGGGGGAACGGATGCTGGGCAAGCAAAAACAACAGATGTCCACTGCAGCAGGTCTATTTGGTGTGTCTTTGATGAGCCAAAAGACCAGAAATCATGCAAAGACACACAGAGCAAGACACACACACACACACACACACACACACACACACACACACACACATTTAGCATTCATTCCTAGAGTGAGTCCACCTCAGATTTGGCTGGCTTTGTATACCCTTGGTTCTTTTTTTATATTATTATTGCTTTTTTCTTCACATTTCTATTCTTTTTGCTCAACTTTGGCCACTGTGTTATGCCACTGTTAGAGTAATTTTCAATAAACATAGTCAGCTGAAAATGCAATCTTCCCTGACTCCTCTTATTGAATAAATATCAAATAGTGTCAGAAACAGAAGTGTTATGAAAAAAGTTGTCCAAATTACTTTGCATTATTTTTAGTGGATGGGGGATGGAAGTATTTTAGTTAAGTGAGGATCTACTTTTCTTGTCGAATTCTACCCTGAAGACATATCATATACCTTTCCTCTAATGACGTGTTTTTTAAAAAGTAGAATATATCCCTCTGCTCCTAATCTTCAGATGTCAAGGATTGCTATGGTAACCTTGGATTTCTTGATTTATAAGTCTTCCTTTGTAAGAGAAGGAAATTCTGTTTAATTTACTCATAGATTTTTTATTCAATCTAAAATAACAAATAAGTCTGGCCACACCCCTTTTCATTAAAAATCTTAGCTAGAATTTTACAAATAAAAAGGTTATTTCTCAAAGACACTGAAATGTAATATCTAGTAGGAAAAATAACATGAGAGAATGTGAATAAAGTATCAAAGTCAAAATACAGTAGCAACTTTCTGCTGCAATTTCTTGGAAAAATAGCATTTATCTTAGAAGATCAAAAGATAAGCCTGGAATAGTAATCAGAATACAAATAAGAGAAAAAAATCCTACAAAAATCAAACTCCCAAGTTCACAAAGCATTGTGCTCAAGAATGCTTGTATTTATTTATTCTTTGTTGTGAAAAATCCTAGAATGTAGATTTAAATAGACAGATCCAAATGGTATTTTGACACATAACATCAGGACTAAATGTGCCCTAGTTTACTTCAGTTCCTGCTCCATTTATACTGGATTCAATATTGGATCCAAACAACTACAGAAAATTTTAACTTGAAACAAAGTGAAATGTCCTAAGAAATCTAGTTGTCTGTCAACTGGTGCTGTGTTTATCTCCTTTACAAAATCAACAGGGAAGTTTGCTGCAAAGAGAATTGGGCCAAGAAATACTTCAGCTTCTACTGTGAGCTCTACCAATTGTGTTTTGAGTGTACTTAGGAAATTCATGTAGCCACTTTGAGATTGTCTCTCAAGAGACACTGCCTAGACTCCTCCCCAAGGTGGTGGTGTTAGGATTCAGTGAGATAAGTATGTGAAATTAATCCATGGGCACTCAAATCGTTCATTACACTGTTATGAACAGGATGACATTCACTTTCTGAATGGAAGGATTGGAACACGTTCCTCAATGAGCCTTGAGCCTCACCACCTTTCTCTGTCATCCCAAGGAGGACAAGAAATGTCAAAGGGCCAAGGTTCTCCTAACAAGCACAGTGTTAACTACTGTGTATCATAATATTACATGAGGAAAGTTTATAATTACCTAGAGAGATGTTAAGGATATATCCTGAACACGATTCATTTCATCAAGTTTAACTTATTAAGGTAAGCTTCCTTTTATGTTCCTCAGACTGGATAAAAATAGGGTGCTCTTCCTTTCTCCCTACAGGATGTTTAAACCTCTATTTTGCATGGTTAACTTGGTCTTAGATGACAAGTCTGCCTTACCAAGCATTAGAACTTGCCTAAAAAATTTGTAGACATCAGTAATAACATAACCTTTCTCTCTCAAGGTCAAAGACCTGTATTCTGAGGGTATCTACCAAGTGAAGGGATGATATTTAACTGAGCATGAAGAATAATAACATTAGCACACTCTAACATTGTATGCATTTCCTCAGTTTGTATGGAAACTATGTCTTTTTTCTGATTTTTGAATAATGCATGTTAACAGTTGAAAATGTTGAAAACATGTATAACAAAATGATTAAAGTAAGATTCCCTCTCCTTCTACTCCCCAAGTCACTGACAGTATTGTGTACAGTTTCTCTCATTAGGCATGGTAAATATTTGCTAAGTGTTCTGATTTTCTCCTAATGTGATCATGGGTATATTTTCTAGACCTTCCACTATTTTGAGAAAATGTGAATTTAGGGGCTGGGAATATGGTTCCAATGGTCATCTTATAAAGGATGTCAGACTGGGTTCAATTCCCCAGTCACACATAGAAAAAGAGAAGTGTATTCATTTGCAAAAATAAGCTCCCACATGAATAAATAAATATTTTAAAAGAAAAATGAAAATCAATTTAATGACCTTTTAAAGTTCTATATTATAGGAGCTGGAGAGATGACTTAGTGGTTAAACGCTTGCCTATGAAGCCTAAGGACCCCGGTTTGAGGCTCGATTCTCCAGGACCCACGTAGGCCAGATGCACAAGGGGGTGCATGCACCTGGAGTTCATTTGCAGTGGCTGGAGGCCCTGGCACACCCATTCTCTCCCTCTCTCTCTCTCTACCTGCCTATTTCTGTATCTCTCTCTCTCAAATAAATAAATAATAAAATATTTTTTAAAAATATGATTAAAGTTCTATATTATGGTGTTGACTAATTTGTTTTTGCCCATCACAAATTTTGTATTTTCAATGCATTATCCTGGATATAAAATCTTCTTTACTTGTTATTTTATTTTATTTTATTTTTTTCCAGGTAGGGTCTTCCTCTAGCTCAGGCTGACCTAGAATTTACTATTCTGCCTACCTTGAACTCCCAAGTGCTGGGATTAAAGATGTGCACCACCACAATCATCAGAGAAGGAGAATGGGCATGCCAGAACCTCCAGCCCCTGCAAAAAAAAAAACTCCAGACGTATGTGCCACTTTGCACATTTGGCTTTATGTGCATACTGGGAAGTAAAACTTGGGTTGATAGGCTTTGCAGGTAAGCGCTTTAACTGCTGAGCCATCTCTCTAGCCCCAAATATGCTTTTGAAGTATAAGCAAAACAGAAGCTAAAGATAAAATAGTGAAAGTCCCACTTATTCCACAGTGCCCTGCTGTTTCTTAAGCAGTGCTCTCTATAGCACATGACTTTTATCTGAGAAGAACATTTTCTATGTGTTCACAACCCTCACTCCACTATTCTGACCACCCTAAACTTGTAATGCTAGGGATCAGAATGCTGGGTCCTATCTCAGACCTCCTATTTTAGAATCTACATTTTTCATAAATATCCACTAATTTGTCTATATTGCAAAGTTTGAGAAACTTCTCTCCATCAGGGAGGAATGAGCTAAAGTGTGATCCAAAATAAAAGTTGGTATTTGATTTCCTATAACAGGCCAACGCAGAAGCATTCCAAACATCTGAAGCATTTGAAAACAAAACAAATAATATTTAGTGACACATGAAAATTAGATAAAAATCAAAGTTCAGTTTGCACAATTAAGGTGTTTTATTTGTTTGAGAGAGAGAAAGAGAGAGAGAGAGAATGGAAGCTTCAGGGCCTCTAGCCACTTTGTAAATGAACTCAATAAGCATGTACCACCATGTGCATATGGATTACACGGGTCATGGGTACTGGGAAATAGATCCTGGGTCTGTAGGCTTGGCAGGCAAGCACCTTAACTGCTGAGCCATCTCTCTATCCCCATAATAAAGTTTTTTTCTTTTTCTTTTTTTTTTTTTTTTTTTTTCTTTCTTTCTTTCTTTCTTTCTTTTTTTTTTTTTTGAGAGAGAGATACAGAAATAGGCAGGTAGAAAGAGAGAGAGAATGGGTGCACCAGGGCCTCTAGCCACTGCAAACGATCTTCAGATGCAAGCACTCCCTTGTGCATCTGGCTTACATGGGTCCTGGAGAATCAAGTCTCGAATTGGTGTCCTTAGGCTTCACAGGCAAGCATTTAACCACTGAGCCATCTCTCCAGCCCGCCATCATAAAGTTTTAATGGAACATAGCCATGCCTGTTATCTCATGTATTTTCCATGGCTGTGCCTATCCTGTGAGGGAGAGTTGAGAAATGCAGCAGAAACCTCGTGGCTTGCAGAATCCAAAACTTTTACTATTGGGCCCCTTTTACAAAAAGATTGGCAAACTTGCAGAAAATATAGGACTGTGAACAAGTAATTTCTTTCATATAGAAATATATTATACAGGGAAAGAAATAGCAAACACCCAACCTATCTCTGGGTATGCTTTACATATTATCATAAACAAGCTTTCAAAATACCACTTTTTACTGATATTTGAGCTATTTGCTTTTAGCCT
Source organism: Orientallactaga sibirica (assembly GCA_036365145.1). NCBI lineage: Eukaryota > Metazoa > Chordata > Mammalia > Rodentia > Dipodidae > Orientallactaga > Orientallactaga sibirica. Next base: position 5,252,001 of record JAEOAD010000194.1, read on the forward strand.
ATACATTTATTGTGATTATCCCCCAATAGTGCAGTATAACTTCTAAATGCTAGAGACTGTCCTGTTTACTGTGTTACACCTAACAAACAATAATAGCCCAAGATGCTGAGCTAATGAACTTTATCATGAGTAATACACTTCATACTCCAGCTGAAAAAGGACTTGCTTTTTCTCAGAACTGCGGAAAAATTTGAGAAGTATAAATGTTAATTCTTTTATTTATTTTAACAAAGGTTGTGTTTGCTAGGTACAGTCTAAGATGCATTGTAGAGAGATTAAGAACTTGCCATGGAAACAATCTTTACTGTACTGAACCAGGATCTCAAAACACTCTTTAGGATGATAGATTTACCTTTTATATCTCACCAATGCCAGCACTTGAATTTGCTAAAAAATGAACAGAGACTTTCCACACTCAGGTCCAACTTTGTCTTTGTGTTGCTTTTGTGCTTCTGGGATTGAATCTAGGGCCTTGTGCATACTAGGCAAGCACTCTAATGGTAACTACCTCCTAGGCTCTCAGCTATTGTTTTAATCCTGCAAAGAAATGAAACATCTCATAGGGAATTTTGTAGTTTGCTCATTTGGATATCCCTGTAATTGAACTCATTTGGTTGAATTTGTCCTGCTTAATAAGAGCTTTCTAAAGCCAACATTTTGATTTACACTGTCTTTCAAATTTTCAAATTACTGATAATTTGCCTGCTGTGCTAGGCCTGAGGACTCTGGTCAGGTGAGATGATCTGAATCCTGAGGAACAAGGCTTTGTGATGGTTTCAGGCCTTCACAATCTAAGAGCCTTGTTTATCTCTACTGAAGAAGTTTTCTCTAAGCAGTGACTAAAGGAGAAAAAACATTAGGATCAAACTCCCTTCTCTCTTTCCCTCTCTCTCTCTCTCTCTCTCTCTCTCTCTCTCTCTGTGTGTGTGTGTGTGTGTGTATTTCATCCTGAATGCTAAAAATGTTTTCGTTATACAATATTTTCAACTTATTTAACGCACTGAATGCTCATTAAATACTTCTATTCACTAACGATGAAAATTTTAGAAAGAAAATGTTTTTTTTTCTCCTTGCTTATCTAAAAATAATTAGCTAGTCTCCATTCCAAAAGGATTATTTGTAATTTACAAGCAAACTCAATGCCAAGTGAATTCTGTGCCATGATCTCCACAAGGCTTTTACAATGAAGCGCCTGTAAATCATGGCAGACTCCCTTGTTAACAAGCATTACTCTACCTTTCCCCTCTTATTACTCTTAGAAGGGGGGTACTAATTATATTCATCACATGGCACCCTGTTGTCAGGAACTGTGCTGACCCCTCTTTGTTTTGATTTCTTAGTTTGTCTTTTATTCTCCTCCATTCTACTTGTATGAGACCATTCTCCCTTCTCTTAAAAGGCAACCATCCCAAGATCTTTTGTTTGGTATATGGTTGGCTGATCTTAGGTTGCCTTTTGATGGTTGCCTTTTGAGAGAAGGGAGAATGATCTTGAATGATCTTGGCTGATAAAAATAACATGTAATTAAATTTACAATTTAAAAAAATGAATGGTGATTTAATATGTTCAGTATTTGGAATGTACTTTATTTGCTTGTTCATGGCACATACTTATGCTGAAGTATTATTTCTGTTTGAAATTCAAATTGTTAAGTTCAGGAATCATAGTTTGATATAATCAGTACATAGTTTGATAAAATCTGCTTGTTATTGTGACTGTAGGCTGGAGATATCTTTTTAAAAAATTGTTTATTTTTCCTTATTTATTTGATAGTGACAGAGAAAGAGACACACACAGAGAGAGAGAGAGAGAGAGAGAGGGAGGGAGGGAGGGAGAGAATGGGTGCACCGGGGCCTCCAGCCACTGCAAACGAACTCCAGATGCATGTGCCACCTTGTGCATCTGGTTTACGTGGGTACTGGGGAATCGAGCCTTGAACTGGGGTCCTTAGACTTCACAGGCAAGCACTTAACTGCTAAGTCATTTAGCCCTGGCTGCAGATATTTTGATATATCTTAGCAGTTAACATATATTTCTGTCACTTTTCCTTCCTCCTTCTATCCATCTCCTGTCTATCTAGAGCAATGCTTTCATAATCTGTCTCTGTGTGTGTGTAAAATCCAGTAATTACTTCAATGTCTACAACTTAAAATCTCCACTGCAGTAGCTTCAATGCTACATGTTCAGACTGGAATAGGGATTTAATTTCCAACCTCCATGAGGTATTATTGTGATCAGCATGGTCCTAAATGTCCCTTGTCATTGGGGTGTTGGTCAGGAACATGGGCTTTTAAGAGAAAAGAACCTACCTTGGAATCCCATCCCCATCCCTGACAAAGTGTCTCAGCAAGTAAGTTAACATTTCTGTTTCATTGTGCCCAAAATCAGAGTAAAAGGGGGCTATTGTGAAGAATATTATTAGTGAGCTAGAAGAACATAGTTGAAACGTGAGACTATGTGCCAGGCTAAACATCCTTATTCACATCAGTTATCCTAGGTGTATGCACAAGCACAGTTCCCAGATGAGAAACATGAATATCTCTTGGGAACTTGTCAGAAGTGTAGTTTCTAAGGTTCTATCCAAGATCTACTGGATCAGAATCCCTGGAATAAACGCCAGTCTATTTCTGTGTTAACATCATTTCTGAGAATTTATTATGATATTTATATTTGTAAATGAAAGAAAATGCCTACATTTATTATCTTCTATAATTTCTAGTATTAGAGGTATCATTCCTCTTAGCCATATACATTAGGCTGCAGCATTTTTGTTCTTGGTCTGTTTGAGATGGAAAATGTCATAAAACATGTTTTCTAGAACTTACCTCTACACCTATATGATTTTGATGACTTAAGGAAACACATGTACCTGATTAAAATTTCAAATTTTAAATAAAATGCCCTTTAATTTCCTGACTTTTTCACCAATTTTGATTCTTTTATGACTGATAATTTATCCATTTTATGTGTGTTTTCAAATATAACTGACTGTAGTTGTTTAACATAATTTAATTTAAAAGTAGTTTTATTTTTAATCACAGTTATGTTTTCATTATGTTTAGATATTATGTATAAAACCTAAACCATCCATACTCCTGTGGGCATTAGGCCAAAACTCTGAAAATATTTTCATGTACCTTTTCTCTTTATTCATCTTTTCTGTGTCGAAACACAGATAGAATGATATCTTGTACTACTGCATTCTTTCCATAAGGATGTAATGCCCTTTGAGGGTCTCTTATCATGCCTTTGGGCAGGCTAGATTTCTTAGTGCAGCTCCCCCAGGCTACAGTAGTTCTCAGAACACATTCTACCATATCATCTGGTTCATGGTAAGGAGGCGGGGTACCTTGTCAACAAAAAACAAGAGGGGATTCCTTCTCATCCTGAGAGGGTCCAAGATTTCTCACTCAGCATCAGGCTATTTCTCGAGAAATGAACTGAGTCATTTGTTGGGCTCTTTCCCAGTTAAAAAGTGTATTTTGCCAGGCATGGTGGTGCACGCCTTTAATCCCAGCACTTGGGAGGCAGAGGTAGGAGGATAGCCATCAGTTCAAGGCCACCTTGAGACTACATAGTTAATTCCAGGTCAGGCTGGGCCAGAGTGAGACCCTGCCTTGAAACCCCCCCTCAAAAAAGTATATTTTGATTTTTCAAAGAAAAGAGATGTAGATTCCATGGTTCACAGACATTTTGGATATAGGTGCTGACAGTCTACAGCAGTTATGTACAATCAGAGATCCTTTGATTATAAGGGAGAGGCCATGGGAAGCTGAGCTCTCATGAAATCTCTTCTCCTAGAAGAAAAGAGGTATGTGGGGCTCATTTCAGCTGGCTCCTTTTCTAGGTTACTCAAAGTAATTCATGAAGAAATCTTCCATTACTGCACAAACTTTTTCTTCAAATTATATTTTGACAGATATTAAGAATACAATCTTTGGCTACAGGGTAGCTTAGCAATTAAGGCACTTTCCTATGAGATATAAGGACCCAGGTTTGATTCCCCAGTGCCTCTGTAAGCCAGATGCACATTGTGGCATATGCATCTGGAGTTCATTTGCAGTGGCTAGAGGTTCTGGCATCCCCATTCTCTCTCTCCCTCCCTCTCTTTCTCATTCTCTCTCATAAATAAATAAAAATGAAATATTAAAGAAAGAATATGATCTTATCTTAGTTTGGAATTATATTCACCATGCCTATATTATTGATTGTTTATTTTTAATAGTTCTGAAAGTCTTGTAGTAAATTTACCTGTTTGAACAGAAATTTTTCTTGATCAGTTCTGTTATTGTTAAATACAGACTGAGACACTTTGGTATTTGCTATAATTATTTCAATATTACACAGTACAACATTAAAACTACTCTATGTATTCTATATGTTTTAATTTTTGGCATTCCCACCATAGTATTATCCTGAATATATATATATGGTCTCTGTATATATAACGACTTTTCATTGCATAATCCTATCCCCATTTTCTGCTTTAAAGATGAATTGTGAAAACAATATCCTCTTAAAAATTTCTTAATTTCATCACCATTATCTTCATTATTGCCTATATTTTAGTTCTAGATTTTTCTGACACTTGCTATGAATATATGTTCTCCTTTTGTTTTCTAAAGTTTTTCTTTTTAAAATTATTACTTATTTAAGAAAGAAAGAGGCAGATAACAGAGAGACAGAGAGAGAGAATGGGTGCACAGCGTCCCTAGCTACTGCAAATGCCATTTTGGGCATCTGGTTTACATGGGTATAAGAGAATCAAACCTGAATCCTTGGGGTTTGCAAGCAAGTGCCTTAACTGCTAATCTCTCCAGCCTCAAGCTTTTAAGAAATTTTGATCAAGGTACTGATCTCTCATTTGTATGTCACTTGCAGAATCTTCTTGAAATTCATTGGATTTTTCCTCTTTTTTTTTTTTTTTTTTTTTTTGAGAGAGAGACAGACAGACAGAGAGAGAGGAAGGGAGAGAGAGACAAATAGAGAATGGGCATGCCAGCAATCTCTCAGCGGCTGTGAACGAAATCCAGATGCATGCGCCCCCTTGTGGGAAAGTGCAGCATTGAGCCCTTGCATCTGGCTAAACGTGGGGCCTGGAGATTGGAACTGGGTTCTTAGGCTTAGCAGTCAGGCGCCTTAACGGCTAAACCATCTCTCCAGCCCCCCTCTTAGGCTTTTTATGAGTACATGTTTTAAGTGCATTTCTATAATGTGCATTCTAGGGTCTTCATTGTTCAGAATATTTTGCTTTTATGTGCCGAATGATAACATGGATTCAAGTACATATACCTCTGGGATATTTTCTTTCACACCTTGAGAAATTGTTTTCTTCAATTTCTTTCCTCCAGTGTTGTTGTTTAAAAAAAGTGTCAGTTTTACTCTTTGTACTTTATATATAATATGCTTTCAGTATAGATTTTTTAAACATATTTTTTATTTATTTGGGGAGAGAGAGAGAGACAGCGGCAGAGAGAAAGAGCATGCCAGGGCCTCTAGCTGCTGTAAATAGACTCTAGACTCATTCACTACTTCATGCATATGGCTTTGCATGGGTACTAGAGAAATGAACCTGAACAATCAGGCTTGCAAGCAAGCTCATTTAACATTTAACTGCTGAGCCATCTGTCCAACTCGCTCTCTCTTTCTCTGTTCTCACTACCCTTTTTCTGGATTTTGTTTTGTTTTGTTTTGTTTGTTTCAGAGGTAGGTTCTCGATCTAGCCCAGGCTGACCTGGACTTCACTACATAGTCTCAGGGTGGCTTGGAACTCATGGTGATACTCCTATCTCTACCTCATGGGTGCTGGCATTAAATTTGTGTGCTACCATACCCTGTGTACAGAGAAAATGGACAGGCCAGGGCCTCTAGTCTCTGAAAACAAACTCCAGATGCATGTGCCACTTTATGCATCTGGCTTTACATGGGTACTGGGCAATCCATCTCAGATTGTTAAGCTTTGCCTAACTGCTGATTGATCTCTCCAGCCATCTGGATTTTGAGAAACATCATTTCTATCTTAAACTTAACTGTATCTAAGTGAGATTTTTTTTTCTTTTTGTCTTGTTTTCTTGTCATTACTTTTCCCCAAGTTTATCCCTTTACTTTGAAAACTTACATTTTATTTTACAATTTTTAAAAAGTTATCATAATTCTTGTTTTGAACATTTAGTTTTCTGCTTTCTTTTACATTTTTGTTATTTCTGCTACTTGAGTAAGAGTATGTTTATCTCCCAACATCTCTAATCACTGAAGCTCTTTTTGTGCTTTTTCCCCCTTGCCTTCTGCTAGGGTAATCTACTCACTCCTCTCCTAATCTAATATTCTGTGTTTCATTATACCCTTGGAGTTCTGTCTTCCATCATTTTTTCATTCTTCATAGCTCTATTTCCAACTCAATCTTCTTATGATTTCTTGTTCATATTCCTTCATAGCTTTCTTCATGTAAGGGATGAGGCATCATCGTTTTTTTTTGTTTGTTTTGAGGTAGGGTCTCACTCTATCTCAGGCTGACCTGGAATTCACTATGTATTCTCAGGGTAGCCTCAAACTTATGGCGATCCTACCTCTGCCTCCAAGTGCTGGGATTAAAGGTGTGCGCCACTACGCCCATCTCTCTCTCTCTCTCTCTCTCTCTCTCTCTCTCTGTATATATATATATATATATATCACTTATTTTACAGTTTTTCTCTGTATTCAATTTATTTGGCATTAGAAGTGTGACGGTTCATTTCTCTTGGTTGGATCTCTGAGTTTACTTCCAGGAAAGGAAACTGAAGGAGGAAGTCCTTCCTCCAGGGGGAGCCCTTCCCCCAGAGCAGAGGACCCTACCACCCTGAGCGCCAACCCCCCCTTGGCGGCCAGAGAGTGGTGCTGCTGGTGCCTTCACTTGTGCCTGCATCTATCCTGTTCAGCTATTCTGCATCAGCACTGCAACCAAGTTTCTTCATTCTTGCAACATGGACTGAAGAACAGCAGCCAGGAAGCCTCCAGGAAGCCTCCAGGCCTTCAGTGCTAGGTTGGGACTGCGGATGCATCCAGCCACATAGAATGAACAGCTACAGATTCCTTGACTCTCAGATCTGCAGACTGCTATTGTTGGACTGCCTGAAGCTAATCTAAGAATTTCCCTTTTTAATACCAATTCATTTTGTTGTTGTTGTTCTTTCCCCCAGGGTCTAGATGCTTCAGCCTATGGATTCATTCCTTGGAACCTGCTCTTCTGCCTGGAACAGTAATAGAAGGGTTGGCTTGTGCACCTCCAGGTGAACATAAAAGGTTAAAAGATACTGGATACCCAGTAGTAGAAATAAAACGACTTTAGCGCTTCTGTTTACTTCTAAGCCATCAGTCTACTTTCCTGATCATCCTTTTTTTTTTTTTTTTCACCACAGAAATCTTTAATTTGGTGTTTTTCTTCAGGTCCTTTATAAGTGCCCATATGTTGGATTATACAATGCTTTCATATAACATTAACGTACAATTGCAAATAATTTAGTGGTTGTATAATATTCCATCATGTGCCTAATCATACCTTAAACATCCTAAATGAGCTCAGGCTGACAAAGCATGAAGTGAAATCTGCAGAAGGAAGTAATATGACACACACAAGGGTCCTATGCTTGATCATCTTTAACCTCTTATGAAACAGCCAGCCTGAGAGGAGGTGTAGTTCAGGGGTCTTCATCCCTCACTCTTGGGAGTTGGAATGGAGAAAGGAATGGCTGAGCCAGGTTGCTTAAGCATGTGATGTTTTATTAATTGATGACAATGCATGGCTTTCTTGTCACACCCTTGCCCCCACTATCAATATCTCATCCTCATTGATTTCTGAAACTAGAAGCCCATTCAGGAGGTGGGAGGCAGTCAAGCCTACTATAAACTCTGTCCTCCTAGCAGATTGTCGTGTACTTTCTCCATCCTTTGATCATCATACACCCCAAACAGCCACATAGGCAAACCATACATATGACTCCTCAGAGCTGCTTAACTTTTTTTTATTTTAGTCTTCAAATTGATGCTAGTCTCTATATATCCTCCATTTTCCTTAGGGTTAGGTTTGGTAGAGAAGGCAATCTTCCAGTGCAGTCTATATGCTCCACCATTTTGTAATGTTCTAAGTTGAATTCTACTTGAGATTCATGCTACATCTCCAACTAACATCAGGCTCTTCAAGTCATATGGAATGTTTCCTATGACTCATATTAAATGTTCTTAATTTGTTTTCCAGTTTATTCTTCTCATAAATATTATTGAATTGAGGCATGCTAGGATTTTCATAGGTGCCAGGAACACAAAGATGAACGACAGCACGCTGCAGCCTTTACAACACTCAGCTGCAAAGTGTTCTAGGACTTTGGGGAAACACAATAAAATTCCCTTGAAATAACCACATTACTTATTTGAATTATGGTGCTGATTAGAAGGTATTTTCTTCTATCTCACATAACTCAAAAAGATTATTTTAATGAGCTATTATTTCATTTCCTAGGCTTTATTTCTCATTGTTTAATTCTTTTAAAATAGCATTTCACATTACTGAGGGGATAGTTCTTTAATCTGCTGATGGCTATGCCTTCTGAGATCTCTTCTGTTCCCTAGGGCTGAGGCAAAACCCAAATTTACTAATGAACTGCCAAAAATTTCATCTCACAAATTCCTACTTGTATGCCATTACTGTAAAGGCTTTGTAGTTATTATGATGGTGAGTTTATAGTTTTATACTGAAAGCTACGACAGTGCTGTTCCAACTAATTCATTACCTATACCTCACACATCTTAAAGAAGGAAAGGACTATATACATGTGTGTAGTGCTTGTTCCTAGTTGTATATGTATATATAAGAGAGAGGAGAACAGACAGGTGCAAACAGAGACCATACAGCTGTTCGCCATTTCGCATGTGACTTTGGAATCATTTCTCTGAAGCAATGAAGTATTTTGAAGCTGTTATTTGAACATTGCTCTTTGTGTTTTTTTTTTTATGTACTTTTTACTTTTTTATTTATTTGAGAGACAGAGAATGAGGTGGGGGGAGCAAAGAGAGAGAGACAGAGAGAGAGAGAGAGAGAGAGAGAGAGAGAGAGAGAGTGTGCCAGGGCCTCCAGCCACTGCAAATAAACTCTAGAAGCATGTGCCACCTTATGCTTATGCATCTGGCTTACTTGGGCCCTAAGGAATTGAGCCTGGTTCCTTAGCTTTCACAGGCAGGTGTTTTAACCACTAAGCCATGTCTTTAGCCCTGAACTTTGCTCTTTGAAGTCATGCCAGCCTTTCACAAATTCTCACCTTTCCATAGGCATTCACTTCCTGTATTTACTCATTCAGGAAGTGTTAATGAAATGCTACCATGTGGTATACTTAGTGGGCCTCATCTAAATTTCTCAGAATTCCTTTCTATATATAGATAGATAGGTAGAGTAGAGATAGATAGATAGATAGATAGATAGATAGATAGATAGAAGAATATAGATGTAAAGATAGATATAGAGATATAAGATTTTCAAGGTAGAGTCTCACTCTAGCCCAGGCTGACCTGGAATTCACTATGTAGTTTCAGGTTGGCCTCGTACTCCCAGTGATCCACCTACCTCTGCCTCCCAAGTGCTGAGATTAAAGGCATGCCCAGCTTCTATAGATATTTTTTATGACATTGGACTACAAGAGATATTTATTTTTTCTTTCTATTCTCTTCTTTTTTATTTTTGTGGTAGGGTCTCACTCTAGATGAGGCAGACCTGGAATAATTCATTCTGTAGTCTCAGGCTGGTGACAAACTCACAGTGATCCTCCTACTTCTGTGTCCCAAGTCCTGGGATTAAAGGCATGCACCATTACGACTGGCAACAAGAGATATTTTATGAAACTTTAGAGGGTCAAAAAGAAGCAACTGCCAACTGTGGACCTTGACCTTTAGTGGTTTCCCTTTCCCTTGACTCCCATTTCAGGCTTCATTGAAAAAAAGATAATACTTTCTGCAGCACATTCATTCACACCATCACCATAAAGGGTAGCAAAAACTATCAGGTGCATCAGAACCCTTGCGGAGTTCTGGCTTATGCTGTGTGTTCCAACCTTATTTTAGTCTTCCTTTTTCAGAACCATCCTCCATTCCTACCCTTCTGTGTGAGGACCATAAGCTTTAGCATTACCAGGATGGCTTCCCTGTTCACACTACACAAAGCTAAATGCTGATAGCCAACTATATTATTTCACACACCTGTCTCCCTGATTGTACTACTCTCATGGCTATACCCTTTAGATGGTGTGGAGTTAATATTTCAAAATTGCACATCAGAGTCCATTACAGGTATGAGAAGTCCTTGGAACAAAAATTCAAAGTATTGGGACACCAAGAATCTTTTAGACAGAGGAGCAGAGAGCTTCTGGAGAAGGGTAATCCTCATTTGATTCACATCTTTTTAGATCCCATCTTCCCTCTTCCCATCTTCCTTCAGAACCCTTCAGCTCCAGATGTAACATATCTTTCTTAGAACACCACTCTGGGGCTACTGAAGTTTTGTCCCCATAGAGGAACTCTAAAGTATGGACCACAAGATGTATCTGCCTAGAACATATGCTTCTAAGACTGAAAAAAAAAAAAAATGATCTCCAACAACCACCCCTTCCTCAGTAACTCTTGGAGAAGAATTAAGGCAAAAAGGGTAATTTCTAAAAGACAGAATTTTGCATTCAGAAGTTGTTAGTTAAATCTATGTTTACTGCATTCATAAAGATCTAATCAATTTTAGGAGTATTTATTCTCTTCTACATTAGCAAAAAACAATCTTGTTATCTTACCTTCCTCCAAAGTTATACTGCCAATCAAAAGGAAATTGCTTCTCTTGCCTTAGTGACTCCTTGACAGAGTTCTCAACTTGGGTGTTACCTCGGCCTTTTATTTCTCACCCCTCATATCACATCAGTTGCTAGGTCATTTACAAGGTATTTCTTCTGTCTGTTCAATCTGTTCCCTTCTTCACCTTTTCCTTTCAATCTTCTTTATGGCTCGCTTCATTTACAGCCACACCATATTCTGTCTGGACCATTCAAATAGTTTCTTAACTGTTTTGCCTTGTAGAATTGCTATTTTCATTAAAGCATTCATTCTGTTACAGAAGGGACTCACATGTCAAAATTACCAAGTCAGTATCTAGTTAAAACCATTTTTAATGGCTTGTAAGCAGTGAGTATTCATATATTTCAATTTTATCAAAATTCATCTAAGAACCTTCTAAAATTCAGATTAATAGCCTTCTAATAAGTCTAGACAATAAAAAACTTCAATTTTCTAGCATGAAGATTGGAACTTCATTTGAACACCATTTAGCTACTCAGCTCTTCTCTCACAGCCTCAGAAAACATTGCCATTTCTTGAACATTCCTTTTGTATAACACACTGCCTTTGCAAACACTGTTCCTACTTCTGAGAATGCTGTGTCTTCTCTTGCCAAACTTCTATTTTCTTGTCAGCTAACACATTACTTTCTGAAGCCTTCTGAGATGCCCCAGGGTACAACCTCAGGTTCCCCTAGGCATCTATTGTACTCAGTACCTTTAGGAAACAGTATACCTGTCATGTTATGCATTTGTCTGCATTCATATTTTCCAAATAAGATTGCAAATACTTAATAGAAAAATAAACTACATGTAAATTATTTTAAGTTCCAGAACATGCCAGAGATGATTAAAGTTATTTTATGAATGAACAAAAGTCGTTCACATATACCTCCTCCCTAAGAAACTCAAAGAATTCCGGAAAGTGATTATCCAATGGACAGTTGTAGAGAGAAAATGTCTCCTATTTCTCCAATAGGTTTTTCTCAGCTGAAAACTCTCACACTGAACTAAAACCCCAAATAACCAAACCCTCCTTTCTTGGAATGACATTGAAGAAGGTTCTGTCGCTATGGCTACAACATTTCTTTTGGGCATCTAAGCTGCCCTTACTTATCCTAATCATACCCTCAGTAGTCAGTTAAATTGTGCCTTTAAGAGAGAAGTTCTGCAAAATATAATATTCTCCATCTCCCCGTACTTGCAGTAATACTTTAGTAGCCCTTAAAGATTGGAGACCTGGACAGCTATTCAAGATGCTGGCTGCTTTAGTTGACTTCTGTTCTGATAGTATTCTCAAACTTTAACAACAAAGTGGCATCAAATATCCCATATAAGAAAGCCAGGCATGGTAGCACATGCCTTTCATCCCAGTACTCGGGAGGCAGAGGTAGGAAGATTGCTGTGAGTTCAAGGGCAGCCTGAGTGTATATAGAGATTTCCAGGTCAGCCTGGGCTAGAGTGAATCCCTACCTTGAAAAACATGTTAAAACAAAACAAAACAATAATCCAATGTAATATGTTCAAAACCCTTTATGAGCCTGACAAGAGATGACAAATCCGATCTGACTCACCACTCATCTGACTGGGTGATGCTGAACTGTGATATGGGTGAATAATGGCCAAGGACATCAATGTCCATCTTCCATAAGGCGCTATTTCTCCTGCTGTAGACTTTGGACTAGCTGCATCTGAATTGCCTGAGATACCCTAGACCTCACTCGAGAGGACATCCTAGAGACAGGGCTCAGGGACACTGCTATTTTTCACATTGAAAGACACAAGGGAGGCTAGGGAGATGACTCAGCCATTACTTGTTTGCAAAGCCTGCCAGCCTGGGTTTGATATCCCAGAACACACTTAAAGCCAGAAGCAAAAAGTGGTGTATGCATCTGGAGTTTGATTCCAGTGGCAGGAAACCCCAATGTGCCCATTCTCTACCCCTCGTCCTTTTCTCTACTCACAAATAAGTAAATAAATATATTTAAAGGCACTACTAGTTCTCATGGTGACATACTCACTGAACCAACGTGTGTGTGTGTGTGTGTCAATGTGGGCCTGCACGTGCTACGACAGATGTGTGGAGATAAGTGGACAACTTTTGGATTGTTGCTCGTCATCCTCCATCTGTTTTGAGTCTGTGTCTCTCATTGTTCACTGCTGTGCTTCCCAGACTAGTTGTCCCATGAGCTTCTGGGAGTTTTCCTAACTCAACCTCTCACCCCAGTGTAGGCACCCTGGAGTTACTACAGATGCTTGTGCTACATTGTCTGACTTTTCATATGTTCTGAAGATCTGGATTTGGGTACTCACACTTCCATGACAAGTGTTTTATCCACTGAGCCATCTCCCCATCTATAAATTTCCATTTATCTTTGGTGCCCTGTTATCTCTTACCTCTTACTGGGCGCCCACACTCTGTGGTAGCTATCCTCTCCCTACTCGGTATCCATTATCTGATAATACTATCACAATTGTTTTCTGTGTGAGCCACTAAGTGTGTTAATGTCTAGCTCCTTGTAGTTCTTGTATAATATTAAACTTTTTAAAAAATATATCTCAACCACTGGAAGAACACATATCTTGAATGACATTAAACAATGCACCAGGGATATTGAATGGTAGAATTTACACCTCTGACTAATAACATTAGGTAGAGTTGGGGCCAAAACCTGGAAAAATAGCAAAGAATAAGCCTGTGATATGGGGAGGAGGGAGAAGCCTACATATATTGAGTTGAGGAAGATGAGAGTTCCTGCTTCTTTTTCTCACTGTCATCAAAACCTCACTAGTCCTTTTAAGCCATAGTGAAAACTTCTATATTCCCAAGCTGTGAATTAAAAATAAATTATCTATTAAAAGGCATGAAGTTTTGTCACTTTACAGAATATTTCCATGGCGTATATTTTAGAGAAGTTATGCATTTCAAATTTTTAAGGGGCAAAAAATGAATTCATTACTTTCATTAAAATAATCTGTGTTATCTTGCAGATGATGTTGACATCTAAGTACATTTATTACAGTATGAGAATTCTGCAAGAAGATTTTATAATAATAATTTTAGATATGAGCTGGAAAAAAATTCTTCCAACTTTGAATCTAATAAGAGACCTATTATTATTAAAAATAGTCATCTTAACTTATTAGATACATAAACATGACATCAAGTCTTTTGAAACCTTCCTGGCTTAGAAATAAAATTATTTTGTTAAAAACCATAAGGTGGGTGGGCATATCTGGGGAGATGCCTCCATGGTTAAAGTATTTGCTGTTCAAGTGTAAGTATCTGTGTTTGCATACCCAGAACCTGTTATAAAAGCCAAACAATTGAATACATCTGTATCTGTAATTCCAGTGGGCCTTTGGCAAGATGGAAGGTGGAGACAGGATAATCCTATTGAAGCTTGTGGGCCAGCTAACCTGAAAAATGCAGAGAGGATCAATGAGAAAGCCTGTATCAAATGAGGAGGAAGTCAAGGATCAACACCTTCATTGTCCTCAGATCACATGCTCACTGTGGTACATTTATACACACACACACACACACACACACACACACACACACACACTAAGCACAAGAAGTGAAGAGCCTTGAACATCTTGAATTATTTCATGTATTGGAGGCTGTGTCTATAGGGCCACTACAATAAAGTGCATTACATTTAAAGAACCTGAATATTATAGCTTGGGAAGAATCTGAGTTATTCATATACATTTTGTCTTCTACAAAAATGAGTTTCTGGGCTGGAGAGATGGCTTAGCGGTTAAACGCTTGCCTGTGAAGGCTAAGGACCCCAGTTCAAGACTCAATTCTCCAGGACCCACGTAAGCCAGATGCACAAGGGGGCTCATGCATCTGGAGTTTGTTTGCAGTGGCTGGAGGCCCTAGTGCACCCATTCTCTCTCTCTCTCTCTCTCTCTCTCTCTCTACCTGCCTATTTCTCTATTTCTGTATCTCTCTGTCTCTCTCAAATAAATAAATAAAAATAAAATATTAAAAAAATGAGTTTCTATGACTGAACTTTTATCGTTTTCTATTTTTGTTTTTATACAATTCCTTGATAAGACCCATTTTCATGAATGCAGAGTTTTGCATTTCCTAGTTTGGAATTTGCCTCATTAGAGGAATTGCTGACTAAAGTGACAAATTTGATATAATTAGGAAATCAGCAGCAAATGCCCTAAAAAACTAAAAGTGTTTCTGAATGTCCACTAATTATCTTTCTCCATCTTAATGCCAGGTTATGAAATAATACTTAGTTACAGGTGGGAAATTATCATTATTCACTTACTTGCTGAAGTGCCTCCTTTCACATAAAAAAATTGTTGTATAAAAATGTTGAACAGAAGCATCCCTTCTATGTAATAACAAACATGTGTGAGTATGGGCATGTCTTCTCCAAAGACAAAAGGACTAAAATGACTAATGAGTATTCAGATAAAGGAAACACATGTAAACAAATGCACAACAAATGCCCCTTCATCTCTGACCACCATGTTTGGCTGTCCAGAGGTATTACTCAAGGCCCCTTGTTCACCACACATGATCTCAGCCCATGTGAAGAGCTTCTCCATGCCAATTATGTATTACAAACTAACTACCAAGTCCTTTTGAAATAGTCAGACAATTCCATACATTAATATTCACTGGTACCTTTTTTAATGCTACATTTTACAGATCTGGAATTTAAGTAGTATAAACTTCTGTGCAGATATTTTGAGGTCTTAAACTTAGGACATTCTCAAAGGATATGAGGAATCTGATGTACTACAGAAATACTACATCTTCCTTTCAAAACACTCTAAAACAGAGAAGCATATTTCCAGTGCCCCAAATTAGGGTTGCTTTTTTAAACCTTTCATTTCATTAAATTGCATGGCTGTATAGGAGAGTCATGCTAAAATATTGTGATTAACACAAAGGAAGCTTAGCAGACAATGCTGTTATAGGTGAAAGACTGCTAATTGCTGTCTTTCCAATAAGTTATTGATTTTAATCAAATCTTCCTTGAGCAGTATGCCAAAGGCAAATGGATAATGAGATAGAGGGAAAACACAACAATGGAAGGAGGCATATGGAAGAAATTATTCATGTTTGATTTGTATAAAATTGAACAAATATTCTTGATCAGCATTTATACAAATATAGATTCATTGGGAAGGTGCTATCTAAATTGCTTCTCTCACAGTGTATTGAAAATTACCATAACTGTTAGCATTTTTAATTATTTTGATCTGCTGGAAATAGATTAAACTGAATGGGAAATTGGCTTATTAAGGCTTATATATTTGAGTTAATATGAAATGTTCTCAGCCAGTGTGTCTCGAGTATCTTTCAGTTTAAAAGGCACTTGCTATCTCTGGTTGACAATGGGAAGGAAAAAGTGATGAATTTAATTTTTGCAAGCGAAGGTTTGTTTCCTTGTGGGGGGGATGGGCATTTGTGAAAACCTTTTCTCTTCCATCACTTAAGCAAAATTGAACCACATCTGATAATGGGAATATTTTGTAAATGATCAGCTGCTGTGTTGGATTGACAGAACCACATTTTTGAAGGGGCAAAAAAAATCTTACTAGACTAAACTTAACACTTTACAGAAATGGAGAACCCTTGAAATCCATCTTGTATTACAAGAGCAGTTTCTCAGTGTGAGATTCAATACAGTGTGAAACACTGAAGAGCTCACAGTGTGGTCATTCACTGATGATAAAGAAGTGTAGTGTGAACTTCAATTACAGACTCTGGCAAGGCCCCCTGGTACCCAATGACTGCTTGTTTTTATTTGGGGCATCTTATTTTTCAAAATATCCAAGATGGGTCTCAAATGTGAACATGATTGTACTTTTTTTTTTTAAGACTAGCTTCCCTTATAAATCAAATCAATAGCATAAATATTATAATTCCACAATTATCTTATTTACTATAACCATAGAATTTTGAGTTTTATTAGTATAAAGTGGCACTTATCTACTCCATATCATTCTGTGTTGTGGGGATCCATCCTGAGTGTTTTAGAATGTTTATCTCTATCACTGACAAATACCAAGAACTGAGTAGCACCTCCCCACCTCTCAACATTTTGACATGTAAAAAAACAAAACAAAACAAAAAAAAACTCCAAACATTGCTAAAGTGTCCCCTATAGAGTAAACCACCCTGGATTATCATTGCAATAGTAAAAGAGATCTTTTCATTCTCTTGATAATGATGCTTCTAGAATAATTATCAAAACATTTTCTGTTTCATATTTAAATGTAGAATAGTATAATGAAATGTATTATGGCCCCAAAGTCTGAGAAGTCATTTTCAAATACATCATGTCCACACACACAAAAATACCTTTTCTAGGTCAGCATTTGAAATTCATGATATTAATTGCCTATACAGAAAAGGTAGCAAAAGCATATTCACAGTGATATTTTTAAAATGCCATCAAGTTTGAAGGGTGTAAGGTACTAATTTCTGTGCAAAGTTCTAGGGAAATACAGTCCAGTCCAACAATGGCAAATGGTCTACAAGTAGTTGCCAACTCCAGCTGACTGGTGGTGGCTGGTGAAATCCTGTACTGAGAAGGAATCCGATGCTGCATCCAGGCTCAGCAGGAAGAAGAGCTGTGATGGATTAGTGATGTCTACCTGGACAAGGCGATGGGGAGTAACAGGATATATTTCACACAGTGGCCCTATCTCTCTTAGTCATTTCAACTGATTCAGGAGAAAGTCTATGTTAAATACTTTTTGAAACTGTGGTATGCTGTTCTCGTGTTGTGTAAGTGAATATATAAAAGAAAAAATGAAATGAAAGTTACATGTAAATATTGAATAACCATTGTGTTCTGTCTAGGGTCTTTGGAATATGGAATAAAAACACAACATTTTATGTCAAGATATTTAAGCGTCTAGTGGTCTGGTTTCCAGTGCAAAAAGAACAATTTACTTATGTAATAAAACAATAGTCCCAAAGCCTCAACTTTCCAGGAATGGCTAATTTCTTCTAAAATCTGTACATATCTTCTCTGTACTATATTATCTAGTATGCCTCTAGTATCTGAGATACCAAGAACAAATATTATGTCAGTTTTCATTTGTGGATAATCAATTGTATGAATTTAGTCTCTAAGAATGCTTTCTAATGAACTGAGGACAAGACAACCTCTGTCTTCTTAAAGGCTATAAAAATAAGTATATGTGATGTGGACTATATCTTATGATTAGACCAAAGTAGCCTATATGCATGCCATATCAAATATCCTTCAGGAAATCCCCACCTAAGCAACACTATGCATTATTTTCTCACCCACAAAATTAAGATGTATTGAAATAGTTTTAAGGTACCTCCTTAGATCAATACCACCTACATAATGGTAATCCCAGAGATTCAGAAAATGATGTCCTAGTTGTGCACTACGACTTTTCTTAAACATTTTATAGCTAACCTAAGGAGAACAGCAGTTAGCTTGTTAGGCAAATAATAGGTATTCCTAAAGAAAGTGGGCTTTAGTTGGGTGTGGTGGTATGTGAATATAATACGCAGGGCTATATGGCAAGAGGGGGAGGAGGAGGAGGAGAGGGAGAAAGAAGAAAGAGAGAGAGAGAAGGAGAGATAGGAGGAGGAGAGAGGAGAGAAAAGTAAAGAAAAAATAAAAGGAAAAAAACAAAGGAAACAAATTCCTATTAACTTTAGTTCAGTTACTACACATAGCACGTAATGGAAAACAACATAACCTCATGTAAAATAAGCCCTAGGCTCCTTCATCATTCATGTAAAGATAGAACAACACAGGATAGAAGGACTTAATCTAACTTTCTATCTCAGCACAAAACTTGTAAATGGCATATGAATAATCAAACCACATATATTAAATCCTTGAATACTAAGGTTCTTCCATAGATTAGGTTGACATAAAACTTTGATTTTGTTTCTTTGTTTCAGGATTAATTTAATTTCATTGGCAAAAGTAAAATAAAGACAGAGACAAAGTGAAGGAGTAGCTAAACTCATTGCTTTCCGTCAAGGCAGGGAAAATCCTATGCCAAGGCAGGGATAAGGATTTTAGAATTGTGGTTTTCAGATAGCTAAAGGGATACTAACACAGAGAAGATTAAAGCCTTGGGAATTGACTAGCATGTGGATATAAAGAGATAAGAATGTTCTCCAGTGAACATGGCCTCTCAAAGGAGTGTCAAAGTGGGGTTTGTAGAGGCAGTGGCTAGTGCTGAAGGGGAAATGTACTTGCCCAGTTTAAACTCATCATTGCTTGAGCATTGATTGACTATCAACAGCTTAACACAGACTAGCTGAACAGATTACCATCCACTCTGCTTTTTCCCTATTCTGACCAGTTTTATGAGAATAAGGCACTTCAGTTTCTCTTGATTGTGTCCTAGTGCCTTACTGGTCTATTTTCAGGTTTTGGAAATGTCCTACATTAACTTCGTGTTAACTTAGCATCTGGGAGTGCTTCAAAATGAGGCTGTGTTTTACAGAGAGACAAATGCTTCTTATACTTCATGGGGAAATGAATGGAAACACAAAATTATTTCTACCTGTTTGCTACACATTTACTAAACAAAGTTAGTATTTAACCCCCGGTAGAGGGCTGAAGAGATTGGGCAGTAGTTAAGGTGCTTGCCTACAAAACCCAATTCAATTCCCCAGTACCCACATAAAGCCAGATGCACAAAATGGCACATGCACCTGGAATTCATTTGCAGTGGCTAGAGACCCTGTTGTGCTCATTTTACCTGTCTCTTGTATCTCTCTATCTCTCTCTCTGCTTGCAAATAAATTAATTTTAAAAAAATATTTTTTAAAAATGTAAAATCCAATAGAAAGGAAAGAGTGCTCATGACAGCCAAACCAGGGTTCCCTGGACAAACATTTCCAGGTAGATAATGGGTTTCTCTGTAACTCAAAGCTGAAAAACTAGGCAAGGTGTGGTGGTACATGCAAGCACTTGGGAAACAGATGTAGGAGGAGTGTGAGTTCAAGGCCACCCTGAGACTACACAGTGAATTCCAGGTCAGACTGGGCTAGAGCAAGAACCTACCACGAAAAACGAAAACAAATAAACAAATCTGAAATAAAGTCAAGGCAGAGCCACCAGGGATTTTCAAAGTACACTGCAATTGAACTACTAATGTTGGGTAAATGAAGGAGTAAAACAAATTTCACGAGTCTCTATCAGCTGGAAAGATTTGGAGAGGAAAGGCTCCCATTTTAAAGAACACTTTCTGGCTTTTCCTTCCACAAGAAACATGTTTCATGTCATCCAGACACTAAGTAGATTTCTTTCACAAAAACTGTTACATTATCTGGGTAAACATGTCAATCAAAGACTACAACTAGCAATTTACAGCAATGATGCTGGATTTAACATCTAGAGAGCAAGATTCCAGCGGGAAATAGTGTTTTTATTTACTTCTTTGTTACTTGAACATTCCTTTTAAAAAAGGTTTTCATATAAGAGCTTTGAAAAGAGAGTATTTATGTGATAACCAAAACAAATCTTTAAAACTTTGAGGTCTTTTTTTATTGGATTGCTTTCTACTTCAATTTACGAGGTATTTTCTCCCAAATACTATTTACAAAAATTTTCAAGTGTATCTCAGAACAAACACTTTTTCTTATCAAGATGCTCTGGGAGAATGGAGACACTGACATGCCTTTCCAATTGCATGTTAAGGTTTAGTCATTACTTATTAATTTTCTTATTTCCTCAGATTTTTCTCAAACTTAATATTCTATTAAGGTAGCATCTGTTAGAGGAATTATCTTAGTTTTTAAAGCAAATTTTAGCTGATTACCATGAATCTACATAATTAGAATTAGGTCTAATTATGTAGTGTAAATACATGTAATATATTTATAACATATAATGACATAATTATGATTCACAATAATGTTGAAAAACTCCTCCTTAAAATTAGTAAGGAAAATATGCTACACAGCACCTCTACAATTTATTACCAATTTTACAATGCATGCTTCTCTGCAGCTTCTAAAATGGAACTTTGTAAGAAATTGTAATTAAAAACAAATACATTTTAAAGTTACTACCCCGAATGAATACTACCAAGCCTTCATTAGATTTCAAAGCTATAAATATTGCACAAATCTTCTATTAAGAATACACCTTTAAAAAGTAATCTCAATGAGGAAGCACATCTAGTGAGCCCCAACCCAATGATAGAAGGCGTATATAGCCAGAGCCGAGGGAAGAAAGTTACCACTCTCGTTTACACTAACAAAAATGAGATGATTTACAAACTAGAATAAATTTTTACCTATATGCTCTCTGGAAATGCAAATTTAATCAGCCAAGCTACACAGTGCCATTGTTATACCCCATGTTATGTGCAAAACACATTTCAAAATTATCAAACAAAAGGAATTCATTTATTTGTTTCCTAAGTTGAAGTTTCTTTTTGATACCTTATTGTATAGTAACTGGTCAACTCTTCAAGTGTTTTATTACTCAAAAGTAGACATAGACAATATACTTAAATGCATATGGTTCTTCCAATAAAAACAGTCACTGATGGATTTGTCCAGCTGTATACAGCTCACTGAGCCCTGACCTGTGTCAGAATGGTCAAGATGGTATATGCTAGTTTCACTTCTAGATTTCTATCATGCTTTCAAGCCACTTATTATTGTTGCAACTTCAGCCAGCTTACTTTTTTTTTTTCTCTTGTTGTAAGGAAAATGCTGAAGTAACTTATGTAAGATACTTACTCCTTTGTAGAAAGAAATAATCGGTGCTTATAGACATAAAATATGTACACACAGTATATTTACAATGCATAATTGGATTATTTTCAGATTTTGCTAAAACAACTTTACACTTTAATGTTAGAGAAGTATTTGTTTAATTGTCGAAGCAAAAATTGTTATATTTGTAAATTATTTTTTCAAAGTATCCCAATGAAACTGATCTTATATATCAAGTATGAACTTTGTAAATATACTATGGAAAGATATGCATTTAATATTCCTCACTATTTTTGCTATGGTTATTGAGATTTTATGCATGCCAGACAAGTACTATACCACTGAGTGATGAAAACTTAGCTAATATAGTTTCACATACAGCAAAAAAAAAATCACATGCCATATATAGAAGGCATATGATTATGTCTTCATGCATATTTAATTAGCAAATAACTATTTTGTTTTAAGGTATATATAGCAATCATACAAAGAGCTTTCCTGTTATGTCTGTACAAAATATGCCAAGTGCAGATAATAATTCAGCATAATGACCTGTTCTAAAAGAACACATCATATTTTTTAAGGATATGGGAGAAGCATTTGGGAAATGATTCAAATAGAGTGAACATGTTACTTTTTTGTTTGGCAGGGTCTCACTCTAGTCCAAGCTGATACGGACCTTATTTTGTAGTCCCAGGCTGGCCTTGAACTCATGGTGATCCTCCTACCTCAGCCACCTGAGTGGTGGGATTATAGGCATAAGCCAACATACCCAGCTAATCATGTCACAGTTCTAAAGGATTTTTTGATGGGGGAGAAACTTTATAGATCTCAGAATTTTCTTTCAGAACTTTCATGAATATATATGTATTTGCAAGCACGTTTCTCATGGTTTCTATGTATATCCTACTTGTCAAATTTTCAATTTTAATCAATTAATTTTTGTTACTAAATGAGCAAGATAGTTAAAATTATCTCATGGAATATTTCATAGAAACAATAATCCATTGATCTCATGAGGAGAAATAAAAGGGTGTCTTTGATTTAAAACTGTGACATGCACCTGCTATATATCCTTCCAAAACATAATTAAGGCATGTAATCTCTACAATGCAATTCAGTTTTTGACAATATGCTCCATCCACTGAATGGTAGACGATGTAGTGAAGAGATATTAGCTTGAGTATAAGGAGACTAGAGTTTAATGCCCAGCTATAGAAAAATGGATTGACTAAGTGTGGATAAAGCAATTGTCCTAGGGATTGGGATTTTCATATATAAAATAAGAGAGTGTCACAGCGTCTTTAAGCAGTAGGATTTCTCAGACATCATAATTCACATCCTTACTGGTATGGTGACATACCTGCTCTAAGGTTGCTGACATGAGGAGGTAGAAGGCTAAATTTGTAATCTTAGGTTCAGATAGACCTTCTGGAGGGCCGTTTGCTGTCAGTGGTGGGACCAGAAAGGTGAGAAACGAGCTATTGGAGTCTTTCAGATACCTTTTGCTGTGCAGAATGGAATCCCTGTGGAATTTTAGTCTAGCTATGAACTCTGGGTGTTCCTTTGCCATCATGCATTTTTAATCTTGGGATCGTGTCCACAGGCAACACAGTTTTAATCCAGGCTTTGGCTGCCATGGGCAGCTTTCACCAAACGTTTGCTTCCTTCCTTCATTCTCTAATGTCGTGTGAAGGTCCTCATCCCAACCAACCCATGACTCACTTCTACCTGAAGCATATGAAATCTTAACAAAGATAATCCAATTTCAATTTTATAACATCTCTGCAGCTTTAAAAGAATAGCAAACAGGACACACTGACACACACACACACACACACACACACACTTAATTTGGGGAGGTTTATTAGCTATTCAAAATTCCCACTTTGAACTTCCTCTCCTAGGAAACAGTGTGTGTGAGAGACAAGCCTCCTCACCAAATGCAGATGGGTTTGCATATTGTCCTGACCTCCTTAGGTCTTGCTGCTCAGTGTATGGCCAGCAGGAGAGCAACGGTGGCACTGTTGGCAAATACAGAAGCCTCCTTCTCTCTTCAGTTTCCCTGGGCTATTTTCACAAGATTCCCTGGGATTATCCCTACAATATGAATGTTTAAACAACAGAGACTAAAGGGACAGGCAAAATTTCACTGTGTTTGTATTAACGGGTTAGGAAAACTGACTTTGCTTGGACAAGGATGAGACAGGCACTGTCTAGCCCAAACTCACTGGACTGCAGACATATATCCATAAGCAATCTAGTCAACATCCTTGTTGGACTTGAGAGGAAGGACATAGTCCCTCTATAGCCTGTAATGTACAGTTCTGGCTATCCTACTTGTCCACATGACAATGTTAACTGAGGAAATTTAAACCACTTTAGTACAAAACTGTCCCTCATTATCTGGGACCTGATATACTGTGGCCCACATACTTGGGAGTGAAGTAATAACAATTTTTTTTTTTTTTTTTTTTTTTGGTTTTTCGAGGTAGGGTCTCACTCTAGCCCAGGCTGACCTAGAATTCACTATGTAGTCTCAGGCTGGCCTTGAACTCATGGCAATCCTCCTACCTCTGCCTCCCGAGTGCTGGGATTAAAGGCGTGCACCACCACGCCCGGTAAGTAATAACAACTTAATTGGCAATGTAGAGTCAGAAGACAAGGCTACCATGAAAGCTATTTCCTTTACCAATAGGTGACATAGCAACTCAAATACAAGAACTGCACTCCCTAAGAACAGAAAACCACAGCCTTCCACATTACTTCCTTAAATAAAGCACATTGTTCATGCATATTCACTGTCATATTATTGTCTTTGGTTGTTTATATGCTATACTGGGCAACACAGTCATTGTCACAGAGACCAAAAAGGAAGGACCTAGGAACTCAAATTTGTACAAACTGGTCATTTAC
Source organism: Orientallactaga sibirica (assembly GCA_036365145.1). Lineage (NCBI taxonomy): Eukaryota > Metazoa > Chordata > Mammalia > Rodentia > Dipodidae > Orientallactaga > Orientallactaga sibirica. The sequence goes on from JAEOAD010000194.1 coordinate 5,276,466, forward strand.
ATAAAAAGATTTTTTTTTTTTTTTGCAGATGTCTGTGTGATAGCCAATGATTGTCAACTTGATTGAATCAAGATTCAAGTAAGAGACTGTCTTTGGGTGGAAATGCCCTCCCTTCTGGCTGGTATGTGCATCTACCTTGTTGTGACATCTTTCAGTGACATTGGGACCCTGAGTCTTCATTGTTTTAACTAGTACTTAGGCACTAGCAGCTCTCTAAGAATCCTCCAAGCCTTCAGCCATAGACTGGGACCATTGAGACATCCAGCCTGGTAGACTAGGCAGCTTCTATATTTTCAAACTTCCTAGTAGGTAGATAATCATTATACTAACTCCTATGACATAAACAAATCTAATACATTTCCTCTATAATAGATATTCATTCCATTGATTCTGTGCCTCCAAAGACCCCTGACTAATACACCCTATCCCTGAGGTTGGACCTGGGTGCCTAAAGGCACTCTCTACTCCAGTATGCATGATACCATCGATGAACTCCTGAAACTAGTCAGCTCAACAAAAATGTCCCAAATTGGATGAGATCAGGATTTAATTACTGAAGAACCGTCCTTTCAGCAATGGCACCAGTGAGCAGCAGCGACTAATGGAGACAGTCCCTTTTTCAGAGAACATTCCTACAAAGTGTAACTCATACCGGGAACATCAAGACACACTCTTCTCCCTAATACATCTATACTCTATGTAACTGAATACATTCCAGAAAAGCATCCACGCAGCCTGCACTGTGAACCTTAATGTTCCTCATCTGGCCTCAATGCTCAGCCTCTCCGTATGTCCACACTTCTCTTGAGTTTCTTGAGGGGACAAAAACTTTTCTCGGCAATCTTTGATTCAAGCACTGCTTAAATAAGACTTCTGTACTATTCAAAATACCTTGCACCATCTTACCAGGAAAATTTCCTTATATCTAGCAGATATGTGATTTTTTTCTCTCCAAACATAACTGAAAATTATCTTATACTGTTTGGGGTACACTGTATCAAATACTACCACACTTTGGTCAGAGACCAGTCAGAATGATGCTGCTGTAATCTATAATATTTAATATATTTATTGATTGATTTATTAGAGAGAGAGGAAGAATGGATACATCAGGGTCTCTAAGCCACTGCAAACAAACTACAGATGCATGTGCCACCATGTGTATCTGGCTTATGTCAGTACTGCAGAATCGACCCTGGGTCCTTAAACTTTCCAGATGAACACCTTAACTGCTAAGCCATCTCTCCAGCTCAATATAATATTTAATAAAATGTGTTGTTACACTTCATCTCCTATTTCACTACTTATTGTCACCATTGTAAGTAATACTAGTAATTTTTTTTTTAATATACTGCTACTAAAAATTGAAAGATTTTTCAATATGTGCTTGCTAGATGAAAGTTTTCATGTGGGAAGACATCTGCTATTTCCCATCTGGCTGTAGACAGGAGACCAAGATGGAGTCCAGCTACTACAACAATTTTGTACCTCTTTTCTTTCCCTTTTATTTTCTGGGAACTAAGATGAGGATTATTGTTGCTGGCCACAGAGTATATTCTCCAATCCTAGGAGGACACATAACTAGTATAATTTGGCTACAGACAGCTCTTATCCATTTTTGTTTCTGCCTGACAGAATTTGAAATTCCCCTGAAAGACATTCTAAATGCAAATTTTAAATCTTTTGCAAAATCATTTACCTTTCTTTGTCAAGGATTGGCCATGGAGAAAAAAAGAGCATTATATGGATTTTTTTTTATTTCAATTAACACTGCCGATGTTTGTTACAAAGCATTTTAGAAGTCATTTGACTCTAAATGCACGTGGTGAGGTGGAGCTGAACACAGCTACTTCATGTCTGCCCACATGTGTCACCTGGTTAAGCACCTCTATTACATTTATATGTGAGCTTCCAGAAGAAAAATCAGAGTCAGGGCCAATCAACCCCAAATTCAGACATCTGATGGCATACAGGTACTGGACAGTCACGAGTGTTAGTACCCAGCCTCACCCTTGCAAGATGTCTTAAGCTGCTTTGCATCAACCTTGTGATTGAGGCATTTTCTTTTTTAGTAGGATGTGGCTGACCACAGAATTAGTAGAACTCACTGACTGGTAGCTAAATAACCTGTAACTACAACCTACTATATTCTCCTTCCTTATTTTCCTGCAAGATCAGTAAGAGCTTCTACAGTATCTTATCAATGAACATGTCTGGAACATCACAGATTTCCCAATGATGTTGTTTTCATCTCTGGTTATTTAACGAATCCCTGGTGTTATTCATGAATAAAGACCCTGCAACAGCTGCCTCAGGGCTGCGGCCTTTTTCTGCAAAGTGCACTCCTGATTACAAGTATTCACTCCAAACTCCTGTGTCGCAGTGAACCCATCTGTGCTCTAGTCTGCTCAGACAAGATAGCATTCCCAGTACCCTCTCCATCCTAGATTTGAGCCATGAACTCAGTCAATAAAACTTAGCCTAGACACAAGTCCTGTGTGACAAGTCGTGTGACAAGGGTGTAGGAAAGAGCTGTGCCCTCCATGAGTTCAGCAGAAAGGCCTCCTTGTTCAGTAAGGCCAAAGGACTAGCTGCATCCACCTCTGATACTAATAGAAATTCAGAATCTGAGGCCCTTTGCCAGATCTTCTAAATCAGAAAGAAACTTAACAACCTGCCCAGATGCCCCCTCACCCGCTAGACATGTTGCTTTTTCCACATGCATGATCAGCATTTTAAAGTGCCTGCAACTTAACTGAGCAAGCTTAGGAAAACTTGCTATTCTTGAACATGAATCTCTAGACGAGGATGGTCCCGGAGCTTCTAAGTCAGTCAGACAGGTGACTGTTCTGCAGGGGGCCTGCAGAGTCTTTGAGAGACTCTAGCCAGTTAGAGGGTAATAACCGCCACTGGGGCAGCAGGGGGAGTAGGAGAGGTCATGTGAGTCAATATTGAAATGAGAGTATCTTGGATGTGAAACTGCCATGCTTTGTGCGCCTGGCGTTGAATCCTTTCTTTTTGGGTTGAATGGAAGAGATAGCTCGTCTAATTGCTGCTCCAGCTCACATGGGTCACAGACTAGAATCACTGGTGCGGCGTGAGGTCCTCTGCAGAGCTAATGCATATCAAATAATTTAGACCACTTCCGTGACTGATAAAATGGATTTCTGACAGAAACAAGGCTGTCTAAATCCTGGTCACTACTGAGTGCTCATCACAGAGTATTAAGATATTTGTTTATTTTTAAGCATTGGATTCAGTGAGCTCTTTCCTAAAGTGAACCATGCTGCATTTGCATGAATGGAGAGCAATGAAATGTGTGCATCCTATGAGCCAGCCTCAAAACCTAGCGGATAAACTGTATCGCGATTTTTAAACAGGTAAACCAAGGAGACAATGTTAACAACATGCCCAGTGCAGCTTTACGTAACCAGCATTCAATTCCATTTCTACTCTTAGTTTCCTGCACCAAGTTAACACGGCAAAGGTTTTCAGGTAACCTAGATCGCTGCTCTCATAAGTGCTTGTTATAGCTAGGGTGAAATAAAAAGAAATGCTGGGTCAGAGGAACACATTATCACCCAAAAAAATGAGCAAGAAAGGAAAGATTTTAAGCCTGCCTGTTGGATAAGAAATGAAAAGACCCATCACAAGTGCAGTTCTGGAAATTTGCTAATTTTCAGGCCAACACATACAGAAGAAATTCTCACTCCAAGACAAGATCAGGTTTCAGGTTGTTGCCTAGGTGACCCTGCATTGTAAGTAGTTGTTGAAAAGGATCTTGGGCTGTTGGTTCAGAATCTCTTTTCAAAGAATTTATCCTGCAGAAATATACAGATGAGACTCCAGTGCTGTCAATATAAAGGCATTTAAGACAGCTTTATTTGCAATTGTGAACAATGGGGAGCAACACAAAAGAATGCTAATAAAATATTTTTGAATAAATTGTAAAATAACCACTGAGTGGAATATTACACAGCCATTAAAAAGAACAAAATATATAACTACATTATTGGCATATGATTATATATAATTCTTAAGTTGAAATAGTCTTCGAGTAGCACTTACCCATTATAATATATAAAGATGGTAGTATTTGAACAAAAAGTTAAATTTCCAATGTGATGACCTTTTATATTCAAACACATATGTATTATATTTTAATTTATATTTTATAAGGGCTCTAAGATATGATCAGTCCTAATTTGTTGATTGCAATTTTTTCTCATTAATATATTTTTTAAATTTTTTGAATTTATTTTTGGAGAAAGACAGAGAGAGAGAGAGACAGAGAGAGAGGGAGAGGGAGACAGACAGAATGGGTGTGCCAGCAGTCTCTCAGCTGCTGTGAACGAATCCAGATGTGTGTGCACCCTTGTGGGCAAGTGCGGCATTGCGCCCTTGCGTCACTTTGCATCTGGCTAAACGTGGGACCTGGAGATTGGAACCGGGTTCTTGGGCTTAGTAGGCAGGCGCCTTAACCACTAAGCCATCTCTCCAGCCCTCATTAATATATTTTACAAATAAGCTGGGGACTATTGCAGAACTGAATTTCACAAGTCTGTTGTTCAGAAAGCCATAGAAATAGCCAAGCCCCACTAGAAACTTCAAAAGTGCAAAAGCCTGCCTGTTTGCCTCTGCTTTCTGAATGTTTGCTGGCAAAGACTTTGAGAGTCTCTGGTGTTGTCCTGGGAGTGACAGGAAGCTGGGAGATCAGTGTCAACAGATAACAGAGCTCAGCCAGAGACACAAAGGGGAGAAGCTACACTGTGAACATTTCTTTCAAATTAATAATCTGCAGTTAATTTCTGAGCTCACTCTAATTTGTATGTGGCACCTTCTGTCAAAGATGTCAACACGAGTTGTTTTCATTTCACACTGGCTTGCTAGCGGGAAGGGCTGGCGTGGGTCCAGGGGCTTACCCTGCTAGAACAGGCGGTCATCTCCTTGGACTCCTTGCCTGAAACCACTGGGTAATTTCCAAAGCCAATGAAGGTGACTGTTGGCCAACATGATTCTTGTTTAAAGAGAGGAATCACTGCCCACCCCCCTTAGTGTTTCCTCCAACAGAAATTCAAACTTTTCTAACTCAGAGATGTGTCCATGGGAATAGTAGGGATTAGGAGATGGTTCTAGAAGTCAGGGAATCTGTATGTTACTAATTCTAGGCTACAAGCTACTTATAGGATTTAGAGCAAACGATTTATAGTCTTCTCACCTTTAAAACATGTTACTGTAGGGTATTTGCTTGACCTCATCTGTGAACATTACATGAAACATAGGTGGTTGGATCTGGTTTCCATGTTTACAAATTGAGACCTCATGTGAATTAAGTTGAAATGCCAACATCCCAATCTCACTTGATTTTTATTTATTGGATTATTTATTTGAGAGATGGGGAGAAAGGAAGAGGCAGAGGAGAGATAGAGATAGAGAGAGAGAGAGAGAGAGAGAGAGAGAGAGAGAAGGGGCATGCCAGAGCTTCCAGCCACTGCAGATGAACTCCAGACACATGTGCCACCTTGTGCATCTAGGTTATGTGGGTCCTGGGAAATCGAACCTGGGTCCTTTGGCTTTGTAGGGAAGTGCCTTAACTACTAAGCCATCTCTCCAGACCTTGTCTACTTTTTGTAGGGCATGGTTCATACATCCACAGTGGCAGTCTTTGACTTTATTCCCTGTGCTAGAAGCCTCTAGTTGGCTTTATCAGAAAGGAGCTAGGTCCTAGTGCTGAATGAGCTGACCTGATATCACAGCCCCCTTCCATGCCAACATCTTCTCTCTGTATCTTCTGCCTGGTGAAATCAGATGATTTGTCTTCACAAGTCTTCTAGAAAAGATGTTCAACCCCTTAATAGAAAATTTGATTTTTTTACTTTGTGTGTGTGTCTGTGCGTATGCATGTTCAAATCTTGTGAGTACTCTTAGGTATGGGAATGTGCATGCAAGCAGAGAGCAGAGGTTGATGTTGGTTGTCTTCCTGGACCGCTCTCCACTTACTTATTGAGGCAGATTCTTTCACATGAACCCAGAGCTGGTCAATTTGGCTAGTCTAGCTAGGAAGCTTTCCCTGGAAATCTCTCTCTGCCTAATCAGTGCTTGGGTTTTCACATGGAGCCCCAAGGTTTAGCCAGCATGTATTTGGGGGTTGGGCATGCAAATTCTGGTCCTCATACTTGCAGGAAAAGAGCTTTTATTAAAAATATATTTTATTTATTTATTTGAGAGAGAGAGAAAGAGGCAGGGAGGGAGACAGAATGGGCATACCAGGGCTTCCAGCCACTGCAAAAGAAATCCAAATTCATGCTCCCCCTTGTGCATCTGGCTTACGTGGGTACTGGAGAATTGAAATGGGATCCTTTGGCTTTGTAGGCAAATGTCTTAACCACTGAGCCATCTCTCCAGCCCAGGAAAAAGAGCTTTAGTCACTGCAACATCTCCCAGGCTCCAAAGAAGCTATTTTCAGAGAAGCATGCTGTTTTTGCTATTAGTCATTTCTAATTGAAAAACGTTGTCTGGCTGCATAGAACTCCTATGAGCATGAGAAGAGACTGAGGAGAGGCAAGGAGAGGAAATAGCCATGTCATTGTCATTCCTTGGATATGTAATCTTACAAACAAGACCCAGCTTCCTAATTTTCTTCCAGGAATATAATGCTCAGCTGGGTCACCAGCCATGGTTTTGATGGAAACCACTCTAATCTCCACTTTACTTTATGTTTGTGCAAACGACCTTATGATTTGGGAACTATAAGTATCTAAAACCAATAATTTTTTTTCCATAAAACTAGAAACATTTTGTGAGAATCAAGGAACCTGAAAGATAATTATATTTTTCAAAACGTGTTACATGCATACCCTATATGAATTGAGTATGCTTAAAATAGTTTAGAATAGGTGCTTCTTGGAAAGGAAGGTTATCAGGCTTAAGGGTTCTTTTGATTTTAGTATTTTTTATTGCTGTCAATTTTATGATATTATGATAAATTCACTTTTGAAGGTGTTAGGGTATATTGCTCATCTCCAATTAAGGGATATACAATTTCTGATGTTTCCTAGTTTTTTTTTTTTTTCTGATTTTATTATTGGAACAGTTTGTAGTAGTAGTACTTATCATCAGATTCACTAAACCACAAAACCATCAAAAATATACCACTAATTTGGGAAACACTATTACCTGGATGTATAGGTAACAAAATCTGTCCTACTCCAAACTCTTTCTGAGCAAATGTGGCTAGCACATTTCCAAATCATTCTGTTGTAGTTGCCATCGCCTTGATGGGACAAAGACCCCACCAGAAGCTGTTTATGGGAGGAACGGGTTTATTTCAGGCTTACAGACTGCAGAGGAAGCTTCAACATGACAGAAGGAGCTGGCCCACTCCAGCCTACATCCATAGCAGACAAACTACCACCAGAAAGCACAAACAGACAGAGGTCAAACTGGCTATCTACACACCTTAGTAGGGCTGGACTAAGAATCTGTCTACAGTGACATGCCTCCTCCAGCAGGGCTCTGCCTGCTAGAAACTTACACAAAATTTTAATCTTTAATCAAAAATACCTCAGGCTATAGGGAGGCATACAATTACATTCGAACCACCACATCTACCCATAACTTCTCTGAAATTGTACACCTTGATCATGATTATCTTTGGGCCATTATCACCCAAACAAACACACTTCAAATATGCAACACATAATTATTGAGACTCCTACCCTATCTCCAACACTATTGCAGGACCATAGAATATAGCATCACTCCTCATTCTAATTGGACAATTACCTTATTGGAAGATATTTCTTCATGAATTTTTGCATCCTTCATAATTTAGTAATCAAAAGCCTGTAAGGTCCAGGCATAGCTTAAGAGATGTTTGTACACAGAGGCATATTTGGAAAGAAAGAGAGTTTGCAGGACTAGTCATCTCTTCAAAAATATTTCCAGACTCTCATACTATCTTCCTGTGAAGATATTTTCCTGCTGCTGTGGTTTGGATATTGAGTGCCTGTCAAAGATACACATGTTAAAGGCTAGGTCCTAGGTTTCCCATGGAGCAATGCTGGGAAGCTCGTACATCACTGCAGCATGCACTCACTGGCTGTGAGATGTCAGTCTCCTCCTCTTTATCTCACATTGATGCCCTGGTCACAACATGAGCCGATTTTCTCTGCCATGTACTCTGATGATGCTCTGCAACCCCTCAAGTCCAGAACATGAGGCCAATTGCCTATGAAGAGGGAATTCCAAAACTATGAGCTACAGTAAATATTTTTCCTTTGTATGTTAATTGTTAATCACCTGGGGAATTTGTTATAGGAATCAAAAGCTGATGAAGACATCCCTGGTCCCAATACCCCTGCTGCTGGCTTGGGACTGCCTAGAATCTATGCACATGATGCTGCTGCAAGCCTGTTGCTCTGCCTTCCTGATCCACCTGCCCTTGGGCCCCTAACTCCTGGATCCCCTGCCCCAGAGGGCACAGAGAGTACAAACTCAGAGTGAGTAGGCCAGAGCTCCTGGTTCCTTTCCCACCTCACAATTCCCTGGTCCTGGTGCCCCTGCTGCTGGCTTGGGGTTGCCTAATACCTTATGTGCACTGCAAAAGCAGGTCTTTTGCTCTGGCTTCCTGATTGACTAACCCCTGGGTCCCCAAATTCTTGTTCCCCTGAGCTACATGGTACACAGGCCATTGTGAGAGGTGGCCTCTTGCTCCTGGCTCCCAAATTTCCTGGCTCTTGGTTTTGCAACCCCTGGTTACTTTGTGCTGAAGAGTGCATGCAAGTGGAGTGAGCAGGCCAGAGCTCCCAGTTCCCCACCTCCCAGTTCCACAAGTACCTTTGATGTACTTGCAATCTCCACAATCTGCACATCTGCTGTTATAACCTCATCCTACACCAATCTGGTTCACATTTAAAATGGAATACTCACTAAATATCCTATAAGTAAAATACTTGCTTCATCCTCAATAAAACACTACCTACCAAAACTAAACTCAGAGCAGATTAATCTCCTAAACAAGCAATTCATGACCACTCCATGTATTTCTCATACTTCCAAAACTAATACCAGGTGTGCAGGACACAGCCATTTTCTTAATCCAGGGACAAAATAAATCATAGCCTTGGAAAGCAGGTTCCTTCTCCAGTCAACTCTTTCCAAAAGAGTTTGCATTTCTAACAGTCTTTCCTCAGGCATCCTCTCCATTGTTTTAATGTAAATTAGTTGGGCCACCTTCCTTAAGTACTTTCCTTAAGATTGCTAATGTGTTGACAATAGCAGCTCCAGTAACCTAAAAGCAGTCTCAGTGCCTCTAATTTTAACTTGCTTGAGGTTTTCCAACTTAAAATCTTATACCTTTCAGTCCAATATCTTTAGCCAAGCACATCGGTCCATTACAAATTTAACCTTGATCAAACTCTCTGGGCTTGGACAACAGGACACAGCCATCCCTTGTGCCAGTATCCCAGTTCCAAAAATTCCTCTGCAGTCTTTCCTTCCCCTTAGAAAGCTCATAAGCCAAGCCTCGAAGTTCAATACTGTCTGCATTTAGCATTCTTAAACTCTCATCAGAATAGTCCATGATACTTGGCTTACCACTCCAGAAGTCATCTTCAGTTGCAAGCACCAAGTCCATGCCTGTTCCTCCAAAACAACGGTTCCAAAAGATGAAAATCCATATAATTAGGTTCATCTCAGCCCACTTCTCAGTACCACTTTTGTAAAAGACAGCTTCAGGTTCACTAAGATGAACTTCCAGACCAGGCACAGTTATGAGGAAGGGATGTTATTTATTGAAACTTACAGATCTAGGGGAAGTTCCATAATGGCAGAAGAAGCTGGCCTGCTCTTACAGGACCAGACAGAGAGCAAAGCCACAACCAAAAGCCTCACAACACCCCTCAGGAACTCCAGTTAGGCACACTTTGCATATCTTTAGATTGAAATCCTAAACCCACCACCACACCTTAAGATCCACCCTGTGACACTGCCTCCAGCCAGGTGGCTGCAGATGCAAACAACAAACTAATTAAACACTGAAGATATTGGGGGACATCTATTCAAACTACCACACAAGCCTATCAAATTCATCAAGATTGAAAAGGCAATCAAAACCTCCCCCCAAAAAAAAAGAATTCCAGGACTGGATGGTTTTTCAGCCAAATTTGATCAAACCTTGATTGAAAAACTGAAACAATTTTTTTTTCAAACTGTTTCACATAGTCAGAATGCAAGTAATCCTCTGCAACTCCTTTTCTGAAGCTAGTATCACCCTCATACCAAAACCACACAGAAATCCAACAAAAAAAAAAAAAAAAAAAAAAAAACTATAGGCTTATATCCCGAATGAACTTACATCATGAACAAAATTCTCACAAAACAAATTCAACAACACATCAAAAGCATCATCTACCTTGATCAAGCAGGATTATTCCCAGGAATGCAGGTATGGTTTAACATATGAAAATTGGCCGATGTAACACACCACATAAACAAACTTAATCACAAAAACCACAGGATCATTTCAATAGATGCAGAAAAGGCCTTAGACAAAAATGCAACATCTCTTCCTGATCAAAACACTGGAGTGGATATGCATGGATGATATCTCAACACAATGAAATCTGTAGATAAAGTATGTTACGCACAAATAATAATGGGGAAAGACTCAAGGAGTTCCCATTGAGATTGGGAGGAAGACAGTGTTGCCCACTCTTGTCACTGCTCGTCAACATAGTAGTTGAAGTCATAGCTTAATAAGAGAGGAGAAAAAAGGGATATAAATTGGAAAGGAAGAAGTCAAATTAGTTCTATTTGCAGTTGACATGATCCTATACATAAATGACTCAAAAGTCTCCATCTCAAAACTTATAAAGGTGATTTATTCCTTTAGCAAAGTTGCAGTATACAAAAATCAACACACGAAATTCAGTAACCTTTCTATATGAAAAGGACAAACATACAAAGAAAGAAATTAGCAAGACTGTTCCATTTTCAATAGCCACAACAAAAATCAAATACCTTCGAATAACACTAACAAAGAATGTGGAAGACCTATATAATGAAAACATAAACACACTCAAGAAATAAATTGAGGGGGATTTGAGGAATGCAAAGGCTTCCCATGCTCCTGGATAAGTAGAATTAATATTGTGAAAATGGCAATTCTACCAAAAGCATTGTGCATATTTAATGCCATACCAATAAAAAATCCAGCATCATGAAATATCATGCATTTTTTTGTATGTAAGTATAGAAGTTGTCAATAAAAAATATTGTAAAATACAATGAAAAAATCCAGCATCATTATTTACAGAGATAGAAAAAATGATCTCATAATTAATATAGAATGGCAGCAGACCTCAGATATCCATACATATCCTCAACAAAAGAAACACCTCTGGAGGTATTACCATATCCTATCTAAAGCTATATTACAAAGCCATAGTAACAAAAACAGCAGAGTACTGGCATGAAATCATAAGTATAAACAAATGGAACAGAATTGAAGACCTGAAACTTAGGTCAAGCTATAGCTACTTAACCTTTGACAAAGATGCCAATACTGTAGACTGGAGAAAAGACAGCATCTTCAACAAATGGTGCTGGACAATTTGGATAACTACATGTTGAAAAATGGAACTACACCCACTCATCTCACCATACACAAAAATCAACTCCAACTGGATTAAAAACCTCGATATAAGAACTGAAACTCTTCAACTACTGGAAGAAAAAATAGGGGGAATGTTCCACAATATAGGAGTAAAGAAGAACTTCCTGAACAATACCCCAATAGCACAGGAATTTAGACAATGTCTCAACCAATGGGATCTCATGAAACTAAAAAGCTTTGGCACAAACATACCATAAGTAGAGCCAATAGATTACTCAAAGAATGGGAGAAAATTTTCACTAGCTATACCACTGACAGAAGGCTAATATCTAGAAACTACAAAGAACTCAAAAAACTAATCAATAGAAAATTAAACAATCCACTGAAAAAAATGGGGTAGAGAACTGATTAGGGAGTTCTTAGAGGAAGAAATACAAATGGCTAACACAAACTTAAGGAAATTATCAATATCCCTAACCATCAGAAAAATGCAAATTAAAACAACTATCAGATTCCACCTTACTCCAGTAAGGATGGCAATCACTAGGAAATCAAATGACAACAAATGTTGGCAAGGACGTGAAGAAGGAGGAAACTTCTTTCACTGTTTTTGGGAATGAAAACTTGTACAACCACTATGGAAATCAATATGGAGATTCCTGAAAAAGATGAATATAGAGCTACCAACAGACCCAGTTATTCCCTTACTGGGCATTTACCCTAAATGCTCCATGCTTCCCTACAGAGACATTTGCTCAACCACGACTATAAATGTTCAATTCATAGTATCTAAGAACTGGAATTAACCCAGGTTTCCATCATTGGGCAAATGAATAATGAAGTTGTGGTACATATACACAGTGGAATTCTACATGGCAGTAAGAAAACATGATACAACAAAATGTTTAGGAAAGTGGATAGACTTAGACTAGGTCATATGCAGCAAACATATACAACCACAGAAAGACAAACACTGCATGTTCTCACTCATCTGTAGTTCCTAACCTGGACCAGTTTGAGTTCCTGGAATACTGGATAGGCAACTTGAGGCCTAGACAATAGGTAGGGAAGGGTTTGGTGCAGAGGGGAATGGTAGGGTGGGAGGTAATAAGCACAATACAAAACCCAAAATGAACTGGTACCATAGAAACCTTTCTCCTTGAGGTAGACTAAAATATATAACCATCAAGAGGAATACAGGTGCAACATCTGAAAGGATGGGCCCTGGACAGGGTGGAATTAAGCCTAACCTTTAAAAATTCTGGCTATCAATTACAGAAATCCTGTCAAGTCCACCCAGAACAAACTTGCTGGTCTCAACTATTTTTGTGTTGTTCATTTGTGTATTGAAAACTTGGCCCATGATAGGTATTGTACATGATACTGGGATACAGAAATGGGAAAAGAAAGTTACAATCCATTTAATTTTCATTAAATACTTCAAATTATATTTTTAAAAAAGGCTTTGGCTCTGACCTGTACTCATTGAGTTATTGACCAAAGACACCGAGGAGGTCCCCAAAACAAGACAGGCTTCTGTCAAAGCATTTGACTAATCACCCGAGGTTAAAGGTAAGACCCTATGGCTGAAGACACCATATGGTGCTGGCACAGAGCATGGAGAGTCCTGGCTGGGATCCAGAAGAGAGCCAGTTGCCCATCGAGCGAAGGAAAGCACTACATGTGCTACAGGGAGAAAGTGGCCAGCAATGATTTGAGTAAGCAGGGGTCTAAGCTACTCAGAAACTACCAGCCTGACAAGAAGTACATACCAGTGCAATGGTGACACACAGCCTTGGTGAGTAACCAGTGTCTTTCAGGTTGGTTAAGAGATCCACTCAGTGGAAAGGAACACATATCTGGAGCTGGGAGCGAGGTCTGAATCCTACAGAGACAAAGATTATGCTCTCCAGTGTCAAGCTCCCACTAGTCTTTGGCTAAAAGAGGTGCTACATGCATCAAGATCTCCCCAAATTAATAATGATTATCCAATTTAACTTATACTGAATTCACTATCTACTGGAGAATGTTTTTCTTTGTCAGCAGGTAGCAATACCTGAGGAGATAAACCACCCCTCACATCTTAGTCAAGAGGAAGTGGGGAGACAACCAAGAGTGCTTCCTGCATGGTGAGCCTGATAAGCAGCACCAGAGTGAAGGAGGCAGAAACTGGTGATACTCAACATCTACCAAAGCAGAGATCCAGAGGTTCCTAAGAGCTCATCACTGAAGCAGACTTAAATCACACCCACCAAGACTCAGAGAATTTTGTAGCCAAGGAGGCAGGAAGATTCTAATAGTCACAGGTTGGGATGTGTTGCCCGGAGGCACTGTCTCCCCCCAATTATTGACTGCTGCTTCCACAACACATAACTCACAACCCCATGGGGAATACCAGCAACTCATCTGAGGAGGTCCTTCTGCAGAATGGGGCAGGGAGGAGGGAAAAGATGGTACCCACACACGATGTATCCATACAAAATGTATTCTTTATATAATATTTTTTAAACTGATGAAAATTTTGATATGTAGCAATGTTCTTCAAGTTAAAAACATTCCTTCCTGGAGGAAGAAGAGAGGCTCAGGAGACGTAAGAGGTCAAGAAGTTTGGGAGAACTGAAATTTAAAAGGTCACAAGGCCCTCTCCAAGGTTACAGAAGCAGTAAACAGCGACTGGAAGGAGAGATTTATGGGCAGTGTAAGCTGCCTGAGACTCTTGCCGTGAGCTTCAATGATGCAGCTTCCCAAGTAGTCACCTAGGCTAGGGTGGACTGCCAGAGATACAGCTATGTTTGAGTCACCCATGTTCTACTAAGCAACCCCTCACCCTGCTCTATAAGTAAGGAACCCCAGTAAAATCATTGGTTCACCAAAATGGGCTTTGATGTAATTGTACTTTGGACTTTCATTGTAAAATATCTGGGAAATAAAATGTGTTCAAGTCTCAGGATGGGAGGGAAGAGTTTCATTGAAAGACTTGGATTTGTAGATAAGGAAAATGTCTTGGGAGGAGGGCGTGTTGACATGGACAAATATGCAAGCTGTAGGTAACCCTAATACAACAAAGACTCCTGAATCCATGGCAATCTCTTATAATGAAATGCATTCAGTGTGAAGGTTCCATCAGAACTTCCCTGCTTGCCCTGAAGTATTCGAGCTTAGAGGATGAGTACTAGAGAGTGGCTCTCTCTTTACAAAAAGATATGTGGGAGCCAGGCATGGTGGAACACACCTTTAATCCCAACACTCGTGAGCAGCAGTAGGAGGATCACCATGAGTTGGAGGCCAGCCTGAGACAACATAGTGAATTCCAGGTCAGCCTGGGCTAGAGTTGTACCCTACCTTGAAAAACCAAAAAAAGAAAAGAAAAATATTTGAGAGAGAAAGAGAAAGAGGAAGAGGAAGAGGAAGAGGAAGATAGATAGATAGATGGATAGATAGATAGATAGATAGATAGATAGATAGATAGATAGATAGATAGAATGGGTGTGCCAGGGCCAGTAACCACTGCAAATGAACACCAGATACATGTGCTACCTTGTACGTGTGGCTTATGTGTATACTGGGGAATTGAACCTCGGCCCTTAGGCTCCACCGGAAAGTCCTTTAACCACTAAGCCGTGTCTCTAGCCCCAAGAGAGTGGCTGTCTCTTACTGGTACTTTAGTTGGGGGTGGGGGAACTATCTTTGACACACATATATCCTGGTTTCTCTGTTCCTTCACATCTCTTAACTAACACACACACACAAGAAATAATGTGGAGGAGTGGTTAGCAAGGAACCGGGTTTGGTATTAAGTTTTGCTAAACTCAGAGATGAGTACCACTGTGTCGCTCTACTCTTTAGCATCATGTGATAGGAGTGACCTATCACAGGAACGGCCACTAGAATGGCAGTTCCATGAGGGCTTATGGACTTTTAGTTTCCCATTCATGGCCACATCCCCAGTGCTCAAAGTAATGCCTGGTAGCAAGGAGGCACTCAATAAGTCTTCCCTGTGTGGAGCAATGATCAGTACAAACAGCCTCCTTCTACCTCATTTAAATGCACAGAACACCCTCAAAGAAACTGAGTAAATCTTAGGAGAAAGGGAATAAATATCTCTTACAGATGTTACTAATGGGCTTGAGAAGAAAAATGCCTTACTGCCTTTGGGTGAGTAGAAAGGAAATATTCCTAATACCTGGGTTATGAGTCTGTATTAAAAAATAATTTTCTCTGGATGCTTGGTTTCATTTGGACCCATCATACCAAATATAGTAAATGAATTATGCTAAAAAATAAGTTCCAAGCCAAATAAATGTACATACACCTGCAGGCATTCCAATTGGATTTTTTAAAACTCAAAAAGTAATTATGCCATTATCTATTACTGAACCCACTGAGCTGTGAAGAGATAGTGGAATTCATGTCTACTATTACTGAGCCATTTTTTTTCTTCCTAAGAACTAATATGTCAGAAAGGTAGCCAAGAATAAAAAACATTAGAAATATTGAGATTAATAACTATTATGGTCATACAGGCAAAATAGAGAAACAGATAGATTGGTAATAAGTAAAAATCTTCACCAACTGTGTGCAGAGTCTAAAACTGCTCTAACATGTATTAGTATTTCTATGAATTATATTTTGTTTGAGCATGTTAAATACATGCTGGTGACTAGGTCCATGGAAGCAATGTAAGATTGGCTCTTTTTCTGGACTCAAAGATGTGATAATTATAATTTTTGCCATATATAAAACTATTACATTCAATTCATTTTTCATGTATCCATTTAATTCTTCCTTGGTGGATTTTAAAAGTGCGGTGAAAATCCTTCATTTCTTCATGTAATTAGGGGCACTAATACTAAAATATGAGTTAATGTTTACTTTCCATTTTACCCCATGCAAGGAACTCTGCAAGGGCCTCTTTAATCCCTTTAGCAACTGGTTCAGGTATATACTAACTGGGCCTATTTTGTGAATGAAAGATCTGAGCTCTAGAAAGGTCTAAACTTGTCCAACACGCTGTAAGCGATATTAGAGAAATCAGTATCAACACTCCCCCAAGAAATCCTATTTTCTTAACTATTACACAATTAAAGAAAAAATATAGCCACGATGAGAAGCCCCTAGGAGGGTGGGCAGAGTGACTGAATCCAGGTCTGATGGTACAATACACAACCCACTCTGACCTGGCCTTCTGGACATCATGTTGCAAACCCTGTGATGGTTAAGGTGCTGTCCACTTGACCTGTTTAGTAATCCACAGACATCCCTTTCAGATGGGTCTCTGAGGTCGCTTCCAGGAAGGATTAACTGAAGGAGGAAGTCCTTCCCCCAGAGCGTGCTGCCCATCTCAGAGGGGGAATTCATATACGAAAACTCTGGGTGAAAAGAATCCCTTTCTTGCACTTGGCTGCTGGAGCTGCTTGCTGCCTTCCAGCATGGACTGAAGACCAGTGTTAGCTGAAGACCCGCATGGATTGAAAACCAGCAGCTCCTCAGGAAGTCTCCAGGCCTTCAGTGCGGGCTTGGGACTGCTGAGGCATCTGGCCACGTGGACTGAACAGCTACAGAGTTCCTTGATTCTCCTGCCTGCAACTGCTATTGGACTACTGTAAGCTAATCCAATACATTTCCTTTATAATATAATTCATTCTAGTGGTTCTGTTCCTCTACAGAACCCTGACTAATACACTGACCAACAGCAAAAAGAGCTTTTTACCATCTGCTTCTTGAACCAACCTGCCCTCAGAAACCTTTGATTTCTCCTTTTTACTCTATATCTTGATCTTTTGGTGATCTTTTGGTTCTTATTCACAAGTGAAATACTTGAGTTATTTGAACAACCATAAAATGAGCTTTGTTTTTGTAGGAATGTTGTAGTTAATTTCTCATTGTTGGTACAAAATAACCCCCACCCCCCCCCAACCCCCTCAAAAAGCAGTGGATGGGGTGAGGGGGATTCATTTCATCTTGCAGTCTTGAAGGGAAGCTCCAGGATGGTAGTGGAAATGACACCATGAGTAGAGGCTGGATGTCAGGACATCACCTCTGCCACAACAGGTGGAAAACAGCAGCAGGAGAGCTCACAAAGAGGAGCTGGCAACAACACCCCTAAGCCTGCCCCCAACAACACACCTCCCAAATTGCCATCGGTTGAGGACCAAGCATTCAGAACATATGAGTTTTAGGGGCTATCCAATTCAAATGACCAGGGAGGTGAGGGAGTTGTTTTCTCTTTTAAGAATAGCTAGAAAAATTAGAAGCCACTTACTCAAATAGTGAAATCACAGATAAATTTCAATGATATGCCTAGGTATTTGAAATTGAACTATTCTGAAGTGAATATTTGTCCAGTTGAGTGCTAAGCTACTTTTCTTATCTCTTCTACTCTGAATCCTTATTCAGTATTTTAGTCAGGTAAGGATTTGTTTTCCCCTCCCTCCCTCCCTCCCTCCCTCCCTGCCTCCCTCCCTCCCTCCCTCCCTCCCTCCCTCCCTCCCTCCCTCCCTCCCTTCCTTCCTTCCTTCCTTCCTTCCTTCCTTCCTTCCTTTCTCCCTCCCTCCCTCTCTCCCTCCCTCTTTCTTTCTTTGTGTCTTTCTTTCTTCTTTCTTTCTTTCTTTCTTTCTTTCTTTCTTTCTTTCTTTCTTTCATTTTCTATTGTTCCAGTATCTTCGCTCAAGTTGTTGCACATATAGAGGGTCCCCTCACATAATTTTCAGACCAAACTCACATTAGCACATTTCCCTGATGAATTGACCATCTTCATTCAGATATATTTTTCCTTGGTGCCATCCTTAGAGTACCTATTTCTGTACCAGGTATAAATGCCTTGGAATTATATAAAATATGAGTGTTTAAAGCTCCTCAAGTTGTTGAAGATGAAATAAAACAGCATAGACATCAAGAGCCTCAAACAGAGATGAACATGTTAAGCGATTCAAAACCATCTTGATACTTTATTATATCACTAGAAATTGAGAGAGAAAGTGGGAGACATTGTTAAGGAAAATATCCCATTCAGTGGTGAATCATATACTCCTTGGGGTCACTATCATCAGTACATTCAAAAACAAAATTTATTTACTCAGATTAAAGTGTTCCCAAATTGTATCATCTTCTTAGACAGTCAGAATACATTACAAAAAAAAAAAAAAAAAACCCTCTAGATTAACAATGAAAGAAAGAAAGATTCCTTTTCCAAATCAGATGCTAGCACGGGACTTTTTATTCAGAGAAAATTTATTATGAGTGAGTGGTATAGACTTTGGGAAAAAAATTGATTTAAACATAAACTTAGCCATAATCTAATCCCCTGAAAAAGAGTCTGAGAAAAGTAGCTAAAATGCCTGTTCTATCTATAGGCTTCCTGTTTAAATGCTGAAGTTGAAGAATGAGGTCAGTGCTTTGAACAGTCTGGTGTGGTTCTAAGCTCCATTGATATAAAATAATGACAGTACTTCTCTAATTTTAAAGATTCTATCTGATTTTGAATGCAGGACACAACTGGAAACAAGTTGTGTTTTCAAAGAGTGTCTGTCCCTCAAGTGCCCATCTTGACCAGCATCTTGATCACTAGGGTGGTGGTATGGGGAGCTATTGTCTATTAGAACATTAGGGATTTGCTCTTAGAAGGTTCCTGGTTGAAAATACAATTATTCACTTACTCATCAACATTTACCCTGCTCATACCTTCCACAATGAGTTCTGTAACATGTCCTTGACTTACCAACACTGTGAGCTAAAAACCCATTATCTTTGTATGCTAGCTGCCTCGGGTAATCTGTTGTAATAACACGAAGGTGACTACAATGTGGCCACCAGAATTCAACGTTAGTAATACTTGGTAGGAATCCTAAGGCACCTCTTAAACAATCCTTGACTTTAAGCAATTGGCTACTTTCAAACACTACAGACATGCTTGAATCCCTTCTAAGTGAAGGGATAAAGTATTTAGAGACTGACAGAGCTGACAGATGAGTATTCACCGAGACAAGGAATTACCCCACAGGAGAATTATTATGGGGTTATGAGTTAATTTGCTCTGTGTCAAATTCATGGCTATACTATACAAATTGTTTATAAATGACAAAGATCAGTAATTTCCTTGGTTTAGTTTGTTCTCCTGTAACAGAATACCAGACAGAGAATAAGTAACTTAGAAAGAAAATAAGGGCTGGATAGATAGCTCAGCAGTTAAGGCGCTTGCCTGCAAATCCTAGCACCTGTGTTTGTTCCTCAGAACCCATGTACAGCCAGATGCACAAAGTGGCACATGCATCTGGAGTTCATTTGCAGCAGCAGAAGGCCCTAGTGCCCATTCTCTCTCTCTCTCTCCCTCTCTCTCCCCCTGCCCAATAAATAAATATATATAGATATTTTTAAAAAGGAAAGAAGATTTGAAACAGTTCTGGTGGTGGCATCAGGTTAGCTTATGTGGTGAGGGCTACATGCTTTGCAGTAGAGAAACACTGAAGCCTCATGTGATGGGAGAGGATGGGAAAGCAAGTCAGCTGACTGTTGTATGAAGCTTCTTCATTTAGGCCCTTAATATTCTTGCCAGGGGAGGACCCCTGACAACCTAATTGTCTCATGAAGACTTCATGTTTTAATATGCTGGCATCAGTTGGATTTGGGAGAGCAATGTTTAAATCATAGCTGTTACATGACAGATGTAATGATTTTTTTTTTTTTTTTTTTTTTTGAGAGAGAGACGGAGAATGGGCGGACCAGCGGCCTCTCAGCAGCTGTGAATGAACTCCAGACACATGCGCCCTCTTGTGGGAAAGTACGACATTGTGCCCTTGCATGACTTTACATCTGGCTAAACTTGGGACCTGGAGAATCCAACAGGCATTCTTAGTCTTAGCAGGCAGGTGCCTTAATGGCTGAGCCATCTTTCCAGGCCCACAATGACTTTTTAACATCAGGAATAGCTTATATCATTTGCCTAGAGCACAGAGGTGGGGAACACAGAATTGGAGTCAAGCTATCCAAGGGGAGGGGGGAATGATCCTAGTTTTGCTTTGGATAGCTTTGGGAACTTGGCCTAACCATATGACCTGTAAATAGCATCAGCATTGAAAGGTGGTTGTAAAGTTTAACTGAGATAATATTAGTAACTGGTGAATAAACAGTGCAACTCTGACTGCTGCCCAGCGACTTCCAGTTCTATGACCTCTTTAAATTGCCAAGCGAAGGGAATCATTTGTCAAACCCAGCAATTATTGCTAATCTGTGAAGTGCCAGGGCTGTGCTAAATTTGAGCAATACTGCAATGAAAAGGCTATCGTTGCTATACTTAAGAGCTCACAGGCTTATGAGAAAGGCAGATAAGCAAACCCCCAAATTAAAACACACTAGGATCAGCACTTTAAGTGTGATAGGCCCAGCGTATGACAGAGCCAGACAAATCAGGAAAGGTAGAACCAGTAAGATTCAGAGAGGAGGAAGCTCTTGTATGAAATCCTTGAGGCAGGAGGAACCTGGTCCTGCTGAGATAATTGGTCAACAAATTAATTTCCATTGAAAAGGACTCAGGGAATGGGGACTAGCAAAGAGCAGGGTGAGTTGGCCTGTGTAAAAATGGACTGGGAGTTCAAAAGTTGGAGAAGCCCTCGCACGAGTAAAAGCGAGGCAGCTGAAAATGTAGCAGGAGCTCTGGAAGAGACAGTATATTTCATCATCACCAGAGCCAATGAGCAGTCAACCAATGCATTAACCTCCCAGGTTAACTTGTAGCCTAGGCAGACATAAAGAATTTAGGGAAGGGACCACCTGAGCTGCTCGCCATCATTCATTTCGCATACCAACCTGCTCTATGTCTGGACTTAGTGGGCACAGGCCTTCAAACGTGTCCTTTGCCTTCCAATACGCACTTCACTGGATTGTAGCCAGTATTCAAGACAGCGTGTCATTTTTCCCTTTTAAATATCTAAACATAATGCCAGAGCCAAGAATAATTTATTGCTCAGAAATATCAAAAACTTAAACAAAAAGTCATATTGCAGAAATGATTGCTACTAAGTGCATTATTTGGTAGAGACTTTGAATTAGAAGGATGTATACCAAATTCATTTTAGTGAATGATTCTGGCAAGAGAATCATTAGATTTTTCACCTTTTATACCATCTGTTTTTAAATAATACTTGATTTTTAAATTAGAGTCTATTGCTCTGTCATGGGGCAATAACATAATTTCTTCCTTTTTGGTTTTGTTTTAGATGTAGTTATAATTTTAACCTAAATCAAAAGGAAATAAATCAGATGAGATTCTGAGTTTGGTAGGCTTGACTCACTGGCAATCCTCACCCTTAATATCTTACTATATTTTAAAATTCCCCACTGCCATTTATGCTGTTGTTTATTTTATACTTTCATTTTATCCCAAACAAAAATGAATGTAAAATTTGAAATTGTGGCCAATATGCGAACCATATTAAAATAAATAAAAACCAGTTGTGTCTTGCATGCAATTAATCAGTTTGCCACTCTCACAAGTGAGCTGTGCTTTAGAAATGGAGAAGAGCTGGGGAAACCCAGGCAGGTTACATGTTCCCCAAGTTCCTTCCATCATAATCATTGTAGAAGACCAGGAAAGAAGACAGTGGTGCCTTGAGTAGACTACATCACTTTGTTCATAGGTTCCTCAAGTAGCTTTACTTAGGTACTATGGTTTTTTCTAGGCTATTTTCCTAATTAGAATTCTAAGGCAAAAGAACAGCCTGCGCTGATCAAGGACAAAGTAATAAATATTTAGGATT
Organism: Orientallactaga sibirica; assembly: GCA_036365145.1. NCBI lineage: Eukaryota > Metazoa > Chordata > Mammalia > Rodentia > Dipodidae > Orientallactaga > Orientallactaga sibirica. The sequence continues at coordinate 5,298,834 of JAEOAD010000194.1, forward strand.
TGGGAAGCTAAATAGTATCTCTGTTCTTTCTTTTGTTTTGTTGTGTTTTATTTTATTTTTGTGAACATTTATACAGAATATGTGTGATGTGTATGTGTGTAGTGTATGCATGCATGTATGCAGACGCATGAGCCCTGTGTGCACATGTGTGGAGACCAAAGGAGAATCTAAGGTGAACTCTTCCTTTTGCTCATCTGCCAAATTCGATGGATCTCTCATTCAACCCAGAACTGCCCTTAGAATCAGTTTGGTCAGCCAGCCACAGAGATTCTCCTGTTTTTGCTTCTCTCCTTTTCCCTCTTCCCCCACCGCCACACAAAGAGGCTTACATACCAGGCAGACCACAGCCACCTGTTTATATGGATGCTGGGAAATCCAACTTGGGCTGTTTCAGACTTCTCAGGCCTAGTGCTTATGCAGCAAGCACTCTGAGCCACTGAATCATCTCCTCAGCCCCTCTTCTTTCTTTCTTAACTTTTTCTACTTCATCATTCCTCCTCTAGTTGTTCCTCCATTTCAAAAGGTTACAAAGGTTCAAAATCATTCTTTGCTTTGAAATGATACAAAAAGAGCCTATGGAATGTTTGTCTCATGCTCTGTAAGTACTAATACCAGGGGCAATGACATGGCTTCATCAGGAGAGCTTGATAAGAACATGTTTCATCACACATACTTATTATACTCTCAGCAATCAGCATTTGTGGTTAGAATCAGGCAGAAATTTATATCCATGAGTCTATTTTCTTCACTTTTTAGAGGGCTTAACAAGTTTGGGTGATAGAGAATGGTTAACATTCTGATGGCTCTGATTCCCATATATTTTAATTTCCCAGGTCATCACCAGCTGACCTCTTCACAGTATGAACGATTCCTTAAAATGCTTTGTGGTTCACCGTTTCCATCAGTCCCTACATCTTCCAAAGGACTTCATAAGTCCCCGTTTGGGAAATGGACTAGGTCCACCTCTACAGAGGCCACACTTGGCTTTTAAATATATATTTGAGTGTTAACAATTTCACATTCATTCCTACTAATGATTGGGGTAGGGAAGCTTTCATTTCACTCCCCTTTTTCTCTTCTGAAAGACTGTCTGGATTTCACCTTTAAGGGAAGCTCAGGGCTCAGCGCTTCATCCCACATCAAAACTTATCCCTGAGATTGCTGCCTTCAAACAAGTGAAACAATGCACCCCTGCAGGGGGGCGTGCAGTCAAAGAGGAGTGGACTTATCCGGATATTGAAACTATTCAGGTAGGATTGCCTGCATAGAGGGAATCAGTAGCTGATAGAGACTACTTTCAGTGGGGGACCACTTAGCACTCCATCCCACACACCTCCTACCTCTTTAGAACCAGGGGAAAAAGCCCTTCCACATTGATGTGAGCAGAGAGAGTTGTAAGAGAGGACATGACTCAGCATGTGGTACCCAAGACATTTTGATTATCCTTATTTAACAATCCTAAATTAATGGCCACTTTGCCACAAATGAATCGCATTTCCCATATAAAGTTGTGGAGCACAGCCTTCCTTCTCTCTAAACCTTTTCCCATTTTAACATTTACCTAAAAGTAAAGAGGGATAATGATAGATACTTCATCTTAAAAAGAAAGCAGAAAAGAAAAAAAAATAGAAAGAAAGGAAAAAGTAGTTCCATTAGCAACTTTGGTAAGAAATTGCTCCACATTGTTCCTCTGACAAGTAATTTTTCCCAGCATGTGCGCATCTTAAAAGTATTGCAAAACAATATCTTAAAATGAACTGATTAGTATGCATGCTCTGTGGTCACATTTAAGTTCTATTTTTAAAATCTATTCTGTTCCAGGCTCAGACAAACAAAACTGAAATGCAGCTGTGTAACACATTGATAATTTTCATTAGTTCTAAAAGCCTCAATAGAATTTGCAATTTTATTCATTACATCTAAATAATCCTGGAAAACCCATTGTGAAGGTGACCTTTCACTTTTTCCTCCCTGGCCTTTGTGTGACTCGATTGTGTGTATACATGTGGTGTGTGTGTGTGTGTGTGTGTGAGAGAGAGAGAGAGAGAGAGAGAGAGAGAGAGAGAGAGAGAAAGGTCTGGGCAGCATAAGAGATTTTTGTAAGAGTGAAGAACAAAACAAACATGGAAAGTGAAGCATAAGGAATCAAAATCACCAACATAGATCCTGAAAGTCATTCAAAGAGGGGCATCTTTTCATCCTTTCCCAGATACTTAGAAATTTGGATTTCCGAAATCACTTGTGATACTATGGGCTAATATGGATGTTGTTCTAATTTGCTGGAAAGCAGTTTGCTATAGTGAGCAGGATGAGGGTTTTCCCAGAGAGTGAGCCAAAGACAGGCCCATGAGAAATAAAGTGTTTCTTCTTTCAACTTGAACTTGTTCTTGAAAACTAAAACAATGCCAACTTTGGAGAGAGCTTTTCCTAAAATGTTTTATGCATGTGCTTTGTAGGAAAAAAAATAATAATAAAGGCATGTACTTCCCAGAATTTTGGCAGCTAGCCATATAAAACCACAAAGAAGTCTTTAGAAAATTAAGATAAGAAAAATAAAATAAGTGGCATAATATGAAGGGTGGCAAGGAAAGACAAACACTGGTAATTTAGCAGCTACTGAGATGGTGCTTCAAGGCCGACCAGGCAATTAAAAAGATAAAACCCAGGCAGTAGAGAATGGGAGGCACCTGTCTTAGATAAATACATATGTGTGGATGCAAACACTCACACTCAAGCATTTATCTGATAATTGCTAATTTGGGGCTGAAGATAATGACAGTTATGAATGACCCATTATGTACAAGAGCCAGCTTGATTATTCCATCCTTGTCAGTAAGGCTGGCCAAGACCTTAGCAAGGATGATTCTACCTCAGCGCCTGCCTCTGAGGATGACTTCTTCTTAAAGGTGTTATGGATGTGTGTGGCTAAGCTAAATTCTGGGAGATGTTCAGGTAAGCTGTTACGATGGCTTCTCTGCTGCTTAGAGCTTTCAATATGAGAATGTTAATTTTTAATCTCACAGAAGATAAGGTGGGAAGTATTTTCTTTTATGAGCTAAATAGCAAAAGTTTTTCTCATGCTTTTTTTTTTTTTTTTTTTTTTTTTTGATCAGCTATCTTGTAGATTTTGTGTTCTAGTGGTATTTTGAGAAGTGAGTTTTATCAACATAAATATTTTACCAAACATTGCCAATAACAGAAACTATGATTCAGATAGAGCAAGGAAATCTGTGAAATTACTCATTTTGAAAGAAGTGGAAGAGTCTCCGGCAGGCCAGTCAGGCTCCACTATGAGATCCAGGTTAGCAGGGAACCCAGAGAAACATAGAATCTGAGCAAGTGAGGTGCAAGAGTGGGAACTCCACAACCCAAGGGAATTTGAAATTTGCCCAATGTAAGCCTATAATATTGCAACATAAGGGAGAGATATATCATCAAATGTGAAAGCTTAGTGGTTAAGAAGCTTGCTGGAAAAGCCAAAGGGCCCAAGTTCTATTCCCCAGGACCTCCGTAAAACCAGATGCACATGCATCTGGAATTCACTCACAGTGTCTAGGAGGTCCTGGTGTACCCACTCTCTCTCTCTCCCCCACTCTCACATAATAATATGATATATATTTTTAAAAAGAGCTGTATCAGAAGGAATTTCAATGACATATCTGGATAGCAGCAAAGGAGAAAGTTACGACAATTTCACCTGTGAGCATTGTAAGTAACAAGTTTGTTGGACTGCTGAGGCATGGTCACCTCAATGTTTTGGCTGAATGACCTTCATGGGTTCATGTGTAATGGCTTGGTCCTCAAAGAGGAAGTATGGTGGATATTTAAGGAATCGGGCCCTGTGGGAAGTTATCAGATCCCAGAAGTGTGCTTCTAAAGAGTTGTGGGACCTGAACAGACCTTTTGTCGCTGTTTCCCGGATTGTCATATAAGTGATTTGCTCTGAGACACTGTGTATGATTGTCCCTTGACTCCTGCAACAAAGGCTCAAAACAATGGGGACACCTGGTCTGAGACAGGATCCGCCAAAACCGTGAGTTAATTAACTTTGGGGATTTCATTGCAGTAACAAGGCGCTAATAAAATCACTTTTAAAAATCAAAAACAAAACAAAAAAACCAAACAAAACAAAAAAAAACTGAAAAGGCCTTGGATGTAGCTCAGTGGTAAAATACTTGCCTAACATGTGTGAAGACATAGGTTCAATACCTAGCACTACATAAATAAATAAATAATATCTAGAAAAGATACAAAATGAGTTATTTATTTTAAATAGATCTCAAATAAATTAAGACTTAACCTCAGTTTTAAAAATTACCAATTGTTACATATCTTTAAAACTGTAAACCAGGCTAGAGAGGTGGTTCAGTGGTTAAGATGCTTATCTGCAAAGCTTAACAACCCAGGGTTGAAATACCCAGTATACCAGTAACGCCAGATGCACAAAGTGGTGCATATATCTGAAGTCCATTTGCAGTGGCTAAACACCCTGACATGCCCATTCACTCTCTCTCTCTCTCTCTCTCTCTCTCTCTCTGCCTGCAAATAAATAAGTAAAATGTTTAAAATTGTAAGACAAGTGTGTGATATATTGTCTTACTGTTGGCATGAGTTGGCTCCATTTTCTCGAATAGAGCTTAACACCTACTATCCTTTATCAGCATTAGGTAATGTAAGATAGTGTTTACAAATATCCGACCTTGATAAAGATATGGAAAAATACTGTGATATTATACCAGCAATTGCACTTACTGTAACTTAAGTTCTGTTCCAATAATGTCAAAGAAGGCTTCTTTATTTATTTATTATTTTCAGAGAACATGCTCTGGATAAGTTTGATGAATGCTATGAAGACTGAACATATACCAAGATGCACAAGGCTATTAATTAAGAAAAAGGTATTCTGTAAATTATTGATAATGACACTGAGAAAACCAAAATCATCTCTCATCTAGTTGCACCCTAGGTTTGCAAGCTTGTCTTACACAACACGTCAGATAAAGTGGGAAAAATGGACGTGGCATGTCCACAGAATCAACCTTCAAGCTATAGCTATTACAGATGTGAGCACCTTGAGAATTCACTCCAATTACTTTCTGTTTGTTACAATGGCAAAATTAATTTTGAATTATGTCAGTTTAGAATTATGAGACCTTTTCAAGAATATACTTTGGCATAAAATGAGAATGCCTTGCACCACAGTTCATTCCTCCTGAAAGACATTAACTATCAAGCCAGCTTAACAAAGATGTACCTGAGTGCTACTCTGCAAAATGAGAAAACAATAAGAACAGCTGACATCTATAACTTATCATGTGCATAGCACAGGTTAAGAGTTTATGCACCTTACAGATAATTTCTAACACTACTCCATTGATGTATATACTAAGATAATGCATAATTTATAGTGAACTATCAGATACTTCAAAGGTTGATGTACCTGTCCAAGATCATACACTTTTTTCAAACAAGTTCTATATGTCCAGAACTTCTACTTTTACCCCCATACAATATGCAGGAAAAGTGAAAATATGAGTGCATGAGAGTCTGACTACCGTTTTTGTTTCTTGAACTTGCCTTGATTCAAAAGCTTGTTTTTGGTGTGTTTATAATGCTAAGAAAAATTGTAAATTACTGTGCACACTGTTATTTCTTTAATTCCATAAGAAGAAGATAATAAGGATAATGAGGATGGCTCCTTTGTAATTCCAGTGTGATTTTTTTTTTTTTTTTTTTTGTGGGTGGTTTTCAAAGAACATGGTATGCAATTAAAGATAATGTGGATGGCTCCTTATTTTCTGGGCTATGCCTTCTATTGGGCCTGTGCTGAGAGCACTGGATATGCCCCATATGAATTGATGTGGACATTTCGTTTGCCTCTCAAGTTTGAGAGCCCTTAGCGTTTTGGCAGTGGCGCATGCCCTCAGATGACTTGCAATGGAGAGCTACACAGAAGAGTCTCTATTATATTTTAAATATAGATTTTTGCTTCTGACAGAATTTCCTCCTTTTCGTAGGCTTCTTTCCTGTCCTTAAAATTGCCATAGTAATCAGGAAAGTGACTCTTGAAGCTGTAGCTGGCTAACTTTCCTTATTTATTCTCTAGCTACGACTTTCATCATAACTTCTCAGAAGGCACATCATGAGAGCTATTCTTCCTGCCAAAGTGTTTAAGCTCAGCAGACGCAGATGTCCAGCCATGTAATTTCTGCCCAAGAATCGCTGATATATTATTGAGGAAACATCAAATCAGATGAGTACTGGAAAATTTCAAGCCTACTCCATAGACTCCCTGACCTGTACTCCCAATCTTAGATTTATGTTAACCTCCAGCCTTCATATATCCTAACCTCTGTCCTTGTCATATGGAAAATCTTTTTTTTATGTGTGCTGTTCGCTACACTTTTGGGTTTTATGTTGTGTTTTTTTCCCCAGCTCATCCATTTCCCTCTTTTTCTTATCTTTCTCATACTATTGTGATTCCTATTTCTATTAAAGTAACTTGACATGTATACTCCATATTTTTCACTGTGACTAAAGTTTTAGCAATTGCTTAGTGTGACAAAACAAAGTCATACTATATATATACTTAATGAACCTACTTTATTGGCTCACAGGCTTTTGTTATGTGGTACATTTCTAACCCCAGTTGCTGTTTTACTCTTACCATAGATTCTCATTGCTTAATTTGAAGATGATCACTACTGGTAGTATTCCATATAGCAGGGTTTAGTCATGATATTAATGTAGCTAGCATGTTACACCCTCCACTAACAATATCTGAGTGGGAAGGGTACCTTCTCTTAAGGCACCATACAATCTACATCAACTGATTCAATCAATCCCATTCAGTTGGTGTTTACCAATTCAGTAGTACTGGTTTGTGGCCTTGGCTTTCCTGGACTTTACTTCCCAATAGTACTGCTTGACACATAATCCTAAGCACATAAGACGTGAGATAATGTCAGAGAGCAATATGTGCTTCTATGAAAACAAAAACAAAAGCATGGCCTAGAGAACAAAAAGAAAGTTCACAGGAGATAACATGGGAACAAGAGATGAGTGAAATAAAGTAATAGCCATATAATGACAAGACTTGAGGAAGGGTCTTAAGAGACATCAGTTCTCCAAGCATGGGAGACACCTGACTATAAGAATATAGGTATGAACATTGAACAGGGACTGCTAGGGTAAAGTGAGACATTTGATAAGAATTTTTGTTTCTAATATTTGTTTAGTTGTAGAAGTATATAAATATGTGTGTATGTATGCATCTGTGGTAGTTTGAATATCTGGCCCCCAATATATTCAGTGTTTTATTAGTTTATAGTTTGCAACTGCAGTCACCTCGCCAGAGGCAATGTCACTGGGTGGTTCTTAAGGTGTGGTGATGGTTTGAGATTCCATTGTAAAGATATGCAAAGTGTGCCTAGCATTCCTGAAGTGTGCTGTGTGCCGTTTTGGCTGTGGCTTTTCTCTCTCTGATTGGTCCTGTGAAGGCAGGCCAGCTTCTTCTGCCATTATGGAACTTCCCCTGGATCTGTAAGCTTCAATAAATAATTTCCCTTCCTCCATAACTGTGCCTGGTCTGGAAATTCATCTCAGCGAACCTGAAGCTGTCTGCTACAGCATGTTTGTGTGTTTGTGCATGCACACATGCACACACATATGTATAAAGACTTAAAGTTCCTATCTGTGCTTGCTGGAAGGACCTGGTAGGAATGATATTTTGGTAGCAGTAAGCTGGTTGCATACTTAGATATTGGTTTCTCAATATTATTTTCTACTAACAAAACTCAGACTCGTGGAGAAATGGAAACTTGATAGGGCAAACTATGAGTCCAGAACAAACATTTGAGAAAGAAAGTAATAATACGCTCAAAGAATGCTAAAAGCCACATGTCAGTAGTCATAGAATCTGTTGGAAGGGTTTTCTACTGACCACATTTGGATAATTTGTGTCTGAAAATAAATAATGATAGTGAATGAACTGTAAACACTGTTTTTGCTACAAGCCCAAAAGGGAGGAGTAAGCACAGGGACCCCCAGTTAGTGATGGACAGTTCCTTGTTGACTAGAATCTGTGCAAACCAAGATAAGACTTATATACTCTTGGGAAAGGAGTCGATCCATTACTAACTGATGACCAAGTCAAAGATGGACATAATGTCTTAGGGACCTCATGGGTCTCACTGACCAACAGTGCAACAAAGCACTTGGTTATCCACCAGTGTTAAAAGGTAGGTCCCCATGGCTGAAGTCAGCACAAGCTGTGGTCACAGAACATCAATTCCTGCTGGAATGGAGAAGGAAGCCAGTTCTTTCCTGGCTGGTCCTCATTGCACTGAAAACTGCTATTGTACCTGCTGTGAATAATGGTCACCAGCAGAATGAATAAGCAAGGCATCCTACAAGCTATGAAAACAACCACTTGGGCAAGAAGTACACATTTGTGCAATAGCAGCACACAGTTGGTGCAGATAACCAGTTGCTCTCAGATTGGACACGAGGCTGGTCAGGGGGGGAACCCATACCTGGTACCTTGAGCAATACAACCTGAAAAGCTAGCTGAACCACCTACCACTAGACATGTCAATTATGTCACATCTGACAGGGTCCAGGAGACACTGCAGATAAACACTGCTCACACTGCTAGCTTCACCATGAGTGCCAGAGAGTTGGCAAAAGACATGATGGTCCCTCAAAACTCCTCAAAGAAGAAATCTAGAGGTATCAGAGAGCTCTGCATTAAACTAGATTGCAAACACACCTGCCAGGGCTCAGGGAACATTGCAGAAGATGGGGCAAAAAGACTGTTAGAGTCACAAGTTGGGTAGGGATATCTTGAGCCACCTGCCAGACTGCCCTTTGTGATCTTACAGAGAATACCCATAACCCCACTGACGAGAACCCTCGATGGAATAGGGCAGGGAAGAGGAGATGTAACAGTATAACCTTCTTGAAAACAAAATAAAATAAAATAAACAGATAAATATTATTTTGCAATTGAATTCAGTGAACAGTGCGCCATGCTTTATAGCATTTCTGACAAAAACCTTTAAACAGATCTTTGAAGGAATAATGTGCATGTGTATAGAAGCTAACTGTGGGCAAATGCAGAAAGAACTGGAGTTGACAATTTCTGTAGATATCAGAAAAGAAATAACATGCAAACCAGAGATTCCACATTCTTTACAAATTTGCCTTATACCAATCACCAAAGAAAACGTTCGTGTCAAGTCCATTGTGACTCTTCTGGATATTTAGAACATTGAGGAAGCTATTTCTGAAAATGACTTTGAAAAGATGATCTGCAATGCCTTGGAGGGATGATATGCATTGGGATTTTAGAACACATAAAGAGAGGTTTTCATAGTAAGAGAGAACAGTTAAATCAGAGCTAGGGATGGGAGGGATGTAGTAGTAGAACGATGAACCAAATGTAAGAAATGTGAATAATCCATGTGGAAACCTACTACTTGGTAAGCCAACCTAAAATATAAATTTAATAGGAAAAAAAAAACATTTAAATGAAAGTCCCCTACTTGAGTTAATAAATTTTCTTCCAGAAGCCAGAAAGCATTAATCAAAAGCCCATGTGCCAGCAAAAATATACTTCCCAATTACTTGTTAGGGAGGGCAGATAGACCCCCAAAACAATATTGACCATTCCTCTTGATTACCCACTGAAACTATTATTGAAGACACCAAATATTTTGGTTGCAGGGGAAAGAAAAACTAATTTGAAACTGAGCTGGAAGATTCCTCCTTTCCAGCTATGTTATGTTGTTGTATGTTGTTTGCTATGTTATGTTATGTTATGTTATGTTATGTTATGTTATGTTATGTTATGTTATGTTGTTATGTTTTATGTTATATAAGCTGCTGGGGCAGAAAAGCCATCACTGTCCTACCCAAATGAGGACCTTGTGTTCCACAACCAATCTGCTATGCAACATACGCCCACTATCTTCACATACTGAAGTTTCTTTATGCAAAGAGTAGAGGTGAATAGAGAATCATAGATGGCAAGTTGACCAAGAGAAGGAATATAGTATTTAATCCTGTGTAAAGAAATGTAGCACATAAAAATAATTTCTGTTTCAAGAACATCTACCCATTAGAGTTCTTGGCCTAGATTGAATATTGTTCCACAGATACAACATGTCCATCATGTCAAGCCTTTTTAGCCAATTCAGATGAATTTGATGAAGACATCTTCTTAAATGACTATGAAAATGCCTAAAGCACTGAGCCCTGTTTAGTTTTAGCTTTTAGACTACTGTTGAAATTTGAAACCCCCTCCTCCTCTTCCTCCTTCTCTAGTCTTTCCTTCTCCTCTTCTCCTCCTTCTGTTCATCCTCTTCTTTCCCCACCCTTTTCTCTCCCCGACTGCCCCCTCTTCCTTTTTCCCCTTCCGTTTCCCCAGCCCTTCCTCCTTTCCTTTTCCTTCTTCTTTATTCTTCCTCTTCCTTAGAAAGTTCACTATCCCTACAATGGTTGGCATTCACTTTTTCTTTTTTAAAGAACAAGCTTCAGAGTTGTGACTTTTGAAATAATATCGCCTTGAGGGGAGGACTTGAAGACAGATCCTATAAGATTTTTGGATATCTATTCCAAGAAACTGGAAAACATCCTAAAACTTGCCACTCTAGAATGTTTGTGGGGCCTGAAGGGAGAGCCCCAGCGCCCTGAACAATCTCACAGTAACATGGCCTTTGCTTAAAAGAAAATTCCAAAGAACAAATCAAAACTTGAGTTTGCTTGTTAAAAAAAGTACTGTGGCACAAGTAACACACAGTGGGATGGATAAAGGAGCCACAGCTCCTCTATGAACGCAGTGTTTCAATAATGGGATATTAAATGGAAGAACTAAGGCACAGACGAAAGCACACTGTGTGGTCTTTCATCTCCTTAAAACAGGGAAGACTGACTAACCTGTAAGAAAACATAGATAGTGGGCCTGGTGACTTAGGTGGTAAAGTGCTTCCCTTGCAAGCATAAGGATGTGAGTTGCCCAGTATGGTGGCATGCATCAGTAATCTCAACACTGGGAGGCAGAGACAGGAGGTTCTCCGTGGCTGGCTATTTAGCTAGTCTAACCTAATTGATAGTGACAGCCAATGAGAGAATTTGTCTCAAAAACAGTTAGGCAGTGCTCCTGAAGAGACACTCACGGTTGCCCTCTGGCCTCCATACTCACATTCACAAATGTGTGCATGTACAAATGCACATAGGGACATACAAAGACATACACACATGCACATGTATGCACACCTGAAAAAGAAAGCACACATGTGGTAAAAATTAAAAATAATGAAGCCCAACAAATAACTGACACAATCCAGGATGTTAGGAGGAGTTAATTGGGGAAAAGGGAGAAATAAAATAAAAACATATAACAATATTTCAAATATAATAATTTCTTATTTTCTTAGTTCTGTGTTAAGTGCATGATGATATTTTGTCCTATAAATAATATACATACATTCTCACTCAAAAATTCATGTATACTATATCTCACAATGAAGAAATGTATGAGGAGAGATCACATCCTATTGAAAGTATATAAACTAGTCAGTAGTATTTCATTAATAGTTTATTTTCCAGTTTATCTTCAGTGAAAAAAAAGTTCATGATTTCTCAACGTATATCTGGCCCCTTGGTTTTTTTTTTTATTAGCATCCTCACTGGACACTAAAAATTCCAAGCAATTCAAATTACTCTTTGTGAATTTTTTTTTTTTCCAGGAAAAAATTCACCATGTGCATGAGTGTGTTTAGTCTTGTGATTTGCTTAAGGTTTGCATTTAAAAAAAAAGTGGTATCATGTTTGTTGACTTAAACAGTATAGCAAGCCTTGAAAGAAAGGCAGCAATTGAACTAGAGGATGATGTTGCTGTATTTATTGACCAGATCCAGCTCATAACTCGAGGAGGTTGTGCATAGACGGAAACCACTTCAGAAGCCGGACAGAAAAATCACATGCAACTCACATATTCCTCAACCTAAAATCTATAGGGCACTTGCTGTAACAAATGCAGGAATGATACAGGTGAGGAGAGGCATAGAGGTTTGATAATAATATGTGGATTTTCTTTGAAGAACCATTTTAGACTGAGTAACAATTCCTTCAATCCAGACATACTTGATTTTGAAAACTGCTGACCAAAACACAAGGAAGTTGATTGAAAGATAAATTGGTGAGGCTGACCAAAATAAATAAATAAATAAAATAAAAAATTTGAAAAGAAAAGAATGTTCTTGTTTTCTACCTTGCAGATCACCACCGAGTCCTGTTGCCTAGAAGGAAGTGAGAGAACAATGTCTGTGGAGGGTTTTCAAAGTAAGAGTCCTATGGGTTCATCAACAGCCTGGGAGAATGAAGCAGTTATAAGAAACGTTACCACAAGATAGATGATGAAACAAGAAACACGTTCTCAGCACAATGAGACAGAATATAAATAACCCTGTTTCCAAACAACCAGAAACAGTCCAGAGATATTCGTTTAGATGTCTTAAGCTCTCTGGTCAAGCACGTGTTTAAAATGAGAGCTGGTCAGGTCAATATGTTGGTTGGTGGCTTGATTAGACTGTAATTCAGATAATAAATAGCAATTCTGACTTGGAAAAAAAAATGCTGCAAAGAGCAGAAAGGGCCAGAAAGGGGCCTAAGAATGATTACTCCTTTTATATATCCACTTATTTGCCCATCCAACTAACCAAGCACTCATTCATTTGCTCATCAGTTCATTCACGTATTCATTTAGCAAACGTGTTGAAGGTAAAGGGGAGATGAGATGAATGTTATACCTAACTGGAAATTTAAAAAAATTCTAGGGATGATCTAAGGCCTTGGTACTGCCTTGAAAGAGTTCATATTTGAGGGTTTTTTTTTTTTTTCAATTTCAGCACATCAATTTTGAAGGAGGAACCATTCTTAATTATAAGGTTCTGTCCTCAGAAGGATATCTAGCAGTCTTCCCAGTCTCTACTCACTAGACTTCACACATCCTCTCCACCACAGATTCAACTGTAACAATGACAAATATTTCCAAAAACTATCAAGTGTGCCTGCATGAGAAGGAATCAGCCCTGGGGGAAAGTCAGTGGCTTATAAGAGGAGGCCAATCTATGCATACATATCTGTAAAACTGACAGAGAAGTCCTATAATGAAGAAATGTGAAGTGGAGAAAGAGACAGAGAGGAGAGACAGAGAGAGATTGAGAACATGTATACTCTTAAAAACTTTTCCACATTGAATAATTCAGTGAAGTTATACAGAGGGACCCCTGATTAAAGTCTTAGGAAAAAGGCACTCATGGTCTTTTTTTTTTTTTTTTTTTTTTTTGGTTTTTCGAGGTAGGGTCTCACTCTGGCCCAGGCTGACCTGGAATTAACTATGTAGTCTCAGGGTGGCCTTGAACTCACGGCGATCCTCCTACCTCTGCCTCCCGAGTGCTGGGATTAAAGGTGTGCGCCACCATGCCCGGCTTCATGGTCACTTTTAGGGATAGACCTGGAGCAGTAAATTAACCCACAAAACTCCTTGTCTACCCCTGGTCAGCACTCTTATTTCATTTCTGATTGTAAGAAGAGCAATATACCGGAATTTTTCCCAGCACGTACTATAGTGCTATTGAAATATTTTTACCTGGAAAATAATAATCATTCATGCAGTTGTTAAGTAAACAAGACCAAGCGCTGGTCCAGATATAGTTCTAGATTTCTGAGGACGTGAGACAGAACAGATGTAATCCCTGCCCTCAACTATAGGGTAGTACAACGGAAAACATCTATAATCAAAAATAGTTTTCAATTCTTTTTGAACTTTCAGACTGAATGGCAGAGTATTCTAGAATGTTGCTGCCTGGTCTTTGCAGTCTGCCTGCCTGTTGGTTGACTTCATAGACCATAGTTGCACACAAGGCAGGCATGTTAACAGCTCAGGGTTAAATGTTTTGATGAGGGCACATAAAACTTGTTATAGTGCCTAAAATTTTGCCTAATGAAAAGATCTTCAGACATCTAGCCCATTTTATCTAAAGGCATGGTATTTGGCCTGGTCTTAATGAACAACTAGTGCTTCCTTGCTTGAGCATGGAAGAGCTTAGGAAATGAGCAGCAGGTAAGTTAGAAGGCCCAGAAAAGGTGAGAACCAACTACATGTTCTTCTACCCAACCCGTTCAGGCAGACCCAGAGCTGCTACAAAGAATACTCTTTTTTCTCAAGCTAGAGGACAACATTCCCACACTTTTTGTGTTCTTCCCACATAGGCTGTAGTTGTCGATTTTTAATTAGGGCACCGAGTATCCCCTGAAACACATATTTTGACACAAGTTTTTAAACATTTCTTTGTCCGTACACAGTAGCAAAAGACAGGTTGGTGGATGGAAGTTGAATTAAATTCTCCTTGATAACACTTTTATCTAGACCACACAACGGGCATCATGAAAACAACAGTACCGAGAGATAAAAGAGGAGCCAAAGCTGGCTTTTGCAGAGCAAATGGCGTGAGCTGGTGAACCTGTGACAACTTGCTGATAGTCAACATGCAAACAGCTCCAAGAAAATAAAGGGCAGGAGTATGTCCTCTCAGCAACACGTTTGTCTCTACAAAAGTTGCCTGCCTCTTATTTCACTGTCACAAGAACAACTGAATCTCACAATAGACAGACAGAAGAGACTAATTAACAGGCATTCAGCATACCACACTGTATGTCACACAGGGAATGAAAACATCCCAGAGCCGTGAGTCATGTTCACAATCGGAAGCCCTATGGAGCTGGGCATTGCAAGAGCCTCACCCTTTCTGCATCTCTCCACCCAGTCACTGCAGGATGTTCTCGATCCCCAGAATTTTTCAGAACCAGCGTCATTGGAATCCCACATGTATTTACTTATGGAGCGAACTGAAGGACAAGAAGCACCTAGGACTGTTCTTTTAAACTGTTTAACTCTGTGTACCCTGAGGTGGGGAAAGAAGAGGGGCACTGTTGCTAAAGGCCAAGAGTTCAAGGTTAAAGTCATTCCCAGTGCTGCTGACTCTATTGAAGAAAGGAACACAGTTCAGTGATTTGAAGAAGCATCCGTGGGGGATGGATCGGACTAACCCTTGTTCCATAATCCCCACTAAGAATGGCAGGAGGAGCACAATCTTATGTTTATTCATCACTGGCAGATGCAAATGCATTTCTGGATCGACATTTGGCAGAAATATGAATAAACACAGAGAATTCACAATCAGATATCAGAGCTAGAAAGCTGAATACTACTGATGGATTGATTATGTTTTTCAGCTATTTAGATAATTGGACACACTAAGTACAGAGCTTTCTGCCATGGTAATGGACCTGTCCCGTTGTGGTCTATTTAACAAACACTTGGGCTATTTTTTTTTAAAGCTTGTTTACATTCCTGTACATCCTGGCTTTATTGACATTCTGTCCTTTGAATTACAGTGTCACCCTAGCAACGCTCCAGAGAAAGTTGAGGAGGCCATTATCATTGTTAACCCATGTTTTCAAAGGGAATGAGAACAAACCCAGGATGTACTGAGAACTGATTCATCTTATCGTTCTATGCCCAAATATAAACTCCTATTCCAGTTCTATTCAAAGACGGGGTTGCTGGAACAGGGACGTTGCCATCATTCCCTGTTTATAACGGATTGTATCTTTCTTATTAGGTGTGTGTGTGTGTGTGTGTGTGTGCACGTGCACATATGACTGTGGTGTGTGCATGCCATGACACACATATGGAGGCCAGAGAGAACACCTTTGGGATCTGTTCCTCATCTTCCTCCTTGATTGAGGCATAGTGTCTCTTGCTCATCACTGTGTATGTCAGGGTATATGGTCTATGAGCTTCTGGAGATCATTTTGTCTCCACCTCCCAAGTTGCTGTGAAATCACTGGGATTACAGAAGTGAGTTATCATAGCTGCCTTTACATGGATTCTAGGGATCCAGAGGTCCAGTCTTCAAGCTTGGGCACCAAGTACTTTTATCCATCCATCCGTCTCCCCAGCCTGTGATGTGTCTATCTACAATATGTTTGTTTTTCCTGCAGATGCCTCTGTCTGACAGTTTCTGTGAGTATTTCTACACCTTACTAGCCTAAAGTATCAAATCAAATGTCCACTTTCAGCAGACTATCAATGAATCTCAAGGACCCCCCCCCCCACGGTTGTGCCTTATTTGAATTTCTTCATGATACTTCCTGTCTGGACTACTATTTCTTTATTATTTGTTTCCCCCATCATTATGTGACCATGCTAAATCTGGGGATCATCATGTTCACATAGTCTAACACAGTGTTTGGCATATAATACACAATATGTGCTTTGTCAAAATTTCATGCTCCTCAAACTATATAGATCCTTTCTTTTGTACAACATGCTGTTCCAAGTTGGATCCAGGCATCTGAGTCAGTAGGTGATTTTTATTTTTTATGTAATGAAGCATGTGGTGATTAAAATGGGACTGGTGTTCAGAGACATTATTTTTCTCTGAATATTTTATTCAGAGTATATTTTAATGACCCCAATGAAAGAAAAAATGTCTGGCTTTTTTGGCTTCTGGCTTTCTAAGCGGATCTCCCTGCTGATGACTTGAGCATATCTTGCCTAACATGGGAGCATTAGCATTGGCAAACAAGGTTTTGACAGTGAGCTGTAATCTGCAGAGGAATTTGTATTTACTTGTCCTGTTCCCATTGAATCATATATGTCAGTTGTTAGTTACATAGAACATTCTCCCTGAAATTCAGTTCAGGCAAATATGTAACTATTAGTAAATTACTCATTCCATAGTAAATAAAATTCCACTCTTGTCCAGGCAAGTAACCCTAATTTAACTCAATGGATGTTTTTTTTAAAGGGCACAAAAGTGAGACGAGGTTCAATGAAAAAGAAAGGTATGAATGGGAAGGAAAAATGGATAAGAGAAGGTGTTAGGGAGTAAGATCAAAATACATTAGATATACAAACTTGCACACATATAGGTATGTATGAAAGTGTCAAGAATAGGAAATAAATAAAAATTTTAAAAAATACAATTAATTTGTCTTCTTTTCTCTGAAATAGTATCAGGTACCACACATTGTAGGAATATTTACAAGAATTTTATCCAAGAAATAAACAATATTCTGGATTAGGTATATATAAATAATATTATTCACTTGAAATTTATAGATGTTATTCTAATCTTCATAGAAATGTTAGGTATCATTTAATTATCAGGAAATCCTAGGAAGTATTCTCTCTTGGACTCTTGGTGTAAGATTGAGATTTGATTTCTGGAGAACTTACCTATAATTTGTAAACCATTTTATGAACTTCATAATGGCTGATACTAAGTGTTCTGAGGTTGTAAACAATAAGAATAGTGAGATTGTTCAGCTTTGAATTTGATTTATTTATAGCATTCACCAGTCTTTGATCTCATGAATCTTTTAAAAGCATCTTCCTATGAAGTAGTGACATCATTAGCAATGTCCTTATTCAGTGCAGGCAAAGGGTGGCCTCTGTGTATCGATTCCATTGAAAAGTTTTGCCCTTTGGCATTTTCAGAATTCATTTTATTTTTCAATTTCACATACAGAAATAAAATAATTGGATAAGATAGAACACTGTCAGTGTTGTTTGAAGTGAGTTGACAAGATCCCTGAGCATTGTTTGTTTATAAATAATCAATATATGGAAATTGTTTGGGTCTTTGGAGTTGTAGGATGGCAATTTCTTGTCCCCCGTGCCCCTCAGCACTTACATTTGTTGCTACAGCTTGGTTCCATCCTTGTTACCAGCTGAAGAAGTGAGTTTCAGAATTTTGATTTCTCTCCCTTTTGTTCTTAATAGAAGGGAAAATAAGAAAGAGAGAAAGAAAAAGAGAAAGAAAGAAAGAAAAAAAAAACTTGGAAACTGACCCTGCAGAAGATAAGGAGTTTGTAGGTTGCCTTGGAAATGAGAAACATTAGCCAGCTTATCTTTAGTACTGATTCCATAATTTGAATATGGGAAAGGATTTTGAAAGAGAGTTGATTGAAAGTTGGAGGAGGAGGAGATGGAGGACACAAGGAGTGTGGGTGTTTTAAGATAGGGCCTGCACAGAGAACAGGCTGGCTTTCATGGGATTGTGTGCTGACTTGTGGGTGTCTGTTCTAAGCATATTTGGGGGGGGGGGGCGGTGAATTCATAGACACTGTAGGAAGAAATGCTTGCTGAAATCTAAAGCAAGGCCACAGTTGAAGCCTCAATGTGACCATATGCACAAAGTATGTGAGCTCTGGGTCCATCCTCCACTATTAATTGGATGATGAAATTACATAATATGTATGTAACATCTAACACATTCGCTGGCGCCATGAAGATCTCACCACTACCCCTTATGATCGCTGTGTTATGAAATACATCTGGGCACTAATGACAAATGCCTTGGATCATCAAGGATAGTCCACTTACGTGGCTCTCCCCACTTTACATAGCATCTAGTCAACTTAGCATTGGCATGAAATGTCTCCACATTAAAACCAAATGGGGTCAGATGAAGAAATGAGGCACTTGTCAAGTCTTGCTTGCTCTGGTTGAGAGGTGAAGAAAACAACAGAAACGAGCAAAGGAAGGACACAGAGCAAAGACTCTCAAATGATAATATCTGGGTTAAACATTGAAGAGCTATTCTGACTTATTTCTTTCAATCAATTTATATTTTCTCTTTCCCCTAAACATCTGAACTTTACATTGGGCTTTCATATGAATCAATAAAAGATGAATGGAATATGAGTTTCATCTCCTCACCAAACTTTCACATTTAACAGTGTTTTCAAAGAGTCATTTCTAAAATTACATTTTAAGGCAATTTTCCCACTTGTATTATGTTTTTGAAGTTCATTGTTCTTGGGAGGTGAAAGATTCCAAATGCTATAAAGCAAAATGTCACACTGCAAGTTGTAGGAAGGGTAATAAACTTGACTTTTCCTGGTAGCGCATTTCAATTAGGTACTCTGGTACCTGGGGCATAAGGATTACTGCATTTCCTTTTGCCATGAATCACAAAACTGTTGAATCGTATGCATATCAGTACCCATGAATGACACAAAGAAATAAAAAAGTGTGGTATTTTAGAAAGCAAATTACATGGATTAATTTTTTTAACTTTAATCTGTTTTAGGAAAATCACCAAATATTTAGCTTTCCCAAAGTAATTCCTTCCTCCGTCCTCATTAAGAATGAAAGTTGCCTTTTTCTGTTGCAAATATAGGCAAGAAATAAGAAACATCATAAAGTGCTTATACGTGTAAAGTCATCAGCTGTCACAAAGACATGTTGATGTAAATAACTGGTAGTTTATTAGCAATATGTACTGACTGTGTGGCAAGCTTGCTTTCAACCCAAAATACATCTAATTGCCAAAGGGCAAAATAATCCATTATGATGGAATCAGGTCACAAGACAGAATCTGTGGGGCCTACATGAGTTTCCAGTGGAATGATCACTTAATGTCACTCAATGATATTCTGCACAAAGAACATGATGTCACTAACTGATAAAAAAAATGAAATTGAATGGAAAGTAACTTGCAAAGTACAAAAGTCAATGAGCAAAGCAGCTTTAATAGAAAATGAAGAAAAAAAGGTTCATTTTAAAATTTACATGAGAGATTAATAATATAAAATCTCCTTCCCAAAGATGGGGCATCTGATGTAATTTTGCATCTCAGGATTATAAGATAAAATACACAATGAGAGTTCATCTAAAATTTTGCTTACATAAGATAATTCATAATCATGTAATGCTTTCTAATCCACATAATTGCGACATCCGAAATGTGAAGCTTACAAGTCTCAACTATTATAATTATGGAAGATTCAGGAGCGTACTGAATGCTTGTCAAATAATTTATAGAACAAAAACTCCAAAATATTTGACAATTTAGAAAATTTTCCTGATTGAATGCAAATGGAAATATTATTTCCTTTCTCTGGCCCAGAAAAATGAGAAAATTAGACTGTCTGATATCCAAAGGGACCAGAATTTTCCATGACTTGATTTACCTTTATGTGTAATATAGATATACTTGCCAGACTCTCAATGTCTCTATATACATGAGAGAAGTAGAGTCATGATGAATTTGATGTGGTAGCAATATAGAAGGTCTTGGCAGGGTTTTCAAACATTTATTTATTTATTTATTTGAGAGAGAGAAAGAGGGAGAGAGAGAGAGAGAGAGAGAGAGAGTGAGTGAGAGGGAGAGAATGGGCATGCCAGGGCTTCCAGCCACTGCAAACGAACTCCAGATGTATGTGCCCCCTTGTGCATCTGGCTTGCATGGGTCCTGGAGAATCGAACCAGGGTCCTTTGGCTTTACAGGCAAATGCATTAACTGCTAAGCCATCTCTCCAGCCTTCTTCTCAGTTTTTAAAGCATTTCTATCATTCAAAACAATTTTTATTCCTTTTTTAAAAAATATGAAATAACTGACATCAACGTTAGAGAGAAATGAAGTTCAGAGACTTCTTTTGACTTGTCTAAGATAGTAAGACCAGAAATAGCCAGTTTCACATATAGGTCTTCACATTGTTTCTGGATGCCATATAGACATCTATGCACACGTACACACACACACACACACACACACACACACACACACACATAAATAAATAAATAAATAAATAAATAAATAAATAAATAAATAAAAAATAAAAACACATGACACTCTGCAGTGCCTCCTCACTATCTTGGAGCCTCCAATGTGTGCTTGCATTGATATACATGAGCATTTTAAAATACTTGATTTTTATACTAAATTAATTTCTTTTTTTGTAACATTTTCAATGAATATTGTATGAACCCGAGGCGAAGTTACAGAATCAGTTTTAAGATTATTTTGCATAACATATTTGCACAATGTAAGTAATACTACCCAGAAGGGAAAAGAGCATTGATAACACCGTGTGCTACCTTTCAGGATTTCAGCTTCTGTCTGTTCCTGGTGTCATGTACAACCAGCAAGACCGTCTTTTAAAATTTAAATGCCACAAACATATTAGCTGAAGGAATGATGCATATTTTTTAAATGTACACTGGGTTTCAAGTGCCACTTTCACCATTCCTTAATTGCATATCTAAGAAAAGATTCAATTAAAAAAGGATAAATTTAAAATCGAATAGCTGGAGAATACTTAGATATGTAGGTGATATTGAATAGAAATATCTTTTTTTAAATATAAATGTGTCTAATTGTAACCATGAGGCTTTTTAAGAAAAAAAAAAAAGGAGAAATCTCATCAAGTTTTGGCATCTAGAGTAAAAAGAAAAAAAAAAATTACTTTAGGGTAAGTTTTGTCTTTCTTATGCAAAATACTGGGGCTGAAGGAAGCTTGTTGGAGGTAAGTGTTCCAGACTGAGCCCAGCCATCATCCTTGTCAGCCAGGCACTTGTGCTTAAGATTTTTAAGTAAATGTATTTTATTTACATATTTATTGTTAATGTTTATTATTTTATTATTAACAAGATGTTTCATAAGGATGCATCATATGTTGGTACCCTCTTTTCCCTCATCCCTGACCCTATTCCACTGGGGACCCTCCTCAGTAGGATTGCAGGTATTCCTCATGGTTTTGTAGTTTATGCACTGTGGGAGCAGCAGTCAGTTATTTTTTAGGGGGAGGGAGTGACTCTGGGCATTATGTTTCAACATGTGGCTCATATAATCTTTCTGTCCCCTCTTCAGGAAAATTCCCTGAGCCTTAGTGGGTGAGTTTTAAGTCTACTTTACTTATGAGCTCTTTGGAGCCTCTGGATCTCTGCTTCAGTAGGTGTTAAGTATCCTCAGGGTCTTACTCCTTCACCCTGGCGCTGATTATCAGTTATAGCATGGAAGCAGCACTCTTGCTCATCTCCCCAATTCCTCTCTGGTTTCAGCTGTGGCTTGGCTGAAGTGTGAGGGGTAGATTATCTCCTCTGGTCTCGCTACCTTTTGGTACTGCAAGCACTCTCGTGGAGGGTATCCGGGACCCAGTGGCACGTCAATACTACTTGTACTTTATCAAAAAATAAATCATATGTGTGTGTGTGTGTGTGTGTGTGTGTGTGTGTGTATGGTCCTGGATGGTGTAAATATTGGCTATAACGTGGCACACTTCCTTAATATCAATCTAATTACTCATAAAAGGTTCCCCAGTCATACTTTAAAAACAGCTCATACACTTTACAATAGAGTCTGGGTGTGAGGGGAAGCTCAGCTTTGATTTTCCATTTAACTGATAACACTGAGTGTAATCTAAACCTGTAGTAAACTGTGTGCAAAGGAGACTGGAGAAGTTATTATTTCATTGTAGGCATTTGCTTGAACCACTCCTCCTGGACAGCCAGGGGTAAAAATGACTGTCATTATTTCCCATGGTTTAGTAGCCTGGTCAGCCATAGGGTTAGACTGCACTTACTCTCCAATTCAGGGGGAATATGTCATTCCATACCAGCTTGGTTATTTGGTTCCTAATACAAGCTTCACTTAGATCCACCCTGAACATATTCTGGTGAGAGTGACCTTGAAACTGCCCTTAGCTGGGAAAGCATTTGGAATAATAACTATGATTGAATTTCTGGGATCTTGTTTAAACACATGAACATCACTCCTTAGTACTAGCCCCAAGTACTGGGCTTCTACTGACTTCCACAGACACTGTGATTTTATTTCTTTTCTACAAACCCAAAAGAGAAAGTTATGAATACTGACATTGTTTCTGGAGCCTACTTATATTTACAAATATACCCTAATAGAGACAGCACGGATTAGAACATACATCTGAATTACACTAAAGGTGAGCCCCTCACTTCTTTATTTTACCATCTCTCTCTCCCAACAGCAATTATTTCCACTGACACAACATTCCCTAACTGATTTAATAAGCACAGATAAGTATCAATGCTTTTTAATTCCTATAAGTCAAAATACTGTAAGCTGGATTTTCACAATGTGAATTCCTTGGATGATGAAATGACTGCTGTCAGGAGGATCACAAAGAACTATGGAAGAGGGGTGCTTCGTTAGGTACTGTGTGCTGGGTTGTAGGAATAGTACTGAAAGTTTGTCATGACAAAAAAAATCTCAGTATTTGCTTGCCATGTGTCTGACACCACTGCGTGTCTGTTGTGGAATCTTAGCGGTGTATATATTTTCATTCCTGCACACATTTTTTCACAATATAATTAAATTATGAGCAACTACTATCTTGCAAGAACTCCTTTAAGCATCAGGAAAATAAGGGAACAGACAGAGAAGACCCTCATTTCTTTCCTTGTTTGTGTTCCATGTGAAGGAGACAGAAAACAAATAAGTAGAGTTGTCAGGAAGATAACTTAAGATAGGAATGGTGAGATGGCTCAGCGATTAAGGGCACTTGCTTACAATAACTGACAGCCTAGGTTTAGATTCTCCAGTACCCCTCTAAAGCAGCATTCACAAAGTGGTGTATGCATCTGGAGTTCATTTGCAGTGGCAGGAGGCCCTGGTGACCCATTCTCATCTCTCTCTCTCTCTCTCTCTCTCTCTCTCTCTCTCTCTCCTGTATCTGTTTGCCTTTTTCTGCTTGAAAATAAATAAATAAGTAAAATCTTCTTTCTAAAAGATAAGATAGCAATATGAGCTTCAAGGGAAATTAAACAAG